>OW029923.1:27500-2532250 GCA_932305915.1 Agriopis marginaria
GTTGGCGCCGATCGCCGCGTGGCTCGACGCGGCTTGTGGCTCGTAGGAAGCTCAGATGGGACAGCGTAGCTCGGAGACAGCTCCGTGTGCGGCTAGCGATCAGGTAGACCGGGCAGCGTGGAGAGAAGTTCTCGGGTGTGGCCGGAGAATGACCAGCGTGGCTCGGCAGCGTGGTAAGAAGTACTCGGAGTGAAGCCAGTGTAGGGCCAGCGTGGCTCGGAGTGCGACCGTTGAACGCCGGCGGAGCAGCGTGAGACACCTTATAGTGGCGAGATGGCCGGTGCCGGGGAAAAACCCTGGAATGCGTCGAAGAGCTACGCATCAGGAGTAGCACGATAAGAGCCGCTCGGTCACACCGCGTGAGATTCCGAAGATACTGGCAGATCGGGACAGGCGCCCATACGTCTCACGTGGCGTGGCACCGGCGTTATAACATCAGTTTTTGATCGGAAGGATCCAAGGTTACAGAAGGCTTGAAGAGCTTAACACAAATCGTAGAAACAATGTAAGTACAGGAGTCGCGCCTAGATTCGCGAAGGTAGCACGAACACAAGACGCGACTTGCACTCTGTTAATGCAGTCCAAAATGGCCTGCTTAATAATTTTTACTAACAAATAAATGATTAACATTTTATTTGTCCAGACAGAACTTCACGAAAAACTTACCCGATCGTCAATATTCGGGGTTCGAAGTTAGATTATATTTAAAGAGTCAAGATCGACTTCCACTTGGAAACGTAGCGGCACGTGTAGGCAGAATATATGACCGGAGGGCCTTAAGTAAACTATTTGTTCTCGAAGGAATCGAGAGTGTACGTATTTCCCTAGTTTTTAATATTTTTGAGGGTCGATTACTTATTTTCGTTAACAAGTGAAAGCGAACTGACATTACGTCAATCACTTTCATTCTGTCAACGATGTTTATGTCATTGTGGTGACTTTTTTATTCGTTAAGTTTGGCTTCTAGCGTATGTGTCATTTGCCATGAACGGAAGTTATTTTTAGAACCGTTACAAGTTGAATGGCCGGATCGAGTCATCATCACCATTTTATTATCATTACGCGGGTGAAACCGCGGGGCGCACCTAGTATCGCATAACACTAAAACTAATACAATTGCGATTTTAATTTTGTTCGGGGACGGCGTTGTAATGTTTCAACATCATCATCACCATTCCAGCCGCAGGACTATTGAATATAAGTAAAATAAACACAGTTTACTGGATGCAAATAATAAGATTAATTTAATACAATACATCCTCTCGGTATAGCTATTTGGACACGGCTGACACCCACCAGAGACACATTGTACACTTGAGAGATGCGATTACTTTATCAACCACATTAAATAAATTAACAAGGACATCCACCGCTGGACACAGGCCTCTCCCTAAAGTTATATGATTATTAACGGGATATTTACCGTGGTAAGTTTGTGTCTTCCCGTGAACATGGTGCATGTAACTGCGCCGAAATATCGGGAGCTCATTCCACAACCTTACCACGGTAAATATCCCGTTAATAATCATATAACTTTAGTGAACAACCGTGATAGTTTAAAACAGTGTTATACAGGCCTCTCCCGTCGATCTCCAAGCGAGCCGGTCGGAAGCGGCCTGCATTCAGCATTTCCCAGCAGTCTTTAATGTAATGGTCTGCGGTTGTAATGTTTATTGATTTTTTTTTGGTAGATAATCCAAACGCATCACTCCAAGTTAAAGTTCGTGGTTCTTGTGACGTAGCTGCCGGCGCGGCTGATCTTCAGGAGCTCCTCACTCTTCTCGATCCAATATTTGCCGTTGTGTCCTTGATTGTAAGGTCCGTTCCAAATTATTTCCAATCCCTCATCGAACTCCGGACACGGGCTCAGGTGCACCAGTCTCCACACTGACAACACAATCCAAAACTTATGTATGTTTGCATTAAACACAAAATAGTGATAGCGACTAAGTTGAATGAAGTGTGAGGTGACGGGGAACGAGTGCATCGCCACACAAACTCAATGAAACGATACACAGAGTTAACAGTTACTGCAGTACGTAAGTATGTTGGTATAACTTGGACACGTAAGTATATTGTGCTTATAAATATTCGGTTGGTAGTATTCGACAACAAGGAAGATAGAATTGACGTTACTCACATGGCCGAGTATCTGAAAATAATAGAATACAATTATTTTTTAATCTGGAAACTTCATCGATAATCATATAAGTAGTGCAGTGTGTGTCGAGCAGACAGTAGAGACGAGCGCACAGTAGAAACGAGCGCACAGTAGAGACGAGCGCACAGTAGAAACGAGCGCACAGTAGAGACGAGCGCACAGTGGGGTGCTATCTAGTGCAGAATAGAATAGAATAGAATAGAATAGAAGAATAGAATAGAATCATTTATTGGCCTTATAACATTCGTTACACTGGGCAAGTCAATTTACAGTGCAACACTTAACTTAAAATATTACACAAACCAATACAATTAATAACAGTAAAATCAATAGACAACAAGTAAATGAGAATTAGCACAGGATAATAGGATTGGAAATAGAATAATAAGATTAAAATGTCAATATTAAATTATGATTAAATTATTATAAATGTCAAAATGTTGAACCTAATTAATTCAATTATTAATGTCAGAAATAAAAATGAACACCCTGTCAATCTCATTATTCCACCAATAGTGCAGTGTGTGTCGAGCCGACAGTAGAGAGTGCACAGTGGGGTGCTATCTAGTGCAGTGTGTGTGCGACAGTAGAGAGTGCACAGTGGGGTGCTATCTAGTGCAGTGTGTGTGCGACAGTAGAGAGCGCACAGTGGGGTGCTATCTAGTGCAGTGTGTGTCGAGCCGACAGTAGAGAGTGCACAGTGGGGTGCTATCTAGTGCAGTGTGTGTGCGACAGTAGAGAGTGCACAGTGGGGTGCTATCTAGTGCAGTGTGTGTGCGACAGTAGAGAGCGCACAGTGGGGTGCTATCTAGTGCAGTGTGTGTCGAGCCGACAGTAGAGAGCGCACAGTGGGGTGCTATCTAGTGCAGTGTGTGTGCGACAGTAGAGAGCGCACAGTGGGGTGCTATCTAGTGCAGTGTGTGTGCGACAGTAGAGAGCGCACAGTGGGGTGCTATCTAGTGCAGTGTGTGTCGAGCCGACAGTAGAGAGCGCACAGTGGGGTGCTATCTAGTGCAGTGTGTGTGCGACAGTAGAGAGCGCACAGTGGGGTGCTATCTAGTGCAGTGTGTGTGCGACAGTAGAGAGCGCACAGTGGGGTGCTATCTAGTGCAGTGTGTGTGCGACAGTAGAGAGCGCACAGTGGGGTGCTATCTAGTGCAGTGTGTGTGCGACAGTAGAGACGAGCGCACAGTGGGGTGCTATCTAGTGCAGTGTGTGTGCGACAGTAGAGAGCGCACAGTGGGGTGCTATCTAGTGCAGTGTGTGTCGAGCCGACAGTAGAGAGCGCACAGTGGGGTGCTATCTAGTGCAGTGTGTGTGCGACAGTAGAGAGCGCACAGTGGGGTGCTATCTAGTGCGTTGTGTGTCGAGCCGACAGTAGAGAGCGCACAGTGGGGTGCTATCTAGTGCAGTGTGTGTCGAGCCGACAGTAGAGAGCGCACAGTGGGGTGCTATCTAGTGCAGTGTGTGTGCGACAGTAGAGAGCGCACAGTGGGGTGCTATCTAGTGCAGTGTGTGTGCGACAGTAGAGAGCGCACAGTGGGGTGCTATCTAGTGCAGTGTGTGTCGAGCCGACAGTAGAGAGCGCACAGTGGGGTGCTATCTAGTGCAGTGTGTGTGCGACAGTAGAGAGCGCACAGTGGGGTGCTATCTAGTGCAGTGTGTGTGCGACAGTAGAGAGCGCACAGTGGGGTGCTATCTAGTGCAGTGTGTGTGCGACAGTAGAGAGCGCACAGTGGGGTGCTATCTAGTGCAGTGTGTGTCGAGCCGACAGTAGAGAGTGCACAGTGGGGTGCTATCTAGTGCAGTGTGTGTGCGACAGTAGAGAGCGCACAGTGGGGTGCTATCTAGTGCGTTGTGTGTCGAGCCGACAGTAGAGAGCGCACAGTGGGGTGCTATCTAGTGCAGTGTGTGTCGAGCCGACAGTAGAGAGCGCACAGTGGGGTGCTATCTAGTGCAGTGTGTGTGCGACAGTAGAGAGCGCACAGTGGGGTGCTATCTAGTGCAGTGTGTGTGCGACAGTAGAGAGCGCACAGTGGGGTGCTATCTAGTGCAGTGTGTGTCGAGCCGACAGTAGAGAGCGCACAGTGGGGTGCTATCTAGTGCAGTGTGTGTCGAGCCGACAGTAGAGAGCGCACAGTGGGGTGCTATCTAGTGCAGTGTGTGTGCGACAGTAGAGAGCGCACAGTGGGGTGCTATCTAGTGCAGTGTGTGTCGAGCCGACAGTAGAGAGCGCACAGTGGGGTGCTATCTAGTGCAGTGTGTGTCGAGCCGACAGTAGAGAGCGCACAGTGGGGTGCTATCTAGTGCAGAATAGAATAGAATAGAATAGAATAGAAGAATAGAATAGAATCATTTATTGGCCTTATAACATTCGTTACACTGGGCAAGTCAATTTACAGTGCAACACTTAACTTAAAATATTACACAAACCAATACAATTAATAACAGTAAAATCAATAGACAACAAGTAAATGAGAATTAGCACAGGATAATAGGATTGGAAATAGAATAATAAGATTAAAATGTCAATATTAAATTATGATTAAATTATTATAAATGTCAAAATGTTGAACCTAATTAATTCAATTATTAATGTCAGAAATAAAAATGAACACCCTGTCAATCTCATTATTCCACCAATAGTGCAGTGTGTGTCGAGCCGACAGTAGAGAGTGCACAGTGGGGTGCTATCTAGTGCAGTGTGTGTGCGACAGTAGAGAGTGCACAGTGGGGTGCTATCTAGTGCAGTGTGTGTGCGACAGTAGAGAGCGCACAGTGGGGTGCTATCTAGTGCAGTGTGTGTGCGACAGTAGAGAGCGCACAGTGGGGTGCTATCTAGTGCAGTGTGTGTGCGACAGTAGAGACGAGCGCACAGTGGGGTGCTATCTAGTGCAGTGTGTGTGCGACAGTAGAGAGCGCACAGTGGGGTGCTATCTAGTGCAGTGTGTGTGCGACAGTAGAGAGCGCACAGTGGGGTGCTATCTAGTGCAGTGTGTGTGCGACAGTAGAGACGAGCGCACAGTGGGGTGCTATCTAGTGCAGTGTGTGTGCGACAGTAGAGAGCGCACAGTGGGGTGCTATCTAGTGCAGTGTGTGTGCGACAGTAGAGAGCGCACAGTGGGGTGCTATCTAGTGCAGTGTGTGTGCGACAGTAGAGAGCGCACAGTGGGGTGCTATCTAGTGCAGTGTGTGTGCGACAGTAGAGAGCGCACAGTGGGGTGCTATCTAGTGCAGTGTGTGTGCGACAGTAGAGAGTGCACAGTGGGGTGCTATCTAGTGCAGTGTGTGTCGAGCCGACAGTAGAGAGCGCACAGTGGGGTGCTATCTAGTGCAGTGTGTGTCGAGCAGACAGTAGAGAGCGCACAGTGGGGTGCTATCTAGTGCAGTGTGTGTGCGACAGTAGAGAGCGCACAGTGGGGTGCTATCTAGTGCAGTGTGTGTGCGACAGTAGAGAGCGCACAGTGGGGTGCTATCTAGTGCAGTGTGTGTGCGACAGTAGAGAGCGCACAGTGGGGTGCTATCTAGTGCAGTGTGTGTCGAGCCGACAGTAGAGAGCGCACAGTGGGGTGCTATCTAGTGCAGTGTGTGTCGAGCAGACAGTAGAGAGTGCACAGTGGGGTGCTATCTAGTGCAGTGTGTGTGCGACAGTAGAGAGCGCACAGTGGGGTGCTATCTAGTGCAGTGTGTGTGCGACAGTAGAGAGCGCACAGTGGGGTGCTATCTAGTGCAGTGTGTGTGCGACAGTAGAGAGCGCACAGTGGGGTGCTATCTAGTGCAGTGTGTGTCGAGCCGACAGTAGAGAGCGCACAGTGGGGTGCTATCTAGTGCAGTGTGTGTGCGACAGTAGAGAGCGCACAGTGGGGTGCTATCTAGTGCAGTGTGTGTCGAGCCGACAGTAGAGAGCGCACAGTGGGGTGCTATCTAGTGCAGTGTGTGTGCGACAGTAGAGAGCGCACAGTGGGGTGCTATCTAGTGCAGTGTGTGTCGAGCCGACAGTAGAGAGCGCACAGTGGGGTGCTATCTAGTGCAGTGTGTGTCGAGCCGACAGTAGAGAGCGCACAGTGGGGTGCTATCTAGTGCAGTGTGTGTGCGACAGTAGAGAGCGCACAGTGGGGTGCTATCTAGTGCAGTGTGTGTGCGACAGTAGAGAGCGCACAGTGGGGTGCTATCTAGTGCAGTGTGTGTCGAGCCGACAGTAGAGAGCGCACAGTGGGGTGCTATCTAGTGCAGTGTGTGTGCGACAGTAGAGAGCGCACAGTGGGGTGCTATCTAGTGCAGTGTGTGTCGAGCCGACAGTAGAGAGCGCACAGTGGGGTGCTATCTAGTGCAGTGTGTGTCGAGCCGACAGTAGAGAGCGCACAGTGGGGTGCTATCTAGTGCAGTGTGTGTGCGACAGTAGAGAGCGCACAGTGGGGTGCTATCTAGTGCAGTGTGTGTGCGACAGTAGAGAGCGCACAGTGGGGTGCTATCTAGTGCAGTGTGTGTCGAGCCGACAGTAGAGAGCGCACAGTGGGGTGCTATCTAGTGCAGTGTGTGTCGAGCCGACAGTAGAGAGCGCACAGTGGGGTGCTATCTAGTGCAGTGTGTGTGCGACAGTAGAGAGCGCACAGTGGGGTGCTATCTAGTGCAGTGTGTGTCGAGCCGACAGTAGAGAGCGCACAGTGGGGTGCTATCTAGTGCAGTGTGTGTCGAGCAGACAGTAGAGAGCGCACAGTGGGGTGCTATCTAGTGCAGTGTGTGTGCGACAGTAGAGAGCGCACAGTGGGGTGCTATCTAGTGCAGTGTGTGTGCGACAGTAGAGAGCGCACAGTGGGGTGCTATCTAGTGCAGTGTGTGTCGAGCCGACAGTAGAGAGCGCACAGTGGGGTGCTATCTAGTGCAGTGTGTGTGCGACAGTAGAGAGCGCACAGTGGGGTGCTATCTAGTGCAGTGTGTGTGCGACAGTAGAGAGCGCACAGTGGGGTGCTATCTAGTGCAGTGTGTGTGCGACAGTAGAGAGCGCACAGTGGGGTGCTATCTAGTGCAGTGTGTGTGCGACAGTAGAGAGCGCACAGTGGGGTGCTATCTAGTGCAGTGTGTGTCGAGCCGACAGTAGAGAGCGCACAGTGGGGTGCTATCTAGTGCAGTGTGTGTCGAGCCGACAGTAGAGAGCGCACAGTGGGGTGCTATCTAGTGCAGTGTGTGTCGAGCCGACAGTAGAGAGCGCACAGTGGGGTGCTATCTAGTGCAGTGTGTGTCGAGCCGACAGTAGAGAGCGCACAGTGGGGTGCTATCTAGTGCAGTGTGTGTCGAGCCGACAGTAGAGAGCGCACAGTGGGGTGCTATCTAGTGCAGTGTGTGTCGAGCCGACAGTAGAGAGCGCACAGTGGGGTGCTATCTAGTGCAGTGTGTGTCGAGCCGACAGTAGAGAGCGCACAGTGGGGTGCTATCTAGTGCAGTGTGTGTCGAGCAGACAGTAGAGAGCGCACAGTGGGGTGCTATCTAGTGCAGTGTGTGTCGAGCCGACAGTAGAGAGTGCACAGTGGGGTGCTATCTAGTGCAGTGTGTGTCGAGCCGACAGTAGAGAGCGCACAGTGGGGTGCTATCTAGTGCAGTGTGTGTGCGACAGTAGAGAGCGCACAGTGGGGTGCTATCTAGTGCAGTGTGTGTCGAGCCGACAGTAGAGAGCGCACAGTGGGGTGCTATCTAGTGCAGTGTGTGTCGAGCCGACAGTAGAGAGTGCACAGTGGGGTGCTATCTAGTGCAGTGTGTGTCGAGCCGACAGTAGAGAGCGCACAGTGGGGTGCTATCTAGTGCAGTGTGTGTGCGACAGTAGAGAGCGCACAGTGGGGTGCTATCTAGTGCAGTGTGTGTCGAGCCGACAGTAGAGAGCGCACAGTGGGGTGCTATCTAGTGCAGTGTGTGTCGAGCCGACAGTAGAGAGCGCACAGTGGGGTGCTATCTAGTGCAGTGTGTGTCGAGCAGACAGTAGAGAGCGCACAGTGGGGTGCTATCTAGTGCAGTGTGTGTCGAGCCGACAGTAGAGAGTGCACAGTGGGGTGCTATCTAGTGCAGTGTGTGTGCGACAGTAGAGAGCGCACAGTGGGGTGCTATCTAGTGCAGTGTGTGTGCGACAGTAGAGAGCGCACAGTGGGGTGCTATCTAGTGCAGTGTGTGTCGAGCCGACAGTAGAGAGTGCACAGTGGGGTGCTATCTAGTGCAGTGTGTGTCGAGCCGACAGTAGAGAGCGCACAGTGGGGTGCTATCTAGTGCAGTGTGTGTGCGACAGTAGAGAGCGCACAGTGGGGTGCTATCTAGTGCAGTGTGTGTCGAGCCGACAGTAGAGAGCGCACAGTGGGGTGCTATCTAGTGCAGTGTGTGTCGAGCCGACAGTAGAGAGCGCACAGTGGGGTGCTATCTAGTGCAGTGTGTGTCGAGCAGACAGTAGAGAGCGCACAGTGGGGTGCTATCTAGTGCAGTGTGTGTCGAGCCGACAGTAGAGAGCGCACAGTGGGGTGCTATCTAGTGCAGTGTGTGTGCGACAGTAGAGAGCGCACAGTGGGGTGCTATCTAGTGCAGTGTGTGTGCAACAGTAGAGAGCGCACAGTGGGGTGCTATCTAGTGCAGTGTGTGTGCGACAGTAGAGAGCGCACAGTGGGGTGCTATCTAGTGCAGTGTGTGTCGAGCCGACAGTAGAGAGTGCACAGTGGGGTGCTATCTAGTGCAGTGTGTGTCGAGCCGACAGTAGAGAGCGCACAGTGGGGTGCTATCTAGTGCAGTGTGTGTGCGACAGTAGAGAGCGCACAGTGGGGTGCTATCTAGTGCAGTGTGTGTGCGACAGTAGAGAGCGCACAGTGGGGTGCTATCTAGTGCAGTGTGTGTGCGACAGTAGAGAGCGCACAGTGGGGTGCTATCTAGTGCAGTGTGTGTGCGACAGTAGAGAGCGCACAGTGGGGTGCTATCTAGTGCAGTGTGTGTCGAGCCGACAGTAGAGAGCGCACAGTGGGGTGCTATCTAGTGCAGTGTGTGTCGAGCCGACAGTAGAGAGTGCACAGTGGGGTGCTATCTAGTGCAGTGTGTGTCGAGCCGACAGTAGAGAGCGCACAGTGGGGTGCTATCTAGTGCAGTGTGTGTGCGACAGTAGAGAGCGCACAGTGGGGTGCTATCTAGTGCAGTGTGTGTGCGACAGTAGAGAGCGCACAGTGGGGTGCTATCTAGTGCAGTGTGTGTGCGACAGTAGAGAGCGCACAGTGGGGTGCTATCTAGTGCAGTGTGTGTGCGACAGTAGAGAGCGCACAGTGGGGTGCTATCTAGTGCAGTGTGTGTGCGACAGTAGAGAGCGCACAGTGGGGTGCTATCTAGTGCAGTGTGTGTCGAGCCGACAGTAGAGAGCGCACAGTGGGGTGCTATCTAGTGCAGTGTGTGTCGAGCAGACAGTAGAGAGCGCACAGTGGGGTGCTATCTAGTGCAGTGTGTGTCGAGCCGACAGTAGAGAGCGCACAGTGGGGTGCTATCTAGTGCAGTGTGTGTCGAGCCGACAGTAGAGAGCGCACAGTGGGGTGCTATCTAGTGCAGTGTGTGTCGAGCAGACAGTAGAGAGCGCACAGTGGGGTGCTATCTAGTGCAGTGTGTGTCGAGCCGACAGTAGAGAGCGCACAGTGGGGTGCTATCTAGTGCAGTGTGTGTCGAGCCGACAGTAGAGAGCGCACAGTGGGGTGCTATCTAGTGCAGTGTGTGTGCGACAGTAGAGAGTGCACAGTGGGGTGCTATCTAGTGCAGTGTGTGTCGAGCCGACAGTAGAGAGCGCACAGTGGGGTGCTATCTAGTGCAGTGTGTGTGCGACAGTAGAGAGCGCACAGTGGGGTGCTATCTAGTGCAGTGTGTGTGCGACAGTAGAGAGCGCACAGTGGGGTGCTATCTAGTGCAGTGTGTGTGCGACAGTAGAGAGCGCACAGTGGGGTGCTATCTAGTGCAGTGTGTGTGCGACAGTAGAGAGCGCACAGTGGGGTGCTATCTAGTGCAGTGTGTGTGCGACAGTAGAGAGCGCACAGTGGGGTGCTATCTAGTGCAGTGTGTGTGCGACAGTAGAGAGCGCACAGTGGGGTGCTATCTAGTGCAGTGTGTGTGCGACAGTAGAGAGCGCACAGTGGGGTGCTATCTAGTGCAGTGTGTGTCGAGCCGACAGTAGAGAGCGCACAGTGGGGTGCTATCTAGTGCAGTGTGTGTCGAGCCGACAGTAGAGAGTGCACAGTGGGGTGCTATCTAGTGCAGTGTGTGTCGAGCCGACAGTAGAGAGCGCACAGTGGGGTGCTATCTAGTGCAGTGTGTGTGCGACAGTAGAGAGCGCACAGTGGGGTGCTATCTAGTGCAGTGTGTGTGCGACAGTAGAGAGCGCACAGTGGGGTGCTATCTAGTGCAGTGTGTGTGCGACAGTAGAGAGCGCACAGTGGGGTGCTATCTAGTGCAGTGTGTGTGCGACAGTAGAGAGCGCACAGTGGGGTGCTATCTAGTGCAGTGTGTGTCGAGCCGACAGTAGAGAGCGCACAGTGGGGTGCTATCTAGTGCAGTGTGTGTGCGACAGTAGAGAGCGCACAGTGGGGTGCTATCTAGTGCAGTGTGTGTGCGACAGTAGAGAGCGCACAGTGGGGTGCTATCTAGTGCAGTGTGTGTGCGACAGTAGAGAGCGCACAGTGGGGTGCTATCTAGTGCAGTGTGTGTGCGACAGTAGAGAGCGCACAGTGGGGTGCTATCTAGTGCAGTGTGTGTCGAGCCGACAGTAGAGAGCGCACAGTGGGGTGCTATCTAGTGCAGTGTGTGTGCGACAGTAGAGAGTGCACAGTGGGGTGCTATCTAGTGCAGTGTGTGTGCGACAGTAGAGAGTGCACAGTGGGGTGCTATCTAGTGCAGTGTGTGTGCGACAGTAGAGAGCGCACAGTGGGGTGCTATCTAGTGCAGTGTGTGTGCGACAGTAGAGAGTGCACAGTGGGGTGCTATCTAGTGCAGTGTGTGTGCGACAGTAGAGAGTGCACAGTGGGGTGCTATCTAGTGCAGTGTGTGTGCGACAGTAGAGAGTGCACAGTGGGGTGCTATCTAGTGCAGTGTGTGTGCAACAGTAGAGAGTGCACAGTGGGGTGCTATCTAGTGCAGTGTGTGTGCGACAGTAGAGAGTGCACAGTGGGGTGCTATCTAGTGCAGTGTGTGTCGAGCCGACAGTAGAGAGCGCACAGTGGGGTGCTATCTAGTGCAGTGTGTGTGCGACAGTAGAGAGCGCACAGTGGGGTGCTATCTAGTGCAGTGTGTGTCGAGCCGACAGTAGAGAGCGCACAGTGGGGTGCTATCTAGTGCAGTGTGTGTGCGACAGTAGAGAGCGCACAGTGGGGTGCTATCTAGTGCAGTGTGTGTCGAGCCGACAGTAGAGAGTGCACAGTGGGGTGCTATCTAGTGCAGTGTGTGTCGAGCCGACAGTAGAGAGCGCACAGTGGGGTGCTATCTAGTGCAGTGTGTGTGCGACAGTAGAGAGTGCACAGTGGGGTGCTATCTAGTGCAGTGTGTGTGCGACAGTAGAGAGCGCACAGTGGGGTGCTATCTAGTGCAGTGTGTGTGCGACAGTAGAGAGTGCACAGTGGGGTGCTATCTAGTGCAGTGTGTGTGCGACAGTAGAGAGTGCACAGTGGGGTGCTATCTAGTGCAGTGTGTGTGCGACAGTAGAGAGTGCACAGTGGGGTGCTATCTAGTGCAGTGTGTGTGCGACAGTAGAGAGCGCACAGTGGGGTGCTATCTAGTGCAGTGTGTGTGCGACAGTAGAGAGCGCACAGTGGGGTGCTATCTAGTGCAGTGTGTGTGCGACAGTAGAGAGTGCACAGTGGGGTGCTATCTAGTGCAGTGTGTGTGCGACAGTAGAGAGTGCACAGTGGGGTGCTATCTAGTGCAGTGTGTGTCGAGCCGACAGTCGAGACGAGCGCACAGGCTGTAGAAGATTAGTGACCTACTGCTCGGTACGTTGGCGGTGTGATCCATGCAGTTGGCGGCCTGCAGCGCGCACAGGCTGTAGAAGATTAGTGACCTACTGCTCGGTACGTTGGCGGTGTGATCCATGCAGTTGGCGGCCTGCAGCGCGCACAGGCTGTAGAAGATTAGTGACCTACTGCTCGGTACGTTGGCGGTGTGATCCATGCAGTTGGCGGCCTGCAGCGCGCACAGGCTGTAGAAGATTAGTGACCTACTGCTCGGTACGTTGGCGGTGTGATCCATGCAGTTGGCGGCCTGCAGCGCGCACAGGCTGTCGAACGTCTTGTACATTGTTGTTTTGTATTTGCCGTCATAGTAGCCGTACGGCCACCTGTCCAGGGTCTTCCACTGTACGAAGTTGTGGTAGAACAGACGCCACCCGCACACCGCTCCGGATCTACAACATTTATGTATATCGTGACGACTCTTCCATCATGGCCGATAGTGCTCTTTGTGTGGTTTTCATTGTTCATAATGAAATAACAAAAGCTACTTGACTAGGGTATTCAATAACGACGTGCCTTATAAGAAAATAAATATAATAACTGTCGGGTCCCTCTAACCAGAGATGCTCTGACGTAATGTCCGGAAGAAGTCTCTACACTGACATGATGTTTGTAACAGGTCATAATTATGTTTTCTGTTTGACGACCTTTTGTTTCGAGTTATTTTGGGAACGTTTCGAATATCACCAAAAGCTTTAATAAGATTCAGATTCAGATTATTTATTCAGCAATATAACATGTTCGTCATATGAGGCAAGTCAGTTTACACGAGTGCTTATTTCTAGTGTTATTAGTGTAAGAAAGTATTACAATTTTGTCTTATCAATTACAATTATAAGTCACACACGATTCTAGGACAGAGCAAAAAAAAAAAATACGTTCACATCAATATGATTTTTTTACATTTTTTTTTATTATTAACGCCAGGGCATAAAGAAGTTTGTAACGTGTGTTACGACCAGGCGCTACATTTGAATTCCCGCGCTTCAGAACGGAGGCCGTCAGTCGCTCCTGTGGTCGGCTCGTGACATATATTGTTGCTGACTGACAACTGTTAGTTTCGTGTATTGTTTGTTTGTTTCCATTGCGTTTTAAAAACGAGATGAGAATGATGTAAACAAAGTTTTTTTTATACTATACTAGCGGTCCGCCCCAGCTTCGCACGGGTACAAAGATTATAGCCTATGTCACCAGGGGATAGTGTGGCTTCCCAACAGTGAAAGAATTTTACAAATCGGTTCAGTGAAATAACGTACATCGTGACGTGTTATTACGTGTTAATTACGTTAATTGTAACCATTCCAGCTTTCGTATTGAATATATCGCAAACAACTTTACTGCACAAAGTTTTATCGGAAAATCGTGGTTTTAAATATAATGTATATTCACTTTTTCACGTTTTACCGGAATAAGATCGCGATAAAAGCTTACTGAATAAAATAGATATTTAGAAGTTGGCATTAACCTGTTGACACGGTATTCGGAGCAAACAGGTTCCTCCTGT
Organism: Agriopis marginaria; assembly: GCA_932305915.1. Classification (NCBI taxonomy): domain Eukaryota; kingdom Metazoa; phylum Arthropoda; class Insecta; order Lepidoptera; family Geometridae; genus Agriopis; species Agriopis marginaria. The sequence goes on from OW029923.1 coordinate 41,161, forward strand.
TATACGAATAATGCAGTTAAATCCATTACAAAACTACTATTTCGTGAAATACACGCAAAAAAAAACTGAAAAAAATCACAATAATATGTAAAAACGGCTTCTAAAATATTAATTTCAAATAAAAATACTTGTATCGTAATAGCCGGTTACGATAATATTCGCCGGGGGGACGGGGGGACGGCGCTCAGTGTACACTGTACAGGTAATGTTCTTACTTCTTGTAAAGTTTGGGGCAGACGAGGTTACATTCCCGGTAGTCCGTGATCACGGCGTTGTTGTAGAACTGCAGCTCGCCGGCAGCTGACGTCACCTTGTCTGGCGCTGCAACACACGTCAGTAGTACCTAGCACTCCCCAGCTACCTGTCGGCCGCGGCTTCCCCTCTGTCGTCGCACGTCAGTGGTACCCAGCACTCCCCAGCTACCTGTCGGCCGCGGCTTCCCCTCTGTCGTCGCACGTCAGTGGTACCTAGCACTCCCTAGCTACCTGCCGCTCGCGGCTCCCCCTCTGTCGTCGCACGTCAGTGGTACCCAGCACTCCCCAGCTACCTGCCGGCCGTGGCTCTCCCTTTGTCGTCGCACGTCAGTAGTACCTAGCACTCCCCAGCTACCTGTCGGCCGCGGCTTCCCCTCTGTCGTCGCACGTCAGTGGTACCTAGCACTCCCCAGCTACCTGTCGGCCGCGGCTCCCCCTCTGTCGTCGCACGTCAGTGGTACCCAGCACTCCCCAGCTACCTGCCGGCCGCGGCCCCCCTTCTGTCGTCGCACGTCAGTGGTACCCAGCACTCCCCAGCTACCTGCCGGCCGCGGCTCCCCCTCTGTCGTCGCACGTCAGTGGTACCCAGCACTCCCCAGCTACCTGCCGCTCGCGGCTCCCCCTCTGTCGTCGCACGTCAGTGGTACCCAGCACTCCCCAGCTACCTGCCGGCCGCGGCTCCCCCTCTGTCGTCGCACGTCAGTGGTACCCAGCACTCCCCAGCTACCTGCCGGCCGCGGCTCCCCCTCTGTCGTCGCACGTCAGTGGTACCCAGCACTCCCCAGCTACCTGCCGGCCGCGGCTCCCCCTCTGTCGTCGCACGTCAGTGGTACCCAGCACTCCCCAGCTACCTGCCGGCCGCGGCTCCCCCTCTGTCGTCGCACGTCAGTGGTACCCAGCACTCCCCAGCTACCTGCCGGCCGCGGCGGCTCCCCCTCTGTCGTCGCACGTCAGTGGTACCCAGCACTTCCCAGCTACCTGCCGGCCGCGGCTCCCCCTCTGTCGTCGCACGTCAGTGGTACCCAGCACTCCCCAGCTACCTGCCAGCCGCGGCTCCTCCTCTGCCTAACTAGTTTAATGTTTACAATGTATAATGGGATACCATTTCATCCTCTTAGAGGCAGAATTTCGCTAAATTCTTTATTCCTTTCCGTACCGTTTCGATACTTTGTACTGTTTGTAAATTACAAAACGTCTCGTTTGTATCGATCTGTGTGACGATTAATAAGGAAGGCATTTTTATAAATAATATTTGTAAATATTAATAATAATATACAAAAACATACCATTAGGAGCCTCAGTAGTCCTTTAGAAAACGAATTGGAGTGAAAGTGATAGAACATTTTAGACAGGTTAATATTACAAGATGCACGTGACAGCGTTCCAAAGATCCGTTCTTAAATGTTCAAGTAAAGCTCCTTGGACAACCAAGTCTCATGACAATGTAGTTCCAGGTCCTACTTGTGATAATGTGATAACATTATCAGGGTTTACTATTGCTTGTGATAATGTGATAACATTACCAGGGATTACTATTGCTTGTGATAATGTGATAACATCACCAGGGATTACTATTGCTTGTGATAATGTGATAACATCACCAGGGATTACTATTGCTTGTGATGATGTGATAACATTACCAGGGATTACTATTGCTTGTGATGATGTGATAGCATTACCAGGGATTACTATTGCTTGTGATGATGAGATAACATCACCAGGGATTACTATTGCTTGTGATAATGTGATAACATCACCAGGGATTACTATTGCTTGTGATAATGTGATAACATCACCAGGGATTACTATTGCTTGTGATAATGTGATAACATCACCAGGGATTACTATTGCTTGTGAAAATAATAACGTATTCTCATATGAATGAATGATGACTGGTCAAGTTATGATGTTGGACTACGTTCAGAACATCTGACTTTGTCTTTTCTTTGTTTTTCGCACTCGCCGTGAGTACGAAAAACTCAGTTGTTTTTATAACTTCACAAATTAGTATGGTCAGGATTTTTATAAATTGACAATAAAAACAGAATAATAATGAATGATTGATTATTGCATTACATAGATCCCTTGTTACTAAACTTTGTATATTTTTGCGATTGGAAAGAAAACAAAAACACGTTTAAACTTAGTTAAAAGTTGTACGTGAAACGTCAACACGAGTGTTAAGCGCCAGTGCTTTCCAACCATTGATTTCAACAGTTATTCAGTTGCAACCGAGGCAAGGTGTAGGCTCAAACGCTGGGAACGTCAAATTTTTGTCAGGGTTGTTACACACTGACGTTATGAACGGCATAGTTGCACTACGAGCACCCGGAAGTATGTTCTGAACGTAGCTCTCCGTACAGGTCCAGTCGAGCGGACGGACGAAGTGTACTATGTACACTTCGTCCGTCCGGCCATCCGGCCGAGCAGTGTATCACGCGCGTGGACTCCTGGGCTGGCTCACCTGAGGAAGACAATGTCCCCTTGGTGGTTATACGGGTCGTAGAACAAATCTGCCACTCGCTCCGATTTCTGCAACCAAATATTCTGATGTAATATATTTATATTATAAACTCTGATACTTCATGTCATCCCCTCAGGGGATGATTCACTTAAAGTGCTCAAATATGTGTTTAGTATCTTTCTTATGCTAATATGCATAGTTTAATTGCCACATAATAAAAAACATTCAAATTCAAATTCTAAATTAATGTTATTCTGTATACATGTTAGATTAAGACGTAGTAAAGTATGAACTCTTTGGTAGACATATTAAGTATATTGCATGTTCTTAGAGCCGTCAGCTTTTACAATACGGAGAGGAGCTGCTAAAGGTGGATGACAAAAACGCTTTTAATTCGGTCGATCGCGGTCTTCAAAACGTATAGAATAGAACTTTGTGGATTCTGCAATGATGTTAATCACAAGCCCTCCCACATACAAACGGTAGACAAGTCACACTTTTGACAACCGCTAACGAACAGGTTGTAATTGCTAGGCGAGCGATCGTTAAGACCCAGTAGAAAACGAAAAAAAAATATTGGTGCATTTGGCTTCACCTGTTCCTTGTGTTGTATGCTACACACATGCTACAAATTTAAAATGCATTCTTAATTGATAACTTTGAATCCACCCCCGCACCGCGTACTTCACAAGACAGCTTGACTTGACAGCGTGTTGATGTTTGAGAACGCGAATCATACACAAGTATAGTAATCTATTCTATCCGTATTGTAGAATGAGCGATACACACGGTTGGTATCCGTATTGTAGAATGAGCGATACACACGGTTGGTATCCGTATTGTAGAATGAGCGATACACACGGTTGGTATCCGTATTGTAGAATGAGCGATACACACGGTTGGTATCCGTATTGTAGAATGAGCGATACACACGGTTGGTATCCGTATTGTAGAATGAGCGATACACACGGTTGCTATCCGTATTGTAGAATGAGCGATACACACGGTTGGTATCCGTATTGTAGAATGAGCGATACACACGGTTGGTATCCGTATTGTAGAATGAGCGATACACACGGTTGCTATCCGTATTGTAGAATGAGCGATACACACGGTTGCTATCCGTATTGTAGAATGAGCGATACACACGGTTGCTATCCGTATTGTAGAATGAGCGATACACACGGTTGCTATCCGTATTGTAGAATGAGCGATACACACGGTTGCTATCCGTATTGTAGAATGAGCGATACACACGGTTGCTATCCGTATTGTAGAATGAGCGATACACACGGTTGCTATCCGTATTGTAGAATGAGCGATACACACGGTTGCTATCCGTATTGTAGAATGAGCGATACACACGGTTGCTATCCGTATTGTAGAATGAGCGATACACACGGTTGCTATCCGTATTGTAGAATGAGCGATACACACGGTTGCTATCCGTATTGTAGAATGAGCGATACACACGGTTGCTATCCGTATTGTAGAATGAGCGATACACACGGTTGCTATCCGTATTGTAGAATGAGCGATACACACGGTTGCTATCCGTATTGTAGAATGAGCGATACACACGGTTGCTATCCGTATTGTAGAATGAGCGATACACACGGTTGCTATCCGTATTGTAGAATGAGCGATACACACGGTTGCTATCCGTATTGTAGAATGAGCGATACACACGGTTACTATCCGTATTGTAGAATGAGCGATACACACAGTTGCTATCCGTATTGTAGAATGAGCGATACACACGGTTGCTATCCGTATTGTAGAATGAGCGATACACACGGTTGCTATCCGTATTGTAGAATGAGCGATACACACGGTTGGTATCCGTATTGTAGAATGAGCGATACACACGGTTGCTATCCGTATTGTAGAATGAGCGATACACACGGTTGCTATCCGTATTGTAGAATGAGCGATACACATGGTTGCTATCCGTATTGTAGAATGAGCGATACACACGGTTGGTATCCGTATTGTAGAATGAGCGATACACACGGTTGCTATCCGTATTGTAGAATGAGCGATACACACGGTTGGTATCCGTATTGTAGAATGAGCGATACACACGGTTGCTATCCGTATTGTAGAATGAGCGATACACACGGTAGCGTCAAATTGGCTATCAACTTGTTGTTTTCTACAGTCGCTTTCGCTAAAGCGTTAAAGATTGTAGAAAAAGAATAGAAAGGAACGTTTGTGATTTGGCTAGGCCTGCAGATCTTTTTCATTTTCTCTGGCAATGCTATGGCAGTCCCACCAAACTGACACCAAAACAATGTTTTGTTATCATCAGTCGGTTGTCAACAGGGTGATCCTTTCGGTCCCGCCAGTTTCAGCCTGGCTGTTCACCCAATAATTCAACGTCTCCAGTCCAAACTTAATGTTTGGTACTTGGATGACGGAACCTTAGGAGGTGACGGTGACACTGTTCTAAGTGATTTACAAATTCTGATAGACCACATCATAGACGGATTTCGTCATATTGGTTTGAAACAAAAAAAAAAATACGAAATGCGAACTTTTTGTTTGCGATTCATGTCCGGATAAAGATGTGGTTATTGAGTCATTCAATGATTTAGCTCCTAATATAAAATTATTAGACAGGCCTTCTCTCCGACCCCTGGGTTCACCGATATTAGATGAGTCTTTTTCATCTTTTGTTGAGGAAAAAATTCAAAATTTGATGGGTGCTTCCGGCAGATCACTCAAAATTAACGCTCATATGGCGTTTACAATTATCAGATACCATTGTTATTTTAAATTTTATCGCAGCCTTTATCACAGCTACAATCTTACTTCTTACTATATAATATATAGGAAGAAGTAATATATATTAAAAAAAACTTTCTAAGTCGCACGGTTCACTGGGCCACAAGCAGCCCGCGAGGGCGAGTGTCAACCACAAGTGACGTACAAAAAAGAAAAAAAAAATCTTTCTAGGTCGCGTGGTTCGCTGGGCCGCAAGCGGCCCAGCCAGGCCAGGAATTTAACTTTAGATCTCCTGCTCATAAAGCACCGTGTACCTACCGACCATCAATATCCAGGATGAAATACATAAAACGTGTTTAATAGCGTCCTAAAATAAAGCTTTTTGCTGTGAACTTCATAATTTTTCCGTAGAACAACGCGGGCAAAGCCGCGGGCGGAAGCTAGTTATTTATAGTCTCTTTATTTGCCAAGTATATTTAATTTTATTATTATAAATTTCAAAATTTTTGTTTTAGTTATAGCTTTTTAGCGCTTTGGCACACCCTTTTAAACATCTTGCTATAGGAATATTTTAGAAATATTGATGAAATATGCAGATACGTACCATTTGTTTTTGTAGATCTTTCATTGCGTTCTTATCCTGGCGCCTGTAGTAGTGCGGAGTATCCATTGTGAATCTGAAATAATAATTCCTGGTTAATAGGGTGTCGTTTATATCGTACTGCCGATTTTATTGCATAATATATCAAAACGCTTACCCTCTAAAAATATTATAACAAGACATACTCAAATATATAATTTTATATCTATGTAGGTACGTTTACGTTAACGCGTGTCGACGAAGCCTTAAAGACAAAGCCTTAAATTTTTTGTGAAAAGCTGTTTTGAACTAATCTTAGCATGTAACTATCGTAAGTTATCGCAAATATGCTTAGTTAAGGTAAAAATGCATGAAAAGACTATATCTCTTCCTGACTATGAATCCCACATGGTGGTGGGGCCTGCGACTATCTCTCTTCCCGACTATGAATCCCACATGGTGGTGGGGCCTGCGACTATCTCTCTTCCCGACTATGAATCCCACATGGTGGTGGGGTCTGCGACTATCTCTCTTCCCGACTATGAATCCCACATGGTGGTGGGGCCTGCGACTATCTCTCTTCCCGACTATGAATCCCACATGGTGGTGGGGCCTGCGACTATCTCTCTTCCCGACTATGAATCCCACATGGTGGTGGGGCCTGCGACTATCTCTCTTCCCGACTATGAATCCCACATGGTGGTGGGGCCTGCGACTATCTCTCTTCCCGACTATGAATCCCACATGGTGGTGGGGCCTGCGACTATCTCTCTTCCCGACTATGAATCCCACATGGTGGTGGGGGAAGGCTCCGAAATTACTGAACCGATTTGAAAAATTCTTTCACTAACGGGAAGCTACACTATCCTCGGGTGACATAGGCTATAATCTATACCCGTGCGAAGCTGGAGGGGACCGCTAGTAAAAAATAAAAAACAATGCTGTATATTCATATTTCATTTATTGCGTATGTATGGGTACACAGGAGATGGAAAATTTACAGTAAAAGAGCGCCATAATCGACCTTTCAGTATGCAAAAAAATTTAAGTTCTTTTTAATTTTTTTATTTTTTTTGTAATGCTGTCTTTTTGTTATTTCTGCTTAAATACCCTATCATGCCCCCCCTTCCCTTAATCAGATGGTCTCATCTTTACGTGGCCATACCATCGTAGCTTACTCTCTTGCATCTTGTCGGAAATGTCGCGTACACCCAGGTTTCCTCGCACGTACTCGTTCCGGATTTTATCGAGCCTGGTTGCACCGCACATCCACCTCAGCATCTTCATTTCGGCAACTTGGACGATAAAGACGTTTTTCCAAGTCATGGCCCACATTAGGACTGGCCTTATGATAATTTTGTAAATCAGATCTTTAAGCTTAACTGGCATCCTTCTGTCGCGTGTAACACCTGTTACTTCTCGCCATTTTATACATGCCATTGCAGCTATTCGGTGCTACCCAGATACTTGAACTGATCGCACACGGTGACTATTTTTTTGTGTCCCTCAACGGAAATCGACCTATTGTTACTTGGTTCCGGCTCGTTCAAAGAAATAAACTGGGATTTATCAACACCAAGCACTAGACCACCGGTCTGTAACTGGTGTTTCCACGACAGAAGTGCCTCTTGCAATTCACCACGACTTTCCGTTCAAATGGCTACATTGTCTGCATATACAAAACTCCACGCTGCTGAATTCTGCGCTACCTCAGTGAGTGACTCCAGAACCAAGCAAAACAGAAAAGGACTCATTACTGAGCCATGGTGTACGATTTCTGTGACCGCTATCGGTTTTGTTTCACCTCCTACCGTCCGTACCATTGATTTCGCACCCTTATAAATGTCAGCAATGACGTTTATGTATAGTTCAGGGACGTTTTTCTTGCAAAGGCTCCACCGCCGCTGTAGTGTTGTACTGAGCTCGGGTAACGGTTCAAATAAAATGTGGGGAATGCTATTTTATTCGAATCAATACGAGGAAAATGAATGAATACTCACAGATCTGATAGTGCTGGTTCATTCCGAGGTCTGACCCATCTCTCCTGGGCCAAGGCGCCCGCTTCAACACACAAACATAATCAAAAGATGGTTACATAATAAATAATTATAATATACGGGAGATGTACATCCGTATTTTTAGGCCATTTTTTTTAATATACAATAATTATTATTATTGTGAAAGTTTGTATGTAAGTGTGAAAGTATTTAATATGATTATATTGTTAGCGCCACTCAGTGACGCTTCCTTTATTTATCTCCTACCTACATTTTCCTACCCTCATTTTCCATGAACGACGACTATTTCTGTTACGTTCCGTGGTTAGATGAGGCTCGCTGCTTGCACCTGCGGCCAGTCTGCGCTTGACCCTTGTCGGCGACGGATTCATACCGCATTGTGCGAGCACTCCTTGCTTACACCACCGCAAATCTTACCGCTGATCGTCGGTTACTCGTCCTCTCGAGAGATCGTGCGATCCCACCGCCCGGGATACGGGTCCCGTAGGAAGCTGTGCCAAATAGCTTCCCCGCGCTCGCGCCGCGAGTGTGTGAAACCGCTCCATCATATACAGTCCACTAACGCTTGAGAACGCGCTGATCCAAAGACACAGACAGAAGATTCCAGGACATCAGGAACGGGGTTACGCAGCCTTGCTCGTCAACCCGGAAATACTCAGGTCAGTCGTCGTTCTCACTATCGTCCCCTTTCTCCCGCACCCTCACGTGTCGGCATGCTCCGCCATATAGCTCGGTGGCCGCGCTAACATATTATATCTTATTTAATGTATATCCGCACTTGATTCAGTAAGGACTGAACGGATTCGATTCAAATTGTTACGAAGTAGAGTATGAACAAACAAATACACTTTTACGGATTTTTTATATAATTTATAATATGAGTGTGAAATTTCCGAGACGTATAAATATAATTATAGAGAGGTACGTACCCAGCAACAGGCAGAGCGCTGCCGGAGACACCATGCGCGCTGCCGGCGACACCATGCGCGCTGCCGGCGACACCATGCGCGCTGCCGGCGACACCATGCGCGCTGCCTGCGACCTGTTGTAGTATATCTTTTATAATTATCATCATCATCATCATGTTTCATAAAACCTTTTTTTATTTATTCTAACTCTTTGTTTTTGTTACACACAAGCACTACTACCATTCGATAATTTGTAAAATTTGAAAGTCGAGAAACAAAAAATAACCTGAGATGGCACTCTTGGACAGGCTGGCAAGTAAAACGGAGGTGTGAGATAAATACTGAAAATAATAAAAAAGGGGCCTACTTGAAACCTGGACTCTAAACTCTAGAAGACTCCAAGTTAGATCTGGACTTCCCTGGACTGGCCGCCCTTGATTTGTCATACACAAAAATAATGAACAAGAGACGCCCAAGAATGGATCCTTGTGGCACACCTGATGGAATGAGCGATGGAGCCGACATATAACCATTCAGAGCCACAGTTTGGGTACGACCGTTGACATAAGAGGTGAACCACCTTAGAAGATCACCTCTTATCCCTGCAGCATACAGCTTGGCGAGAAGGATTGAATGATCTAAGCGATCGAAGGCTTTACGATAGTCTGTGTATACAGTATCTACCTGCCCCCCACCTTCCATGCCATTAGTGACCTCATCGACAAATGAGACCAGATTAGTAGTGGTAGACCTTCCTTTAAGAACACCATGTTGCTGTGGTAGGAAAGTGTGTTTGAGAGCGGCGTATAGTTGGTTATGAACAATTGTTTCCAAGACCTTGGCTAATACACATCGGTGTATAGTTAGACACATCACGCTTGGGGCCTTTTTTATGGATCGGGGTTATTGTAGCAGATTTCCAAATGATTGGCAAAACGCCTTCGGAAATAGATCTGTTAAATAACATAGAAACGGGATGAGTCAGACTTTCCGCGCAATGCACTAGTAAGTGTGGGTGAAGGCCATCCGGGCCGGCTGATTTATTGCAGTCTAAGGTTTTTAACAACTTTAATAATTCCAGGCTAGATACTTCAATAGTGCAAATGTCAGCCGCAGAGCTGGCCTTGTTTAGACTGTTTACCAGGGTAACTGGAGCTTGCGGGAAACCAGCCAGATAGTTAGAGTTAAAAAAGTCAGCAAAAGCATTACAAATGTCATCACCGGAATCAACAGATTGTTCATTGTAAGTCATGGATGAAGGATATGAATTATGCTGTTTATTAGACTTGACATACGACCAAAAAGCTCTCGGGTTATCACGAATCGAGCTTTCAATCTTTGCTATATAACTAAGATAACATTCCCGCTCGACTTTCTAAACTCGCTCTCGCAAGATCCTAAAAGAACTCCTGTCAGATAAATTGTGGTATATTTTAAATTTTCTTTGGTGTTTATGTTTTTCTTTTAGGATCTTGAGAAGAGCTGGTGAATACCAGACTGGATACTTGGCTGGCCGCACCCATTTACAGGGAACATATTTATCTCTGAGCTCAGATAATAAATTATTAAATAAACAGACTGCCTCATCCATACTACAACACAATAAAAGTGAATGCAAATCTTGAGTGTCTAGCTCATTACAAATTGCTGAGTGTAAAACAATTTGTATTTAATGTGTATAAACTAGCAACACTATTGTAACAAAACTGTATATTGAATTGTATTAGCAAACGTCATAAGCGTTCGTTGACAGTTGACTGCTGGCAACTGTCAACGAACTCAGTATATAAGTTGCGGTTGCATTGTAATAGCCCTCTTTCTGTGCTCGAACCTCGAAGCGAGAACAAGTGTAAATAAATTGTGTGTAAAACAGTTCTACAGTGATTTATTGACGAAAAGCTAACAAATCAGAAGTGGGATAAGATATATAAATTGTATAATTATTATAGCATAGATTAATAATATAGTCTCGGCTAGCGCGTTGTGGTGCACCAGTAACCTAACACTCCTCCTCGCTTCGCTCGTCGTCGCACATATATATGAATTTGCTTACAACTAGATAATGAAATATTACTATAATAAACAAAAAACTAATAATTTAACGTAATTATACCGAAACTACAAAATATCAGATCATCAATATATAAAATAAAATGATGGAACATGAACAGTACTTATATAACAACAGTAGAATGATGGAACATGAACAGTACTTATATAACAACAGTAGAATGATGGAACACGAACAGTACTTATATAACAACAGTAGAATGATGGAACATGAACAGTACTTATATAACAACAGTAGAATGATGGAACATGAACAATACTTATATAACAACAGCAGAATGATGGAACATGAACAGTACTTATATAACAACAGTAGAATGATGGAACATGAACAGTACTTATATAACAACAGTAGAATGATGGAACATGAACAGTACTTATATAACAACAGTAGAATGATGGAACACGAACAGTACTTATATAACAACAGTAGAATGATGGAACATGAACAGTACTTATATAACAACAGTAGAATGATGGAACATGAACAGTACTTATATAACAACAGTAGAATGATGGAACACGAACAGTACTTATATAACAACAGTAGAATGATGGAACATGAACAGTACTTATATAACAACAGCAGAATGATGGAACATGAACAGTACTTATATAACAACAGTAGAATGATGGAACATGAACAGTACTTATATAACAACAGTAGAATGATGGAACATGAACAGTACTTATATAACAACAGTAGAATGATGGAACACGAACAGTACTTATATAACAACAGTAGAATGATGGAACATGAACAGTACTTATATAACAGCAGCAGAATGATGGAACATGAACAGTACTTATATAACAACAGTAGAATGATGGAACATGAACAGTACTTATATAACAACAGTAGAATGATGGAACACGAACAGTACTTATATAACAACAGTAGAATGATGGAACATGAACAGTACTTATATAACAACAGTAGAATGATGGAACAGGAACAATACTTATATAACAACAGCAGAATGATGGAACATGAACAGTACTTATATAACAACAGTAGAATGATGGAACATGAACAGTACTTATATAACAACAGTAGAATGATGGAACATGAACAGTACTTATATAACAACAGTAGAATGATGGAACACGAACAGTACTTATATAACAACAGTAGAATGATGGAACATGAACAGTACTTATATAACAACAGTAGAATGATGGAACATGAACAGTACTTATATAACAACAGTAGAATGATGGAACACGAACAGTACTTATATAACAACAGTAGAATGATGGAACATGAACAGTACTTATATAACAACAGCAGAATGATGGAACATGAACAGTACTTATATAACAACAGTAGAATGATGGAACATGAACAGTACTTATATAACAACAGTAGAATGATGGAACATGAACAGTACTTATATAACAACAGTAGAATGATGGAACACGAACAGTACTTATATAACAACAGTAGAATGATGGAACATGAACAGTACTTATATAACAGCAGCAGAATGATGGAACATGAACAGTACTTATATAACAACAGTAGAATGATGGAACATGAACAGTACTTATATAACAACAGCAGAATGATGGAACATGAACAGTACTTATATAACAACAGTAGAATGATGGAACATGAACAGTACTTATATAACAACAGTAGAATGATGGAACATGAACAGTACTTATATAACAACAGTAGAATGATGGAACATGAACAGTACTTATATAACAACAGTAGAATGATGGAACATGAACAGTACTTATATAACAACAGTAGAATGATGGAACACGAACAGTACTTATATAACAACAGTAGAATGATGGAACACGAACAGTACTTATATAACAACAGTAGAATGATGGAACATGAACAGTACTTATATAACAACAGTAGAATGATGGAACATGAACAGTACTTATATAACAACAGTAGAATGATGGAACATGAACAGTACTTATATAACAACAGTAGAATGATGGAACACGAACAGTACTTATATAACAACAGTAGAATGATGGAACACGAACAGTACTTATATAACAACAGTAGAATGATGGAACATGAACAGTACTTATATAACAACAGTAGAATGATGGAACATGAACAGTACTTATATAACAACAGTAGAATGATGGAACATGAACAGTACTTATATAACAACAGTAGAATGATGGAACATGAACAGTACTTATATAACAACAGTAGAATGATGGAACACGAACAGTACTTATATAACAACAGTAGAATGATGGAACACGAACAGTACTTATATAACAACAGTAGAATGATGGAACATGAACAGTACTTATATAACAACAGTAGAATGATGGAACATGAACAGTACTTATATAACAACAGTAGAATGATGGAACATGAACAGTACTTATATAACAACAGTAGAATGATGGAACATGAACAGTACTTATATAACAACAGTAGAATGATGGAACATGAACAGTACTTATATAACAACAGTAGAATGATGGAACATGAACAATACTTATATAACAACAGCAGAATGATGGAACATGAACAGTACTTATATAACAACAGTAGAATGATGGAACATGAACAGTACTTATATAACAACAGTAGAATGATGGAACATGAACAGTACTTATATAACAACAGTAGAATGATGGAACACGAACAGTACTTATATAACAACAGTAGAATGATGGAACACGAACAGTACTTATATAACAACAGTAGAATGATGGAACACGAACAGTACTTTTATAACAACAGTAGAATGATGGAACATGAACAGTACTTATATAACAACAGTAGAATGATGGAACACGAACAGTACTTATATAACAACAGTAGAATGATGGAACACGAACAGTACTTATATAACAACAGTAGAATGATGGAACACGAACAGTACTTATATAACAACAGTAGAATACAACAACATAGTATTTCAGTAGATCGATGTATCACATGCAGGTATACATTATATATAAATAATATACCTACTATAACGAATATCAAACACAATTCAATCAACTGTCCTATAAGTATGGCAAAAGACAATTATATTCAGTCAACGGTATTCAAATTAAAATATGTAAAATTAATTTCGATCAAATTGGACGCACCCCTGTATGTCTGTCTGTCTGTCTGTTCGTCTGTCCTACCTATTAACGGCTGTATCTTTCGAACCGTAATAGATAGCCAGTTAAAATTTTCACATTCCACTATATGTAATGTGACGGTGGGTTATCTAACAAAAAAATAATAAAAAATTAAAAACGAAAGGGGGGTCCCCATACAACAAACGTATTTTTTACGTATTTTTGTATTAGCTCTAATGTAAAAATGGTAATACGTACAAGCGTCAAATTGGAAATAAAAATAAACTAACATAAAATAAAAAAAAATATTTTGTAAAGAATAATAATCAAATTGCGCAAACATCCTGATCGCTTACAATAAATACGCTTGAATTACGCCATTTGTGAAACGTAGCACCTTAAGGTGGTACGTTTCACATATTTATGGCGCGAAATTCAAATTTCAAACAGTTTTCTTGTCCTTGTAGCTAGGCCGGGTAATTATTGTAAACGATCATGATGTTTGCGATAATTGATTATTATTCTTTACAAAATCATGTGATGTTATTTATCTCTAATGCACATTATTATTTACATTTGTCAATAAACTAATTTTTGCTGTTTGAAACGGTTTATTGACAAATGTAAGTAATATGGTGCGTTACTAATAAATAACTGTACATGATAATGTAAAAATCACCCAACTATTGTCGCAAACGCTGTGTCATTTCAAAATAATTACCTGGCCTAGCCACAAGGATATAAAAACTGTTTGAAATTTGAATTTCCCGCCATAGGTAAAACGTTCCACCTTAAGTTTAATATAAAATGCACGCATTAAGCCTAAACAAAACCAACGCGTTCAGCTCGCGTGCGCGGTGGCATGCGCGATGGCGATCACGCCGCGGCCAATCAGAAGACGCATGTTGGCCCAGGCTTTAGTTAGATCAAAAAGATACTGAAAATAAAAATCGGCGGAATAAAACCGACCAGTTGAAAATAATTGTACGTTTTATATGTTTGAGGAGAATACGAATTAAACTTTGTTTTCATTAACTTGAGTTTTTATTTTCAGTAGGTATAATTTATCACGGTAGGTAGATTGGTAGTTGAAAGAAAAGTAGATTACGCACCTCGCTAAAGTGAGTAATTAATGCACGCCTGATAATTTAGTGCCCTAAAATAATCCTAAACAGAAATCCATACAAAAGTACTCACACAGAGGCTCCAAAATACAAATACAAACAAACTCGACTACAAGCACTAGTATATTTAATTTTCAACTTATTACGATTTCAATCCAATCAATGAAAATGTTTTCTAAGCATTTATTTATCTTTGTTTCAATAAAGTAAGAAACGGCCAATTTCATTTATATACTTAAATTATAATTGAAACGCATTTCAGATTGGACATAAAATAGAAGAGTAGCAAGTCTGTACTGTTCACATTTACATTACGAACAGCGGTGTACGTTTCAATTGTCAAGTTCAATTCAATTAAAGTAACAGACGAATTTTAAGATAATTAAAATTGTGATGATGTATTGTGTTGACCCGAACATTATATTATATTTAGTTGTGATGTGAGTGGAGACACGCTCGTCCCATCCCTCGCCGGTCTGGTCACCACGTACATCAGTTACATCAGCGTATGTGCTTTCAGGACAACAATTTCACTTAAACCAAAACCGGAAGTAGGACCTCACTTGAAGTCTGCCTGGCTGGCTACCACTCTCCTGTCTAAACGTATCGCCAAATGTAGGTATTTCTGCGTCGACGTGTTTCGGTACAAGTGCAGGAGTGTCAGTCCCTCCCCTTACAGCATGCTCTTCTCTCTGGCCGGAGACCTCGTGAGGGCAAAGTTGCAATCTGTCTTCAGTCGTGACAGTGTGGCGTGGAGGCCAGGAAGACCCGGTGAAACGGAATTACTTTAATATTCCGCCTCGGGAGGCAGTCCCGCCATCCGGTGCAAAATCTTGTGGAGGTGCTGCCGTGCCGCAGCAGGAAAGTGAAGTGGATCCAGGCAATGCCACCCAGGGAGACCCTTCCATGTTCCACACCGGACGATCACTATACTGCACTCAGTGACTCAAAATATACACCTGCACGATATCGTTTGTACTTCCTCAACTCAAATATACACCTGCACGATATCGTTTGTACTTCCCCAACTCAAATATACACCTGCACGATATCGTTTGTACTTCCCCAACTCAAATATATACCTGCACGATATCGTTTGTACTTCCCCAACTCAAACTCACAACCAAACGGCCGAGAAATAATAGAATGAACGTTTCTTTAGCGGCCTCCGACTTTACTCTACAAGTGTATTTTCTGTAACATTTGTGGTATTCATGCAATCTGACGACGGCATCATGTTGAATGAGGTTCATCACCACCTTGAATCAAGGAAACCGGAAGAAAATAACCCCAACAAGAGCAAGGGCCCTTCTTGACGAAGACAAATAACCAGACCTGCTAAAACGACCTCTTATACCCTGAGTACTGACTCGAACATACCTGTAGGTATGCGTCGTGCCGGGGTGTGCGTGTGTGTCCGAGAAGATATTAGCGGCCTTCTTAGTAGATAGAGTATGACCTGTCCGCGTATCCCTGTCCGCGTGGCTTGTCTCAACCAACAAGTAACATTTATTCTTTTCAGTTATTATCGACACGCGAAGTGGGACTATTATACTGGAGCGCCTGTAGCAAACTGCGTAGCAAATTACTCTTTGCAAACTTTTTTTATTTTTTTTTTTTTTTTTTTATTTGTTTATTTATTCTCCACGGACTCCTGGGTCCGTGCCCTTTGTCAACTTTTAACATATATTTTTAAACTATATTTGATTTGGAACTTTGCAAACTTTGACGGTAACTGACCATTTATAGATTCACGTATACTGGCCTCGGCTACACCTAGGCCCACCCCTTTTTTCCTTTTACTGAAACGCCAAAATAGTGCTCGTATCGCTATGGGACCCAGACTGATCGACGCAGAAAAAAACGCTGATTCCGAATATCTATATAACTCAATATGCCTATTTTGGCGCTTCAGTAATTCTGCCTTTCTTGCGACGATATATATATATGTATGTATACGAGTCTCTGGCAGCCATATCATAAACGTTGCTTAGTTTGGAGTCAGATGACCGTGTGTGCAAAAATGACCCGAATATTTATTTATTTAAGTATTTATTTTCACGTCCGTTCATTAATAACTGTCGGCTGCTGCAGTAATGAACTATTACATTATTTTGATAATAAAAACACTTAATGAAAAAGGTTCTTAAACGTGTTAGTTATTAGCACTAAAATTTATCTACGTCATAATTATTAATTTAATGTGAGTATAATTTACATAACTCGGTGCTGCTGGCACCGCCGTACCAAGCACAATGTCCACTTGGTTCATTTACCTACTGACTGCGGGTGAGTGCGCTTCTCTTCTCTGCACTCCGTAGAAAGTTTTTTTTAACCTTTATTGTACGTCACTTATACTTGAAACTAACCCTCGCGGGCCGCTTGCGGCCCAGCGAACCACGCGACCTAGTATGTTTAAAAAAATTAAGTCATTAATTACTTAGCACAAAAAAAGCTACAATGAAATTTCACAATTCCTAAGTGATAAAAATGTTTTGATATGTAATGAAGACTAAATAATTGGCATATTAAGATAGAGACTGGGTACTAGGAAAAAATAAAATAATAATAAGCAATATAAGTAGTAATTACCATGTTTCTTTTGTTAATTAAGGTATACAATACAACTAAACCAAAATATGATTTTAACAATTTTCTTACATAGACATAATTTAGTTTTTTTAACAAAAAAAAATTAGTATAAAAACTAACATTCGTACGCTGTAACAGGCAAGGACATGAGATACGTCTCCATTATTACGACCATGTATGCTACTTTATATGTATGTGTACCTACCATGTTCTAACAAATAAATCATATTAATTTGAATTTACAATCTGACGGCATCTAGTTCCATCCTCGGCCTCGGCCTGCCAATTATTTATTTAGTACCTACCTAAATAAATAATTTACAGTTTCATTGTTATTGTTCAACAACGGTGAAGGAAACAATCGTGAGGAAACCGGTATATTTAAGAATCTCAAAGTTCAAAGAGTGGCTGGGCCAGTATGGAGGACTAAGGCCCATCCTACCCTGTGAGAGGAGGCTTGTGTCCAGTAGTAGGAGTATGGAGGACTAAGGCCCATCCTACCCTGTGAGAGGAGGCTTGTGTCCAGTAGTAGGAGTATGGTGGACTAAGGCCCATCCTATCCCTGTGAGAGGAGGCTTGTGTCCAGTAGTAGGAGTATGGAGGACTAAAGCCCATCCTATCCTTGTGAGAGGAGGCTTGTGTCCAGTAGTAGGAGTATGGAGGACTAAGGCCCATCCTATCCTTGTGAGAGGAGGCTTGTGTCCAGTAGTAGGAGTATGGAGGACTAAAGCCCATCCTATCCCTGTGAGAGGAGGCTTGTGTCCAGTAGTAGGAGTATGGAGGACTAAGGCCCATCCTATCCCTGTGAGAGGAGGCTTGTGTCCAGTAGTAGGAGTATGGAGGACTAAGGCCCATCCTATCCCTGTGAGAGGAGGCTTGTGTCCAGTAGTAGGAGTATGGAGGACTAAGGCCCATCTTATCCCTGTGAGAGGAGGCTTGTGTCCAGTAGTAGGAGTATGGAGGACTAAGGCCCATCCCATCCCTGTGAGAGGAGGCTTGTGTCCAGTAGTAGGAGTATGATAATGATGGCGGTGGTTCCAGGCTCGGTGGCGGTGTCGAGGAGCGAGGAGCGAGCTGGTTCGGCGCCAGATATCAACGACCTGTTCCCGAGCTTCAACGAGTCTGATCAGTACAGTGACCTGCCAGCTGCCGTGTATCGCAACATCTCCCTCGACATAGAGAAACTAGACATGCACAAGTTCAAAAACAAAATGATGAGAGAGATGCAACCTAAGATCCTGGAGGAAGACGAGAAGGTCACAAAGAGCGGTCGCCGGTTCAAGATTGTATGGATGTGGGATGCTGGCCAACAACTTTACAACCGCGGCTACAGGATCATGGTGAACCAGCTGAACTGCGACATGATGTTGCAGCTGATATACATGGCCAAAAGCCAGATTGCCGTGATAGAGAATAACAAACTGGTGGACAAGGAGGATACCGCCTACCGCGTCGGGTTCGTTGGCCACAAATGCAATAGAATATTCACCAAAATGGGTCGGATCCTGGCCTTCATGAAGCGGTGGCAGTACGCCATAACCAAATCCATCGGCCACATCGTGCTGCATCATCGGATGGTGCGGCTGCACATCGACTATCTCTACCACTACTGGATCCTCATCAACCTGGACGCCCTCTACAAAAAAGGATTCGGCAAGAAGTATGCTCCGAGACTGCCTAAAGAGGACTATCCCACAGGTGGCGTCAGCATCGAGAATGTTCCGAGCAAAGTGAAGAAACCTGCTGTTACTCCTTCACCTCCTTTATAACTCAGATCATCAATTTAAAATACCTCACCATTTTAAATTGCCTTTGTAAGAAAAACAATATTAAATAAAATATCCCATGAGTTCATCTATTTTATAATACGATGGGCTGGTATCGGCTAGGCTCGGCAAAGGTAAGCTAGGTTAATTTAGACTTCTAGGAGACCCCAACGTAGGTTTTGTTCCTTGTTAGAGGGATAAGTAATCGTTTCGCAACAACGGTGAAACCAAGCGGAACCAGAGGTGGGGCTGCTTCTCCGGGATTTTCCTCCAAGTCAGTGTGGAGGCGGCCTTAGTGGGTTGGAGTACCGTATGGGAGTCACCGCAGCCGAAAGTGTGAAGCCGCGGCGGGAGAGGACTGCTGGTGTTCCGTGTGCCACTTTCCTTACCTTCCGCGGCACTGACGGGGTCACCACCGTCCGATGGTGTCCGGTGCAAACTCATTGCAAGTTCCGATGTAAGGCGTTCAAGACTCTCGTTGCAAGTCTCATTCTCCTCGCCTGTTACACCCACGCCGTAGAACAACCGAGTCTGATGCGGACCGGCCTCGCGTTCCATCATATCATTATATGACGTCACAACATTATTATTTGTATGCAGTTGATCAAGCACATCAGTTGAAAAGCAGCATATATTACTTATGTTGTTGATTCTCTCCTTTATGTCATTTTGGCAAAACAAAGTCACGCTCCTCATAGTACACGCTTCCAGCCAGCTTCTCCGCAGTGTTTTTTTATTATAGAATAAGTGGCAAACAAGCTACGGGTCACCTGATGGTAAGTGGTCACCGCTGCCGATAGACACCTACAATACCCGGGGCATTGTCAGTGCGTTATTGTGATACTCGCCAGGTGAATCACCTGCTCCTCTGGCACTCCGCTGACTTCAACATTACTGCAGTCGTCCAGCTGCAACATGGATCGACTATATTGTCACCATCGTGGGTCAGGCTAGATTAGCACAGGACCGAGGCAGACGGCATAACAAGAGAGAGACCTATACCCAGCAGTGGGATAAGGAAGGCTGTGGATGATGATGATAATCCACCCTCCTTCTAGATTCTCTAAACTGAAATCAATAAGAAATGTGCAACTCTCCGCGTTAATAGATCATAGTACTCGGTGTAATGTGCAACTCTCCGCGTTAATAGATCATAGTACTCGGTGTAATGTGCAACTCTCCGCGTTAATAGATCATAGTACTCGGTGTAATGTGCAACTCTCCGCGTTAATAGATCATAGTACTCGGTGTAATGTGCAACTCTCCGCGTTAATAGATCATAGTACTCGGTGTAATGTGCAACTCTCCGCGTTAATAGATCATAGTACTCGGTGTAATGTGCAACTCTCCGCGTTAATAGATCATAGTACTCGGTGTAATGTGCAACTCTCCGCGTTAATAGATCATAGTACTCGGTGTAATGTGCAACTCTCCGCGTTAATAGATCATAGTACTCGGTGTAATGTGCAACTCTCCGCGTTAATAGATCATAGTACTCGGTGTAATGTGCAACTCTCCGCGTTAATAGATCATAGTACTCGGTGTAATGTGCAACTCTCCGCGTTAATAGATCATAGTACTCGGTGTAATGTGCAACTCTCCGCGTTAATAGATCATAGTACTCGGTGTAATGTGCAACTCTCCGCGTTAATAGATCATAGCACTCGGTGTAATGTGCAACTCTCCGCGTTAATAGATCATAGTACTCGGTGTAATGTGCAACTCTCCGCGTTAATAGATCATAGTACTCGGTGTAATGTGCAACTCTCCGCGTTAATAGATCATAGTACTCGGTGTAATGTGCAACTCTCCGCGTTAATAGATCATAGCACTCGGTGTAATGTGCAACTCTCCGCGTTAATAGATCATAGTACTCGGTGTAATGTTCGGAATTGATATTATTTTCTTCGCAATTTTAGGGTTGTCATAATAATAAAAAGCTCATAATGAGTACGTTTAAATCTCGTCAGCTTAGTAGTAATGTTTCGTGTAACCCTGTAATGACATTTACATTTTGTAATTGGGGATTATTAGATCATGAAAAGTAGCTAAAAATTGAATACCCAATGAGTTCAATAGAATATGTAGTAATAGTAATCATGTCTATGGAACCATACCATGTGTGTCCGGCCTGGACAGGAAGGTGGCTGCAGGCGGCAGGCGGCAGGCGGCAGGCGGCAGGCGGCAGGCGGCAGGCGGCAGGCGGCAGGCGGCAGGCGATCAGAGCACAGTCTGTCTGTAGGCTGCACGCAAACGTACACACACCTGTGAGTAGCACTCAGTGAGTTTCAAACTGAGCCGAGCTAGGAGGCTAGGCAGCACCGGCGCGGCGCAGCTGG
Source organism: Agriopis marginaria (assembly GCA_932305915.1). NCBI lineage: Eukaryota > Metazoa > Arthropoda > Insecta > Lepidoptera > Geometridae > Agriopis > Agriopis marginaria. The sequence continues at coordinate 63,066 of OW029923.1, forward strand.
CAGGCAGTACGGCGCGCGACGTCCGCCGCGACGGACGTGTGCCTGGCGCTCGGGAGTCGGGCTGCTACGAGTCGCGGTGACACAAACTTGTGCCAAACTTTAACGGACCTTGAACTTTTTATATTACAACTGAAGTTACCGGACACCTCGGCCAAATCAAACACAAACTCCGTGCGTTGTTTAAACTTTCAAAAGTATTATAAAGACTGAGAGGGCCAAGTTTCCGACAGACCAGGGCGTAATAAAACTTACATATTATCGACACGTTTGTTATAAAGTGTCATAGTTGTCCGATTGTCACGACAGGCGTTGTTTAATAATGTATACACATATGTATAATATCAGACAGCGCCAGGCAAACAATGTATATGTTACAGCGCCTGGTAAACACCTGACGAAATGTCGCATTTTCAAAACCTGTTTATGAAAGGTAAAATATTTACATATTTTATTGTCAATTATTTGTCGTGACGTAGGTATATTAATAATTATCTTTTAAATAAACCAACTTAAAAAAACCACAAAACACATTCTAGCGCTAACAGACGAGACGTACTTGGTTGACCAACCAACGGGAGAGAAAGATAATATTTTCTCTTTCCCTCCCGTTGGTCAGTCGGCGGTCCGTCAACCAAAATCCACACGTATGTTCTCGACCAGGGTAGATCATTTTTGAAACAATTTTTTTTATAGTAGGATGAAAACCAGCCAATTACGAGTACGATGTTGGAAGGAACTTTCAGAGCGCGAGTCAAAAAAAAAAACTAACTGAAGTTGAAATATTAAAAGACAAACTTAACTTTGTAGTTGACAATGAGCTTATTCCATACATTCCAACTACAAAATGACAGTTTGTAATAACAATATTTTAATATTTTTTATATGATATAACTTCAAATAACAACTTTCAGATTTATTACTTTATATGTGCTGTAAGATCTTGCCTCTTGCCAAAATTAATGATTCTAGGTCAACGGGAAGTACCCTATAGGTTTTGATTCCCCTGTGAATTCGCAAAATATGCGACATAATCGTTCATATAAATTGATCTATATTTTGATTGCGTTGACTTACAACTTTTATTTTTAAAAGCCGGAAGAAACCGTAGGCACAAGTACTTAATATAAATTACGACTTGATACCTTGACGCGTTCTTGATAAAAAGGGTCTTGACAGACGGACAACGAAGTGATCCTATAATGGTTGCGTTTTTTTCCTTTTGAGGTACGGAACCCTAAAAATTAAAGGAATAATAATTTACCGGCGATCTGAGTTCGGGAAGTGGAGGGGAGGGGGGGGGGGGTTAAGGGTTTTAGGTTACTGTTCACTTTCACGTGATTTTCTGAACTGTGTAGTTTGAGACCGCGTAATGCGTTGGCCGTGAGGCCCCTGATCGTCCAAGTAACCGAATACGTTACTTAACTTGGCAATGAACAGAATATTATCACCGAATCGCACTTGGCCATTGTTGTTGTTATAATTGAGAGTGTGTAGGTACTAGGTATGATGATGCCCAGGTTGACGCTTGTACGTAGTACCGTTGGTACACTAGTGCATGTTTCCCGGACTCGCTTCACTTTTTATTTTTTGGCTTTATAATTATTTCCTCGTTAATCCGCCGCAACATTACATTATTCTGTGAAAATTTCAAGTCCATTGTGGTTCGAAAGACAAAGCCGTTGATAGGTAGGATGGACGGACGGACAGACAGACATCGAAGGCTCAGTAATAGGGTCACAATTTTACCCTGTGGGTACGGAATCCAGCTAAGCGGTCTTTCGTTACGAAACTTCATCAATATCTGTTCAGCCGTTTTAACGCACAATAGGAAATAACGGTCAATGTTTCACTTATTATAAATAAAGAAGACAATTTTTTCTAGGTCCACCGAATTTACAGTATATTGATGGGTATAACACTATAAAATTCATCGTTTTTTTTTGTACCATTCGGACGAAAGATAAGGTAAAAATGAAACCGGAATAATAATATAAATAATAATATGTGTTGTTTTTATTTTTGCCACAATTCATTCATTTCCCTTATAAAGTCACTTGACCGGAACGTTTTTAGTACGAAAAAGGATGCATGCTTAGGAATTTTTATACAAAAATAAATAGACCATATTTTACAACAGTCGCCATAGTAATCGGCTATTGTCAATATTCCGGTTTGATCGGATATAGCTAATATTACCACTAAATGTAGAGATTATGAGGAACAAATCGACATGAGTTTCATTACTATACGGTATTAGTTTGTGGTGGGCCTATTTTTCAAACAAAAGAAATAGTCTCATTTAATATGTAGGATATACGCAAGAGTATTATTATTTAATAATAATAATAAATATTTATTGCAGATACAAGATCCATATTAGGTAGTTTACATTGCACATTTCAGAAAACAGGTAGTGGTGATGAAAATAAACTAATTACTGAATTGTCCACCACCGGCGGGTGCTGGTTCATGGATATTTTCTTTTGGGCGAGTATTTCCGCAGGAGCGGGAAGGATGTGATGCTAGACAATTTGAAGGCCGGACTTTTTATTGAAATATGAAAGAAATACATACCAATCCAACGTCCTGTAGGCGGCAAAGAGTCCTCGTATGTTAGAGGTATGTGCCGGCGCAATGGCGGCGTGATCTACACTTGCAAATCCAATAAAAGCATTTCACAGGCACTACACTGGTGAGAATAAACACTCAGAAGCTGCTGGCTGTTTGTCTTTTGTGTATTAAATTGTTTTATAACTTGATTCGCGGCGTAATAATAATTTAAAGGTCCATTTGTTTGGTGTGCACTCGTTGCTCAGAGCGGGTTAGCTAAGAACTGACGCTTGCAAATTTGTGTTTCGCAAAGTCGCCGTAGGGTGCGCCACGCTCGAATGTTCGAACGTGAATTAGCATAATTGAATCGATCATAATTCAAATATTATAAAAAGGAAAGATTTGATTGTTTGTTTGTTTGTTTGCATTGAATAGGCTCCGAAACTACTGAACCGATTTGAAAAATTCTTTCACTGACGGGAAGCTACACTATCCCCGGGTGACATAGGCTATAATCTATACCCGTGCGAAGCTGGGGCGGACCACTAGTAATTCAAATAAAAAGAACCAGGTAGGTACAGCTATTGACAAATTAAAGCAGGCCTAAGTGAATTGAAAACATAAATTAAAAAATAAATAAAATAAACTCTTAAAATAAAAACAATAATAATTACGGTAGGTATAACTAGAAATTAAATAATGGTTTTAACCCAGTGTTGTAGTATATGACAATATTTAGTTATCTGTAATCGTCGTTAATACCTTGTTACGACTGGCCCTGACCCGACTTACCAGCTAAAAGATTAAAATGTGTAAGGCTCTCTCGTTTACTCTACGTAACGTAGGTACGTACGTACGATCCGTGTTATAAAAAGAGAAACATGACAGTGTGTTGACATAACGCACGTCAGAGCGGCAACGTGTCATGGCTCCGTCCATTATGTTAGTACGTCCATGGTGGAGATGGAGAAGGTCTCACAGACTAGTCTGTGTGCTGAGAGTTTATATGTGTGTGTTCGACGATCACTTACCTATATACGGTGTAACGTTGATCCTATTTTTATGAAATTATATTATTTCAATATAGATTTAATTTAAATAAAATAATGAGCAAAATCAATAATTATAAAGATTGCGAAGACAGGTTTCAGTAAGAGGTATATAATTTGACAGAAAGATTCCTTATAAAGTAAAGAGGAAAGAATTTTGCGAAGGGGGCAAATGAAGGTTGAATGAGTTTATATGAAAGTCTACACATACAAAGACGCGGGCAAAACATAGTTAAAAGTGTTATCGTATTCTATCTGTCGTGACAACTCTATAATTATGAAACTTTTTGACAAATAATGATTGACTTTTCAGCTTAATTACAAGGACAATAGCATCTGACACACAGTCTGTGTCTCCGACAAGTTATCAGGCTGGGAGTCTGTGGATGGAACACATTTATCACAGAAAAGGAAAAAAATATTCCGTTGTAATTATCGTGTCAAACAATAAAATGAACTTGTGGAGATACAAGTGCTGGGACATTCCTGGTGTAAACATTCAACAACTGTTGTACGCAGGGTACACCCCGCCTGTTGTTCCGTCTCGTATGTAAACCATTTAGCGTATCTTCTCATGGAAAACGGAAAGTGAAGTGAACGCAGCGTAGCTTCAGTGTAGTGAAGTGCATGAACACAGTGCTCGTGTTCCGGTGTCGGATGCGGCGCGGGCGCGGCGCGGGCGCGGGGCGGGGGCGGCGCCATGGCGGCGCGGCGGCTCGTGTTGAACGGGCTCACGGCGGAGGTGCGGGACTCGGCGGCGCCCGGCGACTCACCCGACTCGCTGGAGTTCTACCACGAGCTGGAGCTGTACCGGCTGCTGGCCGACACCTGCCCCCCCGCACCCCCCGCACCACGCCGCGCGCGCACACCCGACCCGCCGCGTCCCAGGAGACACCACGGTCAGATCTGTTTATATGTTATACACAAACCACCCTATCCGTAATAAACAGCCACTATTGCCTAACCACAGGTTTTCAGGAGGTTTAATCTAATTTTCTCTAAAATGTCTTAAATATTGTATGTTTTAAAGTATCTTAAACGATTAGGTGATACAACAAGCATAGGGTAATATTTTTATTTATTTTTAAAAGAAGATAAAACGAAATACCAAAATGAGTGAGCAATAAGTAATGGGTGACGAGATCTACCCAGGGATTGATTAGAACGTCTTGGAGGATCTGTACTATCCTGACATTCTTGTGGAAGTTGATTCTGGAAGGGGCGCCAGTTTCATGAGGGGCGTCGTTTACGGTGGGGGTGCCAATTCTATGACAACCGAGCTGGGACGACGGGAATCCAAGCAATTCCGTGAGGGCGTCAAATCTGTATTGGTGTAACTGTAACCACGGATACGATTCTCTGGGGATGCTGCTAATTGATTGCAAAGCCGAAACACCCAGAGTACGTTAGCCGAGGATTGGGCCCCAATAGTGGAGGGGAAATAGCACAACCATACTTTAAAATAAAAAACTTTGTATTAAGCTTATTTACGACCAATAGCGCGGCACTGAGTACGCTAAAAAGGAGCGTGCGCTCAATCTGTCGTTTGATTTCTTTCTTTCTTAAACTTAGGGTGCCTTTCTTATTAATATTTTTATAATAGGCTTGCTTAAATAAATTAAATATATCATGTTATGATTATTTACCATCAAACTTATTTGCAATGTAAACAAATTGATAAAATCGTTTCTTCAATAAAGTGGTGTTGGCGGATGAATAAGTGTTATCCGTCCGGCAGAGCCGCTGGCACGCCGCAGTCGCACGCCCGGGCCCGCTGCGCCGGCGCCACCCGGGTGCACGACGCTGGCGCCACCCGGGTGCACGACGCTGGCGCCACCCGGGTGCATGACGCTGGCGCCAACGGAGTTTGCTGCGCCGGTACTGCCTGGGACCACTGCACCCCCTCCGAGAGCGAGACCGGCGAGGGTAAGTCTCAGATTTCACTATATTCTTGTTAGAATAGTACTTACCTATAGAAACCAAGTACATTTGCGAAATTTAAGCCGTTCAAACGGAGCCACATATGGCACCGTACGACGCTCGCGCGGTCAGTGCTATGAGTCAGGTGATTGTGTTAAGAGCTCCCAAAAAAATATTTAAAACGACAATTTGCGCGGTGTAATCGTGCCAACACAAATAAGAAAAACAACATAAGAGTTATGGTGTGACATTCTACAGGTACTTAATACATTAATTTTCGCAATTTTAATCGTCGCTTAACATCAGGCGAGATGGCGGCCAAGCGCAAGCCTATCTACTATTTTAAAAAAAATACGATGTACGTAAAGAAGGTAGTAAAAATAGTTACAGAAGGCCAGTTTCGGATAACTTTGATTTTAATAACCCACGCGCAACCGTAGCCATAGGACTGGCTAAGTGACTATATAATTTTCTGGTAAAAGTTTAGATTTGGGGTTTTAAAAAAGATTTATTAGGTATAATAATTATTTTTTATTTCATTTATTTATTAGGTTACGTACTTTGAAACACATGCATTTCTAATAGCATATGGTAACTAAATAAATATCTATAAATTGGTACCGAAAACTACTTTCGTCGATTACTGCATGTACGAAACACACGGTTATTATATATTTTTAAAGTTTAATAATGTTGTATTTAAACAACCAAACACGACAACTCTGGTAGGATTTAATTGTAAGTGTACATTTTAGGGCCTTTGGAATATTGCAAATAGAATCATTGTGATACATGGAATCTATGAATGAAGAGACATACATTCAGCTGAATAGAGGGCTATCAATATTATACTATTTGTGTGTAACTTTTATTTCTTTAACTAGAACTTCCCATAAATATGTAGACTTGCAAGTACTTACAATAATTAAATATCAACCTTTATGGCCAGATAGTTATAATATATGTAGTTTCTCTTATTTGGCGATCGGATCATAGATTTGAGCTCCAGCGTAGTTAAATATTTCAGTAAGAATCTTAATTCTAATAATTGCGTCTTTGTGTGCGTGCGCCTGTGACCGGTCCTTCAGTGCAGCCAGCCTTCTTTCCCCTACTTTTTTTGTGTCGATACGCTGTTATTATACCTGTGTTTGTTCCCGCACAAGAACAATATTATTTGTGTGCGTCGCCGAGTGCCTGCGGGTTGTTTTTTTAGGTTTCTGTTTGTATTTGCAGTTTCCCCAAACAGATGCTCTTCCTTCAGATAATGAGAATAATGTAAGCAAACTTACCTTACTTATGAGGGTAGGTAGTAGCTTCACCTAGTCTGTGGTTCAGACAAACAGCACTCGCTGCCGCACTCGGCTCTCCTCGCACTCGCACCAAGTCAGGTCATCAAGTTCTGCCACAAACACTTCATTCATACATTTTACTTCGACTTCCACTTTTGATGTTTGTATTAAATATAATTATAATACAATACAACAATACTTTATTGGCATCACAGAGTTTTTTAAATTAAATATAGGCAAAAAAGAGACTTACCGCTAAAGCGATCTCTTCCAGACTACATTCGGATGAGGAGATAAATTTATGTGGAGTATAGACGGTGGTGTAGAGGATGTCTCGCGAACAGTCGCGCAAGCAACAGCTTGGTGCGTTTGCTCCGTATATTTTAAATTGTAAAAGTGGGTTTAGTTAAAGTGACTGTATTGTGACGTATACTTATGTGTAGAGAGTACAACACCCTACGCAGTGACAGTGGAAAAACTGAAATTGACCCAGTGGTTTGGCTATAGATAAACAAAACATTTCAAAAAAAATTGTGTAACTGACAACTCGCGGCCCGCCTGCTTGTGTTATTCGAGCGGGTGAGTCACCAACGTCGCGGCGCACCGTTGGCTGTGTTGAGTCCAGCGGTCGGCAGAGGTACCTACTGCAGTACTGCTGTTTAATCTGTGGCGCGGCCGGTATCGCTTCGAGTTTCGGTGGCAGAAGGCGGGTAGATTCAAATATGGACATCAGTAACATATGTTCAGGATGCCGATGTCAAATATCGGATAATAGATACTTGGCATGTTCTACGTGTAAGCACCCATACGACCTATTATGTGCCAATATTATCCAGAGCGATTTCGAAACACTTACTACCGATTATATGAGTTCCTGGGTTTGCGTCGAATGTCGTAGCAAGGTACCTAAGGGTGATAATACTCACACTCCACTACGGGGGAGCAGAAACTTTTCGTCGACGTTTGATGATGAAACCGTACAGGAATGCGTTAACAGCGGTGCACAACGATCGAAGATTAGGCAAACCAGTGCTCACCAATCACCTTCCACTCCTCATACAACAAAGGCAATCAGTCACTTGTCGGCTTTAGAGGTCCGTAATATTATTGAAATGGAACTACAGAAGAGCGCAGATGCACTTCATGAACGAATGAAGTCTACTGTAAATAAAATTATAGCAGAACAGGTTTCTACAATGATGAACAAACATTTTATAGCTTTGATGGGTAATTTTGATAAGTTGAACGAACGAATAATGATTTTAGAACAGAAATGTTATTCTAATAAACCGGAGGAGACACCAGTTTCCAGTATATTATCTAAACCACAGCATATACGTACCGAGCCTACTAAGCTAATTTCTCCAGTATCAGACATGCACAGTGTAGCGCTCGGCGGTCAGTCAGAGTCTCAAAATGGTAAAGCGGTAGGTACGGGTAAACAAGCAAGTTGCAAATTATCATCGGAACAATGCCCTAACCCTAGTAATACGCAAATAGAACACCAGAAGAACAGGGCACACGCTCTTACTGCCAGGCCTAATGCGGATACTTTACCAGTTCAACCACCACTACTGTACTCTCCAATACCCGAGGCGGATAAATGGGTCACGGTTCGCAAGAAAACGATCACCAGGACCGGGATCACGATGAGTACACCAAACACAGAGAACACCAAATCGTTGATTAAAGAAACAAACGTCAGGCCTCATAGAGATATTTACGATGCTAGCATGTCCACTAGAGCGGAAGAGATTAGCAATAATACAAGCTTTAGACGAAGAGAGACCTTGCAACAGCAAAAAATCGTGAAGAAGGGCGTAAACTCTGACAATATGGAAATCCAAGCAATGGAAGTGAAGAAACATCTTCATGTATGGAGGTTGGCTGTAGAAACGTCGGTGGAAAGTTTGACGGGTCACGTAAAGAGAGTATGTGGCACAGAAGTCTCTGTAAAAATTATCAAGATCAGGCATAAGACTGATCGGGATTATGCATCTTTTGTTATCACTGTGCTGCCCAGAGAATATGAGATACTGTGCCGGGCGGAAGTCTGGCCGGTGAATTCAGAGTTTGGGGAGTGGTTCTGGTTTCGGAGACAGGCAAATAGACCAATCGAGGAAAAATAGTACCATAGAGATATACTATCAGAATGCAAGAGGGTTGCGAACAAAGTTAGATGAGATTCATAACAACATAGAATCCTCCGGCGCTGACTTATTTGCAATCACAGAGACGGGTTGTATAGATTCCATACATGATTCAGAGATATTACCTCCAGGATACCAAATCTTAAGATGTGATCGAGCAGACGGGCGGAAACAGGGCGGCGCGTTCCTAGCAGCGTCACACCGGCTTCAGTTACGACGAGTGAAAATCCCGGATGGCGTTAATATTGACGCCTGTGCCTTCGAATTAGTAGGTGCGGCAGTGTTTTTAAAGGACAAGTTTTTATTTTTTTGTTGTGTTGTATATATTCCACCTGATAGTACAGAGAATGATTATATGATATTATTTAGAATGATTGAAAAGTGGTGTATAAATTATAAATCCAGTATAGTTATAGGAGATTTTAATTTATATTCATGTAATGACAACGTTATTAACTATTTTGAATATTTTCTAGCCTTTTGCGAACTTGCTCAGAAGAACGAGGTGAGAAATTGCAATGACAGAATACTGGATTTGGTATTAGTCTCCTTGGGCATGGATGGGGTGCAAGTATGTGTGGCTGACGAGGCGCTGGTAAAAATAGATAAACAGCACCCGCCGCTCGCGGTGACGGTGCGCAGCGTCACGCGCGCCGAGCCCGGCCTCAAGCCACCACCGTCACGGCCGTCAACTGCACTACCTAGCTGGAATTTCGCTAAAGGGGATTACTACGCATTGTACTCGTCAATGGTGGCGGTTGATTGGAGCGCTCTATATAAGACCCAAGAGCCAGAAGAGGCTTTAGATTGTTTCTATAATACCTTTAATGATATATTAAACGCGTGTATATCTAATAAACGGACAGTAAAGGCAAACTCGAGATATAGCTACCCAAAGTGGTATACGGTTGACATAATTCGAGGAATCGAACGTAAGGCGAGGCTGCATAAAGTGTACAAGATGAGAGGGTTGAAAGAAGACTACCAGGATTTTTCAGAATGTAGAGCGAGGATCAAAGAAATGATACAAACAGCGCATGATCATCACCTGGAAGGAGTGCAGAATCGGCTAGCAGAGGACCCGAAATCATTCTGGGATTACGTTAAGTCTAAACGGGGTACGGTAAATCGGAAAAAAATTACCAAAGATGGAAATACACTGTCAGATCCAGAGTGTGCAGAGGAATTTGCTAAGTATTTTCATTCGGTTTACGGCACCACTAGTGCGGCCCTGAACGTGAGCGAGGCAGAAGCGGCGAGCCATGCTGGTGGCACTCGTGTCCACGTACCTCGACTCACGGAGGCAGAAGTACGGGCGGCACTCACAAGGCTAAAGCCAAAAAAATCCGCGGGCCCGGACGGTATTCCAGTGTTTGTGATGAGGGACTGTAGTCGGGTCTTGGCTGAGCCGCTCGGACACATATTTAACTTATGTTTGGATAGGTCATATTTCCCAGAACGGTGGAGACTTACCAGGGTGATTCCAATACCAAAAGTCGACGCCGGCTCAGAGGTAAGCGGATTCAGACCCGTAGCGATACTCTCGACACCGGCAAAAGTGTTTGAGTCGGCAGTGCAGCGCAGCATGCAGCAGCAGATATCGGCTCATCTCTCGGACGCACAGCATGGGTTCCGACCGGCTCGTAGCACGACCAGCAACCTCCTAAACGCCATGGCGTACATGCTCCCTAACGTAGACGCAGGGGTTCAAGTCGATGTCGCCTACTTTGATTTTAAAAAGGCATTTGACATGGTTGATAATGACATCCTATTGACAAAGTTGGCGACGATTGGCTGCACAACCAAACTTCTGCAGTTCTTCGCGAGCTACATGAAGGACAGGCGGCAGTATGTAGAGTACGCAGGATGCAAATCTAAACCGTATTTCACGAGGACAGGAGTAAGCCAAGGGAGTAATTTGGGGCCGCTGGAATTCATCGTTATGATCAACGACCTGCCTGAAGTTGTCACAGAGGCCAAATGTCTATTGTTCGCGGACGATCTAAAGTTGATCTTACCAATCAAAGAGGAAGGAGACTGCGAACGTCTTCAACGAGACATGGATAAGGTAGTCGAGTGGAGTCAGAGGAACAGATTACAGTTTAATGTGGACAAATGTTCCATAATAACATTTAGTAGAGCGACTGAACCACTCAAATACAACTACAAGGTACAGGAAACGCAGTTGAAGCGAGTTGAAACGGTGAGGGATCTTGGGGTTCGTCTGGACACAGAGTTGAGGTTCAGAGTACATGTTGTTAATGTATGTAAAAAGGCGTACAGAACTCTAGGATTCATTTTACGTCGAGCGAATGGTTTTACAAACAACATGGCCCTAACAGCAATGTATGATGCACTGGTCAGAAGCCAGCTGGAGAGTGCAGCTTCAGTATGGGCTCCTCATGAAGCTAAATATAGGCTGATGATGGAACGCATACAGAACAAGTTCACTAGGTACTTATACTGGAAAAGGTATGGCGTCTACCCTTTTTATCCCTTGATGTATCCTACCTTGTTCGTTTTGGGCATGGTTGGCTACAACAAGCTGGAAATTAGGAGGGATGTGGCGCTTGCTGTGTATGTGGTTAGGGTGTTTCGGGGAATAGTGACCAATCCGACAATTTTGGAAATGATGGGGTTGTGCGTGCCAGACGGGTACGTAGGGAGGCGAAGGCAGCCACCTCTGTTCGCGGTGCCTCGCGGGAGGACTAACCTGCTCAACAAAGCGCCATTGACGAGCACCATACAAACACTCAATCGGGTCGCGGAGAACATTGACATTTTCCACTGTTCACAGAGCGAGTTCGTAAGGGCTGCACTTTATGATTTATGTTATTCTGTTTAATTTTTATTCTTAGATTGGTGTATATTTAATATTTATGTTGTAGTGATGCTTGTGATTAATTAATTGATATAATTGATAATTGACTAATTGATTGTATATTTAAGTTAAGTTATTGTAATTCTTTTGACTAACTCTTAGATAGATGTATATTTTAGTATTGTAATTTGGACTAATTCTAATTCCTATATTTAACTACTCTATTGTATTAGGAATTAACCTGTAATAATAGAAGTAATGTTTTAATAAATAAATAAATAAATAAATAAATGTTTTATAATATAGTATAATAAATATAGTTATCCAAAAATACGAAATATATACTTAAGAAAGATAGAGTCCTCAAAGGTAGGCAACGCACTGACAATGCCCCGGGTATTGTAGGTGTCTATAGGCAGCGGTGACCACTTACCATCAGGTGACCCGTGGCTTATATGCCATTTATTCTATAAAAAAAAGACACACTACCAACACTACATAGAAATATTGATTACATAAATCTTTTATGACAATACATATCTATAAATAGACATACATAATTACGAAATGCCAAAAATATAAACCATATTTCCGAAAACTAAAAATGAACTGTATACAGCATAGATACAGTATAACCTCTACGGTGTATAGAGATTCTGGAAGCGCTCAAGTTTTTGAATTGTTCTTCGGTTAAGTCAAGGTGACAGGCGGGTAAATATAATAATAGTACCCATTTAAATATAGATTAAAATATTTTTCTGTTTTTCGATACGATTTTCTTGATTTTTAATACAGACTCCGAGGCTAGTCATCGATTGCAGCACGTACGATGTTCATTTCTATATTAGCTACTTCTTTAACATCAGGGATGCTTTGAGAGACTCCGAATTCTGGTGAGGTTGAGAGCAAGTTTTTCCCTTTAAATATTGCCATATTTTGTAATAAAAACATCTACATGTAATGTGAGCCCAAAATATTAATATTATGATGATATATGAACATAGTACTATAATATTATAAGTTCTTGATAGGTTGACAGGATCATGAACTAAAACAAAAGGTATACTTTCAAGTTTTTGTCCTATAAAGTTAAGTGAAAATTAGGCGTCACTTTAGTAAAAAAAATAGGCTGCAATATATAATAGTGGGCTAAATGATCTCAATTTCGGGTTCATTCGATTAACAAACCCTTTTAGTTGAGGACGTTGTCTGCCGGCGAGTGACGGTGTATATCTGCACATCTCCGGGTTTCAATTAATGGCGCTCGATCGGGCCCGCTCAGTGATAAAAGGATCGTCCGCAGCGCGCCGTCACCGCACCGACACTCGCCTTAATCGAAAAAGGAAAAATTGCAGTTACCGTTATAAAAAAAAAATACCAAGCATGCTGTATCGTGTACGCGCATGTCGACCGCTGTTACGTTTTATTACAACTACACTGGACGCGAGTGTACCTCCGCCGCATGTCTCCGCGCCGCCGGCTCGGGAGACTGGATCCATTCAAACGTGTTCACGATCGATTTGCTTCGTCTATACGATTATGAGAATTGCTCGTATTGAAATATTAGCAAAGTTTACATATAACATTCCTGAGTACATAACTTTTTTACTAGATACCGGAACTACGAAAGAAGCTGGTGAAGGGAACGAATAATTTTATAAAAAACTGTTTAAATGTTAAAAGCCTAGATAATAGTTTTATTGTACAAAAAATACAAAATACAAAAATATTTATTTGTCTCCTAATAATAACAGATATTATACAAGATACACATTGTAACGTCTATGTTATCCTTGTTTTGTGGTATTTAAATAAAGAGTTATTGTATTGTATAGTAATAATTTGACAATAATAATTTCATAACAAAGTATAATAGTACAGAGGTAATAATAACATTTTAATCATTTCATCGATAGATAAGCCTTTTTTTGTAGTAGTAAGGAATAATGGGTAGCAAGTATCAGGGTTGCGCCTAGGGTTGTCACCTTTTTTTAAAGCAAATAGAGTATATAAATTTTTTAGACTAAAAGTACAACATCTGAAAATAAAGTTCTACATACTATTTATTTACCAAGCTATTTCTATCCCATACATATTTTTTGTTGCTTTCAACAAATATTTGTTACAACACAAACACAAACAAGACGAGAAAATTAAAACAACAGTAGCGGAAAAAATTACAAGTTAATATGACATGATATTGACATTTACGTTTTAGGTTACGTTCCAAAGCAGTCCGTTCTGATACACGTAAAAAATAAAAGAATATTTAAAAAAAAAAACACAGGTAAAAATAAAGTTTTTTTACGTACTTTACTGCCCTCATAAAGTATAAAGTACGTTAGGCCAAAATAGAGTACAATACTTTATTATAAAGTACGTGTGGCAACCCTAGCTGCGCCAATACAAACCTCTCGTAGAACGGTCCACAGAGCCTGAGCCGAGCAGAGCGCATGTTACAGAACTTGCAACTACACTTGGACCCTAGTGTGACACCTTAAAAAAAAATACGTTTCAAATATAATATAGTTTCGTTTTTTAACACAAGCATTAACCTACAGCAGAATACAATACAGTCATGTGTATTATGCATATTGTAGGAGCTGCCCGGAGTCCTCCAGGATCCACTAAATGTGTCGCTGAGCCGACAAGATGGCTTGTAAACTACGAGCAACTCTTCAATATTTAAATAAATGAGCCCTAATGCGATAACCTCCTCCCCGTCCCCCTCACCCTCCCCCCTCCTGCATGAACAAACTGAACAAACGGCCGACCTCACCTCCTTCGCCGGAATAATTGCGTTTGTTCTTATTATACGCGGGACTCTACAGTCCAGATATTTACTAATTCTACTCTTTGGTATTCTTCCCTTCACCAACCATCATACTTTCATACAAAACCTAAAACACAGCTTTTGTGAAATTCTGAGTACTTACAAGCTTAATATAAGCAAAATTGTTGATGCTACTACAAAATAATGTAATTATGATCCGTTCACTATCGGTTGTTCTATGAGTGGTTGGTTCCACTTATTCCGGAGATAAGTGAGTGGTTGGTTCCACTTATTCCGGAGATGAGTGAGGGGTTGGTTCCACTTATTCCGGAGATGAGTGAGTGGTTGGTTCCACTTATTCCGGAGATGAGTGAGTGGTTGGTTCCACTTATTCCGGAGATAAGTGAGTGGTTGGTTCCACTTATTCCGGAGATGAGTGAGTGGTTGGTTCCACTTATTCCGGAGATGAGTGAGGGGTTGGTTCCACTTATTCCGGAGATGAGTGAGTGGTTGGTTCCACTTATTCCGGAGATGAGTGAGTGGTTGGTTCCACTTATTCCGGAGATAAGTGAGTGGTTGGTTCCACTTATTCCGGAGATGAGTGAGGGGTTGGTTCCACTAATTCCGGAGATGAGTGAGGGGTTGGTTCCACTTATTCCGGAGATGAGTGAGGGGTTGGTTCCACTTATTCCAGAGATGAGTGAGGGGTTGGTTCCACTTATTCCGGAGATAAGTGAGTGGTTGGTTCCACTTATTCCGGAGATGAGTGAGGGGTTGGTTCCACTAATTCCGGAGATGAGTGAGGGGTTGGTTCCACTTATTCCGGAGATGAGTGAGTGGTTGGTTCCACTTATTCCGGAGATGAGTGAGTGGTTGGTTCCACTTATTCCGGAGATGAGTGAGGGGTTGGTTCCACTTATTCCGGAGATGAGTGAGGGGTTGGTTCCACTTATTCCGGAGATGAGTGAGGGGTTGGTTCCACTTATTCCGGAGATGAGTGAGTGGTTGGTTCCACTTATTCCGGAGATGAGTGAGTGGTTGGTTCCACTTATTCCGGAGATGAGTGAGGGGTTGGTTCCACTTATTCCGGAGATAAGTGAGTGGTTGGTTCCACTTATTCCGGAGATGAGTGAGTGGTTGGTTCCACTTATTCCGGAGATGAGTGAGGGGTTGGTTCCACTTATTCCGGAGATGAGTGAGTGGTTGGTTCCACTTATTCCGGAGATGAGTGAGTGGTTGGTTCCACTTATTCCGGAGATGAGTGAGTGGTTGGTTCCACTTATTCCGGAGATGAGTGAGGGGTTGGTTCCACTTATTCCGGAGATGAGTGAGGGGTTGGTTCCACTTATTCCGGAGATGAGTGAGGGGTTGGTTCCACTTATTCCGGAGATGAGTGAGTGGTTGGTTCCACTTATTCCGGAGATGAGTGAGGGGTTGGTTCCACTAATTCCGGAGATGAGTGAGGGGTTGGTTCCACTTATTCCGGAGATGAGTGAGCGAATTTACACATTAACTTCTATTCTTGCAACGATTTGCAAATACTGTGAACCACATGCTTTTACGACCTACGTATAGTAATAGATCATTGTCTGTTACTTATTCTTTTTAATGAATTTCTTGAGCAAAGGGACGAGTAAGATTACCTGGATATTAAGCATCATTTCACTGAAAACTTGGCTTGTCTAATGTCTAGTTGATTGGCAGGTTGATTGTGTTGATGTAGCGTGGCGTTTCCTCAGCACGTCCCCAGCCCGCGCCCCGCGCCCCGCGCCCCGTGCCCTGCACCCCGCACCCTGCGCTGCCGAGTGACGAGGGTCTACCTCGACACGGCATCAGACTGTTTATAAACACTCTCGCAGCGGCACGTGACTCCGCCCGCGCATGGCGGCCGTACTACAATTCGTTTGTTCTATAACAATTAGCTGCGTTCCGCCTGCATTTATACAGAAACATTGCGTTTCGGAGATAAAAAGTAATTTACGTGTAAATCCAGAGTATAATTTGCCTCTAATCTGTCTTCTGCACTTAGAGGCGTCCTCGAGAGCAGAAGGCAGGTTCACTACCAACAGGACCAACGGGACTGTCAATACGTTGATTGTGACTATATATTTTCAACATTTGAGCCACACACGCCACAGGCTGTTCTTGTCTGTTATTGTTTACTACTAATGCTAAATAAGACCAGCCCGGAGGAACCGTTCTTCGGAAACATTTTATTTGGCATTTACAGATACTGGAAAAAAGGTATATTCAGAAAGAAAAGTGGTGTCCGTATTTTTTTTTCATACAATTTAAAATGTATCTTTACTCCATGGCTGGTCGTGTAAGACCTACGTAATAGCTTTACCTAGTCTGTGTCTGAGACTGAAGCCTTGTGTGTGAAGTTCCGAACACTTGTGCCTAGTGCGGTGACACTCGCCGGGCGTGCAGTGATAGTGTCGACCCACGCTTCACACGAATCTAGGAACGGTGCAGTTGTTCATGTGGACCCGACGAAGCCAGGTGTACAATCTGCGACCAGCACCACCGGAGAGTGGCAGCAGCGCGGAGGTCCTGCAGAGTACACTCGCGGTAGAAGGGGCGCGAGCCGTGATAACCGCGCACGAATTTATTCAAATACGATATTCAATATTATGCCGAATGGTGAAGCTAAACTTATGCGTTCCAACTCGTAAATCATCGCTTTGTACTCCAAGATTTATTTCGAATGTTCCTTTTTAGGGTTCCGTAAATAAAAAATGTCAACCAGATTACGAAGGTTACGTCTCCGTCCGTCCTTTATTAAAAAGGTCTTGTAAACTGTAATAGCTGTTGAAACTCACACAGAATATAATTATAGTGTTATTGTGGCGGCGTGCGACGAGACTGAGAGCCGATGGAATCCTACTAATATTATAAACGCGAAAGTTTGTATGTATGGATGTTTGTTCCTCTTTCACGCAAAAACTACCAAATGGATTTTAATGAAAGTTAACAATTATATAGCTTATGCATTAGAATAACACATAGGCTATAACGGGTTGTAGTAGCGAGGCCGAAGGTCGAGCTCTACGCGTACGAAGTAGCGGGTTTCAGCTAGTGATTGATAGATACATACGTGAACAATGACGATAATTTTATTATATTTCCACGTGAAGTACCAGGCAGGCAGGCAGGCAGGCAGCCAGGCAGGCAGGCAGGCAGGCTGGCAGGCAGGCAGGCAGGCAGGCAGGCAGGCAGGCTGGAAGCGGACAGCTGGAGGTCATGCTGAATGGCGCGCTGCGGAGGCATTGACAATATAATATTTGTAAAGATGATGAAGCCAAAAATTACAAAATTATTTTTCATTAATTGAGTGAAGGACGTGTACGAAACTTAAAAACGGTAATAAATACAAACGTCAGGTTTCGTGTGGTTATTGTGTCAACTGTTCACTAAAACAACTGATAATAAAAATCTGTCAAAAATTAAGAATGAAAGAAAACACGAATGTATTTTGTTAAAATATCATATCACAAAAATATTTTATGAAGAGGCAGAACCCTCAGGAGGCGACTTCAATTTACACCGTTTTTTTGTTGCTTTTATTCATTTACGTATCGTAAAATCGACACAATGCATAGAGATTCAAGAAAAGAGCTGTTTTATGGGAAACATCCCACTTTATTACGGATCGAGTCAAGTGCAGCGCTCGTCTGTGATGTACGGGACGTGTGTGTGTGTGTGTGTGTGTGTGTGTGTGTGTGTATGTGTGTGTGTGTGAGGTGAAATACTTGTATGTTGGAAAGCACAAAAGGTCAGGCCTCAGATCAGACAAGCCAGGGAGATATGGTAAGGTAGGTAGGTAAGGTTATGATGTACACTGTCATCCTGCCAACGTTAAGATCGTCTTAGCCGTATAGTCGTCAAAAGCGAATAAACAAACATACAGAGATACTTAGAATTACTTTCGCATTTATAATCTCTGTCTCTACATTAAAGTCGCTTTCCGCGTCTGTCTGTCTATCTGTATGGCCGCTAACTCCTCCTAAACCACGTAACGGATTTTGATGCGGTTTTCACCATCAGTTAGATACATTTCCACGAAACGTTTATATATATATATATAACTAGCGCCCCGCCCCGGTTTCGCACGTAAATTACACCCGTGCGAAGCCGGGCGGGCGGGTCGCTAGTTTATGAATAATAATATCATACTTATTTAAAGACAAGAAGAAGAAATCACAATATATAGAGTTATAACTTTTCTACTTACCTATACCTAATGTACCGTGTCTCGCCAACACTTGTGATGTCAAGTGTTGCGCCGCATCTAGCAACAACCTCCTCCTGCACATTATTCTATCGGACTGCCAGAGCGGGCACGAAGAATCGACACCGCTTTATGGTTGATATTCCGAGAACCCGTACGAAGCTCTTTGAATCCACATTTATTGTGCGAACTGCTAGTCTGTGGAATTCGCTGCCTGAGTGGGTGTTCCCAGATAGTTACAATCTGGGTGTCTTCAAGTCGAGAGTGAATCGGTTTCTTCTAGGCAAGCGTGCTCCATCGCAGGCCGCATCATCGCTTAACATCAGGTGAGATGGCGGCCAAGTGCAAGCCTATTTATATATTTTTTTAAAGCAGCCGTTGGAGACTGAATAATTTTGATAACAGAACATAATTTCCTTTCACGGAGTCTATTTGATATAACCAGCTACGTATAGAACCTACGTACACTCTCCGCGCCACACCGGGGAGTGTGGCGCGGAGAGTGCTTACATATACTTACTCATTCTATAATTGAACATTTTACAGAACGTGTGTGAGGAGGGCTCGGGCTCAATATTTATATAATATTTGTTGCGGCGGAGAGTAATGAAGGTAATCATCTAAATAGCTCGTATATCTCAATTTATTATGTTGACCCTAATCATGACTTAACCAGTCGACAGTACCGACTCCGGCTGCCGGCTCCCGGCTGCCGGCTCCCGGCTGCCGGCTCCCGGCTCCCGGCTCCCGGCTCCCGGCTCCCGGCTCCCGGCTGCCGGCTCCCGGCTGCCGGCTCCCGGCTCCCGGCTCCCGGCTCCCGGCTCCCGGCTCCCGGCTGCCGGCTCCCGGCTCCCGGCTCCCGGCTCGGGCTGAAGCTATTATGATATTATAATTGGAGCTTAGAGCGGCGAGACGTACCGCGGCACGACGTGGCATGGCGTGACACGTGTTATATCACAGCGCGACACGCTGTCAGACGCGCAGGACTCAGTTTAGTAGCTGGAGGCGTTCTTTCTAATTTTGAATTAATATCTAAAAATAAATCTACGTACATGGATTTTTTTTCCGTTCTTCTCCTCTCCGCGCACAGGCTGGAGACGTGATAGATGAAATAAGCCGAAACTTCAACATAAAAAAACTGCAAAGAAAAACTATTCGTCGAACTTCTGTGAAAAACTAATATTTTCCAGGCAAGCCTCGCACGGCGTAGGTGGGCACCCGCCCGTACTCTAGTTAATTAACAACTAGTAATTATCTGAGTATGTGACGCGACTCGGACCGACGACTGATGATTTCCACGACGACCACATCCTCAACGTTTTCCAATCTGAATATACAGATATATCTAAAATAGATATTTTCAAAATCAAATCAAAGATAAAAATAATTTATAAATAAATAAATAAATATTCGGGACATTTTTGCACACACGGTCATCTGACCCCAAACTAAGCAAAGCTTGTGATATGGCTGCCAGAGACTGATTTACATACATATATAGGTTTAAATACATACTTAAATAGATATTAACAACCAGATATAGAACAAACACAAATGTTCATCACATAAAGGTGGGAATCGAACCCACACCCTCAGGCTCAGAAGGTAGGTTCACTACCAACTGGACCAACGGGCTATCTAATATAATTATCAGCACAAAACACGAGTTACTTATACACACATTAGAAAACGCATGCACAATAGGAGTTTAAACATAATTTTATTTTCAGACAAATTCCATAAAATAAATGTAAATAAAAGAGATACTCATCAAGATATCTCAACAACTA
This sequence comes from Agriopis marginaria, assembly GCA_932305915.1. NCBI lineage: Eukaryota > Metazoa > Arthropoda > Insecta > Lepidoptera > Geometridae > Agriopis > Agriopis marginaria. Next base: position 83,639 of record OW029923.1, read on the forward strand.
CTTGAACTGAAGCCAACATTTGTCAATTCCTTGTGGGGTGTAGACTGTACAGGTCCGCTAAGAAAGGATTTTACGAAAGAGCCGAGTTAAGGTGAGCAAATAGAGATTGAAACAGCATTATATTAAGACTACCGACGCGTATGAAGTGGCGGGTGACAACTAGTAATCTAAATTGTTTTGTAAGGTTCTAAAACATCAAAGACCGTTTACATAAAAAGTTTATCTTCTTTCCTTCCTCGTATATTGTGTTGTGAGGAAATCACTGTTAAATATGTATCTTCGGGCTGCTGGAATCGAGATCCGTTTGATACAAGTTTATGGACACTTGGAGCGGGGACTGGTCGTTAAACGAGACGCGTTCCAACACGTCTGCCAACACGTCTGCCAACTCGTCTGCCAACTCGTCTGCCAACTCGTAGCTTCATACAGCGCATACAGTGCGAGCCTCGCGTGCAGTCACGTGACAACTGTGCCGCGGATATACGGACCTACTGACATAGTGTATACATAGTGTATACATACTCACAACTGTACATGGATCTCAACTAACAAGCTAAGTGTGTAGTAGAGTGGGGCGCCAGTGTGTAAGTGTGTAGTAGAGTGGGGCGCCAGTGTGTAAGTGTGTAGTAGAGTGGGGCGCCAGTGTGTAAGTGTGTAGTAGAGTGGGCGCCAGTGTGTAAGTGTGTAGTAGAGTGGGGCGCCGGTGTGTAAGCGTGTAGTAGAGTGGGGCGCCTGTGTGTAAGTGTGTAGTAGAGTGGGGCGCCAGTGTGTAAGTGTGTAGTAGAGTGGGGCGCCAGTGTGTAAGCGTGTAGTAGAGTGGGGCGCCAGTGTGTAAGTGTGTAGTAGTGTTGGAATGGCGCCACGTTGAGCTGCGCTCGTTATTTGTTATGTTTCATAAAGAACAAGTTGCGGGACACGACGGAGTAACTGTTACCGGGATTGCTTCATAAAAACTTGATTAGGGATTACAACAAGAACGAGTGAGCTTTCTTTATAAACTAGAAATGGTACGAGCGTTCAGTAAACAAGTCAGTTCTAGCAGGCTGAGGGGCCAGCCCTAGTGTCACCTTGACACATGTTGACTATTTAAAATTAATATAATATGTAAAATAATCGTGCCATTTTTATCTTGTCGTGGACATCATAGTAACATGTCCGGTCGACACCGTCACCTCGCTGTTACACGTCCTGTTATTATTATTATTTGTACCAACCTGTAGCCTCTAGCTACCGAGAGACCGGGGAGAGTGGCATTCACAAAGGGAGGCCTTTACCCAGCAGTGGCTCTCTCAGGGCTGATGATGATGATGATGATGTAGGTTTGCAAGTTGAAGTGTTTGGGCGTGATGTTGTCTTATTGCACTTCTTTTTGTATTTTTTGATGGTACGGAATCCTCAGTGCGTGAGCCCGCCTTGCACTTGGCTGGTTTATCATAATTATATCGCTAAACCGAAAGACGCAAATACTGTAAACACAGCTCCCTTACTCATGTTAACGCACACTAACAAACATACAGCGACACTAACTAACTAACTTTACTAATACTTAATAGTTAACTTGCAAAAAAGGCGACGAGGTCGTCCGCTGGGTGAGTTCAACTACAGGCATCAAGCCTGATTTATGCCTGATGCGTTCACACCCGCCACGCCACCTCGCTATAATATGTCCCTTGTATGTGTGATCTGGTGTCCAGCCGCTTGAGCCTGCTGGAGGACGCCCGGAGCTGGTACTGAGGTACTGAGGTACTGAGGTACTGAGGTACTGAGGTACTGGACCTGCACATCAACGTTGTATGATAGTACGCGCCGCTAACTTATTTCATTACGCTCCAAGTGTGCAGAAATGTTAACAATTTTGATAAACTTACGTGAAAGAGGTCGCGGTATTTCCTCCCCCCCCCCTTACCCCCCCCCCCCCTCTGTAAACAGGGCAGCATCAAGTGATGGTACAAGGAGGGCCCCGACCCGAAATATATGACGTGTCTTTTTATGAATATTTTGTAGTTTTTAGGGTTCCATATCCAAAGGGTAAAAGCGGGACCCTTTTACCTACGATGTCTGTCTGTCTGTCCGTCTGTCCTATGCATTAACGGCTGTATCTTTAGAACCGTAATAGATATATAGTTGAAATTTTTACAGAATATGTAACATTACGGCGGATTAACTAACAAATAATAAAAAAGTCATAAAGTAAAAACGTCAGATCCCCATACAACAAACGTATTTTTAACGTATTTTTGTTATTACCTTTCGCTTGACGTTTCGACCATGTTACAATGGTAGTCTAGTCTGACTGAACCCTGCGGGAACTGAATAGGTACATATTTTTACCTAAATAAAACTGTACGTGATAAGTTCTGATAAACATTTAAAACATGTGTTCAAATCGCGAAAGTTTAAAAATGATTACATCCAACCACAACATCAGCTCGGTAAATATCCCGATAATAATCACATAACTGTATATTGTTCTGTCATATTATGTCACGGTGTAATCATTTATGCAGCTCGTAAGTGTAGGAGGTATAATTATATCGGCTATCAGCCATAGCAAAAGTGATCAGAGTTCACAGCAGGGCAATCGCGCTAAAAAATTACAGACGAATCATTGACGAATCACAACCGCTCCAATACTTTTGGTCGATTTCGTATCGCGCTAATGATTTTAACCAAAGACGAAACGCAACCCGATCACAGTTGGAGCGTAGACGCTGTCAAACGAACGTTTGTGATAAAGTTAGAAAATATCAACTTTTTCGCGCCGCTACGAAATCGACCAAAAGTTGTGGAGCGTTTGTGTTTCGTCAACGATTCGTCTGTAATTTTTTAGCGCGATTGCCCTGCTGTTTTTATTCGGCTTTTTACAAACTATTGCAACTTTCATACCTTAAAATCTTACATCATCATCATCAGCCAGAAGACGTCCACTGCTGAACATAGGCCTCCCCCTTTAACCTCCACACTGAACGACAGCCTGCCTTTTGCATCCACTGGATGCCCGCGACTCTCACAATGTCGTCGGTCCATCTAGTGGGAGGCTTCCCTACGCTGCGTCTTCCGGTTCGTAAAATCTTACACCGAGTATAAATAGCTCTTTCAATTTTGTTTGTCGTAAACTGGCCACAAGAGATAACAGACTGCACTATGTATTACGAGTAGAAGTAGAATCGGACCCGCGGCTCAGTCGCGGGTTCAGTTCCCGCGGGGGATAACAGCCTGCGCCGCGCCAGCAGCCAGCCAGCTCGCCTGCCAACTACTTCACCCTGTCCCGGTGAGTTAGCTGCGTGCGCGGCGAGTGGTGAGCCCTAGTGTCAGAATAGTTAGGCCACCCAAGACGTCGGATGATAGGGCCAAACAATCGCCGGAATCTTCAATGTTACGTTGTTTCTGACCACGGCAGCGTTCAATTGTAAAACGCCACCATTCAATGACTGCCCTAGTCAAGCTCCTGGTACGTATAGCGTGCTGCATCCAAAACCCAACCTTCTTTCGACCCCCGAGAAGCTATATTCCCTCGGCAAGTTGTGACCGCGTTATTCATTGCTGTAATTTGTTCTAGGTTCGATCGGTAAGCGGCTTAAAAGGATTTTCCTTTTCTTGCGGAATAAATCATCCTTTAGTGAGTAATTACAGCGGAGCCCCGAGGAAGCCCACAGACTGACCTGTTGTACCAGCTGAGCCTGTGCACCGAGCCTCACCCCCATATATTCAAGAACGAAGTCAAAGGTGACCCTCACGTCACCCTCAAGGGGTGTTTTTATATGCCAAAACACCACTTGACGGTGACGTGAAGATTCGAGGTGACTTTATTTACGTCTATGAATACGAGGGTCAGTCTCCCTTGACAGCGCGCAGGAGGTCACTGCTCCCCCCTCGCCGCACGTAGGTCACTTCTCCCCTCCACAGCGCGCAGATCACAGCTTCTAGCAGAGAACTGTAATAACAGCTAGATTCTAGAGGCTATATATTCAGACTAGATTTATTTGTGGCACTAACGGTGTTGTGAATAAAGAATGATTCACATTCTGCCGCGCTCGAGCGGATACTTACAATGAAATGTGGGCTCTACTGGGCTGCATGGAACGGTAGGACTGAATCGAAAGGAGGTCATCGTACTCATCATTATAAATACTTTTTACCGTGTGATCATACATTAAAGTGAATGAATGACTTTTTCCATGGGACAATTTTTTTATTTGTTTTAAGGATTAGTCCCATAGTAAAAGTTATTCATATTGACGAGTACAATAATCTCCTTTCGGCATAATACCACCGTTCTTTGTAACCTTGTAAATCGTGGCACAACTGAATTCCCCGGCTACGTCTGACAGCCAGGATGAAACAAAGGACAAGAGTAACGTGCGTTCACAAACATTGGCAACACTTGTCGACACGGTAATAATGGTAGCGTTCACGTTATAACTTATATTATGTATTTTTATCTTTGTATTACATAGTAAGTTATACTTGTTTAGCATCAATATGCATATTACTTGTAAGAAATTTTATTTCATCTGTACAGAATGAACGAACGACAGAGACTATGATTGGTGAAGTCTGATGATACATTCTGTGATGCGTAGATTCACAGATGCGACATTACCATCAACACTGTGCGCGGAGACAAGGAATGAATCGTATCTAACCATTACACGAGCTGTGAGACGACGTGGGGGAGGAGGATCCCATTACAAGTCGCGGCGGAGTTTTGAGCATTCATGAACCGGTCTTAATTGATATCCAGAGTAATGTTCCGAGAGAAGCTCGCGGGGTGCGGGGGCGGGCGGGGCGTGTTCTCCCGACCGCGGGACATGGAACTAATGAGGGATACTAGTACTTGCGAGTGGCACTTCATATCTACACGTAACACGTTCAACTGTAGCCTGTATCATCCACAGCTTGGACCCGCTGGAACTCGCACAGTACCTTGTACCTTTCAAGTGTGACAGAACAAACTTCACGGGAACTAAGTGCTACGTTAACTCTTTAAGAGCCTCATGCACGTTTGATGCAATTATGACGTTCAGAATCTCTGGGATATTCGCCAGTTGTTAGTTTTTGTGTTTGTCCTCTGTATCAAACTTAATGGTGTGAACAATAAAGAGGTAATAAATATTCGGGACATTATTGCACACAAGGTCACCTGACCCCAAACTAAGCAAAGCTTGCAGGTACTATGGCTGCCAGAGTCTGATATACATACATACATATATATTTTTAAATACATACTTTAACAGATATTGACACCCAGATATAGAACAAACACAAAATGTTCATCACATAAATGTTTGTCCTAGGTGGGAATCGAACCCACGCCCCCAAGCTCAGAAGGCAAGTTCACTACCAACAAGACTAACGGGCTAAATCAATCAATATTCGCAGTTGGGTCTCTTCATGAGCCACAGTCTGCCCACGAGACTACTCTTCAGTCCGGTGTATAGAATATTCAGCTCCCTCTCTCCTGTCTGGCTGTAATACTGTGGTACATTCTCAGATGTAGTTTGTATAAGAAGTGTACGCTAGTCGTCTCCAGCTCCCTTCCTACTGTCTGGCTGTAATACTGTGGTACATTCTCAGACGTAGTTTGTATAAGAAGTGTACGCTAGTCGTCTCCAGCTCCCTCCCTCCTGTCTGGCTGTAATACTGTGGTACATTCTCAGACGTAGTTTGTATAAGAAGTGTACGCTAGTCGTCTCCAGCTCCCTTCCTACTGTCTGGCTGTAATACTGTGGTACATTCTCAGACGTAGTTTGTATAAGAAGTGTACGCTAGTCGTCTCCAGCTCCCTCCCTACTGTCTGGCTGTAATACTGTGGTACATTCTCAGACGTAGTTTGTATAAGAAGTGTACGCTAGTCGTCTCCAGCTCCCTCCCTCCTGTCTGGCTGTAATACTGTGGTACATTCTCAGATGTAGTTTGTATAAGAAGTGTACGCTAGTCGTCTCCAGCTCCCTCCCTCCTGTCTGGCTGTAATACTGTGGTACATTCTCAGATGTAGTTTGTATAAGAAGTGTACGCTAGTCGTCTCCAGCTCCCTCCCTACTGTCTGGCTGTAATACTGTGGTACATTCTCAGACGTAGTTTGTATAAGAAGTGTACGCTAGTCGTCTCCAGCTCCCTCCCTACTGTCTGGCTGTAATACTGTGGTACATTCTCAGACGTAGTTTGTATAAGAAGTGTACGCTAGTCGTCTCCAGCTCCCTCCCTCCTGTCTGGCTGTAATACTGTGGTACATTCTCAGATGTAGTTTGTATAAGAAGTGTACGCTAGTCGTCTCCAGCTCCCTCCCTCCTGTCTGGCTGTAATACTGTGGTACATTCTCAGATGTAGTTTGTATAAGAAGTGTACGCTAGTCGTCTCCAGCTCCCTCCCTACTGTCTGGCTGTAATACTGTGGTACATTCTCAGACGTAGTTTGTATAAGAAGTGTACGCTAGTCGTCTCCAGCTCCCTCCCTACTGTCTGGCTGTAATACTGTGGTACATTCTCAGATGTAGTTTGTATAAGAAGTGTACGCTAGTCGTCTCCAGCTCCCTCCCTCCTGTCTGGCTGTAATACTGTGGTACATTCTCAGATGTAGTTTGTATAAGAAGTGTACGCTAGTCGTCTCCAGCTCCCTCCCTCCTGTCTGGCTGTAATACTGTGGTACATTCTCAGATGTAGTTTGTATAAGAAGTGTACGCTAGTCGTCTCCAGCTCCCTCCCTACTGTCTGGCTGTAATACTGTGGTACATTCTCAGACGTAGTTTGTATAAGAAGTGTACGCTAGTCGTCTCCAGCTCCCTCCCTACTGTCTGGCTGTAATACTGTGGTACATTCTCAGACGTAGTTTGTATAAGAAGTGTACGCTAGTCGTCTCCAGCTCCCTCCCTACTGTCTGGCTGTAATACTGTGGTACATTCTCAGACGTAGTTTGTATAAGAAGTGTACGCTAGTCGTCTCCAGCTCCCTCCCTACTGTCTGGCTGTAATACTGTGGTACATTCTCAGACGTAGTTTGTATAAGAAGTGTACGCTAGTCGTCTCCAGCTCCCTCCCTACTGTCTGGCTGTAATACTGTGGTACATTCTCAGACGTAGTTTGTATAAGAAGTGTACGCTAGTCGTCTCCAGCTCCCTCCCTACTGTCTGGCTGTAATACTGTGGTACATTCTCAGACGTAGTTTGTATAAGAAGTGTACGCTAGTCGTCTCCAGCTCCCTCCCTCCTGTCTGGCTGTAATACTGTGGTACATTCTCAGACGTAGTTTGTATAAGAAGTGTACGCTAGTCATCTCCAGCTCCCTCCCTACTGTCTGGCTGTAATACTGTGGTACATTCTCAGACGTAGTTTGTATAAGAAGTGTACGCTAGTCGTCTCCAGCTCCCTCCCTACTGTCTGGCTGTAATACTGTGGTACATTCTCAGACGTAGTTTGTATAAGAAGTGTACGCTAGTCGTCTCCAGCTCCCTCCCTACTGTCTGGCTGTAATACTGTGGTACATTCTCAGACGTAGTTTGTATAAGAAGTGTACGCTAGTCGTCTCCAGCTCCCTCCCTACTGTCTGGCTGTAATACTGTGGTACATTCTCAGACGTAGTTTGTATAAGAAGTGTACGCTAGTCGTCTCCAGCTCCCTCCCTCCTGTCTGGCTGTAATACTGTGGTACATTCTCAGACGTAGTTTGTATAAGAAGTGTACGCTAGTCGTCTCCAGCTCCCTCCCTACTGTCTGGCTGTAATACTGTGGTACATTCTCAGACGTAGTTTGTATAAGAAGTGTACGCTAGTCGTCTCCAGCTCCCTCCCTCCTGTCTGGCTGTAATACTGTGGTACATTCTCAGACGTAGTTTGTATAAGAAGTGTACGCTAGTCGTCTCCAGCTCCCTCCCTACTGTCTGGCTGTAATACTGTGGTACATTCTCAGACGTAGTTTATATAAGAAGTGTACGCTAGTCGTCTCCAGCTACATCAGTACTGCAGTGTCACAGGTTTAATGGAACCATCCACTTACGTGTATTTCCTATCAGGATGTATATCGTGTGGGCACGGGTCGGCCCTGGAGTCACCTCGGACGGCTGCAGCTGCCCGCCGTGCACGGACCCTGTGGTGGTGAGGACGACGCGGGAATTAACTAATATATAAACTCAAATATCCCCTAAAACAATCTGTCACTCGTAACTGAAGCAGCTCTTATTCTTGTAACGACGTATTTATTACTAGCAACGCACCCCGGCTTCTCACGGGTTTAAATATTATTTTTATACCTTGGGTTACATTATTGGCATATTAGTAAGGATCCCTATAATTTTTTTAAATATAATATAGTCTATGTCACCCGGGGATAGTGCAGCATCCCAAAAGTGAACGAATTTTTCGAATTGGTTCAGTAGTTTCGGAGCCTATTCAATGCAAACAAACAAACAATCAAATCTCTACAATATTAGTATAGATTTGTCAAGTTTCGTCGTGTTAGTGGCTCCACACGGCTCTGCCTGCGTCGTGTTAGTGGCTCCACACGGCTCTGCCTGCGTCGTGTTAGTGGCTCCATACGGGTTGCCGACGACCGCTGACTTGTTTTGTTTGTTTCGCGTTTCGTTTTCCGCACAAACGGAAGTGATAACATCAATTTATTATAATTGCATTCTGTTTGTTGTTAATTTCATAGCACGTATTATAATAACATAATAATATTTAAGTGCACATTTAGTTTGAATGTTATAATGTTTGCTTTTAAAGTAATCATATAAATATTGCGTGTGTCGGTATATCTGTTCCTCTGAACGCAGCAACATATGATTCTTGTCTAACAGAGCTTCCCATTCTACGCGCTTTATCTGAGAACGGTTCATTGTATGTAATATTAGTTCAAACTCGTACAAAAGTTTGTTCTACAGTAACGTTCTAAAAACTCCAAATATCATTTAAAGCATTTTTATAATATAAATGTAGATATATATTATAAATCAAATCAAGTATTAAATTTAAAGCAAAAATAATATAATTATGTACAAAAGCCAGTTTTTGTGAACCTTGACCTTAAATCACACGAAAATCTATGAGACTTTTAAGCCAACTTATAAAATTTCTAAACAAATATTTATAAATAGTACTAGAATAGTTCGTGCATACATGTTTCTGTTACTGATTAATGTAGGAATTTTGTACAATAATAAGTCATTTATTTGTGGCGATAAAAACAATATTCAAAGCAAAAAAAGGTTTGCTGTATTAGAATTCAAATAAGAAAAATAGTTGCGTTTATTTCGTTATAAAAATAGTAAAATATAGTTTTCTTTATAAAACTGTTATGTTATTGTAGAGTTCTGTTTGTAAAGTAATAAATTGTAGTGTTTACAACATGAAGTGAGCTTATACACGCTTCGTAGCATCCAGTTACGCGGTCGGACGGGCTCGTAGCGCTGTAGCCGTAGCACCGTAGCGACGTAGCGACGTAGCGCCGTAGCATCGTAGACAAAAGCTACAGATGTCCTCGTAAGCCGGACTCTGCTACGCCAGCAGCCGACGTCTTATCATTACAAACTATATTCCCCACAGAACATATAAATATCTGTATTTTACCAATTCTATTTTCACTGTTTCTTTGCCTTACGTTCGAGTATTATTGAGGTGTTTCTGGAATGTGGTGTTTTTTCGAAAATAATTTTAAAAATTGTTTTTTTTTTTCATGTCCGTTGGATACAGCGTTCTACAGTCAGAATTTTAATGAGATTAACTAGGCTTAAATAACGTTAAACAAATCATAGTCACAGTCATAGTCAAATCCAAGTCATGTCAAGTGGCGGTGACTTTACTAGATACTTCTGTGGAGTTTTGGAAACATCGCAAAAATAAATGTTCCACATTATTGTATCACTTTCCTACACTCGAGCACGTTCAAATAATCCAACAATATATTACACCCAAGATAACACAAGTTTAGAAAAATAATGCAATGTGGGGACATTGTTATATTCACGTTGGCGGCAACACTTAAAATTGCATTGCATGGTAATGTGACCAGTACGCTGGCTACTTGCCCGCTGATATACCTGATATATACCTTATTATTCTGATAAATGTGCAAGTTAGAGTGTATGTTTGTTTATGACGAAAGACTTCTAAGCTTATTGATGTTTGTCCGCGCTCAACTTAACGAAAACGAGTGAACGGATTTGAATGTTTAATATCCGTAATGAATATGTCGCTGGCAGCGATGATGATGGCCGATAGCTCAGCTGAAGGCCAGCACAGCGCTGTCAGCATGCAGCCCGCGCATGGACTAGCTGGAATAAAGGCCGAGACCGAAGGTCAAGGCTTTATAGCGGTCACAGCGAGGGCTGCCACGATGACCAAGCTTAGACCGAGAGCGCAGGTAAGCTTACCTCGACGTCATAATAGTGTGCCAGCAGTGCACTCATTACGGAGCGAGGATTGTACGGTTCTTTACTCAAACAATGCCAGTTATATAAATAAAACCAGCTTATACGGTAAGTTTTTAAATACTCATTTATTGTACACTAGCTGCGCCCGCGGTTTCACCAGCGTAGTGATGAAAAATGGTGATGGTGGTGAACGGTAGCTTATATCACTCTTCGACCTATGCAAAAAATCAATCTGTAGTGTATCTGTATTGCTCTGTGCTGCGTGACAGATGAACAAACAAACCAACAAACAAACACTCTTTCGCATTTATGATATTAGTATGATAATACAATTATGTTCATACACATTACAAACATTTTTGAATAAGTATTTTTATTTTTTTAAATACGCGTGCGCCAGCGAGTAACACCGCGCCGAGCTGCTGGAAGACAATAATCCTTCAGTTTATTGTGAAACTGATTCAATTCAGATAACTCCATAGTAGGTTGTTGCATTGTTACATTGTACCTATTTCATCTAGGTTCATAAATACCAATCCAAAAAAGAAAAAGCAATAAATACTATATGTAGTTCTATTTGTGTAGTATATTTTGCTAATAAGGAATGAGAATCATCGTTATATTGAAAATTATCAACATTGGTTTATCCCTTGAAAAAATGTGTATACGAAGAATCAGTAAAGTAATTGGATCAAAGAGAAAAACCAGCTCGTTACGTTCTCTTATTGAAGACGACTAACAAGCTGCGAGCAACAAGAACCGAGGCAGCGGGCGCGGGGCCGGAGAGTGACGATATACATGACGAGGGCGGGCGGCGGGCGGCGGTCACAGGGCGTTGCGTCCGTTATTGCGTTACTTATTAGAGGCGGCGCCGGGCCGCAGCCGGCGTCACGTCCATTACCGGGTCATGTGGCAGGTGTGCTCCCGGACCGGGCCGGGTGACGGACAACCAGGAACTATGCTGTGCAGGAATGTTCACTCTTTGATTATGTATATACATATTATACATAATCAAACAGTTCCCTAGGAATAAAGATATTTACACAAATAAACGTCGTTATTATATAAAAATACGGGTCAAATTGAGAAACTTCCTCCTATTTTGAAGTCGTTTAAAAATACCACTCACTCACTAACTGACGCGTCACGATATTTATTAAGCTATTTGATCTATAAAGCTAAAATTAGGCAGTTTGATTCTTTATGAGGTGTAAAAATCCGACAAAGGATTTTTCAAAAGGGTGGAATTAGAAGGGGAAAATGAGGTTGAAAATTTATATATTACGAAATTCTACGCGTACAAAGTCTGTGTACCGGATTGAAGGGCAAGGTGACTGTGATACTGTGGAGTCCGTGAAATTTATAAAAAAAAAATGGTTTCACATAATAAAATCGACGCCATTTACTTTTTTTATGGTGACAATACTTCAGTGGTATTTACGTTTGGTTATAATCACACACCAACACGCCAAATTACAAAAAAAAAAATATCTACTGCAGTAATCAATACTTATATTAATTCCTATTTTATATATAAGTAATCAGATATACTCAAAATAAAATATGTTATATATATTACATAATTTTAAAACTATTTCTAGCAACATACATTTTCATAACTTTAATTACAAGTCATGTCTCTTATTCTTATTCGAGATGGGGGCGATAAGTCCTGCACTGACGTCCCGCTTGGGGTGTATTGTGCATTTCCCCCTACCAGCACCTACCCGAGCCAACCCAACTCCTTGAAATATCGGAGAGAGGCTCTGGGGCGCTGGCACAGTTGCTCCAGTGGCGTAGATGGTAGTGTAAGTAATGATGATGAAAAGCAGTCTAGCTATTGTGGCGACGCGGATGAAGAAGGCAATGCTGCCTCATGCAACCGGGTGGCGATTCTAGTTTCTTCTGTGGCTTCACAATGCCACAGCACATGCTCTACAGTTTCGTTTTCTTTCATGCAGCCACGACACAGTGGACTGTCCGTGGCTCCTAGCTTATACAAGTGACTATTCAAGTTGCAATGACCGGTTATAAGGCCTACAATCAGGCGAAGGTCCTGTCGTTGCAACTTTAATAGGTTGTTGGTGATCTTATTGTCAAGAGTTGGGAAAGCGGCTTTAGCATGCTTACAGTCATCTTTCTTGTCCCACAGATTCTGTTGTTCTTTTTCTGTGTGACGACGCAGTAGCTCTCGCACTCCCATCGCTGATGGTTTGCAGAGGCCTAATGCGTCGTCGCTTACCTGTTTCCTAGCACCCTCCTTGGCAAGAGTGTCTGCCGTTATATTACCTACGCAGGATTCGTGGCTTTTCGTCCATCTCACTATCGTTCTGTACTTGCTCGCGAGTGCTTGTAAAGCTGTATGGCACTCAGCAGTAACTCTAGATCTTGTGACGGGTCTTCTGAGTGCATAGATGGTAGCCGCACTGTCAGTAGTAAACATGAGGATTCTTTTATCGTGCCCATCTTCGGGGGCCGAAAGAAACTCATTGAAAGGCCCGACTGCTCTTGCTGCAAGTAGCAGGCCCATGGCCTCCGCCTGCAGTACTGTCGTCGTTTTGTTTAGGGCCATTGACTCTTTGAGTCCAAGCTCAGGCGAGTAGTAGCCAACTTTAATTACAAACAGAACAGGTTGAAAGGTTCACTCACAAGAATCAAACAAAAACATTACAATACCGAGTGATGCCGCGCTGCGTTATTAGTTTTGTGAACTGGAAAGTGACATTCAATTTCGATGTTTCTTTACATTTTTCTCTTAAAAACTTTTGATATAATTATTTACATAAATATACTGAATCCCCGATCCTTTTGTAATAAAGATAACAAAACTGCTTTAAACACAAGTAGCTCATAATAATTGTTTAACCCAAAGTCCTCATTGAAAAGCTAAACAAAAGTGGTCCAAGTTTGCGCGCGGCGGCGGCTTCATACTTAACAGACATTGCATTCAACTTTATATATTCGTAACTCCAACGTTCAGACAACTAAGTGAAGTGCGCGTGCCAGGACGGGCGCTGATTGGTCTGCATCTTGTCATGGCGTGCCATTAGTGAGCGGAGCGTGTTATTCAATTCAATTCAATTCATTTATTCCAATATTTATAATTTTACATTTTTTAACCTAACATTTTTAACAAGTCTAAAATTAACATTTTATGATGAGAACCTCTCTGTAGGTGTCTCGTAAACGTATGAGCTAATGTGTTGTCTGAAAGTGCTCACGCCTTGCGAGGCGTCTATAGGATGGAAAGTCGTTTGGTATGGGGATATTCCGCGCTCATTGTATCTCAAAACGCGGCTTGCGAGAGTTTAACAAAGAGGAAAGCTGAGGAAGTACATCACTTAGCATATTGGAATTACAATAAATTACATTCATTTTGGCTGCACGGAAGCAGATACAACAATATAACATAACAAAATATTTAATTAGCAACCTTGCAATTTTTGTGTTACATTGATAGGTGTTTTTTTTTTCATGCCATAGGTGGCAAACAAGCAGACGGGCTGCCTGATGGTAAGCAGTCACCGTCGCCTATGCATACTTGTAACACCAGAGGCATCACAAATACGATGCCGACCCTTTAGAACTCGATTAACTCGCCTTTTGAAGAACTCCATGTTGTAGCTTCTCGGAAACACCTCCTAAATAACGGTCAAAGATAAACATATCTCGAGCCATCGTCGATAATAGTTATAACAGAGAGGTCGTACGACACAGCAGGCGACCTGGCTGCAGAGCTGCAGAGCCAGCCAGCCAGCCAGTCCAGCTGTAAATAATTGTAAAGATTGTACCTTATATGGTAATCGCTGCCGTCTTGTATCCACGATGACAGTCTCCCCGGGGACCATCCCAGAACAGTGACAAATCTATCGACGACTCATTTATTAAGATCGGTTGAGTCGTTTAGGCTACGAGTGGGAACATACAAGCATACACACACGTTACTACCTCCTCTTGGCTTTGCCGTTGTCGGGTAAAATCTAAGCGTAAAAATATGTAGTACAAATACAAATGTGTGGATCCCGAGCAGGCTGCGAGCAGATAGTCTCCGCGCAGTGACACGGGTCCTGATAGATTGCCAATATTCACATTGTTGGATAGTTTTTGCAATGCGAGGGTTCGACTCGTGTCGGAGGAACGTTATATGAGATAGTTATATATAGCGGCCGACTCTCGCACACACCGACATGTCTACATACAAACGTGACCTTGTGTTTCCCGACTACTGTTAGAGGAGGGTAATAAACGTAAACATAATATAATGTAAAACACCTTTGTACTAAAATTGTGTGATTCTGTCTTTTGGTTTAGTGAAAACACTAGTGTGTTATAAAGGCAGCATCTTCCTAACGTATAATAATAATACATAGTTTTACTATAGATACATTATTATAAAAATTGGTAAAAAGGTTGCCGTAAATAAAATGAACTGTTATTTTGATATTTTTAAGCCATATTCGAGTAGTTTATAGGACAAGTTATATTAATAATTAAAATAAACTAAAATTAAATCCTTAAAATAATTAGGTTTGAAGCTTTTTGAGGTTCAGTTCATCTCTCTTCCAAATTGTAAAACTTGTAAAACTGAATCGAGGTGAATGAGACGCGGGATTAAACTAACTATAGTAATGACAAGCATTTGCCGCATGTGACAGGTATTTTAACGTTTAGATAAGCGAGCGGTCTGCATTAATATGACAGGCTTATTTAAAATTTGCTTGCGTTCAAAAGTAAAAGATATGTATCTCAAGGAAACTTCAAAGCTATTGCTTGTGATCTATACAAAGGCAAGAAGAATATAACGAACCTAAAAAAATCAGCCCAAAAACACCACTCTTAGTTATTACTAAACTAATACTGAAATCTATACTAATATTATAAAGAGGAAATATTTGGTTGTTTGTTCGTTAGTTTGCATTGAATATGCTCCGAAACTACTAAACCGATTTAAAAATTCTTTCACTAACGGGAAGCTACACTATCCCCGGGTGACATAGGCTATTATAATTTATACCCGTGCGGAGCCGGGGCGGACCACTAGTTGATTTATAAAATAAGTATTCAACTGATTTTTTTCATCATTGCGTTTACTTGGTGGTCAACTAGAATCCTAGACAGACAACCACTTTCATGAAAAATTAGGTATTTTAGACCCTATAATCAAGCATCCATTCATTTTGAAATGGTAACCCTAGCCGGGATCGGTTATATCTGCGCTTCGAAGGAATGCCTTGAGCGGGCGCGTTCCGAACCACTCGCCTAGAAACTTGTTGCCGATATAAAAGGATGATTTAACTAAACTAGCATTTTCATTTGAACATTTTTTCAGCAAACTGTATGATTTATGGATACATTTTAACAAAACCATACAAATTTGTTAATACCAATGGCTTTTTAAATAAAATAAAAGATAGAGCATTTTTTGACGTGACAACGTCTTATAAATCGATGAATATAAGACGTATAATTACCCGAACGAGTATCAGAGCGTGACGGTCACGTGAGTTCAGTGCTTTTGCCCCTTACCAAAAAGCGCCCAACGTGCCTAAACAAGTTTCTCTTCAAAAAAGAAACTTACAGGGAATTCAATGAACAATGTCTTATACATAAATCGCGGACAACACCGCTGTATACTTCGACCAAAATAAAATGAATAGACGGGCCATAACCATTGAACCTGCTCAGTAGAAACGAGGCAAAACCGTCGGACATATACTTCAACACCTAATTACAACCATATACAGTACATTTGTTACAAAAAATAGATAGCGGTTTTTAATGTGTATTTACACTTCGGGAAAGCACACGAAGGCATAATTTTGTCAGATGTTTCGTTATCATGTAACAATAGTCTCGTGTTGCACTTCCTACGGCTAGAGACCGACGGAAACGAAGTGAACGCCGGCGCTCATTTTGTAATCTTCAAAATGCGCTTCTTCTGGTCCATTCATTTTGTTTTGGTCGAAGGCTGTATGTATCCGGTTGTTCTGAATGCGGCAGACACTGCGCATGGCAGAGCAGTCAGGTCGCCACATTACTCCGTTGTTACAAGTGATTACACTCATCCACTCACACTCATGCATAATACATACAAGTGGTAATATTTCAACGTGTGCAGGCGGGAGGTACGAGTGGGTACCAGTTCCGCTGACTCACAACGCAAATTGCTACTTGGTAAAGTCTGGAAACTGAAATTGGCGTAGATGGTGCTTCTCTCCTAGAATCAAAATTATTAAATACTAGCTGCGCCCCGCGGTTTCACCCGCGTAGTGATGAAAAATGGTGATGATGATGATGATAAAAAGCCTTAGTCTAAGCTTCCCAACAGTGGAAGAATTTTTCAAAACGGTTCAGTAGTTTTAGGGCCTATTCAATGCAAACAAACAAACAAACAATCAATCAAATCTTTCCTCTTTATAATATTACTACTAGCGACCCACCCGCCCGGCTTCGCACGGGTGTAATTTACGTGCGAAGCCGGGGTGGGTCGCTAGTTATACACAACATATAAACATATAAACCTTCCGTGATAATGTATCTAACTGTTGGTGAAAACTGCATCAAAATCCGTTGCGTGGTTTAGGAGGAGTTAGCGGGCATACAGACAGACAGACAGATGCGGAAAGCGACTTTAATTTATACTATGTAGAGATCGAGACTATGTAGAGATAGAGAAGAGATAGAGAAGATATTAGTATAGATAAAGAACTGTTAACCTTATAGTATTTGCGTACGTTACTTCGTTTAACTAGAACTACTCATGAAGGTGCAGTTCAAGACAGATAGCTTCCCTTGTCTGAGTACTGCATGATAGATCTCCGTGCAAGCAGACGCGGCCGGCTGCAGCACTGCGGCGCGTGGCGGCACGTGACCTCACCTGATCAGTCCAGCTCCGTGCGAGCAGGCGCGGCCGGCTGCAGCACTGCGGCGCGTGGCGGCACGTGACCTCACCTGATCAGTCCAGCTCCGTGCGAGCAGGCGCGGCCGGCTGCAGCACTGCGGCGCGTGGCGGCACGTGACCTCACCTGATCAGTCCAGCTCCGTGCGAGCAGGCGCGGCCGGCTGCAGCACTGCGGCGCGTGGCGGCACGTGACCTCACCTGATCAGTCCAGCTCCGTGCGAGCAGGCGCGGCCGGCTGCAGCACTGCGGCGCGTGGCGGCACGTGACCTCACCTGATCAGTCCAGCTCCGTGCGAGCAGGCGCGGCCGGCTGCAGCACTGCGGCGCGTGGCGGCACGTGACCTCACCTGATCAGTCCAGCTCCGTGCGAGCAGGCGCGGCCGGCTGCAGCACTGCGGCGCGTGGCGGCACGTGACCTCACCTGATCAGTCCAGCTCCGTGCGAGCAGGCGCGGCCGGCTGCAGCACTGCGGCGCGTGGCGGCACGTGACCTCACCTGATCAGTCCAGCTCCGTGCGAGCAGGCGCGGCCGGCTGCAGCACTGCGGCGCGTGGCGGCACGTGACCTCACCTGATCAGTCCAGCTCCGTGCGAGCAGGCGCGGCCGGCTGCAGCACTGCGGCGCGTGGCGGCACGTGACCTCACCTGATCAGTCCAGCTCCGTGCGAGCAGGCGCGGCCGGCTGCAGCACTGCGGCGCGTGGCGGCACGTGACCTCACCTGATCAGTCCAGCTCCGTGCGAGCAGGCGCGGCCGGCTGCAGCACTGCGGCGCGTGTCGGCACGTGACCTCACCTGATCAGTCCAGCTCCGTGCGAGCAGGCGCGGCCGGCTGCAGCACTGCGGCGCGTGGCGGCACGTGACCTCACCTGATCAGTCCAGCTCCGTGCGAGCAGGCGCGGCCGGCTGCAGCACTGCGGCACGTGGCGGCACGTGACCTCACCTGATCAGTCCAGCTCCGTCACTCTGATTACCATTTTACTAGCTTCAGTAAGTGTGCGGCGGGACTGAGCATACTTTAATATGGCTCGTCCTCCAGGGTTCTGTACCTATATACATAATATAAAAAGCGAAATACTTAGCACTCACTGACTTGTCACGTAATCTCAAAAACTACTTGACCTACGCAGCCGAAATTTGGCAGGTAGATAGCCTCATAGCATGTAGAGAGATCCACTAGCAAAAGATTTAGCGAATAAACTAAATTAAACGGGGGCAAAAGTTTTATATTTTTCAGAGAGAATTAAACGTCGGGGTCACCAGTTATGGGGTTATCGGAAGGAATTAGTATTAAGTAAGCGATCGGTGCGACACGCGCGTAGTTCCGCTATCTCAAACAGACTGGCTACAGAGGGCGCGCGAGGAGCGGTCGCCGCGCGGGCAAGTAACCGGTCCGCGCCGGGTTGGCCGCGTACTAACTCTTTACTAAACTGCGGCCGTTCGCTCGACGTTAGAACAATGGGCGCTGCGCAAATGGTGTGTTTCCATTGCATCCGATATTGACGATTAAATATTATATTATTAGATTATGTACTGTGTATTAATATATATAATAAATAGTATGTATTAATATTTATATATGTGTGGTAAATTAGAGTGGAGCCTACACATAGTCTTCGCCACAGGTCTTCGCATAGACAACTCTATAATTTTGCATTTGCATGACAAAGGAGTAAAATTTTCATATTTGGAGCGCACACTGAATACTTGGAGTTATAACTCAGCGTTATCTAAGCTCGCATCGCAACGAACGCTGCTTCTCCAGGAGCTCATTTCCTGGTGGTCGGTCCGCAGCGAGCGATGTATCGACTCTATCATTAATTCCGCCGGTGATATGTTACCTCGTCTCATTGAACCCGTCCGGGAACTTTATTTATCGCTGCGCCTTGACATATTTTTAATGGGATATTTTAATTTTGAAATTGATGCTTTATGGTTAAATAATCCCAGAGCAGCCAACTCGCTCGGATCTGTTTCATGTTCGTAATGTAACTAAATGTGAATATTATTAATTTATCTAAAATTCAAAATGAAAAAATCTTATATTTCTTAATATTTATGCGGTCTACGATGGAGCACGTTCAATTAGAAGAAACCAATTTACTCGCGACTTTAACATGTAAAGCAGCATACTCCACAGTCGAGTGGTTCGCACAATGAACAAGGAAAAAAATTGCTGTCGTTCTATTTTTAAGATATGAATATAATATAACATTAATGTTTTTCATGCCTGCTCTGACCAATAGCCGTTGGATATTAAAATATAGTCGTAAAGATTCAGGAGTGAATCTACAAATAAGCCCGATACACGACAGAACCTGTTCATGCAACTGTACCCAACTGAGTTCCTTGTCGGGTTGGTAAAGTAATATAATTATTCACGGGATATACACCGTGGTAAGGTTGTGGAATGAGCTCCCGATATGTCGACGCAGTCACATGCACCATGTTCACGGGAACACTGAAGAATGTTTATAACAAAATCTATGACCAAATTGTTATGATTTTTTACAAAATGATTGTAAGATATTAACAAAATCGAAGTTGTGTTTCTCCGTCGTAAATGTCCGTAACACAAATGCGTATATATGAAACAAGTAATAGCAAGCGGTAACAGATGCGCTCAAGTGTCGGGTCGTCTCGCGCGCACTGGACTCTGGAAACTTGTCCGTTCTTACGTGAAACTAATAAAGTTGTGGACAAATGAGCGCGCTGTGACTGTGCTGGCGTCCGGAGAGTGCAGGCGGAGAGTGAGACGGAATCGGCCGAGCTCGGCGTCTCTCGACGGAGAGTGAGCTCGCGCGTCTCCCCGGCGGAGAGTGAGCTCGCGCGTCTCCCCGGCGGAGAGTGAGTTCGCGCGTCTCCCCGGCCGAGAGTGAGCTCGCGCGTCTCCCCGGCGGAGAGTGAGCTCGCGCGTCTCCCCGGCGGAGAGTGAGGTCGCGCGTCTCCCCGGCAGAGAGGCTCCCCTCGCGACTGTTCACTTCTCTAACTCCGCCGGCTCCGCGGAGAGCACTTTTGTAAGAGACGTTAGTTTCTAGTTTGTTCGTTATCCCTCGTTCACGAAATGGTTTTTAATGTACCAAAGATGTCATTGTCATAATTTATTAAGAATGATGTAGAGTTTATCATTCTTAACAACTTATGACATGTATGTTTAATGCAAATTAAATAAATCTAACTAAGTTTTGTCATTTCTTTATTCTTTATACAAAATAATACAACTCTATATGAAACTGAGTTGACGTATGAAGCTTACTCCAACTGTTTTTTTTTTTTTAAATCAATAATAGGCTTACGTTTGTCCACCATCTGGCGCAATAATGCGGTCTACGTTGGAGCACGCTTGCCTAGAAGAAACCGATGCACTACGTTTCTACGTACCTAACTATAAACAAAATACTGTAATCTTGAAATGGGTAAACTGTAACACTAAACTAGTCTATACCACCTTATGTACCTAACAGTTACAGCTGTTCTGCATTTGACTTTATAAATGTCTGAAATTATTAACTCAAATGTAGATAATAAATTACAAATTAAGTTTTGTAAAAAGCTACGGAACAGTCTAGAAAAACTGCTTGAGAGAGATAAAAAGTATATTTATTAAAAATAATCATAAATACATGAGATGGTGTGCGCTGAATGTTAGCTACATTAGTGCCGGTGTGCAGTATCTTCAGTTGCCGGAACAGAGGAGCTGCAGCGGTCGGAGCTGCTCTCGACATGATGCAGGATAATTAAATATTCCTTGTCACGACGTCGACGTGGATATGCACTTCCCGGGATATTCACACTTGTTCGCTAGTTAGTTGCCTGAACCACACACTAGCTGATACTAACCACACACTAGCTAATACTAACCACACACTAGCTGATACTACAGTGTCGCTACTCGTAATATTCTAACTACTCATAGACATAACAACATTCGTATAACATACTCTACACAATGAGTTAGGTAATACATTTAACTCCACTGATAAGCGAATAGGCCTAGACTTATTCTGTACTAGCATTACATCGGCCAGGCGGTTGTTGAGCAGTGAATTCTTTAACTAATTTGGTTATCTTTAACTAATCTGTTTTCTTTTTTAATTTAATTCTGTTTTCTTTTCATTATGTATTTATTGTATCCTCAGTGTTAATTCTTAGATATTATTCTTACTATATTTATATCCGTGATGAGCTGTAACTAACTGGCTTTGTGTATCTATTTAAGTTTATTTATAAGACATTTGAAACCAAGCTGTTGGTCGTCCTTTTAAGTAAAAAAAAAAAAAAAAAAACGTGAGTTAAACGTCTGTCGTTGCGAAATATACAAAAATACACACGGCGTCTTATAATAAGCATTAAAACACTTAGTCACTAATTGAAAGTGTTTGTCTATTTGTTTGAACACGCACATCTCTTCGGTTTTCACGAATATCATCATCATCAGCCAGAAGACGTCCACTGCTGAACATAGGCCTCCCCTTTAAACCTCCACACTGAACGACAGCCTGCCTTTTGCATCCACTGGATGCCCGCGACTCTCACAATGTCGTCGGTCCATCTAGTGGGAGGCCTCCCTACGCTGCGTCCACGTGTGCTGTGTTCAAATATGCTAAGCTATAACCAGATCAACTCACAGACTGTCATAAATTTTGTATTTATTCTTTATTCTTAGTAAGAGAATTTAAAAACTTCAATAATTATTTTAATTTTAAGATGAAACGTAATTGACAATAAATAACATATCAAGATGCCAGTGTCGAGGGAGACGGCGTGGGTGTCCCGGGACACGGCCGGCCCGGCCCGGCCCGGCCCGGACTCGTTCCATTCCACACGACACGTGATGGTGCCAATTAAACCAGATCTCATAACCTCTAGAGAAGATTGCACGGCGCGGCGGCACCTCGGTCAACGACCGCCCCGCGCGGCGGATCCAGACAAGCACTTTTATTATAGAAACTGACGTGGTTTTCACACATTTTATTTATATTACACGGGAATTACTCACGTAAGATTAAGCCGGTTACTCCAACTGTAGTTTCAACCGCATCAGGCGGTCTTTTTCAAGGTTAAATGTGCCGCACGGCTGCGTCTCGCTTTACGTGAGCAATTCCCGTGTAATACTTCGACCAAAGTAACATGAATGGACGGGACATAACCATAGAACTTGTTCAGTAAAAACGAGGCAAAACCGTCGGACATATACTTCAACACCTAATTATAACAATGTAGGTACAAAAAATAGATAGTGGTTTTTTGATGTGCATTTACACTTAGGGAAAGCACACGAAGGCATAATTGTGGCAGATGTTTCATTATCATGTAACAAAAGACGCGTGTCGCACTTCCTACGGCTAGAGACCGACTAAAACGAAGTGAGCGCCGGTGCTCATTTTCTAATCTTCAAAAATGCACTTCTTCTGGGCCCGTCTATTCATTTTATTTTGTCGAAGGTGTAATATAACGTATGTACGAACAGCGAATGTATGTTTTATTTAATAAAACATACATTCGCTGTTCTCTATAATTACGGTTCAATACTCCACAGCTGAGTGCTCTGACACGCAGTTCTTGCATCATGCCTTCCTTCGCTCGCACATTCCAATATTTTAATAATATACCAACTGAGGAATCATAAAAATGTAATTGCGGTTTTTTATTATTATAACATTACACATGATTAAAATAAAGTTTCATATTAATTAATACATAATTTCGTGCATAAAGCTTAGATTGTGATTGAGCTTATAAATTTTACACAAAAGGATATATTATAGGTTTCTGTTTTTCTGTCTGTCTGCATCGTAGCTCACAAAATAATGCTATATTTTTTTTTAAAGGTGATTTTTTGTGCGAAAATTCTTTGCGAAGATTATCAGCTCTTTTATCGGGGGCTTAAAAAAATAACAATGTATATCTTATTAACTTTAGTCGCATGGATACACGAAAACTTGTTTAATACATTGAATAACATTGTAAAATAGATTAGAAAAAAAAAATACCGATTTATTTATGGTAGTCAAGCTACATACCCTACATAACTACACTACACATGGAATGTTTGAACGAGGAAAGTGAAAAGCGATGTCTTCCTGCTATTATCATTAAAGCCTCGAGAACAATGCGCCAATAATACCGCCCCCCCTCCCCCCCCCCGCCCCGCGGGGCGCCGACCGACCTCTGATTGGAAACGTTTCAAGTGAGCGCCGTGAGATGTACTCGTACTCTCTGTATCCGTTATTCTCGGTCGCTCTCTCGAACCAGTTTTATCAGACGAAAGATTCTTAATCAAGAATTTTCCGGAACTCGGACCGATGATGAGCTTCGACGTGGAGACACATCAGTAATTGAAAAAAAAATCGACGAAAACTTTCAAATTATTATCTTCGTATTTTACATAAAAACTGTTGTAAGTCGGTGTACGGGGGCGGTCTGTGAGTACAGTACACAGTTACTGTGTAATAGTAACGATGACTAATATTATTTATTGCCTTTTAAACAAACAGATCATAAATAGAGTCCATCAACAAACACATAATGAAAATTAGTTCAAAAGTAAATAAGTATTTTAATTTAATGCTAGACATAGAGCGCACTATACTGAGCCGTGACGTCACGCCTCAGAAGCGCCATACAAATGCTATATTAACACACGCTTTGCGAGAAAGTGACAGAGTATCTCCTCTTTATCCCCACCTAAAACTTTTAACGCTCATATCTCAGAGATTTATCAGCCAATTGAATTTATTTGTTCAGTAAGTATGTGTAAATTATTTAGTTATATTCATCGCTATAACTGAAACTGCTGTTTGTAAAAATAAAGGCGAGTTAATCGAGTCCTAAACGGTTGGCAACGTATTTGTGATGCCTCTGGTGTTACAAGTATCCATACATGACGGGGACTACTTACCATCAAGCAGCCCGTCTACTTGTTTGCCATCTATGACATTAAAAATAATATATAAACATTAGGACACATGCATATTGGCTATTTCCAAAACAAAGTCTATTGGGTCTAAATATAGAAACAGAATATTTCTAAATTTATAAATAAAATACTAGCTATGATTTATACTAGTACACATTAAGCGGCTGAATACGTGTCATATCACAAATGACACGTTACTGAAATAGACATCGGACCTGATCCGGTAGCCTCAATAACAATACACAGGTTGTACCCACGGTTCCTCCACATCATCATCATCTACTGCTACATGAATCAAACTCAGAGAGTAACATTTACTATATTGCTGTGATTATTACATTTATTTAGCCTGTCTCACTCTTAAAACTAAGTCCTATTTCACGTGAATTAAATTCGGCAGCACTTGTGCGCAAGTGAGCATTTTACATTTCCGTCAATTATTCTCACGTCTCGCCTTCAAACGAACGAGCAATGTCGTCGACAACTCCTGGAACTGAGTGATTTGTTATAAAAGTTCCTTCTCTCCGGCGAACCAAAGTTCATCTGTTTCAAGGGTCATTGGTTTCACACTGTCGGAACTCATAATGTGACCTCTGTAACTCTCCTGCTTATTTAAAATGCAGGATCAGAGATGACGGCGGGGGTGGGCATCCGACGCGTGGTGTCGCGTCGCGTGTCACACAATTACCCGACGGACGAGGGAGGGAGGTCACTCCCCCGTCGAGTGACTACAGCTGACCAGTTAAATGTCATTTAGCGGGCTGAGAGAGGATAACAGCGTTTATTACTCACGGGTTTCCACGTTTTATAAATATTTAATGATGGCGGCGGTGTCGGTGCCGGAAATAATTATTCTCAAACTGAAATAACTGGCCGAGTGCGACTCGGACTCGCGCAACAATGGTTCCGTACCACACAATTTATATTCTTTTACTTTAGATTGTGCACTATAATCACATCAAGTTTTGACGCATTTTTTACGTTAAGCAAAACAAAAAACATGTATGAACACGCTTAGTATTCCCTTTTTTACTTTCTAATATTATTAGGATATCTGCAATAATCACGCGTTTGTGTGGAAGTTCTTAATTCCATGATCGCTAGAATACACAATATGGACTTTTTATCCTGACAAATAGTCATAGTTTCTGTTGAGAGAGACCGCGGGGCGCTGCTAGTAATACGATATTCTGTGACCAATTCACCCGGCTGCCTATTATCGCGGCTATAAGCTTAGCCTCAGTTCAGACAAACAAGGGATGTATTTGACACAACGCCTCATTGCAATTATCATTTGTATTTGTTCAAATATAACCATGTTTCTCCCACTTTATCAATATTCCGTAAAACTAAACTAAATAACACTAAATTAAAAATTTACTCAACATTTTGTTGACGCCCTCTTGCAGCATTACTGTTAAAATTATTATTGGTCAGAATCCAAAAAAGACTTCAAGATTGTCAACAGGGTGAGTTGGAGTAAAGACTTTATTAGTATTTATTATTCAAGTCCTGTTGGCACTTATGGGTACGGAACCCTAATTTTTTGTTTGCTATTCAATCTGCGCACTGATTAAAAATTCGATATTATAATATCAAAACGAATATATAAAAAAACTCACGTTCACGTTTTATATTTTCCTGGCTGAAGATTGCTAACATCCTTGGAATTTATTTGAAAGATTCGAAGAGTACTAGGTTTAATTAAAATTGTAAATCGTTTCGCTCGCGCACAACCGCGGCGCGGTGCGGCGTACTCTACGCGGTGCAACTGTTTGGCCGCTCCGAATATATGCCAAGAAGCTCATCGGCAACGAATCCTTAGTTCGGACTAACCTTCTTAGTCTTGAGCATCGACGTAAAGTTGCTAGTCTATCGGTTTTTTATCGGATACATTTCGGAGAGTGTGCATCGGATCTGCACGATCTAATTCCCTCCTGCACATTTTTCTTTTGTACTACCAGAGCGGGCACGAAATATCATCACCGCTTTATGGTTGAATTTCCGAAAACCCGTACGAAAGCTTTGATTCGCAGTGCGAACTGCTAGTCTGTGGAATTCGCTGCCTGAGTGGGTGTTCCCCGATAGTTACAATCTGGGTGTCTTCAAGTCGAGAGTGAATCGGTTTCTTCTAGACAAGCGTGCTCCATCGTAGACCGCATCGTCGCTTAACGTGAGGCGAGATGGTGGTCAAACGCAAAACTATTATTTATAAAAAAAAAAACATTATACGTGCACATTATAGCTAATAATTCTACCAATTTCAACCCCACTGTACAGTATTGTGTGAACAGTGTATCACAAACACTGTTTTAAACTATCACGATTTTATCACGGTTAATCGGGAGCTCCATCCACAAACTTATCACGGTAAATATCCCGTTAATAATCATATATCTGAAGTGACATGTGCTGGAATGTAGGTATAGCATATCTGATTATAGCGTCAACGGTAACTGTTGCGACATATAGATAAATCTCTAAAAATTTAATGTCGCATAGTAGATCTGCCCGAACAGTGCGGAGGGGTCTTGAGTACACACAACTTCAGGGTTCTAACTTGCAACATTAGAAGCATACACGCGAATTTCAATAAATTGCTTACTGCGTTACAGCGTCTGGGTATTGATTTTGATGCAATAGTCCTAACAGAATGCTGGATAAAAGAAGACTCTCACATACCTCAACTCCAAGGTTACAATATTTTTCACACATCTAAAATCATAAACAAATGCAGCGGGGTCACAATCTACGTAAAAGACTGCTGGCCCGCAAGTGCCACCGAACCCACATTCGATGATGCCAACTGCCTTGTAGTAAAAATAAGCAATTTGACAAGCGTGATAGGTATTTATCGCTCCCCTGCTCTCCCTGCATCAGACAGGTTCTTTGACTCACTTGACGGAACACTTGTATCTTTGAATAAGACCGGAACGCTTATTGTCACGGGCGACATGAACATAAATTTACTGGACGAGACGCTAGACAGCCCCAGCTCTATCTATAAAGATTTAATGGCAGAACACTGTCTTCTACCGGCAATTACGGAACCTACTAGGGAAAAGACGTGCCTTGATCACATTTTTGTCAAATCAACTAGCAGAGCCATCGGCGTAGTAACTAATTGTCCCCTCACAGATCACAATCTGATTATGGCTGGCCTCAACATCAATGAAACTAAATGTATCAAGAAGAATAGAGTTAGGCTATCGACTGATTTTGCAGCTGTTGCTAGGGATCTTGATGATGTTGATTGGGAAAAATTTACGCAAATTGACAATGTCAATGACGCACTTAGTGTATTAAATCAGACGATCTCCGACTCAACACAAAAGTATACACACGAAAACAAAATTAGCCGAAGCAAAGTCCAGCTTAAGCCTTGGATAACACCCGGACTCATAAGGTGCATGCGTCATCGTGACAAACTACATTTACAGACAAAGCAGCAACCTAACAATCAAATTTTGAAAGCATCCTATACCCGTTATAAAAACTTTTGCAATACCATTATTCGAAAAGCTAAAATCAATTACGACAACGCCCAACTAACCGAAAACCACAAAAATCCCAAAAAACTGTGGAACACAATTAAAAACATCTGCGATATTCCTGCGACTAATAATCACTCACAGGTGCTGCTACAAAAGTACAAGAATTCACAAGAAGCAGTTAACGCATGCAATAAGCATTTTGCCAATACGGGATCCAAACTAGCTTCAGACATTTTAAAACAGATGGGTACAACAGAAGAAGATCTTTGCAAAAATATAAAGCTGGAAAATCGTTGCTCAAACTCACTTTTCCTTAGCCCCACTGACCTTTACGAGGTTGATAGTCTCATCAAAACCTTGAAACCAGACAGCGCTCCGGGAATAGATACTTTTACGGCTATGTTACTAAAAAACATTAAAAATTCATTGCTTGTACCACTAGTACACATCTGCAACCTAAGCATAACAACTGGCACATTTCCGGACTGCTGGAAAACTGCAGTAGTATCTCCCATACACAAGAGTGGTCCTAAAGACTCTGTGGATAATTACCGTCCCATATCACTTTTATGCATTCTCTCCAAGATATTGGAGAAAATTATAAACAAACGTCTGGTTGACTACCTTGAAAAGAATGAACTGCTAGCTGCCAGACAATTCGGTTTTAGGCGCGGTAAATCCACGGAGGACGCCGTACAACTTTTGACTGAGACGGTGTCAGCGCATTTGGACAAAGGTAACAGAAGCGTAGGAGTTTTTCTGGACCTGGCGCGTGCTTTTGATACCGTCTCTATTCCCATCCTGCTCAAGAAATTGGAAGGTCTCGGGATCCGCGGAATCGCCCTAGAATGGTTCACTAGTTACCTCAGCAATAGACGCCAAAGAGTCAGACTGGGAAACCACCTTAGCGAAGAACTTGAGGTATCTTTTGGAGTTCCTCAAGGAGGAATCCTATCGCCAACACTATTTACTATCTACATGGATGATCTACTAAAAATAAATATTCCAAATGCTACCCTCATTTGCTATGCCGACGATACGGTGGCCATCTTTCATGAGAAAGGCTGGAATGGTGCTCACTTAGCGGCCGAACGTGGGATGTCCAAAATAGCAGAATGGCTTAACGCAAACCTACTCACTTTGAACGTCACCAAAACGAGCTTCATCGGCTTCCACATAACACGAGCCACTGCGCCCAAATTTGATAACATAAAAATTCACTCTGATACATGTACTGCCTTTGACAAATATGCCTCATTGAGTAGTATCGGATGCCTATGCAATCAAATTAAAAAAGTTGCATGTACTAAGTATTTAGGCGTGCAAATAGATCAAAAGATGTCCTTCGAGCAGCACTTAGTATTTCTTTCCAAAAGAGTCCGTCAAACCATCTACATTATGAAAAAACTGAGACCAGTTGCAGGTACAGAAGTTGCGAGTCTAGTATACACTTCGTTAAGTCAATCTCTGATGCAGTACTGCATTGGTGTGTGGGGAGGCGCTGCCATGAGTAATATGATTGCAGTAGAGAGGGCTCAACGAGCGGTATTAAAAGTAATGTTAGGGAAACCACGACGTTACCCCACCGAGAATCTATATAAAGAGGCAAAAGTACTCACCGTCAGACAGTTATTTATCATGCGTGCAGTAGCCAAATCTCACAGTATAGATCCACAAATCTCCAGAAGGAAAGCACGTCCTGCCACAGTCCCACTACCAAAAGTCAAGACAGTGTTCGCATGCCGCCTACCCCCATACATATATGCTTTCACGTACAACTCGGTATGCAAGCACTGTGACATAAAAGAATTTCCGCATAGGAAAGCCCGAAGTAAGGTTAAAGAATGGATACAGTCGCTAAGCTACAAAGACACTGAAGGCCTCGTTAAAGTATACGACATTATTACTTAAGTCATTTACTCTTCCCACCGACACACTACCTGCGCATACACATAACCCTATCACACATACACACGCCCCACACACATACACGCACCCCACACACATACACACCCACACACATATACACACCCCTCACACATACACACACCCCACACACATACCCACACCTCACACTTATTACACAACACACGCATTCTTCACGCACCCAAATACACACCTCGCACCAGTGTTCTTCCCCGTGAGCTTAACTCGTTGGAGGCTGGTGCTACGCAGAGTTGCTCCATCCGAACACACCAAGCATACGACTTAGACTAATCGCACCAGCACAAACACATTCAGTCACCCACAGGTGTGATTGATACATTATTAAGCAATGCCTCAATCACACTTTAGTTTTCGTTTGTATTTTTTATTTTTAGTTCATTGATTTGAAGTTCTTTTAATATACATATGTAATATTTTAACTCCTCTGTACCTTATTTTTAACATAATTAACTTTAATTGAATGTACTCTTAATCTACCTACTTTAGTTTTAATTTAAGTATTTTAGTTGTAATTGTAACTCCTAAGCGCGCGCGTTAAGTTAAAATTGGCAAATCTTTTTCGGGTCACCAAGATACCGGCCTAGCCGAGTTTGGGGCCCACTGCTAATTCAATATTACCTAGTTTAGATTATTTGTGGCTATGTATACAATTTAATTATGAAAATGTTAAACCGCTTCAGAAATAAATATTTACTTTACTTTACTTTACTTTACTTTAGTTCAAAGCGGCCAATATTGTTGGTGCGTACTTTACTAGCCAATGAAGCTGCGATTGGTTTCTTTTTCGGTATCCCGGGGAGTTCGTTAGTCGCCCAGAGGGAATCACAGAGCGATCTCGGCCAATTTGGTCACAACCGTTACAGTTTAACTTCTGTCAGTGTATAAGCGACGTTATAGTGATTATACACGGCGCTAGTGGCAGCGATGCACGCACGATGCACGCACGATGCACGCACGATACACGCACGATGCACGCACGATGCACGCACGATGCACGCACGATGCTCGCGTTTGCAACTCAACTCTTCAATAAGAGAAAACGTCAAATAATTATGACGCTCAGTATCTGAAGCTCGATTTTTGAAATCGTCCGATATGAATTTAATATTTCTCTGAAAGCAATACATAGTACAAGATATAATTGCTTTCAGGGAGGGTTGACGACTACGATGACGTCAGAACTGATTTTCGTAAATAATCACAATTTAAGAGCATCACCAACATATTCGATAACATAATATTTACAGGCGTAAATATGTTATGGAAAATTTTGCTGACAATTTAGATAAAGTTCGACAGAATGTTGGGGTATTATGATATACGATTCAAAAATTCAGCGATTGGCGGGAATCGAATCTGTGACGACCCGAGTATATGCCTCATTATATTTTATTGACTAGTTTTACAATATTTAATAGTGGTTGTAATTATATAGTTATGCCAGGTTACTCGGTGTCGCGTTTTTTTGCTTATTTGTCTGAATTGTCATCTGGAACAAATAACACTTACTATTATTATTGCAGAGAAGCTCGGCAAACAAACATACACTATTTGGAAGATAGGACATTAATTTTAATACTATGTTTTTGCTGACGATAAGTTTTTGATTGTTGGTATTAAACTTAACAACTACTACTGTCCTAACAACAATGGCTGATATACTATTATTATGTACTTTGTACGCGTAGCATTTTATATAAACTTTCAACCCCCCATTTGCCCCCTCTTAATTCAGCCCTTTCGCAAAATTCTTTTTTAGCGGACCTCTACACCCCATAAGGAATCTACCTGCCAAATTTCAGCTTCGTAGGTGAAGTGGTTTTCGAGATTTCGTGATGAGTGAGTGAGTGAGTAGATGAATTTCGCTTTATATAGATTTTAGGAGAAAACAATGAGATCTGCGACGACCTGAGTATTATATTATGCCTCATTATATTTTATTGACTAGTTTTACGATCTTTAATAGTGGTTGTAATTATAACTTATAGTTCTGCCAGGTTCTCCATGTTGCGTTTTTTTGCTTATTTGTCTGTCTCGTGACCTGGAACAGATTAAAGTTACTATTATATAGTAGAGAAGCTCGGTATCGACCTACTTCCTCAGACAATATTTGGAAGACTATGTTTTGATCAAGATAAGTTTTTGTTAGTTATTACATATTGATATAAATGGTATTTGGGGAGAAAACAATAATTGTAGGTAGGTTGGTCAGATGTAGAGGCTTCTTTTCATTGTACATGTGTGGCGGCAGATGTCGCCACATCCCGCTCGCAGCCTGCGGCACGAGGCCGCGAGCCGCGCGGACTATTTGGGCAAAGTTTTTGTGTTCGCCGACATTCTTCTGTCGCTCCCGCGCCATCCCGCGCGCCGCCATCACGGATATTGCTTTTTAAACAGCGCAAAACTCGAGCTACACGCTTACATCGTGCTTAGCGTTTACTTTATTCTGAAGCTTTATTAAAACACGACCAAAATATATAAAATATTAGTAATTTCTTGTCGAAGTTTTTTTCTAGATTCTTATTCTAACAGGGGCTTGATTTTCGAATTGCTCGTATGTGTTCGTACCTATACAACAAACGTATTTTTTAGCGTATTTATGTATTACCTCTAATGTAAAAATGGTTATACGTACAAGCGTCAAACTTGGCATGGTTATAGTACACACTAAGTATAACAACAAATAATAAATAATGGCCAAGCGCGAGTCGGTGACAAATTTCTGTTCATTACCAAGTTATAACTGGTAATTGCATATTTTACTAATTTTGATGTCGGGTTTTAAATTGATAATTATTGTATTTTGTGCTGGTACGGAACCCTCAGTGCACGAGCTTAACTCGCCGGTTTATTTCAGATAAAATCAACTTGTTTTTGTGCAACATTTAGTGTGTTTGTGTAGAACGCTCCTGGTATGATTGTTATGAACGGCACTGAACAGTGTCGCAGGTTGTGACACCGAGTCGGCGGCAGGCTCGCGGCGGCTCGCGACAGATTTATATTGGAGCGCGACACGATTTATCGTCAAACTTGAAGCTGCGAGGAAACATTACAATTGTCTGGTGATCATTACTTTCTCCCTTTGTTTAGTGAGGAGCCGAGCTCTTCTAGATAACAAACAAACTTCTACTGTGGACACAGTTATGGCGTGTGTCACATTTGGTAGGCGAGGCGTCCCGCGTGCGGGGCGACCGGTGTGACACCATTGGCGGATCCAGGGGGCTATGGCCCCCCTCAAAAAACCTAGCAATTCCATACATTCGACTCAGTTTTTCGATTTGATTCAGGTGCACTTTTACACAGCATACTCATAAGTACCTATGCTTGTCAGAATGCTGCCCCCAAAATGATATCCTGGATCCGCCCCTGCGTGACTTTGATGAGATATGTGAATGTGTAACAGTGCGGTGTCAGGATCCCGTGCAGGCCGCGGCCGCTAATCTGCAAACAGCGGCCTCGCTGCAAACAGCGGCCTCGCTGCAATGTTGTCCTGATACCGCCCCCCCCGGCGGCCGCGACCCCTCACCCCCCGCACCTGTGACGTCGTGCATTAATCATCTCTACGTCGTCATAAATCAAGTGCTCTGCCTCACTCGGTAATGTATATCTATACCGGCTGTGCCCCGCGGTGTCGCCCGCTCGCTTACTTCACTTCCCGGGGCAATAGTCTATCTGTTGATCTACCTGTCTCTATAGAATATGTCATCCAAATCTGTTTAGTTGTTACGGAGTTGAGTAAATACAAACACACATACACACGTACATTCTTTCCCAGCATCAATTAGTGTAACACTCAATAACGGAGGAACATCGTGTCAGCTCGGGAGGGTGTTTGTTCGAACAGTGTATAAACGAGAGTGCTGAGAATGCCTGGAAGTTATATGTACCGAGGAGCCCCGCCGGCGCGGCAGATCTGTCGCGTTAGCGTCACAAACTTGTTAAATTGTTCCTGAGAGCGGCGACAGGCTCAGTGTCGCACCGCGCTACTACTTTTAGATACTTTATAGTTTTTACTTGGTGCATACTTCGTCGTTGGTGTAGAGAATGATTTGTCTGGATCTATATACTCTATATTTTATTAATATTTCCATGCAAATGTATCGTTGTTGTCTACTTTATGAAGTGATTGGATTGTAAAATGAGATTCAGTAATGAGTCGGTCGCGGATTACAGCCGGCAGCCGGCGGCCGCTCCATGGAGCTGCCAAATTAACACATTTGCAACATGGCAATATCTGTGGAACTGGTGCGTGCAGCGGGCGGCGGGCGGCGGGTAGCGCCGGCGGCGCGCGCGAGTTCACATTTCGTGATTATCTTTGTACGTAACGTTTTCACATTATCCGCCGGCGACATACTGAGAGCCGCGCGGTGCCAACACGATCAGCTCCTGTGACGTCACTCTTGTATCTGTTCGGAATTTAGACGTGCGCCGCGTACACAAACGATACAGGGATCCTATCTCAACATGTGATCACATACACGTTTCATGATCAGAAAATAAGTAAATAAGTATTATTTTATAAACTGAGTTGCCCTGGTGTCAGAGTATTACCTCATCATCATCATCAGCCAGAAGACGTCCACTGCTGAACATAGGCCTCCCCCTTTAACCTCCACACTGAACGAAATCCTGCCTTCTGCCTCCACTGGATGCCAGCGACTCTCACTATGTCGTCGGTCCATCTAGTGGGAGGCCTACCTACGTTGCGTCTTCCGGTTCGTGGTCTCCACTCCAGAACCTTTCTTCCCCATCGGTTATCAGTTCTTCGAGCGATGTGGCCTGCAGTATTACCTATGCTCATTGAACTGTTAGATAAGTAAAAAGCCTATATTTGATCGTACCTGCAGTAAGCTACATTCTAGTAATGTAACATTAGTTCCAGACATGTTCAGTTATTAAACTAATGCGATATTCAATTAGCTATCGAGTTACCTACTCACGTGAACGTAATTAATAATCAATCAAAATTACAAGACAAGTAGCGGTAGCCGATGTGCGCTTAACATTTTGATCTGACCTGCATGTACAGTCGCCTGGCTTCCTTGTTTGTGAGTTTGTCCTCTGAGCAGAAGGGGAGGCAGTATCCGACACTCGGACATTTGAATGATGAATTTAAATGAGTATTCTAGATGTGGGTGTTGTTTGTTTGTGTCTCTGTGTGGATTCAACAGCATCCGGGAGAGAGGAGGGGAAGCTATAAGTGCCACAAGATTCTATACGCTGTAATTATCAAGATGCGGTTTACATCACATGCAAAGTTGCAAAACTGTTCTTAGATCAGCTGCGGCTCACGGGTAATGAGACCAGAATTATTACCACGTGTAAGTCTTCAGCTTCCTATCGGAACATCCTTCTACGTTTTCAGCCAAGAGACTAAAGCAAAACTGTACGCGCAGTGGGTACTTATACAATAAAAGCAAAGAGAAAAAGTTTAAAATTAAAAAGATAAATAGAAACTTGGCGCGATTTGCTCTTTGTTGTAAACACAATGAAGCAAGCAAGTGAGAGGCGCGTTACTGTAAACTTTAACAGATTGTTAGGAGTCGTTCTCACAGCGAGCGGTCTGGAGGTCAGGGCTCCACGCTCACTGCTCATGAGTGGTTCTCAGTTGTGTTCTATCTGATAACTTAGATCTGATCTGGTTCATTAGATCAAATATAAGTATATCTCTGACGCAATCAAATGATGATTCTCGGCCGAGGGTGCTGCTGGCGTCCAAATTTTTCTGAAGTCATGAATTTCTGAAACTATTGATCTTAGGGTCAAACTAAAATACATCTTGTAAGGTTTCTAATATGGTTATTCAATTCGCGAGTGCTTAATTTGACTTCCTTGTACTTTATTTGATAGTAGTCGTTTCCAACTGTCGTTATGACGGAAAGGGGAAAGGGAAACGTCATGGCTTGTAGAAGGCAAGAGCGATGCTGGGCATTCTAGTCGGAGCAGCGGTGCAGTAAGCACCTTCAATATTGTACATTGTTACTCTGCCCTAGTGTACCTAGATTTAAAGTACTAATAATTATTGAAGTACAAGTAAAGGAATATACCTACGTATAAGAGTTTATGTCCAGAGTATTAAATAAAATCTGTGTCTACCAACTGAAAGGGGTTTTCTTACAATCTAAAGGACAACTTTCAAATATAAAGTTAAATTCAAACAATTTATTTATTTGTCAAGGGTCTCACGCTAATGTCCGCCTTCGCTTCTTTGCTTCTAATTCAAAACATCAAAGGGTACTAAGACTTTTTTAGATCTGGGTGTCCGATCAGATATATTCAATACTTACTTAAGTTTATTGCGACATAATTATGAATGCATGTAGATCTTAAATAACATGTAGTACATTATGATCTTGTTAGGGTACAGTAACAGCAAGAACAGAACGATAATTTGTAAATCGCATTGTATAAATTATGATCTTAAAAATAATAATATTTAAGTTACTAATAATACAGTAAATAAAGGATATTTTTTATGAGCACAAATTTTATTTATTTATTTTATTTCTAACTTTAATTACTGTCATTTGCAGTAATAGGGCACTAATATGGCGTACGAACGGCTTGCATTCTGACTCTGCTGCAAGTTCAGCTCCTGACGGGATCCCGGGCGTGTCACGCGCCGGAGTGTGGACACTCCCGGCCGCTGTGTGACCGGCGCCTTATGCTTGCAGCAGTGAACAATAAGATCGTACGTTTTACGATGTTGAATGCAACATATAGTACCTGCAGTCGCGTGCTGGGAGTGAGACTCGCACCAGGTGCCCCTGCCGCCAATAATAACAGAGAGCGGACACTCGTGGCAAAACATAGTATCTGCAGTCGCGTGCTCGGAGTGAGACTCGCACCAGGTGCCCCTGCCGCCAATAATAACAGAGAGCGGACTCTCGTGGCAAAACATAGTATCTGCAGTCGCGTGCTCGGAGTGAGACTCGCACCAGGTGCCCCTGCCGCCAATAATAACAGAGAGCGGACACTCGTGGCAAAACATAGTATCTGCAGTCGCGTGCTCGGAGTGAGACTCGCACCAGGTGCCCCTGCCGCCAATAATAACAGAGAGCGGACACTCGTGGCAAAACATAGTATCTGCAGTCGCGTGCTCGGAGTGAGACTCGCACCAGGTGCCCCTGCCGCCAATAATAACAGAGAGCGGACACTCGTGGCAAAACATAGTATCTGCAGTCGCGTGCTCGGAGTGAGACTCGCACCAGGTGCCCCTGCCGCCAATAATAACAGAGAGCGGACACTCGTGGCAAAACATAGTATCTGCAGTCGCGTGCTGGGAGTGAGACTCGCACCAGGTGCCCCTGCCGCCAATAATAACAGAGAGCGGACACTCGTGGCAAAACATAGTATCTGCAGTCGCGTGCTGGGAGTGAGACTCGCACCAGGTGCCCCTGCCGCCAATAATAACAGAGAGCGGACACTCGTGGCAAAACATAGTATCTGCAGTCGCGTGCTGGGAGTGAGACTCGCACCAGGTGCCCCTGCCGCCAATAATAACAGAGAGCGGACACTCGTGGCAAAACATAGTATCTGCAGTCGCGTGCTGGGAGTGAGACTCGCACCAGGTGCCCCTGCCGCCAATAATAACAGAGAGCGGACACTCGTGGCAAAACATAGTATCTGCAGTCGCGTGCTCGGAGTGAGACTCGCACCAGGTGCCCCTGCCGCCAATAATAACAGAGAGCGGACACTCGTGGCAAAACATAGTATCTGCAGTCGCGTGCTGGGAGTGAGACTCGCACCAGGTGCCCCTGCCGCCAATAATAACAGAGAGCGGACACTCGTGGCAAAACATAGTATCTGCAGTCGCGTGCTCGGAGTGAGACTCGCACCAGGTGCCCCTGCCGCCAATAATAACAGAGAGCGGACACTCGTGGCAAAACATAGTATCTGCAGTCGCGTGCTGGGAGTGAGACTCGCACCAGGTGCCCCTGCCGCCAATAATAACAGAGAGCGGACACTCGTGGCAAAACATAGTATCTGCAGTCGCGTGCTGGGAGTGAGACTCGCACCAGGTGCCCCTGCCGCCAATAATAACAGAGAGCGGACACTCGTGGCAAAACATAGTATCTGCAGTCGCGTGCTCGGAGTGAGACTCGCACCAGGTGCCCCTGCCGCCAATAATAACAGAGAGCGGACACTCGTGGCAAAACATAGTATCTGCAGTCGCGTGCTGGGAGTGAGACTCGCACCAGGTGCCCCTGCCGCCAATAATAACAGAGAGCGGACACTCGTGGCAAAACATAGTATCTGCAGTCGCGTGCTCGGAGTGAGACTCGCACCAGGTGCCCCTGCCGCCAATAATAACAGAGAGCGGACACTCGTGGCAAAACATAGTATCTGCAGTCGCGTGCTCGGAGTGAGACTCGCACCAGGTGCCCCTGCCGCCAATAATAACAGAGAGCGGACTCTCGTGGCAAAACATAGTATCTGCAGTCGCGTGCTGGGAGTGAGACTCGCACCAGGTGCCCCTGCCGCCAATAATAACAGAGAGCGGACACTCGTGGCAAAACATAGTATCTGCAGTCGCGTGCTCGGAGTGAGACTCGCACCAGGTGCCCCTGCCGCCAATAATAACAGAGAGCGGACTCTCGTGGCAAAACATAGTATCTGCAGTCGCGTGCTGGGAGTGAGACTCGCACCAGGTGCCCCTGCCGCCAATAATAACAGAGAGCGGACACTCGTGGCAAAACATAGTATCTGCAGTCGCGTGCTCGGAGTGAGACTCGCACCAGGTGCCCCTGCCGCCAATAATAACAGAGAGCGGACACTCGTGGCAAAACATAGTATCTGCAGTCGCGTGCTCGGAGTGAGACTCGCACCAGGTGCCCCTGCCGCCAATAATACCAGAGAGCGGACTCTCGTGGCAAAACATAGTATCTGCAGTCGCGTGCTCGGAGTGAGACTCGGACCAGGTGCCCCTGCCGCCAATAATACCAGAGAGCGGACTCTCGTGGCAAAACATAGTATCTGCAGTCGCGTGCTCGGAGTGAGACTCGCACCAGGTGCCCCTGCCGCCAATAATAACAGAGAGCGGACTCTCGTGGCAAAACATAGTATCTGCAGTCGCGTGCTGGGAGTGAGACTCGCACCAGGTGCCCCTGCCGCCAATAATAACAGAGAGCGGACACTCGTGGCAAAACATAGTATCTGCAGTCGCGTGCTCGGAGTGAGACTCGCACCAGGTGCCCCTGCCGCCAATAATAACAGAGAGCGGACTCTCGTGGCAAAACATAGTATCTGCAGTCGCGTGCTGGGAGTGAGACTCGCACCAGGTGCCCCTGCCGCCAATAATAACAGAGAGCGGACACTCGTGGCAAAACATAGTATCTGCAGTCGCGTGCTCGGAGTGAGACTCGCACCAGGTGCCCCTGCCGCCAATAATAACAGAGAGCGGACTCTCGTGGCAAAACATAGTATCTGCAGTCGCGTGCTGGGAGTGAGACTCGCACCAGGTGCCCCTGCCGCCAATAATAACAGAGAGCGGACTCTCGTGGCAAAACTATCCAAATGTCATTGTCAGAGGAGTCATTGTTTTTAACGATTATTCAAGGTGTCGATAAGAAACATACATTTTCTTGTAACGTTAGGTCAGCGCATCCACATTTTTTTAAAGTGAATGTAAGATATTTATACATTTTGGTTGATAGTTTGACGCCTTCACAAATTATATAAATGTTTCCAGTAAAATTACAGATACATATTTCTATCGGACCGCCAGGGCGGGCACAAAAAATCAACATCGTTTTTTGATCGATATTCCGAGAACACGTACGAAGCGCTTTGATTCCACTTTATTTTAATATAATAACAATTTATTGTGCGAACTGCTAGTCTGTGGCATTCGCTGCCTGAATGGGTTTTCCCCGTCAGTTACAATTTGGGTATCTTCAAGTCGAGAGTGAATCAGTTTCTTCTAGGCAAGCGTGCTCCATCGTAGACCGCATCGTCGCTTAACATCATCTACTATATTTAAAAAAAAAGTAACAGCTAATATCTCAGAATGACGAGTGTACAGTTCTGAACTTTCAAAGTGCTATATGGGTGATACTGAACTGTTGTTAACGTTCGCTTACCATCAGGCGTGCGATGGGTTCGTTTCATATAAAAAATATCACAAGAAAGCGATCAAAGACTGATTTTCACCAAATAAAATTAAGCTACTACGTGAATCCACATTGGTAAGTTTGTAATAAAACTGTTCATCGTTACTGTGACCGTAAGTAATATCTAACGATCACTGCGATAGATGTCGGTCGCCGGATCGTAATTAATTCACGGGGCTCATTGATATCGCCTTTCCTTTGTAATATATCCATTTGTCGATATTACGTCCTTACAATATAATTATGAATATTCGATACGGGAGGTTGTATTTGGTTTGTTTCTGTACTCGCGTGCCTCAGTAGCCGTTCATTTGTAAATAGTGAAACAGAACATACTCCTGGTGAGGAATATTCAAGAGAACCGCACACTAATATTATAAATGAAAAAGTTTGTGTGTATGTACTAAAGTCTGCACTCAACTCAGTAACCATATAACGGATTCAAAAGAAATTTGGTATGAAAGTAGCTTATATTCTGGACATTACCAAGTGGTCCGTGGACTTTTTAAGAATTAGAGCGGGTGAAACCGCGGGGCGCTGCTAGTTGAAATCTAAGTCAAGTATGTGACAAATTTAGTGACAAACATCGTTACATTGTCCTGGCGAAATAATATTTTTGTAAAATAGGTAAGGTAAGTTGTACGAAACTTGTATGTCATCTTACCTTTCAGTTCATCTGTCCAAACTTACCTTTCAATCCATTTGTTCAAACTAAGTTATCAACCCGTTCGTCCAAACATACCTTTCAATCTGTCCATCCAAAATTACCTTTCAATTCGTCTGTCCAAACTTACTTTTCAATCCGTCCGTTCAAACATACCTTTCAATCTGTCCATCCAAAATTACCTTTCAATTCGTCTGTCCAAACTTACCTTTCAATCCGTCCGTTCAAACTTACCTTTCAATCCGTCCGTTCAAACTCGGACAAGCTTCGGCAATGTTTAACACGGGAGTAGTAGTTAGAAAAGAAATTCCTCGCATGGGTTCACATTATCGTCATTTTGATTAGTTTCAGCAGTCCTGGTCAACGTTCTCCAGCACCGTCACGTCACCTGAACGGATGGATCATTACCGAAGGGCACAATAAACCAATTTTTCTAAAAGTTCAGAAGCAATTAATTTTATTATGGTTCGACAGTCAATAAAGCGGCCGACGGAAACTGAAGGACATTATATCGCGCACTTGACTCCTCTTTCATGTTCCGTTTTGATTCACGGTTTATCGAACCCAGAAGACACTTCAACTGAAATAATTTTATGAGTACGAATGTGAATCATTGGTCGTTAAACATGCAGAGTGACTGCGTACTCTTCACAACCACAGCCGGCTGACCCAAGCGTATGTGGAAACAATTCTAACATTTTTCTCTCAGAATAACACTTAATGTATCTTTCCTATCATATCAAAATAAGGAAGGCCTATCCTGTTTTGTTAGGTTATTCATGAGCTTTTGTTAATTTTAATTGTTACTGGGAATTCGGTTTCTTCGATACATACTTGTCTATTGAAGAAACAAAAAAAAAAGTGTTGAAAATTTTAAAGTAATAATCGTTTCATTCAAAATACTTTTAACTCTCATAAATTTATATTTAGTTACTTCAATATTCTATTGTTTATTTTGTTTATTTTTTTTTTCATTTTCATCCCATAGAAATTATCTTTTATAGGGTTAAAAAGGGTGGGGTTGCTGACCAGCAACAAGTTACGTTGTAACGTAAAAAAAATCAAAACCAAGTTTGGTTGACCACAGCCTACCTGGAGGTAGGTTATACTAACAACGGCCATATATCGATCTCAACTTGTTATTCAGCGAGGCAGGTCTTCACCAAGTCTAGTTAGGTATGCAGGCGGCGGCTCCGCGCCTGTCCCTCATCTCCCGCCGCAGCCTCCGCCTCTGCAGGTCAGGCCGAGCCCGGAGCTCCTCCGAGAACAGCCGGAACTCTATTACCCGGACATTATTAAAAGGTCGCGGAATTAATGCAGAGTCCCTTCAGAGAGAACGCTGTTCACGGAAGTTCCGCTAATTAATACCATTTCATTTCACCCTCGCTTACAGCTTTTATTTTGTTGAAATTTTAATTCACAGCAATTAAAATGTTGCGTAAGAAATTGTGGCATATTCTTGGGAGAAATTAAATATTTAACTTATCTTTCTACAAAGGAGCGATGCCTGCGGGCGGCGGTTTATTAAATTAGTGTAGTTTTGTTTTTAACTAGCTGCGCTCCGCGGTTACACCGGCGTGAATTACTCCTTATATCATCAGCTATCTGCCAGTTAAAATCCCCTCAAAATCGGTCTAGCCGTTTTTAAGTCCATAGGGAACAAACATACATACAGACAAGGCTATCTACGCCAATGGTAGGTGGCAGTATCAGCCGCATGGACCTTTTAGGAAACAAATTTTCCCCGGATAAAAGTATTTTCTAGTCAACTCCAACTATCTCTGTATGTAACATTACGTTAAACCGAGCGTTCTCGCGTTAATAGTCATCATCATCATCATCATCATCAGCCAGAAGACGTCCACTGCTGAACATAGGCCTCCCCCTTTAACCTCCACACTGAACGACAGCCTGCCTTTTGCATCCACTGGATGCCAGCGACTCTCACTATGTCGTCGGTCCATCTAGTGGGAGGCCTACCTACGCTGCGTCTTCCGGTTCGTGGTCTCCACTCAAGAACCTTTCTTCCCCATCGGTTATCGGTTCTTCGAGCGATGTGGCCTGCCCATTGCCACTTCAACTTGCAAATTTTAACAGCTATGTCGGTGACTCTGGTTCTTTTGCGAATATCCACGTTTCGGATTTTATCGCGCAAAGAAACTCCGAGCATAGCTCTCTCCATTGCCCGCTGAGTGACTCTGAGTTTTTCCAAAAGGCCAACAGTTAAGGACCACGTCTCAGTACCATATGTCATCACTGGCAACACACACTGGTCAAAAACCCTCGTCTTGAGGCACTGTGGTATCTTGGACGAGAAGATGTCACGCAATTTCCCGAACGCTGCCCATCCGAGTTGGATTCTTCGGGCGACCTCTTTGCTTAAGTTGGACTTACCTAACTGAACAATCTGTCCAAGATAGGTGTAATGGTCAACAACTTCTAGAGTATCGTTCCCAACGACTATCGGCACGGGTTCAACATGGACATTCGACATGATTTTTGTCTTGTCCATGTTCATTTTAAGACCCACCTGTTGGGAAAGGCTACTGAGGTCGCTGAGCATGGTATTTAGGTCCTCCAGCGACTCTGCCATGATGACTATATCATCGGCAAAACGAAGGTGAGTGATGTATTCGCCGTTGATGTTGATGCCTAATCCGTTCCAGTCCAAGAGCTTGAAAACGTCCTCCAATGCGTTCGTGAACAGTTTCGGAGAGATAACATCTCCCTGTCTCACGCCTTTCTGCAATTGGATTGGTTCCGTGCTCTCGTCCTGTAATCGGATCGACATGGTGGCGTTTCTATACAAACACTTTAACACTTCGATATACCTATAGTCGATATGACAACGCTGGAGGGACTGCAATACTGCCCAGGTCTCGATTGAATCAAAGGCTTTCTCATAGTCCACAAACGCTAGGCATAATGGCCGATTATACTCCTCAGTCTTCTGTATAATCTGGCGGAGCGTGTGTATGTGGTCTATGGTGCTCCAGCCTTTACGGAAACCGGCTTGTTCGGGAGGCTGAAAGTCATCAAACCTGTTTTCGAGACGGTTCGTAATGACTCTGGAGAACAACTTGTACACATGGCTCAGGAGTGAGATGGGTCTATAATTCTTCAATAAGGTGTTATCACCTTTTTTGAAGAAGAGCACCACCACACTCCTGTGCCATGCTTCAGGCGTAGTACCATCGAGTATGACGGAATTAAATAACTTCTGGAGGACTAAAAGTACCGGTTTTCCACCCGCTCGCAGTAGTTCTGTCGTGATTCCGTCATCACCCGGTGCCTTGTTGTTCTTAAGCTGTTTCAGAGCCATACTAATCTCGTACAGGCTGATGTCTGGGATGTCCTCAGTGTAGTGTCGGGTCAGTTTAGCTCTCTTGTCCTGAGCTGTACTGACAATAGGCTGTCGTGTCGAGGTGTACAACTGTCCATAAAACCTCTCAAGCTCTCTCAGAATCTCCGACTTTGCCGAAATGATACTGCCATCCTCGATCTTCAGCTTTGTCATTTGGCTTTTCCCAATAGACGAATACATACGTTAATAGTAATAAATACGTTAATAGTACAAGTTATATTTTTTTAAATAAATATTCGGGATATTTTTGCACACACGGTCATCTGACCCCAAACTAAGCAATGCTTGTGATATGGCTGCCAGAGACTGATATACATATATACATACATTACATACTATAGAACAAACACAAATATTCATGACATAAAATGTTTGTCCTAAGTGAGAATCGAACCCACGCCCCCAAGCTCAGAAGGCAGGCTCACTACCAACTGTTCCAACGGTCTATAGAATATTACAGCATATATTATGTACAATATGTACCATGTTTCGAGCCCGCGTTAAGAGGTTGCTGTAAGGCCCCTGAGTTGGAAGCGTCACCTCGTGATACTGCTTCAAACTATCGCCTAGTACAGTGGTTCCCAATTAGTGGTACGCGTAATGCAACGCGTACCCCTCTCTAAGAGGGAGGCCTTGTTCAGCAGTGGACATTTAATGGCTGATGTGTATGTGTGAACCTTTCTTCCCCATGGAGAAGAAAGGTTCTGGAGTGGAGACCACGAACCGGAAGACGCAGCGTAGGGAGGCCTCCCACTAGATGGACCGACGACATAGTGAGAGTCGCGGGCATCCAGTGGATGCAGATGGCAGGCTGTCGTTCAGTATGGAGGTTAAAGGGGGAGGCCTATGTTTAGCAGTGGACGTCTTCTGGCTGATGATGTTGTATATGTGTGTATGTGT
Source organism: Agriopis marginaria (assembly GCA_932305915.1). Taxonomy (NCBI): domain Eukaryota; kingdom Metazoa; phylum Arthropoda; class Insecta; order Lepidoptera; family Geometridae; genus Agriopis; species Agriopis marginaria. The sequence goes on from OW029923.1 coordinate 128,294, forward strand.
ACCTCTAGGGGTACGCGAAGGGATGATTAGGGGTATCTGCATCGAGAGTTACGCGCGCCAATCTCTTGACTAGGAAACATTCTATTAAAGACGTCACACCGTAAGCAGTACGTAGTAACTAACTGCATACAGCGTGACGTCTTTTCGAATTCCATAGAATTTCATACTTTACTAGACCTCACAAACTGAGTCCTACTGCACCGGACCGGACTGCATTTGTTGTGCTTGAGCCGAGCTCGAGGGGTACGTGAGTTTGAGCTCTTTCTTGAAGTGGTATGCAGGAAAAACTAATTGGGAACCCCTCGCCTAGTAGTACATTGTACTTGTTGATTGTCCGCTGGTGGTGGTCGGATGGTCCGTAGCGTCTGTTCTAACACGAGAGAACATGGCGGCTCCATTCTGTAACAGTTAAAGCAGATGAAGCTCTCGCTCGGTTAACCTATCAGTGCAGCCATCATCAGCCAGAAGACGTCCACTGCTGAACATAGGTCTCCCCCTTTAACATCCACACTGAACGACAGCCTGCCTTTTGCATCCACTGGATGCCCGCGACTCTTACAATGTCGTCGGTCCATCTGGTGGGAGGCCTAGAGATAGTCTATCAATGCGATACAAACTACAATACACGCACGCGTTGGACACTTTGCCGTGCGAACTAAAATCATTTCAATTAAATTCAACGTAGCGTGTTTAATTCAATCATTTCGGAGTATTCTTCCCGACTTGCAATATTTTTTTATTTAAAATTTATATATTTGATCTGTGCAGCCAGGTAGAGTGACGACCTACTACAGGCAGCTGGTGGCAAGTGGATGCGAAAACCAGAAGATCGTGCATCATAGCGTTCTTTAGGAGAGGCCTGCGTCCAGCAGTGGACGAACATCAAATAGGCTGATGATGATGATTTATTCTGTGACACAATTTCAGAAACTCGCAGATAAAACAGCGCGGCGCGACTAGTTGAAAGTTCGTCACAATTTGATAAATTCAATATGGCAATTTTATAAGACTGTATTGAGTGACCATTTGCAGCGTAAGACCCTTATAACTGAGCTTATGCTTCAAATCACACAACATAAACCAGTAGGGTTCCGGCGCTTCAAAGGCTTCCCTGTGTGTGATCCATGCAGGCCCGCGGGGAGGATTAATCCCGGCTCGTGGCGGATGTTTTCGGTTTCGTTTGCAAACGGTCAGTATGGCGGCACGGATGCAGCGAGTACGCAAACATAATGAAATATTTTTGTCCATTTCCAAACTATTTTCAGCGTTTTCCATTGCAGGCCGGTTGGGGAATATTTTTGCTAACTTTTATGAACGTTTGATTGAAATATGCTGCGAGTGACTATTTGTATAGACTCTTATGGCTTAGTTCACATATTTAACGTATAAATTAAATACAGAATCAGTTATGAAGGAAATCAATTGAGATTGCATGTATCTAAGCTGCCTGTTACCAACCACTGTAAGGGAAGGCCTCTCTACTCCGTGCAGGCCTCCTCTCTCTCACGCTACATCTTGGAGTCCTGCGCGACCCGCATCCGTCCCGACGCACTGGACAACGTCACCTGGGGGGTTAGACAAGACCCGCTTTCTGTTAGCGTCAACGCCTGCGGAAAAATGAAATTGTATGAAAATGACAATGACATTAGCTTGAGAGAAACTGATGTCATCTCAAGCTAATGTCATTTTCATACAATTTCATCTTTCCTCAGGCGATAACGCTAACAGAATGTGGGTCTTGTCTAACCCCCCTGATCATCGGGTGGGTGGTTCGTACTATTATATCACAAAATAAGTACGTACAGAAAGCCGGCTCCATACAACGAGCTTTAACAGCACACGAACACAAAGGTACGCCTTTGTACGTCACAGTTACAAATTTATGTTTTAAACTTTAAAATCATGACTTTTAAACTGTGAAATAACTTTAAAATTTAAAGCAACTATTTATAATGAAAAAGAAATATGTGGAGAAATGTTTGTACGTAATATTTTGTAAATAGTTTGTATTTCATTTCATTTATTCAATAACATACAAAACATAATGCAATAACTTTAAAATTCATCTAAGATGGAGCAGTGACATCAAGTGTCAATGCCTGTTGATTGGTGTCTGTCATGTGTGTAAAAATATTATAAAATGTATTTCGTTATGTTTTCATAAAACTATTATCTTCTACTTCTTCCGGTCTTGAAATCGATCTGTACGATAACCCAACATTATTTTTATAAAGTTTATTGCAGGTGTCAGAACTAATAAAAATTGTATCGAGTATAGGTCGGACGAACGTCTTTACAGTGGCCTGAGGTTACCAACACAAAGGAGCACCGGGTCTGTTTCCAGTTCATAGAACACACACACATGTATACCCTGCGAGTGTGTGGAGTGTGGGCAGTATGTGAGCGCGGTCCACTCGTTGTAGAACAAACACACGTAGCTTGTACCTACGAGACGAATGGCTGCGAGAGAACGTTCCTAGCTATTGTCTACGGCGCTACGGCGTAGCTGCGGCTACGAGACGACTGCAGCTGAGTTTATATGGCTGTGTTTTTGCTCTTAGCGGGCAGCGGAGCAACAACCGTTTGCTTTGCTGTTTCTGTTTTGTAATGTTGATGTTGTAGTGTTGTGTGCGCAAAATTATTGTTTTATTTCTTTCTTTCTTTCTAACAATATCGATCTCAACTTCATTTGGAGGTGTATCAAAAGAAACATTTTGCAGTATTTTTGTTTATACGACCCGGGAATTACTCACGTGTGACGAGTCGGTTATTCCGAATATAGTTTTAACCGCATTCGGCGGTCTTTTTCAAGATGAGTTCGCGTGGTGGTTGAAACTATACGAATAACCGGCTTAATCATCGTAAGTAATTTTCGTAATTTTCACAAAACGTATATAAACTACGTCACGTTCCATATAACTAAGAGTCATATCACCAGGATTGCTAAAAGTCTGTACAAATCAACCTAACTCGTAGGAATTTCAACTTCTAATGATCATGTTCCACCCCCCGTCCCCCGTCCCATACACACACATACACATAAATATACGTGAAAAATCATACAACACGAGGCATTATCATCAATGGAGTCGCACTGTTGAGCGTTTTAGAAGGACTCTTATCAAAACAAATATAATATAAATATTGAATTGGCGTCTTCCTAGCTACAACCTGTTGTCTTTCCGTCGGTGTCGCTCCACAGCCCGCTGGAGTTGAACACGCGGCCTAACTGCGCCTTTGTAGTTACTACAAACGGTTTAAAACATTTTATATTAAAGTGTTCAGTAGGTAACAGTAATATCAAATAATTGTTTATTGAAGCTTGTTTTCGCAAATAATTGAAGCTAAGAGTTCCGCTTGAAGAAATAAATATTAAGTTACCTGCTACCACTTCTTTGCTGAATACTATTTGCGTCCCGCGGTGTCACTTGCGTGCTTCAACACGGAAAGTAATTTTTTTAACGTTTAAACAAATGCATGTATTGACCTCAGATCAGACTAACAAGGGAGATATGGTAAGGTGGTGAGTCAGGTGAGTCAGGGTGAACGCATCAGGTCTTAATCAGGTTTGATGCGAGTTTCTAGCTTCAATCTAATTCACCTCACTGCCTCTTCCTTGCACGTGGACTATAAGTTTGCTGTAGTTGCTGCAAACTTCTAAGTGTGTGTAAAAAATTAGTGAGTATTTAAATTTTTTGCGTTTGTGATAGTGAAAATTTTGTGAAAAACATGAAAACGTTTAAATACAAACAATAATGGTGCTTAGGCATAACTCCGCTGTCTGTTTGTCATAGTTAGCGACATTTCAAATATCAGACTCGGTCGACGGTAACTGGGAACATAATATATACACCTTTATTTTAGTTCTGCATCTTCAGGTAAACATTATTGTTAGTTTTTAAGAGAAAATTCGTTATTTTATATTAAAGTAAATTTATAAGAAATGAATGAACAACTCATAAACCTACTTAGTTAGAATGTTATTAAAAATGTTCGTAACTCGCAGAGAATTATGATGTTATTCAAATCAGCGCTTTGCAAGTGTGGGGTTGAGAATGGCGGCACCAAGTTTTAATGAACCAACTTTCAGGCGGTGTTTAGCATTACAGAGTGTGCAGCGTCGCGTTGCGTGGCGTGGCGTCGGGTCTGCCACGCTGGACTAGGCTTGCGCTTGGCCGCCAACTCGCCTGATGTTAAGCGACGATGCGGCCTACGATGGAGCACGCTTGCCTAGAAGAAACCTATTCACTCTCGACTTGAAGACATCCAGATTTGACGTCACTCGCACGAACAAATGCTGCGATCTCGTCGTGCGACACGCACACAAACATTTAGCGAACTAATCGTGCGAACATCGACCAGTACACTCAATAGAAAAAAAAATAAAGAAAACATTTATTTTGTGCACAAAACACTACAACACCAACATTACAAAACATAAACAACAAAATAACAATATAACAATAAATGTTAAGTTGTCGCTGTAGTGTCCGGTGCGACAACAAAGGTCAGTGCTCAGCTATAATGCTACAGAATACTCTGCAGCGCTGATTTCAGCACTGACCTTCTGACACGCACTCAACTACAAAAAGAGCATAAAAAACATTCGTAGAATGAAGTACTCTACAATAAACACACAAATAACATAGACATCATCAGGAAATATAATAAAAACAAAACACAAGGGGAAGTATATTATGTATACGGGGTGTAAGGGGAACACTCTCGAAGCCAAAAGAAGGTAATTGTACTCATCATTATGAACCACTTTTACGATGGGACCAACCCTGAAATCGCGAAAAAAATATCAGCTGTTCCATACATTTTGTCGAGTGTCAATGACCGTTTTCTATAGAACAGCTGATATTTTTTTCGCGATTTCAGGGCTGGTCCCATAGTAAAAGTTGTTCATAATGATGAGTACAATTACCTTCTTTTGGCTTCGAGAGTGTTCCCCTTACACCCTGTATAAGTATGTGGAGAAACATAAATAATACAATATGTACATACTCGTATTACTGTTATATGTTAGACTAGATAGAGAAAGATAAGTATCGTGTTCGTTAGTTCGTGCGAACAGTGCGATGCGATCGTCTTTTGTTCGTGCGAGCAAAGCTGGATTAGAATGTCTACGTAGGTCCGTTGGTCTGAGAGCCGCGCGGGCGGACAGCTCGGATGCGTGACAAGCGACCCATTCAGAAATAGTTGACAATTTCATTGTACTGCGCTTTCTATCGAATATTTGCAAATTTCTTTTCAATTGGTTTCAGAGTTTATTCCGTGGATTTTATCTTTTCCTTTTATTTCACGTGAATAGAGACAGTTTTAACATGCCTCTGTTATTTCTGTAGTGGGTATATTTGTTTCCCGAACGTGGAGCCATTTGTGCGAGTAGAAGCGAAGGTAGAATAGAATGTAGCATAACAAGGGGATGATTGTAATGGTTCCAACTCGCGGCGCCTCATTACTGAACAAACAAACAAGCCGCCGTCGTGACAAGCGGCAGCGACTCTACATATACATAACAAGGGGATGATTGTAATGGTTCCAACTCGCGGCGCCTCATTACTGAACAAACAAACAAGCCGCCGTCGTGACAAGCGTCAGCGACTCTACAGATACATAACAAAAATAATATAACTACGTTTCAAGTTTTGGTAGAATATAGCTGTATTATAATTGGTCACAGAATCACCGGCGCTGTGCTCTTTTTATCGTGACTTACTATGTATAAAGAACAAAATATATTAGCATTTGTAAAACAGCTAACGAAATATCATTTATTAATAACTAGCGGTCCACCCCAACTTCGCACGGGTATAGATAATTATATAGGCTATGTCACCCGGGGGTAGTGTAGCTTCCCAACAGTGAAAGAATTTCTCAAATAGGTTCAGTCAGCAGTTTCGGAGCCTATTCAATGCAAACAAACAAACAAGCAATCAAATCTTTTCTCTTTATAATATTAGTATAGATTAATAATTATATTATTTTTTATATCAATCGCGTCCGCAAGGCTGAGGTACCCGACCGGTTCGATAGTTAAACAAACTCTTTATTGTTTACACCTGAAATGAATTAATACATACGACAATAAAGTTTATTAATTTAATTAAAAAAAAACCTTTATTTTTAAACCCAAGCTATTTTGTATTTTCTCAGCAAACCCTTTAATTTGATGTCCATATCATGATGTGAACATTTTGTCCGCCATCTTGGGGCGTCTGCCATATTGAATTTATTATCTAGGACCAAAGTGCTTGGGAAGACAAATACAATGACCGTAAACTCGACGGGGTTACGTCGTTTCGTTAGGAGTTTCTATGGCCACCTTCCATCATCAGACCAGCTCGAAGGTACCATAACATTGAATCGCCACCAAACTTACGTAACTATACCAAATTTCAACTCAATCGGTTGAAGATATCTGCTTCAAAATTGAGTTGCAAGATTCCACCCGAACAAACATATATATAAAATACATACATACATACATACATACATACATTGCAAGGTAAATAAGAGCTTGTAGAAAAGCTCAAAAATGAGTGTAACAATTACTGGTGGCCTTATCTTTGACCTTACCTTCCTAGGTTAGTATCCTGAACACAATGCAGTGTGAATGTATGTGTTGAATCTCGCACGTCTGATAGTTTGTTTGTATCTCAACACCAGACTTGTTGACTTTTGTGTTAATTGTCACTCGAGTTCATGCAATGTTCGGCAACAACTCCAACAACAACACTTGATGCTCAATTACTTCAATTAAAGTCTCCTCGTGTTAATGTGGACGGAACTGTCTCCCAACATGATGTACCGCAAAATGTATCTATTGACACATCTATACTAATATTATAAAGAGGAAAGATTTGATTGTTTGTTTGATTGTTTGCATTGAATAGGCTCCGAAACTACTGAACCGATTTGAAAAATTCTTTCACTGACGGGAAGCTACACTATCCCCGGGTGACATAGGCTATAATCTATACCCGTGCGAAGCTGGGGCGGACCGCTAGTCTATCTATAAAACACTTCTTTAAACTATCACGGTTGTTCACTAAACAATCGAGGTGATGGTTTTCAACTCGCCAGTGCGTGGAATCCAGTATTAGGTTGTCTTAAAAATAAAAGTCCGCGTTCAAAATGTGTTCAAAATACTATACGCAGTGATACAGTGAGTGTGTTTTGTCGGGACTTAGGATCGAGTTCGAGTTCCAGTGATAATCGTAGCAAAATACTAAGAAAGAGGGTAGATCGTTATGTCTGCACCTAACTTTTTAACTGTTCGACCAACCACCCGCATTCTTCAGTCTTCCCGTGAACATGGTGCATGTAACTGCGCTGAAATATCGGGAGCTCATTCCACAACCTTACCACGGTAAATATCCCGTGAATAATCATATAACATCTATCTATGTTTTTGGACGTTTCGTCCGCAAGTGAATTAAAGGCTTTAGCAGACTGCAAAATATTCTGTACAAAGAATATTTTTGTGGCGGTGTCCGTATCTCCGGTTTCCTGTCTTTAATACCAGTTTATGTCGGGTTTTATATATAAATTTATGGACACGCTATATATAACGTAAACGTTAATTAATTACGCGGTGACGGGCCGGCCCTTACCCGGGAGGTAAACCCTGAGATAAAAGTGTCCCGACCCGATCCTTAGGGCGGATGTCCACCGAGTCTGCATGTGCTACGCAGGATAGAACAGGCTTATAGAAATTAAGTTTCTGTGTTTTTTATTCGTCCGAATTTAAATTTTCGTGTCTCGGGGCTGCTGTGTCAACCTTGTATAAACGTGCGGTACGTGCGAAGCCATTAATAACTGTCAGTTTTTTGTTGGTTGTCATTTGTATTGCGTATTAGAGTGAGGTGGACTGAGGTATCAGATGACGTCAGTACTTTCATTGATAATAATCGTCATATATATGTCGGCGCGAGCGCCTCTATTGCGTGATATAGGGGGCCGCTCCGGTCGTCGATGATGGCCGATTTTCATAAGATTATTCTTTGTTTCTATGGCGTGAGTATAGTGGCTGAGGAGAATGAGACATCGCACGTACATTGACACAGTTTTTATTTCGGAGCGCTATAATTACTAATTACAATATCGAATTACTTGAAAATTACTTGGGGACAAGGTGTTCCGCCTTGTAACGAACGCTACCACTCTCCAACCAACAATCCAAATTCCAACCTCAAAGTAAAGTTAGCTCCACCAAACAACAGTCCCCCTCCAAAACCCAAAGTAAAGTGCTAGCTCCTCCGAGCCCACTTCACCGACGCGTGTCCGCGCGCTCACTAGCGCCTCTGCCGGACGGTACCCAAACTAGCTAAACTCTGATTGATTGTCATTGTCAATGTCATTAACAATCAAGATTGTCAACGAAACAACTTCACAACGAACTTCAGGCAGAGTTAGTTACTGCAGCGTTACACCAGCGATGGCGCCACCTCCATCACTAGTCCACCAAAACAAAGCTAGGTGACGTCTACCTACATAATCTAAACCTTAAAACTATCCGACGGTAGTTGCGCCACAGTGCTGAAACTTCAACGCGCCGACATATATTTTAGTTGCCCTCTTCGTAGTAAGTCATCTTTTTATTTTACCATCACCAGATGTAAAGTTCCGCTTCCATTATATTATATTTCTTCTCTACTCTCATTCCCAAACAAAAAGTTATTTTTTCATTAGCAAATTTTATTCAATCTTATGATCGTTCCACAACCTTACCACGGTAAATATCCCGTAAATAAGGATATAGCTTCAATCTAATAATATCCGTCTTTAGTTTTTCCATTTGTTATTTTCTGTTAGTGGTGTCATCAACCAGGATTATCTCGTCTTTTGACAATCTCACTATCTCCTCCCTCACTGTTGATGGCAAAATTGCGCAAACAAACAATGGGGCCATAGCCAAGTTAAAAAAAATAAAATAAAATCGTTATTAATAAAAAAATATGAACCAAATTGAGGACCTTCCTCCTATTTTGAAGTTTATTAAAAAGAAGGAATCTTTATATGCTACGCGTTTTCATTTTTGGAATATTTGTTTGCAAATCTGTGACGGACGCATAAATATAATTGGAGTAAATTGCCTCCGTGTGAAGTTCCAAGCACTTTGGTGCTGTGAGTGCTGCTTCCATGTTGTGACTGAGAAACCTTGACTGCACCACGTGAAAATACGTGTAGTGACGTGGAAACAATGTGGGTCCTTGGTAGGCGTTGTGTGTAGCGTGGGTGTACCTAGCCTTACCTTAATCAAGGGTAGCCCCTACCTGGGTGTCAAGCACCCTCGACCGACCCTGTCGCGGACCAGCTGAGCATCACGTCTGAGTTTGGTGAGCACCCTGAATTATTTATAATGCTGTGAATCGTGGTTGTGTGGGACCTTTTTAGGGTTCCGTACCTCAAATGAAAAAAACGGAACCCTTATGGGATCACTTTGTTGTCCGTCTGTCAAGAACCTTTTTCTCCATCATTTTAACCTATCAAGACCGGAACCCTCAGAGTGCGAGTCCTACTCACACTTGTCCGGTTTTTTTTTCTGTAAGACTGGAGCTCAGAAGTCAGTTTGTGTGGTGCAATTTAGAAATCAGATTTCACCACGTGTTATCCCTACAGTTCCGGGTGTGGTACCATACAGATATAGTACAACTCCAGGTGTGGTACCACACAGACATAGTACAGCTCCGGGTGTGGTACCACACAGATATAGTATAGCTCCGGGTGTGGTACCACACAGATATAGTACAACTCCATGTGTGGTACCACACAGATATAGTACAGCTCCAAGTGTGGTACCACACATATATAGTATAGCTCCGGGGTGTGGTACCACACAGATATAGTACAGCTCCAGGTGTGGTACCACACAGACATAGTACATCTTCGGGTGTGGTACCACACAGATATAGTATAGCTCCGGGTGTGGTACCACACAGATATAGTACAGCTCCAGGTGTGGTACCACACAGACATAGTACATCTCCGGGTGTGGTACCACACAGATATAGTATAGCTCCGGGTGTGGTACCACACAGATATAGAACAACTCCATGTGTGGTACCACACAGATATAGTACAGCTCCAGGTGTGGTACCACACAGACATAGTACATCTTCGGGTGTGGTACCACACAGATATAGTATACATAGCACGAACGATAAAGCTATTTTGCCGATAGTTAGTTGATGAGACAGATGGTCTGAAGAGTGGTTTATATTTCCGAAATAATCCAGTTGGGACATAAAGATTAATTTTACCAAGAAGATCAGGGCAGTCAATGCTACATGTGACAATCTTTTTAAGGAAAATCACATCAGATATTTCTCGGCGATTGATTAATGGAAGAAAATATAGAACGAGAATCTTGAACGAGTACTTTCGGAAAATAAATATACTTGTACATTTTTAGCATGAAAATGAGCGAAGTTCAGCGCGCTCGAGTGAGAGGTAACAAGATCTCAAGTTGATACTGTCGGCGGTCCAGTAGTGACCTCGTGTTATATAATATTATATACATCAGATTACTTCCTATAAGACACGTGTAGTGTAGTAGTGCGGTGCTTTATTTGTAACTACCTTCTATTCTACCAAAACAGTATGAACGAGAAAGTAATTGCGAAAAGTACTTATTTTTCTAGTTATTATAGTTTGTAGGTTCTGATGTATTTTTTTTTAATAATTAAGTTCAGTTGTGCTCAATTAAGAGTTCTATCTCAGAAATCATAAAAAATTATTTTGTAACAATCCTACTTCCTACTAATATTATAAACGCGAAAGTTTGTATGTATGGATGTATAGATGTATGGATGTTTGTTCCTCTTTCACGCTGCAACGGAACAACGGATCGACCTGATTTTTTGCATGAGTATAGTTCACGAGCCAGAGAGTGACATAGGCTACTTTTCATCATCATCATCACCATTTTTCATCACTACGCGGGTGAAACCACGGGGCGCAGCTAGTGAAATATTAAAAAAAACAGATACTTTGTTACAAAATCCAGCCTCAACTCAGCGTGTTGCTGGTACACAAGCAGCGCTGGTTGTGTTGTTTGTATCTACCTTGTGAGAGCTATTCTTGATATATTTTGAAGGTTTCCGACGCTCGCTAGTTCGGGGGTGCCTGCGAGCCTCCGTCGAGGTCGCGGCGCCTTCGCTCCGAACACAGGATCTCAATTAGTGCCGTATCGCAGGAGACACTTGTAGCTTGTTGAGTACCCACGAGTAAGATCTTTTTTTTTTCAGTTATAAGATTGCACATAGTTCAATACCTGAACGCACGAGGAGGAAAGAATAATGGCGAACTCCCATATATGTTTTTATATCGGCAAAATAGACAGCGTCTTTTGTGTTGTTATGGTACGTGTTTAAGCAACATTAAATACGAAAAAAAACACTAGTTTAGGAAAATATTTGAATGAGCCAATATTTTTATAGCGTTTTCGCCAAAAGTCTAACCCCATGCAAGCAAGTAGGTACGGTCCAAAGCAAAAATGCTATTTTATAAAATGGTAACACTTTAAAAAATAGAAGGCCGGATGCAAGAAATGGAGTTTTAATTTAAGGTGGTTCGTTTCACAAATGGCGGGAAATTCAAATTTCAAACAGTTTTCTTGTCTTTGTAGCTAGGCCGGGTAATTATTGTAAACAACCATAATGTTTGCGCAAATTGATTATAATTCTTTACAAAATCATGTAAAGTTATTTATCTATAATGCACATTATTACTTACATTTGTGAATAAACAAATTTTTGCTGTTTCAAACGGTTTATTCACAAATGTAAGTAATATGGTGCGTTACTGTTAAATAGTTGTACATTATAATGTAAAGAACAGCCAATATTTTGCGCAAACACTGTGTTATTTAAAAATAATTACCTGGCCTGGCTACTAGGACCAAAAAAATTAAAATTTGAATTTCCCGCCATAGGTGAATCGAACCACTTTAATATTTATTTCCTTCATTTATTTATTCTGTTACAATTTATTTTAGATTTAACTAGCTTAAATTTTATACTGAAAAAACGTAGATTAATTATTAAATACGTTTGGTTAAACTTATATTTTAAGACGCTCCAAGATGGTCACATAAAATTTCACGATTGTTCGTCAGTAGAGTCTTACACAGAGTAGTACACGCTAACTGAGCTTCAATCTCCGTCCAGACAAATGAGTCAGTCGCACGGTCCCGGCGGACAGTTGTTCCGAACTATTTTAATTTGTTGGCGGAAGAGTTGTCCCGCGGGCCGGCGGCGCGCCGGGTGCACCGGGCGGAGCACCGGGTGCACCGAGCGGCGCGCCGAGACGAGGGTCACTAGAATGTACGTAAGTCTTGTTATACGCTTGTAATAGGAAAATTAAATGGAATATAACAATTTTTTTATAGAGGCAAAGCGAGCCAGTTGCGTACTGAACAGCTTTCACATGCGCTACCGTTGGAGAAAATTAACGGAAGTTTTGAATACAGATGTTAATTGCAATTTTATATTTTACTAAAAACGCTAAAAGTTTTTTTGAAGTAGCAAACCAATATTAATCTTACATTGTTGTTTATCGTAACTGTCCCATCGTCCCAGGAGTCCTCAGACACGTACGTATTGTGAGAAAACATGGCGTTTGTGAACGTGTAATTATTCCCTAAAGATTTTTCTGTAATTTCTGTGAAGAAATGTAAAGCTGTTTTAAGCCGCTTACCGAGAAAACGTGGGACCAATTACTGAAATGTAAAATGTGCCTCGATAACAAGCCACGCGTGTATGACCTCTGTGCCGGGAGCCGAAGGTCGCCTGTTGCGTGGCTAACGGCAATCAGGTTGTCAGGTAGTACTTAGCGGCAGTACCGTTGAATCGCTGGCGTGTAAGTAGGTGAAGCTCACAATCGTCGGTTTAATTTCCCGCGGGAGTGGAGCCGCCCGAACGATTGTCGCGTTGTTTTTAATGTCTCTGTTGAGATTGAATGAGGTCGATTCACTCGCATTTGCATATCAATTGAATCATTACTTTTGAAATTCACTTCCTGAGATCTCACTCTGTTCTCTTCTATTATCTTAGAAAACAATTCCGCTGGCGTGTTACTAATAGGCCCAAAACGTGGCAGAACCTGTGTTACGCTGTCTTATTAAACTTAACTGTCTAAGGTTGGCGAAAATGAAGTCTGCTGATTTGGTGACACTCAGGTTTAAGCAAATCAACGAAGGATAAACTTAGGCAGCTCTACGTTTCGGTAGTTGGTTTGTTTAAGGTTAAACTAGGGACGAAATCTACTTGTAAACTGGACAACATATTACGGTACTTTTAATAGATGTAAATCGGCATACGATGGCATACATGTAAATCCAGGATAGCCTGGCTCGGTTCTCTTGATTTTACGTAATTAGCGACGTGCGATCGTCGCTGTGAAGATAGGTAGGGGCATATTAGAAACGCTAACAAATCTGATATTAAAATAATATAATTAACGCAAATGTTTACATGTAGTGTTGGTGACATCGGCCGCCAGGGCGCTAGAGTCTATGAAATATTTACGACAGGCAACCGTCACAAGTACTTAGAACTATTATCCAGGTCCATCATACGTAATAAATACGTAAATAGTAAATATAGTAGTCGCGCTCCGAGGGATACCCGAGTGATGGTGAGTGCTCTCCGCGGAGGCAGCTCTGACTGTTACTATTAGTTAGCGGAATGAGCTCGTATTACTCTCGTGTCGCACGTGTGCTGCCCGCGGACACGGGCCGGGCCGGGCCGGGCCGGACCGGGCCGGGCTGGGCCGGGCCGGGCTGGCGGCAGCCGCAGCTCTACTCGACACCAGTCCTATCTTCATGGGTTCATGATAAATATAAATACGCAAAAAAAAGAAAAAATTAAAAAAAAAATACATTTTATTGTTTTAATTTCCGAATCTTTACTTAAATTTATCTATACTAATATTATAAAGAAGAAAGATTTGATTGTTTGTTTGTTTGCATTGAATAGGCTCCAAAACTACAGAACCGATTTGAATAATTATTTCACTGTTGGGAAGCTACACTATCCCCTGGTGACATAGGCTAAGTATATAATATTTAAAAAAATTGGGATCCTTACTAAAACTCCAATAATACCCGTGCGAAGCCGGGGCGGACCATTAGTAAACTTATAAAAGCAATATTTTCAAACTATACTATAAATAATTTATTTTATTACTACCTAACCATATATATATATTCGGGACATTTTTGCACACACGGTCATCTGACCCCAAACTAAGCAAAGCTTGTGATATGGCTGCCAGAGACTGATATACATACATATATAGTTTTATATACATACTTAAATAGATATTAACACGCAGACATAGAACAAACACAAATGTTCATCACATAAATGTTTGTGCTAGGTGGGAATCGAACCCACGCCCCCTAGCTCAAAAGTTAGGTTCACTACCAACTGAGCCAACGGGCTATCACTTACTAACTTAACTAAGGTAGTAATATAATTAATTATTTAATTTAAATGTGCAGACAACTTTAAACTCCTTCGTCGAATCTTTGTTGACCATCGTCTGCACAAAACGCAATATATTAGTTGTGTTTTGTTTTATATTTTTGGTTATACCTTCTTTGTCGTTATATTTTTGTTCTTTGAAGTCCGCAAGTGAGGTCCTGCACTTGGACGTGGTGACCTCGTCCCAGGTACCGAGACGAGTGGTGAAGTGCGCTCGCCGCTCGTTCTCAGTGTACACAGTAGGCAGGTACACAGTACACAATGGAACACTCCGCTCCACACATACATCAAGTGAAGTGCGCTCGCCGCTCGTTCTCAGTGTACACAGTAGGTAGGTGCACAGTACACAGTGGAGCACTCCGCTCCACACATACATCAAGTGAAGTGCCGCCTCGTGGATGCACTCAGATACTTCACACGATACCGCTCTATGTTCAACTTGGGGACATTAAGTTGCTAATTTTGTTAACTGTGTCTTTACTTATCGTCCGAACTGACCGCTCGGTGTTTGCTATTTGATCCTACTTCAAGCTGTACCACACCGATACAAGCATAACACGTATTTGTTTATTTTTTATAGAAAGAGCAGCATATCAAAAAGATAGCTTTTTTATTTTGTTTTTAATAGCACGTCTACAAGTTTCAATGGATTTACCTTTGATGAATAGTTTGCACGTCATAAGAATAATGTGGGTAGATATGAAATTTATATAGATTTACTTTGTACAAGTTCTGCATCAATTATTTTTATTTTATTCTTTATTTGAGTGTTGGTACCTAGGTATTGTTTGTTTGGGGTGAATCTGTGTGCCAAGACAAACCTTCCGTGGTGTTTGGTGCTACATTTTTGTAAATCGTATATGAACAATGTGTTGATTAAACAATAAAAAAAACCTCAACATCGTGAAGCACCTGTCATCATCATCAGGTCAGTCTCATGTCATGTTTATGTATGATTGTAAAGTGACACAGGTCTAACAGCATTGTTACCTGGTAGACAGCTCAGCAGCACGCCCTGCCAGGCTGTCAGACAGCTCGGTGATGCTGCCGGTGACAGCTCAGCAGCACGCCCTGCCAGGCTGTCAGACAGCTCGGTGATGCTGCCGGTGACAGCTCAGCAGCACGCCCTGCCAGGCTGTCAGACAGCTCGGTGATGCTGCCGGTGACAGCTCAGCAGCACGCCCTGCCAGGCTGTCAGACAGCTCGGTGATGCTGCCGGTGACAGCTCAGCAGCACGCCCTGCCAGGCTGTCAGACAGCTCGGTGATGCTGCCGGCGACAGCTCAGCAGCACGCCCTGCCAGGCTGTCAGACAGCTCGGTGATGCTGCCGGCGACAGCTCAGCAGCACGCCCTGCCAGGCTGTCAGACAGCTCGGTGATGCTGCCGGTGACAGCTCAGCAGCACGCCCTGCCATGCTGTCAGAGAGCTCGGCATGATGCTGCCGGCGACGACTGCATCTGACATCTGCTAACACTTTTCCATTTTCACACTTAGCCGCGACATGTCAGTTTATTTATCTAGAAACTGTTTTCATTTATTTATCTATACTAATATTATAAAGAGAAAAGATTTGATTGTTTGTTTGCATTGAATAGGCTCCGAAACTGAACCGATTTGAAAAAATATTTCACTGACGGGAAGCTACACTATCCCCGGGTGACATAGGCTATAATCTATACCCGTGCGAAGCTGGGGCGGACCGCTAGTAGTTTAATAAGTAGTAATAGTATGTATTTATTAATTTAGTCGCATTGTACTTAAGAGAGACTGATGGACACACAGAAAGAGAAGTAAATAGAACGGAAATGATGGTCGGAAATGATACGCAAGCCTATTATATTATATTAAAAGAAAAAAAAGAGATGGCATATCCATCGCCAAGAATTATGAAAGAACCTTGATTGAACATTTTTATTTAGATCAACGCGTCGAACTCTCCATCCAAAGAACTTGGACCTTACCTTTTTGGGTTAGGTCTCAAAGTTCTTTGTCCGCATCACATTTCCTAACTGATTTCGAATGAATGACGTTTCGTTTATATGGGTGCAACTGGCTACAACAAATTACTTACAAAAATACTTTGACAGCCGTTATAATTTAAACAAAAAAAAAAAAAAAACTGATCTGTGGATGGACACATTATTGGTTTTGAAGGATCATCGAATAATGATATTATGCTAAATGTGCTCCTAAAATATGTATAAAAACAAATCTATCGACACGACATATTTTGTCGCGCCATTTGGAGCACTGTAGCTGTAGTGGAGGGAAAGGGACACACATATTATTATGTTAATTAACTACAACACCCTACTTTATCCTTCCTTGTCATCGGGTAATAAATCACAACTCGTAATTTACTTCCACCGCGTTACCGGAAGAGCTGTTTGTGTAAGTAGTGTACGTAACGTGTGCAACAGCTGAACTCGAACACCGTTTAATTAAACTTAGCTTCCATTATGTTCTAAGTCAATTAAATTATTAGCGAAGTTATATTCACACGTTGCTGTCTCTATAAATCATTTGTGGTAACTGTATACAGCTGCACCGTCTCCATGGAAGCTTCGAAAAAATCTTCAAGAAAACATAACTGTGGTCTAAACATTGTTTTTTTTTTCATGTATATTAATTTCATTTTATTTCGAACAATGTGAACAAATATGGAAGTAAATTTTATTTTAACCATTGCCTTATTGACGTATCGGTGTTATAGTCAAATGTCAATATTTAGCTCCTCCGCGATATCACTGATTTATGTTCGGTTTGACTAACGCGTTTCAGCAAACCCCGAAATACATTCCAGTTTCGGCCTTTGGAGTATTTTAGTTAAGCCTAGGACTTAAACTGATTAAACGTCGAAAGTTATATAATCTGTATCGATATTTGCTTAGTTTATCCTAGAAACGACTCAGACAATCTCGTAATCGTCAGTTTGCATTAGTTACATGTTTCACCATGTTGGGTTAAGTTTAAAAAAAAAATTACATCATAGACAAAGTCGTCTTCGCCCTTATTTGTTCGTTTTATAATGTTGTGACTAAGGCGTTAAATTAATGACAATTAAGAAACTGTTCAATACTTTCCAGTAAACCCTCCAGTTTGGTCTCATGTGTGTTGTTGTCACGAGTTCCATGAGGTTGTTTATTTGTTGGTTAAAGTACAACAATGATTGTTGTAGCAGCGTGACGGTCTCACAGCTAGGAGCTGGCGCCAGGAACTGATAACACACCAGCTCGTGAGTGTTGGGAGGAAGGGTTGAAGGGACACTGGAACATCCGGGTCAGTGCTGAGGTGTTCTCGATATCTTCAACACGAACAATCGTTTTAGTCGAAGGATCGCTACTTGACAATATCTTGTTATAATTATTATACCATGCGAAAATATTTCAATTGCAGTTACCAAAAATATATCTAATTCAGTAGGTCACGGTTGTGATTGAATTGAATGTAAGTTAGTAAAAAGTTATTGATATTTATGTAATAATATTTCGACGAGAACGTCCTCGCAAAAGTAACTAACTGATCCTCGGCGCCACTGGCCATGTATCAACTTACGTGTGCTGATTTTCTTCAGACAAAGTTCAGATAAGAACCACCACAATGATACCTGCGTCCAAAAACCGCACTGAAATCTTTGTATTCGTCGAAACATTTCCATTTCAACCTTGTTCCGTGGCAATTTCTACATTTTCAACACGTTAAACTGCACAAACTCAATAAGTTTCCAAGAACAACGTTTGGAAAGATTTGTTTTAATTCCATTACGCGGAAAGTATTGATTTATCCATTCAAGGAACGAGTTGGAGCGTTCTTTCAGTACTTAACGATAATTTCATATTGATTTGGGTCGTCGGGAACTCTTTGTACGGTTGTAATTTGAACGTAACGTCAAGGTACGTTCTCCACTAGCCCATAATATTGAGTTAAACTACGTAGAACATTTATTAAAACTTAAATTTATATTTTACACAGACATACGTATATAAAGTGGTGAGGTTTGAACGGATGGTGCTAATAACATAAATCAACGAGATTCAATATGAACAGTTACGTTACGTTACGTATTCCTATTGTGTCTAAGCTCTTCTTCTCTTCTCTATCTTCTCTATCTCTTCTCTTCTCTACATAGTACAAATTGAAGTCGCTTTCCGCGTCTGTCTGTCTGTCTGTATGTCTGTATGGCCGCTAACTCCTCCTAAACCACGCAACGGATTTTGATGCGGTTTTCACCATCAGTTAGATACATTTTCAAGGAAAGTTTATATGTATAACTAGCGACCCGCCCCGTGCGAAGCCGGGCGGGCGGGTCGGTAGTAATATATAATTATAATGTAGTGAAGGTTTCAATGCGTTGCTCAAATTTTACTGAATTATATTATCAATCAATCAATCAAATCATTTATTTGCTAGAATACATAGAATTACATTATCTATCCATCATTTATTGCTACAGTAATCAGTAGCTGAACAGTTATGTTTGTGGTAGTGTAGTTAGTTGTGCATGAAGTAGTTTGCACTGTGTTTCGGGAGCCAGTGTCTTCTTCCATCTATTTGTTATGTATGATACGAACTGCTCAAGAATGGATCTCCCTGCCATCCTCCTTGTTGTTGAGTGTTGTTACCTGACAACTACAAACTAGGCATCTTCAAGGCTAGAGTGGATAGATTTCTTCTAGATCAACGTGTTCCATCCTCGGCCACACTGTCGCTTACTATCAGGCGAGTTGGTGGCCGAATGTAGATCTATTAGTGCTACAAATATTATCACGCAACATAATATATTAACGATTATGATTATGATATATAATTATATAATATATTAATATCTTCGATATAATTATATGAATTAATCTCTATTTACCTTGGTCACGTCATAACTTGAGAACGACTTTACTGAATCATATATTTTTTTAAGTTTTCTAATACTTTGTAGAAGGTTCTTATAGAAAGAAACATTGAGAAACGCGCAATAAATTGGAAAGTTTCTGAAAACTTTACGATGATTTTTATCTCGCGGAAACCGCAGGTGCAGCTAGTATATAATATATTATAACTTAATGCTACACACTGATATCCTGTGAAGTAAAATTTGGACTTGGAGTTGCAAAAGATTTTGAGTTAAAATCGTATAATAGAGTTAAAAAAAACTGGTTCTACTCAATGAATGTTATGTTAGTCCCGCGAGGTTCATGACACAAGATAATGATACACTGATGTCATCAGCGGACTCGTGGCATCCGACGTGTGCAACAATAACGATAGCAAGCAACTTATTACGAAAGAGCTTTCCCAGACAATTTGAAATATAAAGTTTGAGTACCTGGCGAGTTACGCGCAGTTTACGGTAATGCAATACTACTGTCTCAAGGTACTGCAATGATATCGTCTAACGGCCTCACTGGACGACACGACTGAGTTTGTACATTACCATGTCCACTAAAAAGTTGAGTAAATAGGAAATCATTTGAATGCAGCCTTCTGAATGACAATAGCTTTTCATTCTCCTATTTTTTGTTTGACTCTCTTGATATGTTTTTCTTAATTTGTTAAAGGTAAGTTTGTTCCACTGCAGACCGCATCTTCGATTAAAATCAGGCTAAATATCGGTCAAACGCAATCGGTAAAAAATAACTTAAGTTTTAAAAATATTTTTATTTCACATAATAAGTCGATGGATATCTCATGTTAATTAGTCCTAGAGGTACCAGTAAAAATATGACTATTTTTTCCCCAAAAAGAATACCAAACGTCGCACTGTGTGATATTTGTCAACAATGAGTGGTCTTGGGCTTAAACCATTCCCTTAGTGGCTCTAAGCTTACCAAGAGAACGATTCATTTTATACAAACGATGCATTCATAATGTTGCCATTTTTATTCCGAGAAACACATCACGAGAGTTAACTTTTAAAAGAAAATGTCTAAAACATACGGAACCCTAATAAATAGCTTCGCTGCTATTTTCCAACAAAGCGTCCAAAACTGGCCACTTGAAGTCCAGCGCGACTAAAATCTAAATTCCAGTTTTAGTGAGATCGTGTGAACTGTGGAGGGCTTTAGAACAAAGGCGAGGTGCGAGTGCCCGTGAACACGCGCACAGAGAGCTGCAGCCGGAGCTTCCGCCAAAATACAATGATCATTTTATTTTGGTCGAAGGCCGCGAGACAGATTCACAGGTTCTATTGTTGGCTGCTTCATAAAGCCAATAGAATGGAAACCTCTGCTCTGGGAATCATAAATAACTATTGATTTATGTACTTATACCTGAACTGTGGCTCCAGTGCAAAATCTACGTTAGTATTTTATTTATATTTTTGATAATTGATAAAATGTTGATACTCGACAACAACACTGCTGCTGCCGTTGTATGGTTGGTCAAGTGAAGTTATAAGTATCCCATAATCCTTGTTATACAAGACTATACTATACACTGGATATAATTATTTGTAAATACGTCATGACAATGTTGTGTCGTATATCACTTGAGAAAAGGTGTTGGGCCAAGAGACTGATTTCTTAACATCGCCAGTGAGTCGGAGCATGGTACGCTATTGGTTACAACACGAGCCAAAAGACGCTACAGATATGTTTACATTACTTAGTTTAAAAGTGTGCTACTGAGAGACATAATGAAGGCTGTTTTTTTGTTTAAAAAATACCTTCAGCCTGGTGTGACTGGTGCCCTGTGTAGTATCAAGTGACTGGCGCGCCGGTCGGACCGGTCGAGCCGCCCGCGCCCCGCCTCCCGCTACACGTCGCACGCGCAACTTGCAAAAACCTGCGAGCTTTTTGCTCCAACAAGCCCAACAGTGGTCGTGTAGCGTGTAGTGTCGCACGGGCTCGATACTTGTAACACTAGTGCGGTCAACTACTGGAGAGTGGAGGATACAATTACTGTCGTGCGATGATAGTGTCACAGCGGCAGTAGTGCGCGGCGTCGCGCGGGGGGGGGGGAGATGGCGTCACGGGTGGGGGGAGATGTCACCACGCGCACTATGCACATAACCATAAAATCGCAAAAAAACAGCAGTTCCATACATTTCGTCAAGTGTTTTCTGTAGTGCAACTGTTTTTTTACCCAATTTTAGGATTGGTCCCGTAGTAAAAGTTGTTCAAAAAGATGTTTACCTACAGGGAGCCCTTTTTGCCTTAGCGTAGCCTTTCTAAATAACCCTGTAAACATTTAGAGACTCTTATCTCAGTCTATACAAAGTACAAACCAACCTGACGATTTGTGAAATGAAGTAAAACCAGGAACTGGCTCCGATACCCGAATGTAGCGGAGCGTCACAAACATGCGTAATGTCGAGCGTGGCTCACTCCGTGGCTCACTGGCTCACGATGGATCACGCCGTCACAATGATAATATATCTAAACAATGTTTAGCTCAATTGCACACGGTCTTAATAGTACTTATTATGATCATCAGCGACCATTTGCAAAGTCACAAGTCACCGCACTGGCACGCATCTCGTCTATTGCGACGGCTAAATGTTACAATATTTTTGTAATCTAACTCTCCTACTACGATGTGTTATATGAATCTGATACGTACTTATATTTCAGGTGTGAAGTAGATAAAACCGATTGAGTCAAAAGATATTTAATGTTTGATAATAGTAGGTATGTAACATATATTATAACATAACAATACCATTTTATTATTAAACAATTAAATTTTTTTATTAAACAATAACATTTTATTAATAAATGAATATGAATATGTATTCAGGCGGCGTTAGCATTTAGTTTTTGATCGACTTCCCGTTGTGACTCGGAAGAGTTAGAAGTTCTAACACGAACTTTCAAAGCGTGCAAAGTAAATTGATCCCAAATTCAGATTTACGTGAAAACTTCACCATTTTAAAGGCATCAGGCATCCGAAGTGGAAAAACAAGCAGCGAGTTAGCGCAACTGTTCCCGAGGGAAAAACTTGCATATATTTGGAAGTACTGTGGCGCGGTGTGGGCGACTGTTCACGAGGTAGTTCCTCTCTCATACATTATTATAGTTTAAAAACTTGCATATATTTGGAAGTACTGTGGCGCGCGGTGTGGGCGACTGTTCACGAGGTAGTTCCTCTCTCATACATTATTATAGTTTAAAAACTTGCATATATTTGGAAGTACTGTGGCGCGCGGTGTGGGCGACTGTTCACGAGGTAGTTCCTCTCTCATACATTATTATAGTTTAAAAACTTGCATATATTTGGAAGTACTGTGGCGCGCGGTGTGGGCGACTGTTCACGAGGTAGTTCCTCTCTCATACATTATTATAGTTTAAAAACTTGCATATATTTGGAAGTACTGTGGCGCGCGGTGTGGGCGACTGTTCACGAGGTAGTTCCTCTCTCATACATTATTATAGTTTAAAAACTTGCATATATTTGGAAGTACTGTGGCGCGCGGTGTGGGCGACTGTTCACGAGGTAGTTCCTCTCTCATACATTATTATAGTTTAAAAACTTGCATATATTTGGAAGTACTGTGGCGCGCGGTGTGGGCGACTGTTCACGAGGTAGTTCCTCTCTCATACATTATTATAGTTTAAAAAATTTCATATATTTGGAAGTACTGTGGCGCGCGGTGTGGGCGACTGTTCACGAGGTAGTTCCTCTCTCATACATTATTATAGTTTAAAAACTTGCATATATTTGGAAGTACTGTGGCGCGCGGTGTGGGCGACTGTTCACGAGGTAGTTCCTCTCTCATACATTATTATAGTTTAAAATCTTGCATATATTTGGAAGTACTGTGGCGCGCGGTGTGGGCGACTGTTCACGAGGTAGTTCCTCTCTCATACATTATTATAGTTTAAAATCTTGCATATATTTGGAAGTACTGTGGCGCGCGGTGTGGGCGACTGTTCACGAGGTAGTTCCTCTCTCATACATTATTATAGTTTAAAAACTTTTATTTATTTATTTATTTATTTCAAGGAAGACCAACAGCCATAAAAAAGTATAACAATCTTAATAGATACAGAAGCTAATTAAAGGTCCTCGCGGATAAAAATTAAAAAAGTAACAATTTAAGTGACATTACGCAGTTACACAATAAGAGTTTGTCGAAAAAAATAAAATTACATAAAAATAGGCTTAAACAAAGAATTCCCTACTCAACAGCTGCCTGACCGCCACAACGCTCATACAGAATAGGTCCAACCCTAAGCGCTTATCGATGGTGTTAAAGTTCTTGCTCACTCTCAACATGTATGAATTACGTCTATAGTTAGTGCAGAATTTTGGTATATTAATAAGAGGACAAAAACTTGCATATATTTGGAAGTACTGTAGCGCGCGGTGTGGGCGACTACACAGGTCGCATAGTCTGAGTCATCATTATCAGTCTATTATGTTCCCACTGCTGGGACTCGGGCCTTCTCTGAGAGTGAGACAGAGGGCTGGACTAGGCACCATGCTGGCCCTGTGCGTATGTTGGTGAATATCATAATGTTTTCATTTACCGGTATGAGCGATTGCATCAAATCGAAAATCACAAATTTGACTAAGTATGTACAGGGCACTAATTATGTATGAAACCACATCACATAGCACGCCACTATATGTGTTATACACGGTCACCAAGGTTACACATGAGATGGTTAACATGTTTACAAAATTAAACAAATCAAACGCGTCTCTTGATTAGATACTACCAAATTAATATAACCATATTTGAATAACAAATTTTAATGTAATTCTAGTTAAATTTGCATTGTTATAATTTACAAAGGTATAAGCTATTACTATAGAATAAATTACTATCTTATCATTTTATGAATTCAATTTCTGACAATTATTATTCAGTCTGTAATTATCAAGACAATTACAGCATCAGGTAAGCGGCAGAAATGTTCCAACATTATAACAATACTAACAAGTATACATTGGAAATTTTAAAAACCCCCGACAAAAGAGATGATGATCTTCAAATGGCTGAATAATTTTCTTCAAGTCACTTTGCAAAAAAAAAAAAACTTATAATACGTGATAACTCCCGATAAACATTTAAAACATGTGTTGAAATCGAAAAAAAATTAAAAATTACTAAAAAAAACTTAGTCAAAATCGGTTCAGCAGTTTGTGAGCTACGATGTTCCAGACAGACGCACACATACACGAGTTAATCTTATAACAACCTTTTTTTGCATCGGGGGCTAATGATATAAGTATAGGTATTTCATTGGTACCAACAATTTGTTGACAAACTCATCACAGATATATAATGTATCTAATAGTTTAGAATCTCCAGGAGACGGACAGACACATGGTCAGCTTAGACGGATCATAGATGAAGTATCAAACCTCACTCTCATGTCAAAATGTCGTATTCAACGAGACTCCACGAGCGAGTCCTGGCCCACATTATGGGATGCAGTCAACATTGTTTTCGTCCCTAGTTTCCTCGCTTATTCATATACAATGTTAGCTTATTTTTTATTTCAATAATATGCTTTCATTTGACCGCCAACTCGCTTGATGCAGTCTACGATTGCCTAGAAATACTCACCCCCGACTTGAAGACACCTAGATTGTAACCATCGGGGAACATTTATTCAGACAGCGCATTCTACAGACTAACAGTTCGCACAATAAAAATGTGGAACCAAATCACTTAATACGGGGTTTCGAACTCGTATGATAAACGAAGACGTCACCTGAATGATGACGTTACCTACCCAGTAACTATCCTTAAACCTAGGAAGATACTATGATGGATCCTTGGTACTATATTATTATCACTTCACACCAGGTGAAGTAGCGCATGGCGATCAAACGCAAGGCATCATTTACAGTGAAGTTACCTTCCTTTTCACTTCAATATTGTGGGATATGAAGATAACAGTCCATATGAAGTGGTAGATATTTCGTGGTGGAATCTCATCACGTTTGCAAATCTGATCAGACCGGCGGCGGAGCGGCCGCCGCTGCTCCTCTCTGAATGTACGATTTTTACGTCGAGACTTTACAACCCTCTCTGTATGATAATGCTATTTGACACGATCAAAATTTTACATCTCTTGAAAATTGCGTAATGTAGCGCATACATCGCCTAATTCCATAGAGAACGAGCGCGCGGGCGCGTGCCCGGCGCGCCTTGTATCGTAAACTGTGGATTACCTGCGCCGATTATGACAGTTAGTACGGAAACCCGCGTCGTTTTGTCGCGTGATATCACAAAGCCGCTGTGATAACACGTATCTCGCACATTACGACTGCTATTACACTGATACGACTTTTAAACTGCATTCGAGCAAATTGTTACGACAGAGAGCTTTTTCGTCGAGTTTATTTATAACACCTACAAAATAAAATATTGTGCAGTTTATGAAATCTCCATATTGGTCTCACAAGTGATCCGGCTTGTACACAGAGGTCGTAGAGTCGGCTAACACTGGTCGTCGGCTCGGTAAGCTCTGTCGGTTCATGTAAGCGCAATCAGAGCTGAGGCGCGTTCGCGTTGTTATTTTTGTAACGAATTTTGCCTTTATGTTGACAACTCCACGGTTGTTTTACATTCGTTTCATTTCCAGCGCAATGTTTGAAATGTTGTCAAACAAAACATTATTAATGTGAAACGGGTGACGTTTTTTTTACGCTGACTTGCATGTGATACCTAACTAAGCAGCGTACTCGCTAGTAAAAGTAGCATGTCACTGTTACCAAATTATGATGCGTGTAGTTTGCGAGCCTCGTGCCACAGAGCGCTCCACGGCGAGGACCTTCATATCAGAACAAGGCCTCTATTTAGAAGAAGAGCGCGCGAGATCAGTTTACTTGCAAATCCGTAATGATACAGTGCGTCCTTTCAGGTGTCCGTTTAGTTTTAATTTCTAGTTGTGCAGGTTTATTTATTTATTTATTTTACATTGCCATATAATGCGTTGAGCATTTAAAGAAAAATGCACTAAATACACATTATACCCTGTTTATAGGGTGTTGCAAACAGTAAATGGTTTTACTTATTCTACTTAAAATTACACTAAAAATAATATTCCTAAAATATTCATGACCTTGAAAGGTTTTAATAGTATACCTAGAGGGTTGTATTGATTTAGTATGCTAAACCGAAAGAAGCTAGATTTGTACTCATTATAAGAACAACAAATAGGAATACACTACACATATAAATACCTACCAGACTAAATCATCACCAGATTTTTAGGATTGGTCATAATGATGAGTAGGTATGTATAGTCGTTCCGCGTAGCATACTAGTTCTGCATAACCTCATATCGGCGCTAGGAACAGCGACATTATCACAACAATATTGTAATAGAATTTACAAGCGATTCAGAAACAAACTTAAATAATCCAACGGACTATTTAATAGGATTGCATTTGACCACAGTCTCACCTGGTTGGAACGGTGTTGTAATAGAAGATAATTCACTTTTATATTTTATTTTATTTTATTTTATTTTACAAGGAAAACATACAGCTGCTAATTAATACAGTAGATATAAGATAAACAGTTGTAATAAAACAACTCTCCGGTCATCATTTTTGCAAGAACAATGAACTGAAATAAATGAACTAAGCGACCATTACATTTGCATTCGCATTGTAATGTTGTTCATTTGTTTCCGCGATTATAATCAAACCGTTTATTAAACGATAACCCGCCTCGAAAACATTTAAATATAAACATTCGTGAAAACCTTAAGCTGGTAAATTCAACCTTACTAAAATAACTAAGTGGGTAGGTATATAAAGTCCGTTACAGACCACGCGTAGTACAAGTGGCAGTGGAAATGCGTAGTAGTACTTCCACTGCCACTTGCACTACGCAAAACGTTACAGACGATGTGTAATAGGCACTTGCTACTTGTCCCTCGCGAGGTCTGCAACGGCCATTAAGGTACCGTAAAGCGTCAAATTAAAATAGTTTTGGCTCGGAGCGGACGGACTGAGGGCGGGGGCGGGGGGCGGGGGATGTAAAAACGCACGCGCGAAGTGTGTCGAGGGCCCTCGGAGACGGCTGGAGGCGCTCTCAGGAACTTCTTTGATTAAAACTTATGCAAATGTAAAGAGGAGTCAAGTGGCTTCGACAACTCGACAACTTACCAACGATAGTTTGAACCCCGGCCGGGCTCGAGTCACGAGCGCTGGCGGAGAGAGTTGCGACACCACGAACAACATAGTTTTGTGGGTGAATGAGAAAAATATGGTAGAATGGATCGGAAATTCTGGGCAACAAACTGTTTTGTAAATCAATTTATTGTTTTAGTCAGTTGAATAATTTTTATCGGAAGGTTGAATGCATGTTAATGGATACCTTATTTTACCACTTAAGCATACCTAGACTTTTATCTCTTTATCGCTCGTCGCTTAATTCTTGCATGCAGGATATAAGGCTAAGCTATTTACGTGAATTTTAATGAAGTTTGCGTCGTTGGAGTGACGACACTGGCATCGCAGCTCGCGCGCACTGGGGCGCCACCCTGTGACCTACGCTCGTGTCAGCAGCGCGCTACGATTGAGATTTTTGTTCTTGTTATGAATTAACTTTTCAACTTCGACATGTTGTTCGGAGAGATTCAACACAGTTTGTCGGCAGCCATTGTCAATATTTCATTGAGTATGAACGGGAAATGTGCGTTAAATGTTTGTTTACTTTATAAGGTATCCACTTTATAAGGTATGGTTTAAGAACCTGATAGAGGCTGAACACATAATAAAAGGCTTTATACTGATTTAATATCTTATACCTCCTTCCAAACCAATAAACAGATGAGCATTCAAACTGTTGCCCCTTTGAGTTCAGCTATGCAAAGTAACGTTTGAGTTTGCTACGGTCGGAGCTCGGAGCTCGGAGCACGGCCGCGCTGGCCGAGTGTTCAGCG
This sequence comes from Agriopis marginaria, assembly GCA_932305915.1. NCBI lineage: Eukaryota > Metazoa > Arthropoda > Insecta > Lepidoptera > Geometridae > Agriopis > Agriopis marginaria. The sequence goes on from OW029923.1 coordinate 156,639, forward strand.
CGACTCGTTGAATAGAAGTATTTCATCATGAAATATTCATGTCATCCTCCAGCACAGAGACGACACGCTCCGCACGCTGCTTCAATTACATAGGTATTGCAAATAGCTATAAAGTAATAGTCAAGAGTCACTAACTCAGTTAGGACCTGTTTTAATTAATACCGCGTAGAGAGCTATCGTGCCTTAAGACGAAAGTCTTCGACTGGTATGTGTTACCAGTGATATACGGCAGTGAAACGAGGTCTCTCACTATGAGCCTCATAAGCAAGCTCAAAGTCGCACAACGAGCTATGGAGAAGGCTATGCTCGGGGTATCTCTACGATATCGTATCAGAAATGTGGAGATCCGTAGACGAACGAAAGTTACCGACATAGCCCACCGGATTAGCAAGTTGAAGTGGCAGTGGGCAGGGCACATAGGATGCAGAATAGATGGCCGATTAGGCCGAAAGGTTCTCGAATGGAGACCACGTACCGGTAAGCGCAGCTTAGGACGTCCACCCACAAGATAGACAGATGACCTAAAAGAGACCGCAAGAAAACGCTGGATGCAGGCCGCTTGCAACCGGCGCTTTTGGAGATCGATGAAGGGGCGGGGACGCTATGTCCAGCAGTGGACGTCCTACGGCTGAAATGATGACGATGATGCATGTGAGAGCTATCAGAGGGGCGCAGATGTCCAAATGCGCTGCTCGACGTCGCGCGATCGTTCGTCATCGCTCGTGCCTATATAGCAGTACTAGCTGAAACCCGCGGTGCTACCCTCGATTTTCCAATATTCCCGCATTTTCTGGGAGAATAAGTACCTTATTTCCGCCCATATAATGTACACTATCATTCTGCCAAAACCTGAGACAGAGAGACAGAGTTGCTTTCGCTCAATAATATTAGTAAGGATTATATAGTGAACATTTGACTAACAGCTTCGTGTTTAGGAGTCTCAAGAAATCCAACCATAGCTGTCATAGATATAACCAGGAAGTGCAAATGAAAAATGTCATTTCATTTTATAGGTAAACCATCCTATAGACTTATACAACCTCTCCTTCGATCGTGTCCTCGCTCACAACATGCCAACATAGGCGAACAATTGCGAACGCGAGCAAGTCCTTCGTTCGCGTGCGCTCGCTTGCAATGTTACGGCACATAGCTCGTTCACTCGCGGTCCCATGTACGTGTAGTAAGGTTAGCGTACATCGCGCTCCTGGGATGAGTTAGGGGTTAACTCGGCGAAAATAAACTGGACCGAGCAGCCGAGTTGGCCCTATTTTATTTTACCTACTTTCCTAGGTGCCAACTCGACCTCTCCTAAAAAGTTAGTTCAAAATCTGTTGAAAGCCAATTAGGTAAAGACTTTCCAAAATAAACAGAGCTATAAAATACTACGATTAGCTATTCTGTATAATAGCAACACCCCTTTCATTTCGTATACTGCTATCTCTTTCTATTTTATGCACAATTCAGCATTTTTAAGATATAATATAATACATTAGTTACAATATTATAATACTTATGGTGAATTCTTGATTTCGCTGTTCATAAATAAACTAGTACAACATTTAATTATTTTTTTTTGTAAACAGGCAAAGCGTTATTATTTTGATAAATGAATATAAGACCTTTCCAGTCCACAAGCACGAATCAATCAATTAGGTCTCGATTAGGTCCCTGACCCAATTATCCAGGTCTCTCGACCTCGCTGCGGCAACTAATCAACTAATCAGGCCGATCGCTTCATTTACCAAACCGTATGGTTTTTGGTTTCTTAACTTTATGAGGGGTATACGGAGAGCTACTGTTATTAATCTACGATCTTTAACCCCCTTATTAATAAACGTGGAGTAGTCTTGGAATAGTTACGCCGTGTTTTGTCTTTTTCTCTCTTTCAAATTATGAACTCGATCGAAAAAGACAAAAGGCGTTGTAACTATTCCGAGGCTACTCTACGTTTATTAAATGGGGGGGTTACAGTTTAACGTCGCCAATGTATGTTTAGTGGTATAGCGTACGAGAACAACTTGTGGTACCCACATGTGGGACCAACAAATTAGCTGTTCCATTGAAACAGATTATTCACACTTGACAAAATATTATTGTATGGAAAAGAGTTTCAACCTACGGATCCTTGGATCCTGAACTTTTGTATGAATATGAATGAAGTGTTTACATACTGTCATACAAACAGTGCAAGTTAGTAAAAGTATGAAAACACAGAGAATAATGTGAAAGAGACGCAATTTATCAAGAACTAAAATTGGCTCATATTCATGCATTATTGCGATTTTCATAAAAGGAATAGTTTCCTGAAGGATTCCACAGATAAGCGTGATAACCGACTAAACAATCACTCAAGATATGAATCAAGCCTTCCCGTGGCGGACGACAAATGGCATGCAAGTTCCTCTACCCTTCTCGTCTACTGAAATTGACACCTTCACCGCCTTTCAACAAAGCGTAATTTCCCGTAGCAGTTTCAGAAAAGATGGCACATTTATCTTAAAATATATTTTGATTCTTATCTGTGACGTGATAAAGTTGGTATTGGTTTCAAAAGTGATTTTAGATTTTCGGCATCCAGTTAGGTGAAGTGCTGAAGTATCGGCAGCGCAACGATAACTGGCACTAAATCCTAAGCCAACATCGTCAATCTACGTCGTGACGTCATCGCAAGCTGCCGCCCGATTGTGCAAGTTTGTACTCCTCTAGACCTGGCCACGAGTTTCGATTATGTACTTTGTTTAGCGAGAATAAAGTTTAATATATTATATAGCCCTCTCCATAGCTCGTTGTGCGACTTTGAGCTTGCTTATGAGGCCCACAGTGAGAGACCACGTTTCACTGTCGTAAGTCATCACTGGTTTACGGCTATCACGTAGGTTATTAATTTCTAATTATGAATGTGAATAGAAGGAAAAAGTCATCGGATTTATTTTTGCGATCAAGTTTTTTCTATTACAGACGCCTTCATAATACCAGGCTTGACATGCAGTTTAAGTATGTATTACCACAGTGTACATAGTTAAGTGGGCATACGGGCAGCGTTTTGTCCATACAAACGTATTCTCGTGTTTCCTCCCTGGATAACAATGATGGAACTAATTTTTTTTAAATAAAATTTATCTCCTCTATTGTCATACATATATCATTATTTTATAAGAAATACTAGCCCTTAAATATCCCAAAAAATGTTTTATTTTACCGCCATGTTCAGACATCTATCAAACAAATTTGAAGAGTTTATAAAACAAAAATAAACGACAGAAGCATAATTCAATCCTTTTCACAACTATTAATAAAATAAAAATTAAATCGGCTTAGTTTTGAATGAGGAAACAGAAAAATACGAGACGATGATTTTGTCTACTTTTCGTAGGTATAATCGATCCGAGCTGCAGTTGTCCCTATTGCGCTCTACGGGGAGAGGCTTGAGGTCAAGAACAGCTATATATTTGCTAAATACCTATTCATCAAATTTCTCGGCCGCGGTATGCTCTCTTAACATAGTTGCAGATGGTCGGGGAGGCTGGCGCGCTCCTCATACTTGGAACTAGTTAACACATTCCGCCGCAGGAATGTCGGGTACTGTGCGCGACGGACGGTTTAAACAGCTTACATCAAGTTTAGATAGACCGTTGGTCCAGTTGGAGTGAACCTGCCTTCTGCGCTTGAGGCGTAGGTTCGATTCCCACCCAGGACAAACATTCATATTGTGATGAACATTTGTGTTTGTTCTATATCTAGGTGTTTATGTTTATTTGAGTATGTATTTAAATATATATATGTATGATTTATTATTATCAGTCAATCAGACCATGTGTGCATAAATGTCCCAGATATTTATTATTAAAAAAAAAAGTTACTCGGTAAGAAAGATTTTAAGAAATTCATGCCCTAAAGAAATCAGACAAAATTACATTTCACCGTTTTATATGGAACAACTGATATTTTATTCGCAATTTCAGGTTTGGTCGCATAGTAAAAGTTGTTCATAATGATGAGCCCCTTTCAGCTCAATACACTCTTTCTGCGTAACCCAGTATAGGCTAAAACCTAACCTCACAGGGTAGTAGATCTGTGCCTAACCTAGTGGTGGCTGCGCCATCTGTAGCTTTTCAGGCAAGCTGAATCAGCTATGGCGAGCTTACCCCCGCTGATTTCAGAACCCGAGGTTCTTTCTTGCACTCAACCGTCCGCTAGTTCGCAGTACCACCACCACCTCAGAGATGGCGCTAGTCACCACATTGTTGCATCTAACCGTTTGTCGGGCAATTCGTTTATGTTCGACTCGTAGGTATTGTAATTATTGTAAAACCATATTTAGTACGATAAACTTTCTGTATTTATGTCGTGAATGCCAAATTTCGATAAAAATGTGCTAAATTATAAATTTAATTTGACTAAATCTTTAAATAGGTTCCGACTTATGATCATTTTCTAAGCTACATAAGTACTACATAAGACTATATTCGACAACATTTAGCGCGTATTTTTGACATGCTGATCAAGAACTAAAAATATCTTTGAGCAAGTTTAAATCTAACAAAGATGGGTAAAATACGCTGATAAAACAAAGTTGTGTAACTGGAGTAGTAGACGTTGACGACTAACCATTCCTGTGTCTTTATGGGCCAGGTGAATGTTTTTGCAGAATTTCGTTAAAAAGTCCTTTGGTCCGTACCAATTACGCGTTAGCCTTCACGTTAGTGAAGTGTGTTATTTTGATTCCTAATCATAGTTAGAAGTATGTTCCATCTTCGCTTACCATCAGGCGGGGTGGAGTCGAACGCAAACCGCGACTTTTTCGATTCAGATTTCAACAGATATTGCTATTTTAAAGTCCTAGATACCTGTACTGAGACGCAAATATTCTGAGCATATTCTTATTTTAGAAATGTGTACGGTTACGAGTAAATAACACATGACTAACTCGCAACTCATTCCTGCACCAGTCGTTACCGGCGTGTCCTCAGCCATCTGTCGTGTGTCGTGTCGGTGCTCCGCCCCTACGTTAGCGGGAGGTGGACCTCTTCAAGGGCTCTCTTCTGAATACCGCACGTGGGTTAGTGCACCCTCCTCATTAGCTGCCTGTTCACATCGCGAGGGGTATAATGTAACAAATGGTTATATCCATAGTACCATCGACCGAGGGTGTAACACTCTCGGTCCATTTTGCCCATATACAAACTAAAAAAAATTGTTTAAGTGAACTACTTAGCTACAAAGTTTTATGAAGATTGGATCAATGATACGCAAGTGAACCGCCAAATGTTTAATGATAATAGTGTTACGTGTTACATTACACCCAAGGTATGTAATGCTCGGCATCGAGCTCGTCTCTCTGCAGGTCATTCCCCGATCACGTACATTTGCAATCTGAAAATGAATATAACAAGTACATAATTATCTAAATAATAAAAGGTATGCATTAAAAAAACGATCAATCTGGAAAAAATATCAACTTTTAAACAGCAGAGCAGATTTTTTATTAAACGTTGCTAAGAACCATCACAATAAAACTGTATTTCAAATATAAAACACATTCAAATCGATCCAGCCGTTTTGGAGATCATTGGCAGACATATACAGACATAAACATGACCTCTTACTTCAAACGCATATAAATTGACTTCATCCCGTAGTATAGAAGTAGGTACAGACAGCAACAGTAGTGTGCAAACATAACTGTTTCAGAAGGAGAACAATATTTGTTTTCTAATTATACGAGAAGAAGTTAATTATATAATTATCTGTGTGTGAGGACGCAGTGCATGACCGCGCAGGGCTTGGAACTGTTGCAGTTCTACATTCTGGACAGCACTAATATCAGACGAGAAACCTGCTTGTCTTGTCAGTGCAGTTGTCCGTATAAATAAATAAACCAGCCAAGTGCGAGTTGGGCTCGCGCACTGTGGGTTCCGTACCACCACAAAATACAATAATAATCAATTTAGAAACCGACTTCAAAATTAGTAAAATATGCAATTTAGATTCTGTAAATGAAATGACGAGGTCATCCAGTAACACAAACCAGTTATAACTTGGTAATGAACAGATATTTAACACCCACTTGGCCATTATTTATTATTTGTTGTTATACTTTAGAGTGTGTACTATAATCATGCCAAGTTTGACGCTTGTACGTGTTACCGTTATTACATTAGAACAAGTACAAACGAAGTAAAAAAAAAATACGTTTGTTGTAAGGGAACCTCCTTTTGTTTGTATGTTCTGACTTTATTATTATATCTTAGTTAATCCGCCGTAGCATTACGTATTCTTTGTAAATTTCAACTGGCTATCTATTAGGCTCGAATGATATAGCCGTTAAAAATAGGACGGACAGACAGACAGACAGACAAGGAAAGCTCAGTAATAGGGCCCCGTTTTTACCCGTCTTGCTTCGTGTTAATATAAAATAGCTTTAGCTGTTGGTCGCACAAAGTCGCGGCGCACGGCTTCAACGCAGCGTCGAGCTCTGCCCCTCACCGCTGCCACCTCCACTGGACAACAGACCACTCCACAGCTATATGTCCATACAGCTGGTCTCCGACACCAGCTCCACGAGCGTAACAATCAGGTCTCATGAATACCTGCAAACTTGGATGGACAGTCGTACAGGATCTTCGCTCCGTGCTCTGACTCCGATAACAAACCGAACTGCACTATCTCTTTATGGTAAGTGCTATGGTGTGGTTTGTAAAAGATCGGAATGGGTTCACATTCCTTGCCAAATATTAACATATCTGAAAAAGAAAATATTGATTAAATATGGTATGTTATTATGGTTGATTCATTATGGTCAGTTTATCCTCCCTGAGGTCGAAACTTCGTCGGGTTCTTCAAATTATGACACATTTAATATTAATGTATGAGAAGATAAAACACTGTTTTAAACTATCACGGTTGTTAACTAAAGTTATATGATTATTTACCGTGGTAAGCGTGCGTGGGAGCTCATTCCACAACTTTACCACGGTAAATATCGCGTAAATAATCATATACATTTTTTGAGAAGATAAAGTTTTTCAAGTGAATATTTTTGATGATAATGATTATTTATTGATTCAAACAAATGTTCTGAAAAATCTGCATAGTATCTAACTAATACCTCGCCCATCATCATAATCACAATCAGCCTGAATGGTATCCACTCTGGAACACGACTGCCCCGACGGTACTGCGACAGATAAAATGTTTCTGATTCAGATCGTGAACCGCATCATCGCTTAACATCAGGCGAGCTGGCGGTCAAACGCAAGCCTATTATTTTTTTAAAAAATTCATACTCCCGCTCACTGCCACTTAAACTTGCTCCGCAGAGCTATGTCGGTGGCTTTGCTCCTCTGACGAAACAATCGATCCGGATACGATCCCTCAGTCCTCGTTCCGTTGGTCATGACAAGCACTTCACGTTTTATTAAAAAAGTATTGTATAACTTACCGCCATCTAGTTTTATGTAAAGTTTCACATATTTGCTTGAGGATAAAATTTGTGGCGTATATCTTTGGTTCACATTGTTTAGACGACCCTTAAAAGCACGAGTAATTATAAATTTTGTAAAATCGTTTCCATCTGCTCCGAACTCTGTAAAAAAACAGTCGTATTGTAGGTGCAAAAATGTATTAAAATCTTCCTGTTAATAAGAATATCTGGCCGCTCTCAAGCATGCTGGTGAAGTTAACAAAAAAATTACCAAGCAAAGGTAATAAAGTGTCGTAGACAACGTCTGGTTACAAGGAAATTAAAACATTAAAAATCTTGTCACAGTAAAACCTTTAGTTTAGACTACAAACTTGAACTAACCAGAGCGTCTAACCAATTATGATCTCTAAAAATAGGTTTTTATTGTTGGACACATTATGATGCACGATGACTCCGCTCGTGATTTTGTTTTTTTAAATATAAAATAGGTCTACGTTTGCTCACCAACTCACCTGATGGAAAGCGATGTTGTGGCTGAAGATGGAGCACGTAGACCAGAAGGTACTTATTCACTCTGGCCTTGAAGACACTCAGGTAGTAAACTACTCAGGTTATACAAGAAACAAGAACGTTGGCATAGCATTTCGGTCCCTAGCGGTATGTGCAATACGCACACCAAACGTACGGACCAAATAATTATATGTGTTATGCTAAGCCAACATTTTATAACCTTACCAAACTTATAATCAGGATCGCTGGAATTTATTTGGAATTGGAGTTTGGAAAACAAGATGACTTGCACGCTTTCATCTGATCGTACAGCGAATCGTAACTCGAACTTCTCTGGAGCCACGTCTGACCCGAGAGAGGCCAGTGTGATGTGGTTGAATGTGGTGTTCGGCGAATATATGATTCCCTTCTCAAGAGCCTTGTATTTGCAACCTGCAAACCAAATAAGCAAAACTTTAAATATGTTTTCCGTTTTAAATTTACTTTGGTCATGACATAAGTATGATGCCGTGTACAGACAGACCTAACGCAGATGTTGTGCACATATTTAACTTCAATTAAATCAAAATGAAACGCTTCAATTAGCTGAATGCGTGTGAATATGTACGCTGCGTTCGCTATGTCTATATATTCACGGTATAAGATGGCGAAAACTTAACCTGTTTGATTAATTGTTGATCTGTCCAATTCATCCTTATCAGGATTGTTTTGTCCTAACACATTATTAGAATACAGTAGACTTGTTAAAGTGTAAATAATAAAGTATTTACTGAACATTTCGAACACGGCTTGCTTCAAATTGTAATGAACGGTGACTGTGAAATGTTCTGTTTGCGTAATTAGCTATCACGGCTTATATACCAGCTGTGAGTTGGTACATAGATAACGTGCATTTTTTAAACTGTTTTCGTTGTGGTAAGATAAAAGCGAGGGGGCACTATCCCGGACGGTATAAAGAACCAGACCAGATAAAAATATTACCTATTTGGGTAAGTACTCGAGTTAGTTTACTGATGGCTGAACGGAGTCCCTTATAGGGAAGAAGAAGAACGGTAACGGAGGAAGCCTAGGGTTGCTTGTAGTACGACGAAAACCTAAAAAGCTTTAATTTCTATCACAATTACAATTCTAGAATTTAAAAAAAACACTCCGTGATAGAATAGTAAGTCTTGTCAATTAGCAACTTCTTAAGTCTATATGTGTAATAAAATAAAATGTTTTATTCAGCGTTTTTACAACTTTATTGCGGCTGTTAGAGTATTGAGTTAAATATAAACGAACGGTAATAGTGTAGCAGTATGCGTAAACAATAGTACGTATCTGCGAAAAGGCTTGCCTAATCTTAACGTTTCTAAATGTGCATTATAAACTAATTGAGAGATTGGCTGCTAAAGTAGAAACTGGTCCTGACTCGTGGCACTTACAGCGAGTACTAGTCATGTACAGCAGGATCAGATGAACACACTCTTATCTTCTTGCGTCCATTGAAGTACAAAACTGTACATAGCCCGGTGACAGGTGAAAAATAAGCTAACGGGCTGTCTGATGGTAAGCGATCACCGTCCTCTAAGAATATAATATCATTTATTATCATAAAGTCACATTAGTAATAATATTTTTTATAATAAAAATATAAACTACGAATGCTTCTACTATGGACTCGTTTATTTAGTGCACAATTTTGTAGTCAAGTGTAAGTAAGACACATAGAGTCTCGCTCAACAAACGATAATTTAAACCATAATGAGGGTAGATCTATGCGCGTAAAAGAGATAAATATTATAATTAGCATTGAGGCAAGCAGTGCCAGATATATGTACCGTGTACCAGAGGGTACATGTAAAATAGGGATAAAAAAATCCGCTATCCTCTCCTTTTTCCCTTGTGTGTACCTCGGTGTGTGGGGTATCGTTAATTAGGTATTATAAAATAATAATAACTTATATAGGTAGTAATTAACATGTTTTATATGTTAATTACTACGTAACTCCTTTATAAGTAAGTACCTACCATGTTCTGACAAATAAATAATGTGGCTTGATTAGATACACGTGACTCATACAGAACCATTACACGTGATCAACTCTCGTGTCACGGAGGTAAGTAAACAATAATTTAAGCTAAAAAAATATCGCTGGTGACTCGCGGGTCAAATTTAACTAGGTATGATAATTATCTCTGGTTCTTAACAACACCACGATACAATAAAAGGAACAATAACCATTATGTAACATAATATTATGGTATGATGCAATAATTATATTAGACCAGTGGTTCCCAATTAGTTTTTCCTGCGTACCACTTCAAGAAAGACCTCAAACTCGCGTACCCCTCGAGCTCGGCTCAAGCACACCAAATCCATTTGCAGTCCGGTCCGGTGCAGACTCAGCTTGTGAGGTCCAGTATAATAGTATGAAATTCTATGAAAGACGGAAAGACCACTCACTGTATGCTGTCCGTTGGATGCAGACTGACTACAAACGGACTGCATACTGTGTTATGTCTTTCATAGATTTCTCTACTTTACTGGTCTGCACCGTACCCGTAACTGGATTTGGTCCGCTCCAGTCTTTATTGCAGGAATTATAAATAAAAAATTACATACTGGTACCGGAATACAGATTAAATTATCTTTTTCAAGAAATTGCCGCGCGTCACGTACCCATATTTTTTTTTTAATAGTAGATAGGCTTGCTCTTGGCCGCCATCTCGCCTGATGTTAAGCGACGATGCGGGCTGCGATGGAGCACGCTTGCCTAGAAGAAACCGATTCACTCTCGACTTGACGACACCCAGATTGTAACTGACGGGGAAAACCCATTCAGGCAGCGAATTCCACAGACTAGCAGTTCGCACAATAAATGTGGAATCATAGCGCTTCGTACGGGTTCTCGGAATATCAACCATAAAACGATGTCGATTTTGTGTGCCCGCCCTGGCGGTCCGATAGAAAAAAGGGCAGGAAGGAATTAAATCATGCAGATCTGATGCACACTCTCCGAAATGTATCCGATAAAAACCGGTACCCCTTGATTTAGCTTCGCGTACCCCTGGGGATACGCGTATCACTAATTGGGAACCACTGTATTAGAAGACTTTGATTCCGACTTCAGCGAGTTCTAGGTGTCTGCCAAGTTGACAGCAGCGCAGCGAACGAGCAAGGTGCATATGAACCATATTGCCGTCGTCACACATTGGCTATTGTTTACCCCAGGGTTTTGTATTGCCCGGTCCGGCCTTTTGGTTTTTGATCGGTCCGACAAATTAAAATCATACTAGTATTACAAATGCAAAATTATGTCTGATTGTTCCTATTTCGCTTAATATTATTTTGATAAATTATTAAATATAAGTAGGCGAACGTAAATTATGTAGTTTAGAGTTGTTGGTATATAAGTGTTCTGTGTAATTATGAAGTAGACTGAAGTAAATTATGTAGTTTAGAGTTGTTGGTATATAAGTGTTCTGTGTAATTATGAAGTAGACTGAAGTAAATTATGTAGTTTAGAGTTGTTGGTATATAAGTGTTCTGTGTAATTATGAAGTAGACTGAAGTAAATTATGTAGTTTAGAGTTGTTGGTATATAAGTGTTCTGTGTAATTATGAAGTAGACTGAAGTAAATTATGTAGTTTAGAGTTGTTGGTATATAAGTGTTCTGTGTAATTATGAAGTAGACTGAAGTAAATTATGTAGTTTAGAGTTGTTGGTATATAAGTGTTCTGTGTAATTAGGAAGTAGACTGAAGTAAATTATGTAGTTTAGAGTTGTTGGTATATAAGTGTTCTGTGTAATTATGAAGTAGACTGAAGTAAACTATGTAGTTTAGAGTTGTTGGTATATAAGTGTTCTGTGTAATTATGAAGTAGATTGAAGTAAATTATGTAGTTTAGAGTTGTTGGTATATAAGTGTTCTGTGTAATTATGAAGTAAACTGAAGTAAATTATGTAGTTTAGAGTTGTTGGTATTTTAATTTTATTTATTAAGGAACAGAAAACAGCCATATTATAAAATGTACAACAATGTGGATAGATTAATCAACTTAATAATAATACAGCCAACAGCACTATTCACAGATTAACTAAAGAATTATATACATTTACCGCTAGGAGTAGCTAACTTCCCAAAAATAATTCGTATCCATAGTATGTAAGTGCCAAATTTGCATGCCGAAAGGTAGTATAATGGCGAACCATCTTTCTACATGACACCTGTAACTTTGTAAACCCATTATACGCAAAAAATACTAATAAAAAAAAAAAAAAAAACATAATAATTAAATATATGTTATTTTTTTTTTAAATAAAAACACAAAAATTAAAAATTAATGATTTTATTAAATTTAAACTATTATCAATTAACATAATAATAACAGTATTGTATATAATGTTCTGTGTAATTATGAAGTAGACTGAAGTAAATTATGTAGTTTAGAGCTTTTTTATAATTGAAACTGACGTGGTTTTCACACATTTTATTTAAAAAAAAAGATTAAGTAACCGGCTTAATCTTACGTGAGTAATTCCCGTTTAATATAAATAAAATAGTTTAGAGCTGTTGGTATGTATTCTGTGTAATTAATAGAAGCACTTGATCGTTAATAAAACATTAGGGTCATTGTATTGGATATTTTATTTCTGTGTTGATATTTGATTTACACGATAGTTACAAAAGTGTTTTCCTAGCGTTTAACATCGAGTTACACAATGGAGTTAATATTTAAACCTTATTATTATACATTATTATTATACTCCAGCTTGAACGTTGCCACTACGTTACTGGGACGTCACACGGATACTTAGAATTAAATTAATTGTAGAGTTCGTCGGCGCACAATGTTACAGTCCGCATCGATGACGTAGCTCCGTGTCACACCGCTGCGCTGCGGCTAGTAGACCATCCAGCTACACGGACAACCTGAGAATAGAACAAATGTTGATGAATCCAGGAGAACCGGCAAATGTAATGTGCCAGTCGAACTGTACGTTACCTGCAAAGTTGCTGGGACAATCGTACAGAATCTTTGCTCCGTTCTCAGATTTTGCCAGAAATCCGAACTGCACAAACTCTAATGCATTATAGCCTAAGTTATCACTTCTATAGAATGCATTACGCGTACATTGCTCACCGAGTCTCAGCTCCTCTGGAAAAAAAATAGTTTTATTATAACTTCTAACATAACTCCTACTTTATACAAATCAAAGATTTCAAAGAATTTGATGAGTTTTTATTCAGAATCGTGACAAATAATCGTTGTTTACATTTTTTTGTGAACTATGTGAACTTCCGCGAGACAATATTTGAATCGATCAATTATCATCTTGAAAACTTAATAACTGGCGGCATTATCGCTAAAAGCGATCGATTTGATTCAGATGTTTTTATCTTGTTAGAAACAAATTACCGACCTAATAATTTTGTTTTGTTTTCAGAGTTGTAAGGACATTTTGCTCTGAGACCACCTGCGTATCATTCAAAAAATCCGTTTCGTGATTTATTTTTATTTTATTGTTATCACTAAGTTTTCAGCAAACTGTAAGACAATTAAAAAATACCACCAAAGCAAGACAGTTGAAGAATTTAGGGATGAGATCAATGGACGCTTACTCGTATCGTCAAATTTTAGTATTGTAGATATATAACATTTATATTGACTTTTTAGATGAGTTTCATGAAGTAAGTTGTAGTTGCGTGTGACAGGTACATATGCTGTGACAGGTACATATGCTGTGACAGGTACATATGTTGTGACAGGTACATATGTTGTGACAGGTACAGATGCTGTGACAGATCGCAGACTGGTCACTGCAGCAACTCATCACTCTACAATAATGATGTTTTTGTTTTTGAAGTTATACTTCTTATGCGACTTGCAACAAGGTTGCGTTAAACGTTTAACGCTACCATGGAGGGGGAATTTTTCTCTCTCGTATGGTTGCGAAATGCGTATCCTTTTTTCGCGCTGCGACTAGCAGATCCGGTAGTGTAATGGTGTCGCTAATGGTTTGAGAAGCCTAAGGAGCTAGGTTCAAATCTCGAGAAAAGCATGTTTTTAAATTGTTGATATTTTTGCCCTGGTTATAATTTTCTGGTTCCTTTTTGAAGTATAACTTCTTCCGCGCGGAGGGACTCCACGCACAATATTTTTGTATGTTCGGCTTTTACTTCCGACAAATGTCGGAAACTTTACAAGTTAAACACAGCTGTATAATATCTTGCGATTTCACACACCATTGGTAAGATCCAACTAAAATATCCACAACGTAGAAAGCGTTGTACACATAATATTTTTATTTTATATTAACGTCAAATGTTATGACGCATGATAGGATGGAATGATGATGATAACATTTCTAATTCAAACCATTTTTTATTTATGGGTGATCAAAAGATAACAAAACAATAATTTTAATCGAGTCGCCTATCACTTAGGTGTGCAGGTGATCAAAGGATACTGAAATAATAATTTAAATGGAGTGTCCTATTATCACCCAGGTGATTATATTCCCAGAAGATCAAAGTCGACTAAAGAGTCGACTTTTATCACCCAGGTGATTAAAGTGGAATATGCCATTTTTACGTGGTAAGTAATACTAGAATAATAATATTATGTCCTCGTGGAACCACGAATTGGCAGAAATATTACAAAAATTTACTTACTGTAATCCAAGTTGATGTAAAGTTTTGTGTATTTATCAACCGATAAAATATCTTTTGTGTGTGCGTCTCGATAGGAGCTAGAACCGTAACCGAAGTCGGAGATTGACGTATATTTTAAATACGACTTTTGATTTTCTTGTGATCCGTACCCTGCAAAATTAAATAAATAAAAACGAAGAAAAGGCTCTACATCATAACATCTATCTTGTTCATGGAAATTACATTCCCTTACACATTACAGTGATTTTCGTGAACATGGAGAGGATATCAATGTAACTGCTAATTGCGTTTTAATCCAATAATAGCATCATCATCATCATTTCAGCCGTAGGACGTCCACTGCTGGACATATAATATGCCTCCCTCATCGATCTCCAAAAGGGCCGGTTGGAAGCGGCCTGCATCCAGCGTTTCCCTGCGGTCTCTTTTACGTCGTCCGTCCATCTTGTGGGTGGTCCCAATATTAGCATATCAATATCAAACTTTAAGAAAGTTTTTTAGTAATAAATATATTCAACCATATTTGAGAAAAACCTCTTACCAATTTCAAAGTCGGAGAGGGTTCGAGACGTGTTGACGTATTGTCTGCGCGTGAACAGTGTCACGTGCAACTCGGGCGCCGAACGAATCGCGAAATGCATCTCGAAGTTGGTCTGATTTTGGTCGACCAGCGTCTCGTCCGACAAGAGAGACGCCAGCGTGGTGTGAGCCAGGTCGCTGCTCTTCGTGAACAACACCTGCTCGCCTCGTGCGAGAGACAGGAACTTGCACCCTGTGGACCAACACAATTCAACATTAAAACAAAACGTTCACGTTCAACTGTCAATTGTATTTATAGAAACATAGAACATGTCAGATGAACCTGTTTGGTTAATGATCGATCTGTCCAGATCGTCCATCTCGGGCTTGGTCGCCGCTGCTTCCGACCCATGCTCAACTTCCCTGTGAATTCTGTGCGCTAATATTATTGTACTTAAATATAATAAACTTATCAGAATAAAAAAGTATTTATTATTCATATTTACAAAACAGTTCAATAGAATGTTGTAGGTGAGGAGTGTAAATTATTATGTGGACATAATTAACTATACCGTCGGCTTTTATATCAACTCGGTCAGATAACGCAAATAAACAACCTGCCTCTTTCTGTAGATAGATAAATAAAGTACCTAAATTATTGCAATGATCTGCAACCGAAGCATTTATGAAGGATCGCGGTAAATATCCCGTAAATAATCATATCTCTTTAATTTGTATATGTCGAATTTCTAGTGTAATTCCGCTTCTACGTCGTTTCCGAGTACAATAAGGATTTTAAGGGTTTTTTTTCTTTATTTATGTAGGAACCAGAAAATGTTGGCCATGGCGTAGCGTACTTCTCAGTTACTGTCAAGGCATTTATGGTACTTTTCTCAAATATTGCGTGGATTTCCATGTATAAAATGTGAATAAATATATTATGCTTACGCATTTCATTAAAATTCTACGAAGCAATGGGTGTTCCCCGATGGTTACAATCTGGGTGTCTTCAAATCACGAGTGAATCGGTTCCTTCTAGGCAAACGTGCTCCAACGTAGACCGCATCATCGCTTAACATCAGGCGTAATGATGGTCAAACGCAAGCCAAGTATTTATTTAAAAAAAAAGCAACCAAACTTCGGAAAAAAAAAACATGTAAACATGGCTTGTACTATGAGCCGCTTACAGGACACCGAGCCTGGTGTTGGACCAGGGCCGGCTGTAGCCAACTGGAAATGTCAACATTTGTCTGTAAACATACAATCCTGAGCATTCGCTTCTTTTTAGTGAAAAAACGTAGTGAAACCATTTTGCACTTTGGGATATTGTACGAGTTGATGTAAAGATTATAATAGGATATTAGATATTCTAGAAGACACAAATTGACTGTTAATTACTTTAAGGTAAGTTATAAAGTTAAATTTTTGTCAAAATGAAGTCTTAAAATTAGGACCACATTGAATACCATGTTTTCTACACTAATATTATAAAGAGGTAAAGTTTGTAAGTTTGTAAGTTTGTTTGTTCTGTTTTAACTCCGAAACTACTCATCCGATTTTAAAAATTCTTTCACTAATAGAAAGCTACACTATTCCTGAGTGCCATAGGCTATGTTTTATAATGATAAAGTTTATTTTTCTACACTAAATAACCGTATTAGTAAAACATGTCGGAGAAAAATTAGCTGATTGGCTTCTTTATCGGCATACGCTGACCTAACGGTTTGAGATAAGTAAATACAATGTTTCACAAAAATGTAGTTCTTAAGTAGTTTTACAAAAAAGTCCGCGATAGCATATATCTAACTTTTATAGGAAAACCACAATAACGATAAAAACCGGTTATTTTGTTCAAAAAAAAATTAAATTTATAAGGTCATGTTTAGATGCAGTTTTGTAATCTAATTTATGAATCTTTACAAAAATAAATGAATTTATTATCAGGAGTACTTAATGTAGATAAATTTTGCCGTTTACAGTATGTGGTTTAGTTGCACAGTTCATGAGATAATGTAAAATTAAAAAAACGCGACCATTATAATCCGCGCAGCGCCTTCATACTGCACATTATTATGTAGTTAGTAGGTAATATAATAAAATAATCATTATCAACACCATAAAAAAGATATTACAAAAAGATTGCATTAAATACGGGAACAAAAAAAAACGGCCTTATCGCTATGAGTGACCTCTTCCAGACTACCTTCAACAATGGTGTGCTGCGGTGGAGCGGTGTCACAGGTATTATTAACCGACTTTAAAAAAGGTTCTCAGTTACGTGGTTTTTAGGGTTCCGTACCCAAAGGGTGTTAAACGGGACCCTATTACTAAGCCTACTCTGTCTATCTGTCTGTCGTACCTTTTAACGGACTGTATTTTTTGAACTGTAATGGATAGACAGTTAAAATTTTCACAGAATATGTAACGTTACGGCGGATCAACTCGGAAATGTAATAATAGTAAAGTCAATAAATGAAAGGGGGTCTCCAACTCCTATACAATTTTTTACAAATTTTTTCAATAGCTCTAATGTAAAAATGATAATACGTACAAGCGTCAAACTTGGCATGATTATACCACGCACTCTATAGTCTAACAACAAATAATAAATAATGGTCAAGTGCGAGTCGGTGACAAATTTTTGTTAGTTATAATTGTGTTATATTCGAGCGTCACTGTAGCAAAGAATTAAATATGTGACTGCGTCACAATTACTTCGACTATTTCAGACAATAACTAATGGTTGTATTTTGTGGTGGTAAGGAACTCTTAATGCGCGAGCCTGACTCGAAATGCGTATTTTACTAATTTTGAAGTCGGTCTAATCACTAATGTTTTTAGTTTTACATAGATAAAAACTATAGTTTGTGCTAAACAATACTATAAAAGTAGGCATACCATTCAGGTGGAAAGGGCGGGACTAAACTAGAGTGGATTACAGGACAGATGCGGGACTATTAGCGAAAAGGGCGCGATAGGAGTATATTGGATTACGGTATGGGAGTGGAGTGGAGCGGACGGCTGCGGGACTAGATCGGAAAGAGTGAGACTGAAGTAGATTGGATTACGGAACGGATGCGGGGCTTGATTGCAAAAAGGCGGAAAGGGAGTAAAGTGGATTACGGGACGGATGCCGAGTTGGATCGGAAAAGGTGGGACTGTATTATTAGAGTAGATTATGGGACAAATGCAGGACTGGTGCAGTAAGGATGGGGCGGAAGAAGAGTAGATTTCGGGACGGATTCGGGCCTGGAGCGGAAAGAGCAGAACGGGAGTTGAGTGGATTTAGGGGGTGAATGCAGAATTGGAGCGGAAAGGGTGGTTTAGGAGTAGAGTGGATTACAGGATGGATGCGAGACTGAAACTAAAAAGACGGGAGGTAGTAAAGTAGATTTCAATACTACGTGAGCGAAGCCGCGGGCAACAGCTAGTAGAAAATACATTTATTCCACTAATAACACTAGACATGCTCCGCAGTTCGATCTGTTTTCATATAAATATTAAATTATATATTTTAGGCATAGTATCATAGTTTTTAACCGACGAAACAAGGAGGGCGTTCTCTAGTTGAAGCGTATATATATTTTTTCATGACGCATAACTTTTTATTTTTTTGATATTTTTTTCTAGTATATGTCGCATCTGGACACCATCATGGTTTAAAAAAAAAACGAAACGAGAAGCGCGCCAACGTCGCGTCAGTCGGCAATTAGCCGCAACTTCAGTTCGGTGCGCTTCCGACAGAGCCATAGTGTTATTGCTCGACTCAGTGTTGGACATTCACTACCCGACGACCGTAAGGTGATATCCAGGAACTGTCCTACCGTTTCGTGTCTACCTTGTGAATTCGTGATAAGCTCAACTGTGTTTCCTCATTTTCATCGCATTTCCCACAGTACGCCCACGAGGTGTCTGGTGACGATGATGATGGGCAACGAGCAGTCTTTCCGACATATATTTAAATCTCCTAATCTTTTTATTTAAATCAGTCCAGCCGCCACTGAGCTACATGGACACACTCCTATATACTACATTCGTGCGATATGTATTCAAGATAACACTTAATTTTTTGAAGAAAACAAAGATAGCACTTTCAGTAATCATTTAGTTTTTATAGTGTACGATTAGATACTTGGTGTTTGGATTTGTTATTACGACCTACGACCTGAGAGTTAAAGTTCTTTTGATAATTTCTTTTTAAACTATGTTGACTTGTAGTGATAGAGAGAGGCATAGGCTATCATTTGCGTACTGAGTCGGGTCGAGACTAATTTGTTAGTTAGATTGATATAACACTAGCTGTGCGTCGCGGTATCGCCCGCGTGGATATTCCCTCAGGAACATCCTGTGGTCCTGGAGGATCATCCAATCCTCCGGCCTTCAATTATCTCTGTGGGAAAATCACGTCTATTTTAGCTTCAATTGTTTTTTTTTTCATGTACTGACAGAACAATGGGCCCTGTCAGTACGTGAAAAAGAAACAAACAAGTTATCTTCCAATCACAAGAAAACACGTTGTGATTGGAGCACCTGAGTGTGACATCGCAGCCGCGCGCGTGAGACGCACGCGCCAGACGCGCGCGACTGCGATCAGTCGCAATGCACGGAAGTCAACCTTCAGTGCCCTACCCTCTATAAATAATAAATGTATATACAGTTGGAGATCGGAGACTACAGTGTGTGTGTGTTGTTACAGTACCTCGGCTCGTTCCCGGTGGGCGGCGCGGGGCGCGGGGCGGGCGGCGGGGCGGGGAGCGGCGCGCGCGCGGCGGTGGCCGACCAGCTGCACCTCATGAAGGTAACCACCGCGAGGCCGGCTCGGACACGTCGCCGGCCCGGCCCAGCCCGGCCCGGCCCGGCGCTGGGTTACATCAAATTAAATTATTAATAAAAATTCGACACATTTTATACACACGGTCATCTCACCCCGAACTAAGCGAAGCTTGTGAGATGGCTGCCAGAGACTGATATACATACATAATTTTATTATATTTGTAAATACATACTTAAATAGATATTAACACCCAGTTACAGATCAAACACAAAATGTTCAATACATAAATGTTTGTCCTAGGTGGGAATCGAACCCACGCCCCCAAGCGCAGAAGGCAGGTTCACTACCAACTGGGCCACTGGAGCAGTTGCCCATAATGTCCGCCATTTTATCCCTGCGTATAAATTAGTAAGCTAAGCTACTAATATGTATACTTCTACTAAAGAAACACGCTTGTGTGACTGTTAACGTACTAAAAGAGTCCAAACTCGAGGAGTTTACTAGTATCCATTAGAGAGCTTCACTATCAAACTCCTGCCTTCATCATCAGATCAGTTCCATGATACCAAATTGTTGTATTATCATCCAGATTACATAATACATTCAAAGATTTGATACGACAATAAGAAGTTAGTTAATATCAACTTCTGTGATTTGTTTGCAGTGTGTTAGTTAGTTAGTGCAAGGGAAGCTAATAAAAGTGTGTTAAAAGAGTAAACAAACTTGTATCGGTGCTCGCGTGCAGCCGTAGCTTGCAGCTGGCTGTTCTAAGAGAAGGTTGTGTATAAGCTTACTACGCCGTAGCAGTCTCGTAGAGGTCGCAGCAATTTCGTAGCACTCGTAGTACAGGGGCCTTACGGACAACTGCTATTGCGGCACCAAACTAACGTTAAATCCGCTCAGTTGGAAAATCACGCGACCGCTAATGTATCTGGACGCGTTAAGGTTCACGTTCGTGTGATTTTCCAACTGAGCTGATTTAACGTTAGTTTGGTGCCTCAATAGCAGTTGTCCGTAAGGCCCCTGGTGTCAATAAAGCAACAGGAATATAGCGCCAAATAATGAATCTAAGTAAAATATAATTTCTGGCATATTTTTGTCACTTTATAAATTTATAGCCTTAAGACAATATAAGTGATGTGGCAAGTGTGACGTAAGTTTTTTAAGCCTTGACGGTCTAGAAAAACTTTTTACAAATTTGTGTGTCTACAAAGTGTGGCAAAATTCACAAATTGTGACACGTTGCAAATCATCTGTATGGAGACGATATAGAGGCTTGCCAGATCACGTGTGACGTCCTTCAGACGGTATCGCATCGTAATCTGTATTTTACCTTTGTTCGATCCCAACAAGCAAAAGAGGGTAGATGGAAAATAACTTCATCAATTCTTTTATTTTCTATTGTTGATCGGTAGAAGCCATTCCGTCATAGCGGTTCGCTTGGGACGCACGTTGCGTACCTACTTTCGCGGCGCGTGCGCAGAAATCACCACCATCCAGGACATTCCTTTAGAACCTCTGGGTTCGTAACTCAGTGCTGTGAGCTCACAAAGAACGTTGGAGAACAATATTTCACCAGTGCAGTTCAGTGGCCGTGCCCTGGCTGTGCCACATAAGACCGAGACTGCTGCTGAAGCCGTATGGGCGATCGTGGATTTAAGGTTGGTGGAGTTTTCCTTTTTACCTTCGTCAGCTTGCAGGGATAGTTGTCCGTTTTATTACCTGATCGTTCTGGATGCACCTCATACAGTCCACTAACAAAACCTTTCCCAGAGATTGTACTTGTATCGTACAACCTTAATTACAAGGTATTTACGTTAAAAATGGCGGTATAACATTTTCCAATGAAAACGTTAGAAAATATATCCAATGCGAAGACAAACGCGCTCGTGTCCTCTGTATCACTTTATATAATATCTGGAGGAATATTTTATTTTGTTCTAAATATAAATAGGGTTCCTACGTTATACTCGTACGTCAAGGCTGAAATATGACAATTGCCTTATGTAGGCAATTGTTCACGGAGCGAATGAAATTGTTTTTCTTCTGTAGCAAATATAAATAATATTTCAGCAAAAGATATCTCTCCTTGTTAATTGGAACAGTTTTACTGTTTACCGACACATTTGTAGCTTTTATTTAGTACACATACGCTGTTGTGTTATGTTTTTCTGATTATACAGGGTTATTTTTAATTCTCCTTAAACATCTAGCAGTCAGCTTCTCCACATTCCCTGACAAGTTTCGGTCCAACTACTTTTCACAAAACATATCAAAAAATTAAATGTTTAAATGTTATATATTTTTTTGCCTTGTACTTTTGATGCACGTTACGGATCTTACTTTTTGCTTAGGCCTCCGCATTCATTCTTATTTGAGACCTTGTAAGGACATGGTCATTTGGAGGCGTATTTTTTTAAATAATTGGGATAAAATTATCCCTTCCTAAAAGAATATAAAAATAATTTTATTTCACCACTTTTTAAACAAACCCTCAAAATATCAAGTCTCTACGTCCAGCAGTTTGAGTTTTTTATTATCTGTTAGTTTTGATTGATGATTAATCAATATTCAAAAGCAATGTAAAGTCATCGTACTTTCGCAACAAGTACATAAATTGTTAAATTCTAATACTACTGGTTCTAAAAAGGACTCAGGTTATTAGCAACACTTACATCATATTTGAATATTATTCTTCTTTGTAACCCAAACAATGTTCGACAGTGTCAGGCCGCACCTGCCGACAGTACCTACTATGCAAATGTTGTTGTTGGTATGTTGCAGTGAAAATTTATTCATTGGCTCACGTGTTCTTCCTCTACCCCCGCCCACCTCACCCCTCCGTAGCCTTCAGGAAGCGTTGAAATTGTCTGCCGATATTTCCACGAAAGTGTGAAGCATTTACAACGCGTCGCTCTTGTTGCCTTGCATTTACGACCCGTCTGAACTGTGGTGAATCCACCAAAGCTGAGTGAAGATAGTTGGGTAGAAACATGTAGGAACATATTTTTTTTTAAAGACATTAGTAAGCACGAAAGTAACACATTTTTGCATACCTAATATACATTTGATGCATTGTGTTTTTTTTTTTCGTCCAAGATACAGTGCCTCAAGACGAGGGTTTTTGACCAGTGTGTGTTGCCAGTGATGACATATGGTACTGAGACGTGGTCCTTAACTGTTGGCCTTTTGGAAAAACTCAGAGTCACTCAGCGGGCAATGGAAAGAGCTATGCTCGGAGTTTCTTTGCGCGATAAAATCTGTAACGTGGATATTCGCCAAAGAACCAGAGTCACCGACATAGCTGTTAAAATTTGCAAGTTGAAGTGGCAATGGGCAGGCCACATCGCTCGAAGAACCGATAACCGATGGGGAAGAAAGGTTCTGGAGTGGAGACCACGAACCGGAAGACGCAGCGTAGGGAGGCCTCCCACTAGATGGACCGACGACATTGTGAGAGTCGCGGGCATCCAGTGGATGCAAAAGGCAGGCTGTCGTTCAGTGTGGAGGTTAAAGGGAGGTTAAAGTCCACTGCTGAACATAGTGGACGTCTTCTGGTTGATGATGATGATGTTTTTTTTTTTTTAACTTTGTCAGTGTATGTACCTACATATTGTTTGTCAGCACAGGATGAATCTATGTGCTAAGATAAACCGTTATTTTGGTTAAAAATTTTTGTAAACCCTATTTGAACAATGAGTTGATAAAAAAAAAAATTGCCTACTATCACACAGGTTTGTCGGATAACCGCCCTTAGCTCTATTACCTCTGGACATCCCGTTGGGTGTACCGATCATTTGCAATTCAGTGTCACGATATATTCTGTGGCTACGTCCGGAGCAGCCACGCTACAACCATTTCGTGTTCTCTACTCTGTATCGTTGTGAGATTTCCTCATGCTGTCTTTACGTTTATTTTACACATATAAGCATAGAATTATTTTTAGAGAAGATGGAAGACAAATGTGGAGAAATGTTGCGATTTAGATGTTTCACTTGCACACATAATACATTAATACCTACCAGGCCAGGTGGAGTGACAACCTGCGTGAGACAGCGGGTAGAAACTAGACACAGATAGCTGCCGAGAGGCCTATGTCCAGCTGTGGACAGTGAAAGGCTAATGATGATGATGATGACTTACATTATGTTACGTGGTATCTGCGTCATTATCGTCAACCAATTTTACGCCCAAGGTACAAAGATAATGTTATGAAATGTCTTGACAAGGAAAACGGTAAAAGTCGGTTACACTATTTTTGTGTAAAAATAATTAAATTGTTGTATTTTTAGTCGATGAAGAGTAAGCTACTGTGGCCGCTGGTCTCCGTCTAAAGCGTTGCTTACATTTAAACTTGCAGGAAATAATTAGTTACTTCAAATAATTTAAGTGAAATGAAACAGTTAAGTAACAATTTTTTAAATTAAATTAACTAAAATGATGAAGTAATACTACAATTACAAGTTAAAAAAAAATAATACTAACCCTGAAAAAAAATATAACACAAGAAACTTATAATCATCATCATCATCATCTTTTAACAGTGCATCACTGGACTTTTAGCCTACCTCCGAGAGGGTGATTAAGAAACTTATACATGTTTGAAATCATGACGAACTTACCTAATTATTATTTTTTAAACTACACTAATTAAATTGTTTGATTTCTTTATCAAAAATAAAACTAAACACAAAAAGTACTCCCATAATACCTTCAAGGCATATCCATTCAAACAGGAAAAAGACTATCGTATTCAAAAACAAACGCGCTCCCAACCCTAACTGCAGGGGCGCGCGGAATTATATGCTTTGTACAGAGAAGTAATACGCGCACTAGACTATTTAAAAACGCATGAAATGACATTCAGACAAAACACAGACCCCTTCGTTTAAACCGCAAACTACAACTGAGTACAAATAAATTATACCTACATTTCATGAAGAATCAGTTTATTCATGCAGCCCTGTGACATTACCAGGCCTCAAGATGTGACTGCATTCCAAATTTAGCTTTATTATATTACTAGTAGGCCGCCCCTGCTTCGCACGGGCGAAGCCGGGATATATAGCCTATGTCAACTGGGGATAGTGCAGCACCCCAACAGTGAAAGAATTTTTCAAATCGGTTCAGTAGTTTCGGAGCCTATTCAATGCAAACAAACAATCAAATCTTTTCTCTTTATTATATTAGTATAGATATCCAACTTGTTAATGAGAGTCATTCTTTCATTGAGCTTCCTTCCGCGGTGCCTCTGAGATGTTACAACATGGGGTTCTTCAAAAGTAAAGGGTCGGCAACGTAGTTGATATGCCTCTGGTGTTACAAGTATCCATGGCCGACGGTGACTGCTTACCATCAGGCTACCCGTCTGCTTGTTTCCCACCTATGGCATTAAAAAATATTAAACAATTCATTGAAATTATATCACATTGAAATTGAGACTAGTTTTTATTACATTGTGTATTTACTTTTATATAACGCACACAAGAGTTCCGGACACTCATTGTACATTTTTGTCAAGTATATTTGTTTTTTATTAATATTCACGTAAAAAATATCCGAGAAAATTGCTTTGAAGTGAAATTGAGTTTGGCAAATTTACAAAATCCATCAAGTGAACCGATCCTCCCAAATGAGATACGAGCGCGCTTCAAACACGCTTCAAAATCAAGTATCACAATCAAAGTTTGTTTGTTAAATATGTATGCCTTATGGAAATTTCTGACAGTAAATTATTTTAGTAGTTTTTTATTCGCGGATAAGTCCGCGTTTGACCACCAACTCGGCTGTTAGTAAGCGACGATGTGGTCGAAGATGAACCACACAGACTTAAATGATACCTATTCACTATGGCCTTTATAAGCCAGGATCATCTCTCAGGAAACAAGGAAGCCGGCAGGTTAGGGCAAGTTTTGGTACGTATCCAAGGAAAATCCACAATGTATGGGTGGTAGTGGGCTGTTTTCCTACTTGTCCTGTAGTAAAGGGGATGGCAGGATAAGGCCATGTAGCTCTGATGCACATTCTCCGAAATGAATCCTGTGAAACATTTACACACTTGCTTCTTCACGGCGGTGTTCTACATTATAACGTGTTTATGTGACTCATAAATAACATGTCAAGGATCTAAACTCGAGGAGTTTACTAAGAGTAAATGAAGAGTAAAATTTTTTAGGATTCCGTACCCAAAGGGTTAAAACGGGAACCTATTATTAAGCCTACGATAGTAGTTTTTTGTGACGTGAAGTGGCGTGTCGTGTTTGTCATACGTGATAAGTCGCGATAAACATTTAAAACATAAGCCTACGATGTCTGTCTGTCTGTCTGTCCGTCTGTCTGTCTGTCTGTCCTACCTTTAAACGGCTGTATCTTTCGAACCGTAATAGATGGGCAGTTGAAATTTTCACAGAATATGTAATGTTACGCCGGAATAACTAAAAAATTATAAAATTAATAAAAAATATAAATTAAAAGGGTGTGCCCATACAACAAACGTATTTTTTACGTATTTTTGTTTTAGCTCTAATGGAAAAACGATAATACGTTTAAACGTCAAATTTAGTACAATTATAGTACACACTCTAAAATATGACAATAAATTATAAATAATTGCCAAGTGCGAGTCGGTGACAAGTTTCTGTTCATTACCAAGTCATAACTGATACATTTGTTATTTAATTTTGTGGTGGTACGGAACCCTCAGTGCGCAAGCTCGACTCGCACTTGGCCGGTTTATTTAGATTTTTGGCGCGGGAGACCTGGCTTGATACAATTTTTTTATTATTGAACTGCAACCATTTGGATAAAGTTTAAATGTACAAGTAAGTGGTGGCAGGAGGCACCAGATGCGAGATCTGAAACAAAAGTCGTGCTGAGTCGACGAGTGATAATATAGTCACCGCGGTACCAACTGAGTCGTCGAGCAATAAACGTCATACCATAAGACCTGTAAGTGCGAGTGAGATAGACAGATATGACATGTGGGTGCGAGCGAGATGAGATGAGCAATGATTTATAACCTGACGACTCAGATGGTAATGCGTTTAGTTTAGTATTTTTCTTTTTTTTATAATAAGCAAGTGCCTTTATTAACTCAACAATATCTCTATCTCTACATAGTATAAATTGAAGTCGCTTTCCGCGTCTGTCTGTCTGTCTGTATGTCTGTATGGCCGCTAACTCCTTCTAAACTACGCAACGTATTTTGATGCGGTTTTCACCATCAGTTAGATACATTTTCAAGGAAGGTTTATATATCTAAATAGCGACAAGCCCCGGCTTTGCACGTAAATTACACCCGTGCGAAGCCGGGCGGGCGGGCCGCTAGTACAAGTATAATACTTAGACTACAAACTATGGGTTAGACTGCCTATATACCGTTAAAGCGCTAAAGACAATCCAAATGCTCAAGCGTAAAAATACTTTAATATAGTTGTCAATGAAATGAGTTTGAAAGCTCGTGACACGCCACGCGCTGTGCTCCAGTCTCTCAGTGTTTCATAGTGCGGTCAGCAAGGTCAGCAAGGCGTACCAGGGCTCTTACTTACAGTTTTTGACAGCTTCACCATACCAACTCCGCAAAAACTCGTAATTTATTAAAGTTTAACCGTCGCCTCGTTACGAACAATGTGAACCCTGGTGTCTCCTATTTCACCTTTACAAAGACGTTTGTCATCTATTATCTTATCAGTGTACACATTATATTACTTTCTTTTTACTTTAATTAACTTTTAAATTGTAACAGAGGTCGCCGGCTCGAACCCCGGGCGGTAACTCCCCAAAAAAACATGCAAATACGAAATGACTCCAGACATGAGAAGGAACAATGCTCTGAGCACACTATGTAGCTCTTATTTGCTGAGTTAAAATCTGCTAATACTTGGTTTAAGTTTATTTTAGCGCTGTCAGCTTTTACTCTTATAAAAAGAGCGGCAATCAAGCATGTGGTCCGCCTGATGGTAAGCAGAAACCGCTGCCTATGGACACCTGCAACACTGGCGGTTTTGATGGCGCCAGTGTAACGTTCCATGATCGTTACCTACTCCCAAATTCATGGCAAATGGCACATACGCTAGAAGCCAAACTTAACGAATAAAAAAGGTCACTACTATGACATAAACATTGTTGACAGAATGAAGGTGATTGACGTAATGTCAGTCAGTTTCATTCCGCTATGCAAAAAACAACATTGTTCTAGACAAAGGAAATTGTGTAAAAAACTACATTTTAAAAATATTCGGGTATATAGATATCGTATTCTTTCTAGAAGGAATAGGCTATATATAGGACTCGAAATAAAAACTGGGTCATACGCGCAGTTGACTACAGTGAAAAAGTCGCTCAGAACTTAACCTTACAATCAAATCTTACAATCAACTGGTTAGCCCGTCTTCAATCGGGTAAGTTTACGTGAGATGCCTTTTAAATGTGTTAATTGTGAAATCTGTCTCGACAAATAATGCTAATCGTTATTTGTCAATTGAATTATCATCAGGCCACTTGTGTTCTAAAACGCAGTGCAAGTGCGTTTCATATCCGTACTATCTGCGGATGTGGACGCGCGCCGTACTTACATTATAATATAATTGTGTTCTAAGCTCTTAAAGCATTCTGTAATCTTGGATCCTTCCGATCAAAAACTGTGTTTTAACGCCGGTACCACGTCATGTGAGACGGGACCTACTCCGATCTGCCGTTATCTTCGGGATCTCACACGACGTGGCCGTGCGGCTCTTGAGTACTGATCCTCATGCGTAGTTTCTTCGACGCATTTCAGGCTCCTACCCTCTACGCCAATTCTCCGACCACGTACGAGTCGCCACGCTGTCGTGACGCTACGTTTACTTCCCTACTACTACGTCGGTCGTACTCCGGCCACGCACAAACTTCGGGAACTACTACGCGCAGACCGCACTCCGGTCACGCCTGAAAAGCTCACGAAGCCTCTCGTCGCTGCGCTGCCTGCTGACATCCTACGTGCCACGAGCCGCGTCGAGCCACGCGGCGATCGGCGCCCCAGCTCTTCAAGCTAAGTCTCAAAACAAGGGACCAACACGTTTTTTTTATCGCCATCACCTTCCGAGTTCACACGACCCTCAGTCTCCTGTAAATTCATTCTTACTTTATTAAATTTTAACTTATACTATCTTAAACTCTTTCTTTTGAAACTCCTACCCACTGCTAGGTAGAACTTCACCAAGCTTCACTTGGTGAACGTTTCACCAGGCTAGTAAGATAGTTTTAGTACGTTTCGTGTTGAAGCTTAGCGGGAAGACCTTTGGAGGAAGAACGTTTCACCCCATGCAGGGCCGCGGAAGAAAGCAGCAGAAAATCGAACGTTGTGGGATTTCCAGGTTTGCAAGATGTAGAGGTGAGCGCTTTGACGACGTCGGTATGTGCGGTAGTGGAAGTCTAACGCACGAATGAGATCAAAAGTTCTTCAGGGCATTCCCCAAAAAGCAATAGAAAATACAGTGGGAACCCATATTTCTTCGGAGGCTAGGTGGATCCAGCTTGTTAGTGAGCTTGGGATCGTCAAAAATTTTAGTGGCTCGCCCCTGTAGAGAGTCAAGAGGCAGCTGGTATTCCGGTGCGCCATTCCAGAGGTGGCAGCAATACTCCTTGTCCACACTTTAGAAGCTGCTGACCTGGCGTAAAGTAACATTTCGCTCACCGAGTTTCTTGGAAGCGAGTTTCGCTTTAGCCGCTAAGTGATGAAACTGGACCTCTCTATAAAAGTTAACGCCGAGGATCTCCAAATTCTTTGAGATTTAGAACGCACAAGCTTGTGTCTGAGTAGGGTTAAATTTAACTAGATTAAGATCGCCCCATTCCAAGATCCTCTCAAGAGAGTTCGCAATGTAATACATATATGTAATAATGTATGTCCTTATTTATGTGATTATAAGGATAACTCCGGTTATGTTTTCAATTCTCAATAATTATCGGCTAAGACAAAAAATTTCGTTGAACTTGAGTAAGAACAATGGAGATCTCAGCCATAATTGCGCTAGACTCTTTTGTATCTGGTTAGTTGGAATGAGTTGGGGTGAATCGGAATAACTCCCGGGATTAGGTTTGTTCAATCTAGGCAATCGGCCCCTGCGGCGTGCTCTGGTGGTTATGTAACAGTGCGCCTACAGACAGTGACGAGATATAAGAGTTAGGTTTCGAAGTAGAGGCGGCTTTTGTGGTACTTAAAGCTAAATTATTGATCCAGTTTTTTTTTTAAATATATGTATCAAAGTAAAGATTTTAGGGATTAAAGTGGTCAAGTAAGAACAGAAAAATACTAATCTAACATTCAACTCTGCGCTGTTCGTACATGTGACATGATAATAAAAATATACAATAATTACAATTGTTTGACGTATCTCTAAACGTAGTTAGTTTAAATTAATCTGTTATATCCTTACAGATAACTCCGAAGTTATTCGATACGTGTTTCCGCACACATGGTGTTTTTTATTCAAACCACAAAAAATGTGTTAGAAATTGAATTGTTTTGTTTTACCTTTTTTTAATCTTCTAGGACCCTGATAAGTGAAATAAGTGGGTAAAAAATTAGTAAAAATAACTTCCTTGCAATTATAATAACACACCATTTAATCTAACGCCAAATACTTTTCTAACATTGAAAGATACAGACATACAGTTATATGATTATTAACGGGAGATTTATCGCAATAAGGTTGTGGAGTCTCCAATATTTCGGTGTAGTAGCATGCGCCATGTTCCCGAACAGTCTGCAGAATGCGGGTATAATTGACAAAACATGTACAAAGTTAGATGCAGACTAAACGGCCCACACTCTTTGTAAGGCTTTTGCTACGACTAAAATCAGAAACTTTTTTCATGAATATTGTATCCAAGAGACCCAACATCTATGACTTTGGAAATAAATTACTAACGTGGTAAATTAAAATGAGGCTTGTGTAACTAACTTTCTTAGTGTCATTATTCAATATATAAAATAAATAAATATCTGGGACATTTTTGCACACACGGTCATCTGACCCCAAACTAAGCAAAGCTTGTAATATGGCTGCCAGAAACTGATATACGTACATATATATTTTTAAATACATACTTAAATAGATATTAACACCCAGACATAGAACAAACACAAATGTTCATCACACAAATGTTTGTCCTAGATGGGACTCGAACACACGCCCCCAAGCACAGAAGATAGGTTCACTACCAACTGAGCCACCGGGGCAGTCGGGTATATAATACGTTACACACTATTCAATGTAACACAACACACAAATTACACATATTACGAAGTATTGCTTACAAATGTGTGAGAGAGCTAGAGAATTAACAGATAAAATTGTAAAACTGAACTACAATAATAAGATGCGTGACACAAAAACTTGTGTACTTGAGAGGCAACGTCATGTCCATCTTAAACAGACCGCAAATGACAAAGCTGATGTTGCAGTGCCGTGTCAACGAAATAAACGTCTTCAGTTGGCGACGTTCTGTCTTCTCTAAAAATTATTCAACACAATTACATAATTACCAACATGCATATGCATGCGCTCGTTTTTTAATTTTATTTATTATTTAATTTAACATTTTGTCTGAAACTAAAAGTGAAGAATTTTGTAATTTAAACTATTAACATTCGTTTATTTGCTCCGACAGCCGTTATAACATTGTTAAATCTTTTTTTTTTCCAAGCAATCGTGCTCCATCGTGGACCGCATCATCGCCAATCAACAGACCTAAATATAAATAAAAACATTTTCTTTAATATTTCACTGTAGTATGTCGGGTACTTTCTACAGTCTGACGTTCAAAAACCAAGCGAAAGTGATCAGAATTTGTGGTTTTAATCCAGCTTTTTACAATATAATTCCAGTTGTCAGAGTAAGCAAATAATTGGATCGAATTTACTTAAATTTGTAACTTATGAGCATTGTCTGAAATAAAAGTTTTTTAATATTGACAATATTACAGAGTGTCCGGAGAATGGCTAGCAATGTGTTCACATCTGATTCTAATACATAATAATTTATATTTAATACGATAACAAGTGTTAAGCAGCCTTCTGTCATCACGTACCCAGCGGGAGAGTCATCAGAGCATTGTTCAGGATGGCGCTAATTTCATCAGTTTGCGTGCTTATAACGCTTGCATAGTAACATGGAATCGTCAACAGGCCACCATATTTTATTGAACGGTACAAAGCGAAAAAAAAAAATGATGAAGTTAAAGACTGCAAAGAGGCAAAATTAATATTTTATAAAATAATTTTATTATTACATAGCTAAGAAAATTATGTGATGAACCCCGATAGCTTAGGATTTTTGTCCAATATCTATACTAATATTATAAAGTGGAAAGATGTGATTGTTTGTTTGTTTGTTTGCATTGAATAGGCTCCGAAACTACTGAAAAATTCTTTCACTGTCGGGAAGCTACACTATCCCCGGGTGACATAGGGTATAATCTATACCAGTGCGAAGCTGGGGCGGACCGCTAGTAATATTATAAAGAGGAAAGATTTGATTGTTTGTTTGTTTGTTTGCATTGAATAGACTCCGAAACTACTGAACCGATTTGAAAAATTCTTTCACTGACGGGAAGCTACACTATCCCTGGGTGACATAGGCTATAATCTATACCCGTGCGAAGCTGGGGCGGACCGCTAGTCACAAATAAAACGCTTTCTAGGATAAACTGTCTGAATGAGTGAACTGACCCAGCGACAGCGAGCGCTCGCGACTGCGGTTCAAATGAAACGAGAGCAACGCATTCGCGTTTGCTCGCGTTCGTTGGGTCTATACGCGACAGTATTGCTGTTGCGTTCATAATGGCAATGACTTACGCCGTGTCCTACGATCAGTTGCCGCATCTGTTGTATAAAAATATTCAGTATCAATATTGTCCCGCTGCAAGATGAGAACGTCTGAACCAGCATCTAAAAAAATATTATAATGTACCCAGCTGTTCTACCCAACCTTACAAGAACTATTTGCTGGATAAAAATCCTGAACGCTTCAGTTTGAACGAAGGAGATGCAGCACATCCGCGACTATTGCTCTTGGGTCTGTAGTGTACAGTCGCGGCATAAGTGGTTCCGTTATTTATAACAGAACCCTAAAAGACATTAACGGCACTTACTGAAATGCTAATAACGTAGTTGACGTACGTTGAACTTTTTAAAAGTAATTTAAAACCTTCGTACAAAGTTTCCAAATCTGTGCACTTTTTGTTCAATATGACTCGAATTTTGTTTGGTTTAACTCCATCTGTATTTCCGCCCGAGTAGTACAAGTGTACTACGTGAGATTTCACTACTATTATTCGCAAGTATATCAGACGCACTAGTGCAATATTCAATGCTACCGCGCTGTCGTGCACACAGGTAAACATGAATATATACAAAGTATACGATACATCGACGATCTCTTTACCGTTCAAAGATTTAATGTATTCATTTGTGGAGTACGCAGCTAATGCTACCAGTGCGAACAAGGACAGAGTGACTAGTGAGGTCGTGTCCGTCATATTTTGCGTATTTATAATTTCGTCAAACCGACTGAGACATGTGAAAAACTTTCTAAGTTTATTTTTACCGAAAACGGGTGCCATTATTACTAAAACGCTATATTCGAAGAAAATAACAGATTTTCGAAATATGGCAATTACATGATACGACGCTGTTCTTTGAAAATAAGCATTTGTACACAGATATAGTGGCGCGAGAATGAAAAGGTAACTGAATGCAGAGACCACTCTGTTACGTTTCAACAAATAGATACGGTTCACACCTAAAAGAACTTGGAAATATATGAGATATCTGAGTTGTGAAATGATATTATTGTTTGATACAGTTTGCTTTAGAGCTTTGGTTTTAAATGAAGTTATTATTTTAGATCGACTAGTTCTGGTAATTTTTTTCATGGTGTTTATGTTTAGCATATGTTCCAATAAAATTGTGTCGAACAACGAACGAACTGTGATTGAACGAACTGTCGATACCAATATTAACAGTTGATTCCCTAATGGTGCTTTTTAATCTTATTGATATATGCTACAGGGTACAGCTCGTGACTTCTCTTTTCTACGATGAATATTTTTTGTGTCACGTTTCTTGTAAACTAGCGGTCCGCCCCAGCTTCGCACGGGTATATATTATAGCCTATGTCACCCGCGAATAGTGTAGCTTCCCGTCAGTGAAAGAATTTTTCAAATTGGTTCAGTAGTTTCGGAGCCTATTCAATGCAAACAAACAAACAATCAAATCTTTCCTCTTTATAATATTAGTATAGATGAACACTGAACAGGTTTAAAAAAATTAATTACTAATTTCTCTGTATGTACTCGTTAAATACTACTGTGAAACATACAACTATAATTAGACCCATTAAATTTGCAAATGGATTCATTACTTTAATACCAACCCAAATACATTACAACTATAAGTTCTTAGTATTCGGTTTCTTCTAAGCATAAGCGTGTTCCAACGTAAACCACATCAGACGAGTTGGTGGTCAAAAGCAAGCCTATTTTTTCTATAAAAAAAACGATCAGGGACTTCATAATTATTTTTTGTATTAAGTCCAGGTCCACAAACGTTGAGTCTATTCATCATTATTTGTTTAATTATTAGCTGTGCCCGCGGATTCACCGGCATAGTGATGAAAAATGGTAATAATGCTGATGAGAAGCCTATGTCCGTCTCCTGGTTCTAAGCTACCTCCCCACCAATATTCAGCCAAATCAGTTCAGTCGTTCTTGAGTTATAAATAGTGACACGACTAACACGACTTTCTTTTATATATATAGACCAGCTGCGCCCCGCGGTTTCACCCACGTAGTGATGAAAAATGGTGATGATGATGATGATAATGAAAAGTAGCCTATGTCACTCTCTGGTTCTTGAACTATACTCATGCAAGAAATCAGGTCGATCCGATGTTTCGTTGCAGCGTGAAAGAGGAATAAACATCCATACATCTGTACATACAAACTTTCGCGTTTATAATATTAGTAGGAAGTAGGATATATATATTATTTTTTGACACAATGTTGGTGAAGACAATTGCTACTTATTATGTAAATGCTTTTTGTTAAGCCGATGGTTACCTAAATACTTGTTGTAGTTAATGACTTATGTATTGTATTTTGTATTCAAATAATGATACTTGGAAGTTTATTAATGATTGTAATAGTAAAAAGGAAACCAGTTTGTAGGAATGTTTTTCTACGCATTGTTTAATGTATTAGGAATCGATTCAATTCATTTTACTATTGATCGAGATCCGAAAACAATGTAATTAATTTATTTGTCTCGCGTGTGACTGACTGACTCTGCTCTGCCCTACCAAAATAATCCCATGCACTACTGAACCACCGTACCACTGATGGTGGGATAATCTAAGAATTCGCTGTTACTTATTTCATCATCATCATCATCATTTTAGCCATAGGACGTCCACTGCTGGATATAGGCCTCTATTGATCTCCAAAAGGGCCGGTGGGAACCGGCCTGCATCCAGCGTTTCCCTGAGGTCTCTTTTAGGTCGTCTGTCCATCTTGTGGTGGACGTCCTACGCTGCGTTTACCAATCCGTGGTCTCAATTGGAAAACTTTTCGGCCCCATCAGCTATCTGTTCTGCGTGATATGTGCCCTGCCCACTGCCACTTCAACTTGCTAATCTGGTGGGCTATGTCAGTAACTTTCGTTCGTCTACGTGGAGCGTCATCTATTTACTCCGATGAGTTTGAAAATGTAAAAACGAAAAAATATGTTTGTTCAAATAAATTCAAAAGGAATAAAAAACATACACAGCTAAAACTTGCTTTTGTAAATTCACACTCAAGATATTACAGGGCTACGCATATAAGGTGTACTAAGCCGAAAAGGTACCATTATACTTATAAATGGAAACAACTTTTACTATGGCACCAATCATGAAATCATAAAAAAAAACTGTTGTAACATACATTTTGTCGAGTGTCAATGACTGTTTTTTATGAAACAGCTAATATTTTTTCGCGATTTCAGGGTGGATCCCATCGTAAAAGTTGTGTATGATGATGGTCACTATGGACCCCTTTCAGCTTAGTACACCCTTTCCGTGTTACCTAGTATGTCTTCAATAATCTGAAAACTGCGAGAGAATTGCGGACGGGAAATCAAACAAATCTTTACTACCCATTAGCTTTAACAGAATAGACACTGAGTTCACCTACTTCGGATGTGTATGGCTTGTTTGAATTTAGATCAATATTCAAACTAGCACACCGCATAATTCAGTTCGATACCCGTCATCTTGTTAGGTGCGTCAGTTCAAATACAAAAACATAAATTTGCGCCATAGCAAAGTGTAACAATTCTACGAAAGCCTTACCAGCCCGTGCGAGTGGAGGTAAACTACCACTAAATTTCTCTCGTGGCGTCATAGTAGGTACAATTGCGACAGGTTTTCACACAACTTGCCGTGCTCGCGGGGTCTATCCGGATTAAGATCTGTGGTAGCAAACCAACAAACATCCCCTCTCATCCCCCCCCTGGCGCCGTGTTACGTAAACTGGAATCCAAAGTAAGGTTCACGCGTTACTGGCTCCGCGATATTCTGATTCATTCGATTGTCCTTTAAATTGAACATTTTCATACCAGACTTAAATACTTTCATAGAATGTTCGAGAGACAAAAAGCTTACAAACTTGCTTGTAACCTGGAAACGAGGTTTTGATCGAAATAAAAATTGTATTATGAGATCACATAATTCAATTATTCTTATCTATACTAATATCTATACTAATATTATAAAGAGGAAAGATTTGTTTGTTTGTTTGCATTGAATAGGCTCCGAAACTACTGAACCGAATTGAAAAATTATTTCACTGACGGGGGAAGCTACACTATCTCCGGGTGACATAGGCTATTATCTATACCCGTGTGAAGCTGGGGCGGATCGCTAGTCTATACTAATATTATAAAGAGGAAAGATTTGATTGTTTGTTTGCATTGAATAGGCTCCGAAACTACTAAACCGATTTGAAAAATTCTTTCACTGTTGGGATGCTGCACTATACCCGGTTGACATAGGCTATATCCCGGCTTCGCCCGTACGAAGCAGGGGCAGCCTACTAGTAATATTATAAAGAGGAAAGATTTGATTGTTTGTTTGTTTGTTTGCATTGAATAGGCTCCGAAAACTCGAAACCAATTTCAAAAATTCTTTCACTGTTGGGAAGCTACACTATCCCCAGGTGACATAGGCTATATAATTATCTATACACGTGCGAAGCCGGGGCGGACCGCTAGTTCAAAATAAAACACAAAATAATATTTATTAGTCTCTAACAACAAACACACAAGTTAGGTGATTCTCTGACTCCTATGCTACCTAGGGAGACTACCTGTATCATAAGAGTCATAATTATATTGATTTAGATTTTTGAATGTGTGATTTCGTGTAGTAGGTAGTATTACTACTACTCGCGATCACCCATCCATAGATATTATCTAATGTGTTTCTGAAGGCACGCAAGTTGGCGGCTTGTAGTTGTTTGTCCGAGGACAACAACGTGTAGTCTAGTCATCGTGGAGACAGTGACAAGCAAGACAAACTAGAATGCATAAAATTATTTTTGGTTCTGGTTTTTAGGATTCCGTTCCGAAAATATCAACAAAAACCCAATACTAAGCTTATACGCTATCTGTTTGTCTGTCTGTCTCACCGATGGGCCGTAAATCGTTGATTACAATTTCTCCAGAATATGAGTTATTATGTCGGAATACCTAACAAATAATCTCTATTCCTATATACAAGAAACCATTTTTTTACCTTATCGTAAATACGGTAAGTACCTAATACAAACAATCGTCAAACTTGGTGTAATTATATTGTAAACTCTACAGTAATACAACAAATAATAATAACAGGCCAAGAGCGTGTTAAGACATGCGTAATGCGTATGGCTAGGGTTCCGTAACCAAAGCCATGTAATTTTATTGTGATCACATTCATAGTTTACAAATTGATGGTTACAGAAAATTTTAATTAACAAAAAGGAAGCTCTGTGAACTTAGCCAAATATTAGAGATGTATCATCTCTACATAACATATAGAATTTCTACCAAATATATTGTTTGTAAATTATTTCTTGTTTTGGGTTTTAGCTTTGTGTTTTTTGTGACGTTTCAAAAGTGTATCATAGTATGCCTACTTGAAAGAGATTAAATGGATTGAAATATACTTCTAGAAATATATTGTGTAGCGGTAGGGAGAACCCTTGGTGCGCGAGTCTGACTCACACTTGGCCGGTTATTAGAGGCAATAAGCCTGGTTATACCCCTGTGTTTGTTTAACGACCCCGGGACATGTTATTATCATCATAAGGACTCTGTTGACGTAATAAAGATGACGCTACGAAAGCTGGATTAATGTTTACTTTAGCTAATGTTAATCCCATCTCCTCACTTTTGTAGTACCTTAGTACTTTGAGATAACGGCTAAAATAGCTTGACGTATGTAAGCATAATGAGAAAGTTTGACGATTACTTTCTCAACATGTAGACGTGATTTACTAGTTGTTAGCAGAACACGCCGCCGCTGGCGTGTCACGTCTGCCGCTGAAGACTCACCACCACTGGGACACTTGTATAATCGATACACTTGTACATCTTCCTGAGACACAGGGTAGGGCTGGCGCGGCTGCCAATTCGGCAGAGCAGCACAAGCGACGCAAATATGCCAACCTCGGCAGTGGTTACATATTTGAGGCGTTTGGGGTCGAGACATTGGGCCCTTGGGGACCGGGAGCTCACCTCATTTTCAAAAATCTTTCGGAGCGCCTGGTTAATGCGACGCGTGACCAAAATGCTGGCGTGTTTCTGGCTCAACGCATAAGCATTGCCATTCAACGTGGTAATGCCGCCAGCATGCTGGGTACGCTGCCAACTGGTAGTGGGCTTGAGCATTTGGATTGTCTTTAGACCTTCAACGGTCTATGGGCAGTCTAACTGTATTTGTAGTTTTAGTTTTAGCTTGTATTTTATTTAGTGTATAATCGATCAGTTCAATTTCCGTTACTAACGTGTAAGTTTTCTCCATTTCTTCTTCGTCCCTCTTTCATCCATTTTGGGAGTCGTACACGATATCTTATCGTAGCTTCATCTTCGTGTAACAGATAAACATTATCTGCCGGCGCACGGCTCTCGATCAGTTGTGAAATGGAAACAGGTCGTCGCAATCTGTCTGAGAGCAGGTCCGGTATCACAGGCTCTCCTAGGCCTCGGTACATTGGAACTTTACATGGAGCCGATTGCAAACTGTTGGAAAACGGTTGCATTATGTCTTGAACAGGAAGCCTACTAGACTAACCTTGGGACATTTTTGCACACACGGTCATCTGACCCCAAACTAAGTAAAGCTTGTACTATGGCTGCCAGAGACTGATATATGTTACATACATAATATAAATATTTATGTTCATCACTTGAATGTATCCTAGGTGAGAATCGAACCCACGTCCCCAAGCGCAAAAGGCAGGTTCTCTACCAACTGGACCAACGGGCTTTCAACAAGAATAGACCACCTAGAAGTAACATAATAGTCGTGTGTTTTACCTACTTTAAGTTTTGTTCATTGCAAATAGTTTTTGCACAAACCAGTCACGTACGTTCTAAAGGTTCCTACTAAAGACTGTACTTAACTAAAAAGAGCTTATTGTAGTCATTACGAACACTTGTTTTTTTCGCGATTCCAGGGTTGGTTCCACAGTAAAACTTGTTCTTTATGATGAGTACAGTGGCCTCCTTAAGTGACATTGAAACGCTGCTGTGTCATATAGCAGCTTTCTGATTTCAACTCCCGACTTAAAAACAGTGTTATAAGTTTCACGAGTGTAATCAAATTCTTTCAACTGTTAAAAACTTTCTCATATATTTTTTTTTATAAATAATAGGCTTGCTTTTGGCCACCATCACGCCTGATGTTAAGCGATGATGCCGTCTACGTTGGAGCACGCTTGCCTAGAATAGAATATAATATCGGTTCCTTCTAGGCAAGCGTGCTCCAACGTAGATCGCATCATCGCTTAACATCAGGCGTGATGGAGGTCAAACACAAGCCTATTATTTATTAAAAAAAATTAAAAAAATTAGAAAGTTTTTAACAGTTGAAAGAATTTGATTACACTCGTGAAACTTATAACACTGTTTTTAAGTCGGGAGTTGAAATCAGAAAGCTGCTATATGACACAGCAGCGTTTCAATGTCACTTATTTATTTTGTTAGAATCACAGAAAAGAGAAATAAATAGAACGGAAATGAGAAAGAAAATCTGTCACCAG
Source organism: Agriopis marginaria (assembly GCA_932305915.1). Lineage (NCBI taxonomy): Eukaryota > Metazoa > Arthropoda > Insecta > Lepidoptera > Geometridae > Agriopis > Agriopis marginaria. Next base: position 196,847 of record OW029923.1, read on the forward strand.
GCATTACGACAGAACCTTGATTGAACATTCTTATTTATTTCAGCGCGTCGAACTCCGCATCCAAAGAACTTGGACCTTACCTTTTTGAGTTAAGTCTCAAAGTTCTTTGTCCGTTTCACAGTTGCTGACTGATTTCGAATGACTGACGTTTGTTATGGGTGCAACTGGCTACAACAAATTATTTACAAAAATGCCTTTACAGCCGTCCTAGTTCAAATAAAAAAAAAACTTTTCTGTGATTAGAATCGTTGATTTATTATTTTATCATTATATATAAATTAATAGCTAGATGGTTAGAACGCGTTTTTATTGTGTTGAAGTTAGCGAACACTACTTTTACATATATTGTAAATATTATGGATCGAAAGGAGAATCTTCCTCTTTATTTGATGTCGGTTAAAACGCTCTGTGTCAATATTGCAAAAATTAAAGAAATATTGATCAGTATCCACAGAAAGTCTTCATAAATAAAATGTTTTAAAAGCAGTCGAGTAGCAGATTGTGGAGCCAGTCTCGAGGACGAGCGGAGCGCAGCCAATCTGTCTGAAAAGGAACTCCAATACAGGGAGAGGGGCTCCCTATAGACTTCGATCCGGCCTGCTCAATAGACACGGAGATTGCAAGCTATAGAGGCGGACGTCTACGTTTTTTTGTAAATAGTCTGTCTGTCATTATGTAAGATCACTATAATCCACCCGTCCAGGGCCCTGATTCCGGAACTTTAACACGCACGTCTTAAAATTTGGACTCTATTTCCTAGGAATAAGGACCAACTTTTAGAGGTAAACTTAACACGGCGCGTTACGTGCGTGTTTGTAGTTACAGAATCAGGGCCCTGTCCTGACTGTTTTGATGGTTCCTGTTTATTCAAATCTCCACAAAATGAGATCAGCTCCTTTTCAAAAAAATATATATGTATTAAAATCAGTTCAGCCGTTAGCTGTTTGGGTACTATACGATGCCACGGTTAGTTCCCAGTGCGTACAGTACGACAGACACACAGACACACACGTTAAACTTGTAACATCCCTCTGTTTTCATCGGGGGTTAAACAACAAATCAACAACGTCAAATATCAAATAACAAATCCGTTCATACTTCATATAAACGATCTGTGGCATCGTATAGTTCCCAAACGACTTTTTTTTTGTTTGAGTGATGATTTTTAGCTATGATTCCAGAAAATATTATACTCAGCTGTTTGTAGATTATCTGCTCTTTCTCCGGCGGTAAAAAAAAACAATTTATTAATACCACGAATATGCTTAATTATACTGGTTCAGAAACACACAGTTACTTACGTAATTTAATCATAAGTACAACTAAATATATTGTCGTTGAAAATGTTTTGGTAATAAACTATAAGTTTTTAAGAAATTATAATAAATATATAATATATCTATAATAAAAATATATAGATCATATCTTTTAACAGTTTCGAAGAGATCAAGCGATAGAATACTTTTTGTTTGGACTTTCTCTTCTGAATGCCTTCCATCCAGGGTTACTGATCGGGTTCTGAGTTCCAAGATACACGAATGAGAAACCGGCTCTTAATAATAATCGTACTAAATTATTTATCACTGTCATCATTTCAGCCATAGGACGTCCCCATCGATCTCCAAAAGGGCCGGTTGCAAGCGGCCTGCATCCAGCGTTTCCCTGCGGTCTCTTTTAGGTCGTCCGTCCATCATGTGGACGTCCTACGCTGCAAATTATTAAAGAAGCATAATTGAAACATTTTTTCTCAAAAATATTGTTACTTATAATTACATTTTTAAATGAGTCTATATAATACTCAATACTCAATCATTTATTGCATAGTTATTATGAAGTTCACATACAGATGTTAGATAGCATGTTTAAATTAGGTGATACATAATAATTCTATGTATTTTATCTATGATGAACCCTCAATGCAAGTACCGTTCTTTATCGACCGTCAAATTTGATAGTTGAGATTGTCAAATTCGATAAAATGCCATTTATTCAGTACTCGCTATGATCGATTCTATGGCATTTTATCGAATTTAACTATCGATAAAGAACGGTACTTGCACTGCCTGATTGGGTGGGTATGGCAATATAGTGCACCAACCCTGCCGCTCAGATCTCCGCGAGATGTCACGGAGTGAGGTTTGACTGGAATTGTCTCATCAAATCGTGCTATAGTAGAGAAGAGACACGGACAGTACAACTAATTGTATGGTAGTTGTTCAGACGGTAATGAAGTGCTGTACACGAGGACGAGCCCCAAATAATGAGCACAGCATCTGATAACTCGCGAGACAATTAGCGGAGAGTTCCGTACGTGGCAGACGGACGGGACGAGCGCCCGTCGAGTTGTCGGCGGGTGTTGGATGCTGCGATCCTGCGCCAGTAGTGTGCAGTTCAGTGGAAATTACTCTACGCTAACGATTGCATTCATTATCTATCTATCTTCTCTACACAGTATAAATTGAAGTCGCTTGCCGCGTCTGTCTGTATGTCTGTATGGCCGCTAACTCCTCCTAAACCACGCAACGGATTTTGATGCGGTTTTCACCATCAGTTAGATACATTTTCAAGGAAGGTTTATATATATAACTAGCGACCCGCCCCGGCTTCGCACGTAAATTACTCTCGTACGAAGCCGGGCGGGCGGGTCGCTAGTCTACATATAAAAATGAATCCCTATTTATCTTGGTCACGCCGTAACTTGAGAACAAATTACCGATTGCATTCATTTTTTTTTATTTTTCCTAATTCTTTGTAAAAAGGTTCTTACGGAAAGAAAAATTTCGTTTATTCCATTCTGTCCGACTAGTAGTTCGATGATCGAACTGTTTGGACAACAATATTTCAGAATACTTATACTTGCTGGGTACGCTGCCAACTGGTAGTGGGCTTGAGCATTTGGATTGTCTTTAGACCTTCAACGGTCTATGGGCAGTCTAACTGTATTTGTAGTTTTAGTTTTAGCTTGTATTTTGTTTAGTTAATAAAGGCGCTAGCCCAGGAAAAAAAAAAAAAAAAAAATTATCGACGATTTTAACTTCGCACGTTTGTCAGTTGTAAGACAGGACAACGTCTGTCGGGTCAGCTAGTTCAATATAAAACAGTTTGATATTATGTAAGATTAAAATAAAACTACTGTATAGCTGGTTTAACATGTATGTATGTATGTAAAACAACAAGCTTTTATCTAGGAATCAACACAAAGACCAAACCGCTAATGATAGAAACGTGAAATATGAAATGATTTTGCGCAATTCCACCTCTAAGGGACAACATAGGCCCCTATCATTTGATACAAAAATACATGCTATACTGATGGTTTTGATAGTTAGGTGAAAAATTGCTATCTGAAAATTGCAGGAATATTCCATTAAAATATGCTTTAGCTATATGTAAAACAATATTTTTTTCAATCACATAAAGCCTAAAAAATACTTTTTATTGACTCGCGTTCAAACCTACGTTTAAAGTTACATAACAAATTAACAATTTAGCACTGAAAAAAGTTGTCAACCTCTAACTATTTCAATAAAGTGGAATCCCCTATTATGAACCATAACGTATCGCCAGAAGATCTAGATTAGGTTGCATAGGTTTATACCTAGTCAATATCTGTGGGTAATATCTAGAAGCTTCATTTTGATGAGACAAGTTCGAGAAGTTTCCGCAACATTTCACCAGCAGAGGGCGCTAGTAACATTGAAGAGGCTAGTTTTGTCACAGTTTATTAGAACGTTTTATTTAACTGCTTGGGTTTACGTAGGCAGAGCTGCTAGAATGTGACACTTGGGGTCGTTATCATTTTAATTAATACCATATAATACTAGCAAACCCGGCGAACTCCGTTTCGCCACCAGATGACTTCGCTATAAACCTCACGGAGCCCGAGACCTTTCCAACGAATGCAAAACCGTGGAAATCGGTTCGTGCGTTCTGGAGTTATAGCGTCAGGAAGGAAAACCCGACTTATTTTTATATAGTAGATTACATTTCTCCTATGAAACGGCCTTGAGACGAACAAAATGGGTGACATTACAACTCTACATAGACGGACATCCGTCAAAGTTATGTATCAATGCTTGGCTCGGTTAATACGTCAAATTTTTTCAAGGAGATTCAAAAAAATAAATCACATTTTGGCTTCTGCCTTTAGACGCAACATCAAAAACGTACTTAATGTATCTGCGAAAAAAAACTTAAAAATACAGAAAGGTCCATTATAAAACAAGGGTAAAATTCTAAAAGTATATATGAGTATCTCCGATTAAACTATATTTAAACCCATTGATAAGCACAATCTGTAAGAATCCCTTTAGATTCCGACAAACTTTTCTTGTAAATTCCAAGTACGTCCTTGCAATACTTGAAGCCAACAGCTTAAGTAACAGTTACTACGTAAACCAAGGAAAACGTTTTGCTCGAAAACTTTTCCACTCAACGTAGACCCTTGACTCGTTTGGTTCTCTTCACTTTTCCTTTAACGACGTCAAAATGTTGTAACAAGGGAGGCCTTGTGACGCTGGTCGATAATTCGTAACGTTTTGCGTTTTCAATTCAATGGCTATTGATGCGACGAAATTCAGGTGATTGATTAAACTTTCTCGGAAAAATTTCAATAAAATTATTGTTAAATTTGTACTTTAATATAATCCTAATAAAATTGTGCACCACACAAGTTTGGAAAGTTGACAAAACGTAGAAATTGTATATACGAGTCACCATCATCAGCCAGAAGACGTCCACTGCTGAACATAGGCCTCCCCTTTAACCTCCACACTGAACGACAGCATGCCTTTTGCATCCACTGGACGCCCGCGACTCTCACAATGTCATCGGTCCATCAAGTGGGAGGCCTCCCTACGCTGCGTCTTCCGGTTCGTGGTCTCCACTCCAGAACCTTTCTTCCCCATCCGTTATCGGTTCTTCGAGCGATGTGGCCTGCCCATTGCCACTTCAACTTGCAAATTTTAACAGCTGTGTCGGTGACTCTGGTTCTTTGGCGAATATCCACGTTCCGGATTCTATCGCGTAAAGAAACTCCGAGCATATCTCTCTCTATTGCCCGCTGTAGGACTCTGAGTTTTTCCAAAAGGCCAACAGTTAAGGACCACGTCTCAGTACCATATGTCATCACTAGCAACACACACTGGTCAAAGACCCTTGTCTTGAGGCACTGTGGTATCTTGGACGAGAAGATGTCACGCAATTTCCCGAAAATACAAAAAGTTCTAATACAAAATAATAATAATAGGTATTACTTTTTAATTGTCATGTCTTCCCTGAAAACAAAACGTTGCAAAGATGCGATGTAACGATTTTTTTTCATTATTTCAGCCATAGGAAGTCCACTGCTGAACATAGGCCTCCCCCATCGATCTCCAAAAGGGCCGGTTGGAAGCGGCCTGCATCCAGCGTTTCCCTGCGGTCTCTTTTAGGTCGTCCGTCCATCTTGTGGGTGGACGTCCTACGCTGCGCTGCTCCGTGGTCTTCATTTTAGAACCTTTCGGCCCCATCGGCCATCTGATCTGTGCGCTACGTACCCTGCCCATTGCCACTTCAACTTGCTAATCCGGTGGGCTATATTAGTAACTTTCGTTCGTCTACGGATTTCTGATTCGATTTTGTAGAAAAACCCCAAGCATAGCCCTCTCCGTAGCTCGTTGTGCGACTTTGAGTTTGCTTATGAGGCCCATAGTGAGAGACCACGTTCGATTTTGTTAAAATAACAAGAATTTAAATCACTGTTTTAAACTATCACGGTTGATCACTAAAGTTATATGATTATTTATGGGATATTTACCGTGGTAAGGTTGTGGAATGAGCTCCCGATATTTCGGCGCAGTTACATGCACCATGTTCACGGAAAGACTGACCAATATCGGGAGCTCATTCCACAACCTTACCACGGTTAATATCCCGTAAATAATCATATAACTTTAAGAATTTAAATGTCTACTCTACGTTTAGCTATTGTCCGGGTCATTGCGTGTTAAAAAAGATTCTAAACACAACTTAGTAAAATACTTTAGATTGCAACACGATTTTCTTTACTTTCGTAGAAAAAGGGTCAAATGAAATCAGACATCAAGAGATTCGGTTGTAAAAGCTTTATTACACCCTCGCTGGAAGACTATACCTAGAGACGATAGTTACTCGGAGCACGGACCCTTGTGATAGCGGCGGCGTCTCCGATATCTCACGCCGAGCCCTTTCGGCTATTCGAGCCGGCGGCTACATTCCCTGGGAACAACTTTTCTATATCTATAGCTAGCTACAGCTACTAGCCATGATATCTATTGTCTGGTTTTCTCATATTAAGGCCGGGATCCACCAACGCAGGGATGAGCTACGACTAGGAAGTCATCTGGGTGTCTTCAAATCACGAGTGAATCGGTTCCTTCTAGGCAAGCGTGCTCCAACGTAGGCCGCATCATCGCTTAACATCAGGCGTGATGATGGTCAAACGCAAGCCTATTACTAACAAAAAAAACTTACTTTTTCAATGAAATTTATCGAATCGCATTTCGTTCATATCATAGACATTTTATACTAGTTGCAGCTTCGATAAATGTTCGTCCTTTATTGATTGCTAGTAATATTTAGTATCAAATAATAATAAAATATGCTTTGTTTCGTTAGTGATAGACGATGGTTTTTCTATCTAATTATTTTTAATTAGTCACTGAAAAATATAATTGGCAACATTACTTACTTTGTTTTCAATTACACTATTGTTTATAATTGTTAGTTTGTGGCAACACTCCGTATTCCGTAAACACTAAAAATAGTGTTGCAACATTGTAAAAGTTTTGTTCAATGGTAAGTTGTTTGTTAACTTCATACTTATACGTACCTACGGAACCATAAAAGCTTTTTACACATTACGTACCCAATTTTTGTGTAGCAGTAGACGTGAAAATATTCCTACAAATGTTTCCAGTCCTTCCATCGAATAGAGTCGACGTCGGTCTCGAGCCTCGAGTCCCGGAGACTCGAGTCTGGAAAACACTTTCAATAGTTTCAAATGATGTTTGCTCCAGCGACGTGAACTTACAGTTCAACGAGGATTGCTTCGTTGGAACTTTACACTCGAATACTCACACGTAGTCACGTAGAGAAACAAATTGCTAGTTCTTCTACTCATACATTCACTTGTAACTAACTATGTAAACAAATCTTGGAAGTCACACACGCGGTGACGAAACGATAGAGCGGAGAGGTTGGATCTCAGAAAAGAGAAGTAAACAGAACGGAAATGAGAAGGAAAATCTGTCGCCAGGTATTATGACAGAGTTTTGCTTGAACATTCTCATTTATGTCAACGCATCGAACTCCGCATCCAAAGAACTTGGACCTTACCTTTTTGGGTTACGTCTCAAAGTTCTTTGTCCGCATCACAGCTGCTAACTGATTTCAAATAACTGACGTTTAGTTAATATGGGTGCAACTGGCTACAAAAAAAATCTTACAAAAATGCCTTGACACCCGTTCTAATTTAAACAATTATTTTTCTCTTTTCTGTGGGTTGGATAGTGGAACTCTTCTGTAACAACTTGTTGATTACACTTGATGATGAATGTCTCGTAAAGGGGGGGAGTTGAACTCTTCTATAACTACTGTTAGTTTTAAAAGTGCAAACCATGCAAAGTGCTCAATATGTTATTCTTACTCTTTCTCTCCCATTTGTTGGACGGCAGTTCGTTTTAACCAAATGCACACGTCTGTTACGGGCTTTAACGAGCCACATAAGCGTGTTTTTAGGTTTTGTTAAATAGTTATGTAGTATATAATGGACCCGGGTATGTCCTAAAACTGCGACCAGAACCACCGGAGGATGAGCAGCAGCGTCCTGTTAGTACACGGTGAACGTACTGCGATCTCCAAGCCGCCTGCCAAGCGTGGGGATTATGGCAACACCCCTCTCTAAGAGGGAGGCCTTGTTCAGCAGTGGACATTTAATGGCTGATGATGTGATATAATGAAAAACCTTTGGTTATTATATTATTATACAATTAAATAAAGAGTTGAAAAATAGCTTGCCAAACGGTAAGTGCCACGCTTATCCATAACTGTTCCACCTCCAATGTTTATACCCAGAATGTTTACTGCAAAATATCTAAAATATTTTGCGCCTTTGCGCTCTACTTTAGATAGATTTTAAATCTCACTAGCTGTGTCCCGCGTGGATATTCCCCTAGGAACTATACATTTCCCGGCATAAAAAGTAACAAATGTCACTCTCATCATCATCAGCCAGAAGACGTCCACTGCTGAACATAGGCCTCCCCCTTTAACCTCCACACTGAACGACAGCCTGCCTTTTGCATCCACTGGATGCCCGCGACTATCATGTAACGCGACGAAATGTCACTCTGCGGCCCTCCAACTATATCTACGCAAAAAATCACGTAGATTCATTGCTCACTAAATTTGTTGCGTAAATAGGGAGACACAAATTGTAAAAAAAACTTATCACATTTATTATAATAGTATCAATTATGCCCTGTATTTTCACTAAAATATCACCAATCAACTAGGTGTCACCAAATATTTTGCACACTACTGCTTGTTCGCTGCATGTGATAAATACTTTCCCAGACGGATCGCAGAAGGAATCTACCAATATTTCACATGACGTTTTCTGCCATCGATTTTTCTTATCACGGTCGTGAAATCTCAAATAATAAGCAAGTGTACAAACCGCGGTGTAGGTACTAGGACATTTACCAATACAGTCAGTGTTGTGTATCGTAGTGACAACCCTGCGATTTTTTAATATCAAGTGAGGGTAGGAGAACAAAACACCCGCTCTTCTCGCCGGACTCCCCCGCAGTGTTCAGTCAGCTCGTGACCACGTGAGATGTAGTACCTATTTTTACCCAAATAAAATAATGCGCAATAAGTCAAATCACGAAAGTTTAAAAGTTACAATCTTTCTCTGCAAAATTAAACGGTTTCTGTGCTACATTGTTCCGTCGCCGTTTATTAAACTGCAACATTTTAATATACAAACACTGCAATTAAATATTTTCGCAGCCATTCCAACGTTTCCAGTTATTTACATTTTTTTCATTAGCACAAACATCCTCATCCATGTTTCATTTAAACAGGCCGAGCCTTTAAATATTTACCCTCGACTGCTCGCTAAATTACCTCACGGGAGGGGAGACCAGCCGGGGGAGGGGGGAGGGGAGTTATTGTAGTTTTAAAGCAAACAGGCTTTGTAAACGGCGAGTGTCTAAGTGACTAAGTTACCAGGTTGCGGGAGTCAGGTGTCTATGGGATGTTTAAACTGTAGACAAACCAGTTTGCGGCACTTAGTTTATGTACATACTCTTTTATGTATGAACGCTTAATAAACTAATCTGTTTTTGTAGGTGTTTTTTAGTAGGTGCGGAACTTAACTAACTTTATTCACTTACAAAGTTACGTTTTTTGTAAGTATAAGTTTAATAGACGGAGTGTAGGTATATCCCGTAGCCATCATTGTGAACAATTTTTACTATGGAAGCAACATCGCGGAAAATCTCAGCTTTTCGCTTTTCCATTTATTTGTTTGACTGTAATTGACCGTTTTCTATGAAATAACTGTTTTTTTAATATTTTTGTGAAGTGCGGATTTTTTTTAAAAAAGTCATGATTAATAATATAATAAGATGGACTCGCTAATATTTAAGTTAAATTTAAGTCTCGAGAAACTTACGTATAAGAGAATAAAAAATTGTTTAAATTAGCAAATAAAGATATAGACGATTTTATCCACGGTGTAAATTTATTAATAAACTAAATATATTTAAAAAAAAAAAGGTTTACATGATAAACTTGTTATCAAACCACGTTTTCTGAACCGTTGATAAATACACACAATCCTTTATCCTATCTCATAGATATTTTCCCGTTATGGCCCATTACTGTATTGGCGTTTATATTTTATGGGCTATTTTGTTATTACATTTTTACAAGCTACGTCCCGTGGTTTCATCTGTCTAGACATTTTCTCGGCTAGTGCGTAATAAGGGTCAGTTGTTTCCTCTTAAGTAAAACAAATATAAGTAGTAGCAAGTACAGTTAGACTGCCCAGAGACCGTTGAAGGTCTAAAGAAAATCCAAATGCTCAAGCCCACTACCAGTTGGCAGCGTACCCAGCATGCTGGTGGCATTACCACGCTGAATGGCAATGCTTATGCGTTGAGCCAGAAACACGCCAGACCAAAATGGTCACGCGTCGCATTAACCAGGCGCTCTGAAAGGTTTTTGAAAATGAGGTGAGCTCCCGGTAAGTAAATTATACTGAAATTAATATTGTAAATGTTGGTATGTATTTTTGTATTTTTAAGAATTAAGTCTATACACATTATCTTTCTTCGTGTTAATTGGTACGTATATATATTATGTATTTTATTTATAATATTTATGGTATGTATGCAGCATTGCGTATTTAGTGTATATATGAATGTATATAATATGTACGTGTATATTTATTTATATTTTAGTGCACCACCGACCGTTTTTCAACTTCTTTAGTTCTGTCCATCCAAAGGTTGCCTGGAAGAAATCGCTTTAGGCGATAAGGCCGCCCATTATACTGCCGTATATTTGTTTTCTATGTTAGTTTGTTTCTTTTGTATTTAAGGTGTGTAATAAAGAAATATTGTATTGTATTGTATTGTATTGTATTGTATGTATTACAGTTAACTGACTCGGATAGTAATTACTTAGGGTTGCAGTCATAGTGAAATCTGCACAATGCGCTGGAAAGACCACAGCACTGCTGTGCTGATGGCGTTTGTATAGGTGACCGGTGGAAGTAGTTATACTCTGGACACTGTTGCGTAGTTTGTTCATTTGTCATAATATATCTCCTCCTGCCCAGTTCGTTTGCTCATTGCTGAGCATCACGATGCTCCCGATCATTTGTAATGTGGCGAAAAAATCTGCTTCCATCTTTGACGGCCTCCAGCCTGCTACATTATGTCAGAGATGTTCGCAAGCTCTTTTGACACTTGGTCGGACCATCTTTTGGACTGCGACTCGTAGGCTTTTTCCCTCCATTTTGCTGGTCACTATTAAATTTTCCAGGTCGTTGGAGAACTTTCAGGCGATGTTTCCAAAATACTGCAGCACCCTATGCAGACAAAAGGTCGAGAGTCTCTATGTAAGTTTTACTTCCTTAACGATTGAGACATTTGTTCTACAAGCAGTCCACAGAATACATAGCATGACGCATGCATCACAACCAGTGCCACATTTCAAAAGCATCGATGCGTCGTTGTAAGACTCAGTGATAATTTAAAGCGATGGTGACTTTAATAGTGAACTTTTTTTAAATATATCTAAGACGCGACGTCCATCCATAAACTGAGTTATGTTTAATGTTGGCCTGTCCTACATGAAAATGGAGAAAGATAACAGAGTCCCGCGCTGACGAGGTCCCAACGCCGTCGGTTCACAAGTCACCGCTACGTCCGTACTCGCACCCGTGGAGCCGCTGCCCGTCAGTCGCCGGCAGTCGGCCCCAGCCCCCGGCCGCGCCGCCCGCCCTGTGCCGCCCGCGCTCGCCATTTGCTACGAACTTACACTCGTCACTTGCGGAACCATTTCATATATAGATAATCAAACTTGTGAAGTTTCCTCTGTTAGCGGTAAGTTTAAATTTAAGTATGTCTTTCTCATGTTATAATTTAAATTGAGAATAATACTTCTAATTTGTAAAACAATCAAATATTCATAAAATAAAAATTCAACGATAATGACAAAAACAATATTTTGCAAAATATTTAGTAAAAAAGAGCGCCATCAGCGCACCGATATGCCACCACCGTGCGAAGGCACAAGGGGTATGTCCAATTGATTTGACATACCCCTATGTGCAATATTGTCCAATCGATTTGATTGAATTACCTTGAAATTCTATTGCATTTAATATATATCTAGCGTATAACAAATAATAATGTTGGTAGTTATTAATTTTATTAATAGAATTGGTTTAAAATGTGTGACATTTCTTTCAAAGTTCTCTAGCGCTAAACTTTCGACAAATTGTAGCACACTGTGAGAACAAGTTATGTCACTATTATGTACGGCAATTTATTAAAATTCGACTTTGATAACTCCTGTTCAATTCTGTCCTGTTTAATATATAAAGATGTGATTTTAAATAAGCATATTGTTTAAATTTTGCAGTATTATGCTTAGTCGCTACTTCATAGTATGTTTGTCATACGTCAGGGAAGCCCTCACAATCCCATCCGAGATCATATTTATCTATCGTCTAACTTGTTAAGTCTTGATTTTTTAATTTTAAGTTCTTTTTTGAAACACTACTATCAAAATACTGTGATTTTCGTGATTTGAACTCCACGCTCATCTAAGTTTCATGAGTTCGATAAGCAATTAAAATTATGTTTCCATACGAAGCATAAAAATATGGTTTAACAGTTTGCCTGCAATGTTTAAACACAATAAACATATTTCACGGAAGCCGCACGTTGTTTGTTATTAAACAATAATGCCTCGGCTCGTACAAGTAGGGCAGATTGTGATCCCGCTACCATTCCAACCAACGTCCGGAACTTACGAAACAGATTATTACACAAGCCGAATAAATCCATATTTCCAGACACGTCGCCATAACTTTCCCTGCTTTACGATGTTCTTGGATTAACCGGCGTTACCACCACATACCGGCTCGTGCCACTCTCGCATAAATCTTGCCCCACTGACGTACCAACAAGACATTGGACTCCACAAACTTATCGCGGTATTTTTGAAAGCTTTTGGTACTTAGACCCAAGGGCGAGATTCGACTTTGTCGAGTGTTCTGATAGCGCGGTATAACCGAAAGTTAGTCTGTTATAATGTAACTTTTCCCATTGTGACGTGTCACCGCTACTCCCCCCCTCCCCTTAGTTTGTAACCTGCGTCTGTAGTAATTAGCCCCGAAGGGTGAAACAGAAGTCGCTCTTTGTACTTTCCACTTTCGGTAATTTAAGAAAAATAACTTTTTCCCTGGACGGTTTTCTTTCAGAGTTTATTTTGTTTAGAGTACTTTTGAAGTCGGTCTTTATTTTTTGGTGGTTTCATTAGCAAAGTTTGAGACAGATAAGCCAGATTTCTTTGTGTTCCTCACACAATTTACTAGATTTACATCTTCGGGCATTTTAATTTCGTTTCGTAAAAATGTAACTTGTTAAAACTTGGTAACTTATTAGTAAAACTATTTAACATTTGGACTCTCTCACATTGAATGCAAACATCAGGTTTAAAACAAAACACTCCGAATAATATATACAAACTACTCAAAACTGCATTAAAGCTGAGTGCACTTAAATATTATTTCGTATGAAACAACACTCGAAAGGCGGATTACTCGGTCTCTAGCCGCTCTATTCTCTCGATTTTTACTATAATAGCTAGTGGTCGCGGGCAGGCAGGTAGTTGTTTGCGTCAGAACACGGTGGGCGGCGCATTCTACTGTAATGCGAGCAAATACATCATAGATCATCAAATAGAGCCATAAGTCATAAGTAATTTATTGATAAAACGTCAATTTACACGTCAAATAACAAATGTTCACTTAAAGTGAGAAAAATTACAATAATAATTACTTAATTGATTAAATTAGACTATATAATTGCATTACAGAAATAATAAAAAAAAATAAAAAAAAATACATGTCATACAATTCTTACCTATATGGTAAACATTCATATGTCAAATCTATAAAATTCGTCGAATCTGTAAAAAGACTGCTCGATGCATAGATAGAGCATAGATATATAAGTTTCTGTAAACTTTAGTACTTTCTAGTCGCATCGTGTGCGATTATAGAGAAAGTGAGTAAAAGACATTAAAAATCGGCGTAATTAAGTACGTAGGTATCAAATTTATTTCAATTTCGGAATTCGATACGTAATTTACGCACGCGAGTTCGTACTTCGCCCACAGAGTCGAATCGCTAGTAATACATAGTTATGACAATTTGATACAATTTGCGTTTGACACTTTATTTGAAAATTACCACGTAGAGGCTTAGACACTGGTATCACCACTTAGCGGCCGCAATTCGAAATCAAGCAACATTTTCGATGAAAATATTATAGCATTGCCAATTCCATTCCACAACCTTACCACGGTAAATATCCCGTAAATAATCATATAACTTTAGTGAACAACCGTGATAGTTTAAAACAGTGCTTTACTGCCAATTTATCGTTATGGTCTCTGGAAAAATATACATTTTTGTTCAGTTGGTGTCCATTTATTTGACGATACGATACGTGACTTTAAGTTTTTGACACAGAAAAGAGAACTAATTGATTCTTTTTTTCTTTTCTGTGGTTTTTGGTTCATATGAATTGTTTGTATGATAAGACGTGTCAAGCTACGTGCCTAAAAACTTACCAGATTCTCGTGGAAATTAAAAAAAATTGTACACAACGATTTGGTTCCACCTTTAGATACGTAGGTACTATTCAAGAATAAAACTCCCTGTCGTGCCCTGGTTTCCTGGGAAGTATCAATCGAGCCATTATCATAGCTATAGTGAATACATTTCTTCTAAATCAACGTGCTTAATCTGCGAATGCACTATCACTTACTATCAGGTGAATTGGAAGCTAAACGTAGATATACATTCAGTAAAAATAAAAAATAAACACAAGGCACGCCGGGCCATTGTACTTAAAGCTTTTTGTTTAATGAAATGGTTACCGCGGGCTGACATTATGCTTTCATACGTTGATAAACCACGTCCTCTAATCGACAAATCCTCAGAAATTAGTTTTAAATAAGCCGAAATTTATACTTCAAGAGTTACGCTGAGTAATAGGTGAGCAAATAAGCTTACACTTGAAATAGGATTCAAATCACAAAGTTCACAAAAAAAAACTTTTTTTATTAGAGTAGAGTTAGTGAGAACACGGCCGCAGGCTCCGCAGCAGGGAGGTTGTATCAGTGCACTTGTGAACTACATCGGAACAGTGAGCTGAGAGCCGCTAATGGACCCAGCCTGCGGTCTAACTCATCAGCGCAGCGTGTCTCATCCTGGAGGCCAACTACAGCTCTCTTACAGACACATATTTAACATACATGTTAGCTCTACCACAAAATTCATGAAAAAAGTGTCCTTAGTTTACCTAGGCACATAATATTAACTTTTTTATTTTTTATTATAGGTTTACAGAACTGGAAATACACATATAGAACTTAATTAAACAGTAAACAATATGAGGAACATAGAACTCAATTTTTTCGAGTATACGGGGGCTATTAATAAGGCCATTAATCAGCTTATGCAGAAAAACGACATCAGCTATTTTTCTTCGCTGTACTACTTGCTGTACTTATACATACATTTTAGAAATACCTAACAACAAAGGAATTATGTGCCGTTGAAATGTCTAATTTAGTTTGCATCAGTTAGAAGCCTGAAAGCACTGATTACTATAATAGTTATAGATACCACGGTTTTAGACTAACTTTGGTTTGGATAATGTTGAGTGCTAACCCGAAATTGCTTAGAGCTTAGAGCATAAATTGTGGTTAGGTTTGCTTTGGTTTTGCTAGGTGGTTTGAAATCAAGTGATTTCAATAACAAGATGTAATCAAAAGCAATTTTGGCGGCAAAAAATTAGTTGATCACGTTTACGTGTCAATATCAGCAGAAATATGCACACAAAGGAAATATATAAACTAATAGTATAAACTCTTTATTGTGCACATCAGAAATAAAAATAATAATATCATAATATAGAAAACTTCCGAGCTAGTGCCACAAGTAACGGCCTTATTACTAAAATTCAGTCATTCCACTCTGACCAACTGAACGGACCAACTAGTTGTGCAGAATGGAACTTGATGAAGCGTTTTGTTCCAATCAAATCAACTGGTTGGTCAGATACTTACTTTGGTAAATATGTTCTTAACGAACCAACTGGATAAATGGTGCATCTCTTTCAGGGAACCATCAGGTGGAAAGGAGACGTACCAGTAGAGATGGGGGTAGATATAAACACTTAAAATAATAAAAGAAAAATGCAAAAAATTCAATATTTTTCTAAAAAATAAAACTAAAAACTTACTATTTTAAGGCCATGAAGATATGCAAATCTTAACATTATCGTTCGTAAGATCTTTTAACAATTTAGAAATTTTGCGTACACCTTAGTTTGTGCTTCAGTTCCGGTGATGCAATAACCAATATTGTAATAAAAAAGTGCTGCCAGAATTAAAAATAATAATCATCAATTAAATAAAATTAATAATAAATATTTTTTTTTTTTTTTTTTTATAAAAGAACCCTGCTCATCACTGTGCGTCCGCTCGTCTCCTGCACCGCGGGTAATCCGCGAGTGTTTCAGATGTTCCATTGAGCGCGTCCCAGTTGTGAAGTGTCGCTCTAATGTGTTGCCGAGGTACACTTCACTGCTGAATCACATGCCAATAGGACGTGTACAGTGAGCCTGGTACACCGCGCGTGGGTCCTCTGTGTGGAGCGGGTCGGCTGGGAGAGAAGACCGATAACAGCTTCATAATGTGTGCACATCACTGCAGTGGCCGGCCACTTAAATATTTTTGGACGTTAAAGTATGCCATGGCGTAGCCGAGGACAGCATACATGAGTCCACAAAGTTCTAATGCCACCAAGGATTGTATAATACTTTTTTCAAGTGTTGCATGGATGTTCACGTAAAATTATATATCATTGTTATCGGCTTTTTACATAACTATACATAATTATAATGCTAAACATTGCCTAGCAACCTTTTTTTTTTTAAATTCTAACCGCTATACATTTGCCCCTTTTTAGTAGAAAAGTAAGTATCAAGCCTTCTTGCACTTTGTAATATTGTACATACGTTCTAGATAGAGTAGACAAAAATTCTACTTTATCAACAAACGATGATTTAAAGTTCAACTTTCGTTAGAAGTGTGTTTCAACTTTTTATTTCGGTGTGAATTTTCGTTTTCTCCTGAATGTGACCTCGCAATAAGTCATCAAGTTGTTCCCTGCACTATATCACGTCGCATTCCCTTGAAACTTGGAATGATGAGCCCTTTGTCTCTCGTGTCCCACTTCGAACAGAAGGATACGGTTTTACCGCCATGTCGACACATAAAATGTTTACTGTACGTACCTACTCGTAGATGCTTTACGGACGTCGACATACATATCTAATTTTCTTTTTACTACTTGAATTGTCTATTTTACTTAGCTACTCAAAGGTATTTTTTTCTCCTTTTTACCAGCATTAATGCATTAATTGTTGGTAATTTTATTTACAGTCAAATAACCGTGCATTTGAGTTTAATTTAATACAAAATTAAAATCGAGCATAAGTTGTAATCTGGCAAACATCAAAGAAAAATAATTATCAAGCATAAAAAAAATGGCCTCATATACCGAAGTGTTAGCAATGCTTCTTTTCATGCATGTACTATGACTAGCTATGGAGAGGGCTATGCTCGAGGTTTCCCTATGAGATCGAATCAGAAATAAGGAGATTCATAGACGAACGAAAGTCACCGACATAGCCCACCGGATTAGCAAGTTGACGTGACAGTGGGCAGGGCACATAGTGCGCAGAACACATAGCCAATGGGGCCGAAAGGTTGTCGAATGGAGACCACGGACCGGTAAGCGCAATGTAGAACGTCCACCCACAAGATAGACAGATGACTTAAAAGAGACCGCAGGGAAACGCTGGATGCAGGCCGCTTCCAACCTTTTTGGTGATCGACTGGGAAGGCCTATGTCCAGCAGTGGACGTCCTATGAAAAGAAAAGAACTCATGAAAATGAAAGAATTTTTCTTTAACAAGTTCGTGTTGTGAAATGAAATATATATTGCCTCGAAGTATTTTACGAGTAGGTACTACTAAAGACTTGTTACTTATTATAACACAGCTTAATACTTTTACAAAAACGGTTTTTCGAATCTTCAGTACAATACTATGCTTAATACTTATTAGAAAACATTTCTTTGTTGAAAGCATTAATGGCGTCAATACAATAATTCTATAAATCAGTTGGGTTTTACAACTTTAGACTTTAAATGAATGTGGAATTTAGGTTCATTTTGATGTGTCTCCGCCCAGTCAAATATGACACCGAAGCAAGAGCACGTGCACTTTGCTCCGCTCTACGCCGCCGTGGGTAGTCATAGCGATAAACATGCCTCCACGAAAAGGTCCCGCATTTGAACTTTTCCGTCTCCTTTGTAAGTTCCATTGTAGTCGGCACATCGGCTATTAACCGTAAAATGCGCAGCCTTCCGCGAGGTTTTCACGTCCATTTCACGTTTCAAAAAATAGGCGCTCGAACCTCCGCCGCGCGCCGCACATACCAAGGTCGCAATATCGACACTGGCACGCCGAATAACTCACCATTTGCATGCAAACTGTCCGCCGCCCTCCGACCCACCGAGACATCTCAGCTCCTGCGATAACCACCGTCGACTTACACCAAACGTGTTCACTTTCTATTCTGCAGACGCGGCAATGTACGCCGCGTTCACTTTTAGAGTCCTCCTGAAAAAGTATCTCGTGCGTTATTCCCCCGACAAAGTTGCGGTAAACTGTTATGATTTAGTAATTTAAAACAACTGTGCTTTGAAGTTTGCTGGAACCTGATGCGTGGCTGTTAGAGAATGCCGTCGGGTCTCGTTCGGAGTTTCTAGCTTTATGTAGATTTCCCACTACGGCCCTAATGTTAGGCTAGTTAGAGTAAATAGCTGACAAAACATTAACTATGTGAAGTGAGAATAATGTTAGACAAAGTATGGGTACCATATTGAGTCTGCGTAGTTTGTTGCAGGTTTGTAGTTACTATAAGTCACATTGTTTAACAATTTTGTAGGAAACAAAAGGTAAAACAGAAAGCGTGCAGATAAACAAGTATACACACACACACACACCAACGTCCACTGCTGAACAAGGCCTCCCTCTTAGAGAGGGGTGTTGCCATAATCCCCACGCTTGGCAGGCGGCTTGGAGATCGCAGTACGTTCACCGTGTACTAACAGGACGCTGCTGCCCATCCTCCGGTGGTTCTGGTCGCAGTTTTAGGACATACCCGGGTCCGGGTTAAACAAGTATGCAAGTTCATAATTATCAAAAGAGCTGATTAAAGGGAAAATTGAGGTGAAAGTTTTAATGAAAGCGCGTAGAGCGTACAATGTGAACAGCTTGTAATATCAATAATAAATATAGTTTATTTATTTATTCGCAGGAAAACGGGCGTGCGGTCCCGGTGCTGGTGGTGGTCGCACTCTCCGGGGTCAAAGTATGCGATCCCGACGACCAGGTGAGTCACACACGGGGTCACACGGAGACGTGGAACTAACGAAAGGAGGTCGTTGTATTCATCATTGTGAATAACTTTTACTACGAGACCTATCCGCTGTTTAATATAACAAATAATCATTCAAACTCAAAAAAAATTATATATTATAACAGTGTGTATATAAAAGCTGTTTTTTTTTTTTTTTCTATTCTAGGTTTATAATTTTCTTTAGGCGTTTACAGTATACTTACAGGATGATCCATCATCATCATTTCAGCCGTAGGACGTCCACTGCTGGACATAGGCCTCCCCCATCGATCTCCAAAAGGGCCGCTTGGAAGCGGCCTGCATCCAGCGTTTCCCTGCGGTCTCTTCATTGCCTATGTTCTTGTTCAGCAGTGGACGTCTTTTGAGAACTTTACAAACTTAATGAAAAACGGAAACTTACCTACACGTAACTATGACCAAAACAAAACTCAGCAGATTCTTTTTTGACGTGGGGTAAATTTTTACGTGGGGGAGCACACCTTCTAAATCATGTGTGCCTGTGACTGCAGGCTCCAGTATCTCTAGAGAAACACACATGAGCATTTGAGATAAAGCTCCTTTCGGAAATAGAAGCTAGCTGAAGTTAATTTTCCATAAAACAACAACGTTAGCTATGGAAAGCACTCCTCGCTGAGCTTGTTTGATCAGATCCCCACTTCCAACCACCCCCGTGCCCAGAGGTTCCATTTTAACAGCAAGCGGGAGATTCCGATAGTCGTGTTCTATTTCCGGTGACCGGAGCTACAAGTAGTTGTTTTATTCGCAGAGTGTGCGCATGTCGCACGCGCTACGTCGCATCCTGTACGCGACGTGTGAGTCGGTGCGCGCGCTGTTCGCGGTGGTAGCGCGCGAGCCGCGCTCCGAGCCGGCGCCGGCGCGCACCTACTGCCACGCCTTCGAGACCGACACGCCCGACCAGGTGAGTCACGTGACGGAGCATCCCACACACTGTGTGTGGAGAGGGTGCCGAGAGGGAGCGTGTCGGTTATAAATACAACGGGGAGTGTTCTGAAGAACTGTTTGATCTGATGCCGGCGTCACAGTTTTACCATCGCACTAGCCGCCACCGCCTGAAATTACATCCACACATCATGGATCAGTGGAAATCACTCTGTACGATTCATACGATCTTTCTTGCTTCACACCTGCTAAATGTGGAATGAGCTACCTTTCGCGGTGATTCCGAGAAGCTACAACATGGGATTCTTCAAAAGGCGAGTTAAGGGGACTGTTCCCGTATATCTCATATGTCGATATAAAATTAATGAGTGTGAATTTCCAAAAAAGTAACAAAATCATGTCATGTGTCTATTATAACATTACAAACATTTTGCTTGGTGTCTACCAAGACATGATTTTGTTACTTTTTGGAAATTCACACTCATTGATTTTATATGTTCAATAATGTGAAAATGTGCGAGCGAGAGAGCTGCAGAGGGTATACAGGACCCTTAATAGAGTCCTTAAGGGTCGGCAAAGTATTTGTGATACCTCTGTTGTTACAAGTATCCATAAGCGACGGTGACTGCTTACCATCAAGTGGCCCGTCTGCTTGTTTGCCATCTACGGCATAAAAAAAAGGTTTTTGTGTTTGTGAGTGGGTGAAATAAGAGAAATAATAGTAATTAAATGAAAAAACCAAATTGTTTTGATTCATGAGAGCTTTCTCCTACTTTAGTACGGAAACAAAACTGGTCGTTATTATTTTGTAATAATATAACAGCTGGACGTAGCTCATACAAATATTGAGTGTAAGCCACTGCCGCAGCTTGGCGCGGAGATATGAGTGTAGGAGTCCGGCGGGACTGCGGACTCTCTCATATATTCCACTGAATGTTGCACTGGCCGAGACAAATCTTTACTCATTTTAACAACAAATTAGTAACAAGTAAGTATGAGCGTATATATATATACTATATACTCACGTCTACACACATCTGCTTATAGTTATAAATGACATTGGGGCCTATGCAATCAATCAATCAATCAATCATTTATTTTTTCAATTTGGTACAGTTATGTACACTTTTGAACGTCAATAGCTATACAATGCAAATGATTTGTAATACAAATGTATGAATAATAAATATCATTAATAATTTTGTCAAATAAATTATACTTAATTTAAATTTTATACAATGTCAATATTCTCTATAGTCAAGATTTCCAAGCCCGTTTGTCCTCTAAAAAGTCATTAATAGTATAGTATGCTTTTTGAATTAGATTTTTTTTTTAATATTTGTCATTTAGGCTTGTCAAACATTCGGGTAATAAATTATAAAAACGCACACAGTTGACAGCAACATGCGTTTACTATCTTGTTCGCGCATTACAATATAATATCTAAAAATGAAATGATTAAATGTACTTACAAATAATGTACTTACAAACAATGTACTTACAATATCAAAAAATAGAAAAACGTCAAACGTTGAGAACGTCATTTAAATTATGAAAAATTGAAAAATAATATAAATCATTGTGAAATCTTTATAATTTGCGGCCCTGCGTCTCGTTTTTACTAAATAGATTGAAAATAAAGATCATTTCAAGTTTATCAATTACCAATGGCCCCAAGTCGCGGGTTCTCCAGGGCGCAGCCCACCGCGCAGTGTCAATAGTGAGTGACACTGTCATGGTTTTTATATTTGTTTATTTTTTGTAATGAATACAATGAATGAATAAGATTTGTTGGCTTAATGGATTCTTCAAGAGAAGAGTATTCCACTCCCATAGGGAGTGATGAAGAATTTGATCCAGGGCCGCCTCCGCCGCCACAGTCCGTGCGGCGTAGCAGGCGGCCACCAGACAATCCTCCACGACTGTCGTCTCCGCTCCCACAACCACCGGAGCGGCCCGACGTCATCTCTTCTTTAACGGCTAATTCTCAATGCAATAATAATTATTTTCATTGTAACCAATGTTCCGATGGTCGCCAGTTTAAAGGGCGTCGCGGCCTCAACATTCACATAGCCAAAATTCACAACCAAATTCCACTTTCTGACCAAATCATAATTTCAAGACATAACAGTTCTACTCCTATATCGACAAATTTGGATATCCCTTTTGAACAATTACTTAGTGACCTAAATTCAAAAGTTCGTGTAGTTAAAAGAATCCCGAGGGGAGCAAGATTATCTCTTGCAAAGTCGCTATCCATAGCCATCAACAAGTGTATTGACCATCAACACCATAGCCCGGAATCTTGGCAAGATCTTCTTACATTTGCTTACCGCCATTTCCATGCTCCATCCAACATTAAAAAATCATTAACCGCCGTTTTAAAATCTAACTGCATCTCTAACAATAGTAACTTTAATTTTGACATAATATCACGTGCCCCGGCAAAACCACACAACATTTATAAAATAGTAGAGAATAAAGCTATGGATGGCGATTTACGAAATGCCGCAAGGATTTTGTTCTCTGATGATACCCTTGCTCCCAACAATGCTCAGACACTGGATGCCCTGCGCGATAAGCACCCCTCGGCCAACTCAACACCAACCCTTTCGGTCTTTGAAATTAAAATTGAAGACACTTTGGATGCCATTATGTCATTTCCAAATGGATCTGCAGGCGGCATCGACGGAATAACGCCCCAACATCTAAAAGATTTGACCAGTGTATCCGTCGGGGACGCAGGCAGGACTTTGGCAAATGACATTACAAAATTCTGCAACTTTTTGTTTGATGGATCTATTTCTGATACCTTTAAACCTTTTCTATTCGGGGCCCGTCTCTGCGCTTTTAATAAAAAAGACGGTGGTGTCCGCCCTATCGCTATTGGATGTACTTTTCGCAGACTAGCTTCCAAACTAGCCTGTAGAAAAATGTCTCCAAAATTAACACCTTTATTTCAACCCATTCAGCTAGGATTTGGTAGTAGGGGAGGTTGCGAGGCAGCTGTACATTCAGTTCGTACTTTTCTTTCAACCGATGGCGAAGCGGATGTACTGCTCAAGGTTGATGTGAAAAATGCGTTTAACTGTATTAACCGGTCAACCCTCCTGAACGAAGTTTACATCCATACACCAGAAGTCTATAACTATATTTGGCAATGTTACAGTTCCCAATCAAAATTATTCTATAATGACAAACAAATATCTTCAGAAGCTGGCGTCCAGCAGGGTGACCCTTTGGGACCAGCACTCTTCGGTTTAGGAATTCACCCCATAATATCTAATTTAAATTCAAAATTAAATGTCTGGTACCTAGATGACGGAACTTTAGGAGGTAAAGTGGACACAGTAAAAAATTATTTTACAAGAATCATAAATAATTTTGGGAAAATAAATTTAGAGCTAAACTTAGGCAAGTGTGAGCTGTTTGTTTCGTCCAAATTCAATGACCATGACCGTGAAGATATCATTCAAAGCTTTAAGGACATTGCACCGGAAATTAAAATTTTAGAAAAGAACTCACTTTACCTCCTAGGGGCGCCTCTATTCGAGGAAAGTGTTGGACCTCTTTTAGAAAAAAAATCTAATACACTTTCGGTAAACATCAACAGATTGGGCTTTCTAAATTCTCATATCGCCTATACCATTTTAAAATATTGCCTTTTTGTTCCAAATTTCACCTATGTCTTAAGAGCATGCCCAATCTGGAAACATACGCAATTTTTAGAAAACCTCGATGCCACCCTCAAAACTTCTTTGGAAAAAATTCTAAATTTAAACCTCGAAAACAATTCCTGGATTCAAGCTTCCTTACCTATTCGATCTGGTGGTATCGGAATCAGAAAAATTTCCAGTGTAGCTCTTCCGGCCTTTCTTTCATCTGTACACAGTGTATCCAAACTGTGTTCTCTAATCTTGAAAACATCACCCGTTCGGATTCACTGTGCTGCTGATGCAATTGAGGCCTGGAAAACTGTCTGTCCCAATGGAGATATACCTAAGGAACCAAAACGTCAAAAACTATGGGATGCTCCATTGGTACAGAGAGTCCAACAAGATTTGACTCAAAATTCTTTCAGTGACCAAGATCGCGCAAGGCTTCTTGCTGTTTCCGAGCACGAGTCCGGGCAGTGGCTCCATGCCCTTCCTTCTGCCAACCTCGGAACTCTGTTCGACAATGGCAGCTTCCGTATCGCCATCGGTCTTCGATTAGGAGCTGCTATTGTCGAACGACATTTGTGTCCGTGTGGAAGCGGCGTCGATAAAAATGGACTTCATGGACTCTACTGCCAACGTAGTGCTGGTAGATTTTCCCGCCACGGCTCCATAAATGATATCATCAAACGGGCGCTTGCCACCAGCAACATCCCTGCTGTTCTCGAGCCGGTGGGGATAGTTCGGGATGATGGCAAGCGCCCTGATGGCTTAACTTTGATCCCCTGGGAGCGGGGAAGGGCTCTCGTTTGGGACGCTACATGCGTCGATACGTTAGCCCCTTCTCACCTCAGGGGGACAATTCAAAAAGCTGGAGCCGCGGCGGAGGCAGCAGAAGACGCCAAGCGGCGCAAGTATGCATCACTTTCAAGTGAATATATATTTGTGCCGCTTGGCGTCGAAACTTTTGGTCCATGGGGTCCATGTACGAAAAAGTTTATTAAAAAAATTTCGCCACAATTAATTGACGCCGCTGGTGACAAGAGAGCTGGCTCATTCCTCGCGCAGAGAATTTCTTTAGCAATTCAACGCGGGAATGCAGCCAGCGTTCTTGGCACTTTACCACACGGGCAACATCTTGTTTTTGATTTTTGATTATATTAGTGTTAATTAGTAATAGTTAAGGCTTTTTTTTATTTTCTTTGTTTGTTATACCTACCTATGTACATAAATGAATATAAATATACATGTAAGATAAATACTTACAAATATAATTATAAGAAACAATACTTCAAGTAAAAAAATTATTACAAAATGTCAAATGAAAACTTCATATTGGTAGTAACAAGTATTTATATACTCTCGGAGGAAAATTAAGAGGATGTGTTATTATATGAGTTCTGAGAAATCTCGGATTGGATGTGTTCTGAATTCCGTTTAATGAACTTCCCGTGAAATAGTTTTTTTTTTTTTTTTTTTCAATTAATAAATTTTACAATTGCCTACGTCGTTGATGATTAACTCTTTATTGTTTACACCATTAAATTTCATACAGAGGACAACTCTTAAAAACCAGTGTAACAACTGGCGGTCTTATCACTAAAAGTGATATTTTCCAGGCAACCGTTGAAAGCTTTAGCCGTAATTTCTTATGTAGCCAGTAACAAAAGAGTGCAAAATACATTAAAGTAAGACAAAATTGCCGATTAATGATGCGAGAAAATAGGTTCAGCGTTCGTTTGAGAGTTAATATACGTTGGACCCGGGTATGTCCTAAAACTGCGACCAGAACCACCGGAGAATGGGCAGCAGCGTCCTATTAGTACACGGTGAACGTACTGCGATCTCCAAGCCGCCTGCCAAGCGTGGGGATTATGGCAACACCTCTCTCTAAGAGGGAGGCCTTGTTCAGCAGTGGACATTTAATGGCTGATGGTGTGTGGTGTAAACTTTTTGTTTGCGTGACAGGTTAAAAAGTGTAGAATTCATATTTGACAGAAAAATATGCCTCGCTCTGTGGCCTCGCTACTTTGAATAATTGTATTACTGACATCGAGTACAGATAATGCGACTTCACCTGCACTTATCTATGTGGGATCGACTACTTTAGTTGTGTTACAGAACATTTTATCACAATGTTCTTCAGTTCAGTTGGTATCAGTGGTTGAAGCTCGTCCGTCGGTCCGCTGGAAGTAGCGGGGCGGCGTCACGCGGTATTGCACTCGCTCCACTATTGTTCAGCTACATCTAGCTATATACTCGTGTCTACAGTCACTGTGATTGCACCCACAGGGTTTCTGTGGTACTCAACAGAAAAGGGGTCAGGTACTCATCATTTTGAATACATTGTTACAATCTGGGTGTCTTCGAGTCGAGAGTGAATCGGTTTCTTCTATGCAAGCGTGCTCCATCGTAGACCGCATCGTCGCTTAACATCAGGCAAGTTGACGGTCAAGCGCAAGTCTATTTATAATAAAAAAAAAAAAAAAACAACGTTTACGATAGAGCTAAGTCCTAAATCGCAATAAAAAAATCAAATTCCACTTATCGTTTAACTGAAATTGAAATGCCATATTTTACAAATTTGAAGTCGGTTTTTTAATGGATAATTATTGTATTTAGTAGTGGTACGGAATCCTCAGTGTGCGAGTCCGACTCGCACTTGGCCGGTTTATTTGTATTTTAGTAGCTGACGAGTTGTGTGGTGGCGCAGAGCCCTCAGTGCGTGGGCCTGACTTGCACTTGGCTGGTTTATTTTATTTATATTTGTGTACCTCAGAAGGAAAAATAATCCCTCATAAGATCAGTATGTTTGTCTGTACGTACTACTTACTATCACAGCTATTGTTATCACAACGTAAAGTAAGATTGTGAATATAGCACAGTGTTTTAAATTGAATGTATTGTCTATCTATCTATAATATGTATGGGCATAACTTTACTTTCAAAACAATGTATGGAACATATTTTACCGATCAACCAATTACCCAACTTTTAGGGAAAAACATTTCAACTGGCCACATTATGTATGCGTCTGTGTGCGTGATGAGGCAAGTAAATACAGCACACGTAGCAAATTTGTAGCTTACGTTTTGAGAAGGCGTTGTTTGGAAACCTACCTTCTGTAGTTATTCTAAGACCTACATAAGTTCAGACTTGGAGAAGGAAGTTGGTGAAATAATTTGGCTGAGCAGCATTTGGTAAACTTTGACTTGTATTCGTCCTCCTCATCTGAAGTAGTCGGTGCTTGCGAAGATCAAAGACTTCGATCGTTTGACGTCGTGGTCTCAGGGAATGAGATTTAAAAAAAAATACAAGTGCGTGTCGTTAATTGCTAATGGTAGAGTTTCGTAGCCATCTAAAAATGTATATAAGTAAGGATGAAAAGCTTTATATAGTTTTCCTTGTAGCTAGTATAATAACAAAGTAAAATAATAATGATACACATGTGTACCAAATTTCAACAAGATAGGCTTATTGTATGAATAAAATAGGTTTCGTTTTAGGTAGTTTACGGTACCCTAAAAACTCAGTGAACTGAGAGTAAAAACTAGACAGCGTCAGTTTCCGTTAATCCAGGGAACAGTGGCGTCGATTCTCAGAGCCGACGCGATTATAGAGGCTAAACTCGACGCCAACTCGGAGTTGAGAGTTGAGAGGCGACGCCGCTGCCGTCTGGGCTTTTCACTGCAATCCTTGAATCCGAAGCTTTGTGTGCTTTAAATAAACATGTTGAAACACGTTACCGTCAAACCGTAAGCTTATACCTGAAGAAGGAAACACAAAGTATATTGTTATGAGAAAATGAAGAAACAAAAAACGATAAGGACTGAACAATGTATAATTTAATGCATGTTGTGCTTTAGACCCGAAACACAGAAGTGAGTTACCACGTAATTTGAAAATTTGTCTTTGCGCGTACCCTACTACTTGGCGCATTGTATGGAGATTTGTTAGATGTCACGTGTCATGTCACCTACATGGGTTTAGGCACAGAATGTATAATAGTACAAAGGCCGACTTATCAAATTCATCATCATCACCATCAGCCTCATGATCCCACTGATAGAACACAGGCCTTCTCTCAAAGAGAAATAATGGGCCCTATCATGCCCAGTGCTTGTTACGTATTACCTATGTCTTTAAATGTTAGAGGTTATGGTATATACCGGTTTCCTAATTGTTTTCTTATTTAATAGACTATAAATACCTTGATAATAGTCTCGTTAAATATGAAAAAAAAAACACTTCTAATTGTGGAAAATTTAAAAATAATCCTATATATTGAACTTCCCGTGAGTTTTAAATTTTTATGTATATTGTTGTAATTATTTAATAGAAAAATGTACGGTGCTAGTTTTGTAATGCAATATCGCCGCGTGGCTAGATTTCCGTAAAACTATTATTCAATTCTCAGGTCACAAGTTAAACCTAACTCGTAAGTTAGAAACCAATCCAACTTGTTTAGCAGTAGCGAGTTGTTAATAGAATTAGTTGGAGTACACACGACGTCGGCGGCAGGAAATGAACCAGTTCCGGAGCTGACTGTCGTTTGTATACACAGACGTACACAAACACGGGGTGCTGGCGCTTCTTACTAAATTACTTTTTTATAATACAGATGGCAAACAAGGAGGCAGGCTGCCTGATGGTAAGTGCTATAGTCACCGTTACCTATAGCACCAGAGGCATCACAAATACTTTGCCTACCTTTTAAGAATCTATAAACTTTTTATTTATATATTTTTTCGGGCAAGTCCCTTTATACACTATACAAAATACAATCTAATACTAGCACTACAAATACAGTTAGACTGCCTATACTGTTAAAGGTCTAAAGCCAATTAACTTGCCTTGAAGAACCTCATGTTGTAGCCTCTCGGGAACACCGCTATAGTCAACTAATTTTATTTGGCACTTGATCTTCACTAAAGCAATCCAACTTTTAGCCATATTGAACCTTCCAATTGCCGTAATACTAGAGGACGATGTCGCCTCAGATGGACGTCCTTAAAATTGTTGTATACAAACCTATTATAGACATTTAAGCAATAGCCCGTTGGTCCAGTTGGTAGTGAACCTGCCTTCTGAGCTTAGAGGCGTGGGTTCGATTCCCACCTAGGACAAACATTTGTGTGATGAACATTTGTGTTTGTTCTATATCTGGGTGTTAATATCTATTTAAGTATGTATTTAAACCTATATATGTATGTATTGCTTAGTTTGGGGTCAGATGACCGTGTGTGCAAAAATGTCCCGAATATTTATTTATTTATTTATTTAAAAATGTTTTTTTAATTGATTATGTTCATAGTGTGGCTGGTTTTGTTTATTTTATAATACGTCCACAGAAAAATATATTTTTTTGTTGATTAAATTTGAACTGCTTTCAAGGTATTTTTGTAAGAAATTTGTCATTCGAAATTCGAAATTCGTCATTCGAAATCAGTTAGCAACTGTGATGCGGACAAAGAACTTCGAGACCTAACCCAAAAAGGTAAGGTCCAAGTTCTTTAGATGCGGAATTCGATGCGTTGATTTAAATAAGAATGTTCAATCAAGGTTCTGTCATAATGCCTGGCGACAGATTTTCCTTCTCATTTCGGTTCTATTTACTTCTCTTTTCGGTTCTATTTACTTCTCTTTTCGGTTCTATTTACTTCTCTTTTCGGTTCTATTTACTTCTCTTTTCGGTTCTATTTACTTCTCTTTTCGGTTCTATTTACTTCTCTTTTCGGTTCTATTTACTTCTCTTTTCGGTTCTATTTACTTCTCTTTTCGGTTCTATTTACTTCTCTTTTCGGTTCTATTTACTTCTCTTTTCGGTTCTATTTACTTCTCTTTTCGGTTCTATTTACTTCTCTTTTCGGTTCTATTTACTTCTCTTTTCTGTGGCTACGTACACAAACTTACCCTAATTCTAATGGCACCGTAAATTTTCTTGTATAAATACTTATAAGCTATCCTCCTATCAAATTCAATCCAAATCTGTTCAGCTTTTACGAAACACTCAGTCATTACTGATATTCGTGTGATTTAGAATTATGATGAAATTGTAAGTTATTAGAATACAATGTTATATACATTATGTTATGTTATGTTATATACATTGTAATCTAATAACTTACAATTTACTAATAACTTACAAAGTGTTAGAGGAACATCCGGAATTGTCAAAAACAACAATAGTTTGCTTTGTTGTCCAGAAGCAGGTCTCGAGTGACGTCACCGACTCGTGACGATAATCGTAAATAATAAGAACGATATCATAAAGTTTGTCGTTCAGTCGCGTTCTGTATACGTCCCGGTGTTTAGTGGCGTACTTTCGAATAACATAAAACCTTTATTGCCATTCAAATTGTATTTGGAGACCGAATTAAAGATCGATTACAATCTCACAAGTTGGAGCAGCACTCCCACATGACTCGTTTACTGTTTCATTCGATACCTCATTATTGTTGTTCTATTTGATGTTGAGTTCTCGGATATCGATTCTTGTTTCACAAACGGTATTTCATTCTGTCATCATCCACATCAAAGTCATCGATCTTTTACATACAATGTAAAAAATATCGAAAGATCGATCGAGTTCTTTTATTTTATTAATTACTAGCGGTCCGCCCCAGCTTTGCACGGGTATAGATTATAGCCTATGTCACCCGGGGATTGTGTAGCTTCCCGTCAGTGAAAGAATTTTTCAAATCAGTTCAGCAGTATCGGAGCCTCAATGCAAACAAACAATCAAATCTTTCCTCTTTATAATATTATTCACGTAAACTTCCGTATATACAATCGAAACATCTTTTAGTTCTTACACTTTTTAGTTATGTTTTCCTCCTTTTTTGTATGGTAGTTGATAGTATTTTCGTGCGTACGCGCACGCCAAAGCACGCGACCTTGCCTCACCGCGCCCCGAGCGACCAAATTCCAACCAGACGCGATCTCCAAAACAGTAAACATTAGGCATTAAGAACCGCCTATCACCAGCTGTCCCTGCGTCATCACGTCAACTGCTGTCTCCGCTTCCCATTCAGCAGTCCCTGCGGAACGTTGATGAATCGCCGACCATTATACACCCGCCCAAGACCTTAATCATTACAGTCGAACGTGGAACATTGAGTTGTCCGTCTCGGCCGAACCATTAAATAATCATTAACTACTGTTTCGCAAGTCAGGTCATCAACCGGTCCGCCGACATGCAGAAAAGTTCGTTGCCTCCTTAAATTAAAAAGAAAACGAGTAATATACGACACAGGTGCGCGGGCGCTTGCGTTTTCCATTGTGCCTGCGCCACTTACCGTGAAGGCATCGGAGTCGAGTTCCAAACGAGTTCCGAGCTTCGAGATCGCAGTAAAGTTAGTCTCGGGAGAGCTTGCGGCTCGAGCGGTCGGATCGTCCTGTTCTTGTGGAACGTAGTGTGCACGCGTAGTTCTGTGCTTGTGTGACGCTGTGTGTGATTGATTGTTTGTTGTCGAGGAGCTGAGCCGCAGGCTGTGCAGGTGTGAGTGACCCGCGCCGGCTCCTCCCGGCTACTCGCGGGAGCTCTCCTCTGGTATGCAACTGCTTTCATACCTCGCGAGTGGCGACAGAATGAAATTCCCTAACATGGACCCTGTTAATAAACTCGCATGTTGTCTTGCAATAACTTTGCGCAGGCATCATGTCACTCACGTTTGCATAATTACAGGGTTCTTTCACAAAGCAAAACAAATCGATGGTACATTATGTTCCTTCTACAGAATTTACCCTATCGATACATACAAGCTAGATACAAACAAATTAAGAGGTACTTAAACCTACACTAAAAAAAATCAAAACCCCTGAATAATGAGCTGATGAATAAAATGAATCTTCAAACGGATGAACAAATGTTCTTGATCATAGCTAAAACACTCGATAACTTTGATAACTCCACCATAAAAAAAAAAAAACGATTTAGCCATTTTGGAGATAAACGGGAACATTCGATTTTTGCACACACTGCTAGTCGCCCAAAAACTTAAATCACTAAGTTATGCCGAACGCACTCTGCGTTCGCTAACTAGTCCGGTCAAATTGTAGAAGCCAAAAGGCCAACAGCACAAGTCAATATAAAAATATAAAAAACAATCAAACAGACAATCTCTTACCCTAAACTCAAACGCAATACACCGTCGTTTCGTCGTGGGTAAAAACGAATAAAAGACAGTATTATGTTTTTGTTTACATTATTTGAGGGGACACTTTGCAATAATGATTAATTCATACTATTAATATTTTTTGGAGATAAAAGCTTGTCGTCGGAGTCGGTCCGTTTCCATCAAGTTTTGCTGCGTTCATATAAAAAGTGCAACAATAGAGGAGGCGGTGGTCTGCTCCCGCCAACAAAACACTGACTACCTGATCTTTTAATTACTGCTCCCTTTGTATTTTTTCTGTCAACGTTTTGTTTAACAGCCTTTGTTCGAATCCCTATTGTACTCAACTCTCTGTTTATGTTTCGGGCAGTATACTCTGTACTTAACTATGTCCTACAATCAATTCACTATCGTTAATATAAAATATTTTCCGAAAGTTTGTTTATGAAATTTTAACATGTACGAATAAAATTAATGTTCCATTTTCAATATTTACGTAATTTAAGAAAACATTAAAACGATAACGATATATGTATATATAAAAAAATCATTTGATTTTATTATCTTAATTTTAATTTAAAAGGGTGAATTTAAATTTACCTAAATTTTATACGTAAATAGTAAAAAATATATAGTAGTAACAGTAGTATATTAATGTTAGTATAAAGTAGGCACAAACCGGAAGACGCAGCGTAGGTAGATAGGTCTCCCACTAGGTGGACCGGCGACATCGTGAGAGTCGCGGGCATTCAGTGGATGCAGATGGCAGGCTGTCGTTCAGGGTGCCTCCACACTAAAGGGGGAGGCCTATGTTCAGCAGTGCACGTCTTCTGGCTGATGATGATGAGGACATTATAGTGGTAGTAGACGAAACATTAATTTGAAGTACCTATTCTCGTACGTAATTTAATTTCATCGAAGGGTTTTAAAAAGAGCTTTAGTTCATTTTTATGAAGTGAATGTGTGGAACATACTAATCTGATTCGAATTCATGGCTTTCTTTCACAATCCCGAGTACAATATAATAATAAGGTAAACCTTATTATTATATTGTAGGCACTCGTCGTAAAGGCACGGAAACGGTAGCACAGACATTTGAATAAGAATGCGATGAGAATACTAAAAATAATTTAAAATGTTGATGATACTCCGTGCAGAGGAGGTTCCGTATCACATTTCACTGCGCACGAGCAGCTCGTGGTTTATAGCCGCACCTATCTTTATGAAGCTTAAACTCTGCTCCGTGGCTCTAAGTTGCTTCTGTACATCGTGTGTAATTATAGACATCTACATAATTGTATAATTATACTTCGTTCTGATTTCCTGTAATTACAGGCATTCTGTATTTATTAACTCGGATTTCAGTCTTCCGCTGTAAAATTTAAATAATGTAGGTACTTTATTAATGTCAAAATGGTTTTTAATGGATGTGACAGTTAGTCCGTGCTTAGATCAGAAACTGAATATTTGTCAAAGAGTCCATATTAATCAAAACGCTTAAGCCGGGAACGGGCCCTCAAATTATGCTGTTGGAACATACCATTAGGTGCTTGGGACAGATTTTGATTTTGGGGGGTTACGATATTGATATTCCTATTAAAACAATTTTTGCGGAATCGGAAACAGCTATAATATTTTTTCATTATATGATAGTTCTCTTATATCTAGAAACAAAACACAGCTGATTTCAAATAAAATAATATAGGCGGCCGCGAAGATTGCACTCAATGAAGAAAAGTTCCGAAGAGTTCCTCACAATGTTTACTTTCACCGGCAACTTCAGCTCATTGTTAGGATTTGAACCCACGTCCCGCACCCTTTGGCTTGGTAATCTAACATACCAACCACTGAGGTTTTGTCGCTACCATGACTTCGATTTCTCTCAAAATATGTATTATCCACTAAAATTATACTCATTAACAAAATTACGTTCAAGTAAAGTTTACATTTTGGCAAAAGCTTTGCCCTACAATTTCTTTTTCGGTTTTGTATTCGATTCCCCTCGCAACCAATAACTTTCACTGATGCATGTAAAACCCGTTCGTCTCACTGCACCACATCGTCTACATATAGTCTTGAGCCTTGCCTTGTACGTGGAGTAGCTTCCAGACTTCCCGACCTTCAGCCAGCATTAAGAATTCTTTGTACGTTCACTTACATGTTTTCTTTGGTCTCTTGCTCCTCTAAATGATGCACGCAAAATGTTTTATTTAATTTCTCGATATGTTTTTATTATTCCGTGGTCAGTTCTCGCGACACTCCAATCGCGCATTTTGAAAATTACTTACTCGTTATATTATTGTTTTTATGTTTGTTATTATTGTTGAATACTTACTCGTTCTTCTTTTTTGTCGGTTCACAACTTTTTTATGGCATGCAAGCTAACTGGCCACCTGAATAACTTAACGAATTCATGAGCTTTTTTGTGAACTGAACTGAAGTTTTATTATTATCTTCTGTTACATTTTAGTACGGTCTGAACAAAATATGCATTACACATTGAACAGCGCAAACTATCAGCTGGCTACAAAATATATCATTTAAATATGTCATTCATAACAGATATAGACCTCGCAAGTTTGGATTGAAATTACCAATTATAATATTAATGTAATAATAATTATTATAGATTTTGAAATGAGGCATAATTGGCATGTGCCGTACCTCATACCATAGACCAGCTCAACAAAATTAACAGTTCATCACAATAGACCAGATTTTTTTAAATCCTGTTCTTTATAATAGTTGCATCATTCCCATTTGCACACATATTTGTATTTTGTACTCAACAGGGCCTCTTGGTGTTGGCTTCAACCCCATCAATGCCTCTCAAAAGTCCCGGCTAGACCCGAGAATGTGAATAATTATAGTAATTATAATTAGTTTTATTGTTTGTAATAACGAATCTCTAGTGTAATTCCGTTTCACCGTCGCTTCAAGTACGCCTGAATGCCTGATTCTATCCATGGATTCTATCAACTAGTTTTATTGTAGTACTAATTGTGTGAAGTATCAAATGTTTTTTTCTTTTTTTATGATAGCCATAAGGCTCTGTGATGACTAGACTCCGAGTCTATTCTGCTCAAATAAACATACAACAGTAAAGTAAATGGAAGGCCACTACATTTATTATCTTCAGTTTTTGTAACAATAAACTGTGGATTTCAAGTCCTTCAACGTCTCTACGTCGGTGGCGATACACAAGCCGCGCCGAGTGGATGTAACGTTACCTCTTTGTTGCTTAATTAACCGACAAATGTGTGGCGAAACGTGATAACTTCGAAAAAGGTCCGAACATTACCGGGAACCAATCGGACAAGAAAAAATCTTGTAACCTTCGAAGTCGAAGCGGAGATATTAGCGGGAGAATTGCAAAAGATGACGATAATGGCTGATAATTTTTAAAACTCAATTTATTAAACAGGTTTGCTATGTACAACGTTACGGATAATAATATTTATCAAGTCAGGTAACAACGCATACCTCAGTATCTTCATTTATATTTAAGAAAAAAATCTATAAAAGCGAAATATTTGAAATATTTCTCCAGCAATAAAGCTTTCATTACCAAGGAAGATTCAAATGATATCCTACGGAACTGTAGCAAATTGAATAATGGCTCCATCGGGAGTAGAGCCCGCACCACAGCGGAGGGCTGTGTACAGAATAATTACCCACCTCGCCAGATGCAGCGCATCCGATCTGTTTGATTATGCGCCGTTTTACAGCAATTATGTTATCTATCTCCGGGTATCTTAAGTGTTTCTGGCAGACGCATGCCAGTATTGCCAGTTCAGTATTTAAGCTTTTCATTTTATTTTATAGGTTCCTTAATGTTATCATCCTTCGTTACTTTGGCATTGAATTTACAAGCACATTCCTGATGTATAAATAATACTTCTCATGCATAGTCTCTGTGTGCGTCAAATACAAACGGTAGGGGTTTAACAGAATTTCAAACTGTTTGAACCCTGTTTTTTCCTTTTCTTTCCAACACTGCCTAGTAAAAGAAAGTTTCCGACTGAAAACTGTTTCAGAAAAATTCGGGCGTACAAAGACAAATGCTCAAAGTTTCACCGCTATTAATATCCGCTCCGAGTCAGTAAGTATGTAATTAAGACAGATGACCACCCCGCGCCCCTCGCTGCCCCGGCTATACAAACTTGCAAGCCTGCAGATTATCCGCACCAAGTCCGCTCGGACCGCGAGAGGCACTCCATACGATGCCAGGCTTTACTTTATTTCACCCGACTATCCCAGAAGCAGAACAATGCCCCGAGCATTATGTATTTTCCTATGTGACCTATATGGCCTAAATACTGACAGATAAGGTAGTGCGAGATGTAATTAAATATATTTTTATATAATTTTTATACGTGTTAGCTTTTGTACGAAGAACTTAAAGAATACATACTTTTACATAAGTAAATTCACGTATCTTAACAAAAAAAATAAAGATATTTAGGTAAAGCATAATTTTGAAATTAAATAATCAAGCATGAAAATAAACAAAATGGAACACGGACATAAAAGTAAGTAATGGTTTGCCCCTGTGGACACATTTATAATACAAAGGGTCACAAACTGACAGAACACATCAAAGGTTTCACCAAAGAGCATCATATTTAACGAAAATATAAAGGAACAAGCTTTTAATAGCGGAAACTGGACGAAACATGACAACATAAAATAGATGTAACTTTTAATACAAAAAGTAGTAGAAAACTAGGAAGTTAAGGCAGAAGCGACCCGCTCAAAATATTAACCGTTTTCAATCAAACCTATTTAGTTAGAAAATTTTTCTGCAATTATTTTATACATGATTAAACTGGCATAACGTTTGTTAGTAAATTGTAAGTTTTATTGGTTGGTCCAATTTAATAGTAGTTTCATCTATGTTTCACTCTACGGAACTTTGTTAGTAATACTTCTTTAATCTAACCTTAAACAAAGAAATCGTTATACTAATTTGTAAGTTTCATCTAAATCGGGGGACTACTTTTGTTATACGTTACTACAATTTTGTTCACTTGAAACGA
The DNA here is from genome assembly GCA_932305915.1 of Agriopis marginaria. Lineage (NCBI taxonomy): Eukaryota > Metazoa > Arthropoda > Insecta > Lepidoptera > Geometridae > Agriopis > Agriopis marginaria. The sequence goes on from OW029923.1 coordinate 233,888, forward strand.
ATTTATTTTACTTATTTACAATACAGGGAGAGGAAAGTTAGTTAGGTATATCGTAATTTGAGATTAAAATTTGGTAAGTGGTTTTCGTATCGCTGTGATTACCTGTTCTAAAATTTTTATGAAATTGACTGAAGCTACCAGTCTTGTATTAAATAAAACTCCATATCTGTCTCCGAGGTATTAGAGAGCATCGGTTACTTGCAGTCGGAGGAAGTTATCAATACAGACGCCTCCCGCTGATCAAAGAGTTCCCGTTAGCGGTAAAAATACAGTTTATTGCCGTGTAAATATCCGCTTAGCCCAATATAAACATCGGGCGCATGCGGCCATCTGGGAACTGGCGGGCCACGGTCTTTGTCACTTATTTTATACGAAAAACGTTTCGAATGTTGTGAATAACATCAAACATTTTGTTCTTAAAGATTGAAAAATAACTCCATTTCTGATTTGAAATGAGATTCATTCAGCCGTCAGAGGGATCAGCTATCTTGGTAAATACAGGGCTAAGTGATAACCAGAAAGCATTAAAAGTTCAAATAAGACATCTTCACTGAGTACGTATCTAAAACATCAATTTATTGTTCCTTTGATCTCATAATGTCAGCAGTACCCACTAACTGCAACTATGCTGGTCACAAGTTACTTGCGACCAGAATGCTGTAATTTTTCTGGCTCAGCGTAGGAAGCATTCCCATTCAACGTTGTAATTCAAATTCAAAATTTATTTCTGGACAAATAAAACCATTGTTAGTACAAAAAAAACTTAATACTATTGTTAGATAATCTATAAGCAAAGAGACTTAAAATTATTACACAATATTAATAAAAAAAATATTTTCGCACCTCTATAACTTCTTTACTAATATATATTTCCTATTCAGTCATCGCACACGTAATGCCTGAGTATAGGCGCGGGAATATCTTCAGCCACAATCTTCAAGATGTTATTGTGATATTCCTCATCAGTGATGCCACTTTCATTCAAATGACGACCACCATCAACTGGGTACGTTGCCAACTGGTAGTGGGTGCAAAATTTGGATTGTCTCTAGACCTTCATAATTTTTTTATGATAGGCTCAATAGACAAGTAGTTAGTGGTAATTAGTTTGTTTGTATTGTTTAGTTAATAAAGGCATTTGCCCTTTAAAAGGTTATTTTTATCTTCGTTTATTTATTTATTGAAGGGCAATATCGTTTCGAAACACATCCTCATTTTTCTTAGTATTTATTGAGCAGATTTAAAAGTGCGAGCGAGTCGTGTCGCCTGGTATCGCATTACTCCGGGTTCTCGGTAAGGTCTCTGATTTACATTCGACGATGTACCGTTATAAAATATTTCCGAAGAGATAAGTGAACCGAGCTCGCCGATAATTATTCGGTTCAGGTAATTTAAGTTCGTGTGCCGGAAAGAATTTCATGTTTATTATGGTATATTGTTAGTAATTAGTAAGTTCTTTGGTTTTTAAATGAAGCTTAGTCTAAATATTAGTATTTTCAAGAAACAAAAACTGGTTATTTTCTCAGTAAAATATTTTATTTTTAGATGTAATTGTTGGAATTGGGAAGTCAATGAAAGACATATTTGACGATTTAAAATACCACTAATTTATTGATCGTCATTAGCAGGAGAGGGGTGTGTGCTCTTTACTGAGGCGCGGAATCAACGAGACTGAAAAATCTCATCTAAGCCTTCTAAACCAAATCTATACAAACAATAAGGGCACTGTTTAGTTTAATGTAAATAATATGTACGAAAGAGAAAGAGCTAATTATCTACAGGTTGGAGTGAAACAGATTGATTGTTGTAACACTATTCCAACAGTAATTTGGTAGAGTTCTTCCAAGATAACCCCACGCCTTTCTCTATAACATGCAATGGAGTATATACATATAAGACGTAGCTTTGAAAATCTACGACCGTCTCTTGGAAGATTTACCACCACGTTCCCACCGTGTTCTCTCGGGAGCACTGAGTTGAAATGTCAGCAGACGAACAAAAACTTCGAATTGCCCCTTTTTTGTCACTACCTAGTACTACAAATAACAGTGAGATAAAGCTACTTACGAAATACGATACATACAAAAGGCTATCCTTTTTATCCACTTTGTCAAGTTTATCCCAATAGCAATACATATGAATTATCCGTCCGCCCCCGAGGTCCGTCGTCACGTTACGCCACTCGCCGCAACAGCCTCGCAAGCCCCGCGGTACGACGTGCAGATCTGCCAATAACACACAAGTTATTTTTACGAATGCCTACCACGGGTCTCGTCTAGGGTTGTACCGCACCGGAAAACTTTTTATAGATCACTTAAGTTCTGTTTAGGTAGCGATGTCTTTGCCATCAAAAAAGTTCGATCTGAAATAATCACGAGACAAAGAAAATGTTGTGCAGCATTGTAATAAATAAAATAATATATCCAACTAATTATAATCGACATAAATAGAAGTATATGTTTAACTTACGATTCCTTACTTGGGTTCTAAGTAGATTCGAAAATAGAACATTGAACTAAGAAACTTTTTACTAGGTACATATTTCTAATGTACCTAACTAACAGTGTAATATAATATAGTAATAATATCAAAATTTTAAAATTTCGTTGGATTTACTAACATATGGAATGAGCTACCTTCCGTGGTGTTTCCGAGAAACTACAACATGGGGTTCTTCTAAAGGCGAGTTAATAGATTCTTAAAGGGTCAGCGACGTAGTTGTGACGCGTCTGGTGTTACATGTTTCATAAGCGACGTTGTTTGCTTACCGTCAGGTAGCCCGTCTGTTTGCCACTTATGGCATAAAAAAGGTAACATCAATATTGCGCTTGCAAAAGTTATGCTGTTCATTTACCGTTTTACAAATACGAGCGTTTTTCAAACAGATAAGATGAATAAATTTTTACAAATAACATGAAAAAACTACTTCAATGCCAATTTGGTTTAGATTAGGTTTAAGGTTTAGATTAGTTTCACTGGTAAGTACAACACTTAACGATATACAACATAAGTCCAGTAACATTTGTGGCGCTGATCATTCTAAGTAAGGTGTTCTGAGTTCAGAATTCTGCGTCCCGCATTCTCTATAGTCTGATCTCTATTGATAACCCATTTCATAGATTACAGCAAACGTAGAACGCAGGAATCCTACACACAAAACTAAAGAGTTCTAAGACATTCGCCGAGAGATTGTTCTTGTAACTTGTTTGACAACCCTGGCCTTGGCTGAACGTATCGTTCCGTGGATCGTTTGATCGTAAATCCCGGTGTTACGGCGCAGACCATCCGACACGAACAGTACCAGTGTGTGTAACCTTGTGGTAGTGTGCGTTGGATTAAGAGGCGTCTGCTCTTGTAATTGAATTCGCAGTGAACTTCCGCTAAAGAAAGTGGTACATAGAGTTCCAAGAGCGTCAAACAAACAAACAAGACGATAATGTACGAAGTCGAAATAATAATTAGAACATAGTTTGGGAGCTTTACAACGCTTGCTTGGTTGCATGGCAGACAGAAACCAGAAGTGTTACTTGGGATAGCCATACTATAAATATATAAAGTATTCTTGTACCATAGATAAAAGATTTTTTTAACCGCAATTTTTTATTTAGAATTGTTATGAATTAGAATTGTTAGAATGTATTATAAATATTAAGGTGTATTAGGGGTTATCTATATACCTAGTCTTTGAAATTGCCAGACAGAAAAACCCTTTTCTTTTGCGGTCAATGTCTGTAGAACCACCCTGCTCGCCCCGGAAACAAGGGTGAGGTTTTATTTTATGCCATAGTTGGCAAACAATGTGACGGGCCACCTGATGGTAAGCGATCACTGTCACCTATGGATACATGTAATACCAGGACAGATAAATTGCCGACCCTGATTTTGAAGAACCCCATGTTATAGTTACTCGGAAATGTCGCAAGAGCTCATTCCACATATTGCAGGTATGAGAAAAAATAACGTAAAACGCATCGTGCATAAATATAATGAATTACAGTAAAAAATATAATTATAAGCACGGCCAAAATTATGTTTTCTTTCATTCAGTGTAGCGGCCGCCCAACTCAAATTTGGTGCTTATTGAGGTTCGGTAAAGGAATCATTATATCTGCCGTCGGTCTGTCTGTTCATTTGCCCGTCGTTCGTCCATCCTCCTAGTTCTTTGGAAACTTCTATAATATATGAACTTTGCATAATTACAATTTTAGTAGATATCATTATAAAAAAATGCATTTTAAGGGTGGCTCAGATACATGTGAAATGGATTAGAGTTTTTTCGTCTTCGTGTGGCATATCGTTGAATAGGTATTTTAAAATAAAGATTAAGGTTTCATACAGCACTATTTTTATCTCGTGTATACTTTGCGAAATATAACCCGCCATCGCCATATTAACAAAAAAACCCCCCCCCCTGCTTTTATAAAATACTAGCAACGCTCCCCGGCTTCGCACGGGTGTAAATCTTTATTTTTACACCTCGGGTCTCGGGTTACATTATTATTGGAGTTTTAGTAAGGATCTAAATTTTTTCAAAAATATTTTATAGCTTATGTCACCCGGGGATAGTGTAGCCTCCCAACATTGAAATAATTTAGCAAATCGGTTCAGTAGTTTTGGAGCCTATTCAATGCAAACAAACAAACAATCAAATCTTTCATCTTTATAATATTAGTATCTAGATCAGACTTAAAATAATAAAGCAAATAAACATTTTGACCACCAATCAAGTCCAATCGAACATTCCTATAAGAAATCAAGCAACTTCTCATCTTAAATCCAAATCCGTGTTTTTGCCATCATCCATCGTCGACAACGTCGGCTGACAGAGGACGTGGGCTGATCTAAATCACATGATTATTTTAAAAGAACATGTTTTATAATGGTTTCATGTGGGTTTATACTTGTCTCGCTGTACACGTCGAGAGCTCTGAGACGTATTCGGTAATATATATACATTCATTATTGTTCTTAGCTTCTAATGGTCCACTAATTTATTACTTAAGGCGCGGTACAATCGCAAAATTAACAAAAAGAAGTGTTGTTAAACGCTTCGTGTGAAGTGACAAAATTAACTGACTAGATTAAAAAAATACTACAGGTAGAAAAAACACCTGTTATTAATCTTAACCGAATAAAATTATGATAAATTATCTGGAATCATAAAAAAATTACAAATTGCGCATCAAAAATAGCTTTTGCATTGAAGTACTCTGAATTTTTTAGCGACAACAACATATTTTATGTACGTGTTTTAAAATTTTAACTAGTTAATTGTTAAAATTCATTTTTATATTTGATAACTTAATAAAAACCCTCAAAATAATATAGTTCATAGTTATTTTATTAATATCAGAAAGATACATGTCAAATATAGGTTAAAAATGAACTTAATATAATGATTACTATAAATAATTAATTAAGCGCGTAATTACATTTTAATAACAATAATTATACAAATCAAAAAATGAATTAATAGCAATATCAAATTAAAATAATTAATAGCATTTAAATTTATAAAATTATAATAATAATAGTAAGATGTCATAAAAAATCATAATCAAAGTCATGCACACCAAATTATAATAAAATAAGTCAAATAAATATCAATTAAAATTAAATAGATAATATTATTGACTAATAACATAAATTAACTTTGATTTTACTATATAAACAAGCACAAAGTCATCATCATCAATTATGATGATATACGATTTTCAACTTTAAACATAGCCGCTTTAGATAGCAAATAGATCATGGCGTAAACGGGTGAAAAACTAATTTGAAATCGTGATCAGACCGCCCTTAAGTGAAGTTTTAGTCTTCAATCCGTCTTAAATAATTCTATCTTTAAAATATATAATTCAGTTTCATTATTGAAAGCTAATGAACCTTTAAAAGTCAAATAAGCCCTGTAATCCCATCACCCCCATTTGAACCGCTTTTGGTTTGTCGCACCTATTCAGAATAACTCGAAACAAATACTTGTAATTAGAGTTTCTAATCAGAGATTGTAAACTCATTACACGGACCTGCTTCAGACTGCATTCAAGTAATTGGTCTCATTCTCAGTGGCTGGTAATTAAATTACGCATTTCCTTGTAGGGCCTAACGTACTGCTTCCTTACAATGTGCCATAAAATACAGCTCGGAAGTATACGTGAGGATAGACATTGCGAGTTCACTTACTTTGCATGTCTATGGCCTGTATTAAGTTTGATCAAAGCTCCAACTAGCACGCTTCATAATTCAGTTCGATCTCCATTGTCTTGGCATTAGCATATCAGACGTCTGTTAGTGTTCTGTGAACGCATACATATTTTTAGTCAAATAAGTAAGTTTATTGGATAATCGGTGGGTTGATCAGTTGAGTCGATCAATTTACCCGTGTAACGCAGCCCTATCACTGATTGACACATCATCTAGAGTTAATTTTATCTCCATTTGTAAACGGCAATGGTATTTCATTACGTGTAATCGTAGAAACCTTGTCTTACAACAAAGTTGCAACCCGTGAAATATATTTGAGAACTACCACGGCTGTCGTTTCACTCCGATCGCCGTCACCTCATCGAGAGTAGTTACAAAGGGATCCTGGATGATCCACCTGATGATCCTGGATACCAAATCGCTCCATAAAAATTCTTCAAAGGCTGTTTGGTGTGGGTGATGCTAAATGACCCGTGAGTGACCCGAGTATGTCCTAAAACTGCGAGCAGAACCACCGGAGGATGAGCAGCAGCGTCCTGTTAGTACACGGTGAACGTACTGCGATCTCAAAGCCGCCTGCCAAGCGTGGGGATTATGGCAACACCCCTCTCTAAGAGGGGGGCCTTGTTCAGCAGTGGACATTTAATGGCTGATGATGTGATGCTAAATGACCCTTACATAGTAAGTTAGTAAAAAATAAATAAAAGCTTGTTAAATACGACTCCCTGGGTTTTCATACAACTTGCCTTGCTTGTGGTGTCTATAGTAATAACGGTCTGTGTTCGCAAGGGTCGATTTAACCACAGATGAACAGGAGATTTCATCTGTACCATATCAACTGTACAGACAACACGACCAACTTGTCTTTAGAGATAAGTAGAGAAGTCACCATCACATCGAGAGTATCGAGTAAAAAACATAGTAGCTGACGTTTTTTTAGGTACGAAACCATAACCACTTGACTGCTCATCCTTTACCCCGCCGTAAGCTGAAGTTTCTAACATGTCAACCTAAACTATTTCGAGTGGGCCAATCCTAGATGCGAATTGAATTAATGATTTTTGAGTCTCCAATCACGAGCTGGCCCCTGCGACCGGAGTGGCTGAATTTTGCAAAAGGAAATGTTGACTACAAGCGCGATCATTGGCTAAAAATATTTCACTTACATTTTATACTAGTGAAGTTGTGTAGCTTCATTGGAATTGCCAAATATAAGAGCTTTAATAGTGTAATCTCAAATAATTATTTATGTTTTATGCGTGCCTTAAATAAGTACTATATTCGAGTAGTTATGCAGTCCTGTATACTAGACTAGATTATGTTATGGTTCATCATCATCATCATCATCATTTCAGCTATAGGACGTCCACTGCTGGACATAGGCATCCCCCATCGATCTCCAAAAGGGCCGGTTGGAAGCGGCCTGCATCCAGCGTTTCCCTGCGTTCTCTTTTAGGTCGTCTGTCCATTTTGTGGGTGGACGTCCTACGCTGCGCTTACCAGTCCGTGGTCTCCATTCCAGAACCAGGTGAATGTTATGGTTAGTTATTATAAAGATAAGCTAGTACCTTTCCTGTGTATAAACTAGGTAGTATTCTGTGTCGGTACCCATTACTAATTGCCGTATTAGCATAGCGGGCATGCATGATCCCGTGGCCCTTCTCTTTGATCCCTTGTATGTAGGCATGAGTGAAGCTTCGCACCAAATTGACTTTCAAGTATTATTACAGTGTTCCAAGGGTTTATTTAGGTTAGGTTTCAACTAGGTTCATATTTACATTCTAACTATACGTGATCATTTCACTGTAAGCCTTTCCAACATAGTTGTGCGAGCTAGTTAAGCGGTGTGCGAGGAACAAATCGACCAATAGGAGGCGGGCGAGACGGAATGAAGCGATCCTATTGGTCGATTTTTTTCCTTACGCACCGCTAATTTTTATCGCACATTTGTGATGGATATGCTGCGCAGCCTAAGGCAGCCTTAAACTTGGCCTAGCTTTAAACTATAAAGAACTATGTTTATTAGCATAATTAGTTAGAAACTTAGAATAACTATACATGTGTAGTTAATCTAAGGTTAGCAAAATATTTGGATTGGAATATTCTAAGCACACAATTCAATAGATTACCGCTTGTGAGATTTTATTTTATATACCTACTAAGATGTTTTTAATAGAATTTCCGAGCGCATGACGGATTCAATTACTGCTCTACCCTTTTTTCGTTTTGCTTCTAGAACTCATAATATGAATCAGTAGAGTTTAATTCCAAAACAAGACTCTCAATCAAATTTCTAACTCCCACATAACCCCTTCATTTTCCCTTTTCGCAAAATCCTTTTCTAGCCGATATTGACAGCCACAATTCTACACGGTACAAGGAACTAATATCTATTTTTATTTTAATACTTTATTTCACACTTACAAATTAAGTAAACATGTACAATTGGTGGACTTAATGCTCAACATCTAAAACTTCATGTAGCTTTATTTATTTAAATTCTCAGCGAGTGAGTGAAATATATTTGCCAAAAGCAAACGTTCACAAAATAAAAGCTCATATCAAATGGTACGGTTGCATTATGTAAACATCGTGGTGCCATAATTACGGCGATAGGTCCCACACGACCCCGTCCCGCACAGCCCCGTCCCGCGAGCGTGCGGGACGCATACCTAATTAAGTAATTAAGATGAACATGTCAGATACGGAACCCACGTGCGAGGATCTGGTTACACTCCATACTAGATGTTATTGCTAAAACTTACTGGGGAATGGTTTTAGGGTTGCGTATCAAAGTAACGCAAAGAACATTGAACCTTCAGGGCCTTGATCAATGATCACCCTTGACGAATAGCTTTATGCAATGAAAAATAAACCGGCCAAGTGCGAGTCGAGCTCGCGCACTCAGTGTTCCGTACCACAACAAAATACAATTAGGTCGTCCAAACAGCCGAATTACCAGGCATTGTTCAGGCTTAACGTCTTCAAAAATAGTCGATGCAATTGCTAATTGGTAAAATATGGCATTTCGGTATTGTAACGGTATATTAACGGTATCCGATGTTACCAGTTATAACTTGGTAAAGACCAGAAATTTGTCACCAATTTTATTATTTGTTGTTATATTTTAGAGTGTGTACTACAATCATGCCAAGTTTGACGCCTGTGCGTATTACCGTTTTTACATTAGAGCTAATACAAAAACACGTAAAAAATACGTATGTTGTAAGGTTGGTATATTAGTAACTGTGATCATAATGATGTAGCTTAGATTTGCCTTAAACTGGAGCTAGTACTGAAAAAAGTTTCAAGGGGCGAAGTAAACACGTATTGCACACACTGACATAACTACATAGTTCTACAAACGCACACTTCCATATTGAGTAGCACACAACTACAAACGTGATGATCAAATGGACGATCAAGTTCAGAATGTAAGTCATCATAATCAGCCTTTTAACAGTCCACTGCTGGACTTTTAGCCTACCCCCGAATGGGTGATTGCCCCATATCCACCACGCTGGCCCAGTGCGGATTGGTGGATTCACATACGCCATTGAATTCCTTCTCCGTACGTATGCAGGTTTCCTCACGATGTTTTCCTTCACCGAAAAGCCAGTGGTATGAAAATCCGTACATAAGCTCCAAAAAGCTCATTGGTACGGGCCCGGGTTTGAACCTGCGACCTCACGCTTTCAAGTCTAGCGGTCTCCCAAATGGGCTACCACGGCTTCAGAATCAGAATTTAAGTGCTAAAGAGGAAAAGGATACCATTTTTTTTTTAAATAGTATATAGTAATGACGCAGTAACAAGAAAGTACCCGAGTGGAGCGACCATCAGAAGCGCCTATTACATCTCTCCGAGCCTCGGGTCTCCGGGTCTGGAGCCCGGTGGCCGAGGACTTCAGTTCAATCGACCGACGGACACCTACCCTGTAATTGCAGTGCTATATTCGCCTCCAGTATCTCTCACAAATGCCAGTAGAAATAGCTTGTATTTTATATAGACAGAGTTTAAATTACATTGATGTTGAATCTAGGCTTTCTATGTTCCTCAACGCATTTAAGCCATTGATATTTAAATTGTATGCTTCTTGTTTTATGGTTTAATATCCTTTGACGTCTAAGAGAGGTTTATATAATGGTATTTATGTAACCAGGTAAATAACTGTTTAAAATTAACCAGATGTCGGTTCTTCTCTTGACAGTATAATTTTCTAGCAAAAAGAAACTGCAAACTTGAAACGACAGCTGATTTTAAATAACAAACATAGTATTTCCACAGAAAATTATATTCACATGGCTCACACGGCTTCACACGGGTGTAATTTACGTGCGAAGCCGGGGCCGGTCGCTAGTTATATATATAAACCTTCCGTGAAAATGTATCTAACTGATGGTGAAAACCGCATCAAAATCCGTAGCGTGGTTTAGGAGGAGTTAGCGGCCATACAGACAGACGCGGAAAGCAACTATGTAGAGATAGAGATAATTGTTTCACCCACATGGAGTCCTATAGGAATAGTACTTTTGTGGACAGTTTCCTATATGTAATTTTCTAGCCTTTAACTAAGCAAAAAGTCACGTCAATCCATTTATCGGTTTGAATTAGCCACGGATCCCGGCGAGTTGTATCGACCGATACCGGGATCCGTTTTCTTCAAAAAAAAAAAAAACAATTTTCATTTTACCCGCTGATACCGGTATCCGTGGATACAAGAAAAAAAAATAGTGCGTGGAGTCCTTCCGCGCGGAAGAAGTGATATTTTAAGAAGGAACCCTAAAATTATAACTAGGGCAAAAATATCAACAATATCAAAAAATAAAAACATGCTTTTCTCGAGATTCGTACCTAGCTCCTTAGGCTTCTCAATCCATTAGCGACACCATTACACTACCGGATCTGCTAGTCGCAACGCGAAAAAAGGATACGCATTTTGCTACCATACGAGAGAGAAAAATTCCCCCTCCATGGTAGCGTTAAACGTTTAACGCAACTATGTTGCAAGTCGCATAAGAATTATAATTTCAAAAATAAAAACCAATACAAATAAATCAACGAACTTATATTTGTATTTGTAGAGATTATCGTGAGAAGTTAAATTAAAACCAGAAAATTTAATTTATATCACAATTTGTAACACTTTAACCTCATAAGAAGATGATGTGTGAAAAGCTTGGACTAGTGACCTGTTTTTTCGTTGCTTCGGAAAACATCGAAAGTGTTAAATCATTTATTAGTGAAGTGAAAGTGATCATAAATTTCAATTTATATTGGATTAGCTGCGTCCCGCGGTTACATCCGTGTAGTGATAAAAATTGTGATAATGATGATGAAAAGTAGCCTCTCTCCAACCCTTAAAATATACCCATTCAAAAAAATCTGGTCGATCCGTCGCTCTATTGCTGCGTTGAAAAGAAACAAATTAACATTTTCAATGCCATTTCATAACAGAAAGGAAATGACCCGCGGTAGAGATTCGTCGATATTTTTATGAATTAAAGCTCTTTAAAAATACCACTTACACTACACACCAAACCTGAGATGGCCTGTGTAGGAATATCCTAAGATGTAATTATCCTCATAAAACAATTTTGACAATATGTCTTCATATTATTATTTTTTTCTGGGCTAGCGCCTTTATTAACTAAACAAAATACAAGCTAAAACTAAAACTACAAATACAGTTAGACTGCCCACAGACCATTGAAGGTCTAAAGACAATCCAAATGCTCAAGCCTACTACCAGTTGGCAGCGTACCCAGCATGCTGGCGGCATTACCACGTTGAATGGCAATGCTTATGCGTTGAGCCAGAAACACGCCAGCATTTTGGTCACGCGTCGCATTAACCAGGCGCTCTGAAAGATTTTTGAAAATGAGGTAAGCTCCCGGCCCCCAAGGGCCCAATGTTTCGACCCCAAACGCCTCAAATATGTAACCACTGCCGAGGTTAGCATATTTGCGTCATATTATTATGTCGTTTAAAAAAGTAATAACCCAAGTTTATTTTGTAGGATTTCTCCTTTTAGGAGTGACCATGCATCAGCAGTAAGTTAGTTTGAGTGACCCTTCCGTGTACGCGTTACGTACGCAATCACACCAGCGATCTCGTAAACTGAACTGGCTATAAACCATTGTGTACTGCGCTCGTAACAGCTACCGGAGTTCAGTATACAGTGATCTCTACATCCCGGTAGAGACTCTTCGAGTACGTTGGAACTGGAGACACCACATCACATTTTTTTTTTTTTTTTTTTTTTTTTGTCTTTTTTTTTTACATCAACCACAATTAATGGAATTAGTAGAAATCCCACGTTAGTATATCAGGCCATACTTTTGTCGGTGGAGTAGTTTTCAGCTTTCTCGACCTTCAGCCAGCATGTAGACTTCATTGTACAACTTGTGATGTTCATTTTTAGGACTAAAATGCAGTAGAGTCTAATTTCTTTATAATCTACAATTTAGAGAAGACTACACTATACTGCATTTTAGTTCTAAATAAACCGGCCAAGTGCGAGTCGGGCTCACGCACTGAGGGTTCCGTACCACCTAAAAATTTAATAAGGTTGTCCATGTAACCGAATTGCCATTTATTATAACGCCTTCCAATCGTCGGAGTAATTTGCTGCGCAGTTGGCTACAGGCGCTCGAGTATTATAACTTGGTAATGAACAGAAATTTGTCACCGACTTGCACTTGGCCATTATTAACTGAACTAATATTATTATTATTTTATTTGAGACTAGCGTTCCGCCCCTGCTTCGCACGGGTATAGATTATAGCCTATGTCACCCGGGGATAGTGTAGCTTCCCGTCAGAGAAAACATTTTTCAAATCGGTTCAGTAATTTCGGAGCCTATTCAATGCAAACAAACAAATCTTTCCTCTTTATAATATTAGTATAGATTACTTATTAACTTATTATTTATAATTGTATTGTGTCACTGTGAATTTGATTTATTACCTTAGTTTATTTTTATATGTATTGATGATCTATTTAATGAATTGTATGGGTTGTGTTGTTGCCTGAAATAAATTGATTTGAATTTGAAAAAATTGAATTATTTGTTTTTTTGTTGTTATACTTTAGAGTGTGTACTATAATAAAATTATAATAAGTTTGATGCTTGTACGTATAACCGTTTTTACATTAGAGCTAATACAAAAATACGTTAAAAAAAATACGTTTGTTGTATAGGGACCCCCAATTAGTTTTTACTTTTTTATTATTCCGCCGTATTATTACATATTCTGTGAAAATTTCAACTGTCTATCTATTACGGTTCAAAAAATATAGCCGTCAATAGGTAGGGCAGACAGACGGACGGATGGACAGACAGACAGACATCCCCGTTTTTACCCTTTGGGTACGGAACCCTAAAATGAATGTTACGTGTCGTGCGACGAAGTCTACATGCAGGCTGAATTAACTTACAAAACTCTTTACACGGAACTATAATTATACGGATACAACAGAAAACTTAAAAAATATACGTGTCGACTAGAGAACCTCTTCCTTTTTGTGTCGGTTAAAACTCGAGTGACTCTGTTGTTAGGAACATAGACCGTCCCATGATGCAACTAACTAATCTGTGGTGAACCTAATAAGGTCACGTGTTTATAGGCAGTATAAACATACAAACCACTACAAATATGTGGTATGCGAGTGTCAAATTAAAATTACCTCTGATTTTTAACCAGTTTAACTTTTTCATCGCACTGGCATTATCAAAAGGATATTAGACCGTATAGTGATGTAGAGAAGGTTGTACAGTTGGTATTGTAGAGGTACATGTAAGGTGGTCACAGTCTGTGGGTGTGAGTGATATGCGTGTAGGACAGTCGTCCGTCGCCCACGACACACGAGGAGCGAACTGGCAAGTAAGCGAAGCGATTTATGATTTTATCAGACAAAAAATATGGCGGAAATTAAGAACCTTCGTCCTTTTCTGCAGTCAGCTAAAAAGGTTTTTTGTTCTAATATATGCGTACAGTTTTTTTTTAAATTCTGTCTGGTTTAGCGTTAGCTATGTCCCAATAGACAGTCTTCTCAAAATACATTTTTACAAAAAAATAAAAACTACAAGAGAAGTTCAGGTCAAGTCAAGACTAGATCAGGTATCAAGTCCACTTATCAACGGCATCGTCTTCGGCAGCGGGACGGTGGACGCTCTCTCTTGTCCTTTAGTTTTACATTTTACCTTGCTTTTGGATACGACTCTGGATCTTCGGCCAGGGAAGGAAGGTGGCAGTGCTTCACGGGAATATACCACCTCGGTTTTCTACACTAATATAATAAGAATACTCGCCAAATCTTAGCAACACTATATACTAGCAGCTTTGGTGATAACACTATTAAAGTATTGATTGATAAAGCAAAATAAATTGTCAGAACTGGTTTGGCGAAATTAATCAAAACCGTATGACGAATTTTTTTTATAAGATCTAGCACTGTGTGAGGTTTGATCCTGATCTGTTATTATATTAGTTACTTACTATTTCTCAATCAACACGCTCGCTTCAGCATGGAAACCATTCCAATGACTCGACGTCAGCGCGGTGTGAGAACATGCGGCTCCCATTGTAATGGTTTCTAACGGGACATGCTTGTATTCCATTGTTGTAGTGACGTTATTCCCAAAGAACACCATAACATTGCAAAATAGGAATGTCATCATCATCATCATCATCATCATCAGCAGCAGCCAAAAGACTGCTACTGCTAAACATAGGCCTCCCCTTTAACCCTCATACTGAACGAAAGCCTGCCATCTGCATCCACTGGATGCCCGCGACTCTCACAATGTCATCGTTCCATGTAGTGGGAGGCCTATCTACGCAGCGTCTTCCGGTTCGTGGTCTCCACTCAAGAACATTTCTTCCTCATCAGATTTTAAAAGCTATGTCGGTGATTATGATTTTTTGGCGAATATCCACGTTCCGGATTCTGTCGCGCAAAGAAACTCCGAGCATAGCTCTTTCCATTGCCCGCTGTGTGAGTTTTTCCAAAAGGCCAACGTCTCAGTACCATATGACATCACTGGCAACACATGCTGGTCCCTTGTCTTTAGGCACTGTGATATCTTGGACGAGAAGATGTCACGCAATTTCCCGAACGCTGCCCATCCGAGTTGGATTCTTCGGGCGACCTCTTTGCCTAAGTTGGACTTACCTAACTGAACAATCTTTCCATGAGAGGAATGTAGGTAATTTTAAATTTAGAAGGTTACACTGATTTATGCCGATGTCTCTTATCTCTTTAGATTGTTCATGCTCAGGAATCTGCAATTTCTTCTAAAGAGCGGACACAGACAGATGAACTTATAAGGATTCTTTGTAGTACTACTGAATATAAAAAACCTGTCTGCTAACTTTGAAAAGTAACCCATGTCCCGTCTTATCCAATTAAATACTTTTGAAATGATATGTCTATTTAATCTATTTAAGACTATTCCAAGTGCCTTAATTTAAAATAGTCATATAAATAAACTCCTATGATTGTTTCTACTTCATATCTGCTAGTTACAGAAATAAATCTCAGCCAGTTTCCAAAGACAAGACGTTAGCTCTCACTCCGGCTATAAAACCAGCAGCGAGGTGTACAAGTTCACTAGCACTTGAAGCCAAGAAGCTGGTTTTGCGTTGCAAACAGGTTTGTGTTGGTGAGCCACATGGGCTCGTGTCGACTGATCTCGGAATCAGATATTTGTGCACACTGATCACATACCAATGAGTTTGCTGATATCGATATCGGATCGGACAAATTTTTTTAATTACTAGCCTCGCGGTTTCACGCATTTTTTTAGGGATCGTTCTTTTATCTATCTATACTATATTATTAGGAGGAAAGATTTGATTGTTTGTTTGTTTATTTGTATTTAATAGGCTCCGAAACTACTGAACATTATGTATTTGAAAAAATTCTTTCACTGTTGGGAAGCTACACTATCCCCGGGTGTTATAGGCTATATTATTATATCTATACCCGTGCGAAGCCGGGGCGAGTAGCTAGTTATTTATATAAAAACGAAATTCATTTCGTCACGCACTCACTCACTCATTACGAAATCTCAAAAACTACTTGACCTACGAAGCTGAAATTTGGCAAGTAGATTCCTTATGGGGTGTAGCTAAGAATGAATTTTGCGAAAAGGCCGTATTAAGGAGGACAAAAGGGGGTTGAAAGTCGTGGACAACAGCTAGTTCAGAATAAAACGATGTACCAAGAGTACATCGTTTTATTCTGAACTAGCTACCAAATATGAGTTTTGGTAAGTTCAGGCCTAACGCACACACACACACCCATAAACTTTCGCAACTTTTTTTACTGTTATGTAAATTCGTGCGTGACATCACCTGCCGGTCCCAACGGAACATCAGCGCTGGTTGTTCACAAACAGCATCTTGCTGAGTTGGAGCCGGTTTGTCACAATAAAATATACTTACATTAGCAGCCATCAAAACGTCCACTACTGGACAAAGGCCTCCCTCTTAAAGAAGGGTGTTGCCATAATCCCCACGCTTGGCAGGTAGCTTGGGGATCGCAGTAAGTTCACCGTGTACTAATAGGATGCTGCTACCCATTCTCCGGTAGTTCTGGTCGCAGTTTTAGGACATACCCGGGTCCTTTAGGACATACCCGGGTCCTTTAGGACATACCCGGGTCTTTTAGGACATACCCGGGTCCAAAATATACTTAATAAGCTGTAATACAGTTTAATTTTCAAATTAATTCATTTTTTAATTTCATTTTTGTCAAAAAAAAAAAAAAAAAAAATAGCTGTTAAAATTTGCAAGCTGAAGTGACAATGGGCCTGCCCATAAATCACATCGCTCGGAGAACAGATAACCAACGAGGACGAAAGGTTCTGGAGTGGAGACCACGAACCAGAAGACGCAGCGTAGGGAGGCCTCCCACTAGATGGACCGACGACATAGTGAGAGTGGCGGGCATACAGTAGATGCAGATGGCAGGCTGTCGTTCAGTGTGGAGGTTAACGGGGGAGGCTTATTAAGTACGTTCAGCAATGGACGTCTTCTGGCTGATGTTGATGATTTGTCAGAAAATTGTCTTTGTTTATATCGGTTTTTGTTAGTAGTAATATAATAGTGGTTATTGTGTAAGTGATTATTGAATGGTATGTTTGTTTGTCGCAGGCGGAGGAATTGAACTCGTTGCTGGGAGATGCGTTCCGGATGGCGTTCGCGTCACAACTGCACCCCTCCGCGCCGCTCTGGGTCTGTATTCATATTCATATTCATTTATTTGATAAAGCCAATTTACAAGTCAATAATAAGTTAAATAACAAATTACCTGTAGTAACAAATTAATAAAATAGTCTCAATTAAAATAAAATAAAATAGTCTCAATTAAAATAAAATAAAGTAGTCTCAATTAAATTAAAATAAAATATTTTATTTATATTACACGGGAATTACTCATGTTAGATTAAGCCGGTTAGTCCGACTATAGTTGTTGTTTTGTTGTTGTTGTTAGTTGAGCGCAAAGCGAGACGCAACCGCGCGCGCGCATTAATCTTGAAAAAGACCGCCTAATGTGGTTGAATAGTTTAGTCAGAGTAGCCAACTTAATCTTAATCTTACGTGAGTAAATCCCGTGTAATATAAATAAAACGTGTGAAAATCACATCCAGTTTTCATAATATAAAATAAAATAATTTCAACTAAATTAAAACAAAGTAGTTCCATCACAACAGCCACACTCTCACATCGTACAATGTATGATAACAAGTAAGTAGTTGTCCCCGAACTGCGACGCTGCGGCTCCAGCACGTTTACAACTCATTGACCGGTGTTGATCAGTGTCGGCGTCAACTAACATAAATTTTCTTACAGCATCGGTCAACTATTAGCCAGCCTAAAGCTCGAAACAAACTATTAGACGCGACTGATGGACGCGGCTGACGGACGCGACTGATAAGTGTGCACAGTCTTTTGAGACGTGGCTTCGACTGACAAAAACATCCGGTGCACCAGATTTCTGTCAGACGTCCGAACGCTCAAGGTCAGCCCAAGGTTACGTCCACGACTTACGTCCAATAGTTTGCACAGCGCAGTGTACATTCATTATCTAGATACCTTTATGTCGCGTCCGTCAGCCGCGTCCGATAATTTGTTTCCAGCTTTAGCACAAATATGTTTTTCTTTTATTATAAATAGGCTTGCGCTTGGCCGCCAACTCACCTGATGTTAAGCGATGATGCGGCCTACGATGGAGCACGCTTACCTAGAAGAAACCTATTCACCCTCGACTTGAAAACATTATTATGTAGCTTAAAATCTTAAAGCTTTTATGTTTATGTACTCTTCATAGTCTGTGATTATATGTCTCGTCCGGGAATCGAACCCGGGAGCTGCAACGCAGAAGGCAAGCACGATACTATATTCCGGTCATCAAAATATGCAAAAATGTGTATGTCCCTCCCGATTTTTTGTTTGTATAATTCAAAGTTTTCATTCATAATAATAGTAGGTATAACGTTGTTGGGTCCGACAGTCCCGTGTTGTAATACATCACCACGCGCCACTTAACTGCCTTCCTTCCTTTTATTCGAAGCTAAATAACTGTTATTAATCACTTAAAAAAAATCCCAAAGCCATTTACTTTTGTAAAAAAAAAATGTTTAGAGTTTACTTAACATTCTGTAAAGTGGTATAGTGCACGCCAAAAAGTTTGGCCGTAGTACTGTAGTTAAACAAGCCTAGGAGCCACACTTGCCATAATAAAGTTATATTTATTTATTATCCGTCTTTAAAAACATTTGAAGGTATTCTTCACGTATTTTTATTTTATTTTTATTATTAGTAGATAAACAATAAAAATAAAATAAAAAGTTGTAGTTTTATTGTCAGTAATAAGTTATTACAGATCACGTGACGTGCACGGGTACAATGGCACGTTAAGTTTTTTTTTTCAATCCCATGATCAAACAGGGCACACAACATGGTTTAAACAGTGTGAATACAGTTACAAGTGTTGCAACTATACAGTTTATCAAACAACAATTGGTAAACAAGTGTCAGTGGAGATGAGAGTTTATTCAGAGGTCGTTTCTCGTTTCTCGCGGTCCGCGTCTCACCGCTCTGTGTGAGGACGCCCGCTTTTAGTGCGGTCATAAAGTTTGGCGCCAACTCCAATTCCATAGAGATTATAGATGTGCCATACATTTTTTATCGGCTGCTCGTTTAGACACTTAAAACCAGTATTTAAGGGAGAGCTATTGAATTTAAGAGCTCCGGGATGATAGATGGATGTTTGATGATTGACTTAAGTACATATTTGTAATATATTCCGGTAGCATCGTTTTTGTTGTTTATTTCGGTAGCGTTGTTTGAGTAAGTTTTTCACTAAAGTAGAAACATAAACAATCAATTATATCTGTTCTATGGTTTCGAGCGTTGTTCTAAAAGAAAGGGGAAATTTTATTTGGAATATTTAAATACCTACTTAAAATTACAAAGTTTACTTTCTGCACGATATTCTGTTCCGCCATTACAGAAATAGCTGATAATATTTTATAGAATTGTTAACTTATAGGTAAAATACTTATAGAAAAGCAAATCATAAGTACTAAGTCATTCATCTACATGAATCCACCACTTAGTAGCACTCTGCTGTTTGATTTATGTTCCTCCGCTCCACTGGTCGGCGCTGAAGTTACAAGTCGGGAGAAAGTGCGGGGGAAAATGTGTATACGCTACTATTGTAACTCACACTTTTCAATAAAAAGTAAGTATCCTTTGTACCGAATATATTGTAGCCCATTCAGGGGCTACACATGTGTAAACCCAAATAAACTAACTGAAGTAATATTTACTAACGTTTTGCTTTGCACGACTACGCTTGACTGGAGGTGCTGACCCAAAGCTTGGCACGTATATTTTTAATCTAGCCCTGAAGATGCTTAGATTGTAGTTCTCAGGAAACAAGGAGGACGGCAGGTAGTTCCATTCATGGGTAGTACGTATTATAAATGATGACTCAAATTGTTATGTACGTATTTTTCACATAGACATAGCTGAAATCTCAACAGCACCTCCCCGAACCCACTTCACATTTCTTTCCCCCGGTGACCAGCCTTAATGCTTGATAAGAGGGCTCCTGCATCTCCAGAGGAACGCACCGGAGCCCTCAGCTCTGCATTACAGTTCCTCCCGAGACAGTTGCGTGGTGTCTCAGCCTCCGCCCACGACAACATCGATCCCACAACGTTGTGCTCCTTTCCCAGGACTTGGGCGTTTCTTACTGCAAGCAGGATACCAGTGCCTTATTTTTTTGCCAGCATTCATTACCTATCTGTTAATATTATCAGTGTGCGGTGCGATTGAAAACTAAGTACAGGTATTATAAATAAACTGAGTACATACCTATATAGGTCTGTGAAACGTTTAGATTCCAGCATAGATTATCTTAATACTTTTGAAAACTGTGGAAATAACGTTGTGTTAAAAGTCACGAAGGATTAATTTGTAATTGTTGGTGATAAAGTTTGTAAAGGTTATCGTAAAATTAAAACTTTCATACTTCTTTATTTTGGTCGAATTGTTTTTGATAACAGAAATAAATTTATAAAATAAACGTAATGTTATAGCAAACTTACGTAGTTCGTGCCAATCGCTCGTTTTACCGTTTTTACTTCTTTCTCTCTTTACTATTTGCCTGACAAAGTTTTTAGGGTTTCAAGAGTTTTGTTTCACTATTTAAATGTTTTATTAGTCAACATTGTTCGAGTTTATAGCCTATAAAAACATAGTAAAAGTAAGTTCCAAATAATTTGTGCTTACGTAAACTCTTTATAGCAGCTTTCATTGTTTTCAGTTCGTCAAAGTTGGCTAAATTGTTTGGCCAAGTTCAGCAAATTGTTGGCAAGTTTTGAAAGTCGTAAATCATCGTGGTTTTGGGAACATTAAAATGACATATTCGTTTGGTTAACTTTGGCATGGGCATTCATTTATTTGTCGGGAAAATTTACTTCTAGATTCTGACTTTATAAAATTATATTTGAGTTAGAAATAATTTTGAACGACAAAGTTTCATATATTTTTCAACAGTTTTCAAGGTTTTCCATTGATAAAAAGATTTGTGTTTTTTATTATCTTAATTGCCACCAAATCTAGGAACAATGTCACATTATAAGGGCCATCTCGAGTCATAATCTATTAACCCGTTTCGAGTTTATTCGTGCTCCAAATTGTTCTTTTGTCCTATCCTTATAATTAATTCCAAGTGTTGGCTCCCCTGCGATGCTATACTGCCGGCTCGCACGCCAGTCTGTCCGACTTGACCTACCGTCTCACCTTCTCTCATTAGAACTTATATTTGCGTCCTTGTCCCAACAGAAGTGACTTTCAGATGGCATTCCCATTACTACGGCTGGTGAAATTGTAATGGAACACGCTCGTTTAGGATTGCTCGGGGAGTTTTTAGTCAAGGCCAGACTAAAGCAATAATTGGCTGAAGCTACTCGTTGGTTTTGTGACTCCCTTGACATCACCAACCTAAGCTCATTTGGTAATGTTCCATGTCGTTTTCAGTTACACAATTAAAAAGTAACAAAATGTTAATGGGACTTATTTACCAATGAAAAATTAATTAAATAATTTTGCATGTTTGAGAACTTAGAAAAATAACATTAATAGGTAGATAGATAGATTTAGTTTAGGTTTTGTTTATCACAATGTTTATGAAAAAGAACTGATTAGCGACATGCAAGCAAATATAAAATGATTTTGATAAGTTCCTGGCTTGAATACGAAATCAGATTATTTTAACTACAGTGGAAACTGTATACATTTATTATGCGAACTGCTAGTCTGTGGAATTCGCTGCCTGAATGGGTGTTCCCCGATGGTTACAATCTGTACGTCTTCAAATCACGAGTGAATCGGTTCCTTCTAGGCAAGCGTGCTCCAACGTAGACCGCATCATCGCTTAACATCAGGCGTGATGGTGGTCACACGCAAGCCTATTATAAAAAATAAAAAAAAAAATGCGACACTCAATTTAACGACAGACGAAAAGTCGAAATTACTGGACCGTGGTGGGTTCACCTTGTTTTCCATGCAATGATACACTCTATGTAGCATCACACCCACTCTAAATAACGACAATAATACGTCATTATTTAGTAATAAATAGTAATTTCTAACACCTAGTATTTAAAATAAAATAAAATACTTGAAAAGCAAAAAAAAATAATCAAACAAAGATAACAGACTATATGCAATAAGAGTTGTTATGTGTTTCAATTTTAATATTTATTGTTTATAACTTTTAAACTCTACTAGTAAAAACATAATTTTAATATAATATTAGTTTTCTTCTCTCCATTTAACAACAACTCTTAATAACATCATAAAATGTGCAGTCCAATGTCGTTGTATCAATTTCACACTGTATTTTTATTTTACGCCGTAATCACCATAATATTTGCTTATCAGGGTAGGTGTTGTGTGCGAAAAATTACCCGAATATTTATTTATTTATTTGAATGCACTTTATTCGTGTGGTTTTATCGTATTTCATTTATTATTTGAGACACTTGACGAAGAAATCTGACGTGAACAAAATGTGGCAAACGTTTTGTACACGTCGAATATTTTTCGTTAGTGGGTCGCGTACTATGCGCGGCGTTGCCTGGAGGTTGGACGCTGGAAGTCCACTCGACCTTGTTTCCTACTGTTGACATGATCTAGTTTTGACGAGATCGTCTCTTCTTTACTTTCTGCTTTGCTGATTATTTTGAAGTGAGCCCGACTGTCACTGGTTAGTTAAATGCTGCAATTTAAGAGAACTACACAAATTCGAGTTCCTAGTTCCTCATATAAGACAATAAAAGTTAATATGATTAATATATTTTTTGTAGAATTGAAAAATTCAAAATTCATTTATTTTAAGCTTAATAACCCATATGAGTGAAGCACATTATCCATTATTAAAAAAAAAAATACTTAAACACAATAAAATTAAAATAATAGGTCTATTAGACCATCGCAATCACAAGTCACAAGTCGCCATGACAATCTGGGCAAAAATGCCCCTGTTAACAGACTGAGATGGTGTAGTGGATTTATTCGCTGGTGGCGTGGGTAGGTTCTAACTATCACACTGCTGTAATAAGTAATGTTTTTCTATTTTTTCTTAGATTCCTTTATTCATTCAAAAATCAATTGCATTTTTAATGTATAATGTACTAACTTATATTGCAAAAACTAACTCTTGTTTTTTTAATATCATGTCTGCACCAATAATTGTGGTGGCGTTTAGTTTATTTATCGTGCCTTGTCTCCGTCATGTAAATCAAAGACGTACATCATGTCGGTGTTCGTAAATAAAAATAAAAAAAGTACATTCAGTGACACAAGGCCACAATAATAAAATTAAATAAAACTACCTTTAAACTTCAATTATTATTATTCTTGTTACACCAACTCAGCACGCTTGCAAAAATACAATGCAAATAATCTGTCGAAGTGATATGTATCATTAAATTCTACCACAAACTACTAAGACTTCGGAGCTTGCCTGTCTGTATTCAGCAATTTATTAGGGCTTCTGTAAACTGTACCTACTGTTGAAAAATAGACAAACTTTTGTTTTGAAAGTTGCAAGATGGCGGAGGTCGACACAGGCATAATGATAAATTCATAACCGGAGGCTCTCTATAAAATGTTAAACGAAAAACCTAGACTAAAGTTTTGTGTGAGTGAAGTCAAGTAAGCTTGGCAGGGTCGAATCGAGGACGATGTGGACTCCATGTCGTGTGAGCCGGCGGTTAAATACGTATCTGGAGGATTTTATTTGCGTAAGTGTGTTTTTTTTTTTTTGATAGTTTAGGATTTTATCTAATAACTTGAATTCTGCCTAGATTTCATATAGCAGACAACAATAACAAAAAAGTTGTTAGCATATCAAGATAATTAACGTGATAAGGGTGCATCCTTGTCGCAGTAAATATCATATAACTGTAGTGAACAAGCGTGAAATGTTTGTGGATATTTTTTCTCACAATACACAGAAAAAACATAGTCGGATGAGACGTCATACGATGAATATGGAACTACCTGACCTATCATGTATACATAATATTTGCTTCAATTCTTTTATTTCACGTTTTATAAACAAACATTTCTATAGGATCTGAAAGTAAATCTTTTAAAATATATTTTTTTACCCTTCAATCAAGAATTTTCCTATTCGGTTTGTCAATGATGGAGTTCTGAGGTAACAAACATTAAAAATACAACCGAATTGAGAACCCTCTAATTTTTTGAAGTTGGTTAAAAAGTAATGTCATAAAATGCCAGAGCTGACCTTCCGTAGGAATAGGTACTAGTTCCTGGAACATTGCGAGTAACGAGCCACCTGACCAGGGAGGTCCTGGACACCTGTCGACGAGACGCACAGACCGACACATTTCGTACGTTTTATGTAAACTGATCTTTGCCCTTTTTCTTATACTCACACTGAAGGTATATTTTTATTAAAGATCCTTTTCCTTACACCTTTATTTAGACGTTTTTCTGGATAAAAATATCGTTCTTTGTTTATTAGGGTTTGCAAGGAGAAACTGGACACATATTATTTTGTTAGTGTTTATGAATCATAAAGAAAACTATGTTTTAGGGATGGAACTTGAAAATAGGGTAGCAAATTCCAAATAACTTTCATTGACACCAGATTCACAATTAAAAAATGCTATATTGGTGCCTCGTGGTATCACCTGCGTGGATATTTTGTCATGAAATGTATCCTATGTCAGCATTCTCCGACCTTTCAGCTGTATCTATGCAAATCACGTCGATCGATTGTTCTGTTGCTGCGTGAAAGAGGAATAAACAAACCAACAAACAAACAAATCAGGATATTTATTTTGCAGAGACTCTGGTAATATACAGATGCATAATATAGACCACCATGTTAGTACCTCGGCATGAAAAAATAATAACAATCTTTATTTTATAGAATTTAACATCAACACAATTATCATAAACAATCATTGAAAAAAAAAAGTGTTCTTAGGGCACACTTCCGTATTTCTAATAATTATAAATATCTATAAGGTAATGACCCTAACACAAACAGCCTATTTATAATTTCATAGTAACTACGCACTACGCTCAGTTGAATATCGTGGAGTTTTATCATGGGAAGATTGTAAAAAAAAAACAGTAAAATAAAGTTTTTGACTGACTAGGCTGTGCTTAAAAAACAAATATGTATAAAGAAAATGCAATAGATAAAAGGCAGATTGTCAGTCTTTGGTTTTACAAAGCTTCTAATATTTTAACCCACCTATAGTGCATGCGTTTTTATTATGTACTAGCGGTCCGCCCCAGCTTCGCACGGGTATAGATTATAGCCTATGTCACCCGGGGATAGTGTAGCTTCCCGTCAGTGA
Organism: Agriopis marginaria; assembly: GCA_932305915.1. Classification (NCBI taxonomy): domain Eukaryota; kingdom Metazoa; phylum Arthropoda; class Insecta; order Lepidoptera; family Geometridae; genus Agriopis; species Agriopis marginaria. The sequence continues at coordinate 259,519 of OW029923.1, forward strand.
AAGAATTTTTCAAATCGTTTCAGTAGTTTCGGAGCCTATTCAATGCAAACAAACAAACAAACAATCAAATCTTTCCTCTTTATAATATTAGTATAGAAGTATAGACTACTTGACCTGTGTCGTACTGTCTTAGAACTGTCAAACACACAAAGTTAAAATTGTAAATGTTATTTTTATACACCTTGGGTTACATTATTGGAGTTTTAGTAAGGATCACTATTTAAAAAAAATATATAATATAGCCTATGTCACCCGGGGATAGTGTAGCTTCCCAACAGTGAAATAATTTTTCAAATCGGTTCAGTAGTTTCGGTGCCTATTCAATGCAAACAAACAAACAATAAAATCTTTCCTCTTTATAATATTAGTATAGATGTATAATTTATTTGTGTTTGTGTAAATACATTATCTTTATCTTTAGGTTTTACTACTTCACATTGTATATTCAGTAGGTACGATACCTACACATCTGATGCCTAGCTTCTGTAGAATCGGCTGCAGTGATTACACTGCGGGGTTTCTAGATATTTTCTCCGCCCCCGCAACTACCCGCATTTCGTAAACACTTTCCCAACGTATTCCAAACCGCTCACACCCATTCCCCAAATGGAATCTCGGTTCGCCCTCGATCGGGAACGTGCCTGCTACTGATTGTTACTCATTCTACCCGAGCGCCGCCGGACCCGACTCCCACTTGCTCACAATCTATGGACCGACTAACTTTACTACTATTTCTACAATTTTATGTTCTGTCTCTGTTTGGAGAGGGTGAATTAGGCGAAAAAAGCAATAAGAGAAGGACGATTCACATCACATCATCAGCCATTAAATGTCCACTGCTGAACAAGGCCTCCCTCCCAGAGAGGGGTGCTGCCATAATCCCCACGCTTGGCAGGCGGCTTGAGGATCGCAGTACATTCACCGTGTACTAACAGGACGCTGCTGCCCATCCTCCGGTGGTTCTGGTCGCAGTTTTAGGACATACCCGGGTCGGAAGGACGATTCAGTCGGACAAAATTTGAAATGTAGAGCTTTCTAGTTGATTTTTTAATAATTACTTATTCGTTAAAATGATGTTAGAAATATAAAAAATCTGCTCATTTAACACGTTTTAATTTAAATAATCACTTGCCTCATGCCTGCATGAGAAAGAAAAAATGGCTATATCCCATATAATTAATTCTTATGTCAAATACACTTGTCCGCATTTAGCATCGACATGCGTCCTCAACGCACGAACAAAACGCCATAGCACATACAATAGCCATACACTACCATAGACGTAATATACCTGCCTTTACGTATAATTATTATATTATATACGTTGCTTGGGGGCGTGGGTACGATTCCCATCTAGGACAAACATTTATGCGATGAACATTTGTGTTTGTTCTATATCTGGTTGTTAATATCTATAAGTATTTTATTTTATTTTATTTATTAAGGAACAGTAAACAGCCATATTATAAAATGTACAACAATGTGGATAGATTAATAAACTTAATAATAATACAGCCAACAGCACTATTCACAGATTACTTAAAGAATTATATAAATTTACCGCTAGGAGTAGCTAACTTGCCAAAAATTATATTTAAATATACATGTATTTTTTTTTTATTTTTTTTTTTATAAGCCCTAAAACACAAATATTAAAAATTTATGATTTTATTAAATTTAAACTATTATTAATTAACATAATAATAACAGTATTATATCAAAGTATTACAGTACTGAAGTTATGAGGAGAGATTTTGAAGAACTGCTGCTTTAAATTTACCTGCAGTGCAAGCAAAAATGTCTATATTTTGAAAAGAGTCATTATACGATTCCACCATCCGACGAGTAGGAATGCGCAGTCCGGCGTTTGAGCGGCAATTGCCCAATACGAATAAGCGCCCTGCGCGCACCTCCCGTTTGTAAAAGTATGTATTTAAAACTATATTTGTATGTATATCAGTCTCTGGCAGCCATATCACAAGCTTTGCTTAGTTTGGGGTCAGATGACCGTGTGTGCAAAAAATGTCCCAAATATTATTACGTCCATGTATACCACACAGTACACACACACCAGGGAAATGATAGCACACGCCTTCGACACAAGCGTTTGAGTTGCATTCGTGTTGTGGCATTAAAATATTAGCATCAATTGGACGCAATGCGAATAAAACACGCTGGTTGGAGCTGACAGCGCACGACTGTGGTGTGAACTGACGCTGACTTGCATGTTGTTGCTTAAATATTCATGCATCCTTGGGAAAAGGTCAAAAGAAACTTTTCACTGAATCAAATGTCGTTTTAGTTAACGTTACCTAAAGAATATCACAATGCAAAAGATGTCCACAGACTTATTTCAGTTCGAATATTTTATTATTCTACTGTAGCAGGGCCGAGTGGCTATCAGATCCAGTGGTCCCAGTAGGTGCCAACTGGTCCGAGGGCTCCGAGGGGCCGGGGCTGGATGGCCCATTGCGGTGATAACAGAAAATTCGATTCGCTCTATTAGGTATTACTGTTCGAATGTAGGCTTTTATATTCGGTCGTACTAGTGTGCGTGTGTGTGTGGGCTAGCTCTGCAGCTCGTTGGGAAGTGAATGTTTCTCACAGTTTGTGGGAAAGGCAACGTCAAATTGATGATACCGAATAAAATCCGTGTAATTCAAGAAAAAGTTAAAGAGGCATGTTACAATAATAATTACTCTGTTTTTTATCAAAGACTTCTTGTAAGACTTAAACGGTTTCCACATGATAAATGACATAAAAGAGAAGAAAAAAAACAAGTTGTTATTTATAAAAGTGGCATATTACTGCAGCGAAAGGCAATAAAAGTAATCATTGAAGACGTAATAAAAAAAAAACGAGTGGGACTCACGGTCTGAGGGTGGTTCAGTTGGACGAAACAGAGCGGATCAGCAAAAAAAAAAAAATAAGTTGAAATATTGAAAGACAAACTATGTGGCTATGGCTTGTAATAATTATAAGCCATTCAGAAGATACCATCTGGAAATTTATAAAAATACAGTAAATTCTAACTTATTTTCATTTGAACTTGCCACAAGGCTATAACGTGGAATGCTTATTCATAAGTTCGTCCACCGTGAACTGCAAAAATAGCACAACCAAATAAATCTATCAGAAAACCAGTTAAAGCTAATCTTTACAGCAACACTGCTATAAATCGGCGTGTAAATTCCTTTTCCGTTTCAATTGCCCGAAAAGTCGGCATTGTGCGTGCTCTTTGCTAATTATTTAACGAAAACTTTGGGTTCAGTACAATAATTTGTTTCATGGAATCATGAAGTGCCCACGCTACGACTTGAAAACACGCGAGGGCATACATTGAAATAATTTCAAATAGATCTCAGTTTATAGAGTCTGGGTTCATTCTGGGGGTGAACGAGTCAATCATGGCTGACCTTTACTTATGTTGGTATGTCGACGTTTGCTGATAAAATGGGTAATTTGATCGAACAAGTATTTTTATTAAATTAAATAAAACGAATATATATCTAATTAGCCTTTTTAAGGTTCCGTACCTCAAAAGGAAAAAACGGAAACCTTATAGGATCACTTTGTTGTCCGTTTGTCCGTCTGTCAAGACCCCTTTTCTCAAGAACGCGTAAAGATATGCTTATATCTACGGTTTTTTTCAGCTGTGAAAAAATCAAACTTTTAAGTTTACGTAATCAAAAGATATGACCGTTTATGTCGCATATTTTGCGATTTCACAAGGAAATCAATACCTATAGGGTACTTCCCGTTGACCTAGAATCATGAAATTTGGCGAGAGGCAAGGTCTTACAGCACATATTATAAAGGAATGAATCCGATAGTCATAAATTTAAATTTATATCATCAAAAAAAATTTTTTTTTGATATTACAAACTTATATTTTGTAGTTGGAATGTATTGAAGAAGCTTATTGTCCACTACAAAGTTAAGTTTGTCTTTCAATATTTCAACTTTATTGTTGTTTTTTTTTTGTTCACTCGCACTTGTCCAGTTTTTTTATAAAATATCGGCAAACAATCATGCTGTTCTCTTGAAGGTAAGCAGAAGTAACCGCCGCCTATTTACATCGGCAACACTAGCGGTGTTGGTGGTGCATTACCAGGCTGGAAAGGTAGTTGAAGACACTCTTTTTGAAACGCTTCATGTTGAAGCTCGTCGGATCCTTTGGACCTGACCCTTTTGACTTTTGGGATACCTTTTTCACACCTTGCAGGTCCGCGAAATAAAGCTTTGCAAGAAGTGCGGGTGAGTTTTTTGACACCTACTCGCTACCTCAATTTATTCTTTTGACTAAATTTAACTTTTTTAAACACATCCGATAATTTTCTATGGTATGAACAGATTTTCTTGTATCATAGCTAAGAAAACTCTCCATCGACTAACCTTTCAAAAAATAAAAAAAATATTTTAACGTTCTTTTCACTGGTAGATAGCTGGTGATATAATGAGTAATAGGCGCTACTAGTTTTACATATTCTATGATAGTTTCAACTGGCTATCTATCACGGTTTAAGACAAACTGCCGTTAAAAAGTCAGACAGCAGTCAGCGTATGCTTACTAGGGTCTCGTTGATGCCTTTGGGTGAGAAATACAATCGCCAAAATTAACATACACATAAAGTTAAGTTGAGAACCTAATACCAGGCGAGTTAGCAATCAAACCCAAACATTTTATTAAAAAAAAAAAGCCTTATTTTTGAAGTCAGTTGAAAAGACTCCTATATGAGACAGGATACGCTGTTATTCGGGAAACTGCTCTTATATTGTCTTAAATATTACTAAATCCACGAGGGTTGTCCATTTTAATAACTAATAAGTTATCGATTTAAATTTTCAGTAATCGAGTTGATTTTGGAACGATTTACCTTTTGATTTAGGGTGGAGGTGAAGGGAGCGATTTGGAGGGTGAAACCAATATTTGATTAGATTTGAAAATTTATATTACATTAGGATAACTGAATTTTGTTTAAGTAAGTGAAGAGTTTTTAATGTTTACTTATCGTTGTGATACCACCAATAATATCATTGAGCCTTTGGGGACCGGGAGCTCACCTCATTTTCAAAAATCTTTCAGAGCGCCTGGTTAATGCGACGCGTGACCAAAATGCTGGCGTGTTTCTGGCTCGACGCATAATCATTGCCATTCAACGTGGTAATTCTGCTGGGTACGCTGCCAACTGGTAGTGGGCTTGAGCATTTGGATTGTCTTTAGACCTTCAACGGTCTATGGGCAGTCTAACTGTATTTGTAGTTTTAGTTTTAGCTTGTATTTTGTTTAGTTAATAAAAGCACTTGCCCAGTTAAAAAAAAACACTACTACAATAGTAATAGTTTGGATACTACAAACAAGTTCAAAGATGTCTCAAAAACCTACCTAATAGTAAATTTCATATATATTATGTCATTGGCTACCAAAAATCTTTACTTAAAGAAACCATCGCCAAAAAACAACCATACTTAACACAATCACAATAATAGTATTTTTCTTCGTAACAAGTGAAAATTGACCTGGAGAGTATGTATTAGAGCTGCTCAGATGCGTATAGTTGCCAGGATAAGTTTGACGTTAAGCAAGAAGTAAAGCAGTAAACCTTTGTAGTATCTGATTAAGAAAACGTTATCACTTAATTGCGCTGAGTGTGGCGTTTTTGAAGACACTTTAAACATTTTAATGGAGTGTGTGCGAAACGATGCTTACAAGAAACAATGTTTTAATAGACCTAGAATACTAGATGTCGGAATTTGTAGTTCAATTCTACCCCGCCCTGAATCCGATCATGCGAAAAATTTGTATAAACTGTTAGAATTAGGCCTCAAATGATAATATTGTAATTTGTTTCGTGTATTTTAGTTTCATAGTTTTTTTGTTCTTGTTTTACAGGGTGATGTGGTCGCTAAATGACAAAGACCATTAAATAAATAAAAAAAAAAACCTTGATGGGCGGTATGGTCGGGGTAATGATTTTTAAAATATTTTACCAATACGTACCTACGTTTGAATAAATTTTCGCCTTTTGAATTTAATAAAATCAAGCTCCAGTGTTCCAACAATCCATTCTTTAATATATAAATAGAATTGAATTAAATTAGGCATCTCCTAAGTGGAAGCAATTTGTCTATTTCAGTAAACAGTCACCCAATATGTAACCAAAAGCAAAACAACCGGGATCGTTTCCGTTCCGTTCGTCACTCCCAGTGTTTTTGGTCACGCGATGTTTGAAGAATTGCTAGCTCGTGCTTTTTCAACCTTGAGTTGTAATGAGTTAGGTTTAAATTCCTTTACCAAATTATTAGGAGGGTGTAATGTAGCGTTTTGTCAGAGGGCATTTCCTATTATTGTTTAAGATAAATACACTGCGGCCACATGATGGACTGTGGACTAATTGTGGAACAGCTGTGCTTTTATCGCTTTAATAATGGACTCTGTTACAAATACATAGAGTATATTTAGTAAGAGAATTGCATTGTTGTATTACAGAGCAAGGAGCTGAGCAGCAGCGAGTGCGGCGCCATGGGCCGAGCTCCCGACACGCTGCCCGGCATCTCCAGCCACTACCCTCACTGTGGAAACAGGTACCTGCCATGCAATCAAAACTGACATGATCTAGTTCCCTTTCTGTTCCTGCAGAGGTCGGTGTTCTCTGCATCGCCTTTTCTGCTGCACATCAACGATCTGCTGAAGCCCAGTACCTCTAGGTGCACAGATAACAACTCAGTAGTAGAGAGCTATATTTCCAATGCACGAACCAGCGGACCACAAATTCAATCTCTCAGAGAGGCCATGGTCAAACGCATGAACTTATCTTTTAAGGCAGTCACCGATTGGGATGATGCCAACCTGGTCAAATTTGTATACTGCTAAAACCCAAGCATGTCTGTTCTCCGCAAAATAACGCCTTTCCAACTGGCTCCTACTTACTGGGATGTATCAATTCCCGTAACTGACCAACTTTAGCTTTTGGGCATTGCTCTGTCTTCTACCCTCAACTTTGGCCCCTATATTGAAAACAAGGCTCAATATGCTGCCAAAAAGCTGCAAATTGGGTGTCTTATCGAACATGCGACGGTACTTCACGTCGGAAGTTGCTGCCCAAAGTAAGTACTGTAAAACTTGGTTATTTAATTATAATAACTGGTTTAATTTATCTGTATTTCTAGATCCCCAGCAAAATGCGAGCTAATGGGCATGTCTCCGTTGGTGAACGAGCCGAGCCCGAGCAGCTCGGAGGAGTCCAACTCCCCCACGGAGGTGACCTGCTACCGGCGGCTCGGCGAGCGGCCGCCGCTCATGAGGCGCCTGGCGCGAGGGTTCAGCGGAGCGCTGCTGCAGCCTTCGGACGACGACTCTACGCCGCTGGTCGCCGACACGCCCACCACGTGAGTGGCCTTCTTGTATATGTGTGTGTGGCTTGATTGTGAGCCTGGTTTATCTTATATTGGGCAAACAAAGAGGAGCATCGGTATCTGTATTAATGAAAATATAGCTGATATGAAAAATAGACGTTCTACCAAGTCTGCAGTTTGTGATTTGTGATTGTTTCTGTAGGTTGTCAAAAGCATGCCTTGACAACCTAATCCACTAAATTCACTTTGATAATTCTCAAATTCACGCCAAAAAGAATCAATATATATACCAAGGATGCTATGAGAATGAATTGTTATTTAAAAAAAAAAGTAAAAAAATATATGAAGAGGATGGATGGCAAGTACTACCTCCATCCAATCATCAACGTAATAAAATCTCAATCCCGGTGTAGAACTGCAAGACCCCGTCAACGGCCACTGCGTACATAGGCTATTTCGTAAAAAAAAATTGGCGGTGCTTGTAAATAATTTCATATATACAGACATCCCTCATCTAGTCTATCTATAACGACAGTGCAGTGTTCGATACGTGCGACAAAAACTGTGTTGAATTTCAATATGAAGACACACGCCCACCACGTGATCGTAGAGGAGACGAGCAGGAATCGTACAATGGTATCATCATCTCCCCTCCGCTTCAATGGAAATAGTGAGTATGGCTATAGTGAAAACGAGAAGAATTGTATCAAATTGTATGGCAAGCTGAGTATAAGTAGTGTATATATACAGACCGCGTTCAAAAACCTTGGATTCTCTTAGTTTGCTAAATATTTTACGGCAATCAGCGACAAAATGAAGTGTGCACTCTTAGAAGACACCGTTTCACTAAGTACATACAAAATGTATCGGGCCATGCTCCGCGCGACACCGCTACACAAGTCTGCTGTCTCCTCTTTAGAGTCCTGTTTGTCTCCTCAGTGAAAACGCACCATCACCCTCTGTAATCTTTAGACACACGGCGACTACGTGAGTTACCTTCAGTTCTGTAGCCTGCAGTACGCATCGGAAAGCTCAGCTAGTATGAGGTGACTGGTCAGATGGCAGAGTTGACGTATGTCATTGACACGCTGACCACGTCAGTTGCTGTTGCGTGATGCTTCAAGGGAAGCTCTACTGATATGAAGCAACTGGCCCGCAGGCTGAACTGAACTGAGCCTCCAAACCACGCCGCTAGTCTCCGACCAGTGTCTCCAATTCTCCATTATGAAAATTTACAAGATGGTATTGACAGGGTGGAAGCGTGGCGTTTCTTCACTATTCTACCGTAGTTTACGGTATAGGGGCGTATAATGCATGCTAAAATTACTAAATTACTATATTAGGTGAATGGATTAGGAATGGAACTTAATGTGTGGGATTTTTGGACTGAGTCAGAACTGATAAAGTTTCTGCTGGACGTTCCAGGCCTACAAACCTGCCTCTCTGTATGAACGGTGGCTACATCAACGAGGCATCAGAAGCGGAGGCGCGAACGAGAGAGAGCAACCGCGACCATCTCCCTGTCGCACTCCCTCCCACGCCGCGGCGGAATGACAACATGCATCACGTGGACGACTTCCGGAGATGTACCAACCTCAACAACAGGTGGAAAAAGACATGATTATTAATATTATTAAATAGATATTTGATTAATTATTAAACATCATACTCTACAGAGTCTAGGGATAATGAAAGCTGTACAAATACTTAGCACACATTAATTCTTATTTTATGATATTTATTCTTCTGTTCCATTCTGATTTTACGATTCTATTCTTACGATGCAAATGGATGAGATTGGCGATGGACCGAGCGAATAGCATAATCAATAGGAGACTTATGCCCAGCAGTGGGTTATCAAAGGCTGATGATGATCATTCTAGGAACTTACACACTACAACATCCAAATCGCCCGCCAAACTGGCTGGCCACGTGTCCAGGAACTAGCGCTCGTGCTTCAACCACTAAGCGACGGCAAAAAAAGGAAAACTCTCGTTTTCAATTGCGGCTTGATAATACGCTACACTCTAAAAGCCAGTCATACCTTCCTGACATAAGATATAATATACACGACAAATAAAATACGCCAGAAGCATGGAAAAAGAGTTTAGAGGTGCTCTTCTATATTAATATTATAAAGAGGAAAGATTTGATTGTTTGTTTGTTTGCATTGAATAGGCTCCGAAACTACTGAACCGATTTGAAAAATTCTTTCACTGACGGGAAGCTACACTAACCCCGGGTGACATAAGCTATAATCTATACCCGTGCGAAGCTGGGGCGGACCGCTAGTTATAAATAAAGTGTTAACACCTTTATTGATGAATTATATACCCATCTCACTCCTGAGCCATGTGTATAAGTTGTTCTCCAGAGTCATTAAAAACCGTCTCGAAAGCAGGTTTGATGACTTCTAGCCTCCCAAACAAGCCAGTTTTCGTAAAGGCTGGAACATCATAGACCACGTACACACGCTCCGTCATAATAAATAGAAGACTGAGAAGTAAAATCAGCCACTATAGTTATCTAGCGCTTGTAGACTATCAAAAAGCCTTCGATTCAAACGAGACCTGGCAGTTTTGCAGTCCCTCCAGCGTTGTATACCGAATATACGTATATCGAAGTGGTAATGTGTTTGTATGGAAACGCCACCATGTCCATTACAAGACGAGAGCACTAAACCAATGTGCGCCCACTTCGATCCTCGGCGCTGTACTAAAATAATATGTTTGCAGGCAGGCTGCGAAAAGTATCTTTATTAGTTTTTCTTTGAGTGTTGTACTTATTATAGTGAATTGTCTGGTGTGATGAACCATGTCCCTGATTGTCTGGTGTCATTAACCATGTCCCTGATCATCTGGTGTGATGAACCATGTCCCTGATTGTTTGGTGTCATTAACCATGTCCCTGATCATCTGGTGTGATGAACCATGTCCCTGATTGTCTGGTGTCATTAACCATGTCCCTGATCATCTGGTGTGATGAACCATGTCCCTGATTGTCTGGTATGATGAACCATGTCCCTGATTGTCTGGTGTGATGAACCATGCCCTGATTGTCTGATGTGATGAACCATGTCCCTGATTGTCTGGTGTGATGTTGCAGTCCGTCAGCAGCGTGCAGTCGCACGACGTCCTCATCGTCCGGCGCGTCCTCGTGCGGCGCGGGTGGCGGCGGAGGCTCCTCGCTCGGCTCCGGGAACAACAACTTGCCGCGCGCGGAGCCCGAGCTGCGCCAGGCGCCCTGGTTCCAGCACGGAATACCCAGAGAAGTATGCCAAGGACTCCTCACTGCTAGCCCATAGCTACACTATACACCGTCCACGAGTGGAACTGATTCCACCTCCAGCTAGTTCCTTACACACTTACGAGCAATTGCCACAAGTGGTGGCCTTTATGCTAATAGCGATCTCTTCCAGAGAATTGGAAGAAGTCACGTAACAGGATAAACGTGTGGATAAAAATGTGAAAAAAAATATTTTATGGTATCATTACTAGGGAGAGTCGATTTGCTATGGGCACTGGACACTATTGGACACTGGACAGGCACTGTTCGCTCTCAATGTCCTGCTACAAATATGCAGGTGGTTTGCGGTATCTCATGTTTATAGAAAAAAAGGCGTTTGATCGCGTAAAAGGCGTAACGGCTTGAACGCAAAGATATTAGAATCACAAAAAACTTATACTGGGGCCAGAAAGCTACTTCCAGAGTCGAGCATTCGGAGACTGGACTAATAGAGATTTTATTATGAAAACTGACGTGGTTTTTCACACATTTTGTTTACATAACACGGAAATTACTCACGTATAATTAAGCCGGTCAGTCTGACTATAGCTTCAACTGCAATCGGCGGTCTTGTTCAAGGTGAGTGCAAGGTGCTTCGTCTCGCTTTGCACTGCGGGCAATAAAGATTTACCGTGGAGTCAGACAAGGTTGTGTTTAGTCATCCCTGCCCTTCACTTCTGTACTGAGATGCAATATTTGAAGCACTGAAAGTAGGAATTAAAGTAATCTGAGGTATACTGATGATACCATACCCAAGCTTCCACATAAAGAAGTTACTGGATAACGTTTGAGAGAGAAGTTGAAATCCGCATCTTAAGGAGAGTCTTAGAGTGAAGTCATAACGGAGACGAAAATAATTTTATTAAATTTTATGGCAAGTAAAACTTCGCGACGGAGCGGAGTATAGCGGTGCGATGCAAGAGGAGGGGAGCATGTGCGTTAATACAATTTTACTAACTAAAAATGTATCAGGTCATATCTGCTCGTCTCCGCTTCACAAGTCCGCTCATCTCCATTTCAATTTAAACATCCACTTCTTTCCACTGCTTCACTCCGCTTCAGTGGAAATGTACCCTATTACACCGAGAGGGTATTGTATTTATACCCGATTGAATACCAGAACACGGGTCTTATGAAGAGAAGGGTAATAAGTTGTCGCCATCTAATGGATTGGGTAGGGTACAGTATATGCTGGGTTCCCGTAGTGTGAGCTGTATGTGTAGTGATGGTGTGTTGTCTCGTGTCTCCAGATAGCCCTGGAAGTGCTGAGCGGCCAGCCGGTGGGCGCGTTCCTGGTGCGCGGCAGCACCACGCAGGCGGGGTGCTATGCGCTCTCAGTGCGCGTGCCGCGGGACTTCCAGCCCTCCGGCATCGCGCACTACCTCATACTCAGGACACGCAACGGGTATCAGATTAAGGTACCACTCTCATTTCATTTCATGATAGGTTTATTGGTTGACCGCTGCTAGACGTAAAACCAAAAAGCAATAATGGTTTACACACCTTGGTAGGCGTAACAAGATTTCAATGTAGAAACTCTGTATGTGGACATCTCATAGTCTTTGGACAATACCTCCGGAGCCCATTTCAACATTGTTATGGAGAGTTTAAACATAAGAGTGGGGGGAGTGCAGACCAGCAGTGAATCGGTAGTAGGACAACACGGTTTTAGTAGGAGGAAAAATACGGAAAAAATGCTTGTTGATTCTAGAGAAAAAAGGGCTTTTCCTTATGAACTTTGTCCAAGCAACATCACCAAATGAAGTGGATGTGGCTAAGCTCCGGTTGTCGGACAAAAAACTCAATAAATATAATGATGTATAATGTATGTGCAGGGGTTCACGAAGGAGTTCAGGTCCCTGTGCGCGCTGGTGACGCACCACAGCGTGATGCCGGAGCTGCTGCCCGTGCCGCTGCACCTGCCACGCGCTGCGCCGGCGCGTCCGCGGCGTGACCACGCCGACATCGACAGCGTGGCGGCGCACGCGCACCCCCCGCACCCGCACCACGTGACCAGCTTCCTGCGACAACTGGACGTGTAGAACTTTACTCATCATCACACGGCACCTTCATGATATACTGCGAGAGCGAGATGATGCAATACATCATCACCTTACAGTGAGACTAATTCATCGATTATTTCATGTATCTCAGTTCGAGTGTATGGAAAACCATAAACCTACGAACAGTAAATACTAGTGAAGAGTGCTGATACTAAAGACAAAATATTTAAATTATTCTGTGAACCTTTTCTGTGGTTTCTTTATTTGTAGAAAAACAAATGACTCAATGGTTGCATATTTGTTAAATTATTACTATGAACAAGGTACGTGTAGAATTGTAAGTCAGTCCAGATAGTTACATGGGTTTCGTCTCGGTTTCTTCAAGGCAAGCGTGTTCCATAGCAGACCACATTATCGCTTAACAACAGGCGAGGTGGCGGTCAAGTGCAAACCTATTATTTAATAAAAAAATAAGTCAAAAAATGGCTTGATGCATACTAGGCCCGAATTGTAATTATCTAGGTAGCGTTTCCCACAAACTAGCTCTAGTTTGCTCGTAAGTGAAATCAAGACGCTTCGTACAAGCTATCAGAATGAAGTGTGGTGTCCTCTTTTCGTCTCTACTCTGTAAATCCAATATACAAATGGGGAGGATGGAATAAAATAATGCAGATCCGGTGTACACTCTCCGAAATGAATCATATAACTTTATATTAGTGAACAACCGTGATAACCGTTTAAAACAGTGAATTAGATAAAAACCAATAGACTAATAACTTTATGCCGGGAGGAACATTGTCAAGGGAGGAGGGATTTTTAAGCGCCAAAAGCTAAGCTTGAACTGAATTCAAAAAGTACGCTGCTGCGATCACTTTTTCGATTCTAACATAAGTTGTCGCATAGTATCCGGTGCGCATATCAGCTAAATACGAAAAAGGCAAATACAATTTGCAATAAAGATGATACGATTGTAACGGGCGTTCTATGAGCTATATTTCCTTATTCTATGCTATAGGACAAATACCTTGTTCGTAGAATTATTCATTGATATTTTCTCGAGTGAGTATCACATTTAGAGTGTAGATTACGCTTGAGCGAATGTAACTGGCCCCCGATTCTGTTAAACAAATTGTTTTAAATTGTAATTGTTTCAATTTTAATTTTTAAATAATTGCCTCAAAATTGAGTTTTTAAATTTTTTTTAATAGAAAAATACCACCACCTAATATTATAACTGACTCTTTATTCAGTAAACAAGAAAATTACACATATTAGAATAGAAACAAAAATAAAACCTAAAACTACTTACAAAATTAAAAACTAATACTAAACTAAATTAAATTAAGTAAGCTAAATAAAAATATATTATATTAAACTAAAGTAATCTAATAAACCGCTGCCCGTTGGCATTGTTCCCAAAATGCTGGCCGCATTATAACTTAGTATAAAAATTATAACTTGCAAATATGTGCAAACTTAGTGCAAATATTATAACTTAGTATACAAAAAAAAAAAAAACATTATTTTATAAGCAATTTGTTTAGTAGAATCGGGGCTCTGATTACACATTGGAGGCATATAGAGCATATTAGTATTTCGGTGCGCTTTCACAGAGGCAGAGACGAGAACAGACAGGAGACTTGCCAGAATTAACCTATCACATTGGTTTATATTTAATTTTCGTCTTTGCTCCGCTTCAATGGAAACAGTCGTAGTAGAAAAAACAAGCAAGAAGAATTATATGAAATAGAATGGCAAGCGGGGCGAAGCAATGCGGTACAATGCGAGCGAAGCGAGGCACCACACCTACATGCTGGTGTCGTCTTTTAGCAGATGAAGATATAAAAAGGCTTCATATGATTTAGGGCAAATATGACGTGTGTGCTTTCGGATAGATACCGTTTCAGTATGAAATCATCGAAATCGTATCACTACACTATCACCACTACTCCTCTCGTCTCCGCTACATAAGTACGCTCGTCTCTGCTCCGCTGCACTTGTCTCTGCTTCAATGGAACCACCGATCTCTTTTCACAGGTCTTCTCCTTTTTAGTGGAAACACAAAAGGAAAATGATAACTCCTAATTTCCATACAATTGGTCAACCAGAACTTAAAATGTAAAATGTCTTGTTTTATTTTACTACATTATTAGCCAATGGCTATCAGTGGGTTAACAAAGGCAGACGATGATGACCTTAAACAAATCATGTTTTACGATTTTAAAGAAAACTAACTAAGTCGAACTTTCTGAGCTCGAACTCAACTGGGTTGCTAGTATCTATTCTAGAGTTCCTTTATCCACCTTGCAGCTCCATCATCAGACTATTATGTTGCCATCGGAACTACAAACATTTGCAAAGTTTTACATATAATATTACTGAAGTGGGCGATATTATTATGTGGACCACACATTCCCCGCGCTGGTACCTGCCTTCAGGGGCTTTCCAGATACTTTTTAACTCGGGTTCGAAACACCGCTGAAATAGTGCAGTGCGGAAAATCACGCGAACGTGAACTGCAATTCTCTTCAGTGTCTTGGCGAGTTGAGACTCGCCAAGATACGGTTTGCGGTCGCGCTACTTTACGCATCACCAAAACAGAATCGCTTAAAACAGGTAGCAGAAGGCCTTTCGTGAACTGAATAATAATATAAACCATGTAATAAAATAAAACAAAAAAACACTGTTTTAAACTATCACGGTTGTTCACTAAAGTTATATGATTATTATATATACCATGTTCACGGGGAGACTGAAGAATGCGGGTGGTTGGTCAAACAGTTAAAAAGTTAGGTGCAGACATGGTGCATGTAACTGCGCTGAAATATCGGGAGCTCATTCCACAACCTTACCACGGTAAACATCACGTGAATAATCATATAACTTTAAATTAAACAAAGTTCTCCAACTCGTGTAGTCACTTTATACTTTACATCTAAGTTCAACGCTTGAATCATTGACTTTATGAACCTGCAGTGCAAGTACCGTTCTTTATCGTACGTCAAATTCGATAAAATGCCATAGAATCGATCATAGACAGTACTGACCAAATGGCATTTTACCGAATTTGACGATCTCAACTGTCAAATTTGATGATCGATAAAGAACGGTACTTGCACTGCTGATTTGTAATAATTTGCGATTACAATTCGAAGCAAAGAAATGAATTGACATTTTAAACTTGAAATTCCGCTCACTTCACTTCACAGGGAATTAAAATGGATATTTACATGAAGCGTTACAAGAGATAGCACTAGTGATGTAACGAATATTCGCATTCGCATTCGCGAAATTATTGCGAATGTTTTTGCGTGTATAATTTTTTTAAAGTAGGTAATAATAGTTGGTTAATATAAGAAAATCCGATTCCATTAAGTTCTTATGTTTTTTAATGCAATAAAAAGTAACTTAACCTCATAATCACATTATCAGTCTTCTCTTTATCGTTTGGTATCATTTATTTGTTTACGAAAACACCGGCGCGAGCGGAATGACACTTCAATCGGATGCGTTCGTATTAACTCGGCTATTCTCGGAACGAAAAACACACGGAACGCACTTCGTTCGAACGGGACTGCCGCTAAAGTCACCGAGCCATAGACAAATGACGCCAAATTTAAACAAAAACTGAATATTCGCATTCGCATTCGCGAATGTTGGCAGCAGATATATAATCCAAAATATAACATTCGTTACATCACTAGATACCACCATCATACCTACTCGCTCTCAATTCATATGAATATATACCTTAATGTTAGATGAATACGGTGAATATTCGAGTGAGTGACATTTAATAGCGATGGAACTAGCAAGGGATAATCGGGCTAGTGGTTGGCCTTGTTATATGAAAATTAGTCGTCAAGAAGAGAAGGACCCGGACTAACCGGCTCTTAACTATAACAACATGGTGCCAGTAAGTGAGCTGAGGTTGCAGACTATGGAACCATACATTATTATTGTTTTATAGAGTTTGTAGATAACACTGAGTTATATAAATTGCAGTAGAATAAATAAGTGAACCCACCAAGTGATTTTTCAAGTTAGTCGCTGATTAAAAACAACAAGTAATTAAGTACATATTTTGGGTTTTTACTAATGGTTGAACACAACCATTAGTAAAAACCCAAAATATGTACTTCATCGTCATCATCATCAGCCAGAACACGTCCACTGCTGAACATAGGCCTCCCCCTTTAACCTCCACACTGAACGACAGCCTGCCTTCTGCCTCCACTGGATACCAGCGACTCAATATGTAGGTACTTAATAACTTCTAAATAATTCAAGAATAAAATTTGTTCTTAATAATTTCTTTGGTCACTAACAAGTGATCCCGGTTCAGTCACTGACTTAAAATTTTGTATGTACTGACATTTAGACCCTAATTTGAGCCAACTTTTACCCAACTCTTAAATGTTGAGGGAAATTATGTAACGAAATGGAAAGTGCTGAGCTAGGGTCAGAATGACTCCAGCTCAGTACTTTGAATTTATCATAAACAACTTGATAATGTTCTCAACTGTACAAAAAAACACACACACACACACTGACACACTGTCACACTGTCTATTAAAATAAAGGAACGGCTCACGGTCAAAAACTGCCACAACGAGCCAAATTGTAACTAGAAAAACCTTAGGACCTTTTCTAGTTAGAATTTGGCTTGGATTGCGTTAACAGATCATTGTTTGGGATGTGGTTTTCAAGATATGAGGTGCTGAGTTTCAGTTAGCCAAGCTCTGGCTTATAACTTCCATTTGGCTGTAGCTTTTCGCTAATGGTGTCCAATTATAAAACTGTGGTACAACGTGGGTCAAAGTAGGATCTAAATATTAAAACATCTTTTAAATCCGGTACTGGTCCAGCTGAGGTCAGTGACACCTTATACGTTTATATTATAGCTACAGATTTATATTATTAAATAATTTCATATATTTTGAAAATTTCATGTAAATGGATACATAAGTAATACGTACAATTACAAAACCATGAAAATAAATTTGAAACTATTTAACATAGTAAAAACATTACAAATAACAAGTATATAAATTATACTCTAATAGAATATCATATTAATAATAATATGCAAGAACTATATCAAAATTAGTCATTGTTAAGAAGTCATTAAAATTATATATAAAATGTTGATAAGATAATTATATCATTTTTGTAATAATAAATAAATAATTGTGATAAAAATGTCAGCTTAGTGTGTTTGGAAATGTAAAGTATATATAACTTGTAAAAATAATTAGTATATAGGTATATTATAATGGATTGTAACATTTGTAACTGAATAATACAAAGTGTCATAATTATAGCTTTGATGGTAAACAAATACCGCGGGGGGTGTTTAACTATTTTTAGTGTGAAAATGTTTTTTGGTATTATCTAGTCCACAAAAATTGCAGTCGTATTAGTTAAAAAGTCATAAATTATACCGGACAATAAATTTCGTTTAAAAATCTGCAATAAATTAATAATTTTCACAAATAAAATGTCTAGTACTTTTAGTTTAGTTTTTTGTTTGAATGTAGAAGTGAAGTACAGTTATTGATGGGTATAATAGATAATTATTTATATATTATGCGTCGTGGTCGATAGATATTGTAAACGAGTTGCCTTCTAGCTAGTTAGTACACGTTGGCTTTGCATGCGATAGATGGAACCAGATGTTTTCTCTACTTGTTTATATAAAACAGTCCAACAAAATGTATAACTACTGTGGGGTGTGTCGACATAATATATCCCGGGATCAGACTGAATCTCTTAGACTTATAATACTTCAACACTTATTCTTTTTGGAATTTAACATAAAAATACAAAGTCCTCTGTACACCATGATCAATTTCGAAAACTAATTTATTTTAAAATATGAATTTGTTTCTTTGATGCGATATTAGCGGATACAAGCTTCCGGGATTTGCGAATAATTCAGTCTGACCCCGGGATCCGCGTAGACAAACCCCTACAGTGTAGTCAGGAAGTGTTTTGTGAATCGACTTTACTCATGACTCATCATTGTGTTTACAGTTAGATCTGATTGTTATTTGTTTTTATTATCTAGTTTGTCCATCTATCGCCTTTTGAATGATAAATAGAAACGAATGTTGAACACTGCCTTAGAATGAAAGTTGTATTTACCGAAGTTATATTGTCAGTAGATATAGCATGTTCACGTTTACTTGCCGCTCATCAATTGTGTAGATAACTAAACATTTTAGTAATTATATTATACACTGACACAAATTATTAGTACCTACCTATACATAATCATATCTAAACCACGTGGTACGACTGCAGCTATGTTTCGTATGTGTAGTAAAAGCCATGGTATAATGTTATACTCTACCAGGTATGATACCCAAAGTTCACGTGGGTGAAACAAGCCTACGTCATTGATGTTTAATATACTATTTCCACTTTTTTTTTTTTTACTTTTTTTTTTTTACTATTTTTTTTTGACTGCCCCGGTGGCTCAGTTGGTAGTGAACCTATCTTCTGTGCTTGGGGGCGTGGGTTCGATTCCCATCTAGGACAAACATGTGTGTGATGAACATTTGTGTTTGTTCTATGTCTGGGTGTTAATATCTATTTAAGTATGTAGTTAAAAATATATATGTACGTATATCAGTTTCTGGCAGCCATATTACAAGCTTTGCTTAGTTTGGGGTCAAATGACCGTGTGTGCAAAAATGTCCCAGATATTTATTTATTTTTTATTTTTATTTGAATTGCTTCGATTGAGCGGTCAAACAAAATGACCATTGAAGTGCTTTTTGTATTTTAATTCATAGATTATTAACAGATGTGTTCCAATTTCTGTTTGTTGCAATGAATTGGCAACTGGACAGTGACGTAGGCGTGTGTGTGTCCCTCCCGGCATATCAGACGTTGTTTTATTTGATCATGGTGGGAGCATTGTCCGTTGAAAACAGAAAGTTCAGAAGTAAACAATTTATTGAACTGATCTGTCTAAGCTATCAATTTTAGAGGCAATTTTAAAATTCCTAAAGCATATTATATTACTA
Source organism: Agriopis marginaria (assembly GCA_932305915.1). Taxonomy (NCBI): domain Eukaryota; kingdom Metazoa; phylum Arthropoda; class Insecta; order Lepidoptera; family Geometridae; genus Agriopis; species Agriopis marginaria. Next base: position 279,197 of record OW029923.1, read on the forward strand.
AATTATTAAACTTAAATGGTATTTTGGAGGTAGCAATTCTTTTTTTTTTTATTATGTTATTATTTTAAAACGAATTAATGCAACAATCTGAAACTACTCAATATAATAAGTTTATGAAGAATTGCAATCTTGAAGGCACTTTTTTTTTAATGGTGGTATTTTCGTTAAGTGCTTCGATCAATCGTTCGTACAACCATAGATTTGCATCACTTTTAAGTGTTTTACATAATAGAATACTTAAGGTGGTTCGATTCACAAATGGCGGGAAATTCAAATTTCAAACAGTTTTCTTGTCCTTGTAGCTAGGCCGGGTAATTATTATAAACAACCATGATGTTTGCGCAGATTGATTATTATTCTTTACAAAATTATGTAAAGCTATTTATCTCTAATGCACATTATTACTTACATTTGTGAATAAACGAATTTTTGCTGTTTCAAACGGTTTATTCACAAATGTAAGTAATATGGTGCGTTACTGTTAAATAATTGTACATTATAATGTAAAAAACAGCCAATATTTTGCGCAAACACTGTGTTATTTAAAAATAATTACCTGGCCTGGCTACCAGAACCAAAAAACTGCTTAAAATTTGAATTTCCCGCCATAGGTGAATCGTACCACCTTAAATACGTAAATGTATCTACGTAAACTACATCTGTATTACGTAGTTACGTAAATTATGTGATGAAAAGTGTTTAGAACTCCATCAAGTTCTTTTACTTAAGGAGTGTCTTCAGAATACCTTTTTTTATGTACTGTCAATGTTCACTTAGATTCAAGATTTTTAGAATATTTAGGAATTTTAGAGATTGCCTTCAAACCAATGTATTTTTTACAATGAATAGGAATTTTGAATTTGTAGTCTTCATACTTCATACTTCAGTCATATTTACTTAACTGATAAAATACCTATTCCTAATTTTGAAAGCGAACCTAATCTCCTCGAATTTTCTCTCTCTACTCAAGACAAGGCAAAAGAAAAAGCAAACCCTGGTATGGTTGAACCCTTTCCTATAGGTTATTCTATCATCAATTAATTTACTATAACCATATATGAGTAATCCAGTTCCATCATTTACTGTAAACACAAACCCAAATACCCATTCGGGCACAAAGTTAAACGTCACATAAAGCATAATTTTGTACCCCGCTATGTAATATTGTACGTGAATTATTACCACCAGTTACATTGTTAGATTACAGCAATGAAAATATAATAAATTGTTTATTATAATGAAGAATAAAATGATTACAGAAAGTTTTGTATTGTCATTGTATACCTTTATGGATCTACTAAAATACGTCAGCAACGCGATTTTTTTGTTTATTCAAAATTCAAATAATTTATTTATCTAATATTAATATCAAAATTATTACAAATTGATCAGTTTGTTTTAAGCTAATTATTTTAACTTTTAACTGCGGGCCCCAAACTAGGCCGAGGCACGGCCTAGTTTGGGGCCATTCGTTCAACCCTGTATAAAAGATCTGCTATTTATATATACATACATAGTAAAGAGTAGAAACAACTGATTGAATAAAATATTACATTACAGTAGATATTTGAAGAGGGGAAGGGAAGGAGAGGGGGAGGGGTAGAGAAAACAAAGACAGTTACAGTACCCGGCGGTAAGTAATGCGCATGGAGTTAAAGAGGGAGGCAATCGGCTTCGTAGAGTTCGTAGAGCGTCGTCTCTGTCGCACGTCACACGATGTAGTGAGTGACAGAGACGCTCTACGAACTCTGCGAAGCCGATTGTCTCCCTCTTTAACTCGATGCTCATTACTTACCGCCGGGTACTGTACTTTTACTGAGCATCTATCCAGTCACTACAAGGCATCATTATAACAGTAAAGTTGTCAATTCACGGCTCTACTCTTCTACTACCAACGTTTATAGTTTCTACAGCAAATAATATTATGTTTTAATTTCACATTGAATAATGTCTTGTTCTCTCATTAGCCGTGAGAGCGAGACAAAGTTCAATGTTAGATTAGAATGCTCTTGAGATTGTGGTACGTCGCCAATAGGAATTATATAATTTTTAATGGATACATAAAACAGTAGGTTTTTTATAACTTCTGCATTAACTTTAGTCCCTGAGTAAGCAGTGTTTATGCATTGTACAGTACGACCAACTTATCTGTACAGTTGACTGGAGGCGTCACAGTCGTATTCTCGTAACCAAACTGACATATCCGTAGGATATTTTTAGTTTCATCATTTGATCAACTGTTCAAATAAGTAGGTCATATTGTAGAGCCATCTATAGACTATAACAACCCCCTTATTTATAATCGTGAAGTTATCTGCGTCTTTTGCAAGCGAGTTCAGAAATGTAAAAAGAGAAAACAAAACGGTGGAACTGGCCCAAGGCCTACGCGTTTATTAATAAACGCGTAGGCCTTGGGATTGTTTATTTTATTTTAACCACCTTATTAATGAGGTGGTTGAAATAAAATAAAAAAAATTAAGGAAAACAAACCTTTTTTAATTTTTAGCCGACTATCCAAGGAACTTTTAAGAGCTTAAGAGTAATGTTTTTCGAGTGTATTGTATGTATGTATCTAAGTGCCTTGTAGCCGAAACGGCTTTACTAAAATATTTAGGGTTCCATACACAAAGGGTGTAAACGGGACCCTATTACTTAGCCTACGCTGCTCTCTGTATGTCTGTCCGTCCGTCCGTCCTACCTTTATTTCGAACTGTAATAGATAGCCAGTTAATTAACTAAGATATAATAATAAAGTCAAAAAGTTATAAGCCGGTAAAGTGCGAGTCGAGCTCGCGCACTGAGAGTTCCGTACCACCACAAAATACAATAAAGTTGTCCAAGTAACCGAATTACCATTTATTATTTGACGCCTTCCAATCGTCGGAGTAATTTGCTGCGCAGTTTGCTACAGGCGCTTGAGTATAATAACTTGGTAATGAATATAAATTTGTCACCGACTCGCACTTGGCCATTATTTGTTGTTTTACGTACGAAACAGAAATATATAAATATTTCTGTTCGCAAAGTTAAGCAACGTCAGGCGCGGTAAGTACTTGCTAGGTTGTCTGGAGAAGGCGTGATGTCTTCTGTACTACTTTTTTGTATTTTGTAAGTGCGCGAACCCGACTCGCACTTGGCTGACAAACCAGGGAGATGTGTAAATATAATTATCGTTCATGGTCAAATGTCTCCATTTACCAATTTTTTTTCCACTATAGCTACCGCTTAAACCGAATACAAAAGCATACCTAGGGGTCACTATCAACAAGCATGGCATCAAGCCTGAATTAGGCCTGATGCGTTCCCACCCACCACGTTGCCATACCATATCTCCCTTGTTTGTCTGATCTGAGCCTGGTAAGCACGAGTGGACTTGATTTAGGGTATTATTTGAGCCGTAATTTACTTACTACCTATCTTCCGAAAATGTTGCATCAAACCGCAAACACATTAGGCACATTAATATCTAATGTCTCCGATAACAAATAGACGAACACATTACTGTGCCATCAGGTAATCTCCGCTGAACACAATAATATATAGAGTGTCGCAGCAGCCGCAGGAACAGTGTCGGTGGCTGACCTGGACAAGTGCAAGATGTCTCCACTCCGCTGTGCGTGTTGGTGCGCACTGGTGCTGACGTTGACGTCTGCCGCCAGCGTGGGCTCGCTCGACAACGATGACATTGATTTAGACTTCGTGGCGATTGGTGAGTCCATTCCCATGAACGTACTTACGTCAGTTTTTTTTATATAGAATATAATTAGTTTGGCCACCAACTCGCTTGATGGTAAGCAACGGTGCGCACCCTCAAATTAAAGTCACCAAAGCGGTCATCATCATCATCATCAGCCAGAAGACGTCCACTGCTGAACATAGGCCTCCCCCTTTAATCTCCACACTGAACGACAGCCTGCCTTTTGCATCCAATGGATGCCAGCGACTCTCACTATGTCGTCGGTCCATCTAGTGGGAGGCCTCCCTACGCTGCGTCTTCCGGTTCGTGGTCTCCACTCCAGAACCTTTCTTCCCCATCGGTTGTCGGTTCTTCGAGCGATGTGGCCTGCCCATTGCCACTTCAACTTGCAAATTTTAACAGCTATGTCGATGACTTTGGTTCTTTGGCGAATATCCACGTTTCGGATTTTATCGCGCAAAGAAACTCCGAGCATAGCTCTCTCCATTGCCCGCTGAGTGACTCTGAGTTTTTCCAAAAGGCCAACAGTTAAGGACCACGTCTCAGCGGTACGCACCAAAGCGGTGCGTACTGCTGAAAGCCGGAACAGATGGTGGAACATCCATAATGCAATGATGGCAGAAGCTGATACCATGATACCATTAGAGAATCTACGCAAAAAGGAGGGCTGTCTCATCCCACCAGTCATGCTGTTCCTATTTTTGCAATTAGGATAAAGTTGCGTTATTCTTGTTGGCAAAATCCCAATATGTGATTTATTTGTTAAATGGGTGTAATTCTCCATTAGTTCCAACATGGGAGTCTTCAAGGCGAGTCCGAATCGGTTTCTACTAAGCAAGCGTGCGTCATCGTAGACCGCATCATCGCTTAACATCAGGTGAGATGGCGGACAAGCGCAAGTCTACCTATTATTAAAAAAAAGGAAAATAAAAAAGCTCTGATATGAAATAAGTGTAGGTATTCCATCCACCAACCCGCACTGGGCCAGCGTGGTGGATATGGCCCAATCACCCTTTCGGGGGTAGGCTAAAAGTCCAGCAGTGAACTGTTAAAAGGCTGACTATGATGATGATGATGATTCCATCAAGTGTGTCACGTTTTTTCTAGAGGTTGCGTAAAAATCATCGTTATTGCCGCGCACTCGATGGGCGCCACTTGTAAGAATTCACACACATCTTGTATTTACTATACGAGGCTGAGATGGCTAAAAATAATGAGAAGTCGGAGTTCGCTCAAATTGCTAAAAATCGCCCATGCTCAAACTTTTGAAGACACAAGTTAAGTGGAACTTATAATCCACACTACGCTGGCACTTTTACTTAGATGTAGCCACCTAGTTGTATCTACCATTCGAATATTTCGAAAATTGATCAACATGCAAGGCATTGTAGACTCAGGTGTCCGGTGTCCGGAACCAAGCAAACATTTTGAAAGAAACATTTGGCAAATCCTCAGTTTACCTAATTAATAAGTAGTTTTTGAAGTTATACTTCTTATGCGACTTGCAACAACGTTTAACGCTACCATGGAGGGGGAATTTTTCTCTCTCGTATGGTTGCGAAGACCGAAGGTCCGGTAGTGTAATGGTGTCGCTAATGGATTGAAAAGGTTCAAATCTCTAGAAAAGCATGTTTTTAAACTGTTGATATTTTTGCCCTAGTTATAATTAAAAAAAAAAAAAAAATATATATATATATTAAATATATATATATATTAAATATATTATTATTATTATTATTATTATTTATTATTAATTTTATGGTTCCTTGTTGAAGTATAACTTCTTCCGCGCGGAGGAACTCCACGTGCTATTTTTTTTCTATATTCTTCACCATTGAACCCCGCCACGAAAATTCCTTTGTGCTATTTGCATTTTTCTAGTTAATGCTCAAGTTTTTTTTTAAATTCTTCCTCATTTGTTTTATCTGGCTTGCGTGAGATAAGTACCCGCGTGCCAAAGATAACATTATTATAACCACTTGATCGCGCATGTAGTCAAAATTCCCTTTTGCGTAATGATGCCACGTCGGTCGCGGGGGGCAGCTTGTGATTGGAGAGTCGACGCGACTCGACGCTTGTGATTGGAGAATCAAAAGTCATTCATTCAATTCGCGCCTAGGATTGGCCCTCTCGAAATAGTTATGTTGGCATGTTAGAACCTTTGGCTTATGCGGGGTAAAAGATAAGCAGTCAAGTGGTTATATTGTCATTGCCGCGTGTTTATAGCTGCCTCCTAACACAGTAAACTGTGCCCTTAACGAAAAAATGTAAATACGGCTCAATTACCTGCTGATTTTTCACGCACACCGAGAAACTTGCAGCAACACCGATGAACAAAAAAACAAAAAAAGAGCAGCAAGACAATCTGCAGTGTAAGTTCAACAAAAGGCATTAAATCTGATGCTATATTTATTTTATTTGCTGCGGTTTTTATTCCAGAGGATAATAATATTGAGAGCAGTGATGACTTGGAGTCAAAAGGTAGCGCTGAAGAGATCGCTCCGGAAGTACCAGTCAATGAGAGATATCCTCACGCGGTGCAGTTTGGATCCACCTGTGGCGGCACCATCATCAGCCCCACCTGGGTGATCACAGCCGGACACTGGTATTTATCTATCTTACTAAACTTTTAATATACCTCATCATCAGCCAGAAGACGTCCACTGCTGAACATAGGCCTCCCCCTATAACTTCCACACTGAGCGACAGCCTGCCATCTACATCCACTGGATTCCGGTGACTCTAACAATGTCGTTGGTCCATCTAGTGGGAGGCCTACCTACACTACGTCTTCCGGTTCGTGGTCTCCACTCAAGAACCTTTCTTCTCCATCGGTTACTTAAAAACCTTAAATTACCTAACTAATTAATACTTTGGTACGTTTTGTATATTTTTAACTAACTGGCAAAGAAGGGTTATGGTTTTTATGAAATTCTATAGTTAACATTTCGCTGCTCCTCTAGACTTTAGTGGATTTCCCTTAACTGCGACGCCCATTCGCTTGGTAACGTTCGTGGATAGCATGAGAGCTGACAAGTTTTCAGACGCGCAAATTTCCACATACTTAACTTCATGTCACATCTCCAACCTTCAAACCATTCGTACGAAGCAAGGAAGTAGGTCAGGTCACGTGACGGCAGGTCGACAACTCCAAGTGTAGATACAAATACAAATTTATTTATTTCGCATAAACATAACGGTACAAAGAAACAATTGCCTGAGGGCCTCAAACTAAGCTAAGCATGTATCTTGAGGTCCAAACAGGATATAGTTAAAGAAATGTTGCGCGCACTTACACCTAAAAGAAGTAAATATAAACAAAAAGAAAGAAGAAAAAAGATGTCGGTCTGTTTGTTGCAGCATGATGTCAAACTTCGGGTACGAGGTGCTCGCCGGGACCAACAACACGCGGGACAGATCTGGCCTCTACCGCGACGGAAAGCGTCTCATCATCCACCCGCTCTTCTCTGTCGGCCCACACTTCCTCAACGCCAAGAAGTACAACCTTAAACAGGTTTAGTAACACAAAATTAATGCTATTAGATCGCTCATAAGTATCAGATTATCCGACATAGCTCAAAGGATTTGTTTATTTGCAAGCTGAGGTGGTGATGGGTTGCCTTTATCTGACAACCGCTTCAAAACCGTAACCGACAACAGAACAGACAATACTGGAAATGTGTAAATCACCGTATTTCTTGTGGTTATAGGGGGCCTCACTTACAATCAGTCAAGACAAGTCATCATCATCATCATCAGCCAGAAGACGTCCACTGCTGAACGTAGGCCTCCCCTTTTAAACTCCACACTGAACGACAACCTGCCTTTTGAATTTTAACAGCTATGTCGGTGACTCTGGTTCTTTGGCGAGTATCCACGTTTCGGATTTTATCGCGCAAAGTAACTCCGAGCATAGCTGTCTCCATTGCCCGCTGAGTGACTCAAGACAAATGTATTGTACTTATTGCTACAGCTTTTGGACCAAATGGTATTTTGTACATAATAACACTCGTACTATCTGAGGCTTTACACATTATGATATTTTATAGACTTTTTGTCATGAAAACATTTTGACAAAGGAACATAATATCCATGGCATTTTGTACATTTTGACACTCATGCTTTCTGAGGCTTTACACATTATGACATGCGGACGGTTTGTACCCGGAGTCCAATAGATATAGTGTAGAACTGGTTTTAGAGTAGAGACTCTGTGTTGGTACACGTACAGCAGGAGCGATGACTTGCTACAGGCGGCTGGTGGAGATTGGATGCGTAAAACAGAAGATTGTACCATGAAGCGTTCTTTAGGAGAGACTGGGTCCAACAGCGTACGAATAGCTGAAGATGATGAGTTGCACATTTTGCTCGCTCTATTTATCTATAATTTACCCCGTTTGTTAACAGATAGCTGCTCGCTGGGACTTTCTTCTGATTGAGTTGGATGAGCCTTTGCCTCTGGATGGCAAGACCATGGTAGCAGCGACCCTCAACGAGGAGGAGCATATCCCGCCCGGCCTAGAAGTCGGCTACGCTGGCTACGGCGCTGAGGACCAGGGTGTAAGTTAGCTATAATAAGATTTGACCACGGCAATTCTCCACCGATGTCACGTTTAGATACATCTAGATTCATTTTTGAGAACCTACTAAGTTGACGAAACGATTCGATTCAAGCTGTTTCTTTGATTAATATACTAACAATCTATTAAAAGAACTGTTTCTTATACGAATCTCTAGTGTATATCCGCTTCAACATCGTATCAAATACAATAAGGTAGGTATGAGAGATAAATAATCGGCCGGCCGTAGCTGAGATAAAAGAGCACTCGGGAGTATACCCCGATGGTGCACACAAAAACTCGAAAATTTGAAGATTCGAACCTCCGAATCCTCACATAATCGTCAGTCGTCAATTTTTTAAATTGTCTATAACATTTAAATAGTAAAGTGTGGAATCAGGTTCATGCTTCGAACTAGCGTCTTTCGATCTATTGGTATTCGATGCGATGAGTTTTCGTATTGATGACCCATTAAAAAAGTTTTTGGAAATGGCGACGCGCAATAACGTTCTTCGCAACTACGTAGGGTTCCAGGAACAATCATCATCATCAGCCAGAAGACGTCCACTGCTGAACATAGGCCTCCCCCTTTAACCTCCACACTGAACGACAGCCTGCCTTTTGCATCCACTGGATGCCCGCGACTCTCACAATGTCGTCGGTCCATCTAGTGGGAGGCCTCCCTACGCTGCGTCTTCCGGTTTGTGGTCTCCACTCCAGAACCTTTCTTCCCCATCGGTTATCGGTTCTTCGAGCGATGTGGCCTGCCCATTGCCACTTCAACTTGCAAATTTTAACAGCTATGTCGGTGACTCTGGTTCTTTGGCGAATATCCACGTTTCGGATTTTATCGCGCAAAGAAACTCCGAGCATAGCTCTCTCCATTGCCCGCTGTGTGACTCTGAGTTTTTAGGAACAATACACCAATAATAATAATAATTTTTGATAAAAATAATAATTAGATAATTCTCATGTGGAAATTGTTAGTTCCTTTGTTAGTGGAGTTGAATGATAAGCTGTAGTAGGTAATGTTTGTGTTCGTTCCAGGGCTACATGCGCAGCGAGATGCACGGCATGGAGCTGCAGGTGCTGGCGGACGAGGAGTGCCAGGCAGCGCTGGTGGAGTACAACCCTAAGGATATGATCTGCACGCGGGGCCGCCCGCCCAGATACGACTCCGCCTGTAATGTTAGTATACACTGCTACCTACATAGCATATCATCGACATAAGCCAGACGTCCACTGCTGCACATAAGTCTCTCCCTTAGAACCACACTGAACGACAGCCTGCCATCTGCATTCACTGAATGCAGACTCTCACGATGTCGTTGGTCCACTTGGTGGAAGGTCTACCTCCAGATGCCTTATTATGGATGATTCGGATCGTGATCGCGATCGCGTGCCATCTCACTTACGCACGTGGTGCGAGTAAGTAGATGCGAACGGGACGGCATGCAATCTCGATCACGATCAAACTTCTATAATAAGGCCGCAGTTCATGGTCTCTACTCAACAAACTTTTCTTCATCATCAGTTATCGGTTCTTGGAGCGATGTGGCCTGCCCGTTGATCTCCAAAAAGGCTTGTTGGAAGCGGCCTGCAATGCGGCCTCTTTTAGATTAACGCAAAAACTGAGTAAAATACTGTTACTCACTTAATAATTTTTCACGAACACCAAAAAACTTGTAGCGACATTAATGAACTAATCAACATGCAAAACAAAGGGTGATTCCTTTATCTGCTGGGTGAATTCGACTTAAGACATCAAGCTTGATTTACGCCAGATGCATTCGCACCCGCCTCCTTACCATATCTCCTTTGTTTTTGTGATCTTGACTCTTGGCTGTAACAGGCCTGTTAGACATTTCTGAGTGAATCCGTTTGTTGTGTGGAGCAGGGTGACAGCGGCAGTGGGCTGGTGGACGCGAGCGGCCGGCTGCTCGGCGTGGCGTCCTGGGTGGAAGGTGACCTGGTCGAGTGCCGCAACGGAGCACTCGTCATCTTCGCGCGCCTCTCTGCCGTCCGGGAATGGATACGAGAAATAACTGGACTATAAAATGTATACCATACCATTTTTATATATTTATACAAATATTTACATAATAATGAAATGTAAATGAAGAAATAAAGAACAATAAATTAGATGTACGATTTATTTGCGTTTTCTGAAGTTTCTAATACTCTAAATAAGGTTACATAGGCTTGGTCCCTACAAAAGATTTCATCACTATTGGCCTACATCCTACAAAATATGAGTTACGTAGAGTCCGTAATATAATGCTCTCGGTAAACAAGCTGATTCGGAAGCCACAAATATCCAACAGATCAGCAACACTGCACACCTCAAACTGCGACTCTATCAAAATCAGAATACACCCAGTATAGTAAAAAAGTTACTGCAGACATAATCAACTTGGCACCGGATCCTCATCGATCCAACTTGAGTGGTTGAGTAATCCCTCTAAGAAGCTTCATACTGCGACGTATTACTATCAGCGTCATATAATAACGGCATCGCCTCACATTGTAGTTTGGCATCACAGTACTTATTAGCTGCCAATTGACTGCCAAAAAGCTGGGTATGCTATCAAAAGTGCGACGGTAGGTACTTCACGTCGGAACAGTTGCAACTGCACCAAACACAGGTTCAGTCGTGGATAATTTTTCAGTTAAGTCCAGCTTGGGGCGATGGAGTCTATTGAAATACGTGCCAAAAAGCACATCAGCAACGAATCCCTAGTTCAGACTAAACTTTTAGTCTTGAGCATCTGCGCAAAGTTGCTATTCTATCGGGTATTTTTTTGGAGAGTGTGCATCAGCCCTGCATGCATGATCTAACTCACTCCTGACCTTTTTAGGGTTCCGTACCTCAAAAGGAAAAAACGGAACCCTTATAGGATCACTTCGTTGTCCGTCTGTCCGTCTGTCAAGACCCTTTTTCTCAAGAACGTGTAAAGGTATCAAGTTGAAATTTATATTAAATACTTGGGTCTACGGTTTCTTTTGGCTGTAAAAAAATTAAAGTTGTAAGTCAACGCAATCAAAAGATATGAACGTTTACGTCGCATATTTTGCGATTTCCCAGGAAAACCAAAACCTATAGGGTACTTCCCGTTGATCTAGAATCATTGAATTTGGCAAAAGGCAAGGTCTCATAGCACATATATAGGAATAAATCTGAAAGTTACAAATTTGAAGTTTATAATTTAAAAATAATTATTTTGCTATTACAAACTTATATTTTGTAGTTGGAATGTATAGAAGAACCTTATAATCAACTACAAAGGTAAGTTTGTCTTTCAATAATTCAACCTTAGGTTTTTTTTTGGACTAGCGCTCTGAGGGTTCTGTCCAACGGAACCCTCAGAGCACGAGTCCTACTCGTACTTGTCCGGTTTTCTTCTATCGGACTGTCAGAGTAGGCTCAAAAAATCGATACCGCCAAAGAGTAGTATAATAAAGGAGATACCGTTTTATGGTGAGTTTTCCGAAAACCCGTAATACGCTTTGATTCCACTTTTATTATGCAAACTGTTAATGTGTTGAATGTGCTGCCTGAATGAGTATTCCCCGATAAAAGACAATATCGTCTCAAATCAGGAGTGAATCGGTTTCTTCTAGGGAAGCGTGCAATGGATCGTAGGTCGTATCATCGCTTAACATCAGACGAGTTGAAAGTAAAACACTCGCATTATTAAAAAAAAAAAAAAATGTCTCGTCGTTGACCCTATGATGACTTGCAGTCCTTGCAGACCAGTAGTGGTCGACGCACTTGACGCTGACGTGCAAAGCCAAGGAACTTGAACGACCACTGCAATAATTGCTACGAATGTGCCCTGAAGTAAAGAGTACAAAACCGGTGCGTTTTTATGGAGATTCGAGGCCTTCCATTAGGTACAGTGGCAGCCGAACAGAAATGTTTTAAGTAGATCCAATCCTACACAACCTATATAGCTCTATTGAGAATAAGTACTTAGTCTCCTTCGTTATATACAGCCTACTTAGGTATCTATATATAAATATTATGGTTTATTGGTTTGTAGATAATTATACATAATATTTATATCTGAATGTTTGCAGGGGTTATTTTATCCACTGTCCATACCGTAATGTGTTCTGACACTTTGCACAGCTATAAAATGGAAGTAGGTAATTACCTACAGAAAAGAGAAGTAAATAGAACGGAAATGAGAAGGAAAATCTCTCGCCAGGCATTATGACAGAGTTTTGCTTGAACATTCTCATTTATGTCAACGCATCGAACTCCGCATCCAAAGAACTTGGACCTTACCTTTTTGGGTTACGTCTCAAAGTTCTTTGTCCGCATCACAGCTGCTAAAATTTGCAAGTTGAAGTGGCAATGGGCAGGCCACATCGCTCGAAGAACCGATAACCGATGGGGAAGAAAGGTTCTGGAGTGGAGACCACGAACCGGAAGACGCAGCGTAGGTAGGCCTCCCACCGATGGACCGACGACATTGTGAGAGTCGCGGGCCTCCAGTGGATGCAAAAGGCAGGCTGTCGTTCAGTGTGGAGGTTAAAGGGGGAGGCCTATGTTCAGCAGTGGAATTCTTCTGGCTGATGATGTATGTATGTATCACAGCTGCTAACTGATTTCAAATAACTGACGTTTCGTTTATATGGGTGCAACTGGCTACAAAAAAAATCTTACAAAAATGCCTTGACAGCCGTTCTAATTTAAACAATTATTTTTTTCTTTTCTGTGATAATACCGCAAGAGCAGAATAAATAATAATACAAGGTAACACCTACTTATTTACCAAATATATATTAGTGTCCTGCCCATGTTTGGAGATTGTAACTCGGAACTAACGTCTAGGTGTCTGAGATGTAAATATAGATAAGTATATGTAGTGTATGTGTTTATTATGATATCCTATTTTTATAGGTTTAGTTCATACATTATCGAATCACTACGTAATGATTACACTTTGACCCTCACACTTGTATAAAACATTGACCTTTCTAGATATCGCTGCGCAAAATCGACGTCAATATAATTTGTGATCGCTAACATCCTACTGGATTCAACTAAATCGCATCGACTCGTAGATAAGTTTTTTGTTGGCACTAATTTCCGGCCGCACAAGTCATAACCGACACACCTAAGTACCTTGACTTCCTATCTTCCGGATTATGATTTAATTATGTGCCTATTTTAAATACTCATTACTCACTTGTTTATTTGCTCTCAAGGCCCAAGGCTCTCAAGTTGGCATGTTGCAAATAGTCAAGATCGCAAGATCAAGATTATTACTATTATTAGTACCTACGTACTATACACTGTGTTGTGGAAGTCGGGCCTGACCGGCGAGGGGCCAAAAGATGCCCTACTGGTAAACATTCAAAACAAAATCATAAAAAGGTGGACATACCGATTTCCTCACAATGTTATCTTTCACCGTTTTTGAGCGATGACATCGAAATTGCACACAATTTTTGTAGGTGCCAAATAAGTGGTGGTGCTGGACCGAGAATCGAACCGAGTGCCGTCAGATTGTAAAGTGCACTTGCTACCAATCAGTCACCATTTCTCTTTGCCACCATGTAGGTACTTAAGTTGGCTTCTATTAAACTTTTCTGTAACGGGAAATATTTCAGATTATTAAATTGCTCTATCGATACTGAATCTCTACATTTTATATCCGTCGTGAGTTAAACAAGACTTACACAACAGCATGTATATAATAATAATTTTTATTATGAGTCAGTGCCGTTTTTTTTTCAATGGCTTCCTTCATCAAAATCGGAAAGTTTTGATTTAGCTTTTACGTAAAATTAATGACTTGGGTTAGCAGTTATAGCTTAATACATTACATATTTTTTTGTATAGCTGTATCAAGTGCTTCCGGAAATATATGCTAAAAAGTTATATGATTATTAACGGGATATTTACCGTGGCAAGGTTGTGGAATGAGCTCCCTATATTTTGGCGCAGTTACTTGCACCATGTTCACGGGAAGACTGAAGAATGCGGGTGGTTGGTCGAAAAGTTAAACAGTTAGGTGCAGACAAAATGATCTACCCTCTTTTTTAGTATGCTAAATAGGTACCTACTTACAGTCCAAGAGCCCGCATGATTTTGTTTTTATAATAAAGATAAGAATTGTTAACCTTACCGATAATAGTTATTGAGTACTACCCGAAATTATTAACCCAATCAATTTCCTATTAGCAAAGGATCAATAACGCATTGACGTGATTTTGGTATTGTTATAGTAAATGGACTAAAAAAATTACTTATAGTAGAAAAATAAATACATTAAGGGTCCTGTATACCCTCTGCAGCTCTCTCGCTCGCACATTTTCACATTATTGAAGATATAAAATCAATGAGTGTGAATTTCCAAAAAGTAACAAAATCATGTCATGGTGTCTATCGTAACATTACAAACAAAGAAATGTTTGCTTCGATATCTTGTAATTTGACGGAATAAAATGACACGAGAAATAAAAATCACTTGTTACCATTTTACTGTGTCAAATTAAAATGTATCAAATTGTCAATTTCTTTGTTTGTAATGTTACGATAGACACCATGACATGATTTTGTTACTTTTCGAAATTCACACTCATTGATTTTATATCTTCAATAACGTGAAAATGTGTGAGCGAGAGAGCTGCAGAGGGTATACAGGACCCTTAACGGTTCCTGTGAGATTTCCCATGGCGGTCCGCAGCGCAGCTACATTAATTTAAAAAAGTAATTAGTAATTTATCATCGTTTAACATCTGGCGAGTTGGCGGCCAAGTGCACGCCTATGCAGATCATTATCTTTATTTCTATTTAGCTGCCTGTTAACCAGAGCACGAGTCCTACTCGTACTTGTCCGGTTTTTTTTCTGTCTAGCTTTATCTTTCAATACATAAATATGTAACATTAATCACAATACATTACTTAATCACTTAAGGCATTTAATAGACGGATATAAGGCATTAAACAGACTGTAATTATAAGCCTTGACACACCTGCTTATCCCAAGAAAAACTCGCGTCATCTGTGGTAGACCACACGCCGACCTCAGCTGCGGTATTCTGAACACAGTCGGAAAGTTTTGATTCGAAATCCAATCGAAACTTTCCTATTGAGTTCTGACTATGGCAGCAGAAACACTGACTGTGCAAACTGTACCTACACTTAGTTCATTGACGTACGTATGCGGTAATTGTATTGTATTGTACGTGTACGGTATTTATATCACGTGTGCGTATTTACGTGAGGAAACCGGTATGTAGGACCTCAAATGTTCAAAGACATAATGACATTTCCTGGCCCAATGCAGTGCATGTTGGTAAACTTTACCAATATGCACTGCACTAGGCCCGCGTGATGAATTGAGCCTGTGTCCCAGTGGCGGGAACATAATCTATTAATATATATAAAAGGTGATGTGTGTATGTGTATGTTCCCTATGGACTCCGAAACGGCTGGGCCGATTTTGACAGGACGTTCACTGGCAGATAGCTGATGTCATTAGTGATAATCTCTGCGGGTGAAATCGCAGGCCACAGCTAGTAGGCTGATAAATGAATAGTTTGAAATTAAAACAGTGTTTTAGTTTGAAATACGTTGACATCTCAAATTCATAGCATGTAAAGCTTTAAATACGAGTGGCGTACAAACCTTACGCCATTTTGTAATCTCGGGAAGAGGTTTTATCCTGGTATTTTCCTACCTCCAACACCTCGACCGAAGCGGTTCGATGCCTCGTTTGTCGTAGGTACACCAACACAAAGAAGCGGAATTATTTACGTCGATGGCTTTTTTGGACACCCACAACACTACTGTTCTAAAAAAGAGTAATTAGGTAAGAAGCAATCAAGTGAAAAATCACGTGTTTTTTTTTTGTATAGAATAGATCTACGTCAGGCCACCAACTCTTCTGATGGTAAGCGACGGTGTGGACGAGGATGGAGCACGTTGATCTAGTAGAAATCTATTCACTCTAGCCTTGAAGATGCCTAGATTGTAGTTCTCTGGAAAGAAAATGTTACACTATATTTTATGTGACTTTATGTTGACATTGAATGTAATGTTGACATTTTAGTTTGATTATTTTAAATTTAAATTGGTAATAATTATTGTTAATGTAATGTGACTAGCTACTATTAATATTTTGTCTATTAATATTGTTTTTTTTTTATTTGTATGAGTCTATGTTACTTGAAAATAAATTATTATTATTATATTTATCTCCGCTTACCATCAGGCAAGTCAGAGTCAAACGGTAAAAAATTGAAAAACTATCAAAAACAAGACTTGCAGAGCTGAGTTAACCCGAGATTATTCAAACAAAAACTTTTTTGGAATTCATGATAAGATCCAATTTCTAATAAAGAAAAATTATTCATCCTATGAAACTTCTATTAAATAGTTTTCGAACAATTGTTAATAATATTTCAGCTTTAGAAACTCGTTTTCAGCAAATAATTAAGTACATATTATTAGCAGTAAAAAACCACGGTACGGCTAACAAGGCTGCAAGATCAGACACTTCCAAGTCACGCATGCAATAAATTGCGAACTTGCTAGCCTAAAACTCCTTTTACGAAGTTGCTAATCACACCTCGGGCTTCCCCGTAGTTATTTATAAATAACCTTATGGAATATTTGCTTCTGAATAAACACTGACCTAAACAAACATCGATTGACGCAGTAAAGTTTCACACATCACATATTCATAAGGCATGCGTGTTGTACTAGCGCTACTTATAGTTAAGAGGAGGTTGCCGCTTGGGTCTCTTTTCCGTTCTAACATAGAAACAAAATAGCTGAACTTGATAGAAAAAAAATATATTTGAAACATTTACTTATATTTTGGATATTTGGATTCGTGGATATTCGCCAAAGAACCAGAGTCACCGACATAGCTGTTAAAATTTGCAAGTTGAAGTGGCAATGGGCAGGCCACATCGCTCGAAGAACCGATAACCGATGGGGAAGAAAGATTCTGGAGTGGAGACCACGAACCGGAAGACGCAGCGTAGGGAGGCCTCCCACTAGATGGACCGACGACATTGTGAGAGTCGCGGGCATCCAGTGGATGCAAAAGGCAGGCTGTCGTTCAGTGTGGAGGTTAAAAGGGGAGGCCTATGTTCAGCAGTGGACGTCTTCTGGCTGATGATGATGATGATGACTTTACTTATATTTAGCAAGTTGAAGTGACAGTCACAAAGCAAACAGAACAGATGGCCGATGGGGCTGAAAGGTTCTCGAATGGAAACCACAGATCAGTAAATGCAGCGTAGGACATCCACCTTCAAGAAGGACAGACGACTAAAAAGATGATGGTGATTTAGTTATAAAATTTTAGTCAATATGAACGAATTCTCATGTTGGGATAATTAAGTTTTCATTTACGCAAATTGAAAAATCATGTCATTTTTAAACAGCAGCGAAAATTTTCTAATGATATTTTAAAATGGTATCTATAATGAAGAAATGTTGTAAATAAATATATTTTTCAATACCGCCCTCAAATTTTTTATTAATAAATTGATGAGTGTGCAAGCTAGATAGGGCATAATGCGGGAAAGCGTTCTTAAAATACAATAGCATTTTTATTGAATGGATACAAGGTTTATGAATAGAAACTCTTTATGAATGGAATGATTCCATTAATTGGGAAGTAATTCAACTAAACACGAATTGTAATTAATTGAATCAGTATGGTAATTGAAATTGTTTACAGATTACTAGGGTTTAATCAAATTGTCTACGGCAAAGTCTATTAAGTTTAGTAGGGTTTTTATTTTATGCTGTTTTCAAAGTACCTACGATTTTGCCTTACAGCCAGGAAACGGACAGGTCTGATTGGTGCAAGGGCCGAGGAGAGCGATAGAGTCAAGGTAGAGTCATAGGGAGAGCTATGCGCGCCCGCGCAGTGGATCTGCGCTGATGATGTTGATGATGATGATACTTGTGACATACTCCTAGCTGTATGAATCTGTCAGTGACAAACACAAATCTCTCTTTAAAGAGTTGGGAAGATGATAATAATATCAGTAGTTTCGGAGCCTATTCAATGCAAACAAACAATCATCATCAGTATAGATTAGTATAGATAACAAGAACTTAAACACTTAAATGTGGCGGATAAGTAAATCATCATCATCATCGTCATTTCAGCCATAGGACGTCCACTGCTGGACATAGGCCTCCCCCATCGATCTCCAAAAGGGCCGGTTGGAAGCGGCCTGCATCCAGCGTTTCCCTGCGGTCTCTTTTAGGTCGTCTGTCCATCTTGTGGGTGGACGTCCTACGCTGCGCTTACCAGTCCGTGGTCTCCATTCCAGAACCTTTCGGCCCCATCGGCCATCTGTTCTGCGTGATATGTGCCCTGCCCACTGCCACTTCAACTAAATAACAATGTCTAAAATAAACAAAAGTAGTTTAATTCTAAAACAATCGCGACGAAGATAATATCAGATAACTCGCGTGCAAAGTGAATAACAAATTACAAAACTGTACTGAACTACTGACGTAGGTATACCCGGCCCTATTACTGAAAGGTAATTATAATTAAAAAGTAAGTCAAAGTGTGCTTCTACCCTTAGACCAAATTAAAATTAATGGACAGGCCATAACCATTGAACATGCTCAGTCAACGAGTCAAATCAAAACCGTCGGACATAATATACTTTATACACCTAATGATAACCATGTACATTGTACAGTACATTTGTTAAAAAAAAAAATTGCGTTTTTTTGTTATGTATTTACACTTTGGGAAAGCACACGAAGGCTTTGTCAGATGTTTCGTTATAATGGTAACAATAGCCGCGTGTTGCACTTCCTACGGATAAAGACTGACTGAAACGAAGTGAGCGCCGGCGCTCATTTTGTAATCTCCAAAAATGCGTTTCTTCTGCGCCCGTCCATTCATATTATTTTGGTCGAAGCTTCTACCATAACTGATGTAATTAGTACCGAGTCGCAGGTGCGTCTTGTCTACGAATACTTAACTACTTATACCTAAGTATTACTCAATAATTACTTTGGTAACGACTTATTACAAAATAAGTCGAAGCTAATTACAAATTTTGTATAAACACGAATATCGAAATATCGGAGAGAAAAGCTACAATCTGAAATAGGTCAGATTTTACATAAGTAGTACATACATATATATGTCATCATCATCATCTTCAGCCAGAAGACGTCCACTGCTGAATATAGGCCTCTCTCTTTAACCTCCACACTGAATGACAGCCTGCCTTTTGCATCCACTGGATGCCAGCGACTCTCACTATGTCATCGGTCCATCTAGTGGGAGTCCTACCTACGCTGCGTCTTCCGGTTCGTGGTCTCCACTCCAGAACCTTTCTTCCCCATCGGTTATCGGTTCTTCGAGCGATATGGCCTGCCCATTGCCACTTCAATTTGCAAATTTTAACAGCTATGCCCGCTGTAGGACTTTGAGTTTTTCTAAAAGGCCAACAGTTAAGGACCACGTTTCAGTACCATATGTCATCATTGGCAACACACACTAGTCAAAGACTCTTGTCTTTAGGCACTGTGGTATCTTGGACGAGAAGATGTCACGCAATCACGCGTATACATTATATATTATATGTATACCTAACTTTTTCTAAACACACTTTGAGGCACGAACAATTCAATCTAACACTGAATTTACGTAGAAAGTCGGTTATAATATAACTGAAGATTTTTCACCATCAAATACAAGTACAATGTTTTATTTCTGTGTATTTTTAATTATTTTCTTTCCCGTCATTAATGGAACAGGGTCCGGTGTCCGAGATATCTTCGTGCAGTCTGCAATCATTCGCCGTCCATGCAAGCATCGCTATAACTAGATGTTTCTACATGGTTCTGGTACTGATTCCAAAATAAATAAAAAATAAACGGGACATATTTTTTTTTCACACACGGTCATCTGACCCCAACCTAAGCAAAGCTTGTAATATGGCTGCCAGAGACTGATATACATACATATATAGTTTTAAATACATATAGACATTAACAACCAGATTTAGACCAAACACAAATGTTTGTCTTAGGTGGGAATCGAACCCACGCTCCCAAGCTCAGAAGTTAGATTCACTACCAACTGGACCAACGGGCTATCATTTCTACCTAGATTTACCTTACCTTAGGTACCTACATTTACTTATAGGTACCTCATAGCATATAACTTTCTCGAGTCCCAAGGTCTCAGTTTAGGAGGAGCTATTCTACAAGATAAAGCGTATACCTACAATTATTGGTCAGGTTTAAGTATACAAGCCTCTATCGTGGGTCGAACCTGGACTTGATTAGCACAGGACCGAGGCAGATGGCATAGCAAGAGAGAGGCCTATACCAAGCAGTGGGATAAGAAAGGCTGTGGATGATGATGATGTATACAAGTCTAAAGGTGAGTCAAACGTATAAGTTGTAATATTTTTGTGTCGTATTACAAATCTATTACGGCTTCTCAATCGGATTAAATGGACCCGACACCTTTGAAATTAGATCTGCGCCAAGATAACTCGTAAAATTGGTAGGTCAAAGAAACTCCCCAACTGTGATTGATGGATGGATGGGGATGGGGATCATTAGAGCGACAATTTCCTGATTCTAGCCGCCTCGCGACGTCATCTGGTTTCAACGTTCGTAACTAACTTTTCTATATTTCGTGAAATTGATCACTCACTGAGAATATTGTATTGACAAAGGTCAAGGTTTTTTAGGTTAGGTCGGTTGTTAGGGTCTCAATAAATCTAGTCATTCAAGTTCAAGTTTAGGTATTTCGGTGGGTCGGCTATAGTTATTTAAGTACACCTGAAAGTGTAAGCATTAACTTTGTAATGCTACGAATCTATTAATATTTATGAAAGTAATGACGTTGACATCCATGTAGCATAAGGAGTAAGCGAGACGGAATAGTTTGTAACTAGAGTAAGGGAGAAAGTGAATAAAAGTAATGGCGAACGTACCTCGGCCTTTCAATTACTTACATGGCGCTGCTGCAAAAACGAAAAATCATAAAACCTATATTTTCTTACGTTTATACGAAAATATTGTCAAAAAACGTTTCGCAACAAAGTTTAAGTTCCAGCCAGTGTATTTGTTTCAGAAATAAGTTAAAAGTAACGAAGATTACTATTGGTCAAGTGGAGCACGTAAAACCACGCCAAGTCCAACAATGGAATTTAATGAAAATACGGAAAATAACGATGATTCCTCACTGGAATCAACAAATAAGGAAATAATTGAACGATATACAGTTGTTCAGTTACGCGAAGAACTCAAAATTCGATTTTTAGGTACTTCAGGAAATAAATCAGAACTAATTGAACGCATAATCACCGACAATAAACACAAAAATGAAGAGAATGTGATGGAAGAATTTAAAGCTGATAAAGTCAAGCGCATGTCGCAACAAATTGAAATTGAAGTAATGCGCAAGCAACTCGAAAATTTGCGGAAACCAAGTACAAGCATGGAAACCACAGGTATGCCATTATCTTCAGAAATCATTGTAAAAATGTTAGACACTCAAAATGAATTAATAAAAAAACTATCAAACACAAGTTCTCCAACAATCAAAGTATTCAGCACGGCTGATACATGTCAAGCTATACCTTTATTTTACGGAAAAAAGTATGAAAACGCAATAGAATGGACAAAACAAGTCGATAGAATAGCAACGTTAGCTAATTGGTCAGACAACTTAAGCTTAGTCAACGCCGCTATGCGTTTGAGAGGACAAGCGAGTGATTGGCACAAAGCCCTAGGTAAAAACATATATTCATGGCCTGAGTGGAAAACAAAATTAACAGAAAGATTTAGCGTCAAAATGTCATTTGCAGAATTTATAACATATCAGCATAAAAGAGTACTTAAACCCACAGAAACCTTGATGGAGTATATTTATAACAAAAACGCACTATTTGAAAAGTCACCGACTATTATTCCAGAAAAAGATAAAGTATCACTTATTTTAGAAGGTATTACAGACCAGCGATGGGCAGTTCCTTTAGCCACCCAATGTTGCCAGACAGTGGAACAGTTGCTGACCCGAGCTTCTGCGTTAGACCACATTCGAAAAGTTGCATTCAACGATATCAACAAGACACAAGTAAGTCAAAATTTTTATAAACACAGCAACACAAGTAACAGTAACTCAACACCAGAAAAACAGTTTAACAGTAGATACATACCGAAGTTTAATCCAGAACTGCAAAAAGAGCAAGATCAAACATGTTACCGTTGTAAACAGAAGGGACATGTATCATATAATTGTAAAGCGCAACCCACAGATCCAAATACTCATAGAAATTCACAAAAGCACCAAGAAGTAAGTTCAGAAAATAAGAACACCTATAAACCAACTACAAGTTTTGAAAAATACTCAAAAAGTCAAGTAAA
Source organism: Agriopis marginaria (assembly GCA_932305915.1). Taxonomy (NCBI): domain Eukaryota; kingdom Metazoa; phylum Arthropoda; class Insecta; order Lepidoptera; family Geometridae; genus Agriopis; species Agriopis marginaria. Next base: position 301,851 of record OW029923.1, read on the forward strand.
CTGCATACAACAAGACACACCAAACGTAACATTGATTCCAGTAACGTTAAATGGTTCAATAGAAATACAAGGATTACCAGATTCAGGTTCAGTAGTAACAATTGTCGATAAAAATGTATTACCCCTAGATACTCAAGTTTATCCATGGCAGAAGGGAAGTTATAAAATTGCAGGTAATGAATTAACACCAATAGGATGGATTTCAGCAAGAATTCAAGTAGGAAAAATAGATTACATTATGCCACAAGTCGCTATATGTGAAAACTTACCTGTACCTATGATAATAGGTAAAGATTGGCAACTCTCAGTTTACGCTCGTATCATTCATGAGCCTGATCGAAAAATTTGTATAATTACACCGACTCATACAGAATATTTTCCAAGCATAACGAAGACACAAACTTCAGTAGCCTGTTGCATGAATAAAATACTAAGTACACAACCAATTCAAGAAAATGACATTAAAAAAGTAGAAAGTTTAGTCGCAGAATATCAAGATATTTTCAAAGACGATGAGAATGACATAGGAAAATTTCCAGATTTTGAGCTAGAGATAAAATTAAAACATGACAAACCTATAAGTTGCAAACCATACAGATTGCCAGAACCAGAAAGGCAATATTTGAAACAAACAGTAGAAAAATGGATAGAACAGAAGATATGTAGATTATCAAGTTCACCATACGCTGCACCAATGTTCGTTGTACAGCAACCATTTCACGAAACTACTCCGTACAGACCCGTTGTAGATTATTCGAAGACAATCAACCCGATCACAATATTAGATATTCAACCCATAGAAAGAATGGATGACATCATTAAAACGATTTCACAATTTGTTTTCAAGTTTAAACTAGATATTTACCACGCATATCACAATATTTGTATAAAAGAAGAAGATAGTTTCAAGACTGCCGTTGTTACTCAAGATTATCACGTAGAATTTTTAAGAGTAATGTTTGGATTAGTTGGCGGACCAGCCATAATGTCAAAAGTTGTAAATACAACCTACGGTTCACTCTACGATGAAGGTGTAAGAGTATATTTCGATGACATTTCTGGTGGTGCAAATAACGTCGAACAGTTATTGGTAATATTAAAAAAAGTATTTGAGGTTACCAGAGAGAAAAAATTGAAATTAAATAAGGAAAAATGTAATTTCATCGACACCGAAATACCATTATTTGGAAGAATAGTAGGATACCAACAAGAACGTACAGATCCAAAACGTACCATCGCAGTTGAACAGTACAAAACATTGAAGACGCTCACTGAAGTACGCTCATTTTTAGGCTTTTCAGGTACTTTCAGAAAATACATAAAAAATTATGCTTCAATTGCAAAACCGTTACAAGATATATTGAAGAAAAATAAATCTGATGTGAACCAAAATATACACGAAAACAGTAAAAAGAAGAAAATAGAACTCAGCCCAGAGCAGTTAGAATCATTCAACATGTTAAAAAAGTTAATAACGTCAGCACCGATTTTGACTAATTTCCAACAAGATGCGGAAACAATAGTAGAAACAGATAGTAGTTACCAAGGAATAGGAGCATGTCTATTACAAATACAAAACGGAGAAAAAAAGGTCATAGAATATGCTAGCAGATGTTTAAAAGATGCAGAGTCCAGGTACCACATCAATGAATTAGAAGTTACAGCAGTACACTGGGCAATTGTAAATAAATTCAGAATATATTTACTAGGAAAAGAATTCACATTGATAACAGACAGCTATTCGACAGCATACATAATAAATAAATCAAAATTTAACAGAAAGTTTGCCAGATACGTTATAGACTTGGCACCATTTGACTTTACACCAATACATAGACCAGGAAGTCAAAATAAAATAGCAGATCACCTGTCAAGGTACCCATTAAATGAGGTATGTCTCATGGTAATAACTAGCAACACTGAAAAATTAAAGTTAGCACAGAGTAAAGATCCTTTTATACAGCAAATATGTAAAAAATTGCAACAAGAACCTAAAACGCAACATTTAAAACAGATAAACGACTCGTTTAATCTGCAAAATAGTATTTTAATACATAAAAACAAAGAACAGTTCCAAAACCAAGAAAAAATTGTAGTGCCACAAAGTTTAAGATCAACTATTTTGAAAATAGCTCACGACGACAATGGACATTTAGATTTTGAGACAACAATGTGTAAAATTAAAAGTAAATATTGGTGGAAATCAATGAGACAAGATGTGAAATCATACACAAAATCATGTATAACTTGTGCAAAAGTGAATCGACGTACAATTTTAGCATACGGAGAAATGGGACGAAGACCAATACCGGAAACTCCAATGCAAGTAATATCATCAGATCATATAGTTGCATTACCACAAACTAAGTCAGGAAATACATACATAATGGTACATATAGATCATGCCACAAGATATATTATTGCAAAACCATCATGTTCACTCTCAGCGAAAGAAGTAATCGATACAATTAAAAATGACATAATTTACCAATATGGACCACCACTGACTTACATATCAGATGGAGCACCATGTTTTACAAGTCAAGAAACACAGAAATTTTTCTCAAAGTATGGAATAGAAAGTATCACGACTACCCCATACACACCGATGAGCAATGGATTATGCGAAAGAGCAAATGCTACAATAATATCAACGCTCACCAAGTTTGCGTTAGAATATAAAGAAGAATGGGACAAATTATTACCAAAAGTAGTATTGGCAATAAACACTTCGAAGCAAAAAACAACAAAATGTTCACCGTTTTACTTGTTACACGGTTTTGAACCAAGAATCCCACCGAATGAAATACAATTTGGTACAATATTTGAAGATACAGAGAGAAATCACCAGTTAGATTATTTATTTGAAGCAAGAAAACAAGCATTTCAAAATATTAGCCGAGTACACATGTACAATAAAGCAAGATTTGACCTAAGAAGAATTCAAGATAGCTTTCAGAGCAACGATTATGTTCTATACGAATGGCACAAACCAACGGACACAAAACTAACGCCACGATATAAAGGTCCATTCAAAATAATAAGAAAAGTTGGTTCAGTATGTTATGAAATTCAAGATATAAACAAACCAACAGTGAAGAAAATTGTTCACGTACAGTTCTTAAAACCATTAACGTCACCTCATGATTTAGATTCCTTTTCAGCAATTTCAGATAATATCCAAAGCGATGACCAAAGTATATACGATGACGATGGCCTATCTAGCCCAGAAAGTGACCAATTTACCCCAGGATATGACGACCAAAACTTATTAAACCAAGGAGATGACCACGTAGACCGCCCCTCTGACGATGACTTCAGGTATTTCACAACTAGAGGAGGACGTACAGTAAAGTTACCTAAAAACTATGAATCTTCATAATGTTAGTATGTAATAATGTATACAGTAAGTAAATAAGTGAGTGTAGTGTTATATAAGTCTATAATTAAGTTCACATAAATGTTAGTTAAATTCACATAAGTCTTTTCAGAAGTTTTTTTTTATGTTTACAAGGAAGTGTACCTTTTCTTTTCTATTTTTTTTATATAAAGTAGTCCAATCCAGTTATGTATTTTGTTAATGTTAGTATAATAAACTAAAAGTCTCTAGTATTTAAAAATAAATTCATTTTCTGATTTCAAACTTAAAATTTCACCGGAGAAAAAATATTTTTGTTTAAGTTAAAATGTTATGATAGAAGTACCTACATACATTATTGTATAAGTTTTCTAAAGACATATTTTGTTAATTTATATAAAGTAATAGTTAAATTAAGTAGTAGTTACCTATAATAAGTAACTAAAGTATGCATGTTAGTACATAAATTCATTAGTTTCATAATAGTATTGTTAAGTGTTAAGTTACCTACTTACATTATATTGTAAAAATTAAAAAAAAACATAATGTTTACCTTTCTACCTACCTAAAGTTTGGTATAAATAAGAATGTATAGAAATTAAAACACAAATTATTAAAGAAAATTTTAATTGTTAAAAAAGTAAATTCATTAAAATTAAATATAAAGCCACAATTTAAAGTAAATAATGTTTCTTTGTGTAGTAAATTGTAACGTAGTAACCAGTTTTTTTTCTCAAGAACATGTAAGTTGTAGTGAAATTTAAAAATATTTAAAACTATTTTAATCTTTTGTAAATTTCAAAGGGCATGTAAGCATTAACTTTGTAATGCTACGAATCTATTAATATTTATGAAAGTAATGACGTTGACATCCATGTAGCATAAGGAGTAAGCGAGACGGAATAGTTTGTAACTAGAGTAAGGGAGAAAGTGAATAAAAGTAATGGCGAACGTACCTCGGCCTTTCAATTACTTACACGTATAAGATGACTTTTACAAATGTCACGGTGATTTTGTGCTACATAGATAAACCTAATCTATACGAACCAATATAACAAAGAAGGAAGAAAAAAGTAATACTTAGTAGATTATTCATCAAAGGAATAAAGTAGTGTCTTTAGTCACGGGCGCATATTGAAATCAGAGCGTAACGAAGGAAGCTTAGAGTTATGACTTGTGCTGAGCGTAGCGAGGGATTCAAGGTTGCACAAAACGAAGACAGCTTTATACCCGAGGAGAATACTCTACTTTTTACATATTATGCGAGACAATAAAAATCAAGGCTAAAATTAAGAAATCTATTTGTAAAATAATAATGCATAATTTTGGAATTAATTTCAGAATTATAATATAATGTCAATTGTAGTCATAATTTCAGCCATAGGACGTCCACTGCTGGACATAGGCCTCCCCAAAACATCGATCTCCAAAAGGGTCGGTTGCAAGCGGCCTGCATCCAGCGTTTCCCTGCGGTCTCTTTTACGTCGTCTGTCCATCTTGTGGGTGGACGTCCTACGCTGCGTTTACCGGTCCGTGGTCTCCATTCCAGAACCTTCCGGTCCCATCGACCATCTGTTCTTTGTGATATGTGCCCTGCCCACTACCACTTCAACTTTCTAATCCGGTGGGCTATGTCGGTGACTTTCGTTCGGCTACGGATCTCCTCATTTCGGATTCGATCTCGGGAAACCCCGAGCATAGCCCTCTCCATAGCTCGTTGTCCGACTTTGAGCTTGCTTATGAGGCACATAGTGAGAGACCACGTTTCACTGCCACTATTGAAGTAGTACACATAATCAATTGGAAAAACAATTAATGTTATGTTTTTATTTGGTATGTTTATCGCATTGACCAGCATTGCATTGCATTTATTCATGTTAAAGAAAGGCAGCGTTTATAATTAAATCGAGTACTTACAACATTATCCCCAGCCCAACTTTATGACTAAAATTACTTACTTTAGATTAGTTTTGCTTGATACATAATTGGATATTATTGAGCAGGTGGTATATAACTACAAGAACAACAACTTAATTACTTGAGTTTTCAAACAATTAACTTCATAGATGTTTCGTGCTGCATGTTAGGGCATTCAAAATAGGCTCTCTAGCAACTACCTCTTCTATTTTTCACTTGCTGAGTGATGGGTTAGCCTGCTAAGGAGTCTAAGAAGAGAAGATTTTTTGCCACATGAACTGGAGGCAAATTACAAATATTCAATACCTACTTAAAATACGCATCGAATTCCGTACAAATTTCAGTGTATGGAATTTCATCTGTATCGAATACTCGTATTTTATCCGCCAAAAGGGTACATTTTATTAAAAATTAATTATAATGTACATAAAAGCTTACCTACTCGTTTAAAAGAATTTCAGTTTAGTTTAAAAAAATCGACTGAACTATATAATATTATGTTTGATGACCAACCAAAGGTATTAAATTAGTAGATGTGAGCTATAGTAGAGTCGAGTATGCCAGCACAGTCACGTGGCGACAGTTTGTCATTGTTAGGTCAGGCTGTCTCACAGAAGAAATACTTCTCTTTTCTGTGGGTTGTCTGCCTCACGGCGCACGGCGGTGAATCACGAGCGGATTTCAACCCCTTGTACGACTTACGATTTATTTAGTTGGTGTAGGTCATCATTCGTGGTGAACTGTACCTTCCTCTCCGTCGGGAATCACCATCACCTCTAATAAATATAAATGTGGCAACTGGTCACGTGAACAATAAACATTACATCACCAGTAGCCCCCTGAGGTTTTTACTCGCGCTTTTCGGGGTTCAATTTAAAAATACCTAGATTGTAGTTCTCAGTAAACAAGGATGGCAGCGAGGAGTTCCATTTTTGTATAGTAATCAATTCAAATTTTCATGAGAAATGAGTAAAAGAGCTTTTGAGTTGTCCTGTATATAATTATATACATAGACTATCCCATGTCCCCTTGAGATGCACATTTCACTTGAACGATTCCTGGGCCCTTATTCTCTAACTAAAACACGCACAAAACGCGCATGTTAAGTTAATCTCTAAAAATTTGACCTTTATTCCATAAAAAATAAAGGCAATTTTGTAAATAATAACTTATCGCGCTGCTTTACGTGCGTATTAGTAGTTACAGAATCAGGGCAAATTCAAATTCAAATTCAAAATTTCAAAATTTTGAATTTGAATTTGAATTTACGTGCGTATTAGTAGTTACAGAATCAGGGCAAATACTGATTTAAATATTAGTTTGGTTTGTAAGATTTGATGGTACCTATGAGACTAGAACATAACGATATGTAAATGCTACCTACTATTATATAAATTAAGCCATATTATTTGACAACTGTAAGAAATTCTTAAAACGACTCAAATAAAATGTGACGATGATAATTATAATGCTATTAAGTTTGGTGTACAATAACAGAACCGTACCATCATTGTTACATTGCAACTAGAGGAAGCTAAGTTGGTTTTTAAATGAATTATATTCATAATTTCGTACTTCCCTGTGAAGAAAACAGTAGGTAGTAGGTACAGCTAGTTCATGCAACTAACAGACCGTGGAGACTTCATCTACAGTGTAGTTTCAGTGCAAACAGTGCCGAGACTGCCGCGTTCTGTAGACCGAAGGCCGAGACAAGCTCTGTGGATAACACTCGCTCAGGGGAGTTTCAATCACTCCGCTATGGAGTAGGATTTTATTTTATCTGTTTGTGAGGTAACATAGAATATACCGATAGACAAAGGAAATGTTTGAGTATCTAACTAATACATCTAAATTCTGGCAGTTTTTTTTTTCTGAGTCACTGGCTTCCAGTGGATGCAAAAGGCAGGCTGTCGTTCAGTGTGGAGGTTAAAGTGGGAGGCCTATGTTCAGCAGTGGACGTCTTCTGGCTGATGATGATGATGATGATATCTAAATTCTAGAGCACTCAACGACGGTTAGTATGGACATTTTTCTTGCTAAACATGCTATAACATAAGTATACTAATATAAGTACATTCACTAATAAATTTTGAATACAGCCAAAATAACTTCATTAGATGAAGATAATGTATGCTTACCTATTAACTAACCAAACCAATTACCTCTAAGTACTTACCTAGAATATCCGAAACGTGGATATTCGCCAAAGAACCAGAGTCACCGACATAGCTGTTAAAATTTGCAAGTTGAAGTGGCAATGGGCAGGCCACATCGCTCGATCCGATAACCGATGGGGAAGAAAGGTTCTGGAGTGGAGACCACGAACCGGAAGACGCAGCGTAGGGAGGCCTCCCACTAGATGGACCGACGACATAGTGAGAGTCGCGGGCATCCAGTGGATGCAAAAGGCAGGCTGTCGTTCAGTGTGGAGGTTAAAGGGGGAGGCCTATGTTCAGCAGTGGACGTCTTCTTGCTGATGATGATGATGATGACTTACCTAGAAAATTGTTTTATTTGTTGAGTTTTTCTCACGCAGGTACTTATATCATTAGAGTTCAATGAGAAACAAGAAGGTGCTACAGTAAATAGAATATAATAAAATAATGATTAAACATTTAATAAAACAGATGAAATTTATTATGATAATAATTAAGTAATAAACGCAGGTATTTTTTTAAAACTAAGTGTGGATAAAGCTTGCAATGCCATAAATAAAATTATGTTCTAAAATGATAATTCTTTTATCGTGATTAAATTAATGTTTTGAAATGTACGAAAAGCCTAGTTACTAGTAAGTAACATCCCGTGATTCCTGTGATGGGTGTGATATGAAAACGTGCTTATTTATATCTACACTTTTTACAAAAAATATATTTAATCCAACTTTAAAGCATAGGCATTGTATCTTAAATATAATTATGGTCGGTGAGAGAATTGGTCTGATAGATGCAGTAACATTATAAAAATAAACGAAAATAGGAAATACGGATCGCTTTTCCTAACTTTTTGAACGTAACATTGTAATAACGCTGGTAGCCAATGTACCTATTACAGTAAAATATTAAAAGGAAAAGTTTTCATTTGGATTTGTACAATGTTATATTGCAGCTGTCAGAGGCATTCTCCCAGCGGCCGGAGAGTAGATTGTTACAGATAGTTACAGATTCTAGTTCGATTTTGCACTTAATACATAAGCCTAAAGTTGATCAATAACAATATCCGAAACATTTTATTTACACAAATATAGTAAACTTAAAGACAAATAGTAATAAAAAATAATCATATTTTTTTATGACAAATAAAAATATAAAATCTGAACACCTACGTAAACTAGATAGACAAGTTAATTTAGAAAATAAAACTTATCAAAACAAAAAAAGGAAATAATCAATTGACATTTCAAACCGCATTTTTCATTATTAAATTTTCTTAATTACGTGTTTTAGAATCAGTAAAGCTTTACAGTTATAATAAGAAACACTGCTCGCCACAATATCTATAGACATGAGGCAAAATTGGTGGGTGCCAATTATGTATTATATGTTTTATTTATTTATTGTATTATATATTATCTCATACCATAGACCAGTACAAAACAATAGCTTATATTTTCATCACAAAAGCTTAGATTTTTTATTTATTACTGTACAATATTATAGTTTCATAATTATAATTCACACACATCCTATAATTTGTATGCAACAGGGCCTCTCGTTGTTAGCTTTGGCCCCACCAATGCCTGTCAAATGTCTGGGCTAGACCCGAGGGCTAAGAAAAAGAAACATAGTATTGAAGTTTTAATATAAAACTCAAACCAAACGTTTTTATAACTCATATTTTCAATTAGTTTTTTCGAGGTATCGAACGTCACACCCGGGAGCTTAACGGAAAAGTAAAAGTGGATAGGTAAAAATTAGACGTTAACTTTTTAAAAATATAACAGACGTTAAATAACATAATAAACATAATTGTACGGTATAAAATTCCGTTGTTAACTAGAACTAATTATTTTAACGACTAACATGACCATTGTTTAACACCTAACAATTAATTTAATGAATGAATGTCAATCTATAATAATGGTACATCAGTTAGTTAGATATTTTACTATAATTAACATTTATTTCTTAGGTTTAATTGAATGTTGCAGTCCGTGGCGCTGATTGACGACTCTGAAACAAAGGAACAATCGTTATTATTAGAGGGCATTTAATAACATAATAATATATAAGAAAAACGTTGTCTTATCTCTGATTGATGTTTGACACCGGATGAAATAGAACCTCCATCTATACAGGGTTACGCGTAAAGAGTGTAATAAGCTGAAAGGGGTGCGTTTTACTCCTCATGACGAATAACTTTTACTGTGAGATCAAACCTGAAATCGGGAATAAGAAATCAGTGGCTTCATTAGACAGCCCGTTGGTCCAGTTGGTAGTGAGCCTACCTTTTGAGCTTGGAGGCGTGGGTTCGATTCCCACCTAGGACAAGCATCAATTATGTGATGAACATTTGTGTTTGTTCTATATCTGGTTGTTAATGTATTTAAAACTATGTATGTATATTAGTTTCTGGCAGCCATATCACAAGCTTTGTTTAGTTTGGGGTCAGATGACCGTGTGTGCAAAAAAGACACGAAAAATTATTTATACATTTGGTCGAGTGTAAATTACAGTTTTCTATAGACCAGTTGATATTTTATTCGTGATTTCTGGGTTGGTCCCATAGTAAAAGTTGTTCATAATGATGAATAAAACGGACCCCTTTCGGCTTACTACACCCTTTTTGGGTAACCCGATATAACGGACGGATGTATGATATACCTGCTACGCCTTGCGGTTTCACTCGCTACCCTACAGGTTCCGTTTATTATAAAGACTGTGATACAATTCCTAGGTTAATTCAGGGCACCAGCTACCTCCAAACCAAATTTTATCCAAATTCGTTCAGCCGTTACAGAGGCCAATGACAAATTATTATATAATCATTATAAATGCGAAAGTTATGGTGTATCGGGTGTATGTAAATAAAGTTATGAGTGGTATGACTTTATTTATTTTTAATTATTATTATCTAAGTGTTAGCGACGCGCCACCTGTGGTAGAACTATGTACTAATATTGTGAAAGGGGACGCGCGGGGTGCGTGCTGAGGGAGGGGTTCGCCTGTTTTTGCAGGCAGTCGTCGTTGCACCGCCTCCACGCACGACGCGCGTTGCCTTACAATTCTTTGTTTTTTACCTACCTACTTTAACCAAATAAAAATTAAGTCTAAAGTACGCGGATTTATCATTTTCCGGTGGATTCACCACTCCATCTTCAACACTAAGGATACCATTTCTCCGGCTAGTCCTGGTTTTTTTCGGGAGTCAGTTTTCCGGCGAACGCTTTGAAACGCCGCCACCGTAGGCGTTCTACGAACAGGAATTAGTCTCGTAGCAAGAATAAGTTCCTGTAAATATGTGAACTATTTACAAGGAACACTATATAACGGTATAAAGTTGCAGAAAACTAATCGAAATGATATTGAAAGGGAAATATACAATGTGTTGTTATTGGTACATGATAAGCACGTTTACTTAGGTATAAGTAAGTACTTGAACACGAATGTTACGCTCTACATGCTTGGTAACTGATGGATATTATGCCCTTCGCGTTTATAACAAAGTAGTTATAGAAATACAGAAGTAGGTACATTATATACTCGTAGTGTAAATAATAAGAAGCTGCGTCATTTTCAACCGACTTTTTTTATTATGCTACGTCATAATTATCTCCGCCGATTTTGAACCGGTTTTTTTTTTTTTTTAAGTAAGCTATATACCGAGGTTGTTCACATTTAAATTTTTTTTAAAATATCTCTTGACTTCCTGTGAAGTTTTTCTTTATTATTTGGTTAAAAGAAATAATTACACAATTATATGATTTGTCGTGAGTGATGGTGGCTGAGCGGTAGCATGTGCGTTCCACAATGTGATGGCACCCGGTTTGATCCTCGGCCCTCCATGCATATTAATTGTTTAATACTTCAAAATACTAAATAAATTATGTGCAGTTGCGATGCTATCGCTCAAAACAGGTGAAGGTAAATAAACATCATGAGGAAGCCGGTATGTCCAAGAACCTCAAAAGTTGAATGACTTATTACATTCATCAACATGCATTATGATAGCATGCAGCATTAGCCCACACCCGTCCTCTCTCTCTCTCTCTCTTTCTCTCTGCGAGAAGACCACTGTCCCAGCAGTGGGACATAATAGACTAATCATGACCGATGTGTAGCTTGTAACCAACCTAGTGATGTTATATTTCAAATCACACGTTCTATTTTAAAGTATTCTTTTGTATATGCATAGGCATTGATTCCATAGCTTTTCAAATACCATGGATTTCGTGCCAAAGTTCAAAAATTACCGAATTTGAGACCAGTAAATGTAGACGAAAGTTATTGCAAACTAAATTGAGTGTTGACTATTGAAATTTGTTTATCAGCATTTCTATACATATACCTAAATAAATACAGGAAAAAATCAATTGACAACTTTTCGCGAACTTTATAATTTAACGCCGGATACCTATTCAATTAAAAATATATGTGAATCTGTATAGATTGTTATCGCTCGATATAAATATCTTAATTCTTTTGTAATTATGGAGCTACTAGATCAGATTTAAATATAAATTTATATTCATGCCCACATCCCCCTGCAGTTAATATCTTGGCAATATCAACTTTGTTTACTATTCAGACTTCTTCATTAGCTATAGCGATCTGTTTTGCTTTCGCAGCATTAACGTAAACATTTGTTTACGTTAGTTAGTTTGTAGGTTAGTTATGTAATTTTATTATAAGGTATTATAATATACCTACATCCTAGCATCTTATAACAATGTTTCGCAGCGTACAGGTGTAAAATTTTAACGTAAGAGCGAATTTTAGCATTCACATTGTATTAACTACTTTGTGTTACGCTTAGGCTGGAATGGTTTACGGTCTGGCAAATTCTTTTTACAGGCTTTATGCCATTCTAGCACCACGGGCTTGCCTTACCATAAGTATATAATTAACTAACTAGGTAGGTTTGTGGTTTAGGTAAGTTTGTGTATGTGTAAAGTAATAAGTTTTAAGTACATTTATTTAGGAAATTTATGTTTTGTCAGGATACGATGGGGCTGACATAGACTTGTTGTCTAAAAGCCACCCAAAAAAAATATATAAAAAAAAGAAAACCTGTTAGCTAAATGTTTTGTTTGTCCGCCTGCAATTGCTAATGTATCCATCACTGCATGTAGTCCAGTTTGGTGACGCTACACGAGCGGCGCGAGGCACCTCGCCAGTGCAGACCGCTCCACGCAATACTCACCTTCCATCACTCGCTAATGAAGTAAACGCTCGACAATTGAGGTGTTCATGGAATTTTCCGTTACTATATCGGTCTTGCGACATGTCATCATCACCATCGTTTCAGCCGTAGGACGTCCACCGCTGGACATAGGCCTTCCCGAACGATCTCCAAAAGGGTCGGTTGGAAGTGGCGTGCATCCAGCGTTTCCCTGCGGTCTCTTTTAGGTCATCTGTCCATCTTGTGGGTGGACGTCCTACGTTGCGCTTACCGGTCTGTGGTCTCCATTCGAGAATCTTTCGGCCCCATGGGACATCTGTTCTGCGCGATATATGCCCTGCCCACTGTCACTTCAACTTGCTAATCCGGTGGGCTATGTCGGTGACTTTCGTTCGTATACTGGTCTCCTCGTTTCGGATTCGATTTCGTAGAGAAACCCCGAGCATGGCATACGACATATTGTTTACCTACATGAAGCTGACGGAAGACAAAAATACAAAAAAGAGTAGGTTATAATAGACAATATAGTCACAAAAGGTTATTTCTTGATTATATTTACTGTAAATATTCAATGAGGTTAATTTAGTAAACTTCGCGAATTTTGCATAATTACAATGACATGTGATGACAGTTTTTGTCGTACGTTTCGGCAAAAACTGATATTCGGCACCGACACCGATCAACGTCGTTTCACAAGGGCACTTTCACAGCTTGTAGCAAAGCACATACTCGAATATATTTATCACAAACGTCTCACCAGAAAACGACTGGATTTCGAAATGTCTGAATCTCAAATCGACTGGGTTTTATGTCGATGCGGGGAAGCGTAGATATACCTACCTAGACACTAATATATTGTTTAGTAATAGTAATATGCAAGAACGGTTAGGTACAGCTTGTGAGATACCTGCTCAAACATTTGTTTAATAAATAATATTTATATTACAGGCCGATGGACCTACGACATTGTGAGAGTCGCGGGCATCCAGTGGATGCAAAAGGCAGGCTGTCGTTCAGTGTGGAGGTTAAAAGGGGAGGCCTATGTTCAGCAGTGGATATCTTCTGGCTGATGATGATGATGATGATGATGATATTACAGCCTAGTTTGAGTTAAAATATTTTGCATTTTAATTAAAATTCCAGATTCCAATAAATTTCTATAAAGTTGTTATTGCTTGATTTACAACTTTTCTGACCGTTTTTGTATTTGTATTTCCATCAACGTCATCTCTATCTGCATTGTTCTGCCACTGGATCTCTTGTGTCAGTGGTCCAGAGCCACGCTTCGATATATTAAGGATATTCTGAGTTAGCTCAAGCACACTTGGCCAGGGTGAAACACGTCGCCTTTTAGTCAAAATAAGAAGTATCTATTGATACCGTTCTTTATCGATCGTGTAATTTGAGAATTGAGATCGTCAAATTAGATAAAATGCCATTTGATTAGCACTCGCTATGATGGATTCTGTCATTTTATCGAATTTGACGATCGATAAAGAACGGTACTTGCACTGCTGATCCGAGAAATGACTAACCTCACAACACATCACCAAATATTTCCCGATCTCGGTGTACATATTTCCATATTATTATCATCATCACCATCGTTAATTGGCCTTTAACTATCCATTGCTGGACATAAGCTTCTCCTAATGCACGCCACTGAGCTCGGTTATATTTCCAAAAATACGATTTCATTGGGAGATCAATAAACGCTATTCATTCCCTAAATGTTCACTAGGGAAAACATTGTCTTAAAGTTTAAGTGAGACCATCGTCTACATGGGGTGTACCTCGACGATGGTTTCACTAAATTTTATCTTTCAAATCAGTTAACAATCGACGGACATATCGCGTTACATACACACTTCTTTATTGAAATCAGAAACCATAAAGTGACAAACCAGAAGGATCACTCCATGCATTCCAATTTAAAATTCAAATACGTTAGTAAGTGAGAACAGGTAAAATTCCAGTCCAGTCTGATATCCTGGCCATTGAAGTACCTATATTCAGAGTGTCAACTAAGACTGGGAGTTTCCTACAGTAAACTAACTCAACCCTAGTTTAACGTTCACATACGCACATAAAGTTATCACGTAAGTTAGACGTAAGTTAATAGAACAGTCCTAAACTCGTAGCGCAAGGTCAGCTGGTTGCCGTGGCTACATTTTGTACAAACAACATACCTTGAATTTGCGACAACATACGTGTGAATTACTTATCAACTGGCTTATCGATTAAGTAAGTGGTTTATTATAATTCCATGGAGACAAGCGTCTTTGAAACGGTAAACTTTACCCCCGTGACGCGGGTGGTCAATGATCTTGTAGACTGCGGGCGGTGTACAATGTACATAATATTATTGTACATGCCTCAGACGGTGTACAAGTACATGCCTCATTAATTTAATGTGCCAAACGCATTTAGGGTTATACGATGTGGTAAATATTAATCGTATATAATCTAAGTAATGTAATTATGAGCTTTTAGATTCGCTTTTTAAGTTAAATTATGCTATTAGGACATTTATTTTTAACCAACTTCCAAAACGGAGGAAGGTTCTCAATTAGGCCCGTATGTTTTTTTTCATCACTAGCACTCGGTAAGTGGATCATTGATGACTCAAAATGCGGGCGAAAAATATAATTTTGCCTCGAACTAGTCCCATGTAAAAAAAAACATCGAGCTTACTTTTTATGGTTCTGTACCCAAAGGGAAAATGGAACCCTATTACTTAGCCTACGCTATCTGTCTATCTGTCAGTTTGTCCAAATTTCTGTTCAATACCAAGTTATAACTGATAATTCGGTTACTTGGATACCCTTATAATTTCTCTCACCGAATCGAGATGCCATATTTTACAAATTTTGAAGTCGGTTTTCTAAATTGATAATTATTTTATTTTGTGTTGGTACAGAACCCTTAGTGCGCAAGCCTGACTCGCACTTGGCCGGCTTATGAATTGGTTCTTTGATCTTGCTATATTTTATAATTTAAATAGATTTATTTATCTTTTAGCAACAAAATAATTAAATACAGTTGGGAAATGTTGTTAGGTAGTTGTTCAAAAAATAATAATACATAATTATTATTTTGTACAATTTTTCAGCGAGATTTTTCTCTAAAAGCCTTGACTTTGACGTAATTCTAACATAAGCATCACCTTGTACAAAATATCTCGAATCGTTTGGGTTCATAGTAAATACTGAAGAAATTCAGTAATATCTTCACGTAACCAAAATAGGCACGAAAATCCAAGAATTCAGCCTCTTGAATGTTATTTACATAAAGTAAAAATAAAACTGACATACCTAAGTACTTGAAGAGTTAGTTGCCAAGAAAAAGAGCTGATTTCGTAGGTTTGAAAAAATATGAATAGTTGATTAGTTGAATTTCTTACACATTTATCGGCAGCCTTAGCTTGTTATAAGTCAGCTTTCGCTTGTGTTTTTTTTGTTCTAGTTGTTTGTTTCGTTTTTGTTTTAGCTTGTTATTATTTGGCAGTTTGTTGTTTCTGGCAAAGAGTATGGTAATATATCTCTGGCTTTATACAGGCTGTAAGGGGAACACTCTCGAAGCCAAAAGAAGGTGATTGTACTCATCATTATGAACCACTTTTAGTATGGGACCAACCCTTAAATCGCGAAAAAAATCAGCTGTTCCATACATTTTGTCGAGTGTCAATGACCGTTTTCTATAGAGCAGCTGATATTTTTTTCCCGATTTCAGGGCTAGTCTAATAGTAAAA
This sequence comes from Agriopis marginaria, assembly GCA_932305915.1. NCBI lineage: Eukaryota > Metazoa > Arthropoda > Insecta > Lepidoptera > Geometridae > Agriopis > Agriopis marginaria. The sequence continues at coordinate 318,218 of OW029923.1, forward strand.
GTTATTCATAATGATGAGTACAATTACCTTCTTTTGGCTTCAAGAGTGTTCCCCTTACATCCCATATACCTTTATTAGCTAACCCAACAGACGTTGTCCTGTCTTTACGTGAAGTTAAAATCGTCGTTAAGTTTTATGAAATTTTCCAATTTTCTGCGCAATTTCCTTAATTTTTATTTCCGTAAGAACACAATCACCTCCTTTGTATTAAACAGTTTATCAATGTTTTGTGTTGGTATGTTTGTTTCCTTTCAACTTCGTAAGGGTTGAACGGGTTTGAATAAATTTTGTACGGATATACCTTAAAGTTACATGATTACTTACGGGATATTTTCCGTAAATAATCATATAACTTTAGAGAATACCGTGATAGTATATACCTACTGTATACCCTGGATTAAGCTAACTTTTATCCCAGAAAATAAAGGATTGTTAAAAGTATAGCTTCTATTAGTTAACTACGTACTTAGCTAGTTACCAATAAGTTGCACATTCGATCGCCAGACTCACCTAACATCTGTAATAGTTATGTAACAGCCCTTAGCGATTTGTGAGTTGGTAACCAGCTGTAGTGTAGGTAGGTACAGCGGGTACAAGGCCGCGGTTGTGATATACGCATGCACTAATACATAACTGGTTTCCAGTTAGACTCCGAACACATACTTCTCTTGCAAAATGTGGATAGAGCGGCCGCTTGAGTAGCTCTTAAATTCTGCACACTTTGCCAAAGTTGGGTGAAATTACACAATCTTTTACTGGCAACACAACAATCTTTTGCTTTTATTATTGTATTAATGAAATATTAAAAAAAGGTATAAGAGAAGAGGATTATAATTATAAAAGTGAATTGGTTTCTTCTATGCAAGCGTTCTCCACCGTAAACCGCATCATCGCTTAACATCAGGCGAGTTGGCGGCCAAACGCAAGCCTATTATTAAATAAATATATTCTAAATTTAAAAAGCTTCCATCCAAAATGACAAAAAACTCTGTATGGTGAATTCAGTATCTGTAATGAAAATATGGTAAATTTTTTATGGGCTGTTTTTTTTAGTATATTCCTTTATGTGCAAAAATGCCCCATATCTCTAATGTTTACAAAGCGAAAAAAAAAAACTGAATTTAGTTGTAAATCTCACACAGTTTGAAGAAAAAAAACTATTATTTTTTGTTATATTACATTTAAAAAATCTTTCAAATAGCAGGGAATATGTATGAAGAATTTTGTATATTGTTTTAATTTTGTACCTTCCTCAGTTTTGTTTGAGTAACTTACCACAGTCACCACTACACTACCTACTACATATCATATTATAACATACAACCACTACAAACCAACAACATTACACTGCAATATTCCGACTCAGTTTTAAAATATTCAACCTAATTTCAAAACCTTCCATCATACATACTTATTGAGGAAATTCTACTAGGTATTAGTGACCAAATGCATAAGCATTGCCACTCAGCGTGCTAATGCCACCAGCATGCTGGGTACGCTGCCAACAAGTAGTGGGCGCGAGCATTTGGTTTGTCTTTAGACCTTCAATGGTCTATGGTCACAATGGGCAATCTACTGTTTTTGTAGTTTTACTGTTACCTTGTATTTTAATTAGTTCTGTTTTAAACTATCACGGTTGTTCACTAAAGTTATATGATTATTTACGGGATATATACCGTGGTAAGGTTGTGGATATTTTGTTCAGTAAAAGTATTATAGTTCTGATTTAAACTATCACGGTTGTTCACTAAATTTATATGATCATTTACGGGATATATACCGTGGTAAGGTTGTGGATATTATGTTTAGTAAAAGTATTATAGTTCTGTTTTAAACTATTATGGTTGTTCAATAAAGTTATATTATCATTTACGGGATATTTACCATGGTAAGGTAGTGGAATGAGCTCCCGATACACGGTAAATATCCCGAATAAAAAATAAAAATAAAAAACTTTTTCGAAGCGTTACAGAAATTCTCTCGAAACTGGTTCAGTCAAAGACAACAACCAGTATCACCAATCAAGTGATCGTGAAAACGTAAGCCCGCGTCCTCACCGAGGTCGTACGCGTCATACACTATGCAATATATTTAAAACATGATACGTTGTGTTACATCCTGCTTATTTAGGCCTCGTTCGTTACACTATGCGATTCACTGTACAATATTTACACACCAAAAATATAAATTTAATTTAATTAAACTTGCTAACATCAATGAATATAAAGTTATATGATTATTTACAGGATATTTACCGTGATAAGGTTGTGGAATGAGCTGTCCACCGAACGCCATTACATGCCAAGGCTAGTAAAGGATACTATTGAGATCTCGAAATGCCAGAATTTCAATCGAGATGATGGTTTTTCAACTCGCTGGTGCGTAGAATTCAGTTTTAGGTTGCCTTAAAAATAAAAATTCGCGTTCAAAATGTGTTCAAAATACTATACGTAGTGATACAGTGAGTGAGTTTTGTCGGGAATTAGGTTCGAGTTCGAGTTCCAGTAATAACCGTATCAAAAGACTAAGAAAGAGGGTAGATCGTTATGTCTGCACCTAACTTTTTAACTGTTCGACCAACCACCCGCATTCTTCAGTCGTCCCGTGAACGTGGTGCATGTAACTGAGCTGAAATATCGGGAGCTCATTCCACAACCTTACCACGGTAAATATTCCGTAAATAATCATATAACTTTAGTGAACAACCGTGATAGTTTAAAACAGTGTTTTATTAATGAATATAAAGCAAAGCTTGTAATATGGCAATATAATAATATGAATGAATGAACATGATGAATATTAATATTGCCAGTTAGCGCTACAATTTAGTAGTGTGTCTAGTTTGTTTATCTTTTCTATAGTGATCCTTCGTTGTTCAAACTGGATCATTTTCAAAGCACAAAACGATAAACAATACCCTAATGTCAGCATAAAACATCAAATAGTTGTATTATCGCCATACAATCACACAACAACACCACAATGTATGCCTCGACGTGAACGAGCATGAATAAACCAAATTGTGGTAGAAGGAACGTTCAATAAATGTTTCCAAATTATAGCTATCGTTTTACTGGTTTCTGCTTAACTAAATATGCTTGTTGGAAGCTAAAAATGTGAGAATATTTAGCTAAAATTGCAGGCTTCAGTTGAAATCTGACCACACTGAAGCAAGCACGCTCAATTTACGCGATGCGATTTAGTTCTAACTACCATTGCACGAGACTAATTAGCACGCTTATTCAGATAGTGTGTTAAATCGCAGTTCTAAATCACATAGTGGCTGGCTTAATTTATGAATGGATAAATAAAGACTGTGTATCCATCTACCTAATTTTTAGCTGATTGGAAATACTTTTTCTGTATGATTTACTAAACTGGCCGCAAAAACAAATATTTTTAAAATATGTTAGCATCGATAAATAATACGCAACAACAAAGAAAATTCACTTAAAAGAGGTTATAATGTCTGACACTGACAGGTATCTGACAGAAAATAGATCGCGCGATCTCACAGCCGCGATGCTTGTATTGTGGACGCGTCTTTATGTAAAAGCCCTTTATCGCGGCTTTATGTAACCCGTTATATTTTGGCTCACAAGGTCAATTGTGATACACACGCTCGTGTTATACTATAACCAGTTTTCAGTAAAACGCGACGCTTGCAAAATGTTCTGAGTGTATGAAAAATTTGACAACGAATTGCCCAAGTTTAGACACGACGCGACGGTGGTGTAATGAAATGGGAAATGTTGAAAAAAACATGGAATACTAAATATTCATGTTCTAAATAATAGAGGCCTTGGGAATTTGCGAAATAGTTGAATGGGGACAGTAGAGAGTAATAATGAAACAGTAAATTTGTTGTTGGTTCAGTTCATTGCTCTCTACCTAAATACGATAGTTTGTGAACTGCGTAGTACTTAGCAGTACTTAGTTAGTTTGGTCGTGTTGGGTAACTGAAACCCGGAACGCAGAACCTTCGGGGATGTTACATAAACAATATGAACATAGATGTATTATTTAGTTGGAAGTTTATGTGAGAGTTATAATATCTGAGTTATATATTTTGTATAGACATAGCGTCGATTAATAATGATTGACACAAACACAACGCAAACACATATATTTAAAGTTATATGATTATTTACGGGATATTTACCGTGGTAAGGTTGTGGAATGAGCTCCCGTTATTTCGGCGCAGTTACATGCACCATGTTCACGGGAAGACTGAAGAATGTGGGTGGTTGGTCGAACAGCCGTGATAGTTTAAAACAGTGTTTTACAAATATTTAAGAAGTTATAATTAATAATGATATGTACAATGTTTGGATTTGTTTTTTATTTAAAAAATTTTTTGTTTAGCAGTTTGTTGATTATTTTTATAGCGATCTTTAAAAAAAATATCAAACAAGAATCCGTAATCTAAAAGGTCTAAAATTTTCTGCGTTTCTTTTCATTTCAATATGTGAGAGAAAATGGCAATAATTGTAGAGCTGTCAAGTTTGTTATGGAAATTGACATGGTTTTCACCAAAGAATTTAGGGTACATATAGATCGATGGTATTCATACATTTTATTTTTATGACACAGACACGAGTAACCAAGAGTATTAATTATATAGTAACCCAAAGAATTTTTTTTTTTCATTTTTCTGTGGAGTAATCGCCTTTATCATACGCGAGTAATTCCCGTGTCATATAAATAAATTCGGTCAAGTTTAGTTTACATAATAGTACAACCTAGTACAACATCAATATTAATATGTAATTGAGACCAATATCTATTTTTAACCAACGGGTAAAAGCTCATTTTCAAAAATCTTTCAGAGCGCCTGGTTAATGCGACGCGTGACCAAAATGCTGGCGTGTTTCTGGCTCAACGCATAGGCATTGCCATTCAACGTGGTAATGCCACCAGCATGCTGGGTACGCTGCCAACTGGTAGTGGGCTTGAGCATTTGGATTGTCTTTAGACCTTAAACGGTCTATGGCCAGTCTAACTGTATTTGTAGTTTTAGTTTGTATTTTGTTTAGTTAATAAAGGCGCTAGCCCAGAAAAAAAACCTAGCACAATATCATTAATAATATGTAATTGAGACCAATATCTATTTTTAACCAACGGGTAAAAGCTGAGGTTCTCCATTTTCTTTATGTATGACCGCGCATAATTGGCACTAATCAGTATGATTTTTGTTATTATTTGTAGCTCGTACATGTGGCAACCTTTCGATTCTGAATTTGATTCCATTAATACGGTTGAATATTCACCCTTTCGGGGATAGGCTAAAAGTCCAGCAGTGGACTGTTAAAAGGCTGTTTATGATGAATACGATTGGACCCTCAGGTCACGTATAATTACTTACATCCGACTCTTGTATGTGCACCCCTTTTTTTGTTGTTGCGTAGGTTACTTGGACTGTTTGCAAGACGCTTCTCTGTCTATATTCTCTAAGATTTATTTACAAAAGTATCTTAAAAACTATAAAACAAAAGAGCATTGACTCCTAAATTACTTTTGGCAAACAGTCTAATAAATGCAGAAATGAAACTAAAACAGACAGGCTAACTATCTAAAGCTATCTTTAAAATCAAATTATATTATACTAACAACGTGCTGCGGTTTCACTCGTTATCATATATGAACTATGTTTTTTTCCTAGATAAAAAATTGCGTGGTAATCCATATGGTGTACGTTACCTCCATACCAAATTTCATTTTAAAAAAAACATATGGTATGGCGTTGAGTGTGAACAAACACACATACTTATATACTTGCGCACACACAAACTGTCAGATTAATAATATTATTGTGATTTCAGGCGATGTTTTCCCACTTTTAAGCAACGCTTATTGATACAGATGACCATAAGACTTGGTTTACTGTATTAAAGTCGCATTTAGCGGAGCAAAACCATGGCGCTTACATACACACATTCGTCGTGCGTTTTGCTACTAATATTTTTGGGGTTTTTCTCATATTTGTCAAAAAGTATATTTGTAATGTAAAATGTATTTTTGCGGGTTCCTTCATAATCATGAAATCTATATATCAAAATGTCGCAGACGTAAGTTTATAAATAGGTATTTGAATGAATCCTCAATTTTCTCCTTGATGAGAAAAGATCAAAACAGTGTAACTTTTATTTTCTATCGAGCGAAATGTCCGTAATCATATTTCTGTCTTTGGGGGTTCCTAGATAAAACATTCAATTTTGATATAACACCATTTTTATAATTTTAAGCTAACCATGGAAGTAGACACACTTAAACTAGAATGACCAAAATTGCTTAAAGTCGGAAAAGTGAGCCTTAAAGAAATCCAGTTACTTACCTCTACAGCATGTCGTGAAGAAGCAATGACTAGCAGACCGCCAACAACAAGAATAGCACAGTACATGATGTCCGTCACTGCACACTTCAACTCCGGAGACTGAAGACTCCGAGCTGCCGGCTGTCGGTGCTGGACGTCGAGCACGATGACGTGTTGCTGTCCTGCCGAGAGAGACCCTTCTTCCTCCTCGAGTCCTTGAACAGCCGGTCCAACACTTGCCGAATAGTCGAGTGCTTCCTATCAAACGGATTCGGATACATGTTGCCCGCGTGCGTTCACCACAACGTGTGCTGGGAAAATAATATCGGGCGAGTCAGCGCTGCAGTGCCGCGGGGCGTTGCACAACGCAGAGGTCAAGTTCAAAGCCGACGCTATTTTATGATATTTGAAGTTACTTAAAGGGTTATGAAACGTGTGGTAAGATTATTGACAGAATCAATGGGTGCGTCCGCGTTTCTGTTTCGTCACGCGTAACTATTGCACGAGAATTATAAGTGCACATGATCTTGCAAGCACTGGCCGTCCGTAATGTGTGCCTCTGATACATTGTCGTTGTAACGTTCATAAAGAAGCAGTTAGCCTTTGAACCCTTGCGTCAATGTCATAGTGAGTTGACGCTTTGTTATTTGTACTTGTCTAAATTCGTACAATGCAAATAATAAGCAATACTCGAGAAATATAACTTTATTAAATGGAATATGAGAATTAAATTTAGCCAATGTAATTATAACGTCTTGTTCTTTGCATAATAACGGCTTTGCAGAATGAATAATAATCTAACTCAAACCAAGAATAATCATGTCAATGTTCTGTATATTAAATCATAGGGCCAAATTAAACACTTGTTGGTGTAATTTCAGTATATTTCAACACTTATTGTAATTTTACAAGAATGTCTTGCCTATCGTGTGGTCGGACCCAGAATGCCCGTCCGCCATGTTGCCATAACCATCCATATTTTTTATTCGTTTTTAGCTCAGAGTAGGTAGATGATAATTAATTTAATATCATCAGAACAATCACGACTTAATTTGTAATTTTACCAATTCAATTTCTTAAATGTATTATCTATTATTAGGATCAAATCATCATCCGTCTACCCTTGCCTTTGATCAAATCCATACTTTTTGTATTTACTATATTGACTTTAAATACTTTTAGTTGCAAAATAACTAATGATGGTGCCAGCATATGGTAATATATGTAGCTAAAGTTAAAATTCTAACATGTAAGATTATTTACTAGGCCAGAACTGTTAGTGGTCAAATTAAACTATGACAAACTGGTGGAAGTGTTACACTTGAGATATACAAACAAGCAGTTCAGATTTTTAGAAGCTAAATAAAGTAGCTAAATAAAAAGGTTTTGGAGTGGAGACCACGAACCGGAAGACGCAGGTACGCCTCCCACTAGATGGACCGACGACATAGTGAAAGTCGCTGGCATCCACCGAATGCAAAAGGCAGGCTGTCGTTCAGTGTGGAGGTTAAAAGGGGAGGCCTATGTTCAGCAGTGGACGTCTTCTGGCTGATGATGGTGATGCTGAAAGTATGTATGTACATAATTTTCAGTAATGTAGGAAGATACGAGCAAAGCAAGCGCGAAATGTTCACACTACGACCGAGCAAAGCGACGGTGGTCTCAAAATCTACGGGGACTTATTGGATTGATTGTCGATAACTGTGCAGGTGTACTAGTAATTTTCAAATACGTGATAAGTCCCGACAAACATGCGTAGGTACTATTGATTCGATCTATATTATATTTGTGAAAGTTTGTGTGCAAGTTTAGTGTGTACATAATATTTCTTATTAACGGATTTCAATGAAGTTTGGTAGGAAGGTAGCTTACTTAGATCATAAAAAGAAGGGAGATAAGCCTAACAACAATTTTCGATTGTGTTATTTTTATGTTTATTAAATGTCTTCGTATATTTTTTTTTTTTTTTTCATTTTACTGCTAAAACTGTAAGTTTGTCATTTTTCATACACTGAACTTAATTCTAACTTAATGCTACTTGAACTTAATGCATCAAGCCTGATTAAGGCCAGATGCGTTCGCACTCACCACGTAACCTTACCGTATCCTTTCCTTCCCATGTTGCCGTTGTCTAGCGTAAATACTGCGGATTTCATCGCAGCGTAATTTTTTACGCGAAATAAAAATATTTTAAAAACAAAACAACTGCAGCGGTGATTTTCAGCCCTGACTTTCTGAGACTTACGGGACAATGTTAAAAACATTAAAATACTAAAATATAAACTCTAATAAACACGCAAATAAAGCAAAGCCTGTTAAAAGCATTTTATTTATCTGGGTCTTAACCAGGTGATTAAACTGAGAGGTTATCAAATTCGACTCATTTATCAGTGCACTGCACCGAGATGCGCAAGTTTGAATAAACCCATATAGATATTGTTTATTTTGATCTAAGAATAAACCAAATACATTATAGTAGTGACCTTTTCTCTTTCTCTTCTCCCTTTACCGTAGTAGGATCAAAATAAGCACTTGGTTCAATACAATACAATAATTTGTTAATAACACCATAGTTACAAGTCAAACTTCTTCAGTACACTTTCTACAACGATGTATAAAAACTTATATAAAAATTATATTTTAATATCAATATAAACACGGGTCTAGCCCGGACATTTGGTAGGCATTGGTGGAGCCGAAGCCAACACCAAGAGGCCCCGTTGAATATAAAAAAATACAATTATGTGATGTGTATAAAATGAAATATTAAACTATTGTACAGTATAGGATATTAAAAGTCTGGGCTATTGAGGTGAACAACTTGTGGATGGGAAAACAGATCTATGGTATGAGGTACGGCACATATTTTAATATTATTATTATGTGTAAGTCAAATCACTAACATAGTATAAAACAAAGTCGCTGTCGCTGTCTGTCCGTCCCTATGTATGCTTAAATCTTTAAAACTACGCAACGGATTTTGAAGCGTTTTTTTTAAAATAGATAGAGTGATTCAAGAGGAAGGTTTATATGTATAACTAGCGACCCGCCCCGGCTTTGCACGTAAATTACACCCGTGCGAAGCCGGGCGGGGCGGGTCGCTAGTTAAATAATAAATTATTCAAGTAAAAATATTATGAAAAATGTATTCCAATATAATATTATTATGTCAGTATTTCAATATGTCAAATTCATTCATCAATAATTATTTATTAACGCAGCTACCTGAAATATTTATGGACAAATCCATTAATATTAGGTAACTAGCTGCGCCCCGCGGTTTCACCCGCGTAGTGATGAAAAATGGCGATGCCTATAGCCTATGTTACTTTCCAGCGCTTGAATTATACCCATGCATAAAAACACGTCGATCCGTTGCTCTGTTGCTGCGTGTAAGAGGAACAAACAAACTAACAAACTTTTCGCATTATAATATTAGTATGATAATATTATTAGGTTCTCGGTAATCTCGGTAAACCTACACTGAATTATTCTAATAAAAATATGGTAATGGCAAATTGACTCCGTGGTAATTCTAAAAACCGTAAATAAACTCAATCTCGCCTGAAATACATTCAAGGAACCAGGTGGCTTCAGTAATATATTTCTTCTGCCATTTATTAGTTTTATTGTAAAGAAACAAGCCTCTCAAGTAACAGAACCTGATTGGTACACCTGTAGATACCACCTGAATATTAACTAATTCAATACTTTATTTAGATTAGTTAAAAAAAAATATTTCTAGGAATATTTAATAACCTCTTTATTTGCGGAGGAAAAAAGTCCACCTGTTAGATCTATTATTATATGTGTAATGTTTTAATTTTCCTGTTGCATAATGCATGATTTGCATTATGTCGGAATTCGGTGCCTATTGGTGTTTTGCTACACAAGTATTTGTGCCAATTTCAGTAGGTAGCATGTTGATTAAAATATTACTCATCTAAGTTTATTATCAATCTAACAGGAAGGTACCTAAAGTGCCTAAATATAACTGGCCACTAGTTTCTACATCTCTATCTTCTCTTCTCTACATAGTATAAATTGAAGTCGCTTTACGAGTCTGTCTGTCTATATGTCTGCATGGCCGCTAACTCTTCCTAAACCACGCAATTGATTTTGATGCGGTTTTCACCATCAGTTAGATACATTTTCAAGGTTTATTTATATCTAGCGACCCGCCCCGGCTTCGCACGTAAATTACACCCGTGCGAAGCCGGGCGGGCGGGTCGCTAGTTATAATTATAATATTGTTTTAGTTTCCGTCACAATCTTGTCAATTCAAATCAGTGACAGTGAAAAATATCACGAGTCCTGGAATAATTCAAGTGACATGGTATGCCGCTGTGAAGGCCTTATTTTATCCATAGGTGAATGCGGCGACGCAAGAGATTAACATTTTTTACTTTGCGCAACGTGAAAGGGTGTACTAAGCCGAAAAGCGTCCATAGTATTCCTCATTATGAATAACTTTTACTATGGAAGCAACTCTGAAATCGTGAAAAAAATATCAGCTGTTCCATAGAAAACGGTCACACTCTACAAAATGTATGGAACAACTGATATTTTTTTCGCAATTAAGGTTTGGTCCCATAGTAAAAGTAGTTCATAGCGATTCTGGGTACTATGGACCTCTTTTGACTTAGTACACTCTTTCCGCGTAACCCTGTATATGTCATCATCATCATCACTTTAGCCATATGACGTCCACTGCTGGACATAGGCCTCTATCGATCTCCAAAGGGGCTGGTTGGAAGCGGCCTGCATGCAGCGTTTCCCTGCGGTCTCTTTTAGATCGTCTGTCCATCTTGTGGTTGGACATCTTACGCTGCGCTTACCGGTCCGTGGTCTCCATTCCAGAACCTTTCGGCCCCATCGGCCATCTGTTCAGCGTGATATTATCCTGTATACGTACATTGTTTTATTTATTTTTTGTGTCATTTACCCTGGAACTGACATCGTAGAATACGGGTTTGGCATCCCCTGTCTATCGTAGTAGTCGACTGAATCACTTTTAGGTTAGTGGGTTAGATTTGGGAATCTTACCACCTGTTCAAACTAGTCCAGGGAAGACAATATCACCACGTCGTGGTGGGGAAGGAAAGTAGAAGGTAATACGTGCACGGTTGCCTGGAAGAGATCGCTTTAAGCGATAAGGCCGCCTGTTAAGTCTAGATAATATTTTTATTGTAATGTTTATGTTATTCTTGTTTTGTGGTATTTTAATAAAGAGTCATTGTATTGTATTGTAGAAGGAAATAGCATCTAACCGATGTTGTTGCTTCAAACAACGTCCTAGTGGGGCTCCGGTGTTTTCCTATAGACCCTGGTGCCCTGTGTCAGGTACATTGGTCGGCCACTCGGTGACCTCCCGGGTATCTCCAGTATATTTCACATAGTCTCCAAAAAAGGTACTTATCTACTAAAGAACATAATTAGTATTAAGTTGATAGTTACATTAGAAACAGATTCAAAATAACGTCAACGTGGTATACCTATTACTTACCTATCGAACATAGAAAGCAATCTTTCTAAAATATTAAAATACTAAAATAAACTTGGATAAATCTTGGTAAAATTGAGAAAAATTAAAATTATTGTTTAAGTCCCAATAAGTTATAAAATTAAGTTAACTACACTTTGGAATATAGAAAGGAAAATTGATAAATTAGGTTGTTCTTGGAATAACTCCAAGGACAATGTATTTATGCTCTCTTATCTAAAAGTTTTGAACCTTGAATGCTAATAAGCAGTTATAGACTAAATGTTTCCTAATAATTTTAACGTATTATGGTTTAAAGGACGGTAAGTAAAGGTAAGTAGGTCAATCTTATATTTTATTTTTCGGGTCCGGAAGTCGGGTTTCATCATTAAGGAAATTAAAAATTAATCTACTGAGCCTTAAGACACTATGAAAAAACAAAACGGGTAAAAGATTATAATAATAAATTAAATACTATAGCTTTTTTAATTTACAGAATTTGGGTTCTGAAATCATGTGAAATGCAGATTAAATTTGTCTATTTTTCAATTTTAATATAATTATCTATAATAAGATACATCATTTTATGGTTGATATTCCGAGAACCCGTACGTAGCGCTATGATTCCACATTTATTGTGCGAACTGCTAGTCTGTGGAATTCGCTGCCTGAATGTGTTTTCCCCGTTAGTTACAATCTGGGTGTCTTCAAGTCGAGAGTGAATTGGTTTCTTCTAGGCAAGCGTGCTCCATCGTAGACCGCATCGTCGCTTAACATCAGGTGAGATGGCGGCCAAGCACAAGCTTAAGTACTATTAAAAAAAAAAATAAGAAATAATAGTAACATACGTACCTATAGACGGAAGCGGACACCGTGAAACTATAACGGTTATGTTTTGCTATAATAATAATATGCTAAGTGCTGCCTTACTTCATTGTACTCGTACTGGACAGGCTAAGTGTTTTTTTTTCCATTTAGTATTAACCTGTTTATATACCTATCTATTCGATGTACGACTGTACATTAATTAACTTAACTATAACATAATTCGCACCACCCATGGAAGACTGACGTAAACACATTTACGTCAAATATATTTTATTTCACCATTGTATAGAGGAAAGACTAATACACGTACTCAATTTTTTTCAAATTTTTATTCCAATAAATGACGGATATAATTAGATTAAAAAAATCGTTACGAAATATTCATAAATTCCCTGGTAAGCTTATGTAAGTTTTGTTACGCTTATTACTTTTGTAGACTTGCCTTTTAATATTAGCTTAAAAGAAGTTAGTCAATTATTATACGTCTTTCTAAAAAAAACTTATTTACATAAATGAACTTACATACTTTTTCCACTTGATAAAGTACAGAAATATACGCTTATATACAAGTTACTATAAATTTCCGCATTATTTTCCCGTGGAAGAAAAGAGTATCATTTTTTACGTACAAAAGTTCTATGAAAGTGGGCTGGAATAAAGACTTAACTAGAAATAAAGCCAACTAATTCGTCTAATTTCCGTAGCAACAAAGCGTTAACTTTAGATGTTTCTAAATTTCATATTGTTATTCCGGAGATAAATGGAGTAACCACCTAATTTCAGATTTCCGCAATAACTGCTAGCTTTTCTTAAAAATAAAGTATATCATCATCATCATCATTTCAGCCATAGGACGTCCACTGCTGGACATAGGCCTCCTCCATCGATCTCTAAAAGGGCCGGTGGGAAGCGGCCTGCATCCAGCGTTTCCCTGCGGTCTCTTTTAGGTCGTCTGTCCATCTTGTGGGTGGACGTCCTACGCTGCGCTTACCAGTCCGTGGTCTCCATTCCAGAACCTTTCGGCCCCATCGGCCATCTGTTCTGCGTGATATGTGCCCTGCCCACTGCCACTTCAACTTGCTAATCCGGTGGGCTATGTCGGTGACTTTCGTTCGTCTACGGATCTCCTCATTTCGGATTCGATCTCGTAGAGAAACCCCGAGCATAGCCCTCTCCATGGCTCGTTGTGCTACTTTGAGCTTGCTTATAAAGTAATATATAGGTAGGTAGGTAAAAATAAAGTATATAGGTATCTGTAAAGTAATTTTTGCCAGCATGTTGCTAAAGAAACCAACTGTCTCGGTCTTCTAATTTCTCCGCAAATCAGTTTTTTGACGCTCCTGAAAAGTTGGTGTTTTCAACTTACGCCAGTCTTCCATGGGTATTGCGAATATTTTAGATGACAGCCGGGCAGTTAAACCGATTCTTGTATCTGACACGTCATTGTTAGCTTTCCTCCGATGCCAATTAGATAAAGCCGCTGGTTCAGCAGCTCGTTCAATAACAACCTCGTCCTATTGAGACAAGTTATTCCATTTCAAAAACATACAGCCCACAATAGTACCTAAAACTACTACACAAATATGTATAAGATTCTACATATAGTTGCACTTATCATTTTATGTTTTGCTTAAATAAAGACGATTTATGATTGTTGTTATTAATATCACAATATATGTTTAATATAAAACGATATTATATTAGGACTAACATGCGTTATAAATAAATATTATCTACCTAATTACAAAGGTAAATACCACCATTGACAGGCGAGTATTGTTTTTCTGCTTATACGAGTGTGATGCGTTCGTTTACATAAGTAAACACACATTCTGCGAACAATTATCTTGTTTACACATACCTTGATGTATTCTCGTCATTCCATAAATATAATTTTATATTTTAATAGGTATTTATTAGAGTAAGGGAATGTTATTGTTATTTTTCTGTCTCAACGTATAAGCATTGACATTCAGTGTGGTAATGCCGCCAGCATACTGGGTACGCTGCCAACTGGTAGTGGGCTTAAGCATTTGAATTGTCATAGACCTTCAACGGTGTATAGCATCCAGCTGTTTTTTATATATTAGGCCTAGTAGTTTAGGTATTTACGGCCTTACTTATAAACGTTACTTCAAAGTAAAGCATTGCTTAAAATTGCTGGCAGGATGATGATGCTAGAGAAGAATTTTTAGAATTTTGTAAGAATGTTACCAAGAACTGTAACAATAGTCCAGTCGGGGCAAACATTTAAATAGAAAAAATTCCTGGAAGCGATTTTTTTTTAAACATCGGTGGTTAGATGTATAAATCTCGATTTTATAACTAATCCCGGTAGAAGTTTCGCCACCATCTTGTTTAAAAGTTAAATTTTTTCGTTTTTCTTAAATGACTCGTTAATTTTCAACTTTAGAGCAAAAATGGTGCTAGCCAAAGTTGTTGGAAATTTAATTTTCCACAAGTTTGGTTATATTCATTTTTACGCTAGTATCAATATTTGCAGAGTTATACTACCAAGTTATATACAAGTTACCGACTACATATACATGTATATATACATACAGACCCTATAGACGGAGCTGAGGACCAAAACGGTCAGGTGATTTGAGCGTCAATAAAACTCCGAGAGATATACATACCTGAAGGACCCTTCCCAGGTACAGCTACATATATACGTACTTTTTTTGGATGTATACTAATATTGATCGTGGAGTAAAAAGTGCGAACCAAAGTTGAAGAAAATAAAATTCCACCCATTACGATTTTTTCGATAAACTTGGTACTTAGTATAACTCTGCAAATATAAGTAAGGCCTCTAGCATTAGTTTGTATTTTTTTAGGTAATAATGGCAGTATTATAGGTGTCAAGTATTTGTAAAACTACTAACATAGGTACATCAAAAAGTTTAAAGCGTGTCGAGGGAAATGGGAGGTTTTCCGAAAGGCAATAAAAATAGTTCATAAAATGCGATAGATGGCGTTGACGTCACATGGATCTGAAGATTTTGTTTAACCACAGAAGAAGAAAGGTCAGTAAAAAAACTTTTTGATCTCAAATTTTCAAATGAGTAAATAAGAAAATATCGCAGATATTTCGCGATATTTACGAGGAGCTACAACATGGTCACAAAAGGCGAATTATAGATATCATAAATTATTTATATTCAAGATTGAAAAGGCGTTGTTTTTTCATGAAATAAGTATATTCATATAGGCTGAGTATAGAGTGTCAGCCACAATGGCCGAATGTTTACACCAACTTTTACATAATCATAATAATTAATAATAATAAAAAACGCAGGGGCAGCTTTATGGCGAGCCGTCGGTGAGTGGCGACACCGCGTACCCCGATTCCATGGGTCTAAAACCCCAGAGACCCTGACCCCTGGCTTGCCTTAACCTGCCGTCTGGGGGTGGAAACCGCAAGAGCTAAGAACCTAAGCTCCAGGGTGGAAATGTTAAAGGGCATAACGCCGCTAGTAGCTCTCAGTGAAAGTGCAGCACACCTCTCGACACCCTAAGCCACCTACGCCAATGTTGCCTCTCCGGTGCCAAAATGCGGCAGCCATTATGGGGGGCCCATTTAGTGGGTGGCAAGTCATCACCCGCCAAAATATCTTGAAATGAGGCATAATTGGCGGGTGCCGTACCTCATACCAAAGATCTGTTTTCCCATCTACAAGTTGTTCACCTCAATAGCCCAGACTTTTTATATCCTATACTAGTACTGTACAATAGTTTAATGCACATCACATAATTTTATTTTTATATTCAACGGGGCCTCTTGGTGTTGGCTTCGGCTCCACCAATGCCTACCAAATGTCCGGGCTAGACCCGTGTTTGTATTGAAATAAAGTGTTATAATAATAATAAATATTTGGTTCATTTTTTGCACACACGGTTATCCGACCCCAAACTAAGCAAAGCTTGTGATATGGCAGCCAGAGACTGATATACCTACATATTATAATAATATTTTAAATACATACTTAAATACACCCAACAAAGACCCAATAAAGAAGTTTGAGCTCAGAGCTAGAATATAAACATTTGTTGAATTGAATTTACAATTAATCTTAATATGTTTATCAACAAAGAAAATGACTTTGGCGTTTTCCATTAAATTGACGTCATTAAATGGAAATAATAATTTAATTCTTGTATCTAAATGTAACACCTAAATCTTACTTAATCTTTAGTGATAATATGAGAAACTACTACCAATTAGCAAACAGTTATAAAATGTTCTGGCGCCACCGACATTATGATAACACAACTGTCGCACAGGGCCGGATGTAGTGGGGGGTTACTCATTACCCATGGCTATTTGAAAATAAGGACCCTTTTGGGCTTTGGGAGAAATCCGGTGCTGCGGCGGTAGATGCAAGAGACATTTTAAGGATGACCGTGACTAATGACGGATGAGGGATCACACATCAAAATAGAGTATTTATTTATTTATTTATTATTAAAAACACTTATAACACCATTACAGATAAACTTAAGCGATGCGATAACAACTTAAATAATATTAAACTATTGTAATTTTAAGGTACAAAAATATATTGTATATATATATTTTTTCCGTCTCGTTATACTTCAGTGACATCAGTGGCAGTAAAGAATCATACTTACTATATGTGGCAACAGAGCCACGGATCGAGCTGCTTTTTTGCATAGTTCGGTTCGATCTTCGGCCCTGTAACAATGTTTTATTTAGTACTGTGCACTTTCGATGCCATCGTTCAACAACGGTGAAGGAAAACATCGTGAGAAACCCGGTATGTCCAAGAACCTCAAGATAAGATAAGATAAGATAAAGATCATTTATTTGCATACAACATGAGAATTTTTGTGCATTTTCATGCACAAAAGATGTTAAAATTAATAAAAATAGTTCTAAATCACGTTGTGCCGGTCAGGCGTACAAATGTCAGAGTGATGGCGCTATGCTCGTAACACTAATGTTTTAATATTAATAATATCTAAATTAACAATTTCATACAGATAAAAAGTTGAAAAAAAAAGAATTATAAAATTCCTATGTTATGTCAAAAATAATAATAAATTATATCAATTACAATTTAATTTTCAAAAGTTCATATATGACATTCATCAACATGTACCGGGCCAGAATGGTGGATTAGGGCACATCCTCTCTCTTTAAGAAGACGCCTGTGTTCCAGCATTGGGTATATGATAGGCTGACAATGATGATGATAATAGCTTAAAAGCCGGAGAGTAACATAAAAGTAACGTAGATTTGTATACAGAAAAAGTAACCATTTCTGTATGATCCTCAACGTGGTTGAAACTGCGAGTCGCATCTAGTCAGATACATATTATACTATACTAGCGACCCGCCCGCCCGGCTTCGCACGGGTGTAATTTACGTGCGAAGCCGGAAAGGGTCGCTAGTTATATATATAAACCTTCCTTGAAAATGTATCTAACTGATGGTGAAAACCGCATCAAAATCCGTTGCGTGGTTTAGGAGTAGTTAGCGGCCATACAGACATACAGACAGACAGACAGACGCGGAAAGCGACTTCAATTTATACTATGTAGAGATTACAGTCTAACATCATAGCTGCAGTTAAAAAAATAAAGTTATTTTTGGCTTGGCAGTGGTAATTTTTATCTACCAAATTAGCATATTTTTACCCAAAGACGCAAAATCAAAAAGAGTATTTATATTGTATTTAAAGTGTGAGTAATGATGTATATAATAATTATGTTCCCACTTATACTTGCCATGACTGATGTGTACTAAATGAGGTGTCGATTTTTCCAAGTTCAGGAATCGTCACTTGTTGGTGGAGTCATCATAAACACGAGATGGTAAATAGCTCAACAAAAAAAAAGAAAGTGGCGTAGTAAAAAGTTTGTTTACCTCATCGGACAAAAACCGTGTCCGCTTATAAGTTTTTTCAAAGAAAGCCCTAATAGTGAGCTTAGCTCTAACTAAAGCCACAGAATATACCAAGGAGCTACGTTTTATTCCATATTATTTTTTTAGTTTGCATAAAATACTTTGCTATTTATATTTTTCTCAGAGAGGATCAGCTTGAATAGTGAATTGTTATTAATTATGGCTAGTGGTTCTCTTGGGATTGCTTATTTAAATTGTGAAATAAATTTTGTTTTTGTAATTTTTGTAAAAATAATTTTGCAGTCGCACCGGTATATCTATGAACTAAATACTTTGCATACATTCGAAAAAATTATTTTGTAGCAGCTATTAAAAGGTGCTGCAAAATGCTGCTGCTAGCTAACAACTGTTTTTTTAGGAATGCAGATAAACAGTAGTTCCTTAACAAATTCACACTCGAATAAATTAGATATGGAATAGCGGATTTTGTTTTTCACAATTTCCCACAAAGGTAATACCACAGAAAAGAGAAGTAAATAGAACGGAAATGAGAAGGAAAATCTGTCGCCAGGTATTATGACAGAATTTTGCTTGAACATTCTCATATATGTCAACGCATCGAACTCCGCATCCAAAGAACTTGGACCTTACCTTTTTGGGTTACGTCTCAAAGTTCTTTGTCCGCATCACAACTGCTAACTGAATTCAAATAACTGACGTTTCGTTTATATGGGTGCAACTGGCTACAAAAAAAATCTTACAAAAATGCCTTGACAGCCGTTCTAATTTAAACAATTATTTTTTTCTTTTGTGTTGGTAATACTGACTAATATAATTTTATTTATATTACACGGGAATTACTCACGTAAGATTAAGCCAGTTACTCCGACTATAGGTTCTAATGCGGTTGAAACTATAGTCTGAGTAACCGGCTTAATCTTACGTGAGTAATTCCCTTGTATTATAAATAAAATGTGTGAAAACACGTCAGTTTCAATAATAAGACTAATATCATCATTGGTCTTATAGTACACGTTGTCTATTATGATGGGTACCTTTAAGGTACAATGATATCTTTACGGCTTAATAGGTACATCCGTTTCATGCAACTCTATTATACGAATCCAAGGACAATAACATCAGCAAATACAAGTGTTTACGGCGCAATAATATCAATAACAATCTCATCATCATCATCATCATCAGCCAGAAGACGTCCACTGCTGAACATAGGCCTCCCCCTTTAACCTCCACACTGAACGACAGCCTGCCTTTTGCATCCACTGGATGCCAGCGACTCTCACTATGTCGTTTGGTCCATCTAGTGGGAGGCCTACCTACGCTGCGTCTTCCGGTTCGTGGTCTCCACTCAAGAACCTTTCTTCCCCATCGGTTATCGGTTCTTCGAGCGATGTGGCCTGCCCATTGCCACTTCAACTTGCAAATTTTAACAGCTATGTCGGTGACTCTGGTTCTTTGGCGAATATCCACGTTTCGGATTTTATCGCGCAAAGAAACTCCGAGCATTGCTCTCTCCATTGCCCGCTGAGTACTAACAATTTACCTGCATAATATTATTTGCTTAATTCCTGTGAGTTATAAGCTTCGCAATAATATGATAATACCCTTGAAGTTTCTATCCTTTGACAACTTACGATATTTTCAACACCCTATTGATCAAAGGTAAACCTTTAAAAATAAGTATGTTATGTACAGGAAATATTGCGGACAGGTATTGCCAATACGTACATAGTTATTTACTTACCCACGCGTGTAAATTAATCTTCTTGAAATAATATTTTTAATATCTTAAAATAATTTCAAAAACCATTGGTTTGACTAATCGAATTCCACTGTCAAAGCCTCCCTCAGAAATAATTTCAATAGCGGTAAAGTAAGTCTATTAATTAAATTTGGAAGTCCAATTATTTGGTTTTGCTAAAAATGTGTTTTGCTTCTACTTTGTGAAATAGCTGTTAGGTGCTATTATCATGTACGAGGAAGTAGTCTGTAATAAGTCGTGACCTTTCTTTGAAACATCATGACATGTATTTAACTACAGTGATCCCGGGAGTTCTTTAAACATATAATTATAATATGGTAAAATAATAGCAAACAAGTGATGTCCATAAAATTGTAATGAAATTATTTACAAATACCGCTAATGTTTTTTTAATAAAACGTTGTTATGTACGCAGTAGTCTCTCACTTTGTCCAACGTCTTACAGTTCTACGCTTAGCTTGAGATTTTATTAATTTGATGACTGGATCCTAACTAGTTGGTACTTGCGAATCATCTTCTCTCAAAAAAAAATATGTTTAAATTTCAATAGGCTGGCAAACCGAAGGAGAACCGGCCACCAACCAGTTACCATACCAGTACACCAGTACCAGTACCAGTACGTATATACCAGTTCTCCTTGGCGAGAATTTCAGGAATATTAAAACGAATTTAGTGGTTGCGGTTCATCATCATCATCAGCCAGAAGACATCCACTGCTGAACATAGGTCTCCCTTTAACCTCCACACTGAACGAAAGCCTGCCATCTGCATCCACTGGATGCACGCGACTCTCACAATGTTGTCGGTCAATCTAGTGAGAGGCCTAACTATGCTGCGTCTGGCTGCGCTGCGGTTGGGGTTGTCAGGGGCTATTTTTTAAGTAAGCTATAGCGGTTGGATACCGGTGCTGCTCTTGGTATCTTTGTTTGTTGTGTTTTGTGTTTGTTTGTCTCTCAATCTGTAATAATGCCAAAAACCTATAAAATCATTACATATTTCATTTTCATAAGGTTCATACCCGAGCAAGCATGTGTGAAATAGATCATTGGTGGCATTACAGTAATTGCTGTCCACTGAGCACAATACTCAATGTATTGCAACAAACTTATCTTTCATATCCGGCGAGGCACGACCATTGATAAGGCGGAGTACAAGAGCATAGGTTAATGTAACCATGCAAATAATTATGTATACTTTAAAAAAGAAACAATGAAACACGCTTATGTGACTCGTTAAAACAAACCAAATGACCCAAACTAAGGCCATTGAAAAGTTCCACTATCCACCTCCTGGTTCCATCATGACATCAGTTCGATGAATATGATGATGAAGAAAATAATAAATTAGTAAACTGCAGCATGCGTAGGTAAGCCTCCCACTAGATGGACCGACGACATTGTGAGAGTCGCGGGCATCCAGTGGATGCAAAAGGCAGATTGTCGTTCAGTGTGGAGGTTAAAGGGGGAGGCCTATGTTCAGCAGTGGACGTCTTCTGGCTGATGATGATGATGATGAAACTGCACACACCATCAGCCATTAAATGTCCACTGCTGAACAAGGCCTCCCTCTTAGAGAGGGGTGTTGCCATAATCCCCACGCTTGGCAGGCGGCTTGGAGATCGCAGTACGTTCACCGTGTACTAACAGGACGCTGCTGCCCATCCTCCGGTGGTTCTGGTCGCAGTTTTAGGACATACCCGGGGATGAAACTGCACAATAACACAATATTCATACATAGAAACACTTTGGGTAGTATACGTATATACAAGTTCTAACTAGGTACGTACTTTTAATTACGAATCTGCCCAGTTTTGCGTTAGATCGCAGAAGCTCTAAGTAGGTACTTTCATAAAATTGGTTCAAAGATGGAATATAAAGAGCATTAAAGTGATTTGCGTTTGACATTTGAGGTGTTACTTAGAAACATCAATTAAGCGTTTAGAAGAGAACTCGTTTTCGCGTTTAACTAAGTTTTTTGAAGGAATAATGGTGATTTAATCACTGATTTAGCTTAAAAAAAAAACGTTACAGTTCACTTTTAACAGTTAAATGTAACACAGTATTTGTATTGGTTGGGGTTTGATTTATTGTCTCAGATTACTCTATTTTTACTCTGTCGAGACGTCCGTTCGAGATGGGATTGCTTTTCGGCGCAGTATCTTCATTTCGCACGGTTGTTAGCGTCTTGTATGGTGTGGCTCCGATAGCATTTCTCAGCACGGAAAGCCATTGCTGTTGGCCCCATTCATTCGTTTCAGTGCCCTCTCATATATTGGTTCCATCGGCTTCTTGTTTACGCGAGCTAAATAACGAATTAGTCGATTGCCGACAATCTCTTCCGGTCTCCAGGATACATAAAAAAGCCCCCCTCTAAATTATGTCTATGTCTACGTCTTAGAGAGGGGTGTTGCCATAATCCCCAATCTTGGCTGGCGGCTTGGGGATTGCAGTAAATTCACAGTGTCTAGTCAAGTGACTTACCTCTTGTCATTTACTTTATCATGTAAATGTCTGGTCATTACACTTTGTAGTGACCCTAAAGGTAGGGAGGGACTGTTAGTTATAAGTTACTGCAATGCGATTTTGTAAAGTTTTTTTTTCCTCTTCTGTGGATTTTAAATAAACTCACTTCTAGTGACAGCGCGGATTCAGCGCTGGCGTCGAAATCGGTATTCAGTAAAGTCAAAAACCATCGAAAACAAGAAGGCGGTCTCGAAAGTGAGTTCACCGTCGAGTTTGATTGCGAGTTCGTAGCACTCACGACGCGTTTTGTATGGGATGGCAGCTAAATTGATACTCTGAAACGTTGTATTCATAAACAAAATAATTATCACCTCACTTGTTCAATTCCAAACACAAAAAATTTATTATTTCCTAATTTTACCCAAAAAACAGCATAATAAAATTGTTTTTTTTTCAAACGCAGCCGTATTGAATGTTTATTTTGAAACAGTCATGCTCTAATACATTTCGTCGATTTGATGTAACATTTATTTCGTGTGTGGAATATATTCGTTGCGAATATCGAACAAAAATGTTTAAAATTTTAATGAACCTAGGTGGGTGTTTTAAATGTACTAGTCGAAACGCTTTATACTCAAAAATAATCATTTTAATAAATTTTCATGATATACTAACAAAACTTTAGAGTATCAAGAAGTCAAATGAATATACATTTTCCTAACTTAGCGTTCCAAACACCAACATAGAAAAGAGTGTTTATAATTAAAATTGTTTTCTCAAAATAAAAGAGCAAGTGCAGAAAACTATGATCATAACTCGTACATAGATTTTTATGGACGTAAAGGCATGACAAGACATTCAGAGGGTTAATTTGGATAATAACTGTTGGTAACTAAAAATATTAGATAAAATCTGAATTCTGAAAAGGTAAACAGACTAATACAACAAAGACTTTGACACGCACGAAACGCATGTTGGCAAAAAAGTTACGAGTTCATAACAAAACGAATTATATCCACGAGTGATTCTGCGTGTGGCTTGTTTCCTGAATTAAATATTTAAGCAGTGGCATATTATTTAGTTTACTATGGAAACTAAAACTAGAAAGAAATGGTATGAAACAATGACAATTGTTTTGCCATATTGGTTTGAGCTTCTGAACTCATTAATGGTTTGCTAAAGCCCTTCTCCGAAGAATTTTCATCGATAACAGCAGTTTTGCTTCGCAGTTCGCTTGTATGAATAAACATTTCATTACACAATGTTTGTATACATAGTTTTAGGTTTGCATCAACTAATTGATGGTTCCATGTTTCTATAGATACAAGGAATTAATTTTACAGACTATCTGACAATATTTTGCTGAGACAATAGTAAGCGAAACCCCTATAATACTTATTGTGACAAGATTGTTAGTATCCATACTACAGGGCAAGAGCACAGAGAATCCTTTGTCTATGAGGTCAAATTGTTTGGTGAAACGACGGACGTATTCGAAAATATCGTTGCAAATACTCTTCATTATGAACCACCTAAAATCTAAATTTATTTTTTTCTGACGATTTTGTCTAAATCATGGCTACGAAATAAGTACCTATCATGTTTCCATTCAATCAAATGTTAGTTATTTTAAAAACGTTTTTCTATTGCGTTTTTACCAATTTGGGAAAGTGAAAGCCAACTATTTACGATCGAAGTTCCAATTAAATGGGTAATAAATCAAACAAATCATATAAATCCGAGTAATCCAATTTATATTACAATTTGTTCACACAGTCGAATAAAATCTTCATATGAATTAAATTAAACCGTAATCAGAAACATCTTTTACGTAGGTATTAACAATGCAACAAAATTAAAACTATAATATAGCAATGGTTCATAAAAAAACTCAGACGTAGTACGTTAGTATAGATTTAACTATCAAATTAAGCTATTGTTATAGTAGTGATTGGCAAATATAGTCTGTAAGATCAGACAATAAAGTCGGTGGTTGCAATCCTTCCCGATTTAATGCATTACAGTTCTAGCCGCTCGACACCTGCCTCCGCTCTGTTACTTCTTTCCGTTTAATCTTGGAATCTCTTCGGTTCCGTAGACTAGTTCCGGACACACCCACTCAATCTGTTGGCAAACAAATAAAACTTATCAATATTAATTTCTTTACGAGTAATTAAATTTGTTCAAACAAATAAGTTTGATAATTCGACGCAGTAAAACAAAATTGTACGGAGCTTTAAATATCCAAATTAAACTCTTGTATCATCTTAATTATGACACTCGTGGATTAAAATGTTTTAATGGCTTATTGAGCAATCAGTTATTTTTCATCCCACCGAATTGAAAACAAATCAGACGTGTGGTAGACAGTAGAGTCTAATTTTTTTCGACAATTGATGGGACTTTAAGTTGAATATGAATATGAACAACTACGAAAGGGTACGCTTACTGGCAACTTTTGAACTGTCTAGTAAAAATAAACAAAATTCAAATCATACTTTGTTAAAGTATGAAATAGATGCTAATGATTATATCTGATTTCTTTATTTAAATGGAGGTTTATTTTCTTGAAACAAAACTTGTAATTATTTATTAAACGTTTTTTCCCCTAATGTAATTTACAAGTCGTAATGAAAGTTGTATCAGACGAAAATAAATTAATTTCTTTGTTTTTGCACTATTGCGGAGACTATAAAATAATTTTGGTTTTTACTCATAATCATAAGCATCATTTCAGCCTTATTATATTCCCACTGCTGGGACACAGGCCTTCTCTCAGAGAGAGATAGGATTGACCGGTGCATATTGGTGAATGCCATGTATTTGAACTTTTAAGGTTCTTTGACATACCGATTTCCTCACGATGTTTTCCTTCGCCGTTTTTGAGCGATAGCATCGGAGGCTGGTTTTTACTGCATCTGATAAAATATTGATGAAATGAACCAATATAAGATACCAACCTGTTTTTAGAGTGAAACTCCTCAAAATATGACTGGTACCACGCGTGTCACTGATCTCTTCATCTCTTCTCATTGAACTTGACCGGGAAGCTTGAAGTCGACGAACTCGAGTTGACAGAGGACGTACTGCCGCTGCTCTTGGCAAGGCTCGGCTTCTTCCTGAAGCTGAGCCTCGCCTCTCCCTTGATGATCTTGTCGAGGGTCTGCCTCAACGAGGAATGCTTTCTCTCGAAAGGGTTGGTAAACATGTTGGAGGTTTATTTCACAGACTTTATTTATAGAACTTAATTTCACAATCACTGACACGTCCGATCGCTTGGAGAGCCGAGTTGCGTTTGAGTTCCGGCCGTCGTTCGACTAGTTATTATACGCCGCGAGTGACGCGTGCGCATGGCCGGGTCAAGTCGCAGGATGATGTTCAGACGTCACGCGGTGGTTTTTTTGTTTTGATTTCTAATGATTGAGTATTACGTTCGTAAGAAAATTATGCCCATCTTGGCGTGTTTTTTATGTGAGCGCTCCACTTTGTTTATTCTTGTGGTCGGTGAAGCGGAACTTATGCAAATGAACGACTAGTTTCCAGAGATGTTTACGTTAGTAGGTAATTTCCGATGCTTAGATTGCTTAGTCACTGTTTTTTCTATAGAATCGTAAAAGATTATTGGCGTTATTACTACTCAGTAAAAGTATGAAAAAATCTTTATTAGGTATTGGTTTAGTATTCTGTTCTGTGGGTTTAGTGACTATTGATCTTATTAAGAACGTAATTAAAACATGTATTTTGTTGTTGACAAATTTTAATAACAATTACAAAACAAGTGAGATGTTTTATTATGGAAACTGACTTGGTTTTCACTCATTTTAATTTTATTTATAGTTTTATCAGGCGGTCTTTTTCAGGGTGAATGCACAAATGCTATAGTCGCTATAGTCGGAGTAACCGGCTTAATCTTACGTGAGTAATTCCCGTGTAATATAAATAAAATGTAAAAAGTGAGATGTTTTAGACAAAAATTTGTACTGATTATTTTTTATTATTTACTAACCAGTTAAAGAATCATTTAATTTTGTATTTCGTTTGTGTAATAAAAGAAGAGCATAGATTTAAGAACTAACCAATAAGGGTGGTATGGTCAATATGGTCATGCCAAACCCTTTTTAAAAATAAAGATTATAAAATAAATGTTGTTCGTAAAACATAGTCTAGTCCGTTGGTGCTAGTTGGTAGTGAACCTACCTTCTGCGTTTGTGGGTGTGGGTTCGATTCCCACCGAAACATTCGTGCGATGAACATTTGTGTTTGTTCTATATAATTATCTGGGTTTTTATATCTATATAAGTATTTATTTAAAAATATATGTAAGTATGTCAGTCTCTGGCAGCCATATCATAAGATTTGTTTAGTTTGGGGTCAGATGACCGTGTGAGCAAAAATGTCCCAAATATTTATAAAAAATAATATTTATGGATTTTACTTATCTTAGATAAGTACTTACTACTTAGATTTGCTCAAGGAAAAGTGTGGTGACTCCCGCTCCGGCTCGTTCCTGGTGCAAAGGTTGGCCATTGCCATCCAACGCGGTAACGCAGCGAGTGTTTTGGGAACCTTTGCGCTGGGAACGGTCAGGAGTGGGTTATTTGAATAGTTATTAGTTTAGTTGTAATTTGACTGAGATTTTATAAATGTATTTATTTATAAAACATATTGTTATAGAATATAACATATTTAATTATAAAATAATTATAAAAATTCGGCAGAGCAGCACAAGTGACGCAAATATGCTAACCTCGGCAGTGGTTACATATTTGAGCGACCACGAACCGGAAGACGCAGCGTAGGGAGGCCTCCCACTAGATGGACCGACGAGATTGTGAGAGGTGCGGGAATCCAGTGGATGCAAAAAGCAGGCTGTCGTTCAGTGTGGAGGTTAAAAGGCGAGGCCTATGTTCAGCAGTGGACGTCTTCTGGCTGATGATGATGATGATGATGATGAATATTTTGATGGTTGTTTTGTTTTGCTGGCTTCTGACATCACGTCACGACATGCCGATAATAATATGTTGCGCGAATGTCATCACGTTGCATTAGTTAATGTGGATCACTCACAACCTTAGTTCTGACGTCATTTAAGGCTACATTCATCAGCCTTAGTTTATAAATTTTTCGCAAATCTTTTCATCATATTACAAGATTACATTTTGTTAAATAGTAATAAAAAAACCGATTAGGCATTCTTTTTAGAATAACAATGTGAAACAAAAGTTTTAGTATAGACCTAGGAATTAAAAAAACCGATTAGGCATTCTTTTTAGAATAACAATCTGAAACAAAAGTTTTACTATAGACCTAGGAATTAAAAAAACCGATTAGGCATTCTTTTTAGAATAACAATGTGAAAAAAAAGTTTTAGTATAGACCTAGGAATTAAAAAAACCGATTAGGCATTCTTTTTAGAATAACAATGTGAAAAAAAAGTTTTACTATAGACCTAGGAATTAAAAAAAACCGATTAGGCATTCTTTTTAGAATAACAATGTGAAAAAAAAGTTTTAGTATAGACCTAGGAATTAAAAAAACCGATTAGGCATTATTTTTAGAATAACAATGTGAAAAAAAAGTTTTAGTATAGACCTAGGAATTAAAAAAACCGATTAGGCATTCTTTTTAGAATAACAATGTGAAAAAAAAGTTTTAGTATAGACCTAGGAATTAAAAAAACCGATTAGGCATTCTTTTTAGAATAACAATGTGAAAAAAAAGTTTTACTATAGACCTAGGAATTAAAAAAAACCGATTAGGCATTCTTTTTAGAATAACAATGTGAAAAAAAAGTTTTAGTATAGACCTAGGAATTAAAAAAACCGATTAGGCATTATTTTTAGAATAACAATGTGAAACAAAAGTTTTACTATAGACCTAGGAATTAAAAAAACCGATTAGGCATTCTTTTTAGAATAACAATCTGAAAAAAAGTTTTACTATAGTATAGACCGAGCTTGCTTTTGACCACAATATTAGGTGGGAAGCGATGATGTGGTCGAAGATGTAGCACGGTTATCTAGAAGAAATGCCTATACATTTTGTACTAAAGATAATGCCTACTCATCATCACAAACCCTAAGACGTCCACTGATGAATATATGCCCCACTGCGTCTTCCGCTTCGTGGTCTCCACTTAAGAGCAATGCGATGTGGCTTGCCTCAATTTTCAAATCTGAGCAGCAATGTCAGTGACTCTGGTTCTTCGGCGAATTCATCTTCTTTCCAGATTCTATCACACAAAGAAACTCCAAGCATAGCTCTCTCGATTGCCCGCGAGCGACTTTGAGTTTTACCAAAAGGCCAGTGGGACCTGTGGGACCACGTTCATATACATAACCGGTTTTTTGAAATTCGCACTCAGGATATTTTAGTCTTGAAAAAGTGCGCAAGTGTGAGGCTCCCGGCCAGTGAACATAGGTTTAATGTATGTAAAAATAACTCAATACAAAACGTCATGACGTCAAGAGATCGGGTTCTAGTTATTTTATGTAGGGCTTAAAGTATTGACCTTCAGGCAACATTGTGTCCGCAAGGAAAATAATTCAATAACTATACGTCCATGTAATTAATTATACATAACATGATTCAACATAGTTTACATAAGTTTTATATTGTTTAATTGAATACTATTATTTACTTTCACTTTTAACTGATTAATGGAATAATTGCTGCCGCGATTTAAAGGGCTTGTATACCCTCTGCAGCTCTCTCGCTCGCACATTTTCACATTATTGAAGAAATAAGATTTGGTATAAGCGGCTCTTAAATGATATTTAGACATGATGTACATATTATATCGCTACTTTTCCTTATAACAAGGGGCTTTTATTATTTTTAAGGTTAGTTTAGGGTATAATATTTATTTTAAGTATTTTTAGGTTTTAAGTTCAGTTAATTTGAAATTGTGTAATTATTATTAAGTAAATTCGTCGTAATAAGTTGTTATAATGAGCAGTAAAGATTTAAATAATGTTTTTTTATCGCGGATAAGTCCGCGTTTGGCCACCATCTCGCCTCTTGGTAAGCCACGATGAGACATTTACGTTATTTGTTTTTCCAAGAATTAATGAAGCTACCTGGCCACTTGGCTTTGTTTCTTTTGCTCATTCAGAAGGCATAAATACGCGTCAATCTATTCAAAGGAATATTTTGGAACTATCTGCTGTAGCTGCTAGCCTTGTAGTTTTACCCACGTAGTACTTTCTAAAGAAACGTTTAATTTTTTGGGATTAAATCTCCAGTCCTCCAACTAGTTCTATGATAAAATCACGTCCATTGCTCTATTGCTGTGTGAAAGAGAATCAAACATTTTTTTTTGCATATTTAGTATTAGTATGATAAATAACAAATAAATAATATTCGGT
Organism: Agriopis marginaria; assembly: GCA_932305915.1. Taxonomy (NCBI): domain Eukaryota; kingdom Metazoa; phylum Arthropoda; class Insecta; order Lepidoptera; family Geometridae; genus Agriopis; species Agriopis marginaria. The sequence goes on from OW029923.1 coordinate 348,325, forward strand.
ACATTTTTGCACACACGGTCATCTGACCCCAAACTAAGCAAAGCTTGTGATATGGCTGCCAGAGGCTGATATACATGAATAGTTTTAAATAGATATTAACAACCAGGTATAGAATAAACACAAATTAATGTTTATCACATAAATGTTTATCCTAGGTGGGAATCGAACCCACGCCCCCAAGCTCAGAAGGTAGGTTCACTACCAACTGGACCGACGGGCTATCTATTTATCGGTTTTTCTTTGCTTTAGTTCAATCTCTTTTATTTGTGCATACTAAACGCGTTGTGTTAATTGGAATTTGACATTGAAACGGTTTCGCAGAAGAGCCCTCTGTCATTTGATTTTGTTACAGGAAATATCTACAAGTAACATAATTTCACTGTTGTTGGAGTTCCTTCTGAAATCGAGTGGAAGAAGCTGAAATACAATGCTATGTTATCTTATTAATTGCTGAAATATAATGAAAGAATCTATTTTGCTGATCGTTATGTTTTGATGTCACACAGCAGAATCGAGTATTGTCAAAAGGTTTTTTTGTTCTGGGTTTATTTATATAACGTAAAACTATGTTAAGGTTTTTTTTATAAATTATAGGCTTGCGCTTGACCGCCAACTCGCCTGATGTTAAGCGATGATGCGGTCTATGACCGCACTCTTCAAATCACTCGTGATTTGAAGATACCCAGATTGTATCTATCGGGGAACACCCATTCAGGCAGCGCATTCCACAGACTAGCAGTTCGCACAATAAAAGTGGAATCAAAGCGCTACGTTCGGGTTTTCGGAATACCAACCATAAAGCGGTGTTGATTTTTGGGTAGAGGTTACATAAATGTTAAGGTAACTCATCGAATAATTTACCTTTTTTATTTATATTTGTTAGCACACTAATATCATATAATTAAGGATATGCCTTTAGAAGAAAAAGAATGATAAAAAAAAATTTAAAAAAAATAACTAAGACTTTTTTATTCATTTTCAGTTAACGGGTTGTCTTTAATTACAATAAAACAAAAAGGTATACATTTCGCGAGTACAGTTAAGTTCCTTGAACCCCTAACTTGAAAGCATAAAAACCAGAACGTTTGTAAAACTCATTTGAATAATAATCTACAATATGTGTATAAAACAGTAAAGTTGCGATAATGTTTAACAGTCTTTTTTTTAAATTATAAATAGGCTTGCACTTGGCCGCCAACTCGCCTGATGATGCGGCCTACGATGGAGCACGCTTGCCTAGAAGAAACCTATTCACTCTCGACTTGAAGACACCCAGATTGTAACTATCGGGGAACACCCACTCAAGCAGCGAATTCCACAGACTAGCAGTTCGCATAATAAATGTGGAATCAAAGCGCTTCGTACGGGTTCTCGGAATATCAACCATAAAGCGGTTTCGATTCTTCGTACCCACTCTGGCAGTCCGATAGAAAAATGTGCAGGAGGGAATCAAATCATGCAGATCTGTTGCACACTTTCCGAAATGTATCCGATAAAAAACCGATAGACTAGCAACCTGGTGCCGATGCTCAACACTCATGAGGAAATAGTTATAACAAGGAAGACGTACATATTCCATACTAGTAATGTGCCATACAGTGTGTTGCCAGTGATGACATATGGTACTGAGACGTGGTCCTTCACTGTTGGCCTTTTGGAAAAACTCAGAGTCACTCAGCGGGCAATGGAGACAGCTATGCTAGGAGTTTCTTTGCGCGATAAAATCCGAAACGTGGATATTCGCCAAAAAACCAGAGTCACCGACATAGCTGTTAAAATTTGCAAGTTGAAGTGACAATGGGCAGGCCACATCGCTCGAAGAACCGATAACCGATGGGGAAGAAAGTTTCTGGAGTGGAGACCACGAACCGGAAGACGCAGCGTAGGTAGGCCTCCCACTAGATGGACCGATGACATTGTGAGAGTCGCGGGCATCCAGTGGAGGCAAAAGGCAGGCTGTCGTTCAGTGTGGAGGTTAAAGGGGGAGGCCTATGTTCAGCAGTGGACGTCTTCTGGCTGATGATGAATGAACGACATGGCGGCCAAGCACAAGCCTATTTATCAATGAATAAAAACTCACACACTAATATTTACTTATCACTCTAGAGAGTAGTAAAATAAATGCAGACAACCTCTGGTTAACTCATTCATAATGATAACGACGTATCGTCGAGCCGGAATCATTGACCCAGTAATGTAGTCATTTTGGTCAGTAATGTAGTCACTGAGCCGGTGCGGCGGTGCAGCGCCGGGACAGTATATATAAATATTATTATCTCTGCAGATATATAACACAAACAACAAACACCGTTTTGTTACAAACATGTTTACAGCGTGTTTTATTTTAAATATATGTACAGCGTGTTTTGTTAAAAATATGTGTACAGCGTATTTTGTTACAAATATGTATACAGCGTATTTTGTTTCAAATATGTGTACAGCATGTTTTGTTACAAATGTGTATACAGCGTGTTTTATTTCAAATATGTATACAGCGTGTTTTATTTCAAATATGTATACATCGTGGTTTGTTTCAATATTATGTGTACAGCGTGTTTTATTTCAAATATGTATACATCGTGTTTTGTTTCAAATATGTATACAGCGCATTTTGTTTCAAATACATGTACATCATGTTTTATTACAAATATATGTATAGCGTGTTTTGTTACAAATATATGTACAGCGTGTTTTGTTACAAATATATGTACAGCGTGTTTTGTTACAAATATATGTACAGCGTGTTTTGTTACAAATATGTGTACAGCGTGTTTTATTTCAAATAAGTATGCGTGTTTATAGTACATAATATATACAGTTGATAAATTATTAATATTGAAAAATTTGGTTTGGTAAAGTTTTCAAACTTCATTATGACGAAACTTGTGAAAAAGATTTACGTATCTAGTAGAAGTATGGCCATCGTCGTCCAACCGAACATTTTGTGTAAATTGTAAATATTCGGTACCAACTATACATCCATATTTACTTTCGGTACATTTTATTTTTAAATAAATTAGTTTTTTAGTAGTTAAAATATTCGTAAATAGTAAAAGATATTGTAAATATTTGTATTAGCTATTCTATATCTATTATTAGATATTATAAAAACCTATCATTGTATTGTTCGCAGGTACGTCTACCAACTGACGCAAATATTGTCTGTAAAGCTAAACTGTGACCTCAGGTTAACAAAATAGGTATGTTTTCCTTATAAGTTAGTACATACAGTACGTAGTTTGTCTAGAAACTTCTGATTTTTCAACGTAACCATCGACAGTCATGGTGACGGACGTAGATGATATACTGGTTACCAGGTGGGCAAATTATTTTAAACTAAGGTATTTTTGAGTGGATTGATATCCATGCCCGTGACATGTCCACTGTCCAGGTACCTATGCCATAGTCATGAAATGAAGCGATCTAACACTCAGTCAGTTTTTTAGCTTTGACAGGTACAAAATTTAAAACAAAATTTCATTAAAGAATGATCAGCTACATCATATTTGCTATAATATTACGTTCAATAATATTTAAAAAACTTATCAAAATCTTAATTAGCTTCACTTTTAATGATGTTAACAAATCTTTGAAGTCGATAATGTTTTACTGAGAAGAATACAAAAAGCTTGTTTTAAAAAGTTAATATGTTTAAATTGATAGTTTTATTTAGTTTTTAAACTATAATTATTTTTGACTCCGACTATAGTGAAAATCATGTCAGTTTTCATAATCTGATTAGGTCTTAATATATTTAAGTTCGCTAAAAAACTTGAAATCAAAAATATTATGACCATTTTTTGTTAAACAAAAAGTGAGGTTATTTGTCTGACAGACAAAATGTTTGACTTTTTCGATGATAAACAATAAATCAAAATACATTTCCTTTTTACGTTAGTGGCTTTAGACTTACTATTAAAAGAATTATAAGGAATGTTTCCAATCACCCCTGTGTACAATTATCCGGGTTGACCCTATTTACAATCTACTGCAGATATCAGACCCAAAAAAGTTTTACGAGTATAGGTCTCAAAAGACCAAAATTTTATTATCTGAAATAAGGCGTCAGGACTGGTGACGTGCGAGACAAGTGTGCTGCTACAGGGATGGGAGTAGGTAGACCACGTTGGCAGATTGTTAGATGCATTATAAAAGTTGAGCAAAATAAGTAGGTATGCGTTAATGCTTCGCTACGGGTGATATTGGCCGTGGGTCCACCAAAAACTGGCCAAACGTGCTGGATGCACTCTGCAAAGAGGCAACTCACAAAGATATATATAGCTGGAAAAAGCTGGAGAAGCCTTACCCAGCATAAGAATAAGCTAGTAAAAAGCAGCGAGGGCCTTACCTTAAGTGGTTTTGCTGATTTAGAATTATTTTGATTAGACTATTTATAGCTTCAATGTATTTAAATAGTCGAACGAATTCTGCTTCTAAAAATATCTTAGGGTCAACCCATATGTATATAGGTACATACTGACGATAACACATCATTGGCCAGACGTAAACATGAATTTCTGATTGTTGCGGAAAATATTAAAACAAAAATAGTTCCTATGTTTCGGAATTGAATAAACAAGTATCTAATTTTAATTTTGGGGTCGTTAGTAAATATTAAATATTTATACATCGAGTTGTTTAAAGTTTTGAAGAAAAAACAATAGGTAGCTAAACGTATGTATATTATTTATAAGTATCTCTGAGTTATAAGATGTCACGATTGTTATAAGATAAAATGTTTTTACATACATACATACATACATATTCGGGACATTATATATTTTTTTTTTCACACACGGTCATCTGACCCCAAACTAAGCAAAGCTTGTGATATGGCTGCCAGAGACTGATATACATACATATATAGTTTTAAATACATACTTAAATAGATATTAACAACCAGATATAGAACAAATACAAATATTCATCACATAAATGTTTGTCCTAGGTGGGAATCGAACCCACGCCCCCAAGCTCAGAAGGTAGGTTCACTACCAACTGGACCAACGGGCTATCATTTTTGGGTATTGGTAACTATTCACATTTTATATAACTATAGTTAACTTATGAATTTTGACACATTAGGTGATTATTTTTGGCATAGAAAACATTTTTGATCCGTGCAAAGATAAGCTTCAAATATCACGCAAGTCTATTATTTATTTTAAAAAAAGATGTAAAAAACTATCATTGGAATATGAAATTTAAAAGAGGAATGGGCTATTGCCAAAATTTTGTATATAATGCTATGTAGAGTTCAATTCAGTTTTTTTAAATTAGGTATTTATGGAATATTTTCGTAAATTTATAATTTCTCCTTTTTCTTAGTATTTTTTGCTTTCTAGGTGCATTGTCGTATTTATTAAAATACACATAGGTAGTATGTATGTATAGGTAGTATATGAATGCTCATGTTCGTTAGTTTGCTCCTGTTTCACGCAAAAATTGAGTGAGTAATAAATGGGTTTGAACTTTACAAGAATATTGTTTTGAAGACCGGAGAGTGAAATAAGATACTTTTTATTCCAAAAAATACACTTTTACTTAAAATATGTTAATTCAGGAAATAAACTACCTCCATACTAAATTCCACATCGCTCGAAGAACCGATAACCGATGGGGAAGAAAGGTTCTTGAGTGGAGACCACGAACCGGAAGACGCAGCGTAGGTAGGCCTCCCACTAGATGGACCGACGACATAGTGAGAGTCGCTGGCATCCAGTGGATGCAAAAGGCAGGCTGTCGTTCAGTGTGGAGGTTAAAGGGGGAGGCCTATGTTCAGCAGTGGACGTCTTCTGGCTGATGATGATGATGATGATGATGATACTAAATTCACCCAAATCCGTTCAGCTGTCATGGAGTTGAGTACGAACAAACATAGGTACCTAAACATAAAATTTCACATTTATAATATATCAGTAATATGTTTTTCTCATTGTGTGTTTTTTTTTCTCAGAAGCACCTGAAGAAGTCATAGTTCAACATTTGCTTACAATCCAACACTCAGTTCACAAGTACTTGATGATCCGGATAAAGAAGTAGTGTCTGTATTTAAACATTTAAAACGCAATTATAATGATCTATCTATATTAAAAACTGAGAGTTCAAGCCATAATTGACTGCCCCAGTGGCTCAGTTGGTAGTGAACCTATCTTCTGTGCTTGGGGGCGTGGGTTCGATTCCCATCTAGGACAAACATTTGTGTGATGAACATTTGTGTTTGTTCTATGTCTGGGTGTTAATATCTATTTAAGTATGTATTTAAAAATATATATGTACGTATATCAGTTTCTGGCAGCCATATTACAAGCTTTGCTTAGTTTGGGGTCAGATGACCGTGTGTGCTAAAATGTCCCAGATATTTATTTATTTATTATTTATTTATGATGTTACGAGTTTAAATGTTAATAGCTGTACTATTAATATGCTGGCATCCAGTGGATGCAAAAGGCAGGCTGTCGTTCAGTGTGGAGGTTAAAGGGGGAGGCCTATGTTCAGCAGTGGACGTCTTCTGGCTGATGATGATGATGATGATGATGATGATGTACTATTAATTGCAGGAAAAATATGATGTACAAAGACATAACGAATTGAAACGTAAAACTACCAAAATATAACTAATCTAGAAGCCCTGTCATCATCATTCATCATCATCATCATCAGCCTTTTAACAGTCCACTGCAGCCTACATCTGTAAGGGTGATTGGGCCATATCCACCACGCTGGCCCAGTGCGGATTGGATTCACATACGCCAATGAATTCTTTGTCCGTACGTATGCAGGTTTCCTCACGATGTTTTCCTTCACCAAAAAGCCAGTATGAAAATCCCTGTCATCATCATTATTATCAGCTTATTCCCACTGCTGGGACACGAGCCTACTCCGAGAGAAACAGGATGGGCCCTTATCCATCATGCTGACCCAGTAAATGATGATGAATATCATGTTTTTGAACTTTATTGATGTTATAATTATGATCATGTACGGGATATTTAGCGTGGTAAGGTGTGGAATGAGCTCCCGATAACATAACTTTATCATCTTTTTTTTTAGCTCCTTATAACTTTAGTGAACAACCGTGATAGTTTAAAACAGTGTTATTTGATGTTTTTAAACATATATCGGTTTCCTCACGATGTTTTCCTTCAGAGTTTTTGAACGATGACATCGACACTGCACAAGAAGAAGCCCCTTGGTGAGGAAGAGAAATGTGACCTTCGCTAGCAACACTGCAATTGAATAGTAATAATAATATGGTAACGCAGGGGCGGCTTGGTAGCCGTCAGTGTGACATTGCGTACCCCGATTTCATGGGGCTCAAAGTTTTTTTTAGTTATTATTAACAAAAGTTTTTATAGAAAAAAATTACAACTAAATATATTTTATTCTGTACCCTCTAGAATCCTATAAAATATAAATATAAAATCATCATCAGCCATAGGACGTCCACTCCTCTCCCATCAATCTCCAAAAGGGCCGGTTGGAAGCAGCCTGCATCCAGCGTTTCCCTGCGGTATCTTTTAGGTCGTCCGTACATTTTGTGCGTGGACGTCCTACGCTGCCCTTACTGGTCGGTGATCTCCATTCGAGAACCTTTCGGCCCCATCGGCCATGCGTTCATCGTGATATGTGTACCCACTGCCACACCAACTTGCTAATCCGGTGGGCTATGTCGGTGACTTTCGTTCGTCTACTCTCCTCATTTTTGATTTGATCTCAAAATATAAAATATCATCACGCAAATAGTTTTACGAGTATACTATTTACAATGTAAATAGAATATATTTATGTATAATGTTTATGTTTATTTGTGTTTTTCTGGATGCAGGCCGCTTCCAACCGGCCCTTTTGGAGATCGATGAAGGAAGCCTATGTCCAGCTGTGGACGTCCTATGGCTGAAATGATGATGATGATGATTTACAATGTTATTCTAAAGACAATGCTTAGGGGTTTAACAGACGTGTGAATTTGGCTGACGGACCGGGTACCAACCAACGAAAGGGAAAGAGAAAATTTTCTCTTTCTCTCCCGTTGGTTGGACGTCGGTCCGTCAACCAAATCCGTCTCGTCTGTTGCCTATTTTATATTCGTTTTCATTTGTACGACCTTGTATTACTATGTTACTTTTTATGTATGTGTATTGTGTACCAAACATGTTCTGACGTATAAATTTTATTACTTGATTTGATTTTGAATCGGTTTTTATAAATTATCACTGAGTGTTTTTTGTGCGTTTTATTTTAAATTGAATATTTGTGGTGTGAACAATATTATAAAGAGTTTATCCATCTATTTATCTATTATGTCTTTAAAAAAAAAAAACGAACTGCTCGAGTGCAATAGCCGCATGCTCATAGCTGCCCGTAGCTATGTCTGCATATGCTGTGACCATGACTTACTTTTTTTTTTACTGGGCAAGCGCCTTTATTAACTAAACAAAATACAAGCTAAAACTAAAACTACAAATACAGTTAGACTGCCCAAAGACCGCTGAAGGTCTAAAGACAATCCAAATGCTCAAGCCCACTACCAGTTGGCAGTGTACCCAGCATGCTGGCGGCATTACATATGCTTAACCTATCCGGTGAAACATAATATGTGTTGCGATTTGCATTATATGATTAAAAAAGTCAAACTCATGATGGATCTCACAAAAACAGCGATGAACTATTACGTAACCAACGAACAGTTAACACGATTTTTATTAATTAGTTTTAATCGAGACTTAGCATCAGGATCTGTTTTTAATAAAAAATTATAATTAGTACATTTCTACACAAAAATTACAAGTAACTTTACGGAAACTTTAATAAACGGTATTCTTCCCTTAATTTCCCACCCTTAGAGGTAGAGTATTTTCTTCTAATATAATTAGGACCATTTTTGAGATAAATATAATCTAGTTAATAAAACCCATTAAAATCGGTTCACAATCGTTGAAGATACCGCGTCCAATTGAAAACCTCCTTTTTAGAGTTCCGTACCCAAAGGATGTAAACGGGTCCCTATTACTAAGCCTACGCTGTCCGTATGTTTGCCACCTTCTGGGGCCCACCGAAAACATATTTTGGGTTTCTCATATTGTGTATCTCCATTGTATATTTTTATGTGCTCTTTTTTGGAAATAATTTACTTATTATTTATGGCATAAAAAATTCAAAACTAAAGGGGGGTTTAACAACAATTTTTTTTTTTACGAATTTTTATATTTGCTCTAATGTAAAAACGGTAATACGTACAAGCGTCAAACTTGGCACTACACCATAGAGGTACAATTATTTAGATATTGTGTTAGGTTATGTTGTACACATTCTTATTTTTTTTTTTTTTTTTTTTATGCTATAGGTGGCAAACATGCAGACGGGCTGCCTGATGGAAAGCAGTCACCGTCGCCTATGGATACTTGTAACACCCGAGGCATCACAAATACGTTGCCGACCCACGACCGTTTGTACACATTCTATAGTAAAACAACAAATACACACTATCCAAGTGCCAGTCAGTGACTAATTTCTGTTCACCGAATTTAAACAAAGACAGGCGCGGTAAGTACTTGGATGGGTGACCACCTCAGCGTGATATTGTCTTTTTGCACTACTTTTTTGTACTTTAGTAGTTAACAATTTATGTGGTGGTATGGAGCCCTCAGTGCGTGAGCCCGCCTTGCGCTTGGCCGGTTTATTTAAGTAGGTTGTGTATTTTTTTTATGGGCAAGTGCCTTTGTTGACTAAACAAAATACAAGTATACTAGCGGCCCGCCCGCCCGGCTTCGCACGGGTGTAATTTACGTGCGAATCCGGGGCGGGTCGCTTGTTATATATATAAACCTTCCTTGAAAATGTATCTAACTGATGTTGAAAACCGCATCAAAATCCATTGCGTGGTTTAGGAGGAGTTAGCGGCCATACAGACAGACAGACAGACATACAGACGCGGAAAGCGACTTCAATTTATACTATGTAGAGAAGAGATACATGCGTAATTGGCATATTCTCTGCATTAGTTAGATAATCTCGGGGAGTAAAGGGAACCGTAAACAAAGTTGGTAAACTTGCTTGACAGAGCTGACAGCAGCTGTGCCGCTGAGCTGATGGAGTACAAGGTTAACTAACTTTGCGACGTGTTCAAGCTGGAACTCGGCGTATCGTCCCGGATCCCTGCGCTTGAAATATGCAAACACTGGAATAGTATTATGGAAACTGACGTGGTTTTCACACATTTTATTTATTTATACATATGTCGGAGCGTGGTTGCGTGGGGCCAGTGGCATATCTTTCAATACAATACAATGACTCTTTATTAAAATACCATAAAACAAGAATAACATAAACATTACAATAAAAATATTATCTAGGCTTTTAACAGGCGGCCTTATCGCTTAAAACGATCTCTTCCAGGCAAACATGCACGGAAAGGAATTATACAAAAAAATTGTGGCCTTAACTAAAAAAAAAAAAAAAGTATATATGCAAATAACAACAAACAATCAATAGACTACAAATAAATATAACATACTTATTATAAACATACATCATACATATTATATATAGACTACATAATATAGACAACATACTATATACCTACATAATTATCCATATCTATACCAATATTATAAAGAGGAAAGATATGATTGTTTGTTTGTTTGCATTGAATCGGCTCCGAAACTACTGAACCGATTTGAAAAATTCTTTAACTGTTGGGATGCTGCACTATCCCCGGTTGACATATGCTATATATCCCGGCTTCGCCCGTGCGAAGCAGGGGCGGCCAACTAGTTATTAATAAACTACATAAATATTAATTAACATACCTACTGTTAGCTAAGATACATACACACGTTGATACATACATTATATTTGTCACATAGAAGTTAGGGATCTATCATAATATCTTGGTATCTTCATCTTATCTTCATCAGAATATCTTGGTTCAGTTGGTGGTAGTGGTTAGTGTTTAAGGGCACAGAGCCGCGAGTAACGGTCAGTGAAAGTGCAGCACACCTCTCGACACCCTAAACCACCCAAGCCAATGTTACCCCTCCGGCGCCAGTATGCAGCAGTCTTTACGAGGGGCCCATTCAGTGGGTGGCAAGTCATTACCCTAAATATATTTTGAAATAAGACAAGATAACGCAGGTGCCGTTTCTCATCCTATAGATCTGTTTTCCTATCCACCAGTTGGTCACCTCATTAGCCCAGATTTTTTAAATCTTTTATTGTAACTGAACATTAGTTTCGTATTTTATATACACATTCCACAATTTGTATTTTTGTATTCAAAAGGGCCTCTTGGTGTTGGTTGCGGTCTTACCGACTCCTATCAAATGTCCGGGCTAGACCCGAGAATAATTCAAAATAAGGAGAAATATATATAAATATATTTAGCAAGTTGAAGTGGCAGTGGGCAGGACACATATCACGCAGAACAGATGGCCGATGAGACCGAAAGGTTCTGGAATGGAGACCACGGACCGGTAAGCGCAGCGTAGGACGTCCACCCACAAGATGGACAGACGACCTAAAAGAGACCGCAGGGAAACGCTGGATGTAGGCCGCTTCCAACCGGCTCTTTTGGAGATGATGGGGGAGGCCTATGTCCAGCAGTGGACGTCCTATGGCTGAAATGATGATGATGATAATGAAGGAGAAATAATAAAATATTTTTTGCAGGTACAAGTTCCATAGATTTTCAGAGATTTGTCTTCACGTCTGGTCGATGCTACTCGTCACCAAAATGCCTCTACTTTGCTCAAAGGATGAGCATCGATATACAACGTGGTAATGGGGCCAGCATTTTGGGAACAATTCCCACTGGTAACGGTTCAATAGATTAATAGTTAAGTTTTAATTTGTAGTTTTTTTACTTTAATTTTAATGTTACGAAGTTAAAGATGGCATGTTATTCAAGTTACTTATATAGGAAATTAAATTAATTGAGTTTAGGTAATTTACAAACACATTATTGAAAACAGTCTTCAAAACTGTTTCTGTTCTGTTTCAACAACTGATTCGCCTGATTCAATTTGCTACTTATAATTCATTCCGGAAAAAATCATGGTAGGACAGCGGGTGAAGCCGTGGGCCGCTGCTAGCGCTTGGGATCATTGAAATAAAGAAAGAAAGAAAAAGTTTGGGACATTGCGTCAGAAGTATTTCAAAGATAATAGGTAGGTACGCATTGGAGGACGTTTTCAAGCTCTTGGACTGGAACGGATTAGGCATCAACATCAACGGTGAATACATCACTCACCTTCGTTTTGCCGATGATATAGTCATCATGGCAGAGTCGCTGGAGGATCTCAATACGATGCTCAGCGACCTCAGTAGCCTTTCCCAACAGGTGGGTCTTAAAATGAATATCATCATTATAATCAGCTTTTACAGTCCACCTATCTTGGACAGATTGTTCAGTTAGGTCAGTTCAACTTAGGCAAAGAGGTCGCCCGAAGAATTCAACTCGGATGGGCAGCGTTCGGAAAATTGCATGACATCTTCTCGTCTAAGATACCACAGTGCCTAAAGACAAGGGTCTGTGAGTGTGTGTTGCCAGTGATGACATATGGTACTGAGACGTGGTCCTTAACTGTTAACTTTTTGGAAAAACCCTGAGTCACACAGCGGGCAATGGAGAGAGCTATGCTCGGAGTTTCTTTGCGCGATAGAATCCGAAACGTGGATATTCGCCAAAGAACCAGAGTAACCGACATAGCTGTTAATATTTGCAAGTTGAAGTGGCCATGGGCAGGCCACATCGCTTGAAGAACCGATAACCGATGGGGAAGAAAGGTTCTTGAGTGGATACCACGAACCGGAAGACGCAACGTAGGTAGGCCTTCCACTAGATGGACCAACGACATAGTGAGAGTCGCTGGCATCCAGTGGATTCAAAAGGCAGCTGTCGTTCAGTGTGGAGGTTAAAGGGGGAGGCCTATGTTCAGCAGTTGATGTTTTCTGGCTTATGATGATGATGAATAGGTTGGTATATAGGTATTGCCTATAATTGGTTGCATCACAAACAGTAAACATTACAACCCACAAAGTGATTAAAAGTACTTTGGTATGATATCTAAACCACTGAATCACTCTTATTTACAAAACCACTGCAAAGTGCGTAATAGACCATTAAATATCTACAGCAAACTGGATTTTCCTGCATATTACAGGGGACAAACTTATTCCCCTTATGTTCTATCTTGTAGTAACTATACATATATAAAAGCGTCTTATTTAATTACGTTCCATTGCATAAGTTGATTTTCTAAGAATCACTTTGTATCTACCGTGAAATTCAACAGACCTGAACATTTAGAAAAACGGCGTAAAAATGAAAAGCATATTTGTCATGTTCGTTTTATTAGTCGTGGGAGCGGTTTTTGCTGAAGGTAAGAATGAAAAAACTCTTTTATTATTCATTTAATGTGTGAAAAAACGAACATCAATGTTGCATTTTGGTTTTGTAAAATGCCATATTTTAAGAAAATAATATTTAAGTAGTTTTTTTCCCCATTGTTTATCCTCCGGTGGTTTTGGTCGCAGTTTTAGAACATACTCGGATCCTATATATTAATATTAAATAAAAAAATGAATTTTGCGTTTCCTCAATGCTTACCTTTGAAGAATACCAAAGGTTACCTCGAAATTGAATAGTTTGGACCCTTTAAACTGAATCGCTTGTTTATTTCCGCTCTAACGTCGTATTTAGTGGATTAAAAGAATTAAATTCTACAGATAATTTTCAATGATGCTAATAGCACGGAAAATGTGTTATACCTGTAACTTATACAACTTTGTTAAGTACCTTTATTTACAAACAAAATACAAACTAACACTATTACAAAAAAAATAATTAATTGCCACCCATATTAAACAGCCCATAGACCGAAGCTTAAGGTCTAAAGACAGTCAAAATGTGGATGTTCAAACGCACTACCAGTAGGCTATGTACCCAGCATGCTGGCTGCATTACAACGCTGAATGGCAATACTTATGCGTTGGGCAAGAAACACGCCAGCATTGTATGGTCACGCGTCACAAGAAGTAACCAGGCACTCTGAAAGATTTTTGTTGATAGATTGAAGATATAAATATTATGTTAAGTGAAGCGGCTCAAATATGTAACAACTGCTGAAGTTACTATACTATGATTATTATTTTATCGGTTGTTAATTTTTTTTTACTGGGCAAGCGCCTTTATTAACTAAACAACATACAAGCTAAAACTAAAACTACAAATACAGTTGGACTGCCCATAGACCATTGAAGGTCTAAAGACAATCCAAATGCTCAAGCCCACTACCAGTTGGCAGCGTACCCAGCATGCTGGCGGCATTACCACGTTGAATGGCAATGCTTATGCTTTAAGCCAGAAACACGCCAGCATTTTGGTCACGCGTCGCATTAACCAAGCGCTCTGCAAGATTTTTGAAAATGAGGTGAGCTCCCGGTCCCCAAGGGCCCAATGTTGTTAATTGATACTTATTTGGATATTTGATGTGTACAAATAAACTTGAATAGATAATCCAAGTGTAACTCTATCCAAGAACTCCAACAAGGAATTTTGCGTTAATTAAACTTTCTCTGAGGCTATTGTTGAAGTCAAGGTATTTTGATTATTTTCAGCCTATTAGCTTATGTTTCCACTGATATAATTGCATTAAATTATCATCATCAGCCCTGAGTGACCCACTGCTGGGTATAGGCCTCCCTTTGATATTTTTTTTAAAGCAAGAAATATCTAAGCAGTTTTGAGGTAGCTTCAAGTTAAGACAATGAAGTGCAGAAAACATAGTTTAATTTTATTCAACCGTTGTACCTACCGGAGTTTCTTGATAGCATTGTTATTGTAGTTTCTCTAGCATTCGCTAGAAACTTCCAAAGAATCTGGATGTCAGGATTTCGAATTGCGTTGTTTTGGGGCTTGTTCAATTGCCGTTATGATCAATCATAATTTTTTTTAATATTACGACTAAAGGACATTGAATTGAATTGAAAGAAAAAAAAAAAAGAACTAGTACTGTCATCTTTAGGATTTTCGTATGTTCTTTTAGATCCGGATTGCAACGTGGTGCCTATGATCCAGTGGGCTGGTGAAGCTGTGCTACGAAAACAGGCTCTCGCAGGCCCTGTGAACTTGGTCGTCATTCAGCACACGGTGACGCCAGAACCGACAACAGACGGAGACTGTGAACGAATCCTGCAAGCCATCAGGAAGTATCAAAGGGAGAAGTTGGGATTCGACGATATTGCGGAATCGTGAGTGTAACTTTTTCTTATGAGTAAGCCACGAACGTCAAAATTTTCGCTTTTGTCTCAAGTCTCATGTCACAAGTCTCGCCATGTTTCAAGGATCTGTCAACTGATAGTAACTAGTGCAGTAATAAGGTTAAGTGTATGGGTTACAAACTCTTTCATCCAACAGTAAGTTAGGCAGGGTCTCCATTAGGAGAAGTGGTCTAATGTTTGTTTAAGTTGGACTACCATCCCATACTGGGGTTGGTGTTCCATTTTTATAGCAGGAATATAATTATATGGTCGTGTCATTCGAATATTTCAGGCTGGAATATAAGACAAGTATTGATGCATTCAAGATAATAATCAGAAATGAGGAGATCCGTAGACAAACGAAAGTTAGTATAGGGTAAGGCACATATCACGCAGAACAGATGGCCAATTTGGCCGAAGGGTTCTGGAATGGAGACCACGGACCGGTAAGCGCAGCATAGGATGTCCACCCACAAGTTGGACAGACGACCTTAAAGAGACCCTTTTGGAAATTGATGGGGAGGCATATGTCCAGCAGTGGACGTCCTACGGTTGAAATTATGATGAAGATTGATGCGTGACCACCACCGTGTAAAACCGTGTTGTTTTGAAGTATGCGTTGTTTTTTTTAATTCAGATTCCTGGTTTGCGGCAATGGAAAAGTGTACGAAGGAGCTGGTTGGAGACTGGTGGGGGCTCACTCAAAAGCTTACAATACAAAGTCAATAGGAATCTCTTTCATTGGCGAATTTGGATGTAAGTACCAAGAATTATCACACTAACCACACCAGTGTTCACACTAACTTCCTCTCCATCTTAATATCGCTCTTAGCGATAAGGCTGTGCCTGTTGTGGCAGTAGTTTTTAAGTTTATATGTTTTAGTCTTTCTATTCTCTATGTAATTTATGTTGTGAACAATAAATATTTAATCCATCTTCTTCATCATCATCAGCTGGAAAACGTCCACTGCTGAACATAAACCTCCCCCTTTAACCTCAACACTGAACGACAGCCTGCCTTTTGTATCCACTGGATGCCAGCAACTTTTGCAATATCGTCGGTCCATCTAGTGCGAGGCCTACCTATCATGCACCATGTTCACGGGAAGACTGAAGAATGCGGGTGGTTGGTCATATAACTTTAGTGAACAACCGTGATAGTTTAAAATAGTATTTTTGAATGATGTTGTATTATGTAATGGTTCCAGCGCATCTCCCCAGTTCTGAGTCGCTGTCCGCTGCACAGGAGCTCGTGGCCTGCGGAGTGAGGAACGGTCACCTGAGCGCCGAGTACAAACTGGTCGGGCACCGGCAGGTGACCAGCACCGTGAGCCCTGGGGACGCTCTGCAGAAGACGGTGGAGTCCTGGCCGCATTGGAGTAATGCACCGTAGATTCTGGGTTGTACAGTGTATGAAACATTACCCGCAAAAACGCCATAAAATTATTTAGTCACTCGTGTTGTATTGTATAGTATCGTAATTAGCATTTGTTTTTTTATATATTTTGAGAGTTTTTAATGCTTCATAAATGTAGAGGATTCTATCAATATTTGATTTATTATCTGTAGTGCAAAACTTTACAGGTTGAATAGCGATAATTTTATTTGAGATTAATTGATATTATGTTATTGGATACACAAATAAATACATCATCTTTAATAATTTTACTATAATATTATGTAAAACTTCCTTTTCTTTTTTTTCTGAAACCACACAGTAGCCTAGAAGCTGTTAAAAACTTCTATACAAAAATATGAATTTAAATTTAGGAATTTTATTATTCAGTACTAATCATTGACTTCACACATGCGGTCTAATATCTCTTTATTTAGTAATTATCAGTTTATCTAACAGTAGGTAGATTAAATGCCTTAATTTACCTTAAAAAAGTACATTTTGAATTTAACAGATTTATGGGCTACGGGTAATGTCTAAAAAAAGGTTTTATAGAGTTTTTTTTAATATCATGCCAGGCAAAGACAACGTAGTAGCTTTACCTAGTCTGTGATACCAGGTAAGTGTCATATAGAGAGGTTAGTTTGCTTGTTTTTTTTTTAATGATGAAATAGGCTAACCTTATGGCAAGCGACGATCTAAAATAAGGCACGCTTACAAGAGTGAATAGTGAATAGGCACCTCATGAGGTCATCACTTTTCACTATTATTATTATTACATTTATTTATTGTCTTTCTTAAATTTAAGTTTTGTTTACAATAAAATATAAAAACAAAATATTATAAAAAAAAACTAAACCTAGAGTGCTGCCGGCAGCGGGGCAGGGCCCAAGCTACCGGTGGTTAGGGCTGCAGAGTGAGGAACCTCCTGACAATACGTGCCGTGTCAAGGATTACCGCCTTCTGCATCTTATTATTATTATAATTATTTAGCTCTTGTCTTGAAAAAACCCAGGGATATTCTGATAATATATATATATATATATCGCAGATTCAAATGGATTAGAATCTGTTTGCTCGTTTTTGTCGTCCGCCATGTTTTATTGGTCAGTGCGCACACCCGGCGCATGCGCTGTCTCGAGATCAAGTAAGAGAGTGAGTCTCGAGCTCGAACGAAATAACGCACTACTGACCGATATGACGTTAGCAACGAGCTTCACACTCATTCTGTAATTCATTCTCAGCTTCACTCGTGCAGTGTTGCTATTCGAATAAATTAAATAACTACAGGCTCCAACATATATTATGTAACTGAATGTTGAAGTCAGCATCGTTTGAACTGCTGTATTGTTACGTATATAGGAGAATATTATACACATCTGCAGCTGAGAGGCAGATATAAACTGTAACGATGAATTCAAGACCCTCTCGTGTTATCACTAACTTTTTATTGAGTTTGAATCTATTCCAGCAGACAGAAGAACCTTTTAGTTCACATCAATCATGTAGGTGCTGAACATAGAAAAGGTTTTCGAGGCTTTTATCAGCGTAGGCTTTTTGTGATAGGTATTACCCAGGAATTATTCAATAATTCGACTTTTTAACTGCGAGCTGTGGAGCTTTACCGCCACGCGGTGGTGATGGGGTGAATGAATGATGGGGAAGGAGGGGTTTAACGGCCTGTTATACCAAATTTGTCGGTTTTAAATCAGTTTTATTTAGATAAATTACAATATTTGAGCTGGAAAAAATGTATTTTTTTCCAGCTCAAATATTGTAATTTCGGCCTATTATCCGAGTCGCGTAGGGAACAAAACGCTACCTCAGCCCCCGCCAAGTTATAGCGACGATGTATTTTGCCACCCAAGAGTCAGGACGCCCGCGGGGGGAGTGCAACGACAAAAACTAACATAGGTCCGACCTCGATGACGCCTGGCGCGGTACTGAACGTGGCACGCGCAAATCTCGCGACCATTTCACGCTTTTAATTTCACTAAAAAACCAAACTATTCACTATCAAAAATCTATCCAAATAAAAAAAATGTTGAATAAAATTGCCTTTCAGTACATGCAATTTCCAGGTTGTTACGAGCTTTCATTAGAGCATAAAACGAAAAAAAAACTAAATCGACTTTGTTACAGATTTTTTTTCGATCGAGGAAAGTTTATTCTATCGTATTTTGAACCAAATCATAAACTCAAACACAGACCTTTCTGTGACATGTATTTTTTTCCAGCTTAAATATTGTAATTTACCTGAATAAAATTGATTTAAAACTGTCAAATTTGGTATAAGAGGCCGTTAAAGCGATAAAAGAGTAATAAATTCAAGTCATTCTAGCTCAACGGTTTCATGTTCGTAAAATGATCTTAACAAAGAATGTTTGCCAGTTTTCTTCTGCTAATTCCACAGAGCTTCGTTCGTTAAAACTTTTCTATAAACACCAATTTCTGAACTATGAATGTCACAATTATATGGCTTTCGATATGGAACCCTACCATATGCGTCTTCACACACTCTTGGCCAGTTATTTTTGTTTTGTTCAGTCACAAAGATTTAGTTTTGTTTATTGAAACAAATGAATATTAGAAAACATATAAACAGATGCCTTATTATGGATGATTCTGATCGTGATCGCGATCGCGTGCCATCTCTCTTACGCACGTGGTGCGAGTAAATAAATGCGAACGGGAAGGCATGCAATCTCGATCACAATCAAACTTCTATAATAAGGCCGCAGGATTTAAATAAAATCTCAGCTTTGTGGTATAGTAGGAGAAAATAAAACACCTCACCTGGGGAGATGTTTCAGGCGTACCGCCACCTCTTATCGTAATTCAAAGTCTTTATTATGTCCTACTTACTTTCAAATAAATGTCGCTGGCATTCCTTGCAAGCGGAATTGGT
Source organism: Agriopis marginaria (assembly GCA_932305915.1). Taxonomy (NCBI): domain Eukaryota; kingdom Metazoa; phylum Arthropoda; class Insecta; order Lepidoptera; family Geometridae; genus Agriopis; species Agriopis marginaria. The sequence continues at coordinate 367,890 of OW029923.1, forward strand.
TTGATAACTTCACGTATTCACTGAGATATATTTCAGTAATATGCCGATTTTGTCGATTATGTTACGTAAATTCTTTCCATCCAATGGTTGCCTGGAAGAGATCGCTTTTAGCGATAAGGCCGGCACTTGTGGCACTAGCTCGTAAGTGTTTTCTATCGTGTTGTAATTTTTATTTCTGGTGTACACAATAAAGAGTTTCTATCTATCTATGCCTTACTTGTTCGTAGGGTCGTAGCGTAGGCCTCCAACATTTCATTAGTATAGAGCGATCATCGAAATAAACTTCGGACTTCTGATACTAAGCCTTGGAATGCGTTTACTATTGAATATGACCTGACCAAAATAACGAAGTTACCTACACAATATACCTACTACATAAATAGGTTATGTATTTATGTAAAAGTCACGGTGTAATGTAAGATAAGATAAAGATAAGGATTATTTATTTGCACAAGACACGAGTAAATCATACACACATTTAAAAACGCATGCACAATAGGTGGGTTAAAATATTAGTCACTTTGTATCATGTTTTGCCTAGTTTGTAGGCGTACAAATCTAGAGAGATGGTATAAAAATACCGTAAGAATTATTTATATAAAAAAGTATTAATTAAAATAACTGTCGAAATAATTTCAAAAGTTCAAGTATGATGTTATTAATTTAAATAGTCAACAGATAGACATTACTATAATTGTATGATAAACAAATTGACCTACTGCAGTCATTACTAAAATTTATCATTTATAAAATCACTAACTTTGTAATAACATTTCTCGACTAAAAGTTTTTTTAGTTTTGTTTTAAATTGACTATATTTTAGATCCCTTATTGAAATCGGTATAGTATTGTAGATGGTCGGTCCCATACACATTATACTGTGGTTTTAGATGGGCGATTACGACATCTGTTTTGGTCTCTACGATTTCTTACCGCTAAGTCAGATATTGCCGGGAATAATTCTGGATTAGTTTTTACGAATAAGGCAGTTTCCAATATATATAGAGACGGAAGCGTAAAAATTTTATGTTTAGTGTAGAATTCGAGAGTATTAAATATGTTTAACCGTGGCAAAATCAGGCAAAATGTTAACTGCGCACTGCGTGATATATGAAATGAAGTCTATTTATGGCGTTATCACATCACTGTCAAGGAGATTTACGGAGATGCTTTGTTCTCCGATACAACACATTGAGATAGCGTCAGAAGATTCGAGAAAAGTGATGTACAAGGGATGTGTGCTTTCGCAGGAGTTTTTATGAGGAAAACTGTTAAAAATTTACGCTATTTAATCCAAAAACAAAACCCCACTATACAGTGTCAGTAAAAATACAAACAGTACAGAAGAAAATAAATTAGACAGAAATGTACTTCAGGTTCAAATACAAACTCTTACCTAAGTACTGTCCGTCCAATTTATGTCTGTAAACAGGGTTTTATTTTATTTATTGAACAAAATTCACAGCCCTTTATAAAACAATAAACTACGACCTAACTTACGGTTAATAATGGATTTACATTATATTACTAATCTAATAAATACCTAAACAAAATACAAGATAAACAGATAAACATTTTTATTGATAATTGAAAGCTAAAACTAAAAATACAGTTAGACTGCCCATAGACCGTTAAAGGTCTAAAGACAATCCAAATGCTCAAGCCCACTACCAGTTGGCAGCGTACCCAGCATGCTGGCGGCATTACCACGTTGAATGGCAATGCTTATGCGTTGAGCCAGAAACACGCCAGCATTTTGGTCACGCGTCGCATTAACCAGGCGCTCTGAAAGATTTTTGAAAATGAGGTGAGCTCCCGGTCCCCATGGGCCCAATGTCTCGACCCCAAACGCCTCAAATATGTAACCACTGCCAAGGTTAGCATATCTGCGTCGCTTGTGCTGCTCTGCCAAATTGGCAGTCGCGCCAGCCCTACCTTGTGTCTCAGGAAGATGTGACGGCGCCAAAGTATCGACACAAGTTGCGTCCCATACAAGGGGCCGCGCCAACCTCCAGGGCACAAGTGTCACACCATCAGGCCTCCTTCCATCGTCACGCGCAAGACTCGGTTCGAGCACAGCTGCGATATAGGCGGTGGAAAGAGCCCTGTGTATGATGTCGTTCAGGCTAGCATGACGGCCAATACGACCAGCGCTTCTCGAGCGAAAAAATACCTGCAGTCGTATATTATAATAAATATATGTGTACATGTGTACACGTACATGTGTGCATGAGAGGGCGGGTGTGTGTGTGCGTGTGTGAGTGGATATTTAGCATGCATTTTTGTCATATTTGGTCATGTATAATTTTAAAGACATCACTATTAAAGTTTGGATAAATGTTAATACATGTCACAATACAGTCATGTCAACCATTTACCGTAGGTACTGATGTCAAATACAAGGTAAAACCACGGAGCACTTTTCGCCATATTACCGTGATAACAAGGTAACAATATAGTGCCAGTAACTGAGCAATTTATTTCACAACAATCTTGTGGGCTCGTATAATATACAACGACTACGTGTTGAATAACTAGGTTAAAACGAAATTTTGCAAGATCAAAGGTTGTTCTAGAGCCTACATCTAAATACCTTTTAGCTCTCGGTGGAAAATTGCTCAGTCCAATTTTGCCATTTTATGACATTTCATTTATTTTGCTAAATAAGTTCGAACTAATTTAATAGAAAGCATGTTTCAGAACATTATTCGGAAAGATACAATATTTATAATTGTACTTTTCCGGTCATTTTAATTATTCTTCTTATTCTTTAGCCTTTCTTCGTCTATTTCTGAATATAGGCCTCTCCCAATTGCCTCCACGATCTGCGATCTTCTAATTATAATAAATTATTAATAATTAATAATAATTTTAATTATAATATCATAATTTTATAATATAATATAATATAATAATTTTTATAATATAATATAATAATTTTAATTACAATATGTATTTAAATATATATCACAAGTATTTGCTGTTTTCAGTTATATTATATTATAACCTATTTTTGGTGACTGGGGGAATCTTCAAAAGATACCCTGAATTGATAACTAACTGCGAAAGGGTGTCTTATGAGTAAGAGTTTTCTGCTTCAATTTCTAGTACATCTACTAGTTATGTATCTGTCGGTAACAAAGAGTAACATTGGTATCCATATTAAAGAGCATAATATATAACTGACATGAAAAATACGCTCGCCCAAGTCTGACCAACAGAAGAGAAGTTAACCCAAACTACTACATTTCTACATTTGTTTTGATAATTCTCAAATTGTCGCCAAAGAGAACCGGTGTATACCAAGGATGGCTAAAATTAAATTTTTACAAAGTGGATGGTTGTAAGTAACCCTTGCTTGAGATTCAGAGATCTCATGCCCGGCACAGCACTGCAATACCTCAGAACACCGTGAGCGACTAATAAGTATATAGGGAACGTTTTGATTAAAAATCATTGACTGTACTTGAAACTAATTTCATAACATTTCTATAGACATCCGCCAATTTCGTCACGTAGTTTACCTGACTGCAACATCTGCGCTAGTGAGGGCGCGCGGACACGCGAGGCTCGGTGGAGCTCACTTTACTTTGGGTTTTGAATTTGGATTGTTGGTTGGAGGGTGATAGCGTTCGTTACAAGGCGGAACACCTTGTCCCCAAGTAATTTCCCATTGTAAGAGTAATCATAGTGTTACGATAATAAAAACTGTGTCAATGTACGTGCGATGTCTCATTCTCCTCGGCCGCTATACTCACGCCATAGAACCAAGATATTCAGAGACAGATCGGCCGGCCACCGGCGCCCCCGCCCCTCTCACGCATCTAGGCTCCGATATATACATAAATATTTAAATATAATTAATTTATTATTGACTTGATATTCTGCAAATTATCACTATAAAATTATTTGTTAATATTTTTTTTAAATAATATAATAATATCTCTTATGATAAGGATCCTAAGAGTCCCTACCCATGTCAACACGAAAAATTGAATAGAAATTGATCCTTTATTCCTCGTTGTACTTGACGCGACATTGAAGCGGAAAACACGACACAACACAAGATGTCGCATACAAATGTCCATTTTATATTACAAAGAAGTCGTACCCAAGTCTTTTATTTGTAAGATAAGAATATCCACAACACCGTCCCGGGATAAATAGATTGTTGCATATTCTATTTACTATAATAGATTTAGTTGATAGAATCATCTCAAGTGTTTTCACTTTGGATGACGTTAACGTTGCTGGTAGGTACAATAAACTCGCGAGTAGTACTTTGTCTGCAACAGGCTAAGGTTCACAACTAAATAAGAGAAGACTAAGTTTAGAAAGGCAAGATAGTGAGGAACGTCCTGCAGCCAGATACCTGCGAAAAGTCAAGTCATAAGTCCTGCTACTACCATTTTTTTTAATGATAGTTACTACCATAACATATACCAGCTCAACCAGCTCAGATTTTTAGGATTCCGTACCCAAAGGGTAAAAACGGGACCCTATTACTAAGTCTACGATGTCTGTCTGTCTGTCCGTCTGTCTGTCCTACCTATTTACAGCTGTATTTTTCGAACCGTAATAGATAGCTAGTTGAATTTTTTACAGAATATGTAATGTTAGGGCGGATTAATAAAGAAATAATAAAAAAGTCTAAAAGTAAAAATCAAATAGGGGTACAAAATCAAATGGGGATACCTATACAACAAACGTATTTTTGTATTAGCTCTATCACAGACTAGAAGTTCGGGAAATTAAAGAATTAAAGAGTTTTGTACCGGTTTTCGGAATATCTTTTTTTTTTTATTTTTTTTTTTTGTAGTTCCGTCTATACTTCCTCCGACACATGCCGGAGACATTGTTAGAGCAAACATTGCTTAGCCGTTTACTATATTTTTTTTAGATTCTCGGCGATAATCACCTTTCATATTATAGTTTGATAAACACATATATATTATACAAGTACACACAATTAATATTATAATATTTTTTTTTTTTTTTTTTTGTTTTATCGTAGAGACTTATCTTAATATCTATTTATTAACTAGTATTTAATACAAAACAAAAGCTCTGAGTGTCATATTGTATCGCCATGAATGGAGCCTCCATGTGTACAATTATCATGTTTGCTTCCATTCACGATACTCAGCAACAGCAATTAATTAAAGTTGTGCTATATAGTATATTATATTGTCACACCTTGTACATATTTTAACTAGCGTTAGGAGCTTTGTCAATGTACCTAATAATTTAAACATTGTAATCATTACTCTCTACTATTTGCATAGATTCCCATATATATGTAATATATTCTTAAATATATTTATATATAGTTTTCACAAACATATTATTCTAATTAATATCAAAAATATATATAGTCATATATGTATAAAACAATTACAATTACTAACTGCTTAGATAAAAAAAAATCCTATCGTCTCTATTTTCCTCGACATGACAAAAGCATTCGACTGCGTCAGACACAATCTGCTACTCTTTAAAATGGAAAGGTATGGCATCAGAGGAAAAGCATTAGAATGGATAGCGAGCTACCTGCATAATAGAACACAATGTGTAGAAATATCAGCATTCGCAGGGAAAGACAAAATAATGTGCAGTTCCCCATATAAACCGAACAATAAAGGCTTTCCACAAGGAAGTATTGTAGCCGCCCTTTACTTTATTTGCTATATTAATGACCTTCCCAACGCGATTAAACATAAATGCGTTTTATATGCAGACGACACAACTCTGCTCATAGAAGGTGACAAAAAGAACATTAATCTATTGGAGAATGAGATAAATGTGGCTCTGAATTCCATTATAACCTGGCTGAAATATAATGACCTGTGTGTAAATATTAATAAAACAAAGTTGATAAATTTTCAGACGTATAACAGCATCCCCTTGCAACTTAATGTTTTTCATGATGTTTTTTCGGAATATCAACCACAAAGCGGTAACGATTGTTTGTGCCCACTCTGGCAGTCGGATAGAACATGGGTAGAAGGGACGTTCTAGCTTTGTAGACAAATAATAGCAACCATCTTAAAATGTTAAAATTGAAAGGCGTTAATTGGCAGAAATTCATCTTCAATACATCATTAGAGCGGAAATACTCTAGATATTGGCCTAAGAAACAGTTTTGATGATATATAAATTCAGCCAGTTAAAATAATTATTTTACAGCTCTCTGCAGCAGAATGGTGCCCACTAAATAAAAAGCAGCCACAAGACAAACCACCAGCAGCTCTTTGAGCAGCCCGTTCAAAGATGAGCCCGCTGGACGGATGACATCGCTGAGGTAGCAGGAAAGCAATGGACGATACTGGCACAGGACCGGCAAAAACGGCGCGCTGAAGAGTTGACCCAGCCATGGGTGGAAAACGGATCATTTGTTATTTTAATGGATCATGTTTTTTTAATAAAATAGGTGACAAACAAGCAGGCGGCCCACCTGATGGTAAGCAGTTACCGTCGTCTATGGATACTTGTAACACCAAAGGCGTCACAAATACTTTCCCGACCCTTAAGAACTATATTCACTCGCCTTTTGAAGAACCCCATGTTGTAGCTTCTCGGAAACACCGCGGAAGGTAGTTCAATCCATATTTTGCAGGTGTGAGGCAAGAAGGATCTTGTGAATCTCACAGTGTGCGATTTCCGCTATGATATGATGATGTATATCTATATATAATGCTGTGTTGTATATAATCCAGTTTTTAAATGACCTTCATTGGCTCAAGCAGTTGCTGCGGTAACGGACTCAGCTAGGTTAATTGGATTTTTGTACTCACGTGGCGCATGTGGTGCTCTGCAACGTGCATTTTAGACGGCCTGAGTTTATCTGTGATCCTGATCTGTAGACAGGCTACATTCAACCTTATTCTAACGAGTTAGGTATCAGTACTAATAAATATTGTAATTTGCTTGATAGTAAATTAAACGTAGCCAGGGACCGCATATTTCCAATATTACGTTTATTTGTTCATTTAATATTTTTAATAGAATTTTTGTACAGGGTTATTGATTATTTATTAACTATCAATCTCTCGCAGGCAGCTTCCTTATATCACAGCTAACAATGTTAGTTCCATGACTTTTTAAAATACTTTATAAGATTTTTATATACTACTACTTACTCCGCTGGCGCAGTGACCTGCAATGCGATTCTGTAAACTTATCTCGCTTGCGTGAGCACTAGTCTCGCGGTGAGATGTCCGATTGGTATTCTGCAAAAACCACCCACGACAAAAGCCGACACTAGCGCCACCCGAGTGACGGCGCAAGGGCAACTACACACGAGCTATCAAGCTCGAGACTTTGACGTTTAATTGGTATTCCGCAGCTAAATCTAGCGCTCACTCGCATAGTCACCTCACCCAAGAATTCGAATTGAAGTGTCAAATAAAAAGTTAGTCATTTGTAAGTGAATATTGCGTGAGTTTATAAATTAGTCTTTCCAAAACAATTTATTTGATTGAATACTAAGTGTTTAGGGAGCGCGGATCACTGGGTGAAGCTCACTCAGTGAGGCACATATTACAGAATCGCATTGCTGAAGAGTATGCCACTGTAGCCCTTTTTCGGGCTGATACGAAAGTGAGTGTGATTAAAAAAAAAAATTGCCAAACATTTCACTTTTTCCGTGCGCACTCGGCGTCGATCGCAAACAACAAACAACAGTAAACTATAAGCCTAGTATTTTTTTAATTTTTTTTAGGCTTTTTAGACATAGCCGAAAACCAGAAAAAAGATTTCACAGTCAGAATTTGAAAAAAAAAGTTCCGGTTGTAAAGGGGTACGCCACTATTGCTACTATATCCTGAGTCTTAATAGAGATATACTAAATCTCTGATATCTAAAATCTATCAGATCTCAGAGTATCAGTCTGAGAATATTAAGTACAGCCAAATCATAAGTAACAAATACAAAAAGGGATGACGATGACAATTGATGTACGAATCAGAATGTAGTCAAATAGATGTAGAAACACTAAAACATCCACTAATTCACTACTAGTTCCAAGTAGAAACTAGCAATAGATTTAAAGTAGTTAGAAGGAAAAGACGTAGATAATCCGCTTTTTTTTTTTTTTTTAGTTTTGTGTTTTGTAAATGCAAAAAAGAGTCGGTTCCTAAGCTTTCTTTCTCTCTTGGAACCGCGTAAAGTTATTGCCATTTATTTTTGTTTTTTGGAAGTAGAAAAAAAGCCGATTATTTATAATAAAAAATCTTTAAAATAAAAGTCATGGAACGAGAGCTGTATGAAGCAGGGAAGCTGCCTGCGAGATGTTGTTAGCTAATTATCAATAACCCTGTACAATTTTTTTAATTAAATGTACCTCAATCTTATAATTTTTTGTGTCATACGATTTAGAAGACCACGTTTCTGTAACCGTCGAGATAAAAAACAGCCGGTGTATAATTTGGTAAGCAATGTTGTTGCAAAGATAGTTTTGTTGTAGAGTCTGTAGACTTTAACCCGCCGCAGGCGTTTCATAACGGTGTGAATATTAATGTTATTTATTATCTGTAGCTCAAAATTTTATTATCGCGGTGACTAGAATTGTTAGCTTTAGCTCATTCAAGAGTTAAAAACATAATTGCCGTGGGAAAATCATAGCATGGCGGAGCACAATGGTGTTTAACACGTTTTTTTTTTAATGAGGGAGTTATCAATTCCTTTTTTTATGTTTATTACCTCCGTCATTTATAAACCGATACGGAAATTATTATTTAAATTGAAAGGATATCATCATCATCATCATCATAATCAGCTTTTTAACAGTCTACTGCTGGACTTTTAGCCTACACCCGAAAGGGTGATTGGGCCATTTCCACCACGCTGGCACAGTGCGGGTTGGTGGATTCACAGGTTTCCTCGTGATGTTTTCGATCGAAAGGATATACTTTTAGATTACTTCCATAGAAATTTCATCAAAATCGGTTTAGTAGCTTGGCTTTTAAATCAAAATATCTGGATAATCCGAAATTTCGTATTTTACTAATTTTGTTTAATTTTTTTTATTATTAACTATTATATTAGTTCACTTGTAAATACTTTACTATGTGATAATATATGTCGTATTGATTTGCAAGTACATAATCTCTATCTCTACATGGTATAAATTGGAGCCGCGTCTGTCTGTCTGTCTGTCTGTATGTCTATATGGCCGCTAACTCCTCCTAAACCATGCAACAGATTTCGATGCGGTTTTCACCATCAGATACATTTTCACGGAAGGTTTATATATATAACTAGCGAGCCGCCCCGGCTTCGCACGTAAATTACACCCGTGCAAAACCAGGCGGGCGGGTCGCTAGTATATTATGTAATCCAGGTGATAATACAATAATTTGATACCATCGAACTAATTTGATGATGGGGCCAGGAAGTGGATATTGGAACACTTCAATAGCTATCAGGAAACCTCTTGAGTTTCCTCGATCAAAGTATATTTAAACAGAAACTGTTTGTAAATCTACGACAATTTAATATCCCAGTAAACATAATAAAATTAATATAGGCCAACGACCGATACATACCTAGGTTATGGTTTTGGGAAATATCTGGTTTTACCAAAAAAAAAAACTTGAGATCTAACTGGATGCTAAGCTCAATATCAATAATAATTCATCATCATCATTTCATCTTTTTTTATGAACTTGTGAGGTTAAAATAATTGGGTTCAGTCACTTTGGCCTGACATCCTGCTGTGGATTTAGGATTTCCATGGACATAATTTGGTATATTACGTGCAGAAGTATTTCTGAGAAGTGAAGACATTTCTTTTATCACAAAGCACCTGCCAGTGTGATGCAGCAAATTTAAAGTAGGAGTACCTGCTCCCTATCGCGTAGTTTCGGCAAGCTAACTTTTCTTCAAGTAGAAAATAATTACCAGAGCGGAACAAGCCATTATATTACAATATAGCATTACCTAGCTATAAAACTTATTTGTGCCAGTGTGCGAAAAAGAAATCGTAGCATTGAAATTAAAAGTGTATCAGAACGTAGTGAATACATAATAATTATATAGAATCCACGTTATGGTGGTTTCGCTTAAAACGACGTAAACGCATCCTTTGGTTTGGTTTCCTGTGTTTATTGAATCCGTTTGTTACAAACGGTTCATCATCATCAGCCAGAAGACGTCCACTGCTGAATATAGGCCTTCCCTTTATACATCCACTCTGAACGACAGTCTGCCTTTTGCATCCACTGGATGCCAGCGACTCTCACAATGTCGTCGGTCCATCTAGTGGGAGGCCTTCCTACGCTGCGTCTTCCGGTTCATTGTCTCCACTCAAGAACCTTTCTTCCCCTTCGGTTATCGGTTCTTCGAGCGATGTGGCCTGCCCATTGCCACTTCAACTTGCAAATTTTAACAGCTATGTCGGTGACTCTAGTTCTTTGGCGAATATCCACGTTTTAGATGCTATCGCGCAAAGAAACTACGAGCATAGCTCTCCATTTCCCGCTGTACAAACGGTTAGTACGTCGTAAAACCAGTCTCTTGGCTGTCGCTATAAACGGGTTCTTGTGGATACAAACCCCACGGCCTCATCACATTGACGGGAGTGTCATTTAGATTTCTTGGCACCGTTATCACGAAGTCGCCTGTCGTCTGCCCTTTACATTACCTACCTGTTAAGTAGAACGATGTGAGCATGGATGGACATGACATGTGGAGTAACGCACATAGACTAATATTATTATACCTACGGGAAATTAACTCATATTTGTTAGGGTTCCGTATCCAAAGGGTAAAAACAGGACACTATAAGCCTGCCTGACTAAGCCTGCGATGTCTACCTGTCTGTCCGTCTGTCCGTCTTTATCTTTCGAACCGTAATAGATAGCAAGGTGAAATTTTCACAGAATATGTAACGTTACGGCGTATTAACTAACAAATATAAAAAAGACAAAAGTAAAAACGAAAGAGGGGTCCCCATACAACAAACGTATTTTTGTATTAGCTCTAATGTAAAAACGATAGTACGTACAAGCGTCAAACTTGGCACGATTATAGTACAAACTCTAACGTAAAACAACAAATAATAAATAATGGTCAAGTGCGAGTCGGTGGCAAATTTCTTTTCATTACCAAGTTATTATACTCGAGCGCCTGTCGAAAACTGCGTAGCAATTACTCCGACGATTGGAAGGCGTTATAATAACTGGTAATTCGGTTACTTGGACAACCTTGTTGTATTTTGTGGTGGTACGGAACCCTCAGTGCCAAGTGCGAGCTTGACTCGCACTTGGCCGGTTTTTGTTTCATTTTTTAAGGCAAATTAGTCCGCGTTTGACCACCACCTTTAACTTTTACCTTAACATTTTGGAGCCAACAACGTGTAAAAACAAACATGACCCCGCGTCTAACAACTATTCCGCTCGACACAAACCCACGCGACAATACTCTGCGCTCGTTACCCCTCTAAGCGTAGTGGAATCAATGGTCATCAATCCAGAAAACATTTCACCGAATTTTCGACAATCTTGCCGGATTTCCATAAGCCTGGGAATTCCGGATTTCTGGAATTTGGTGAACTAAAGTTCGGGACATCGGAACCACAGTAATGAAACTTACGGAGAACTATTTTTAGTATCTATTTTAGGTTAAAGCATGTAGTTTCTCTGACAGTTATGTCGTAAAAAGCTGAAGGCACAAATTCTGATGACTCGATAGGTTTTCGAACGTAATAGTGCTAACAGACGCACTATTTCACGCACGAACGCGGCTGACCTCAACCGCCGTCTGACCAATGGGAGAGAAAGAGAGGGAAATATGAAATTCTCACTCTTTCTCTCCCGTTGGTTGGATGGCGGTCCGTCAGCCGCGTTCGTGCGTCTGTTAGAACTATAAGACTAATACCGCAGGTACCCGACATACTTCAGTGAAATGTTTATTTTTTATTTTTCTTATGCCATAGCTTGCAAACAAGCAAACGGGCCGCCTGATGGTTAGCAGTCAACGTCGTCTATGGATACTTGTAACACCAGAGGCATCATAAATACGTTGCCGATCTATAAAGACTCTATAATATTAACTCGCCTTCTTAGCTTCTCGGAAACACCGCGTAGAGTAGCTCATTCTACATTTTGCAGCTGTGAGGCAAGAAAGATCGTGTGAATCGCACTGTGTGCGATTTCCACTGATCTATGATGTGTGGATATAATTTCAGGCAGTAGCAGCTAGTGCGAAGATAAAACCGTGACGCCGGCATCAGATCAAACAGTTCTTCAGAACACTCCCCTGTTAAAAGAAAATGTTTTTATTCAGCTTTCACAATGTTATTGCAGCTGTCAGAGCAAATAAATTCTTGGGCTGAGTTTGGTTAGTTATAGTCACAGTTGTGACCACGGCAAGGCAAAAAGAGCTATGGACGTCCAACACGGAGATGAGGCGAAGACAAGGGTAATAGTTATATAATCGTCATTGTCCAAATTAGTGGGCTAGACAGGATCGTGGCAGATGATTATCTTGTCATTAATACTATGCAAGTTGAAGTGGCAGTGGGCAGGGCACATATCACGCAGAACAGATGGCCGATGGGGCCGAAAGGTTCTGGAATGGAGACCACGGACTGGTAAGCGCAGCGTAGGACGTCCACCCACAAGATGGACAGACGACCTAAAAGAGACCGCAGGGAAACGCTGGATGCAGGCCGCTTCCAACCGGCCCTTTTGGAGATCGATGGGGGAGGCCTATGTCCAGCAGTGGACGTCCTATGGCTGAAATGATGATGATGATGATGATGAATACTATGCAGCTGACATAATAAAAAACAAGTCTCATTTTCAAAAATCTTTTATAGCGCATGGTTAATGCGACGCGTGACCAAAAAGCTGGCGTATTTCTGGCTCAACGCATAAGCATTGCCATTCAGCGTGGTAATGCCGCCAGCATGCTGGGTACGCTGTCAACTGGTAGTGGGCTTGAGCATTTGGATTGTCATTACCTTCAACGGTCTATGGGCAGTCTAACTGTATTTGTAGTGTTATTTCATTTCATTTCATTTATTTAATAACAGAATGCAATAATTTTAAAATAATATTGCATTTACATTTAGTCGATCTGTATCACATTCTAAAACTATGTATGTCTAGGTGCATTATAATAACATCATTGTGGGTGTTTATAAATTGATAATTAATAAAATATTGAACAAATAATATTTAAACTTAATGCTAACATGCAAACTATAGTAATTTATATACAAGTTTTTTTTTTTTTTTTTTGTTTGTAGTATGTTTAGTTAATAAGGCACTTGCCCAGAAAAAACCTTCCTAGCCTATGCCTGACATTAGGATAAGGAAATCTTGAACAACGTTGTATTGTAATAAGTACATACTTATTATACTTATCATACTTACATATACTTGTTGCCATTATGTTGAGAATAAACTCTGTCGAAATGAAAACTGACGTGGTTCCCACACTTTTTGTGTACGTATAATATACGAAAATTATTTACATAATAGAGCGATGGTGGCCGAGCAGTAGCACGTGCGTTTATCAATCTGACGTCCTCGGCACTGCCCGTTGGTACAGTTGGTAGTGAACCTACCTTCTGGGCTTGGGGGTTTGGGTTCGATTCCCATCTAGGACAAACATTCGTGTGATGAACATTTGTGTTTGTTCTATATCTGGTTGTTAATATCTATTAAGCTTTTTTATTTATATTACACGGGAATTACTCACGTAAGATAAAGCCGGTTACTCCGACTATAGTTTCAACCGCGTTAGACGGCCTTTTTCAAGGTGAATGCGCGCGCGCATCCACCTTGAAAAAGGCCGTCTAACGCGGTTGAAACTATAGTCGGAGTAACCGGCTTTATCTTACGTAAGTAATTCCCGTGTAATATAAATAAAATGTGTGAAAACCACGTCAGTTTCAATCTATTAAGCTATGTATTTAAAAACTATATAATATGTATCAGTCTCTGGCAGCCATATCACAAGCTTTTCTTAGTTTGGGGTCAGATGACCGTGTGTGCAAAAATGTCCCGAATATTTATTTATCTCTTATTTAGTAACTAAATAATTTTTGTGCAGTTTCGACGCTCGAAAACGGCGAAGGAAAACATCGTGAGGAAAACGGTATCTCCAAGAACCTCAACACTTCAAGGACATATAATATGACATTCACCAACATCCACTAGATTCAGAATGGTGGATCCTAAACCACCATGCAGGGCCCCGATTCTACTAAAGAAATTGTTTTTAAATTGTAATTTTATTTTTTTAAATTATTGTCTCAAAACTGACAGTAAATTTTTTTTTTTACTTGAAAAATACCACCACCTAATATTATAACTAAGTATCTCTTCTCTATCTCTTCTCTACATAGTATAAATTGAAGTTGCTTTCCGCGTCTGTCTGTCTGTCTGTATGTCTGTATGGCCGCTAACTCCTCGTAAACCACGCAACGGATTTTGATGCGGTTTTCACCATCAGTTAGATACATTTTCAAGGAAGGTTTATATATATAACTAGCGACCCGCCCTGGCTTCGCACGTAAATTACACCCGGGCGAAGCCGGGCGGGCGGGTCGCTAGTAAAAAATATATTTTAAAAACTGTAAATTTGAGGCAATTATATAAAAAATAAAATTGACAATTACACAATTTCTTTAGTAGAATCAGGGCCCTGGACCACAGTTCTGCACAGTGTAGCTTTGAGTGAAAGCCTGTGTTTTACCAGTGGAAACATAATGGTTAAATATAAACTAGTAAAAACCTGAGTAGTCGGGATAAACAGCTTAATTTTACGTAAGTAATTCTTGTAGATATAATATAAACCAAACTGAGTAGAAAGTTTGGATTATAATATTGTGCGTACAATAACAATTGAATAGGATAAAGTGCCTCGAGCATTTACGGAGAATGAAATTAACTTTACCTTTCAATGCTAACTTAGTGTTGCTAAAAAGTGACTTTTTTCATTGCGAGTCATGTTATTTATACAGACAAACATTTATTTTATATTAAAACAATTTAATATTAATATGGCTTTTGTTCGCTTCGCTTGCGTTGCTCTAGGAACAAATGATACAGTTTTTGTAAATAGAGTACCAATATTTCAGAAATCAGATATCAGAAAAGTTTATTTTCAGGACGCTATTGTAAAGTACGTTGTAAGGGCTTCATCCTTTGGACATGGACGGACTGTAGAGCTTAGCTCACTTATGAATAAGAGGTCCTGGGTAAGATTTCCGCCCGGGCAGATGTTTGAATGAATAATTTATTACATTGCTTGTTTCGAGTCTGGGTGTTAGTAGTCCGTTTTTTTTTCATTCTCAAGCATTATCGTTGGCATTTTTAATTCAATGGCGGTACGAAACATTATACGTACAACAAAATTTAACAATATTTGCTCGAATTCCCAAGTATAATGAACGACTGGTTTGTTTGACGCACGGAGAATCTCCGGAGACTGAGAGAGAGCTATTTGAATGACAGACATAGAGATCCAATTTTTTACGTAATGGATACAGATAAATATACATTTATATGTCTATAAATCTATCTTTATCAACACTAGCTGCGTTACGGCAGTTTCCTTCAAGAACAGTAAAGTTTCCAGGATAAAAAGTCCTGTTTTAAACAACCACGGTTGTTCACTACAGCTAAATGATATGCCCAACTCCTATAACGGTCTCAAACTAACGTTAAAACTGGGCAGTTCGGAAAATCACGCGAAAGTAATCCTTAACGAATGATATGGTTTGCGGTCGCGCAACATTTTTTCATCGCCTAAACTGGATTGCTTTACACAGCTAGGCGTAAGGTCCATTGTGGTTGGAGCTCCCGATGTTTCAGCGCAGTTATACGTACCATGTTCACGGGAAGACACCCGGGGATGGAGTCGTCAATCTCCATCCACAACCTTACCGGGTATATATCCCGTTAATAATCATTATAATTGTATAGTAAGTTATATTAATCAAGCCCTCTAATTATATCTATGCTTATGTTAATGCTAAAATCACGTCAATTCGTGGCTATTTTTGCTGCGTGAAAAGGGAACAAATAAACACACTTTCGCAAAAATTTCTAATTTCCATTTTAATTGAACTTATTTTTTCGGTTGTTTGTCAAGGCGGTTTTAATTTTGTCCCTTTGTTGACGCACGTTCTAATCTCGACCCTCTAGTCAGAGAGCGGAAGACACAATTCGTGCAATTTGATTCTGTATAAGATGTTGTTTGTATTTAATGGAAAGTTATGGGTTAGAGCAAACTTGCTCGGAATATCTCAGTTCGTGTCAATAATGAAGGGATATTCACGCGGAAACCGGCATTTACTACGCACGAGTGTAGATACTTAGCCATGTGAAAATTATTATCGTGGGTAGAGTATAGTATACAGGGTTATTGGTAATTAGCTAACAAACTCTCACAGGCAGCTTCTCTGCATCATACCGAACAACTTTAGTTCCGTAACTTTTCTATGTGCTCCACCGTAGACCAAATCATCGCTTAACATAAGGCGAGTAGGCGGTCAAGCGCAAGCATACCTATTACTAAATTAAAAAAAACCTTTAGAAATTTGTCTCTCTTTAAACATGGCAATAATTATATTTGATATTATTTGGGAAGGAACTCAGAGACCCACTTAAATAAGCCTAAAAAAAGGTAAATAATAAAAAAAGGTAATTGTGATAAGTGTAACCTTCCGTGGTGTTTCCGAGAGCTACAACATGGGGTTCTTCAAAAGGCGAGTTAAAATAGAGTCCTTAAGGGTCAGCAACGTATTTGGTATGCACGTAGTGTTACAGCATCCATAGGTGACGGTGACTGCTTACCATCAGGCGGCCCGTCTGCTTATTTGCCACCTATGACAAAAAAAAAATAAGTTATATAAAAAAAAAAACTAACAATTATTGCTAGCTATGTCGTAGGGAAGCAGCCTGCGAGGAAGTTGTTATTATTTAATTATCAATAACCCTGTACATGCATTATTTATCTCGTCCATAATTGCCGTTAAATGTTAACTGTCTCAGATTTACACAAAGTGTGATTGTTGTGCAATTTCAATAAAACAATGCAATAACAAGCGGTCACAGGGAAGTCCCGCGCCCGGGCTCGAGCGAGCTACGTCATATTAGATGTTTACAGTAATAATTATGTCTATGTTATTCTTATGGTTCAGTTCACTTTTTAAAAGTACCTAGTTATAGGTTTAATTATGTGATAGGTTAATAATGAGGTGTTAATTGTTGATTTTATTTCATTATTTACAAAAATTAATGTGTTCGTTTCTAAACGATTTCATGTGACAACGATATGGATCGGCCATCTTGTTTTTTCTTCTTTCTCTCTGACTGTTTTGCCTGTGATAGGAGCTAGTCGCATCACTTCCAAATAAAAAGTAATAAGGAAAATATACGTGAAAGTTATTAATTTAAATCCTTAATTAAGTGTTTTATTACGCCCACAAACCTCAAATACTCAACATTAATATCTATTATGTATGTATTTAAAATAACATACTAAGATAGATCAACAAAAATGGCGTTGGACGGTACATAATTATGATTCGCAGCAAGTACGCAAAATGGAGCAAAATCGTAACGAATTGGTACCCAATAGATGGCAAAAGAAGTAAGGGAAGGCCGGTCAAAAGATGGGAAGATGAAATTAGGTTGACAGCGGGCCCATACTGGAAAAGAGCAACTTCTGAAAGAATTCACTGGAGAGAGCTAGAGGAGGCCTTTGCCGATAGGCACTCTGAATTGAGAGACCTCATTTAGGTTTATTTATTTATGTTTAAATTAAGAAAAAAAATTATTTTACATTTAAAAATAAAGGCTTATTATTATTATGTATTTAAAATAAAATAAAAACAGTCCCTGGCAGCCGTATCACAAGCTTTGCATAGTTTGTGGTCAGATGACCGTGTGTGCAAAAATGTCACGAATATTTAAGAATAAGATATAATTATTGCCAAAAACAAAAAACAATGGACATAATACCATACAAATGGGATCAGTAAAATTGTAATCCCCACTTGCAATTAACATTCATATCGAATAATGGATTCGTTATTTATCTGCGGAACCACGCAGTATAAACACATTCGACTCTTATCTTTTTTGGTTATTAATTATAAGTACAACTTGACCCTATATCTCTCTCTCTTTCGTTAACAAATAACATAAAGGAGATAAGTTGAGGATCAAATTTGCTTGCAAGCTGGGTTATTTAAGTTCACTGAAGCCACCAGACACAGACAATAACCCCGGCTTAGTTCTCGTCTGGGGTCTGCGATAAGTGGGTGCGCCAAGATGAAGTTGTTACTCTGTGTTATTATTATTTTGTGCGTCACTTGGTATTCTGACGCAGGTGAGTAAATTATTAGTTTTTAGTTATTTACATAAGTCGTGGAGAATTTGTAGTTCTTTTAAGTTCTGTTGTGAAACTAAACCTCTATGCTACACTTGCTCAACTTAGAACAAAAGCATGTGCGCAAGAGCAGGATACGTTAGTTTTGATACGCGCGCATCTCATTCTTGTTGTGCAACTTAGATGCACCGTATGCAAGATGCATTATACCTAGTTTAGCTTTGTCCTATCGTCTGTTAGTGTGTTCAGTATGACAAGGTAATTTTACTTGAAGACTGCTGTAATTTGGTAAACATAACAATAGGTATGAATAATTTGGTACACGTTTGAATAATTTGGTACTTATAATATAATTAATTTGGTACATCTATACTAATATTATAAAGAGAAAAGATTTGTATGTAAAGTATGTTTTTAACGAATTGGCTCAAAAAGTATTGGACCGATTTTAAAAATTCTTTCACCATTTGAATGTTACATTATCACTGATTAATATAGGCTATTTTAATAGGCTATATAACTATACCCGTGCGGAGCCGGGGCGGACCGCTAGTATTTGAATAATTTGGTACATATAATAATATTCATCATCATCAGCCAGAAGACGTCCTTTAACCTCCACACTGAACGACAGTACGGTGTATTATAATATAATTAATTTGGTACGTATTTGAATAATTTGGTACATATAATCATAATTTCAGCCATAAGACGTCCACTGCTGGACATAGGCCTCCCCCATCGATCTCCAAAAAGGCTGGTTGGAAGCGGCCTGCATTCAGCGTTTCTCTGCGGTCTCTTTTAGGTCGTCTGTCCATCTTGTGGGTGGACGTCCTACGCTGCGCTTACCGGTCCGTGGTCTCCATTCCAGAACCTTTCAGCCTCATCGGCCATCTGTTCTGCGTGATATGTGCCCTGCCCACTGCCACTTCAACTTGCTTGTCCGGTGGGCTATGTCGGTGACTTTCGGTGCATATAATATAATTAATTAAATAATTTAAATAATTTGGTACACATAATATGGATGATTTGGTGGTTTCTAATAGTCGTATACATCTATTTAACGCAAGTAATCGTCTTTCTGTCAATCAGCTTATCTGTTCTACGTATTCAGAAAAAAAAATACTGTAATGATAGAGAAAGTAGCCTGCATCATAAATACGACATGTTTTCGTTTCCAGTATGTAACATTGTCTCTAAGGAGGACTGGGGAGGGCTGACGCCCATCCGCGTGGAGTACCTGCCGCGCCCTGTGAACCTGGTCATCATCCAGCACACTGCCACGCCGACCTGCAGCTCGGACCAGAGCTGCAAGGCCTCCGTCAGGAGCATCCAAGACTACCACATGGACAGCCTGGGCTTCTGGGACATTGGGCCCTCGTATGTTTATTATATCACTCCACACCTTTTTTTTACGGTTTTTAAGGAAAAAACTGAACCCTTATAGGATCACTTTGTTGTCCGTCTGTCCGTCTGTCAAGATCCTTTTTCTCAAAAACGCGTAGAGGTATCAAGTTGAAATGTATTGTAATACTAGTTGCGCCCCGCGGTTTCACCCGCGCAGTGATGATGGTGATGAAAAAATATGTCACTCTCTAGCTCTTGAACTATACCCATGCAAAAAATCAGGTCGATCCGTTGTTCCGTTGCAGCGTGACAGACGAACAAACATCCATACGTCTATACATCCATACATACAAACTTTCGCGTTTATAATCTTACTAGGATACTTTTTCTTTTTTATAATTAATAGGCTTGCGTTTGACCACCATTACGCCTGATGTTAAGCGATGATGCGGTCTACGTTGGAGCACGCTACAACATTTCATCTTCATACCTCTACGTGTTTTGAAAAATCGTAGATCCAATTATTTGATAATACTCGGGTCTACGGTTTCTTTCAGCTTTGAAAAAATCCTGTCTGATGTCCTGGGGCCTTACGGACAACAGCTAATTGCGGCACCTAATCCGCTCAGTTGGAAAATCGAACGACCCCAAACCGCATCAGGGCGCGATAAGGTTCACGTTCGCGTGATTTTCCAACTGAGTGGATTAGGTGCCGCAATTAGCTGTTGTCCGTAAGGCCCCTGTACTACTTTCTTAGACGTAATTACGTCTAGTCACAGAAGACATAATAGTGTCACTGGAAACAAAGATACACTCGAAAATCATATAAAAAACAGTTAAAAGAATATGTTTTCATATAGCATAATATATTTAAGAATGTTTTTATGGTAAATGTTATTACAGCAAACATATTTTTTTCTTATCTGTGATTGCAGCTTTCAAAGCCAAAAAAAGGTTGACTGGTTCTCCACAGGTGGAAAATTCGGAGTTTCGTTTAAAGGTCATGTATTTTTGTAGCAAAAATAATCCCAACAGTAACCTCTATTGTTTTTCCGAGTAAGAAGAACATTTAGGAAGTTCTCGTTTATAAGTTAGCGCCGATGAATTAACTAAATGTCGGAGAGAAAATAGACAAAGCGACTTTAGTACCTATTTGTTCGCTTTGGAATATGTTTGCAGTTACTTCATGACTTACTTGTAATATATGGTGGTCAGCCTAACTTTCTAGATGTTAAATAGGAATTTATTCACCTAATAAAGGTTTTCAAACTATGTTTAATAGCTTTAGAAAATCTTTTTGAATCGCCGATGACGAATGAGCTAGGTATGAAGGTTAGCACGCCGCGACCAAATTCTGTCGTCACTTTTTGTCGTATTTAGGGCTACGTAAACGCTGGCTGGTTTTTCTGTGACAAATTTTGTCACAGCGCACATCTACGCGCTGGTTAAGCAAATGAGCAATTTTTTTTTACCCAAAACGAGAAAGTACCTACATAAATTTATTTATTTTTATTAAATGTGTTTGCTTTTGGATCTCCCTCGTGATGAGATTAACAATGACGATATTATTATCTTTGGTGAAGAAAGATGGAACGCGCTTGTCCCGAAGTAACCTACTAACTGTTTGCAGGTTCCTGATAGGAGGCACCGGGAAGGTGTACGAGGGGTCAGGCTGGCTCCACGTCGGCGCTCATACTTACGGATACAACAGAAGATCCATCGCCATCTCGTTCATTGGAAATTTTAACGGTAAGTTATAATCATCATCATCATCAGCCAGAAGACGTCCTCCCCCTTTAACCTCCACAATGAACGACAGCCTGCGTTTTGCATCCACTGGATGCCTGCGACTCTCACAATGTCGTCGGTCCATCTAGTGGGAGGCCTCCCTACGCTGCGTCTTCCGGTTCGTGGTCTCCACTCCAGAACCTTTCTTCCGCATCGGTTATCGGTTCTTCGAGCGATTTGGCCTGCCCATTGCCACTTCAACTTGTGAATTTTAACAGCTATGTCATAGGTAAGTTATAATAAACTAACTAAAATAAAAATGAGCTAGTCAGATGAAGGAAACATCATGAGTGCTCTAAATATAAATTTTTGTAACGGTATCTATATCATGGCACATTGTAACTAACAGATAATAGTAATAGAGTCACTTCGTATTGTTCGCGTCATACATCAAAAGGGGAAAAAGCCTTCCAATTCAAAGATGAAAAAGTCTCAAGAGAGACGTCTCAAAAAGCATTTTGCCAAAATGTTTGCGGTGAACACAAATAGAATAAATATACACTTAGAAGTCGATGTTGTAGGTATTATCTATATTGTGGACATTCGGAAAAGCCATCAAAAAGGTACAAAATTCTAAATTCGTGTAAATTAATGTAATGTAATTTATGTAATTGTAGGTAAATTTCATGATAATGGAAACTATCCCCAAGAATGTCATCTTGCCGATTCTTAACTTTATAACGGCACTGTGGATGGCACAAATTCTTTAGTTGGTCTAGTTGGTAGTGAACCTGCCTTCTGAGCTTGGGGGCGTGGGTTCGATTCCCACCTAGGACAAACATTTGTGTGATGAACATTTGTGTTTGTTCTATATCTGGTTGTTTAATATATATTTAAGTATGTATTTAAACCTATATATGTATGTATATCAGTCTCTGGCAGCCATATCACAAGCTTTGCTTAGTTAGGGGTCAGTTGACCGTGTGTGCAAAAATGTCCCAAATATTTATTTATTATTTATTTAATTTGCTGATTCAAGAGCCTCTTTTGAGATCGAACGATGAATATAGTTATTTTGTTGTCAGGAAAGGGCTATTAGCTAGAAGTCGTAGAAATGAGGCTTCGCAATGTTTCAGAATACTTCATCTCTACATAGTATAAATTAAAGTCGCTTTCCGCGTCTGTCCGTCTGTATGTCTGTATGGCCGCTAACTCCTAAACCACGCAACGAATTTTGATGCGGTTTTCACCATCAGTTAGATACATTTTCACGGAACGTTTATATATATTATATAACTAGCTACCCACCCCGGCTTTGCACGTAAATTACACCCGTGCAAAGCCGGGCGGGCGGGTCACTAGTTAATCTTATAAGAAGAAAACAATTATCCACTAACTACTATTATTACAGATATGTTCTGTATTATATTTACAGCCGATTCACTAATTGTACTGAAATATTGCTTCAAATAACTTACATTATTTTTTGTGTTAAAATGTTTCTCACTATTTTAAGTTTTATTGAATACAGATGTCATGATCAGGCTTTTCATGTCATATTAACTTAGTTGGTGTAAATTTGATAAAAATTCTTATTTATGATATTTAGATGATTGAAACGTTATTTCAATCATCTATACTAATATTATAAAGAGGAAAGATTTGATTGTTTGTTTGTATTGAATAGGCTCCGAAACTACTGAACCAATTTGAAAAATTCTTTCACTGTTAGGATGCTGCACTATCCCCGGTTGACATAAGCTATATATCCCGGCTTCGCCCGTGCGAAGCAGGGGCGGCCTACTAGTATATTATTATACATGGTACATTTTATATCATCATCATCAGCTAGAAGACGTCCACTGCTGAACATAGGCCTCCCCCTTTAACCTCCACACTGAACGACAGCCTGCCTTTTGCATCCACTGGATGCCCGCAAAAAAAATATATAAATTTTATATGACCATCTTTATATAACACAGTTAATTAAGGTGGTCTCATTCCAATAAAAAAAAAATGATATTACAGGTTGTGAATTCTTTTCTGGAAGGTTTTAAAGTTTAGTAGTACTTACAACAAAGAATCCTTATAGAATTGATTGCCATGTCTGTTCAACCATCCGCGTCTGTCGGATATTATCACCTTTACATTTATGAAACGAAGGACATGAAATTTGGTTCCATAATAATATACCTAGTGTGATATTGTAGAGTAGATCCCAATAGTAATCGCTTCACGGTCACTTGGCCTGTATCACAAAGTTATGTGTCTGGCATGGCACATAACTTTGTTATAATATCTATCAATCGTGTAATTGGTATTTAACCATGCTAATTGAATATATTATACTAACTCAAATTACATTCATATTAAGGCTAGGGTAGATACTCCTATTCACTTTCGTCATAAAACTTTTAATGTTTTGCCCAAAGACAAAATTCGTTACGAAACAATGTGAATAGTTTGTCCCAGGCGTCCATTCAAAGGTTCTCTCGAATATTTGATTTCCACCAATCGATAATAGCTAAACATGTAAACGCTGAAACTGGAATAAAAAAGCTTTGTGACGCGACGTCAAGCGTAAATTGAGATTCTAAATGCTACATTTAACAGACTATACGGCTGAAAAAAATATATAGTTTTTTGAACAAAATTGAATCTTGAAATCTTCATCAATAGTTGTAGCTACAAATAATCGTTATACAGAGTTCGTCGACTTTTCGAAAGCTTCAAATATGAGTATCTACCTACCACAACTTTTTTAATACTCTAAATTTATACTTCTTGTGATGTATAGATTGTTAACTGGCTTATTACCTGATATTATGAAGGAGTACGTACATAATTATTGAGACTACGGACGGTAAGCGCAGCATAGGACGACCTTAGAGACCGCAGGGAAGCGCTGGATGCAGGCCGCTTCCAACCGGCCCTTTTGGAGATCGATGGGGAAGGCTTATCTCCAGTAGTGGACGTCCTACGGCTGAAGTGATGATGATGACATTATTATGTTTTTTAGTATTTTTATTACAAAATTTACTAAAAAAAGGTCGTCCGGTCTGACACTGAACTATATCCCAAACTATTTATTGAAATAAAATTCCAGTGCGATCCTAAAATTATATTATCTTGATCTGAATTTATTTATAATTGTATGGCCTTGATAAAATAATAGCTAGTACCATCTAGTACCTAAGAAATGTTAGCGAAAATTTTTCACATTATTAAAATTTAAACTGAAAGCTTTACAGTAGAAAATCTTCATTATTTATAACGTACCTATACATTTTCATCAAATAAACGGTAGTGGTTATATTATTCTCTTAGATTTTCACATCAAAGCTGGATTTAATAAGATTAGGTTGGATTTACAAAGCAAATCCAACAATAGTCTAATATTAACTACATAGTTGAAATATAACTTGTAAACTACAACAATTATAGCGTGAGTATTTATTCAAGTCATGCTAAGCTTCTAGATTTAACTCCAAGTATACTTTAAGTATTCTTAAGCACCCTAATAGCCAAATATGAATTAAGTTGGAGTGCATCAAGGGACCTCCCACATTTTTTGATGAACAATCCATTGAATCTGGATTGTTGGCGTTCTGATTCTATCAAATAGAGATTTATAGAAAAATAAGTTTCTCTAATAAATAGGAGTAGATCTGTATTTCTTATTAGAAAATGGCGGTTCAAAATTTTGGAAAATCGTAAAATTATCTACTTATCTCCATTTTCGTATTTTTTTTTTATTGTAGATAGGCTTGCGCTTGGCCGCCATCTCGTCTGATGTTAAGCGACGATGCGGTCTACGATGGAGCACGCTTGCCTAGAAGAAACCGATTCACTCTCGACTTGAAGACATCAGACTACTTACTTACTTTTTTACCTATCTCCATTCTTTTACCTAATTTTTTGTAAAACTTTTGGAGGGAAGTTTGAGAGTGGATAGCTAAGTGTTAATGGCGTCGATTTTGTCTCACCACTCACTAAATTAAACCAATCTGACAGGACTAAATTTATCTGCCTCTCTTTTTATTTTAGTGTGAGAGAAGGATGGCAACAATTTTAGAGCTGTCAAATTCAGTTTAGTTTAGTTCAGAATTGATGCCTTTATTGTGTGAATTTCTGTTATATCGTGTTATTCGTGTCTGTGACCTAATAAGTAATCAATATATATCAAAAACATTGACAATTTCCCTCGATTTCCAGATGGCGAGCCAACATCGGAAGCTGTAGCAGCCGCGAAAGCTCTGATCCAGTGTGGCGTGGAGCAGGGACACCTGGCTGCCAACTACAAGCTGGTCGCGCACAAGCAGCTCGTAGCCATAGAGAGCCCTGGGAGATACCTGTACAATCAGATGCGCCGCTGGCCGCACTGGCAGGAAAATGTTGACGATATTAAGAACTAGCTACTTCTGGGACTTTTAAATGTGACACTGACTTTAACATTTTGTATTGCAATTGCCAAACCAACAGGCGCTCAAACAAAAATATTCATTTTATTTATATTACACGGGAATTACTCCACCCACCTACAAGATGGACAGACGACCTAGAAGAGACCGCAAGGAAACGCTGGATGGAGGCCGCTTCCAACCGGCCCTTTTGGAGATCGATGGGGGAGGCCTATGTCCAGCAGTGGACGTCCTATGGCTGAAATGATAATGATGGGAATTACTCACCTATGATTGAGCCGGTTACTTCGACTCCAGCAAAGCGAGACGCAGCAGCGCGCGTGCATTTACCTTGAAAAATGTGGTTGAAATCATAGTCGAAGTAACTGGCTCAATCATACGTGAGTAATTCCCATGTGATAGAAATAAAATGTGTGATAACCACGTCAGTTTCAATAATAATAAATATTCATATTATTGGCTCTGGTTAAAAATATACTGTTAAGGCTGCGCTCAACAGCCGGAAGTATCTCTTTCGCAAGTTTTCAAAATGTTTAAGGTAAAACACCACTGTGATGGAAAAGTGCTGTGGGCTATATTATTAAGTTTATTAATCTAACCACTTTATTTTTACATTTTATATTATCTGTTTGATAATAAATAATATGATGCAATTTTATACTTTTTAATATTGACGTCTGACGTGCTACTAGTTACCACGATGATGGAGATCGAACTGAATTAGGGGGACACGCTAGTTGGAGCATCGATCCAACTTAAGATAGGTCACAGATATGCAATGCGAAGTAGGTGAACTCACATGGTTATAATTATCCTGAGTAATTACCTCGTGTATCTGCATTTGCACTAATAAACAAAGGAAATAATAACCCAACAAATATGAGTAGAACTCGCGATCTGAGGGTTCCAGTCAACGAAACGATAAGAACGCGACACCAGACAAAAAAAAAACAAAAAACACAAACTTAACTTTGTAGTGAACAATAAGGTTTTTACTATATACCAACTACAAAATGTAAGTTTGTAATAGCAAAACAATATTTTTCAACTATAACTTCAAATTTCAATTTTCCGATTTTTCCTTTTATACGTGCTGTGTGACCTTGCCTTTTATCAAATTTCATGATTCTGGCTCTACGAGAAGTACCCTATAGGTTTTGGTTCCATTGTGAAATTGCAAAATATGCGACATAAACGGTCATAATTATCTTTTGATCGCGTTGACTTACAAGTTTGATTTTTTCACAGCTAAAAAAAACTAGACTCGATTATTTGGTATAAATTTCAACTTGATTATCTTAATGAGTTCTTGAGAAAAAAAGTTCTTGACAGACTGACTACAGTGATCCTATGAGGGATCCTTTTTTTTGAGGACGCGAACCCTAAAAATACAACAACAAATTGTTAAAAAATATTTAATCATGTTACTTGTTTCATTACACATTTTTTTGTTTCCAAACCAAATCCAGTTTTGTATATCTTCAGCAGAGATGAGTTGTGACGTCATTCCTCGCCGTCGAGGAGTTGCAACCTGACTTCGTACTGGGACCTGTACCAGATCCACCAGCTCAGCGCGTGACGAGTGGCGGCTGACACTATCCAGCAGTAGTAGCACACCTGTACCAAATATACTTCGCACTTTTATCCTCGTAAAATTTTGATGGAGAGAGCTAAGTTCGGAGTATCTTTGCGTGATAGAATCCGAAACGTGAATATTCACAAAATAAACAGAGTCTGGGACTCTGGTGACATAGCTAGTTGAAGTGGCAATTGACAGGTCACATCGCTCGAAGAACCGATAACCGAGAGGAAAGAAAAGTTCTTGAGTGGAGACTACAAACTGGGAGACGCAACTAGATGGACGAAGACATTCGAGAATCGCGGGCATCCAGTGGATGCAGATGGCAGGCTATCGTTCAGTGTGGATGTATAAGGAGAAGGCTTATGGTCAGCAATTCAGCATCCGTCAGCCGTCTTTGGGCCGCAGCGGGAAATAATAATTTTCATTGATTTTATATAGAAATCCGCCTAGTTGCCCCCCGGCATAATGTGCGATACTTTATATAAAACTAGCGGTCCGCCCCAGCTTCGCACGGGTATAGATTATAGCCTATGTCATCCGGGGATAGTGTAGCTTTACGTCAGTGAAAGAATTTTTCAAATCGGTTCAGTAGTTTCGGAGCCTATTCAATGCAAACAAACAAACAATCAAATCTTTCCTCTTTATAATATTAGTATAGATATAGATATATGATAGCGATTTTTGCAGTGCGCTCCAGCCCGCTGCAGTCCGTCTTAATGTGCTCGATCCTTAAGTAGACGTTACTTACAAGTGTCATACAGGCCAGCACGAAGGTGGAAGCTAGCGGCCAGGGCGTGCCGTGAGCTTCCTGCGTCATCAGACCAGCCAGCGTGCGGCCAGACAGCCAGGCAGCCAGTACGGCCAGCGGTGACATCAGCATTATACCCAGACTGTCCACCATCAGCTGGAACCACGACAATCACATCAGGCGGATGTTCTAATGATGAAGTTAAACATCTGCTCTATACATATGCCGTGAGAAGGTCTAAAGCTCTGGGTGTAGAGAAACCGCAAAAAGGTGTATGCTAATAACAATACGTACACCATATGTAGTTTGTTACTAACATTCATTAACAATAGAGTTTACGTTCTAGTATATTACACTTGTTACTAACATACAGTAACAATAGAGTTTACGTTCTAGTATATTACACTTGTTACTAACATACAGTAACAATAGAGTTTACGTTCTAGTATATTACACTTGTTACTAACATACAGTAACAATAGAGTTTACGTTCTAGTATATTACACTTGTTACTAACATACAGTAACAATAGAGTTTACGTTCTAGTATATTACACTTGTTACTAACATACAGTAACAATAGAGTTTACGTTCTAGTATATTACACTTGTTACTAACATACAGTAACAATAGAGTTTACGTTCTAGTATATTACACTTGTTACTAACATACAGTAACAATAGAGTTTACGTTCTAGTATATTACACTTGTTACTAACATACAGTAACAATAGAGTTTACGTTCTAGTATATTACACTTGTTACTAACATACAGTAACAATAGAGTTTACGTTCTAGTAATATTACACTTGTTACTAACATACAGTAACAATAGAGTTTACGTTCTAGTATATTACACTTGTTACTAACATACAGTAACAATAGAGTTTACGTTCTAGTAATATTACACTTGTTACTAACATACAGTAACAATAGAGTTTACGTTCTAGTAATATTACACTTGTTACTAACATACAGTAACAATAGAGTTTACGTTCTAGTATATTACACTTTGTCACTGCATTTACGTATATTCTCTAATAGAAACGTTACTGGATCGCAAAACAACGGTACTTTTATTACAACTCCTATAAGTATCATCAACTTAAAATAGTCGCTCGTTTCGAACATCGAGCGTACAAATACCACACGGCCGAGTAATAGTAAATTATATTCTGGCTTTGAATAGAGTAAAGAAAGCTTCACACCGGAGGCTTCACTTTGATTTCCTCTTCACTAGGATTCCCTCAATCCAGGATGCCATGGAACAAATATACGCGGACTCGGACACCTGACACCCAGCCCCAGAACGGATAAAAGTAATAATTCATCATTGACCTCAGACTCCTGTCAAGCCATTCACACCGGTCGTATTACCTAAACTAAATCCTTTGACCGAATTGCAAACCTCCCCTGAATTCTGTTAAAAACTATCTAAGTTAGAAAAAATACTCAGTAATTAACATTGCAGTACACAAATAGAACTCGTTTCTATGTAATTTTAATAAATACGACGTCTTGTCGGCAAAATATTCTAAATGTTTTACATGTTGGAATTTTTATCATCCACATTCTGCTTACAGAGTAAATCTCGCGCGTTCCAGTGATATATGCGCGCAGTATGCAATAAACCCACCGGGAACGTGGCGCGAGTGCGCCTTACTCAATATTAATATGAAATATGCACCACGATGTCACGATGGGCAGGCCACATCGCTCGAAGAACCGATAACCGATGGGGAAGAAAAGTTTTAGAGTGGAGACTGCGAACCGGAAAGCGCAGCGTAGGTAGGCCTCCCACTAGATGGACCGATGACATTGTGATAGTCGCTGGCATCCAGTTGATGCAAAAGGCAAGCTGTCGTTCAGTGTGGGGGTTAAAAGGGGAAGCCTATGTTTAGCAGTGGACGTCTTCTAGGAGATGATGATGATGATGCAGCACGATGGAGAACTTACCTGCTTGGCGTTTTGACTGAGGATCCACATGAGCAGCGCGCGCGGCACGCCGTACCGGTGCACACGCCGGGTAGTGTACCTGGTGCCGCAGAGTTCGCATCTCGACTTCCCCGACTCCGTGAGCCACCTCTCCAGGCACTTCACGTGCACCCTGCCCACGGTGCCTCGACACGAGCACGCGGATATCAGCTGCCCAAGCTCCTGCGACATACTGTCGCCGCCGTGACAAATGCGACACATATCGTCCGACGAATTATCGCTTTGTCTTTCGTCGTCTTCGATCGTGTCCACTACATTTGCCACGTTATTTTCGCACTCTTTGGCTTCACGTCCCCAGTCGATCACCTCCGTTCCGACACTGAAACTTTGCTTATCGATGTCGTTTGTCCTATTCTGAGTGTCTAAGATTCTGATCCCTAATCGACGCTTCGGACTTCTCACTTTGATGCGATGCTGACGTTGATACTTCTCTCGTTTGATTGGCGTTCTATCCCGAGTTGCCGGTCGCGTCATTCTATTTGACGGCGTTTCACTTTTCTCTAAAAGCTCTTTGTAGTTTTTCCAAGGCTCGGCAAGGTCTTCCGAGGTGTACATTAGGTTGAACAAGTCTATGTTACTCGAACTGGCCGTAACGTCCTTATCGACTGTAGTGTTTGACCGCTTCTTGACAGTTACCATCGAAGTGGAGCTCTCACACTCCGATATCAAGTCTGCGTTGTTTGTGTTCCGAGAGCTGTTAGGTGTGATTTTGTTCTTAGATTTGGAACATTTTAGAGCTACCGGGTTGCTATTCGTCGATTTAATTTCCGTTTCGGGATCTGGGCCACTGAAAACATAACGCATACATTTCGAAGAACATTTCAATGCCATCATATTGTCTGCTAAGGCTTTTATTTCCGTTTCGACATCTGGGCTGCTGAAAAAAAACGGAAAATTCGACGTTTTTGTTGCTTTTTTGCAAAAAAAGGTGATAAAAGAAATAAAAACGGTATATTGGAAAAATAAACATAATAAAAACATTTTTTTACCACTAAACTTCGTGTTAGTGGTAAAACTGATGATGGAATGATCAATAGGTAATTTACATACTTTATTTTTGAAGAACAATAAACGGTATTATAGACCTAATAACATTATAATATTGAAGCTATATGATTATTTACGGGATATTTACCGTGGTAAGGTTGTGGAATGTGTGGTTGGGAGCTCATTCCACAACCTTACCACGGTAAATATCCCGTAAATAAACATATAACTTTAGTGAACAACCGTGATAGTTTAAAACAGTGTTTTATTATAATAGTATTTTTAACACAGTATGGTTGGTAACCCTGGTTACATTTTATCCTCCTTAGTATTTGGGACATTTTTCCGAGTTGAGTATTATACCTACTTTCTCGAAAGTATTTTTTTGTATTTAATGTGTTGTTACACACTTTAGGATTTCATTTAGGATTAGGACCTACAATAAAAGAAAGCCATTGCTGCGTTTTAGGCTGCAGAGAAGAGTTCACTTGTACACCGACTACTCATATCAACATTGATGTCAACGCATCAAAGATAATTTATAACCACCAACGTTCCGAGAGTAACGGAACTAAATGCGCTGTGCTGCGACAGCCAGCTATGAGAGATGGTCACAAGTCTCCCTTTGTTTGTTTTCGTCATCGGTATATTTGAATTCATTGGTTTTCGTCAATAACAAGAGGCAGAATCAGAGACTGGTGTTTATTTTTCAGTAAACGTAGGAACTGTTTATGAGCACAGGTACCAGGGTAGCATAGACTGTTAGTCTTTCAGTATAGTAATTACCAAAGATATAGTCACAGAATTACATATAGGTCAATGGATATAGTATAGTATGAAATCTTTGTTAATCTTAGAACAAGGTATTGTTTTACCTGATTTGCACGTCATTATGAGGTTTGGATGGCTCTCTGGCCGTTATTCCGTTACGAACGGAAAACTTACGGCGTCGAGAGTTGGGCATTTCACTGAAGATTTGATCGGTTTTACTAGTTAAAAGTTTTTTAGAAAAAAATAATTGTTTCACGCAAAATTCATTTTTGGCAAGTATTGTTGTGACATAAAATATTATTGTTTTTTTTTTTATTATTCTTGTTGATATATTCAGTATCGCACGAAAGAAGGTTTATAAGGATATGCATGCATACTGTTTGAAAAAAATCCTTTTTAGCGGTAAACAAATCAACATGAGTAGTATATAATTGGGGTTTCTGGATCAAAAGTACTTCAAATAGGCCCAGTTATAAACAACTAAATCTATTCACGCCATCTATTCAAATAGATGAATAAAGTAGTTATTGAATAGAGAAATAATTTATAAAAAACGATAGTTTTCGATAAGAAGTCATACCTGGCGCAGAGAAGCGCCGGTCTTCTTATCAAAACTCTCGTTTTTTATAAATTATTTCTCTATTCAATAACTACTTTATTCATCTATTTGAATAGATGGCTGAATAGATTTAGTTGTTTATAACTGGGCCTATTTGAAGTACTTTTGCTCCAGAAACCCCAATTATATCCATGTGATGAGAAAATACTACTTCGCCAACAGCAAACAAATCGGAAACTGATGCATTTTCATCAACGGGTAGGGAACTGGTGTGTTTCAGCACCAGTTCAACATAGCAGTTTACCATGGTTGTCTACATCAGTTCATCATATTCATCTAGAGTTATTTATACTCTGTATGCATTTTTATGTTCTGAACAATAAAGATATTGTATTCAATCAATCATCAACTTGCTAACTGTGTCTTTTCATATAGGTATTTATTTTAAGTAGCCTCCATTATTTATAAATAGTTCTTTTCAAATTAATGAAATTATTTATGTATGTATAAATTTTCGTAATTAATTATAGCTTACAGGCGCGGGTAGGTATAATTAAAATAATCAATTTATTATGTACTTAACTTTATATTTTCCATATACCACTTATTTAACATGGTTACATTTTTCATTGCACAAAAATTATAACCAGGCAAGTGAAGTTCAATTGGTAACCTGTTTATTAAATTATTGAACAGTCTATCGTTTACCATAACCACACATAGAATGATTGAGTCAAAACATTTTCATATAATTTATACATTTCTCGAGTTAAAGTATATTAGTGCTATCTATCCAACTATTTTCCGTAATTGGTAATCCAAGCCATTTTACAAAAACTTGATTTTTTCGTCTTTTTATAACTTTCTCTACGAGATAAACATCATGGTGTTTAGTTTTTTGAAGTTCTTGCTTATAAAATGCGCCTAAAATAGGTTGATGTTTTCTATCTTCTAATAAATAAGTTACAGGATTAGTATTCTGTAAGAGAATTATTTTAAATATTTCTGTTGACCAATTAGGTGTGTACCCTTTTTCGAAACAGCCTTTGTATTTACTAATTCGAACAAAATCTCCTAAACTAAATTTATTTTTATATTTTGGTTTTGATTGAGCGAGGGCTATGTACCTTCTTAAAATTTTATTTTTATTCTTTTCGCTTATCTTTGCAGGTTGTTTTCCTATAGTTCTATGAACTGTGTGATTATATTTATTTACGATAGACTCTAATATACCACCAATCCATCGATAACTCCCTTGAAGACTAAACTGTTTATAAAGTTTGCTCTTCAATGTTCTTATTAGTCTTTCTACAATTGAAGCCTTTTTTGTAGAGTATGTAGAATAATGATTTATATTGAAATGTTGTGTTATTTTTTTAAATTCATTATTATAAAACTCTTTTCCTAAATCCGTTTGCAAGTTCTTCGGATTACGCCCCCTTTTTAATATAGAGTTAAATGCATTGGAGACTATTTCTTTGGTTTTATTTTTTAAAGGAACAGCCCAAGCAAATTTAGAGAATGAATCAATCACAATTAAAACATATCTATAGTCTGCGTTTTCTTCCGAAAAAGATTGCATATCTATTAAATCAGCTTGCCACAAATCATCGATATCTTTTAAAATAACATGTCTTCTGGGAAAATGTATTCTTGCATTTCTATGGATTTCATTTACTACGTCCTTTTTGCTCATGTTTAGTCTTTAATAATTCACATATTTTTTCAAGCTTTGTTAATCTCTCATTCATTGCTATAACTCGTTCATTTAGAGACGAATAGCTTCTTGTATAATCTGCAAGTTGGCTGTCTACATACTCTTTTGTACAAGCATCAAATGATTCAATGGGTGTCAATAGATTTCTTATATTTTTATGCTGTACATCTAAACACTTATCACTCTCTGACAACTTAAAGTGACACCATGGGAATGTAATTGGTACTTCATTAGTTTTTTTTTTCGTTTAAATATATTTAGCCCGAATTTATCAACATCCATGTTCGATAAACAGATCACTACTAAGTACGTCAATCGTTTGAAACTGCTTTTATGGTTTTATTATACCAGCTTCTTTCAGTTCTTCTATTATTGAAATAATTTCATTGTCATGATTACAATTGCCAGCGTCTCTTGAAGCAACCAAAAGTTTAAGTCTTTCAACTAATTCGTTGGGATCATCCCAATAAATTAAATCAGTATTCTTTTTATACATTTTCAGACTTGGTAAACTACCTCCAGATTTCGTTGTAATTTCATAAAACATTGGTTTTATAATTTCACGATATTTTACACCTTTATCACCCCTTATTTGTTCGTTAGGGTTATAATTTCTTTTATGAACACTCGTATTTACCAAAATATCTTTGTAAATAAGTTTATCTTCCTCAGTAATTAATTTTAAATCTGGTGTTTTATGTAATAAAACCTCTTTTAAGCCAGGAGTTAATTCATATGGCACACCATCAATTGTTATACATGTCTTTTCATAATCGTCATCTTTAACAGTAAATTTTGCTATTGAATTTCCGATAAAAATTTCATGACCCTTTTTTCTTACACCGAAAGGTATATTCATATTTTCATATAAATCGGCTAAATCATTTTTACTTAGTGATGTTTCCATAAACTCCTTGTTATTATACTTAAACGCTTCATCAACATCTTCTTTGTCATAGCTCTTTAACGATGAAATACTTTCATCCGAATCCACAGCATCTTCAAATTCAGATGATGGAAAAGATGTGTTATCAACGCTTTTACTTTCATTTTGTCGTTTATACATTTGATGGTTGTTATCCACCAGAACTTGCAAAGGTGCTGTTATAGGCTTAAACATTTTATTCATTTTTAAATTTGTATTTTGTTCTTCATCTCGCATTTGTTTCATCTTGTGTTTTATTGAATTAACCGATTTAATTAGCTGTTTTTTGATATTGTGTTCCATGATTTACAATCTTAGCAGAAGTAGAAACCACTGGTATGTTAGAAGTAACTAACAGTGATGAGAAAATAAAAATATTTCGACTTATATGTACCAATGAGATATGACACAGACTATGTAGTGTAATTAGTTAAAAGAAATAAAAGTGTCGAATGCTTTTCTATATCTTCCATTGTCAAGTTCACACTCTTTATTAACTATTAAAAAATTGTGTGGTTTATGCCATATACTAGAACACATGTTCTTGAATTGTAACCAATTCATGTCAGTGTTAACATGTTCTCTATAAATATGCTTTAAATTAATGTCATCCTGCTTGAATACTATCAGAAAGTTTACATTGTCTCTTAATAATTGTTTCGGAATTTTGGAATATGTTTGAGACAAATAAAAGCAATCTATCTGCTTATGCCTACCCATAGAAAAGTAATTACGAATGTTAGCCTGATTTTCACAAGCAATGTCATCAAATATAAAAACAGATTGTGATAAAGCTTCGTTAGGATGAATAACATATTTATCATCACTGATTGTAAAATATCTAACTCCTGGAACTCTTTTCAATACTTCATTCAGGAACTGGTATTTTGGTTGAAATGTAGTTTTTGAATACAAGTAAACGTTTCGAAATTTCAGCCCATTTTCATGCATTAGTAATGACAGCATTACATTAGTCTTCCCACAGTTGGATGGTCCACATATAATACATCGAATCCGGTTGGGTAGAAGCAAACTATGGTTTACATAATTGATAGAAGGTTCTAAATCAATGGCTTGTACTTCTAAGGACAGAGGTTGCTTAACCAACTTCATGGTAGCGTGTGAAACACTAAAAAAAGCCATCCTTTATATAAAGAAATATTATGGTTCCTAAATAGTTCGGTAAGGCAATGAATAAATAAAATGTTCTTAGATATTTATAATTTTTTTATTTATTATCAAGCTTAATAAAATATATGGTACACTTTACACGCTTATTATGTAATGCACTCATCTATTATGACTTTATAAAATATTTTAACTACAGAATCAAGACATCTCCATCCATACAATACATCTTAGATTTTAATCGATATTATTTTTTCTGATAGGTAATTCTCCTACCACGTTCAAGGGTAGCTGGGTCTAAAACGTAACTTTCTTAGTCCATGATATAAAAATATCAACAGCTACCCTTTTCAAAAATGTGTTATTATGTATGATGATGATGTTGCTGATGAACACACCTTCAAAATACAGTGTCACAATGTCCCCAAGGTAGCGTGTTAACTTGATTTGGAAGAATTTGTCTCTTATCATCGTTTCTATTCAAGACTAGCTTGTTAACTTCCTGCGTATATAAAACATGCTTTATGGATTTTATCATGTTCATTTTGCATCTCAAATTTGTATTTTTTACGAGTGTTTCATGATAATCTGTTAAGTTGAGCTTTTTAGTTACAGTTTTTGATATACCTTTCGCTTTTTTAATTTGAACCTTTACGCTTTTTATACAATAAAGTTTAGCTCTTAGTCCTATAAATTCAGCAATCACATCACCGCCTAATTCATCCTTGAACAGCAATGCGATTCCGTAAACTTATCTCGCTTGCGTGAGCGCTAGTCTCGCGGTGAGATGTCCGATTGGTATTCTGCAAAAACCACCCACGACAAAAGCCGACACTAGCGCCACCCGAGTGACGGCGCAAGGGCAAGTAACTACACACGAGTGATCAAGCTCGAGACTTTGACGTTTAATTGGTATTCCGCAGCTAAATCTAGCGCTCGCTCGCATAGTCACCTCACCCAAGAATTCGAATTGAAGTGTCAAATAAAAAGTTAGTCATTTGTAAGTGAATATTGCGTGAGTTTATAAATTAGTTTTTCCAAAACAATTTATTTGATTGAATACTAAGTTTTTGTGCCAATAAGAAGGTAAGCAAGTGTAATAGAGATATTCATTCTTGTTGGAATCTGTTAAGAAATAGCTAAAAGTGTGTGATTGTACTTATTTGATGTTTGTTTGTTTTCCAAGAATGTCTCGTGGTTTTCTGCTGCTGAGTAGTCTAAAAGAGGCCAAGGATTTAGACATAAGCGAAAGCCGTCGTCAATCATTTGGTGTGCGAAAACTTCGTCTCCTAACTCGCGATGAAGAGTATATAAAATTATACTGGCTTTCAGAGTCACTAATTGATAGCCTGGAAATAGACCTACATCCTTATCTAGTAAGAAGTCAAAGATGTATTTCAATGAGGACAAAGGTATGACTATTACAGATATATTAATCAAGTTTTGAAAAGTTTAAATCGACATTATTTTTACATTAACAATCTCAAACTTTTCAGATACTTTGCGCGCTATCATTTTTAGCTAACGGTAGCTACCAAAAACAAGTGGGGAGAAATGTAAGTGCATTTCTTTCGCAAGCATCAACAGCATTTTGAGTTCGCAGAAAACCTCTTGCTACGTCTTGATTCCTCTCTAGGTTGTCGAGTAGCAGTTCTATTTGAGCTATATTCGGATGGACAGAACGTTCACTAGTGTGGCTGAAATTGGAATTAATGATTATTAATATTGTAAATACATGTACTAAGATACAAAAAAATTAAATTGAGTTACATAACAGAAATATAGCAAGTTGTACGTAACGAAATACTGTTTTCTTACCTCATCTTGTATTATATTTTCTCCCCTTTTGTCTTGTTTTAAATAAATTGTACAACTCTGTATAACGACTCACGGGACTCTCGTTATAAAACAAACTAGTTAAGTGTTTCTTTATAAACATAGCGGAGAACTTTTGGAAATGCAATAAAAAATTAAACACTTATGGTCGAGAAGGTAATAACTTAAAGTTACAAGTGGTGTGTCTGACGAAGTCGCTGTTATCTCGATAGCTCCGGCTAGTTTAACTTAACATTCCACGTTTAATGTGAGAGTTTTTGTGGTATAGTTTGGTTTTAAATCGAAACATCCGAAATAAATACAACTTGTTTTGTTTTGTTTACGAAAATACACCGATTTTTACAAAGTGAATTTAACGTCATACTTTTTTTTCTGGCGCTGACGCTCGCTGCGGCAAAAGCCGGCCACGTTATTCTGCCAATATTGTAAAAAACATATTTTCTTGTGTTCTACCATTAACTCAACCCATATTTTGATGTGATATTGCATTATGTCCATTAGTATACTCTATTTTAGTAAAATATCTCACATAAAACGTCATAATTAGGAAATAATTAAAATACGGTAAATTCCGATAATACCGATTCGATTAAAAACGGTGTGTGTCATGCACTAGTAAACTCACCCAAACTTTATGAGCGTCGATTGATCACTTCACTTCGCCCCGTGGCACGTGATTTCTCGGAATACCAATTTGGGTGAGGTGAGCGCCAGAATCGAAGGGAGCGCGGATCACTGGGTGAAGCTCACTCAGTGAGGCACATATTACAGAATCGCATTGCAGACCGGGAACTTTAGCATTAGCTATGGGTATATTGAAAGGATTATTAAGTTTGAAATTACTAGTATCAAATACAGACAAATCTTCTTTCATGTCTTCATAAAAATCATTGGTGTGAATCAAATACAGTAAGCTGTCTGTGTCGGTGTAGCATAATTCTACGTTGTTTTTATACTTCTTTTTTATAAAATTATAGTGGAACTGATAAAGGTGAGTCTTTGCATATTCCAGTACACTGAACCCAATATAGATGGGGCGATCTAGCTTTATTTTTTCGTGTTTAAGCTGGATTGCAGCAAAGTTTTCAGAAAATATCGTTGCACTGTGAAAGTTTGGATTTGTAATAAGTACCTTTGCGCCGATTACTTTATTCGTTTTGTTATTACTATCACTCCATTGGGTGACCAACTTCACATTTACATGCTTTCTTTTGTTCTCGATAGTTTTGCCGAAAATAGCATTGTTAAGTAATTTGAAGAAATCTTTTTCAAAAGCAGACGAAGATTTTTGACGTAACTGAGTATTCAAATCTATGTACTTTTTTAAGTAATTATCTTGACGAAAGCTTAAAATTTTATGAATTTTTGTTAGTAGTAATCCATGTTTAATACATTCTTTTAAATGTGTATAATGGATTACATAATGATATTTATCATAGAGATTTGCTATCAGTTTGGGATTTTTACCACCAGGCGGTATGAGTTTCTCACTTGCGAATGGTAAATCGCTGTGAAAACCATGTAAGTAATCACTATATTTCAAATCAACTTCAAGAATGTATCCATAATCATCATCTTCTCGTGTATTCATAATATCAAAATCATTAATTTCGCTATTATTTAAAAATCGGAACTCTGCAATAGGCATTTTTTTTGTCATAGCGTATCCGTATAGATTGTTACAATCAAGGTATACTAAAAAAGAAGAATCTTTTCGTTCATCATAATGGGGAAGGTATTTATTGTTTGCTTTTGCATGTCTAAGTGAACACTGAGCTAAACCTCCACGAATACCTTTCTCGAGTAACTGATAAATTTCTATATCATTAATTAATTCCAAATGTACTTTTGAACATAACAACATTGAATCCCAACTAAGACCAGGCGAGGTCATATAATAAGCTGGATCTAATTTATAATATCGTAAACATGTATTTCGAAAATTCTCAAATATATCACAAAGAATTAAGACATCACTTTTTAAATACAAATCTGTGTATTCTCCAAGCGAGTGAATATTAAATATATTCCAAACATGTAAAGCTCGAGCATAGTCTTCGTCTGATATATGCTCTTGTGTTAAACTATTAAAAAACATATTTTTTTCTGGGAGTTTATCATTCTTATACTTTGACCATGAGTCTACATAATCATATGGATAAACTCCTTTCTTCTGCATTAGATCAAATTGATCTTTCTTTGTAAACTCTTGAGATAAATGTATAAAGTCTTTCTCGCATAAGGTTTTACACAAATTATCTAAACTCGAGCTGAGAAATTGAAAAGAGTCCAAAAATTTTATTTGAATGGTCTGTGGTGAGTTTTCCGTAGTCAAATACTTTGTTATACTCAAGTATTTTTCCTTTGTTTGGGGTATAATTTTAATTTCACCCTTATAGTTAGCTAATTCTTTTATAAATAGGTGGCTGTCATAACCGGATAAATTGTGAAAGACCACTGGTACGAAGGGGCAAACTCTATACAATAGATTACATTGGTTGTGAGCTGCTCCTCTGTATTCACCCGTAATATGATCATGATCCATCACTTTATCATCAAAGAGGAAGTTATTACAGATGTGACATACACTTTCCTTTTGATATTCTTCCTGCTGGTGTTTAGATAATTTTAACATCGATTTTTTACATTGTATAATACTACTTATCTCTGTCACATCTCTGATTAGATACTCTATGAAAACTTTGGCACAGTCGGAACCCCTATACGTTACATATTTATTCAGGCTTGAATCATGTGAACAGCATATGTAATACCCGAAACAAGAAGGTTCGTGTTTTTTAATCGTTTTCGTATTAATACTCAAATCATTATTTTCTGGACAATTAATTAGAATGCTTTCAAAATCCGCATATATTACAAAGTTTATTTTCTGTTGCCTTTCGTAGTGTTCAAATTTTAGTACGCTATTCTTTGGCGGTAAAACCGATAACACTTCAGAACAAGAATGTGTAGTATACTTAGAAACACTGGAAAAAAATTGCAAGCAATTTTCACACAAGTACATTTTGCCTTTGTGTCCGGAAATTTGTCTTCGTACAAGTTTCAAAAGATCTTTTATGAGACAGTAGTGAAACTTGCCACTTTTTTCTATGTACAGCAAGTTCACATGATTAGATTTTCTTGAATCAGACTTGTACAGAGGCCCAGTTACATTACACTTATTACTTAATCCATAGATATTTACACTCACATCAGAATTGTTTTTTTCTAAAATTCTTACATCACTTAATGTGGGAGGAAAATTCATGCCCTCGATATTTAATACGTTACTATAGTGTGGATAAGAACTTACCCTACAAGCATTTCGCTCGCGTGGGTGTAAGGCAGCCACTATAGACCATAACAGGCAGTGATTATCATTATTCTGTATGTTTATACAACTTTTTGTGTTTTTAACTTTGGCTGGTAAATCAATATAAGAACCACCTCGCATAGGGCAGTATTTGTTAATATTGATTTCTAGATGACTTATTGATAAAAAAGACCACCCAGACTCACAGTGCTCAAACTCTGTTAATTTCTGTTTTATCGTGTTTAATGCATCCATATATTTCTCTTTTAGATCCGTATGTTTTAAAATAACAGTATTTTTAGTATTAAAAGACTTGAGCTGCTGTTGGTCTGAATGTGGTAATATAAAATTAGCAAACAACTCTATATTCACTTTTAAGCAGCTATGTTTTGATTGAATCATTTCAACTAGTTTTGTCACATATTTCATACTGTCATATAAAAATGCTTCAGGTGTCTCAAAGTGTACTTCATACGGATTCAATCGGTATGTAAGGATTCGATTCTTAAATGCTGTTGCAATAATCTCAATATTTTTAAATACAGTTTTTAATAAGCAATTTGATTTATGCACATTACTTCTCAAATGATACTTGAATTCAGATTTTCGTAAAATCTGTTTACATTTGTGGCATAATATGGTTTCATTGCTTTGTGACTGATACTCGACATCACTGGTTGGGCTCGCTGTAATAAAAAAAAAATACAACATAATTAAGACAAGGAAATGATATTTATTCAATTTAACTTAAAACTACGATTACATTTTGATTACATGAGTATACAATTATAAAATGATAAATGAAGTATAAAAATTAAGTATCTATTATTTTTACTAAAAATAATTTGATATGAATGTGGGTGATATGTTTTTAAACTCTTTTCTACTAGAACATATAAATTTTGTTAAATTGCTCCAGACTTCTGTGTTGTCATTAGTTTTATATTTTAATGACATCACAGCCTGCCGCCACCTATTCATAGGAGCAATTTTTTCGATATCCGAGACTTTGTATACTTTTAATTCGATATAATGCGTCCCCTCTTTATCGGGAAAAATTTGTCGAGAGACGCCGTTGGCTAACCTTCTCGTTATAGTAGATACCAAAGCGTTTGGTTTTTTTGAAGATGAAGCACAGGCCGCTTCCTGCGCTTCATCTTCACTATCCGTACCAAATAATTCCCTAGCCGTCGGCCGGGAGACAGGGTGAATCTGGGTTTTCGTTTTCTTCGAAACTCGCTGCGCGCTGCGCACTGGTGGGTCCGAAAGGCGTCGTGATGAATCCTTTGCAGTTTTTTCCTCCCGCCGT
The DNA here is from genome assembly GCA_932305915.1 of Agriopis marginaria. Taxonomy (NCBI): domain Eukaryota; kingdom Metazoa; phylum Arthropoda; class Insecta; order Lepidoptera; family Geometridae; genus Agriopis; species Agriopis marginaria. Next base: position 410,605 of record OW029923.1, read on the forward strand.
TTTGGCTTCTCTACTGGCTCCTCCGTTAAAGGCGGCATGCTTGAGCATGAAGAACGAGACTCGTCTCGGGATTGTTGCTTTGTCGCCTTCTTTTGAGGGCGAGTCTCTTCAATGCTTTCATCGGAAGAGCGCGATTCATCCCTGGATCGTTTCACTGCTTTTTTTGAATGGCGTGTCTCTTCAATTTCTTCTTCTGAAGGAAAAAGGTCGTCAGCGTTCGATGATTTTGACCTGAAAATAAGAAAAATAAACTATGAAATGATTTTTAAACTATATTATAGTTATTCTCTTTTTACACTCATATAAAATTTTAATACTATGAAATAAATTGTAACGACATGACTACAAAAAGATCGTACCCACTTCTAATAATGCTCGTTTGCTTTGAATTATTATAAACTCAATTGATTCACGGGCCTTTAGTTTTGAGATGCAACAGTGGGGGTGAAGCCAACAGGACAAGAGGCTCTGTTCAATATAAAATACTATTATGGAATGTGAATGGATATAAAACTATTGTACATAATAGGATTGACAATTGATTTGCTATTGTGGTGAGTGAGATGGAGTTGAATCAGTCTATGGTATGTGGTACTGTACGTCTATGTACATAATATGGTTACTAGGGTATTATTATTATTTAATAACTCGATACCTAAGTAAAAAAGGTCACATTAATTTGACTCTTTTAAAAAACTATCAGACTTGAAGTACTTACATTTTGTTTAATTTGTGGAATTGAATCACGCAGCACTGATGATTGAAAAACGAAGTGCAGCGTATAGGGCTGAAATGAAAAAAAATATGTTTTTATTCAGTTGTCAATACGAGCTTACTATTTATTATTTAGGAATAAGTTATTTTGGCTATTCATTCACTCAAGACAGTACAACTTTATCAAGACACAATTAATAATGAAGAAATAAAAAAATAAGGATGTCAGTAAGTTCGGAATACCTATGTAAAAAGTTGAAATTTTAATATGTTGAGAACATGGGATATTTCACTTATCAGAGTAGTCACATAAAGAAATTTTCTTCTATTATTTTTTATGTTTTTAAAATCAAAACATAAATATGCAATGATACTCACAATTTATTGAATAGATGACTTGAGTTCAATCCGACCGAGCAATCTGACACGCACCCACACACGAATGAAGATGACACTGAAAAAAACATTTAATAAATTTAAATATGTATAACAATTAAATAAAAAAGTGTTCTTTAGAGAATATGCAATTTGAACTAACAAATTGATGTCAAACATTCAAAGTCTTATCAAGATACAAATGATCAATGAATAAAATACTAGGGCAGCATGAATCAAATACAAAAGTTTAACGGATTTATAACTTCAAAAATGAGAACATTTTAATGAATCGTTAGAGTAATCACTAATTCAATTATATAGACGTTAATTTTCTTTTTATTTCTTAATCAAAACGTAAATATATAATAATAATAATACTCACAATTGATTGAATAGAAGACCAGACTGCAATCGTAACACTAGCACAAACACGCACAAAATACTTTTTCTACACCTGTTGTCCTTCAGGAAGCAATTACTGTACTGACTCAGGTTTTCTTAAGCTTTATATAAATATTAAGGATGTCAATGTGTACGTTCACATTGACGTTAGTGTTAAACAAAAATAGTTTGTCAGCAATTTTTCCATATCGAGCTAAATCAAACATTTTAAACTAGCTGCACCCTACAGTTTCACTTGCGACTTTTTGGTTAAAAATGGTACCTGTTATACATTATGATCTAGGTCTCAATACAATACCTCAATACCTTACGAAATCAATTCAACTATTTTGATATTTTAAAGACAAACAAACCAACTAGTATTTGCATTTTTATGTAAGGACAATTACCGCATTAACAGGACTGTTTAATCTGTGACACATACTTAAATAGTTCTCCGAAAATATTTAATCAATATGCAACTTTATTACTACTCTATAGAAAACAGTATTGTACCTACCGATATTTACAATTGAGATGTTTTGATAATCATTACTATAAACACAGACGGATCATCTGACGCCCGGCGCCTCGCTCAATGCATTCCTCCCGTTTAGGAAAACAACGGAATTATTTGGTTAGACATTTAAAAAATTGTCTAATTTTAGACCTTAAAGTCATTTTAAGCAATTATATAAAAGACAGATAAATTAATATTGTGAAATTATTATTTTTTCGACCTTTGCAAAGAACACAACTAACGGATTATGTCGGTAAGTTTAAATTATTTTACCTATTAAGTATAATAAATTAATTTGGCTATTTACATACTCAAATAATTTTATTCCTAGACATGATTTTAACGTAAATAGTAGTTCACTGTGTTGAATAGGTTTAATTAATTAAATACGTTAAAATAACTCACTAAGCTGCTTGTTTCAGGAATCTGGAGACCTATTCAACTTCTTGCCGAACAATCAAGAGAAATCGAGAAAAAGGCCACACCGAGATGACATGACTTACTCCTGCGTGAGAATGCCGTCGAAAGGAACAAAAATTATACGAATAGAGTTATATGACGTGGAAACAATACCTGAAGAATTATTAACATGCAAATGTAATGCTGATCTATGTGTACAACACGTCGTCAAAAACTTATACATGGATGATGTATATAGATCATTTAGAGATATAGTATCCCTTATAAAAGATAAAATCAATGTTACAAATTAACTTAGATTATAATTGTTAGCTTATTAAATATTAAATAATTATACTGAAGCATTAAAAAAAATGATATAATTGGGGTTCCTGTTTTTTTTTCGAAAATTTATACATACATAAATAATTTCATTAATTTGAAAAGAACTATTTATAAATAATGGAGGCTACTTAAAATAAATACCTATATGAAAAGACACAGTTAGCAAGTTGATGATTGATTGAATACAATATCTTTATTGTTCAGAACATAAAAATGCATACAGAGTATAAATAACTCTAGATGAATATGATGAACTGATGTAGACAACCATGGTAAACTGCTATGTTGAACTGGTGCTGAAACACACCAGTTCCCTACCCGTTGATGAAAATGCATCAGTTTCCGATTTGTTTGCTGTTGGCGAAGTAGTATTTTCTCATCACATGGATATAATTGGGGTTTCTGGAGCAAAAGTACTTCAAATAGGCCCAGTTATAAACAACTAAATCTATTCAGCCATCTATTCAAATAGATGAATAAAGTAAATATTGAATAGAGAAATAATTTATAAAAAACGAGAGTTTTGATAAGAAGACCGGCGCTTCTCTGCGCCAGGTATGACTTCTTATCGAAAACTATCGTTTTTTATAAATTATTTCTCTATTCAATAACTACTTTATTCATCTATTTGAATAGATGGCGTGAATAGATTTAGTTGTTTATAACTGGGCCTATTTGAAGTACTTTTGATCCAGAAACCCCAATTATATACTACTAACATGTTCGGTGTACTTTGCGATAAAGTTGTTGCACATTCTGATAAAGTATTAGATGTATCTGTAGTTGTATGAGATGTATATGTATGTGTTGAACACGAGTCAGCGTGAAGCTTAAGACATAATATGCGCCTAGTGTTGATATGACTGGGTATTTGTAGGTTTATCTTGGATAGTAGAGTTCTACCTATCAACGTAAATTAAAACCAGATTAAGAAGAAAGGTTAGATTAGCCACTTCTTTTCCCTGATCTAATGGGAGTAGATGGTGGTGTTTACGACTGTATTTGTAGCATAACATAAGGACCCGAATTTGAGCCCTGTGGGACACCCGATAGTACAGCACAGGGACCTGAATGCGAGGCAGAGCCATTCAATACAACAGTTTGGGAAAGGCCATTGATATACGAGCTGAACTACCTAAGTGAAAATATATTGCATCTTCTAGAACCCGCATTCCATATCTCTGAACAAAACATCTGTAAACTTCAGCAAGTTGCTTAAAAATACCTATTCAATAATAGTACACACGAGAGTGTGCAGTAAAATAAATCTTCGCTGTTTCACATGTACTAGTGCCACTCCTAGAAAGCATAATCATATATTTTTTTACTCTCAAAATTATGATTTATACTAGTTTTGCTATGCAAAGTTTTTTGCACTTAAGTAAGAAGGATTTAAGACCGCATCATTGCTTTCCATCAGGCGAGATTGCAGGCAAACGTTAGCATATACCGATGAAAAAAAAAAAGTACGGACAGACAGACAGACGATGGACAGAATAAACAGGTTCCAGTACTACGGAATCCTAATAAAACTCAAATTAAATTAATTTGGATTTATTTCGGTCAAAAAATATTTTTAACAATATAATTTTCACAAACGTGATATTTCGTTATCAGTAAGCTCTATTACATATAATTTAAATTCCAAGTTAGATCTTAATGTATACTTGAGAGATGTCTTATTGTACAGAGAGATTCACAAATTTTAATTTTATAATAACAAAATACTTAATTACTAAATAATTATAATATATTTACAGACTAGAAAATATTACCCACGACGGAATGGAGAAGGTCGGGATTAAGAGTGTGTGTTAGCGTGTGTTTGGCTGTATGTTACCACTTTTCTCCAAAACGACCAAACAAATAAGAATGCTTTTTAAAGCAGGTTTAATATGCATGTTTTTATACTGTAATTTTTTTATGGTAATTTTTTTAATGTAATTTATACGAGTATACTATAATTTAATCAATGGGGAAGAATGGTTCTAGAGTGGAGACCACGAACCGGAAGACGCAGCGTAGGTAGGCCTACTAGATGGACCGACGACATTGTGAGAGTCGCGGGCATCCACTGGATGCAAAAGGCAGGCTGTCGTTCAGTGTGGAGGTTAAAGGGGGGGCCTATGTTCAGCAGTGGACGTCTTCTCAGGCCGATGATGATGATGATGGTGATGATGATGATGATACTATAATCTTATTTTATAATCTAAAACTAGGCGGACAATGTGCCATGTCGAACAATATTCACAATCTTAAATGATTCGAAATATTACTTACTTACGTCTTTAATACTTACCCTTTCGATGCATTCGTACCCCCATATTTATAGATGCAGTAAAGGTACCTCGGATCTTGCTTCACCTTGAGTGCTTGCTGATGACGTCATCAGATATTTAAGGAAACCTTAAGAGCCCTCTCACATTTTGACGAATAAGACTGTATTTAGGCGTACTAGGTACTGTTTCTATCATATAAAAAGATCTATAGGAATTAATTTAATAGATATACACTTTTATTGAAAATAACCGTTTTAAATTTTGAAAAACTCAACATTTTAACTTATTATTTCAAATTTACAAAAGTAGTTTTACGTGAAAATCTCGGAGGGAAAGTTTGAGAATGGATTTCGTTAAATTACTGACATAAAATAAACACTTTTAATGTTATAGTTTACTTATTTTATATTTGTCTTTAAAAAAATAGATTTATTTTTCGTTTTAAGCCCGGCCAACGATCAACCAACAATGCTAAAAGTGTGAGGATAGGTAGAGGTAACGTCTATAAATATGGGGGCTAGAACAGTGAAAAATAACATAAAAATATTTGTCTCTGAAAACTAACAGTACTGCTAAGTAGAAATCCTACGGTTCTTAATATACTTAAGTAAAAAAAAAAACAATTCGGGACATTTTCACACACATGGTCATCTGACCCCAAACTAAGCAAAGCTTGTGATAAAGCTGCCAGAGACTGATATACATACATAATTATATAGTTTTAAATACATACTTAAATAGATATTAACACCCAGATATAGAACAAATACAAATGTTCATCACATAAATGTTTGTACAAGGTGGGAATCGAACCCACGCCCCCAAGCTCAGAAGGTATTTCCCTTTTTCGCATATTATTCTAAAATTATATGAATTGAAGTAATATGCAGATATTTCTTATATAGATTTACCATTATTATTTTTATTATTAGATAATGCAATGTATTGTTGAATATAAATAATTATAATAGTTACCAAATAATTAGTACTAAATATTGAGTCCAAACTTCAACAAACCTCGTGTTTTAATAATGTCTATCTACCCTTAATTACACTAAGTTTACCTCGTATCAAAATATAAATATAATTTTGATAAAAACATTATGATAATCGAAAAGGTTATTATTACAATATATAAATATTAAAGCCAATGTTTTATAAATAGTATCCAGTCCATCATTCGTCGTGTAGCTGGTCCATAATTAATTTTAATATTTATAGGTAACAAATAGAAAATTAAAAGAAAACAAAAAAAAATACTATAAAATTATGAAATTTTGCCAAAGTGCCTATGACACTCCGGACCACAGAAAAGAAAAGTAAATATAACGGAAATGAGAATAAAAATCTGTCATTAGGCATTATGACAGAACTTTGATTGAACATTCTTATTTAGATCAACGCGTCGAACTCCGCATCCAAAGAACTTGGACCTTACCTTTTTGGGTTAGGTCTCAAAGTTCTTTGTCCGCATCACAGTTGCTAACTGATTTCGAATGACTGACGTTTCGTTTATATGGGTGCAACTGGCTACAACTCTTACAAAAATGCCTCAATAGCCGTACGAGGTTCAACAAAAAAAAAAAAAAACTTTTCTGTGCTCTGGACATAATACGTACCTCTCTCCTAACTACAAAATCTGTCAAAAAATATAGTTAGGTAAAGGTATAAAAAACTTCATGTCTTTATATAGGTACGTTTAGGCAACAGGATGCTACATCGGAATAAACAAATATAAATACTTAAGGACTTTCATACAATCCTAAAATTATCGTCCTTCTGAACATATGGTTGCAAAGAATAATAGATATTATAGGTTTACAAACCACAAATATTTAAATAATAACCGCCTCTTTTTGGAAGTCGGTTAAAAATAAAGATCGTTTATTTGCATACAACGTGAGAAATCTCATACACCTCTATGCACAAAAGAGGTTAAAATATAATTTAAGTCCTAAGTCACGTTGTATCGGTTAGGCTTACAAATATCAGAGAGATGGCACTATCAGAAAAATTACACTATTCTCGTACAAAACTAGATGCAAGTAGCAAAAAACAATTTAAAAATATATAATTTACTAGCTTCCGCCCGCGGCTTTGCCCGCGTTGTTCTAAGGAAAACTTATGAAGTTCTCAGCAAAAAGCTTTATTTTAGGACGCTACTAAATACATTTTATGTATTTCATCCTGGATATTGATGGTCGGTAGGTACACGATGCTTTATGAGCAGGAGATCTAAAGTTAAATTCCTGGCCTGGCTAGACCGCTTGCGGCCCAGCGAACCACGCGACCTAGAAAGTTTTTTTTTTCTTTTTTGTACGTCACTTGTGCTTGACACTCGCCCTCGCGGGCCGCTTGCGGCCCAGCGAATCACGCAACCTAGAAAGTTTTTTTTTTCTTTTTTGTACGACAGTTGTGCTTGCACTCGCCCTCGCGGGCCGCTTGCAGCCCAACCAACCGCGCGACCTAAAAAAGTTTTTGTTTTTTCTCTTTGGTAAGTCACTTGTGCTTGACACTCGCCCTCGCGGGCCGCTTGCGGCCCAGCGAACCACGCAACCTAGAAAGTTTTTTTTTCTTTTTTGTACGTCACTTGTGCTTGACACTCGCCCTCGCGGGCCGCTTGCGGCCCAGCGAACCGCGCAACCTAGAAAGTTTTTTATTTTTATTTTGGTTAGTCACTTGTGCTTGAAACTTGCCCTCGCGGGCCACTTGGGACCCGGCTAACCGAGCAACCTAGAAATTTTTTTCTCTCTTTTTTTACGTCACTTGAGCTTGACACTCGCCCTCATGGGCCGCTTGCGGTCCAGTGAACCGCGCGACCTAGATTTTTTTTTTTCTGTTTGGTATGTCACTTGTGCTTGACACTCGCCCTCGCGGGCCGCTTGCGGCCCAGCGAACCACGCAACCTAGAAAGTTTTTTTTTGCTTTTTTTGTACGTCACTTGTGCTTGACACTCGCCCTCGCGGGCCGCTTGCGGCCAAGCGAACCACGCAACCTAGAAAGTATTTTTTTTTCTTTTTTGTACGTCACTTGTGCTTGACACTCGCCCTCGCGGGCCGCTTGCGGCCCAGCGAACCGCGCGACCTAAAAAAGTTTTTTTTTTCTTTTTGGTAAGTCACTTGTGCTTGACACTCGCCCTCGCGGGCCGCTTGCGGCCCAGCGAACCACGCAACCTAGAAAGTTTTTTTTTGCTTTTTTTGTACGTCACTTGTGCTTGACACCCGCCCTCGCGTGCCGCTTGCGGCCCAGCGAACCACGCAACCTAGAAAGTATTTTTTTTTTCTTTTTTGTACGTCACTTGTGCTTGACACTCGCCCTCGCGGGCCGCTTGCGGCCCAGCGAACCGCGCGACCTAAAAAAGTTTTTTTTTCTTTTTGGTAAGTCACTTGTGCTTGACACTCGCCCTCGCGGGCCGCTTGCGGCCCAGCGAACCACGCAACCTAGAAAGTTTTTTTTTTCTTTTTTGTACGTCACTTGTGCTTGACACTCGCTCTCGCGGGCCGCTTGCGGCCCAGCGAACCACGCAACCAAGAAAGTTTTTTATTTTTATTTTTTTGTACGTTACTTGTGCTTGACACTCGCCCTCGCGGGCCGCTTGCGGCCCAGCGAACCACGCAACCTAAAAAAGATTTTTTTTTCTTTTTGGTAAGTCAATTGTGCTTGACACTCGCCCTCGCGGGCCGCTTGCGGCCCAGCGAACCACGCAACCTAGAAAGTTTTTTTTTTTCTTTTTTTGTACGTTACTTGTGCTTGACATTCGCCCGCGCGGGCCGCTTGCGGCCCAGCGAACCACGCAACCTAAAAAAGATTTTTTTTTTCTTTTTGGTAAGTCACTTGTGCTTGACACTCGCCCTCGCGGGCCGCTTGCGGCCCAGCGAACCACGCAACCTATAAAGTTTTTTTTTTCTTTTTTTGTTCGTCACTTGTGCTTGACACTCGCCCTCGCGGGCCGCTTGCGGCCCAGCGAACCGCGCGACCTAAAAAAGTTTTTTTTTTCTTTTTGGTAAGTCACTTGTGCTTGACACTCGCCCTCGCGGGCCGCTTGCGGCCCAGCGAACCACGCAACCTAGAAAGTTTTTTTTTGCTTTGTTTGTACGTCACTTGTGCTTGGCACACACCCTCGCGGGCCGCTTGCGGCCCAGCGAACCACGCAACCTAGAAAGTTTTTTTTTTTCTTTTTTTGTACGTTACTTGTGCTTGACATTCGCCCGCGCGGGCCGCTTGCGGCCCAGCGAACCACGCAACCTAAAAAAGATTTTTTTTTTCTTTTTGGTAAGTCACTTGTGCTTGACACTCGCCCTCGCGGGCCGCTTGCGGCCCAGCGAACCACGCAACCTATAAAGTTTTTTTTTTCTTTTTTTGTTCGTCACTTGTGCTTGACACTCGCCCTCGCGGGCCGCTTGCGGCCCAGCGAACCACGCAACCTAAAAAAGATTTTTTTTTCTTTTTTGTAAGTCACTTGTGCTTGACACTCGCCCTCGCGGGCCGCTTGCGGCCCAGCGAACCACGCAACCTAGAAAGTTTTTTTTTTCTTTTTTTGTACGTTACTTGTGCTTGACACTCGCCTTCGCGGGCCGCTTGCGGCCCAGCGAACCACGCAACCTAGAAAGTTTTTTTTTTCTGTTTTGTACGTTACTTGTGCTTGACACTCGCCCTCGCGGGCTGCTTGCGGCCCAGTGAACCACGCAACCTAGAAAGTTTTTTTTTTCTTTTTTTGTACGTTACTTGTGCTTGACACTCGCCCTCGCGGGCTGCTTGCGGCCCAGTGAACCACGCAACCTAGAAAGTTTTTTTCTTTTTCTTTTATGTACGTCACTTGTGCTTAACTAACACTCGCGGGCCGCTTGCGGCTTGCTAAATCTCTTAAACAGTCATTTATTTATTTATTTATTGAGGAAAAAACGATGTGAACAATTACATAGAGTCATAGAGTTGAGTGATTGAAAATATCCTACAGGAACTTACATATTGTCGGTATAAAATAGCCTTAGTTTTAATCTAGGGAATATGCTCCCTCCATACCAAATTTCATCGAAATCCGTTAAACAGATATTGATGTTATACTTCAGGAACCATAGATTTTTTTCCGGGTAAAAAGTAACTCATCTGATAGTCCAAGGAATATTGTACCTTCATACCAAATTTCATCAAAATCCGTTAATTTAGGGAATATGCTACCTCCATACCAAATTTCATCGAAATCCGGAGTTAAGTGATCAAAGTTATCCTACAGGAACCACTTATTTTCCCAGGATCAGAATTAGGTTATGTTATAATATTATTCAGTGTATAATCTACCTCCATACCAATTTCATCAAAATTTGTTTAACAGTTATATAGTTGTGTGATTGAAGTTATCCTATAGGAACTGTAAAATTTTCCGGGATACAAAGTAATGTGTGTTTTAATATGGCTCCTTGTCTATTTCTTTACCAAATTTCATATTTATTTGTTGAGCCGTTGTGAAAAAGAATGATTGTACCATCCCATGGGAACTGTCAAATTTTCCGGGACAAAAAGTGGCTTGTGTTGCAATGTGGCTGCTTGCCTGTTTCTATACCAAATTTCATACTTATTTGTTGAGCTGTTGTGGAGATTTGTGTAATTGAAATTATCCTACAGGAACCGTGCATTTTTTCGGGATAAAAAGTAGCCTATGTGTTAATCCAGGGTATAAGCTATATACATTCTAAATTTCATCCAAATCGGACTAGTAGTTTCGGCGGTGACTTCAGCCAAACATACACACTTACACACAAACTTTCGCATTTATAATATTAGTAAGATTTTGAAGATGGACAAGACGATCTAAAAGAGACCGCAGGGAAGCGCTGGATGCAGGCCGCTTCCGACCGGCTCTTTTGGATATCAATGGGTGAGGCTTATGTCCAGCAGTGGACGTCCTACGGCTGAAATTATGATGATGAATAAAATTTATATTGCAGTTATCTTATGCTTCCAAAAAATACACTGTGGAGCGACAAATGTTTGTAAAAGCTTCAGATTGAGTTTGCAGGAATCGAAATTACTTTTAAATCTATCAATTATGTTTATAGTTAACGATATATTGTAAAACTTACATCTATTAATTGATAATCTTACGAAACTATGGGATCAATGAGCAAACAATTTCTATCAATATATTAATCCTAGAACAGTAATACAAATAGGTCTTAGGCCTTTGAGGCTTTATTTTAAATTATCTACAATTTTTCGTAAAATATTATTAAAATTTAAAATTTCACATTTATCTTATTGACTATTATATATATAAACTTTTAAATACAAAGACGATTGAAAAATCAAACGTCAATATTTAAATAACATTCCTTTCAAATTCTCGTGTGATGTGGCAGCTGTCATACGCACTCTATTTATCTTTTGCTTTTGCGCATATAAGGTGTAAACTCAGTTCAAGCATTTATTTGCTCTGACAGCTGTAAAAAACCTGCTGTAAAATACCATAGTTATAAGTTGAATAAAAAATTATTATTTTTAGATTGAAGTGTAACGGGTACCTTGTATAGACTTACGGTCAAAAACCTAGCGAAAGTGATTGCAATTACTTATTTTAATTAGCTATTTTTACAATGCCATTGCAGCTGTCAAAACAAATAAATGCTTGGACTGATTTTAATGAAGGTGGAAGGTAATATTAATATCGACAACCGCCATACAAAGTAAGGAACATTCAGACTTGGCGTCCGTGGATAAAATCTGAAACATAAAACAATTAATTATAACAATAACATTTATCATTAGAATAATAAATATTTAAATCTCTCTCGAGAATTTGATGTAAACTCATAACATTACTGTCTACTTTTGAAAAATGTGCTTCGGTCGTTATACGAGGTTATTAGTTCATTTTTCAAAAAAAAAAAACAAATCTGTCTTCCGATGATTTTTAAGGATGGACTTCCGTAAGGTAACGCCTGATTCAATCAACTAGTTTTTTTTTTGTTCGAATATGTTTATATAATCATCAGAATAAATGGGACAAACCATTCATCGAATTTTTTGTGGTCATAATAAAAAATTTACACATTTTGTTCTAAATAGTTTTGAAATATTAACTTTGCAAAATAACCATAGCACATATTTTAATGTAGACTTAGTAATTTGGTATTTTTTAGGTTTAAAGTACGCAAAGAGTAAAAAACTGGACCCTATTACCTAAGCCTACGATGTCTGTCTGTCTGTCCGTCTGTCCGTCCGTCCGTCTGCGGCTGTATCTTTCGAACCGTTATAGATAGCCAGTAGAAATTTTCACAGAATATGTAATGTTATGGCGGATTAACTAAGAAATAATAAAAAAGTAAAAAAGTAAAAACGAAAGGGTATCATCATCATCATCATCATCATCATCATCATCAGCCAGAAGACGTCCACTGCTGAACACAGGCCTCCCCCTTTAACTTCCACACTGAACATCGTCAGACAGACAGACATCGTAGGCTTAGTAATAGGGTTCATTTTACCCTTTGGGTATGGAACCCTAAAAAGGTGGTTGCGTGGTACTGGCTCACCATGGTAGAAGGTCCCGTGCGGACACCGCGGACAGCTAGCAAGCGAAGACTGTCTCGGCGGCGGGCGCGTTCCGTACGCCGGCCGACACGCCGCCCGCGGACACCCTTCCAGTGCACTTCCTCTTGAATCTCTGACTTCCTCGATACCTGTACAGACGTATACTTCAGGGGAATTATTTTAATTATTACAAAGTCATACTTCTCAAATATACTGTGCCAGTGAACTTGAGATGCCGGTCGAGGAAACCTTATCGTAGCATGGTAGTCGGGTACTTAGTTCTCGGCTGGCTAGCTGCACATTCAGCTGCCTCACTGGAGAGCTACTTCTCATTCTAGGCTAGATGTGTTTACCATCTTTGATAGTAGCATTAATATCAGGTGAATTGTGTCAAATAAAACCGGTTAAGTGCAAGCTGCACTCGTGCACTGAAGCTTCCGTACCACAGCATAAATTGTTAACTAATAAAGTGCATAAAAATTGTGCATAAAGACAACAACACGCCCAGGCGGTTAACCATCCAAGTACCAACCGCGCCCGATTAGGTTATCTATCGTACGAGAACTGGTGGTGAAAAGAAATTTGTCACTGACTCACACTTGCCCGTTATTTATTATATTACTTTAGAGTGCGTACTATAATCGTGCCAAGTTTGTCGCTTGTACAAATACCATTTTTACACTAGAGCAAATAAAAAATACGCTTAAAAACATTTGTTGTATGGTTTCACTCATTAGTTTTCACTTTATGACTTTATCATTAATTCTTAGTTAATTCGCCGTAACATTACATATTCTGTGAGCTTTTCAACTGGTTATTTAAACGGTTCGAAAGATACAACCGTTAAAGGGTAGGACAGTTATATGTTAATTGAATTCTGCAATGCTAGATAATATTACTAAATTTTTAATCTTGACGATGCTATTGCAGATCTTAATTTTAATACTTTATTCTCAAGGACATGTTTTATTATTTTAATGTGGGTAGGGTACCTAAGATGTAAATGTTGTATTATGAACGATTGTGATGATAACATTCGCCTAGAAAATAATGATACGTATTTATTGTAAAAGCTGACGGCTCTAAGAACATGGAAAATGTCTACAGAGTGAACAAATTTTGAATTGAATTGAATTGACAGACATACAGTCAGACGGCTTAGGCTTAGTAATAGGGTTCCTTTACACTCTTTGGGTACAGAACCCAAAAAAAACCTAAAAGCCTTGGCCTTGGCCTTGTTATGCTAAAAAGAAAATCCCAGTAGCAACTTACTCAACTAAGCAAAAAATAAAAAATTGTGTGTCAAAGGTGCTTCAAGTATATTTACAGACATAAATTTTATTTAAATAAACAGACAGCATGAGTGAATTCTTTGCGAATATTAAAGTGGAGGATAAAATTGGTTTTTTGCCCGAGTTATCTAAACTGGAGAAACGTGCCAAGAAGCTCATCAGCAACGAATCCCTGGACCAGACTAAGCTTCTTAGTCTTGATCATCGGCGCAAGGTTGCTAGTCTATCAGTTTTTTATCGGATACATTTCGGAGAGAGTGCTACAGATCTGCATGATTTGATTCCCTCCTGCACATTTTTCTATCGGACTGCCAGAGTGGGTACGAAGAATCGACACCGCTTTATGGTTGATATTCCGAGAACCCGTACGAAACGCTTTGATTCCACATTTATTGTGCGAACTGCTAGTCTGTGGAATTCGCTGCCTGAGTGGGTGTTCCCCGATGGTTACAATCTGGGTGTATTCAAGTCGAGAGTGAATCGGTTTCTTCTAGGCAAGCGTGCTCCATCGTAGGCCGCATCATCGCTTAACATCAGGCGAGTTGGCGGCCAAGCGCAAGCCTATTTATAAATTGACATCGTTTTTTTTAAATGTTTACAATCGTGATTGTTTATAACAGTGTTTTATTATTATCTTATCTCTTCTCTACATATTATAAATTGAAGTCTGTCTGTATGTCTGTATGGCCGCTAACTCCTCCTAAACCACGCAACGGTATGTGATGCGGTTTTCACCATCAATTAAATACATTTTCAAGGAAGGTTTATATATAATATAACTAGCGACCCAGCCCGGCTTCGCACGTAAATTACACCCGTGTGAAGCTGGGCGGGCGGATCACTAGTACCTATATTACAAAATAAACCTCTTTGAACAAATTTATAGAGGCTCAGTTTACTTATAAGCACTAGTGCAAATAAATTAAACTTTTATGCTCTAGAGCATAAAAATCTGGTTTAGTCTGCTTACACTGGGCATAAACAAGAACTTTACGAGCATTAGAAGTGAAAAAGTGTTTGACTCACGAGCTTTTTGGACATTAAATTGTAGGAAGGTTATGCTTATTACAGAGTTTGCAATTAGAAAAGTTTGTGTAAGGCCTCGAACTCAATTAAAAGGAACCCTCTCAAAAGGAGGCTTGGAATGTGTTTTGTTAGAAACTATTTTATTGGGGAAAGTAGATACGTGGATAGCTCTAGTTAATAGCTGTAGTTATAGGCGTATTGTCGGTGGCAACTTGAGCGGTTTCATTAAATTAAGTTTCATTTTGCCTTGCAAATGTAATAAATTAATTAATTAAGTACCGTCCAAAGGATATCCTGCAGGAATTTCGATAATTATTCATATAATCTCCCACGCGCTTAGTGCCACGAATCAAATTTATACGGAGAACAAATTTAATGTATTTATTGGAAGTCCATCAACATCATCAATATCCACAGACTTCCTTATCCCACTGCTGGGTATAGGCCTCTCTTTTGCTATGCCGCCTGCCTCAGTCCTGTGCTAATCGAGTCCATGTTCACAGTCAAAGTCACTCAATTTATATGATTAATTGACATCCAGTTTGCAAGGACATTGTGAACAACTTTGATCTAAATTTATTAATATATTTTTTTGTCATTTTATAGGTAAAGATTAAGTTTTTAGAACTGACATAGTACTGTGGTAACTGCTCAAAAATAACGTGATCTATACTGGAAATCCACGGTTAGTATTCAAGGATTCAAGTTCACCACAAGGTACCAAACAGATATTTATATTGCAATATTTATGTACTTTTTATTTATATTACACGGGAATTACTCATGTAAGATTAAGCCGGTCACTCCGACTATAGTTTCAACTTCCTCACTCGAATCTTCCTGTATGTCGGGAATACTCCAGCACGCGGAGCTCGCCACGTCACTACCAGTACCACGGTCACTCCCACAAACTCCATGAAGACACGGTTGAAACTATAGTCGGAGTGACCGGCTTAATCTTACGTGAGTAATTCCCGTGTCATCATCATTTCAGCTATAGGACGTCCACTGCTGGACATAGGCCTCCTCCATCGATCTCCAAAAGGGCCGGTTGGAGGCGGCCTGCATCCAGCGTTTCCCTGCGGTCTCTTTTAGGTCGTCTGTCCATATTGTGGGTGGACGTCCTACGCTGCGCTTACCGGTCCGTGGTCTCCATTCCAGAACCTTTCGGCCCCATCGGCCATCTGTTTTGCGTGATATGTGCCCTGCCCACTGCCACTTCAACTTGCTAATCCGGTGGGCTATGTCGGTGACTTTCGTTCGTCTACGGATCTCCTCACTTCGGATTCGATCTCGTAGAGAAACCCCGAGCATAGCCCTCTCCATAGCTCGTTGTGCGACTTTGAGCTTGTTTATGAGGCCCATAGTGAGAGACCACGTGCCATATGTCATCAATGGTAACACACACTGGTCGAAGACTTTCGTCTTAAGGCACTGATAGTCCCGTGTTATATAAATAAAATGTGTGAAAACCACGTCACTTTCTATAATAAAATATTTATGTTCTGTTATTTAACTACTACTTGCACTCTTGTATGCCTACTGTCTACTTTAGAGTAGGTATCTATTTTATGTCGCAGCTATACATACAAACGACCACACAAGCTGGCGATGAAGTGGTAAATTAAATATGTGCTTTAATGATACCAAATATCTTTTTTAAATAATTACGTTAACGAGTAAAAACCTGATCGGGATCGACTGCCCGACTGTGACATGTCGGGAGGTGACTCGGGCAGCGGCCGCTTGCGTCGCAAGCAGGTCTCTCGCCAGCGGCACAGGATGGCTGTCCTGAAGTACGTCCGGAACCTACAAATACAAATAATTTATTTTCACTAAAGTACTTTACAGAAACAATAACTGCGCTAACAATCAAACTGGGTTCGATCACCCGCATCTTGAAGTTAGGCTTCCCTTACATGGCAAATAATTTTAAGTGCCTACAGTATGAGAAATAATAGATTGTGAAATGAAATTAATATCTTAATTAAGGGTCCTGTATACCCTCTGCAGCTTTCTCGCTCGCACATTTTCACATTATTGAAGATATAAAATCAATGAGTGTGAATTTCCAAAAAGTAACAAAATCATGTCATGGTGTCTATCGTAACATGTTGTAACGGTTTGAAGTGAAATACGTTCTGGTTCATGAGTAAGTCCAATTCGACTACTGATTATTAATCAAGAATTATTTTTGGTTTCTAGGGTGATTGGGTCAATAGCATCAATGCTATGCATAATCGAAATCAAGACGACACATTTTTTTTTATGATATAGGGTACCTACTGAATAAATTCAAGGAAAATTAAACAAAAATAGGAAACGGATAAAGTTTATTTAATCAAAATACGGGTTGCGAACGACCCCAACAGGTAATTACTCGAAAACTAATGATTGTGCGCTCCCTGCAAAACTTCGCAGACTACTGAAAGCGCACAGAAATCAAAATGTATATATCGTAAAATAACCCCATGTTGTGTAACTAAAGTTAAGTAGGCTAGGCCTCGGATCATTCTTCATACTACAATGTTAAAATGCGAATATATTTAGAATTCTTTCAGAATTTTTTACAATTTTTGTGCATTGTATTGTATGAAATACAATTCTCCACTCCAATGCCGCCAAGATGCTTTTGTTAGACAGGTAAATTTATACGATCAAGGAGTTTTTTGATAATCTGTTTGATAACTTGAACATATCTACCTATTTAATTTGTATTTTATATTATTACTAGCCGTTACCCGCGACTTCGTACGCGTAGACTTTCACCCAAACTTTCAAAACCTTTTTGGACTCTTTAATTCGACCCTTTCGCAAAATATATAGATAGATTGTTTATACTATAGCCCCTTTACAGCTGAATACAAAATTAATTATTACGTTTGTGACATGACGAGATCGTTGTGATACCTAGCTCATAGTATAAGATGTTGTAAGTCGAACTATCAATAAATTCGAGACATTGGGCTCTTGGGGACCGGGAGCTCACCTCATTTTCAAAAATCTTTCAGAGCGTCTGGTTAATGCGACGCGTGACCAAAATGCTGGCGTGTTTCTGGCTCTACGCATAAGTATTGCCATTCAGCGTGGTAATGCCGCCAGCATGCTGGGTACGCTGCCAACTGGTAGTGGGTTTGAGCATTTGGATTGTCTTTAGACCTTCAACGGTCTATGGGCAGTCTAACTGTATTTGTAGTGTTAGTATTAGGTTTTATTTTGTTTAATTAATACAAGCACTTACTCTTGTAAACAACAAAATGTCAATGTCATGTAAAATTGATAACTTACGTTATATAATTACTACTTACTTAATACCTACATAACTTTATTTTATATTATTACTAGCTGAATCCCGCGGTATTGCCCGTGATTTTCCAATTTTCCCACATCTTCTGGGAGAATAAGTACCCCATGTCCGTCCATATGATGTACACTATCATCCTGCCAAAATTCGTTAAGATCGGCTTAGCGGTTTAGTCGTGAAAAGCAAACAAACATCCAGACAGAGAGACAGAGAGACAGAGTTACTTTTGCTTTTATAATATTAGTAAGGATTGTTTATACTATGGCTATAGTATACATTTACAGCTAAATCATCATCATTTCAGCCATAGGACGTCCACTGCTGGACATAGGCCTCCCCCATCGATCTCCAAAAGCGCCGGTTGGAAGCGGCCTGCATCAGCGTTTCCCTGCGGTCTCTTTTAGGTCGTCTGTCCATCTTGTGGGTGGACATCCTATGCTGCGCTTACTGGTCCGTGGTCTCCATTTCAGAACCTTTCTGCCCCATCGGCCATCCGTTCTGCGTGATATGTGCCCTGCCCACTGCCACTTCAACTTGCTAATACAGCTGAATACTACATTATTGATTATTATTTTTGTGACATGATGAGATAGGTGTGATGCCCAGCTCGTAGTGTTTAATATTACTAAGATGTTGTAAGTCGACCTATAAATAAATTCTATTTTATTTTATGAAATTTCAAATATTGTAAGAAAATAAACGATATTTATCTTTGAGCAACAAATCTATGTGATTTTCAGCAATGAGAAGATTGAACGACCGGAGCGTGCCATAGGATACTTATTATCCCGGCAAATATACGGTTCGTAAAGGAAAGCCGGGCGGTTATCCGCGTAGGCAACAAAACGCTCCCTCAGCCCCCGCCAAGTTATAGCGACGCCATGCTAGAGTCAGGACGCGCGCGGGGGGAGTGCAATGACAAAAACAAGCATAGGTCCGACATCGATGACGCCTGGCGCGGCACTGAACGCGGCGCGCCAAAATTCTCGCGTCCTTTTTACGCTTTTAATTTCACTAAAAAACAACACTATTCACTATCAAAAATCTATCCAAATAAAGAATGTTGAATAAAATTGCCTTTCAGTACATGGAATTTCCAGATTGTTACGAGCTTTCATTAGAGCAAAAAAATTAAAAAAATAAACTAAGTCGACTTTGTTTCAGATTTTTTTTTATTGAGGAAAGTTTATTCCATCCTGTTTTGAACCAAATCATAAACTCAAACACAGATGTATCTGTGACATTTTTTTATTTATTTATTTATGAAATACATACCTTGAATGGGCATTACAGTTTCCCAATTCACCCATTCAAGGTTAACTAAAACTAAAAATAAAAACTACAGCACAAACTAAAAAATATAGACCTAAATTAAAACATTGAACAAAATCTTAAATAAATACTAACAATTGTATAAAAACTACTATGACTTTAAACCCTATTATCTAAACTAAACCATAAAATAATAATATACAACAATAACATACAATAATTTATAAGTACGCCAGCTTTGGACTGGTAATGACTAAAACCATTGCCGCTCTGTGAAACTCGTCATAGGAACTAAGGAACAAATCCAGATCTCGATTCCGGTCAAGTACAGCATTGAGTAGCCGCACTGCTTTTTGCAGCGGGGCCTGTCTTCCGAATTCAGTCCTACAACTTGGCGCCATGAACAGCTTATGCCGACAAGCTCTAACATTGTTGCTGTTCGGAACGGCAATAAATATTTGCTCCAGTACTGATGGGTTACCGAGACGCCCCACAACAATGCGCAGCACATACTCCATCAGTGATACGATACGCCTCACTTCTAGAGTATTGTTGCCCGTTGTACCAAGTAGAAACTCACTTGGATATAGATACGGATATCCGGATATACGGACATGTATTTTTTACCAGCTCAAATATTGTAATTTAACTGAAAAAATTGATTTAATTCCGTCAAATTTGGTATAAGAGGCTCTTTTCCAAGCCAGTTTTCCTTATAATTGTTTCTGTTATTATTTATTATTTAATTAAAATAAATGTTTTTATCGTAAATTTATGTTTAAAAAAGGTTATATATAACTTGTACGAGCAGAATTAATTTGGAGGATTTTTCAGCCAACAGTAGTCCTGTGTACACAGTTCACGTAGTAATACTACCCCACTCTGGTGCTTTATAGTTGATTTACCGGCCGTTAAGGACAGTTGCCATTTGCTATTTGCCATAAAGATATATTATAGGAAGGGATTCTTAATAGGAAACCTTTCCGAAATGAAAGCTGCTGTAAGCTTTATTGAATTTATAGATATAGTAGTAGAGTGAAATGTATACCGAAATAAATAAAAAATGTGTACTATAATACAAGATATAAGTTATCTAGATGGACCGACGACATTGTGAGAGTCGCGGGCATCCAGTGAATGCAAAAGGCAGGCTGTCGTTCAGTGTGGGGGTTAAAGGGGGAGGCCTATATTCAGCAGTGGACGTCTTCTGGCTGATGATGATGATGATGACTATAATACGTGGTGTAAGGGGAACACACTCGAAGCCAAAAGAAGGTAATTGTACTCATCATTATGAACCACTTTTACTATGGGACCAACCCTGAATACGCGAAAAAAAAATCACCTGACCATACATTTTGTCGAGTGTCAATGACCGTTTTCTATAGAACCGCTAGTATTTTTTTTTATTTTGATGATTTGATTATTATTATTTTTAACATGGAATTCTTAACCGACTTGTAATTATTCACACTGCTATCAATAAAATTGTTTCTGTTTATCACACCCCTCAGACATGAGGAATACGACTTAAGGAGGAGGTAGTCGAAGATATATACACACCTAGTTTGAAACAGGAACTAGCTCTCAAGTGAGGCTGCCGAGATCACCGGTAGTTCTAACATTTGGTTAATTGTAACATTAAAAGTGCTCGTGAAAAAAGGAACACTGTAAGGTAACCATTTTTAGGGTTCCGTACCTCAAAAGGAAAAAACGGAACCCTTATAGGATCACTTCGTTGTCCATCTGACTGTCCGTCTGTCAAGACCCTTTTTCCCAAGAACGCGTAAAGGTATCAAGTTGAAATTTATACTAAATACTTGAGTCTACGGTTTCTTCCGGCTGTAAAAAAATCAAAGTTGTAAGTTAACGCAATCAAAAGATATGAACGTTTATGTCGCTATTTTGCGATTTCCCAGGAAAACCAAAACCTATAGGGTACTTCCCGTTGATCTAGAATCATGAAATTTGGCAAAAGGCAAGGTCTTATAGCACATATATAGGAATAAATCTGAAAGTTACAAATTTGAAGTTATATCATTAAAAAATAATTATTTTGCTATTACAAACTTATATTTTGTAGTTGGAATGTATAGAAGAACCTTATAATCAACTACAAAGGTAAGTTTGTCCTTCAATAATTCAACTTTAGGTTTTTTTTTTGGACTAGCGCTCTGAGGGTTCTGTCCAACGGAACCCTCAGAGCACGAGTCCTACTCGTACTTGTCCGGTTTTTTTTTCATAAATCTCAATTATTATATAAAAAAGTAAACCTAAGTTTAGAACGAATAGTCAATTAAACATTTATTGTGCGAACTAGAGAGCAACAAACCAAGAATGCTAAGCACCTAAATAACTATATTTACTGAGACAAAAGCCTAAGTCATTCTGTAATACCTAAAAGCTTGAATCTCATTAATTTAATTTAAACTTATAGAATTTCTACCTTTCCAAATGTTTCTGTTTTTAGAAGTAATGTCTCTCCCACGTTTAAGTATAAATTTTTCAGACAAAAGGTTTTAGTAAAATTAGAAAGAATTAAGGTAAATGACTGCTTTAGCGCATAGTCCGGAGAAGTCAGTCTTTATTAGAACCAAGATCAAGCAAGTCTACAGCCTTGAAATTTTAGGTACCTAAATTTATATTTAAGGCGCCGAATTTCATATTAAGGTGAAAAAAGAAACCGCTACTTTCTAAAGTAGTTGCGGCCTGTGTAAATCCCTGCGGACAGTATCTGTTTAATGTATTCTATCTGACTTCCTATACCTTCACAGACCTCTATAAATTCTCGACACAAGCCTCGAAAGTTTCGATCTTTTATAAAAAAGGCGTAATACAAACTTTTTTCATATCTTATAAAGTTTGAAGAGACGGAGATGCGGGCCGTGTTGCAAATGTACGTCATCCAGTACGTCAGCTTGCTTTGATCCGTGTGTTACACTGGCTGTTGTCTACTTAAATTGTTTGGATCTAATAATCTATCTCATCATCATCATCATTTCAGCTGTACGACATCAACTGCTGTACATAGGCATCCCTCGTCGATCTCAAAAACGGCCGGTTGGCAGCGGCCTGCATCCAGCGTTTCCATGCAGTCTCTTTTAGGTCGTCTGTCCATCTTGTGGGTGGACGTCCTACGCTGCGCTTACCAGTCCGTGGTCTCCATTCGAGAACCTTTCGGCCCTATCTGCCATCTGTTCTGCGTACTATGTGCTCTGCCCACTGCCACTTCAACTTGCTAATCCAGTGGGCTATGTCAGTAATAATCTATATATCTATTATTATATATTATACTAGTAGGCCGCCCCTGCTCCGCACGGGCGAAGCCGGGATATATAGCCTATGTCAACCGGGGATAGTGCTGCATCCCAACAGTGAAAGAATTTTTTCAAATAGGTTCAGTAGTTTCGGAGCCTATTCAATGCAAACAAACAAACAAACAAATCTTTCCTCTTTATAATATT
Source organism: Agriopis marginaria (assembly GCA_932305915.1). Lineage (NCBI taxonomy): Eukaryota > Metazoa > Arthropoda > Insecta > Lepidoptera > Geometridae > Agriopis > Agriopis marginaria. The sequence continues at coordinate 433,506 of OW029923.1, forward strand.
AGTATAGATAAGACTATGTAAGTAGGTATGTTCCCTATGGACTCTGAAACGCCAGGACCGATTTTGATGGAACGTTCGCCGGCACACAGCTGCTGTTATTATATGGAGTTATCCCTGCGGGTGAAACCGTGGGGAGCAGCTAGTAGATAATACAAAGGGAATAAAAAGGCTCAGAGGGGTAAGTTAAGAGTAAGTAACTTTTAAGCTTTCCCTATTTGAACAAACACGTCTTAAATGACTATCGGGATTTATCGCGTATTATTTCATTTATTTACGTAAAAGTAGGTACATCCTTTCGCTTGAAGTTTGACCATGTTACAATGGCCGTGGTCACAGTTTCAGAGTGTTTAAGCCGCTCAAAGGCCTCCTGAATGGTACGTTTCAGAACGTTTGTTATTCTAGGACCAACCTAAGGCCGGATTACTCGTTCCGGCGGGTTCGAATAACAGTTAAAAGCTTTATACGATACAAAAAAAATGCACGGGAAAATATGAGCGATGATAAGTTAAAGTATTTAAGTTTTTCAATTAGGTATAAAAAAGTGGGTCAAATTCACTGAAATCCAACCATAACAATATAATTACTTACCACAATAAAACAAAAACGTATTTATAACTTACTAGCTGAACTGACAGACGTTGGCCTGTCCTAGAACTGTCAAAAAAGTTAAAATTGTTAATGTTAGTTTTTTACACCTTGGGTTACATTATTGGAGTTTTAGTAAGGATCCCTATTTTTTATATAATATAGCCTATGTTACCCGGGGATAGTGTAGCTTCCCAACAGTGAAAGAATTTTTCAAATCGGTTCAGTATTTTGGAGCCTAATCAATGCAAACAAACAAACAATCAAATCTTTCCTCTTTATAATCTCTACAAAGTATAAATTGAAGTCGCTTTCCGCGTCTTTCTGTCTGTCTGTATGTCTGTATGGCCGCTAACTCCTCCTAAACCACGCAACGGATTTTGATGCGGTTTTCACCATCAATTAGATACATTTTCAAGGAAGGTTTATATATATAACTAGCGACCCGCCCCGGCTTCGCACGTAAATTACACCCGTGCGAAGCCGGGCGGGCGGGTCGCTAGTATTAAATATTAGTATAGAAAAGATAATGACAGATGGCTGAAATAAAACGTCAAATAGTTACTTATTGAATAGATAAACGGATAGTATTGGCCACATAAGTTATTTGAAGTATAACTTATTATTTAGTGTTGTTATAAGAGTTATGAAACCAATATGTAACGCTGTTCAATAGATTAACCATCGATAACAGTACCCCAGAAACCAGGGCCCATTTACTTACATGTAAGTAAATGGGCCCTGGTTTTTTTTTTTTTTTCTGGTTATTTTTTTTTTTCTTTCTTTCTTAATAGTATGTATACTATTAAGAAAGAAAGAAAAAAAAATATTTATGAAAGAAACAAAAGATACGACATACGTCAAAACATAGGCCTAAATTACGAGTTAAAAACATTAAAATATTATAATAATTTGTGTCAATATATATTTTTTTTTTTTTTTTTTTTTTTTTTTTTTTTATTGTTTATTTATTCTCCACGGACTCCTGGGTCCGTGCCCTTTGTCAACTTTTAACATATATTTTTAAACTATATTTGATATAACATATAACTAATGACTATACAAAAGGAATATGTGTGTCAATTAATATAAAAAGTCACGCTTTTGCCTGTTTGTGACGCCTGCGAATAATTATGCCATAATAAGAAATACAGATATAAATAATGCGAGAATCAAGTGTCGACCTGAAACTCATAAAAGGAAGATTGTAAGAAATAAATTTATATTTTATTGGAATTTCTGCACAAGAATTACGTTTATTAGTAATTCTTTTCTCGGTGACATGATATTAAAGAGTTCTTAGCTTGAAGGACCCTTTTCTTCGAAAATTGGACTTTAAGACTTCGACCGTTGCTAGAATATTAATAATGGATGGTGGACAATTTTTGTCTCCTCTAATTACCTTGTAGACAAGTGCGATCGAATAATAGCAACGGTGGCCGAGCGGTAGCATGTGAGCTTTACAATCTGACGGTTTGAACCTTGGCCCACCAATGACCTTATTTAGTACCTAAATAAATTTTAAAGTTATATGATTATTTACGGGATATTTACCGTGGTGTCGTTCATATAACTTTAGTGAACAACCGTGATAGTTTAAAACAGTGTTTTAAATAAATTTTGTCCAGTTTTGATGCCATCACTCAAACGGTGAAGGAAAACATCGTAAAGAAACCGGTATGTCCTAGAAACTCAAAAGTTCAAAGATATATGGCATATATAAGATACTAGCTACGCCCCGCGGTTTCACCCGCGTAGTGATGAAAAATGGTGATGGTGATGATGAAATGTAGCCTATGTCACTCTCTAGCTCTTGAACTATACCCATGCAAAAAATCAAGTCGATCTGTTGTTCCTTTGAAGCGTGGAAGAGGAACAAACATCCATACATATATACATCCATACATACAAACTTTCGCGTTTATAATATTAGTAAGATTCACCAACATGCACTGGGACAACATGGTGGATTAGGACCCTTCTCTCTCTCTCTGAGAGAAGGCCTGAGTCCCAGCAGTGGGAACAATGATAAACTAAAAATGAAGAAGTGCGTACAATATTTCAATGTGCAAAGAGAGGTGTGATTCAGTTTTTCTGTTAACAATAGTAGGTTAGAAGGTCTAAGACAATAGGCGTATGTATAGAGGTTGTTATTAGAATTTACAAACAAAAAAAAGGCATTTACTGGTGTCCTGTGAATGGCTAATACAAGCCATAGCTAACTGAAAAATGTTTTTTTTTTTGCAGTTTGATTGCTAGACAACGTTTAAATGACACGAGAAATCTCTTTTAAATATTTATGCAATTTAAAAAAAAGTACTTTACTAGCCTTGGCATCAACTGAGTAACACACATATGCTGGCCTCGGCTACGTCTGCGCTATTTTCACGTTTGTCCATAAATGCTTCTGCAGGCCGCTGTAGTTTGTACTAGTATTAAGTAGTCATAAAACGTAATTTTCTGTTTATCAATAAACAAGTTAACTGGGCGACCATGTTGACCGAAAAAAAAATGGGTTACACTCAAATAACATACAAAAGTTTTATGGAGTGGAAGCCAATGGTCTAGGTACTTTACAGTTTTTTTAATCCCAAAATATACTTTCATTGTTTTTTCACAATTATGCCTTCTACTCGGGATTCTTGTCACACTCAAAATTTCCCAAATGTGGGTGAAAAAAGTCACCCGGTTTACATTTTTAAGAGTATAAAACAGATTGTTTTCTTAAAATTTTTGCTTACGATAAACACGGAAATTCCCCAAATCTACGTGATTGAACAATAGAACGGTTTTCATTAACTCCACAAAGGAAAGTTAGGAGTTAATTAATTGTCCTGGAAATTAGTGGTTTAAGAATCCAAATTAAATCAAAATCGCCTGCTGTTGGGTACAAGATTCATAAATAAAATTATTTTCTTAGACATGGCATTGAATGCCTCCTTATTTGAACGTGTTGTCGTGTCTATGAAGGAAAGTAGGCCATGATAAGGTTAGGGTTACCATATCTCAGGATTTGTCCTGAGGTCTCAGGATTTTTTGGCTTTTTTCAGGATTGCGGGCGGATTTTGTAAATCTCAGGAAATCTTAGCATTTTTAGAATCTTCAATAAAGTAGAGTAGATTTTTCAGATCTTTTACATTTACAAAGTTACAAAAACAAAAAATAATGTGATATTATTTTAATATACATATAAGCAAAAAACCAATAATAATTTGAAAATTTCAACAAACTTATAAATTACGATTGTGAGAAAGTTTTCAAATTGCGACAAAAACTCTGGATTTTTCAATGGAAAACGGGCTTTTTCTCCGGACTTTTATATTTTGCATCTGGTAACCCTAGATAAGGTCGACCTTTGCTAAGGTAATTGATGGTCAAATTTTGTCTTCTCTAATAGCTTGTACGTGATTGCAATCATACTAATATAATAAATGCGAAAGTGTTTGTTTGTTCCTCTTTCACGCAGCAACAGAGCAACGGATCAACTTGATTTTTTGCATGGGTATAATCTGAAACTGAATCAAGGGTCGGAGAGTGACAAAAGCTATTTTTTATCATCATCATCACCGTCACCAGTTTTAATCACTATGCGTGGGGCGCAGCTAGTATTTCAATAAGCAAAGGTTACGTTTTGCACAAATAAGGGTTATTTCACAATTAGAAGAATTAAAGGATGAGCTGTCAAGTGGTTATAAATCGACATTGGAATAAAGTCATGAAGCTTTTGCGTACACTCGGCGAAGTGTATCCGATGAAAATTCAAGCTACTTTACGGTGGTGCTCGAGGCTTTGCAATTTTTGGCGACTAGTTTGCTGTCACCAAGCATCTTCATAGCACGCCGGTCTACCGATTCTAGCTGGTACTTGGCTGCTCCGTTAAATAGTATTATTTTTTTAAAATTGAAAAAAAAATTACTTACACATAACAATATATTTTTTATATAAGTATATATACATCGTTGTAGAAAGTGTATTGGTGAAGTTTGACTTTTAACATGGAGTTATTAATAAAGAATTGTATTGTATTGTAGGTGGATAAAATTTTGGTGGATTTAAAAGTAGATTTGATCAAGTCACCTTACAAACGAAAAAAACTCAAAATCGTTTTAGCCATTTGAGAGCTAATACGATGCCACATACATATACACGGATAGACACACACACACGTTAAACATATAAAACCTCCTTTTATTTCGGGTGTTAAAAATATAAACAAACATACATTTACACCAGAAACACATTACTTCTTGGGCAAACAGGTAAAAATATTCGAGCCCTATAAATTTACTTGGCCTCCCACTAGATGGACCGACGACATTGTGAGAGTTGCTGGCATCCAGGCGATGCAGAAGTCAGGCTGTCGTTCAGTGTGGAGGCGAAAGGGGGAGACATAATATGTTCAGCAGTTGATATCTTCTAGCTGCTGCTGCTGATGATAATGATGATGATGATGATGATGATGAAACTTACTTGGCGTTCATCCAGTAGTAAATGAGCGGGTTGACCATGGCGTTGGCCATCGCCAGCCAGTAGAAGCCGAGGTAGACGTGCTGCACGTGCCTCATGTACACCACGGAGGGGTCCAGGTGCGTGTAGATGAAGTACAGCTGGTACGGCAGCCAGCAGAGCCCGAATATCACGATCACCAGGATGAACATCTTCACTACCTGCCCATTCATACAACAAACACAAACAACGTTAATGTGGGTGTCTTCAAATCACGAGTGAATCGGCTTCTTCTAGGCAAGCGTGCTCCAACGTAGACCGCATCATCGCTTAACATCAGGCGTGATGGGGGTCAAAAGAAAGTCTAATAATAATAATAATAAAAACGCAGGGGCGGCTTTATGGCGAGCCGTCGGTGAGTGGCGACACCGCGTACCCCGATTCCATGGGTCTAAAACCCCAGAGACCCTGACCCCTGGCTTGCCTTAACCGGCCGTCTGGGGGTGGAAACCGCAAGAGCTAAGAACCTAAGCTCCAGGGTGGAAGTGTTAAAGGGCATAACGCCGCGAGTAGCTCTTAGTGAAAGTGCAGCACACCTCTCGACACCCTAAGCCACCCACGCCAATGTTGCCCCTCCGGTGCCAAGATGCGGCAGCCTCTATGGGGGGCCCATTTAGTGGGTGGCAAGTCATCACCTGCCTAAATATATTTTGAGATGAGACAGGATAAGGCAGGTGCCGTTTCTCATCCCATAGATCAGTTCAACTACCCACAAATAGTTCACCTCAATAGCCCTGTTTTTTATTTTTTATCCCATACTGTACAATAGTTTTACATTCCATTTTATACACATTCCATAGAAATTGTATTTTTTATTCAACAGGGCCTCTTGGTGTTGGTTTCGACTCCACCAATGCCTAACAAATGACCGGGTCAAACCCGTGAATTTTATGAAATAAAGAATAATAATAATAAAAACGCAGGGGCGGCTTTATGGCGAGCCGTTGGTGAGTGGCGACACCGCGTACCCCGATTCCATGGGTCTAAAACCCCAGAGACCCTGACCCCTGGCTTGCCTTAATCGGCCGTCTGGGGGTGGAAACCGCAAGAGCTAAGAACCTAAGCTCCAGGGTGGAAGTGTTAAAGGGCATAACGCCGCGAGTAGCTCTTAGTGAAAGTGCAGCACACCTCTCTACACCCTAAGCCACCCACGCCAATGTTGCCCCTCCGGTGCCAATATGCGGCAGCCATTATGGGGGGCCCATTTAGTGGGTGGCAAGTCATCACCTGCCTTAGCATTTTGAAATGAGGCATTATTGGCAGGTGCCGTACCTCATACCATAGATCTGTTAACCCATCCACAAGTTGTTCACCTCAATAGCCCAGACTTTTAATATCCTATACTGTACAATAGTTTAATATTTCATTTTATACACATCACATAATTGTATTTTTATATTCAACGGGGCCTCTTGGTGTTGGCTTCGGCTCCACCAATGCCTACCAAATGTCTGGGCTAGACCCGTGTTTATATTGAAATAAAGTGTTATAAAAAAATATGGGAGAGGACCACCAGCGCAAGTTTATCAGTTTTTTACAGAAGAGTATCATCATCATCATCAGCCAGAAGACGTCCACTGCTGAACATAGGCCCTTTAACCTCCACACTGAACGACAGCCTGCCACCTACATCTACTGGATGCCTACTACTCTTACAATGTCATCGGTTTATCTAGTGGGAGGCCTACCTGCGCTGCGTCTTTCGGTTCTTGGTCTCCAGTCAAGAATCTTTCTTCCCCATCGGTTATTGGTTCAATGAGCAATGTGGACTGCTAATGCCACTTCAACTTGCAAATTGTAATAGTTATGTTGGTGATTCTGTTTTTTTCTCCACGGAGAGTATGCAATAGAAGTATACGACCTTGTTCTGCCATCACCATTTAATTAAATTACTGAAAGTCCAAAAAAATGGCTACGCGTCACCCTTACATGGTAGAAATACCATTCATTTGCACCACAGATTTTATTTACACTTTCTTAATGCATTGCCGCTGTCTGTGTTTCTGCAGCTTTACAATCTTGGAGTGTTCAAGTCTTTATAATTATAATAGGTTATTATGTGTATGTTTTACCACATTCGACTCCGTAAGAGCAAAGGTTTGGAGGTAGTTTATATGCTGGAGCAATTTATTTTTGTCCCGGGAAAGTTCAAGGTTATTGTGTGATACCGGGTGAAACTGCGAGACGTTAGTAAACAATTTAAAGTGCTCATAAGTAACATTCTCAGTTTTCTTTCTTGCGTAGTGCCGTCAGCGTTTATTGGCTGGCTCTTCTCCCAATTATCGTCCCAAGTCCATTCGACCAACTCAATAGTAGAGGCTGTAGCCACAACAAATGTAGGTCACGAAAGTAGAACATCCATTTAGTCTGATTTTCTATCTTTGAAATACTCGGTAAGTCAGAGAAAGACAGACACTGAATTCATCATCATCATAATCAATCTATGTTAGTCTACTGCTGGACAAAGGCGTCCTCCAAGGCACGCCGTACATCCTCATCTTTGGTTTATCTCTTCCAGCAGCAGTCCACCACAGGAATTAAGTATAGTTAAATCCACACAATATTTATGTTTTGTTATATTCTCTGGGTATCCAAGATACTGCAGACATTTTCTGGGTTAGATATTATTATGTCTGTAATTAATATTACGTTCTGTATTCTCACCTAAAAATACTTACATGATTTTTACTTTTACTCATGTTTGATAAGGTTACATGGTATAAATAAAACAATGTGCCAAAAATGTGGTAAGTATTTACCATAAAGTTACAGAGTGAAAACAATATTGACGTAAGTTGGAGTGACGCCCTCCCATGGATGTAACGTATACCCTAAAGTAATCCTTGTCCCTCCGTATACAGCAAGCTCTTTTCAGATTCAAAACGTCGTTGTTTCAATGAATTTGCTATACCTACTAAAATTCACATAATCCGATATGTCAAAAATAGTGTACAAGGCCCAAGGCCCCATCGCGGAGAGGAGAACTGTATTCAGCGACTTGTATCAGGAGAGATAATGGTGATAGCTATCTTGTTCTTTCCAGTTCCTAGAGATCTGGTAGAGAACAGATATAGACACTCTGAAATAGCAAATCAGGGCATCCATTCTGAAGCTCTATTTCCGTACTGAAGGTTCCGTCCCGTTCTAAATTCGTTCAGTTCCGTTTATTTTAAATTTATATTTTGAGGTAAATACAGTACAATATTATAAAATCAAGAGATAACTCGCGGGTCGTTTCCCTATAATGACAACGCTTACTTTACTGACAATCTTTGCTGGGAAGCGTGTGCCTGAGAATTCTTTTGTGAACTATTCTAGCGTGTCTAAAGAGCCCTACGTCAGTGTCTGTCATAGCCAAAAATGAGGGTTGGAGTCGAGTCATGCCGTAAACTCACATTCAATGGAACACGATGTGATGTGCTTCAGATAAACCTCCTTCTATGTGGGTCGTTATCCGCTTTAAGAACCGGTCAGTTCTTTTGACATACGAGTGTAATTCTTAGACTTAGAGGTAGCTTAATCATCCTAATCTGTTTAATTTCATTACCTTGGGCTCTGTATTTTCCAGTACTTAATTAGTAAATAGAAAAAAATTATATTTTGTGATGAATAACTATAAATAGTCTATCTATAAAATAATTGCAAGATCTGATATTTAGATGCCTATTCCATTACTAGCTGTACACCACGGTTTCACCTGCCGTAGAAATTTCGACAGAAACCGTACTTTTTAGTGAGATAAATAGTTTTCTTAGTCAATTCCCGGCTCCCCAACTATCTCCATGCAAACAATCACGTCGATCCGTCGTTTTGTTGGTGCGTGAAAGAGAAACAAACAAACACAATTGCATGTATCATTATCATTTATTATGTTGTGTATATCAGTTATGTTGGTTTGTTTGTGCCTCTTTCACGCAGCAACAGAGCAACAGATCGACCTGATTTTTGCATAGGTATCGTTCAAGGGCTGGGCTGGGCTACATAGGTTACTTTTCATCATCATCATCATCATCATCACCATTTTTAATCACTTCGCAGGTGAAACTGCGGGGCGCAGCTAGTATAATTATGATAATGATAATGATAATGATAATTTATTCATAATAATAATTACATGTCAACACTTAAAAATATAAAAAAAAATACATCAAAGAATTAATAAAATTAAAGCAAAATAATAATAATTATGTCATTCTAATTACATATTATTAAGCATCAATTATTCACTCCAGTTTTGGAATGAACTCCTCTACGCTATACGGCGCCATATCAGTCAGAAAGACCTTAAGTTTATTTTTGAATAAATACAACGACTTGGCTGTATAATATAAGTATGATATGATTCATAAGCTTACTTTCCGCTTGGAGCGTATGGAGTCAGCCTGGCGCTGCGTCAGCTCGCCGATGGAGCGGGAGCCCCACAGAACCTTGCCCATGGCCGAGTAGAAGAACGTCATGCCCACCATTGGAACTGCGTACGTCACCACGAAGAAAAGCACCTGATATCTGTGAAACAGAAACCGCTTATAAACCTTTGTACTCTGACAGACAATGGATTTTTTTTATTTCACATTCACATTCCGACCTACAAACATGAAACATGTTCCGTCTATCTGCTGCTCTGTTTTCAAGAGTATATATATTATTAAAGTGATAATTTCTTTAGGCTCTTTGGTCACTTTTTGGGATGTGGGGAAAAGCACTGAACTTGCTTGGCCGTCACGCTCAGATATATTACATAATCATAATCAGCCTTTTAACAGTCCACTACTGGACTTTTAGCCTACCCCCGAAAGGGTGATTGGACCATATTCACCACGCTGCCCCAGTGCGTGTTTTTTGTGACTGTATTTTTTAATACAGCGCCATCTCTTGTAGAATAGGTTGAATTACTACATAAGTTTAAACTTCTGACGTACATTCCAAGTATGTAAGGTTTATTTTTAGTTTTCGAGTAAAAGAAGCTGGAAGGAGGATAAAGCATCTCTTCAATGGATTCAAGTAAACCCATCTAGTCTGGGCTTACTCATAACAAAACTTGTTTTAAAGTTTCTAAGGTGTTATGCATTAGGATAGGTTAATTTTTACAAAATACTGGGTTACTGGTGAGACAGTGGAAATATTCGGGGATATCATTGTACTCATCATCATGAACAACTTTTACTATGAGAGAAAAAAAAAAAAAAACAAAAAAAAAAAAAAAAAAGCCTAAATAATAAAGCCTAGATAATATTTTTATTGTAATGTTTATGTTATTCTTGTTTTGTGGTATTTTAATAAAGAGTCATTGTATTGTATTGTATGAGACAAACCCAGAAATCACGAAAAAAATGACCAAACTTTTTTTATCAAACGTTGGCTACGTTTACGTAGAACCACATCAAAAAACTGCTTTCAAATAAAAATAAAAGTGTCGGAATTATGACTTAGTCGCATTTAACTAACTGACCACACGTGTGATCAGATCCGTGATATCAGTCGGTAATGACATCTCCGTTCCGTTGTGAGTACAAAGTAAGTGATTGTTTATTTTGAGACGATGCTCCTAGTCAACTGTAGAAGTGAAACCACCGACCTAAGTTTACCACAAAATGAAATAGCCAACCGTTTAGCCGATACGACAAGGGTCGCTCGTCTGCTGATAGCTCATATTTACATATAGATACCCCTGCCGGGAAGACACCCGAGCCCGGTCTCTCTCTGAGGGCTCATCAGTTATGTACAACTACCCGTGATCCTCTATAAAATTCTTTCTATGCTCTGACAACGAGTGCGACAACGTATGCATATGTAATGCACGCAACATAACAAGTGACCAGCCTTCTTCAATGAAGGCTTCTTTTCTTATTACTTTTGTCCAAAGCATTAAGCAGCAGATGTTACCACAAGTTGCGGAGTTGTAAAAAACGTGGAGGGCCTTGTTCAGTATGCGCGGCTGTTTATATACGTTTGTAATATATACAAGTTTTGGTAGGAGCTTGAAATGATAAAGCCTGTTTTTAGTTGAATCTAGATAACTTTAAAGATTAATAATAGGCTTGCGTTTGACCGCCTACTCGCCTGATGTAAAGCAATGATGCGATCTACGGAGGAACGCACTTGCCTAGAAGAAACCAATTCACTCGTAATTTGAAGACACCACAGAAAAGAGAAGTAAATAGAACGGAAATGATAAGGAAAATCTGTTACCAGGCATTATGAGTGAATCTTGATCAAGGAAGATACACACCCATACACACACCCACCCACATCCACATACACACCCCTACACTCACACACCCACCCACACACAGACAACCACCCCCACCCCCCTCCCTGTGCACATACTCCTGTGACTTCTTGTGTATTGAGATGGCACATAAATGCGTACATTTATATGACATTGTTTTAATACTTTTATTGGTTGACTATTATGTATTAGACTATCGCCTTATTAAGTGTATGTATTTGATATTAAATTTTGCCTGTATCTATATAATTATATATATATATATATATATATATTATTTTGTTTTGTATAAATTAATAACTTTTGTAATTTTTTTGTCATAACTTTTTCTTATTATTTTAGTCTGTGTTTAGGCATTTAGTTAGTAACATTTAATGGGAGAGGCTATTGGCTCCCGAAACACAGTATTTATTACTAGTTCGGAGCCAATGGGTTCATATATTATTTTGTAAATTTTTATAATGCCCAACAAATTAATTTGTAATTTGTAAATTTTGAAGATAGATAAAGGGGAAAGACAATTATAGCGGAACATTAGAGCGTAACTCGGAAATTTGCCTAAAAACGGTATAAACTTAGATGGCACCGTAACTTGAGCGTGCTATAGGTTGTCTTGAACTTCCGTAAGCGCTGCAGTCAGATAGCGTACGAAAGAGTTTTACAAATTACCGTAGCGCTAGTATCGCAGTCAAGTTTTACGGTGCCATCTAAGTTTATACCGTTTTTAGGCTTTCCAAGCTACACTCTAATGTTACGCTATTGTCTTTCCTTTTAGTCTATCTTCCTTGATCTTAATTGAATATTCTTATTTAGATCAACGCGTCGAACTCCGCATCACAGTTTTACAATATTAGCTTATATATTTTGTTTAGTGTAAAAAAAGCACTTGCCAGTTAAAATAATATCAAAAAAGTTGATAAATGTTAGTTTAGAATTTTCAGCCAGCATTTTGACAAAATGACAGGTTGCCTATTTTGTCTGCATCGTGATGTAACATGGAGCGAGTCGAGGCCCTCAGTGAATGTTGGCGCCGCTCCAACCTCGCTGGAAAATTGGATGGTCAACTACTTTAACGAACGACTTCCTACTAACAAGAAAGTTATGTTGTTTAATAATTACGGTTTACATTTCTAATTATTTCTAGATTATTGATCTTTACACACAAATACTTTCATCTAAACAATACGTAGTAGCTTTACCTCATCATAAACAGCCTTTAACAGTCCACTGCATCTGCTCAAAACAAAAAAAAGAGCAGCTATGTGGCATAGAGTCCTCGCTCATAAAAGGTCAATAATTATTGAGATAGTGCATACATCTTTTATAGAAGCCGTAGTGGCCTATTTGGGAGACCGCTAGACTTGAAAGCGTGAGGTCGCGGGTTCTCACCCCGGGCCCGTAGTAATGAGCTCTTTGGAGTTTGGAGTGTACGGATTTTCATACCACTGGCTTTTTAATAATAATAATAATACATTTATTTCAAGTAACTCAACTCATATCGACGTTCACAATTTAAAAATTATAGTCACATTACAACAATAAAATAAAAATTACAATACACAATTAAAATTACTAAAAACTCAAACACTTACACTACTTTTGATTAATCAGAATTTCAAAATAATAATAATTATACATTCAAATAAATAAATCAAATTAATTTTAAAATATTCTTACTTAAAATGTCAAACAATTAACATTTATTAATTATTAATTTTCATTTTTTTTTGGTGAAGGAAAAACATCGTGAAACCTGCATACGTACGGAGAAGAAATTCGATGGAGTATGTGAATCCACCAACCCGCAACTGGGCCAGCGTAGTGGAAATGGCCCAATCACTCTTTTGGGGGTAGGCTAAAAGTCGCTGGACTTTTAGCTTTTAGGGGTTTGAACCCGCGACCTCGCTTTCATGTCTAACGTAACGGTCTCCCAAATAGGCTACCACGGTTTCCATAGCTTCCATAGCGGGTAGCTTTACCTAGTCTGTGTTTATATCTAAAGGAAACAATTGATCAGAATTTTAGCTGAATTCTTAAGTGATGCGGTGAAAAGCATTCGATATTAGATCCAAACGAGATATTGATGAATCGATAAACACGTTCGAGGTTTTATTATTGTAGTTTAACTAACCAGCATTCGAATCGTGAATACAGGTAGCAATAGAAACATAAAATAGGTTCCCAATAATTTGCAGCGTGTGCAGAAACAATATTGTATCTGAACTAAACTGATAACATTATTTAAACGAGCTCGTATTATCCTGGAATAATAATTTGAAACAAATAACGGTCCCCTATCGCAGCTATGGTTCACAGATTACACACAATCAATAAAACCTGTTCAGATTGTGAGGTTAAGTTTGAAAGCTAATAAATCAATTTCCAATTTTAGATGTTCTGGATCACGAAATACTTATTTACTCTAAACTGAAACCGCAATACCACCCGTTACGTTGTTTACGTTGAATAAATAAGTCTTAACTTTACTTCGGTTACATATAAACCTTTATAATTTTCTGGTGTTCTCATGTTCTAATTTTGTTTATTATTTAGTAGCTGACCCAACAGACGTAGTCCTTTCTTAGAACTGTCAAACGTGTGAAGTTAAAATCGTCGTTAAGTTTTCTTAATTTTTCTTTCCGACCTTATACAAAAAATTCGAATTTATGAAAAAATAATAATGAAATAGGTAGAGTCGTTAAAAAGTTATAGCATAACCAAGGTAAATAGGGATTCATTTATATTTATGTAGATATATAGATATAACCTTTTTCATCAATAACTTTTCATCAACTTTAATAAGCTAATTTTCAGGAGGACCTTCTGAAATCCTAGTGATTTGTAATATTGGCGTTCTGCTACTGATCGTACAAAATATTCCACAAAACATAATTATATTTATATAAATTTATATATTATAAAGTTGCGAGTAAAACTGCGGGCGTAGCAAGTCCCTACTATTATTATTATATATCATTGTTTATTTATTTTTTACGCAACTACAGAGCAACTGATCGACAACATTTTTCCATAGGTGAAGTTGATAGGTGAAGACTGTCATATACTATTTTTTATCCTGGAAGTAATACAGTTGCTGTAAGGTTGTTTATACGTGTGAAACCACGGGGGCTCAGTATCACCATCATCAGCTCGAAGGTATCCGCTGCTGAACGTTGGGTTCCTCTTTAGACCTCCAACTCAAACGGCAGCTTATCTACATCTACTGGATGGTCACGACTCTCACAATGACGTCGGTGCATCTAGTGAGAGGCCTACCTCCTCTGCGTCTTCTGGTTCTTGGTATATTTATATTATAAGTAAATTACAACTCAATTCGAATCTCTGAGAGGTCTACCAAAAAAGGATTTTGCAAAATAGCAGAATAAAGAAGAGAAAAAGGATGTGGAGAGTTTGTATAAAAACATACGCGTACAAAGTCGCGAGCAACAGTTTGTATACTACTAGCGACCCGCCTGCCCGGCTTCGCACGGGTGTAATTTAAGTGCGAAGCCGGGGCGGGTCGCTAGCTATATATATAAACCTTCCGGGAAAATGTATCTAACTGATGGTGAAAACAGTATCAAAATCCGTTGAGTGGTTTAGGAGGAGTTAGCGGCCATACAAACAGACAGACAGACAGACAGACGCGGAAAGCGACTTCAATTTATACTATGTAGAGATATACTTGAATAGCTTATGCAAATCACAGGCAGTTTCCTCTAAATAAGCCCTCAAAGAGGTGAGGCCGAATAAAATGTTCGTAAAATTGGTTCAGATTATTAACCCTCATCATCGGGTTGAGGCTAATCCTCTTGACGTTGATTTAATTTGTCTGTGGACTTTAACAGTCAATTTGAAAGCTATCAGTGTATGGATTCATTTTTACGTGAAGCAAAAAACAATGGAAGAAGGGTGCGCCGTTATAATTTTATACCGTTAATCATGGATATTTTTTGTATGTTTCGCACATAACTTATAATTGACTCTTGCGGTATATTATGTTTCTATTTATGTTATTTAAGACCGATGTGAAGTTGGCAGCCAACTTTGGCTGCCTATAATTCGAATAAATTAAGATGACTTTTTTGTGAAGTTAGCAGCCAACACAATTACGACCTCTTATTCTTTAAAAGCAGCTACTAATTCATTTCGAATGGCTCGAAAAATGCAATAAGCATAAGTTAAAAACAATGCTATGCTCGGAGTTTCTTTGCGCGATAAAATTCGAAACGTGGATATTCGCCAAAGAACCAGACATAGCTGTTAAAATTTGCAAGTTGAAGTGGCAATGGGCAGGCCACATCGCTCCCATAGCCGATGGGGAAGAAAGGTTCTTGAGTGGAGACCACGAACCGGAAGACGCAGCGTAGGGAGGCCTCCCACTAGATGGACCGACGACATTGTGAGAGTCGCGGGCATCCAGTGGATGCAAAAGGCCGGCTGTCGTTCAGTGTCGAGGTTAAAGGGGGAGGCCTATGTTCAGCAGTGGAGGTCTTCTGGCTGATGATGATGATGATGAAAAACAATATTAAAATGGCAGAGTCCCATCAAAACATGTATTGCAACGAAACGCCTTATCAAGAATAACAACCTAAATTCCTCCTTAATATGCAACAAAACTTAAAGGCCGTTCATCACCATCACTATCTTTAGTCTATCATGTTCACATTTCTGGCGCACATACTTTTTCTCAGAGAGTGTAATTAATCCATCATGCTGGCCCAGTGCATGTTGGTGAATATTTTTATGTCGTTGAACTTTTGAGGTGCCTGGGCATGCTTGTTTCCTCGCCATATTTCTCTTAACCATTTTTGAGCAATGGCATCGAATCGAAACTGCACATAGCTTATATAAGTACCAAATAAGTCATCGGTGCAGGGCCGAGGTTCGAACCGGGTGCCGTCAGATTATAAAGCGCACATGCGCTTATGTCTTCATGTAAGTACTACTTACATGAAATCCAATTTGGAGACATCAGGTAATCCATCTGGCCACGACAGGAGGCAGGCAGTTCTGAGAATGCCTTTAGACCTGCAAGGAATTACAAAATTTATTAAAATTTATATTTTACTTGTAAAACCATACAAGTGGATATATGATATACGGTTACGCGGGATTACGCTGAAAGGGTTAACAACTGAAGAGGTAAACAGCTGAAATGGTTTTGCGATTTCAGGGTTGATCCCATAGTAAAAATTGTTCATAGTTATTGGTAAGTATGGACCTCTTTCAATTTAGTACAACCCATCTGCGTAACCTTGTACATTAATGATATATCATTGAATTATTAAAATAGTGATGATAATACAGAAAAATACAGAAATATTTATTTTGCGATAATGAAATTTAAAGCTAAACAAAATAATCCAAATATAAGTAAGTACATTATCACAAAAACCGGCCCCAACACAACCAGCGCTGGTATTCTGTTGGACTCGGCAAGTGACGGTAATAGTTCATAGTTCTTTATTGATACCAAATATGTTACACGTCGAAATAATATTTAATAAAATACAATGCTTATTAAAATAATGCTGCCTGAAAGGGTGTTCCCCGATAGTTACATCTGGGTGTTTTCAAAAGTGAATCGGCTTCTTCAAAGCAAGCGTGCTCTATTGTAGGCCACATCATTGTTTATGTTCATGAAGCGAGTTGGCGGTCAAAAACAAACCGATTATTTAAATAAAAAAAACTTCGCAACGGATGCGGGTGACACGTGAAAGCGGGGCATAAGAAGTTATCATTATCGTCTTGGTATATCAGAATTCCATCGTGCCACCGTAGCACTGCATCTTCTGGTCGGCCTTTTTCCTACTTGTTCTATTGGTAGAACAAACGGTAATTATGTTATTTTGTTTAGTTAATAAAGGGAAAAAAAAAAGTTATTGTTTCTTACTTGTTCTATTGGTAAATAAAATTCGAATAGAAAAAAGTAGGAAAATAATTACCGTTTGTATAGACAAACGGTAATTATTTTCCTACTTTTTTCTATTCGTATAACAAACGGTAATTATTTTCCTACTTTTTCTATTCGTAGAACAAACAGTAATAATTTTTCTTACTTGTTCTATTGGTAGAATAACAGGGATTTTTTCCTACTTGTTCTATTCGTATAACAAACGGTAATTATTTTCCTACTTTTTCTATTCGTAGAACAAACAGTAATTATTTTTCTTACTTGTTCTATTGGTAGAATAACAGGGATTTTTTCCTACTTGTTCTATTCGTATAACAAACGGTAATTATTTTCCTACTTTTTCTATTCGTAGAACAAACAGTAATTATTTTTCTTACTTGTTCTATTGGTAGAATAACAAGGTTTTTTCCCTACTTGTTCTATTCGTATAACAATCGGTAATTATTTTTCCTACTTGCTCAATAGAGCAAGTAGGAAAAATAATTACCGTAGAAACCACCAATAGGTACCAATAGGTAGAACAAACGGTAATTATTTTTCCTCCTTGTACTATTGGTAGAACAAGTGGTATTTTTTTTCCTACTTTTTCTATTCGTAGAACAAGGAGTAGAACAAATGGGAACGACCCTTTATGCAACACTACACTAAAATGACTTCGTGCTTTCGTTTTATATTTTAACATTAATTGTTTTTAAAAACAGAACTTCCTACACAAGTTATCAACGCATGTTGGGATCCTGTCTTTTGTATGTTTTGGTGATATTATAAAAGAGTTAGGTGCAACAACCGAGGCCTTAATTAAAATACCTGATGACTGCTCCTGTGTGCTGAGGATTATTTAACTTCACGGCAAGGATTAGCCTTTGTCAAACTTTTAAAATGAAACGCGCATGGAAAGCGAAACTGGACAGATATATGTATATGAAATGTTTTAAGCAAATATTGACATGGAACGTCAGATTTTTTTTATAATAATTAGGTAGTAATAGCACAGGTAATAGTTTTAGTTTTTAAATACTGTTTCATATATTTTTCGGGTAAATAAATACCTCCCAGCATTAAAAAAAATACACGAAGATATTATTATGTGTATATGAGATCATTGTGTTAAAGTATAGATTATATAAATATAGAAACTAATTGGATAATAGGAGTTTATCTAAAAAAATATGCTTTAGTATGTCTACTACGGGAATGTAGTATTATCGTAATTAATAAATAATAAATAAATAAATATTCGGGGCATTTTTGCACACACGGTCACCTGACCCCAAACAAAGCAAAGCTTGTGATATGGCTGCCAGAGACTGATATACATACATATATAGGTTTAAAGAAAGAAAAGAAAGAAAGAAAACATTTATTTTGCGCACAAAACACTACAACATCAACATTACAAAACAGAAACAACAAAGTAATAATAACAATAATAATAATACATGTTAAGTTGTCGCTGTAGTGTCCAGTGCGACAAAAAAGGGCAGTGCTCAGCGATAATGCTACAGATTTCAAAAAAAATTTTTTTTTTTTTTTTTAAATAGATACTTAAATAGATATTAAAACCAGATATAGAACAAACACAAATGTTCATCACACAAATGTATATCGAAGATGGGAATCGAACCCACGCCCCCAAGCTTAGAAGGTAGGTTCACTACCAACTGGACCAACGGGCTATCAAATTTAAAAAAAATATTCTGAACTATTACAAAAATACTGAAATAATGACTGAGAGGTATTTCTGATCATCATCAGCCTCTAACTGTCCACTGCTGGACCTGTGTCTGACTGACTTTGACTTGACCGTGACTAACTTTGCTTGTTTGACTAAATATCATCAAACCATCATCAAACTTAATAATAATTTAATAGTTGACATTGGCAAATACACAAGAGTGCGACGCCAAAATTCTCACAGATGCAAGGACTTTGTATAATTTAAAGGGGTATACGGGGTATATCTGTGGGGTATATGAAGTCCTTGCACAGATGAAAGAAAAATAAAGGCTGTCAGATCTAACTTTTCAACATCTTTTTTCGTGAAATAATTTTGGCGTTGCACATCTTGTGCATTTGCCAGTGTTAGTATTGAATTTTTTTCAAGTTTTATTAAATATCTATACTAATATTATAAAGAGGAAAGATTTGATTGTTAATTTTTTTGCTTTGAATAGGCTCCGAAACTACTGAACCGATTTGAAAAATTCTTTCACTGCCGGGAAGCTACACTATCCCCAGGTGACATAGGCTATAATCTTTACCCGTGCGAAGCTGGGGCGGACCACTAGTCATCAAATAAGTTATAGCCACAATCAGATTCAAACAAAGTAAATCACGGTCAAGATAAAATCATGCCCAAGTAAAATGGTGGACTTTGCTAAAGGCTTTATTTGTACACGTTAGCACCAAAACTCCCATTTCAATTCCTTACATAAAAATGTTTTGCCAACTAATAACCACCTAGGTAAATAAAAAAAACGGTCGACCCAATCTTTAACAAGTGTGTAAACATTTTGTGGGATAACAGAAACTGTTGGAGTTTGTTCGAAGCTAGTTTATCTTAGAAACAAGCTCGGTTCGTGTGGCACAGAGAAAACTTACAAGTTTAATGTAATGTGCGTTCACTCAGATAGGCAGCGTTCAGAAATTACGTGACATACGACTCTTCCAAAATACCGCAGAGCTTAAAGGCAAAGGTCTTTGACCATTGTGTGTTGCCAGTGATGACATATGGTACCGAGATGTGATCCTTCAGAGTCGCACAGCGGGCAATGGGCAATTTGTATCATTAATTATTACATAATTATGTATATATTCATATAAATTGCATATCTATTAGTATATTTATATAAAAGAATTTTAAGTAATAGTGTGTAATTGTAAATTACTATTAGAATGTATGTGTATGGTATAAGTAAAAAAATTATAGTCTATCCTCTATTGCGCAACCCGTCTTCTACGTCTACTATAAATCCTTTCCATCCTAAGGTTGCCTGGAAGAGATCGCTTTTAGCGATAAGGCCGCCAGTTGTTACATTAGTTTTTAAGAGTTTTTTGTCATCATCATCATCAGCCAGAAGACGTCCACTGCTGAACATAGGCCTCCCCCTTTAACCTCCACACTGAACGACAGCCTGCCTTTTGCATCCACTGGATGCCCGCGACTCTCACAATGTCGTCGGAGTTTTTTGTCCTCTGTATCATATTTAATGGTAGTGAACAATAAAGAGTTAATCAATCAATCAATCAATCAATCAATGGAGAGGGCTTTGTTCGGAGCTTCTTTGCTCGATAATATCCGGAACGTAGATATTTGTCGAAGAACCACAGTTTAAATGGCAATGAGCTGACCACATCACTCAAAGAACCGATAACCGATGAGGAAGAAAGTTTTTTAAAGGATACCATGAACCGGAAGACGCAGCGTAGGTAGGCCTCCCACTAGATGGACCGATGACATGAGAGTCGCAAGCATCCAGTGGATGCAGATGGCAGGCTGTCAGTGATGTTCAGTGTGGAGTTCTAAAGGGGAGGGGGAGTTGAACGTAAGTAACTTACTTGGCGTGCTTGGTTACAGTCGATCGACGAAAATTTTAATTTCTTCAGTAAGTAAGTTCTAGATGATTTCACATCTATTTAATGTTTTAAATTTATTTTATGCTTCAAGGCTTCTATATATTCTTTAAGAAGACAACAAAGTATAGACTTTAAAAGACAATCCCATTCACAGAATATGGCGTGTGGTCAACGATAATATAGTCACCGCGTTACCAACTGAGTCGTCGAGCAATAAACGTCATACCATAAGACCTGTAAGTGCGAGCGAGATAGACAGATATGACATGTGGGTGCGAGCGAGATGAGATGAGCAATGATTTATGACCTGACGACTCAGATGGTAATGCGTTTAGTATAGTAAAACACCAAAACAGAGAGCCTCGCCTAGAGTAAAATCGCTCGAGAATTTCAATCTCTTTGAGTAAGGTACTGACCTTATAAGTCTTCTTTTGAAAAGATCCATTCCTTTATTTAGGGATGACGCGAAAAGGTAACTTCATAAATCATCTTAAATATTTACGTAGGTAGTAATCTTTCTTTACCAAAAGTGACATGTAACTCTAACATTAAGTTTGTAAGAAAGTAAAATACATAATAATAACCACAGAAAAAGGAAGTAAATAGAACGGAAATGAGAACGAAAATCTGACGCCAGGCATTATAACAGAACCTTGATTGAACATTCTTATTTATGTTGACGCGTTGAACTTCGCATCCAAAGAACATGGACCTTATCTTTTTGGGTTAGGTCTCAAATTTCTTTTTCCGCATCGCAGTTGCTAACTGATTTCGAATGTTCCTTTATTTTCTGTGTTAATAACGTTAAACTTATTAGATAGTGGTGTGCGATTTTTTTAATTTCCGACGCAAACTGCACCTATTAGCGTCGGAAGTAAAAAAAACGAACCTCACGAAGCAAAATGAGCTTTAGAAGTATTCGTAATCGATTTTCCGCACATCAAAGTCCTGTCGGTCAAGCCACGTATTTTTATATTCTCTTAGAGATAAATTTTCAGATTTCTGAACAGAATTTTCACTTTCTCCTCTCCAACAATATTTATTTAGGTTCTTTGTAAAAATATGTCTTCAATAAAAGGTATTCCAAAACATTTATAGTTAGGGTGTTTATTTAGTTTTTATCTGTGTTTAACCTCGTCGTTCGCAATCTCCCTGAGGGTTAATGGCTACTCTAGAACAAATCCACGAACAGGCTAATACCGTAGATTAAGTAACAGCTACTATATCATCCCAAAGTTATTATCACGTGTTGCAGTAATGGCAAAGAGTATATTATAAAAGTTGACACTCGCTATCGTAACAGTGTCATCTCGCTCACATTAAATAAAACTTGAACTAGTACCGAAAAAAGATTACCTTAAACTAAAGGGGGTGAGGTAAACACGTATTGCACACACTGAAATATTCTTACTTGTTCTACAAACGCACACTTCAATATTGAGCTGCACACAACTAACGAGATGCCGTTATTACATTTGCTTGAATTCAGAGACTTAATTTTAGAAGGAGCTAAATTCAAGCAAGCTTATTAAGAGTTAGGAACCTAAATTTAGCAAAAGACAGATTTTTCACTTACTAAATCGCCTAATTTCGAAACTAAGGCAAATGTAATTGCAATAAGGAAGGTCAGTTTGCTTGGGGTGCGCGATAAGAGCGGATGGCAGACTGTAACGGCGTGACACCGTAGACTTGTGGAACATGCTGTATTGCTTTAAAAATGGCAAATAAAGATATAACTTCTCTTATATAAATGTAATAATGTTTTGTTTTTTTTCGTAATTGTTTTTAATATTAATTGGAATAAACTCGGTTCAAACATTCAGAAACCACGCAAGTGCAAGTATATGCTTAAAATGAGCATAATAGTTAGGACAAGCCCAATTTACTTATGTTTTATAGAGTATTGTCACTCAGACATGTTTCCGCGTCGTTAGGAAGTCAATTCTTATGACTGGCTGGATAAAATGGCTTACTTGCTAAAATTCTAAATTTAGTCTCTGAATTTAGGCAAATTTAATAACCTCATACCACACCCGCTGGTCCACCGGCTGATATAAAGGTACGTACTTGTACTCCTTAGTGGTCGAATAAAGAAGGCATGGTATAGCAAGCAGCATCCCGCTGATCCAGATTCCAGCAATCATGATGAGAGAACAAGTCTTGGACATCCTCGGCCGCATCGGTCTCACGATGGCTTGGTACCTGCACAGAAGTACGAGAAACATTTCTTTTATTTACTTTATTATTATTATTAATCACGCGTAACTTGAGGTAGCTGAGCTGTTAACTATTCACTATTCGCTATACATTATTAATTATTCATCATTCCTTCAATCATCATTCAAACATACAGAACGCATTAATTCACACACCCACTTTCACACACAAACATACACACACAACATTCTCACTTCACTTCTGCCAATCCAGACTCATACGAGGACTCGGTGTCGCAAAGATAATGCTCCGAAACTACTGAACCGATTTGAAAAATTATTTCACTGTTGGGAAGCTACACTATCCCCGGGTGACATAGGCTATAATATATACCCGTGCGAAGCTGGGGAGGACCACTAGTATATTATAATTATACTTTAGATTTCAGATTCAAAAGATTCATAATTAATAACTTTTATTTACTAATGTATTCATATCTTGTCACGACACGACCATTAATATATAAATTATGTTCTATAGGATTTTTTAAATGATCAACTCAATTATTTAATACTAGTAGGCCACCCCGGCTTCGCACGGGCGAAGCCGGGATATATAGCCTATGTCAACCGGGGATATACCAGCTTCCCAACAGTAAAAGAATTTTTCAAATCGGTTCAGTAGTTTCGGAGCCTATTCAATGCAAACAAACAAACAATCAAATCTTTCCTCTTTATAATATTAGTATAGATAACATAACATAGCCCGTTGGTCGAGTTGGTAGTGAACCTGCCTTCTGAGCTTGGGGGCGTGGGTTCGATTCCCACCTAGGACAAACATTTGTGTGATGAACATTTGTGTTTGTTCTATATCTGGGCGTTAATATCTATTTAAGTATGTATTTAAAACTATATATGTATATATATCAGTCTCTGGCAGCCATATTACAAGCTTTGCTTAGTTTGGGGTCAGATGACCGTGTGTGCAAAAATGTCCCGAATATTTATTTATTTATTTATTTTATAACATAACATAAAGTTTCTTCAACGTAGCAGAGGAGCACGGATCCCTGAAGCACAAGTTGTAGCTTAGTTTAGGGATCCGAAGCTCATTGTTTGTTTGAGGCAAAATCCGAGTACTTATGTTTATTCCAATTGACTATGTTTTCTAATGGTTTTGTAACTCTTTCACCCAGTAAATAATTTGATTTGATTTGTAACAGATCACTGGACATACACAGAGGCCGCAAAATTTTCCCCTATATTGTTATACTTGCGACCCGCCCGCCCGGCGTCGCACGGGTGTAATTTACGTGCGAAGCCGGGGCGGGTCGCTAGTTATACATATAAACCTTCCTCTTGAATCACTCTATCTATTTAAAAAAAACACTTCAGAATCCGTTTCGTAGTTTTAAAGATTTAAGCACACATAGGGACGGACAGACAGCGACAGTGACTTTGTTTTATACTATGTAGTGATAGTGAAGTGATAGTGATAGTGATTTTCTACAGAAACCGTATATTTTTTAGGCAAAGAGTTTATCCAGTGTATTTATATAAATTCGTTTTGCCATTTCGGAGTTAGTGAGAACAAACATACGTACACGCAAAAACTATAGATTCAATTTTGCTTTTTAAATTTTACTTTCAAAGAATATTCTAGGGGAATTTATTAAATGGTCCGTTACGAGCGAAATTTCGTGCAATAACCTGTGAAATGTAAAATGTCTTAGGCAACGACTTGTGGTTTTACGATTACGTTTTGGAACTCTTTAACAAATCAAACATCTGTCCAATAGCAATATATTTATAATATCTATCATCAATATATAATTATAAAAGCGAAATTTATCTTTTCATTCCCTTCATGAAATCTCAAAAACTGCTTAACCTACGACGCTGAAATTTACCAGTTATATTTCTTATGGGATGTAGAGGTTCACTAAGGAAGGATTTTGAGAAAGGGCCAAATTAAGAGGGGTAAAAGGGGACTGAAAGTTTATATGAAATTCTACGCTTACAAAGTCGCGGGCAACACCTAGTATAATAAAACACTGTTTTAAACTATCACGGTTGTTCACTAAAGTTATATGATTATTTACGGGATATTTACCGTGGTAAGGTTGTGGAATGAGCTCCCAATATTTCGGCGCAGTTACATGCACCATGTTCACGGGAAGACTGAAGAATGAGGGTGGTTGGTCGAACAGTTAAAAAATTAGGTGCAGACATAACGATCTACCCTCTTTCTTAGTCTTTTGCTACGGTTATCACTGGAACTCATGGAACTCTGAACATGGTGCATGTAACTGCGCCGAAATATCGGGAGCTCATTCCACAACCTTACCACGGTAAATATCCCGTAAATAATCATATTACTTTACCTAGTATAATATATTTTTCAATGCAAGTTCTCAGTCGGTACAGTACGGTAGGTAGTCGTAAATGCACTATTCAAAGTTACGTTCCTAGTATTATTTTAGAATCCTTATCTTAACTAGAATCTGAAAGTGAAAAATCCTAATCTAAATTCCACTTCAGACGTATCAGAGATGGTATTTTTCTATTATAATAATGTCTAAGTGCTCCTTAGCAACCCGGACCCGGGTATGTCCTAAAACTGCAACCAGAACCACCGGAGGATGGGCAGCAGCGTCCTGTTAGTACACGGTGAACGTACTGCGATCTGCAAGCCGCCTGCCAAGCGTGGGGATTATGGCAACACCCCTCTCTAAGAAGGAGGCCTTTTTCAGCAGTGGACATTTAATGGCTGATGGTGTGGTGTGTGTTCCTTCGCAAGGCAGCTAAGTAAGCGGGACATTTCAAAAATAATCAAGCGTCAGTAAGCTCTAGCCTT
The DNA here is from genome assembly GCA_932305915.1 of Agriopis marginaria. Taxonomy (NCBI): domain Eukaryota; kingdom Metazoa; phylum Arthropoda; class Insecta; order Lepidoptera; family Geometridae; genus Agriopis; species Agriopis marginaria. Next base: position 459,332 of record OW029923.1, read on the forward strand.
AGAATAACTACACAAAGAAACCAAGTAAATTCGCAAAATTTAAGCCATTCAAATGGTGTCATATATTGGTGTCATTTTGGTGGCTCCAAAAATTTTTAAAAAATTTTACTATGACAATTTGCGCTGTGAAATCGTACCACAACAAATCAGAAAAGCAGCATAAGAGTTATGGTGTGACATTCCACAGGTAATCCATTAATTTTCTTGCTCAAATCGTTTAAAATACCAATCGAAACGTAAGCTACAAAGCGAATTTGTAGCTTACGTTTTGAGAAGGCGTTGTTTGGAAACCTACCTTCTCTGAGTAGTTATTCTAAGGCTCTAGCTAGGAAATAAAAAAAAAGTCAAAAGTCTGGAAATGGAAATGTACATTTCGCAATATTGTGGTACGTAAATATAGGTTTCAAAACGAGCGCAACTGTGTTGGAACAGCTCTTCAGTCGCGTTCAACGTCTTCTGCACTGAATGTCATTCAGTTTATTAACAGAGAGTTTTTAAAGAAGTTAAAACGCGGTTTGTTTATGCAATTTCTTTTTCTGTTATAGTAAGTAAGCAATCCTTATTTCAAAAAAAAGTTGTAGAATCTTAAATTAATTCTAAAACAAACTACTAAGACTATATATTATATATTTGAGGCGTTTGGGGTCGAGACATTGGGCCCTTGGGGACCGGGAGCTCACCTCATTTTCAAAAATCTTTCAGAGCGCCTGGTTAATGCGACGCGTGACCAAAATGCTGGCGTGTTTCTGGCTCAACGCATAAGCATTGCCATTCAACGTGGTAATGCCGCCAGCATGCTGGGTACGCTGCCAACTGGTAGTGGGCTTGAGCATTTGGATTGTCTTTAGACCTTCAACGGCCTATGGGCAGTCTAACTGTATTTGTAGTTTTAGTTTTAGCTTGTATTTTGTTTAGTTAATAAAGGCACTTGAAAAAACTAAGACTTATGTAATAAGACTTAATATTAATCCGACGAAGAACAAAGGTTCCAGACGTCGGAAACACGGTAATTAAATTAAAGTGGAGCTGGGCAGGACACGTTGCTAGGCGCAGTGATGACAGGTGGAGTAAGGTCTTAACAGAGTGGTGGCCGAGGTAAGGTAGGCGGAGCGTTGGTCGTCCAGCTGCAAGATGGGTCGACAATATTATTACTATCCCGGGTTGAACCTGGACTCGATTAGCACAGGACCGAGGCAGATGGCAAGAGAGAGGCCTATACCCAGCAGTGGGATAAGGAAGGCTGTGGATGATAATGATGATGATTAAGAAGTGAGAAACTTCAACAAAAATAAAAAACCCGTATTGTGGTGGCCAGGTGACGATGTACCCATGTATTTTTTTTTTAGAAGCATTCAATTTTTCTCTTTTTTTCCCTAGGTTATTAATTTATATTAATAATAAGTACATTTAGATTGGTTAATTTATTATAAATATATATAAATATAAATATTAATTATCATAAATATGTGAAAGCGTGTTTGTTTGTTCTTTTTCACGCAGAAAAAAAAGCAACGTATCGACGTGATTTTTGCATATAGTTGGAGAGACTGAGAGTGACATATGATATAGGATATAAGATACCTTAGATAGATTTTAACCCGGAGAAATGTAGAAAATATGTCCACGCGGGAGAAGCCACGGGGTGCAGTTAGTGACACATTTATGGCAACATTCTAAGCAGTAACTGATCCGAACTCCCGACGCAAATAAGGGGTGTTATACATTTTACGTCATTATCTGTTTGTCTGTCTGTGGCATAGTAGCTCCATTTTTTTTTTAAAGATGACTTGTTCGAGATTGTTCTTAGCCGTTGGAAGATAATCAACTTTTTATCGGGGGTTTTTAACAATTATTCATTTATACTTATTTAATAACAAGGAGTTGACTTGCCTCAGTACTGTAAGAAAAAAAATACAGTTTCTCTATTTCGTTGCTCGTATTATACTAAAGGGTGGGTCGGCAGAAAAATATTTTTTCCTTATTCTAAGCAGCCCAAAATGTAAATTAATGGTACTACTTAGCACAATTGCTCACTTATCTCGAATCCATTCAGATTTATTATCAGCAATCTTATTCAGGATTTACAAGCGTTACAAAAGATTGAATACCATGAAATTTGTTTAATGTACATACCTCTCTAGCGCTAACAAATTAATGTAAACCAATATTGCTTACTAGCTCTAGCAACTAGTTAATAAACAACGAGCTTAGCAAATTTATTCTAGTAAACGTAAAGTAAATATTAAATACGTTTTAATGAAATCTTGTTCTTCCAAAAGATGTTCTTTAAAATCGACAATATTTTATAACAAAAAGGTACAAGAAGTTTTCTTAAGGGGCCTGTATACCCTCTGCAGGTCTCTCGCTCGCACATTTTCACATTATTGAAGATATAAAATCAATGAGTATGAATTTCCAAAAAGTAACAAAATCATGTCATGGTGTATATCGTAACATTACAAACAAGATGGAATCCTCAGAGTACTAGTCCAAACAAAAAAAACCCAAAAAAGTTGAAATATTGAAAGACAAACTTAACTTTGTAGTTCACAATAAGGTTATTTCATACTGTAACAGAACCAAGTTCATCGTTCATAAATAAATAATTAAATAAATAGATGTTTCGTTTAAAATTCTAACACATTATTAATTTGTACATGGTGCATGGCAAATACCTAAATCACGCGAATCTAAAAAAACCAAGGAAAAATAAAAACAAAGTTTTGCAATGAAAAGAGGGTCAGGAATTAAAATAAAGATTGAGTATCAAATGCTGTCTCATATTATAAAGGATTTTGGTAACTACATGATAATAAAATAGGATTAATAGTATCCTTACTCCATGCCTAGCTAAATGGAGAACAGGGATTCTTTTAGTTAACCTTCAGTACAGCAAGTTATGCACATTGTCCGATGTTTGCATTGAGTCAGGCGTTAAGAAAGAATGCTTTAAAACAACTTAACTGCTATAAATTAGTTCTAAATATTATAATAATAATAAAAACCCGGAATTTTCTACAACTAAGGGAATACTTTTGTATCGAACTAATCGGAAATATCAGCGAAATTCATCTCATAAACAAAATCACTAAAGACAAATGTTTCAACTCTTAATAAATATAAGATCATTGCTTGGCTGGGGTTTTCTAGATTTAGTTTGTTAGACTGCAAATAAGTACCTACATCAACCGGTAATTTTATTGGTTATCTAAAACAATACGCGCGCGAATAATAAGTTGGAGGTAGGTAGAAAATTAGAAGAGATCAGACGACAAATTTCTCGGAAAATTCATGTTGGAGAGGGAAGGCTTTGTGCTGGGCTGCCAGGTCATACGGAGGGGCATTCGTTCTCAGGGATCGGTCGAGAGCGGACGAGTACTTTGGATAGGTAAATTCAGTGACTTGTGTTCATATATTTGCTCAATCGTTTTAAAATTAAAATTGATTTTATTTTATAAAATTTTAGTGCCTGGACTAGTCTAGATTTGTAGATGGTTACGCGTCTACGAATTTCGGTGTCGTTCGAGTACCTTTGTATGTCCGCGATTTAAATTCACGCGTGTTTTAATTTTATAAGGAGTTATTCGACAGTCAATTTGTACTACCAAATAACTCTGAAATAATTTAACGTTTTAGGATCTTTTTGTGGGTAAATAGTGATTTAGTGTGAATTTATGTGAGCATCGGTTCCATTCTCATGTTGCATGTCTGGGAACGGAACCGTATTTGATTATAGAGTCATTTAACTCGTTTTGGATTATAGTGTTGATTCGGATCCTTTTTCCGTTAAAAGTTTGGGTATGCGCTTGGACGTATTCACCCATTGGGATGGTGGTCATACCCCTAGTGGTAGACTAGTGCCACCGTCCCGGCTTTTGCGGGGGAATGGATTTGAAACAATACCTTTATCGCGAGGGGAAGGCTAGAAGGAGGAGAGGGCTTAGAGAACACAACGAATTAAATACGTTTTAGGATCTTTTTGTGGGTAAATAGTGATTTAGTGTGAATTTATGTGAGCATCGGTTCGATTCTCATGTTGCATGTCTGGGAACGGAACCGTATTTGATTATAGAGTCATTTAACTCGTTTTGGATTATAGTGTTGATTCGGATCCTTTTTTCCGTTAAAAGTTTGGGTATGCGCTTGGACGTATTCACCCATTGGGATGGTGGTCATACCCCTAGTGGTAGACTAGTGCCACCGTCCCGGCTTTTGCGGGGGAATGGATTTGAAACGATACTTAAATTCGCGAAGGGAGGGCTTAGGGAACACAACATCTGCAGTTTAAGGAATGGTGGTTCCCAAAGCAACCAAATTCCGGCGTAAAGTCACTCTCCGAGTGGTGTTGCGTTTTTTCCCGTGGGTTTTAAATGTCGGTGGATTGTGACGCCACCGGGGTCGATGTGCTCACTCCGTTGTGGGTTTTTGGCCTTCGTCACCTTCGGGGGTATACTCCTTTTCCTATGGCGATGGGACGATCTACCTGGAGCTGCGGGAAGGTACTTCATGCATTGTGTCACCATCGTATCTGGATTCAGAGTTGCTTCAGTTGTCCCGGGCGGAGTGGGGCGATGTCTGTGGAAGCCGGCGCGAGGACCAATTGTAAGCTTTATAATTATTTTGATATTTGATATTATTTACTTACATAAAGTAATTGTTAACCGACTTCTAAAAAAGGAGGAGGTTATAGTTCGAATGGATAAATGTTCCTAATCGAATTGCAGACAATGTAGCCATTTTATTATTTGATATTATTTACTTACATAAAGTAATTGTTAACCGACTTCTAAAAAAGAGGAGGTTATAGTTCGAATGGATAAATGTTCCTAATTGAATTACAGACGATAGTCATTGCTATTTTCTTATATTAACATAAAGTAAATTCAGTTGCAAAGGTCAACTTGTTTTATAAATAAAGGTTCGAATGGACAAAGAGGTTCCGTAACTAATTATTAAAGTCCTTTAACTGCTTTGAGCTGATTGTGCTGGGCTGCCAGGTCATACAGGTTCTATCAAGAGAAAATATAGTTCTCAGAACCGAGACGATGACGAAAGAAGTTGATTTGTCTCTTCGAGTTGAAAGTCAATATAATGGGCTTACTTCAACATCACACTTTATTATGGCTTCCATAGAAGGAACCTTAGGCTAAGTATAGCTGAAATATACATGGAGCGATTGTCTCTGGGTTACCCCTTTAGTTATAAAAAACAACAAAGGGCGCCTTTTACTAATGTCACTGAATTTAGTGATACTGGCCTAATTAATATAATCTCACTTGAAGGAAGGTCCTGTTTGAGATGGCCAATTTGAAGAGATAACGGGAAAAGTTATTAACTTCATTACACTAAGAATGTGTATGACTTGATTGTCTAGTTCATCAGTATTCGGTAAATTATTCCGAAATCTGCATCATCAAAATTTTGATAAAGTTATGCAGTCACATAAGAATAAGATAACATTATTCAGGATGACTTTCTGTTTCAGGTTTAGGTAGGGTTGGGCGTGTGCCTAAAGAGTACCTTGATTTCCTAATCTTGGGAACTCATTATTTGACCCTTTTGCTGGGGTTCGCTGGGGTTGCTAAAAGATTATGCCCTCTTGTCCCACCTTTTGTTAGACACACAGACTGACTCCGAATTTTGACTATTAGAGTTCTTTATTTAAACGAGTATTTATACTCGTATGGGGGAGGTGATGACCAGTAAGGATGACGAAATCAATCGATCGACGCGGAGGAGGGGCGCCGATCCTTAGCCCCATACGAGTTTGTTTCAATTAATATATACGATACATAAAATACTAACCAAAGTTCACTTAACAAATATCTTAGTGATATGCTTAGTATCCGCATTTAATATACACATAATCTATTTTACTTCTATTTCTAATATTATCTACTTACCTTCGTTTTAGGTCATTTTCCACAACATTCTTACATCTTCATTAATTTATTCAGTAGTACGGATATTGTAAACCTAATAACATTTTAATCATAATATTAGGTTAGGACCTCGTCACACAGCTCATACCTATTCGTATACTTGGGTTCTATGGTCGCAAAGTAGGGTTCTTCCACTAGACAATCACCTGGCCAAAACGAAACTTGTAGGTAAATATTAAAGACGCGAGTAGGTAGGCATACATTAGATAAAGTAACTTGTTCTGTGTTAGTAGGACTTTTACGATTCTAGATTTCTCGATCGGAAGTAGCAGTTATACTGTAATACTTTAAAGATACGAATAACATAATAGTCATACTCCAATATAGGTTTAATATACGCAGCTAATATTTAGGCAAATAAAAATATACTGGATTAGGCAACCAAATATAAAACAATTAATAAATCAATTAAAATAATAAAAAAGTTAAATAATAAAAGTTAAAAATAAATTAATCAAGGTTAAAAACAATTAAAGTTAAAAAGATATAAAAAACTAAATAAGGGGGTCTTTACAATATGGTATGCCGTAGTGACCAGGATCATTATCATCATCATCATCATCATCATCAGCCAAGATTTTAACTTTGTAGTGACTTTGTAATTAAAAACGCGTACAACGATGGTAATTTCTAATAGGATGTTTATGTAGATAACAGTTAGGATTAACTACATTAGTACATATAGGTCAATGCAGGATCGATGTTTCTTAATACTCTCACTAGAATTTATGTATAGTATTTGTTTTGCTTAAACGCGTAGAACCGTCATAAGAAATGGGGTCGTTTAGAATTAAATTAGTTATTAGAAAGGGATTATATTTAAGAGTGTTCAAGTTCGCTTGAACACAATTTGTTGTTCGTGCAAAGGAGACGAGAATTGGTATGAGCTGTGCAAAAATATTCATCACCATCATCAAAAATATCAAGGTTAAATCATTAGAATTTCTTACATTCGGTACTAACGTAGTAGGTTAATAGGTTGGGTAACGCATGTGGTAAGGTAAATGGGTTCAAAAATAATAGAAAATGTGAATTTAATCTTATATATTACATCCTTTATCATAGATTCCAAATTTGTTCTAAAAATTGCTAACGCTGGCTTGAAAATATTTATAAAAATGGGAAAACCTAATGTATATAATCCGTGTGTTTCCATTGTTGTGAAATATTGTTTCATATTATGGGTTTTCACTGGGGTTGAAAAATACTCATAAGAATTGGGGTCGTAAGAAATGGGGTCGTAATAATCGGGGTCGTAAGAAACGGAGTCGTAATGAGCGAGGTCGTAAGAAACTTTAGAAAATTTTGCTCTAAATAAATGTCAAATATAATAAATATTATTACTAAAATATGAATGGGCTGACTAGGGAACTAAATTATTAGCTTGGATAGGGATATGCATATTTAAAAGTAATCGGTAAATTAAAAATTGAACACACAGTGTGAAATACTTTAATATAATGATTAGTAGGAATAATTATGAACAAATAAGTTAAATTAAAGGGAATGTAAAATCTTAAACTATTTTATAACTAGGACATAATTTTGACCCTGATAATGCAATATTTAGTCTAATCAAAAGTCATAATGGTTTTAGGAACTGCAATATTTAAAGTTACAATCGGATTGATCTAAATTATAGTAAATTTCTTAAATACTCTTAAATTAACAGGTAGCTATTTATCTTTGTACACATCTTTCTAGTAGGGTATTGTAATGATGTTAAATGACGTTGTAAAATTAAACAGTGTGTTAAATTTGTGAATTTCGTACAAGTAAGGTCTAAAAACCTATCACTATAGCCAACTAAAAATATTGTGTGTTAGCATGTCACAAATCAGGGTTAAGTAGGTTCTCAATAGGTTTTAAAATAGGGATTGTGGCACGTGGTATCTCGTTGATGTCTTTACGCTAGAACAAGCATTTCTTAGAAGAAAAGAAATCTTCATTGGAATGCTACTGCTACAAATGTTAAGTTTATGCCAAGTCTTATCTATGAAATTTCAAAGATAATTTATTTGCACAATAGGTCGGTTGATATATTGGTCACTTTGTGTCTTGTTAGCCCGGTTAGTAAGTGTACATAAAAATAGTAATAATATAATAGAGGTGACATAAAAATACCGTTGGTATTGTTTATGTAAATATTTTTGAATTAAACTAAATACTCGAAACAATTTCAATAATTAATGAAAATGGTTTTAATCTAATTAATTAATCGATGAACACGTCTATAGTTGCAAAGTAAGCAGTTTGACTTACTGCCGTTCTATGATGTGTCATTTATAAAATCATTAACTTTGATGTGACATTTCGCGAATAAAAGTGTAGGTTTATCTTAAATAGGCTCGAATTTTGAATTTATCGGATTTGGTAGTATTATTGATGAAAAGGTTGCATATACATTTTACTAAGGTTCATTGGGGTAGTTTTAGGTGGGCAATTGTGACGTCTGTTTTGATCTTACCACCAGGACAGATGTTACCGATATTATAATTCTGTAATAATACGTGATAAGTCCCGATAAACATTTAAAACATGTGTTCAAATCGCGAAAGTTTAAAAATTACGATTATAATTCTGGTTTGGTTTTTACGAATAAGGCCGGTTTAAAAATATAGGGACGGTAGCTTTAAATTTAGTGTTCTGTGAAGTAAGACGCGCAACTATTAATGTTTCTAATACAAACATAGACATGGTACAGATATAATCTTTTGTTGGTTGAGTTACTTCACATAGTAAGCGGGAAGTAAGGCACCTGTGTATAAGACGGAGACAGTTGATGAAGTGCATAGACGTAGCTAGTGAAATACTATCTATGTTTATGATTCTCACAATTTAGTATTTGTTATATTTATGTAAATTTTTGTCGTTGTTATTGGGGCGTGAAAATTGTGGCTGCTAATGTATTTGGGTAACAATTAAATCTACAAAATGCCACCTACGATCATTTTGTGTATTATATTTTTAGGTGCTATAATTCTTTGGGGGAAAACGACGCGCATGTCAAATCTTAAAACAATTAATTTATAATTATTATTATTTCTTAAGCTTTGTAACTATCAGTTTCAACTATACTTACTTTCACTTTGTTACTATTGTTAAGGTGTTTATTTAATTGGAAAAAGGGTTATGATTGCTTACTAAAACGGGTTCGGGTTGTTTAAGGTAGAATTGAAAGAACACATAATAAACTCTCTATTTCCAGGTATTTTAAAAACTAAACTAGTAAAAAATAAAACACTGTTTCAAGCTGTCGCGGTTGTTTACTAAAGAAATATTTGTGTGTAGGGTTATATTATTATGACGTGGTAGTATAATTTTGCACACATATAATTTTGTTATGTTGTTTAATAATTATATAATGTGTTGAGTTTTTCATATTAATTTGAATATGAAACAATTTTTAATATGAATTTGAGTGAATTGTATTTTGTTTTTGACGAGACATAGCGTGCACCACATGGGTATTATTGCTTTTAGGCAATGGTATTGTGGGAGTGTTCGTTATCTGAATAAATTATCTTATCTTATCTTATCTTATCTTATCCCGTAAATAATTATATAGCTCATATAGTAAAAATAAACTTATTTAATTTGTTAAATGATACGGCAATTAATTTGACTAGTAGAAGGATGTAGTAAATTAATAGAACGTTTTTGGATGAAAAAAAATGTAGTGCGTTTTAGAAGAAGGTATTCTAATGATATTACTTCATCTAATTAAGTATTTGACTTTCTTGTTTCTAAATATTTGATAGCGAAGTAACTGTAAATTAAAACTTTGGGGTCGATTCACAGTCTTGAATAATCCATAACAGCTAGCTAACTACGGTACTTATTATTAGTTGGTAAATAGCAAGATTTAGAACGGCTAAATAGATCTAACCATAGGCGCGATAAATAGATGTTGAAGGATAAAAAGCAATCGGAATAAATTCATGCAGAGTAGTTAAAAGGTTAGGTTATTTATAGTTTAACTATTCGGAAAATGTAATTGTATATAATAATCACTTCGAAAAATGTATAGCAATAAAATTTTACTATATTAAAAATTTATTTAACAGTTTTAATTTGGAAAATTATATATTTGATGGAACTTCATAAAAATGAACGTGAACGAAGTAATTATATATCAATGTGGACGTGAACGGGTTTTGATACTGTCTTCTAGATATTTAGTATTTTGGTGGGTTGTAGTTCATTAGTAGCTGGGGGGTTTTAGTGTTTCCTAAGTTAGTAGTATCTGATCTTGATAGATGTTACTGCTTTAATTTGAGATTATGAACCTAGGGATAGGCGTGCAGAAACTTGGTCGCCAATAGTTCTTAAAGGTGTCGATACTTCCTTGGGATGGATTGAACAGCAATGAAAGATATGCTCTGTATCTGAATAATAAGAATAAACGAATGAGGAATGAATTGTGGAAGGATGTTGGAAATTTTGAGTTATAAGTATGTTTAGAGGTTTCAGGGTTGTAGCGACGCCAAGGCTAGAGGCGAGTTGTCGATTTCAAGGTTTAGCAAAACACTACACAACCGGCTCAATATAAAAGGGGAACTTGGAGCTAGGTTAAGTCAGGAGGACATTTATCCCTGTCAATATTAAACATTGAGTTTATATTGAGCTCATACTCACACGCATCCTTCATGCGAAGGGTAAACCGCAATATTTCCTACACTCACATTCACCGATCGGAGGTAGTCAGATTTTTAATTCGGTTTCGAGAGCTTATAGGACCCTGAGAGGTCATAGGTGGATTTTTGTAGTTCACAGGACGTTGAGAGCGGACCGAGGAGATATGAATGCAAACCCCCTCGATTGAAAGGTTGAATTTGGCGGGGAAAGCAATCTTTCTGTTCTTCTAACGACTCGACTCACAACCGGGTTCCTCGTAGAAGTCAATATACTATGTGGACGAAAAAAGTTCTTTTATGATACACGGGTTTGCTGTCGGATTGAGTTTCTAAGATGATTATTTCATGACCGGTTTAAACAAACTACACATATAATAATTAGGGCGCATACACAAACAGTTCTATTACACGTTTAATTTTATTGTTGAAACTTGAATATGGACAACAAAGATCTTGCACATTAGACATATCATTGGGGTTGTTAAATTTCAATTCTTAATTTCTTTATTAAATTATTTATTTGGGAACTCATTTAATATTATTAAATTTACTCCGATTTAGGTCATCTTCTTAAATTTAATGGGGTCGAATGTAACAGAACCAAGTTCATCGTTCATAAATAAATAATTAAATAAATAGATGTTTCGTTTAAAATTCTAACACATTATTAATTTGTACATGGTGCATGGCAAATACCTAAATCACGCGAATCTAAAAAAACCAAGGAAAAATAAAAACAAAGTTTTGCAATGAAAAGAGGGTCAGGAATTAAAATAAAGATTGAGTATCAAATGCTGTCTCATATTATAAAGGATTTTGGTAACTACATGATAATAAAATAGGATTAATAGTATCCTTACTCCATGCCTAGCTAAATGGAGAACAGGGATTCTTTTAGTTAACCTTCAGTACAGCAAGTTATGCACATTGTCCGATGTTTGCATTGAGTCAGGCGTTAAGAAAGAATGCTTTAAAACAACTTAACTGCTATAAATTAGTTCTAAATATTATAATAATAATAAAAACCCGGAATTTTCTACAACTAAGGGAATACTTTTGTATCGAACTAATCGGAAATATCAGCGAAATTCATCTCATAAACAAAATCACTAAAGACAAATGTTTCAACTCTTAATAAATATAAGATCATTGCTTGGCTGGGGTTTTCTAGATTTAGTTTGTTAGACTGCAAATAAGTACCTACATCAACCGGTAATTTTATTGGTTATCTAAAACAATACGCGCGCGAATAATAAGTTGGAGGTAGGTAGAAAATTAGAAGAGATCAGACGACAAATTTCTCGGAAAATTCATGTTGGAGAGGGAAGGCTTTGTGCTGGGCTGCCAGGTCATACGGAGGGGCATTCGTTCTCAGGGATCGGTCGAGAGCGGACGAGTACTTTGGATAGGTAAATTCAGTGACTTGTGTTCATATATTTGCTCAATCGTTTTAAAATTAAAATTGATTTTATTTTATAAAATTTTAGTGCCTGGACTAGTCTAGATTTGTAGATGGTTACGCGTCTACGAATTTCGGTGTCGTTCGAGTACCTTTGTATGTCCGCGATTTAAATTCACGCGTGTTTTAATTTTATAAGGAGTTATTCGACAGTCAATTTGTACTACCAAATAACTCTGAAATAATTTAACGTTTTAGGATCTTTTTGTGGGTAAATAGTGATTTAGTGTGAATTTATGTGAGCATCGGTTCCATTCTCATGTTGCATGTCTGGGAACGGAACCGTATTTGATTATAGAGTCATTTAACTCGTTTTGGATTATAGTGTTGATTCGGATCCTTTTTCCGTTAAAAGTTTGGGTATGCGCTTGGACGTATTCACCCATTGGGATGGTGGTCATACCCCTAGTGGTAGACTAGTGCCACCGTCCCGGCTTTTGCGGGGGAATGGATTTGAAACAATACCTTTATCGCGAGGGGAAGGCTAGAAGGAGGAGAGGGCTTAGAGAACACAACGAATTAAATACGTTTTAGGATCTTTTTGTGGGTAAATAGTGATTTAGTGTGAATTTATGTGAGCATCGGTTCGATTCTCATGTTGCATGTCTGGGAACGGAACCGTATTTGATTATAGAGTCATTTAACTCGTTTTGGATTATAGTGTTGATTCGGATCCTTTTTTCCGTTAAAAGTTTGGGTATGCGCTTGGACGTATTCACCCATTGGGATGGTGGTCATACCCCTAGTGGTAGACTAGTGCCACCGTCCCGGCTTTTGCGGGGGAATGGATTTGAAACGATACTTAAATTCGCGAAGGGAGGGCTTAGGGAACACAACATCTGCAGTTTAAGGAATGGTGGTTCCCAAAGCAACCAAATTCCGGCGTAAAGTCACTCTCCGAGTGGTGTTGCGTTTTTTCCCGTGGGTTTTAAATGTCGGTGGATTGTGACGCCACCGGGGTCGATGTGCTCACTCCGTTGTGGGTTTTTGGCCTTCGTCACCTTCGGGGGTATACTCCTTTTCCTATGGCGATGGGACGATCTACCTGGAGCTGCGGGAAGGTACTTCATGCATTGTGTCACCATCGTATCTGGATTCAGAGTTGCTTCAGTTGTCCCGGGCGGAGTGGGGCGATGTCTGTGGAAGCCGGCGCGAGGACCAATTGTAAGCTTTATAATTATTTTGATATTTGATATTATTTACTTACATAAAGTAATTGTTAACCGACTTCTAAAAAAGGAGGAGGTTATAGTTCGAATGGATAAATGTTCCTAATCGAATTGCAGACAATGTAGCCATTTTATTATTTGATATTATTTACTTACATAAAGTAATTGTTAACCGACTTCTAAAAAAGAGGAGGTTATAGTTCGAATGGATAAATGTTCCTAATTGAATTACAGACGATAGTCATTGCTATTTTCTTATATTAACATAAAGTAAATTCAGTTGCAAAGGTCAACTTGTTTTATAAATAAAGGTTCGAATGGACAAAGAGGTTCCGTAACTAATTATTAAAGTCCTTTAACTGCTTTGAGCTGATTGTGCTGGGCTGCCAGGTCATACAGGTTCTATCAAGAGAAAATATAGTTCTCAGAACCGAGACGATGACGAAAGAAGTTGATTTGTCTCTTCGAGTTGAAAGTCAATATAATGGGCTTACTTCAACATCACACTTTATTATGGCTTCCATAGAAGGAACCTTAGGCTAAGTATAGCTGAAATATACATGGAGCGATTGTCTCTGGGTTACCCCTTTAGTTATAAAAAACAACAAAGGGCGCCTTTTACTAATGTCACTGAATTTAGTGATACTGGCCTAATTAATATAATCTCACTTGAAGGAAGGTCCTGTTTGAGATGGCCAATTTGAAGAGATAACGGGAAAAGTTATTAACTTCATTACACTAAGAATGTGTATGACTTGATTGTCTAGTTCATCAGTATTCGGTAAATTATTCCGAAATCTGCATCATCAAAATTTTGATAAAGTTATGCAGTCACATAAGAATAAGATAACATTATTCAGGATGACTTTCTGTTTCAGGTTTAGGTAGGGTTGGGCGTGTGCCTAAAGAGTACCTTGATTTCCTAATCTTGGGAACTCATTATTTGACCCTTTTGCTGGGGTTCGCTGGGGTTGCTAAAAGATTATGCCCTCTTGTCCCACCTTTTGTTAGACACACAGACTGACTCCGAATTTTGACTATTAGAGTTCTTTATTTAAACGAGTATTTATACTCGTATGGGGGAGGTGATGACCAGTAAGGATGACGAAATCAATCGATCGACGCGGAGGAGGGGCGCCGATCCTTAGCCCCATACGAGTTTGTTTCAATTAATATATACGATACATAAAATACTAACCAAAGTTCACTTAACAAATATCTTAGTGATATGCTTAGTATCCGCATTTAATATACACATAATCTATTTTACTTCTATTTCTAATATTATCTACTTACCTTCGTTTTAGGTCATTTTCCACAACATTCTTACATCTTCATTAATTTATTCAGTAGTACGGATATTGTAAACCTAATAACATTTTAATCATAATATTAGGTTAGGACCTCGTCACACAGCTCATACCTATTCGTATACTTGGGTTCTATGGTCGCAAAGTAGGGTTCTTCCACTAGACAATCACCTGGCCAAAACGAAACTTGTAGGTAAATATTAAAGACGCGAGTAGGTAGGCATACATTAGATAAAGTAACTTGTTCTGTGTTAGTAGGACTTTTACGATTCTAGATTTCTCGATCGGAAGTAGCAGTTATACTGTAATACTTTAAAGATACGAATAACATAATAGTCATACTCCAATATAGGTTTAATATACGCAGCTAATATTTAGGCAAATAAAAATATACTGGATTAGGCAACCAAATATAAAACAATTAATAAATCAATTAAAATAATAAAAAAGTTAAATAATAAAAGTTAAAAATAAATTAATCAAGGTTAAAAACAATTAAAGTTAAAAAGATATAAAAAACTAAATAAGGGGGTTCTTTACAATACATCATCATCATCATCATCAGCCTATTTGATATTCGTCCACTGCTGGACGTAGGCCTCTCCTAAAGAACGCCACAAGGCACGATCTTCTGCTTTTCGCATCCACTTGCCACCAGCCGCCTTTCGCAGGTCGTCACTCCACCGGGCTGCAGGGCATACATACCAACTACAAAATATCAACTTTCAGATATTTTTCCTTTATAAATGTGCTGTAAGACCTTGCCTCATGCCAAATTTCATGATTCTAGGTCAACGGGAAGTACACTATAATTTTTGATTTCCATGTGAAATCGCAAAATATGCGACATGAACGATCATATCTTTTGATAGCATTGACTTACAAATTTGATTTTGTCACAGCTAAAAGAAACCGTAGATCCAATTAATTGATATAAATTTCAACCATCTACGTGTTCTTGAGAAAAACGGTCTTGACAGACGGACAACAAAGTGATCCTATGAGGGTTCCGTTTTTCCCAACAACAAAATGACAACAGACGCTCCATAGTCTTCCTACCTACCACGTATCACTGTTAGCTTTTAGGAAGTAATTCGCAGCTCATATATTTGTCACGTCCTTCATAATGGTGTAACAGCTTTCTGCGCCATAAAGTTTCAAAATGAAAAAGTGGTTTATTTTACTGCGGCCATAAAGCTCCGCTGACGTTGACGATTTGTTCATGTCGAGAATTAAACCGTGAATAGAACATTTCGTTCATGTGAGTCCATTACAAAATGTTTGCACGGCTGATAGGTTTATAGGTAACTTTATATGAAGGTTTTTCTGAGATTGGAAAAGTGAAATCCTTATTCAAGAGGTGTATTTAATACGAATTTTCTTTCAAGGAAAATAGTTTCTATAAAATTGCAGAGATGAAAAAAAAAAGTATTTTACATTTCACTGTAGATACTAAGTAAAATATTAAAATTACAAAAATGTTGTTCACAAGAGAATAAACTAGCCAAGTGCGAGTCGGGCTCGCGCACTGAGGGTTCCGTACCACAAAAAAAATACAATAAGGTTGTCAAAGTAACCGAATTACCAGTTATTATAACACTTTCCAAAATCGTCGGAGTAATTTGCTACGCAGTTTGCTACAGGCGCTCGAGTATAATAACTTGGTAATGAACATAAATTTACAGACCGACATCGTAGGCTTAGTTTCCTTAATAGGGTCCTGCTTTTACCCTTTGGGTACGGAACCCTAAAAAACTCTAACAAACATATTTATTTCCTTTCATACTTTTCAAACACCTAAATTAGAATCAAAAATACAAGCAAAAACAATAGATACTAGTATTTCTACGTATATTTTTATTGGGTCTGGGTTAGCGCTAATTTCATCGGTACAAGTAATAACAATAATACATACACACACGTGACACAAAAACACGCAAAATACAAGCGATAAAATTCATTAAAACTATTTTATGTTCAATGTGTAATAATCGCAAAACCAAACAAAAATAGTCGATAACAAATGATTTTCAAAGGAATTTTCACGTTGAGCGTGTTTTTGTATTGGAACAGTTGTAAATGTGCATTTCCCCGTACCCCGCCACTTGCAGTTGTTTTGACAGAAAAGAGAAATAGAACGGAAATGAGAGGGAAAATCTATCGCCAGGCATTATGACAGAACCTTGATTGAACATTCTTATTTATATCAACGCGTCGAACTCAGTATCCAAAGAGCTTGGACCTTACCTTTTTGGGTTAGGCCTCAAAGTTCTTTGTCCGCATCACAGTTGCTTACTGATTTCGAATGACTTACGTTTCGTTTATATGGGTGCACTAGCTACCGTAAATTTCTTACAAAAATGCCTTGACAGCTGTTCTAAACTAAACAAAAAAAAAACTGTGCAGCTACTTCAGCAAGTTTTGTTGTACTACGGAACCCTAAAAAGGTTGATAAACGGCACATTACCTGTCAAAAGAAATCCCAGTGAGTGTAAAGACGCTGGCGGCAACAGTCACGTTTGCTATGAAGTTGCTGAGCTGGCAGTACCACAGCCCGAATATCCAGTCGCTGCAACAAACAACATTTCCATGAAAATATGTTTTGGTCTGACAGTAACAATCTAAAGCCCCTTAGAGACCAAACGCGTGTCGACAGCAGCACGGCCTGAACGTGTTGCACGTTTTGTATTAAAATGTACTTTATGTACTGTATAAACCCATGGTATAACCCGCTATACACCGCACGAGATGCTCCGTGGAGTCCGCGGCCATGTTGCTCAGATCATCAGTCCACTGTTGGACATAGGCCTCCCCCATCAATCTCCAAAAGGGCCTGGTTGGAAACGGCCTGCATCCAGCGTTTCTCTGCGGTCTCTTTTAGGTCGTCTGTCCATCTTGTGCGTGGACATCCTACGCTGCGCTTATTGGTCCGTGGTCTCCATTCAAGAACCTTCAACCCCATCGGCCTTCTGTTCTGCGTGATATGTGCCCTGCCCACTGCCTCTGCAACTTGCTAATCCGGTGGGCTGCTCAGATGCTGCTGACGTATTGTGTAATAAAGTAGTATTTCATACAGCTCCTTGGGTAAGTAGTGGTAAATAACACAAGTTTAGGAAAATAATGAGGCGACATGTTTTCGTCACGTTGGCGCCAAAACGTTTAGTTCTAATATCCTTCATTTTGTCAGACCACCCAGGCAGAAGGTGACGTATTGCAAACCTCTTTCTAACATGGCACCGCGTGAATAATAGTCATAAAGATAACCAAAACAATGTGTAACGACGCCATAATGTCACCTAGTCGTAATGGGTTACTAAGAAAATTCACACGCACTACGCGCTTTCTCATAAGCTTATTCAAAATTTTCAATCATGTTAAATTACTGACGGGCACGATAAAATGTAGTGTTTTTTTTGTATAGTAAATGTTTAAAATTTTCAAATCAATTTAAACACATTTTTATTAATAAAGAACGTAAGCTTCTATTATTTCATTAAAATTGAACACTTTTAAAGGATTTTATCGCTTTATATAATAACTAGCTGACCTGACAGACGTTGTCCTGTCTTAGAACTGTCAAACACACAAAGTTAAAATCTTATTTTTTACACCTTGGGTTACATTATTGGAGTTTTAGTAAGGATCCCTATTTTTTTTTTAAAACATAATATAGCTTATGTTACCCGGGGATAGTGTAGCTTCCCAACAGTGAAATAATTTTTCAAATCAGTTCAGTAGTTTCGGAGCCTATTCAATGCAAATAAACAAACTATCAAATCTTTCCTCTGTATAATCTATACTAATATTATAAAGAGGAAAGATTTGATTGTTTGTTTGTTTGCATTGAATAGGCTCTGAAAATACTGAACCGATTTGAAAAATTCTTTCATTGACACACTATCCCCGGGTGACATAGGCTATAATTTATACCCGTGCGAAGCTGGGGCGGACCGCTAGTATTATATAAGTATAGATAAAACCTAATCATTGTTGTTTATAGCATTTAAACAGTTTAAAAAAAGAAAATGTTGCAAAAACATTTTTCCTATGACTCTCAGTATCGTTGAAAGTATTCAATGTGAAAGTACCCAAAAGAGAGCGAAAAGCTGTTTCTTCCTCTTAATATGTTGTATGTCGTAAAACCGTCAGTTGTTTAGTTTGGGTATTATTTCATAATGGGCTATCAAACCCAAGAATAATGATGTTATTACAATAACGAAAGGTAGATAACGCAGAAGGAATTCTCATCATCAAACTCCATGACATCATAATACAGGATGAAAGTCAATGAAAGCCACGGAGAGTGCCATTAGGGTGGCAAAGTTCTGGTCTAGAAACTTGATTTGACAATAGAATTGTATTTTGCGGAACATCGACTCGAAAGAAGAAGACAGGATGAAACAGTACTGGGGGGTTAGACAAGACCCACTTTCTGTTAGCGTTGACGCCTGCGGAAAGATGACATTGCATGAAAATGACATTAGCTTGAGATAACATGTCTCAAGCTAATGTCATTGTCAATGTCATTTTCATACAATGTCATCTTTCCGCAGGCGTTAACGCTAACAGAAAGTGAGTCTTATCTAACTCCCCCGGTGTAATAAGCTGAAAGGGGTAATTGTACTCTTTATCATAAACAACTGTTAGGGCAACCCTGAAATCGCAAAAAAGCAGTGGTTCAGCGTTTTGTCGAATTTGACTGACCTTTTTCCAGACGACAGCTGTTGTTTTACCGATTTCAGGGTTAGCTCTGCAGTAAGGGATATTAAGTTGTTGAGTAGTACAATAGCTTAGAATAACTACTCAGAGAAGGTAGGTTTCCAAACAACACCTTCTCAAAACGTAAGCTACAAATTCGCTTTGTACGTATCGATTGGTATTTTAAACGATTTAAGCAAGAAAATTAATGGATTACCTGTGGAATGTCACACCATAACTCTTATGCTGCTTTTCTGATTTGTTGTGGTACGATTTCACCGCACAAATTGTCATAGTAAATATATATTTTTTTTGGAGCCATATGTAACACCATTTGAATGGCTTAAATTTTGCGAATGTACTTGGTTTCTTTGTGTAGTTATTCTAAGTACAATAGTCTTTTTCTGTTTATCATACCAGTTCTGTATTACCCAGTACGTAGTTGTTTTATTTTAGAGATTTACCTGTGTAACATGTAGATAAAATTGAAGAGACAGTTGAGAATCGCCATCATGAGGTCAGCAAACGACAAGTTCACCAGAAAGTAGTTAGTGACAGTCCTCATTCTTCTGTGAGCTATGAAACAAATTTAAAAGGTAAATAACACACACTTTGAAGGATTATGAAAGGGAATGCTTATTCAAAAAGGCCGTGGTAGCCCATTTGGGAGACCGCTAAACTTGAAAACGTGAGGTCGCGGGTTCAAACCCCGGGCCCGTACCAATGAGCTCTCTGGAGCTATGTACGGATTTTCATACCTGTGGCTTTTCGGTGAAGGAAAACATCGTGAGGAAACCTGCATACGTACGGAGAAGAAATTCAAAGGCGTATGTGAATCCACCAATCCGCACTGGACCAGCGTGGTGGATATGGCCCTATCACCCTTTCGGGGGTAAAAGGCTATAGGCTAAAAGTCCAGCAGTGGACTGTAAAAAGGCTGATAATGATGATTCAAAAAGGCGCTAACAATTCTCTTGAACCTAAATAACTTTTTTGTTGAACCTAAATAACTTTTAATATATTATATTTACCGTTAAATTGAAAAAAATATCTATTCCATAGAAATAGATTAATCAAACTCGAAATATTCATGGTTAATATTTTTACTATTTCAGGGGTGGTCCCATACCTAGTAGAAAAATCAGTTCAAAATGACGAGTGCAATGAACCTTTTTTGGCTTGATACATTATTGGTGGAGCCAGAATTTCTTTCCTAAAATCAAAGAAGAATAATGTACCTAGAAACGTTCTTCAATATCAAGAAGTGTGTACAAGACAACCGGCGCTGTCATTCACAGGGTGACCAGGTTATAAATTTTACGAAACTACCATAGTCAACTAAACAACTAAAAGTAATACAAACTTATCATCACAAAAAATTACCTAAACACCAAAACCTTTTAACCGACTTCAAAAATAGAAGCAATATAGCCGGATGAAGCTATATCGCCAAATGGCCTAGCCGTGTTCCGACATGTTTTCCGGTGACGCCCTTATGGAAAACGAGTCGGAATAGTTACTTCACTGGTGTAATACCATTCTGCCATGCACTGTTGGGCTGCATTGAGTAGTCATGGACGGTAGCGAGATTCGAGGCACGGCTTACCGCTGGCCGACCGCAAGTAGTACGGCCTAAGTAGTGAACAACCCACTCATGGAAGACTGCCACGCCAACTCGCGAATAATCCCGGGATGCAACATCGTGCTGGTCGGCGACCGGATGAAAGGGCCCGTTAACTAACTTCATCCGAAATGATGTTCTCGACGAGATCTATCACTTTTGTCAAGGAACTGGTGGTCCAGGATGGACGGTTTCCGAGATATCGCCCAACCAAGATTGACAGCTGTCATCTGAAATGAAGACCTCTATGAGATGTATCACTTTTGTAAAAGAACTGCTGATCCAGGATTGACAGTTTCCGAGATATTGCCCAACCAATTTTGACATCTGGTCCACTGAAATGTGCCACCGCCCACATTTACCCTAAGAGAGAGGCCCAAGTTCGTCTTCTTTCTTTTTTGGAAATAACATTTAAAAAAGTACTCTGTACGCCGGGATACTTTTCGAAAACGATTTTATTTTAGTTCTTGTATCCACGGATACCGGAATCAACGGCTAATATGAAAATTGTTTTTTTCTTGTATCCACGGATACCGGTATCAGCGGGTAAAATGAAAATTGTTTTTTTTAAGGAAACCGATCCAGGTATCAGTGGGTGCAACTTGCTGGGATCCGTGGCTAATATATTGATACCGGGATCCGTGGATACAATGGGTTTGTAATAATAGAAAATAATCGGTCAATTAACAGAAGATCGGTGTTCGTGGGTATTGTAGCCAACGTTCTTACCATAAAAATGTTATTTCACCCAAAATATACCAAACCATTAACCAACTTTCGTTATTAAACCAATAAAAATACTAATTTCCAAAATGTCGTAAAGTTTTACTAAAAGTTTCAAAATTTTTATCTCTGGTCACACTGGCTTACCGCGAGCTCTCACAGATTAGTAAATTAAGCAGAGATACTTCACTTCCTATGATACTACGAATTGTGCATATTATATAAGGAACATTATTTCACATGGTACACTTATATCTACCAAGGTATCCCTACTGGTAGAGATAAGTGGGAAAAAATCACGTATACATGTTTATCATTAAATATTTTATTTCCTTTTATTTAACAAACTTAACTGTGTAGTTGGCAAACAGCTGCTCCCATACATACCAACTACAAAGTCTAAGTTGGTAATAACAAAAATCATAGTCTGGACTGAATTTTTTCAGTCAACATCTTCGCGATATATAATTTAACATATTAAATTTGATATAAAATACTTTTCATCCAATAAACAGATGGGTGAAGGTCGGTCTTGACTCGGGGCTTAGACTAAATACTCTGCATATTACTTATTCTGTGATAATTGATGTCAAAGTTAATGTTTATGTCAAGTTGGGTTTCAATCGGAAAATAATATTTGTTATTCACTTATAATACAAAATTCTTATCTAATTATTAAATAAATCAACTAATAATATTGTGTTACTTGCGACGTGGATTTTTAATTCTTGCTGAGGTACGTATTTTACCGGGTTTCCACTAAATAACTAGCGCTCTACACCTATGCACGCCAAAAAGACAACTGAAGACTGTCAGACTGGGGTGTGGGGTCTAAGGCTCAGCAACGTTTTCCGAAGTGAGGATTCAGTACATGACGTCTAGTACGTAGTACATATAGGTCGTTGCCTAAAATCATCTAGTTCAATGAATAAGACATTTAGCTAATCGTCAGTGGCGGCGTAAGGGATGGGTACGTGGGCCATCACCTACGGCCTCGCACTCCTAGGGGCTTTACACCTCCAAGTCAGGACGAGTAAAAAAATGCGTAGAAAAAAAAAAGGCCGAAAATTTTTATTCGTCGTAAAACAATAATCCTTACTCATACCAAATTCTTTTTTATTTCGGCTAGCAACTTGCGATTATGTTTCAATTGTTTTTTAAATCTATCTTTTGCATCATATCGCGTTACCAGAGGGCCTCGCAAAATGTATGTTGCCCACATGAAATTTAGGTCTTGCTCCGCCACTGCTATCCGTAATCACAATCCCTTTCAATCAAGTCTGTGGTATAGATATTACTTTGTCTCGGTTCATTTGGCATAAAAATTGTACGCAATTTACAACTCGGTCGATAAAAATATACAATAAGCAATTAATGGTGGATTTACACGGGTCAATTGATCCGCGCGAGTAGGCCACACGAAAAAATAAAAAATTTAAAATCGTCCAGTGGGCAGCGTATGAATATTCGCTATCTAAATTGATTATGAATTTCAGAAAATAATTTTGAATTTCTAAATTGAAATTTGTAATAGAATTCGTTACGTGATTTGCCCACTGACTTCAGCAGGAAAAGAACAATCAAATTCCAAAAACATATTGAATTCCATAGTTAAATTACGAAATTGAATTTGTATTCGAACTTTTGTTCACGAAGTTGGTATTCGATACGTAATGAAGAACGTATATGTTCGTATTTCGCCCACTGGTGAATAAAATTGAGGAGGTTAAAAACAAAACCTCACTTTTCCACTTATGAAAATTTCGTTTTTTTTCTTTGGGCAAAAAATTATAAATTGATTGAAGCATGTAAGTAAAACCTTGTCAAAAACACCTCTTTTCCTATAAACATTTTTATTTGGAATCGAGTTTCGAACAAAACCACACTTTTCCGTCGAAAAAGAGAAATTCCGTCGAGAAATTTTTGTGTATTCTCTTAAATTTAAAAAATTGGAAATGTGAGGTTTTGTTCTTCACCTCCTCAATTGCAAGTGCGAACTTTGGCTAGTTTGGCTGCAGGATGAATTATTTCTTTGTCCACGTGTAGAAGTCCTGCTATGCTCAACATTTCCAAACAAAATGACCCATGTCGCCTGCAATTTAAATCAACTGTGTAAATTGGGTTTCTGTGAGGTTTTGTGAGGTGATTTGCGAAACGACGTGCCTCGTCATGACGAATACGAGTCGTGTAAACAGGTCTTTAAGCTCAGGTAACCGAGCCCTAAGTCACCTTAAGTCAATAGTCTAGGTCGTTTGCTAAAACATTTGACTAAATTACTTCGAAAAAATCAGTACCAGTCGGAGCTCAACCGAAAAAACCTAACAAGTCAACTCTCTTCGCATATAAAATATTTTGATATTTCATTTTGTTGGTTCATTTACTTTTTAGTGATAATATCTTAATGGTTTAGCATCTAGTTGTAGTCTAGTTTACTCTAGCAACTGTTGCCATATCAAATGCACAGCCTGTGAAAAGAACCGCTAGTCTTATCTTTACATAATTAAAAAAAAGCCAAATATTAAATTTTAAAAAAGTAAAAGTGCTTTTCCGCCCTATTCCTTACCAACATTTTTATGCTTCCATCTTAAAGTAGGTACATACCTACATAAACTAAGAACATTGTTTTGTGTTTGTTTTCTATCAGTAACTATGACTTTCGAACCACGTCACAAAATAACAAAGGTGTTTGTGTTATTTTATTATTACATAAAATTGGAATTTTTTGTATACGTACTGGGTTTCTAACAAAGTTTTTATTCGCTGGGCGTTTGATCACAAACACTGATATAGTGATGGTATGGTCGAAGATAGTAAACAGCCTAGAAAGGCAACTGGCTCTCAAGTGAGGCTGCTGGAATACACCATAAGGAACTTGTTAGCCAGTTGAGCACGAAAATGTGCCCTGCCACCATGCTCTGGATTCTTCAGGATGGTAACAAACAAAATTAAGATTAATAGTATTTTATGCAATAAGGCCAGTCCTAATGTATGGCAGTGAAACAAGGGCCATGCCTCGGAAAAACATCCATACCGTCCAAGTTGCCGAAATGAAGATGCTGAGGTGGATGTGCGGTGCAACCAGGCTCGATAAAATCTGGAACGAGTACGTGAGAGGAAACCTGGGCGTACGCGACATTTCCGATAAGATGCAAGAGAGTAGGCTACGATGGTATGGCCACGTAAAGAGGAGACCATCTGATTACGTAGGGAACTTGGCAATACAACTTTCCATCCCCGGTCAAAGATCCAGAGGCAGACCCAAGACTAGGTAGAAGGAAGGACGTGGTGCTTAAGAACATGAGAGAGCAACATGCACTGGGCAAGCATGGTGCATTAGAGTCCATCCTCTCTCTCTCTCTCTCTCTCTCTCTCTGAGAGAAGGCCTGAGTCCCAGTAGTGGGAACATGATAGGCTGAAAATAATAAATTCTTGACTTTTTTTGCTATGTGATAAAAATGCTTACCAGTAACAATCCAAATAACTATTGCATTCCCCCCAATAGCAATAGCAAGCATCGCCGTGAAGAGACACACCCAGGAGTTGTGCACCCACTGCGGCATGTTGGTGGCGCCGGGAGCTGCCGTCGCGGCCTTGGGCACCAGCACGGTGGCCGCGCCCAGCGTGCTGCGGTTGAAGTCCATCTTCCACGTGTATACAACCTGCAATACAAGTTAGGATATGAGATAGGATAATTAGGATATGAGATATTTTGTTTTTCTAGTAAAATGTCAAAGATGAAAGTCTTCGGCCAGTGTGTGTTACCAGTGATGACATACGGCACTGAAACGTGGTATCTCACTACGGGCCTCATAAGCAAGCTCAAAGTCGCACAACAAGCTATGGAGACGGCTATGCTCGGGGTTTCTCTACGAGATAGAATCCGAAATAAGGAGATCCGAAATAAGGAGGTAGACGAACGAAAGTCACCGACATAGTCCACCGGATAAGCAAGTTAAAGTGGCAGTGGGCAGGGCACATATCACGCAGAACAGATGGCCCATGGGGCCGAAAGGTTCTGGAATGGAGACCACGGACCGGTAAGTGCAGCGTAGGACATCCACCCACAAGATGGACAGACGACGTAGGGAAATGCTGGATGCAGGCCGCTTCCAACCGACCCTTTTGGAGACCGAGCGGCCTATGTCCAGCAGTGGACGTCCTATGGCTGAAATAATAATGATGATGAATAAAATAGTATTAAACTTTTTTTTTTCGAACAAATCAGTTTTCTTTTCGACAGTTCAGAATAGAGCAAAACCTTATTCAAGAATACACCAAAAAGAGGAAATACTTTGATCAAGTATTTGGTGGGAAAAATGGGCGATGATCTAATAAAAAGTATAGGATTTCAAAAAAGGGGGAAAGTGCCACAATTTCTACTGATAGCTAGAAATAATAATGTGTGGACTGAGAGACCACATGGACCTCTAAGTGTTATTTGTAGTTTTAGTAACAGAATTATTTAGTAAAGTTATAAAACATTTGTAAAACGTGAAAACAGAAAGGATGCAATCGGCGAACATATTCTTTCAAAACAGAACAGAAGAAATATGAACACCGATATTTTAAATCCAATGGCAGTTCTGAATTTTTTTTACCCACCGATTGACGTCTTTGCCCTTTTAAAAATGGATGGTTAACATGTTTTAATGAATGGTTAACGTTATTTTGCATTAAATGCTTACTGTTCCTACACCAAAGCGCACAAGAAGCCAGCTGTGTATTCCTACATCCTAACTCCTCAAGCGATTCTGATAAATGAGGTGTCGATGGATACTTGCAAGTTCAGGCATGGTCAGGGATACAGAGGTGGGATTTAGGGATGTGACCTCATCTTTTTTATATACAGAATAGATCTAAGTTTGGCCACCAACTTGCCTGATGGTAAGCGATTATAAACACAAGATGGCGAAGCTTCCATACTAAAGTGGGATGAAGTTTTATGGCTTCACCTAAGAGGGAAATATGGTGGGTTTTTAAAATTAAAAACAAGTGTTAAGCGAATATCAAAAAATCAAATCAAAATCAATTTATTTGTGAGAATATTGTCTCATATGATGGTATACAATAATGTGTGTTACAAATATTCTACCTTATTAAGGTGTACAAATTTTTTGTTGTCAGTCATGGTCTCTAAATTAAACTCTAAATTATACAATTTGTTTCAGCCTGTCTTTTAAAAAATCATTAACTTTATAATAACACTTCACTGGCTCACTATTACAAGGTTCTATGTTATTTTCTTACACGTTCTGTAATTTCAATTTAAAAAAAATTGGTTTCATAAATATAGACTTAGCAGGGTTTATGCTTGAGAGAAATACTTTTACTCAAACATAAACCCTGATATGTCAATATTTATGAAACCAATTTTTTTTAAATTGAAATTACAGAACGTGTAAGAAAATAACATAGAACCTTGTAATAGTGAGCCACCGACTTGTCAATTAGAAATTTAAACAATTTACATCTCATAGCATTATAATTCAATTCCTTAAAACTATCTGGTAATTTATTATAAATGGTGATAGTATACAGTATACATTGCGATACGGTGTTCTAAGCATCATTTTTAACCATCAAAAATGTATACCGCTGCAAAATTTGATCCGACAAAGTTATCCATTCGTTACCCGTGTTACTACCAGCAGTAGTAACATGGGTAATTTTTTACCGGTGTTGCTACTTACTACTCCAGTAGTCACATTTGCGGTCAAATGTTTTATTTAAAAAACATAAAAATATGGGTGACAGTTAATTTCCATAGATATTAGCAGTGGAACGAACAGTCCACCTTAACAGAATTGGAACTAAGTTACATAACTGTTTTCGTGACTAACGTAGTTAACAACTATTCAGACAGACTTAATTGGTTTAAATTGGCTCTGTATTTGATATTTATTAATTAAAACAAAAAAAGTATGCATAATTATTACGAACTACAACAAACTTACCTAACTTACTTACTTAACTTTAATAAACTTAAATAATTGGCATAATCTATTATATAATTATAAAAATGAATCCCTACTTACTTACCTTGGTCACGCCATAACTTGAGAACGTCTTTACCGATTTCATTCATCTTTTATTTTAAAGTTTTCTATTACTTTGTAGAAGGTATATACGGAAAGAAAAATTAAGAAAATTGGGCAGAATTTGAATTTGAAAATTTCAGAAAACTTAACGACGAGTTTATATCACGGGTGAAACCACGGGGAGCAGCTAGTTTCATATAATTACTGGAGAACTTTAGTGTAAAGCCAAATAATTTATTTTCATTTTATGTTCCTAACAAAACCAAATTTTTTGTTGTTAATACAATGTACAAAAAATCTGTTTGACTAGTTTTACTTGAGTAAAGAAATTTTATATTAAAGGCTTTTTTCTTTGTTCTTCCTGTAGTAAAAGAATATGATGGAATCAAACCTGACAGCGATAAGCTTAATACTCCTAATTATACGAAAATTGTGCATCACCATCATCATCATCAGCCAGAAGACGTCCACTGCTGAACATAGGCTCATGGGTTTCCTAGATAAAACATTCAATTTTGTTATGACACAATTTTTATAAAATTGTAAGCTAACTATGGAGGTAAGCACCAGAATACCAGAATACCAGAATGACCATAATTGCATCGGAAAAGAGCGTCTTAAATTCAGTCATCCATCACTAGCTACTACTAAATAGGTCAGGAAACCCGAACAGGAATATTTCCTCATAAAATATGTATCCCAATCTTGACTGCAGGTATTCGATACAGGTTGGTCTTGCGTCACTTGGGAATTGAATACATAACATCTTTATTGAGAAAAATACTTTGTAATTTTTAAGTACTTACAGAAATGTTCCCTCTGTGGTTTGTGCTTCAAACGTAAGCAATGTTTATGGATTGGATCAGATATTAAAAAAGTGTGTTGAAATTTGTATCAAAAGAAAAAATATATGATCGACTATTTTTAGAGATACTAAGTTTATTAAGTACGTACTGGTATTGTTCACGGACCGGAAGACGCAGCATAGGTAGGCCTCCCACTAGATGGACCGACGACATAGTGAGAGTCGCTAGCATCCAGTGGATACAAAAGGCAGGCTGTCGTTCAGTGTGCAGGTTAAAGGGGGAGGCCTATGTTCAGCAGTGGACGTCTTCTGGCTGATGATGATGATGATGATGAAATTAATTTCAAATAAAATTTCATCTAGACTGATCTTGAAATATCTCAAACTTGATTCATATTATACCCGTGATACGGTTGTGGGTGGAGCTAGATTGGACGTGGCACGCTGGATTTTCAGCAGCTTCTATGTTTATAAAGATCTGTGGTCCAAACCAATTCCAGGCCCTGATAGCACGATGTTATAGGAGTCCAACTACGATTCTACGAGTAACTACCTACTCGTTACTCACTGAACGGAACCTTATAATATGCTGAAATACGAGAAGAGCTTTCGAAGTTTCCCCAGCGATTACGTGTCGCATAATCCTTCCCTTTACAATGTCATCTGGTAATCCATGCTGTCAATTTATCCCATTTCATCCAGGAAAATTGTGCCAGACATGAGACGAATTCAATGGGGATTTTTTTCCCCTTAGAAATTGACACCGACGTAATTCGTAGCTGGTTTCAAAAGTTCAGTTACAAACGTGGACGAAAGGGTAACAAGCTATATGGGACCTACAGAGTGGATTAAAAAGTTTATTATATTTGACTTAAATGTAAAATGACATGTATGATGAAAAGTTAATACATTTATGTAAAAATAATATGATCAATTTTGTATTTTAATTAAATCTCTTCAAGATGTACGATGGTCAGTCAAAAATAAAACTTCAACGGATTAGCTAGTTTTTCCTCTAATTAAAAATATTTTTTTTTACTTTATTATCATACGAATAAATAGCAAAACTATAACATAGGGCTTTTCAAAAGGGCTGTCAATAGAGTCTTTAAGGGTTGGCAACGTATCTGCGATGCCCCTGATGTTGCAGGTATCTATAGTCGACGGTGATCGGTTACCATCAGGCGACCCGTCTGCTTGTTTTCCACCTGTATCATAAAAAAACTCACTTACATCATTCAACTAAAAAAATATGTTATTATTTCTGCGTATTCAGCAATGGAAACTTTACACCTGCTAAAACTACTTTTGAATAAATCTAAAATTATAATTGACTAGTAGGCCGCCCCTGCTTCTCAAATCTCAACAATCAAATCTTTCCTCTTTATAATATTAGTATAGATAAATAAGATATAATCAGATTATAATAGTAGTTTCTCCCATCCATCGGTTCTATGGCAATCTATTATTAGTAAAGTTGATAAGAAACAAGTTTGCAAGTTATTAAGTACTGTTCAACATTTTAATAATCCTTCAATGTCTGAAAAAGAAAGTTAATTATTCTGACCTGAGCTTTCAACAATAACAAAAAGAAAGTGCTAAGTACTTGCAGCAAGTTTAAGTCCATACTTAGTTATATAACTAACTAGCTGTTGCCCGCAACTTCGTAGACTTTCATATAATATTTCAACCCCTCTTTACATCTGCAAAGTTTTAAATAGATACGGCATCGGATCTGCATGATCTAATTCCTTCCTGGGCCATTTTCCTATCGGACGGCCAGGGCGGGAAAAAAGAGACCACACCATCGAGGTTGATATTCCAAAAAACCCGTACTAAGTGCTTTGATTCCACTTTTATTGTGTAGACCACTAGACTGGAATGCGGAGCCTGAATAGGTGTTCCCCGATGGTTATAATCTGGGTTTCTTCAAGTCACCAATGAATCGGTTTCTTCTAGGCAAGTGTGCTCCATCGTACACTGCACCAGTTTTACTTAAGGCAAGAGGGTGGTCAGACGCAGGCCTATTTATCAATAAAAAAATTACTATTAGAAGTGAGTGCAATTAGAATCCTTTTTTACACACATTCAGATGAACCTATCCTGGGTTACACAGAGAGGGTTTACTAAGCCGAAAAGGGCCCATAGTACTCATCATTATGAATAACTTTTACTATGAGAGCAACTCTGATATCTCGAAAAAAATATCAGCTTTTACGTCGAAAACGGTCATTCACACTCGATAAAATATATGAAACAGCTAATATATATATTTTTTGAATTCGGTGTTGGCCCCATAGTAAAAGTTAGATTAGATTAGAGTAGATTTTTATTGCGTCCATAAAGTGCAATGTGGTAAAATAGATGAAAATTTAATTAGTACATAGTATCATATGGACCCTGTCGGGCACAGCACAGTAAGAGTGAGGACATTAACATCTGCATGTTAGCCATGTTTCCGCAAAATATATATTTTGAATTTGAATTTGAGGAGGACGGTTATATTTAACACAATTTTAATATCTGTATAATTATTTATCAGGTTTATTCATAATGATGAGTACTATATAATAGAACCAATGACAGTTTCAAAAAGGGGGAAGACGCGTGACATCCAAACATTGTACCCAATAAATATAGCACTGTTTCGGCTCGAGTTAGCGGCGACGTTGACGTCTACTCTGTAAACGTCAACTTCACCGCTCCACTAGACACTATACTAGACCATAGAAGTGACATATAAAGAAAATTTTGTTAATTGTTTTTGAGTATTTACGAGTAAAAAGTAATGCCGTGAAACTTGTTTTTTGTCTTCGAACTGTTGGTGCACCTTGTGAAAACGCAGGAAGTAATTTTTGCTGCTTTATTTCACACAATTTTGACAAGTAATTAACGTGCTATCAAAACGCCAGATCGATTGTGACTGAAGTGGATTGTGCTTCGGAGCCTATATTGTGCGGTCCACGTCAGGAAGTTCGTCCCGTATCTTCCCCCTATTTACTTACATCAATGTATAGAACCCATTCGGCTTAGTACACCCTTTCTGCGAAACTCTGTATAAATCTCGTAAGCAAATCACAGTTGTGTCTCATTGTGTTCGATAATGTTACTAGACTAAATTAATCTCTCCATTCTAGGTTCGGATTTGCTTAATTATTATTAAAGATCTTAAGGACACTTTATTTAATGAAAAACTTTGTCCGAAATAAATGGTACTCGTACCTAAAAGCTCAAACTTTATATAAATAATTGTGAATAGTGAGAAAGAGGCTGTTTTATCACGTCTGACTTGTTATGATTTACGCTAGCGTGGTTTAAAGCCTAAATACTGACGCTCTCCCTTCGTGGACTCTTTGATATTGTAGTGTTACCGGAAAATTTTACACACGCAGAAATTTTCCAGCAGAGTTCCCTAGCATATGCTTTATAGACAAGCACACCGGTCGCATTAATGAATAAAGTTGGGTTTTCAGCCACGGAATTGACATGAAAGGTACCAGCTTCTAACTTGTAGTCATGATTAAAGTAAAAAGAACGTATAAGAAGAAAATAACAAAAGAATCTACTTAAGAAAATATTCACTTATTTTAGGGGTTGCTTATAAACCATTAGTATCCATTGCAAGAAGAATGGTAAATATTTTAAACGTTTTGTGTTAATTTCGGAGAGTGATTGGTTTATCTTTAGAAATATTGACATTTGCAGGAAATCGTTTTGGCTGGATAGGTTTTTAATAGGTGTATTATTAGACTATGTTATTTTTCTTTTGCAATTTCTTTATGTTGCTACGGTTCATGCACAAAAAGAACAATAACTAGGTTCGAGTGATATCAAAAGAGAAATTGAAAATATTATTAATCCAAGTGGAAATAAAAATCAGACTGGCATTCGAAGATGGCATGGAATGATATACTTCAATTTTGTCGTTGTCTCTGTGTTTTGTTATTTTATGCTCCACTAGCATTTTTTAATAGGTACCTACTAAAGAGCCGTGTTACTAAATGCAATCGTAAAATTTTAGGTATCTGGCGTTTTGGGCATAAAACAAATAGTAAAGCTGTAGGTATAATTGTCAAGACCAATACAAAACAATTAAACCATATTATTTGTTTATTTTATGTCTGTAATTTAACAAAATCCACTCCCAAACTTTCCCTCCGAAAGTCAAAGAAAACCTAAAAGTCAATTGGAAGTGACAAGTTTATAATATGTTGAGTTTTTCCGAAATTTCGAGCCGTTGTTTCGAATAAAAAATATAGATCTATATTTATAACAGAAACTGAATTCTCTATAGAACTTTTTATTTGATGGAATCGTTTGAAATAACTATTATCATGTTTCGTATCAAGAAAGGACTTAATGAGAAAATTTCAAGTAATAATGTATAGTATTTTTGTGTACCTAAATGAACGACGCAGCGTAGGGAGGCCTCCCACTAGATGGACCGACGACATTGTGAGAGTCGCGGGCATCCAGTGGATGCAAAAGGCAGGCTGTCGTTCAGTGTGGAGGTTAAAGGAGGAGGCCTATGTTCAGCAGTGGACGTCTTCTGGCTGATGATGATGATGAAATGAACTAACATGAAAGAAAGAAAAACAAAGAAAGAAAAAGTTTATTTGTGACCAAATTAGGTTTAAAAAATAATAATATGAAGTGAATGAAGTTATGAAGTCTATGTATGCACGGAACAATGGGCATAAGACAAGACCTTGACAGTAAAATTAAAACAAAAGTTAATATTGGCATTATAGACTAAAACGCTCTTTATTATTCCGTGAAAACAACTAACTTATAACTTCCAACAAGTCTGAGAAGAAGAAGGAGGGTATCTGAAATAATATTTTTAGAAGGTTATTCATGGTCTAGTTTTATGCCCAGATTTCCTCATGAGCATACACTTTGAAATTCCACGACTTAGTAGTCGTCTGAACAACCGGAAGAGTTTCAGGTTGCCGCACTAATGTACGACAGCCTCTATACAGAATGCTATCGAGTTGTAATGCAATTCGTTCATCCTGGGACGTCTTCGATGGTTATTTAGCCTCAATAAAGGCTAGGAAAAGGTCAACATGTTCGCATTGTTCACATGCTGTGTTCACAGTTTTTAGGATGGACGCTGATATAGACGTTCCTTATACAAAAATATAAAATAATTTACTGTTATTAAATATGTTTAATACAGAAAAAATAAGTAACCCTGCCTGCTGCTTTAGAGTTAGCTGTGATGCAGCAGTTGTCTTCCCAAAAATAAAAACAGTTACAATAACTATAGTAAATAATAGTATACATAGACAATTTAATAGGAACTAAATAGAAAATAAAGGCTACATACACTACAAAGTAAACAATACACACGGTTTATATAAGTAAAAAAAAGAAAACAAAAATAAAGTAAAAAATAATATAAATTTTGCGAAAGCAATTGCTAGAAATTTGGATACATATTTCACTCGTGTCAAGATGTCTTCAGTTGATCTATAATCGAAATGTTTCAACCATTCATTTAAAGATCCTTTAAGTTTAAACCTATTCCTTACTATATAGTTTTTGTTTAAGTTAAAGTGATTATATAACATGGGTGCCATGTGATTATAGGACTCCACGCCAATGCGCATTTGTAGCCTGGAACCGGACATTTATCACGCCTCTTTCCAGTAGCAGGTAAGTGAGGGACTTACATAATGTTAGTTGTGGTGTTAAGGGTGTCATATCCAATTAGTGAACAGAATAATAATAAAAAACCTGCTTTTTCAAGGAGGCTACTTGTTTTAATCATGATGACTGAAAAGCAATATTTTTTTTTCGGGATAAAAATATACTATGTCTCCGGCCCTCCGATTATCTCTATACAAAAATCGCGTCGAGTCTGTTGGTGCGTGAAAGACGAACAAATAAACCAACAAAAATATGAAGCACGCTTCTGATACATATTATGTTTGTGATATAATTAAAATCATTCTGTAGTTTCAGTTCCTGATAGATGGGCCCAGATAATCACACAGTATGCCTGAAAACGGATGAAGGAAAGCTGGCCTAGAAAACGCTGGCGCGATGACCTCGACACGTTCCAGATACAGTGGTTAAGTCTGGCGGGTGATCGCACTGTCTGGAATAAAATGGGGGGGAGACCTTTACCCAGAAGTGGGACAGTATAGGTAAATAAAAAAAAAAAAAACAGTTCCTTACCTGGACGTCGTCCGCTCTGCCAAGGTTCTTGAAATCGTCGCTCGCGTAAAATTTCTCCCGTTCCAAGCTGATGTTAACCATCACATCCATTGTATTTTAGTTGAAATTGATACTCCAGGCAATTAGGCAAGTTCCGTATTGATTACAAATCCATTTCCAAAATTTTACTGAAATAGCTGGAATTCCATGTCAATTTTCCATTCTAATGAACAATATCTAGCAATGGTTTTGGGTGCTAACACGTAATAACTGCTAGAATTTAATTTTTTCATGGAGTTGTTAATAAAACTATCCCGACAAAACTAGTTCTATTTAGGTAGCCTGTATTGGAAAATAGCTTTAGATTTTAATTTCAATTTTCAATAAAAAAAAATATTATCACTTTACACACGGCTTAGCGGAGAATTTATTAATTTTGCCGATGAGTCGCCAGATGTCAGGGTGATGATGACACGACAACCTGTAACAAAGCATACATTAAAGTTAGTCACGGTTCGTATCTCACACAAGCACGCTGTTAGTTGAAGTTACTTTGCAAGTGAAATGACGCAGTGACAGTTGATGAACTAGGAATATGTCTGAAATTAAACTTTCCAAGGAAATTGCTATGCATTATGCTTTTGAACTTTATGTTTGAAATTTCATACATAATTATAGAGTTTAATTAACTATTTAGTTATGCAAGTTTATTCTTCTAAGTTTTTGTTTTTGCTAGTGTAAATATGTATGTTAATGTTTCTTATTTGTATCTTAATAGAAATATATTATTTCGTTTATAATTGGTAAGTTTTTATATTAAATATTTACGAATACAAATACAAATATTTTTTAATAACTCAAAAAAACAAAAAAAAAAAAAAAAAAAAAAAAAAAAAAAAAAAAAAAAAAAATAGAAAAAAAAAATATGTAAATTCTGTCTTATAATTATAATAGGTTGAACACATTTGATAGGTTGAACATTGAATTTAAACATTGAATTCATTGCTTATGATAAATTGTATAATTTTTTTATAAATAATATTTTCAAACAGTTTATTAATATAAGATCATTGTGTTGTGACACTTGACTGCAATTACTGGAAACAGTGGCGCATTGTAGTTCAACTTGCAGACAAGACTACTTCTCTTTTCTGTGGTTCACCTAAAACCTAAATATCAATTCATTTAATGAATCGATTAATCCCTTCCAGAGCTCCAAGAGATTTGGATTATGGCCAACATTCTTTGAGGACAAAAATTTATAGTATTCGATTTACCGTGACTTACAGACGGATAGCCACACTATAAGAGTTCCGTTTATCTAGGGACGTTTACTGAACCCTAGGAAGCGTCTTTGTATAATATTGGTAATCATCATTATCATCATCATAATCAGCCTTTTAACAGTCCACTGCTGGACTTTTAGCCTACCCCCGAAAGGGTGATTGGGCCATATCCACCACGCTGGCCCAGTGCAGGTTAGTAGAATCACATACGCCATTGAATTTCTTCTCTGTACGTATGCAGGTTTCCTCACGATGTTTTCCTTCACCGAAAAGCCAGTGGTATGAAAATCCGTACATAAACTCCAAAGAGCTCATTGGTACGGGCCCGGGGTTTGAACCCGCGACTTCACGCTTCCAAGTCTAGCGGTCTCCCAAATGGGCTACCACGGCTATATTGGTAATAATCCAACCCAAATCCAATATTAATCGCCCTGTCTGATATTGGAACGAGTTAATTATATCTGGAACGGCTACACTCAATGCTCATCCTGGTGATTCAGTGAAAGTGGGTAATTATAGGAATGCGTCCTATTACGCGCAGGCTTTCCTCTTTATTGATGGTTATCCGAGAGGAAGATTAATTCACCCACTTCCTTCCTTTACATGGGTTGTGTTCTTGCCGAGTAATAACAAGTGTGTGGAATAACAGGATATACCTAGTGAGATGTAACAAATCAATAATTATTATAGTTTAAATAATCCAGGGCTATGCTCGGGGTTTCTCTACGAGATCGAATCAGTAATGAGGAGATTCGTAGACGAACAAATGTCACCGACATAGCCCACCGGATTAGCAAGTTGAAATGGCAGTGGCCAGGCCACATATCACGCAGCACAGATGGCCAATGGGGCCGAAAGGTTCTGGAATGGAGACCACGGACTGGTAAGCGCAGCGAAGGACGTCCACCCACAAGATGGACAGACGACCTAAAAGAGACCGCAGGGAAACGCTGGATGCAGGCCGCTTCCAACCGGCCCTTTTGGAGATCGATGGGGGAGGCCTATGCCCAGCAGTGGACGTCCTATGGCTGAAATGATGATGATGATGAAATAAACCAGCGCCTTCCAAAATTGTCGTTGCTGCGCAGTTTGCTACAGGCGCTTGAGTATAATAACTTGGTAATTAACATAAATTTGTCATTTACTCGCACTTTTTCTTTCTTTCTTTCACTTGGCAATTATTTATTATTTGTTGTTATAGAGTGTGTACCTACTATAATTATGCCAAGATTGACGCTTGCAAGTATTACTGTTCTTACATTAAAGCTAATACAAAAATACGTAAAAAAACAGGTTTGTTCTATCTTCTTAATCTGTTAATCTGCATACTTGTAACACCAGAGGCATCACAAATACGTTGCCGACCTTTTAGGACTCGATTAACTCGCCTTTTGAAGAACCCCATGTTATAGCTTCTCGGAAACACCGTAGAAGGTAGCTCATTCCACATTTTGCAGGTATGAGGCAAGAAGGATCGTGTCAATTGCACAGTAGCGATTTCTACTGATGAGTGGATGAGCCTTCAGACGGTGGCGGCTGGTGCGATGGTAAAACCGCGACGCCAGCATCAGATCAAATAGTTCTTCAGAACACTCCCCGTTGTAAATGCGATAAAAGATACAAAGAGACCTAACGTCTCTGCGCATGCTGAGCGGTTTTAGGTGTTCAGTGAGCTTGGGGTCGTCGACAATAATTCTGACAGCTTATTACTAGTAAATAAAGTCCATGGGTTCGCGTGTCGTTTTTTCTCCGCATCCAGTATACCAAATCCTTCAAGGCCTTCTCTATGTCAGTAAATAATACCCAAAACTAATATCATAAACGCTCTCTACAATGTTTGTACTAAATATTTGCGTATAAAATTGTTTCTTGTAGGAACCATTAGATCGATTTATGTTGACACAATTATTTACAAGGTTCTCTTTGTTTTTATGTTAGTGTTTGAATATTTTACTTCAGTAAATACGTAAAGTAGTGCGGGAATCGCTGTTATTATATATTATGTTATATGACTAAACTCTCTCATAAGCATAAGCCTTACTATATTGTTCATTTGATGTATCTTATTTAAGTCTATGTTTATGTTAATAAATATATTTTTAATTTTTTTTTTTTTTTACAGTTTACTTGTAGCGTTCGACATACCTATATATATTTCGTGTGTGTATTAGTATTTTTTTTTACCTCCAACTAGGCTAACGTTTGACCGCGATCTCGCCTGATGGAAAGCGATGATGCGGTCGAAGATGGAGCACGTTTGCCTAGTAATAACCTATTAACCCTAGACTTGAACACTCCAAGATTGTAATGCTGCCGAAACACAGACAGGGGCAAGGCGTTCCATTGTTTTGCTGTTCTAATTAAGAAAAAGGAGTCAAAACGCTTGAATTAAGATAAAGATACGATCAGATATATTTATTGTTTAAACCAACAAAAAAAATGGACATAATCATAATAAAACTAACATTTGTACGCTGTAACAGGCAAGGACATGAGATACGTCTCCATTCTTACGACCGTGTATGCTACTTTATATCTATGTGTACCTACCATGTTCTGACAAATAAATAATTTGAATTTGAATACTATTAGAAACATAAGGAGAAACAATGTTTGGCAATAGGGGTACGCTCAGTACTGTACTGCGAGGTCCCGAAGGGTCACGCAGGGCTGGTTTTCGAGCATATCCCTTTGCTCAGAAAAAGACCGCATCACGTGATGGTGGTCAAACGCAAGCCTATTATTTATATTAAAAAAAAGATGGTAGGTGAGCATTAATAAATAATTATGTTATACTTCAAAAAGATATTAGTTTTCGTTTAAATATCCTGCGTCCATGAATAATGTTTAAACAAATACAGACTATCTCTAACTAAACTGGGTTACGCATATAAACTATACTAAGCCGAAAAGAGGTAATTTACTCATAATTATGAATTACTTATACTATAGGACAAACCATAAAATCGAAAAAAAAAACAGCTGTTCCATTCATTTTGTCGCGTGAGAATCACAGACCGTTTTCTGTGAAACAGCTAATATTACCCCAGAATAAATGTTGTTTATAATCATGAGTAAAATCACTATTTTAAACTATCACGGTTGTTCAGTAAAGTTATATGATGATTATTTACGGGATATTTACCTTGACAAGGTTGTGGAATGACCTCACGATATTGCAGTTACATGTATGCACCATGTTCACGAGAAGACAAGATGAGTACAATGGCCTTCTTTCGGCTTAGTACAGCGTAACCCTGTCTAAGTAGATATTCAAAACACGCAACATTCTCGTAGTATCGGAATAACCATAAAAAGGGTACAGTTCAATATCAACTTTGTTTGGCTCCAGACGGGAGCTATTACCTACGTTTACCTTATTCAGATTTTGAAAGTTGGCTATGGTCGGTTCAGAGAATACTTAAAATAGAACTAATTCTCTAACTAGGCCTTTATTAAACGAACTAGGGACATTTTGAGGTACCTGTCTGTGAATAATAATATCGAGCCGAAACTGTTTTATTTTAAGCACTGTGCTTATGCTATGCTAATATAATGTGTGGTGGTTGTATGTAGGTATATTTTGTATGTATTATATTGTATATTCCAGATACAGTGGTCAAGTCTGGTGGGTTGTGATCACACTGTCTGGAAAGGTTTAATATAAAAAATAACGTATATTTTAAATGTTTAAATGTTTTGTAAAATATGTAACGTCGAGCGAAAGGTACATATTTTTTACCTATATTAAATAATACGTGATAAGTCCCGATAAACATTTAAAACATGTGTTCAAATCGCGAAAGTTTAAAAATTACTAACGTATATTTATTTGTAGCCAATTGATTGTTTGTTGTTATTTGTTTAGGTATTGAATACTGAATTATTTTAGTTAATTCTACTACTTTTCTTATTGTAGTTCCTTACCATGCGCGGTTGCCTGGAAGATAACTTTTTAAATGATCCACCTGGCCACCAAATAGGCCACCTGTTAAATTTTATACTAACGTATATTTTTCTTTTGTAGTTTGTTATATAAAAAGAGTTATCTTATCATAGACCAAACATCGTAAAGTAGAAAGTTTGCAAAAAAAATGACTTAAGGTTTGGATTGTCCTTTATGTTAATTGAAAGAGTTCAGGATCTGTTTGATGTATACACGGATTACTGGAAAACAAATCTGGTATCCTCAGTATTCTACAAGGATAATTATTATGTTTTTTGTTGGATTTCATTGATAAAATTATTATCTCGGAAATATATCGAGTGACTTTTTTACCGAATCATTACACTAGCGTGTGAAATGTGGGTTACTTACTTTACAAATTTGGAATTTTCAATACCTTCTAGTGTTTGCAGGATATACTGAAATAAGGGTCGAGAATGATATCAACGTATTTAAAACAACTCTAACCAATTTATTAATCGAGAAAGCTTATTATAGTATCAATGATTTTTTAAACGACAAAGATCTAAATTCACAAATATGAAAGGCAAACAATAAATAAGATAGAAATAATTTATTATTTCTTGTACTATGTATGATCTAACCCAAAAATCTATAAACATATGCCATTCAACGTGGTAATGCCGCCAGCATGCTGGGTACGCTGCCAACTGGTAGTGGGCTTGAGCATTTGGATTGTCTTTAGACCTTCAACGGTGTATGGGCAGTGTAACTGTATTTGTAGTGTTAGTTTTAACTTGTATTTTGTTTATTTAATAAAGGCACTTGCCCATA
Organism: Agriopis marginaria; assembly: GCA_932305915.1. Taxonomy (NCBI): domain Eukaryota; kingdom Metazoa; phylum Arthropoda; class Insecta; order Lepidoptera; family Geometridae; genus Agriopis; species Agriopis marginaria. The sequence goes on from OW029923.1 coordinate 499,926, forward strand.
GAAATTTTTTAATGAGTACATCCTACTACTATAAACGCGAAAGTTTGTATGTATAGATATATGGATGTTTGTTCCTCTTTCACGCTGCAACGAAACAACAGATCGACCTGATTTTTGCATGGGTATAGTTCAAGAGCCAGAGAGTGACATAGGCTACTTTTCATCATCATCATCACCATTTTTCATCACTACGCGGGTGAAACCGCGGGGCGCAGCTAGTAAATAATGTACATACCTACCTATCTTCTCCTACTTTGCCTTCTCAGTACATTATGTTATAGAACATTTTCTAGGTTACTACTCTGACGTGTACACCAAATCCCTGAGCTCGGAGTACTAACTTAAAAATCATAACTTCATCAAAACCCGAGTAAGGAACGTGCCGGTAAGGGCGGAACCTCGACCGATAAACATAACTTGAGTTTGAACTTTTTGTTTATGTTTACTTTCAATGGGATATATAAAGTTTATGTTAAACCTCCGAATTGAAAATCTAGTCAGAAATTACGGTAACCAAACTTAATCTTACGTGCGCAATTCCCAATTAATTTATTTTATTTAATGAACACTAACATGATGTAAGTCCAGTAAGAGTCGGTAACGTATTTGTGACGCCTCTGGTGTTACAAGTATCCATAGGTGACGGTGACTTACCATCGGGCAGCCCGTCTGCTTGTTTGCCACCTATGGCATTAAAAAGTACTTGCTTTACATGACGGAGACGAGGCATAAGAATTAAATTAAACGCCATCACAATTATAGGTGCAGACTATATGCTAATAATATGAACAAAAATTTGAAAATCACGTCAGTTTCCAAATTTATTACAATAATACAAGATTTAAAAATTAAATGTAAATTTAAAAAAAAATATTGTAGCAAACGTGGTGCATTACGTTGTTACAAACTAAAGTCCCTCACGTTCCGACGTTGTAAGTAGGTACGTCATACAATATTAAATCTACATGATATAAATGGTGTCAGTTATTTTACTAAACAAAATACAAGCTAAAACTAAAACTACAAATACAGTTAGACTGCCCATAGACCGTTGAAGGTCTAAAGACAATCCAAATGCTCAAGCCCACTACCAGTCGGCAGCGTACCCAGCATGCTGGCGGCATTACCACGTTGAATGGCAATGCCTATGCGTTATTTTATCACAATAATGAGCATGGAATCTCTCACGTGATTTACAAACCGTACAAGGCCTTCTGTCAAATAGTACGTAGCCTTTGGAGTCTTTTACAGGTCTCTAGTATATTAAAAATGTTACAACTACGAGCAATAAAGAGCATAGAACTCGTCACATTATTTACAAAGCGTACAAGGCCCTCTGACAAACAGTATGTAGCCGTTTACTTGATAATTGTGTACAGCCCTGTTGAATGGACATATTGGACATAACGCACCATCCATGGAAGACTGGCGCAAACACACTTGCGTCAATATTTTTTTATTTTACCATTGAATAGAGGATAACCTAATACACATACTCAAAATTTTTCAAATTAATATTCCAATAAATGACGGATATAATTTGATTCAAAAAATTCGTACGAAAATATATTATTCATAAATTCCCTGGTAAACTTATGTAAGTTTTGTTACGCTTATTACTTTTGTAGACTTGCCTTTTAATATTAGCTTAGACGAAGTTAAGCAATTATTATACGTCTTTCGAAAAAAACTTATTTACATAAATGAACTTACATACTTTTTCCATTTGATAAAGTACAGAAATATACGCTTATATACAAGTTACTATAAATTTCCGCATTATTTTCCCGTGGAAGAAAACAGTATCATTTTTTACGTACAAAAGTTCTATGAAAGTGGGCTGGAATAAAGACTTAACTCGAAATAAAGCCATCTAATTCGTCTAATTTCCGTAGCAACAAAGCGTTAACTTTAGATGTTTCTAAATTTCATATTGTTATTCCGGAGATAAATGGAGTAACCACCTAATTTCAGATTTCCGCAAAAACTGCTAGCTTTTCTTTAAAATAAAGTATATAGGTATCTGTAAAGTAATTTTTGCCATCATGTTGCTAAAGAAACCAACTGTCTAGGTCTTCTAGTTTCTCCGCAAATCAGTTTTTTGACGCTCCTGAAAAGTTGGTGTTTTCAACTTACGCCAGTCTTCCAGGGGTATTGCGATTATTAATTATGTGTAGTAGTACCAATGCGGAATAGTATCTCAAAAAAGTTAAAACCCAGATAACGGTATGATCTTCGCAAACGATACACTTAATACAAACAAACAAATAATGATGCACCAAACCTTCCTTTCATTTTAAAGAACGATTCAACAATAAATTACCTATGAGGATTTCACGTATTGTTGAATTGATTTTTATATTGTCTTCTTGTGTTTTTGATGATGCTAATTTACTGGCCTTTTATACAAATCTCACATCCGTTGGTTGTAGATTACATTGTTATACCATCCTACTTCCTACTAATAATTATTATAAACGCGAAAGTTTGTATCTATAGATGTATGGATGTTTGTTCCTCTTTCACGCTGCAACGGAACAACGGATCGGCCTGATTTTTTGAGCCAGAGAGTGACATAGGCTACTTCTCATCATCATCACCATTTTTCATCACTATAAATAATAAATAAATAAATATTCGGGACATTTTTGCACACACGGTCATCTGACCCCAAACTAAGCAAAGCTTGTGATATGGCTGCCAGAGACTGATATACATACATATATAGGTTTAAATACATACTTAAATAGATATTAACACCCAGATATAGAACAAACACAAATGTTCATCACACAAATGTTTGTCCTAGGTGGGAATCGAACCCACGCCCCTAAGCTCAGAAGGCAGGTTCACTACCAACTGGACCAACGGGCTATCAAACTAAGGCTAACTACGGCTAACTATGCGGGTGAAACCGCGGGGCGCAGCTAGTACAAGCATATAATATACATCCATAATGCTAATTTATACTGTCTTTTGGCTTTACTGCTGTCAGGTAATAAAATATTGAAAGGAGAAAATGTTCGAATCTTAAAGATATTTTCCCAAAATAGCGCTATTCAATCGTTTGATTCCCGTTTCGTTTGCATAACTCGGTAAGATGATATGAAATCAGCTAACATTTTTTTGGAGTTCCGTACTCCTTGTTGACAGTTCATTGCCCTGGCGGATGTATTTTATGAATATTAAAAGGATTTTTTAACACGATGTTATTGCACTCTAAAAATGTTGCACAATTGCGGTTCTTGGTATGATAATAAAAAATTTAAAAAATGTGTTTGTGTATGTTTAAACTGTGGTGAGAGTTAAAAAGAAAACACAAAATAGAATATAATTACTATATTTTACTCGATAATGTTATACCTACGTGAAACATAAATATTTTCTCAGTCATAGTATAGTGTGTCTATTATTTGAACAACATACTAAGAGTACATTATAGTTATTTTATTAATGTCAGAAAGATACATGTCAAATACAGTTTAAAAATGAACTTAATATAATGATTTACTATAAATCATTAATTAAGCGCCTAATTACATTTTAATAACAATAATTATACAAATCAAGAAAAAAAAAATTGATAGCAATATCAAATTAAAATAATTAATAGCATTTAAATTTTTAAGAATAATAATAATATTAAGAATTCATAAAAATAAGTCAAATAAATATCAATTAAAATGGTTAATATTATTGACTAATAACATAAATTAACTCAACTCAACTTAAAAATCAAGTCAAGGTTCTGGAGTGGAGACCACGAACCGGAAGACGCAGCGTAGGGAGGCCTCCCGCAAGATGGACAGACGACTTAAAAGAGACCGCAGGGAAACGCTGGATGCAGGCCGCTTCCAACCGGCCCTTTTGGAGATCGATGGGGGAGGCCTATGTCCAGCAGTGGACGTCCTACGGCTGAAATGATGATGATGATGTGTGCAATGAAGTATTAAATAAATACATGATTTTAAAAACAATTTTGAAGAAGGACTTCCGCAAAGTAACGCCTGATTCAATTAACTTTCAAATAAATAGATTTTGGCATTTTCGTCCAAAGCATTTCCTTTTTCGCAAAAGGATGTAATTTAAGGTTTCGGTAAACAGTTGTAACGGAAATTTAACGTTTTCGATAGCGGATATTGCACAAAGAAGGAGACGCGGAAGTGTGCCAGACAAAATGGTTCACTAAAAGCATTACTTAGAGGCGTTGTTCCGAATGATTATGGGACGTCTCATTATATTAGTTACAAATTCTTAACTCAGTCTGGAATTCGTAAGAATTTATTCATGACTCAAACGAAAAAATCCGTTATTATTTTAACCGAAATATGGCTTGTGGCTACTGTTGGCTGAATCATCCTCCTACGCAATAAATGCAAATAAATTATGTTGATTACCTCACTACGCTCAGGATTTTACTTTACAATGTCTCACTACGCTCAGGATTCTACTTTACAATGTCTCACTACGCTCAGGATTCTACTTTACAATGTCTCACTACGCTCAGGATTCTACTTTACAATGTCTCACTACGCTCAGGATTCTACTTTACAATGTCTCACTACGCTCAGGATTCTACTTTACAATGTCTCACTACGCTCAGGATTCTACTTTACAATGTCTCACTACGCTCAGGATTCTACTTTACAATGTCTCGCTGCGCTCGGGATTCTACATTAGAATCTTTCACATCACTCTGAATTCTAAAAAACGCCCTCGTCGATCACAATATAACTTTGTCTCCTTGAAACACAAATAACTATTCTGAGCTAGTGAGTGAAATATAACATTGCTTAGATTTACAATAAAATTTCGAAGTCAAAGAAAGTCAAGTACTATGGACAACAAATTCACAAAACTCCAAGCTCCTAAAGTAAAAACCCGAGTGTTCTTGTTTGCTGTAACGCTAATCCCAACTCGAGTCTGAGCTTGGTTTCTCTCCTCTGGGTAGCTTTATTGTGCTGTAGTGTGATCCCTTATGTGTATGTGTGTGTGTTTACTTAATGTGCCCTTCATTGTTAAACCTCTGAAATATAATACTTTCACAGAGTTGAGCTGCTTCCGTCATGGGCTTATTACCGTCTTATCCTGAATATTCTACAGACTCAGTTACCCTAACCACAGTAGAAAGCCACGTGATATACTAATGATATGCAAAATAAACAAACGGGTTTTATGTACGGAGAAAATAAAGACAATCTAAGAAATAATACTATTTTGGCTGCTTTGAACTAGAATTTCTATTAGAGATTCTGAAAAACTAATAAATAGTTTAACTTTAATTAACGGCTGTATCTTTCGAACCGTAATAGATAGCCATTTGAAATTGTAGCAGAATATGTAATTTACGGCGAATAAACTAACAAATAATTAAAAAGGCGAAAAGTAAAATTGAAAAAGTGGACCCCATACAACAAACCTATTTTTTAACGTATTATTATTGTATTAGCTCTAATGTTAAAAAGGTAATACGTACAAGCGTCAAACTTGGCATGATTATAGTACACGCTCCAGAGTATAACAACAAATAACAAATAATGGTCAAGTGCGAGTCGGTGATAAATTTCTGTTCATTACCAAGTTATACCTAATTGTGTTATACTCGAGCGCTTCTTGTAAAATTAATTATTAACTGTGGCTGCGTAGCAGTTGCTTCGACTATTTATAAGGCGTTATAATAAGTGGTAATTCGGTTACTTGGACGACCTTATTGTATTTTATGGTCGTACGAAACCCTCAGTGCGCAAGCCCGACTCGCACTTGGCCGGTTTATTGATTGGAAACCAACAATAAGTAACAAAAAGTGATAAAAATATTAAGTTGTTTGATATCGAGCAGTGTTGCTCACTGGTGGCATCATTAAAATATTAGAATTATCCGAGTGTCGTAAAAAATATGCATTTTTTTTTTTTTTTTTTTTTTCACACACGGTCATCTGACCCCAAACTAAGCAAAGCTTGTAATATGGCTGCCAGAAACTGATATACGTACATATATATTTTTAAATAGATATTAACACCCAGACATAGAACAAACACAAATGTTCATCACACAAATGTTTGTCCTAGATGGGAATCGAACCCACGCCCCCAAGCACAGAAGATAGGTTCACTACCAACTGAGCCACCGGGGCAGTCAAATAATATCTTTTAATCCGTAAATGACGCTTGTAAACAGACCAAAATAATAAAGTCCACTAAGTTTCCCCTACTTCTGGAGGAAGTTCTGCTGATAAAATAAAGCCGCAACTCAAAGCTCGCTTCATAATCCCGAACAACACAAACTTCACTTAAAATGTCTTGAAAGTCTTCCGAATGGAATGGAGTCAGAAATTAATTTACTTAATTTAAATGAGACAATTTCTTTTGTTTGAAAAATAGGCCCACCACAAACTAATACCGTATAGTAATGAAACTCATGTCGATTTGTTCCTCATAATCTCTAGATTCAGTGGTAATATTAGCTATATCCGATCAAACTGGAATATTGACAATAGCCGATTACTATGGCCACTGTTGTAAAATATGGTCTATTTATTTTTGTATAAAAATTCCTAAGCATGCATCCTTTTTCGTATTAAAATCGTTCCGGTCAAGTGACTTTATAAGGGAAATGAATGAATTGTGGCAAAAATCAAAACAACACATATTATTCTTTATATTATTATTCCGGTTTCATTTTTACCTTATCTTTCGTCCGAATGGTACAAAAAAAAACGATGAATTTTATAGTGTTATACCCATCAATATACGGTAAATTCGGTGGGCCTAGAAAAAATTGTCATCTTTCCTGTTTAAAGTAGATATGTACACTTAACTCTTCCTTTGTCGTGACATTATAATATCTACAGAGTGTAAAGGGATGCACGATCGTGGTATATAATTTTCTATAACCATAAAACGGTAGTAAATAATCCGGCGCACTGAGGGTTCCGTACGAATACATCGTTATTTATCTACTACTAAAAAGTAGTTGCTTAACTTTGGTGAACAGAAATTTGTCACTCACTCGCATTTGGTCTGTATTTATTATTTTTTGATTTAATTTAGAATGTTTACTATAATCCTAGCAAGTTGTATGATTCTCTTGTACCTAAGTATAAATGTTTTCACACTAGAGTTAATACGTAAAAAAACGTTTTTGTATGGTTACCCCTTCTATTTTTGTATTTAATATTATTTTGTTAGTTAATCCGCCTTAATGTTACATATTATGTGAAAATTTCAATTCACTATCTATCTATTAATTTGAGAGATACAGCCGTTAAAAGGTAAGATAGATGGACGGACGCACAGACAGACAGAGTAGGCTTAGTAATAGGGTTCCGATTATACTCTTTGGATGCGGAATTCTAAAAAAGCCTACGTCGTAAGGCGTAAAGTCACATGTTCATCGGAATTTTTCGGAGAGAGTTCACACAACCTTGTCCCATAACACAAAACTACTAGCAGCCAACCAGACAATCGGCTCAGTGTAACTATACATAGAGAAAATCCCACCTCGCACAAAACGTTTTCCCTCAGTAGGCTTGCTTCAATGTAAATAACGACCGCTTTTCATAGCCATGCTCCAATCTCCGTTCCTCTGGCTCAGTGGAAACATAATTCTTTATTAGAACGGTTAAATAACAGACTGCTTTGCTATATTCCATGTTATCGCAGTAATATTATACCTAACTAGGATTGTTTGTCTTGGTTTACTCAGTCGGTAATTACTAAGCAAACATGCTTCATCTTGCCTCCTCACTTTAGGTGCCAGACGTCACCTTGATCCGAATTTAAAATTTACAATTAGCGGTATATTTCGTATTAATAAAACGCTAACTCATCATCAGTCAGAAGACGTCCACTGCTGAACATAGGCCGCCCCTTTACACCTCCACACTGAACGGCAGCCTGCCACCTGCATCCACTGCATGCCTGTGACTCTCACAATATCGTCAGTCCATCTGCAACGCTAACCCAGTAATCGATAAATCACGAATCGATAATAAAATTTATACTCGATTTACAAACCTAAAATTTGGCATGTAAATTCCGCTGGTTTGCAGATTCCGTGTATGATAAGAAAACGACAGTGACGAATGTAAATTGAAAGTTTATTTGCGTATGAAGCCGCGGGCTACAGCTGGTGTAATTGTTGGTTACAATCAAATAACAAGGCATGTTAAGGAAGTTACACAGATATCTCGTAATAGAGGCAGACTTCAAAACTATATCCCTAGATATTGTATTACACCTAAATAGTTTTGTAAAGTTGCTTTCTGCTATCAAAGTTTGGACACGAATAGCTCAATTATGGAGCAACTATAGTTTGATACTGCTATTTGCATCTAGATTAAGCAAATAACTACGTATTAGCATGATTAAGTAACTACGTGACTATTAACTAAACAAAATACAAGCTAATACTAACACTACAAATACAGTTACAATAGACCGTAGACCCATATACCGTTGAAGGTCTAATTACAATCCAAATGCTCAAGCCCACTATCATTTGGCAGCGTACCCAGCATACTGGCGGCATTAATACGCTGAATGGCAATGCTTATGGGTTGAGTCAAAAACACGCCAGCATTTTGGTCACGCGTCGCATTAACCAGGCGCTCTGAAAGATTTTTGAAAATTAGGTGAGCTCCCGGTCCCCATGGGCCCAATGTCTCTACCCAAAACGCCTCAAGTATGTAACCACTGAGGTTAGCATATTTGCGTCAATTGTGCTGCACTGCCGAATCGGCTGCCGCACCAGCCCTACCCTGTGTCTCAGGAAGATGTGACGGCGCCAAAGTATCGACGCAAGTTGCATCCCATACAAGGGGCGTCCCCAACCTACAAGGAACAAGTGTCATACCGTCAGGTCTCCTTCCATCGTCACGCGCAAGACCACTCGGTTCGAGCACAGCTGCGACATTGGCGGTGGAAAGGGGCCTAGCGTGTCGGACAATACGACCAGCGCTTCTCGAGCAAGAGAGACCATGATAACCGAGCTGGTCAACAGCAGTACCACACTGACAGAGATGGACATATGAAATTTGTGTTTAAAAAAGATTTATTAAAAATCAAAAACCGATAAAAAAAAAATTTTTTTTAAATTTTAGGCTTGCTCTTGTCCGCCAACTCGCCTGATGTTAAGCGAGAATGCGGTCTACGGTGGAGCACGCTCGCCTAGAAGAAACTGATTCACTCGTGATTTGAAGACACCCAGATTGTAACCATCGGGGAACACCCATTCAGGCAGCGCATTCCACAGACTAGCAGTACGCATAATAAAAGTGGAATCAAAGCACTTCGTTCGGGTTTTCGGAATACCAACCATAAAGCGGTATCTTCTGGTAAATGAATACAAAATGCTTACAGTATTACTTAGTTACTGAATAAGTGAATTATATTTAGTTTTCTACACAGCTAGAGTAATCCAACTGTTCTTTAATTTAGTTGAATTGTTTCAGTTGGATTAACTTGTGAAGTCTAAATAATAATCCAAATGTTCAGGCCCGCTCTTAGTGGGTAGTGTAATCAGCAACTTTCACGTTGAGACAACCCAACTAAAAGTGTTGATGTCTTTATTTCATAGCCTTAAATAGAAATGACAGCAATAATTTTAATACATTTTATTTATGATACACGGGAATTACTCACGTAACGTCACGTCGTGAGTAATTCCCGTGTATCATAAATAAAATGTGTGAAAACCACGTCAGTTTCAATAATAAAAATAATTTTAATCATACTAATATTATAAAAGTGAAAGTGTGTTTGTTTGTTGGTTTGTTTGTTCCTCTTTCACGCTGCAACGGAACAACGGATCGACCTGATTTTTTGCATGGGTATAGTTCAAGAGCCAGAGAGTGACATAGGCAACTTTTCATCATCACCATCATCATCATCATCACCATTTTTCATCACTACGCGTGTGAAATCGCGGGGCGCAGCTAGTAAGTTTATAACTGTAAACTAAGTCATCCAAACCAGGCCTAATGCATAACTAAAGTAAGGTACTAAGACTTAAGTACATAAACATTGTTGTGAAATTGGGAAATAAATTTGTTAATAATCTATGAAATACAATTCAATGCAAAAAGCACTTCAATGGTCATTTTTCTTTTACGCTTAAACGAAGTAATTCAAATTAACCACGAATTTATTAAACATCAATTACGTAGGCTCGTGTCACCCACGTGACCTTTGCGTCTCGGAATAGCATACTTCATGCTGTCATTAAAGATGTATAGTTTTGGACTCTCAAAGGCTTTTCACAGCATGTTCTGATGAAATTAGAATGATGCTGCAGCATAATTCTATTTTCATAAATGGTTTTGGAACAAATATAGGTGATACTTTTAACCGACTTCGAAAAGGAGGAAGGTTCTCAATTCAGTCCGGTTTTTTTTCTCGAGTGCCTTCGAATTTTGCGATAGCAAATACCTATAACTACACTACTTTTATTCAGGCGCTATGTTCGAGTCAAAACAAAGAGGTACTACTCGTGCATGGATGTGTTATCTATACTAATATTATAAAGAGGAAAGATTTGATTGTTTGTTTGTTTGCATTGAATAGGCTCCGAAACTACTGAACCGATTTGAAAAATTCTTTCACTGTTGGGATGCTGCACTATCCCCGCTTGACATAGGCTATATATCCCGGCTTCGCCCGTGCGAAGCAGGGGCAGCCTACTAGTTGTATCTATAAATAAACTGGAATTTCACTCCGAACTGAGTTAAAGAAAGTTTTAAGCATTCCACTATCATGGTCGTTGTTCCCTACAAATACTTTTTTTTTTTTTTTTTATATTTCCTTATAACAAACATTGTAAGTTAATATAGCACTACAATTAACAAAATAATATATTTACACGGATTGTAAAGTCGGCGGCAACAACTACAAAATAAATATTGAAAAATTTAATCATCATCATCATCAGCCAGAAGAGGTCCACTGCTGAACATAGGCCTCCCCCTTTAACCTCCACACTGGTTGCCCATGACTCTCACAATGTCGTCGGTCCACCTAGTGGGAGGCCTCCCTACGCTGCGTCTTCCGGTTCGTGGTCTCCACTCCAGAACCTTTCATCCCCATCGGTTATCGGTTCTTCGAGCGATGTGGCCTGCCCATTGCCACTTCAACTTGTAAATTTTAAAAGCTATGTCAGTTAAAAGTTAAAGATAGAAAAAAATAAAATTAAATAAAAATTTAAAAGAAATATTTAATCGATGATGTAAAAATTTAATATTAAAACATAGTTCCAGCCCAACTTCAAAATCTGTGTAAAAATATATTTACTTTATTTCTTATTTTATATTACCTTAGAATGTTTGTGTTTTGTTGTTTTTGAAGTCGGTTTTTTTAAAAGATGATTTATTGAAGTTAGTATAGACGTTTCTACTGTAATATTAATTCTATAGTATTTGTATGCAAAACGGCTTTCCAAACAAAAATAACTCTTCCACTTTTAACATCCCATAATAAATAAATACTGAATAAACCATAAGCCTCAAAACGTGGGAAAGGCAACAAGGTGCGGCCTGGAATAATGTATTGAAACTTTGCCAATCAACTTTTTTTTCGAATAAAAATTCTCCTATCTTTTTAAACCGTTGCCGTCTTATTACAAAACACGGTTTAACTTTAGTACTGGGATTAGTACCAGGTTTAAACCATGGAATAAAATAAACGTTATTATAAAACGAAGTTTTTCTCTAAACCACGGATTGTCTATGGTACTAAAGTTAGACCGCCGAGACCCCTAGTTTAACTATGGACTAACTTCGGTACTAATAGAATTTGGTTATAATTATTTTATTTAGTGTTTTTATTATTTACATATCGTTTAAAATGGATTTAAACACGATTGACATGATGAATTCAGAAGATTTGGAAGAATTGCTGGAGGCATCGCGGCGATCTGATAGACCTCGTCATCGTGTGAATCCTTTCGAATTGAGTGACGAAGAATTAAGATATAAATATAGGTTCACAAAACGCTTTGGCCCAAAAATAGTGCATGTTTTACGTGAGGATCTGGTCCACGATCATAGAGGAAGCCCATTAAGCCCTGAAGTTCAAGTGGCTTGCGCTTTATGCAACTGGGCTCGCCATGTATTAAGTGCTTGTTTATAACCTTGGTAGATTACAATATAGCTATAGGTAGGTACTTACGCAAAAAGTAAAAAATATACACTGATGCATAAAATTATTGTTTTCTTTGTATATTCAAGACATTACAGCCGATTTGCATAGTGTATCTCAACCAGTCAGTAAAACTTGCAAAAATGTAGCTGGTATTATGGCAAGGGATGTTCCATTTCATAGATAATTATAAAATTGCGAGCTACATTAAATGAACAGGAGGAAGCTATGAGAAAATTTAAGAACATTGCTAATTTTCCCACCGTAATTACAAAGATTTCATTGAACTACTTAATGTCTTTGGATAATTACAAATATTTATCTGAACGCCTCGAATTACGCGGGACAGGCGCATAGCTTTTTTCTACGCTAGGATTTTGGCGTCGCACGTAATCGTATTATGCCATGAATTTGAAAAGTGCTCAAAATAATAAGTTATGCTTGTTTAATAGATTGAAACCTAAACAAACAGCAATTTAAAATAGCTATATATCTTAAATTGCATTAATAAATAATTATTTAAGCTTTTGAAGTGTGTTTTAAACCTGCAGGAACGAATGAATGATTTCAATTTTTGTTTCTTATCTGTGGCTAATATTGAAACCATGGACTATCTTTGGTATCAGCTGGTCCTCGATTAGTCGAAGATTTGTAATAAGGTCAAGTTTTAATCCCTTAGTACCGTAACAAACTCGGACTTTTTAGTCCTGGTTTAAACCTGGACTGATGGACTTTTTTGTAATAAGGCGGTTAGAGATTATAATCGTTAGTCCATAGAGTGAATGTTTTCTATACGTGCCTTCCGGTAATTGGTTTTGAGTATCTATCAAAGTATATTAATTATAAAGAAACTAGCAAACCCGGCGAACTCCGTTTCGCCACCAGATGACTTCTATAAACCTCACGGAGCCCGAGACCTTTCCAACGAATGCAAAACCGTGGAAATCGGTTCGTGCGTTCTGGAGTTATAGCGTCAGGAAGGAAAACCCGACTTATTTTTATATAGTAGATTGTAACCAGACCGTTGGTAGTCCTGTAAAGCTTTATTATATTTTATTATTATTAATTAATGATAGGCTTGCGTTTGACCGCCATCTCGCCTGATGTTAAGCGATGATGATTGGTGATAAACTTTTTTTATCTTATACATTTCTCCAACTTTGCTCATCCGCTACATTTTTTTTTTCCTTAACACGATGTTATGAAGTACACACAGGTAACATCGCGTTTAGTTCGTAAGCGTATCTGATTTGGATTATAAACGGCCACGTCTATGAACTAAACGCGTTGTTATAATTTTATTACGACCTAGCTCTAAGGCGACCACATAAACTCGTAATTATTTTTTTTCAGTTAAATTTTTTAACGAGCTATGATAATTATATAAATAATCCTTAGTAATCCTTGCTAATATGTATTATAAAATCAAAAGTACCTTTGTGTCTCTGTCTGTTCGCTTTTCACGACTAAACGCCTTTAGCAGGATAATAGAATACATCGTAAGAACAGGGTAATTTCAAAAATGCGGAAAATTTAATAATCGCTGGTAACACCGCTAGTTTTTTAAATTTATGTCTATATGATTAATATACATTTATGCCCCAATATACCTACCGCATTTCGAAACTCAATAATATTCAAAAGTATGCACTTAATTTATAGTTCATAGTTTGATATGTTTATAAATATATATTCAGACAAAACAATGTTGATTCAGCGTTGGTGTAAAGCCAACAATATTGTTTGTATTGTGTTTAATTTTATCTATTGACTAGCGACCCGCCCGCCCGGCTTCGCACGGGTGTAATTTACGTGCGAAGCCGGGGCGGGTCGCTAGTTATATATATAAACCTTCCTTGAAAATGTATCTAACTGATGGTGAAAACCGCATCAAAATCAGTTCCGTGGTTTAGGAGGAGTTAGCGGCCATACAGACAGACAGACAGACGCGGAAAGCGACTTCAATTTATACTATGTAGAGAAGAGATTAATGCTTGCCAAACCGACAGTAACGCTAAGCTACCATTACGTGACAAGCCAGTACCAAACAAAACATTTGGTGCAAAAAGTAAATTTAAAAATAACTGGCCTAAAGCGTATTGATAGTTGAGACACGCATATGGTAGCGTTCCGTAACCAAAGCCATAAATATAATTATAGCCATATTCATAGTTCAGAAATTCGTGGTTGCAGAAGAAATCAAACAAACGAAGCTCTGTGGACTTAGCCAAATCGCTGGCTCACTATTACAAGGTTCTATGTTATTTTCTTACACATTTTGTAATTTCAATTTAAAAAATTTAACTTTCATAAATATTGTCTTAGCAGGGTTTATGCTTGAGTAAAATTATCTCTCTCAAGCATAAACCCTGCTAAGTCAATATTTATTAACGTAAATTTTTTTTAATTGAAATTATTGAACGTGTAAAAAAATAACATAGAACCTTGTAATAGTGAGCCAGCGAAATGTCAGAGATGTGTCATCCCGACATAACATATACTTTTTATGGTCTGTAATAGCACTTATCTTAATAATTATATAAGTTAGAGTCGTTCTAAAAATTAGGACAGACGGAAAGACAAAACAAATTTATAAGGACCACGGAACCCTAAAAAGTCAATAATAATTAGTTGACATAATTAGGTAAAATATTAAAATAATTAAAAATAACAAAATTAATTAAGAGATCCATGCCTATATTTAATTTATTGAATAGGAACTTAAAAAAATAAAAAATAAATAATGAAATCTTGAAATATAAACTAAAAACTAAAACTTAAAATAACTAAATAAAAGCTACAATTAAACTAAAAGATGAATGTATAAAATATACAAACATGTATCTACTACAAATTAATTAATAAAATTAATAATTACGCAATCTCCGAATCGCAGAAAATAAAATCATGGGAAGTGACTTAACATTTAAAAACTGGTTTCTTCCCCAAATTATCCATTCTCAGAGATGGAATATTTTCTTCAAATTAAAAATACACTCGAGAACGCTAATTTAAAAAAAACCATTGAAATAATTTCACAATCGCTCAAAAATACAGTCGACTTGATAACCGCCATTTTTGAAAGTTGGGTAAAAATATATATCTATATCTATACTTCTATACTAATATTATAAAGAGGAAAGATTTGATTGTTTGTTTGTTTGTTTGTTTGCATTGAATAGTCTCCGAAACTAATGAACCGATTTGAAAAATTCTTTCACTGTTGGGATTCTGCACTATCCCCGGTTGACATAGGATATATATCCTGGCTTTGCCCGTGCGAAGCAGGGGCGGCCTACAAGTATATATATAAAGTTATGACAAATAAGATAGGTGCTTAATAAACAAATTCATTATTATTCATAAAAATAGGATGAAATATAATAAAAACAACTGAAAGAATACAATTTTATTCCACCATTCATGCAACAATAACGCACTGTAAAAACTTACTCGAATTTTTCCTAAATTTTAAATTCACATCAATTATTTAACACTTATAGTTTAACAAACAATTGTTTTTACACAGATCCTTGATTAATATTTATTTTTATTAATTTCCGATTGCAAAAGTTTGTATGAAGTTAGCGTGACTCGAAAGCGTCGCTTCTGTTAGAGACGTCTATCGCGAACGGTGTCGGAATCTAGACTGAGCGGGGGTTGGCTGTACTTTGATGGGTTGTACCAAACAAGCGACAGGGACTTTCAATTGCCTTCATGTACATGTACTTAGTATTAAGATCACGTACATTTTGTCACTCAAAATATTGAGATCAAATGTTGATAAGTATTTTTATCGCTTTAATATTTGCAACTGAGTGATACATAAAAAGTAATTTTGGAAAGGCTCAGAGTCACACAGCGGCAATGGAGAGAGCTATGCTCGGAGTTTCTTTGCGCGATAAAATCCGAAACGTTGATATTCGCCAAAGAACCAGAGTCACCGACATAGCTGTTAAAATTTGCAAGTTGAAGTGGCAATGGGCAGGCCACATCGCTCGAAGAACCGATAACCGATGGGGAAGAAAGGTTCTGGAGTGGAGACCACGAACCGGAAGACGCAGCGTAGGGAGGCCTCCCACTAGATGGACCGACGACATTGTGAGAGTCGCGGGCATCCAGTGGATGCAAAAGGCAGGCTGTCGTTCAGTGTGGAGGTTAAAGGGGGAGGCCTATGTTCAGCAGTGGACGTCTTCTGGCTGATGATGATGATGATACATAAAAATACAAAACGAGCAATTCGCTCGCTTGATGGTAACTTCGACAGTTCCAAACGCGCGGCGATGGACTGCGTTCCCTTACCTTGTGATAATATAAGACCCACAGACCTATATCTTATAGGTCTCGATTTTTGAATCGGCTCTGATTTCGCATGAAAACATCATGCGAAATAACAGAGTTTCAATCGATAGAAAGCAAAATCGAATGGTTCAAACCATTCCTTGCGTTAGCGAGTGATGTGGCTAGTGTAATTTGTTTGGAATTTTGTTTAAAAGCCAGTCATTTCGCATGATTTAAATGCTTCGAAATTCGAGCGATTAAAAAATGCACTCCCTGAAATGTAACAATGGAATAACTAATTATAGTGTTGTATGACTTATTTTGCAGGACAAAAAATATATCAATCTTAAATTACGGCTTAAAATACATTTATGGGCTTATATGACCAACTACACAAGTAATTAGGTAACCATACTGATATTATAAATGCGAAAAGTTTGTTGGTTTGTTTGTTTTTTTTTCACGCAGCAACAGAGCAACGGATCGACCTGATTTTTGCATGGGTATAGTTCAAATGCTGGACAGCGACTCATCATCATCACCATCATCACCATTTTTCATCACTACGTGGTTGAAACTGCGGGCGCAGCTAGTTACAAATATTTAAACTTTTTACGTCAGTTAAATTGTGACGCTACATAGTGTGCCGTTAATCATAATAGTTTAACTATTAAACATGTCAATTACCTACTTAAATGATAATTATCTGGTCGAGGATAATAACAATGTCCGTGAATCACTAATAATGTCTTTTTAATTATTCAGAAACGTATGTGTAGGCTCGTTCCAGCTGAAGTATGCTTCGTCTCGTTTCCACGCGAGACAATTTGCGACCGCGGAAAGTTGACAGGTATAATAGTAATGTTGTATTCATTAGCTTCATCATCATCATCATCATCAGCCAGAAGACGTCCACTGCTGAAAATAGGCCTCCCCCTTTAACCTCCACACTGAACGACAGCCTGCCTTTTGCATCCACTGGATGCCCGCGACTCTCACAATGTCGTCGGTCCATCTAGTGGGAGGCCTCCCTACGCTGCGTCTTCCGGTTCGTGGTCTCCACTCCAGAACCTTTCTTCCCCATCGGTTATCGGTTCTTCGAGCGATGTGGCCTGCCCATTGCCACTTCAACTTGCAAATTTTAACAGCTATGTCGGTGACTCTGGTTCTTTGGCGAATATCCACGTTTCGGATTTTATCGCGCAAAGAAACTCCGAGCATGGCTCTCTCCATTGCCCGCTGTGCACCCCGCGGGGGTGCATTAGCTTATAAACATTTAATTTTGTAGATAAATTTACTATTGATATTCGTTTTAAACTAAGACTCGTAACACACGTCTTTAAACATCGTTGCAAGCCTTAGAACAGGCTAAGGCCCGTTACAGACGATGCGCAGTAGTAGCTTGCGCATGTGCTTGCGCGAGCACTAGCGCCAGCGTTCAAACGCAAATAACCATCGGTTTCTTCTAGACAAGCGTGCTCCATCGTAGACCGCATCATCGCTTTACATCAGGTGAGTTGGCGATCAAACATCATCATCATCAGCCAGAAGACGTCCACTACTGAACATAGGCCTCCCCCTTTAACCTCCACACTGAATGACAGCCTGCCTTTTGCATCCACTGGATGCCCGCGACTCACTTGATGCCAGCGACTCGGATGCTGGCGATCAAACGCAAGGCTATTATTTAAAAAAACCTCTCACGTGACGATGCCCACAATTTTTGTTAGTAGTGTACTTGCATCAGTTCAAACGACTCGCGTTGCGCGCTTGAGATGCGTGCGATTAATTTCGCGACGTTATTTTAAGTGCTTATTGAAAGAAATAAATGCTATTGCTACTGTTATTATTATATTATTAGGTACTCATTTTGACATATATTAGGTGCCGCCATCGCCAACGCAAAAACAAACTGACGAATGAAATGTTGCAAATAACCACTTGTGCAATTGTTCGAACGATGCGCAGTGGGCATCGCGCGAGTCGGGCGGGGATTTCCACCAAAATAAAATGAATGGACGGGCCCAGAAGAAGCGCATTTTTGAAGATTACAAAATGAGTGCCGATACTCACTTCGTTTCAGTCGGTCTCTAGCCGTAGGAAGTGCGACACGCGTACATTGTTACATGATAACGAAACATCTGAGCAAATTATGCCTTCGTGTGCTTTCCCGAAGTGTAAATACACATCAAAAAGCCCCTATCTATTTTTATAACAAATTTACGATGCATGGTTATAATTAGGTATTGAGGTCTTTTTTACTGAGAAAGTTCAATGGTTACGGCCCGTCCATTCATTTTATTTTGGTCGAAGGGCGGGGGTGCGGAAAGGTGTAGCGCGGGGAAACTAAGCTTCACTTTCACACAGACCAGAGCAAGTACTACTAAGCAACTTCCACTGCCGCTGGCACTAAGCAAAAAGTGGTGTAACTCATTGCAAGTGATGCGCAGTACTCGCGCTAGTTTACTGCGCATCGTCTGCAATGGGCTTAAAAATATTAATATAGCTTGCCTTTTAAGTTTTGTCGTTTGAAGAAAAAAACACAACTAGAACCTTATAGTACTTTTTATTGTTTTTCAAAGTATTCACCACGTAGCTTAATACACTTTTCCATTCGCTCAAACAAGGTATTATAACATTTATTCCACTCTAAAGTGGGGGTGTTCAAATGGCTGACTTGAAAGCGTCGACTGCTTCTTCACCGGACTGGAACCTTTTACCACGAAGACTTTTCTTAATTTTAGGAAATGGAAAGAAATCGTTAGGGTTTAGGTCAGGACTGTATGGAGGATGGTCAAAAATTTCTACTTTTTCCTGCTTCAAATACTCAATCGTTTGACGAGCGCTGTGTGAGCTTGCGTTGTCGTGGTGCAGGGTGATGCGTCGCTTTGAGTTAGATTTTGGAAGTTCGGCGATGACTTGTGGTAAACAAACTGTGGTATACCACTCTACGTTAACCGTTCTACGATCTTCAAGTGCAATAGTCGCAATATGACCGATTTTTCCAACGAACGTGGCCACCATCTTCTTTGAAGTGCTTCGAGAACGAACAATTTTAGTCGGCTTTGGCTCGTCTTGAAAGACCTAGATTGTAGATTGTTGTTTGGAATCAGGATCGTAGGCATAGATCCAAGATTCGTCACCACTGATGATGTCGGTGACGTGATTTGACTCTCCTCGGTTGAACCTTTGCAGAGTTTTCTTACACCATCTGACGCGGGCCGCCTTGTGATCGTCGGAGAGCAGATGCGGTATCCAACGGCAAGCTAGCTTTCTCACACCAAGCGTTTCATGCAAGATCTTCTGAATGGTTGTCCCTGAGATGCCTAATAGAGCCTCTATCTCTCCATACGTCACATGATGATCTTCGAGAATTAGTTGTCTCACAGCAATGATTTTATCTTCAGTGAAGACGGATTTTGGGCGTCCTTCGCGAGATTTGTCACTAACACTAGTATGTCCACGCTGGAATTCTAAATACCAGCGTTCGACAGTCCGCAGACATGGGGCTTCATCACTGAACACAGATGTTAGCTCTTCAAAGCACTGAAGCCGTGTTAGGCCTCTTCTAAAGTTGTAGAAAATTATTGCACGGACATTTTCCTTAGAAAGATTCATTTTCGTACGTAACCTGCCAGATTCCAATCGACGCTGTGACTAAACAATAGCATTAATCTTAATACTTTCAACTGTTTAGAGATTCAAAATTTAAACACATTCGAATATAGAACAGTTCCAAATTCAAAATTGCCGGGAAATATGGAAACGACAGAACTTAAAAGGCATGCCTAGTATTTTGCATCGGCTACTGTATAGCGTTTGCATCGATGGTCGCGTGTTCAAAGCGGCAGAAAGTCGTTTGACGTCTATATTGCGTTTGAGTCGAGGATTTCATCGCCGCAAATTCGTGCATTTACGCTTTATTATATTTGATATAAGTACTTTGTTTGTGCATGGCCGTTATCATTGTTAACATGATAAATGCAAAAGTTTTTATACGGCATATCCGTATAAAAACTTTTGTTACGACTTAACTCCGTAACAGAAACACGTTTCTGTGAACTTTGATGTGGATGTAACGACTATTTTTATTATGTTTTAAATGTTTATCGGGACTTATCACGTATTATTTAATATAGGTAAAAAATATGTACCTTTCGCTCGACGTTTCGACCATGTTACAATGGCCGTGGTCACGAGCTGACTGAAAACTGCGTTCTTTTGTTCTTCTACCCTCACTTGATATTGAAAAATCACAGTACGACACACAACACTGACTGTATCGGTAAATGTCCTAGTACCTACACCGCGGTTTGTACTTTTATTATTATATTTTTATTATGATGCTTGATGTCGCATTATTTTATCCTAAAAACTGGCCAAGTGCGAGTCGGGCTCGCGCACTGAGGGTTCTGAGCGCACTTGGTAATGAACAGCAACTTATCACGGACCATCTCTACATAATATAAATTGAAGTCGCTTTCCGCGTCTGTCTGTCTGTCTGTATGTCTGTATGGCCGCTAACTCCTCCTAAACCACGCAACGGATTTTGATGCGGTTTTCACCATCAGTTAGATACTTTTTCACGGAAGGTTTATATGTATAACTAGCGACCCGCCCTGGCTTCGCGCGTAAATTACACCCGTGCGAAGCCGGGCGGGCGGGTCGCTAGTTTTTTATAATTTGTTGTTATACTTTAGAGTGTATACTATACTCGTGTTTAATTTGACGCTTGTAAGTATTTCTGTTTTTACATTAGAGCTAATACAAAAATACGTAAACCCTTTCGTTTTTACTTTTTGACTTTTTTATTATTTATTAGTCAATTCGCTGTAACATTACTAATCTGTGAAAATTTCAACTTCTATTACGGTTCGAAAGATACAGCTGTTAATAGGTAGGACAGACAGACAGACAGAAATCATAGGCTTATTAATAGAGTTCCGCTTGTACCCTTTGGGTACGGAACCCCCAAAAAACAATCCGTGCCCCGCGGTTTTACCCACATAAACACTCCTAAGGAACCATACAGTTTTTAGGAATAAAAGTTTAATATCCTATGTAACTCTGCGGTCAATATCTGTACAGAAATTAAGTCGATCAGTTGCTCTATTGCTACGTGGAAGAAGAACAAACATACTAACAAACAGTCACACTTCCGCATGTTTTTTTTTTTTTTTTTTTTTTTTTTAGTTTTTAGTTTAGTTTATTCAGTAAGACTTACATATTACAAAAATGTTTACTTAAATAATATATATATTTAACTTAGTCTAGATTATAAAAACTACCTGTTGCGCCCTAGACCCTACACTAGGCGAAGCCTGTGTTGCAGGATCTAGTCTCTTTCGTGTTTACTAAAGAATTTGTAACAAAGAAAATATGAAAAACAAAGTTAATTTAACTGAATAAGTATTTAAATATTTTAAAGTTATCCATGCTAAATTCCTGGCATTGGAACACTTAGGTATTGTGTAGAGTGTTGTGTAATGTGTTTTCTGCGTGTGTAAGTTAAACTTCACTGCATAGAACCAGCCTCAGAAGAGTTGGGCTTGCAGTAATGTCTAAACGTGTGTGAGGAGAGGAGCGGTATGTAGTGAATGTGTGTTTGAATGTGGGAATAAGAGTGGGAATTATATCAGTGTGATGTTTACCCTTTACGCAAAAAGGGGGGGTGTTATAAGTTTAACGTGTGTATCTGTGTGTCTTTATGTCAGTCTCTGTGTGTCAGTGTCTGCGGCTGTGTGTAAATGTATGTATATAATATAATCTGTACTTCTGTCTGTGGCATCGTAACTCCCAAACAACTGAAAAGGTTTTATTTTATTTTATTGTTAGATTGATTTCGATCGAGAATGTTCTTATATAGCTATGATTCTAGAAATTATAAATATTCGGGACATTTTTGCACACACGGTCATCTGACCCCAAACTAAGCAAATCTTGTGATATGGCTGCCAGAGACTGATATATATACATATATAGGTTTAAATACATACTTAAATAGATATTAACACCCAGATATAGAACAAACACAAATGTTCATAACACTAATGTTTGTCCTAGGTGGGAATCGAACCCACGCCCCCAAGCGCAGAAGGCAGGTTCACTACCAACTCGACCAACGGGCTATCAGATATATACTTATACTGCGGTATATACTACTATATATACTGCGGTATGAACCATGGTCCTACTGAAACACTGTTTTAAACTATCACGGTTGTTCACCAAAAGATAAGAAAAGAGGGTAGATCGTTATGTCGGCACCTAACATTTTAACTGTTCGACCAACCACCCGCATTCTTCAGTCTTCCCGTGAACATGGTGCATGTAACTGCGCCGAAATATCGGGAGCTCATTCCACAACCTTACTACGGTAAATATCCCGTAAATAATCATATAACTTTATGGTCCTACTAGTAGAACCACGGAGTTGGGCCACGGGCAACAAACGGGAATACCAGGTCTTTTGTTGAGGGTTAAAATTTATAAATACTTGTGGTTGGTTTTTTTTTTTTTTATGCCATAGGTGGCAAACAAGCTGACGGGCTGCCTGATGGAAAGCAGTCACCGTCGCCTATGGATACTTGTAACACCCGAGGCATCACAAATACGTTGCCGACCCTTAAGAACTCGATTAACTCGCCTTTTGAAGAACCCCATGTTGTAGCTTCTCGGAAACACCGAAGAAGGTAGCTCATTCCACATTATGCAGGTATGAGGCAAGAAGGATCGTGTGATAAGCAAAATACACATCAAATTAACTCCACACCCATTAAGTCATCATCATCATCATCATCATTTCAGCCATAGGACGTCCACTGCTGGACATAGGCCTCCCCCATCGATCTCCAAAAGGGCCGGTTGGAAGCGGCCTGCATCCAGCGTTTCCCTGCGGTCTCTTTTAGGTCGTCTGTCCATCTTGTGGGTGGACGTCCTACGCTGCGCTTACCAGTCCGTGGTCTCCATTCCAGAACCTTTCGGCCCCATCGGCCATCTGTTCTGCGTGATATGTGCCCTGCCCACTGCCACTTCAACTTGCTAATCCGGTGGGCTATGTCGGTGACTTTCGTTCGTCTACGGATCTCCTCATTTCTGATTCGATCTCGTAGAGAAACCCCGAGCATAGCCCTCTCCATAGCTCGTTGTGCTACTTTGAGCTTGCTTATGAGGCCCATAGTGAGAGACCACGTTTCAGTGCCGTATGTCATCACTGGTAACACACACCATTAAGTCGTTACAATGTTAACTAGTAACAAACACTAACTCCCTCTTTATTAACGCGGAGACCCTTGAGGTCGTTACACCGTCTATTGTCTTAATTATTCAAGTTCTACGCTTTAAAGTGAAAGATAATGTAAAACACGGCGTTACTATTCCAAGGCTAACCCTTCGACCAAAATAAAATTAATGGACGAACAAGAAGCGCATTTTTGAAGATTACAAAATGAGCCGGCACCTGTTTCAGTCGGTCTCTAGTCTCATGTACGTACATAGTGTATTATCTATGGTCTCTAGAGGTAGGAAGTGCAACACAAGACTATTGTTACATGATAATGAAACATCTGACAAAATTATGCTTTCGTGTGCTTTCCGGAACTGTAAAACACAACAAAAACCGCTATCTGTTTTTTATAAGACCAAAATGCTGGCCTGTATTTTGGTCAGAAAGTTAGCCTCGCAATCCAGCGAGGCAACGCGGCTAGCATTTTGGGCACTCTACCTGAAATTAAAGATTGTTTGTACTATCTATAAGCCTTCGTTGCGTATAGATAGTATAAACGATCTTCAATTAGTTTAGTTTTTGTTGTTGTTGTTAAGTACTACTAACTACATAATATAAACTTTTCTCTAATTAAAAAGGTCTTGAACTCGGTTTTTTATAATAAATGTACATGGTTATATTATGTTGGATATGTCGGACGGTTTTAACTCGTTTTTACTGAGCAAGTTCAATGGTTATGGCCCGTCCATTCATTTTATTTTGATCGAAGGGCTAACTTATGTTTTTTTTTATTTACTTGAATACGTCCGCGTTTGACCACCAACACGCCTGTTGGTAAGCGACGATGTGGTCGAATATGAAGCACGCCGACTTAGAAGATACCTATTCACTCTGGCCTTGAAAACGCCTAGGTTATATCTCTCAGGAAACAAGAAAGCTGGCAGGTTGTTCCAATCTTTGGCCGTACGGATTAGAAACGTAGAATAGAAACGTTTGATGCGTATCCAAAAAAAAGCTACAATATATATGGGTGGTAGTGGGCCGTTTTTCTACTTGTCCTGACGTATTTGAAGTGTTTAAAAGTAAGAGTGTTAAAATTTCACATTAAATTATTCAAAATTTCCACTCAAATGTTTCCTGGAATATTATTTATAACAAAGATGATCTATATGTCGAGTCTGCATACGAGAATTCACCAGATACGTTGTAAGAGCTCGTCTTTCTCAATTATAAATAAATTCACGTTTAAAATCAATATTTGTTTTCATTTTCGGTCCAATGCTCGGAAGGGCAGAGCGATTTGATTTAATAACTGGGAATTTTGGATTGTTTGCTGAGTAAACCATTTTTGACAAAATTGGGTGGAAAATTAATAATTGAAGACATGAATTTATGAAGCTTAAAAAATATAAAGCTCTCGACAAAATTACTAAAGAATACGGGGTGTAAGGGGAACACTCTTGAAGCCAAAAGAAGGTAATTGTCTCATCATTATGAACAACTTTTATTATGGGACCAGCCTTGTAATCGCGAAAAAAATATCAGCTGTTCTATTCAAAAAATGTATGGAACAGCTGTTTTTTTTTCGCAATTTCAGGGTTGTTCCTATAGTAAAAGTTGTTCATAATGATGAGTACAATTACCTTCTTTTAGCTTCTAGAGTGTTCCCCTTACACCCCGTATAATATTACAAAATATATAAATATCAGGCAGGTCTTCTGGCTTCTGATGATGATGATGATGAAATATCAGGCAAGGCGGTCAATATTTACATTGAATATTTTTTTTAATACAAATATTAATAGGCTTGCGTTTCACCGCACATATACATAATTTACCTTTTCCTTCCTCAGAAAAAACAAATAAATTATAGCTACAGTTTCCCTTTAGCGCTTACATCCCCCCACCCCTTAGTCGAGCGTTCGATAACATTTTGAGCATATTGTTTGCAGTTGTGTGCCGCTCAATATTGAAGTGTGCGTTTGTAGAACTAGTAAGAATATGTCAGTGTGTGTCATACGTGTTTACGTCGCCCCCTTCAGTTTTTGGTAAACTTTTTCAGTCCTAGCTCGAGTAGGCAGATCCAAACTATTTTATTTAATATCAAAGTTTTTCTTCACGCACTATCCAATAGGACCAGACTTTTTTACGGCATAAAAAGTTGTCTATTTGTTAATTCAGTATAACAAACAATAACAATAAACTGTCACAAGAGCCGTCTTTTGTAATTGGGTATCCATAGGCGACGGTGACTGCTTACCATCAGGCATCCCGTCTGCTTGTTTGCCACCTATGGCATAAAAAAAATTGGGTAAACAACTAAATATGAAATTATTTTGGGTGGTTTCGCGCTACGGGTCGTAGCGCGAAACCACCCAAAATATAACACTTTTGCTACGTTACTTACATTCGTAGAGCTACGGCGTAGCATTTAACGTAGCTCCAGTAAGCTGGCAGTTACAACGAAATTTGAAAGTTATAATAAAATTGACATAGCTGTTAAAATTTGCAAGTTGAAGTGTCAATGGGCAGGCCACATCGCTCGAAGAACCGATAACCGATGGGGAAGAAAGGTTCTGGAGTGGAGACCACGAACCGGAAGACGCAGCGTAGGTAGGCCTCCCACTAGATGGACCGACGACATTGTGAGAGTCGCGGGCCTCCAGTGGAAGGTTGTGCAGTACAGAAAGTGGTGGTTATAGAAAACCTAAGTAGAACGAAGCTCTGTGCACTTAGCCAAATTCCAGAGATGTAATATCACATAATAATACCTATAAAGTATATACTTTGTATGTAGCCAGAGAGAAAACTACTTCGAAAACATTCTTTGTCAAAATCATTATACGAAAAGGCCCTGTACGAGATCGTACGAATACGAATGACCTTTGGGTTAAAACGTCCCAAGTTCTTGCCAATTAGGCGGGGTATTAGATATGAAACCTGACCTTCATATTAAAAGACCTACTGAACGATATCCCACACGATGGGTGTGCAGCGTAAAATAAATTTAATTAATTTACATGTACCAGAGCCACCCAAATTATATTTTTAAAATTGAGATCTACACCAAAACTGGGCAACGTTTTATATGCTTACCGTAATAGGTATAGAAGTTAGAAGGTTCTAAAGAATAAGGACAGATTGACAGATGGATGGACAGGCGGCTAGACAGATATACTGTATCCATGTAATACAACCTTCGACCAAAATAAAATGAATGGACGGGCCATAACAATTGAACTTGCTCAGTAAAAACGAGTCAAAACCGTCGGACGTAATTATACTTCAACACCTAATTATAACCATATACAGTACATTTGTTAAAAAAATAGATAGTGTTTTATTTATATTTTTATAAATAACAGGCTTGCGCTTGACCGCCAACTCGCCTGATGTTAAGCGATGATGCGGTCTACGGTGGAGCACGCTTGCCTAGAAGAAACCGATTCACTCGTGAAATGAAGACACCCAGATTGTATCTATCGGGGGGAACACCCATTCAGGCAGCTCATTCCACAGACTAGCTGTTCGCACAATAAAAGTGGAATCAAAGCGCTTCGTTCGGGTTTTCGGAATACCAACCATAAAGCGGTGTCGATTTTTTGTGCCCGCTCTGGCAGTCAGTCTCTTTCACTTCGTGAAAGCACATGAAGGCACAATTTTGTCAGATGTTTCGTTATCATGTAACAATGGTCACACAACGTCTTGCACTTCCTAAGGCTAGAGACCGCCTGAAACGAAGTGAGCGCCGGCGCTCATTTTGTAATCTTTCTGGGCCCATCCATTCATTTTATTTTGGTTGAAGGGACTAAGGAACTGTTAAGATATGAACCATGCATGATAGGTAGTTACTTTGTTAATTAGTTAGTAAGCATACCGCTAGATGTCGCTACGGTCGGCAGAACAATTCCTGCATCGCGGTATCGTTTGGTTTTGAGAATCAATGGACGTGCTGCAACAATAATCCGGTGTAAAGTGCCTCGTGTGTTTTATACACTGAGCTATCAAACCATACAGGTACTCTAAAAAGAAGTTAAAAAATCTACCAGAAAATCGCTAAGCACGAGTAAAATTTGGAGCGAAATTTACTATTGTTTTCGATTTTAAACCGACTTTTGAAATTGTCGCTGTCAGTAACTACGGTATCTCCTGAGACTTGCTTATTTTACGCTGAGTTCGTTCTTCGAAGAGTCCATAATATATTGAATTCTCATAAAATATGGCGTAACCACGTTTATAGATATTTTATTTTATATGAACAAGTTAATGATCAGCCCGTAAAGGGCCCTTTGTGGCCTATTCACAATGTTAACTGGTTCAAGTTATTTTTCTAAATACAAAAGGCTACAGGACTGTTTTTATTTACTTACATGAAAAACGAAATTATAAAAAAATATAACCCGACTGTATTATATACATATATGGGTATATAGTCGTGGTAGCCCATTTGGGAGACCGCTAGACTAGAAAACTTGAGGTCGCGGGTTCAAGCCCCGGGCCCGTACCAATGAACTCTTTGAAGCTTATGTACGGATTTTCATACCACTGGCTTTTCGATGAAGGAAAACATCGTGAGGAAACCTGCATACGTACGGAGAAGAAATTCAATGGCGTATGTGAATCCACCAATCCACACTGGGCCAGCGTGGTGGATATGGCCCAATGACCCCTTCGGGGGTAGGCTAAAAGTCCAGCAGTGGACTAGTAAAAGGCTGATTATGATGATGATGATTGTATACATACAAGAACAATGCAAATGTACAAAGTTCTGACCTAAGTCAACTCGGAAGAAACTATCCACCAAGATACGGGCTCAGTTTGGTGGCTAGATAACCGATGGGGAAGAAAGGTTCTGGAGTGGAGGCCACGAACCGGAAGACAGCGTAGGGAGGCCTCCCACTAGATGGACCGACGACATTGTGAGAGTCGCAGGCATCCAGTGGATGCAAAAGGTAGGCTGTCGTTCAGTGTGGAGGTAAAAGGGGGAGGCCTATGTTCAGCAGTGGACGTCTTCTGGCTGATGATGATGATTGGTGGCTAGGGTCGGCAATCTTTATTAATGTACCATTTTATGTGAAATAAATAAATTTGAATTTGAATAGTAGGTAATAATGATGAGTACGATTACCT
Organism: Agriopis marginaria; assembly: GCA_932305915.1. NCBI lineage: Eukaryota > Metazoa > Arthropoda > Insecta > Lepidoptera > Geometridae > Agriopis > Agriopis marginaria. The sequence goes on from OW029923.1 coordinate 528,693, forward strand.
TCTTTTGGCTTCTAGAGTGTTCCCCTTATACCCCGTATACATACATACATACACTTGAAAAACATAATCCACCTTCTTGCGCAATCGGGTAAAAAAATCTGACGATAAATAGAGCCGATCATTGCAAACAAAATTAATATGTATTAAAAATTAAGAAATATTTAACCGTTTTAATGTATTGCTAGACAGAGAGCGCTCTATGCTTTCAAATGCCGTCACTGGTAAGTACGCTATACAAACTCCATACTGACACACTCTTTGCGGGAAAGGGACAGAGCATCATTTACTAATCTGACCGTAAAGTTTAAAATTGTACATCTCGGAACCTTATCAGTCGATTTTAATAATTTCTTCAGTATACATTATAACATTTAATTATAATAATATGTTTCACTGTGTTTGTTAATTGTGACAAATCAAACATCTGTCCGGTATCCTTTTAAATTTTTAAGAGCCTCTTATACCAAATTTGACAGTTTTAAATCAATTTTTTTTTTCAGTTAAGTTACAATATTTGAGCTGGAAAAAATACATGTCACAGATACATCTGTGTTAGTCTGTGATTTGGTTCAAAAAACGACAGAATAAACTTTCCTCGATCAAAAAAAAATCTGAAATAAAGTCGATTCAGTTTATTTTTTTCGTTTTATGCTCTAATGAAAGCTCGTAACAACCTGGAAATTGCTTGTACTAAAAGGCAATTTTATTCAACACTTTTTGGTTTGGATAGAATTTTGATAGTGAATAGTTTAGTTTCTTAGTGAAATTAAAACCGTAAAAAGGTCCCGAGAATTTGCACGCGCCGCGTTTAGTGCCGCGCCAGGCGTCATCGAGGTCGGACCTATGTTCGTTTTTGTCGTTGCACTCCCCCCGCGGGCGTCCTGACTCTAGCGCGGTAATAAACATCGTCGCTATAACTTGGCGGGGGCTGAGGGAGCGTTTTGTTGCCTACGCGACTCGGATAGCCGGCCGTTAAGGCGAGTTTGCAGTGGAATGTTCCTCCTTTGTAACCGCAATTGATTGTTAGGTGTATGCTGTAAGTCATAGGGTCGTATTTAGCGGAGCAAAAATACGTCGGTAAGGTCGCGCGTGTCAAACATCGATTTGTGAGGATTATCTTATATTTCTCGAAGAGTAAGAAACTAAAACAAATTCTAATCTTAACAAGTTTTAAATTTCAAAATGCATTGTTTATTCTCTTAACATTTACATGGATTCATGATGGAGTGTATTAGCTGTACTCGATTAAAATATTTTCTAATATAATTTTTGATTTAAAAAATCTATCTAGTCAAACATTCTAAATAACATAATAATATATTAAACTCAAAAAAGCCTCAAACGGAGCAAATATGAATCTCTCGGCGAGGGATACATATTTCTTCCGTTTGGAGTTGAAACCATGGGTCCGTGGGGTCCGGCCGCTCGGGGTTTGGTTAAAGAGTTGTCCAGACGCCTCGTAGATGTGACAGGTGACCAAAGAGCTGGTGCTTACCTTGGCCAAAGAATAAGCTTGGTCATCCAACGTGGTAATGTCGCCAGCTTTTTGGGCACCTTACCCGAAGACAGCGACCTCAATGCAGTTTTTTATTTATAGTTTGGGTAGACAGTTTAATTTAGTTCTTATTTTTAATATAATACAGTTAGGTTTATTTTTATTTTATTTAGTAATTCTAATATGTAATATTGTCATTCTAATTATAATTAGGCATCAATTATTCACTACAGTTTTGAATGAACTCCTCTACGCTATACGGCGCCATATCAGTCAGAAAGACCTTAAGTTTTTTAAAAAATAAATATGGAGACTTGGTGTCCCTTATGGTTTTAGGCAAGGCGTTAAATAATTTAATGCCAAATATTCGGGTACATTTGTGAGACTTGTTTAAACTTAACAACTAAACTTAACTCAAAAAAAATAGAGGGAATGTTAAATTTTAATATATTTGTTTTATTATTATAAATTAATTATTTATGTAAATTTACATTGTATAAATAATCAAAAAACTTCACAAGCTCTACAAAACATGTTTAAGTATTAAGATTTCAGAAGTGCTTTTATAAAATTATCAACTTTAATGGTATTCTTGTGAAATATAAAGCATTTACTTACAATTTCAACCAACTTAAATATCTATATTTTAAATACTTGATAAGTGGGTGAATGTCATGTCTTTTTTTTTTTTTTTTCTTGGGCTAGCGCCTTTATAAACTAAACAAAATACAAGCTAAAACCAAAACTACAAATACAGTTAGACTGCCCATATACCGTTGAAGGTCTAAAGACAATCCAAATGCTCAAGCCCACTACCAGTTGGCGGCGTACCCAGCATGCTGGCGGCATTACCACGTTGAATGGCAATGCTTATGCGTTGAGACAGAAACACGCCAGCATTTTGGTCACGCGTCGCATTAACCAGGCGCTCTTCATATGTCTTTGAAGTTTTGAGGTTCTTGGCCTTACGGTTTCCTCAATGTTTTCATTGGCGGTTTTTGAAAAATGGCATCGAAATTGCACATAATTTATTGAGGTACTAAATAAGCCACTGGTTCAAGGCCGAGGATCGAACGAGATGCCGTCAGATTCTAACGCGCACATGTTACTGCTCAGCCAATATCGCTCACGAAAAAAATCATACTACCAGTAAAATAAAAAAAAAAAACAAAGCAAGTCACGGTCAACTCCAAGATGGACTTCTGTAAAACAGTCGAGACTTTACTAGAAACTTCTGTGGAGTATCGGAATTAAATCACGTTTCACTGCATTTCATCTTTTTCCTACATCTGTGCACGTTATCGGATATTTTATGGCTTAGTGATCCGCATTTAATTTATTACACTCGAGAAAACACTATTTTTAGAAAATAATAATGCTGCGTCATAATATTTTTCCGAGTTAGCGGCACCATTTATATATTTCTTAAGGGGTGTAGACGTGTAGAGATTCACTTAGAAAGGATTTTGCAACAGGGTCGAATGGGGAGACGCACTGCTTATTTATTACGTCAGGTGGCGCATTATCGCTGATATTGTTTCAGTGTAAAAATAGAGGTACACACCGTTTTCCTTCCGATGAGAAAAAATAATAGTGATAATTTTATTGCATACCTACCGTACCAAAAGATTCGCTTTTTTACCAGCTAAGGAAGCAATTTTTTGAGATTTGCCACTGTCATTAGAGAAACATTTTACTGTTTAAAAGCAGTTTATTTTTATTGTTTTATTCAAGAGCAATGTTTCTAACCTCAAATAAACCACAAATGACAACACCAGCGAAGGTGGCGCCATCTGAGATAAGTTTTGCCTGTGGCTTCTCATTAAGGAAGTAAAAAGTGGGGTTGAAAATTCACATAAAAGTCTACGCATACAAAGTCATCATCATCATCATCATCAGCCAGAAGACGTCCACTGCTGAACATAGGCCTCCCCCTTTAACCTCCACACTGAACGACAGCCTGCCTTTTGCATCCACTGGATGCCCGCGACTCTCACAATGTCGTCGGTCCATCTAGTGGGAGGCCTCCCTACGCTGCGTCTTCCGGTTCGTGGTCTCCACTCCAGAACCTTTCTTCCCCATCGGTTATCGGTTCTTCGAGTGATGTGGCCTGCCCATTGCCACTTCAACTTGCAAATTTTAACAGCTATGTCGGTGACTCTGGTTCTTTGGCGAATATCCACGTTTCGGATTTTATCGCGCAAAGAAACTCCGAGCATAGCTCTCTCCATTGCCCGCTGTGTGACTCTGAGTTTTTAAGGCCATCAGTTAAGGACCACGTCTCAGTACCATATGTCATCACTGGCAACACACACTGGTCAAAGACCTTCGTCTTGAGGCACTGTGGTATCTTGGACGAGAAGATGTCACGTAATTTCCCGAACACTGCCCATCCGAGTTGGATTCTTCGGGCGACCTCTTTGCCTAAGTTGGACTTACCTAACTGAACAATCTGTCCAAGATAGGTGTAATGGTCAACAACTTCGAGAGTATCGTTCCCAACGACCACTGGCACGGGTTCAACATGGACATTGGACATAATTTTTGTCTTGTCCATGTTCATTTTAAGACCCACCTGTTGGGAAAGGCTACTGAGGTCGCTGAGCATGGTATTTAGGTCCTCCAGCGACTCTGCCATGATGACTATATCATCGGCAAAACGAAGGTGAGTGATGTATTCGCCATTGACGTTGATGCCGAATCCGTTCCAGTCCAAGAGCTTGAAAACGTCCTCCAATGCGTTCGTGAACAGTTTCGGAGAGATAACATCTCCCTGTCTCACGCCTTTCTGCAGTTGGATTGGTTCCGTGCTCTCGTCCTGTAATCGGATCGACATGGTGGCGTTTCTATACAGACACTTCATCACTTCGATATACCTATAGTCGATATGACAACGCTGGAGGGACTGCAATACTGCCCAGGTCTCGATTGAATCGAAGGCTTTTTCGTAGTCCACAAACGCTAGGCATAATGGCCGATTATACTCCTCAGTCTTCTGTATAATCTGGCGGAGCGTGTGAATGTGGTCTACGGTGCTCCAGCCTTTACGGAAACCGGCTTGTTCGGGGGTCTGGAAGTCATCAAACCTGCTTTCGAGACGGTTCGTAATGACTCTGGAGAACAGCTTGTACACATGGCTCAGGAGTGAGATGGGTCTATAATTCTTCAATAAGGTGTTATCACCTTTTTTGAAGAAGAGTACCACCACACTCCTGTGCCATGCTTCAGGCGTAGTACCTTCGAGAATGACGGAATTAAATAACTTCTGGAGGACTAAAAGTACCGGTTTTCCACCCGCTCTCAGTAGTTCTGTCGTGATTCCGTCATCACCCGGCGCCTTGTTGTTCTTAAGCTGTTTCAGAGCCATTCTAATCTCGTACAAGCTGATGTCTGGGATGTTCTCAGTGTAATGTCGGGTCAGTTTCGCTCTCTTGTCCTGAGCTGTACTGACAATAGGCTGTCGTGTCGAGGTGTACAACTGTCCGTAAAACCTCTCGAGCTCTCTCAGAATCTCCGGCTTTGATGAAATGATACTGCCATCCTCGATCTTCAACTTCGTCATTTGGCTCTTCCCAATAGACGAATTCTTCGCGAACACTTTCGAGCCCTGGTTCCGCTCAATTGCATCCCTAATACATCTTGTATTGTAGGAGCGCAGATCGTGTCGCACCGATTTCGAGATTCGTCTATTAAGTTGGCCATATTCCGACATATCAGCTGAAGATTGCAGTCTCATCTCAGTCCGGTCTTTCATTAGCTTAATGGTTTCGTCTGAGAGCTTCTGAGGTCTTTTTCGGGGTGGGGTCTTAAAGAACTTGGACCCCACTGCTTGGACAGTTTCCACCAGCCCATTGTTTATTTCGTCCACAGTTCCGCTTTCGGCTAGGCCCTGGAAGCGATTATGCAGTTCAAGTTGGAAGTCATTGGGGTTTTGGATTTGGGCATGACCAGGACGGAGCGTGGACTTCACCAGACGCGACCTCTCCAGCTTGATGTTGATATTCAATGTGCCTCTGACAATACGGTGATCGCTACCGGTTTTCACCTTGCCGATCACGGAGACATCATTGAATATTCGCTTCTTGGTCGTCATGATGAAGTCGATCTCATTTTTGGTCGCACCATCTGGGCTCATCCAAGTCCACTTTCTGGATGGTCGCTTCTAAAAGAAGGAGTTCATCAAATAGAGTTCCTCCTTCTCCATGAAGTCGACCAGCCGCTGGCCCCTCGGATTCCGCTGTCCGTACCCATATGACCCCACTCTTAACTCATCGACATTCCGTGTGCCCACCTTTGCGTTAAAGTCACCCATAACAACGGTGAAGTATGTTTCGGAGGAATGTATGGCTTCGGATATCTCCTCATACAAAGCCTCTACTTCATCGTCAGGGTATGTCGAGGTCGGCGCATATACCTGTATGACCTTCAGCGAATAACGATCGGTTATTCTGAGTATAAGGTATGCTACCCTGCTCGACACACTATCGACTTTGATCACGTTGTTGATGAGTGACTTGCGGACGAGAAAACCAACACCACCCTGGGACTTTCGTTCTCCTTCCCGGAAGAAGAGCATGTTCCCGGAATCCAGAACTATCGTATCCTGTCCCTCTCGTCGGATTTCAGATAGTCCTATGATGTCCCATCGTATTTTGCTCAATTCTTCCTCCAGTTCGACAATTTTCTCGTCGGTCCTCAGAGTTCGAATATTGTGCGTTGCCAGGGCCAGATTTTGTTGGGGGTGGTAGCGGGGCAACTGCCGGAGATTCCTAGCACCCCCTACTCCACCGTTACCTGGCCCGCTACCTGGGCCAGGGATAGAGGAGCTGCCGGGGACTGGGGGCCGTCGTATTTGTTTGTCTGTCATGAGGGGGGGGGGGGGGTTGCCAATAATCCCCACGCTTGGCAGGCGGCTTGGGGATCGCAGGAGGATCCACCATTCAAGTAGGAGGATGCTGCTGCCCATCCTCTGGTGGTTCTGGTCGTAGTTTTAGGACATACCCGGGTCACGCATACAAAGTCGCGCGCTAGTAATGTTATACCTTTATTCGAAATTAGCTTGTGTGTCGTATGTTTTTAGGGTTCCTTACCCAAAGGGTGAAAACGGGACCCTATTAATAAACCTACGAGGGCTGTCTGTCTGCCCGTCTGTCTGTCTGTCTGTATGTATGTCCTACCTTTAAACGGCTGTATCTTTCGTCAAACCGTAATAGATAGCCAGTTGAAATTTTCACAGAATATATAATGTTACGGCGGATTAACTAAAAATAATAATAAAGTCAAAAAGTAAAAACGAGAGTAAAACCCCATACAACAAACGTATTTTTTTTTTGTTGAACAGCAGATAGATTTTAGTATATCACTTTTTAGTGAACAACCGTTTTTTTTAATTTATTTATTTCAAGTTAGCACCGCACAAAAACGACTTACACTAATGACATTAATAACACTTTAAAAACACAATATCATAACAAATGTCACAAGATTACCTGCAATAAACAAAATAACAATAATTAAAGAGATTAAATACATGATATTAAATACGTGATAGTTTAAAACAGTGAATTGCAAATAAAGTACCATGAGGTACCTAGAATAGACTCTCGTTTGATCTTGTCTTATCAAAGTGTAGACCGTAGACCTCAGTCTACGGTGGGAGCTCGCTTGCCCAGGAGTTTAATATACACTCTTCGTTTGAAGTTCCCCAGGTAGTTTCAAAATAAGATCATTGTATTATTAGAAGTATTTCTCAGAGAGGAATCTGGGTATAGATATGATTGCTCCGAGGGTGAAATTTCTCTTCTTATCAACGGGTTTCGGGCGGGTTATTGTGAAATCGAGTATTCTCCATTGAATCATCTTCCATAATTGATTAACTTTGACTGGAGAAATCAAGATGGTGACTATCCGGACGTAAGCTAAATCGGATTTTGTGTTCATCAAATAGTATGATTTGAAACGTGAGTCAAACCCTTCTATACAAACTTCACCGGATGCGAGCGGTATCTATCGGTATATGTCAAGATATTCATGCCTCGACTATCACATTCGATTCAAAATATATTATTAAACTTGGTTTCGAAAGTGGCCAAAGCGAAACTGAAGATGTGTATGCTACTGAGACGTGGTCCTTAATGGTTGGCCTTTTGGAAAAACTCAGAGTCACGCAGCGGGAAATGTAGAGCTATGCTCGGAGTTTCTTTGCGCGATAAAATCCGAAACGTGGATATTCGCCAAAGAACCAGAGTCTCCGACATAGCTGTTATAATTTGCAAGTTGAAGTGGCAATGGGCCGGCCACATCGCTCGAAGAACCGATAACCGATGGGGAAGAAAGGTTCTGGAGTGGAGACTACGAACCGGAAGACGCAGCGTAGGTAGGCCTCCCACTAGATGGACCGACGACATTGTGAGAGTCGCGGGCATCCAGTGGATGCAAAAGGCAGGCTGTCGTTCAGTGTGGAGGTTAAAGGGGGAGGCCTATGTTCAGCAGTGGACGTCTTCAGGCTGATGATGATGATGATGACAGCAAGTCATATAAAAACTTATACTCATTTGACAACGCTGATTCGTTCGATCAATTTCGATCGAGTTGCTGGAGAAATACCCTCATAATTTACTCGATAGAGCATAGATAAAGGCGTATACACGTTGCGTATCAGAACGTAACAAATAACCAGCTTATTTGAACAGAAAGTGTTTTGAATGTTTTATGCAACTGTTCACACAAAATTTGAAACCAATTTCTATGTTATTTATTACTCACGTTACCGAGAACCAACAAACAGAAAATAGTACTTTACGCGGAGGTAAACAAACAGATTTTTATCGAAGACAAGTGTTTGCATCACGAGCGTAGTGAGCAATCATTTCCAATATGAAATTTGTAGTCCAAGTGATGTATATCACCATCATCATCATCAGCCAGAAGACGTCCACTGCTGAACATAGGCCTCCCCCTTTAACCTCCACACTGAACGACAGCCTGCCTTTTGCATCCACTGGATGCCCGCGACTCTCACAATGTCGTCGGTCCATCTAGTGGGAGGCCTCCCTACGCTGCGTCTTCCGGTTCGTGGTGATGTATATAAATAGACATAATTATACGAGCTAATAGCAGAAATTTGCACTTGGAACTTGAAATATAGCTCAAAACTGGATCACAATATTTTTTTTTTTTTCTAGTTTATAGGTTAAAAAAAACGTAATTACATAATGCAACACGCGTTATTAGGTTTTAGTAGCAAAACAGTAAAAAAGCCCATACTTGTCTTGAGACTTGGTCAGAATACTTGATATTCTTAGCAATAACCCAGCGTGGGTTACTGTTCTAAGTTTACTAATAAAATCTTTGAGACTATTCATAATGCCTACGCTAAAATAGAGCTCTAAATTAGTTTAGCTTGAGATACAACAAACAACTCCATGTTTTTTTTCTTTCATATAGTTATATTTAGTTTTAAATGTTTATCGGGACTTATCACGTATTATTTAATATAGGTAAAAAATATGTACCTTTCGCTCGACGTTTCGACCATGTTACAATGGCCGTGGTCACGAGCTGACTGAAAACTGCAAATGATGTGTTCAAATCGCGAAAGTTTAAAAATTACTATTATATTAATTTTTATTATAATTGCAAAAACACTTGCCCTTTATTATGCCCTCCACTTATCCAATTTCCAAGAGTAGATTAAGAAAATTAATCAGAACCTATACTTAGAATTAAAAAATATGCCTTCCGAATATTAATTAATTTTGATAATGTGTTTATTGATCAGTTTAATTTGTATAAACCTTTATAGGTGAGTGCTTACTTATGTAACGATCAACTTACAAGAACAAATGTATAAATTAGAGTTTTTTTCTCTCGAGAGGGCATTAAACTTTGCACCTCTACGATGACAGATGTTTAAACGACTCCCAAGTTAATATTTCTCTGCTCCAAGGAGTTTCAGCTTTACGATGGGCAGACATCACGTGTGATGGCCTTATAATAAAATGTTAGCAATTAAACTTTCCATAACGTTTACTATTATTTTATTATTGCTATACAAAATGTTTTACACTAAAACTGTTGAACTGGAATATTTGATCTTTACGTCGTAAAACTTATTATGATTGGGTAAATTAGGTGAATACACGGGTCAGTGAGTAACTATACAGAAGTTTAATTTATAGTTGAAAAGATAGACTTCAAAGGCTGAAAACTTTTTGTGGGTTCCATAACCAACTTAGGAACCTTTACAGTTTCGTCACGTCTGTGCAATACTGTACATAGAAGTACGTGTATAAAATTTTACTGTGATTCTGGAAGTTATAATGAGTTTGTCTTGTTATTTATCTACATAACATTATCAAGATTGAATCCACGAGTATTATCTGCAAGTCTGTGGCTTGTCATAAGTTGGATCAATGCTCCAGCTAACACACTGCATAATTCAGTTCAATCTCCGTCGTCTTAGCAATAACACGTCAGACGTCCAGTCAATGCAGTTAGCCGTTCGAATGGAGCTAAACTACCAATTAATTCGTGAGCTATCGCACAGTAGATAAAGCAGAAGGTTGACTTTAAACAAACGCCTAAATCAAGTGACGCAATCATACGAGCGCCTCGCCCGCTACGATACTTCACGGTACGTTCAGTGAGATAATCTAATCAAGACTAAAACAAATACAAAAATCATTATTTGATAGTAATAACCTTTGACCATAATATAGCTTGGATTTGCCTTAAACACGAGCTAGTACCGAAAGGTCTGCCAAAAACTGGCGGGAGCGAGGTAAGCTCATATTGCCTACACTAACATAAATGTATCCTTACTAGTTCTACAAACGCACACTTCAATATTGACAGCCACACTTCTGGAAACAAGATGATCAAATGACTAAGGGGATGGTCGTCCGTGAAGGGAAACTGTAGGTATATCACTTCCATTTATTTTCTCTAAGCATGTAACCTACAGTAGGCATAGAATTCAAGAACACGTCCGAGTCAAACTACTTAGATAATAGACTAATTAGACATATTATAAGCTAAAGTAAGCTTATATTATATCTAACTAGCGACCCGCCCGCCCGGCTTCGCACGGGTATAATTTACGTGCGAAGCCGGGGCAGGTCGCTAATTATATATATAAACCTTCCGTAAAAAATTATCTAACTGATGGTGAAAACCGCATCAAAATCCGTTGCGTGGTTTAGGAGTAGTTAGCGGCCATACAGACAGACAGACAGACGCGCGAAGCGACTTTAATTTATACTATGTAGAGAAGATAGAGAAGATGTATCAATTGGCACATAAATGTGTCACACTAGGTTTTCATACAACATGACTTACTCGCGGAGCCTAATCTCTGTGGTTGTATCAAAGCCTTCAACTGTTCGAACGTATGTGGTTTTGTAAAGTTTTACACGTAGTACCTAAATAAAATACTAGTTGGTAATCTACTGGTTGAACTGATCCTGAACTAGCGGTAAACTTAGGTACAGCTTTTGGAGTTTGGCCGTCATACGTTAAACATGCATGAAGAACTTAAAGTTCGCCATGAATCTTGAATTTGAGAAATGTTGTTAACGGCTTTTTATCCGAGTCGCGTAGGCAACTAAACGCTCCCTCAGCCCCCGCCAAGTTATAGCGACGATGTATATTGCCACGCTAGCGTCAGGACGCCTGCAGGGGGAGTGCAACGAGAAAAACGAATACAGGTCCGACCTCGATGACGCCTGGCGCGGCACTGAATGCGGCGCGCGCAAATACTCGCGACCTTTTTACGGTTTTAATTTCACTAAAAAACGAAACTATTCACTATCAAAAATCTAACCAAATAAAAAAATGTTGAATAAAATTGTCTTTCAGTACATGTCAATTTCGAGGTTGTTATGAGATTTAATTAGAGCATAAAACGAAAAAAATTAACTAAATCGACTTTGTTTCAAATTTTTTTTTTGATCGAGGAAAGTTTATTATATCGTGTTTTGAACCAAATCATAAACTCAAACACAGATGTATCTGTGGCATGTATTTTTTTTCAGTTAAAATATTGTAATTTATCTGAATAAAATTGATTTAAAACCGTCAAATTTGGTATAAAAGGCCGTTAAAGATAAATTAGTTAAATTAAAACCTTCAGCAATGTGACTTGAGAGTTCCCAGTTATTTAAAGAAAATAATAATGGCTAAGAACATGAAAAGCTTTAAGAGATAGTGTTTACATTATTTGAAATGCTTGGGGGTCCAAGGGACTGGGAGCTCATGTTATTTTCAAAAACATATCTAAGTGCTTGGTCAAAGCGACACGCGATCAAATTGCTGGTGACCCTGATACCTGACACAACGTGTTGCCATTCAGCGTGATAATACCACCAGCATGCTAGCTACTCTGCCAACTGTATGCATTTGTATTATCTGTAGACATTCGTCTAGAATATAACGGTTGCTTTATTAAAAATCGATAACATTCTTGGCCAAATGCAAACTCCGTTATAAGTCATAACAACTCTAAAAAAATATTGTCGTCGTAAGTTGTCGTAAGTAGAAACGTCATCATTGCTAATGTGACAATTGACAAGTTTGAAATAAAAAGGAGTATTGGCGCCAACGTGAAAAAACATGGAAAAAACTTATAACGTCTGCCCTAGGGTATATATAAAATCCTTGCGTCTGCCTTATTTTACAAAACTTGTGTATTTTCGACTGTTATTGTGTAATAATGATATATTATTATTTGTTCCTGAATGTACTCAAGTGAAGAAAATGACAAATGATGGCAGACACCATGCTGTCACGTGCACGAACTATATTCCCCGCCCTTTGCTTTGATAGCCCGTTGGTCCAGTTGGTAGTGTACCTGCCTTCTGAGCTTGGGGGCGTGGGTTCGATTCCCATCTAGGACGAACATTTATGTGATGAATGTTTGTGTTTGTCCTATATCTGTTTGTTAATATCTATTTAAGTATGTATTTAAAACTATATAATATATAGTTTTAAATACATAATACAAATAGGGGAGACCTTTGCCCAGGAGTGGGACAGTATAGGTTAATAAAAAAAAATAAAAAAATACATAATACATTATTATAATGTATGTTTATCAGTCTCTGGCAGCCATATCACAAGCTTTGCTTAGTTTGGGGTCAGATGACCGTGTGTGCAAACTGTCCCGAAATATATGAAATATATATAGGTATATATATATCCTTGAATTCAAAATCTGATATAATTTATAGCGTACAATATTGGTAATACAATGAATAATATAGAATAAGTAATACAATATTAATTATTAATACAATTGTTAGTATACCATTTTTATTTTTTGTAATTATTACTATTATTAAAAAAAAATTACATGTAAATAATATTTACCAAATAAATGAATATGAATATGAATATAAATATATATTAATTAGGTCATCTTCTAGAAAATAAATCCCTCTAATGGTACGGATCAATGCTCTAAAGGCTAATTATTATTCAAGTGTTACAGTAGTATTATACATAATTATATACGATAACAGCAGCTCTAAAACAATAGTAAAATTAATTTCGTGAGATTGATCCCGCCCGCACGCTGGATGTACAAAGTATAATAAAAAAGATATTAAAACCATGAAAGCTGTGTGAGTCGACTCTAGGTTGAAATTTCATTTATTCAAAGAAAATGGCTGACGTGTGTTATGTGCAGGTTCTGTTCAGTTTTCATTTTGTCAGGGAAATATGATACGTGTATTTGAACCCCTAGTTTTGTTTCATAAAGCATTAGTAGATGCCATAGACTTACGTAATACACTTTATACATCGTCAAAGGTAATACACTGGGAATGCCCTAGGGTGCGTTTATGGCACTTGTCCAGATTAAAACTTATACTAGACTAGCGGTCCGCCCCAGCTTCGCACGGGTATAGATTATAGCCTATGTCACCCGGGGATAGTGTAGCTTCCCGTCAGTGAAAGAATTTTTCAAATCGGTTCAGTAGTTTTGCATATTCAGTATTTATTTGTATGTATGTATGTATATTATATGTATTGTCTACACCGCCGACCCTACTCCTGTCTCTGTTATGTCCATCCAAAGGTTGCCTGGAAGAAATCGCTTAAGGCGATAAGGCCGCCTATTATACTGCCGGTCTTGTATTATTTTTTAAGTGACTTTTGTATTTTTATTTCGGTGTATAATAAAGTGATATATTATTATTATTATGCACATATATTTATTTTCATTCTTAGATTTAAGTTTTTTTTACAATAATATATAAAAACAAAATATTATAAAAAAAACCTAAACCTAGAGTGCCGCCGGCAGCGGGGCAGGGCCCAAGCTACCGGTGGTTAGGGCTGCAGAGTGAGGAACCTCCTGACAATACGTGCTGTGTCAAGGATTACCGCCTTCTGCATCTGACCCTTGACCCAACCATCCAGCGAGAGCCTCTTAAGGTGTTGGTCGAGGCTCTTCGCTATAAGACCGTTCACCGATACGACTATCGGGACAATGATTATTATTTATTATTATTATTTTATATGTTTTAACATTGTTCACTCGTGAGACGAGGATTTTGCCATTTTCGCGGGCTTTTAGCCAAACGAGAAATGGTTGCATCATTGATTTTGTGATAGGAATTTGCGCACAATTCGGCAAGTGTTCAGAACAACGGCTTTCTGGAGTTGAACGAATGTGTAACTGTGCATGTCGAGTGTCTTGAGAGACGTGTGAAGTGTGTAAGGGATGACGCCTGTAGATGAAAGTACGATTGGTATGGTTCTTACGGTCTCTACTTTCCACTGAGTTTTTAACTCTATTGCAAGGTCAGTATATTTAGCAATTTTCTCAGTGTGTGTTGTTGTGAGGTTATGTGTATTTGGAATAGCTATGTCAATCAGGTAAACTGTTTTATTTATTTTGTCATGTAATGTAATATCTGGTCTATTGTAGTGAACAGTTTTGTCTGTTAATATTGTTCTATCCCAGTAAAGTTTGTGAGAGTTTGAGTCTAATACAGTGTCGGGGGTGTATTTGTAGTACGCTGTTTTTTCTTTAATTAATTTATATTTAAATGCCAGGTTTTGGTGAACTATTGCTGCTACTTGATCATGGCGGTGTTTATAGTCAGTTTGAGTGATGGATCTACAGGCTCCTGTAATGTGTTGTATAGTCTCTGAACTACTATGACAATGTCGGCACAAATCTGACTGCATGGTATGGTCTTTGATTATATACTTTCGGTAATTGCGGGTATCTATGATTTGGTCTTGGATGGCCAACATAAATCCTTCTGTTTCGGGAAACAACTCGCCGAATTTAAGCCACGCGTTCGATGAAACTTTATCGACATTTGGGTCTAACAAATCTCGGCGGTGTCTTCCATGCAGTGATTTCTGTAGCCAGGTACTTGTTTTCTGTGTTTGGGTGGTGATGGTCTCGTTTTTCTGAGTGTTGTTATTATTTAGGTTAAGGGGGGTATATTTACAGTCTGATTTAACTATTGCTTCATGGAGTGGCGACCGCTGTGTTTGTTCGTGGAAGAAGTTGCGAAGTGTCGTGATCTGTGAATTATGTAAATTAGTGATATCTATGAGACCTCTCCCTCCTTCTGATTTGGGTAATGTCTGTCTTTCGGAGCAGGCTCTCGGGTGGTGTTTCCTATATTTGGTCATTGTTGTGTTGATAGTGCGCTGAAGTACTTTCAAGTTTGTTTGTGACCAGTGTATTATTCCAAAAGAGTATGTAAGAATTGGTATTGCATATGTATTGATAGCTTTAAGTGTATTTTTTGCGTTGAGGTGTGTATTTAGGATTTGATGCAGTCGGGATTTAAATTTTTGTTGAAGTGTAGCTTTGGTCTGTTTTTGATGGATTTGCCGTGTTTGTTGGTATCCTAAGTATTTGTATCCAGTTTGCAAATCTACAGGGTCAATCTGCTCACCAGTGTTCAGTGGAAATGAGTGTTGTTCGACTTTTCCTCTTTTTACTGATAGTATTTTGCACTTATCAATACCAAACTCCATGTGAATATCAGAAGAAAATGATTGCGTGATGTCTGCGAGTTGGTTTATTTCATTAAGGTTTGTACCGTAAAGCTTAATATCGTCCATATACATCAGGTGCGATAGAGTGTAGCGTGAGTCACCATTATTAATCTTATATCCACAGCCACTACTATTAAGTAAATTTGACAGTGGGTTTAATGCTAGGCAAAACCATTGCGGACTAAAAGAGTCGCCTTGGAAAATGCCTTTCCTGATTTGAATTGGGTCTGTTTCCAAAGAGGTGTCACCTAACTTTAATTTTAAAACTGTTTTCCAGTGTTTCATGGTACTTTCGAGGAAGTTTACTATTGTGGGATGAATTTTGTAGTGATTGAGGATATGTAAGAGCCAGCTATGCGGGACCGAGTCAAAGGCTTTTTGGTAGTCTATGTACATAGTAAAGATATTTCTTTTTTTGACTAGAGCCTGTTTAGACACAACCGCATCAATTGTGAGCTGTTCTTTACATCCTTGACTGTTTCGTCTGCACCCTTTTTGCTGTTCAGCCAAAATGTTGTTAGAGTTGGTGTGTTTGTATATAAGTTCGCCGATGCAAGCGGTGATTATTTTATAAATATTTTGCAGGCATGTTATAGGTCTGTACTTGGCTGGGTTTTTTAAGTCTGACTTGTCTTTGGGGAGCATGTAAGTTGTTCCAAGGGTTATATATTGGGGCATAGTTTCGGGTGATTTGATGAATGTATTAATGTGATGAAGTAGTATGGGATGTAAATGGGTGAACTTTTTGTACCAAAAGTTGTGTATATTGTCAGAGCCAGGCGCTTTCCAGTTGTGTGTTTTCGCTATAACTTGTTTTAGGGTATCTAAGGTTATATTATCGAACTCCATCAAAGGGATTGCTTCAAGTCTTTTTTTATCTTCTTCAATCCATTCAGCGTTTTTATGTACTTTTGGTGTCGACCATATATTTGACCAGAACGTTTCTAGTTGTTGTGGTTCTGGGGTTTCGGGGTTATTATTGTCCGGTTGCTCATTGTTAAGGGTTCGGTAAAACAGTTTTTCGTTGTTTGAGAACATAGTATTTTGAGATTTTCTTTTGGTTGTAAGTTTATATCTGCGAAGCCGGCTTGCTAAAGCACTTAGTTTTTGCTTCAAAGTATCCAGAAAGTGGATCAGTTCAGTGTTTTCGTTTTCATATTGTGAATGGATTTTATATTGATTTTTTATTTGATCTATTAACTTTTTTAGTCTAGGGCTTGTATTGCCATTAATGAATTCTGAAAGTCTACCTATGTTTGCTCTTAATTTCCTAATGCGAATCTCTAGACGTTTTTGCCACGCGGGTGTTCGGTTTCTAGCAGTTGAGGTTTGGTTTCCACTGTTGATATTTCGGTCCTCTCTTATTTTGCCTCCATTATGTATGACGGCAGTATATGCAGCGCAGTAAATAGTAAGTTGTGCGTTTTCAAAGTCTGAGTCTGATGAGATGTGCCTAGGTAATACTGTATCATTGATATATTTGACTATAGCGGCAAACCGGTTAGATGACTTTTGTTTTGGTATCGATGGGCGTGAAATCGGTTCAGTAGTTTTGTATTTATCTAATGTTTTAAGATATGTTTCTTCTATTTTACTTTCTATCTCTTGGGAAATATATTGTGCTGCCGTAATGTTTTGTGTTTCTTGTGGTGCTACAGTTTGCGTGTTTAATTGTGATGATGAATGTCTTTGCGTGCGTGTAAGTAAATGTATGAGTGGACAATCATCGTCACTTACTTCAGGTTCGTTAGTGTTGGTGTGATGGCTCGACTGTGGAGTATTTTGAGTGATATTTTGTGTATTCTGTACTCTGTTTAATTCTATGGACACATTGTCGCGTATTTCTTGTAGCCGTTCTTCTGAAATCAGTTTATTGTTTATAATTACCCGCCGTTGGTCCGCTACTCTCTGTTCCGAAATATGAGAGAGGTGAGGGTAATTACTAATAAAAGCCAGGTGTAATGGTTGCCTATAAGCTGATTTGTTGGTGTCTAGTTGGGTTATTTTATAGTAAGAATTTATAATGAATTCGTTTATTTCGTTTGACCACCTCATTCTTTGTCCAGTTTGTGATATGCATGTTTGTGTGATGTGTCGTTCGTTTGTGTCGTAAGTGTCTTTTAAAAGTGTTTCTACTTCTTTTCTTATCTCTTCTATTTTTTCTGTTGACAGTAGTTTTCTCTGTGTTATGGCTCGTCGTTGGTCTCCTACACGTTGTCGACTTGCCTGCATGTTTGGGTATTTTTCTGTGAATGTTTGATGTAATTCTGCTAAGTAAGCTTTTGTATCCGTTTCAAGTGATGTTATTAGAAAGTATTTGCGCATAATGAAGATATTCATATCATCAGTCCATTTCTTGCGCACGCGAGTTCCAGCTTTGGTGGGTGCGGGGTCGTTGGCGCTTGCCTCCCGCACAACATCCTCAGCTGGCGAAGAAGAAATAAAATCGGAGTCCATTTGGCTTGCGTTGGTCGTCTGACAGTTAATCGATCCCGCCCGGAGATTCACCTTGCCCCTGGCCACAGTGGGTTCCCTCCTACTGTCATCGGCATCACCCCTGGAGCCGCCGGGCACTTGGGGACAATGTTTACTTTTTCTATCCATATTATTTATTGAACGTAATATTAACTCACGGCGCTAGTCCGGAACGTGTGAGCATGCAGTAGGCTATCTAACTAAGCCCGTGGGTGCCGCCGTTGGTATATTACTTTCAGATACTCTTCCGCCGCCACCCTAAACCACCGTCCTGCATTGACGTCGGTTGTCCCACTTAAACCTCACTAAGGCTTTCTTGCCTACGAGCCTTAAAGTGGCCACGCTTATATAACTAAGTTAACTAAACATCTTCGTTCTAACTTACTTACTCCTAATAAACTTACAATTTTTTTTTTTTTTTTTTTTTTTTTTTTAACTTACTTAATAACTCCTTTTACTTAATTGTACCCACTTACTCACTAACTGTTACCTACTCCTTCTCTACCTCTCCTCTCCCCTACATTCCAGAGCCACGTTAGCCGCACCAGTAATTATTCAATTGCGTTGTCCGCCCCCCACGTGATCAGGTGTTCGATCAGGACGTGTGGTTGGCTTTAGTATTATTATTATGACTCTTTATTTCATAAACTCTTTATTTCATAAAATTCTCGGGTTTGACCCGGTCATTTGTTAGGCATTGGTGGAGTCGAAACCAACACCAAGAGGCCCTGTTGAATACAAAATACAATTTCTATGGAATGAGTATAAAATGGAATATAAAACTATTGTACTGTATAGGATAAAAAATTAAAAAACAGGGCTATTGAGGTGAACAATTTGTGGGTAGTTGAACAGATCTATGGGATGAGAAACGGCACCTGCCTTATCCTGTCTCATCTCAAAATATATTTAGGCAGGTGATGACTTGCCACCCACTAAATGGGCCCCCCATAATGGCTGCCGCATATTGGCACCGGAGGGGCAACATTGGCGTGGGTGGCTTAGGGTGTAGAGAGGTGTGCTGCACTTTCACTAAGAGCTACTCGCGGCGTTATGCCCTTTAACACTTCCACCCTGGAGCTTAGGTTCTTAGCTCTTGCGGTTTCCACCCCCAGACGGCCGGTTAAGGCAAGCCAGGGGTCAGGGTCTCTGGGGTTTTAGACCCATGGAATCGGGGTACGCGGTGTCGCCACTCACCGACGGCTCGCCATAAAGCCGCCCCTGCGTTAATATTATTATTATTAGTTTCGGAGCCTATTCAATGCAAACAAACAATCAAATCTTTCCTATTTATAATATTAGTATAGAAGTATAGATAAGTGTCAAGAGGAAGGTCACTTCAATCATCTAGCGAAAAAAATATATTTATTTCGCTTTTCGCTTAGTCAAGTGCAGTACATAAAACATCATTATTTTACTCAGTTGTAATTTCTTCACTTGATTGACTTCGTAGACGTTCTCCGCCTCTTTCGTGTAAAAAAACTATAAAATATAATACACTCTACGAAATTTACGATCGCTCCTGATTCCTCTCAATAACTCTCGAGCCGAAAGACGTAAAAAATTATCTTCACCGCACGGCAGCTATAAGGAAAAAGGTACGTAGACTAATATTACTTGGAAGCATTGGTGTTAAGTATATATTTTTTTCTTTGAATTTGGGACCGTACTCTAGTCGCAATGCGCAACACTTTTTTTTTTTTTTTTTTTTTTTTATATAAATAATAGGCTTGCGCTTGACCGCCAACTCGCCTGATGTTAAGCGATGATGCGGTCTACGGTGGAGCACGCTTGCCTAGAAGAAACCGATTCACTCGTGATTCACACACAACGCTACACGATGAAAAGCCTTCGTCAAACCAAACGTGTCAGCAGTTTATATTACAAAAGGCGCAGACCCGTGTTTAAGCTGAAATAAAACCAACATCATCGTCATCAGCCTGAAGACGTCCACCGCTGTACATAGGCTTCCCCTTTACATTTCCACACTGAACGAAAGCCTGCCATCTGCATCAACTGGATGCCGCGACTCACAATGTCATCGATCCATCTAGTGAGAGGACTACCTACGCTGCGTTTTTTGGTTCGTGGTCTCCACTCCAGAACCACGAATAAACTGTTTTCAGATACATTGTTTTTTTAACGCTATTAAGTCCGCGTTCGACCACTAACTCGCTTGTTTGTAATCCCAGTTAGTAATAAAGCATCCCCGTCAGATTTTCTTCTCATCGTAATAGAGCTTTTGCGATGCAAAAGCGAGCCGTTCGTGCCATATGCGGGGTACAAAGTGACGTCTCCTGCGTTGAACTGTTTCGAGAGCTTCAGATATTGCCACTGCCCTGTGAACTAATATACCAGGTTGCCCTGTTCACTCACACACACCTCGATGCATTTCAGCGCAGGGGCGTGCATAGCACGATGAATCTGCGGAGCAACGTGAAGAAAGCGCAATTAGCCAATAATTAACGCCATCGCACCGGCTCGTCAAATCAGAGAGATCAGTGTACATCCTAGGGCCCGCGATCTACAACCGCTTACCTGCTTCCATCCGGGATGCACCATCCACCGCGTGCTTTAAGACTAAGCTTAGAGCGTGGCTACTAGAATTATTATTTTATAATATTGAGGATTTTTTTAAATTGAATGATTACTGATGATTATTGACTTTATTATTGACATTATTACTGAATATTTGTATCATTGTTATTAATTAATTATTTGACGGAGTTACTAATGTACTTCTATTATTTAATTTCAATTGAAATTGTGTAAATTGTGTAATGAGATTTTATTGTACTATCTAATCTAATCTAATCTAATTTATGTAATGCGAATTGACTTGTAACTTTTGGTGTTACCAATAAAATCTGAATCTGAATCTGAATCATTCCCCACCAGGGAATGGGGAAAGGGTTACAGGGCATATGCCCTTTTCCCCTGGCTTTTTTGCGCCCATTGCGATGGGCGTGTCTATTTTTGTCACAAAAGCCGGAACGCTTTTCCCAATCAAGCATCCCAGTGTGTTTTTACCTTTATATTTGTTAAGAGATTACTATAAATATACGGAAATGGTCGATCACCGCCATTCTGTACCCATTGTGTTTACTTATATCCAGTAAGTGATGAATTTCATGCTCTAGAAGTAGTTTCCAGTCTATAAATACGTTACTTCGCAATTTGTAGTAGGTACCTACGTACTTTCCCTAAACAAAATGCAAGCTAACTAAAACTAGTATTGCCTTTCAGAATAAAACAGGTCAAGTGCGAGTCAGGCTCGCGAACTGAGTGTTCTGTGTCACCACATAACTAGTTAGCTACTAAAGTACAATATACCGGACAAGTACGAGTAGGACTCGTGCTCTGAGGGTTCCGTTGGACAGAACCCTCAGAGCGCTAGTCCAAAAAAAAAACTAAAGTTGAATTATTGTAAGACAAACTTACCTTTGTAGTTTATTATAAGGTTCTTCTATACATTCCAACTACAAAATATAAGTTAGTAATAGCAAAATATTTATTTTTAAATGATATAACTTCAAATTTGTAACTTTCAGATTTATTCCTATATATGTGCTATGAAACTTTGCTTTTTGCCTAATTTCATGATTCTAGATCAACGGGAAGTACCCTATAGGTTTTGGTTTTCCTGGGAAATTGCAAAATATGCTACATAAATGTTCATATCTTTTGATTGCGTTGACTTACAACTTTTATTTTTTTACAGCCGAAAGAAACCGTAGACCCAAGTATTCAATATAAATTTCAACTTGATACCATTACGCGTTCTTGAGAAAAAGGGTCTTGACAGACGGACAGACGGACAGACAGACGGACAGACGGACAACGAAGTGATCCTATAAGGGTTCTGTTTTTTCCTTTTGAGGCACGGAACCCTAAAAAGTAGTGCAAAAAGACAACAACGCCCAGGCGGTCACCCATCCAAGTACCGACCGAGTCCGACGTTGAGAAGGTAATCGTACGAAAAACAGTAGTGAACAGAAATTTGACACCGACTTACAATTGGCCATTATTTATTATTTATATACTATAGAATGTTTACTATAATCATGCCAAGTTTAACGCTTGTATGTATTACTGTTTTTTACATAAGATCAAAATCAAACATACGTTATAAAATACGTTTGTTATGTATGGATAATAGTTTTTACTTCTTAACTTTATTATTATTTAATCTGTGGTAACATAACATATTCTGTGAAAATTTCTTAATAGACATTTAGAGGTAGGTTTTTAGAGGTAATCCTCTATCTAAAAGGCAGGACCAAAGACGGACAGAGAAAAAGAAAGAAAGAGACAGACAGACAACGTAGGCTTACTAACAGGGTCTCGTTTACACCCTTTGGGTACGGAACCCTAAAAACTATTCAGACCTACCTACACGGGTTTTTTAGCAGAGGTTTCCATAAAATTTGAAGCTTAAGCATAATTGTTAGATTTATCTACATTCAGCTCAAATATACATTAGTTTGAACGCAGACTGGCTCGTCGGTAAACCGTAGCATTCATCTGAACATGCCCACCATCATTCCGCCTGATGTGATTATTTGTAAACATTTGAATGATTACAAACAATATTTTGTTCCATCGAAATTATTTAACTTGTGGCAGTTCTGTTTTTATGTTGAGCTTCAATAAAATAGCTGTTACAAAGAAAAATTTTATTCTCACTTAACGAAATATATATAAGCGTTTATTCAACCGTGTTCATTACAATTTAAACAATTTTGTATTGAAAGCTTCGACCAATTTTATTTTGGTCGAAGAGTGAATGCATAGTGTAGGAGTTGTATTTTAATAATTGAAAGCGGTAAAGTAAGAACCGACAGATATTAGTGGCTCGGGACCAATAAAACTATATCATCATCAGCCTGAAGACCTCCAAACTGAATTACAGCCTGCACCCTATGTTTATCTGTCATGGGGGGGTCCCATAATCCCCACGCTTGGCAGGGGGCTTGGGGATGGCATAGCGTGTTGCTTAGATTTTGTCTTAGGATGGGTAATAGCTATACCTAGAACATAACCACCATTGCCACTACCACCACCATTACCACCACCCATACCACCACCATTACCATTTTTTATTATTTGTTGTTATATTTTAGAGTTTTTAATATAACACTGCCAAATTTGACGCTTGTACGTATTACAGTTTTTACATTAGAGCAAATACAAAAATAGAGGTCAAACACAAGACTATTATGAAAAAAATTTTTTTTTAAAAATACGTTTGTTGCATGGGGACCCTTACTTTTCATTTTTTTTTACTTTTTTATTATTTCTTAGTTAATCGGCAGTAACATTACATATTTTGTGAAAATTTCAACTGGCTATCTATTACGGTTCGGAAGATACAACCGTTAATAAGTAAGACAGACCGACAGATGGACAGACGGACAGACAGACATCGTAGACTCAGTAATAGGGTCCCGTTTTGACCCTTTGGGTATGGAACCCTAAAAATAAAGAGAGTTCTGAGTTCGGTTTTCATGTTGGAAACGTATTTAGGATTGAAGCAAGCGAAAACATGGTACAGTGCTTGAGTATTGCCCTGTGCAAAAACCAGACAAGTGCGAGTAGGACTCGCACCCTGAGGTTTCCGTACAAACTTAATAAGTAGGGACTATCTATGTATGTAATTGGCAAACAGGCGTAACACTAATTAGCCAGCTTTCAAATTATTTTCTTTATTATTTGTTGCTAAAGCTTATTGCAAATTTCATGATTTTAGGTCAATGGGATACTTCCCATTGACCTAAAATCATGAAATTTGCAAACTCCCTACAGATTTTAATTTGAATATGTCGAATTTCTAGTGTAATTCCGCTTCTACGTCGTTTCGAGTACAATAAGGATTTTGGGATAAACTATTTTCCTCTATAAATATTTATGCAAATTTAAACCTAACCTGACATAAAATATTAATAATATAAAAGAGAAAAATTAACCTAACCTTAAACAAAAGGTAATTAAATTTTTAACAAAAAATTCGTTATTACAATTGGTATTAATGATATATTTTTTATTTTATTAATATAAATATTATTTAATTGAAATTTAAATGAAATGACTAAACATTAAATTTTGAAATAAATATCAATTGCTATAAATATTACATAATTGATATGTAAATTATATAAACAATAAATTTTTAAATTATTATGAAATAATTAAACCCGTTTCCTCAGTGCACCCTGTCGTGTTGGACTTCCGCAAAGTACCGCCTGATTCAATCAACTATCTATATATATATATATATCGTCGCAAGAAAGGCAGAATTACTGAAGCGCCAAAATAGGCATATTGAGTTTTATAGATATTCGGAATCAGCGTTTTTTTCTGCGTCGATCAGTCTGGCTCCCATAGCGATACGAGCACTATTTTGGCGTTTCAGTAAAAGGAAAAAAGGGGTTTTTTCATCAACCAGAGTCCTTAAACGACACTTTTTTGGCATTTTATTCGTGCCTGTCACCTAAGTAATTTTGTTTTCCTGCAATAAATTACAAGTAAATTTTAAGTAAATTCGGCTTCCGGCAATTTAACAGCTAATATTTTAGAGTTATAAGTAATTTTGACTATAAATATTTGAATCAAAGGGCGGTTAAGAAATTTTGCTTTACTGTAAATTGAAGTCATTTTTACTTAAGCGCCACTATATCACAAACCAGCAGTCCATTTATTATGGTTTGTACTTCTGGACATAGAAAATGACAAATTAATAAAGTTTACCTTGACGTCATCGAAATTCTTGTGCTGGGAAAAAAGTTATGAATTAAAAACGAAAAAAAAAACTTAAAACGGCTTTTTCTCGAAATGGTCATTTGGAGCTTCAGTAAATTTGCCTTTCCTGCGACGATATATATATATATTGTGTTTTTTTTTCTGTATATTTTGTAATTATTTGGTTTCAGTGTTAGATTCCCTTACGAGTGTCTAAATACGGTAGTAACGGCCGTATCTGTTGATTACGTTGACTTGAAAGTATGATTTATTCATAACTACAAGGGATTGTAGACGCGAGTGTTTGATATTAATTTCAACTTGATACTTCCACCCGTTCCTGAAACAAAGGGTCTTTACAGACAAACAGACAGACTGACAACGAAGTGATCTTATAGGATTCCTTTTTATCATTTGAGGAAACCAAAAACTTCAAAATAAATATAATTTAAGCTAATCTTGAGCAATCTCGCGAAAGATACTCCGTATTACCTTAGTAAAAGACTCGGATGTAAAGAAAAGTGTCTTCATACAACAAACAGAATAGCCTCGTGTTTTCGCGACCCAATAACATTTTATGAACAGCCTTTGTTCTGGCTCCCAGCCAATAAAACTAAACATCATAGTAAATCCCTACACACAATCGCAAGGAGACGTAAGTCAAATAACATACATATACATACATTTCTCTAGTTCTAACCTACCAGGTAACTATTTGCAGGCAAAATTTATGTTCTAATAATATTACTAGGTATCATGATAGTACTACTATCAGTTGGTACTATCTATCGAGAATCTAAAAAAATATAGTAAACTGCTAAGCAATGTTTGGTCTAACAATGTCTCCGGCATGTGTCGGAGGAAGTATAGACGGAACAAAAAAAAAAAAAAAAGTACTATTATTAATAACTTTCCATATTGCAACATAGTCGGAGCATCGAGTGAAAGTCCCAGTAGGCAAACTTTGACCAAATTGCCGAAAATTTCCAGTGACATTGAATTACTTAGTGTAAATAAACTGTAAGTTAAGTTTCCCATTAGTTGTTATTCTTACCCTTAGTGCCGAGTGACCTCACCCGGCATTCTCTCCTCAACAGAAAGCTTACATTGCCCGAAGCGACGATTACCGGCTACCCAAAAGTCGTTGGAAAATATTGTGTTCGCAATAAATTATGATGTAACAATGTGCGTAGTTATATATTTCTTTAGTTGTAGGCTATGCTGGTGGTCTCTATTGGACAGCATTTTAGAGTTTTGTAGGAGTTTCCAAAAACCTCGGTCTACCTGACTGCTGCAGTTTATTGTAAAAAGCTGAATGGCAACATTGTATTTTAATATGTCCCTGTAGTATATTGGATACAAGCTACAATATCACGTTCAAAAACCTAGCAAAAGTTATAAAAATTTATGGTTTTATCTAGCTTCACAATCTGCTGCAGGCAGCTGTTGTCTGAAGTAATCCCAGCGATGGACCTGTCCATATATATCTACACTATATCTATGTTATGATATTTCAAAGTAACAAAGAAGTAAGGTTTTCTATTTGAAAAATTGGACAAAGGAAAACTGTTTATAGAAGCGCTATACAGCTTGAGTATTATTTTTCTAAGTGACTGAACTTGAATTAAATGACATTCGGAAAAAGGACGGATTTCATACTTCGACCATAATAAAATGAATGGACGGCCCATAACCGTTGAACTTGCTCAGTAAAAACGAGTCAATACCGTCAGACATTATACTTCAACGCCTAATTATAACCATGTTCATAACAAGTCCATGTTAAGGATTTCTTGAAAAAAGCATCGTGTCGCTATTACCTCTATCGCGAGGGATGTTGATATCGATTTATTATTATTTTGAGCTATTATTTGTGACATATTATTATATTATGTAATAATTAATTTTAAATTTGCATGCCTGATTTAAGGTTGTTTTGGCTGTACAATCCTAATATAAGATCAATGTTACCCTTATACTAGCAAATAAAGAATTGAATTGAATTGAATTGAATTGAACATACATTACATAAATAGATAGCGGGTTTTTTTGTTGTGTAGTTAGTTATACTTCGGGAAAGCACACGAAAGCATCATTTTGTCAGATGTTTCATTATCGTGTAACAATAGTCTTGTGTCGCACTTCCTACCTCTAGAGACCGACTGAAACAAAGTGAGCGCTGGCTGGTCATTTTGTGAGCTTCAAGAATGCGCTTCTTCTGGGCCCGTCTATTCATTTTATTTTGGTCGAAGATTTTATAAGCATTTTGCTTTTATATTAACAATTTTTTTTTCGCATGTGTGCAAAAAATGTAAGTTAAGTTTAAGTACACATTTCACAGACACTTAATTTGATTTACACGTAAAACTTTGAGGATCGCACTTCCGCACCGCGTACAGCCAATGTTGACAAACAATAAACAACTGTTATGGGCCTTTTGTCTGAGTTTATGGCAACATTTGTAACCCTCTGGCTGGATAAACGCTGCAATCTTTTAGATGGTTACAATTAGACATAGAGTACGGGACAATAAAACTTATACAGAGTGGAAAGTTTATTTGGTACAGTAACAACAGTTTGGGTCAACATGTAAATAAACAACGTATTTTTTTTTATTTATGTAAAAAATATTGCGGTATCTCTACATAGTATAAATTGAAGTCGCTTTCCGCGTCTGTCTATCTGTCTGTATGTCTGTATGGCCGCTAACTCCTCCTAAACCAACGCAACGGATTTTGATGCGGTTTTCACTATCAGTTAGATACGTTTTCAAGGAAGGTTTATATATATAACAAGCGACCCGCCCCGGCTTTGCACGTAAATTACACCCGTGCGAAGCCGGGCCGGTGGGTCGCTAGTGTTATATATACTGATCTTTCTTCATACTGATCGATCTTTCTACCGTATCACTGATACGGTAGAAAGCTGCGCATTGTTGTGGGGCGTCTCGGTAACCCATCAGTACTGGAGCAAATATTTATTGCCGTTCCGAACAGCAACAATGTTAGAGCTTGTCGGCATAAGCTGTTCATGGCGCCAGGTTGTAGGACTGAATTCAGAAGACAGGCCCCGCTGCAAAAAGCAGTGCGCCTACTCAATGGTGTGCTTGACCAGAATCGAGATCTTGATTTGTTCCTTAGTTCCTATGACGAGTTTCACAGAGCGGCAATGTTTTTAGTCATTACCAGTCTAAAGCTGGCGTACTTATAAATTACTGGTAGGCCGCACCTCTTCGCACGGGCGAAGCCGGGATATATAGCTTATGTCAACCGGGGATAGTGCAGCATCCCAACAGTGAAAGAATTTTTCAAATCGGTTCAGTAGTTTCGGAGCCTATTCAATGCAAACAAACAAACAATCAAATCTTTCCTCTTTATAATATTAGTATAGATTATTGTATGGCTTAGTTTAGATAATAGGGTTTAAAGTGATAGTAGTTTTTTATATTATTGTTAGTATTTATTTAAGATTTTGTTCAATGTTTTAATTAATGTCTGTTTTTTAGTTTGTCCTGTAGTTTTTTTATTTTTAGTTTTATTTAACTTTGAATGAGTGAATTGGGAAACTGTAATGCCCAAGCCGTGGTAGCCCATTTGGGAGATCGCTAGACTTGAAAGCGTGAGGTCGCGGGTTCAAACCCCGGGCCCGTACCAATGAGCTCTTTGGAGTTTATGTACGGATTTTCATACCACTGGCTTTTCGGTGAAGGAAAACATCGTGAGGAAACCTGCATACGGAGAAGAAATTCAATGCCGTATGTGAATCCACCAATCCGCACTGGGCCAGCGTGGTGGATATGGGCCAATCATCCTTTCGAGGGTGGGCTAAAAGTCCAGCAGTGGACTGTTAAAAGGCTGATTATGATGATGATGAATGCCTATTCAAGGTATGTATTTAATAAAAAAATAATATAAAATAAAACTCTCACTAAAGTCACTCCGGCAACTTTGTCATAAAACGTGTGAAGAATTATAAAGATAGACATGAGCATATTTGAGCATTGGTTGAATCAAACTCCAGGAACATAAAGGATCGTCCTACGTGGAACTTAAATAAAATAAAGCTATGTAAAAACTGGAGTCAGAATTTTATTTGCGTAGGCAATGCTACATCATGGTTCAGTCACTTTCAGATTGGGATCATATATTTGCTGTAATAACATTGACTTATAAAAACAGGTACTGATTTATGTTTTATCCACGATTTTAATTGTTTTCATTCTTCATATTTAACTAAAAACGAAAACTGTATTACTTATTATAATAATATTCATCATGATCATTTCAGCCGTAGGACGTCCACTGCTGGATAAAGGCCTCCCCCATCGATCTCTAAAAGAGGCGGTTGGAAGCGGCTTGCATCAAGCGTTTCCCTGTCGTCTCATTTAGGTCGTATGTCCATCTTGTGGGTGGACGTCCTACGCTGCGCTTACCAGTCCGTGGTCTCCATTCGAGAACCTTTCGGCCTCATCGGCCATCTGTTTTGCGTGATATGTGCCCTGCCCACTGCCATTTCAACTTGCTAATCCAGTGGGCTATGTCGGTAACTTTCGTTCGTCTATGGATCTCCTCATTTCTGATAATAATTATTGTCTATCTAATAAATACTTTTTTTTTTTTACTGGGCAAGTGCTTTTATTAACTAAACAAAATACAAGCTAATACTATTACTACAAATACAGTTAGACTACCCATAGACCGTAGAAGGGCTAAAGACAATCCAAATGCTCAAGCCCACTACTAGTTAGCAGCGTACCCAGCATGCTGGTGGCATTACCACGCTGAATGACAATGCTTATGCGTTGAGCCAGAAACACGCCATCATTTTGGTCACGCGTCGCATTAACCAGGCGCTCTGAAAGATTTTTGAAAATGAGGTGATCTCCATAAAAATAATAAATTCATGCAAAATATAATATTGTTGACTCGTTGGAATTATGAAGTTAAAATTAGTTAATAACAAGAAACTTGTTTAATTTAACCGGTATCAACTGTCTTAACTTTCATTTTTTACACGACTTCGTATAACTTTTCCTTCTGAACTTCGTTTCAATTAATTCAAGGTACCGGAGGCACTATACTAGAAAATCTTGCAACACGAAGGGATAGAAGGCAGATCTGTCGGCTCTTTCTGTATGGCCTGTGCCAAACCAATAAAAATTGGTAGTAGTTTGCCCAAATAACTAAACGCAGCTGAAACAGGTGATTATTAGATTTGTCAAAATTAATATTTAATTATAAATTAGTTTTTTTAAGTTCAGGTCGTAATTGCCATGGCGGGAACCTGCACGCAGTGTCATCATCATCATCAGCAAGAAGACGTCCACTGCTGAACAAAGGCCTCCCTCTTAGAGAGGGGAGTTGCTATAATCCCCACGCTCGGCAGGTGGCTTAGGGATTGTAGTACGTTCACCGAGTACTAATAGGACGCTGCTGCCCATCCTCCAACCAATAATAGGCAAAGTTAGAATATAATTAGATACATTACACATACTGAAAAAAAAAAAATTGGCTACAAAATTTCTTAGATATATAGAGTTTTTAGTGAGGATAGAGAGCGGATGCTCTGTCCCTCTCCCGCAAAGCATGTATTAGTATAGAATTTGTATGAAACTCGCACGCCTTGACGTCATAACGTGCTATAGGTCGCACTCTGTCTAGCGTAAATTTAAAATACTTATAACGTCTTTATTTTTCTACATAATATTCTAATATTGTTTTCGTTTTTTTTTACTGGGCAAGTGCCTTTATTAACTAAATAAAATACAAGCTAAAACTAAAACTACAAATACAGTTAGACTGCCCATAGACCGTTGAAGATCTAAAGACAATCCAAATGCTCAAGCCCACTATCAGTTTTCGTTGATGGACTCTATTTATGATCAGCTTTTTTCATCATCATCATCATCATCAGCCAGAAGACGTCCACTGCTGAACATAGGCCTCCCCCTTTAACCTCCACACTGAACGACAGCCTGCCTTTTGCATCCACTGGATGCCCGCGACTCAGACTTTTTTATGATAATTATATTATTACTAGCGACAGCCCCGGCTTCGCACGGGTGTAATTTACGTGCTACTCCAAGGCGGTTCGTTAGTTATATACATAAACCTTCCGTGAAAACTTATCAAACCGATGGTGAAAATCCCATCAAGATCCGTTGCGTGATTTAGGAGGAGTTAGTGGTCATACTGACAGACAGACAGACGCGGTAAGCGCCTTTAATTTATACTATGTAGATAGACATAAGTATAGATTGTATCCATGGTACTTTCGTTATTTTGTAATAAAATTATTTGTATAAATAAATATCTGGGACATTTTTGCACACACGGTCATCTGACCCCAAACTAAGCAAAGCTTGTAAT
Source organism: Agriopis marginaria (assembly GCA_932305915.1). NCBI lineage: Eukaryota > Metazoa > Arthropoda > Insecta > Lepidoptera > Geometridae > Agriopis > Agriopis marginaria. The sequence continues at coordinate 559,794 of OW029923.1, forward strand.
ATGGCTGCCAGAAACTGATATACGTACATATATATTTTTAAATACATACTTAAATAGATATTAACACCCAGACATAGAACAAACACAAATGTTCATCATACAAATGTTTGTCCTAGATGGGAATCGAACCCACGCCCCCAAGCACAGAAGATAGGTTCACTACCAACTGAGCCACCGGGGCAGTCACAACACACAACTAACAACAACACACTATATTAACACGCACACTATATTACTATAGTAACTAACAACACACCTTTGCTTTTATACCTAATTGTATAAGGGATTGTAGCTAAATCTATCAGAAATAGGTAAAATTCTTGAAGGCAACCCATTAATGTCACCTGTCAGCTCAATTATAAAGACGAATTAGACACGATCCCAGACAGGTAATCACAGAGGTCGTTGCGCCAGCAAGCTAGCCTACCAACTAATTCCAACTGAAAAGCAGTTTAAGTTATAACAAAGGAGGAGATCTGTCCTAAAGGTGATAGGGTTGGTTTTCACAATCAAGCTTAATCTTAAGCATCATACTGAAATTAAAAATAGAATTATGTAATTTATGTATACGACTAAACACAAATATTAAAACTGGGCATAAAACATAAATTATTATAAAAACAATTAAAAAATAATAATTTGTAATATTAATATAATAATAGGTACCTCATCATAATCAGCCAGAAGACGTCCCCGCTGCTGAACATAGGCCTTCCCCTTTAACCTCCAAGCGTAGATTGCGCCATGACAATATATATCTTCATTTATAATAATATATATATTAAGATAAGATATACTTTTTTTTGTTTGTTTGTATTTTTAAGTACTTACCTATTTTTTTAGTAGTTTGCACAAATGTTATCATTTAAAGTGGCCAGAGGGCCAGAAGGAACTGTACACGGCAATATAGGCTCTATCGAGACCTAGTGCAGGGTATAGTGATCCTAAAGGTACACCACTATAAGTAAATATTTGTATACTAATAATGTTACCAACACCAGTGTTTAAACAAAATAAAACTTAATGTTATTATATTATTATAAGCTTATACATACCTACTATACAATCCTGCATCTGTTCAAAACTCCAAAGTTTTGAGAAGAACAGAGCTATATGCCATAAAATTCTTTTGCTCATAAAAGGGCAATTATTGAGATGGTGCATACATCTTTTATAGAAGCCGTGGTAGCCTATTTGGGAGACCGCTAGATTTGAAAGCGTGAGGTCGCGGGTTCAAACCCGGGGTCCATACCAATGAGCTCTTTGGAGTTGTACGGATTTTCATACCACTGGCATATCGGTGAAGGAAAATATCGTGAGGAAACTTGCATACGTACGGAGAAGAAATTCAGTGGCGTATGTGAATCCACCAACCCGTACTGGGCCAGCGTGGTGGATATGGCCCAATCATCCTTTCGCCCAATCATCTATTTTTTATCAAAAAATATTTATATTTTTTATTCAAATTTATTATTCAAAATCTCAGTCAAATTACAATTAAACTAATAACTATTCAAATAACCCACCCCTGACCGTTCCCGGCGCAAAGGTACCCAAAACACTCGCTGCGTTACCGCGTTGGATGGCAATGGCCAACCTTTGCACCAGGAACGAGCCGGAGCGGGAGTCACCACACTTTTCCTTGAGCCTTCGCCCTATCTCCGAAATGAGCTTCTTGGCCTCAGTCCCCCAACAACCCATGGTCTCCACGGCAACGGGCACAAAATTGTAAAGCAGGTATTTTTTATTAGAAAATATTTATATTATTAAAAATGAGCAAATAAAAGCATGGACAATTTTGTCCATGGTAAAAATGTATCTATAAAAAAAAAACATCCTTTCGGGGGTAGGCAAAGAATCCAGCAGTGGACTGGTAAAAGGCTGATTATGATGATACATCTTTTCCGTGTGGATGACTCCAGTTTGCCTAAAGCTGTCTTTTACTCACAGCTAAAGGAGGGAAAGCGCACATCCAGCATTACGCTGAGTTGGCACCGGCTTGTGACAGAAACTATTTTCTTTTATTGTGTTTAACTCGTAATGTCCTTATATCTTTGTTTCTGTCATAAATAAATATTTTTCTTTCTTTCTTTCTTTCATCTGGTGGCCAGTTCTTACGTTACAGGGATGTCCTGAACCGCCATCTCACCGCATGTGACATCCCGTGCGAGGGTTGGGAAGAGCTCGCGCAACAGAGACGAGAGTGGCGCAGCTCTGTTCATAAGGCTGTTAATAACTTCGAAGAGAAACGAATACAAGACCTAGATGCAAAACGCCTTACTATTAAGACCAGTCCGAAGCTTTCCTACACCTACACATACAATGCTGATGGCCAGATTAGGTTAGGTTAAGGCAAGGATGGCAAAGCACAGTGCAACTGCACTGTGCGCCTTGCAAAGTTTGTCTTCACCAGCCACGTGCTCATAACCGACGCTAACCTAGCCAGGTTCGCTGTAAACGGACACTTTAAAAAGGCTTATACGTATTGAGACAATTTTGCTATCAGTGATATATAAGTGAGGTTGGTAAAGGGATATTGGATTTGACATAATTTTTTTCGGATTATTATAATTGACTATGAACACTGTTTAGTGTTTGAAATATCAGGTATTAAAATAATAATAAAAAATGCAATTAAAAGTGTTTACTTTCAATGTAGTATTTCGCGAAACCTAAGAAACGATTAACTCGAGTGAATAGGTTTCTGCTAGGCAAGCGTGCTCCATCGTAGACCGTCATCAGGCGAGTTGGAGGTCAAACGCAAGCTAATTATAAAAAAAAACTGTATTTACAAAGTTATAAATCAATACAACAATAAGAAGAAGGTAAAACACGTCTTCCAAGATTAATTTGTTATAATAATAAAAAGAAAACACTGTTTATTAATTACAATCTAAACACAGTGAATATCCCGTAAATCTTAATGTTACTGTTTATTTACATTCTAATATAAACGTGTTATAAATGTACAAACTGTTTTACCGCTTTATTGGATTATTCTATAAAAGTTTACATCGACCTCGTTTCAACAGGACTGCGGTTTCAGCGGAAAACGTTGAGCAAAGCGACGAACGACAAACTTATTTTAACGCCTGAACAGAAATGCTCTCTGTTTGTTTATGGTTTTATCTCTTTTGTTAGTTTTTAAAAAGTTCCGTAGCAAAACGGATACTTATACCTCCACCGTAGCCGCCTCTGTTAGTCACGGTCATTATATTCAGAGATTGGATATTTATAAAGGGTTTCTTTAAATGAAAAGAGAGGATTAAAAAATGGTCACACATAATCAAGTTGGTACTTATTGGCGTATCATTGAAATAGTACCTACATTGTACAAACGAGTGCACGAAACAAGCTATTTACGCTGAGACGTCAGTCTGAGCCGAAGGCGAGGGCGTTTTTTTTAAATTATAAATAGGTTTGCGGTTGGCCGCCATCTCGCCTGATGCTAAGCGATGATGCGGCCTACGATGGAGCACGCTTGCCTAGAAGAAACCTATTCACTCTCGACTTGAAGACACCCAGATTGTAACTATCGAGGAACACCCACTCAGGCAGCAAATTCCACAGACTAGCAGTTCGCACAATAAATGTGGAATCAAAGCGCTTCGTACGGGTTCTCAGAATATCAACCATAAAGCGGTGTCGATTCTACGTGCCCACTCTGGCAGTCCGATAGAAAAATGGGCAGGAGGGAAACGGATATTTAGTCGAGAATGAAATGGGTAAATGCTTCGGTTTTATGAACGAAACACTCGGCTTTTCATTTTTAGGTATTGCGAGGAAATGAAACAGTGATACTGAAAGTAATATCTCTTTTATTAAAACTTAAAGTTATATTTTTATTTGAGAAAAACATGTCTAGGTCTTTAATAATACCCGCTGCTGGATGTCTAGACTTCTAAAACATATGAGTGAACACACACGTTATAATCCGTTAAAACTTTTCAATTTCAATATGAATATAAAAGTTAAAATTTACTCTAATTCTGTGAAAAAAATCGCTCTATAGTACTAACTAGGTATATATTATAATACCATAGATACACATTGATAATACTCAACGCTTTGTATGAATTGAGCCATCTTATGATGCGGTTCAGTACATGGATATCTCTTCAAAATAATCTGCGCTTTAACTCAGGCCACTTAAGGTCAATATTACGTAGAAAAAGCTGAGAGGTTCCAAAGAGGGGGTTAAGGAGGTAGGTGCGCGGGCGCTCAGTTCGACGCGAGGAGGCAGCCGCTACGCACAGCGGTTTTAACGGTTCAAAACAAGCAGAACCGATACAGAACCGCTCCACGATTCGGAACAAACGAGTGAAAGTGGCCAGGATATTGTGAAATGTTTGATTCGGTGTTTACGTAGCAGTTAGTACATGCAGTGAGTGGCACAGAGACGTCAGTCTGGTGTTCGTGGACGGTGGGTCAAGTGTTTCCGCGTTGTTTATGCATGGACTGTGGGAAACATCGGCTGTCTGTCATCGGAAAGCTGTCACGTTCTCGGAGCTCTGCTTTTTCAAGTAGGTATAAGTCGCCGTTACGTGCAGGCGATGCTTTTTCATTATTGCTGAACTCGTAAGCTACAATATTGTAGCCGACAATGGTCCGGAATTTGTGATGACCTTGCTTGGTTCGAACAACTAAGAAAATAACTGCTAAGCGCTGTCGAGTGCCGTCATAATATATGATTAGCAAGTAGTAGGTACATACCGTGGTAAGGTTGTGGAATGAGCTCCCGATATTTCGGCACACATGCACCATGTTTACGGGAAGACACTGGTGTCAATTCTGTTGTACCATTATCTAAACTAAACTGAATTTGACAGCTCTAAAATTGTTTCCCTCCTTCTCTCACATATTAAACTGAAAAGAGAGGCAGATAATTTTAGTCCTGAAGATTGGTTTAGTTTAGTTAGTCGTATGACAAAATCGACGCCATTCTCTTATATCTTAGACTTCGAACGAGGTTTAAATTAACAAGTATTATTTTAAGAAGACTTTTTAAGGGATTTTTTAAAGACGTGCAAAGTTTTAGTTTAACTTGTAACTTTTTAATTACTCTAATTTTAGATTGATGATATCGTAGACGGGTTTGGTTAGTCTTGATATCAAATAAGTTATTGGGAAGATTAGATTAATACTCAGACCAGACAAATTAAGGAGATAATTATGATAAGGTGACGTGGCGGGTGCGAAAACAGGCCTAAAGTCGGGTCGAAATTTGCAGACGACCTTGCCGCTCTTTTTGCATGTGGACTTAGTTCATTGGTATCGCTGCAAGTTCCTTGGAATGCGTATAAATGAGTCAGTGTACCATACAGTTTTTGGTGAAAAAAGGTTGGATAAACACGAAGAACCGGAACGATAATTATTGTAAAGATAATGATAATTTATTTACACAATACACGAGTAAATCATACACACATTTTAAAACGCGCACGAGAGGTGTTTAACAATATAGTCAGTAATCATGTTTTGCCTAGTATACGTACATTTATTGTGCGAACTGCTAGTCTGTGGAATTCGCTGCCTGAATGGGTTTTCCCCGATAGTTACAATATGGGTGTCTTCAAGTCGAGAGTGAATCGGTTTCTTCTAGGCAAGCGTGCTCCATCGTAGACCGCATCGTCGCTTAACATCAGGCGAGATGGCCGCCAAGAGCAAGCCTATCTACTATAAAAAAAAAATTAACATAGGCCTCCCTTTTAACCTCTACACTGAACAACAGCCTGCCATCTACATCCACTGGATGCCTGAGACTCTCACAATGTCGTCGGTCCATCTAATGGGAGGCCTACCTATATACGCTCATCTTCACTCCAGAACCTTTCTTCCCCATCGGTTATCGGTTCTTCGAGCGATGTGGCCTGCCCGTTGCCACTTCAACTTGCAAATTTTAACAGCTATGTCGGTGACTCTGGTTCTTTGACGAATATCCACGTTCCGAATTCTATCGCGCAAAGAAACTCCAAACATAGCTCTCTCCATTGCCCGCTGTGTTACTTTGAATTTTTCCAAAAGGCCAACAGTTAAGGTCCACGTCTAAGTACCATAATAATATTACCTCACCACCATCTCCGTCTACTATCTTTATGTAAAAATCATGTCGTTCCGTTGCTTTGTTGCTGCGTGAAAGAGACACAAATAAACAAACTTTCGCATTTATAATATTAGTATGATTCACTGATGTCATAAGCCATAACATCGCCAAATGGTAAGATCATTATTGGCGTGGGTTGCACGTAGTCATTTCATATTTTGCACGCTTGAGTTTGCTAAATTATTTATAGCTTTGCATTTAGTCTTTGTCTCTACCAAATATAAAAATGAGGTTACCTAATACATCACCTCAGTACAAGGCTATAAGGTAACGTATCTGTTTGGTAATATTAGAGTCAGTTTAAATAAGTATTTCATTACATAAGTAATACCTAATGCGGACACTGCCAAGTTCGGATTGAATAAGTCAAAGTCACCTTTTTACGCCAAGGACAAGTGCGTTTAAATAAAAAAACAAGTAAAGTTTATTAAAAAAAATATAGTGCGTGGAGTCCCTCCGCGCGGAAGAAGTTATACTTCAACAAGGAACCCTAAAATTAATTATTTTTTTAAATTCAACAATTTAAAAACATGCTTTTCTCGAGATTCGAACCTAGCTCCATGGGCTTCTCAATCCATTAGCGACACCATTACACTACCGGGTGTGCTAGTTGCAGCGCGAAAAAAGGATACGCATTTCGCAACCATACGAGAGAGAAAAATTCCCCCTCCATGGTAGCGTTAAACATTTAACGCAACCTTGTTGCAAGTCGCATAAGAAGTATAACTTCAAAAACTTTTTAAATCAAGCTTTTTCGTATTCTTTTAGCAAACCCTTTCATTTGATACCCATATTATGATGGTAGATAAGAACATTTTGTCCGCCATCTTGGGGCTTCCGCCATATTGAATTTTATCATCTACGACCAAAGTGCTTAGGAAGACAAATCCAATGAACCCAAACTCGATGGGGCTACGTAGTTTAGTTTAGGAGTTCCTATATCCACCTTCTGTCTCCATCATCAGACCAGCTCGATGGTACGATGACATTGCATTGTCACCAAACTTACATAAGTATGCCAAATTTAAGCTCAATCGTTTGAGGATAACTATAGTCTAAAATGTTAAACTTCATAAATTATAATCTATACTAATATTATAAAGAGGAAAGATTTGTTTGTTTGTTTGTTTGCATTGAATAGGCTCCGAAACTACTGAACCGATTTGAAAAATTCTTTCACTGACGGGAAGATTCACTATCCCCGGGTGACATAGGCTATAATCTATACCCGTGCGAAGCTGGGGCGGACCGCTAGTAATATTATAAAGAGGAAAGGTTTGATTGTTTGTTTGTTTGCATTGAATAGCCTCCGAAACTACTGAACCGATTTGAAAAAATCTTTCACTGTTGGGAAGCTACACTATCCCCGGGTAACACTGGCTATATTATATTTTCAAAAAAAATAGGGATCCTTACTAAAACTCCAATAATGTAACCCAAGGTGTAAAAAATATGATTTACACCCGTGCGAAGCCGGGGTGCGTTGCTTGTAGTAATATATTTTTGTCACCGGCGAAGTTGAAGTACCTATCTACGAATATTAAATTTATTTAAAATACGTATCGAAATTTTAGCAAATTTTTAATTTAATAAATTGTATTGATGAGGTACCTACTCATTTTCCAGATTAATTTAAATACGAAGACTGCTTTGTATAAATTAGGTTACTTGGTCCTCTCACAGCTAATATAACCAATTTTAGATGTAGTTAATAATTTTCTACGTATATTAATTCGTGGAATTTTGATACAATATTAGTTAAAATTAGCTTAGGATCGGTGTAGCGTAACGCGTCTACTTACCGATGAGATAAATTTTGATGTAATCTGGTAGTGGGTGCTAGTAGTCAATATCCTTGTGTGCCCTATGGCATCCCCGACAGGGATTCCGTTTTTTTTTTTGGGCAGCCAAGGGGTAAATCCTGCATGGACGACTGGGAATGGAAGACCCAGACAGTACCGGATTCTTACCGGCTAAAAACCATTGGCTGCTGCAAGCTACGTCCCCGAATATGTGTTCAGGATTAAACTACTCTTTATTTTGCTTATCACTATACATTTCAATCTTAAAGGTATATATCTTTTTTTTTTTTTTTTTATAGAATAAGTGGCAAACAAGCTACGGGCCACCTGATGGTAAGTGGTCACCGCTGCCTATAGACACCTACAATACCCGGGGCATTGTCAGTGCGTTGCCTACCTTTTAGGACTCTATTCACCCTTCGTTTGAAGCAGTCCAAATTATACTTCGGAGGAAAAACCGAAGGTGGTAAGCCATTCCACAACTTACAGGTGCGTGGCAGAAACAATCGATCAAATCGAACAGTGCGAGACTTCCACGCATCTATAATGTGCGGATGGCATTTCTGGCGATGGCGACCGGTTCGGTGGTAAAACCGGGATGGAGGGATAAGGTCAAAAAGTTCATCAGAGCATTCCCCTCATATCTACATAATATGAAGCGTTATAGATTATAGATCAGCAAGCCACACAAACCAACGTGGACTTCCGTATTAAGCTATACTCGAATGAAGGTTAAATCCGTTTGGAAGGGTAAATACGTATTTTAGTCTGAAGGTAAGTTTCTACATGCCACGATCTCTTCTAACGTATTTTTTTCTGTTTCACTCTCAATGTTTGTCTCTCGCTCGCTCTATACTGCAGATAAAATGAAAGCAAATGAAAGGAAGATTGAATAATGCTTTGAGACAAAATATTCTACATCCTCCACATCGTACTATGAGACGACCACAAGTCTCTATAGGTACATACCTACAAATGGCTTAGCTCTTTGTTATAATATTTTTATACGCATTAACAACATACTTTTTTTCTTTATTATCGACGATTATACTTTTGTAACTTCCAGTGTCTTTGTGAAAGGTTTTTTATAGTTTGTTACTGGATTTCTTTGGCCATTTCATAATTGTGACGAAACTGAACCATTTGTGCAGATAAAATCTAAATAAAGGCATTTTGTTTTAATTTTTAACTGTAGTATATCGGATACTAGCTAAAATCTTATGTTAATAACATTTTCAGGAAAAATAACAATTCAAAGGTGTTTTTTTTTAATTCTACTATAGCTGTTAGAGCTAAAACAATCTTGTACTTTGCAACCTTTCATCCCCGTTAAGGCGGTCTGAACCTATTTTTTGCAGTTTTGAAAGTCTGTTATCTAGAAGTGTGTTTATGCAACAAATCCTAATGAAATGGCCAGAAAATTATGTAGCTTTTATATGAACCCTATATCTCGTATATTGTATAAACCGTAAGTCCGGTAAATAAGTCCGGCTAAGCGACATGCTTATTGCCAAAAATACAAACGAAAAGAGGAAACAATAAATTTACAGCTTTCAAATTACGCTGTTAGAACTAAAATAATCTTGATCATCGTCATGAAGTGAAATGCCCAAAGAAATTTAAGAAGTCTCTTTCATAGTCAAACTGGCAAATTCACACTTAGTAGTTAGTAGCGCTACAGTACAAAATTAATATCATTATTATCATCAACTGGCAACCCTGGCTGTTCACGGTGATGATGAAAAGTAGACCCTCAAAACGTGCAGGTTAGGTTGAAAATAGTATGATATTGTCTAAAAGGCATTTATGGAGAAATGGTTCCTGTATTTGACGGCGTGAAATTTGGGTGCACAAATTTACATAATTGTATGTGAACACGTCAGACGTCTCGGTGTACTCTCTGATACACTACATAACTACTGTCAAACTATTATAGACTAGATATATTATAGGGTCATTTTTAATGTACCAAAAACTTTTTCGCATGTTCGTCTATATTACCTTAAAAATAAACCGGCAAAGTGTGAGTCGGGCTCGTGTGCTGAGGGTTTTGTAGTTCTGTACCACCACATGAATGGTTAAATATTAAAGTTAAAAGAAAATATTGCCAAAGAAATTTGGCATGAATTTTGTGTATCGATTTCTTCGATTAAAAAGTATTTTTCGAAGATCAATTTGGCATTTGGTAAAACAACGCTTTCGATACACAGCTTTTGGCGCCAACGTGTAAAAAAACATTATCGTCTCATTGTATAATATAAGTTACTTTCATCGCAAAAGAACAAACAGATCTGGCAGGATAGCGGGTAAAACCGCAGGGCGCTGTTAGTAATATAATAAAGCATTCTAATGCTAACGACATGAGCCACTTGAGGTGAGGAGCTCTACGGTTATTGGTGAAAGTTTGATTGGTGTTGCCATACGACGACTTTTTAATGAAGCGACGAAGTTGTAAACTCCACATGACCGTTTAATATTGTGGTTAGCTGGAAAGTTTGCGATGAACATAACTGAAGGTGATTCGTTATTTAATCATAATTTATGAATTTAATTATGTCATAGTCTGATCATTAAATTGGCTATCAATTGGCCAATCAAATCTCGCCATATCGTTAAATGCTTAACGTTTCTCGATTTAGCTAACCTTTGGCCATATCATATAGATGTGTAATTGTAGGGTCAACTTTTAAATAAATGGCAAATTTTATCAGGAAAATACAATTTTTAGCTTAATAGTTAATTAAATAACAAGTACGAGTTGGCCGAAACCCTCAGACCGCTAAGCAAAACATAAAAAAAAACAACAAAAACGTTGAAATATTGTAAAACAAACTTAACTTTCTAGTGGACAATAAGCTTCATCCATACATACCAACTGCAAAATGTAAGTTTGTAATCGCATTTTTTATGTGATATAACTTCAAATTAACAAATTCAGATTTTTTCCTTTTATATGTGAGATTTTGTGTCTTGCCAAATTCCAGGATTCTAGGGTAACGGGAAGTACCCACCCTATAGGTTTTGATACCCTTGTGAAATCGCAAAATATGGGAAAATATGCGAAATAAAAAACATATCTTTTGAACAATCATTTTTGAATGTTTTTGTACAATCATATCTTTTGATCGCTTTGACTTAAAAGTTTTAATTTTTTCACAGCTAAAAAAGACCGTAGACCGATAATTTGATATTAATTTCAACTTGATACCTTTAGGCGTTTTAGAGAAAGGGGACTTCATAATCAGACAGGCAGACGGACAACAATGAGTTCCGTTTTTTTTCCTTTTTAACCGACTTCCAAAAAGAGGCGGTTATGAATTCGACTGTATGTTTTTTTTTATGTATGTTTGTTACGCGATTACTCCGCCAATTTATAAGAATTGTTTTTGATAATTCTTTTTTTGGTTGGTAGGTCTTATCTCATAGGTGGTCCCATAATTTTTTTATAAACATTGATTCAGCGCTTTTTGAAAAATCTACAAAAACTACATAAAAATTACGATAAGCAACGAATTCAATGTACATTGCACAGTGCCACCAACTTAGCTGTTAAAGTGGGCAAAATTGGAACTACAGTTATTTCTTGGTGAATTTCATACTTTGTTCTCCACTAGCGACGCTGTCAACTGAACAGCAAACATAGAGGAACTGTTCCTACAATAGAACATCAAAAAAACAAAGTGTCTCCATGGCGACCGGGCCCTGTTGTTTTTCGTTAAATTTTTCATGACCATGGATACAAAGTATTTCAGTCGTAATATTCAGTTTGTAAATGTAGGTATGTATAGTCATGAAGTCGGTTCTTTTTTTTTCTAAAAATTATAATTATTAAGGTACAGAACCCTAAAAATTATATCTACTTATAATGCCAACTTAATCTGTTAAAAGAATATTACCTGGTTACCTTACTAGAAAAAGCTTGTATCAAGGCAACACGTATAATCTGATTTCTACATTCGATAACAAGATAAAAGGCAATATTTGATTATGAACAAGATACTATCAAAGTAGACAATCAAGCGTTACTTTGCGGAAGTTACGTTAACTACACTACGGAAATACACTAGACATTTTGTCAAAGATACAGTTATGAATTTATAGATTATACATTTTATACAGATACTAGCGGTCCGCCCCGGCTCCGCACGGGTATAGTCATAGTCACGTGAGTAATTCCCGTGTAATATAAATAAAATAGTCATAGTCCTTTATTGATATCAAATTATAGGTACACGTCACAAAATAAATGATAATAAAATAATTTAAAAATTATTACAATAATTATTTTCAAACAAAATAAAAAAACAATATTATATTAATAGTCAAAAATAAAATAAAATAATCAAAATTAAATTAAAATTTCATCTTTGTCACGTCATTGAAATTATAGAATGCCTGTTCGACAAGCCAGTTTTTTTAATTTTTGTTTGAAGGACTCCTTTCTCTTTATATTTATGTAGTCTATATTAATCAGTGATAATGTAGCATTCAAACGGTGAAAGAATTTTTAAAATTGGTCCAGTACTTTTTGAACCAATTCGTTACAAACATACTAACATACAAATCTTTCCTCTTTATAATATTGTATATATTATAGATACGCATGGTAATTTTCAAGTCAATCGAAAACTTGGTAGTGGTAAATTCTATTACACAACGTGATATATATCAATCAAACATGCTTTATATTCGTAGAATAGATTACGTTATGATATACGTTATATGTAATAATTGTATAATATGGTATTAACCGTGTTAGATAAATTAAAAAAATAAATCATCATCATCATTTCAGCCATAGGACGTCCACTGCTGGACATAGGCCTCCCCATCTATCTCCAAAAGGGCCGGTTGGAAGCGGCCTGCAGCCAGCGTTTCCCTGCGGTCTCTCTTAGGTCGTCTGTCCATCTTGTGGGTGGACGTCTTACGCTGCGCTTACCAGTCCGTGGTCTCCATTCCAGAACCTTTCAGCCCCATTGGCCATCTGTTCTGCGTGATATGTGCCCTGCCCACTGCCACTTCAACTTGCTAATCCGGTGGGCTATGTCGGTGACTTTCGTTCGTCTACGGATCTCCTCATTTCGGATTCGATCTCGTAGAGAAACCCCGAGCATAGCCCTCTCCATAGCCCGTTGTGCGACTTTGAGCTTGCTTATGAGGCCCATAGTGAGAGACAACGTTTCAGTGCCGTATGTTATCACTGGTAACACACACTGGTCAAAGACTTTCGTCTTAAGGCACTGAGGTAATTTAAAAATAAATAATCATTATTATTTTTAAATCCTATCACCTATAAATTATGTCGAATGTAGATACTTTAAAAATGTCTAATTTAGCATGCAATAATTGTTGTATAAATACACAAGTTACCCTAATGGTTACTATGGTGTTATTCTAACTTAAATTCGGTTCGGAATATTTTTTTGTATGTATAAAGGTGGCAATAAAGCAGACGGGCTGCCAGATGGTAAGCAGTCACCGTCGCCTATGGATAGTTGTAACACCAGAGGCATCACAAATACGTTTCCGGACCATTTGCCCGCTAACTCCATAGTTTTACATATCTTTTCACTAAACATATTTTTTGTATTTTATTATTGAAACTGACGTGGTTTTCACACATTTTATTTATATTACACGCGCAAAGCGAGACGCAGCCGCGCGCGCGCATTCACCTTGAAAAAGGCCGTCTAACGTGGTTGAAACTATAGTCGGAGTAACCGGCTTTATCTTACGTGAGTAATTCCCGTGTAATATAAATAAATATTGGTGTAATTCCTAATACTAGTGACCACAGCATGCAGTTTACGGACAATGTTAAATAATTAGATTAATCATAATACAAATTCTATTATGTGTATAATATATATATATATATATATATAACAGAAACAAAATATTAAGAGGAAAATTACTAAAAATCACCCAAAACACCAAAAACTCTACTTCTTGCTGAGGCCAAAGAACCATAAAATATGTCATATTTAGACCATTATGCTCGTGCAGTACGAGCATCTGGCGATAAATACTGATTCTTGCAAGCTTGATTGTTTTTTAATTTCATCGCAGAGATATAATATGAGTAGGGCCTCGATTCAGACCTCCGCTGATATAATAATCCCATCCGGGAGACCAGCCTGACTAACATGCGCACCGTGACAAAATCTTGTCGTCACTTTTACGAGCGAGAACGCGATAAGGCGCCTACATTTTCGTATATGCCTGTCACGCTTTGGCACGATAAAAAGAGTCGACAAAATTTTGTCGACTCTTTTTGGCTCGGCTGACTGTTTTTTTATATTATAAATTCGCTCATAATTATGTAGGAACTAATTGATTTTACACAAAATTTACGTACCGACGAGTGCTTGTTTGGTAACTCACTACGATGGAGCATGGTTGCGCAAAATAAAACGATTTACTTGCGACTTGAACACATCCAGGTTTTTTATTATTATTTAATAATAGGCTTGCGTTTTACCGCCAACTAGCCTGATGTGAAGTGATGATGCGGTCTACGATGGAGAACGCTTGTCTAGAGGAAACCGGTTCACTCGCGACTTGAAGACACCTAGATTGTAACTATCGGGGAATACCTTATTCAGGCACCTCATTCAACGGTTCGCACAATTCAAGTAGAGTCAACGTGCTTTGTACGGGTTTTTGAAATAACAACCATTAAACAATGTCACGTTTCCGTGCCAACTCTGGCAGTCCGATGGACAAACGGGCAGGACAACGTGGTCTTAGTCCTCTCTGTTATCTGTCCGGATTATCAAAACTTATCGGTAGCTACGTACTCAGGTACTTGTTGAACCAATTAGTATATTACAGCAGCTATATATGCGATTCTTTAACAAAATGTGTTTTGAAAGTAGGTAAATAATAAATAAATATTTCGGGACATTTTGCACACACGGTCATCTGACCCCAAACTAAGCAAAGCTTGTGATATGGCTGCCAGATACTGATATAATAATATTATATAGTTTTAAATACATACTTAAATAGATATTAACACCCAGATATAGAACAAACACAAATGTTCATCACATAAATGTTTGTCCTAGGTGGGAATCGAACCCACGCCCCCAAGCTCAGAAGGTAGGTTCACTACCAACTGGACCAACGGCCTATCAAACTACAGAGGTTTTACTGTTAACATTTAAAAAAAATTGTTTAGCAACATTTTTTCCGATAGTATGTCTCCAAATGTTAAGATTGAAGTATTTGTTTCTTTTTGCTGACTAACATACCAAGTAATAAAACAAGTTTAATTCTTATTTGTAAAATATAATTATATTTTAAGAGAATCTGAATATTATACAACACCCCTTATTCAACATTGGCACCTAAAAACTTGAATACTTCACTTATATGGATTCGCGTTTCGCAGTAATTCTTATTAAAGCTAATTATAATCTGCGCAGTGACAGCTACAAGTCGTTATTTCGGACGACGAGAAAGGACAGGATCGCGCACCTGCCTCCCGACTGACCTACTGAGACAACATCTTGTAGCTGAAGAGCTACCGGCTCTTCGAGTAAGGTTTTATTTATTTATATTACACGGGAATTAATCACGATAGTTTCAACCGCATTAGGCGGTCTTTCCTTTAAATAAGGCTTAATCTTACGTGAGTAACTCCCGTGTAATATAAATAACGTGTGAAAACCACGTCAGTTTCTATAAGTTTTTTTATTATTATTTTAAATTTTAATAATATGCTTGCGCTTGACCGCCAACTCGTCTCATGTAAAGCGACGATGCGGTCTATGATGGAGCACGCTTGCCTAGAAGAAACCGATTCATTCGTGATTTCAAGATACCCAGATTGTAACTACATGGGAACACCCATTCAGGCAGCGCATTCAACAAACTAGCAGTACTACTCCTAATAAAAGTGGAATCAAAGCGCTTCGTACAGGTTTTCAGAATATTAACAATAAAGCGGTGTCGATTTTTGTGCCCCCTTTGGCATTCCGATAGAAAAATGGGCAGGAGGGAATTGGGGGTTGTGGGTGTCACAAGTTAGTAAAACCCAAACTTCGTCATAACTACATAGCAGCCACAATTTAGCATTAATTGATGTCATTACCCGGCTTCTTCATTATAGGGTATGTGCTAAAGTGCTGCCTGAGTAGATGTTCCTTGAATTCCTTGATTGTTACAATCCGGGGGGTTAGACAAGACTCACTTTCTGTTAGCGTTAACGCCTGCGGAAAGGTGAAATTGTATAAAAATTACATTGACAATGAAATTAGCTTGCGAGATGTTATCTCAAGCTAATGACATTTTCATAAAAAAAAAAAATCTGCAGGCGCTATCTCTAACAGAAAGTGGGTCTTGTATAACCCCCCCTGGATGTCTTCAAGTCGCAGGTGAATCGGTTTCTTTTGGGCAACCATGCTCTATCGTTGAGATTTACAAACAAGCACTTGTTGGTACCTATATTTAGTTCTAACTATGTATAATATAAAGTAGTTCAGTGCCTACATAATTATGGGGTTTAAATTCACTTTTCTAGCCGAAATTATGTAGATGTCGTATTAAGATGGTATAATTATAATTTATGTCTACGCATATAGCTATATACCATAACATACTTAGTTGTAGTTACCTACGTAAATGGTTCATAACTATATCTTGTTTTTATTAATTTATTTATTATCAAAAACACTTATAACACCATTACAGATAAACTAAAGCAATGCTATAACAACTTAAATAAATTTAAACTATTTTAATTTTAAGGTACAAATGTATTGTATATATATATTGTTTTTTCCGTCTCGTTATACTATCAGTGACATCTATTTCGTCAACAATATATGTCCCTGAAAGTATGCTTTTTACATATTTTGTGAGCCGTTTCTCATATCTCTGATCTTACGGATGTAACCATACCACGGCGATATAGACACGCTACAAATTTAATAATGTGGTGTGATAAATTACTTTCAACAGTTGTAAGCACTGAATCGGTCAGTAGTACGAAAGGAAATAAAAACACCTGTGTTTATAGCAATTAACACATCAAAAATAATTACGCAACGATGTAGGTTTTTCAAAAACTAAAAATATGTTTTAAATGTTTATCGGGACTTATCACCTATTATTTCATATAGGTAAAAAATATGTACCTTTCGCTCGACGTTTCGACCATGTTACAATGGCCGTGGTTACGAGCTGACTGAACACTGCGGGTGAGTCCGGCGAGAAGAGCGGGTGTTTTGTTCTCCTACCCTCACTTGATCTTGAAACATCGCAGGGTTGTCACTACGACACACAACACTGACTGTATCGGTAAATATCCTAGTACCTACACCGCGGTTTGTACACTTGCTCACTACGGGATTCCACGACGCCGCTAACATAACTAAAAATATGTATTATTGTACATATTATGTACATTAGATATACGTAATTTTTTATATATTTTAAAGTTCAATGAATTTTTCCTTCGTTTTGTCTGCACCTAACTTTTTAACTGTTTGACCAACCATCCGCATTTTTCAGTCTTCCCGTGAACATGGTGCATGTAACTGCGCCGAAATATCGGGAGCTCATTCCACAACCTTACCACGGTAAATATCCCGTTAATAATCTTATAACTTTAGTGAACAACCGTGATAGTTTAAAACTGTTTTTTTATTTGTAGTTCAGCTCCACGAACTCCGGGGTCCGTGTTCTGTCAAATTAATTTTTTTTCGTCGATTATAAAAAGGCAGGCCTACATGTTCTCTCTAGGTATCGCTTTTGTCTCAAATGTAGACATTTTATCAGTTCCAAAAAACCCCTGCTGAAATGACGACCACCTCTCGGCGTATGTTTATTAAACGAATTCTTAAGAACGGTGTAAAAAGGCACTTGACGTACTTGTAACCTACGCGGCAAGTCCTTTTGTTAACCGGTCGTTAGTAACATTGTTTTTCTTTTTCTTGAAAATTATACTTGATGAGTAATTAAATGGGAATGAAAATAAAATATTTAATTTTAGTAGAATTATTTTGATACGTAAGGTTAGAGGCCGAGTTTTGTATAATTAATGATAATAATTTAGATTTGTATATTTTTTAAATCAAATTTCAGCAAAAAATCTAGTTTCGAAAGTTAACAACTCAGGAAAAATCCGAGTTTCCAAAGTGCCAATACGAATAAAAAATAAGTTTCCAAAATGCATTCAGTAAAGGACCAAGTTTACAAAGTTCCAATATGCATTATTTTAAGAACCAAGTTTCTAAAGTTTCAATACGCATTCTTTAAAGAACCAAGTTTCCAAAATTTCTGTATGCATTCTTTAAAGAACCAAAGTTTCAATACGCATTCTTTAAAGAACCAAGTTTCCAAAGTTTCAATATGCATTCTTTAAAGAACCAAGTTTCCAAAGTTTCAATATGCATTCTTTAAAGAACCAAGTTTCCAAAGTTTCAATATGCATTCTTTAAAGAACCAAGTTTCCAAAGTTTCAATTTGCATTCTTTAAAGAACCAAGTTTCCAAAGTTTCAATTTGCATTCTTTAAAGAACCAAGTTTTAGTACTGAACTGTCCGCAGATAAGTTATGCAAATAGAGTCACTGCCGGTCATGCCGCGTTGCTAAGCAGAATGCGCTCGTTGAGATAGTCGCGCGGCTTTTATGGAAAGAAAATAATATCTCTTGAACTGATTGCCACTTTCTATAGTACTATGGACTTTCGATTACGACTTAGCTCTTGATAAGAATCTTAGTCAATTTAGATTTGCTCTCAAGTTAGCTATTCAGTTCAATTCGTAGCAAAATTCTATTACTTGGGGAAAGGATTCCACTTGAAACCATTTAGTAGGTAGGTACCTACTAAATGGCCAACTAACCAACTAAGTCAAAACAAAACTGGTACCGTCTTATTACAAAACACGGTTTAACTTTAGTACTGGGATTAGTACCAGGTTCAAACCATGGACTAAAATAAACGTTATTATAAAACGAAGTTTTTCTCTAAACCACGGATTGTCTATGGTACTAAAGTTAGACCGCCGAGACCCCTAGTTTAACTATGGACTAACTTCGGTACTAATAGAATTTGAGGTTATAATTATTTTATTTAGTGTTTTTATTATTTACGTATAGTTTAAAATGGATTTAAACACGATTGACATGATGAATTCAGAAGATTTGGACATGCTGGAGGCATCGCGGCGATCTGATAGACCTCGTCATCGTGTGAATCCTTTCGAATTGAGTGACGAAGAATTAAGATATAAATATGGTTCACAAAACGCTTTGGCCCAAAAATAGTGCATGTTTTACGTGAGGATCTGGTCCACGATCCTAGAGGAAGCCCATTAAGCCCTGAAGTTCAAGTGGCTTGCGCTTTATGCAACTGGGCTCGCCATGAATTAAGTGCTTGTTTATAACCTTGGTAGATTACAATATAGCTATAGGTAGGTACTTACGCAAAAAGTAAAAATATACATACTGATGCATTAAATTATTGTTTTCTTCGTATATTCAAGACATTACAGCCGATTTGCATAGTGTATCTCAACCAGTCAGTAAAACTTGCAAAAATGTAGCGGGTATTATGGCAAGGGATGTTCCATTTCATAGATAATTATAAAATTGCGAGCTACATTAAATGAACAGGAGGAAGCTATGAGAAAATTTAAGAACATTGCTAATTTTCCCACCGTAATTACAAAGATTTCATTAAACTACTTAATGTCTTTGGATAATTACAAATATTTATCTGAACGCCTCGAATTACGCGGGACAGGCGCATAGCTTTTTTCTACGTTAGGATTTTGGCGTCGCGCGTGATCGTATTATGCCATGAATTTGAAAAGTGCTCAAAATAATAAGTTATGCTTGTTTAATAGATTGAAACCTAAACAAACAGCAATTTAAGATAGCTAAATAACTTAAATTACATTAATAAATAATTATTTAAGCTTTTGAAGTGTGTTTTAAACCTGCAGGAACGAATGAATGATTTAAATTTTTGTTTCTTATCTGTGGCTAATATTGAAACTATGGACTATCTTTGGTATCAGCTGGTCCTCGATTAGTCGAAGATTTGTAATAAGGTCAAGTTTTAATCCCTTAGTACCGTAACAAACTCGGACCTTTTAGTCCTGGTTTAAACCTGGACTGATGGACTTTTTTGTAATAAGGCGGTTAGAGTTAATTTTTTTTCTCCTGGGCTAGCGCCTTTATTAACTAAACAAAATACAAGCTAAAACTAAAACTACAAATACAGTTAGACTGCCCATAGACCGTTGAAGGTCTAAAGACAATCCAAATGCTCAAGCCCACTACCAGTTGGCAGCGTACCCAGGCGGCATTACCACGTTGAATGGCAATGCTTATGCGTTGAGCCAGAAACACGCCAGCATTTTGGTCACGCGTCGCATTAACCAGGCGCTCTGAAAGATTTTTGAAAATGAGGTGAGCTCCCGGTCCCCAAGGGCCCAATGTCTCGAACCCAAACGCCTCAAATATGTAACCACTGCCGAGGTTAGCATATTTGCGTCGCTTTCGTTCATTGTGTTTTGATTATCAGACCCGTTCTAGAAAAGCTTTTGGAAACTTTTTTAGGGTTCCGTACCTCAAAAAAAAATTCACCCTATTAGGATCACTTCGTTGTCCGTCCGTCTGTCTGACCGGATAATTAAATGTAATACAAACATTGAGTAAATCGATCACACCGC
Source organism: Agriopis marginaria (assembly GCA_932305915.1). Classification (NCBI taxonomy): domain Eukaryota; kingdom Metazoa; phylum Arthropoda; class Insecta; order Lepidoptera; family Geometridae; genus Agriopis; species Agriopis marginaria. The sequence continues at coordinate 580,388 of OW029923.1, forward strand.
ACTTTATACATAGGTGAGAATTAATTAATTTATTCTCTATTAACTGAATACTATCAATATTATTCTTTCGAAAAATAAACCATTAAAAAGGCTAGGAAATTCAAGATAAAAAAAATAAGTATGTTGCAAAACAAAAACATGTCTTTGCAAACACTACGAATAAAATAAAGTACGAACACATCGATTCACAACTTCACTCGAACAGAAATAGAATTTTCACTCAAATAAGTTTGCTCTTAGGAAATATCCTTTCAAGAAATGTGTTCCAGTGTGTCGCTACTCGCTACTTCATATTATCATGTTCTGAGATATTCCGAGCTGACTCAGTTTTCATACATTACATAATAAAAAAGCGTAGGAAATGCACTCTATTAAATTTTTTGAAATCATGTCGACAGTATTACTTTAAGATAGTTAACTTTTATTAGACTGATTAATCTATGATCATACATTTATATATTTCCGAGGTCTCGCACTTCCTAAAAATTACTATGTTAGACTGCCCTTAGACTGTTGAAGGTCTAAAGACAATCAAATGTTCAAGCCCACTACCAGTTGGCAGCGTACCCAGCGTGCTGGTGGAATTATTATTATTGCGTAAATGCTGCTGATTTGCAGCGAATACAGGGTTGTTAGGAGGCAAGACGAGATTTTGTTTCAAAAATGTACATATTTAAATATTTTCCAAATTACGTAACATAGTTACTGAGACAGGTATTGGATCCGGGTAAAATACGTTCGGTTTCATAACACGGATTCGCTTCTTAGCGGCAAGGACGCCGCACACTCACAACTTTTACCAATCTATCTGCCACTTACCAGTGAGTCACAATAACACAACACAACTTAACACAAATTATCCAAGAGCCAGATACATAGATTTATATTTTTTTTTATTTTTTTTTTATAAATAATAGGCGTGATGGTGGTCAAACGCAAGTTTAACCACCATCACGCCTGATTTTAAGCGATGATGCGGTTTATGAAACTGACGTGGTTTTCACACATTTTATTTATATTACACGAGAATTACTCACGTAACCGGCTTAATCTTACGTGAGTAATTCCTGTGTAATATAAATAATACATAGATTTGTTTTAGAAAATTATTAAAATAATTAAATCACAAATATTTTTGTTTATTCTACTAAGTAGATATCTATAGGTAAATATAAATATACAATTGTAAGTGAGAAAGCAAAGATATTAAAAAAACTGGATTACGGATCTCAAAAATATCTGAACCAAAGTAGTAATAAAACATACACCATACTAAAATAAAACCGACTCAAACCATACTAGATTAAAACATACAATTAGCTTACGTTTGCTACAAGCTATAATAGATTTTGTGTTGTTGCAACTATGTTTAATAACCTGTCCATCAAAAATGCATCTAAATTAATATAGGTAGACAAAACCACAGGACTGTTTTTCATGATTCTTTTTCTTTTTTTGGGAGCTTATTCTACAACCTTACCACGGTCAATATCCCGTAAATAATCATATAATTTTAGGACTCTTTTTTCGTTATTTTTGTACTAGACACAACGTCGTAAACAAATGTTAGATAACTAAGCTTTTTTGTCTGATTATGATTTTCCGTACTTGGAAAAAGATCGAAATAAAAGTCAAAGTTGTTGAATTTAGTTTGATGGGATCAGATATTAAAAACCTCGATTTTAGTGTTTTTTTTTTAAATAAAAGCCTTTGTGTCACTGATAAAGTTATATAAGGTAAGAGAGCTAGCACAGACATTTTCCCGTGGCATTGACTCCTACTTAACTCCGAAGCATGACATTTGCATAAAATTAGCGACGCATTTCAAGAATGTGACATTATTCACCGTCTTACTCCTACTTTAGTCCAGTCATTATATACATTTGAAAATGAAAATGAACCGAGAAAGCCAAATTTTGGATATTACGTGAGGGGTGGCTAGAAAAGCTTAAGTTCAAATTGTCAGTCTCAACGGAGAACCGAGTTATGATGAAAAAACTAATTTAACCCTTTTTTCAAGATGGCGGAAATTGCACAAGGTTATTTTGGTCGACAATTTTAACTTAAGCTTTTCTAGCCATCCCCCACGTTATATCCAAAATTTGGCTTTCTCGGTTCATTTTCTTTTTTAAGCCGATTTTCCGACGTAATGACTGGACTACTTACCTTTGAAGAGTTTACCGTGCAATAAAAAATCTCTTATCTGCCTACTTATGCTGTGAGTGTGCGGGGGCTGTAGTGTCGATCCGTTTTGCGATTCGTGACGCTTGACTCCGAGACGCTCAGAGCCGCTGAATGACAATGAGATTAAAATCCTGGAGTTGAAATAGTAGACGTCTGCAGCGTCATTTAACTTTTCCAGTTACGCTGTTTTTGATACACGCGTAAAGTAGAATATCCTATCCTACTTCCTCATCATCATCATCAGCCAGAAGACGTCCACTGCTGAACATAGGACTCCCCCTTTAACCTCCACACTGAACGACAGCCTGCCTTTTGCATCCACTGGATGCCCGCGACTCTCACAATGTCGTCGGTCCATCTAGTGGGAGGCCTCCCTACGCTGCGTCTTCCGGTTCGTGGTCTCCACTCCAGAACCTTTCTTCCCCATCGGTTATCGGTTCTTCGAGCGATGTGGCCTGCCCATTGCCACTTCAACTTGCAAATTTTAACAATTATGTCGGTGACTCTGGTTCTTTGGCGAATATCCACGTTCCGGATTTTATCGCGCAAAGAAACTCCGAGCATAGCTCTCTGCATTGCCCGCTGTGTGACTCTAAGTTTTTCCAAAAGGCCAACAGTCCTACTTCCTACTAATATTATGAACGCGAAAGTTTGTATATATAGCTGTATGGATGTTTGTTCCTCTTTCACGCTGCAACGGAACAACGGATCGACCTGATTTTTTGCATGGGTATACTTCAAGAGACATAGGCTGCTTTTCATCATATTAATCGTCATTCAGGTGAAACCGCGGGGCGCAGCTAGTGTTTTCATAAATTTAAACTATTTGAAACAACTCGCCTCTGTTGTAGATGGTTCGTCATGATGGGAAGATTATTTATAATAGTTTTAATAAGAAGGATTTCAAAGCCGATTGTTTTAATTTCTAGCCACTGTTTTGCGGTTATGGCTCAATAATTTCCAGACGTTGAGCTAATATTTTATAGGCATTAATACAATTTTAAAAGTCATTGTGCGTATGGATAGACCACTTAATGATCAGTGAACTGGAACCTCGATACTATCACAGACCACTTGCTCTATGTGGACTGTGAACCTGTTGAAATGATAACAAAAAATCGACACCGCCTTATGGTTGATATTCCGATAACCCGTACGAAGCGCTTTGATTCCACTTTTATAATGCGAACTGCTAGTCTGTGGAATGCGCTGCCTGAGTGGGTGTTCCCCGATAGTTACAATCTAGATGTATTCAAGTCATGAGTGAATCGGTTTCTTATAGGCAAGCGTGCTACACCGCATCATCGCTTTACATCAGACGAGTTGGCGGTCAAACGCAAGCCTATTATTAAATATTTTTTTAAAGTCTAACTGTTTTGGTGGTCCCGGGTATGTCCTAAAACTGCGACCAGAACCACCGGAGGATGGGCAGCAGCGTCCTCTTAGTACACGGTGAACGTACTGCGATCCCCAAGCCGCCTGCCAAGCGTGGGGATTGTGGCAACACCCCTCTGTAAGAGGGAGGCCTTGTTCAGTAGTGGACATTTAATGGCTGATGATGTGTGTGTATGTGTGTGTTTTGGTAGAGTTAGTGTTAGCTTGTATTTTGTTTAGTTAATAAAGGCACTAGCCCTTTTAGTCAGAAGCGGAATTCAGCCTCTAATTTTCCACTCTCAGAGATGGAATATTTTCTGGCACATTCCTTTGACATGACTATTCGTTAAAAAAAGAATAATTTCATATCCGCTCACAATCGGTAGAGATATTAATAACATGAACACAAAACAAAACAAAAACAATATACTTGAGAGATGTCGGTTTATGAGGAAAAATATTTTATAAAAGCTTTAAGAGCTTAACAAAACCTTTCATCAATAATTCAATACCCATTAGCTAATTTCTGATTCTTTTTCCATAACACTCTGTAGCTATAGTATACACCAAAGGTATACATCGTTTTGGATCAAATTAAATAATTAAATCAGTGATGCACGCAAAGATAAATCTTTTTTTTTTTTTTTTTTTTTTTTATTTTTTTTTTTTTTTTATTTTTTTTTATATAGTAGATAGGGTTGCGCTTGGCCTCCATCTCGCCTGATGTTAAGCGACGATGCGGTCTACGATGATATATATATATTTTATATTTATGTAAATATAATTTATTTGCACTTAACACGAGTAAATCATACACACATTTAAAAATACATGTACAATATATATGGGTTAACATATTAGTCACTTTGTATCATATCTTACCTAGACAACTGTAGGCTTAGTAATAGGGTCCCGTTGTTACCTTTTGGGTACGGAACTCTAAAAACTCACTTGGAAAGGCCTAGCAATAATTTCACTCCGCCATGAAATAAAAAAAATGGTTTGTTCTAGTTTTGTTTGAGTTTTCCATTCGCCGAGTCACGACTTCGTGACCCGAGATAACGTGAAGCTTCAGACGTACCAACCACTTGTTGGTACAATGTACTTATCATAACAGAATCTAAGCTAGCACCACAGCAGAAATAATAGTACGGCGAAGGATTACTCTGAAATCATACTCTCGCTGAACCGCAACAAAGTTACGGTGCTGTGTCCATACCGTGCGGTTACCATTTACCATCAGGCGGAATGCATGCCCATTTCCCTTCCTTTTTAGGGTTCCGTACCATCACACCCCTCTCCTTTGTTTGTCGGATCGGGGGGTTAGACAAGACCCACTTTCTGTTAGCGTTAACGCCTGAGGAAAGATGAAATTGTGTGAAAATGACATTGACAATGACATTAGCTTGAGAGATGTTATCTCAAGCTAATGTCATTTTCATACAATTTCATCTTCAATTTCATCTTTCCGCAGGCGTTAACGCTATCAGAAAGTGGATCTTGTCTCAATACTCAATACTCAATCATTTATTGCATAATTATTATGAAGTTCACATACAGATGTTAGGTAGCATGTTTAAATTAGGTAATACATAACAATAACCCTGATTGGGTATGGCAATATTGTGCGGAGCGGATCGATTTCATTCCATAATTCCATAATTGATTTGTTTTCTAAATACTCGTTTAAGCTATAATAACATTTTGCTAGCAATATGTTTTTTAGGGTTTTGTCAAATTTATTTTCATTTTCTATATCCTTTATCTGTCTAACACCCCTGAGAGCTCAGAGTACTTTTATATCCCCTAATACTTGGAGCTTGTGGACTGACTCACCGCATACGATGTAACTTGACTACCATCACTTTATCTGCTTATTAATCACTAACTTTTATTTAGTTTCGCACGGCTCTGAGAACCAGATATTTATCTGATAAAAACAAACACCAAATTAGAAAGTTGAGCAAAATTTATTTATTTTTCTTAATATTTTTTTTTTTGGGGCAATTACATTTACTAACCGAACCGAAAACCGATGGGGAAGAAAGGTTCTGGAATGGAGACCACGAACCGGAAGACGCAACGTAGGGAGGCCTCCCACTAGATGGACCGACGACATTGGGAGAGTCGCGGGCATCCAGTGGATGCAAAAGGCAGGCTGTCGTTCAGTGTGGAGGTGAAAGGGGGAGGCCTATGTTCAGCAGTGGACGTCTTCTGGCTGATGATAATGATGACCTTTATTAACTAAACAATATACAAGCTAATCCAATCTACTTATTGATTTTCTGTCCACAACTAAAAGTTTTCAATTTAATAATATTAGAAATAAATCCTCGAACATTCTTGATTTGTTTATATCTAATAATACTTGCTGTGAGATATATCACGCTGCGCCAGTTGTTCCCATAGATGAATCTCACCCAACCTACTATATCTCAGTGCCCATTGAGCGTACAAGTAAAATGCAGCGCAACCTAAGCATGAAATATTGCTTCAGTAAAGCAGACTATGCTATAATAAACACCGATATATTTAAAACAGACTGGGAAGTTCAGTTTAAAAATAAAACAGCTGAAGCTGCTACCAAAATTTTTTATGAAATTATTTATGGCATAATATCTAAAAATATTCCTAAGAAAATTTTAAGCATTTCTGATTTCCCGGTATGGTTTAACTCTTCACTAAGACATATGTACAATGACAAAAAAAAAGCCTGGATAAAATGGAAGCTTTATAAAAATAAATCAGACTATGAAATATTTTCAATATACAGAAAGCGACTACGTGCTAACATGAATACTTGTTATAATAACTATATTAAAAAAATAGAAGGTAGTATCAAAAATAATGTTAAATTTTTCTGGATATACATCTCAAATAAAAAAAAATCTGGCGATATACCTGTCAGTGTTAACTATCAACAAAAAACAACTAGTGATCCTGTAGAAATATGTAACCTGTATTCTAATTTCTTTCGCTCAGTTTTCGAAACATCTTCAATTCCTAATAATTATGATATAGGAAATATGCACCATGTAGATGACTTTAACTCAAGTACGAACATTAGTGATTTAAGTCTCACAATTGATAATGTCAAACGTGAGCTTCTTAGATTGGACCCGACGAAGGGTGCTGGAACTGATGGTATCCCTCCGTCTTTTTTAAAACGTACGGCTCATTCGATCTGTATGCCCATACAACATATTATTAATTTTAATTTATATTTTTAATTTATGAATCGTGTTTTGGATCCAATGGTCCACTCAGAAATATGATCAAAATTACCAAATAATTTTTTTTACTGCTATAAAATGAATACATTATCTTAAAAAAATGTTCTGTGAAGCCTTTTTCACTGTAAGACCGCCTTAAGCAAAGGTGTCTGTCCTCAAATATGGAAAATTGCGAGAATAGTACCAGTACATAAAGGTGGTCTGAAGAATGATGTAATGAATTATCGCCCCATCTCTATTTTGCCTGCTCTGTCAAAGCTTCTCGAGAGATTAATACACAATGCCATCTATCCCAGTTTACATTCAAATATTATACCCAATCAACACGGTTTTGTCCGGCAACGTTCGACAATTACTAACCTATTAATATACACCACTGAAATATTTAATAACATGGATAAAAATAAACAAACTGATGCTGTTTATACCGATTTTCGAAAAGCGTTTGACAGAATAGATCATAAATCCTGTTAGACAAAATAGCCTTTAATGGTATTCGGGGAAATCTATGGCGCTGGTTCAAATCTTATATAACTAATCGGTGTCAAAAGGTGGTTATCAATGGATATGAATTAGAGACAGTTTCTATTAGTTCTGGGGTCCCACAGGGGTCCATATTAGGGCCCCAGTTATTTATACTATATATTAATGATATAATTGAATGTTTTAAATTTTGTAAATTTTTGTTATACGCTGATGACCTAAAAGTATATCACACCATTAATACCCACCAAGACCACCTTAACTTTCAGTCAGACCTGGACCGATTCTCAATATATTGTAGTAGTAATAAATTGGCGCTAAGTCTCAATAAATCTAAATCAATAGTTTTTACTCGTAAAAGAAGTACTAGTAATTTCACATACTCCCTCTGTATCACTAATCTGGATAAAACCACAGTTATCAAGGATCTAGGTATAACTCTGGATAGTAAATTAACCTTAGATATACATGTACAGAATATTATTGCTCGTGGTTTTAAAATGTACAACTTTGTCATAAGAACTGCAGATAATTTTAAAAATGAGCTTACCTATAGCATATTGTTTAAGTCACTTGTCCGATCACAGCTTGAATATGCTGCACCAATATGGAACCCTTACTATAAATGCTATATCAAAGATATTGAAAGGGTACAAAAGAAATTTTTACGTTGTATGAATTTTAAATGTAATCAACGCTATACGTCATATGATGATCTGCTTAAAAAGTATAACCTAATCGACTTGAAGTCAAGACGGCTGCAACTTGGTGCTATGCTTTTATATGATATTTGTCACAATCGTTATGATTGCACCGAGTTGGTGGATAGGCTTTGTTACAAGGTTCCATCAAAAATTAACTCACGAATTGAGCCTAAGACTTTTTACAACTCAATCTGTCGCACCAACTCGGGTGAGCGATCTCCATTGTATCGTATAACTAAATGTTTTAACGATCTCTTTAATAGTATCGACATATTTCATATACGTACAAATGGTTTCCGGAGCTCAGTGTTGGAGGTTTTGGGTGGTGGTGGCGGCAAGCATTCCTCATGATGTATCCTGACTTAACTTCTCATTACGCCTAGGATATGTTTGCCTCAGCACTACTCAATATCTTTCAACGGGCAACGGGCTGTTGATATAATGCATAAAGAACTTATTATCTGTCAACTTTAGTGGTTACCTACCGAATATATTTTTTATATTTTTTTTTAAATTACATATTTGTTAAGTACTAGTTAGTAGTTATATTATGACGTAAATTAAGTATACTACTTTAATTCTTAAATAAGATCTCTTCCTTGCGTCATGTTCATATGATATGATAAATATCTATTATTAATCCGTGGTCAACGATGCTGGTATTTCAACTAGTTATTTCTCTGTATACCTCTTTAGTTTGTTGCATACTGTTTGTTGATCCTTAAATAAATTAAAAAAAAAATAAAAAAATATACTAACACTACAAAATATCATCATCTATACACTATATAACACTACAAATACAGTTACACTAATCATTTAGATCGATGGTTCATCGATCTAAATGTACTAGGTACATTAACTTCTTTGCTAATAACTTAGAGTTTTGTCAGAAACATTGAAAAGTTTTCAAGGAAACAAGCGAATCTTAGCGTAAAATTTGTTTGTTTGTTAAAGTAATATTACTGCACGTGCTCGAGTGTAGATAAGTGATATAACGAGGTGAAACATGTCTTCGTGCTGTTTACAAAAACTCCATAGAAGCCTCTTGTAAAGCCTCCACCACTTTACTAGTTACTCCACTCCAGAACTTTTCTTCCCCATCGGTTATCGGTTCTTCGAGCGATGTGGCCTGCCCATTGCCACTTCAACTTGCAAATTTTAACAGCTATCAAGTGGTTATATTATCTTTGGCTATGAATAATGACAACCAGATTATCAACTTCTTGATATCGAGACAAACTACACACATAATTGATAGTTTACTCAATTAGAAGACGTTTAGATATGTGGGTAGACAATAAGTAAAATACCTACGCAAGCCATTAGGATCATTACTAACTCAAAACCTCGTTTAGATAATGGGTTCAACGATCTGCAGTGGCAGTGGCTATGGCGGTGTAGGCTGGCGTCTCAGATCACACAGACAAGGGAGATATGGAAAGGTGGCGTCGCGGGTGCGAACGCATCTGGCCTAAATCAGGCTTGATACCTTTAGTCGAACTCACCCTGCAGACCATCTTGCCTTTTTTTACAAGTCGACTATTAGATGAAAATGACCCAGCACGCCAGCCTGCGACCAAAATAAAATGAAGGGTGGCCTTTAAAACTGGAAGAAGAAAAAAACACCGCTTAAACGTGGATAATGAAGGAATGAATTCCGTTTATTTAATTTCCCTGACTCCCAGTAATCCCAGTTTCTATAATTTTTTCCCCTATAATATTTTTTTTCTCTTCAAGACAACACTGTGATGCTAGTATCTAACATACATACATACATCATCAGCCATTAAATGTCCACTGCTGAACAAGGGCTCCCTCTTAGAGAGGGGTGTTGCCATAATCCCCACGCTTGGCAGGCGGCTTGGGGATCGCAGTACGTTTTGTTTATATAAAAGCAAAATGCTTGTAAAATCTTCGACCAAAATAAAATGAATGGACGGGCCCAGAAGAAGCGCATTTATGAAGATTACAAAATGAGCGCCGGCACTCACTTCGTTTCAGTCGTTCTCTAGCCGTAGGAAATGCGACACAAGACCATTGTTACATGATAACGAAACATCTGACAAATTTATGTCTTCATGTACTTTCCCGAAGTGTAATAACACAACAAAAAACCGCTGTCTATGTTTTGCTGCAAATTTCTTAGTATGCGTGAAAAACTAATACGTAAGTTTGCCATAGCACAGAATACATACGAATTACAACTACAGAAAATTCACTCCACATAATGATTTAAATAAGTAGCGAAGAACGATAAGTGGATATCTCCCTTGTTTGTCTGATCTGAGGCAGGGGTGATCAGCTGGTGATTTGTGCGTTTCCATCTAAACACTTCTGTTTATCATTTAACTTATAGCACGCTTTTATTAGGTTCACTTCAACTATGTCTACAAATCTTTAAAGTCGATTTTAACCTACTTCCAAAGATAAAGGTAATTTATTTGCACAGAACATGAGTAAATTTTACATACATTTAATAACGCATGCCACAGTAGGTGTTAAAATAATATTGGTCACTTTGTTTCCATGTTTACAGCTACAAAACATCCCAAATTAAGCTATGTAGGTTTCAATTAAATAAATATAGTTCTATGGCCCTGCGTGACCCCTCGGGACCTCGCAGTACAGCGCTGAGCGTACCCCTATTGCCAAACGCTGTTTCTCCTTATGTTTCTAATAGTATATGTCCATTGTTTTTGATTTTTGGCAGTAAATATATCTTCATCATCATCATCATCAGCCAGAAGAGGTCCACTGCTGAACATAGGCCTCCCCCTTTAACCTCCACACTGAACGACAGCCTGCCTTTTGCATCCACTGGATGCCCGCGACTCTCACAATGTCGTCGGTCCATCTAGTGGGAGGCCTCCCTACGCTGCGTCTTCAAATAATAAATAAAAAATATATCTTATTCTTAATCTATGCGTTTGGAAACTACGAAGCCATATACCGGCATAGAGACAAACACAGATATTACACAGAGAAGGAATAGAAAAATTGGGAGCTCATTCCACAACCTTACCACGGTAAATATCCCGGAAATAATTATATAACACAGACACCCTTAGACATAAATCAACCTCGTTTTTCGACATCGTAGGTTAAAAAAATAATATGCTGGCGGCATTACTGCGCTGAATGGCAATGCTTGTGCGTTGAGCCAGAAACACGCCAGCATGTCGAACACGCGTCGGCGCTCTGAAAGATTTTTGAAAATGTATTTTTTGATCGAAGACTGCCGGGAGTTTGGTATATTTACGCCATATTTGTCTATCATTTTACTAGAGTACTGTAAAGTTTTGCTTTTGTAAATATGTATTTCGATGTAATTTAAGTTGTTTTTGGTTATTCATGAGAAAGTACTTGTGAGCTGAAATATTTAGTAAATAAAAGTAAATTTAATTTTACAAGTATAAATACGGCCTCGGTTTACTTTTAAAGTTTCAGAAGCCAGTTTAAATTACTTTAATTGGAATCTACGTTTACTTAGTTAGTCCGCATTGACTCGCTTGAGAGTAAGGTATTTTCTAAATATGCGGTTACTAATATTTACCACAGTCATCGTAATTCAAGAAAAATTAAAAAAAATACATTGTCATCATTGTGTACTATGATTGCACTAATTGTATTAATTGTGACGAATATTTATGATTCCATATAAATCTTCTTTAAGAAGTGTAAATGCAATTTGGAAATAATAAAATATGAACTATGAAGTATAATTTAGGAAGGAATCTAGACAATTCCACGTTACACGTTAACACGCCAATAATAAACATTATATCATCTTTATCACCATCATAATTTCTAACCGATACCGGGATCCGTGGATACAAACCTATAAAATCGTACAACCAACTCCAAACTCCAGTCTACTGATCAGTTTTGCGATTGATCCTGTGAATCTCATGTTAGACATTCTTGTAACATTGTCTGAAAACTTTTACCCATATGTAATAACTATCTGAATCCCGCGGTGCTACCCACGATATTACAATTTTCCTGCATTTTCTGGGAGAATAAGTACCCTATGTCCGTCCATATGATTTACACTATCATCCTGCCAAAATTCGTTAAGATCGGCTTAGCGGTTTAGTCATGAAAAGCGAACAAACACCCAGACAGAGAGACAAAGTTACTTTCGATTTTATAATATTAGTAAGAATAATTCTCATAGATTCAGATAGCTTTGATTGATAAGAGTTTTATCACTACATAATATTGACAGCAGGATAAAGATTATGATTTGAATAGTTTACGTTATCGAATGACGCAAAACCAAAGCTTGATTAATGTTTTTTGGGAATCACATTTCCAGTAACGTTTCACTTATCGTTGGCAACTTTTTGTTTAGCTTTATCACCGCAACAGAAGTTTGCATAAAAATCTGGGACACGTGTAAGATTTTTCGAAACGACGTTTTAATAAATAATTTTCAAAGCTGTCATAATTATTTGTATATCTAGTATAGACTAAACTTGTCGAAATTCATTACGACATAAATTATTGTGAATATGGCTCCGTTTAAAATTTAAACGGAGCCATATTTACAATAATTGATGAACATTTAATGTTCAAGATATTTTCTTCATCTATTTTGTTAATACACTAGCTTGCAAACAAATTAACGGCTTGGCAAGCGATCATCGTTGCCTACAACAGCAGCCATTAAACGTCCACTACTGGACAAAGGCCACCCTCTTAAAGAGGGGTGTTGCCATAATCCCCACGCTTGAGGATCGCAGTAAGTTCACCGTGTACTAATAGGACGCTGCTGCCCATCCTCCGGTGGTTCTGGTCGCAGTTTTAGGACATACCCGGGTCCCTACGTTGCCTACGGATGCCTGTAATACCAGGGACATCACAGGTATGTTGCTGACCTTTAAAACCTTTACTTTGTACATATTTTAGTATTTTTATACTGTTATAAATAAAACGTTTTATTTTTAAAAAGTACTATAATAGCCATCGGAAGCCACTGACTTTTACGAGAACTTTCTCATAAATGAAGTGTTATTGGTTTTATTAAATTATTTTAATTGTTTTTTAATTTAAATTTTAATGTTTGGTAGTAATAGTTTTAGGTTTTAAATGTCTGTGTTATTTACAATGCTTATGTCAATAAAAAAAGGCATTTTAATTACAACATAACTATATTTAGAAATCATTTTTAAGGTCACGTAGTACTCCAAGAGACCCTAATGAGTTTGTTCTACTCGTCGCTTGTTGGCACGCTATTTACGAAGTATTTTGTAACATTGTACTTCCTATTAATTTTGCTAAGTCGTGTGATATTGTAAATAGTCCACCAATAAATTATATATAATTATAATTATGACATATGGTACTGAGACGTGGTCCTTAACTGTTGGCCTTTTGGAAAAACTCAGAGTCACACAGCGGGCAATGGAGAGAGCTATGCTCGGAGTTTCTATGCACGATAAAATCCGAAACGTGGATATTCGCCAAAGAAACCAGAGTCACCGACATAGCTGTTAAAATTTGCAAGTTGAAGTGGCAATGGGCAGGCCACATCGCTCGAAGAACCGATAACCGATGGGGAAGAAAGGTTCTGGAGTGGAGACCACGAACCGGAAGACGCAGCATAGGGAGGCCTCCCACTAGATGGACCGATGACATTGTGAGAGTCGCAGGCATCCAGTTGATGCAAAAGGGGGAGGCCTATGTTCAGCAGTGGACGTCTTCTGGCAGATGATGATGATGAAATTATACCTACAATTATGTATCACACATATTCAGGTACATTACTAGTTGAGAATAATTGATACTGCTTCGGTCATAGAAATAGGAATAGTAATTTTTTTTGTCCAACCTTCTGTATGTAGATAAGCGAAATACCACCGACTGACTGTATCATCACGAAATCGCGAATTAAATTTGACCTACGAAGCTGAAATGAGACAATTTCTTTTGTTTGAAAAATAGGCCCACCACAAACTAATACCGTATAGTAATGAAACTCATGTCGATTTGTTCCTCATAATCTCTAGATTCAGTGGTAATATTAGCTATATCCGATCAAACCGGAATATTGACAAAAGCCGATTACTATGGCCACTGTTGTAAAATATGGTCTATTTATTTTTGTATAAAAATTCCTAAGCATGCATCCTTTTTCGTATTAAAAACGTTCCGGTCAAGTGACTTTATAAGGGAAATGAATGAATTGTGGCTAAAATCAAAACAACACATATTATTTTATTATTGAAACTGACGTGGTTTTCACACATTTTATTTATGTTACACGGGAATTACTCACGTACTCGTGTCTAATGCGGTTGAAACTATAGTCGGAGTAACCGGCTTAATCTTACGTGAGTAATTCCCGTGTAACATAAATAAAACACATATTATTCTTTATATTATTATTCCGGTTTAATTTTTACCTTATCTTTCGTCCGAATGGTACAAAAAAAACGATGAATTTTTTAGTGTTATACCCATCAATATACGGTAAATTCGGTGGGCCTAGAAAAAAATCTCTTCTTTGGCAGGTAGATTCCTTACGGGGTGTAGATGTCTACTATGAAATAATATTTCAAAAGGCCTGTAAAAAGTCCTTCACTTTTCAAGCTGTCCTACTGTCGAATGCGCTGCCCACTTCTATCAGGCAGGCCTAATCTATTTCTAGTTTTAAGAATCAAGTTTATACACATTATTATAGTTTATGTTAATTGGTACGTATGTATGTATTCTATTTATAATATTTAAAGTTTGTATGTAGTATTGTGTATTTATTGTATACATGTATGTAGGGATATATAAATTTATTTAGGTTTATTTTATGTACACCACCGACCGTTTTTAAATTTCTTTAGTCCTGTCCATCAAAAGGTTGCCTGGAAGAAATCGCTTAAGGCGATAAGGCCGCCCATTAAACTGCCGTATATTTGATTTTTATGTTAGTTTAAGCTTCATTTGTATTTTCAGTGTGTAATAAGGAATTGGGGGAGACCTTTGCCCAGGAGTGGGACAGTATAGGTTATTTAAAAAAAAAAAAAAAAAAAAAAAAAAAAAAAGTATTAATATTGTATTGTAATAAGGGAGGCAAAAAGGGGTTGAAGGTTTATTATGAGAGTATACACGTACGAAGCCGCAGGCAATAGTTGTCAATAAATTCGCTACTTCAACGCTTCGTACCTATTCGTAAACATCGTGCTAAGACCCGGTATAATGTTGGCTAGTTGCTCGTACTAGTCACTGTCCCAATGTGAATTCCCAATCGATGCTTGTACCAGTAGTTGGTCGTTAGAGCACGCGCCGCGTGGTCACTGACTCCAAATAACGGTAGCGTCATGCCGCCACATCTCACTCGTTCAGTGCATTACTCTTAGTTGCCGGACCATTTTGGGATGCTAGTTATCTTGAGATTTCTTTCCGCTTGAACCGGATACCAATTCTGATAATGGCAATGAAGTAAAAGGAAGTCGTAAACTCGGTAAGGAAAGTTCTGATATTATTTCTGCAAGATTTAATCTCTATAACATATTGGAATACACGCGTCGCATTTACAAGGCTAATATTTTTTAACTATTGATATTGAGCTGCGCCCCGCGGTTTCACCTGCGTAGTGATGAAAAATGGTGATGGTGATGATGAAAAGTAGCTTATATCACTCTCTGGTTTTTGAACTATATCCATGCAAAAAATCAGGTCAATCCGTTGTTCCGTTGCAGCGTGAAAGAGGAACAAACATCCATACATACTAACTTTTGCGTTTATAATATTAGTAAGATAAGCAGAACCCGGTCCCCAAGGACTCAAATTCTCTACCCCCAAATGGCTCAAATATGTAACGCAAATATGTAATTTATATCTAGGTGAAATAAAAGTTGAATTAATCCCTTTGCTACAACGCAAAATGAATGCAAAAGTTTGTGAAGCGCAATTAAAATAGAAATGTTGTTCAAGGCATTTTTAAATGGCGTGTTTTCCATTATAGGTAATTAACATTAAAGTAAAAAGCAAAAAAATATGTAAAATATTTTGGATATCGGCAACAGCTCGTGGTAGTGACACTTGTTAAATTTTGTTACTTTTAGGGTTCTGTACCAAAAGAGTGTAAGCGGGACCCCATAAATAAAACCTAGGCTATGTCTATCAAAAAAATTTTTTTGTTTCCCTCTTCCGCCAAAACAAAAAATAAACATAAAATTGTGAAACACTCTTTTAAGGGGCCTGTATACCCTCTGCAGCTCTCTCGCTCGCACATTTTCACATTATTGAAGATATAAAATCAATGAGTGTGAATTTTCAAAAAGTAACAAAATCATGTCATGGAGTCTATCGTAACATTACAAACAAAGAAATGTTTGCTTCGATATCTTGTAATTTGACGGAATAAAATGACACGAGAAATAAAAATCACTTGATACCATTTTACTGTGTCAAATTAAAATATATCAAATTGACAATTTCTTTGTTTGTAATGTTACGATAGACACCATGACATGATTTTGTTACTTTTTGGAAATTCACACTCATTTATTTTATACATTTATATCTTCAATAATGTGAAAATGTGCGAGAGAGAAAGCTGCAGAGGGTATACAGGACCCTTAAACTATCACGGCTGTTCACTAAAGTAATATTTTTGTTTACGGGATATTTACCGTGGCAAGGTTAAATAATCATATAACTTCATAAAAATCGAAGGTAAAAAGGATAACTGATTGTTTTTTTACATTCCTACTTAGCAAATTTTTAACTTTTAAATGTTGAAAATATGCAATAGAGATAGCTCTAGCCGGAAAGTGCGGCCTTAAGAAAAAACTTAGCAAGGCAAGTATTCCTGGGGTAGTAAACATAAGGAGCACACATTTACTTTATGAGATTGGTAGAAACAATGTAGAGTAGATCCCGGCGCACAATATTGATATTATTGAACTGTTTGTTCTTGACATAGCTCTAACAAAGAATTATAAGCATAGGTCACATCTTGTAAGATCCCAAGAACCTTTGCAGCTTACGTTTGCGTCAAGAATCTTGCGTTTTCCCAATACAACAGTCGACTACTTGTTAATTCACGAGCCAAAACAATACTTGTACAACCAAATCTGAATCATATGCTATAGAGATAAGATACAAGTTCAATTGGCAGTATTTGTTGGAGGGGGTTTGATGTCATTGTCATGAACAGTGCGCGCGCAGTCAGCCGACAGATCCGGTGCGCGAGCGCAGCGCCGTCGTGCCTTTTAGTTCTTTAAAAAACCTGCCGTTCCGTGATTGCGCCATTAAATATTGTGAAACTAAGTAACTTCTTAGAGTGGTCTGTTACAGTTTTCTTAACATTTATTGGATGTGACGTCATCGAATATCATACAGGTAAACAAAGAAAATTTTAAATTAACTAAACAAAACATCGATATCGATACATATCCGTGATGGGTTCGAATCGACATGTTGTGTCGACATTATCGATAACTTTCTAAATTGATTAGTGCGGGTACAGAATGACGGTGACGTTGCATTAGACGGTGTGTACACTTTCTCTAATGCTACATACCGATACTACGTGTTACTGCTTTCCCAAAGAATTGTGAGAAACCGAACAAAACGCTCAATTAGCGCCAACTGCGCCTCTGCTCTACCATCCTAACTGAATATCGTAAACGAAATTGCTTTTAACTACGAGCTTAAATCGGGTTACAGTTTAACCAACTCAGTTTAACGCCAATTACAAACATTTTGGAGTTGATGAAATTATTTCGTTTTTACGTACGTGTTTTAAAATTGGTGGACGATGTTTTTATTATAGTGTACTAGCAAGCTTCGCACGGGTGTAATTTACGTGCGAAACCGGGGTAGGTCGCTAGTTATATATATAAACCTTTCGTGAAAATGTATCTAACTGATGGTGAAAACCGCATCAAAATCCGTTGCGTGGTTTAGGAGGAGTTAGCGGCCATACAGACAGACAGACAGACGGGGAAAGCGACTTTAATTTATACTATGTAGAGATATAGAAGAGAAGATAGAGATACATTTACCAAGATAATAAAATACTCGGTATTTTTTTATCACATGCCAAAAATAATAAAGCTAAGTGATTGTGTAACCAAATTTCCTTATTCAAGAAAGTGTTGCATACCCAGACCATTACGTAAACGGGAACTTGTTAACAACGATATTAAATAATCGACATAAAATATAATAATTATTATTGCAAAGTTTTTTCTGCGTCATCTCATATTTGAAAGAAACCCGTTCTCTGTTCTGCGAAACGAAACTGGAAGTCACGCTCTGATGATCTGTGGAACTAGAATAGTCAGTTGAAATTTAAATAAAGAACAGATTTTGAAGTTTTCTCTGTAAATAGTTTGTATTATCAACGGACTTAAAAAGGAGGTTTACAATTTGTATTTTTTGTGTATCTTTGTGTGTGTAAGTTGCACAAAGCATCATGTTATAAAATTTTCGTCGATTGTGAACCGATCTTAATAATTAAAATATATAAATAAAACCTAGCGACCCGCCCGCCCGGCTTCGCACGGGTGCAATTTACGTGCGAAGCCGGGGCGGGTCGCTAGTTATATATATAAATCTTTCTTGAAAATGTATCTAACTGATGGTGAAAACCGCATCAAAATCCGTTGCGTGGTTTAGGAGGAGTTAGCGGCCATACAGACATACAGACAGACGCGGAAAGCGACTTCAATTCATACTATGTAGAGATGAATCCCTATTTACCTTGGTTACGCCATAACTTGGGAATGACTTTACCGATTTCATCCATCTTTTTTTTTGATTTTTCTAATACTTTGTAGTAGGCTCTTACGGATTTAAAATTTAAGAAAATTGCGCATAAATTGTTTTTTTTTAGAAAACTTAACTATGATTTCTACTTGCGGGTGAAACCGCGGGGAGCAGCCAGTTGGCTATAATCTCAAGGGTGGCCTTTAAAACTGGAAGAAGAAAATAACACCGCTCAAAAGTGGATAATTAAGGAATTAATTCCGTTCATTTCATTTCCTGGGCTCCCCGTGATGCCAGTTTCTTTATTTTTTCTCCTAAAATATGTTTTTTTTCAAGACATTGTGATGTTAGTATAATTAAATTATTATTAATTATATTCAACCTTCGACCAAAATAAAATGAATGGACGGGCCCAGAAGGAGCGCATTTTTGAAGATTACTAAATGAGCGCCGGCGATCACTTCGTTTCAGTCTGTCTCTAGCCGTAGGAAGTGCGACACAAGACTATTGTTACATGACAACCAAACATCTTGAAACGTTCACCAAGTGAAGCTTGGTGAAGTTCTACCTAGCAGTGGGTAGGAGTTTCAAAAGAAAGAGTTTAAGATAGTATAAGTTAAAATTTAATAAAGTAAGAATGAATTTACAGGAGACTGAGGGTCGTGTGAACTCGGAAGGTGATGGCGATAAAAAAACGTGTTGGTCCCTTGTTTTGAGACTTAGCTTGAAGAGCTGGGGCGCCGATCGCCGCGTGGCTCGACGCGGCTCGTGGCACGTAGGATGTCAGCAGGCAGCGCAGCGACGAGAGGCTTCGTGAGCTTTTCAGGCGTGACCGGAGTGCGGTCTGCGCGTAGTAGTTCCCGAAGTTTGTGCGTGGCCGGAGTACGACCGACGTAGTAGTAGGGAAGTAAACGTAGCGTCACGACAGCGTGGCGACTCGTACGTGGTCGGAGAATTGGCGTAGAGGGTAGGAGCCTGAAATGCGTCGAAGAAACTACGCATGAGGATCAGTACTCAAGAGCCGCACGGCCACGTCGTGTGAGACCCCGAAGATAACGGCAGATCGGACTAGGCCCCGCCTCACATGACGTGGTACCGGCGTTAAAACACAGTTTTTGATCGGAAGGATCCAAGATTACAGAATGCTTTAAGAGCTTAGAACACAATTATATTATAATGTAAGTACGGCGCGCGTCCACATCCGCAGATAGTACGGATACGAAACGCACTTGCACTGCGTTTTAGAACACAAGTGGCCTGATGATAATTCAATTGACAAATAACGATTAGCATTATTTGTCGAGACAGATTTCACAATTAACACATCTAAAAGGCATCTCACGTAAACTTACCCGATTGAAGACGGGCTAACCAGTTGATTGTAAGATTTGATTGTAAGGTTAAGTTCTGAGCGACTTTTTCACTGTAGTCAACTGCGCGTATGACCCAGTTTTTATTTCGAGTCCTATATATAGCCTATTCCTTCTAGAAAGAATTCGATATTTATATACCCGAATCTTTTTAAAATGTAGTTTTTTACACAATTTCCTTTGTCTTAGAACAATGTTGTTTTTTGCATAGCGGAATGAAACTGACTGACATTACGTCAATCACCTTCATTCTGTCAACAATGTTTATGTCATAGTAGTGACCTTTTTTATTCGTTAAGTTTGGCTTCTAGCGTATGTGCCATTTGCCATGAATTTGGGAGTAGGTAACGATCATGGAACGTTACATACCCCCTTTTTCAGTTAAGAATTTTTGCTTAAGAAAATTCGCTGACCTCTCTAGCATCCTAGTTATAATTTACACCTTCCCCGTCCAGGGTTGAGTCTAATATGTTAACATTAAGTAGGCTCGAGTGTAAAATTAATTTAATCAGGATGCTATGGTCTGAAGGTCCCAATAAGACTTGTGGCGTACTGTGAAGAGTCCGGTATCGCTGTATAAATGCTTTAGTGGCACCTATACAGACGGCAAGAATACCGGTGGGTTCTCCATTTTGCTGTTAAGAATGTTAGATACTATACTTAAAAGCAGCAAAATAAAAGAAAAGCTAACAAAATAAGGAACTATTTTGCTAGTTAGTACGTCAAAGAGAGTAAGTAGTGGTATTCAAGTGTAGGACCAAGAGATTGTAGGTAGCGATTGTAGTCTAGGTGACTAGTGAAGTTATTAAGGTATCGATAGAGTTAACTATAAGTAAACTTTAATTGTTTAGTTTGCTATAGCTATATTGACGACTGACTTGAATTACCTAGTATACAAAAGATTATTTTAATTAATATTCGTGTTTTGGGCTTTTTTTTATGGAGTTCACGAGTACCGCTCCTAGCAATTTAGAGGCTTTTTTTTAAAGAGTTTGCAATAACCGCTCTTAGTGTGAAGGCTTTCAGTTTTAGAGTACACTAACCGCCCTATTTCTGATATTAATAGACATACATAAATAGATATTATACGATATATGTAAATAAAAATATTTCTAAGTTTTTTTTTTCAAGTCAGGTATTTTTTAATTTTTAGATGTTAATATCAAGTTTTAGATGCAAGATTAATTAGATTTTCTTCAGAGGGAAGCTATAGTGGTAAAATATTAATTTTTAGTATTTAGTAAAGTTGACGGGTTTTTTTTTTTTTGTTTTTATTTTTCATTTTTTTTTTTAATTTTATTGTTTATTTTTTTTTTTTGTATGTAGTTAGGATGTATAGTTTGTTATTTTGAAGTCTTTGACATGCCAAGAGCCTATATTTTTACCCTGCATGTCCGTAAGTTCGTATACTAGAGGTGATAATTTTGTTTTAATAGTACATTTAATAAATTTCGGTGCTAGTTTCTTTGAGAACCGTTTGTCCTTGTCACTTTGATAATAAGTTTTTTTCCATATGATGTCACCTGCATTAAATTCAACGTTCTTACGGCGTAGGTTGTAAAGTCTTGAGTTTCTAGAGTGTGATTTGATGAGAGAGCTTTGCACTTGATCGAAGATTTTCCTTAAGTTGCCTACATTTTCTGCGTATTCATCTCTAGGTGAGAATATTAATTTGTCAGTAAGATCAGGGTCAACGTAATGAGAACCACATGTTACTAATTCCCTACCGAATACCAGGAATGATGGTGTATAGCCTGTAACCTCACTAACCGCTGTATTTAGTGCGAATTGTATTTTTGGTAGGTTTACATCCCAGGCCCGGTGGTCGTCTTCGATAAATGTTGAGACAGCTATCATGATTGTTTTATTGTAGCGTTCTACTGAGTTGACCTGTGGGGTATACTTTGGGGTGTATCGAACATTAGGAACTTTATATTTCGAATATAGTTGCTGTAGTTTTTGACTTATGAATTGTTTTCCGTTATCCATTATGACAGTGGTAGGTACTCCGTGTACTAGAAAGACACGCTCCTCCATTATTCGTGTAATTACTTCTGCCGTTGCTCGGCGTATAGGAAATAACAGACAATACTTTGAGAAGCAACATGTTACTACTAGGATCATGGTGTTTTGCTTGGATGACATCGGAAGGGGACCAATGAGGTCCGTAGATATCATGGAAAAGGGACGGTTGCAGTTTTTAGGACGGCCCATAAAACCTAGAGTACTATGATTTGCATGTTTATGGGAGATACAATCATCGCAGTTGTTTACAAAGTTTGTGATATCTTTTATCATAGCCGGCCAGAAATATTTTTGCATTATTCGTCTGTTGGTTTTGAAAATACCTAAGTGCGCCGCTTTAGGGTCTGAATGGTTTTCTATTATGATGTCCCGCCTAGATTCGCTAGGAACGACCTCTTTCCATTCAAATTCCCGTATTAATGGGTTTAGGTCTTTTATGTATCGATATAATTTGTTGTTTGTTACCTTGTAATTGAGATAAGATGTAGGGGACACCTGACAGCCGTTGTAGATATTGAGATACCAAGGGTCTGATGTTACAGGAATAGCTTGGTCTGTGCTCGAGATAGCAGAAACCGGATATGCACGCGATAAGAAATCTGGTACAATATTATCCTTGCCACGCCTGTGTTTTATTTCAAAATTAAATGCTGAGAGTCGCACACCCCATCTGGCTAGTCTACCAGTTGGGTTATTCAGGTTTAGAAACCACTTGAGAGATGAATGATCAGTATATATTATGAATTTTAGTCCGTTATCTAAGTAACAACGCCAGTGTTCTATAGCTTGTAGAACAGCCAACGCTTCCCTTTCTGTAGTGCTGTAGTTACGCTCTTGGGCAGAGAGTGATTTACTCATATAGGCTATGACCTTCTCCTCTCCAGCGAGGAGTTGTGTGAGTACAGAACCGGTTCCAGTATCCGAAGCGTCAGTATGAATTTGGAACGGCTGTGTATAGTCCGGACAAGACAAGACTGGTGATGAAATTAAGCAGTCCTTGAGTTTTTGAAAGGATATATTGGCTTCTTCCGTCCAAGTAAAGGGAGGTACCTTCTTGCCTTGCGAAGTCAATTTATTAAGAGGTGCTGCTAAGGAGCTGAAGTTTGGTATGAACCTACGGTACCAGGAAGCTGTGCCCAAGAATCTACGAACCTCCTTCTTATTCGTGGGGCATGGATAGTTTACAATAGATTCAACCTTTTCAGGGTCGGCATGTAGACCTTCTGAATCTACAATGTATCCGAGATATTTTAGTTTTTCCCTAAAAAATTTGCTTTTTCCAAAGTTTATGGTAAGACCTGCATTTTTTAGTTTATCGAGGACTTTGGTAAGTAGGGAGATATGCTGTTTATATGAGGGTGCTACGATAATAACGTCATCCACGAAGACGAATACCCTATTCTCGAATTCTGGCCCGTAGAACAATGAGTCAACCAGTCTCTGTTGAGTTGCTG
The DNA here is from genome assembly GCA_932305915.1 of Agriopis marginaria. NCBI lineage: Eukaryota > Metazoa > Arthropoda > Insecta > Lepidoptera > Geometridae > Agriopis > Agriopis marginaria. Next base: position 603,934 of record OW029923.1, read on the forward strand.
GAGCATTTGTTAATCCGAAAGCCATTCGCTTAAATTGGTAAGTTCCTCGTGTCGGGATGTAGAACGCAGTCTTACAGCGGTCCTCTGGTCTAATCATAATTTGCCAAAAACTTTTGGATAAATCTATACTTGATAGGTATTTAGAGTCCCTTAGGTTATCTAAGATTTCTGTGATGTATGGTAGACTATAAGCATCTTTTTTTGTTACCGCATTAAGTTTCCTACTATCAAGACAGAAACGCATTTCACCGTTCTTTTTAGGGGTCAGTAGTACTGGAGAAGACCATGGGCTCTCACATAGTTCAACAACGTCGTCTGCTAGCATCTCATCTATTTGCTCACTAAGAATTTTTTGTTTTACAGGGGACATTCTATAGTACCTTTGTCGTATAGGAGTAACGTCTCCGGTGTCTATAGCGTGGGTTATTAAAGTTGTTTTACCTAATCCTTTTTCCTCATATGAGATAGCACGAAATTGTGTAATTATAGCATCTGCGGTTATTTTTTGATCAGCGGAAAGATGGTCATATGAACTGAGATGTTTATCGTCAAGCTTAACGTTGGCTAGTTGCATTTCATCTGGGCGTTGTAGTACTATACTCTCAAGATATTTTGGAAACAATCCGAAAAGTTTCCAAAAATCCATGCCTAGTATCAATTCATTCTGTACTTCCGGGACAATATGAACCGCTAAAATGTGACATTGATTTTGAAAAGTAATTGGTAGTTGTATGACGCCTAGGGTTGTCATCTCTTGACCTCCCGCTGCTATAAGTTGTGTGGGCTTAGCATTGTAAGTTTGGTAGTGTAGATCTAGAATTTTTTTGTGCGAGTTATTTCCTAAGATCGAGATGCTAGATCCTGTATCTAGAAGGCCTACTATATCGTGGGTGTTTATTTTAACTGACACATACGGTCGTGCAGTGTTTGGTTTAGTACGGATTGAAGAGACTGTGTAGCAGGAAAAGAATTTTGATACCGTTTTTAACCAGTCGACCCAGTCTGGCTGATTTGTGTGGTTTGTCTTTACACGGGCTCTACAATCCTTTCCTATTAGTTTTTTTGAGTATTATAACTATTGTTGGTGTTGCAATCTGGACATTCCGGAGAGCGGAAGTCCTTCTTGCCGCATTTGAAACAAATGATCTTTCTTGGTTCTTTGCAATAGAGAAGTTCATGAGTGTTTGACCTACACCTAGGACATGCGAATGGGTATCTGTTTTGTACTGATTGTTGAGTGACAGCTGACACCCTATTAAAATTCCTGTAGTTATTAGTATACCTTGTATTTTGTTGTCCTTTATTAAATGTTGAAGTTCGGTTTTGGTAAGTTCCTGAGCTACCTGGTTTAGTGTATGCAAATTCCGGTGCTAAAGTTTGAGATGTGACCTGTGGTGGCTCACGGAATTGAGTTAAGCGAGATTGTATGTTTTCGTAGTTTCTACATAGCGCTTTAAGAGCTTCAATAGTGTCTATGTGCGGTGAAGCCGCTAATGTACTAGCGTAAATCGGTCTAACATTGTGTAACAGTATTTCTAGTTGACTGCTTTCAGTAAGTGGTTCGGTAAGTCTGGAAAACATGCCATGCATTATCGCGATATAAATTGAAATGTTCTCAAGTTCCCCTTGTGTTCGCGAGCGTATCTCGTTAAGTAACCTATAGTCATAGTCACTATGGCTGAAGTCCGCTTTTAGTAATTTAGTTAAGTCATTCCAGGTGGTGATACTGTCCTTTACATTGCGATACCAGTGGAGTGCCTCGTCAGTAAATATCTCGTATGAGAATGATATAATTTTTTCAAAAGTTATTCCGCGAGACTTTACGAATTCTTCAATTTTTTGTATAAAAGCTCTTACGCAAGTTTTTCCGTTATATTTAAGTTTGTAAATTTCTGAATGCAATCCCTTCTCACAAGTCACCGAGACTACTTTTGGCTCTGAAGGAGCATCGCCTTTGTTGGTAGGATTTGATACCTGTACTGTTTCTGAATAGGGTCTTAGTTGGTCAAGGTCTTTTAATTGTGATGCTATATTTACTGAGCATGTTTTGTGAAGTTCTTTATCCGATGCATTTATCCTAGATAGTCTATGTTGAATATGATTTAGTAGAACTTCTGTTCTCTGGTATAGGTTTTTCTCATATTTTGTTTTTAGCGAGGTTAAATTGTTATATGATTTTATAACTGAATCTTTTAGTTCTTTTAGGTCTGTATCCGTGTCTAAATGTGATTCTAATATTGCTTCTGCGGGCAAGTCTTTTGCTAGTTTCATTATTTGTTTCCGTAAGTCTTGCACAGAGTCATCCGAGGAACCACCACGAAGGGCGACCTCATATGCAAGTTCGGCTTTTTGTAAGGACAAATAGTTATATATGGGGTACGCCATTTTATATACCTACGTCAAAAAGAGTTTAGATTTTAGTTTTTAGAGAGATATCCGTCAAAGAGAGTTTTGATCTGGATTTTTAGAGAGATATCGGGTGAGTTGCCGTGAGAGCAAGTTTTACATATACAAGTTAGATGTTCCGAGTGTAGGTTGGGTGGTAAGTTTTGGTAAATAAGTTTGAGTTTAATGTACAAGTGAGTTTAAGATAGTTCGAGTATAAAAGTACTGAAAGATTTTAATTTTACTATAATAAAAGAAATTCGAGTAAAAAAATTTATTATAGTGCGTTTAAGACGCGGACAGAAGGCGTTACTTCTGTAGGTGTTACCTTTGTCTTCCTTAGTCGCCTCTTACGACATGCATGGAGACTACAGCTGGGTATTCTAACAAATGCTCCCGCACCAGCACAGGGCGGTTTTTACCATACAACCTACAGACGGACACAAGGTTACAGAGAAAGAGCCGTGAATATACCACGCCAGAGAGATCAACACTTTTTTATCCACCTTCCTGCTTAATACCTGGGCGCCACTGAAACGTTCACCAAGTGAAGCTTGGTGAAGTTCTACCTAGCAGTGGGTAGGAGTTTCAAAAGAAAGAGTTTAAGATAGTATAAGTTAAAATTTAATAAAGTAAGAATGAATTTACAGGAGACTGAGGGTCGTGTGAACTCGGAAGGTGATGGCGATAAAAAAACGTGTTGGTCCCTTGTTTTGAGACTTAGCTTGAAGAGCTGGGGCGCCGATCGCCGCGTGGCTCGACGCGGCTCGTGGCACGTAGGATGTCAGCAGGCAGCGCAGCGACGAGAGGCTTCGTGAGCTTTTCAGGCGTGACCGGAGTGCGGTCTGCGCGTAGTAGTTCCCGAAGTTTGTGCGTGGCCGGAGTACGACCGACGTAGTAGTAGGGAAGTAAACGTAGCGTCACGACAGCGTGGCGACTCGTACGTGGTCGGAGAATTGGCGTAGAGGGTAGGAGCCTGAAATGCGTCGAAGAAACTACGCATGAGGATCAGTACTCAAGAGCCGCACGGCCACGTCGTGTGAGACCCCGAAGATAACGGCAGATCGGACTAGGCCCCGCCTCACATGACGTGGTACCGGCGTTAAAACACAGTTTTTGATCGGAAGGATCCAAGATTACAGAATGCTTTAAGAGCTTAGAACACAATTATATTATAATGTAAGTACGGCGCGCGTCCACATCCGCAGATAGTACGGATACGAAACGCACTTGCACTGCGTTTTAGAACACAAGTGGCCTGATGATAATTCAATTGACAAATAACGATTAGCATTATTTGTCGAGACAGATTTCACAATTAACACATCTAAAAGGCATCTCACGTAAACTTACCCGATTGAAGACGGGCTAACCAGTTGATTGTAAGATTTGATTGTAAGGTTAAGTTCTGAGCGACTTTTTCACTGTAGTCAACTGCGCGTATGACCCAGTTTTTATTTCGAGTCCTATATATAGCCTATTCCTTCTAGAAAGAATTCGATATTTATATACCCGAATCTTTTTAAAATGTAGTTTTTTACACAATTTCCTTTGTCTTAGAACAATGTTGTTTTTTGCATAGCGGAATGAAACTGACTGACATTACGTCAATCACCTTCATTCTGTCAACAATGTTTATGTCATAGTAGTGACCTTTTTTATTCGTTAAGTTTGGCTTCTAGCGTATGTGCCATTTGCCATGAATTTGGGAGTAGGTAACGATCATGGAACGTTACAATCTGTCAAAATTATGCTTTCGTGCGTTTTTATTTATTTATTTATTAATAGGCTTGCGTTTGACCGCCACCTCGCCTCGCTTTCCTGAAGTGTAAAACACAACAAAAAACCACTATCTAACTTTTTTTTTTAATAAATGTACTGTACATTGTTATAATTAGGTGTTGAAGTATATATTATGTCCGACGGTTTTGACTCGTTTTTACTGAGCAAGTTCAATGTTAATGTATGGCCCGTCCATTCATATAATTTTGGTCGAAGTGTTCAACTAAGTACTTAAATTAATCTTGTTTTACTTAGTTTGATGGAAAATTAAATAAAAATACCATATTAAATATAAATACCTTGTAGTTTGTGCTTTAAGCACAAACAATAATAATACGAAACGTCAAGGTGAACTCTGCACTAAAAATTAAAATTTATGTAGATCATTAACATTAGGCGAAATTACTTAATGGGAATAAAATTACTTGTTTGTGTTGTTTTTTTTTTTTTTTTTTTTTTTATTTACTTTACACAAATAATACAGTTTGTTGCATATTGTTGCACCAAAAAACCACAGTTGGTTTGACATGGTGCTCACATTCACCGCATGATCTAATGTGGGTAGGTCTCGCGGTTTGTTCGACCTACCACCAAGAGGAAATATACAGTCGTAACTAAGCCAAGCACGCGTTTGATTGTCAATCCCGTTTCCCGATCCTAGTTTACGAATATATACCAGTTTGCAACTTTGCATTGTAATTTCTTACAAACAACAAGTCTTTCGTTGAGGCGTAATGGTATTAATATTCACTATCATTTCTTTGTACACAATCGTTAACGCAGAACCGATTCATCGCGTTCTAGAGCCGTAAACCCCTCCAAATCATCTGCTTTTATCTGCCTTAGGGTTCATAAATACTTATGGCTTTGCAAAGAAACGTTTCTTAAGTTAAACAATGCTTAAAATTGCTTTGTCACTTTCCCGCTGACAGGAATTATAACGTGCAAAAACGAGACCGAGTAATTTTATGCATTGACTAAATAAAGCCATGTATTCATTGAGCAACATTGTTTCGGATACACAGTTTCTGAAACACCACGTAGATGTTCAGTCTTATATTCTTTATTCGTCACACAAGTTACATGTCATGGTGTAATTGAAATGCCATCATATTTCACTAATTTAGAAGTTTTTTTAGGGTTCCGTACCTCAAAAGGAAAAAACGGAACCCTTATAGGATCACTAATATATACTATACATATAAATGAATAAATCCGAAAATTGTTAATTTGATAATATATCACATAAAAAATGGTTTATGCAATTACCAACTTACATTTCGTAGTTGGTATGTATCGGAGCACCTGTTTGCCAACTACAAAGTTAAGTTTGTCATTCAATATTTCAATCTTTTTAATCTCTTTTCGCGAAGACTTTATTCCCGGGATAGATCTCCATTCATATTTATTACGTTTGTACGGAATCCTGAGGATGCGAGTCCTACTCACACATGTCCGGTTTTTTTAAATTGTTAATTATTGTATTTTGTGGAGTTACGGAACCCTCAGTGCGCGAGCCTGACTCGCAGTTGGCAGCTTTATTTTTTATTAAGAGCGAAGCAATTTAATTGAACGCGTGACTACCAACGTAATTATTTTTCCATCTGATGTCGTCATTTGTATAAAAACTTCAACGTAGGTATTTAATTCGTTTGTAATGATACCAGTTTCTTCGTTGGTATTTACGATATGTTAACTATGTTGTTAAGGTTTGCTTGTTAAGTTAGAATTGGTATTTAATCAGCTGGTAGATATAATAATAAATATGCATATTACATAACTTTTGAGAAAATCCTGGTCATTGGTCCTGGCCAAAAACTTCACTACAAACAAACAAGTACAATTACAAGACCAGGGGCTTTACGGACAACAGCTAATTGCGGCACCTAATCCGCTCAGTTGGAAAATCACGCGACCGCAAACCGTATCTGGGCGCGATAAGGTTCACGTCGCGTGAACTTCCAACTGAGCGGATTAGGTTCCGCAATTAGCTGTTGTCCGTAAGGCCCCAAGCCCCCGATTCTACTAAACGAATTGTTGTTAAATTGTAACTGTTTCAATTTTAATTTTAAATAATTGCCCCAAAACTGACAATAAAAAAAAAAAATTATACTAGAAAAATACCACCACCTAATATTATAACTTACTATAAAAAAAAAACTAAATTATTTAGGCAATTATTAAAAAAAATAATTGAAACAATAAACAATTCCTTAGTAGATTCAGGTCCCTGGTCTTGTCATCATCATCATCATCATTTCAGCCATAGGACGTCCACTGCTGGACATAGGCCTCCCCCATCGATCTCCAAAAGGGCCGGTTGGAAGCGGCCTGCATCCAGCGTTTCCCTGCGGTCTCTTTTAGCTCGTCTGTCCATCTTGTGGGTGGACGTCCTACGCTGCGCTTACCAGTCCGTGGTCTCCATTCCAGAACCTTTCGGCCCCATCGGCCATCTGTTCTGCGTGATATGTGCCCTGCTCACTGCCACTTCAACTTGCTAATCCGGTGGGCTATGTCGGTGACCTTCGTTCGTCTACGGATCTCTTCATTTCGGATTCAATCTCGTAGAGAAACCCCGAGCATAGCCCTCTCCATAGCTCGTTGTGCTACTTTGAGCTTGCTTATGAGGCCCATAGTGAGAGACCACGTTTCAGTGCCGTATGTCATCACTGGTAACACACACTGGTCGAAGACTTTCGTCTTAAGGCACTGAGGTATTTTAGATGAGAAGACGTTGCGAAGACCTGGTTGTGTAATTGTACTTTACCATATAAACTTGGTGAAGTTTTTGGTCTCTGAGTCTTACAACAAATTCACAGCAACACCATAAAACTAAATCAGGTTGTTTTTAAAGGATTATGTTAAGTAAAACCCCCTTTAACCTCCACACTGAACGACAGTCGATAGATACAGATTCTTTATTCATAAAGAAGACAATTTTTTCTAGGCCCACCGAATTTACCGTATATTGATGGGTATAACACTGTGAAATTCATCTTTTTTTTGTACCATTCGGACGAAAGATAAGGTAAAAATGAAACCAGAATAATAATATAAAGAATAATATGTGTTGTTTTTATTTTTGCCACGATTCATTCATTTTTTTCTCTTATAAAGTCACTTGACCGGAACGTTTTTAATACGAAAAAGGATGCATGCTTAGGAATTTTTATACAAAAATAAATAGACAATATTTTGCAACAGTGGCTATAGTAATCGGCTTTTGTCAATATTCCGGTTGGATCGGATATAGCTAATATTACCACTGAATCTAGAGATTATGAGGAACAAATCGACATGAGTTTCAGTACTATACGGTATTAGATTGTGGTGGGCCTATTTTTCAAACAAAAGAAATTGTCTCATTTACACAAACTAATTAACAATTTTTAATTGTCATTTTTTTTTTACTAATCCTTCTTTCGTGCATTGTCCCTACCTTAAATATTACATTTGCTACTTAACCTCTAAGCAAAGGCTTGGAAACACATGAAATAGATTAACAAATACATCAATCTTCAACCACATTCATCACTTAAATTTTTCGCAAATACAAATAATATCGAAGTATGGACGGTAATGGACGCGAGTGACCATCGATCACCGCGACCGGCAGCCGTCCGGTGAAAGCTCGGACGCGCACGCTCCGCCGCGCTGTGGTCAAGTAGATCACGAGAAACTCTGCACTGTGTGCTGCAGCCCGAGACCACACTGCGGGACACGCTAAATAACAGGCGCTTGACCGCCAACTCGCTTGATGTTAAGGTGGTTCGATTCACAAATGGCGGGAAATTCAAATTTCAAACAGTTCTTGTCCTTGTAGCTAGACCGGGTAATTATTGTAAACAAACATGATGTTTGCGCAAATTGATTATTATTCTTTATAAAATCATGTAAAGCTTTTTATCTCTAATGCACATTATTACTTACATTTGGCAATAAACTCATTTTTGCTGTTTCAAACGGTTTATTCACAAATGTAAGTAATATGGTGCGTTACTGTTAAATAGTTGTACATTATAATGTAAAGAACAGCCAACATTTTGCGCAAACACTGTTTTATTTAAAAATAATTAGCTGGCCTGGCTACTAGGACCAAAAAACTGTTTAAAATTTGAATTTCCCGCCATAGGTGAATCGTACCACCTTAAGCGATGATGTGGTCTACGGTGGAGCACGCTTGCCTAGAAGAAACCGATTCACTCGTGATTTGAAGACACCCAGATTGTATCTATCGGGGAACACCCATTCAGGCAGCGCATTCCACGTAGAGAAGATTACTAACTGCGCCCGCGGTTTCACCCGCGTAGTGATGAAAAATGGTGATGATGATGATGATTAAAAGTAGCATACGTCACTCTCCAGCCCTTGAACTATACACATAATATATAAGGTCGATCCGTTGCTCTGTTGCTGCGTGAAAGAGGAACAAACAAACCAACAAACTAAGAAACTTTTCGCATTTATAATATTACTAGCGGTCTGCCCCGGCTTCGCACGGGTATAAATATAATAATATAGCCTATGTCACCCGGGGATAGTGTTGCTTCCCAACAGTGAAATAATTTTTCAAATTTGTTCAGTCGTTTCAGAGCCTATTCAATGCAAACAAACAAACAATCAAATCTTTCCTCTTTATAATATTAGTATAGATTATAATAGTATAGATTATAGATAGATAGATAGATAGATAGAAACTCTTTATTGTGTACACCAGAAATAAAAATTACAACATTTAAATTAATTAATTATACTAATTTATTTATTTATTTTAATTAATTATACTAGTATGATTAATTAAAAATATATTTTTTTTAAAACAAGCTTTTCGTATTTTTTCGCAAACACATTTGATACCCATATATCACGTCAAAGGTGATCCGCCATATTTGGGAGTCCGCCATATTGGATTAAAAATGACATCATAGCTAACCATGCATTGATCCAAACTAAACATGTATGCAAAAATTTCAGCTCAATCGCTTGATAACTGGTATAAAATTCAGTTGAAAAATTTGTCCCATACATACATACGATACTAATAGGGGAAGTTAAATAAAAGTTTTTATAAATTTAGTTTCCTTTTTCCTCCTTTCGTAGTAAACTTAAATGCGAAGGTGTGTTTGTTTATTTCTCTCTCTTGCAGCAACCCAACAACGGTTCGATGTGATTTATTTAGACGGTTTGTGCTGGGTTGGGGGGTTGGGGTGACATTAGAAGCTTTGTGTCGTGGAAAATTTACGAATGTCCACGCGGCTGAAATCGTGTGGCCCAGCTAGTTATACATACTTGGTAATAGAAAGAACTAATAAAAACCTATTTAAATTAGACGTGGGGCACCAGTCGAGTAGAACTAGGGGGTTAGACAAGAGCCATTTGCTGTTAGCGTTAACGCCTGCGGAAAGATGAAATTGTACGAAAATGACAGCAGCTTGAGATCATCATCAGCCAGAAGACGTCCACTGCTGAACATAGGCCTCCCCCTTTAACCTCCACACTGAACGACAGCCTGCCTTTTGCATCCACTGGATGCCCGCGACTCTCACAATGTCGTCGGTCCATCTAGTGGGAGGCCTCCCCACGCTGCGTCTTCCGGTTCGTGGTCTCCACTCCAGAACCTTTCTTCCCCATCGGTTATCGGTTCCTCTAGCGATGTGGCCTGCCCATTGCCACTTCAACTTCCAAATTTTAACAGCTATGTCGGTGACTCAGCTTGATATAACATATCTCAATGCAATGTCATTATCAAAGTCATTTTCATATAATGATAGCGTTAACGATAACAGGAAATGGGTCTTGTCTAACCCCTTTGTTCGAAAACAATAAAAAAAATGTTTCAGCTCATTATATCACTTAACCACACTCGAGCACGTTCACGAACTCTTGATTAATAATACTCCACCTTTATCACAGATTAAAACTCGAAAATATACAAGTTTAGGAAAATAAAACGAGCTGACATGTTTTTTCCACGATGGCGCCAAAACTTATTTTTTTGCTTGCCACCACCTAATGCCACCACCATCAATATTCACAGAGTATGCTGTACTCTGTGAATATTGATTCTGACAGTAATATATATTAGATTCACAGAGTATATGCTACACTTTTCCCACATAAACTCTTCACCTACATTGAGTTATTTAGCACAATTAGTGACATTATTGCATTAGATGGCAGCACTCTACATTGCACGGAAGGACAAAAAACCCTTCACTGCGGAAAGTTTCATTTCAAGATATAACTATATGTTGGAATAGTGTTACAAAAATCTATCTGTTTCACTCCAACCTGTAGATAATTAGATCTTTCTTTTTCGTACATATTATTTACATTAAACTAAACAGTGCCCTTATTGTTTGTATAGATTTGGTTTAGAAGGCTTAGATGAGATTTTTCAGTCTCGTTGATTCCGCGCCTCAGTAGAGAGCACACACACCTCTCCTGCTAATGACGATAAATAAATAAGTAGTATTTTAAATCGTCAAATATGTCTTTCATTGGCTTCCCAATTCCAACACTATAATCTTGGAATTTACACTTCTGTTAATTAGGTTTGTTCTTTTATTTACTTTGACCACTACCTTGAGTTATTTTAGTTCTTATTTTATTTTATCTTTCAATGCAAAATGTGCTTGTCTTACGGGTAACAATTTTGGTTTGCAGTCACTTTTTAATTTCGAAGTGATGCACTCTCCTTTTTTTTTTTCTTTTTTTTTTAGTTTTTTTTTTTTTGGGACTTATATAGTATTCTACATGTCAGTCCCATTGTATATTCTAAACTAGAGGACGCATACTTAATATATAAAAAACAGACAACAAAAAATTGCCCCGCCCAGGGAAAATATCGGATTTCAGATACCAACAAATGTTATCGTTTACACAAAATAATGTTTTATAATTGAATAAATTCGACGATATTCCAACGAAGTAATAAAATTGATAAAGAAATATTTATGTTAATAATCGATGCTCTATCTTAGAACTTAGGCTTTGAAAACAATATTTTATATTATTCAAAACTTTTGTTACCTAAATACAAACAAACTCTACTTTACCAAGAACTTGAATTTGTACTTTGTTTACTGTGTATCTATTTCTTAGAAATGTACGAAAATTCAGAATACACGTCTTATTTAATTTAATACTTAAACACTTAAATAAAAACTAAATTACTTATTAGTTTGAGACGAGATTGTAATTTTATTATGAATGTCCCTTTCCATTGTTACACATGGCAACATTCTGGGCCATTTTGGTGGAAATTTTAACAATTGACATGTTGAACGATACGACCTTCCAAATACATAATATTTTCTGATAAGATTTTGCATAAAATTATGAATATACTGCACTAATACACTAAACACTATAATTTTCACCCGCTATCCCACAGGAACCGTATTTTTAGGGATAAAATGTAATTAAGTGTTAAATCTCGTCCTACCAATGTTAATTTCATAATCAGATTAATATTTTAGAGTAACTAGTAGCTTAATGAAAGAAATAAAACAGTTTTAATAACTGTATTCCAATATATACATAATCCTGTTTTCTTAACTAATATAGCTATTACTGAAGAAAACAGGCTTGCGAAACAATATGTCGGTGCGTTGACGTTTCAGCACTGTGGCGCAACTACCGTCGGATAGTTTTTAAGGCTTAGATTATGTAGGTAGGCGACATAATAGCTTAGTTTTGGTGGACTAGTGATGGAGGTGGCGCCATCACTGGTGTAACGCTGCAGTAACTAACTCTGCTGAAATTGTTTACGTTGTGAAGCTGTGTCGTTGACAACCAAACGTTCATCAATCAAGAGTTTAGCAAGTTAGCATAGCGTCCAGCAGAGGCGCTAGTGAGGGCGCGTGGACACGCGAGGCTCGGTGGAGCTCACTTTACTTTGGGTGTTGAATTTGGACTGTTGGATGGAGGGTGGCAGCGTTCGTTACAAGGTCAACAACACCTTGTCCTCAAGTAATTTAACGTAATTTCTCCAAAGTAATTTCCCATTGTAAAATTAATCATAGTGTAACGGAATAAAATCTGTATCAATGTACGTGCGAAGTCTCATTCTCCTCGGCCGCTATACTCATGCCATAGAACCAAGATATTCTGATGAAGATCGACCGATCGGCCACCGCCGGCGCCCCCTCGACACACGCACCGTCAAATATATAAAACTACTTCGCGCTTCGTAATTTTACCCGCGTGGGCAGTCCCGCAACCTTTTTCAGGGTAAAAATATCCTCTGCCACTCTCCTGCCCTCCATATATATTACAGAAAAGTTTTTTTTTTGGTTAAATTAGAACGGCTGTCAAGGCATTTTTGTATGAACTTTGTTACAACAAAGTTCAACTGGCTACAGCCAGTTGCACCCATGTAAACGAAATGTCAGTCATTCGAAATCAGTTAGCAACTGTAATGCGGAGTTCGACGCGTTGATCTAAATAAGAACGTTCAATCAAAGTTCACTCATAATGCCTGGTAACAGATTTTGCTTCTCATTTTCGTTGTATTTACTTCTCTTTTCTGTGATCTATATCCATATGAACAATAACGTCGATCCGGTCACATGTTGTTGCGTGTAAGTAGGACAAACAAACCAACGAAAGTAGGGCCAATTTAATAGATTACATTTGCACCTGTCAGTCACAGCAAAGAAAGACGTAAAATAGACTTATTTTGCCATTATAACAATAAATTTGTATTTTTACTTCATTTTCGCATATATGTGTAAGATGGTAGCATTGATGAGTGAAACAAACATACGAGTGAACGAGGGAATGAGACAGGTGAAAGAAAGAGTGAAAGGATTTAACAGGATTCGATGGGAAGATGGCGTGAACGGCGTGCGCGACTGACCAGTAGATTTTATTTACAAAGTAACAATTAATTAGAGATAAATACCATAAAACTAAACGCTAATAAACGATCTAGACAAAGTGAACGAGATTATTATTTGATTTAATCCCACATATGTACAATAATTATTAATAAACTAGTAATCTCTACATAGTATAAATTGAAGTCGCTTTCCGCGTCTGTCTGTCTGTCTGTATGTCTGTATGGCCGCTAACTCCTCCTAAACCACGCAACGGATTTTGATGCGGTTTTCACCATCAGTTAGATACATTTTCAAGGAAGGTTTATAAATATAACTAGCGACCCGACCCGACTTCGTACGTAAATTACACCCTTGCGAAACCGGGCGGGCGCGTCGCTAGTTTTATTATAAAAGTATGTGCAAAAACATCCATTTGTTAAAAACTAAAAAGGTAAGGTAAATAATAAATGCATCGTGTAGTCGACCACCAAATGGAGACGTAAGTTACTGTCTACAGTTGAAAACTACATTTAGCAAGTGTCACAAACTATGTAACGACTACCCACGACTAGTCGAGATGTTGTTAACTTGTTACGTCAACAAATGGCAGTCAACTGATCATCAAGCTTTATAAATGTCTCATATTTTTGTCTATAACACAGAGCTATAACAGGAAAGACACCGCGACCACGTCAGCTTGCATGAAATCCCAGCGTGTCGCATTTTTGCACGTCACTGGTAAATTAACTCTGTTCACACGGCCAAGAGTTTGCACAGTGTACTATGGCGCAATTTGGCATTTTTGCATTGTAGTCTGTCGTGCTTCTGGCATAGTATAGGGTCGCCATACGTCCGGAATTTATGGACATGGCCGGAAATTTAGGCTTTTGTTCGGATTGCGAATTCCAAAACGTTCGGAATTCTAGAAATGAAATACACCGCCACACGTGTTCATTGTGCCGTGAAGTGTGAACTTTGAAGGATATGTCCGGAAATTTCTTTTAGCGTTCGGAGTTTTCCTCCATCATTAATTCAATCATTACTTTGGGCTTTATCTTCAAAATAACATTTCGAAAATATAAAATTAATTTATGTTAAGTATTTTTTTTTTTTTTTTTTTGTTAAGTTTTGTTTCTATCATCATCATTTTTTTCATCATCATTTCAGCCATAGGACGTCCACTGCTGGACATAGGCCTCCCCCATCGATCTCCAAAAGGGCCGGTTGGAAGCGGCCTGCATCCAGCGTTCCCTGCGGTCTCTTTTAGGTCGTCTGTCCATCTTGTGGGTGGACGTCGGGGTTGGTAGCCGGGCGTCTGCCGGGGATTCTTAGCACCCCTGGCCCCGCCGTTACCATGACCGCTACCGTAGCCAGGAATAGCGGGGCTGCCGGGGACTGGAGGCCTGGTCCTTTTTGTACTTATCATTTTGGGGGGGATTGCCAATACTCGCCACGCTTGGCAGGCGGGTTGGCGAGCGCAGTCGGTGTTTTCATACTCAGAAGACGCTGCTGCCCGTCTTCTGGTTGATCCCTTAGCCGACTTCTACGGCACCCACGGGAAGAGAAGGGGGAGGTCTATTCTTAAGCCGGGCCTCCACGGTATAGCCGGGCCTCCACGGTATAGCCGGGCCTCCACGGTATAAGTAATTTTTCACATCTGCCGTGCGTCTCGTGAAAGCCAAATCAGATTAAATTATTTATTTCCTCAAATTGGTACACCACTGTACACTTTAAACACAGTCAACTTTTTTTCAAGTATTTATCAATCTCGTCCGCCATTCTATATAATATCAACTCGAAAATTGCGTTATACTGATAACAATGTTTTTTTTTATAAGAAAATGCCCATTCAATTTTTTTTTTTATTCTCAGTCAGTATTTTTGTTGTATCCAAACATATTGAAAACATGCGAATGCGATAGTGATCGTTGATCGCATCCTTATTCTAATTTATGACACGCTACAGACATGCAATGTAGCTGAACTCGCGGAGTCTTACCTGATATAGGTCTGTGGTGTAGATAATGTAGGTTGTTGACAAGAGCTCAAGACGGTTGTATTACGAACTATAATGGTGCGTCATTTGTCACGTCAGAGTTTCGCAACATTGGCGTAAAAGAAAGGTTGACTCAGAGTGCGTTCCGAAAAATTCTTCAGGATGGCGTGGTACATGGGATAGTCCCATGATACCTACTACCCAAAGGGACGGAACGCTTCAAACAGAAAAAACGAGCAGAGCGAGAGGTACCACGTTTAGCCATTTGTCCCTTTCACACTACATGTCTTATATACAATGACGTTCATGAACACATATTAGTGTGAGGTGTTGCCACTTTTGGAAAAATATTGTAACCGTAAATTTGGTATTAATTTGGGTAGTCCGTACATGATTTTATCAGCATCATTTTTAATTATTTATATTTTTATTTGTGAAACATAAATATAAAAGAAAACTCTCATTTAGGGTGCATCCGTTTATTATTGTAGTGATATAAATAAGGAATAAATTAGTATGTACGTGTGTTGAGTACTGCTTCCACCTATTCGACGGAGCAGCCAAGTACCAACTGGAAGCTTTAGATTCCGTAGACCGGCGTGCTATGAGGCTGATTGGTGACAGCAAGCTAGTCGCCAATAAATTACAAAGCCTTGAGCACTGCCGTAAAGTAGCTTGTCTGTCTATTTTCTACCGGATATATTTTGGTGAGTGTGAGCAAAAGCTTCATGACCTTATTCCACCCTCCCCCTTTTACTACAGGACAAGTAGAAGGACAGCACACTATCACCCCTTCCTCGTGGAAATTCCAAAAATTCGTACACAACGATTTGGGTTGTTTTTTATGATACGTATTGTCCAAGAATGGAACTCCCTGCTGTCCTCCTTGTTTCCTGAGAACTACAATCTAGGCATCTTCAAGGCTAGAATGAATAGATTTCTTCTAGATCAACGTGTTCCATCCTCGGCCACACCATTGCTTACCATCAGGCAAGTTAGTGGCCAAACGTAGATCTATTCTGTATAAAAATATAAAAAAGTATGAAAAGTAATGAGGAATTAGTATCAGTGATTATGTCAACACTAGAAAGGGACAAATGGCTAAACGTGGTACCTCTCGCTCTGCTCGTTTTTTCTGTTTGAAGCGTTTCGTCCCTTTGGGTAGTAGGTATCATGGATAGTCCCCATTATTTAAAATCCTAACCTCTGCTTCTTCGAAAACGTTGTAACCCAAAATCTTAAAAAATTGGGGAGTTAAATTAAATAATAATTGTTAGGTTGAGTATTAAAAAAATATCATATCTCAGAAAGTGACAAAACCCCTCCGGGGTTTTGTCACTTTCTCCTTCAAAGGACGTACATAACCCTTTCAGTCTCCCCGACAAGTATAGTTGTGTACAGCGTCATCTAATACCAATTTTTCCCTTGTTACAGATCCAATTTGGTGCTAAAACAACACAGTGAAGTTTCGGAACGCAGTGAATCAAATAAATGTGCTTGTGTAGTGATGTGTGAAATAGAACTGAGACAAATGAAGCGACGTCGATTGTGGATGGTACCAACCTCGGCTGTGCAGTGAATATTTACAATGTTGGCTATAAGAGCTTGGGTCCTCCTGACAGGATGTGTAGCGATAGGTAAGTTGTACACTTACAATATTCATTAAACGCGAACAAACACTCCGAACGCGAGCAAGCTAGCTGTTGTGGACATATTATTAACAGCAAAACCGAGCACACGCGGATGTGTGAACTAGCAACCGACTTTGGAAAAAAGATTTTTTGTGTGTTCGATATATTTCGGTAAGTAGTAGGTAGTAGTAGAAGTATTTTCGTTAGCATCGTCGCTGTACCTCAGGCGAGTTGGCGGTCAAACGTAAAAAAGTTGCAATAAATAAATGTCCCCGAAATTTAAAAAAAAAAAGTTTTTTTCAGTGGTTTCTCATAGATAATCTTTATTTAGCTAGTGCATTGTAGTGAGATTCGTAAGTAGTAAAAAGGAAAAACAAATGTTTTTTGTGGAAGATTTTGACATATTGTAGTAGATAGTAGAACTATTTTCGTTAGTTGTAATAACCACTTGCGTTAGCGGCCCCTCACGGTGCTGTGACACCGAGCAGTCGGAGCAAACACTGTCTCTTTCGTAAGGCCGTTTTTTTTTTAAACCATAGACCTTGAATTCTGGCAGGATTGCTCTATCTAAATTTGTACCTTAGTTCAAGTAGAATAGGATAGAAATAGTTTCATATGCGTAGTTGTTCAAGAAAAAACAGGATAAGGCGATTTTGTCACCACCGTGCGAGACGGGTTGGTAACTGTAGTGTCCAGCGCTGTCCAGAGCCATCTATGCGTGGTTACTGTAGTCAGCAGAACTACTCAAGTGGATGATAAAAAAATCGCTCGCGTGCGCCCGTGCTCCGCGAATGTCGGTATATTGCGAGCGAGGACCCGACAGACGTGGCGATCGAGCGTGCGGTATCTAGAAGCGTAATTTTGCGCGGTTGCGTTCGCTTAGTCTGTACACGGCATCAGCCGTCACTAAAGAGTATACTTTACGAACTGGAAAATGAAAATGTTATCGGAAGTTTTACGCCAACGGTCTCATTGTAAGCGAAAGTTCCAACATTGTTGTATCTAAACAGCTAATCATTATCTAAAAGTTCAGTTCTATTTCAAAACTACAATCACTAGTAATTTTTAAACTAACGCGATTTGAACACATGTTTTAAGGTGGTTCGATTTACCTATGGCGGCAAATTCAAATTTTAAACAGTTTTTTGGTCCTAGTAGCCAGGCCAGGTAATTATTTTTAAATAACACAGTGTTTGCGCAAAATGTTGGCTGTTCTTTACATTATAATGTACAATTATTTAACAGTAACGCACCATATTACTTACATTTGTGAATAAACCGTTTGAAACAGCAAAAATTTGTTTATTCACAAATGTAAGTAATAATGGGCATTAGAGATAAATAGCTTTACATGATTTTGTAAAGAATAATAATCAATCTGCGCAAACATCATGGTTGTTTACAATAATAACCCGGCCTAGCTACAAGGACAAGAAAACTGTTTGAAATTTGAATTTCCCGCCATTTGTGCAACGAACCACCTTAAATGTTTATCGGGACGAATCACGTATTATTTTATTTAGGTAAAAAAAATATGTACCTTTCGCTCGACGTTTAGACCATGTTACAATGGCCGTGGTCACGAGCTGACTGAACACTGCGGGTGAGTCCGGCGAGAAGAGCGGGTGTTTTGTTCTTCTACCCTCACCTGATCTTGAAAAATCACAGAGCTGTCACTACGACACACAACACTAACTGTATCGGTAAATGAACACGTGAATAATACGTGACAAGTCCTGATAAACATTTAAAACATACAATCACTAGATTTGTAGTAAATCTGTTGTGAAAAATCTAACTAATTTCTTGACAAAGTTGTTTTGTGTTCTTTTTTTGTGACACATAAAGAGCAAGCACAAACAGACAAAAATACATTACTATTTATTTATATGATTAACATCATAATATAGTAGGTAATGTGTCACATTAATTTGTGATTCAATTAAATCCTACATTGATATACTAATATTATAAAGATTTGATTGTTTGTTTGTTTTCATTGAATAGGCTCCGAAACTACTGAACCGATTTGAAAAATTCTTTCACTGACGGGAAGCTACACTATCCCCGGGTGACAGGCTATAATTTATACCCGTGCGAAGCTGGGGTGGACCGCTAGTAATCTACAAGTCGGTGTCACCAATTACAAAAATAAGTTCTAACCTTTTTTCTTGCAACTTCTTCATTTCCCGCTTGTTTTTGTAGTAATTAATTATTTGAAGACAATTGCCACTCTCTTAATTAACAACTCTTGGTGATTGTGAAGATTTTTGTTAGAAGGTTTTCTAAGAGTTGTGTTGTTACTGGAGGTTGAGTTAATATAAGTGAGAATCTACAGTACTTATATCATACTTATTTTGCGGGAACATCGGTTTTACATAGTAAAGACTACCATGCTCTAGTACCATGGAATGCAAAATTTATAACAATCTTTATTTTAATAGAATTAACAACAAAATAAATCATTACATAATTTATACTAATAAATTTGTCAAATAAAAACTCTTTGATAGAAAATTATGTATTTCGTTTGGCCACCAACTCACCCGATAGCAAGTGACGGTGTACCGAGATTAAATTTACTAAACTTTAACTTAATTTAACCGTCACTTACACTTATTAATTTTAAAATTGTGATTTAAAAATTCATACCCAATATATTAAAAGCAAACGAGCAAAATTAAATGTTGGATTCAAACATGGCCATAGTCTGGCGAGTAGTTTCTATAATAAATCCGCCCACGCAGTCAGTATGAAAAGGCCTAGCATTGTTAGTACTGGGGCCTTACGGACAACAGCTAATTGCGACACCTAATCCGCTCAGTTGGAAAATCACGCGAACGTGAACCTTATCGCGCCCAGATACGGTTTGCGGCTGCGTGATTTTTCAACTGAGTGGATAAGGTGCCGCAATTAGCTGTTGTCCGTAAGGCCCCTGGAGCCTTAACTTTGTCAATACAACTACCCTTCATTACTCGAAGTATTTTTAATTTCAATTCCAAATGTTTACCACTATGAAACATAATAGCGGATTGAAAACTTTACTTGTCTACTAGTCGATTTACCTAGTCTGGGTCTGTAGAGAACAGGTCGTGCGTAACAAGAATTGTATTTGAAATAATATTTCGCATTCCCAAACAGGTCTCAACTTTAATATATTTGTACAGTATATATATATACCAGTATATTGTTCAGTTACGTGTATATGGGCTGTACAAAAATCAGACATTGTTATTTGGAAAACGTTTTGTTCTACGCAGTTCGAAATTAGTTGAAACTGTAAAACTGAACTTCAGCATACGCAGAGGCGTTTAGTTTCTATGTATCTTCTATAGTATTCACAACAGCGCGTATTCTGTTTTTTTTATCTGATGCCGATGGGGTGTTTTTATCATCGCACTAGCTGCCACTGCCTGAAAACCCGCATTCAATAATCATAGATTTCTAGAAATCGCACACGATCACATTTTACGCGATCCTTTATGTCGAACACTTGCAATATGTGGAATGAGCTCTCTACGGCATTTTAGAGTAACCATAGCATGCAGTTCTTCAAAAGGACTGTTAATAGAGTATCCCAACATATCAGCAGGCCTAGCACGGGCCGTGGACAAATTGTCTTTCCACCGTTTTTATCCCGCGAGAAAAAGACAAACGTATCCATATTCTAGCTTTGTCGCGTCTAGGCGTGGATTAAAACGGTGGAAAGACAATTTATCCACAGCCCATGCTAGGCCTACTGAGAAGCCTTTGTAGTTGCAGGCATCCATAGGCAACAGTAATCGCTGACGATCAGGCGATTAGCCGTTAGCTTGTTTGCCACCTATGACTTTAAAAATGTTACAAAAGTAATTTTAAGTATCAATCAATTACTTCAAAGATGATTACATTCCCATTCCAATGAATGTGCCTAATTATTCGTTTGTAAGCAAACAGCACTGATTGACAACATTAAAAGTGAATATTTTTTGCAAGAGTCCATCTTAGTACATCTATTTTGTACTAAGATGGACTGAATGGTTTACGAAAACTTATTTGGATAAAGTAAATTTGAGTACTTACTATAACTTGACTGCCCCGGTGGTCCAGTTGGTAGTGATCCTGCCTTCTGCGCTTGGGGGCGTGGGTTCGATTCCTACCTTGGGCTAACATTCATGTGATGAATATTTGTGTTTGTTCTAAATCTGGTTGTTAATATCTATTTAAGTATGTATTTCAATATTTATATAATGTACTAGCGACCCGCCCGCCCGGCTTCGCACGGGTGTAATTTACGTGCGAAACCGGGGCGGGTCGCTAGTTATATATATAAACCTTCCTTGAAAATGTATCTAACTGATGGTGAAAACCGCATCAAAATCCGTAGCATGGTTTAGGAGGAGTTAGCGGCCATACAGACAGACAGACGCGGAAAGCGACTTCAATTTATACTATGTAGAGATGTATAATTGTATATCAGTCTCTGGCAGGCATATTACAAGCTTTGCTTAGTTTGGGGTCAGCTGACCGTGTGTGCATTTATTTATTTATAAAAGCATCAAATAAAAATAAAATAAAGACAAGTAAGTATCTCAGTTCCAAATAGAGCTAGATAAATTCTGATACGGCCTTGCTCTTCACACTGACTACTGAGCGAGATTAGAAGCTTAACCCTCAATAGCGGTTAAGTTAATACCGCAAGTTCTCGATACTTGAATATAGCATGGAATCCCGAGAAATTGGTCTTTGGTACTGTCGAATTAGGCCGGCTCAAGTTGTCTCTAATCTCCTGTTCCACATGGCGATATAATTTGATCTGGGTCAGGCTTAATTTTCATTTTGTTGGTTTATTTTGTTTCATTCCAAATTCTGTTTTGTTTACACAAAACTGGCACTACCTATTATGTTTAAAAACAGACATCTAACATTATTTCAAGTGGAATTTAATCTCTAATCAGATAAATTAAGTTACACCAGATTGAAATTTATTTAAAATTTTCGTAACGCCTTCGGTAGCTAAATATTAGATACAAATACTGAATGATAGACTTATGTAAAATTTTATTTTTTTCCTGCCAACCACTAATTATTCTAGATGTCAGTTCTCAATTATTTTAATTATTGTATAACCATTCGAGCAAACGTGAGCTCGCGATCATTTGACTAACCGTCATTCGACTAAACATACTACAAAACATAAACCATGTTCAAAATTATCTATTATCTTAGTCCACAAGGGGCGTGTTAGATTTCTTAGAGCATTAGACGTTCTTAGAAGTTACCAGGAGAGCATAACTTTGCAAGAGGTTCGATAAAGCCTTCCAATATGTGTGCCACGTGTTCCCGTTTCCACACACACATACACGGAAAAGCGGACGTGTTTCTATTATCCCTATCCCCGTTTCCCTCTAATGCTAGCGGTATGTGAGAGCGATAGAGATGGAAAGCAGGTTAACATTCATATCAAGGGGTACTGAATGGCATACGCGTATTCATTTCGCGGTTCGTTTTATTTGTGCGTTTTAATTGGTACTGAATTTTCCGCTTCTTTTTGACGTACGTTTCTTTGTGCTGAAATTAGACGATCGCAAATACACGAAATAGTTATTTGTTATGCAAGGCTGCAATTTTGTTTTTTGGCGCAAGTACTTGTTTTGAAGCCGAGATGCAGAATAACTTTGTAGAAAACTTCGCTCTGTAGAGCGAAACACATAAGTTTTAATCTCACCTTAGCGAGGCAAATATTGTATTGATAGCAACCTTCTTGAATCAAACTATATGAGGTGATATTCAACGAGGTTGGAATGTTTTAACACTGAAAATATGTAAAGATTCGACTTTATGACGTTTAAATTTCGAATTTACTTTCCACGCTAGCGACCAAAAACGATTTTTGCACGCATATTTTTAACGGTAAAGAAAGCCTTTCCGAGCTAGTGGGATGAAAAAAAAAATATTACCCGACAGACGTATTCCAGTCCAAATTTCAATTATTTTTTTTAGTTTGAGTTTTGAATTCGTAAAAAAATCCCATAGAAAACACCGATTCCAGCTCTTTTTTTTAATTTATCGAAAAAGAATTAAAAGAGAAAGAATTGAGAGTAGCTGAGTGCCGCGGTGTTACCCGAGATTTACCAGTTTTTCCGAAGTTTCTGGGGGGAAAGTACCCATGTCCGTCATTATAATTTACAGTATCATCCTGCTTTTGGATAAAATCGGCTAAAACGGTCTAGTTCTGAGAAGCAAACAAACAGTTTTTATAATATTAGTTAGGATTATTAGGTTGCTGCGTAATAACTCTGAAATGAGCAGATTCATAGTAAAATTTGACTATATTTTTTAATTTGTATATATGTCGAATTTCTAGTGTAATTCCGCTTCTACGTCGTTTCGAGTACAATAAGGATTTTGGTTAAACTATTTTCTACATTGATTTTCAAACACAGAATGTTGGGTCTAGTAAAACACCACGAAAAATGTGTCCTTAGTTTTATAATTAAAAAACATTTTAGAAATACCTAATTTAAATAATATGTCATTTTTAACAATGTAAATATAAAAACGCAGCAAGACAAACACGCAAAAAGTAAAAAGTTTTATTCACTGGCCTCCCTGTAATACCTGTAAGTATAACCAAAAGTATAAGTACAGTTGAATCTGGATATAACAACCTTCAAGGGACCGCCAATACTATGTTGTACTAACCGGATGACGCACAAAACGGCAGGATTATTACTTGAGTACATTTATTATGAAACCTAATTTGAGAAAACAATATGGTCGCTTAAATAGGTTAGTCGTTATAAGCGAAGTCGTTATATATGAATTCTACTGTAGTTTAATTTTGTATCAAAATTATAGTTATGCAGTCGGTTTTGTATTTTTCTAAACATTGTTTATTTATTTCAATCAAACATTTACAAAGTTTAATTCAATCTGTTGTTTGAACAGCAAACCTGACAGCGCCATGTTTTTGCAAAAGACAAGCTTGTGCAGTTTTATTCATTAAAAACTCACGCAGGGCGGAAATAAAATATTAAAACATACCTTGTATCAGGGTTGCCATATTCATTCACTCCCGGCAAAATATATGAAACAGCTAATTTTGGATATGTTGTAGAACACAAGTTGTTTATTTTAACGTATTGAATGCTAACTGATTATCAGTAATATTAACTAAACAAAATACAAGCTAAAACTAACACTACAAATACAGTTAGACTGCCCATAGACCGTTAAGGTCTAAAGACAATCCAAATGCTCAAGCCCACTACCAGTTGGCAGTGTACCCAGCATACTGGCGGCATTACCACGTTGAATGGCAATGCTTATGCGTTGAGCCAGAAACACGCCAGCATTTTGGTCACGCGTCGCATTAACCAGGCGCTCTGAAAGATTTTTGAAAATGAGGTGAGCTCCCGGTCCCCAAGGGCCCAATGTCTCGACCCCAAACGCCTCAAATATGTAACCACTGCTGAGGTTAGCATATTTGCGTCAATATTATTACATTTATTACTTACTAACGGTCCGCCCCAGCTTCGCACGGGTATAGATTATAGCCTGTCACCCGGGGATAGTGTAACTTCCCGTCAGTGAAAGAATTTTTCAAATCGGTTCAGTAGTTTCGGAGCCTGTTCAATGCAAACAAACAATCAAATCTTTCCTCTTTATAATATTAGTATAGATGTCATCCAAGTAACCGAATGTGCATTTTACTAATTCTGAAGTTGGTTTATTTAATTGATTATTATTGTAATCTAAAACCGGAAAAACTGCCAACCCTGCCCTGTCGCTCAATGCGTGTTACACAGAATTTCAAAATGTCAGGTTTCAGAGAACGGCACCGCTACCAAAGTTATAGTACCCAGTAGTATTCAATCAAAAAACCCGACGAGCGGTGCCTGCACGCGTGAAAACTCCTCTCGTCGGGTTTTTTGATTGAATTTAATGTTTTGCCGTGAAATTCAGCTATGTAGTACGTAACATAATACCTAGTTCAAGATGTTTTAATCTGTTTTGACAAACGACGGGGTACTCAATTTAATTTAAATTTCAATTTAATTCATTTATTTAATACCAGAATCCAGTTATTTAAAATTTTACAATCAATAGAATATCTACTATATAATAATTTACTAACAGCAAAAATAGTTGTGCCAATGGGCCCCAAACTAGGCAAAGCCTGTATCTTGGGCGCCCTATAGCCAGTTATCGATACTCCAAGAACTTGGCATCAAGCAGCGCTTATTTTCCACAGTACAGTCTCGGATACTAGCCTTCTTCGGACACGTTTCAAGACGAGATTATCAGTCCATAGAACGCCTCGTTGTCCAGGGAAAGGTGGAAGGCACTAGACCGCGCGGGAGGTCACCCATGCGATGGACCGACCAGATCAAGTCTGCAGTGGGTGGTCCCTTAAACGAGTGCAGCAGGATGACCTCCAGCAGAGAGAGATGGCGAGACATCGTGAAGCGCATCCTATCTGCCCCGTCCAATACCTCTGCTAAGAGCGAAACGACTAAGAAGAAGATAGCCAGTTAACAGCTTCTGTTGATGCGCTTATGTTTGTACACATTTGCATGGCGTCGTTTACCTACTACATGCAATAAAACGTCACCAAAGCAACTACTACTACTACTACTACTACTGGTACTATTACTTTGGTATTATAGCAAAGCTCTGTTTTAAACTATCACGGTTGTTCACTAAAGTTATATGAGTTCTTCAGTCTTCCCGTGAACATGGTGCATGTAACTGCGCCGGGAGCTCATTCCACAACCTTACCACGGTAAATATCCCGTGAATAATCATATAGCAAAGCTGTAAATATTTGAATAGATAGATATACTTTTTTTTTAAGATATGAATATTTTTTTTTTATAAAAACAATAATTAATTACAATCTGAGTACTATTTATATTATTGACATTATTACTATTAATTAAAATGTAATCTAGGTACATTTTAATAATTTTATAATATTTGCATGATAATTCTGACATCAATTTAATAATTATAATATTTGCATGTTAATTAAGATATTAATTTCATTTCACAATTTATAACTCTCACAATGTACTTAAAATTATTTTCCATGCAAGCCTTACATCAAAATACGGTGATCAAACCCAGTTTGATGGTTAGCGCAGTTATTGTTTCTGGAAAGTACTATATGAAGAAAAAAAATCTATTTGTATAGATAGGTTATCTCTTTATATTCACACCACAATTAACGTATATACGATAAAACAGCTAAAAAAAATAAGTGCACCAATCGGTGGCCTTATCGCTAAGAGCGATATCTTCCAGACAATTAGTATGTCTGAGAGGATTCATACACAAGGTATAAAAGGAGGTTTTAATGAGGCGGTTTACAATACAACCCTCACACCCGCATTATAATAAACAGAGATCATGAATCTGCGTCAAAAATCATAATAAATATTTATCTAAAATTTCCAGCATTCAAATAGCCCAGTAGAATTAGTATTTTAGATTTACAAAAATTGGAAGCAGCAATTTTCCTTCGGAATTCGTTGGGGGTATCGATATTTTTCGATTTATACCTGAGAAGAGTTGGGGGTGAACAACTTTGTTTATAACAATTTTTCGCGTAAAATAAAAAATAAACGTGTTGTTCGATAAACAAAAATTCACCCCCCGATTCATTTCTTTCTCTTCGGGTACAAATCGAAAAAAAAACGATCCTATGAAAAAATTGATGTGAACCAAAATTGTAGGAAATTTAATTTTAAACAACTTTTGTGATAACTATTTTCCGTGTAAAATTGAAAATAAATGAGTTATTCAAGATACAAAAAATAACCCTTTAATTCAAGATGGCGGATGCAACAACAACTTTGGTATCCCTACTTTTTGAATTCAGACTACCAGTGATCCCCCCCCCCCCCCCCAACGAATTCCGAAGGAAAATTGCTGCTTCCAATTTTTGTAAATCTCAAGCCTGTTTTTAGCTAATTCGACTGGGCTAAAAAGCCGTAAGCAGTTATATCTCAAATTAGTTGACTGCAACCGTTTTAGTGGAGATAAAGTGATAAATGCGTACTCATGCAGTAGCGGACTCCTTTTACTACTCGCAATTAAAGGAAATGAGCTCCTAATTGAACTTTACTTCCGCGTTGCTCGTTCACATGGGTTTAGTAACTAAAATTTGGGGGAACTTGCCTGTTACACTATTATTACCAGAATTACTGCGTGAATTTTCCTAATACTCTTGAACCTGCCTGAGCAAGAGAATAAAAAACGATCCTATTTACTGAACGATGCTTACCGCCAGCGCGTTTTTTTAATGCGTTTAAACCATTGACAAAATCATCCATGCCTTTGTTTGCTAATTTTTAGGGTTCTGTAGTCT
This sequence comes from Agriopis marginaria, assembly GCA_932305915.1. NCBI lineage: Eukaryota > Metazoa > Arthropoda > Insecta > Lepidoptera > Geometridae > Agriopis > Agriopis marginaria. The sequence goes on from OW029923.1 coordinate 630,907, forward strand.
GACAAGGAACCCTTATAAGTTCGTTCTGTCCGTCTATTAAAACCAACTTTGTAATCGGTTACTTCCCAGCCTGTCTCCTCGCTAGTCTCGCTACTAAGCTAGTGTAAACTAGGCTTAATGAAACTCGAAACCATATAGTAGAAAATTACGTTTCAGTTTAACAGCACCTTCAGAGCGCTAAATCTTCCAAAACGATCGTAAAAGTGTTTAGTGGGGACGGTAAAACATCAATTTCTGTGTCAATTAGTTTTGCAAAGTTTGTGGAATATTTGACAATGTTGATAACAGCTGTCCCAAAACTCCAATTTCCTGACAATTGTTGACAAAAATTAAAAATACTAGAAACAATAGTACCATAGAGTTCAGCCACTTGTTTTTTTTAAAGAAGCTAATGAAGACGCCCCATGGAAGTAATGGGTGGCAGAGCTGGCAATTACGGTAGTCAAATAATAATAGCTATTCAACATGTTGATTTTGGCAGCTTTTTATACTCCTTATCAGTAGACAGCGAGATAAATGTGTTTTTTAACATTTTTTATTGGGTTTCATTTATTAGAGTAATTATTTCTTCATATTATTCCTTAATCTATGCTTCGGCAGTCGGTACTTGGATGTTACCGTCTGGGCGTAAAGTTGTTTTCTGCCCTTTTTGTATTTTGTAGTGGTACGGAACCCTCAGTGCGCGAGGCTGACTCGCACTTGGCTGGTTTATTTCAGTAAATAGCAGTTTTGATTATAAAACAACTGACAAAGTAAAAAATATCCACCACAGATTTATATTAATACTAGCGACCCGCCCGCCCGGCTTCGCACGGGTGTAATTTACGTGCGAAGCCGGGGCGGGTCGCTAGTTATATAATTATTTAAACTATCCTATCTCTCAAGTTGGATCGAACTGCACATGGTGTGCGAATTTTATTATAATCGGTTAAGTGGTTTAGGAGTCCATTGAGGACAAACATTGTGACACGAGATTTATATATATTAAGAAGATATCAGTAAAAAAACAGTACACCCACAGCCCAACAAGTCTTAAAGTCATCAAAAGATGGGCAAATTCAAGGCAACAGTAAGCATTGGACCAAACATTCGTAGAGCTTTTCTAATATAACAAAAGTGAATAACGTCGGCAAGCTATCCACGTTTGATATTAAAGCCACTGAGCCGAAGAAATCCAGATAGAGACTCTTTGGCAGACAGACAAGTCAGAAGAAAATATAGAGAAGTAAATGTATGCTTGAGTTTAAGACGAAATATTGGCGTTTTACCTGAAATAAAACGCTTATTAAACTACTTACCTTATTCGAAGCATAAACAATTGAGATAGGCATATATCTCGTTCCTGTACCTTTTCCTTACGTTTCTAGTGGTATAGCTCTGTCTCGCTTACACGTTACGTCACCAGGGGAGAGGGGAGTGCGCCTCTGTGGGCGCGCGACCCGGTCTTGCTCATTGGATGATTGACTTTATGTCACCAGGCAGAAATTACAGTATGCTTCGAATAAGGTAAGTAGTTTAATAAGCGTTTTATTTCAGGTAAAACGCCAATATTAAACCACTTGACCGTTATTCGAAGCATAAACAATTGAGAGGTGTCTGTTATCGCCTGGTGACGCTAATGATGAACGCCAATGTGATGTGGAGATCAAATAAAGAAAGATGTTTAGTACATATTATTGTGAAACATGTGCTTTATTTTCCCAAATATTCATAAGATAGGTAGGTAACCAAAAATAATTATAATAATAAGTTTTTTAGTTTTAAATAAACTTAATTAGGTAGGTAGGTAGTGATAATTACGAATAGTTATAATTAGGTTATGACAGTTAGCTTCCTGACGTGAAGAGGAAAGTCATGATATAGTGAAGGTGGTCATATGACTAATTTTTCAACCCTGTTAAGATGGGTATCAAATGAAAGGGCTTGAAGAGTACAAAACGATAAAGTGAGTGTCTGTCTGACTGTCATCATACTAAATTCAATATGGTCGTTGCTCCAGTATGGCGGATTATATTTTTATTTGCATAAGTTAAGTAACTTATTGACCCGTAGGACTACAAAGCCATAATAATTATGTTCTAATGATTTTACATAATTTATCATTGACAATCCTAAGCAGATTAATATTTCAAAGCAGAGTTAGTCAGCACAAATCGTGGATTTGTCACGACTGATTTTTCTCTCGGCAAAAAAGACACAAAATCATCAATATTCCATGCACACGGGTAACTATGATTGATTAGTGCACTTGAATTATTTGCATTACAAAGCGTTTAGACTTCAGACTTGTGTAACATTAAGGTATTATAAGATAGAACACGAGTCAGGTCTGAGCCCGTGGGGTTCTCAGGGTTAATTTTACTAGTTCTACACCAAGAACACCAACAGTTCCATGCGGGTTTGTAAGTTATGAGGGTGGCCAATAGCCTTACAAAGTCCTATTTGAGCATTATCTCAATTATCTAAATTCTGTGACTACCCCGTCATTTCCACACCTCCGAGACTAGATCCTGGACTCGGGGGGTGGCAGTCTCTAATACTTGACTCAGATTCTGTATCGTCAACGGTTGGGTAGAGCTCGGGACTTGAGGTCAGCGCACCAAAATACTCTCTCCCAACGTGGCAACACTATGTAAGTAAACTTATCAAGCCTGATTGAGGTAACTCAAAACTCGGGGTATTAAAAACGGGGGCGGAAACACCCATGCCAGATCAAATTTCCAAGCTATCGAGTAAGCGTCGTGGGCTACAGCTTGATAGTCGTTCTGATCTTTCGACGCGTAATTCGGCGTAATGAAGGACTACGTGGGCGTTGCTGGAAGCAAACAGGTCCACTTGTGGGACACCCCATTTCATAAATATTATATTGGTGCATTCGGACAACAGGTGCCACTCTGGGGCCTGGTAAAAACGAGACAAATGGTCGGCGTGGTTGTTGTACCTCCCCGGAATGTAATACACATTGATCTATGAGGCAAACAATGTCGTAAGTTATGTCCATCAATCGAAAGGATTTGGTTCTCCCTTCGTGGCGTAGATATGCTACTACCGTACGATTGTCGCATTATATAGTGACTGTGGACTGATTCAGATACAGGGCATGACCCTGAAAAACTTTCAAAAATTGCCAGCATCTCTTTTACATTGCGGTGAAAGTTTTGCTTGTTCTGAGACCAATTTATGGGGATAAAGACTGGTTGTCCATCTGTGCGCCCCAACTCAGAAAGGGAGCGTCTGTCGTAATAAAATGTGTCACTGGTAGATGGTGAAAAATTTAAGGGTGACGCAAATTCTGAGTGCACCACCGTAGGTCGTTGCATCTACAGGCACTGTGTAAGCCATGACAGTGTTGTTCAAATCTAGCGTGTTCAGAAACTTCAAAAGAGCTCGATAATGTAATCTTCCCCTTTGAATAACAAAACTTGCGAAATTTAGTGCACCTATTACACTTTGCAACTTTTTTAGTTCTGCCTTCCCCAAATATATGATCTCGCAAATCTTGACTTGAATAGCAATGACTTTTCCATTGGCAAACACTTGAGGTTTAGCCAAGGATCCCATAGTATTCCAAGTTAAACTATGGATTTCTTTGGTACGAGGATGGACTTTTCTATGGATGGTCTTTACTAATAGACTCACGTGGCTCGCGAGAATTTCAGGGTCTTGATGAGCAAGGAAAAAATCATCTTCCTAGATGATTGAAATTCTTTGAAAAAAATAAATAAATAAAGATTGAATAAAGTCATCTCCCTAGATGATTTTTCCTTGCTCATAAAGAAAAAGTAAGAATTCTAGTATTCCTACACTAGAATTCTTACTTTTTTGCTTCTCATTACTTTGGCAATCCAAACTGGAAAATGTTTTCGGAGCTGCGCTTAGACCAAAAGGTAGTAGGCAGAGCTGGTTTTAGTAAATAAGGCGCAAAAATCGTCTGTGAGAGTCTGCTACCTTCAAATGAAAATACGCTTGTGATATTATGTCCAGTTTATAAATCACAGTGCAGTGTTGCACATCCAGCCATGGGGCTGAATGAAATCTGAACTCTAAATACATTTATCAGTCTGAAGGGATCGGTCAGCACGAATTTGTTCAATGCTTTTAGATTAAAAATCGGTCGAGCCGAGCTATTGCTTTTTGCTACTAAAAAGAGGGTAGATAAAAAACTTGGAGCTTGACTTGCAATTTCCAGAATTCCTTGATTCTTAACTTTCCTGACAATTGATGTCATTTCTATTGACACAGGCGTGTGAAACGCCTCGTTGTCTAACCTGGGCATGATCAAGGGAGGTTTTTGTTGAAAAGGTATGCGGTACCCTTGAATTATTTGAATGAGAAATTCTGGCACTTGCATTTCTCTCCAATGGTCGACAAATTCGATTACTGACCGGCTTTAAATACCCTCGTGTCAATACTTACTTCTTTTGGCACTGAAGCTCGAAGGTGATGACCTTCACTTATGACCGCCATGCCTGTGGTCTTGATACTTTTGGTTCTGTCTTGCCCCGCGAGAGCGATATTAATTGTGCCAACACTCCCCTGAGATGGGTTGTGCCATGCAAGCCTCATACACGAGGCATGCCCTGCAGAGTGTCCTTGCGAAGGGCATTGCATATTTTTCAAACTGTCACCCTGCGAGGGGGAATTCCAGGTCTGGCAGCCGTAACCTTGTGAAGGCATACATGTGTTATACCTACCCTGCGAGGGTACTTGAGAAATTGGATATTGCCCTTGCGAGGGGCGTATTGGCCATTTTCCAACCTGAGAAGTTGAAGTTATACCACCAGCTGATCTAGAAACAGGCCTGAAAGCCTTTTTGATACCGCCAGCTTTTTCTAACGCATTAACTAACTGTTTCGAGTTTGATAATTTAGCCTTAGATGATGGTATTGTAATAGGTCTGCCGAGACTTTGTTGTAGCTAAATTTATTCTTAAGTTGTTCTATTTTACGCTCAGAGCGGCGGCGATTACTTTTGCTCCCCCTTTTTTTGTGATGGCGGCGACACGCATGCTTACGCTTTGATTTTCGTTTAATGGAACTAGTTGATGAACTAGAACTACTATCAGAGCTGTTATATTATAACTGCTGCTGCTTGCGCGCTTTCACTTCCTGACACTATATTTATTTTTCGTGGCAGTCTTGGAAGAACCAGCAATCGACTTCCCTAAAGAGCATTCAATATCCATATCTAAAAAAAAAGGTTATTAAAACTTAAACTATTTATTTAAACAATCGAACGGAAAACCGTTTATCTAAAAGATCCTTGATTATTTAAACTGTCACTAGAAACGAATTAATTCACATGAAAAAATTGTTCACCAATTTTTAAAAGGAAAAGAAATGACGGTTGAAGTGAAAAAATAATAATTAAATATTTTTTACCTGCTTAGTAGCGACCGTCACCGGCAAGGAAAAGAACGCCAATGAGCAAGACCGGGTCGCGCGCCCACAGAGGCGCACTCCCCTCTCCCCTGGTGACGTAACGTGTAAGCGAGACAGAGCTATACCACTAGAAACGTAAGGAAAAGGTACAGGAACGAGATATATGCCTATCTCAATTGTTTATGCTTCGAATAACGGTCAAGTGGTTTAATATGCTTTAAATTTGACGATCCGTCCTCACGAATTTTCAAAAGTAGACCTTTAAAATCGATTAATTGACATTATTTCTTTATCTATACTAATATTATAAAGAGGAAAGATTTGATTGTTTGTTTGTTTGTTTGTTTGCATTGAATAGGCTCCGAAACTACTGAACCGATTTGAAAAATTCTTTCACTGACGGGAAGCTACACTAACCCCGGGTGACATAGGCTATAATTTATACCCGTGCGAAGCTGGGGCGAACCGCTAGTATCATAAATAAAAGATCGCTTACCAAATACACACTTGTGCATACTAAAATATTTCAACGAAAATACTAACAGCAGCACACGCTTTATATTTAAATGATTATTGGTGGCCATTTAAAAATATTACAACCGGAGGTACCTAGCTCTTGGAAGCTGACGGTTAAACTATAACTTTATAGTCGTTAATTTGTAGGGGTCGTATTTTTTTGTACTAAGAAGTGCACAAAACTGATAATGACTATTTATTAAGGTATCTATCGTAACATTGTAGAACTACTATTAGGTCTACCCAGTCTGGGTCTGGGTACTAGGTCGTACCCAGACAAGTAAACATTCCAAATGAACAGGTGAGCACGCACACATGCCTGCGAGTGACGCTTCCAGTTTTCCACGTGACTGGCAGACGAGTTTCATCTCTGTGTTGTGTCGTATAACAAACCATTATTCTCCTAGACTTCCTGGGAGCCTGGTACTAATGGACTCTTACACATTTCGTTTGCGGAATCTTGCCGATCGATGGCCATCATCACCACCCAGAAGACGTCCACTGCTGAACATATGCCTCCCCCTTTAACCTCCACACTGAACGACAGCCTGCCTTTTGCATCCACTGGATGCCCGCGACTCTCACAATGTCGTCGGTCCATCTAGTGGGAGGCCTCCCTACTCTGCGTCTTCCGGTTCGTGGTCTCCACTCCAGAACCTTTCTTCCCCATCCGTTATCGGTTCTTCGAGCGATGTGGCCTGCCCATTGCCACTTCAGCTTAACTAAAAAAAATATTATTAAAAATTACTTATTATTAATTTATTAAGTAACTTTCAACTAATCCGGATGTTTTTAATAAAAAAGAGTAACAAACAGGCGTGGTGTCCGACTGATGGTAAGCGGTAATCGCCATGGACGTCTACACTACTAGCGGTGTTGGTAATGCTTTGTCAGCTCGAAAAGTTTGAAGACGCCCATTTTAAAACTCACCGCGGGGAAAGGATTACCACACGTTTCAAAACTAAGGAAGAACCGGTTAGTAAGGACATTTTAAGTGCAATATGAAAAAAATACGTTACTTTTCGCTGACGAGAAATTAAATTCCACGTGCGATAACGAGACATTTCATAGTTAATCTAATAAACATATATTATGTTGTTTGAACCTGCCTAAACAAGACCATTCAGTGCATCACAAAATAGCTTGAAACTAACATTTTTATAAATCACATGTCAACTTTATAACTATAGTTTCTATCTATCTATGTCAGGAGTCTATGTCATGATCAAATATACGCATTTGCAATCTGGTAATATTTTGTGTTTTAAATGCTTATAATGAAAAAAGCAATAGGGTTTTCATATGTTTTGATTTGGAAATAAACAGTAAAATTATATTTACCTCATGCTTACCTCGAAATTAATATTGACACAAATAAAAACAATAGTCTACAATGCTATTAGACAACCAGAATACCGGTCGGGAGCTCGACTTTGCCGATATACATAATACCAACGTGAGAGTAACCCGTTTCTTGTCAGAGTTCACAACTACATATTTACAATGGTCACAAGCATTGCATAGGTTTTTTTTTATTTATTTTTTGTGAAGACCACATTTTTTTTGTATAATTCCTTTCCGTGCACGGTAGCCTGTAAGAGATCGCTTTAAGCGATAAGGCCGCCTGTTATAAGCTTAGATAATATTTTCATTCTAATGTTTATATTATTCTTATTTTGTGGTATTCAAATAAAGAGTCATTGTATTGTATTGTATTGTATTGTCATGGTCGTAGTTGGCCACAAAATAAACTTCGTTTCTTTCTTTTTGTCTTTCTTTTATTCTTTTTTTCTTTCAATGTTGATTGATTTCCTCTATCGCGTTAGAGCCATCATATAATCATATAAAGATCATAAAGATCATCATGTAAAGATCATATAATCATATAAAGATCATAAAGATCATCATGTAAAGATCATATAATCATACAAAGATCATAAAGATCATCATGTAAAGATCATATAATCATATAAAGATAATAAAGATCATCATGTAAGGATCATATAATCATATAAAGATCATAAAGATCATCATGTAAAGATCATAGAGCCAGTAAAAATTGACACCATCGATAGTGTAGTACAAATTTATGTGCTATATTGCACTGATTTCACCATTATTATTATTTTCCCGAGCGGAGCATTAAATAACAAAAAAGAAGCAGATTTTCTACTTTCTACGCATTTTAATTAGAATCCGTGCACCATAAAAGTCTTCATACGTGTTAAAAGTTTCCACAAAAACCGTGTATCCGTTCCAAGCACTTACGGCTATTTAAAATGTTCACCGTATATATTTAACATATACAATAGAAATTTTGCTATCTGGGATCGTATTTTTAATCGTAAATTTCTCGTTTCTAACAATTAAAAACAAACCCTGGACGACATTAATTTCTACAATTATTATTACGTATTGTTTTATTTTATAGGTATTATTCTAATATTTCATTATTAGAATAATACCTACGAAATAGTTTGATAGAAATTTAAATATGTTAAAATTTCTGTGTGCTGACTAGGCAAGAATATTGACTATAATAATTATGTATGCTATTATGTTTATACAAATAGCATAAATATCATTATAACGTACTACACTTGGCCGCCAAGTCGCCTGATGTTAAGCGATGATGCGGCCTACGATGGAGCACGCTTGCCTAGAAGAAACCTATTCACTCTCGACTTGAAGACACCCTGACTACCCCTTCATTCAAAGGTTTTCTTTACCTAGTCTGTGCCTTCAGTGGCCTACAACCTACAGCGCAGGGCGTTCTTCTTCATCGTTGGTCTGTAAATGGTCCTTATAACTATAATAAACATGACGTCATCTGATATTTAGAATCCAGGTTCAGATACCTCTTATGATTTCCTGGGAGCCTAGTACAACGACGCTCGCTGAGTTCACACATCGTGGGTGTTGTTGCGGAGCAATGTTCGTTTCATACACATCAAGGTCACATCTAGAGCCTCTCTTTCGCACTTGTAAAGGTTGCATCTATCGAACCTATCAAGGCCATTCTCACATACCTCGCGCCTCTCTTTCCCACTTGTAAGGCATTTGTGAGCCCTACTGTGTCTAGACGTGGCTATGTGAAACTTTCTTTTTTCTTCTGTTGCATTCGAAGAAAATCAGCGTGTAGGTAAAGATGTCAACTTTGAAAGCGGGAAGCGTTTGTGGGTTGGTTCGCGAGAAACGATGTAAAGATCGTTTATAGACTTTCATAGAAAAACAGCACGGACATCTTTCATAAATTTTTAACTGACTTCCAAAAAGAGGCGGTTATGTATGTTTGTTACGCGATTACTCCGTCAATTTAGAATTGTTTTTGATGATTCTTTTTTTGGTTGGTAGGTCTTATCTCATAGGTGGTGCCATAAATTTTTTAGCGACATTGATTCAGCGCTTTTTGAAAAATCTACAAAAACATGACAATAAGTGACAATAAGTTACGAATTCAATGTACAATGTAAACATTGACAGTGCCATCAACTTAGATGTTAAGGTGGGCAAAATTGGAACTACAGTTATTTCTTGGTGAATTTCATACTTTGTTCTCCACTAGCGACGCTGTCAACTGAACAGCAAACATAGAGGAACTGTTCCTACAACAGAACTTCAAAAAAAACAAAGAAGCCTGGGCCCTATTGTTTTTCATTAAATTTTTCATGACCATGGATACACAGTATTTCAGTCGTAATATTAAACAATATTTTCTACTTTTTAGTGTCAGTTTGTAAATGTAGATATAGCGTAGAGGTATAGTCATGAAGTCGGTTATTTTTTTTCTAAAAATTCCAATTATTCATAAGTTGATTTTGCTAAAAATAATTTTATTATCTATTTCAATATAATCGCGGTAAACGTGAAACGGCCGCGGAACATTTTGTGTCCATAACGGATTCCTATAAAATGGTATTACAGTTATTATCACGATTTCGCCATTGTGCCCGTAAAATGGGATGTTAAAACAGTTTCCGCGGGTTTCATTGGTGTTGTAAAATTGTTTTAAAATCATGTGATGGCTACATTAAGTAATTGAAGAACGTTATATCTTTAGCTGATATATATTATGTAGAAGACTCAACGTCTTTGTTTCGCTTTAGCACACAGAAAAGACAAGTCAATTGAACGGAAATGAGAAGGAAAATCTGTCGCCAGGCATTATGACAGAACCTTAATTGAACATTATTATTTAGATCAACCCGTCGAACTCCGCATAGAAAGAACTTGGACCTTAAGTACCTTTTTGGGTTAGGTCTCAAAGTTCTTTGTCCGCATCACAGATGCTAACTGATTTCGAATGACTGACGTTTCGTTTATATGGATGCAACTGAAAAAAAAAAGTAATCTTTCTGTTCCTGTTTTAAGCAATTCTGTTTAGGTGATGCAAACAGTTGCGCGTACGCAAACCGTATCTCAGCGCGTTAAGATTCACGTTCGTGTGATTTTCCGCACTGTGCTGTTTCGAGGCCGTAAGGCTGATTCGCTGACCCAAACACCACTCCCGGTCAACAATGGTGCGCAACATATCCAATGAAAAAATTAAAAATATTTTTATTTGCATAAACATAGGAAAGGTTCTGAAGTGGAGACCACGAACCGGAAGACGCAGCGTAGGAAGGCCTCCCACTAGATGGACCGACGACATTGTGAGAGTCGCGGGCATCCAGTGGATGCAAAAGGCAGGCTGTCGTTCAGTGTGGAGGTTAAAGGGGGAGGCCTATGTTCAGCAGTGGACGTCTTCTGGCTGATGATGATGATGATGAAACATAGGCCTACATACTTGTTTATAAAATAAAAATACACACTGGCTTATGTCTATGAAGGAGAAATACTAAATATTTATACAGCTATTCCTGCACTAGGCTAGGCCTGTATCGCAGGAAACTGATACGGTTTATCCAACTCAACATTTTGTTAGGTTCTAGTTAGCATAATATTTTGCTCATGTTATAAAGAAGGTAGTTTTAAACAAAGGTGCTCATTTAAAACCAGTGATAAGTATAAATATGTTTACATATATATATTACTAATTGGTTAATATATTTAGTTATTTTATGTATGTATTACTTTTTTTTATAGTAGATAGGCTTGCGTTTGGCCGCCATCTCGATGCGGTCTACGATGGAGCACGCTTGCCTAGAAGAAACCGATTCACTCTCGACTTGAAGACACCCAGATTGTAACTGACGGGGAAAACACATTCAGGCAGCGAATTCCACAGACTAGCAGTTCGCATGAATGTGGAATCATAGCGCTTCGTACGGGTTCTCGGAATATCAACCATAAAACGATGTCGATTTTTTGTGCCCGTCCTGGCGGTCCGATAGAAAAAAGGGCAGGAAGGAATTAGTTGATTGAATCAGGCGTTACTTTGCGGAAGTCCATTTTTAATTTTTATATATGTCGAATCTCTAGTGCAACTCCAATAGTTTAACCAAAATCCTTATTGTACTCGAGGCGGCGTGGGGGCGGAGTTGCACTAGAGATTCGACATATATAAAAATTAAGGTAGGAATTAAATCATGCAGATCTGATGCACACTCTCCGAAATGTATCCGATAAAAAACCGATAGACTAGCAACTTTACGCCGATGCTCGAGACTAAGAAGCTACTACTATAACGAATAAATATAATATAATACATTACAATATAATATAATTCATTCATCATCATTATCAGCCTGTATCAACCCACTGCTGGGTATAGGCCTCCTCTCCCTTGCGCCACTGATCCCTGTCTCGGGCTAATCTCATCCACGTATGACCTGCGATGGGCCTGATGTCATCGACCCATCGGGCTGGTTGTCTGCCTACGGAACGCTTATCCGCTATTGGTAACCACTCTGTCAGGGCTCTACTCCACCTGCCATCACCACGCCATCACCAATATAATTACGAACATACAATGACGAACAATATGAAAGAGGCGGTAGCGAGGGTGGCGTACCAAAGAACGACCATCTGATAAAATCTATGCACGTCTCTCTCATGGTACACATCCGCCCGCGTCGTTCACCAGCCGCAAGGTTCAAATGTTCTCAGTTGTCTAGTAAGCAAACACCGCGGGTCGGCGGCGCGGGCGCGGGCGGTGAAAGCAGGACCGTCTGACACTTTCACTCAGTCAGCCTTGGATTACGACGTCGCGTTACGTTACCAGTTACCACGTGCTTATGTATTCCGATTCATGTTTCGTAACAAACGATATTTGGGGAATGAGTTCGTGGAACTGAAGATATGCGTTCACAACTTCATGTCTCTGTACTGTTGATAATGATAATTTTATTCATAATAATAATTACATGTCAAACATTTCAAAAATAAACCATAAACTAATCATATTATTAAAAATAAATTTAAAAAAAAACAATGATGAAAAAAATGATGATGATGAATGTATGATGTTGTATGGGGGAGGTAATATCGTCGTTTCTAGATAACATTGGAAGCCTTATTCCTTAACCCTACACTGCATGATTTTTTATTTTTCTTCAAAATAAATTTTATTTGTGCTTATTTATGATCTAGATTGCGGGAAAAATAATAAAATAAATCATGAATAAAACAAATTGGTAGAATCCATTTTTTTTATTCTGTTCCAAATGTGGTACAACATGCAATAGGGTAGATACTTTATTTGTTTATTAACTATAGATGTCATTTTCTAAAACTTATTATTTTTGTTCAAACAAAGTTTGACAGTAGCACTGACGTTTCAGTTTTCACACAAGAAAATGCCATCATGCCTCTTATATCGCGAGGAGGAAGGATCACCACGTTTGACCCCTTTTTTTTTCTTCTCAAGCTGGCCATCATTTGCAGAAGATGGTTGACTTCTTTTCTTACTCATGTATGGACTACACATGCTGAGACTTTTTCCCACTTCAAATTTGAACTGTTTCGACTTCAGCGGCTGTAGTTTTTGTTGCAGCTCCCCCTCTTCTTCCACCTACTATTTATTTATGGTGGCTATGTCAAGGAAATGGTAAAATAGCCTCAAATAACATTTCTTTGTCCTCTTACCGTCCTCTAGCGTCGTCCTCTAGGAACGAATTTTACACCCCCCCCCCTAGGGGGGGCCCTATGTGTTGATTGTAGTTGCGTACAATTTGAGGACAATCTACTTCCATATCAATTTCCATATATCTTTTTTGTTTCTTGCAAAACCTATTGAGTTGGTTGTTTTTTAACGAAAGATGACGACAAAACAACCAGTTTGTTGTCGTACCACATCACCCTCACGATTGAAGTTTATCTACATTAGCTACTCATTCCTCTGAATATACTCTTTCCTCTTTTTTAGTTTTCATATCCTTCAATGATGGGATTTGTAAAGATTTACCTAATCGTCCTTTATTCACGGTCTACATACGAGCTTATACCAGTTTATACCTTTCTTGGCCAGGTGGGATAATCAATTCCTGTTTTTCCTCTTGGTGACGGATGAAGGATATCTGGGTACAGTTCCCTTCGTTGCAGTGGAGGTAGCAAATCAAATCCTCGACTGACATGCTCGTAAAATTGTGGATCCAGATGTACTCGGAATTTCAGCGTCTGGATCACCAGGGTTTGATGTTTGCTGCTGCATATTAGCATCAATTATGACAGTACTTGCAACAATGTCATCATGGGACTCCAATAACAATGGAAGAAGTTCATACCTGGTAGGTGAAATAGATTCATCTGACTCGCTAAACGTCTCACAAAGTTGGCTGACTGTAGTTCGGATTTTGGTCATGTCATCACCACTTTCAGCGCCTGATGAGCCTTGGTTATCTTCAATTTCTAATGGTATGGACAAATACACTTCTATTTGAGCGTAGGATAAAATTTTCTTTCGCATTATCTGAAATAAAAACAACATTTGTTATTAGCAAACATACCTCAAATAAAAGCATCAGTGCATGAAGTGACATATCTGGAACAATTGAAAATTATAACTTTTGGGTATCAAATCACTATTTAATAAAAAAAATATACTCACATATCTTCAGTACACAGTTTTTCTGGTATAAAAACATTTTTTTCACAGCAAAACTATGTCAAATAATATTTTTTGAGAAATTTCCAAGTAGCATAAACGCACGGTGCACGGCGACGACATTTTTTTTAATCAAATTAATTGCTGAGTGAGACGACGCAGACATCTAGCAGCAAATTTTTGCATTAATGGGTTGGTATGGATGTTGAGACTTCCTTTACACGAACATAGATGTCTCTGCTTGTTTCTAATAAAAAATATGATCAATTTTATTGGTTGTCCCATTTATGGCACTGAATGCAGTGTAGGGTTAAACAGATTATTGATAATTTGCTAACAATATCTTTGCAGGCTCTTTTGTCATACATAAATACTTTTGTTCCATAACTTTTTATAAACAAAAGAGACGTTTAGATATTTTTTTTTATAGGCTCTTTTCTGTGTTTGTAGGTACAAGCACAGAAAAGAGAAGTAAATAGAACGGAAATGAGAAGTAAAATCTGTTACCAGGCATTATGAATGAACCTTGATTGAATATTCTTACTTAGATCAACGCGTCGAACTCCGCATCACAGTTGCTAGCTGATTTCGAATGACTGACGTTTCGTTTATATGGGTGCAACTGGCAACAACAATTTCTTTAAAAAATGCCTTGACAGCCGTTCTAATATAAACAAAAAAATATATTTTCTGTTGCTATAAGAGATCCTTAGCTTCATCTTCTGCGTATTTTCGGTGTGTAATAAAGAAATATTGTATTGTATTGTATTGTATACGTTCTTAAAAACAAAATTCAAACATTCAAATAAAATTATAACATTTGTAGGATTACATTTTATTTAAAAGGATATATGTTCAGATTGGTCCCATAGAAATTTCATCAAAATCGATTAAGTAGTTTAGTGTCTAAATCAAAATAATTGGAAAAATATGTCATCCAAGTGTACGAATATACGTTTTACTCACTAATATACGTAAACCTAAAAATTCGCCATTAATTATATTGAGGTTTTAAAGTTTACCCGTTACAAATAAAGTCCTGCTATTTTTTTGTAGTACCAATCAAATTAAACTAAACTAAAGAAACTAAATAAAAATATATTAAACTGCCTACTGCTACCCCTCGTTTTACTTATTTTGCAGTCAATTTAGGGTTCCATGCCTCAAAAAGAAAAAACGGAACCCTTATATAGGATCACTTTGTTATCCGTCTGTCCGTTTGTTCGTCTGTCAAGACCCTTTCCTGGTTTTTATTTATTTATTTATCTTGCAAACATTTCAACATTATTTCCCGTCTGTGATGACCACCCTGGAGCTGGTGATCTCAAGATTCAGAATCAGAAGAATCAAACTCTGATTCAGATTGAGAAAAATCAGTGTTTGTGTACTTGGCCATTATCTGGGTTCATCATCATCATCATCATCATCAGCCAGAAGACGTCCTCTGCTGAACATAGGCCTCCCCCTTTAACCTCCACACTGAACGACAGCCTGCCTTTTGCATCCACTGGATGCCCGCGACTCTCACAATGTCGTCGGTCCATCTAGTGGGAGGCCTCCCTAAGCTGCGTCTTCCGGTTCGTGGTCTCCACTCCAGAACCTTTCTTCCCCATCGGTTATCGGTTCTTCGAGCGATGTGGCCTGCCCATTGCCACTTCAACTTGCAAATTTTAACAGCTATGTCGGTGACTCTGGTTCTTTGGCGAATATCCACGTTTCGGATTTTATCGCGCAAAGAAACTCCGAGCATAGCTCTCTCCATTGCCCGCTGTGTGACTCTGAGTTTTTCCAAAAGGCCAACAGTTAAGGACCACGTCTCAGTACCATATGTCATCACTGGCAACACACACTGGTCAAAGACCTTCGTCTTGAGGCACTGTGGTTATCTGGGTTGTGGCCACTATATTCTGGGACTAGTGTATGCTACTTTTCAAACCTAATTACCCCAGACAAAGGAATGTTTCGGAGCTGAGTTATCTAAACGCGAGTCCGCGCGAGTTCTGACGGATCGTTCATAATAAATTCGCGCGGTATTCGGAGCAATTTGTACGCAACATTAAATTTTCAATGGATTCCTTTTCTAGTGAAAAATGGCCGCGAGATTTTCGGTGTGAGATTGACTTTTGTTTACGTGAATAATTGTGCGGAAGGTGAAGCGGCCATTTCCGTTCTATTTCACATTCTGAATAAGAATCGTTGCTCATTTTGTTGTTGAGTTGGGAGACGTTGATCTCGAAAGCGGTCTCTTTTTTACCTGAGTATTTCGTAAAATAATCGCGCGTAACGAATAATTAATTCAATAGGCTATCGTACTAGGGTAGATTTGTTAAAAATAACAGGTTCAGATAAATTTAAACTACCTCTAGAAACTTTACCTTTAAAATTTAACGAGGAAGCGGCGGCTTCCTTGATTTCGGTGAGATAATCTGGGCCTTTTGAAAGCCAAAGTGAATAGATATCTTTTAAGTCCGCGCGCTTCATTTTCGACTACATCGTCGTTTGCCAAAAAGCCAAGGCGTGGTCAAATGCGGGCTTATTAGCGATATTTAAATACTTTTACTGAAGATTTTTTTATTAGCTAATAAAGTCCGATACAAGTTTTATAAGTTATTAGCCGGATAAGGAAATGATGCTCCGTCCCTTTCCCGCGAAGCGGGTGTCAGTATGGAATTTAAATGGCGTACTAACAAGCGACGTCATTTTTGAGTATAATTATGTGCGATTTATGTCTAGCAAGACATTAAAATGCTTAATTTTGAACACATTTAAATTTGATTTTCAGTGGTCGGTTCTATTTATGGTCATTTTTTTAATAAGACAATAAAAAATAATCAGACTGTTACTTAGTCTATGTTGGCTTAGATTATTTTTGACTGGAAAACCAAAAAACTTGCAATTTTACTAAAGCAGCGCGGGCGAGGACTCGTGACATAGCTAGTAGATTAATAATAATATAGCACATCGTCAAGGCCTATGATTAAAGGCTTTCATGTGGAATCCATTATGAAGGTTATTCGCTTCACTGCTTTCTAGGTTCTAGGTACCTACTTTGCGTGTAAAATTAAACATGATTTCTGAAATTACCTACAATTTCTGTTTGTTTTATGTTACGGTGCCTCCATTTGTACTGTTTTTGCAAAACCATCAACCTATATGAAATTCCCAACAATAAACAGGTTTAGATGGAACGTGATACTAAGCCGACAGGAGGTCATTGCAATCTTTATTTTGAACAAGTTTTATAATGGGACAAACACAAAATCGCTAGCAAAATTTATCACCAAGAACAAATTTCGTTTAGTGTTATCATCGTCAACCATTTTCCATCCATGGCTTGGTATAAGATCTCCTTTTCAGTGTGTTATCTTTCCCGGTCCTTTGCCAATCTCGTCCACTGCTTTCCTGTCGCTTTAGCGATGTTCTCCGACCAGCAAGCTGGTGGTCTGCCGGGTGGTTGCTTCCCATTTCACGGGCACCTAAGTGACTGATTTGGCTTTGGTCTTTCTGACTATGACATTTTTTTATGGTGTGATTTTTTTTTCGCGTTTTTAGGGTCGTCTTGTAACAGTTGTTCATAATGATTCATACCGTGACCTTTAAGTATTCATTCCGTAGGGCAATGTAAACTCAAAGCGTGACCTCCTTTTGGCTTAGTACCGGCGTTCTTTGTAAAGCTGCATAAATTTAAACTAATTAGTTCACTAAAGTTATATGATTATTTAAGCGAGCGCGAGGCAGCCGCAACGACATCCTACAAATGATTGTTGGCCGGATGGATTGCCCCATCCAAAACAAGTGGATGTGCATCTTAATGGGCGAAAAGCTTTAAATATATTATTAAATTTATTGATTGTGTGTTTTG
Organism: Agriopis marginaria; assembly: GCA_932305915.1. Classification (NCBI taxonomy): domain Eukaryota; kingdom Metazoa; phylum Arthropoda; class Insecta; order Lepidoptera; family Geometridae; genus Agriopis; species Agriopis marginaria. Next base: position 648,650 of record OW029923.1, read on the forward strand.
TAAAATAATTTTAATTGTAGTTGTCATTTTGTTTTTATGTATTGCTAATATTTCGACATTTTTTATTTTTCTCTTTTAATATTGTTTCAATTTTGTGTATATGGATATTTTTCTGAAATAAAATAATAATAATAATTTACGGGATATTTACCGTGGTGAGGTTGTGGAATGATCATCAACTTTAGTGGACAACCGTGATAGCATAAACAGTGTTTTAATTAGTTTACATAAGAAAAAACAATTAAAACAGAATGAATACCATAAAAATCTTATTAAGTACTTCGGAGCGGTCCTCCTCTTAAATTAGAAATTTTATTTTATTGGACACATTCTTATTTAATTACCAATGAAATTACTTATTACCTATCTATACTAAATTAAGGGACGCCATTTGATGATTTTTTTTTTTAATTTTTTTTTACGCTGATAAGTCCGCGTTTGACCACCAACTCGCCTGTTGGTAAGCGACGATGTGGTCGAAGATGAAGCACGCAGACTTAGAAGATATCTATTCACTCTGGCCTTGAAAAGGCCCAGGTTATATAAGGACCTAAACCAAATAATAAACGTATTTAAATGAAGGACGGTGTCTCTATTTCAGGGCCAGGGAACAAGACCAGAAGGAACCAGGCCAGGCCCAAACATACCTATATTGAAAGTGAACAATTTACCCGACTACTTACGGCAAAGGGATAATAGCCCAGTCAGATTAGGATTAGACCCGGAAAAAATTTAAGTATCAATTTTTATTCGGAATTCGTTTTTTCACTTGTAGTCTAAACGTTGTTTTGCGTGGTAAGTACTCGATCTGTTGCGTTATCCGCCATCTTGATTTTAAGGGTAAAATTTTGTTTATTGAATAACTCGTTTTTATTTTCAATTTTAAATGAAAAATCAAACAAAAATTCACCCCCTCTTTTGGGGTATAAATCGGAATCGATCCTAGGAAAAAAATGATTAGAACCAAAATATTAGAAAATTTAATTCTAAACAAGTTTTGTCAACACCATATTTCGTGTGAAATTGAAAAAAAGACGAGTCATTAAATAAACAAAAATTAACCCTTATAATCAAGATGGTGGATGACGCAACGGATCGAGTACCACGCAAAACAAAATTTAGACTGCCAGTGAAAAAACGAAGTCCGAAGGAAAATTGTTAAATTTTTTTTTGTTATACTTCTTATGCGACTTGCAACAAGGTTGCGTTAAACGTTTAACGCTACCATGGAGGGGGAATTTATCTCTCTCGTATGGTTGCGAAATGCGTATCCTTTTTTTGCGTTGCGACTAGCAGACCCGGTAGTTAATGGTGTCGCTAATGGATTGAGAAGCCTAAGGAGCTAAGTTAGAATTTCGAGAAAAGCAGAAATTGATGATATTTTTGCCCTAGTTATAATTTTAGGGTTCCTTGTTGAAGTATAACTTCTTCCGCGCGGAGGGACTCCACGTACTATTTTTTTTTCTAGGTTTTGCCCCTTTTTGAGCTAATTCGACTGCACTAAAATGATTTATAATTATACTGGTTATGATAGATTTTGTTTTGCAGGCGTCAAAATACCTACCTAGTGCTCATAATAAATTTATCTTAAATACAAACCGCGGGAAAGCCTAAAAGCTATAATAAGGAAACGTTTCTGCATAATAAATTCCGATGAATCCGCATTTAGAACTAAATCATTTTTTTTTGTCATCGTGGCCCACGGCCCCAGACATATCAAACCAGGCAACTTGACCTTCTGTTCTTCCAAAAGCAAACATTATTAAACTGTTATTCATCGATGTATCATCAAGAATTAATAAAAACCTTATGTTAATACATGAATCATGTTTTTGTGGTATTTTTGGCCCGCGGGCCCAACCATACATAATCAGGCTGCACACTTTGGTATCGTCAAAATTTTTAGGGTTCCGCACCTCAAAAGGAAAAAACGGAACCCTTATAAGATCACTTTGTTGTCCGTCTGTCTGTCTGTCGTGACCCTTTTTCTCAAAAACGCGTAGAGATATTAAGTTGAAATTAATATCAAATACTCAAATCTGCGGTTACTTTCAGCTGTGAAAAAATAAAACTTGTAAGTTTACGCGATCAAAAGATATAAGCGTTTATGTAGCATATTTTACGATTTCAGAAGGAAATCAAAACCTATAGGGTACTTCCCGTTGACTTAGAATCATGAAATTTGGCAAGAGGCAAGGTCTCACAGAACATATAAAGGAATAAATCCGAAAGTTACAAATTTGAAGTTATACATTATGTAGTTAGAATGTATGGAAAAACCTTATTGTCCACTACAAAGCTAAGTTTGTCTTTTAATATTTCAACTTTTTTGTTGTTTTTTTTTTTTGTTTGGGCTCCCTCTTTCAGGATTCCATCTAACGGAACCCTCAGAGCGCGAGTCCTACACATACTTGTCCGTTTTTTTTTGTAATACCTGGGCCTGGATTGATGGAATAATACCATTTGTTACCAATTACCATTTTTTACATTTGCTCAACAATACGTCAAAACGGGCTAATATTTTGTTTACGACTGCACTGAATCAAGTTAAAAAATATGCGCATTGAACAAGTAATTATCTAGGACAAACATTTGTGTGATGAACATTTGTGTTTGTTCTATGTCTGGGTGTTAATATCTATTTAAGTATGTATTTAAAAATATATATGTACGTATATCAGTTTCTGGCAGCCATATCACAAGCTTTGCTTAGTTTGGGGTCAGATGACCGTGTGTGCAAAAATGTCCCAGATATTTATTTATTATTATTTTATTTAATTCATTAAGTAGCGCTTAAAACTCAATTATACGTAAATATCACGTATAAGTTTTGATACTTTTGTTTAGCTAATTCATTAGACTTGGCAAAACGTTCACGCTCTGATATGAAAATACTCAAGGCAAGGTTGTATCTCAAGACATGTCGTCAGGGCCATCCTGATCATCATTCTGACACCAATTGTAATTTACATTCCATCTGTACTCTTATAGGCATGTACCTTTACCTCTTGTCACCCTGTCACACCAACAATTAGCACTATACTGAGCAGATAGTATAAGCAGTTCAGAAATTAGTTATTGTGAAAAGGGCCGAAGGTTCAAGACGAGTATGCAGATTTTACAAAGATTATTCGACCTTTAGATGTACAGGAAGACCTTTCGATAAGACCACCCATATCATTTTAATGGCCATAATATTATCATGGATATTATGAGGCCGTGTATTCTTGGTTAACATTTAAATAAAAATTAGTATTAATTAAAAAAGAAACGTAAGATATTCTGGATTTAGTGCTAAGATATTTTCAATGGAGATTACATTACAAATTTGAGATTTTATTGGTTCCAGCTCAGTATCTCTTTCGATAGATCTTGAGACGAATAGGCATGATGACAAATATTTATTTATTCCAAATAATCGGCTTAGCAATTAATATAACTAAATACATTACACATACTGAAAAAATAATTTTAATTGACTGATAAATCTCTATGATATGAGTGTTTAAAGTTTTAGGTGGGGATAGAGAGGGGATGCTCTATCCCTTTCTCGCAAAGCGTGAATTAGTATAGCATTTGTATGGCGCTCCTGAGCCGTGACGTCACGGCTCAGTATAGTGCGCTCTCTGTCTAGCATGAAATTAAAATGCTTATATCTTATTTATTTTTGAACAAATTTTAATTTTGTTTTCGTTGATGTGTTCTATTTATGATCAGCTTTTTTATGAGATAATAAAAAAATATTAGTCATCATGCCTAGCAGCATACAAAAGATAATCTACTGCTATGGTAGCTGTTGGGTTTTCGTATTATAGGAAAAGTTTATTACTGAACACATGAACTTTTATATTTACTCGTATACTTCATAAGGACCGGACCAATGGAACTTTTTCTATGGCACCGACATATTATTTACTTTTGATATCAGTGGGCGTCTCAAAATGATGTTGCTAACTGCCTTAACTATTAATGATTCATATGACAATTTCTTTGTTTATTCAATAAAAATCACAAGTAAAATAAAAACTATCTTAAATTTTAATTTATAACTAAAACTAATCTAAAACTAAAATTAATCTAAAACTAAAACTAATCTAACAATCCGCTACCGGTGGGCAGCGTGCCCAAAATGCTGGCAGCATTGCCACGTTGTATGGCAATGCTTATTCTTTGGGCAAAATAAAGGCCAGCATTTTGGTCACGAGTAGCTTCGACCAGTCGCCCTGATAGGTTAACTATTATGTACAATGTTTTTTTTGACTGGCTAGACGTTTGACCACAGTTCACTTGAAGTTTAGGCTCGGTGTGGTCAAAGATGGTAAACACACCTATCCTGAAATGGGAACCGGATTTCAACACACCGGTCAGAACATACTATAACTTGAAGGTGATAGCTAGCCAGGCAGGCATTAGATACTGCCAGCACCATGTATATTTACCACCTTACGATGTTTTTCTTCCCAGCCAGATCAAGCTTATTGTTGGGATTGGAGTCACACCCTGCTGATTGGAATTCAGACGCTCTGATAGGTTTTAATTTAACTAATACAAAGCCAACAGAAGTTTAATAATGGAAATGCGTGCGTTCGATCACAAAACTGTTGATCTTTCTTTGAAATGACATTAAAGAGATAATGTTTCTCAATAAGAATGTTATGTCTCTCGAAAATATTTTATTAAAAAAATTCAAGAACCAATGTTACTGTTTAGACAATAACAAGACTTCATGTTTATCATAAAGCTTTTCAGTGTTTCTTGGTATTTGAGATTTGAAATCTTACTCACACCAACATTTCATCGTTTTAGATGTCTGTATTTCATTTCTAATAAATAAACTTCCATTTTGCTGTCATTGAACTCTGAGTTCAACAAAGAGTGTTTCATTTTCATTTTCAAAAATCTTTCAGAGCGCCTGGTTAATGCGACGCGTGACCAAAATGCTGGCGTGTTTCTGGCTCAACGCATAAGCATTGCCATTCAACGTGGTAATGCCGCCAGCATGCTGGGTACGCTGCCAACTGGTAGTGGGCTTGAGCATTTGGATTGTCTTTAGACCTTCAACGGTCTATGGGCAGTCTAACTGTATTTGTAGTTTTAGCTTGTATTTTGTTTAGTTAATAAAGGCGCTAGCCCAGGAAAAAAACAAAGAGTGTAGTAAAAACGATTGTTGCAATACCATCTATTGTAACGTAAGTAACTAATAATAATGAGTAAAATCCTACTAATATTATAAACGCGAAAGTTTGTATGTATGGATGTATAGATGTATGGATGTTTGTTCCTCTCACTGAGCTCAGTCAGCAATTCTCTGCATCCAGTTTGTATCTGCCATTTTACTCAGGTCATCACTGCACCTGACCGGAGAGTGTCCTACACTACGGTTGCCTAAACTTGGTCTCTTCTTTAGAACTCGCCTACCTCGTCGGTTATTGGTTCTTTTGGTGGCCGGCTCCAGGCCATCATTCTAAGATTGTTTTAGTCCACCAGCCGTTTATCTTTTAGTCTTGCAGTGTCCTGCCCGCCTCCACTTGAGCTCCGTAATCTTTCGTCCGACATCAAACACGCGTGGTATCTTTATTATGAACTTTGCTTTCACGTCTTTACCTAAACTATGAAGGTGATTGTCCGCCCGTTCAATCTCTCCTACGTAGAGAATCATCTCTATTGTTCACGCCTCCGCTAAGATTTTTTGCCAGGCACAATTTGAAAGTAAATTATTGTTATTGTAATGTTGTTCATAATACTTGTTATGCAAGATGGACATAATTATGCCGTCATCAGCTTGACGTATGATGGACAGCCATAAATAATGTCTGCAAACATAATATCGTGCACTAATTCTAGAAGCCAAAAGATCATCATACATTATACACTGTATGCTTGTATATATGTGTCGATAGCCCGTTGGTCCAGTTGGTAGTGAACCTGCCTTCTGAGCTTAGGGGCGTGGGTTCGATTCCCACCTAGGACAAACATTTGTGTGATGAACATTTGTGTTTGTTCTATGTCTGGGTGTTAATATCTATTTAAGTATGTATTTAAACCTATATATGTATGTATATCAGTCTCTGGCAGCCATATCACAAGCTTTGCTTAGTTTGGGGTCAGATGACCGTGTGTGCAAAAATGTCCCGAATATTTATTTATTTATTTACATGTAAATTCATATTTTCAGCCTACATGCTAAACCAATTTTGATAAATGAGGTGTCGATAGATTTGTGTAGTTTTAGGAATACGTCATTATAAATATAAGATGGCGACTTGTAAGAAGATGATGGAAAATAAAAATGTATTACATCCCCGCACGGTGACGTGTCATTGCATAGGTTTGTTTGTTACATTTGTTTTATATACATCTGTAGATAAAACAAATTAGATGCCTTATTTTATAGCGAATACGTCCGCGTTTGACCTCCAACTAGCCTAAATAAACCGGCCAAGTGCGAGTCGGACTCGCGCACTGAGGGTTCCGTACCTATTGACAATGACATTAGCTTGAGAAATGTTATCTCAAGCCAATGTAATTTTCATACAATTTCATCTTTCCGTAGGCGTGAACGCTAACAGAAGTGGGTCTTGTCTAACCCCCCTGGAGTGAACCATAAAAAAGTTTTCTATCTGTCTATATTAATGTAATATTTTTGTTTCGTTCCAGGATCATCTCAAGGGCCGCCAGGGTTCCACCTGCCCGCGTTGATGCACGTGAAACGGAACTGGTACGTCATGTCGACGGAACCCAACGGCACGTTCGTCACAAAGGCGTACAGGGAACGGACGGGGACAGAACGAGTCACATTTGGCCTGGAGACCTCAGGGCCTCCTGTTCCTTTTCAAATCGACCCTGTCACTGGAGTTGTAACAGTGAATGACACTCTCACTGATAAGGTAAGGTAGTTCTTTAATAACTCGTAACATAAATAAAATGTGTGAAAACCACGTCAGTCTCAATAATAAAACTATGTAACATTTAAAACTTTAAAACTGTTTTTTATGGTTCCATACCCAAAGGGTAAAAACGGGACCCTATTACGAAGCCCACATTGTCTGTCTGTCCTACCTATTAATGGCTGTATCTTTTGAACCGTAATAGATGGCCAGTTGAAATTTTCACAGAATATGTAACGTTACGGCGGATTTACTATCAAATAATAAAAAAGTCAAAAAATAAAAACGAAAGGGGGTAAAAACGAAACCCCATACAACAACCGTATATTAGTAACCGTGTATTAGCTCTAATGTAAAAACAATAATACGTACAAGCGTCAAACTTGACATGATTATAGTACACACTCTAAAGTATAACAACAAATAATAAATAATGGCCAAGTTCGAGTCGTTGACACGTGTCTGTTTATTACCAAGTTATAACTGGTAATTTCGTTTTTGAATTTTGTGGTGGTACGGAACCCTTAGTGCGCGAACCCGACTCGCACTTGGCTAGTTTTTTAATAACTTATGATCTTTAAAGTTTTAATGAAGTATGTAACACTTAAAACTTATTATATATTAAAACTTATAATTTTTTTTTTTATAAAAAATTCTTTTATATCGTGTTTACATCATTTTAAGATGAACTTCCGTAAAGTAATGTCTGATTTATTCAACTAATAATAAAGTAACTTGGTTACTAACCACCGGGTTCCCAAAACACATGCTGGTATTGCTTAGTTTGGGGCCGGCTGACTTTTCTTTTGGCACATACTCATACTACTTGACTGTTTTTTATAAAGTTAAATGATTATTAACGGGATATTTACTGTGGTAAGGTTGTGGAATGAGCTCCCGATATTTCGGCGCAGTTACATGCACCATGTTCACGGGAAGTCTGAAGAATGCGGGTGGTTGGTCGAACAGTTAAAAAAATAGGTGCCGACATAACGATCTACCCTCTTTCTTAGTCTTTTTAGTCGTGTTTTTTATACAATGTTTATCTGACAATTAAATGGTATTAATTGGTAATTTGTTAGTTATGTTATGAATAATCTTACAATTAATTATATTATATCAAACATGTTCGATACAATCGATCACCTGCTGAGGCAGCAATACTGCACGCGGGCCGCGGCGGTCGCGGCTCGCGTCAGTGCATCGTTGAGCAGCAACCGCGGTGCATTCATCAGCATTTAGCATTAATAATTTAGTTTGAGTTATTAAATAGTCGATTAACTTAAACGCAGTGTTTCCGTCTACTAGCTCCACAAGCGCACATCGCGTGCTATCCCGCACAATACATAATGCAAGTTTCAATTTTGCCACTCTTGATTTCTAAAACTATTTGAAATTAATAACCTAAAGAACGTCATGTCCACTAGATGGACCGACGACATTGTGAGAGTCTCTGGCATCCAGTGGATGCAGATGGCAGGCTGTCGTTCAGTGTGGAGGTTAAAGGGGGAGGCCTATGTTCAGCAATGGACGTCTTCTGACTGATGATGATGATGTTTCTCAATAAATAAATAAATACGTACATAAAAACATTTGTTGACTTGTTTTTTCATTGTCGACAGTTCAATTTAGAGAGTGGTCGAAAACTGGTAATTAGGTGGTCGAAAATAAAATTTGTGGTCGAAACCTAGAGAAAAGGGAGTCGTGAACTGGTTTACCTAATAACACTTACCCACTTGCTATTTGGTGTTATTCCGAAAGAAACAAGTCTAGATTATAAACTAACCAAAACACTCTCCCTGAAACATACTCCCACGGTATAAATACATCAGTAACTTCTTGAAATTGATTTTATACGCACTAACGATCCTGAACCAAAATATCATGTAGACTAAAACTTTTACTTTGAAATATACCGGATTGAATTTCACATAACATGTACACTGTACAAGATTGTTAATGGTATGTCTGGTAGTGAATTGTTGTCAAATGTCAATTTTAAAGTACCCTCACGTTCTATTCGAAAATTCCAGTTATTTAACATGCCACCTGCCTACAATAATGTCTCGCGGAACAGTCCTCTAACCAGGATGTGTCGTAGATACGATGAATTGAGTGATCCCAGAGACATGTTTTCATGTAGTTTTTTGTCCTTCAAATTTTCAATTAATCAATAGCATATATTTTCTTCATAACTATTTCCTAATAACTAACAAACAAAAAAAAAAAAAAACTTTCTGTTTAACATTTTGTGTCAATATTTTTATTCTATATATAAGTTGTGTGCGGTTTTAATTGGACTTTAGGTTTAATATGTTATGTGTGCTGATATTATATACCTGTATGTGAAATGACCTAAAGCCTGTAACAGAACCAATTTCAATAAAAAAAAAAAAAATAAAAAAAAAAAAAAATAACGTTGTACCTAGCATTCTAAATATATTTTGTTTCGAGTTTCAGTCGGAAAACTTGTTATGATCCACGCACGTGTTCCATCGTATTGCGTATCAGGCTCACAACGTTTGGTAACAGAATTATTAAATCAGAATTGGAAACCGCGCCTTGTTTCAAAACGTCTAACAATATTAAAAACTTGCTTTAGCTGTTAAAGTTTGCAAGTTGAAGTGACAATGGGCAGACCACATCGCTCGAAGAACCGATAACCGATAAGGAAGAAAGGTTCTTGAGTGGAGACCACAAACCGGAAGACGCAGAGTAGGCCTCCCAAGAGATGGACCGACGACATCGTGCGAGTCGCGGGCATAATGTGGATACAAAGTGTGGAGGTTAAAAGGGGAGGCATATGTTCAGCAGTGAACGTCTTCTGGCTGATGATGATGAAGATGATGATGATAAAAAAACCTTCAATCGCGCTCGAATAACATTAATGACATTGCCAAATTAACTGGCACATGTAAAAATTCATCATATTGGAGTTAAAAAAACTACTGAGCTAAAAAATTGCAAAGCCTCAACCACCGCTGTAAAGTAGCTTGTTTGTATATTTTCTATCGAATACATTTCGGCGAGTATGTGCAAGAGCTTCATGAAATTATTCCACCCTCTCCTCTCTTACTACAGAACTAGTAGAAAGACTACTCACTACCACCTCTTCCTCGTGGAAATTCCAAAGATTCATACTCAACGATTTAGGTCGTCTTTTATGATACGTACTGCCCAAGAATGGAACTCCCTGCCGTCCTTCTTGTTCCCTGAGAACTACAATCTAGGCATCTTCAAGGCTAGAGTGAATCGATTTTTTCTAGATCAACGTGTTCCATTGGCCGCACTGTCGCTTACCATCAGGCGAGTTGCTGGCCAAACGAAGATTAAATCTATAATACCTATAAAAAAAATATAAAAATAACTGGTCCCGTCGTGAAAGTGCCTCTGTTTATAGAAATAATAAAATAACACGTAAACTTGTTTACAAATGTAGGATTAATCGATGTAAATACTTATAATTGCTTTCATCATCATCATCAGCAGCCATGAAACGTCCACTGTTGTACAAAGGCCTCCCTCTTAGAGAGGGGTATTGCCATAATCCCCACGCTTGTCAGGTGGCTTGGAGATCGCAGTACGTTCACTGTGTGCTAATAGAATGCTGCTGCCAATCCTATTAGCACACAGTGCTTCGGTGGTTCTGGTCGCAGTTTTAGGACATACCCGGCTCCCCATAATAATTGCTTTAGGGATCTTTAAGTTGGTTAAAAAGGAGGTTGGCGGTCGTTTGATCGCCATCAGGCGAGTTGGCGGTCAAACGCAAGCCTATTACTAATATAAAAACAGTTTTTTTCTTCGTTCTCTTTGCTCCAGATCCCGAGGACATGGCCTCGCAGTTCCACAGTAAATAATCCCCTAGCAGCTCTATAAATCTTTCCTTTGTTATGATTATGGCCACTATCTTCGCCTTGAGATTTTCCAGTTTCCGTATTTTTTCCGAGGTGAATTGAAATTATAACTTTCGTCTTACGTACGTTTATTTAATAAGCTAAATACCAATGCCAAACTTTCTAATTTTAATACGAGTAAGTGTTATTAGGTATTTGAGTTTGAATGTTTGTTTGTCCTAACATAACGTAAGTTTATCAAAATACTAATAAAATAAAAAGAATCAAATTATCGGGACACTTTTGCACACACGGTCACCTGACACCAAACTAAGCAAAGCTTGTAATATGGCTGCAACAGACTGATATACATGCATATATGTTTTTTAAATGCATACTTAAATAGATAATAACACCCAGATATAGAACAAACACAAATGTTCCTCACATGAATGTTTGTTCTAGCTGGGAATCGAACCCAAGCCTCTAAGCTCCGTAGGCAGGTTCACTACCAACTGAACCAATGGAGCTATCACATTGTTTTAAACTATCACGGACCACGGTTGTTCACTAAAGTTATATGATATGAGTTGTATTTTTATGTTACAGGAAAACCGGTCATACTCTCTATGGGTAACGGCGTACGATGGGTCCATTCCTCAACGGACAGAAGTGTATGCTTCCATAACGGATAAGTCTGGACAGCATCGGAACCCGCCACATCCTGCCCTACCATTTCCCTTTCAACCGGAGCGTCCAAATCCATATCCTGACCGAACACCAATACCCTTCCCCGGTTATGACCCACCAATCCACACCACAGTCGCAATCACCAAAGCCACCGAAGATTACACAGAAGAGGAGACAGTACCTGAAGTTACAACTACTCTAAGTCCACCTAAACCACCTGATGACATACCGAAAGTAGACGAACAGAACCAAGATAAAAACATTAGTGCAGTAAAGAATGAGGAAGCAAGTAATGATGGTCCTCTCACTGTGATACCTCTTGTAGCGATCAGTGGGCTTGTGGTGATCGTTGCTGGAGTCATTTTTTTTATATGGAAGAAGAATCAAACGCCAAAGACTAGCTCCAAGAAAGAAGACATGGTAAGTAACAAAATATATACAAGGTATAAGGGGAACACTCTCGAAGCCAAAAGAAGGTAATTGTACTCATCGTTATGAACAACTTTTACTATGGGACCAACCCTGAAATAGCGAGAAAAAAATCAGCTGTTCCATACATTTTGTCGAGTGTCAATGACCGTTTTCTATAGAACAGCTGATATTTTTTTCGCGATTTCAAGGCTGGTCCCATAGTAAAAGTTATTCATAATGATGAGTACAATTACCTTCTTTTGGCTTCGAGAGTGTTCCCCTGACACCCCGTATACACTACAAATAACATCATAAATACCTAAAATTAACACATTTTATTCTGAAAAATATATACGGTTCCCGTCAGGAAACAGTGAAACGCAGCGAGTAGACATCGAATAATATAACTACTAATAACTTTCCTACTACTAGATAGCGGTTACCGTCATAAAATTTCATAGCATTTATTTGTTTGGCTGTTATCCCATTACCTAATATTAACTGACTTTAAAATAATAGTTGTGAATGTTTTTTGATTCATCTGTATTTTATACCCAGACCCTTAGTGACCCTTAGTGACCCTTCGGGACCTCGCAGTACAGCGCTGAGCTTACCCCTATTGCCAAACGCTGTTTCTCCTTATGTTTCTTATAGTACATGTTCATTGTTTTTGTTTTTTGGCAATAAATATATCTTATTCTTATATAGCTTAACCCATTTTACCTAGATCATTTTATTATCAACTTGAATACAAACATCCGTGTTACAAAACAATGTTATAACAGAATAAACGTCTTGTTCCGTCCATGTTCTCTGGGAACTAGAGTTAGTTACCTGTGTCGTGAGCAAAAGACGCGTCCTCTTACAAATGTTATTAAAAAATGAAGGTTTACAATATCCAGTAGTTATATAATCTAAGCTAAAAAGAAGCGTGAATGTAACTTATCTCTTAACTCGGCTTGTCTGCTGCGGCCTAGAATTATCATTTTAATGTCATATTTAACAATTAAAAATAGATTTCTTAAACCTCGATAAAAGAGCTGATAATATTCAAACAGTTGTTTTTTTTTTAATCATAGCTAAGAACATTTTCGATCAAGTCATTTTTCAAACAAAAAGGATCCAAATCAGTTTAGCCTTTTGCTACACAGATAGACTCACACATTTTAAACGTATAACACCGCTTCTTTTGCGCTGGGGGTGAAATTGGGGTTTGTGTCCATGGATCCCGGTATCATTACTCTCTGTAAAAATTACTCGAGTTTGTCGTTTATCATGTAATTGATCATGGAACTAACATGCAGTACGCAGTACATTTTCATGGAAGTAATTGATCAGTCATGTTGTCCTCAGAGCAAAGACTCAAGTGGCATCGTCCTCCAAGACGCCTCCCTCAACATGTGGGAGCGGCCGCGAGCCTATTCCAACCGATACGAGTCCTGGGATAACAGCCATTTGCAGGTACTTGTCTTACTAAATAAATACGAGGCCAGCAAAATTACAATCGTCGAGTGTTCCGTTTTGTTGTCAGTCGATCTTTCTTGCTTCAAACCAGATCAGAGTTGATATTTTTGTTGCTTGTTGTGTACAACCAGCAACCTAAACATACGACTTATACGGTGCTGACGTGTAACCTATCATAGCTTAGCTTAGCTTTGAAATATAAGCCCCCACAAGCCGTTGCCCGCGACTTCGTACGTGTAGACTTTCACCTAAACTTTCAACAGCCTTTTGGAACTTTAAATCGGCCCTTTCGCAAAATATGTTATCAGTGGACATTTACACCCCATTAGGAACTTACTTGCTAAATTACAGATTCGCAGTTGCACAACTTTCAACACAACGTTCAACCTCCAATATTACCTGGTTAATCTGTCCCTTTTGTAAAAATCTTTCAAAAGTATTTATTTATTTTAAACGCTTTTATATATATAGATAAATAGCGACCCACGTAAATTACACCCTAGCGAAGCTGGGGCGGTTCGCTAGTCTTGCAATAAATGTAGACTAAACGCAAATTTTACTTGAATAGTTAGTTGTGGATTTAGTTTTCCTTTGATGAAGAATTTTTTCTAACTTTTGGCTTCGCTTTATGCATAGTTTTAAATATTTTTAAATATTTGGTTTTGCTTTGGTTTTACTTCAGATTCTAAACTAGAAAAAAATACGATTTCACGCTATGAAAATGTATCTATTGATTTACATACATTTAGTTATTATGTAATACTTTATTGCACACTTACAAATTAATAATGTAGGGTAGGAATGCACCAATGGAGGACCTAATGTTAATATTTTCTACCAGTCAACCACAAGGTTAGAAAGAATGCTAAGTCATCAAAAATTATGCAAGTCTAAAATACAAGAGAGAGGTCAAAGATCGAAAATAAAAAAGAAAACTAACTTTTTAACAACAAACTTTCCGCTTTGTCGCTTTCCGCGTCTGTCTGTCTGTATGGCCGCTAACTCCTCCTAAACCACGCAACGGATTTTGATGCGTTTTTCACCATCAGTTAGATACATTTTCAAGGAAGGTTTATATATATAACTAACGACCCGCCCCGGCTTCGCACGTAAATTACACCCGTGCGAAGCCGGGCGGGCGGGCCGCTAGTACAGGATAAATAGCAAAAAATAGAAATATGACTAAAATTATACACAATACATCATGTTAATTTCATCCTCATTAATGAATTGAATTAGAAAATGGCGAGAGGGCGTTTAAATCCATCCACCGTTCTTAGAAACGATGTTGTTATTGTAGAATTTTCTTTTTCCAGCTCTCTGAAGAGACTTCGATATCAAAGGAGCAGCCGGTAGACGAGTGGGAGTTCCCAAGACATAAGCTGCGGATATTTAATATCGTCGGCGAAGGTGCCTTCGGTCAGGTGTGGCGCGCTCAGGCAATCGATATTGATGGTAAGTAGCAATAATCTATGTAATACAGAGCATCATCATCATCATCATCAGCCAGAAGACGTCCACTGCTGAACATAGGCCTCCCCCTTTAACCTCCACACTGAACGACAGTCTGCCTTTTGCATCCATTGGATGCCCACGACTCTCACAATGTCGTCGGTCTGTCTAGTGGGAGGCCTACCTACGCTGCGTCTTCCGGTTCGTGGTCTCCACTCAAGAACTTTTCTTCCCTATCGGTTATCGGTCCATCGGTTATGTAATACAGAGCGCTCACCTCATTTTCAAACATCTCTCAGAGCGCCTGGTTAATGCGACGCGTGACCAAAATGCTGGCGTGTTTCTGGCTCAACGCATAAGCATTGCCATTCAGCGTGGTAATGTCAGCATGCTGGGTACGCTGCCAACTAGTAGTGGGCTTGAGCATTTGGATTGTTTTTAGATTTAACGGTCTATGGGCAGTCTAACTGTAATTGTAGTGTTAGTATTAGCTTGTATTTTGTTTAGTTAATAAAAGCACCTAATTTTAACTGTCTTCAGAACCGCATTTACAGGAAATGCTTTAAGGCGAAATGCTAAAGACGGTACACTTGTTTGACGGTAATGCTTGCATACTCGGCGTGCGCGCTTTCAAATATTTTCATTTTTTTTTCTTCATTTTCTACGAATAATCTTACGATTTTACAAAAAACTGCAATCACAAAGTATTTGAATCATCATCATCATCAGCAAAAAGACGTCCACTGCTGAACATAGGCCTGCCCCTTTAACCTCCACACTGAACGACAGCCTGCCTTTTGCATCCACTGGATGCCAGCAACTGGAAGTATTTGAATGATTGTAAGGATTACACACAATATTTAAAATAAAAATATCTTCTTAAAACGGAATGAAGTTGATTCCATCCATCAACGGGTGTTTTTTAGGAAAGGTTATGTTTTTTTTTCTATCGAGCTAAATTTATTTAATCCTGTATCGGTGAACACATCCGAATAAAATATTTCAATAACATTTTATTACACACATAAAGAAATAATGTCAATTAATCTATTTCAAAGGTCTACTTTTGAAAATTCGTGAGGACGAATCGTCAAATTTCAAGCATATTTCGTCTCAAGATTGATGTATTATGCTCTGTTATGATAATTTTTTTTTTATTTTTTTTTTCCTTTGTTATCTAAACAAAATACAAGCTAAAACTAAAACTACAAATACAGTTAGACTACCCATAGACCGTTGAAAGTCTAAAGACAATCCAAATGCTCAAGCCCACTACCAGTTGGCAGCGTACCCAGCAAAATTAGATAAAGTCTTTAACCTAATGGTATTAACTTATATTAAACGCCTGTAAGGTTCTTAATATAGAAATGCTGGAAAGCATTATTATCTATCAGAAAATCTCTTCTCTACATAGTATAAATTGAAGTCGCTTTCCGCGTCTGTCTGTCTGTCTGTCTGTATGGCCGCTAACTCCTCCTAAACCACGCAACGGATTTTGATGCGGTTTTCACCATCAGTTAGATACATTTTCAAGGAAGGTTTATTTATAGAACTAGTTACCCGCCCCGGCTTCGCACGTAAATTACACCCGTGCGAAGCCGGGCGGGCGGGTCGCTAGTATCCAATAAACCAATAATTTAATTACAATTATTAAAGGTAAATTTTACTTCATTCAATTACCTAACTCTTACCTACTATGAAACGTAAAAACGAAGTTAATATCCTTAAAATGTTCACTCATTTTTTATGGTTTCAGCTCGTAAAGACTAGAGTTAGTATTGGCTATAAACAGTCTAGAATCTTGATTGTTACCAACGTAAGCGCTTAGTATCTAAAGATACCTGTTACCATGTGCTTTATATTTGAGACGTAAAATTCTTCATAATAAAGACTTCATTCCGCTTTTATTGTGTAAACTGCTAGTCTGTGGAATGCGCTGTCTGAATGGGTGTTCCCCGGTAGTCAGAAGACATGATTTCAAATCACGAGTGAATCGGTTTCTTCTAGGCAAGCATGTTCCATCGTAGACCACTTCATTGCTTAACATCAGGTGAGATGGTGGTCAAACACAAGCGAATTATAAAAAAATATGGAAAAAGAAATATGCTTATTCGTTAGATAAGATTACGAATTAATTATAACCAATCAATCATGCGAGTATGGATAGAGCCTATGCTCGGAGTTTCTTTGCGCGATAAAATCCGAAACGTGGATATTCGCCAAAGAACCAGAGTCACCGACATAGCTGTTAAAATTTGCAAGTTGAAGTGGCAATGGGCAGGCCACATCGCTCGAAGAACCGATAACCGATGGGGAAGAAAGGTTCTGGAGTGGAGACCACGAACCGGAAGACGCAGCGTAGGGAGGCCTCCCACTAGATGGACCGACGACATTGTGAGAGTCGCGGGCATCCAGTAGATGCAAAAGGCAGGCTGTCGTTCAGTGTGGAGGTTAAAGGGAGAGGCCTATGTTCAGCAGTGGACGTCTTCTGGCTGATGATGATGATGAATCAATCATGCGTAAACTATGCAAAACCTTAGCATATCGGTCAGCACAAAGTAACTGTGTATATAATTGCCTGCGACCTAAAAGTGCTACAAATTGTACTAAGACTGCCGGAACCCGGTCCTACTTTAATTAAGTTTTAAAGTAGGTACTTCAAGACGAGACTAAGTTTACTACAAAGTTAAATTAGTAAGTATGGCCTCAAAGTTCGCAAATTTGCAACAAGATGACAAAATAGTTTGTAATTTACCTAAAACCATTGCATTTTGGGAGAGAAAATCACAAATACAGAATTTTTTTGGTATTCTGGTGAGTGTATAGGTCTTGGGGGATTCCGCCTCATCCCACTGGTGGGTTGACTGGTGGGTGCACGGGTCGTGCCTGGGCGTTACATATTATGACCTTGTTTCAACAAAGTGTAGACGCACGTTAGTCTAAAAGATACCTATCTAAGTATACAATATTATAAAGATGAAAGATTTGTATGTAAGTATATTTGTAACGAATTGGGTCAAAAAGGTCTGGACCGATTTTAAAAATTATTTCACGATTTGAATGCTACATTATCACTGATTAATATAGGCTATTTTAATAGGCTATATAACTATACCCATGCGGAGCCGGGGTGGATCGCTAGTATTTTATATTCACCCATTGCTTGAAGATCCCCAAATTGGATAGAATTACTTATTCAATTAGCAAAATTAAGATAAAACCATTCCAAGTCTAACTAAATTATAAACTAAGACAGATCTTCTATTATTTTATGCTGTGGTTAAGATGAACTTTACAGACGTGTAAGCTTGCAACATTTATTGATTCAGTATAACCTTAGATATTTATATTGGTTAAATCTAAATAGGTAAACCAGTTAACTAATCCTTGACTAACTGATTGTATACTTTAGATATAAGTTTTTGTAAAGGTGTCGAATAACATTTATTTTATTTCTTTCTTCTTTCTTTTTAACACTCCAACCGAGCCTAAATCATTATCGAGGTCTAGGTAAATCCATCTATGCTTAAAACTATATCAAATTAACTAAGTTGCTTTACATATTTTAATAACCATTCAATTGCATACTAATATTAATCATAAGAGTACGATGTAGCTCACAATTTCATGAATATCTGTCGAGATGAGCTTTTAGCCTGGGAGCCGATTTTATTAATTTCTGTACCAATATTTATTTATTTTATGACATTGGATAGTAAAATCCAATGGATTTATTATTATTTATGTACATAGGTAGGTATAACAAACAAAGAAAATAAAAAAAAGCCTTCATCATCATCATCATCATCCACAGCCTTCCTTATCCCACTGCTGGGTATAGGCCTCTCTCTTGCTATGCCATCTGCCTCGGTCCTGTGCTAATCTAGTCCAGGTTCGACCCGCGATAGTAATAATATCGTCAAGTAAAAAAAGCCTTAACTATTACTAATTAACACTAATATAATAAAAAAATCAAAAACAAGATGTTGCCCGTGTGGTAAAGTGCCAAGAACGCTGGCTGCATTCCCGCGTTGAATTGCTAAAGAAATTCTCTGCGCGAGGAATGAGCCAGCTCTCTTGTCACCAGCGGCGTCAATTAATTGTGGCGAAATTTTTTTTATAAACTTTTTCGTACATGGACCCCATGGACCAAAAGTTTCGACGCCAAGCGGTACAAATATATAATTATTCACTTGAAAGTGATGCATACTTGCGCCGCTTGGCGTCTTCTGCTGCATTGGATAGTTGATAGATAGATAGATAGAAACTCTATATTGTTAACATCAGAAACAAATAGAAGACACTTACGAGCTAGTGCCACAAGTGGCGGCCTTATTGCTAAAAGCGATCTCTTCTAGGCAACTATTGGATGAAAAGAATAAAATAAATTATTCGGGACATTTTTGCACACACAGTCATCTGACCCCAAACTAAGCAAAGCTTGTAATATGGCTGCCAGAAACTGATATACGTACATATATATTTTTAAATACATACTTAAATAGATATTAACACCCAGACATAGAACAAACACAAATGTTCATCACACAAATGTTTGTCCTCGATGGGAATCGAACCCACACCCCCAAGCACAGAAGATAGGTTCACTACCAACTGAACCACCGGGGCAGAATTTACGTAACAGGATCGACGGAGGATACTAAAATAAATAAAAGGATACTTTATTTTAATGCGATTTTTATTTTTTTATTTGTTCTGTTGATGTAATTGATATTTTGTGCCGTTCATTCAATAATTCGATTATAAATTATTGGTTCTTGAATTTTAAATCTACCGGCAAACTTATTGAGTAAAACACGGCCATGCACATACGGCAACCAATCGTACCGCCGAAATTGCTCGAAATGCCAACGTCTCCCTTAGATCCGCCAAGGAGACTTAAAAATGAAAATGAAAAAATGAAAAATATATTTATTAACATAAACATAGACTTAAATAAGATACACCAAATGAACAATATAGTAAGGCTTATGCTTATGAGAGAGTTTAGTCATATAAAATATAATAACAGCGATTCCCGCACTAGGCTGGGCCTGTATCGCGGGAATCTGGTACGGTTTTTCATAGATTTAAAGCTCTAGTTAAGATATTGTAGTGAATTCACATAATAATGTTTAATATATATATTATAATTATCCATATGTATATTTATATCTATTAACAATATAGGAGTAGTTACTGTTGATTATTTGTATATGAATATATTATGTATGCTAAAATTAATTATATATTATGTTGGAATTTATTATGATAAATGATAATTTTAAATTGTACATTTAGGATATGATCTTTAATAAATCCTCCGTCTCCTTATAGCTTAGCGAATAATACTATCGCGAAATATACTATTTATTACGATTTATTTCAAAGTTTTTGCCAATTACTGTTATATCATGTTTACAAAAAATTGTGACTTTGACTTTGACCGGCTTCGAATATGATTGGATGGTTTCAATATTTGTGACTCGCCCAAGTTTTGAAGTGACTGAGGTACCTAATTGAATTTTGCAGGTAATAAGGGTGAAACGACAGTGGCTGTGAAGACTCTTAAAGAAAACGCTTCAGAGAAAGAGAAGTCAGATTTGATCCAGGAACTGACTGTGATGAAGAACTTGGAGACGCACCCGAATGTCGTGCGACTAATAGCTTGTTGTACTGAAAAGGTTTGTAACAATAATAATTAATGTAAGGCAGCCTTTAGTGGGTGGCAAGTTATCACCTGCCTAAATGTAAAAACCCCATAGCATCAATAGTCTATTACAAACATCATCCCAATCAACACTTTAATTTATTTTTAACACAAAAGGCCAGTGTTGGCTTTGGTCCTATTGATGCCGTATACAGGGTGTAAGAGGAACACTCTCGAAGCCAAAAGGAGGTAATTGTACTCATCATTATGAACCACTTTTAGTATGGGACCAATCGCGAAAAAAATATCAGCTGTTCCATACAATTTGTCGAGTGCCAATGACCGTTTTCTATAGAACAGCTGATATTTTTTTCGCGATTTCAGGGCTGATCCCATAATAAAAGTTGTCCATAATCATGAGTACAATTACCTTCTTTTGGCTTCGAGAGTGTTCCCCTTACCCGCCGTATAGTACCGGGTAAGTCCCGAGAATATAAAGATAAATAAAGAATACATCATCAGCCATTAAATGTCCACTGCTGAACAAGGCCTCTCTCTTAGAGAGGGGTGTTGCTATAATCCCCACGCTTGGCAGGCGGCTTGGAGATTGCAGTATGTTCACCGTGTACTAACAGGACGCTGCTGCCCATCCTCAGGTGGTTCTGTTCGCAGTTTTAGGACATACCCGGGTCCAAAATAAAGAATAATCAGAATTAACTCAGACTAGGCTTTGACTCAAATTAAATAAACACAAATAATTCTTAAAAACATAGTAATTATTAAATAGGTACATGTCAACAGTCCGATAACAGGACCAACGACATTGTGGAAGTCGCGGGTATCGAGCGGATTCGGAAGGCAAGCTGTCGTTCAGGACTTAAAAATTCAACTTCAACTTTCTTGGAAGGTTGGAGAATGTAACAGTATCCTGGCTTATCCATTATCGGATAGAGCCAGGTTACTGTATAAGCTAAGTAGACTTTAAGGTATGTTCTCTTATACATACATACATACATACATAATCAGCCATTAAATGTCCACTGCTGAACAAGGCCTCCCTCTTAGAGAGGGGTGTTGCCATAATCCCCACGCTTGGCAGGCGGCTTGGAGATCGCAGTACGTTCACCGTGACGTACGTTCTCTTATAATATTAGTTTAATTTCTTATTTAAATTTAGTTACATATTGTATAGTTTGCTATTTATTAGAATGCCATTGTCGGCAACGACAAATTTCTAAAATAAAGATTAAAAAAAAAAAACTTTCTGTAATTTCTATAATTATTTTCATGTGACTAAAGCAAAGACTACTAAAGCCAAGGCTAGAAAGATGACGGAGTGTGTAGCGTCATGAAATTCATCTTTACATTCAGAGCTAGACAATCAAATCCTCCGTTCGCAAGCCGTAAGAACACAACAATTCTGTCAACGCAACTGTTACTCGCGTCTTGTTTGAGTCGAATCCACTAACCCACAATTGGGCCAGCGTGGTGGATATGGCCCAATCACTCGTTCGGGGGTAGGCAACAGTGGACTATTGAATGGCTGATTATGTTCGTCAGTGAGTGAGTGGTATTTCGCTTTTATTGTTAGGAAATTATAATTTCAGGAGCCCACGCTGGTGATCATGGAGTTTGTCAGTCTCGGGAAGCTGCAGCAGTTCCTGAGGAATTCCAGAGCAGAGCGTCACTACGGCAACACGCACGCCGGCAGCCAGTTCCTCACGTCGCGGGACCTCACTCATTTCGCGTTCCAAGTCGCTAGAGGAATGGACTTTCTTAGTTCAAAGGGGGTGAGTCTTTGCACTTTTTTTGGCTCGTCACAACAGAAACAAAGTGTACTCATTTATCACTACCTGCGGTTTCACCCACGTGTACATTGCCTCAGGAACTATAAAACACTCCCATTTTTTTTTTTTTTTTATTAGAAATAGGCTTGCGCTTGGCCGCCAACTCGCCTGATGTTAAGCGATGATGCGGCCTACGATGGAGCACGCTTGCCTAGAAGAAACCTATTCACTCTCGACTTGAAGACACCCAGATTGTAACTATCGGGGAACACCCACTCAGGCAGCGAATCAGACTTATACCGGCTGTAAGGCTCTTCAGCTATATCTATAATTTCCATAAAAACTTTAGGGGTTCATTTCTAGATTCAATGCATATTTTATGTGAATGTCATTTGTCAGATAATCCACCGGGACTTAGCCGCGAGGAATGTCCTAATCACCGAAGAGAGGACGTGCAAGGTGGCGGACTTCGGGTTCGCGCGGGACGTGGCCGGGACGCACGTCTACGAGAGGAAAAGCGACGGACGTCTACCGATCAGGTGAGCACATCCTTAAAATTTACACTTATGATTTATACATTATATTTTAACAAGCCCAGACCTGGTCATAGAGGTCATTCATTGATTAGGGTTACGCATATAGACTGTACTAATCGGAACGGTACTCCATTGGTACCCACGAGACGCGCGCCGCCTGCGAGGGCGCCCGCGCCGACGCTGGGCTGATGACATAACAGCCATTGCCGGGGTCAATTGGACACGTCTGGCCCTCGATAAGCAAGAGTAGAACAGGATGCAGGAGGCCTATGTTCAAAAATGGACAGCAAATAACTGAAATGGAATTTGAATTGTATTGAATTTGAATTAATAATAATATGTAATAATGTCGTCGCAAGAAAGGCAGAATTACTGAAGCGCCAAAATAGGCATATTGAGTTATATAGATATTCGGAATCAGCATTTTTTTCTGCGTCGATCAGTCTGGGTCCCATAGCGATACGAGCACTATTTTGGCGTTTCAGTAAAAGGAAAAAAGGGGTTTTTTCATCAATCAGAGTCCTTAAACGACACTTTTTTGGCACTTTATTCGTGCCTGTCACCTAAGTAATTTTGTTTTCCTGCAATAAATTACAAGTAAATTTTAAGTAAATTTGGCTTCCGGCAATTTAAAAGCTAATATTTTAGAGTTATAAGTAATTTTGATTGCTATAAATATTTGAATCAAATGGCGGTTAAGAAATTTTGCTTTACTGTAAATTGAAGTCATTTTTACCTAAGCGCCACTATATCACAAACCAGCAGTCCATTTATTATGGTTTGTACTTCTGGACATAGAAAATGACAAATTAATAAAAGTTTACCTTGACGTCATCGAAATTCTTGTGCTGGGAAAAAAAGTTATGAATTAAAAACGAAAAAAAAAAACCTTAAAACGGCTTTTTCTCGAAATGGTCATTTGGAGCTTCAGTAAATTTGTATTTTTTATTTTTATGTTATTGAAATAAAAGGGCTATTGTATTGTATTGTTATCGGAACTGAGGTCATTGTACATAGAAACTCTTTATTGTGTACACCAGAAATAAAAATTAAAACACGATAGAAAACTGTACATGTCTGTACATATCATTATGAACAAATTTTACTATGAGACTAACCCTGAAATCGCGAAAAAAAGACCTGTTCCAATTTTGTCTGACAATGATAATTTTCAATGGAACAGATTTTTTTTTTGTGATTTCGTGGTTGGTCTCATAGTAAAAATTGTTCATGTTGATGAGTACAATGACCTCCTTTCAGCCTATTACAGTCTATATGCGTAATCCTGTATACAAACAAACATGCATGCACTAATAGACACTTAAATTATCGGTGTTGTTATAAGTGAACTAATGCAGAACTTTTCTCCTGTCTTTTTACGCGCTCAATGGCTTAGTCTATCGTGTGTGATGTCATTTAAATAAGGATTAAGTGCAGAGTTCAGAGAACATTATGACCTTTACAATCTGTGACCTTGTGTTTTTATTGGTTGACGCTGTTTAGAAGCTCTTTAGCCGACGCTTAAAAGTATAAACAAAATGAAATACTACTCAACTTTTTACTTTTACCATTAAAAAGCTTTTAACTGAATAAACAGTGCATCGAAAAGTATTCGTAACTGCTAGCGAAACATTTCAAATATTCTTGTCACAAGCTGATGCCGATTCATGGTAAAGTAAAGAAAAGTAATAAAGCAAGTAGGTAGGAGATATAAAATCAAAAATTCTAAGTTCAAAATTCTTTATTAACGGGTGGTTATCCAAGTCGCGTAGGCAACAAAACGCTCCCTCAGCCCCCGCCAAGTTATAGCGACGCCATGCTAGAGTCAGGACGCCCGCGGGGGGAGTGCAACGACAAAAACGAGCATAGGTCCAACCTCGATGACGCCTGGCGCGGCACTGAACGCGGCGCACCAAAATTCTCGCGTCCTTTTTACGCTTTTAATTTCACTAAAAATCGACACTATTCGCTATCAAAAATCTATCCAAATAAAAGAATATTGAATAAAATTGCCTTTCAGTACATGCAATTTCCAGGTTGTTACGAGCTTTCATTAAGCAAGCAAAAAATGAAAAAAATAAACTAAGTCGACTTTGTTTCAGATTTTTTTTTATCGGGGAAAGTTTCTTCCATCTTGTTTTGAACCAAATCTTAAAATCAAACACAGATGTATCTGTGACATGTATTTTTTTCCAGCTCAAATATTTTAATTTAACTGAAAAAAAATGATTTAAAACCGTCAAATTTGGTATAAGAGGCTCTTAACTGATTTTTATAATACACAGGTGTTTGGCCTCTCCTGTTAAGTTTTGACAACCTGTGTTAGGAGAGACCGCTCTTTCGTTGTTACATCGTAATTAAAGGTGTATAAGGTTAGGGTATAAAAAGTTAAGACTAGTCAAAAGCGTGTCGAGACACGCATTTGGTATGGCTCTGTATCCAAAGCCATATAATTTTATTGTAGTAACATACATAGTTCAGAAAGTGGTTATAAAAAATTCGAACGAACGAAGCTCTGTAGACTTAGCCAAATTTCAGTTACATATCATCCGGAACCCTAAAAACCGTAAATTTACCGGGATATAAATTATCCTTGGTCACTCTCCGGCCCTCCAACGTTACATCCTCCGCACCGCTGTTAGTTAAAATTCACAAGAACGTGTTTCATTGGCAAATTTGATCAAGATATCTTCAAGGCTTTGTCTGACGATTTTACTATGACCATTATACTAACTCATAATTCACAATATCTCATAATCTACCAGACTTTATGTAATATCAAAGATCCAAATTTATCGTGTCATTAGAATAAATGAATACTATAAATTGAAAAGATGGGCGTCGAGGCTTATAAAGACTAACTCCTGCCCATTTTGTTATAAGGAAAAATAACAGTTCTTGTAAGCAGAGTAACCATATAGGCAAGTATCCATAGGCGACGGTGACTGCTTTCCATCAGGCAGCCCGTCTGCTTGTTTGCCACCTATGGCATAAAAAAAAAAAACAATATTTTAGTATACTATTTTACATACACAAAATACAGAAGGCCGGCTTCGGCTAACCTTGATTTTAATAACCTACGCGCAACCGTAGCGCTAGGACTGGCGAAGCAACTATATAATATTCTGTGAAAAGGGTAATTTAGTGAGAATCTATTTTAAAAAATGTTATAGGTTACCTAACAATTTTTTTATTTATTTAGTTTGTTGCTTTAAAACACATTTATTTCTAATAGAAAAGGGTAACCAAATAGAATTCTGTTAATTGATAATAAAATAAAATAAAATAAAAGAATTAAAAGTTCAGAAATAAGGAAAAAAACAGAAGTACTAGACATGCTTCAACATGCTCAAAAATTAAAGTGGCGCTGGGCTGGCCATTTAACACGTACAACAGACAACAGATGGACTAAGACGGCTACCCAATGGCAAGGCCCAGGGGGAACCCGGGCAATAGGAAGACCACAAGAAAGATGGGCAGATGAAATAACAGCCACAGCAGAGAACAACTGTACGGACAAAGCACAGAATAGACAAGACTGGGAAGCTCTGGAGGAGGCCTTCACCCGAAGAGGGGTCCTCAACTGTTAATTGATAATCGAAAAGTATTACGTCGATTACGGCATGTATCGTGTGTATGAAATTTGTGGTGTGAACAATAAAGGGTTTATCTATCTATCTATTGTGTACGAAAGGCTTTATTATTATATTTTAAAGTATAACAAAGCATCATTCTTAAAAAAAGTTTTTTACAATATAACAATGGAAAAATAATATAAAATTATTAGAATTACCACACGAAACGATAATTCCGTGAGTTGTCAAAGCTCGGATACTCGCGACTGGCGTTTGACAGACGTGATCCGAAATCACTGTACGTACTTCTTTGTGTGCGTGCGCCTATTAATGCCCGTTGTGTGAAGTCGGCCTTCTGTATCTATTTACTTTGTGGCTATATATTAAGCATACTCTTTAGGTAAATGCTTCAATCCCTCGGAATCCCTAACATATTTAATAATCGTCTTTATTCACAGATGGATGGCGCCGGAGTCCCTTTACGATGACATTTTTAGTGTAAAATCTGACATCTGGAGCTTTGGCGTGCTTCTGTGGGAGATAGTGACCCTCGGCTCCACGCCGTACCCTGGTCTGTCGGCTGGAGACGTCATGAGGAAGGTCAGATATTAACTATTTTACTATGTCATCATCATCATCGTCGTTTCAGCCATAGGACGTCCACTGCTGCACACTGCTCCCCATCGATCTCCAAAAGGGCAAAGGAAGCGGCCTGCATCAAGCGTTTCACTACGGTCTTTTTTAGTTTGTCTGTTCATCTTGTGGGTGGACGTCCTACGCTGCGCTTACCGGTCCGTAGTCTCCATTCGAGAACCTTTCGGCCCCATCGGCCATCTGTTCTGCGTGATATGTGCCCTGCGCACTGCCATTTCAACTTGCTAATCCGGTGGGCTATGTCGGTAACTTTCCTATGTCGGTAATTTTGTTGTTTTTTTTTTTTATCTATTAATAGGCTTGCGTTTGACCGCCAATTTGCCTGATGTCAAGCGACGATGCAGTCTACGATGGAGCACGCTTGCCTATCACTCGTGATTTGAAGACACCCAGATTGTAACTATGGGGACTATTAGTTAGTTAATTTTTTTTTTCTGGGCTAGCGCCTTTATTAACTAAACAAAATACAAGCTAAAACTAAAACTACAAATACAGTTAGACTGTCCATAGACCGTTGAAGGTCTAAAGACAATCCAAATGCTCAAGCCCACTACCAGTTGGCAGCGTACCCAGCATGCTGGCGGCATTACCACGTTGAATGGCAATGCTTATGCGTTGAGCCAGAAACACGCCAGCATTTCGGTCACGGGTCGCATTAACCAGGCGCTCTGAAAGATTTTTGAAAATGAGGTGAGCTCCCGGTCCCCGTTAGTTCATTGGTGTTGCTAAAGTTCTTAGGGTGCGTGTAAAATTAGTAGGTTTACAGTTTTTGCGTTAAACGGTTTAGCGATGATTAGTGAATCAATGTATGAAACGCGGCATCTGAACACCGATAATTTTAGACTAAGGCACATCTCCCCTGTTTGTCTGATCTGAGGTTGAGATCTGGTTTCCAAGTAATCATCATCTTCGAGCACAGCATCAAATATAAGTCAATCTCATCTACTAAGAAATAATAAAAAAGTCCAAAAGTATAAACTATAAGTATGGGAACCTCCTTTTCGTTTTTACTTTTTGACTTTTTATAATTATTTTTAGTTAATCTGCCAAAACATTACATATTCTCTGAAAATTCCAACTGGCTATCTATTACGGTTCGATATAGCCCTTAACCCGGGTAACCGATATAGGGGACCCGGGTATGTCCTAAAGGACCCAGGTATGTCCTAAAACTGCGACCACAACCACCGGAGGATGGGCAGCAGCGTCCTATTAGTACACGGTGAACGTACTGCGATCTCCAAGCCGCCTGCCAAGCGTGGGGATTATAGCAACACCCCTCTCTAAGAGGGAGGCCTTTGTCCAGCAGTGGACGTTTAGTGGCTGCTGATGTGATAGCCCTTAATATGTAAGACAGACGGATAGACAGACGTCGTAGGCTTAGTATAAGGGTCTCGTGTTTACCCTTTAGGTACGGAAAACCCTAAAACCCTAAACCACTGAAAACTAAATAAGTTACATAAACATAAAATCTAAGCACACAAAAATTAAATATTAATTTCTTCTAATAGCTTTATTCAACGGGTAAAAATATATCAAATTTTGTCTACTTTATTATTTTATTTAAAATATTGCAAGCTGCTTGTGTTGAAAACTTGATTATACTTCATTATTAAACCGAGAGTGAAATTAACTCTACTGAAACAATTTAAAACATTGTATTATTAAAATTCATCATGTTAAGTAGCATTCAAACATTAATTAATTTATGAAAGGTAGATATATTATTATGTCACAAATGTTCATGAAATCTCACAACAATTTTATTTTGTGAACAAAGGGTATTTTCATTGTGTTTTTAAAATACGCAAACAATCCCTTACGGTGTACGTTTCTGGAGTTTTTGATCAACCTTATCATTCCATCTGTTCACTTGTAGCTAGCGGCTAGCTCTGAAGATTTTTTACAACGTTTTATATTTTATACAAAATTTTATTTTATTTTATTAAACCTTTTTTTTTTTTGTTGACGGGGGGGAAACCTTCAAAAGATACCCAGCTGCATTGGGGTGAAGCTGGGTTATGTGAGATTGCACCCAGTAAAACCCCCTCGGTGGCCGACCTCTGTGCCAGACGGAGGGTACCGGGATCTCCATAGGAACGCACCGGTATCCTCCTAGCACACTGCCTGATGCAACGCTCCCGGGAAATGCTCAGAGCATTTCCGTTCATTATTAGTTTTACAACAGCGTGGGCCACACCGCGCCGTTGTCTTCCCTGGGCTTGCTGAATGGGAGGTCAGTTCCCCAAATCTGACCACCCATAAACCCAAAGGTCCCCTTTTAGCCGGCTTTTACGACAGGCAAGGGATACCGAAGCAGTATTCTAAGACCCCGGCTCCAGGGATAAAATTTTATTCAACCTAAATGTCTATAAATTTTGAGTAACCATATTTTTTGCCGTATGACTTTTTGTATAAAGAATAAGTTTTAAAATAAATAATTTTATTTATATTACACGGGAATTACTCACGTAAGATTAAGCAGGTCACTTGCAAGGCAGCCTTTTTCAAGGTGAATGCACGCGCGCGGCTGCGTCTCGCTTGGCTCAGTGCCAATTATTCCCGTCGTTATGGAAGTTATCAGAGTAATTCCCGTGTAATTAAATATAAATAAAATGTGTGAAAACCACGTCAGTTTCTATAATGAAATATAAAATAATTCGTCCGGAAAGTTAAATGATACCCCTAAGAATAATAAAAACTAGCTAGCCAAGGGTAGGGCTCCGTACCCAAAGCCAATTGGTCGCATGCAAAGTTCAAAAATTAGTGGTTATAGAAAAATCCGAACGAACGAAGCTCTGTGGACTTAGCCAAATTTCATAGATGTAACATAATATATAATTACTAGCTGCACCTCGCGGGTTCACCCGCGTAGTGATGAAAAATGGTGATGATGATGATGAAAAGTAGTCTATGTCACTCTCTGGCTCTTGAACTATACCCATGCAAAAAATCAGGTCGATCCGTTGTTCCGTTGCAGCGTGAAAGAGGAATATATACAAACTTTCGCGTTTATAATATTAGTAGGAAGTAGGATATACTTAGTTGTCTGTCTTTCTGCCTGTCTGTCCTACCTTTGAACGACTGCATCTTTCGAACCGTAATAGTTAGCCGGTTGAAATTTACACGGAATAATTAATCTGCTGTTCCATACATTTTGTCGAGTGTCAATGACCGTTTTCTAAAGAACAGCAGATATTTTTTTCGCGATTTCAGGGCTGGTCCCATAGTAAAAGTAGTTTATAATGATGAGTACAATTACCTTCTTTTGGCTTTGAGAGTGTTCCCCTTACACCCTGTGTACAATACTTGTCGAAACAACCCTTTGATCACGAGATATGTCACAATTGTTGACAACTAATAAAGCGTTTCAACCACAGAAAAGATTTAAGCAAAAAAAATATTATTTTCTGTGATTTCAACCCAACTCTGGCGGGACCTTAGTATGGAAGCCTTTTTTTTATCAATTCACAACTGGCGGACAACTGACCTACAAACAAAAAACACTAGTCACATTCAGAACCTCTTCTTTTGTAGTTGGTTCAAGTTCTTACTTCAAAGATCGTCACTGTTATAACAAGCTTTTAAGTTTTCAAAGCAAAAGTAGCAGTTAACTGAAAGTGACGAAAAGGTGTTTCAGAGGTGGTGTTGGAAAGATCTGACGCTCAAAGTTTCCTGTCTGTTTACTTACTGAATACAAATGAACGTAAATTTTGTTTTCATTAGGAAAAGGCAAAAGGCCTTTACGAAGGCCGCCTGGTGCCTCAAGAGTCGTTTTTACTTAGAATTTTCCCAGATGTTGCGCGTAAATTGACCCTTCCGGTGTTAGTTTTTCCCGTTTTCCTTTACTTCCGTTTTCACGAAGCTGTGAATTATACATTTAATAAGACAAATACACAACACGATACACGATACGATACGATACGATTTTACATTTTTTTTTTTTTTTATTTATTTAAGTAAAACTTTGAACCTACAGTTTCAAGTTTCAGTTTATGCTCTCAAACCTCCATTATAGTCGTACTCTTGTTATCAAATTTTACCTGAGTTATTAATTACACTATTATGTACAAGGAAATAATAATTGAAACCTAAAATTAACTGAATAAAACGAAAGGGCTATGTTAGCCCG
Organism: Agriopis marginaria; assembly: GCA_932305915.1. Classification (NCBI taxonomy): domain Eukaryota; kingdom Metazoa; phylum Arthropoda; class Insecta; order Lepidoptera; family Geometridae; genus Agriopis; species Agriopis marginaria. Next base: position 679,721 of record OW029923.1, read on the forward strand.
TACCTTAACCTAGTAGCCTATGTCACTCCCTGGCTCTTAAACTATACCCATGCAAAAACCCGGGTCGATCCGTTGTTCCGTTGCAGCGTGAAAGAGGAACAAACATCTATACATCCATACACAAACAAACAACTTAAAACTAACTAACTTTAAACTTTCGCGTTTATAATATTTGTAGGATATATAAGTAGAATTTTCGGTGTAATAAAGAGAAATTGGCATCGATTCCGATGTACTCTAAACTAAACTAAACTAAATTTGACAGCTCTAAAATTGCTTCCATCCTTCTCTCACATATTAAAATGAAAAGAGAGGCAGATAATTTTAGTCCTGTCAGATTGGTTTAGTTTAGTGAGTGGTAAGACAGAATTGACGCAATTGAATTGCATATTATTGAGTACTAGCGACACGCCTGCCCGGCTTCGCACGGGTGTAATTTACGTGCAAAGCCGGGGCGGGTCGCTAGTTATATATATAAACCTTCCTTGAAAATCTATCTAACTGATGGTGAAAATCGCATCAAAATCCGTTGCTTGGTTTAGAAGTTAGCGGCCATACAGACAGACAGACAGACGCGGAAATCGACTTCAATTTATACTACGTAGAGATAGAGAAGATAGAGATATAGAGATAGAGATTCACGTGATTCATCTTGTTCCTCAGGTTCGCGAGGGTCACCGACTGGAGAAGCCAGAGCACTGCCGCCGGGAGCTCTACAACATCATGTACTACTGCTGGGAAGCAGACCCCACTTCGAGGCCGGACTTCAAGGAGGTCGTCGCCATGCTAGAGAAGCTGCTATGCACTGAGATGGACTATATCGAACTCGAGAGGTTCCCCGATCACTCCTACTACAATGTACAGCATTTGGAAGGAGAAAAGTTGTAACAATGTTTGAACAATTAATGAACTAAGCTAGACAAAGCGTTGTGACTTCTTAGGTATATCATCATCATCAACCTTTTTCCACCTCCTCCTCAGTATAGGCACCAATATTTTCCGGTCATGTGTTAAGCTGGAAACAAACTATAGGACGTGGCTGATGGACGCGGCTGACGGACGCGACTGATAAGTGTGCACGGTCTTTCAAAAGACAACAACGGCTGACAAAAACATCCGGCGCGCAAGATTTCTGTCGGACGTCCGAAAGCTCAAAATCTGCCCAAGGTTACGTCCATGGCTTACGTCCGATAGTTTGCACAGCTCAGTGTACATTCATTATCTAGATACCTTTATGTCGCGTCCGTCAGCCGCGTCCAATAATTAATTTCCAGCTTCGGTCTCGGCCACTGCTTTCCTGCCATTCTAACTATACTATCCAGCGAGCTGGTGGTTTGCCCTTAGTTGTATGTTTGCAATAAATAGGGTATTTGACTGTATTAAAAATATAATTCATGGTGGTGTAATTATAGCAGTTTGTTTGTTGTTTGTTGTGGTTGTTTGTTTCGTAGCCTGAAATAAATGAATTTGAATTAGAATTTGTTACCCTAAGTACTTTATTACTTAAAAACAAAATAATGTCATTATTTTCAGAAAAATAAAAAAAACATTGATCACGTGATTGAACGTTCTATTCAGGTCGAATGTATTTATGACGTCACAGGCAATAGAGGCAACAATTGTACGGCGAATGAGAACTTGTTTACTGACTTGTGACGTCACTGAAATAACGTGTCCCATAAATGGTAAAGGAAGCGTTTACACTGTAGTATAGTAATATGAATTTTGATCCGCCATTTAAAACACAAATACTTAAAATTATGAGGATTAAATGTCAAGATTCCTTTATTATAGGTTTCGTAAAAATAGTCAAATACCCTATTTTGAGAAATAAAATGATACAAACAAATTATGAATAGTTATCCAAAAACATGAGAAAACATAAAATTACACTAAAAATACTGAATAATAAATAGTAGTGAAATGCTACTAAATTAATTAATTAATTTCCAAATTCAAAGAGTAAAATATGTTATTATTTAGGCAGAAACTCATAATAACCTTTTAATTAACGAAACAAACAATTGGACAAAGTTTTCAATTTCTTTTCTAAAGATAATTATATAAACGTAATCTCCCAAATAAAATAATATTATTTCGGTCACGTCTACTAAGCTATCAAAATACCTATTTAAATGTATTTTATAAGAAATTCAAAGGTACTCAAATAGTAATTGTATAGCTAGACTTACTTATTAATATAATTGGCCTTACATAAACGTTACTTAAGTTAAGCAATGCAATTGCTCTGTCAATTTCTCGTTGACGGAAATTGTCACAGGTGAAAATGAGACAAAGCAATTTTAAGCATTGCCTAACTTAAGTAACGTTTATAAGTAAGGCTGAATATGTATAATTATAACAATGTTTGCTTTTGTTAAGAATAAATTTAATACTTTGAGATTAATTGTAAAATAAAATGCAAAAGGCAATATAATTGTAAGTATTTAGCTGTAATCTATAGCGCTAGTCTTCGGAATAAATTAATAATATGTCCAAATACTTACGTAATAGCTACTAAGTAAACACAATGTACATATTTACAGTGGTAGTTAATAATACAGGGCTACGCGGATAGAATGTACTAAGCTGAAAGAAGTCCATAATACCCATTAACATGAACGACTTTAACCGTGGGACCAACTAAGAAACCATGTTTTTTTTTAACTGTAATTTAGGCACTTGGCAAAATGCATGGAACAGCTGATTATGTATTCGCAATTCCAGGGTTGGTCCCATAGTAAAAGTTGTTAATAATTATATTCATTATGGACCCCCTTCGGCTTAGCACCCTTTCCACGTAACCTCATAGATAAAAATAATACATTATTGTGTAATAAATAATTATGTTTTGTTAAAAGGTTTTGATTTCATTTCATTGTCTTACATTTACCAAAATATTTTATAGAGCTGCTTGTTTCACTTCGAATCAAATAAGTATTTATGAACTAGTTTATTCGCACGTTCTCGTGATTTATATAGAAGAAATAGAGTTAAGACGCTCTTTTCCGACTTTTAGCAATTATGGTCATTCTGGTTTAAGGGTGCATACCTCCATGGTTACCTTAAAATTATAAAAATGGTGTCATAACAAAATTAAATGTTTTATCTAGGAAACCCATGAGACCGAAACACGATTAAGTACCTTTCGTTTGATAGAAAAAATATATCAAAGTAGCACTGATTTGCGGTTTTAACCCTGTTTTTTTGGATTCATTCAATTACCTATTTATTAAATTATGTCTGCGATATCTTGATATACAGATTTCATAATTATGAAGGAAAACGGTGAGGTACATTTTAAATTACAGCTATACTTTTCGAAAAATATGAGAAAAACAGCAAAAATAGAAGGTGCGAAACGCACGGCTGTGTGTAAGCGCCATGATTTTGCTCCGCTAAATGCGACTTTAATACAATAAACCAAGGATTATGGTCATCTGTAGTAATAAGCGTAGCTTAAAAGTGGGAAAACCTCGCCTTAAATAAAGGTGAGCAATATCTTTATACTACAAGCCGCGAGCAAATATTAATAAAACTCAAATAATGTAATTTCATAAATAAAATTTAATTTGTTGCTCAGAGTTAATCAGAGCGTCTTCGTCGAATAAACTCAGTATTAAAAATAACTTCCAGTATCAGTACGAGCATTCCACTTACATAACCAAACGCTAGCACCAAGAAGCCGCCTTGCAAATGTTGGAGCGACAAAGAATTTATATCGGATTGTTCGCGCAACAACGACCGAAGTAGCTTTGCCCTTCGTCGGGTGTTGAACGACTTAAATCCCTGTCTCACAGCCTCGTTTATTCCCGCTTGCTTGAATAGGCTCAATCCTTCTGAAATCCTGTCCATAAATCCGAATCCTCGTAATGCTACCATTTCCATAGGCACAGAGAACATGTTTGTATCGAACGCGTAGTACTTGAAATTTCCAGAACTATCGCTCAAATCTGGAACTATAGCGGACACGTGAGCCAATTCCAAACGACTACATAGTAAAGAGAAATTTCTGTGAACGGTCACGTCTCTCATCGCCTGAGATATGTCGTCCACGTCAATCCAATGTTCGTAAATGTAACTGTCGAAAGGATCCGAAGAGTTGAAGAATAAATCGTGTAATTCTTCAGCTCCACCGAATTTCAAGCCATTTGCGACTAACTCTTCAATAGTATGTACTTGATACTCGAACGTTGGGGTTTTGAACACATCTATCAGTTTGGTTTGATACCCAGTTACAATTAATATGCAGTAGATATTAAAAAACACAAAAAATAGCCGCAAGCTTGGCTTAGTCGGTCGGAGATATGCACAAAACCCTAAAGAACATATCCACGCGTTAAAAATACAATGTTCCAACGATCTATTACGTGGAGAATCTTTGCTTAGTTGTCCCAAAATTCTCCAAAACAAAGCGCAAATAGAGAATCCAGCAATAACAGAATACCAAACAAACTTATGAAAAATGATGAGTAAAGCTATCCAGGGAGGTGACCGGTAAGCTCGAGGAACAACCCAGGTATAAGAATCTGCTAGATAAGCGATACTGCACTCAAAATCTTCGTGCACGTCATTATCTGGATAGATGCCCCCCAGAAGCAATTGCCCTTTTTTGACCGTCAATTCCTTTAGAGCGCCGTTCCATTGACCTTCATTTTGTCTCTCACCTCGATTTGCATTTATTATTTTGTACTTTGTCGTCAATCTATATCGTTTAGCTACTTCGTTTATCAATTGTTTTTCTATATTTGCATCGTTCTCATCTCTACTCACAAAGGGTTGCCTTTCTAAAGCGATTATGTACAGAACGCAGCCTTCCATGTCTATTGGTATTTTATCTTCAAAAACACTGTTTTTGTATTTTAACGTGCCCTTTTCACAAATATTTTGAATTAATAGTCTGTCCTGTGCAGTCTCGTTGTAATAACCGCAGTATTTTGGCGGGTCGAACGGTCGCCATGTGTATATAATTGCTTTTCGAACATTGTTTGCTTGCGGTACAATCACTGCAATATTGATAACGTTGTATTTGAACAGGCAGCTTAGTATTTTCTCCACGATTGGTTTGTTTGCTTTGTCTACAGATAAATTGAAAAGAAATATTATGAACTTTGCACTAGGGTTCCAACTGCGTGACCTTACCAGCCTGCTAGCCAGAAATGGGAAATCTTCATACATGTCAACCACGATGATATAATATGCTCCAAGGGGCCGGGCTTCATAGCTATCTCTGTGTAGAGTCGCAAGATTTTCGTTAGAGTTGTCACAAATATCAACTTCTGTTTGAGGGCTCTTTATTTCTACAGTATATGTAGCTCTTTTATGTATTCTCATGAGTAGTTCTGCTTTGATCCTGGAAACCGAAGAGCTTGCATTGTTGTAGTTGGCGAATATCAGCACGCCAGGTTTTATAAAATTGTTTTCTATTATGGAGCTTATGCAGTTTGTAAAATCTAAAACCACCGTTGGCCCGTGAGGGTTGACAATCGCTTCTGTTACAACTATTCCTATAAATATTATTACAACAGTCACCTTTTCTGGTACCATGATACCCGAATGGCATTATAATTTACTTAAATGTTATTTAACGACAAAAATAAACACGACAGCGCATTAATATAAAAAGGCATGCGAGTACAATCAAATCTACATTAATCTTTACTTAGGTAACCCGTAGCATTATGCAAACACGCGATTAGATAAATGATTTGGTATCAATTTTTTGCCAGCATGTCCAAATAGTTTAAACTTATTTTAGTAACAGTAGTTTATGTATATTTTTTTTATTTGTTTGATTCTACTACGCTACACATTATTTTATACACAGGAGTATATTCAATCTTCAAATTATTAGATTAGATTGGGAATCTCTATTGGCCGTACAACACTGTGAAAGTAAAATTTTACCAAAAGGATTTAAGTGTATGAAAATAAGCAAGTTTAGTTGATAATGAAATAATAAAGGTACCATAAAAAAATAAGACATCTTCTCGTCCAAGATACCACAGTGCCTCAAGACGAAGGTCTTTGACCAGTGTGTGTTGCCAGTGATGACATATGGTACTGAGACGTGGTCCTTAACTGTTGGCCTTTTGGAAAAACTCAGAGTCACTCAGCGGGCAATGGAGAGAGCTATGCTCGGAGTTTCTTTGCGCGATAAAATCCGAAACGTGGATATTCGCCAAAGAACCAGAGTCACCGACATAGCTGTTAAAATTTGCAAGTTGAAGTGGCAATGGGCAGGCCACATTGCTCGAAGAACCGATAACCGATGGGGAAGAAAGGTTCTGGAGTGGAGACCACGAACCGGAAGACGCAGCGTAGGGAGGCCTCCCACTAGATGGACCGACGACATTGTGAGAGTCGCGGGCATCCAGTGGATGTAAAAGGCAGGCTGTCGTTCAGTGTGGAGGTTAAAGGGAGAGGCCTATGTTCAGCAGTGGACGTCTTCTGGCTGATGATGATGATGATGACTCTACCGTCTCCGCAACTTGAATTTTAAAACGAAGACTTTCATCTTATATTAAATTGTTATTTGGATCTAAGGCGTGTTAAAGAATTCTTAGAAAAACATTAAGCTTGAAATTGCGTCGCAATTTTAAAAGATTTACTATTTTATTTCGCACTTTTTACTAAGCCTTTCTATCAAAACTTTTCTAGGGACTGAAAGAGTGTAAAACATAAACACAAAAACGTCAACAAGTTTGTCCTTAGAGGTACAAACCAGTAGGTATGTTGTGTTGTGGTTGCTTTGTGATGGGACCCGATATAATTTTTCATTTTACAGATATGTAATGTAGACTAAATAATTGACATAAAATCGAGACTAGGTACTAGGAAAAGATAAAATGATAATAATAGCTTATATGGGTAGTAATAAACATCTAATTAAGGTATAAAATACAACCAAACCAAAATATGATTCTAACAATATTCTAACTTAGACATAATTTCGTTATTTTTTTAACTTTAACAAAAACTAATAATAATAATATATAAAAAACTAACATTTGTACGCTGTAACAGGCAAGGACATGAGATACGTCTCCATTCTTACGACCATGTATCCTACTTTATATGTATGTGTACCTACCATGTTCTGACAAATAAATATTTTGAATTTGAATTTCCTACGCAAAAAGATAAGCGGGAAATAAGCTACCATCTATGTCTAGACGGAGGAGTGTACCTATTTACGTGTCCCGTACAATTTAGTTTGCAGCTTGATGTAACATGTTTATGACGGATCTAATGAGAAAAGAAAATCACAATAGATTATCATCATCATCATCATCATCATAATCAGCCTTTTAACAGTCCACTGCTGGACTTTAAGCCTACCCCCGAAAGGGTGATTGGGCCATATCCACCACGCTGGCCCAGTTGCGGGTTGGTGGATTCACATTCGCCATTGAATTCCTTCTCCGTACGTATGCAGGTTTCCTCACAATGTTTTCCTTCACCGAAAAGCCAGTGGTATAAAAACCGGTCATAAGCTCCAAAGAGCTCATTGGTACGGGCCCGGGGTTTGAACCCGCGACCTCACGCTTTCAAGTCTAGCAGTCTCTCAAATGGGCTACCACGGCTATTATTATGGATCATAGCAATGGATCTATTGAGAATGATCCGTTTCATGCCATAAAAAAAGGAAAAAATCTTTTCTGTGGTTCCGTGCATACTGTATTTTTATTCTAGCCTTTTATGTCAATGAGTGAGTCTGTTTCTTCTAGGCAAGCATGCTCCATCGTAGACCGCATCATCGCTCACCATCAGATGAGTTAGCGGTCAAGCGCAAGTCTACTTTTAATTTAAAAAAAAAAAACAATATTGTACTACGGGACAACTTTAGTATTATTGAAATAAAGTCGAGAATAAAATAAACTCAGCATTAAAATCAAGTGCGTCTATAATGTATGAACGGTATTTATTTGTCATTTCGTTTCATTGTGTTTTTTACAAAAATTCTACAAAGTTGTTTTAATTTATTTATTACTTTTATCCTCAGAGAATTGGCTCATTGCATAGGGAAGTAGAAGTCTTTTACCATATTTTATAAATAATACTTAGGTAGTTAGGTACTTATATTAATATTAACTGTAATATGTCTTCAATTTCGCACACCAACCCGTTGGAACATGGCGAACGTAACCATATTACCTTAACACTGTCACAATTATTAAAACTGTAACACCGTGGTAGCACCCCATGTTCCGTGAAATACATATTTAATTTGAATAATATGAAGTACTGAAAAGGAAATTTAAGTGTTAATAGCCAGCAATATTTTATCGTTTGAATGAAGAAGGATTTGCTTAACTTTGATTTAAAAAATGCCTTAGTAAGTTACAAAGACTGCACGGTGCGACCAATCTAACCTCGATTCCTATGTATTGTTTTTCTTGTCCGAGGAAAATGCGAAAATTTCCTTGTATTTATATTGGTCTGTTCATATTTCACTTCCTTTATTTAATACGATTAGCAAACTTTTTTGATTACAAAAAAGATGATAAATAAACTGTTGAAGTTTAAACGTTTGTCTATGTTGTAAACGTCAGTTAATCTTTAATTGACGTTTGATATGAGTTTGATAGATTAAAAGCCACAAGATAGGAAAATTATGGAGCGGCTGAAACTGTATAAATCAGGCTGTCAGTCCTTGATGTACGAATAATTAAAGTGAAGGCTAATATGTATACTGTACGCTACCTTGTATAAGTGCATTTCTTATATTATAAGTTTTTTTTTTATTGTTATTGTAAGATATTTAATTTCTACTATCAATTCACAATATCTCAATTCACAATAAATGAATTATAACATTAAAAAACCATAAATATGACTAATTAGCAATACGCGAGTAATGAGCCAGTTCTCTTATCACCAGCGGCGTCGACTAATTGTGGCGAAATATTAATAAATATTACTAATATTTTCTCTTAGTGATATTGGCTTATTTATCCATGAAATAAAGATTATTATTATTTACATTTTCGGGTCAAGTCCTGACATTTGAGACGCATTGGTGAGGCCGAAGCCAACACCAAGAGGCCCTGTTGAGTAAAAAATACAATAATTGGATGTGTGTAAATGGGAATTATAAAACTATTGTACAGTACAGGTATAGTAAAAAAGCCTGGGCTATTTTGATGAATTGTTAGTGGTACGGCACTTGCCTATTATGCCTCTTTCAACATATTTTGGCAGGTGATCATAAATATCTGTTATTTAAAATTTTCGCTCGAATGCTACCCGCGCGTACGTCTCCAGCGTACCACCCTACCACCCATGAGGTATATAAATATCCGAGATATGAAAGTCACGTGGATGATACAAGGCTACGTCATCGACGCTGTGTTACCAGTAGCATGAAATCATAGCTTCCAAATCTCCGTATTACCTGTGGGAATCCAATAAAACTATGTGGTTTAGATTTAAATAATATTATAATGATACAAATACAAATATTTATTAATAACTAAACGTTACATGTAAAAAAACATGTTAATTCTGTCTTATAATAATGATAGGTAGGTTACATTTAATTTAATATATCAAATATAATTTCGTATTTTATTTAATAGATTAGGTATTATACAAATTTGTGTTCCAATTTCTGTGTCTGTTACAATGATGGCAACATTGGCAACTCTTTGAGAAAGGAAGACTAATCTTTACGTCATTGTGGCAACTGGACAATGACGTAAGCACGTGTCACTCCGGAAACCTATACTGCCAGCCATGGCTGTCAAATACATAAACATTCTCTGAAAATACCCGCTCTATTGTATTTTTACCTACTACGAATCAAAGAAAATTTATAATTACTTTGTATAATATTATTATAGTAGTACAGGACCGGCATAGAACACTTTTACTCTACCGAGTACTGGGCCTACCGGGTAGTTCATAGTTCTGTAATAATCTATACATCACGCGAAACTGTAATATATTATAATTATTTCTTATAATATATTCTTGAAGCCAAGGGGAAAATACTACGCTTTCAGTAAAATCAAACGTATCGTAAAATGTTGAAAGCTTTTTAGCGTTTATAATCCCAAATGCGACGTGACCCAACTTTGGTAGAAACATGTTTTACAAACAGATCGAAAATGTTTTGTTTATGTATTTTTGGTGCACGTGCTTTCAAGCCCTCGGATATTCAGGTAATTGAAAAAATACATTTTGAATAACTCGTTTTGGAAGACTTCCATCAGTCGCAATGACCCAGTCCTACGTGGCTGATAAATGTGGCAAATCGACATGATTCGATGCAAAATATTATGAAAAGATACCTAGACATGCTCTACCTAAAGTTCACGTACTTACGCTCCTTGTCCGTACTTTTGGCGTCCGCAAACTGATGCCTTATTATAGATGTCTTATCGTGATTCGGATTGTGATCGTGATCGCGTGCCATCTCACTTACGCACGTGGTGCGAGTAAGTAGATGCGAACGGGACGGCATGCAATCTCGATCACAATCAAACTTCTATAATAAGGCTGCTGGTCTATTTGCGTGATTCAGTGTTGATGCGCAAGATGCATCGCACCGCGTCGCATACCATTCCTCACCTAGGACAATGACACAGAAGTCTCCCCATGACATAGGACAGTGATAAAAAATAAGTTTTATATCAAAACTACAATTTTATTGAACAAGTTTCTATGTTTTCGACAATGTTATTTAATATTGTTATTTGAAACTTGGCAAGTATATGTACTCTAGATGACAATACAAATATACAATACTAGCTGTTGCCCGCGACTTCGTACGCGTAGATTTTCATACAATATTTCAACCCCCTTTTGCCCCCCTTAATTCAGCCCTTACGCAAAATCCTTTCTGGGCGGACCTCTACACCCCGAATGTAATCTACTTGCCAAATTTCAACAAACTTTCCACAAAAAATATAACCCCCATTTCTCATATTTAATCCGTCTTTTCCGAAAAAAATAATTATATACAGTATTTATTTTCATGTCCTTAAGATCAAAAACAAAGGACTTTCATACAAACTTTCAACCTCCATTTGCCCGCCTTAATTCGGCCCTTTCGTAATAATAATCCTTTCTTAGCGGACCTCCACACCCCATAAGGAATCAACCTGACAAATTTCAGCTTCGTAGGCTAAGTAGTTTTCGAGATTTCGTGTTTAATGAGTGAGTGAGTAGATGAATTTCGCTTTTATATTTATACTAGCGGTCCGCCCCAGCTATAGCACGGGTATAGATTATAGCCTATGTCACCCGGGAATAGTGTAGCTTCCCGTCAGTGAAAGAATTTTTCAAATCGATTCAGTAGTTTCGGAGCCTATTCAATGCAAACAAACAAACAATCAAATCTTTCCTCTTTATAATATTAGTATAGATAGATTTTAGTACCATCGACTTAGCTAGAATGATAGAACCAGGAGGTGTACAGAGAAACTCTTCTATGGCTATTAGTAAGCACCTCTAGTATGAGAAGTCTAAGTCTTCAAGTCTAGGGTTAATAGGTTATTACTGGGCAAACGTGCTCCATGTTCAACCGCATCGTCGCTTTCCATCAGGCGTGATCGCGGTAAAACGTTAGCCTAGTCCGATGAAAAATAATTGTGACCGATAGTAGTTTTACTTATTTCCTGTAACTATTTCTGATCAAGCCCAACAGCAGTCTTGACATAAACTAAATGTTTATGGTATAGAGTTGGCGTTACCAACCTCCTCCTTTATTTGGGCTCACCGACAAAGGCCTTATTTCTAATCATACTCTTATATCCGACATACGAGTATCTACGATTATATTCGTTACGCGACCAGAATCGTTATTTGTACCTTGTTTGTACCTATTCGTGTGTAAAGCGACATTATGTACGCAGTTCAGATATTCGGACGCTTAATTGAAAAAGTCAAAATCACAATATGTATTACCTACACTCACTGGCTGAATGAAATGATTGAAGACGACCTTCTGTTTTATACAATCCGATATATCACAAGTTTGTCTTTAATACAAGCTTTGTCTGACGTCATCATTTCAGCTATAGGACGTCCACTGCTGGACATAGGCCTCCCCCATCGATCTCCAAAAGGGCCGGTTGGAAGCGGCCTTTATCCAGCGTTTCCCTGCGGTCTCTTTAGGTCGTCTGTCCATCTTGTGGGTGGACGTCCTACGCTGCGCTTACCGGTCCGTGGTCTCCATTCCAGAACCTTTCGGCCCCATTGGCCATCTGTTCTGCGTACTATACTATACTACTATACAATGTGCTATACTTCTATATACAATACTACGATATAATAATATTGTGATAATCTAGTCATAACTTTTGTGTGTTGTATTGTAACTTTTACCTAACAGGACCTGTAGTGGAAGCAAATGGAAAGTTCCAAAATAAAACAACATGTTTTTGTGAGGAATATCGGTATTGTTTTGGATTATATTGAGGGTTACGCCTACGGCACGACTAAAATAGGAGTAAGCTGTTTTGCTTAGAGAGCTGCTTAAATTACTATCACATATTTTTTGCTTATAATTTCTTTTTATTTCATTTATAACAAACTAGCTGACCTGACAGACGTTGTCCTGTCTTAGAACTGTGAAACACGCAAAGTTAAAATCGTAAATCTTATTTTTTTACACCTTGGGTTACGTTATTGGAGTTTTAGTAAGGATGATATTTTTATTGAAAATATAATATAGCCTATGTTACCCGGGGATAGTTTAGCTTCCCAATAGTGAAAGAATTTTTCCAATCGGTACAGTAGTTTCGGAACCTATTCAATATGCAAACAAACAAAGAAACATAAAATAAAATAAATAAATAAACAAATAATCAAATCTTTCCTCTTTATAATATTATATATATAATTTTATTAGTAACAAATAAACAGAATTAACACATGTTGGACCTTAAATAAATTATTCAACACACTATGTTATCAATTTTAACATATAACAATGCAGTAAAATACAGTTAACATTGTAGCAAATCGAAGTGAAATTTTAATAGCAGTTTGGTGTTTAATGGCCGTATTGTTATAATAGTTTAGCTATTCAAGGAGACGATCTTGCAACAGTGTTATATTTCAGTTTTACGCGTTGAGCTAAATAACAAGACAGGGTGATCCACAGACCAAACTTGATCCCGCGAGTTCGCTTACTTTGCATGACTGTTGCCGGTCATAAGTTGGATCAATGTTGCAACTATAGTCACCGTGTTACCAACTGAGTCGTCGAGCAATAAACGTCATACCACAAGACCTGTAAGTGCGAGCGAGATAGACAGATATGACATGTGGGTGGGAGCGAGATGAGATGAGCAATGATTTATGACCTGACGACTCAGATGGTAATAAGTTTAGTATAGCAAACCGCATATTTCAGTTCGATCTCCGTCATCTTGGCAGTAACACGACAGACGTTAAAACAAATATGTCAACACCATAGTAAAATAAAGTTATCTGTGCGAATGGAGATAAACTAACTCTAAATTGGTCTCGTGCCGTCATTGTAGGTATAAAAAAATGTGGGCAAGCTGAGTTTTCATACAAAATGATGTGCTTTCTTTTGCCTTCATCCTGATAAAGGCCTATGGAGTGATGCAAAGATTGTGTTTTAATATATTTAGTACTTGAAGAAAGATATGCGCCGTCTGTAGAAACTTCAACTCAGTACATCGCATCGTAGCATGCCTACACGTCTTATGTTCATAATATGAAAATAAAATATAAAAATACGCATTCATACATATTATGTATGAATGCGTATTTTTATATGTATGAATGCGTAGTTTTATATTTTACTCTAAAGAATGACGCAACCCGCAACAACCACGAACAACACCAAAAAAGCTGGCGAGCGACTGATGCTGACTTCACACTAGTGCGCAAATAATTTGTTAGTACCCCTGAGTTGGTACTGTTGGAAAAGTTCATTCGCCCCGTCCATTACTATATAAGTCAATAGTTTTACGACTATGTAAGTTTCTCTTTAAGGTTATTTTTTACATAATCAGGTTTACTTACATTTCCCGTACATTTCCTACATTGTAACTTATCAGATAGTTGCGTTGAAATTTTTCAGGAAACTGAAAATCTATACTAATATTATAAAGATAAAAGATTTGATTGTTTGTTTGTTTGCATTGAATAGGCTCCAAAACTACAGAACCTATTTAAAAAAATATTTAACTATTGGGAAGCTACACTATAAAACGTCTATAACCTATATAAGTTGTGGGGTGAAATAGGCTATAATATATTAAAAAAAAATAGGGATCCTTACTAAAACAACAATAAATATAATGTACCCCAAGGTGTAAAAAAATAAGACTTACACCCGTGCGAAGCCGGGGTGCGTTGCTAGTATATGATAAAGAGATAGCTCTGGGGGTCTATACAAGAGCCACTTTCTGTTAGCGTTAACGCCTGCGGAAAAATGTAAATGTATGAAAATGACATTGACAATGACATTAGCTTGAGATAATTTATTTTTAGCTAATGTCATTGTCAATGTCATTTTCATACAATTTCATTTTTCCGCAGACGTGAACGCTAACAAAGTGGCTCTTGTTTAGACCCCCTGGTCAATGAGCGCGGCCTTACTAACTCTGACATTTTAGCTGGCTACGTAACCTATACTTACTTACTAATAGACAAGTGTGATTTGGTTGCAGGGAAGACTACTCAAGATATGCCCAGCACTCGAGCCAACACGCTCAGTGATGATGCAGACGACTTGCAGAGACAGCTCGACAACGAAGCGAGGGATCGAATGAAGTTTGGACGGGTATGATGACGCTGTGTTTGTATCTAGACCACAATATTGTTATAGTCAATTAAACCTGATGTCTTATTATAGATGATTCGGATCGTGATCGCGATCGCGTGCCATCTCACTTACGCACGTGGTGCGAGTAAATAGATGCGAACGGGACAGCATGCAATCTCGATCACAATCAAACTTCTATGATAAGGCCGCAGCACTGCCTTAGTGGATGTTCCCTTCGACTAAAATAAAATGAATGGACGGGCCCTAACCAATGAAATT
The DNA here is from genome assembly GCA_932305915.1 of Agriopis marginaria. Taxonomy (NCBI): domain Eukaryota; kingdom Metazoa; phylum Arthropoda; class Insecta; order Lepidoptera; family Geometridae; genus Agriopis; species Agriopis marginaria. The sequence continues at coordinate 694,752 of OW029923.1, forward strand.
GCTCAGTAAAAACGAGTCAAAACCGTCGGACATATACTTCAACACCTAATTATAAAAATGTACAGTATACCTATTTGTTACAAAAAAATAGATCCCGGTTTTATTTACACCTCGGGAAAGCATATGAATGCATAATTTTGACAGATGTTTCGTTATCGCGTAACAATAGACACGTGTTGCCCTTCCTACGGCTAGAGATCGACTAAAACGAGATGAGAGCCGCTCATTTTGTTATCTTCAAAAATGCGCTTCTACTGGGCCTGTCCATTAATTTTATTTTGGTCGAAGGGTGTTCCCTGATTGTCGCAATCTAGGTGTCTTCATGTCGCAAATGAAACGGTTTCTTCTTAGCACGCGTGCTTAGCTTAGCCGTAAACCGTATCGTCGCTTAACATCAGTCGAAGTGGCGGTTGTGGCGGTCTGTGGAATGCGCTGCCTGAATGGGTGTTCCCCGATAGTTACGGTTTCTCGGTTTCTTCTAGGCAAACGTGCTCCATCGTAGACCGCATCATCGCTTTACATCAGGCGAGTTAACGGTCAAACACAATTATATTATAAAAAAAAAAAACATGCTTGCATATAACAGGTGTTTATATAGATCTAAGATTAGACAAACAAGATAATATGGTGAGGAGGCGTGGCGGGTGCGATCACAACTGGCCTAAATAAGACTTGATGGCGTCAGACAAACGCGTTCAGTACAAGATTCGTGGAATTATAGTAGACTATTATAGTAGTAAGTTTTTTAGCAACAAACACAAATAATCTCTTTTATTTCAGCCCCCAACAATATGGGTATTACATTATCCGACAAAATACCGTGAATTAGCTACAACTGAAACAGGAAAACTGCCGCAGGATCATGTAAGCAACGTTACGATACATAAAATTCGTATCAAGTTCCATAATTTATTGAAGTTTTAAAATTGTTACGTTTCGAATATTCATACTTCGTTCACAAGCAATCCAGTTGCCGAAAATTGGCTTTATCATATTATTTTATAAGCTATTTATCTATTAGACTTGTATTAGATAAGAAAAATATCTGTTTTGTTCCTATGATTATGATGAGATGCTAGAGAATAATAATTCTAATGTCAAATGAGAGTAAACTGTTATCTATATAATAATTACAGACTGAAAACATTAGGGGATAGGGGAGGGCGGGGGGGCATTGGGGGGTGGGGGGGATTCTGGTGCACTAGACATCAAATCGTAGTGCCTACCTGTATTATATGCTACCTAATAAACGATTATCAAACAGTACTAAAGTAACTGACAATAATTCAAAGGATTAAACAAGCTAAAGTGGCAATGTGCTGCCCATTATCTGTAAAAGCACTGATATAACCGTTGGGGTCGACGAGCTCTATATAAAGTTATGCTATTTTGTCTTCTGTGATAGAGTGGAGACATCGTGTCGACACACGTAGAGTAGGACGCCCTGCAGTCAGGTGTAGTGACGACCTGCTACAAGCGGCTGTTGGCAAGTAGATGAGTAAAGTAGAATATCATACCATGTGTACTTTAAGATATACCTATGTCCAGCAGCGGGGGAACATTGCATAGGCTGATAATGATGGAATTTGATGGAAATCGTATCTGTCTTCTTCACTCTCATGTTCATCTCGAAGGGAGTATCACTTACACATAAAATAATATTATCTATTAACTGAGAATAGCCTCTTAGTTTTGAGTGAATGAACTAATTTGGTTGCACCACGAGCGAACGATTTGCTGATTCGTTTGTAACAAGAATCATTAGAAGGACGTATTTGGATTACAAATGTGATGCAAATGCTTTCGTTAACAAGCTGAGTTTTGTCAGTTTAGAGTTTTTTCGTAGGAGATGAACCCAAGTAATCCTCAAGCATTACAGATAAACCCCTTCTATATAAAGCACCTAAAACAAGTTTTTTAATCTCACTTAGCCGTTTACAACTTTCAAGACATTCGTTTTCTTTTGACGTTAAAAACATTTCAGAAAACGAAAGATTTAATCTGGTTTATAATTTTAATCAACTTGTCATTTCAAGTTGAAATCTTTTTATGAAAACATACTAGGTTACTGCAGAGATTTTTCGTCATACACCTATTACAATAATGTTAAACGTTTTTAATGTTTAATGGGGTATTTCATTCTCGGGTATATTTTATTTATTAATGTTTTTGTGAAACTTCGAGTTATGCTCAAACATTGCGTATTAATGTAATAATAAAGTGTTTTTTTTTATTGATTTAGTGCGGTCAAACCATATTTAATCCCAACCTTTCGGGGGTAGGCTAAAAGTCCAGCAGTGGACTGTTAAAAGACTGACTATGACGATGATGAAACCATATTTAGCATTTTCCTACAAGAGCTCTTTTATTTGTTTAACAAATTCCTCAAAATGTATTTTGTGACCAACTCTCTTTACAAAACATAATTATTAGCTAACTAGCTGCGCCCCGCGGTTTCACCCGCGTAGTGATGAAAAATGATGATGGTGATGATGATGATGAAAAGTAGTCTATGTCACTCTCTGGCTCTTGAACTATACCCATGCAAAAACTCAGGTCGATCCGTTGTTCCGTTGCAGCGTGAAAGAGGAACAAACAAACAAACACACATTCGCATTTATAATATTAGTATGGTGTTTAGAAATAATATTAGTTATAACCTAGATAAAAATAAAACTGTACGTTATCCGAATAAAATAATTTTTGTTCATCATTACCAAACCTTAAATGCTTGGTGTTGCTGAAAATGTCTTTATTTTTCCTAACAGGTGTATTATTTTCCAGGAATACGCAAATAAAATTAAACACAAATATCAAGCGACTGAACCTGTAAGAAAAATAACTGGTAATTGTATATTATAATATACTCAATTATATTTTTCGACTACAAAACAATTGCTAAGTTCAATCATGAGCAGAATCTGTGAAGTGTTGAAAATTGTAAATGACTTTTTTAAAGTTTCATTCATAGTATTTGCAAACAACAGTATCCCAACTTTTCCAAAGTATTTTTTTTATGCGTAAGTATATTTGCCTTTGCAACAAGTTAGCCAAAATGGCTAGTGCCTTTATAACTACTACCGACCGAAAAATAAAAGTATAGATGCTCATTTTATTTATATTACACGGGAATTACTCACGTTAGATTAAGCCGGTCACTCTGACTATAGTTTCAACCGCATTAGGCGGTCTATTTCAAGGTGAATACACGAGCGCGGCTGCGTCTCGCTTGGCACTACGGACCGCCGCGCGGCGCGCACGTGATGTCAACGGCAGCTGATCGGGTGCGGGAGTGGGGGTGCGTAGAGAAATATGCTGCGCCAGTGCATCTTGGAACTCTTCCTCACTCGAATCTTCCTGTGTGTCGGGAATACTCTAGTACGCGGAGCTCACCACATCACTACCAGTCCCACGGTCACCCACGAACTCCATGAAGACACCTGCTGATAGATGCTCATTTATATTTCAGCTTTTGGCCTTGATTTCTCGACGCTCAGGAGCCCAAAACATAGTTGGAAATATAAGGGTAAGTGCAAAGATGTCAAAAGTAAGGACAGTAGTATTACAGTGTAAAATAAACAGTGAGCCAACGCCTTTGATGTTGTGCAAAATGTAGCTTACGTCGAGACACAGAAAAGAAAATCCTCTTTTCTGTGCGTCTGAGACAATAAAAAAATATTAGTCATCATGCTTATTGATATTGCATCTATTTATCTCTATGAGAAGACTTGTAATCTCATACAGCAAATGCTGTACGCACCATTATGTGTGTGATAAAACGAACACACATCAGCCCTGAATTTTGTGTACCAAGCTACTAAGACGAGCGATGTATGCAGCTTGGTACCGCCGACTCACGCTCATGCACATTTGCTCTGTCTATACGACTTCGTTGGACAAATCACATCACAGCATCAGCCAGTAAACGTCCACTGCTGGATAAAGGCCTCCCTCTTGGAGAGGGGTGTTGCCATAATCCCCACGCTTGGCAGGCGGCTTGGAGATCGCAAGGCGTTCACCGTGTACTAATAGGTTGCTGCTGCCCATCCTTCGGTGGTTCTGGTCGCAGTTTTAGGACATACCCGGGTCCCGGGTAAAAGAAAGAGCTTAAATTATAGTAGTAAAGTATAGTAGTATAGTAGTATGTTTATTAAAAACTTGAACAAAAAGAAATGCTAATTGTCAAAATCTTTACTAACGTTATATTAATTTACGGGATATTTACCGTGGTAAGGTTGTGGAATGAGACCACCACCACGGTCAATATCCAGTACATAATCATAATAACTTTATTGAACAACCGTGATAGCTTAAAACAGTATCTTTACTATAGTAAAGGCATTACCATCTGAGTCATCCGGTCATAAATCTCTGTCTGTCTATCTCGATCGCACCCACATGTCATATCTGTCTATCTCGCTCGCACTTACAGGTCTTATGGTATGACGTTTATTGCTCGACGACTCAGATGATAATGTGTTTACTATAACTACGTTGCATCGCTCTCAAGTATCCAGCAAAGTCGGTGTGCGACTGAGTTTGAACTGCGAATCAATTATAATATGTACCTATGTATATTATGTTTAACTTGGGTTCAATTCTGAGTCAAGTATTTTTGAAATCCAATGGTCCAGTCCATTAATATATTAGTCAATGGGTAACTAAGTACAAACAAACACCAGTAATGAGGTAATTTAGAATCCAAATGTCATATTCAACCCTTGATTATTATTCCGTGGGCTCGTGACGTGGTTTGCATCACAATTTCTCGTTAAATTAGAATAATTTATTACAATTAATCGCTAGTTAATGTTTTGTGCCGTAATCAAGAAGGATTGAGCTTGGTAAATACGCTATTCTATTATATTATTTTAACCACCGACACAAACAGATATATGTTTAACTTGTGTATCTGTCTGTCCCAAACCATTTTTAGGGTTCCGTACCCAAAGGGTAAAAACGGGACCCTATTACTAAGCCTACATTGTCCGTCCGTCCGTCTGTCTGACTGTTCTACCTTTAAACGGCTGTATCTCTCGAATTGTAATATATCATCATCATCATCAGCCAGAAGACGTCCACTGCTGAACATAGGCCTCCCCCTTTAACCTCCACACTGAACGACAGCCTGCCTTTTGCATCCACTGGATGCCAGCGACTCTCACTATGTCGTCGGTCCATCTAGTGGGAGGCCTACCTACGCTGCGTCTTCCGGTTCGTGGTCTCCACTCAAGAACCTTTCTTCCCCATTGGTTATCGGCTCTTCGAGCGACGTGGCCTGCCCACTGCCACTTCAACTTGCAAATTTTAACAGCTATGTCGGTGACTCTGGTTCTTTGGCGAATATCCACGTTTCGGATCTTATCGCGCAAAGAAACTCCGAGCATAGCTCTCTCCATTGCCCGCTGAGTGACTCTGAGTTTTTCCAAAAGGCCAACAGTTAAGGACCACGTCTCAGTACCATATTTCATCACTGGCAACACACACTGGTCAAAAACCCTCGTCTTGAGGCACTGTGGTATCTTGGACGAGAAGATGTCACAAAATTTCACAGAATATGTAATGTTACTACGCTGGATTAACAAACAAATAATAAAAAAGTCTTAAAGTAAAAACGAAAAGGGGTTCCCATACAACAAAATAATTTTTTGCGTATTTATGTATTAGCTCTAATGTAAAAACGGTAATACGTAGAAGCGTCAAACTTGGTATTATTATAGAACACACTTTAAAGTATAACAACAAATAATAAATAGTGGCCAAGTGCGAGTCAATGGCGTCGATTCTGGCATACCACTTACTAAACTAAACCAATCTGACAGGAGTAAAACTATCTTCCTCTCTTTTTATTTCAATATGTGAGAGAAGGATGGTAACAATTTCAGAGCTGTCAATTTTAGTTAAGTTTAGTTTAGGGTGCATCAGAATCGATGCCAGTGATAAGTTTCTGTTCTTTACCAAGCTATAACTGGTAATTTGGTTATTGAATTTTGTGGTGGTACGGAACCCTCAGTGCGCGAGCCCGACTCGCACTGGCCGGTTTATTTAAGTCGATCGTATTCTTAGCTATGATTCAAGAAAATTTGTGTCGTCGTTTTATAATTATGAGCTTTTTTAACGGGGGTTTAAAAAAAATTATACAGGGTTACAGGACTATACTAAGCCGAAAGGAGGTCATTGTACTCATCATTATGAACAACTTTAACTATGTGACCAACCCTGATATCGCAAAAAAAATATCAGATTATCCATAGAAAACTGTCATTGACACTCGACAAAATGTATGGAACAGCTGTTATTTTGTTCACAATTTCAAGGTAGGCCTAGATTAACTAGATTCTATTTATTTTTGTTCTGATGATGCACGCTACTCCCTGAACAAATTACATGAAGATAGGTTTAGCCGACTCTGTAATAATGTATTTATCATAGTCAGCCTTTTAAGGGTCCTGTATACCCTCTGCAGCTCTCTCGCTCGCACATTTTCACATTATTGAAGATATAAAATCAATGAGTGTGAATTTTCAAAAAGTAACAAAATCATGTAATGGTGTCTATCGTAACATTACACAGGACCCTTAACAGTCCACTGCTGGCTTTTAGCCTACCCCCGAAAGGGTGATCCACCACGCTGGCCCACTGCCGATTGGTGGATCCACATATGCCAATGAATTTCTTCTCCGTACGTATGCAGGTTTCCTCACAATGTTTTCCTTCACCGAAAAGCCAGTGGTATCAAAATCCGTACAATAATTTGTTATTGGGGATTTATTGATAGACATAATTCAGGTTATCTCCTTTTACCTACCACCACCACCACCTTTGGCCTCCCACTAGATGGACCGACGACATTATGAGAGTCGCGGGCATCCAGTGGATGCAAAAGGCAGGCTGTCGTTCAGTGTGGAGGTTAAAGGGGGAGGCTTATGTTCAGCAGTGGACGTCTTCTGGCTGATGATGATGATGGTTATCTCCTTTTCCTTTTTATTTCAGATCAACTAAAATGGCATCTCTCCCACCCGTCTTGCAGAGGCTCCAGCCAGTCTCCAGTAGATCTGCCGTTCAAGGGTCTGGTCCATATAAAAGCGTCCAGGAAGATGCTATTCAGCAAGTACAACGTTCAACCGAAGAGCTGGACCTTGGTGCACGATGGAGACACAGGTAAAGGAAAACATCGTGAAGGGACCATAGCATATACCTTGTACTTGACAATAATCCCCACGCTTGGCAGGTGGCTTGGGGATCGCAGACGTTCCACCATGCAAGTAAGAGGATGCTGCTGCTCATCCTCTGATGGTTCTGGTCGCAGTTTTAGGACATACCCCGAGTATGGGTATGGACATACCTACGGGTATCCCGGGTAAAAGAAAGAGCTCAATGAGTACAAAATCTATATATATAAAAGCGACATTCATCTACTCACTCACTCATTAAACACGAAATCTCGAAAACTACTTAACCTACGAAGCTGAAATTTGGCAGGTAGATTCCTTATAGTAGAGGTCCGGTAAGATAGGATTTTGCGAAAGGGCTGAATTAAGGATGACAAAAGGGGGTTGAATGTTTATATGAAAGTCTACGCGTACGAAGTCGCGGGCAACAGCTAGTATTATAATATAATTATAAAAATTTGTTTCAGCTATTATTATTATTTGTAAAAAAAATTGTCGGGTTTTAGGTTTTTAACCTATAATCTTTTAATATATTTGGTTGTTTTTTAGGGTTCCGTACCCAAGGGTAAAAACGGGACCCTATTACTAAGCCTTCGATTTCTGTCCGTCCGTCCGTCTGTCTGTCTGTCCTACTTTAAACGGCTGTATCTTTCGCACCGTAATAGATAGCCAGTTGAAATTTTCACAGAATATGCAATGTTACGGCGGATTAAATGATATACAATAAAAAAGTCAAAAAGTAAATACAAAAGGGGGTCCCCGTACAACAAACGTATTTTTTAAAGTATTTTTGTATTAGCTCTTTTGTAAAAATGATAATATTTACAAGCGTCAAATTTGGCATGATTCTAGTACACACTCAAAAGTATAACAATAAATAATAAATAATGGCCAAGTGCGAGTCACAAGTTTTTGTACATTACCAAGTTAAAACTGGTAATTTCGTTATTGAATTTTCTGGTTGTACGGAACCCTCAATGCTCGAGCCCGACTCGCACTTGGCCGGTTTATTTTACATATTAACGACAATATATTTTAATACAATGAGCTTTAAAGGATTTAAAATAAATAATAAATATTCTACTAATTATAATAGACGCAGCGTATGTAGGCCTAGTAAATAAATGTACCGACGACATTGTGAGAGTCACGGGCATCCAACGGATGCAGATGGCAGGCCGGTTTATTTTAATTCTTAGCTTATTGAAGAAATTTGCTACGCCACTTTAGATCTATATCTAGTATAATCTTTGTTGATATGATAAAAATTGGTGTGCAATCCTGTTTTCTCATAGTTAAGAAGATATTCCTAGTCCTCGATTCTTATATTTCATGAAAAAAGCCTTGACAAGCGATAAGGGTGTCTGCTCAATTATTTACAGCTTGTATATTAGGCGGTTTCTCGTAAATAATATAATTATCCACTTGCGTTAGCGGCCCCTCACGGCGCTCTAACACCGAGTAGTCGGAGCATACACTGTCACTTTCGTACGGCCGATTTTTTATTTTATTTTAAACCATAGACCTTGAATTCTGGCAGTATTGCTCTATCTAAATTTGTACCTTAGTTCAAGTAGAATAGGATAGAAATAGTTTCATATGCGTAGTTGTTCAAGATAAAACAGGATAAGGCGATTTTGTCACCACCGTGCGCGACGGGTTGGTAACTGTAGTGTCCAGCGCTGGCCAGAGCCATCTATGCGTGGTTACTGTAGTCAGCAGAACTACTCAAGTGGTTATTATGGTTAATGTGGGACAAACACTTTTTATTCTCGAGGAATGTGGACTTTTTGAAAAAAATAAATAAAGAGGTCATAATATTGTTACCTTAAGGGTCCTGTAGCTCTCTCTCTCTGCAGCTCTCTTGCTCGCACATTTTTACATTATTGAAGATATAAAATCAATGAGTGTGAATTTCCAAAAAGTAACAAAATCATGTCACGGTGTCTATCGTAACATTACAAACAAAGAAATGTTTGCTTCGATATCTTGTAATTTAACGGAATAAAATGGCACGAGAAATAAAAATCACTTGTTACCATTTTACTGTGTCAAATTAAAATTTATCAAATTGATAATTTCTTTGTTTGTTATGTTACGATAGACACCATGACATGATTTTGTTACTTTTTGGAAATTCACACTCATTGATTTTATATCTTCAATAATGTTAAAATGTGCGAGCAAGAGAGCCGCAGAGGGTATACAGCACCCTTAAAAAAAAACAGAAAAATAATGCAATTTACACGCAGGTATGGTAAAAAAACTAAACATTACTTGGGAGAAACTACAGATTATAAAACTCGGGTCGATTATTCTATTTGCATTCGTTTTTTTGCCATGACAGCTAAAATAACATTGTAAAAAGATACATTTTCAAACAAACATTTTCTTTTAATATTTCACTGAAGTACCTGCGTCTTACGTTCAAAAACCTAGATGTGTTACATAATGGCGTTGATGCCACACGTAGCTACAAGTATGTGTATAAGGTATTATAATCGCTTTATCAAACGCCTTCGTCTATATTGTTGTATTTTTTTTTTTTTTTTTTTTTTATATTGACTTGTAATGTTGGCCTTTTGGCCTCTACAGATGGACCGGACTAGTTAGCGGACGCAGAGTGCGTTCGGCATAACTTGATGGTTTAAGTTTTTGGGCGACTAGCACAAGGGCACCTCGAAGGTACGAACCTCGGCTTGGGCCGTCGCCGGACTTGGGCCGTCGCCGGGTTGTTGTATTTATAGAAAGAAAAACTCATTTATATATATGACACGGGAATTACTCACGTATGATTAATCCGGTTACTTCGGCTATAGTTTCAACCGCATTCGGCGCTCTTTTTAAAAGTGAATGCGCGTGTGACTGCGTCACGCTTTCCCGTTGCATATAAACAAAATGTGCGAATACCACGTCAGTTTCCATAAAAGAAAGAAAAAGTTTAGTTTTGTGTAAATATGGCCAATTATTTGTATACTTACTAGTTATAATATGGCTTCATATAAATGAGCTTTTCACTGAAAATTGGAACGACCAGACCACGGTCGCGTGAAAAATTAAATCAAAATGAGCACCAAAAATTTATTGGATTGTCAGAAACAGTTATATAAATGTAATATAATGCGCATTATATAGTAATATAATGCGCTGGTCGTATTGGCCGACACGCTAGCCTGAACGACATCATACGCAGGGCTCTTTCCACCGCCAATGTCGCAACTGTGCTCGAACCGAGTGGTCTTGCGCGCGATGATGGAAGGAGGCCTGACGGTATGACACTTGTGCCCTGGAGGTTGGGGCGGCCCCTTGTATGGGACGCAACTTGTGTTGATACTTTGGCGCCGTCACATCTTCCTGAGACACAGGGTAGGGCTGGCGCGGCTGCCAATCCGGCAGAGCAGCACAAGCGACGCAAATATGCTAACCTTGGCAGTGGTTACATATTTGAGGCGTTTGGGGTCGAGACATTGGGTCCTTGAGGACCGGAAGCTCACCTCATTTTCAAAAATCTTTCAGAGCGCCTGGTTAATGCGACGCGTGACCAAAATGCTGGCGTGTTTCTGGCTCAACGCATAAGCAAGTAATATAAAGAAACAATAAAATATAAAGAAACAGTAATAAACAGTGTTTAGTGGATAGTCTGAAACCTACGTATATGGGTACTGTACTGTATAAAAGATTGATGTGATATAAAACTATCTGTCTACACATTCATTGCAATGTTCGATTGCAATCTTGCCAACGAGTATCCTTCAATTTCTTTCTCTGAAGATCTTTCGTGCGGATAAAATTGATTTGTTTGATTTTAAACGGATTCAGCTCAAAGACGGAGTTAAAGTAAAGGATTTGTTTGAAATAAATTGACATTGAATTAAAATTTATTCGATTGGCACAAAGATATTTAGCGTATTGTCTATAGCGTATATAAAATAAATTTACAAATTTTGACATATTAGGGCTCTAGACTCTAGATGAAGACTACTTGATGAAATTTGGCAGGTAAATAGAATGCATCACGATGACGGATATTTGATACTTTTAAAAAGACTGTAAAATCTGTAAAAGTGCGTCTGAAATCGCAGAACACATTCAACATTACGAACAACCAAATATATTTAAAAAAATACGCATCTACTAGAAAACCTCTTTTTGTGTCGATTAAAATGTGGCTAGTGGGTGAAATGTACTGAACAAAATTAAAACAAATTTATATTTCGAATTTGAAATTTGTATGGAATTCGATACGTATTTATAAACGTACAATAGCGTCGATCCTCTTTTACCACTCACTAAATTAAACCAATCTGACAGGACTAAAATTATCTGCCTCTCTTTTCATTTTAATATCTAAGAGAAGGATGGCAACCATTTTAGATCTGTCAAATTTAGTTTAGTTTAGTTTAGAGAACATCAGAATCGATGCCACTTTCTTTGATAGCCCGTTGGTCCAGTTGGTAGTGAACCTGCCTTCTGCGCTTGGGGGCGTGGGTTCGATTCCCACCTAGGACAAACATTTATGTAATGAACATTTGTGTTTGTTCTATATCTGGTTGTTAATATCTATTTAAGTATGTATTTAAACCTCATGCATGTATATCAGTCTCTTTGTAAAAAATGTCCCGAATATTTAAAAAAAAAAATATATATATTTACTTCACGTACCTGATATCTTGTGAAAAGCTTCCTCCGTGTCAAAAACTCAGACACCCAGATAACAAATAAGCAAGCAGTCTAGTCAACGTTATTTAATTTCAGTGCGAGCGTTGGGAGACTGGTCCGGTGTCCGTCCGTACATATACGGGGGGGCAGCGCACAGCCGCCGATACGTGTTCCACTCTCTGGCCTTCCGCCGGCCCTCGGAGCACACCATCGGCGGGCTGCACTTCCCCATGGAGAGCCAGGCCCTCCACGTCTCAGCCGAGTATGCCAACTTCGAGACAGCGTTACGTGCTGCACCCAGCGACAAGAGTGCCTTGCTCGTAGTGGCGAACATTTACAAGGTAAAACACTGTTTTAAACTATCACGGTTGTTCACTAAAGTTATATGATTATTTACGGGATATTTACCGTGAGATGATTCTTCGAGGATTTGAAGTTAAAAACTTGATTATTTCCAGTGATAAACGTAGCAAAAGACTAAGAAAAGGGGTTTATGTCTGTACCTAACTTTTTAACTGTTCGACCAACCAGCCGCTTTCTTCAGTCTTCCCGTAACTGCGCCGTAATATCGGGAGCTCATTCCACAACCTTACCACGGTAAAGATGCCGTAAATAATCATATAACTTTATTTACAAGGTAGGTATTAGGTATAGCCCCGGTGGACCAGTTGGTAGTTTTCGTTTAGATTGACGATGTACTTTTAATGTATAATTTTGACCTTTCGAAAGTGTAGTTGTATTTGTACCCAATTGAAATAAAGATACTGTAACTGAAACTGAACATGCATTCTGCGCTTGGGGCGTGGGTTCGATTCCCACCTAGGGAAAACATTCATGTGATGATACATTTGTATTTGTTCTATATCTGGGTGTCAATATCTATTTAAGTATGTATTTAAAAATATATATGTATTTGTATGTATATCGGTCTCCGGAAGCTATATTACAAGCTTTGCTTAGTTTGGGTGGCCTTGTGTGCAAAAATGTCCCGAATATTTATATTTTTAAATACATATTAAAACCCAGATATAGAACATACACAAATGTTTGCCATAGGTGGGAATCGAACCCATGCTCCCAAACGCAGAAGGTTGGTTCACTACCAACTGGACCAACGAGCTATCAAATAAAACAAAGTATCTTTGCCCGGTAATGATGGTGGCCGAGCGGTAGCATGTGCACTTTACAATCTGAAGCAATCCAGTTCGATCCTCGGCCCTGCTCCAATGCCTAATTTTAAGCCTAAATAAATGATAGCAGTTTCAATGCCGTCGCTTAAAACAGTGAAGGAAAACATTGTGAGGAACCCGGTATGTCCAAGAACCTCAAAAATTAAAAGACGTAAGACATTTACCAACATGCACTGGGCCAGGTGGATTAAAGTAAATTTTTTTTTCTTACTTTTTTTCCCAACAGTGGGAATGTGAAATGCTGGTAATGGTGATTCCAAAAACGATTTATTTTTCCTCAATAAGGCCGTCTAGGTAATTAAATTTTACGTGTATGAGACATTTTTAAAGATTAATTAAAAAAAATATTGAAAAAAGGAACATATTTTTTGATTTTCCGCGACAAATATACCTACTCTTTGGTCGCGGAAATTAAAATAGACTTTAAAATAATTACTCGCCGGTCTCTAATTAGCTGAGTGCCTCGTGCCTCTGGTTGAAATTAATAAGTATTTATATCTTATACTTCTGTTTCTCATAGAGATAATAAGCAGAGTGGATTATTTGGCCTCAAAATAATATTTTTCCTGAAGAGACGTAACATATACCTCGAGTATAATTGGCTCCGCTCTGGTTTCAAAACAGCACCCTCGCCGGAAAAGTACTCGTGTATTCAATCACTTTCAATTTATGGGAGAAAAACTTAATAATAGTAAATAGTAGGCCCATCGACTTTGTTCTCGTTTGCGTTTTGTTGTCATACTGCTTAGTAAAATACAAATACAAAATATTTTATTTTCCAGTACACTTACTTAACCTAATTTACAAGAACATGTGCAATATTTAATGTAAAACAAATTGAATGAATACATTAAGGTAGGCAGGAACGAGGCAAGCTAATGAGGGTTTACAGTACTTGTAGTCCCTGCACTAGGCGAGACGCCTGTGTCGCAGGGCCTACATTCTAGTACTTGTAGTCCCTGCACTAGGCGAGACGCCTGTGTCGCAGGGCCTACATTCTAGTACTTGTAGTCCCTGCACTAGGCGAGACGCCTGTGTCGCAGGGCCTACATTCTAGTACTTGTAGTCCCTGCACTAGGCGAGACGCCTGTGTCGCAGGGCCTACATTCTAGTACTTGTAGTCCCTGCACTAGGCGAGACGCCTGTGTCGCAGGGCCTACATTCTAGCGTTTACTTAGCATCAGTGCGGTGCAGTATCAATACATTTTATTTAACATTTGTTTTTGAAATTAAATACATAACTAAATTTAAATTAATTAGATTTGGAAAAAGATTAAGTAATAATTTGATTGATGCCTGAGTGTATGATGACATGAAATGTGTGTGCGTGTGTGTGTGTGTGTGTGTGTGTGCGAGCGTGCGAATATAATAACGAGCAAGACTCGACTGCAAACTAAAACCAGTGTAGATATGAACATTACGGTGTTCTGGATTCAATGGCAAATGGCAATGTTCCCAGTGAAATAACTAGTCTATAAAGAGATTATAGCCATTGATCAGGGTATTATTAAAGACGTAAACATAATTTTCATCGAATAAAAACAGGGTTATGTAGAACATGTAGAAAACATATCGCCACATTGTACTATTTTCTTAGCATTTTCGAGTTTTAATATGTTATGATGGTAGATTATTACTAACTAAGTATTCCTGAACGTGCTGGAGTGTTGGTAAGTTATTATAATATATTATATAAATATTGGTGAAACGTGTATTTTCATGTTGTTTTCAAAACTCCATAAAAGCCTCTAGTAAAGCCTCCGCTCTTTACTGGGGCTTACTTAAGACAGTAAAATACGTAAGAAGAGACTGTACGGACTTAATAACTTTAGTCTGCCCTGTAATAGGCGAAAAAAATAAAATAAACATTTGCATATAATAATTATATGCTAATGTTTATTTTATTTATATTTTATTTTTATAATTTAATAGAATATAATATATTTGAATAATTCAAATTAATTCTTTATTTTAATTAATGGCATAAGTATTAGTTATAATGTCGCTATTTCATTTTCTCGCAATTAAAATGAAAAGCCGAATATACAATCGGCTTTTCACTTTAATTACACGTAGTTACAATTACAAATTAATACACACAGTTCCTCAAGACGAAGGTCTTTGACCAGTGTGTGTTGCCAGTGATGACATATGGTACTGAGACGTGGTCCTTAACTGTTGGCCTTTTGGAAAAACTCTGAGTCACACAGCGGGCAATGGAGAGAGCTATGCTCGGAGTTTCTTTGCGCGATAAAATCCGAAACGTGGATATTCGCCAAAGAACCAGAGTCACTGACATAGCTGTTAAAAGTTGCAAGTTGAAGTGGCAATGGGCAGGCCACATCGCTCGAAGAACCGATAACCGATGGGGAAGAAAAGTTCTGGAGTGGAGACCACGAACCGGAAGACGCAGCGTAGGGAGGCCTCCCACTAGATGGACCGACGACATTGTGAGAGTCGCGGGCATCCAGTGGATGCAAAAGGCAGGCTGTCGTTCAGTGTGGAGGTTAAAGGGGGAGGCCTATGTTCAGCAGTGGACGTCTTCTGGCTGATGATGATGATGACAATTACAAATACGAGTTGTAACTCGTTCATTAAAGCAATTTTATCCTCGACTTAAAAATCCGCTCTAACCAAAGCTCTGGCTGATAAGCGTCTCAGCTAAAATGACTTGTTTTATGCACTAGTTGTACAATCTACTATTATCCTCAGCTTGATTATTTCTTGGAGTATAAAATTTTGCACCGTTTTATTCTAGTTTACCCAGTTTACCTTACACGTACAAAATATCATATTTAATATTTTGTACATTAATTTCACCTGCGAAAATGTGGATGAAGGCGACTGTGGGGTTTACCGTGTCTAATTACATGGATGTGTCCATTAATTAAAACTATCATACAATTCCTATAGGAATCAATTAGGAATCTTTGTACATCGTAATTTATTATATTTAAGTTTTAAAAGATAATTTCGGTAAGTATATAATATATTTTGTCATGTTCTAGAACTTGACTAGCTGTTCCTAAAAGTTCACGGAACTCTACAAAGCAACGGACGATCAGGTTAGTCTTCAGATGGGTGACCGCGAGTGACAACTATACGCTACCTTAGGTCAGCAGGTGAAATTGTTGGTCCTGGTTGTTGTTCTAATTACAACAACCGCATAGCCTTGAAACCTTTTTGAGCCTTAAAACTCTGACATAAAATATACATAGCAAGTTTCATCAAAATCTTATGATAAATCTCTGACATAAAATATACCTACATTAGACACAGCAAGTTTCATCAAAATCTTATGATAAAACTCTGTCTTAAAATATACATTATACATAGCAAGTTTCATCAAAATCTTATGATAAATATCTGAGATAAAATATACCTACATTATACACAGCAAGTTTCATCAAAATCTTATGATAAAACTCTGTCTTAAAATATACATTATACATAGCAAGTTTCATCAAAATCTTATGATAAATATCTGAGATAAAATATACCTACATTATACACAGTAAGTTTCATCAAAATCTTATGATAAAACTCTGTCTTAAAATATACGTTATACATAGCAAGTTTCATCAAAATCAGACGAATGGTCACTCTCCTTCACCTGGGAAAATTGAAGAAAACCTAAAATACACCGCTTGACACTTCTCGGGTGCGCTCTCGTAAATTACCAAAGTTTAAACAACGTCAACTTGATAAACACTAAAATCGCTTATTAATTTCATTGCTGAAGTTGTAATAAATTAGATGGGAGATAGTTGTCTCAGACCAACTTTCAGCTTATCTTTATGAAATTTTGACAATGAGCAAATTAATTTTCCAAATAAAGACCACACCACACTGTGTGAGATAGCAAGAGCTACGGTCACACAAACAGCCGGCAATCCGTATAATCCGGCATTGTATAGAATGCCTAAAAATCGTATTAGTCCGAAAAGGTTATCAGGAAAATAAATTTAAAAAAAAAACATCGGGAAATTCGCGAAAAACTGTAACTGCTTTTTTATATTAAATTTGGACAACGTTTAACTAACAATATTTATTATTTAGTTTTATTTATATGAGACGGGAAATAGTCACGTAAGATTAAGCCGGTTATTCCGACTATAGTTTCAACCGTATTAGGCTGTATTTTTTAATGTGAATGCGCACGCCCGGCTGATTCTCGCTTTGGTTTATTTTTCCGTGTTATATAAATAAAATGTGTGAAAACCACGTCAGTTTCCATAATAAAATTTAAATGGTTTGTTGTCAATTCGTACAATACCCAAATCGATCAATAGATCCCCCAGTTCGTTCAATAGTTATTGTCAATTGATACAAAAAAAGGTGACCCATGATCCTTTTTTTTTGTACCAATTGACAGTAACCATTGTACTCTTTAGTTTAATATAATATTAGTTTGGACAGAAAAACGTATGTAGGTTGAGCTAGTTATATTCGACTGCCCCGGTGGCTCAGTTGGTAGTGAACCTATCTTCTGTGCTTGGGGGCGTGGGTTCGATTCCCATCTAGGACAAACATTTGTGTGATGAACATTTGTGTTTGTTCTATGTCTGGGTGTTAATATCTATTTAAGTATGTATTTAAAAATATATACGTACGTATATCAGTTTCTGGCAGCCATATTACAAGCTTTGCTTAGTTTGGGGTCAGATGACCGTGTGTGCAAAAATGTCCCAGATATTTATTTATTTATTAATAAAAATATCATAATATTTCATGCATACATATCTATACTAATATTATAAAGAGGAAAGATTTGATTGTTTGTTTGTTTGTTTGCATTGAATAGGCTCCGAAACTACTGAACCGATTTGAAGAATTCTTTCACTGTTGGGATGCTGCGATATCCCCGGTTGACATAGGCTATATATCCCGGCTTCGCCCGTGCGAAGCAGGGGCGGCCTACTAGTATTCTATAACATCCCGAATGTACAGCTGGAAAGTGTCTCAGGACGGGGTTATCGGTGATGAAACAATAGCCTCGTTTTTGAAAACGCTCGCACTGCAAGTACTGCAACAAGTACATATCACGACCGTTTTCGACGACCGACGTAAGATTTTTAGTAAGTAGTTTAGGTTTTGCGGGAAAGGTTCTGGAGTGGATACCACGAACCGGAAGACGCAGCGTAGGGAGGCCATCCACTGTAGACGCCAGTGTAGACGCCACAGATCTCTTTGTTGTCCAAAAAAAATGCATCCGTATCCTCGCCAATATCAAACTCCCAGACATCAGTATACCAAATTTTCATAGACCATATTTTATTCAATATAAAATTTTAACTGTCACCTCTCTATATATATTTGAAAACTGTAAATTTGTTAGAAAGTACCCACATTTTTTTAAAAAATTAGTTGAAAACCGAAACTATCGAATAAGGTCTACCTACAAACATAAATGAATCTTACCGACATCTAAATTAGCAATGCATAGCTCCGGCCCAAATCCAATGGCCGTCAAAATATATAATAAACTACCAGTACAGATAAAGGATATAGAAAATGAAAATAAATTTGTCAAAACCCTAAAAAACATATTGCTAGCAAAATGTTACTATAGCTTAAACGAGTATTTAGAAGACAAATCAATTATGGAATAAATCGATCCGCTCCGCACTATATTGCCATACCCAATCAGGGTTATTGTTATGTATTACCTAATTTAAACATGCTACCTAACATCTGTATGTGAACTTCATAATAATTATGCAATAAATGATTGAGTATTGAGTATTGAGTATAGATGAAACGACGACATTCTGAGAGTCGCGGGCATCCAGTGGATGCAAAAGGCAGGCTGTCGTTCAGTATGGAGGTTAAAGGGGGAGGCCTATGTTCAGCAGTGGACGTCTTCTGGCTGATGATGATGATGAGGTTTTGCGGCCAACCTAGTTTATGATCTTCATGATTTTGGCCCATCAGTGACTGAGTTTGACATGGCTGGGCTAGAGTAATGGAGCATACAAAATTACTTTCGAATCCAAATAATTTATACACATACGTAAATCGCTCTCCTCACGCTTTCTGTGTGACATGGCCTTAACACTTGTATCATAGGCTTTTTATTGAGCTGTCATTCATACTTAATATTAAAAAGTTTATTCATTTTGTAACTTTTTCAGAAAGATTTTATCTGCAAAGGGTTTGATATACAGAGGGCTTATTTACTAAAAATAAAAAAACCAACCAACAAACCAATTCAAAACCATGCGCTCAGTACACTGACATATCAGATTTTACATTTTATGTCCAGTAATTTTTAATTTAGTAATTTTTAAAGCATTTCCTTTGCCGAATATATTCCTAAAAATTACTAGTCGTATAACTAACTTTGGGGTCGAAACTTAAGGTCCGTGGTAGCAGGTGATAGTTTATTTAGTTTATTGGCACAAAACAAAATATGGTTAAAACAATCTAAACTTAGAATAGATTACAAAATTTTAAACTAAACCATATATTAGTACTTAAATTAGGTAATAGTGATTCAACCCCACCTTGAGCTTATTAATGACCTTCATAATTTTTTCACAGCATTCCGATAAAAACCACGAAGGCCTAAAGGAGCTAGTGCAGTCCATGATATCAACTTCAGGCAATGTGACCCTGAACCCTCTACCTTTGAAACTGCTCAGTCCACCGTTGAAGGAGTACGCAGCTTACCACGGCTCGCTGACCACTCCGCCTTGCACGGAAGCTGTTCTCTGGCTCGTGAGAGCTAAAGCGATGCCCATGACCAGGGTGAGTGTCATCTATACTCACGACGGAACGGAGAAGGTAATGTATGAAATCAGAAATGGAATTAGCTCTAAATTAAACAAATTTGAAACAATAGACGCCCTTCACTACGAGCGCAATGGAGCAAATGGCAATGCTATGCTAGTCGATGCGCTTGATATGACAGGGTTGTTTGGTGATGTACTGGGGCTTTAATTCTAATTTAATGTGGGGGTGATAAGATCTGTACTGACATCCCGCTTGGGGTGTATTGTGCATTTGCCCCTGCCAGTCTACACAAACCAGCCGAGCAAATAAAATATTTTTTATTTTTATTTTATTTTTTCTCAATTTCTTCAAATTCTTGATTTGGATGTTGAATTGGTTTAGAAATTAATCTTATAAGATTTATTTCTTTAATCTCTAAATTTAATAATTTGTTAGCGTCAGAAGCAGCATTAAAATATTTTTTAACTCAAGGAGATGGCTCCTTAAAATAACGGAACACGGCTTTCGGTCGCTGACTAAACTGTTCTTCCCCTATTTTGCCAGAATTTGTGGTTTTGGAGACTAGTTTTTGTTGAGGTTCTTCCAAGAGTCTCGATCTTTGTCGCACGTCTTCTGTGGCCTAGCAATACAGTAGTACATGCTCCACGTCTCATTTTCCTGTAGCCAGCCTCGACACAGAGGGTTGTCTGTGGGTCCAATTTTGTTTAAGTAATTGTTTAGCTCACAGCAATGACTATTTATATTATCTTTGGCTCACAGTAACCTGTGATGGTACCCATATTTTTATTTAAGGGTCCTGTATACCCTCTGCAGCTCTCTCGCTCGCACATTTTCACATTATTGAAGATATAAAATCAATGAGTGTGAATTTCCAAAATGTAACAAAATCATGTCATGGTGTCTATCGTAACATTACAAACAAAGAAATGTTTGCTTCGATATCTTGTAATTTGACGGAATAAAATGACACGAGAAATAAAAATCACTTGTTACCATTTTACTGTGTCAAATTAAAATATATCAAATTGACAATTTCTTTGTTTGTAATGTTACGATAGACACCATGACATGATTTTGTTACTTTTTGGAAATTCACACTCATTAATTTTATATCTTCAATAATGTGAAAATGTGCGAGAGAGAAAGCTGCAGTGGGTATACAGGACCCTTAAGTCACTCATCTATCGACGCCGGTGAGTAAAAAGGTTTTGCGTGTTTACAGTCTATTGCTTTATCCAAATATTTTGCTGTTATTTTTCTGTGTGGAGACTTAGCAGAGAGACTTAGAAGGGGTGTTACTAATAGTATAATATGCGTTTGCTCGCAATGTATAACAATATTCGTAATGGTAGTGCTAACTTGTTTTTAAGACAAAGTTAAGCGGGATATAGTTGAAAGCTGTATGCTTCCATAGTTTCGGCCACATTCGGTGGTATGTTCCCAGAACAGTACAAAGACAGTGCGTGCGTCGCCTTTGCTGGCATCTCATGTAGTAAAAGGTTACACGACATGCTACTGAGCCGAAAGGAGGTTATTGCACTCAGTAATATAAACTACTAGCGACCCGCCCACCCAGCTTCGCACGGGTGTAATTTACGTGAAAAGCCAGGGCGGGTCGCTAGTTATATTTACATAAACCTTCCTTGAAAATGTATCTAACTGATGGTGAAAACCGCATCAAAATCCGATGCGTGGTTTAGGAGGAGTTAGCGGCCATACAGACATACAGGCAGACAGACAGACGCGAAAGCGACTTCAATTTATACTATGTAGAGAAGAGATATAATAATAATAAACTTTATCTATTACTTACTTTATCTATTCTGATCTATGAACTAATCCAGAAATCGTAAAAATCTTAATTTTTATAGAATAGTGTAATTTACTTACTTAATGAGATTTTTTTATTAGTATAATAGGCTTGCGTTTGACCGCCAACTCACCTGATGTTAAGCAATGATGCGGACTACGATGGAGCACGATTTACTAGAAAAAATCGATTCACTCGTAATTTGAAGACACCCTACCGGGTCTAAACTATCGGGGAACACCCATTCAGACACCCAATGTTTGAAACAGCATACTTTTTGCTGAGTACCATAAACTCCCTTTCAACCTTGTACTACTTTTCAGTGTAACTCTGTATAAACATTAACAAAATGTACCTTCTACACACCCATCAAAGTCATAAAGCTGACCGAAAACTTTTTTTTTTCAGAACCTAGCCGATATCCTTGAAAAGAAAAGTTACAACGAGCTGGGACAGGGTTACAACCGTCTTGTGCAGCCTTTGAATGACAGAAAAGTTTATTTTTTCAACTGAAACTATGTGCCCAATAAATTAGTAAGCATTATACCTATTGTAGAAAAACTAATCGTTTACTTACCAATGCTCCTTTAATATCCCTACACCAAAATATTTACATTTCCATCCATCAATCCATCCATCCACCATCGCACCCAGAGCGCTCCATCATGCGCTGGGTACTCCGTAGTAGACCGCATCATCGCTTAACATTAGTCGAGTTGGCGGTCAAACCCAAGCCAATTACGAAATAAAAAATAAAATGTATCAATCAATTACATAGCAACATAATTATTTAGCAACGTCAGCAGGTATTGAAAAAAAGACACGGTTTAAAAATATCACGGGTGTTAAAAAAAAGTTTCAGATTTCTGCTAGAGACACAAATATCCGCTGTGCCACTGTTCTTGTAGCTTCATACCTAAAGTACGGAGTGCGCCAGGCCTAAAGTCTTAAAGTTACTCGTGTGAAAAATTGCGGGTGAAACCGCGGCGCGCTGCTAGTATCTCAATAAACTTCAATACTGAGATAACAGGTGTATTAGTACTAACCCCAAATCAGTGGAATCTTCCAATAAATCTATTTCGCCGTAGAATCCGTGGCGTAAGTATTGGTTTGCCGAACTCTTATATTATGTAGTTTTACGCCGTATATATACTCTCAGATCAGACAAACGAGAGAGATATGGTAAGTTGGAGTGGCGGATACAAACGCATCAGGTCTAAATAAGGCTTTTGCATTTAGTCAAACTTACCCTGCAAACGATCTTGCCGCTCTTTTTAGGGTTACGTAAGTACCTCAAAAGAAAAAAAACAGAACCTTTATAGAATCACTTTGTTGTCCGTCAGACCGTCTGTCCGTCTGTCAAGACCCTTTTTCTCAAGAACGCGTAAAGCTGTAGCTGTTGAAATATGTATCAAATACTCGGGTCTGCAATATCTATGGTTACTTTCAGCTGTGAAAATCAAACTTAAGAGCCTCATATACCAAATTTGACGGTTTTACATAATTTTTTTTCAGTTAAATTACAATATTTGAGCTGGAAATAATACATGTCACAGATACATCTGTGTTAGAGTCTGTGATTTGGTTCAAAAAAAAGATAGAATAAGCTTTCCTCGATCAAAAAAAAATCTGAGACAAAGTCGATTCAGTTTATTTTTTTCATTTTATGCTCTAATGAAAGCTCGTAACAACCTGGAAACTGCATGTACTGAACAGCAATTTTATTCAACATTTTGTTATTTGGATAGAATTTTGATAGTGAATAGTTTAGTTTTTTAGTGAAATTAAAACCGTAAAAAGGTCGCGAGAATTTGCGCGCGCCGCCTTCAGTGCCGCGCCAGGCGTCATCGAGGTCGGACCTATGTTCGTTTTTGTCGTTGCACTCTCCCCGCGGGCATCCTGACTCTAGCGTGGCAATATTCTTCGTCGCTATAAGTTGGCGGGGGCTGAGGGAGCGTTTTGTTGCCTACGCGACTCGGATAGCCGGCCGTTAAGTAACGCGATACGTAAGTCAACGCGATCAAAAGATTATGACCATTTATGTCACATAATTTCGCATATATTGCGATTTCACAAGGGAATCAAAACTTATAGCGTACTTCCCGTTGACTTAGAATCATGAACTTTGGTAAAAGGCAAGGTCTTACAACAGTTACAGCACATATAAAGAAATAAATCCGAAATTCATAAATTTGAAGTTATATCATTTAAAAATAATTGTTTTGCTATTACAAACTTACATTTTTAGTTGGAATGTATGAAAGAACCTTATTGTCCACTACATAGTTAAATTTGTCTTTCAATATTTCCACTTTCTTGTCGTTTTTTTTTTCGTTGGGTTCCATCCAACGCGCCAAAAATCCAGAGCGCGAGTCCTACTCGTACTTGTCCGGTTTTTTTCATGTGTACTATTAGTTTATGGAATTGTCTCTTGTGAAAAAATTTATAACTGTGTCGTACACAGTTGCTGTTAAGCGGTATAGTAGAAAGGGTAAGAAACACGGAGACATTTGAACACTAATTGTAATAAAACACATCTCCCATGTTTATCTGGTCTGAGGGCGTACTTGTAATGCCAGTCCAGATATATAACATGGCAGTGAGTCTGGAAATACAATAGATTAGAAGATTTAGAATCGAAACCGGAGCTCCCGCCATAGTCTCCTAATCTATTCCAGACTCGCTGCCTAAACACAAAACCGTTCATTCAATTGATCATTTCAGTGGACCGATACAAACATCCCTTTATTCACATGTTCCAACATTGAAGGTATTGACTGGAGCATTCGTATTTTATCTAATGTAAGAATAGCCGACATAGCTGTTAAAATTTGCAAGTTGAAGTGGCAATGGGCAGGCCACATCGCTCGAAGAACCGATAACCGATGGGGCAGAAAGGTTCTGGAGTGGAGACCACGAACCGGAAGACGCAGCGTAGGGAGGCCTCCCACTAGATGGACCGACGACATTGTGAGAGTCGCGGGCACCCAGTGGATGCAAAAGGCAGGCTGTCGTTCAGTGTGGAGGTTAAAGGGGGAGGCCTATGTTCAGCAGTGGACGTCTTCTGGCTGATGATGATGAAGAAACGTACAATATGCTATTGTTGAAAGAAAGAAAGAAAGAAAAAAAGAAAAAGTTTATTTGTGACCAATATAGGTTTTTAAAAAATAGCTTATTGACAAGTTATAATATAAGGTCACAAATCGGCCCCAACTCAGCATAATGCCGGCTGTTAACCAGCGCTGGTCTTCCGTTGGATCCATTTGGTGATGTCTCGGTACAAGCACACATACAGTACACACGACAAAATAAAAATATAAATAAAATAATAAATAAACCAATCTAAAAAGAAATACTAATAATGATGACAAAGAGGTAATTATTATATATTATACTATATTAAATACTTTGAAAACATAATTTCTTATATTGCACTCGTGTCATGCTTTTGAGTTTCCTCTTACGACGGCGCGTACATGAAGGAAAGACAACCCTGATGCAAAACAGTGTAATATGCATGGGACCTCTTATCTACAATAAGATACCAAAGTCAATAAGAAATCTCAATACTCACTTATTTAAAAATAAATTAAAAGCACTGTTGCAACAGAAATGCTATTATAAAATTGATGATTTTTTAAATGACAAAATTAAATTGTAATTGAATAATTAATTTATTCTTGTTTTTGACATAGCATAGGTATTTTTTTTTTTCTTTTCAACTTTTTGTCTGTATGAAATTGTTAATTTAGATATTATTAATATTAAAACATTAGTGTTACGAGCATAGCGCCATCACTCTGACATTTGTACGCCTGACCGGCACAACGTGATTTAGGACTATTTTTATTAATTTTAACATCTTTTGTGCATGAAAATACACAAAAATTCTCATGTTGTATGCAAATAAATGATCTTTATCTTTATCTTGTTGCTAATGTGTTGGGGTTGCTCAACAGTTACATACTATTGCAGAAGATTGTTATACTTAGATAACATTGGTGTCGATTCTGTCATACTACACACTAAACTAAACTATTCTGTCAGGAACAAAATTATCTGCCTCTCTTTACATTTTAATATATGAGAGAAGGATGGCAACAATTTTAGAGCTTTAAAATTTAGTTTAGTTTAGAGTACATCAGATTTGATGCCATTGACGCCGATTCTGATGTACCATTCTCTAAACTAAACTAAATTTGACAGTTCTTAAATTATTTCCATCCTTTTCAGACGTATTGATTTACATTTTAATATATGAGAGAAGGATGGCAACAATTTTAGAGCTTTAAAATTTAGTTTAGTTTAGAGTACATCAGATTTGATGACATTGACGCCGATTCTGATGTACCATTCTCTAAACTAAACTAAATTTGACAGTTCTTAAATTATTTCCATCCTTTTCAGACGTATTGATTTACATTTTAATATATAAGAGAAGGATGGCAACAATTTTAGAGCTTTAAAATTTAGTTTAGTTTAGAGTACATCAGATTTGATGCCATTGACGCCGATTCTGATGTACCATTCTCTAAACTAAACTATTTTTGACAGCTCTAAAATTATTTCCATCCTTTTCAGACGTACTGAAATGAAAAGAGAAGCTGATAATTTTAGTCCTGTCAGATTAGTTTAGTTTAGAGAATGGTATAATAGAATTGATGCCAAATGTATCACAATCATCATCATCAGCCAGAAGACGTTAACTGCTGAACATAGACCTTAGAACTCCACACTAACGACAGCCATCTGCATCCACTGGATGCCCGCGACTCTCTTGATGTGGTCAGACCATCTAGTGGGCGGCCTACTTACGCTGCATCTTCCGGTTGGTAGTAAAAAAAAAAAAATAGGCTTGCGTTTGACTACCATCTTGTCTGATGTTAAGCGATGATGCGGTTTACGTTGGAGCACGCCTGCCTAGAAGAAACCGATTCACTCGTGATTTGAAGACACCCAGATTGTAATAATCGGGGAACACCCATTCAGGCAGCGCATTCCACAGATTAGCAATGCGCACAATAAATTTGAAAAAACAAAACAAAAAATGTAATGTCATTTTATTAATGTTTAAAAACTTTGAATAGAAAGCCTGCCAGCTACAATCTTCCTTGGTTTTTTAGGCTTGAATTTGACCGCCAACTCGCCTGATGTTAAGCGATGATGCGGTCACGATGGAATTAACGCTTACATGCTATACACAATACTGGAGGTCATATGGCGAAGGACTATGTCGATCAATGACTTGTTGGTCCACGTATTAGCTTTACCTAGTCTGTGATGTCGATACAACCAATGACATTTCCATAATTACAGGGAGTATTGCGTTTATGCCGGTTGCCTGTAATTATGACATATTAACGTGCAGGAGCACCGCTTTGACATAGCGTGTAGCAGTTAGGTAATAACCAGTGTGAAATTAGATAATCATGTGACGCGGGCAGAATACATACTTATCTGACGACCACAGAAAAGAGAAGTAAATAGAACGGAAATGAGAAGGAAAATTTGCTACCAGACATTATGAGTGAACTTTTTTTTTTATAAATAATAGGCTTGCGCTTGCCCGCCAACTCGCTTGATGTTACGCGATGATGCGGTCTACGGTGGAGCACGCTTGCCTAGAAGAAACCGATTCACTCGTGATTTGAAGACACCCAGATTGTAACTATCGGGGAACACCCATTCAGGCAGCGCATTCCACAGACTAGCAGTTCGCATAATAAATGTGAAATATAGTGAAATAGCCTCTGTAGCCATGCCTTTAAATGCAATCACCCCGTGTAAATAGTAGTATCTTTTCAATTCTAACAGGCGCGCAATGTTACGTATTACGTATCATCTTTACGATATCCGTGTTTAAAAACATTCAGTTTTGTTTGTGATTTGCAGAATTATCAGTACTTTAGAATTATCGACATTTTTAGAAAGGTTAATCCAAACAGATAAGAATGATAGATCTAAACAGTTGGGCGATTAGAAGTGTTATTATCGTGACTTGATAAGCGACTAAAATTGTTTTTAATGTCAGTACAAGGTCAAAAATGGGCATTGTCACTTCTTGTAAAAAAAGTTGGTGGTATTTATATTATGGAAACAGAAATGGTTTTCACCACTGAAAAGTTTTTTTTTTAAATAAAACGGTTGTCAATGCATTTTTGTAAGAAATTTGTTGTAGCCAGTTCATCATCATCATCATAATCAGCCTTTTAACAGTCCACTGCTGGTTTGCGTTTGTAATCCTCACGCTTGCAGGCGGCTTGGGAATCGACGTTCCACCATCCAAGTAGGAGGATGCTGCTGCCCATCCTCTGTTGGTTCTGGTCGCAGTTTTAGGACATCGAAATCTATGAAAAATTCGGCTAAGTACCACTGTGAAACTCTGTATCCTGTTAATAACATACAAAGTCGTGAAACACACACGTTAAACAAAATTATGTATTTTGGGAATGGTAAGAGTCAATTGCGGTTAATTCTGTAGGTTTATTTAGGAAGCCAATTCTTAATTTGCTTTAATCAGTCACAAAGGTGGCCAAACGTAATACTACTACAAAAAAAAAGTCACGTGCAAGAGTCAGCAATATTTTTAAACACTAATAACAAATACAAAATCTAAAACTCAGCCATTTTCAGAAACTGGCCTTAGTCTAAAGGTCGGTAACGAGATTGCAAAGCCTAAAAAATTTACATAAAAGCGTCAGTCCCGAAGGAAAATCGCGGGACCCTCTTTAATTTTGATAGAATTTTTTGTGTCCTTCCACTGTCTGATGAAGTGAAAATAATCAAATTATGACTGGTAACACAGAAATACAAAACATAAAAATACTTATTTGCTTAGAATAACTACTCAGAGAAGGTAGGTTTCCAAACAACGCCTTCTCAAAACGTAAGCTACAAATTCGCTTTGTAGCTTACGTCTCGATTGGTATTTTAAACGATTTAAGCAAGAAAATTAATGGGTTACCTGTGGAATGTCACACCATAACTCTTATGCTGCTTTTCTGATTTGTTGTGGTACGATTTCACCACGCAATTTTTATATTTTTTTTGGAGCCATATATGACACCATTTGAATGGCTTAAATTTTGCGAATGTACTTGTTTTCTTTGTGTAGTTATTCTAAGCTTATTTGTCTTTAAAAGAACACACAAGTTCGGGAATATCTGACTCTTGAGGTGGATTATCTGTATTATAGGAGTTAATTGCTATCCAGTTAAAGTGACTGATATTGACAAAATAATTATCTCTTCTCTATCTCTATCTCTACATAGTATAAATTAAAGTCGCTTGCCGCGTCTGTCTGCCTGTATGGCCGCTAACTCTTCCTAAACCATGCAACGGATTTTAATGCGGTTTTCACCATCAGTTAGATAAATTTTCACGGAAGGATTATATACATAACTAGCGACCCGTTATTACACCCGTGCGAAGCCGGGCGGGCGGGTCGCTAGTTACTTATAATTATAATCTATTAATTGAATGTAGTATTAGTATTCATGCAGTATGTGGGTTGAGTGTAGGGTGTGTGTGTGTGTGTGTGTGTTTGTTAAGCAAAGAAAGTAAGGATGAGTGTGTGTGGACTGTATTTTTATGAATGTGGGACATCTTCTTCATAAAAAAAGTCATCTGAGTTGAGCTCGTGGCAATGCCCGCAAATAATATTTAGCGTATTTGATAATAGGTACCTTCGTGGCTAGGGCCGATGCATGTCTCTTACTTCATCGACAACACTCCACTAACAGAAGTCTTATGTATGCATTTTTTCTGGGCATAATTGTTGACACTAAGCTAGATTTCAGAAAACATAATTGACAGTAATAAATTAAAAAAAATTTTTTTTTTAAAATGTGACCGAGCTTTCCGCTTTCTTCTCAGCAAACCCTTTCATTTGATACCCATTATCATAAAGTTAGATAAGAAAAAAAAATCCGCCATCTTGGGGCGTCTGCCATATTGAATTAAGTGTGACGTCATTTCATTTTTCATATTCTTCTCAACGGACTCCTTCCATTTGATACCTTCCTCCTGATAAGTAAACTTTTATATTAATACTAAACAATCTTAGAGTAAGCTCGCGCTGCGAAGCCTGCGGACTTGCGAGCTGACCTGCCGCCAAGAACCTGTAGCTGTATGACCTACTTAGATATCTAATAGACGATATCGATCATTGAGCATTCCTCACCATGACACGTGAGGAGTTGGGTCAAGAATGTTCTATAGAGCAATAAACAATAATTAATCACAGATGAAAAAAATATAAAAATCGTGTAGCAGATATAAGGTACCAGGTATCAGCGCTTACTATTTATTAATTCCATAATTTTATGTGTATCCTTCCTTAAAAATACTAATCTCTAAACATTCCTTTATTTTAGATAATATTACGTAGCTACAGCGTAAAATGTAACGATAAATACTCGGTACTATCTAATCTGCATTCGACAAGACGTCGCACCAAATTGTTTCTGAATCGTGTTTAATCAGTGCCCCGGCGGAATTGGTCGATTCACACATTTTATTGTGTTGAGAAAATGGAAAACAGAATCGTGAAATTAGATCCGAGGTTGATGACCGTGAGGCCGAACGAGACTGCTTCGGACGGTAAAGTACCATTTCTGTATTTTTTTATTTAAATCTCAGAAAAGTTACTTGATATTATAATAAACTTAAGTACACCGTTCACGGGAAAATAAAGAAACTAGTTACAAACGTAAAAACGCTTGGTCCACTTAAATCCATTGATGAATCTTCTTGCACCTTTATGTTCACTACACCACTAGAACGTCACAGCGCTTGTCAATACCCAATGTTGACCCTACACGGCGCAACTAAACACAAACTATAGTAAATGCATTACCATCTGAGTCGTCAGGTCATAAATCATTGCTCATCTCATCTCGCTCGCACCCACATGTCATATATGTCTATCTCGCTCGCACTTACAGGTCTTATGGTATGACGTTTATTGCTCGACGACTCAGTTGGTAACGCGGTGACTATAGTAAGTTACACGTCAGCAACTCTAGTCATCACTGGTTTATTAATTATGCGCCAATTCTACAGCAATTGACAATGTGTCTATCCATGTGAAACTTAGGAATGTCACGTGACAATTTTGTATTGAAACTTAGAAATGTCACGTGACAGTTTTGTATCGAAACTTATAAATGTCACTTGACAGTTTTGTATTGAAACTTAGAAATGTCACCTGACAGTTTTGTATTGAAACTTAGAAATGTCACGTGACAGTTTTGTATCGAAACTTAGAAATGTCACTTGACAGTTTTGTATTGAAACTTAGAAATGTCACCTGACAGTTTTGTATTGAAACTTACGAATGTCAAGTATATTTTTTTTTATTGAAACTTAGAAATGTCACGTGATAAATTTTGTATTGAAACTTAGTAATGTCACGTGACAACTTTGTATTGAAACTTAGAAATGTCACGTGACAATATTGTATTGAAACTCAGGAATGTCACGTGACGCTGAGAACTCGTTAGTCTTACCAGTGTGAGTACGGAAAACTGGCACGGTGTGGTAAGCTTTTGTATTTTCTAAAAGTGACATGGACAGTTTTTAATTACTTTATATGATTATTTCTATAAACAGACAAGTTGATCACTCGGATTAATTAGAAGTGATGCTATTCAATCCCACTAATATTATAAACTAGCAACCCGCCCGCCCGGCTTCGCACGTGTGTAATTGACGGTCGAAGCCGGGGCGGGTTGCTAGCTATATATATAAACCTTCCGTGAAAATGTATTTAACTCATGGTGAAAACCGCATCGAAATCCGTTGCGTGGTTTAGAAGGAGTTTAGGCCATACAGACAGACAGACGCGGAAAGTGACAGAGATGTAGAGTGTAGAGATAGAGATAGAGAAGATATGATGGAAAAGTGTGAGTGTGTATTTCCACATAATTCTGTAACAGCTGAATTGGGCTAGACTATGGAGGTAGTTTATGCCCTAGATTAACACTAGGTATAGGCTACTTTTGATCTCATATAATAACAATTCTTGTAGGATAGCAAGTACAGCCGCGGGCACAGCTAGTTAAGAATAAATTCGAATTTATCATACTTAAGCATGAGTGATGGTGGTGCGCTTTATAATCTGACGGCACCCGGTTCGATACTCGGTCCTAACCCAATGACTTATTTAGTACTTAAATTACGTGCAGTTTCGATGCCATCGCTCCAAAACATCATAAGAAAACATCGTGAGGAAACCGGTAGGTATGTCCAAGAAAAGTTCACGTTTGACCAATGCGACCAATGTTTGCAATTTGCCTGTTGGTAAGCGACGATATGGTCGAAGATGAAGCACGCAGGCTTAGAAGAACAAAGTTCAAAGACATGATATTCACAAACCTGCAATAGGCCAGCAAAGTGGATTAAGGCCCATCCTATCTCTCTCTCTCTCTCTCTGAGAGAAGGCCTATCTCCCAGCAGTGGAAACATAATAGGCTGATAATTATTAATTAATGGAAGCATATCAGCCACATAACTCAGGTATCGCCGCGATGCTACAGGGGTGCGGGGAAAATAGGAGGTCAAAAAGAGATCGGTGGCAGCCTACTCCCCTATACACAAACGATACCTTAGTTATGCATCTAGCTTACAATATAAAACGACACCACGAATTTCCACGTACCTACAAAACGTATCTTGCTATATTTTACTTCAATTTGATGAAAGTGGGCAAGAAGGTCACATAAATCATATTTGAAATATGGAAGTAGATTCCAAAATAACGACAAAATGTTACCTCTCACGTTGTTTCCCAAGAGTGAGGTTTTTTGGTAGAACCAAACGGACCGTGAATGACCCGATAGATGTTATGTACTTATTCGTATGTGCCAAAACATTATTTCCCCCGGCACCAGAAGAACATTAATCTAATCAAACCGTACCTTTTATTTAGGGGACGTGTTTCCCTGAGGGCGTATGTGAAAAATCCGTGACCAAATTACCTCAATGACAAGTAAATATGTCGATCCACATCGACGTACCCTCAGTAATAGGACGTTGGAGTAATTTAAATATTTCATCCTCCTGCCCATTTTTCTATTGGACTGGCAGAGCGGGCACGAAAAATCGTCACCGCTTTATGGTTGATATTCCGAAAACCCGTACGAAGCGCTTTGATTCCACATTTATTATGCGAACTGCTAGTCTGTGGAATTCGCTACCTGAATGGATGTTCCCCGATGGTTACAATCTGGGCGTCTTCAAATCACGAGTGAATCGGTTCCTTCTAGGCAAGCGTACTCCAACGTAGACTGCATCATCGCTTAACATCAGGCGTGATGGTGGTCAAACGCAAGCCTATTATAAAAATATATATATATATATATCAAGCTTTTTTTTATTTATTCCCCATAAATGAAATCATCATCATCATCAGCCAGAAGACGTCCACTGCTGAACATATGCCTCCCCCTTTAACCTCCACACTGAACGACAGTCTGCCTTTTGCACTGGATGCCCGCGACTCTCACAATGTCGTCGGTCCATCTAGTGGGAGGCCTCCCTACGCTGCGTCTTCCGGTTCGTGGTCTCCACTCCAGAACCTTTCTTCCCCATCGGTTATCGGTTCTTCGAGCGATGTGGCCTGCCCATTGCCACTTCAACTTGCAAATTTTAACAGCTATGTCGGTGACTCTGGTTCTTTGGCGAATCTCTATCTACGTTCCGGATTCTATCGCGTAAAGAAACTCCGAGCATAGCTCTCTCCATTGCCCGCTGTGTGACTCTGAGTTTTTCCAAAAAGCCAACAGTTAAAGACCACGTCTCAGTACCATATGTCATCACTGGCAACACACACTGGTCAAAAACCCTCGTCTTGAGGCACTGTGGTATCTTGGATGACAAGATGTCACGCAATTTCCCGAACGGGCAGCATTCGGGAAATTGCGTGATCCGAGAAAATAAATGAAAGAGAAATTGAAAATCTGTCGCGAAGCCCTCTTACTCCCAAGTCTAATTGGGATTCGACCCGAACTCTAAAAATGTAAATAAACAACAAGAATGCCAAAACTATCGCGCTGCGTCGGCTGTATAATGGTCATTTCTAGAATATTTCATAGTAAAATAAATACGAATATTGTGAATATTGTCACATAAAACGTTTTAGTTTGCATGGTATATTATAAACCTTTCGAGAAATTTTTTCTAACTGATGGTGAAAACCGCATCAAAATCCCTTGCGTGGTTCAAAGAGGAGTTAGCAGTTATACAGACAGACGCAGAAGGCGACTTTAATTTATACTATGTAGAGATAGAGAGTAGAGAAGATAGAGATGTATTAGGTATGTGCAGTTTCGATGCCAGTGCTCTACAAACGGTGAAAGAAAACATCGTGAGGAAACCGGTATGTCCAAGAACCTCAAAAGTTCAAAGACATGCACTGGGCCAGCATGGTGGATTAGGGCCCATGCTCTCTCTGAGTGAAGGCATGTTTCCCAGCAGTGGGAACATGATAGGCTGATAATGATGATGAGATGTGTAAATATAAAGAACTGTAATTATTGTTATTTAATTTCACCTAGATAAAATATTCTAAGCTTGATTTACAGCCTTGCGAAACGGCTCACGCGATATCGGCAATTTATTTATTGCGATAGTACACTATAATTGCGTATGTATATATTTTTTTAAACATAAATAATAGCCTGATGTTAAGCGATGATTCAGTTTACGTTGGAGCACGCTTGCCTAGAAGAAACCGATTCAGTCGTGAATTGAAGACTCCCAGATTGTAACCATCGGGGAACAGCCATTTCATTCCACAGACTAGCAGTTCGCACAAAAAATGTCGAATCAAAGCGCTTCGTACGGGTTTTTGGAATATCAACCATAAAGCGGTGACTATTTTTCGTTCCCGCTCTGGCAGTCCGATAGAAAAATAGGCAGGAGGGAATTAGATCTTGATCTCAATATCATCATCATCATCATCAGCCAGAAGACGTCCACTGCTGAACATAGGCCTCCCCCTTTAACCTCCACACTGAACGACAGCCTGCCTTTTGCATCCACTGGATGCCCACGTTTCGGATTTTATCGCGCAAAGAAACTCCAAGCATAGCTCTCTCCATTGCCCGCTGTGTGACTCTGAGTTTTTCCAAAAGGCTAACAGTTAAGAACCATGTCTCAGTACCATATGTCATCACTGGCAACACACACTGGTCAAAGTGGCTCAATATCATGTACCTACCTAATTACCTATGATCTAGGAATTTATAGCATTTATATGTGGGAGTAACAATAGGTAATGCCGGCTATAACTTATTACGAGATAGTAACAGTTGTGTCCTTCATTCGTTATATTATTCCGTTACTCTGCCAGTCGAGAGATGAATAGGTAACATTAATTACCTAGTTGGCCCATATAGGTTGTAAATTGAGAGAGATTATTGGCAGCTGGGTGATAGAGGACCTCAGTACCTGTAGATATAAATCAAAAGCAGCTTTAAAGCTGCAAAATAATTGACTAGGTCATTTTACAGTCGCTAATGTGTAAAATACAATACAATATTTCTTTATTACACACCGAAAATACAAATGAAACTTAAACTAACATAGAAAACAAATATACGGCAGTATAATGGGCAGCCTTATCGCCTAAAGCGTGTACCTATATTACATTATTGTTTCACGTTAATTTTAAATTTTTATTAGGGTTCCGTACCCAAAGGGTAAAAACTGGATCCTATTACTGAGCCTAGTCTGTCGTCTGCCCGTCCTGCTTTTTAACGGCTGCATCTTTCGAACCGTAATAACCAGTTGAAATTTTCTCAGAATATTTATTATAATGTTACGGCCGATTGATTAAGAAATACATCTTGCCGTGTTTCAATGACAATGACTGTTTTCTATGGAACAGCTGATATTTTTGTCGCGATTCCAGGGATGATCCTATTGTGGAAGTTGTTCATAATGATGAGTACAATGGCCTCCTTTCGGCTTCATCATCATCATCAGCCAGAAGACGTCCACTGCTGAACATAGGCCTCCCCCTTTAACCTCCACACTGAACGACAGCCTGCCTTTTGCTTCCACTGGGTGCCCGCAACTCCCACAATGTCGTCGGTCCATCTAGTGGGAGGCCTCCCTACGCTGCGTCTTCCGGTTCGTGGTCTCCACTCCAGAACCTTTCTTCTCCATCGGTTATCGGTTCTTCGAGCGATGTGGCCTGCCCATTGCCACTTGAACTTGCAAATTTTAACAGCTATGTCGGTATCTCCTTTCGGTTTAGTGCATTCTATGTACGTAACTCTGTGTAGATGGACCCTTTAATTTTTAAGACTGATTCATGATTGACGGTTAACCACGTTAAACGTTATTCTACTTAGTATTTACTAATTAATTTAGATTTCGTTTACGCAGAGATTAGTTCCAAACCACGTCATTAGTGTCAAAAGTACTGTGTGCCTCCAAAGACCGATAATGAAAGACAAATATATTTAAAACAATGGATTTGGGGTCAATGTACAAAAAATATCCGAACCAAAGGTAGAATAAAACCGTATACCATTTAATAATATTATATGTAGGCAAACTAAATTAGATATGCTTGTGATGATACAGGGCTTAAATTACTTCGTTGAAATTTCTAAAATGTATATCCAAGGTAAATTCGGTGTATTTTTTCCCACCTATAATAAATTTGTACTTGACCCATAATCTACGTGTCTGTAAAAAACAATTTGACGTGTTTTTTTCTTAGAATAACTACACAAAGAAACCAAGTACATTCGCAAAATTTAAGCCATTCAAATGGCTTATAAATAATATCCACTCGTGACAGATTTTAACATATCCGGCAACACCCATTTTTTTTTTTTTATTTATTTAAAACACATTTTACGTTACATTGAGGCAGCGCCAATTTTTTTATTTCTTGTTATACTAATCAGAACACTGTTTTCATGAGTTTTGTTCTGGACTAACATCGTCTCGTCATATATTATACCCACATTTGTGTTTGAATATGTATGGTTTTTCAATGGCATGGTACGGGAAGGTGACAACTCAATACTTTGTTTGTAATATTAGCAAGGACGATCACTATACTAAACGCATTACCATCTGAGTCGTCAGATCATAAATCATTGTTCATCTCATCTCGCTCGCACCCACATGTCATATCTGTCTATCTCGCTCGCACTTACAGGTCTTATGGTATGACGTTTATTGCTCGACGACTCAGTTGGTAACGTGGTGACTATAGTTATGATTGTCCTTGTTATTATAATAATGTTATAGAGGGCGCTAAAAATTTGAGGGTGTAAAAGGTCACCTACTTGCGTGTTTAAGTAATCTATATTTCTAAGTAATTATATTTCTTTTAGATCACTTATTTCGCGCAAATTCCTACAAAAATGTACAAATGTTTTTATCTTTATAAAAATCTTCACAAACAATGCTCTTTGCTAACAAACGAGCTATGGAGAAGGTTATGCTCAAGGTTTACTAAGTTTTTACGGAATCCTCAGGGCGCAAGTCGTACTCACACTTGTCCGGTTTTTTATTTAAGGTGGTTCGATTCACCTATTGCGGGAAATTTAAATTTTAAACAGTTTTATGGTCCTAGTAGCCAGGCCAGGTAATTATTTTTAAATAACACAGTGTTTGCGCAAAATGTTGGCTGTTCTTTACATTATAATGTACAATTATTTAACAGTAACGCACCATATTACTTACATTTGTGAATAAACCGTTTGAAACAGCAAAAATTTGTTTATTCACAAATGTAAGTAATAATGGGCATTAGAGATAAATAGCTTTACATGATTTTGTAAAGAATAATAATTAATTTGCGCAAACATCATGGTTGTTTACAATAATTACCCGGCCTAGCTACAAGGACAACTGTTTGAAATTTGAATTTCCCGCCATTTGTGCAACGAACCACCTTAAATGTGTACGTTCACTTTCTTTTAGTTAGGTACCTACTACAAACTTGTAGGTAGTAGTCTAGATTACAAATAACATTATTTAATACGGTTGTATATTCATCTTGAAGTCTTCCCTTTTATAAATATCACGGTTGAACAGTTTAAATTAATACAGGAAAGAGAAAATCTAATATCAAAAACCGATTTACTGAAATTTGCAACGTGTCAGAGTTCACGGACGGAACCCACGTTCGGTGGAAGCACCTCTCCAACGAGTTTGCTCACTCTTTATAGAAAAACTACCTGAAAATATTTCAGAGTTTTGCGTCTTGAAAATATTCCACCATCTCGGAAATTTAAATAAGTTGTCAAGCGCGTGGTGTTTATGATAAGTAGGATTCCGTACATGTTCATGTTCAAAGAGCATTCATCATCATTTCAGTCGTAGGAAGTCCACTGCTTCTAGGCCTACCCCATCGATTTCCAAAAGAGCCGGTTGGAAGCCGCCTGCATCGAGCGTTTCCCTGCGGTCTCTTTTAGGTCGTCTGTCCATCTTGTCGGTGGACATTCTACGCTGCGCTTGCCGGTCCATGGTCTCCATCCAAGAACCTTTCGGCCCCATCAGCCAATTCTGCGTACTATGAGCAAAGTAAAATTTATAATATTTATTGAAAATTATGGCACTATTTTCGCAGTGCACATTGTTATACGGCGTGCTATATTATGAATTATTTCCGCCATCTCGTGTCCCCCTGTCTCCAGTTAATATTCATATTCATATTCATTTATTAATAAAATGTTATTTTA
This sequence comes from Agriopis marginaria, assembly GCA_932305915.1. NCBI lineage: Eukaryota > Metazoa > Arthropoda > Insecta > Lepidoptera > Geometridae > Agriopis > Agriopis marginaria. Next base: position 733,030 of record OW029923.1, read on the forward strand.
CATGTCAAACTAATCAAATAATAAATTATATCAATCAAATAATAAATTAGATAAAACAATAATAATTTAGACTAAAATAAAAAATTTGATTAATCAATTAAATAATAAAAAATTAAAAAATTAATTAATTTAATAATTAAAAAGTTAACGACGCCTATCATCATCATCATCGGCCAGAAGACGTCCACTGCTGAACATAGGCCTCCCTCTTTAACCTCCACACTCAACGACAGCCTGCCTTTTGCATCCACTAGATGCCAGCGACTCTCACTATGTCGTCGGTCCATCTAGTGGGAGGCCTACTACCTACGCTGCGTCTTCCGGTTCGTGGTCTCCACTCAAGAACCTTTCTTCCCCATCGGTTATCGGTTCTTCGAGCGATGTGGTCTGCCCATTTCCACTTCAAATTGCAAATTTTAACAGCTATGTCGGTGACGACGCCTATTGTATTGTAAATATCATTGATTTTACATTTATAACGGTACAGTTAAAATATATCCTTATTTGAATCTTTGTTTTGGCGAAGATTGTAGCATAAACATTACCTACACTAAAAAGAGGTGAAAGCACAGAGATTTATTCAGAAACAAAATTATTTACATTTCCAGGTAGCTATGGTAGTGTTATCAACCCATGGCCATCTAGTAATTTTTTTCGAAGATTGGTTGCTAGATAACTTTTTAATTATATTTTATTGTGAGAATCATTCCAACATTTACAACTATTTATGTAAGTGTATAACTGTCATAAAGTAAATACCAACGTTTGAAAAAGTCAACGCCTACAAACTTGCCTTGCTTTGCTTAGTTTTTTCTACAAGCCATAGCAACAACCGAGAATTTATGATTTCACATATGTTGGCCTTGGCTACGCTTCTGTTGCTTGCTGCTGCAGTAACGCATACGAATACTAATATTACTATATTCGAAAGTGTGTTTGTTTGTTCCCCGTTCCCGATCACGAAGCAACTGAGCAATGAATTGATGTGAGTTTTTATATGAAAATAGGGGAAAAGCCGGAAAGTGAAACAGAGTACTTTTTATCCCGGAAAATGCACAGTTCCCGGTGAAATGTCGACGCAGGTTAAACAGTTGCTTGTTTTTGTTTTTAAAATATCTTTATTTCACATAAACATTTTATATATTGGGCATCTCTAGTGTTAATTAAGTCCTAGGAGCACCAAGAAATGATTATAATCCGTTTTCAAGCTAAACATACCTGCAAAATGTGGAATGAGCTACCTTCTTCGGTGTTACCGAGAAGCTACAACATGGGGTTCTTCAAAAGGCAAGTTAATCGAGTTCTAAAGGGTCGGCAACGTATTTGTGATGCCTCGGGTGTTAAAAGTATCCATAGGCGACGGTGACTGCTTTCCATCAGGCAGCCCGTCTGCTTGATTGCCATCTATGGCATAAAAAAAAAAAATTGCTGGTGATGTAAACAGTAGGACGCAGCTAATGTGCCTATAGTTCAGTTTCTAAACTATTTTGCCCAGTCCATAAATAAGAGATAGCACACATTTATCGTTAACTGTGACTTTATCTTGATATGGTTAACTGATGCTCATTGAATATTGAAAGTACCTGAAGGTGTGTAGGTACATCCACCTGTCAAGTGTCACGGACATATCAGATCACGCACCGCGTATCTTGGCTTCCTCGACGTCTGCCGTCGGAGTGATATGGACAGTATTGGACAGCCACGTCAGTTACCGTCGAATCGTTGCCCCTAATTTATTCAGTGAAATCGTTTATAACCCGAGTGAGAATATTAACAATGGATAATCTTTCAAGGTTTTCACGTAAGCGCTGGTTTTTTTTTTTTTATATATATATTTATTTTAGTTTGTAATTTAAATTTTAATTAGTAGTTTGTTTAGATTTAAGTTTTAGTTTTTAGTTATTAATTTAAGTTTTCGTTAATTTTCTGTTTTATAAGTCGATTAAAATATTTCCTATCGTTAATGATAAATATACAGAAAATATTTTCTGAAAGGAAATCCATTTTGGTTTAAGGTTAAGGTTTTGTTGAGGATAATGTTAAAGTGTTTCTTTAAGTACTACTTCATCATCATTAGTCAGAAGACGTCCGCTGCTGAACATAGGCCTCCGCCTTAGACCTCCACACTATACAACAGCTTGCCATAATAATGTCTTGACCATTTAACTTCTTGCTAGAGAGTGCCCTATAGTAATTTTTAAACAAAAAATATAATAAAAAAAAAAAACAATTCAAATTCAAATTTATTCACTCTTCTTTATTTACTTAATTAACATTTATAAATTATAGTGAATTCTTATAAACGATCAGGTTCGAGTATGCAGTGGCCCCACACTAGGCTCTAGGCCCGTGTCGTGGGAACCTCATTGAATTAAATTTATTTGTTTGGTTCAAATAAATGGGTGTAAAATTAAAATAAATAAAAAGCAATGGATGTACCACTACTATAGTAACTTTTATAGTTTTTTTTTGAGTGTACTATGCTTTCAAATGACGTCACTTGTAAGTACGCCGTACAAATTCCTTACTGATTTACACTCGCTTTACGGGAAAGAGATAGAGCAATATTTCATAATCCAACCATTTTTTTTAACGCTTATTAATCGAAACTTTATAAGCCGATTTAAATTATTTCTTTAGTACTCGTTTAACATTGAATTCATCATCATCATCATCATGATCATCATCATCATCATCATCAGCCAGAAGACGTCCACTGCTGAACATAGGCCTCCCCCTTTAACCTCCACACTTAACGACAGCCTGCCTTTTGCATCCACTGGATGCCCGCGACTCTCACAATGTCGTCGGTCCATCTAGTGGGAGGCCTCCCTACGCTGCGTCTTCCGGTTCGTGGTCTCCACTTCAGAACCTTTCTTCCCCATCGGTTATCGGTTCTTCGAGCGATGTGGCCTGCCCATTGCCACTTCAACATTGAATTATATATTCAAAATTAAATAATAAATATAGCCTATAAATAAAAATCTGAACACATATATTTAGGATCAAACACAACACAAATTCAAATCAAACACTTGTCCAGTAGCTTATTAATATTTATTTAATTTTTTATATACAACATTTTTGCTTCTAAAACACTGTTTTAAACTATCACGGTTCTTCACTAAAGTTATATGAAGTTATGTTATACCACGGTAAATATCCCGTAAATAATCATGTAATTTTATTTTTGCTTCTATTTTTAAGATGTTTCTAAGATGAAGTTATTACAGATTGCTCTTACCACTGTTAGATAGATACATCTCGTTTTAGTATTAAAGTAAAGAAAAGCAAAAGATATAAAAAGCTTGGTATTTTGTTTTGTCTGTAATATTCGAATTGAGGTTACTTTTGTATTCAGTAAAAATAACGACAAAATTTATTATTCAAAACTAAACTACAAGACAACTAATTTAAAAAATAAATATAAAGACAAAACAGCTTTAGCAAAACTAATTTAATCCTTACTTAGTTAAAATTCCAAGTTGTAAGTACCAACCATTTCTCTGAAAAATGCATTTTAACCTATGCACCACTTTCCCACACAATATTATAATAATACCTACAACAAAGTTCTTGTACACTCGTTATTACCCCCGACGCAAAAAGAGGGGCGTTATAAGATTAACGTGTGTATCTGTATGTCTGTCTGTGGCACAGAAAAGTATTTTTTTGTTTATATTCGAACGACTGTCAAGGCATTTTTGTAAGAAATTTGTTGTAGCCAGTTGCAAGTGTGATGCGGACAAAGAACTTTGAGACCTAACCCAAAAAGGTAAGGTCCATGTTCTTTGGATGCGGAGTTCGACGGGTTGATCTAAATAAGAATGTTCAATCAAGTTTCTGTCATAATACCTGGTAACAGATTTTCCTTCTCATTTCCGTTCTATTTACTTCTCTTTTCTGTGGTCTGTGGCATCGTAGCTCCCAAACGGTACACCATATTTTTTTGTTTGAATGATGACTTACTTGTGAGTGTTCTAAGCTATGTTTCAAGAAAACCTCTTCAGCTATTTGAAGATTATCAGGTCTAATATCAAGGGTTTAGTTTTTTTTTTTTTTTTTTTTTTTTTGCCATAGGTGGCAAACAAGCAGACGGGCTGCCTATTCTATAAAGAAAAATTACTTATTTATATTCGTTTATAGGATTATAGGAAGGATTGTGTACAAGATTTTGTATACAGGGTTCAAATACACAATAACTATTACAAGACATTTCATTTATATATTACTCACGCGGATTGCGGGTGAAACTATAGTCGGAGTAACCGGTTTAATCTTATGTGAGTAATTCCCGTGTAATATAAATAAAATGTGTGAAAACCACGTCAGTTTCCATAATATTATAGTTGATATTCCGAGAACCCGTACGAAGCGCTATGATTCCACATTTATTGTGCGTACTGCTAGTCTGTGGAATTCGCTGCCTGAATGGGTTTTTGCCCGTCAGTTACAATCTGGGTGTCTGCAAGTCGAGACTGAATCGGTTTAGGCAAGCGTACTCCATCGTAGACCGCATCGTCGCGTAACATCAGGCGTGATGGCGGCCAAGCGCAAGCCTATCTACTATTAAAAAAAATTGCAGGACATCTAAATGATTCAGTTAGCAGCACACACGGCACACATGAGACTGGGTTCTACATTCCAGAAAGCCTATAAAATGATCGATTTAATATACGTTCTCCCGACGCAATCCTGACAGTCAGTACCTATTTTATGTTGAACACCATGCACAGACCTATAACAGGATGGACACCGGGCGTTAGCCTACTTTATATGTCTGTGACGTACCTTAAGTTTTTTTTTTTTTTTTTTTTTTTTTTTTTTTTTTTTTTTTTTTTTTAAATATATAGTCTTGCATTTTACCACCATCTCGTCTGATGTTAAGCGATGATGCGGTCAACGTTGGAGCACGCTTAAATGCTCCAACTACTACGCTGAATAACTCAATTTGCTCTCTTTTGGATCAGCAGTGCAAGTACCGTTCTTTATAGATCGTCGAGTTCGATAAAATGCCATAGAATCAAAGATCTTAGCAAGTACTAATCAAATGGTATATTATCGAATTTTACGATTTCAACTGTCAAATTTGACGATCGATAAACAATGGTACTTGCACTGCAGATTCGTTTTCTTTGCACGTCATACCTCAATACAAAAAGCATACATTGTTTTTTTTTTTTTTATCCCCCGATAAAAGACTTGATAATCTTTACGACTGAACAGATTTTCATGAATCATAGCTAATTACACTCTCGTTAAAGTCATATTTCAAACAAATATAACTAAATCAGAATCGGTTCAGTTTTTGGGAGCTTACAATACCACATACAGATATTAAACTTATAACATGCCTCTTGTTGTGTTGGGGGCTTGGGGCTTAAAAATTTCAAATTGCGACCTAGCTGTTACTAAAACATTGGCCAACTGCGAGTCGGACTCGTACACAGAGGGTTTTGCACCCAAAAATGTGTTTTCTTCATACAATTCGAGTACATCAAGCTGTTCGAGTTCCCAGCAGTGGGAACATGAGAGGCTGAAATGATGATGATGAGTTTTTTAGCACCCAACTCACATGATGTTTATTATTTGTTGTTGTACATTAAGGTCTTACTTTAATCTTTCCAAGTTTGACGCTTGTTTGTATTTCTGTTTTTAAACTAGGACAGAAATACGTTTGTTGTATGTGGTTCCACTTTTAAGTATTTTTTTATTATTCTGCCGAAACTTTAAATTATTCTGTAAAAAATTCAACTGGGTCTCTATGTTCTAAGATACAGCCGTCAATATGTAGGACAGACAGCTTAGACTTAATAATTGACTCGCTTTGGGAGCGGAACCCTAAAACTTTACAAAAGCAGTAGGATCTGAAATAATAAATGAATATTCGGGACATTTTTTTTTGCACACACGGTCATTTTAATGGATGGACTTAAGCTACCATAAAATGGCTCCCGTGACGTCATAGTAAGTACAAAAAGGTGTCACGCTGAGTTTTCATACGAGTTAACGTGGGCGCGGTGTCTATCCAGGTAAATGTCTGTGTTGAACAATTCGTAGACGTTGTGAAACACAAACAAGTCTTTTTTTAACACAGTTTTATTACCTATAGCGAACTATAGCATAGTTTTGTGTTCTTTATAGTCTAAACAAATCTTTGAAGTCGATATTAACCTCCTTAACTTTACTTCTAATTTATTGTCGTATCGATTGGAAACTGCAAGTGTACGTAATCCGGTTGACAATAAAATAATTTGGTGCCAAAGAACTGATCTGATGATGGAGCCAGGAGTATTTATTTTATTTTATTTTTTATAATTTTATTTTATTTATGTTACACGGGAATTACTCACGTAAGATTAAGCCGGTTACTCCGACTATAGTTTCAACCGCATTAGATGGCCTTTTTCAAGGTGAATGCGCGCGCGCGGCTGCGTCTCGCTTTGCACTACGGGCCGCCGCGCGGCGCGCACGTGATGACACCGGCTGCTTGTCGGGTGCGGGGGTGGGGGTGCGTAGAGAATTTCCCAATTTTTTTACGTGAGTAATTCCCGTGTAACATAAATAAAATGTGTGAAAACCACGTCAGTTTCAATAATATAATTTTATTGTTTATTTATTCTCCACGGACTCCTGGGTCCGTGCACTTTGTCAACTTTTAACAATTTTTTTTTTAACTCTATTTGATATTACATAAAACTAATGACTATACAAAAGGAATATACAAATTATAAAATCTTATGAGTATGTTGCGTGTATACACCGAGCAGTCCAGCTCCCGTTCCATGAGCTTGTGTTTAGTTAGAGAGTAATAGTACCCGGTTCGATCCTCGGCCCTGCGACTTATTTAGTACCTAGGTGCTTCAATGAATGATGTGCAGTTTCGATGCCATCGCTCATAAACAGTGAAGGAAAACATCGTGAGGAAACCAGAATGTCCAAGAATCTCAAAAGCTCAAATGACATTCACCTATATGCACTGGGCCAGCATGGTGGATTAGAGCCCATCCTCTGAGAGTCTGTGTTCCAGCAGCGGGAACATGACTTTTTTACTATAATATACTTCTTTTAACTGTATTTTTTCTTGTAACAGCCGAACAAATCTCGAAGCTGCGACCCTCACAGTCTCCTATCGCCATCAACCTGCAGCGCTGCCCAACATGGACGTCGCTCGACCCGCTGCGATTCAAGGGCTACTGGGATAACAAGGCTAATGGTATCCTGCTCAATAATGGATCTACAGGTAGGCTTTTTTCTAGCGTTACACTGTATTTAGCTCGGAACTTTTACAGTTAAACTTGTAGGTAGTTGCCCGCGACCAAATTTTCATAATATGAACTTCTAAACCCCCCCTATGGTCATACACAGTGGCCAGGTCTCTTTCTTTTGCAGATTTTTTATTGGGGTTCAAAAATTCCCAAAATCAGCCTTATTCAATAAATTAATGACCCTCTAGTCGCCGCGTTTTTTTTGCGACGCGTCTACTGTGCTCTGGGTTTGAACGAATTGATCGATTGTCGCATTTTATATTAAAAAAATCGGGTCAGTTGTTATTTGCTTTAGCTTCTTAGGTCAAGTAGTCATGGAGATTTCGTGAGGAGTCAGTCAGACAGTGAGTGACTGGTATTTTCTTTTAATTATGTAGGTATATTATAGATAATTATAACGATATTAGGTATATATTCCCTATCTGTATAATGTAGAATAATAAAAGGCAATGCCTAATTTTCTAAATATTTGTCATCTTTACTACCATTCCAGTTTGTATATTTACGAAGAATCGAAATCACAAATTCATAAAAATCAGTGATATTAGATCTGGATATCGCTCGCTACCTTATCGTCTTGGATAAGATTATTTTGACAGCCTTGTGACTGTCGTATGTAAACGCATTCTTAATTGTTGTTTTCAACATTATATAATACCTACAGATTAGTCGTTATTACATTTTGTGCAATGAGGAAAGTCGAGTTGTGGTTTATTGAAAATCACTGCACATCCATCTATCTATAATATACTACTTTTTCAATAGAAAACAGTTATTCATACTCAACAAAATGTATGGAACTGCTCATTTTTAATAACGGTTTTAGGTTTGGTACCATAGTACTTGCTGATGATGTATAAAGCTATGGTTGAAAGTATAATCTCATATTGTGTAAGTAGTTATGGTCGGACCTATAAGACATACTTGGACCAAATTTACAATTTGCAATATAGGATACTAAAACTTATCGTACCTAAAAAAATAAAAACAAAATATATTGACGATCCTTCTGGTCTATTTAAATTCTGTGGTGTAATACCTATACACAAGAAAGTTGAGTATAGCTTGTTACTAGAACAATTCTTTCGAACTGAAATTCAAATCCCGAAAAGTGGCAGAGTTGTCACAAGAAGCATCGCTAACAAAAGCCTTTTACTGCCTAGATTTAATAATACTTATGGAAAAAGAACGTCCAAGTACATAGTTCCGTTTTTAATTAATAAACTACCCCTACTGTTTAAAAATAAGTTAACACAAAAAAAACATAAAATGGAAATTAAAACAGCATTACTTAACACAATAAAACATAACATGGAGCAGCCTGTATTACTTGCATGGCGCGCTAACGCTGCGACTGCTGTACGAGTAGGTTAAACTTTGTATTAGTACTAATATGTATTCTGTAGCTAAACTATTCACAACCGGTTTTACTCCGCGATAAACTTGTGCCTACAACAGCAGTTTGGTGTGTTCGCGCGTTTCATTTTTTTCGTACAATGTAGGTAATTAGATTTAATTAGATTAAAAAAATAAAATCATATACTATACCGAGAACCAGTTGTCTGGATAAATCTAATATAGGTTTTAAGACAACTTACTAACTCGAAATGTAACGTAAAATGTGTTTTTAAATAAATTTAAAAAAAAAAAAAAAAAAAAAAAGGAAAGCGTTTTACAATGGTACCAAACTGTACTATTATGTCTACTGTGACGAAACCATAGTATATAGTGATGATTATAAGTTATATTGGTCCTTTTTCGGATTAGCACACTACTTTCGCGTAATCCGCGTGGTAATTTGAAAAATGTAAAAATCTGACGTATCAATTATTTTATTTATAACTAGTGACCCGTCCGCCCAGCTTCGCACGGGTTTAATTTACGTGCGAAGCTGGGGCGGGTCGCTAGTTATACATATAAACCTTCCTCTTGAATCACTCTACATATTTAAAAAAACCGCTTCAAAATCCATTGCGTAGTTTTAAAGATTTAAGTATACATAGGGACGGACAGACAGCGGCAGCGACTTTGTTTTATACTATGTAGTGATGATTATGTCACGGGAATTACTAACGTATGATTAAGCCGGTTACTCCGACTATAGTTTCAACCGTATACGGCAATGCACTGCGGGCCGCCGCGCGACGCGCACTTGATGACAATGGCTACTGATCAGGCCCCCGATTCTACTAAAGAAATTGTTTTTAAATTGTAATTGTTTCAATTTAATTTTTTAAATAATAGGGAATATGCATGTCGCTGCTTTTCATGAATACCGTCACAATCCAAAATTTTCATATTTCTTGTTTTTAACACAGCGCAATCCAAAATAGTCCATATTTTATGGTGAATAAAACTCATAATCATATCGGCAAAAATGACAAGATGGCGCAATAAAATGTCATTATGTCATTGGTTGATTTTTGACGCCATTTTTGTATAACAGTCCACGATCGCTAGATACTACGAGTCCTTTCAAGCAAAAACACATAACGTTTCCTGAATAATATCATATCTCTAAATAATTTAGGGATAATTAAGTAATATTATCTATAATACTATTCCATTTTGAGTTGTATGAATATTCACGAAATAATCCTAAATATTTTAGTTTTTTCTTTTGATGTTAAGTGCAATATTTAGTGTTACTACGGTCATCACGCAAGAGTAACTACGACATAAATACTTATTTTGTTTTATGTGTTTATTCAAGATAAAACGAATAAAAATATCTTATGGAATAATGAGATGTGATGATATTCCATAAAAATAAAACGCAAAATGTACAACTGTAAGCAAGATAAGTCATTTTTCACTATAAATCATACGCAATTTTGAAGTATCTCCAATTTTTTTACATTAGATATGGCAATAATTTATTTAATATGATAATAATAATCAGTGTTTATTATAATAATAGTTAGTGTATGTTAATTTATAATATTTTTTATGCCTTGGAGATATCTATGTCTAGCATCCAATGCTAGACATAGACTATAGTCTAAAATGATGACGGCCATGTTTATTAAGCACGGCCAATAAAAGTAGTGTTGTTTTGTTTTTAGGGTTATAATTGTATTTATGTTTGTCCGTTTCTTTATTCTACCTTACATTTTAAACGCCTAAACCAATGCAGATGATTTTCTCTCAAAATTGTAGTCATTATTATTTAATTTTTCAATTACCTTTTATTTACCAATTAGGTATTACTTACTCTTTATAAAGTTTATATTATACTTCACAAGGACCAGTGTTTAGTCAAACTGTTAATTCAGTAAAAAGTTATTTTTCTTACAGTTCCCAATCCTCGTACTCTTCAAATATTCCGAAACATGAATATGAATGTCAATATTAATGATTGTATTTACCATCATCAGCCAGAAGACGTTCACTGCTGAACATAGGCCTCCCCTTTTAACCTCCACACTGAACGACAGCCTGTCTTTTGCATCAACTGGATGCCAGCGACTCTCACAATGTCGTCGGTCCATCTAGTGGGAGGCCTATCCACGATGCGTCTTCCAGTTTGTGGTCTCCACTCAAGAACCTTTCTTCCCCATCGATTATCGGTTCTTCGAGCAATGTGGCCTGCCCATTGATACTTCAACTTGCAAACTTGCAAATTTTTACAGAAATGTCGGTGACTTTGGTTTTTTGGCGAATATCCACGTTTCGGATTTTATCGCGCAAAGAAACTCCGAGCATAGCTCTCTTCATTGCCCGCTGTATGACTCTGAGTTTTATATTAGTGGTAGTTATTTGAAAATGATCAAATATCTACCACTTCAATTTTTAGACAAGTTTTTGAGAGATATTTATCCCCTACATCCACAGGCAACATCAAAATATGGATTCATCGAACGCCAGTAAAGATTTTGTTCTGACTGTTAAGATCCGGATTATGAAGAGACCAATACAGGAAGTACTGTTCTCTTTATTCAAGGAATCATAAAAGTTGTAGGGTTCTTTGAACGATAATTACAGGAAAATATTTTGATATAAAAACATTGGCGACATGCATAGGTTTTTTTCCAAGAACGTAGAAAAAATAACAATGAAGCTAGGAGACATAAAGAATTTAAAATCAGAAACAGAAAACGCGTATAATTATTGTTTTTCGTATAAAACATCATCCGAAGACACGGCGTTCAAAATAGTAATCTATACTAATATTATAAATAGGAAAGATTTGATTGTTTGTTTGTTTGCATTGAATAAGCTCCAAAACGACTGAACCGATTTGAAAAATTATTTACTGTTGAGAAGTTATGCTATCCCCGGGTGACATATTATGCTATATAATTATTATCTATATCCGTGCGTAGCCGGTCCGGCCCGCTAGTAATAGATAAATTTGTAAAACAAGAAACACCATAAATGATTTATTAATGTCGTTGCAAACCAGGCATACAGATAAAAGTTATCAGTGTGTGAAAGGAAGAAAAAGGGATTGCTTGATCTTATAAGGAAAAATATTGTTCCAAGATTATACAAGCAGTTTTTATGAAAATTACTAGTTATTCTACTTACCCACCTGATAAGAACTAATTAGTTACAAACTACGCAGCAGTCTGCGTAGTCACAAATTGAATATAGTAAAGAATAGGTTTGTTAGTTTTTTTTTAAAGTATTATGGTTCCTACATTTATAAGACGGATTATGCGGTAGACACGAAATTATTTTTAATATGTAGTTAATTTTATTTATTCTGGTTCCTACTACCAAAGAAAGATTATGCGTTCATTAGTCACAAATATTTTTTTAGATGAAGATAACAGAGAATAAGATTGTTGTATTTTTTATGTATGGTCTACTTGTTACCTAAATTGTTTATTCACCATAATTTCAGCCGTAGGACGTCTACTGTTGGACACAGGCCTCCCATCGATTTCCAAAAGGGTTGGTTGGAAGCAGCCTGCATCCAAAGTTTTCTTGTTGTCTTTTTTAAGACTTTAAAGGTCTTTTTAATTGTTTATTAATTCTAGAATATTATATTAAGCGTTAGTTATACCACGTAGATAATGCATAAATTATTTTTAATGAGCTGTTACACTTTGGACTAAATATTTTATGAAGAAATTGATGTTTTTATTAATTTTATATATATTTTTGTATGACTGCGTCTATGCAGTTAGTGTGTATTAATTATTTGTTTGGTTATCTTTATTTTTTTAGCTTAATGCACCAATATCACAACCAAAAATGTGTCACTCTTTAGATAAATTTAGTCTAATGATTTTGACATAAAATCAGAAAGTAGAGGAGTATAGCGAAATAGTTTTTTCCAATACTGTCTTTATTTTGATTGTGTTACTATTCAGAAAATCATTAAGATATTGTAGAACATTATTACCAATTATGATATTATTCAAGAAAAAATTTAAACTACACTAGTGTTTCAACATGACTTATGCTCCTATTCATAATAATATAGCGAAAGTAATATTGTCATAAGTCGAAGACCTCGCAGTTTTTAAATAATTTGATATTGTTTTCGAGCCCAAACACCTAAAAGTCACAATTTTAATAATACCTTGATTAACATCCTGCTGAATTTTCTATTCTATGTTTAATTATTCTCAAGGAATAAAAAGTTATGGAAATAAATATTTTGTTAAATTTTCAAACGGCTCTCCTGTAAAATTAGCTTTTTTGAGTTGTGTGGTTATTCATGCAAAGCAGCGATATGATGGTGGTATTTTTCTAGTATAAAAAATATTTAAAACTGACAGTTTTGAGGCAATTATTTAAAGAATAAAATTGAAACAATTACAATTTAAAAACAATTTCTTTAGTAGAATCGGGGCCCAGGTACGGGGGTTAGCGCATGGAGAAATACAAAATGTATAAACTATAGTGTGGTAGAAACTATAGTCGAAGTAACCGGCTGAATCATACGTGAGTAATTCTAGCGTTATATAAAAAAAATGTGTGAATACCACGTCAGTTTTTCCGCATCAATAATTTTCCAAGCTTCATAATATCCCTACAGTTATGTATTTACATTATTCCAGCATACTTCGCGTTCGAGACGCCAGTCCGGCCGACACTGAGCGGCGGGCCGCTAATCGGCGAGTACATCTTCGAACAAATGCACTTCCACTGGTCCGTGGACGACTTCACCGGCTGCGAACACGTCTTGGACGGACACGGGTAAATAATAATAATAAGGCGGTAATCCTTGACACGGCACGTATTGTCAGGAGGTTCCTCACTCTGCAGCCCTAACCACCGGTAGCTTGGGCCCTGCCCCGCTGCCGGCGGCACTCTAGGTTTAGGTTTTTTTTATAATATTTTGTTTTTGTATATATATTGTAAAAAAAACTTAAATTTAAGAAAGAAAATAAATGTATGAGATAATAAAACAATATTCGGGACATTTTTTCACGCACGGTCATCTGACCCCAAACTAAGCTAAGCTTGTGATATGGCTGCCAGAGACTGATATACATACATATATAGTATTAAATACATACCTAAATAGATATTAACAACCAGACATAGAACAAACACAAATGTTCATCGCATAAATGTTTGTCCTAGGTGGGTATCGAACCCACGCCCCCAAGCTCAGAAGGCAGGTAACTCTTCGACACCTTCTAAATACGCAACATATAGACAACTTTTATAATTTGAAAACAGTGATGTGATTATGCCGATGGGGCCGAAAGATTCTGGAATGGAGCGGGCCGGTAAGCGCAGCGTAGGAAGTCCACCCACAAGATGGACAGACGACCTAAAAGAGACCGCAGGGAAACGCTGGATGCAGGCCGCTTCCAACCGGCCCTTTTGGAGAGCGATGGGGGAGGCCTATGTCCAGCAGTGGACGTCCTATGGCTGAAATGATGATAATTATGATGATGTGATTATATCTTAGTTATTATTAACAAAGCAACGGGACACAGATTCTAGACTTGTAAGTTCAAGCCCTTAGAGTATACTAAACCTTCTAACCGGGAAGTTCAATCAAACGTACGTTTTGTATGACATTCCGCAAACCTCTAGAAACTAGGTTTTATTTATCGTAGATAAACCTAATTAGTTTTTCAGGGGGATAGAGTCAGAAAATTAGTCTGTCCATAAGTATACAACGGCCGTATTAGGTAGTTCAGATACAAAATGATTTCCCCGCGGTAATACTTAGGTAACCAGATGAAATGAATTTTGAAAACACAATTCTACCTACAATATTATATATACGTAGGTATTTTATACCTGCTAGATACGACTTGGTCATTCGGACGGACAGATACAGTGGTATATTCTAATAAGGGTTTCATGTTAAACTAGGGAACCCTGATATTGATATGAATAACAATGATACATAAACAAGGTTACTCACGTAGTGGTGGTATTGGGCTGAAAACTAGCCGTAGTATTCATAAAAATTAATTAATCAAAAGTTTAATTAATACAATCTTAAATATTTACAAACAAAATAGCTACTAATTAAAATTAATATTACAAATTTAAATATATAAAAATAAATATTTTAATCAAATAACCTGCCCCTAACTGTACCCGGCGCAAAGGTGCCCATAATACTAGCAGCATTGCCACGCTGAATGGCTATGGCTAACCTTTGCACAAGGTACGAGCCGGAGCGAGGGTCATTAGTTTTCTCCCTCAACCTGCAAAATGTATTCATAATCAATCATCATCATCATAGTCAGCCTTTTTAACAGTCCACTGCTGGACTTTAAGCCTACCCCCGAAAGGGTGATTGGGCCATATCCACCACGCTGGCCCAGTGCGGATTGATGGATTCACATACGTCATCGAATTTCTTCTCCGTACGTATGCAGGTTTCCTCACGATGTTTTCCTTCACCGAAAAGCCAGTGGTATGAAAATCCGTACATAAGCTCCAAAGAGATCATTGGTACGGGCCCGGGGTTTGAACCCGCGACCTCACGCTTTCGAGTCCAGCGTTCTCCCAAATGGGCTACCACGGCTAAATGATAATCATAATCTATACTTATAATAAAACTGTAACAGGTCCAATTCTGTACATTGAAGATATTTTGAAAAAAAAAATTGGACGGCACTCTATAATCGATACTGAAGTAAAAACTGTATTTTTTAAAATTTTTGTCTGTCTGTCTGTCTGTCTGTCTGTCTGTCTGTCTGTCTGTCTGTATCTGGGCTGCGCATCACGCCGAAACTACTCAATGGATTCATATGAAACTTAGCATAATTTGAGTTCATACTACGAGGTAGGTTATAGAATACTTTTTATCCCGAAATTTTGCATGGTTCCCTTAGGAGAGGGGATGAAAGTCAAAATGTGTACTTAGTTGTAATTCATTACCGCGTAGTCCGATTTCAGTAATTCTTTTTTTGTTAGAAAGGGGGTATATTAAATAACGTCCCGTAAAAATTTCAAGGTCGTCGATTTCGTAGTTCTGAAATTACAGACATCACAACCCTCAGTATAAGGTCCAAATAACTTGACCTCCGGAATGTACGGGAACCTTTAAACGTACGGCTCATCTTAAGCTAGCGATTGATTTGCAGCGCACTTTGTAGTGTACGTTGAGTAGGTACTTAGATAGCCTATCTGAAGACATCCTTTAGAAAGGAAATACCTACTCTATCTATAATGTTCGAGAAAGTTCTAGAAATTTTGGAATGATTGATATAATTCTAAAATGAGTATAAACTATTGTAATCGATTTGGAATGTTCGAGAAAGACCTAGATCAATCTGTTTTTTTTTCTCGCGATTTCAGGGTTGGTCCCATACTAAAAGTGGTTCATAATGATGAGTACAATTACCTTCTTTTGGCTTCGAGAGTGTTCCCCTTACATCGCCTGTATAATCGATACTGAAGTCAAAACTGTGTTTTTTTTCATTTTTGTCTGTCTGTATCTAGGCCGTGCATCACGCCGAAACTACTCAATGGTTCAAATTAAACTTTAATTTTAGTTCATACTACGAGGTAGGTTATAGGATAAGTACTTTTTATCCCGATATTTTGCATTGGTCGAGCAGATGAAAGTCAAAATGTGTACTTAGTTGTAATTCATTACCGCGTAGTCTGATTTCATTAATTATTTTTGTTATTAGAAAGGAGGTACATTAAAAAACATCCCGTAAAAATTTCAAAGTCTTCGATTTCGTAGTTCAGAAATTACAGACATCACAACTGTCAGTATTATGTCCAAATAACTTGACCTCCGGAATGTAGAGGAACCTTTGAACGTATGGCTCATCTTAAGCTGGCGATAGATTTGCAGCGCACTTTGTAGTGTATGTTGAGTAGGTACTTAGGTAGCCCTATTGTCAAAGTCAGTAACACCACCCTGAAGACATCCGTAAGAAAGAAAATACCTACTCTATGGACTATCACGTAAAAGAAACAAGTTTTCAATGCCATCATTTTTAGGGTTCCGTACCCAAAGGGTAAAAGCGGGACCCTGTTACTAAGCCTACTCTGTCCGTCTGTCCGTTTGTCCGTCCGTCCGTCTGTATGTCTGTCTGTATGTCTGTCTGTCCTACCTATTAACGGCTGTATCCTTCGAACCGTAACAGATAGCCAGTTGAAATTTTCACAGAATATGTAATGTTACAACGGATTGACTAACAAATAATAAAAAAGTCAAAGAGGTAAAAATGAAAGGGGGATACAACAAACGTATTTTTGTATTAGCTCTGATATAACAACGCTAATACTTACAAGTATCAAACTTGACATGGTTATAGTACACACTCTAAAGTATAACAACAAATATAAATAATGGACAAGTGCGAGTCGATGAAAATTTCTGTTCATTATCAAGTTATTATACTCGAGCGCCTGTAGCAAACTGCGTAGCAAATTTCTTACCACAATTTTGGAAGGCGTTTTAATAACTGGTAATTCGGTTACTCGGACAACTATTTATTGTATTTTGTGGTGGTACGGAACCCTCAGTGCGCGAGCCCGACACGCACTTGACCGGTTTATTTAAAATAAATTCGGATTGAATTTAATTTAAATTAAGTTCTTTTCAGAACTATTTACTCAATTATTATTGGTCTTCTAGAAATATTACTTGGTTTCTTATGTATTTTTAGGATTTTTTAAGGTTATAGGTATAAGCAGGCGTTTTTTGGTGTAAATAATTAGCTAACCTAGAACATCACCGTATTGAGTCTATATTTGTCTAAACTATCTGTCTTTTACCGGATACATTTCGGAGACTGTGCAATGCAACTGTACAATTTAATATCCTTCTGATATCATCTTTCTTTCACCAACAAACAAGGAGAACCTCGGTGACAAGACTCCATTTTACTGTCGAAATTCCAAAGACTCGCACAAAGCACTTCACTTCAACATTTAGTGGTCGACCAGCGAAGGAACTGCCTACCTGAGTTATTGTCTTCTGAGAAATACAACCTGAAAGTTTTCAAATCCAAAGTAAAAAGCTCCTTTCTTGATAAGAGTGCTTCACCGCAGACCACAGTGTTGCTTAATATAAGAGAAACGGAACTGTGCCCAAGTGCGAATAATTAGTCTGCAGGCAATCGCTGACGAAGTCGCGGGTCCAGCTATCTATACTTATAATAAAACTGTAACAGGTCCAATTCTGTACATTGAAGATATTTTGAAAAAAAAAATTGGACGGCACTCTATAATCGATACTGAAGTAAAAACTGTATTTTTTTAAATTTTTGTCTGTCTGTCTGTCTGTCTGTCTGTCTGTCTGTCTGTCTGTCTGTATCTGGGCTGCGCATCACGCCGAAACTACTCAATGGATTCATATGAAACTTAGCATAATTTGAGTTCATACTACGAGGTAGGTTATAGAATACTTTTTATCCCGAAATTTTGCATGGTTCCCTTAGGAGAGGGGATGAAAGTCAAAATGTGTACTTAGTTGTAATTCATTACCGCGTAGTCCGATTTCAGTAATTCTTTTTTTGTTAGAAAGGGGGTATATTAAATAACGTCCCGTAAAAATTTCAAGGTCGTCGATTTCGTAGTTCTGAAATTACAGACATCACAACCCTCAGTATAAGGTCCAAATAACTTGACCTCCGGAATGTACGGGAACCTTTAAACGTACGGCTCATCTTAAGCTAGCGATTGATTTGCAGCGCACTTTGTAGTGTACGTTGAGTAGGTACTTAGATAGCCTATCTGAAGACATCCTTTAGAAAGGAAATACCTACTCTATCTATAATGTTCGAGAAAGTTCTAGAAATTTTGGAATGATTGATATAATTCTAAAATGAGTATAAACTATTGTAATCGATTTGGAATGTTCGAGAAAGACCTAGATCAATCTGTTTTTTTTTCTCGCGATTTCAGGGTTGGTCCCATACTAAAAGTGGTTCATAATGATGAGTACAATTACCTTCTTTTGGCTTCGAGAGTGTTCCCCTTACATCGCCTGTATAATCGATACTGAAGTCAAAACTGTGTTTTTTTTCATTTTTGTCTGTCTGTATCTAGGCCGTGCATCACGCCGAAACTACTCAATGGTTCAAATTAAACTTTAATTTTAGTTCATACTACGAGGTAGGTTATAGGATAAGTACTTTTTATCCCGATATTTTGCATTGGTCGAGCAGATGAAAGTCAAAATGTGTACTTAGTTGTAATTCATTACCGCGTAGTCTGATTTCATTAATTATTTTTGTTATTAGAAAGGAGGTACATTAAAAAACATCCCGTAAAAATTTCAAAGTCTTCGATTTCGTAGTTCAGAAATTACAGACATCACAACTGTCAGTATTATGTCCAAATAACTTGACCTCCGGAATGTAGAGGAACCTTTGAACGTATGGCTCATCTTAAGCTGGCGATAGATTTGCAGCGCACTTTGTAGTGTATGTTGAGTAGGTACTTAGGTAGCCCTATTGTCAAAGTCAGTAACACCACCCTGAAGACATCCGTAAGAAAGAAAATACCTACTCTATGGACTATCACGTAAAAGAAACAAGTTTTCAATGCCATCATTTTTAGGGTTCCGTACCCAAAGGGTAAAAGCGGGACCCTGTTACTAAGCCTACTCTGTCCGTCTGTCCGTTTGTCCGTCCGTCCGTCTGTATGTCTGTCTGTATGTCTGTCTGTCCTACCTATTAACGGCTGTATCCTTCGAACCGTAACAGATAGCCAGTTGAAATTTTCACAGAATATGTAATGTTACAACGGATTGACTAACAAATAATAAAAAAGTCAAAGAGGTAAAAATGAAAGGGGGATACAACAAACGTATTTTTGTATTAGCTCTGATATAACAACGCTAATACTTACAAGTATCAAACTTGACATGGTTATAGTACACACTCTAAAGTATAACAACAAATATAAATAATGGACAAGTGCGAGTCGATGAAAATTTCTGTTCATTATCAAGTTATTATACTCGAGCGCCTGTAGCAAACTGCGTAGCAAATTTCTTACCACAATTTTGGAAGGCGTTTTAATAACTGGTAATTCGGTTACTCGGACAACTATTTATTGTATTTTGTGGTGGTACGGAACCCTCAGTGCGCGAGCCCGACACGCACTTGACCGGTTTATTTAAAATAAATTCGGATTGAATTTAATTTAAATTAAGTTCTTTTCAGAACTATTTACTCAATTATTATTGGTCTTCTAGAAATATTACTTGGTTTCTTATGTATTTTTAGGATTTTTTAAGGTTATAGGTATAAGCAGGCGTTTTTTGGTGTAAATAATTAGCTAACCTAGAACATCACCGTATTGAGTCTATATTTGTCTAAACTATCTGTCTTTTACCGGATACATTTCGGAGACTGTGCAATGCAACTGTACAATTTAATATCCTTCTGATATCATCTTTCTTTCACCAACAAACAAGGAGAACCTCGGTGACAAGACTCCATTTTACTGTCGAAATTCCAAAGACTCGCACAAAGCACTTCACTTCAACATTTAGTGGTCGACCAGCGAAGGAACTGCCTACCTGAGTTATTGTCTTCTGAGAAATACAACCTGAAAGTTTTCAAATCCAAAGTAAAAAGCTCCTTTCTTGATAAGAGTGCTTCACCGCAGACCACAGTGTTGCTTAATATAAGAGAAACGGAACTGTGCCCAAGTGCGAATAATTAGTCTGCAGGCAATCGCTGACGAAGTCGCGGGTCCAGCTAGTCAATAATATACATCAATTATTATAATAGAAATTTTTTACTATGGGACCAAAGATAAGAATTATATCCACTGATCGCGCACGCATATTTTTTTATATGACTGTATTATGACATAAATTTAACATTGTCAAGGTGGTGGTGTGAAAAATAGTTTATTAATGATGAGTACAATGACCTCCATTTGACTTAGTACCACTGTTCCGTGAAACCCTGTACTCGCCGCTGCATGTTATCTGCTAATTATAAAATTGTTTTATTATGGAAACTGACGTGGTTTTCACACATTTTATTTATATTACACGGGTATTACTCATGTATGATTAAGCCGGTTACTCCGACTATAGTTTCAACCGCATCAGGCGGTCTTTTTCAAGATGAATGCACGCGCGCGGCTGCGTCTCGCTTTGCACTACGGACCACCGTGCGGCGCGCACGTGATGATAACGGTTGCTAATCGGGGTGGGGAGCGTAGAGAAATATCTGCGCCGGCGCTCACTGGAGGTCCTCCTCACTCGAATCTTCCTGTGTGTCGGGAATACTCCAGTACGCGGAGCTCACCAGGTCACCACTAATCGCACGGTCACTCCCACGAACTCCATGGAGAAACGGTTTCCAAGTCGGTAGCAGGTTCCATCCTTCATACCTATTGTAGGTTGCACGTCGGAAACCATAGTCGGAGTAACTGGCTTAATCTTAGGTGAGTAATTCCCGTGTAATATAAATAAAATTTAATATTAGCTGTTAAAATTTGCAAGTTGAAGTGGCAATGGGCAGGCCACATCGCTTGAAGAACCGATAACCGATGGGGAAGAAAGGGTCTTGAGTGGAGACCGCGAACTGGAAGACGCAGCGTAGGTAGGCCTCCCACTAGATGAACCGACGACATAGTGAGAGTCGCTGGCATTCAGTGGATGCAAAAGGCAGACTGTCGTTCAGTGTGGAGGTTAAAGGGGGAAGCCTATGTTCAGCAGCAGACGTCTTCTGGCTGATGATGATGACAATGACCTCCATTTGGCTCAGTACCACCGATTTGTTGGTGCGATTAAGCTGCATGTTATCTGCTAATTATTAAATTGTTGTTGGCAGGTACGCGGCGGAGTGCCACTTCGTCCACTACAACAGCAAGTACGAGTCAATGGAAGCGGCGGTGGGACACCCGGACGGACTGGCGGTAGTCGGCTTCCTGCTGGCAGCTGTGGACGCACCAAACCCACGCTTTGACAAACTTGTGCAAGGACTGGAAGGCATCAAGAAGAGGGAGTCTGTTGTGCACGTTACTTCAGGTGACAACTATATTTATAACTAGCTGCGCCCCGTGGTTTCACCCGCGTAGTGATGAAAAATGGTGATGATGATGATGAAGCCTATGTCACTCTCTGGCTCTTGAACTATACTCATGCAAAAAATCAGGTTAATCCGTTGTTCCGTTGCAGTGTGAAAGAGGAACAAACATCCATACATCTATACATCCACACATACAAACTTTCGCGTTTATAATATTAGTAGGATGCAAAATAATAAATGATTAACATAAATAAATCATCATAATCAATCCAGCCTTTTAACAGTCCACTGCTGCCTACCCCCGAAAGGGGTGATTGGACCATATCCACCACGCAGTTGCTGGTTGGTGGATTCAAATGCGCCATATTGAATTCCTTCTCCGTACGTATGCAGGTTTCCTCACGATGTTTTACCTTCACTGAAAAGCCAGTGGTATGAAAATCCGTACATAAAATCCAAAGAGCTCATCAGTACGGGCCCGGGGTTTGAACTCGCGACCTCACGCTTTCAAGTCTAGCGGTCTCCCAAACAGACAGCTACCACGACCATAACCCACATAATTCGGGACATTTTCAGTGCGACCCAGAAGTCCAACAAAACCTGCATGATCTAATTACCTCACGCCCATTTTTCTATCGGACTGCCAGAGCGGACACAAAAAATCGACACCGCGTTATGGTTGATAATCCAAAAACCCGTGCGAAGTGCTTTGATTCCACTTTTATTATGCGAACTGCTAGTCTCCGGAATGCGCTGCAGTTCCCCGATAATTACAATATGGGTGTCTTCAAATCACGAGTGAATCGGTTTTTTCTAGGCAAGCGTGCTCCACCGTAGACCGCATCATCGCTTAACATCAGGCGAGTTGGCGGTAAAACGCAAGCCTATTAAAAATTTAAAAAAAACATTACCCTCCTTTTTAGGTCATCATCATCAGCCAGAAGACGTCCACTGCTGAACATAGGCCTCTCCCTTTAACCTCCACACTGAACGACAGCCTGCCTTTTGCATCCACTGGATGCCCGCGACTCTCACAATGTCGTCGGTCCATCTAGTGGGAGGCCTCCCTACGCTGCGTCTTCCAGTTCGTAGTCTCCACTCCTGAACCTTTCTTCCCCATCGGTTATCGGTTCTTCGAGCGATGTGGCCTGCCCATTGCCACTTCAACTTGCAAATTTTAACTGTTATAGTGACTCTGGTTCTTTGGCGAATATCCACGTTTCGGATTTTATTGCGCAAAGAAACTCCGAGCATAGCTCTCTCCATTGCCCGCTGAGTGACTCTGAGTTTTTCCAAAAGGCCAACAGTCAAGGACCACGTCTCAGTATCATATGTCATCACTGGCAACATACACTGTTCAAAGACCCTTGTCTTTAGGCACTGTGGTATTTTGGACGAGAAGATGTCACGCAATTTCCCGAACGCTGCCCATCCGAGTTGGATTCTTCGGGCGACCTCTTTGCCTAAGTTGGACTTACCTAACTGAACAATCTGTCCAAGATAGGTGTAATGGTCAACAACTTCGAGAGTATTGTTCCCAACGACTACTGGCACGGATTCTACATGGACATTGGATCTTTTTAGGTAATCAGTTAAAAATGGAGAGTAGCGCTATCAGTATTTTTGAGTATAACAAAGTTTTCTCTTCAAACATTACACATCAACTTGTTTGCGACCTTGTGCAGTCACCGGCAGGTATCCCTCATGATGTATGGACGAATAAGAGACTCACAAAACTTCGACACGTTTAATTTCCTCAACTGTTCAAGCGTGAAAAGTATTCCTTTAAACTTTGTATTACCTTTCGCTTGCTTTCGTTCAAACATTTTGTGTGCCACAATTCATTCTGAGCTGGCAGCTAACGTTTTTGAAGCTTTAGTTAAAGCGACTCAAAGAACTTTATTTTCAACAGAAAAATGTTGCAGTTTTCTTTTTAAGGTTCCGTACCCAAAGGGTAAAAACGGAACCCTATTACTAAGCCTACGATGTCTGTCCGTCTGTCCTACATACCATATCTAATAGATATCTAGTTGAAATTTTCAAAGAATATGTAATGTTACGGCGGAATAACTAGCAAATAATAAAAAAGTCCAATACCAACCCGCACTGGGCCAGCGTGGTGGATAAATAAAAAAGTCATAAAGTAAAATAAAAAGCGGATCACACAAATAAAAAACGTATTTTTTTAACGTATTTTTGTATTAGCTCTAATGTAAAAACGATAATAATTACGTACAAGCGTCAAACTTGGTATGATTATAGTACACACTCTAGTGTACCTATAACAAAAAATAATAAATAATGACCAAGTGCGAGTCGGTGACAAGTTTCTGTTCATTACAAAGTTATAACTGGTAATTTCGTTACTGAATTTTGTGGTGGTACGGAACCCTCAGTGCGGGAGCCTGACTCGCACTTGGCCAGTTTATTTTCCATATTAACGACAACAGATTTTCATATAATGAGCTTTAAAGGATTTAAAATAAATAATAAATATTCTACTTATTATAATAGACACAGCGTAGGTAGGCCTCTTAGTAAATAAATGTACCGACGTCATTGTGAGAGTCGCGGGCATCCAATGGATGCAGGTGGCAGGCTGTCGTTCAGTGTGGAGGTCTAACACACACACACACACACACATACAACATGTTACAAACTTTAAATATCAAACTACCTATTATCTACATAATTATAAACTGTTATATATATATACATGTGAAATTACTGTAACAACGAAAGAGCGGTCTCTCCTAACACAGGTTGTCAAAACTTAACAGGAGAGACCAAACACATGTGTACTATAAAAATCTGTTAATAAAGAATTTAGTTTTTTTTTTTTTTTTTTTTATGTAGGCCTATTTTCAGCGGTGGATGTATTCTGGCTGATGATGACAATGATACTGCTTTATAGATTAGACTGAGTAGCGTGCTTTGGAAGCGGGCTATGTCCATCAATGGACCTAGCCTTCTACATAGGTCTTAGGTTAGATCCGCTAAGTATTTACTAAGATCATTTTATCTGAATCTGTCTAGATTATGGCGCGCGATTAGAAGATAATAGCTACGCCTAGCGTGCTTGGGCAGTCTCAAAATAGCTAGATAGCAATTTTGTCTACAACTTTACCTTTTCGGTTAGTAACAGTAGCAAAACGATTCGACCATGAAAATCAAAGAAATCTGTAATGAACATATACACTTAACACGAAATATTATTCAGTAGAATCATTTTCATTCTACATTGTACTTTCAACGATTCTATCGCGTGTATTTTCATCATCATCATCTTCAACAGCCAGAAGACGTCCACTGCTGAACATAGGCCTCCCCCTTTAACCTCCACACTGAACGACAGCCTGCCTTTTGCATCCACTGGATGCCAGCGACTCTCACTATTTCGTCGGTCCATCTAATGGGAGGCCTACCTATGCTGCGTCTTCGGGTTCGTGGACTCCACTCAAGAACCTTTCTTCCCCATCGGTTATCGGTTCTTCGAGCGATGTGGACTGCCCATTGCCACTTCAACTTGCAAATTTTAACAGCTATGTCGGTGACTTTGGTTCTTGGTTAAATATATATAAGTATATTATATTTTTTTAACGCTGATAAGTTCGCGTTTGACCACCAACTCGCCTGTTGGTAATCGACGATGTGGTCGAAGATGAAGCACGCAGACTTAGAAGATACCTATTCACTCTGGCCTTGAAAAGGCCAGATACCTATATATACATATATAGGTATATATGAAAATATACACTTAACACGAAATATTATTCAGTAGCGTCATTTTCATTCTACATTGTAATTAAATACTTTCAACGATTCTATCGCGTGTATTTTACATTATATTAATTCCTTACGTATCGAACACTGCAGTGTTTGTGGTCACAGGTAGACAAGATGACGGATGTCTATAGAAAATGTTATGGTTATTTACAAGTACCGCCAATGATTTTTTTTAATGTAAAACGTCACCTATGTACGCAGTAGATAATAATCGCTTACGGTGTCCAGGGGCCTTACGGACAACAGCTAATTGCGGCACCTAATCCGCTCAGTTGGAAAATCACGCGAACGTGAACCTTATCGCGCCCAGATACGGTTTGCGGTCGCGTGATTTTCCCACTGAGCGGATTAGGTGCCGCAATTAGCTGTTGTCCGTAAGGCCCCAGAGATGGTAATGGTGGTGATGGTAATCATTTCTATTAGATTTGTACCGAATAAAAAAATACAAGATAGCATATCGTTATTCGTAGGATATCGTAAACATTGATTTTATCACTAACTTTTGCGGGCTGACGCAAACGGTCGCAGTTTCTGTAAGTGTCAATTTACTTAGATCGGTTTTAGTTTGACTTGATTTAGCGACCGACATCGTATTGAATTACGTCGACCTTATCACCCCAGTGAACCTGCGGTCGGATAAGTAAGTGGATGTTATAGTAATATGAATTGAAAAAAAAAACGGGTAAAAGATATTTATTTATTTATTCATATAGCACGGTTATACACCAATTACACTAAAGATACAAAATTATAAAAATGTATAACCTACAAAATTAACTAATTACATGTCAAAACGAAAAGCTTATTACATTAGTTAATAAAATTAATACACAATTACTTAAAATATTCAGGTACGAATAATGTCAAATAAGTAAGTAAAAACTAGTCAATATTGTATAAAAATAAGGTAATCAAAGAAATGTATATGATATGATAAAGTTCAAACTCCTAAATCACTACATAGTATAAAACAAAGTCGCTGCCGCCGTCTGTCCGTCCCTATGTATGCTTAAATCTTTAAAACTACACAACGGATTTTGAAGCAGTTTTTTTAATAGATAGAGTGATTCAAGAGGAAGGTTTATATGTATAACTAGCGACCCGCCCCGGCTTCGCACGTAAATTACACCCGTGCGAAGCCGGGCGGGCGGGTCGCTAGTTGATATAATATAATATAAAATAGCCCGTTGGTCCAGTTGGTAGTGAACCTACCTTCTGAGCTTGGGGGCGTGGGTTCGATTACCACCTAGGACAAACACTTTATGTGATGAAAATTTGTGTTCTATAATATATCTGGGTGTTAATATCTATTTAAGTATGTATTTAAAACTATATAAATATGTATCAGTCTGTACGTGTCAGTCTCTGGCAGACAAATCACAAGCTTTGCTTAGTTTGGGGTCAGATGACCATGTGTTAAAAAAAAAATACAAAAAAAGTCCCGAATATTATTTATTTATAAATTTCCTAGAATCATAACTAAGAAATTGCCGATTAAGTCACCATTCAAACAAACAAAAACTAGATCAAACCAACCAGTCTGCAAATTATGAGTGAATTAGTTTCTTCTAGGCAAGCGTGCTTAACTGCTTAATCGCAGACCGCATCATTGCTAAACATCAGGCGAGTTGGCGGTCAAACGCAAGCCTATTAATAAAAATATATTATTAAAAAAATTGCCGATTGGGAGATACGATGCCATACACAGACGTTAAACTTCTAACACCGCTCTGTTTTCGTCAGTGGTTAATAACATTTTGTCTTGTTACTTTTAGAATCATTATCGTGGATGGACAGGTCCAACCTGAGCGAGGGCAGCTACGTGACGTACAAGGGATCTCTGACCACGCCGCCCTACACTGAATGTGTCACCTGGATCATCTACGAGGACCCAGTGCATGTCGGTACCGAACAGGTAACACCATTGACGCATTTATTTATGAGGTTTTTTAACGCCAACGTGGAAAAAACAACATGTCGGCTCGTTGGATTATTTTCCTTAACATGTGTATTTTCGAGTGTTAATGTGTAATAAATGGTGAATTATTATTCATTAAGTGCTCGCAAACGTGCTCGAGTGTAGGAAAGTGATATAACGAGGTGAAACGTGTCTTTTCGTATTGTTTCCAAAACTCCATAGGAGCCTCTTGTAAATCTCCACCACTTTACAGGGGCATGAGTTTGACTTGACCGTGACTTACTTTGCTTGACTCTGACTGTAACTATGACTTGTTTGACGCTTTTAATACTATGTAAACATGTTTAATATTGCGACTAAAGGACATGAAAACAACAGTCATGAAAATTTTGTTAGTGGCAAATCGGGCTTTTTATCAAAAAATTGTTTTATTAGTGGTTAGGATGCAGAATTCAGGTGGTCTAAAATTATCACTAACATGAATGGACAACTTTCATCTTTTAAAATGTGCTAATGGTCAACTGGGCCCACGTTAGTTTAGAAGGGACTATTTGTACTACTGAATAATTACTAAGGGTCAATTGGTCCGTACCAATAAAAAGCATCTTTGTTTTGAATTAATGAGCTATATGAACGTGATTCGTTTTTTTTTTACTTTTATAATTATTGCCTCGAGTACCTACAACTTACCGCCTTAGTACGTCACAGGATTTGTTTTCTTTTTACTATCCCATTTTACTACTCCGGGAATCGACAGGTGTTACTTCCCAAGTTGTGGCCTCAAGGACTTTATAATTATACCCTAGAGCGTTCTTGGGTAGGCTCAATTGCAAAGGGTAGCACAGACCGTTACTTCGGGAATTAACCCTAAAAAATATCCTTGTCAAAATCAGTTTATTGGATGTAGAATACTGATGTTGACTAACACTGTTGTCACTGATGTAGGTCGTGGAACTACGCAGAAAATCTTAATTATTCGTAGCTATACTTAGTAGGCACACTTGGTATTAATTAAATACTTCGGTACCTGGGGGTAAAAATACCCAATATTCAATTTAAGGCGTGTAAATATAGCCTTTGTCATGACTCATGAGTGAGAGACTGTTTAATGAAATTTTGCTTTGGTGTGGTTTCACATGAGTAGGTTTGAATGTAGCATTATTTTGCTTTTGGTCTGAAATGTTTGCTATTAATTAACTTTTAACCACTTGCGTTAGCGGCCCCTCACGGCGTTCTGACACCGAGCAGTCGGAGCATACACTGCAAGGAATATACTACTCTCTAACGAGAGTCACTTTCGTACGGCCGATTTTTTTTTTAACCATAGACCTTGAATTCTGGCAGGTTTGCTCTATCTAAATGTGTACCTTAGTTCAAGTAGAATAGGATAGAAATAGTTCCATATGCGTAGTTGTTCAAAAAAAACAGGATAAGGCGATTTTGTCACCACCGTGCGCGGCGGGTTGGTAACTGTAGTGTCCAGCGCTGTCCAGAGCCATCTATGCGTGGTTACTGTAGTCAGCAGAACTACTCAAGTGGGTGACACTTCAGATACTTTATTTCATAATGAAAGATTACATTTGGTTTCGTTTATCTCGTGGCCTAGGCTCTAGACCAGTGTCGTGGGTTCTCGTGGGGTCAGTAATTGAACATTACAATATATATCTATTTCGAAAATAAATCAAAAATGTGTGAATAAACTAAATGAAATCGTAAGCCCGGCTAAGTAAATATTTGTTTGAATTAGGTATGTAAAGCGACTTTGACTTACAGTTTGATCCTAAAACATTTACTGAATAGGTAGGTAGGTAAACCTTGGAGGAAAGATGATGAAGTCATACAACTTTGGTAAAATAGTTTGTAATCTCAAACCAAATACCTAATGAAACCAACGACAGAGTTGATTCACCTTTGCCGTCGGTTTCATTCGATTTATTGAAGACTGAACAATGAATGAAGCCAATAAGTTTAGCTTTTAGCAATAATGTTTTGATATTAGTTTCATTGGTTCAGTTACCTTTTGTGGCTCATAGTTTGAATCTACGAAATTTATTCGTAGATTTGTTTTCGAAATTTTGATTAAATACAATACAATTAATTAATCCAAAAAAATATTTATATCTCAATCATCTGTCTGCTTCGACATTTCAATATTTTGTATATTAATCTAACTTTATATACATACGCATTTTAATAAAAATAATTACCTTCAATCAATCTGATAGTGTGTTAGAAAATATCTACTTATTTTAAATAAAGTAAAACTAAAATGTCTTTTTATGTTAAATAATAATGCTTAGTGAATTAAATATGCAAGTATATTATTTTTTTCTTAGTTCCTTAGTTTTTTGCATGTTAAAAGGTCGATTGTGGCGTTCTCTTTAGTGTAATTTTCCCATTTTAATACTGTGTAATGTGTATCCTTTTATACGCAACGAACAATATAATTATGAATTCATAATGTCAAAGATCAACTACATGTACTGAAATATATTTATGTTGAATTAATGGTTTATATTACCTTGAAATGTACACCTGCTGTGAAAAAAAAAATTATCTCCTTCAAGACTGCCTGCTTGTTGGTTTTGGTATAGTATAGTTTGTCTTGCAAGCCCAGTTTATAGTTTATCATGCTACTTTCATAATATTTATTTATTTATTTAATTCATACAGAAACACCAACAGTACACATATTAAATAATACAAATAACAATCATTTATAATTGATACAGTTCTGATATGTGCACCTTTAACAGGTGTTTACAACGTTCACAATTAAAAGTGGTTAGACAAAAATATGAGATAAAAATGATATATGGGTGTTTACCCATATATCATTCTTGAATACATGCAAAGAGTCGTGAAAGATATCGAGACCGCTTATGGAAACATTAATTTCGTTATATGTTCGACATATCCTTAATAAAGGAGAGTTGTAAGAGTTGTATATATATAATAAATGAATAATATATGAAACGATCATAATGTTCTGTCTCTGTGATGTGTTCGCCACTTACCCCTTTCTGATTTTGTCTACTATTTCTAGCCATCCATAGAAATTGTGGATCTTTGCCCCCTTTTTGAAAGCCTTTAACTTTTACTTTTACTTATTATTAGTTCACGTGGTCTGATGAACCGAAGTACGCAGTCAAACCACGTGACCACAGCCAATCAACCTGCGCAGTAATTGCATGTGAGAAATGCAAGAATGTGCTGAATTCATAATATATTTTCTTTTGTTTCCAGTTAGGCCTGCTTCGTGAACTGGAAGGTCCTGAAAACATTCCCATTGAAAGAAACGTGAGGCCTACACAGAGGCATCCCCCAGGCCACTCCGTCATCTATGTAAAACAAGTCAAAGCTAAACTATGAACTACTTTCAAGAGTCAACAGTTCGAAAGTCAACACGATAAAACGAATCTGTGTTTGTGAACAGTTGAAATAGATAATTGATAGATATTTATTAACAAAGTGAGCTGATTTTGTGATATATAAAAGAATTAGTTAAATTTTTAACGTATACTGAATTCAATACCTATAAATAAGAACCAATGTTATATAACAGTAATGTTAAAAATCTAAAATTCTTGGACGATTATGATAATATACACAACTAGCGACCCGTC
This sequence comes from Agriopis marginaria, assembly GCA_932305915.1. Classification (NCBI taxonomy): domain Eukaryota; kingdom Metazoa; phylum Arthropoda; class Insecta; order Lepidoptera; family Geometridae; genus Agriopis; species Agriopis marginaria. Next base: position 764,018 of record OW029923.1, read on the forward strand.
CGCCCGGCTTCGCACGGGTGTAATTTACGTGCGGAGCCGGGGCGGGTCGCTAGTTATATATATAAACCTTCCGTGAAAATTTATCTAACTGATGGTGAAAACCACATCAAAATCCGTTGCGTGGTTTAGGAGGAGTTAGCGGCCATACAGACACACAGACAGACAGACAGACGAGGAAAGCGACTTCAATTTATACTATGTAGAGATTACTTACTCTACCGCCTACTGGGTGTAAAATCGAGCTCAACTTACAAAATAAATTATCCAACAATAACTGTAGTCTCTATTTGAGACTGTTTTAATCAAGATACATAATATTTATGTATGAGAATGGTGCCAGTGTAATGATATACCTACTCGGTGATGCACTTTGCCATAAAGTTGTTTTATAATAGCTATGAAATATACAAATTGTTAATAATAACGTGCTGTTTCATTACAATCGATCTATCTAGCTTGGACTGTAATTATTACATTTGATTTATTTTACTTGGGATGCTACTTGCGTCAGCACGGTAGCTGCCACCCACCTAGGCCGCACGGTTCACTCCCCAGCAGCTGCAGCAGAGAATGCCGCTTGCATGAAGCGGCTGAAGTATGCAGCTATGGTGCCACAGTACATTTTTGTACCGAGTGCCATGGGCAGTTGGGCCACTGAAGCCAGAAGCTTCATTGGCGAATTAGGGTGCAGGTTGAGGGAGAAACATAATAACCCTCGCTCCGGCTCGTACCTTGTGCAAAGGTTAGCCATAGCCATTCAGCGTGGCAATGCTGCTAGTATTATGGGCACCTTTGCGCCGGGTAGCGCAGTTAGGGGCGGGTTATTTGATTGAAAATATTTATTTTTATATGTTTAGTTTGTAATTTAAATTTTAATTATTAGCTATTTTGTTTAGGTTATAAAATATTTAAGATTGTTTTAAGTTCATATTCATTCATAATCAGCTTTTGAACAGTCCTCTGCTGGACTTTTAGCCTACCTCCGAAAGGGTGATTAGGCTATATCCACCACGCTGGCCTAGTTGCGGGTTGGTGGATTCACATACGCCATTGAACTTCTCCGTACCTATGCAGGTATCCCCACGATGTTTTCCTTCACCGAAAAGCCAGTGGTTTGAAAATGCTATGAAATATGCTTATCATTTTTATTATAACTCACGTGAGTGTAGATACTTAAATTATAAAACAATTGTATAAGCATTGTAATTGTGAGTTAAACCATAGTAATACATAGTAGGTTGGTATTATGATGTTATTTAAAAACAACGAAAACAACTTTTTCAAGATATTTATTGAATTAAAATACTTTGATGAATGCATAGAAAACTTTGTCTATGATGGATGAAAAACATTTACATCCATTATTATATTTATTTGGTAAACTACAATCACGATTTGATGAAAAATCATTATAATTTTAAAAACATTTCAATTATGGCAAAAATCAAACTCAATCCATCTATTCAGATCTAAGCTACTTAGAATTCCAGCCGCCATCTCTATTGTTGTGCAGACGTAATCATATGCATAGATATAAAACATATTGCAAACTTTTTGTCGCACTAGAGGGTCTACTATCACAGTCAGAGGGCTATTCGTAGGAACATCACCACCAGCTCCGTTCGTACCTTGTTCCATTGCAGTATTTAATTCCATCAATTCATCGTATTTCATGTCAAACTTATCGGCCATCTGACCAAGTAACTGAATAATCACACGATATTTCTGCTTTAACAACTCATCACCTTCGTACCAAGGCTTTAGAAAATCAGCGTGAGATTTCTTCAGCAAGTCATAATATTTCATCCTATCATCGAATTCCTTCTGAATCATCGCATTCCTCCAAGATATTATTGACAAATCCCATGGGTTTCCTTGACACATTTCGGAATAAAAATCTTTCATTTTCAAAACCTCTGTTTGGTGATAATAACATACTGGATTCTTCATCACAAACATTTCAGCTTCTAAAAATAGATGTTTGTATGGATACTCTTGAGGTTCAAAGGCTGTCGCTTTAATAATTATATCATTGATAATACTAGTTACGATATTGTTAATTGCTTTTTTGTTTATTCTAGATTGTAATATTTCAAACTTTTTCCGGATGCTTACAGAATTTTCTACAGAATCAGCACACAGATTAACACATAGTTTCTCTGATAAAGTATCGAAGAAGCAGATGTTGCAGAAGCTAATTTCCCATGACTCGCAGTAAATGCCAGGTCTGTCAGAAAGAAATGTGAAAAGTATTTCCTTGCTCTGTCCTGGTGACAACACATCTTCATTCTTATTGAAAAAGAAGACCTGCTCGTAAATGTCTTCGGGGATGAAAGGGATAGTTCGTTTTAATTTCTTCCAGCAATACCTAAGAGTAACTGTTCCAAGATTTTTAATGTAAAGTTTACATCTCCCAGCCCTGTTAAATGGGTTATTAAAGTAGTAATACCATGTTGTGCAATCTTCGTGCCACTCTTCTTGTTTCATTTTTTCCAAATTAGTTAAAGTCTGCTCGGGGATGTCTTTCAAAATTACAGTATTATTTATCCTTATTGCATATACTGAACATAATGCTAGTTCTCTGGGTTTGTCCATTTCGGCTATTTTGATTACTGGCAGTAGGGGCAATTTTGGTGGAGGAGTTTTGGGCCTATGACCTCTTATCATCAAACAATCTTTTGGTCTGTAAAAAAGAACATGTGAGTATTTTTAGATCAATGTAATTTACTTATAATTCTCTTTGTACGAACTGGAAACTAATATCTTTGGTGAATTATTTAAAAAACAAACCTATATGGATCAATTTTTGCTATCTTTTCCTTCAAATCATTCTCACGTTTTTCTCGATACTTAGCAAAGTCAGCATTCAGCTGCACATATTCAAGTCTCTCCGGCTCTCCAATGAGACCTTTCTCGGTTTTTTTTATATATGGAGGTACGCAAACATGCTCAATCACTGACGGTTTGCCCTTTTCTGCCGCAGTTCTTTGGGCTTCATAGACGGGCATGCAATAGCAAAATTGTGCTAATCTTGAAGGCTGTTCCCATAAATGACCTCTTACTTTTGGCTTTTTTGCCATTTGGGCGTATTCCAGTACGGTTTTCCATTCCTTTTTCTCTCTAACTTTCTCCAGTAAATTCATTGTAAGATCGACTGGTGGTCTATCCAAATTATTAGCAAGCTTTATAACTTCATCTTTTCTAATTTGTATCCAATTTTCCCAAATCAACAATTCATTGTCGGGTTCTAGTACTTTCTTAAAAATATCGTGCTCCTTTTTTCTTTGCATTTTGATTTAGTTATTTGTTAATTTATTTAATAGCAAATACCTTTACAATTTAGCTGTAAATTTTGATGTCTATCTCTTCAACTTCAACTCTTATTTAATGGCCTCTTATGTCTATCAAAGACTATGATCAAAGAGAATACAATTGAATACAATCATGATACCTACTACAATCTGTGACTACAATAATGTCTATCTCTTGTTCACTTCACACTGTGACTTCACAACTTCACAGAACATCTTTTGCATCCACGTTGTGTATATCTGTGGCATCCACCTTGCATCTGTGCTTGCATTTCTTGTCATGCACAGATCTATCTGTGTTGTCATGTCATCATTTATTATAAAAATTACATGTCGCTAAAATGAAGATCGGCATCATGCAATGAGGTCACAGATCTAATGAGGTGATGTGAGTTTTCAACCATAGACGGATATAATGAGGATATAATCGTCCAATGCCGTATTCGAGAGGCACAACAGAAGTGACTGCGAGGCGTGGCGAGACAGAAGCGTGGTGTTTCGGTACATTTTAACAGGCAAGTCAAATTCCACGCACGCACGCGGTGTGATAAAGTTTTAGTAAAAACTTATCAAAATCACAAAACTTTTTGTTTATGTCTTTCATAAAAAAATTGGCTTCAGAGTTGACAACGTTTGTGATTGTCAAGTAATAATGTTCCTTGATTGTCAAAGACAAAAAGTACCGGACCGGGGTCATGGACACGTAAAATGTGCTATAAAATTTTCAGGATGTAAACAATATTTTTATGCTGTATAGAATTATTTTAACACAGTTCTGCTTAAAATTGTACGCGAGTGGTTGTGACAACACGTAATATAAATCTTAGTGTAATGTTGTTTTACATAATATAAATGTCTGGCCAATCATCAAAATTTTTGCATCATTAACATCTTAGCAAGATGATGCATGGTAACAAAACTGAAGGTAAACTAAAACCCACTCACTAAATTAATCCTTATTAATCGTACTACCTACGTATTCTATGCTATAAAAAAGTTTAGTAGGTAGATAAATAAAAACTGACACAATATGGACGGACGATCTAAAGGAGACCGCAGAGAAACAATGGATGCAGGACGCTTCCAACCGGCCCTTTTGGAGATCGATGGGGAGGCCTATGTCCAGCAGTGGACGTTCTATGGCTGAAATTATGAAATAAAAACTTCCCATTTCCCTCCAAACGTATGTCTAAGCCCTACGAGGAAGGAAACTCTTATACAGCTACATCATAACTCATGTACAGCATCAAAGCATCATAAACTTCCATGTTATGGGTCTTCAAACACTATAGTATGGCTGGTATGATGAACCAATGGAGAAGTCTCAGAAGAATATCCATGTTCTGGTTTCTGCCAAAACGGAAGGAGCGCATTTTTTGAAGATTACAAAACGAGCGCCGGGTCTCACTTCGTTTCAGTCGGTCTCTAGCCGTAAGAAGTGCGACACAAGACTATTGTTACAGATAACGAAATATCTGACAAAATTATGCCTTCGTGTGCTTTCCGAATGTGTAAAAACGCAACAAAAAACCGCTTTCTATTTTTTGTAACAAATGTACTGTACATGGTTATAATTAGGTGTTGAAGTATAATGTCCAGCGGTTTTAATTCGTTTTTACTTAGCAAGTTCAATGGTTATGGCCATTGATGTAAGTAAATGGGGGGAAGATACGGGACGAACTTCTTGACGTGAACCGCACAATATAGGCTCCGGGGCACAATCCACTTCAGTCACAATCGAACTGGCGTTTTGATAGCACGTGAATTACTTGTCAAAATTGTGTGAAATAAAGCAGCAAAAATTACTTCCTGCGTTTTCACAAGGTGCACCAACAGTTCGAAGACGAAAACAAATTTCTCAGCATTCCTTTTCACTCGTAAATACTTAAAAACAATTAACTTAATTTTCTTTCAATGTCACTTCTATGGTCTAGTGTAGTGTCTAATGGAGCGGTGAAGTTGACGTTTACAGTGTAGACGTCAACGTTGCCGCTGACTGGAGCCGAAACAGAGCCATATTTATTGGGTACAATCACAGATCTACTACCTATAGATTTTCAATGAGCGAGGCTAGCTCAGTGCCTCTCGCTTCAACAAGGTGTGTTGCCACATTAAAATTATTTGCTATAAGTTAGGGTAATTTATCTACTTTGATGGGTAGTGAATCTTCAATGAGTAATTTTGGAAACAATACTCTCTTTTAAATATTTATTGTTTATACACTATCTGCTGCAACCCGCGGTTCTACCTGCAATTTTCTGGAAAGAAAAGCACGTTGTCTGTCCTCATGACACACCCTATCGTCCTGACAAATTTTGTTAAGGTTGACTTAGCCGTTTCCTCGTAAAAAACAGACGGAAAGTTACTTTAGTTTTTATTGTAATTATTTGTTAGGATTAGAATATAGTTCTAAAAAGGTTGTGAAGTAACCATAGTATGATGGCAGGGCACTTTGTAGTATTATTCACCATATTCATATGGGCATAGAAGGGTCGGTATTTTGCACGTCTTGCAATGTGCCAGCTTTTTTGACTGTACATGTACATTGGTTGGAAAGAAATCTCAATCAATTTTGTTTTTTTCGGCTGGTGTAATATTTTCATCATCATAAAAAAGCTTTCTAATTTTTGGTTGCAAAAGAACTTATCGATGGTATTTCTACTGAATAATCCTCAATGTTCCCATTAGGCAAGTGCATTGTAGGACGGCAAACGGAATTAAATAATTAATATCTCTTCTGACAATGGATCCGGCATTGAAATGTTTCGAAAAAATTCTACCATGTCTTGCTAGCACCCAACTTTCACGACCGCGTAGCACATTCATTTCATTCGTAAGACAGGATCAGTTGGAAACCTGCAGAACGAATAATTTATGTTAGATGCGGTTGGTAATTTTTTTCATAAACTGGCAGCATTCAATATTTATCTTCTAAGTGAATAATTTGATAAAATTCATAGAATTAGACCACAAATCGACCCAAAAACTGACTAATTATGAAAATATGTTTACGAATTGATATCCTGAATGTCTTTAGGTGATCGTTACAAGCGTTATTATGTTTACTTACATGTGAAATAATATTTTATCGTTTTGTCTCTCACTGAGCTTCTTGCAGCCCAAAATGCTACACCCAAGCATTGTAGAACCATTTTTACAGTTATTACTCAGAGTAAAGACGCACATAACATATTAAATCACCAAAAAAGGCAATAAATAATATTCAGACCCGTTTTGTTTGGCATTGAACCGTCAGATTTTGACATTTCGGATCCAAAAAAGAGGCCACGCCGATAAGGACAAAAAAGTCTATCTATGTCCTTTTTGTACTTGTGCTGAGCTGTATCAATTTGTCTCTTTCACTGAAATATATTGCCGATCTGGTTGTGTATATCTGTGGGTACAATGTTTGGATGTCACGCGTCTTCCCCTTTTTTAAAACAGTCATTGGTTATGGCCCGTCCGTTCAATTTATTTTGGTCGAAGTGTTCTGGATGATTTATCATAAATTATCTCACAGATGCTTTTGCTAGGCTAAAAACTGTGACATAGGCAGGATATAGGTTACAATTATTTAAGTATCTGACCAACCATTTGATTTGAACAACATGCTTCATCAAGTTCCATTCTGCACAACTAGTTGGTCCGTTCAGTTGGTCGGAGTGGTATGAAATGTCGGTATCGTACCTACAAAATAAATCTGTCAAAATTTATCAAATTTGATTATATTTTGCCAGATTAATTGATTAGAGTGAAGTAATTTCTTTAGACCAATACTTTACCAGATGAAGACGAGCATCCTCCTCCTAAAGACGAAGTGAAGGTGATACCCGTGGAAGGTAGTGTCGAATGGATCCAGTACATGAGCGAGTTCGAGGGGCACCTCCCGGCGCCTATCGACGTGTCGATCACTGGCTCCACGGTCTACTGGTGCCCTAAGCTGAGATGGTACAACTTCGACGTGTGGCCTCATAAGATCAAGCTCACCAACACTGGATACACGTGTTAGTCTCCTTCATTATCATAATCAGTCCAGCAGGGTACATAGGCGTACCCAGGTGGTAATTTTGGAGGGGGTTTTAAGAAAAAAACAATTCCCACTTTTTTTTAGTTTTTAAAACGGGACAGAAGTGGTCATTTCAAGAAGTGGTCATTACAAGAAGTGGTCATTACAAAAAGTGGTCATTTCAAGAAGTGGTCGTTTGTAGAAGTGGTCATATTTTGTAGAAGTGGTCATTTGAAGAAGTGGTCTTTTTTAATTGTGGTAATTTTTAATTGTGGTCCTAAACCGCCGAAACGCCTATTACCAAGCCTACGATAAATAAATAATAAATAAATAGTTTGCACATTTTTGCACACACGGTCATCTGACCCCAAACTAAGCAAAGCTTGTAATATGGCTGCCAGAGACTGATATACATACATTACATATAAATATTTTTAAATACATACTTAGATCGATGCTGCCCCCCCCCCAAACACATACATAAACTTTCGCATTTATAATATTAGTATAACGCATTATGTTTGAGAAAAGTAAGTATATTTGGGGAAAGTACTGAAACTTAAACGGCGTTCACGAGTTTAAACGAATGAATAGACGTTTCTATTACAAGAGAAGAATTTCGGAGAATTTTGGCTGTTAAGGCCTTAAGCCAGCTTAAAATAGATTGCTTTGCAGGGTTCCCTTTCAACACCCGCAAGATACAGTCAACAGATGGAGCGCTATTGCGGGCACTTTCCTTCAAACCAATTACAAACTTGTCCTTTATATGCAAAACAAAACATAAAAGGTCTTGAGCACAGAAAAGAATAATTTTTTGTTTAAATTTGAACGGCTGTCAAGGCATTTTTGTTAGAAATTTGTTGTAGCCAGTTGCACCCATATAAACGAAACGTCAGTCATTCGAAATCAGTTAGCAACTGTGATGCGGAGTTCGACGCGTTGATCTAAATAAGAATGTTCAATCAAGTTTCTGTCATAATGCCTGGTAACAGATCTTCCTTCTCATTTCCATTCTATTTACTTCTGTTTTTTGTGGACGCGAGCGTGTCCCACCCACGCCCTCTGCCGTCGCACGATGTCTATTTCTTGTTAACATATTAAAAGGACACAGGGAAATAGAAATAGGTGCATTTTCTACTTACCTAGTACTGGTAAAGAGTAGGTATAGAATAGAATATAGCTATATTATGTAACTATATTGCAAACCACGTGACTTTATTTATTAAATAACTAGCTAACCTGACAGACGTTGTCGTGTCCTAGAACACGCAAAGTTAAAATTGTAAATCTTTTTTTTAACACCTTGGGTAAAATTATTGGACTTTTAGTAAGGATCCCTATTTTTTTTTTGAAAATATTAAAGCCTATGTGACCCGGGTATAGTGTAGCATCCCAACAGTGAAAGAATTTTTCAAATCGGTTCTGTAGTTTTGGAGCCTATTCAATGCAAACAAACAAACAAACGATCAAATCTAATCAAATCTTTCCTCTTTATAATATTAGTATAGATAAGCTTTCTGTTGACCGCCACCTTGCCTGATGAGCGATGATTCGGTTTACGATGAAACACGCTTGCCTTATTCTGTACCTTACAATGCTACGACTCGTAGGCATTGTGTGGATTCTGCTACAAAGCTACGACGTAGACACTGCGTAGCTCTGTTAGTTGTTTGAATCAGGTTTAAAAGAAACATAACATAAGAAGCCACAAACACTCTGTTACAAACAACGCTACATCGTAAGTATTGTGTAGAATAACTCTATCACAATGCTACATCGTAAGTATTGTGTAGAGTAACTGTTAGAATGCTACGACGTAGACACTGCGTAGAGGTAGCTCTGATAATTGACTGAATCGGATGTAAAAGAAAGAGATAACATAGAAGCCACACACACTCTGTTACAAAACAACGCTACAACGTAAGTATTGTGTAGAGTAACTCTATCACAACGCTACAACGTAAGTAGGTATTGTGTAGAGTAACTATCATGTATGTTCCCTATGGTCTCCAAAACGGCTTAACTGATTTTGATGAGACTTTCACTTGCAGATAGCTGATATGATACGGAGTAATCCCCGTGGTTTCACTCGCGGGGCTTACTCCTTATCATAACAGCACACATGCACAGCTACACACAGCTAGTATATAACCTTATTTTATCAAAATTTCAACTGACTATCTACCTATTACGGTTTAAAAGATGCAGTCGTTAAAAGTTAGGACAGACAGACAGCTTGGGGTTAGTACCTAATAGGGTTGCGTTGACACAACTTGGGTATCGAACCTTAAAAACGAGACAGGTAGACGTACGACCTGATATTAATTATTCCTTACTCTCTGGCCCTAAAATGAATCTCTTGGAGAATTACTTACCAATATCATCATAAGCCAGAAGACGTCCACTGCTGAACATAGGCCTCCCCCTTTAAACTCCACACTGAACGACAGCCTGCCTTTTGCATCCACTGGATGCCAGCAACTCTCACAATATCGTCTTACCATTATAAAGGTACATAAATAATGTTTATCGGGACTTATCACGTATTCATTTAGTTTAGGTAAAAATAACTTTAAAAAAAAGTTAGTTTAAAAATTATTAAATAAATAATAGTTAGTGTTTTTTTGGTTCCAGTGCTAATGGGGGCGAAATGGAGGGCGGAACGTCCATACTTGGAAGGAGGTCCGTTGTTTGAGAAGCATATCTTCTCACAAATCCATTTCCATTGGGGCGCCAACTTGCTGGAGGGGAGCGACCACACCGTGGACAAAAGGAGGCATCCTGGGGAAATGCAGGTATATTAGGTACATCTGGTTGGCAGTCCTTGGAAGCCACTTATCGAGATACAATACATACGGGGTGTAAGGGGAACACTCTCGAAGCCAAAACAAGTTAATTGTACTCATCATTATGAACAACTTTTACTATGGGACCAACCCTGAAATCGCGAAAAAAATATCAGCTGTTCTATAAAAAACGGTCATTGACACTCGACAAAATGTATGGAACAGCTTTTTTTTTTTTTCGCAATTTTAGGGTTGGTCCCATACTAAAAGTGGTTCATAATGATGAGTACAATTACCTTCTTTTGTCTTCGAGAGTGTTCCCCTTACACCCTGTAATAGAGTCACAAACGTGAAAAAAAATATCCGCCGACTTTTTTGTTAATAAAAATTATTATTGTAATTTTTTTTTTTTTTTAATTATAATTCGCCCATCGGGCAGGCTAAAGCCTTTAAGGCCATACCGCCTATTCTTCTGTTTTGTATAGTCTTAATAACGTCAAACAAGTCACAGTCAGAGTCAAGCTAAGTAAGTCACGGTCAAGTCAAACTCATGCCTCTGTAAAGTGGTGGAAACTTTACAAGAGGCTCCTATGGAGTTTTGGAAACAACACGAAAAGACACGTTTCACCTCGTTATATCACTTTCCCACACTCGAGCACGTTTACGAGCACTTAATGAATAATAATTCACCATTTAGAACACATTAACACTCGAAAATACACTAGTTTAGGAAAATAATCCAACGAGCCGACATGTTCTTTTCCACGTTGGCGCCAAAACCCTTATTATTGTAAGGCAACCGCGATCTAACTACAACCACAGAAGACATAATAGACCTACAACGCCGCACGATGCCATTGCTATACGATGACGTAGCGGACAAGCGACGTTGAACAATAATTAAACTATGCACGCGAAATAACGCTCGGGTTACGCATATAGGCTGTACTAAGCCGAAAGGAGGTCATTATACTCAACATTATTAACAACCCACCAGGCCCTACCCTAACGCCGGTACTGCAGGCAAGTAAGTGAGCAGTAACCAGTAAACCTATTTCATTTTGCAGGTCACCTTTTTCCGGAAAGAATACCTAACTCAGGAGGAGGCGCTCAAACATCCGGACGGTGTGATCATAGTCTGCTACATGATCAAAGTACGTAGATAATTATATTATCAGACCTTTATTTGGATATTACGTTTCAACGTGGTCTCTATGGGCCTCATAAGCAAGCTCAAAGTCACACAACTAGCTATGGAGAAGGCTATGCTCGGGGTTTATTTACGAGATCGAATCAGAAATAAGGAGATTCGTAGACGAACGAAGTTATCGACATAGCCCACCGGCAGTGCAAGTACCGTTCTTTATCGATCATCAAATTTGACAGTGGAGATCGTCAAATTCGATAAAACGCCATTTGATCAGTACTTGCTATGATCGATTCTGTGGCATTTTATCGAATTTGACGTTCGATAAAGAACGGTACTTGCACTGCGGATTAGCAAGTTGTAGTGATGATTTTTTTACGTATTTATGTAATTGCTCTAATGTAAAAACGGTAATACGTAGGTACGTACGCTTGTACGTATTACCTATTTACATTATAGCTAATACAAAATTACGTAAAAAAATACGTTTGTTGTATGGGGAATATGGAGATCCCCCATTCGTTTTTTTGCTATTTGACTTTATAATTATTATATCCGACGTAACATTAGATAATCTGTGAAAAATTCAATAAAAATAATAAAAAAGTCAAAAAGTTTCCAAACTACGGCCCGCGGGCCAAATCCGGCCCGCACTTGGCCGATTTATTAAATGTGTGTATGATTTACCTACTCATGTTTTGAGCAAATACTTTAAAATATTGTTTTAGCATGGGGTCAGCCCCGACGAGCGACTGGACTGGGTCATCGAAGGTTTCTCCCGCGTCATAGAAGCCCAGACTTGCACGCGTATCGGGCCGCTGCCCATGTCTCGCTTGGTGCCCTTGTTCGCTGAGGACTACTTCTTGTACTGGGGGAACTTGACCTCTGCGCGAGGGGACAACCAGTGTGTGAGGTGGATTGTGCCAAGAACTACACTTTATGCTTCCAGTGAGCAGGTAAATTAATTAATTTTATTATACAAGGCTACGCATATAGACTGTACATATACGCCGAAAGGAGGTCATTGTACTTATCATTATGAGCAAGTTTAAATAAGGGACCTAACGTGAAATCGCGAAAAAAAATAAGCTGTTCCTTACATTAGTATAATTATAAAAATATATACCTAGATAGATAAAAAAAAATTGTATGGGCCCAAACCTTAAATCGCGAAAAATATATTATCAATTACTGTTCCATAGAAAACGGCCATTGACACTCGACTAATATATGGAACAGCTGATATTATAATAATGAGTAGGTACAAGGACCTCCTTTCGGCGTAGTCTATTTGCGTAACCCTGTATAGTAGGTATATTTTATGTGTAATTATTCTAGGTATATGGTTATGGTATTGATTATCTTTTATTACTTTCTGACAGAACCAAAACTCGGCGCACGCTACGAATTGCGCAGACTTTTTGGTTAGTTAGGTACAAGGTACCTAACCGCGATCCGATTACAACGCCCCGCGACACCAGAGCTACGATGACATAGCGGACAACTAACGTTGAACACTATACAAGCGACATAACGTCTAAATTGGAGTAAATAAGGCATTTGTTGGTACCTGTATAATGGCGCTCGGACGTTTTTTTACTGTTTTCACTGAGAGATTGTGACTCTATAGGAATTATTATTGTATTCCAATGTAGGTAGGTAAGTAAGTTATGTACCTAACCTACCTCCTTACATAAATATGAACCCAACGTCATGTTGATACTGTTTCCAATAGATGAAGGAGTTCAGAAAAGTGTGGGACCCATGGGATGAACTGCTCATACGCAACTTCAGGCCTCTGCAGGAGCGTGCAGACAGACACGTATTCTTCATCAACGCGCACTGGTGCCAGTACAACTCGTTGCTGCCGATTCCGAGGATACCCGAGGAGTCCATAGCGGAGCTGTCTCCGTCGTACCAGGCTCGCATGTATTTGCTGCCGCCGCAGAACGCCTACATGATCCCGGTGGAGATTGAACCGCCTCACGAAGAAGAACTGCCGGCTGAGACAATATGATGAGCGCAATAAAATGTTTCAAAATACTTACAAGATTGGTAGGTAACTAAGTAGGTAAGTACATAATTATCTTTAGGAAGTGCTTAGAAATTGTTTGTCAGTGATTTGATGGAAATAATAAAATTATTTACATATTAATGTAACAGGATCGACGGGGGATGCTAAAACACTATTAACCTGCTGGTCAATCCACCACTGTTGACTAGCTAAATAGATAAGACGTCTAGAGTCATATCAGAAAAAAAAGGTTAAAAACGTTTGACAGTGACTTTAACAACTTTGATAAAAATATTGTGTTCTCATTGTCAATGTCAAACAATGTGTCAAATGAACGAACAATAATAAAAAAGTTACCTCAAAACTATTAACTCGAAGTTCAGAATTCAGATTGTTGTGGGAAAATGTTGCGGAATATTCTCCGTACAAGCCGGTGCTTGGCACGAAGGCAAATCAATAGTTTTGCCCCAGTTATTGCGTGTCAGATCTCTCGACTTGAGCCAGTTAAAACCTGTGATATTTTACCAAATCGGTGCCAATTTTCATCCAGTGCTGACCAACCCCAGGCAGAACAGATAGATCAGGCTGTCTTTGAGGAGATATGCAATGAAACCCTCGAGTCTCTGTGTGACTACTTGGAAGAATTAATTGAGGATGCTCCCAACTTGAAGGGTGCTGACGTAACATTCAGTGTAAGTCTTTAGAAAAAAGTTTAGTTTCCTCTTTCATCTCCTCCATCATAGTTTAATATGCCCATATCTTATTGCACGTTTCTCGTGTCTGTAATTTGTTTTGTTACTCCTGCATCACAGTCAGATTAAAGGCCATTAGAACGACTACTGAGCCGGATAAAAGCAAAGCATTTTGTACCACTGTATGAACAAGATGAACATACTTAACTTGATTTTTTTGACATTACATAATAACACGTGAAGAGAAAGATGCGCATAATTATGATAGGGTTCCATAGAAATTTACCCTAAATGCTTGAATGAAGCTCATATGGACTGAGCTAGATTTTAGAAATGAGACAATACAGCAGCACAAACAGTAGCTGTGGCTTGCTGCCCCAATGTGATACTAAGTGGAACCCGCGGTAGGACTGGTTTTCTGGACTTCTCCTCTACCATACGTTGAGGCGGACAGTCAGTGGCGGTCGCATGGCCCACTGAGCGCCGTCATGTGAGGGGCGCCTAAAACGCCTAATAGACCAACTAACAACGAAGTGTCGGAATCCCTACAGACTCCGACTCCAACTTTCCAAGGTCTCCAGAGCTTATTCTTATTCGAGATGGGGGCGTTAAGTCCTGCACTGACGTCCCGCTTGGGGTGTATTGTGCATTTCCCCCTACCAGTACCTACCCGAGCCAACCCAACTCCTTGAAATATCGGAGTGAAGCTCTGGGGTACTGGCACAGTTGCTCCAATGGCGTAGATGATCGGTTAGATTCTCTCCAAAATCGGTTAGATTCTCTCCAACATCGGTTAGATTCTCTCCAAATAATCATTCAGTTCAACAAACCGCTAGGGCTCCAGGGCACACCCCTTCTGAGGTGCCTGGGCAAGTCTGATTCCCACTCCCGGCGACGGCCCAAGCCGAGGCTCGTACCTTCGAGGTGCCCTTGTGCTAGTCGTCCAAAAACTTAAACCATCAAGTTATGCCGAACGCACTCTGCGTTCGCTAACTAGTCTGGTCCATCTGTAGAGGCCAAAACGCCAACATTACAAGTCAATATAAAAACAAAATGGCGTAGATGGTAGTGTAAATAATGATGATGAATAGCAGTCTAGCTGTTGTGGCGACGTGGATGAAAAAGGCAATGGTGCCTCATGCAAAGCGATAACAATTCTAGTTTCTTCTGTGGCTTCACAATGCCACAGCACGTCATGTTCTACAGTTTAGTTCTCTTCATGCACCCACGACACAGTGGACTGTCCGTGGCTCCTAGCTTATACGGTATAAACCTGTTTGGCATTCAGAAATAATTCTTGATCTTGTAACCGGTCTTCTGAGTGCGTAGATGGTAGCAGCACTTTCAGTAGTAAACAATTCTTATACTGTTCCCATCTTCGGAGTTCGAGAGAAAATCATTTAAAGGCCAGACTGCTCTTGCTGCTAGTAGTAAAGTCTGGCCTTTTAGGTCTCCAGAGCTGTGAGGAGTCATTGAAGAAGGCACCGGGTCATGAGCATGCATGCCTAGTAGGAACCGATTCACTTGTGACATCTAGATTGTAACTATCGGGTACACTCATTCTGGCAGCGTATTCCAAAGACCAGCAGTTCTCACAATAAAAGTGACTTCATATGTGTTTTTCTTAATATCAACCATAAAAAAGTGTCGCCTTTTCATGCCCACTCTTGTAGTCCGATAGAAAAATAAGCAGGAGGGAATTAGCTAATGCAGATGCGATGCTTAATCTTAATAATGTTCTTTGTTGTTTTCCAGGATGGCGTTCTAACTGTTTCACTCGGCTCTCCCTACGGAACTTACGTGATAAATAGACAAACACCTAACAAACAAATCTGGCTCAGTTCCCCCACCTCTGGACCCAAGCGATATGACTTGATACTAAAAAACGGCGGTTACTGGACTTACAAACACGATGGAGTCCCACTTCACAAACTACTACAAGAAGAAATGTCTAAAATAGTATCAATCAAATTAGAATTCCACAAGTGCGCTCACAGTTCAGTTTAAAAATCTCTGTTTTGTTTATTTGTAAGTAAATAGGTTATATTAGTTTTGAGTTTTATTTTCTGTTGATACAAAATGGAGGTCATTGAAGATGGAAATATTATGGACAGGATCCCTATCCTGCTGCAAAGAGATTTGGAATATTATCAGGTATGTACCTCTACCACTTTTGATTTTAATGCCTTGTAAGCTTTTTGTTGGGAGGAAATCTAGAGATACAAGGCTATATTGGGGTACAGCCAGGTACTTACTAAAACCCCATCGTCACCTGCCTCTGCATGATAGAGAGCTCTAAGATCTCCATTTACATAGGAATACACTGGTACCCCTAGCAAATTGCCTGAGGCAACATTCCCCGGCTAGGGCCACACCACTGTTGTTTTCTTCCCATCCCGTTGAGAGATGTTATCTCAAGCTAATATCGTTTTTATACAATTTCATCTTTCCGCAGGCATTAACGCTAACATAAAGTGGGTCTTGTCCGACCCCTCTGAGCTTACATTGAAATTCCTAAATCTGACCACCCACAGGCCTGTAGGGTAGTCTTTCTTTGAATCGGCTCTGATGATAGGAAAGAGAGGCATTACCGGAGTCTTGGAATAAACTATAATAATAACAATAAAATTAAAGACAACATGAATCTCGATTTATAATAATTACTTAGAACCCAACCATCAAAGAAACGTTTTTTCTTGGTTATAGGCTTAAGCAAGGATGGTTATTATTTTGTTGCTTATAGGCTTCAAAAAGGCATGACTCTAAAACCATGCCTTGTATAACTATATAACCAAGATAAAAAGTTTCTTTGATGGTTGGGCTCTAAATAATTATATAAATCGAGATTCATTATTATCATTAATTTACTGTAAGGTCCATCTACACTAATATTATAAAGAGGTAAAGTTTGTAAGTTTGTAAGTTTGTAAGTTTGTTAGTTTGTAAGTTTGTTTGTTCTGTTTTAACTCCGAAACTACTGATCCGATTTTAAAAATTCTTTTACTAATAGAAAGCTGCACTATCCCTGAGTGCCATAGGCTATGTTTTATAATGGTAAAAGTTAATTTTCTGCACTAAATAACCGTATTAGTAAAACATGTTGGAGAAAAATAAGCTGCTTGGCTTCTTTATCGGCGTACGCTGACCTAACGGTTTGAGATAAGTAAATACAATGTTTCACAAAAATGTAGTTCTTAAGTAGTTTTACAAAAAAGTCCGCGATAGCATATATCTATCTTTTATAAGAACACCACAATAACGATAATAACCGGTTATTGTGTTCAGAATAAAAATTAAAATTAAAAGGTCATGTTTAGATGCAGTTTTGTAATCTAACCCATGAATCCTTACAAAAATAAATGAATTCATTATTAGGAGCATTTAATGTAGATAAAGTTCGCCGTTTACAGTATGTGGTTTAGTCGCACAGTTCATGAGATAATGTAAAATTAAAATAACGCGACCATAATAATCCGCGCAGCGCCTCCTTACTGCACATAATAAGTAGGTGATATAATAAAATAACTGTTTATCGACACCATAAAAAAATATAACAAGAAGATAACATTAAATATGGGGGGAAAAAACGGCCTTATCGCTATGAGCGACATCTTCCAGACTACCTTTAACAATGGTGTGCTGCGGTGGAGTGGTATCACAGGTATTTAATTATTAACCGACTTTAAAAAACGTTCTCAGTTAGGTGGGTTTTAGGATTCCGTACCCAAAGGGTGAAAACGGGACCATATTACTAACGCTGCCTGTCTGTCTGTCCTACCTTTTAACGGCTGTATTTTTCAAACCGTAATAGATAGCCAGTTGAAATTTTCACAGAGTATGTAACGTTACGGCGGATCAACTAAGAAATGTAATAACAGTAAAGTTTCATATAGTAAAAACGAAAGGAGGTCATTCTTAGTTCTTAGCTCTAATATAAAAACGGTAATATGTACAAGCGTCAAACTTGGCATGATTATAGTACATAGTACTCTAAAGTGTAACAACAAATAATAATTTATGGCCAAGTGCGAGTCAATGACAAATTTCTGTTCATTACCAAGTTATACTCGAGCGTCACTGTAGCAAAGAATTAAATATGTGACTGCATTGCAACTACTACGACTATTTTGGAAGGCGTTAAGCCTGAACAATAACTGGTTGTATTTTGTGGTGGTAAAGAACCCTCAATGCGCGAGCCTGACTCGAAATGCGTATTTTAGTAATTTTGAAGTCGGTCTAATCCCTAATGTTTTTAGCTTTACATAGATAAAAACTATGGACAGATGCGGGACTATAGCTACGATATAAGGGCGCGATAGGAGTAGGTTGAATTACGGTATGGGAGTGGAGTGGAGCGGACGGCTACGGGACTAGATCGGAAAGAGTGGGACTGAAGTAGATAGGATTACGGAACGGATGCGGGGCTGGATTGCAAAAAGGTGGAAAGAGAGTAAATTGGATTACGGGACGGATGCCGAGTTGGATCGGAAAGGGCAGGCCTGTATTAGAGAAGATTATGGGACAAATTCAGGACTGGCGCCGTAAGGATGGGGCGGAAGAAGAGTAATTTTACGAGACGGATTCGGGCCTGGAGCGGAAAGAGCGGAACGGTAGTAGAGTGGATTTAGGGGCGAATGCAGAACTGGAGCAGAAAGGGTGGTACAGGAGTAGAGTGGATTACAGGATGGATGCGAGACTGAAACTAAAAAAACGGGAGGTAGTAAAGTAGATTTCAATACTACGCGAGCGAAGCCGCGGGCAACGGCTAGTATTTAATATGGAGAAAGATTTTATAGTAGAATGTTTGATTAATTATAATTGGATTTAGTCTGTGTTATTATGCCCGCGCCACCACTCAAGTCGATGGACGTGGCGCCACAATCGCATATTTTATGTGGCTCTTGAAAACCGAAATACGAAAACTACATTTAGTTTCAGTTTAGGAAACCGCAGGACTTAAAGTCCGGTTATCCGAGTCGCGTAGGAAACAAAACGCTCCCTCAGCCCCCACCAAGTTATAGCGATGATGTATTTTGCCATGCAAGAGTCAGGGCGCCCGCGGGGGGAGTGCAACGACATAACGAACATAAGTCGGACCTCGATGACGCCTGGCGCGGTACTGAACGCGGTGCGCGCAAATTCTCGCGACCTTGTTACGGTTTTAATTTCACAAAAAAATTAAACTATTCACTATCAAAATTCTATCCAAATAATTTTTTTTTGAATAAAATTGCCTTTCAGTACATGCAATTTCCAGGTTGTTACGAGCTTTCATTAGAGCATAAAACGAAAAAAATTAACTGAATCGACTTTGTTTCAGATTTTTTTTTGATCGAGGAAAGTTTATTCTATCGTGTTTTGAACCAAATCATAAACTCAAACAAAGTTGTATCTGTGACATGTATTTTTTTCCAGCTCCAATATTGTAATTTAACTGAATAAAATTTAATTAAAACCGTTAAATTTGCTATAAGAGGCCGTTAATCGGTGGTGCGGAGTTTATGGTATGTAAAAAACTAGCAACGCAGTTTACCCGAAAAAAGTAGCACGTTAATCCAGGTAATAAGCTACCTAGGTACTTTAACTTCTATACTAAATCTCATTCCCATGTGTTCAGCTGTTACGGAGTTGAGTGCGGACAAAAACACAAACTTTTGCATTTTTAATATTGTTGTGATTGATGATTTCAGAAGAATCAAACGGTCTTGTCAGAAACAATATGCCGAGGTGTGGTTGGTGGACGCCTAGACTTTCCAAGAAATGCATCGTTTGCTTCTGTCAAAATTGTCCTGTGGCTTGAAGAGGAATTTTCTATAGCATTCCAGTAAGTTTTAAGTGCAATTAGTTTTGCAAGCTTCATAGGCAGCTAGGTAGCTTTCGTGAGTGTAAGTACAAGGTTAGGCGGAATGGTGGTAAGTTAGGTACCATGGTATTAATTTATTTAAGTAATAAATAAGTCATTGGTGCAAGGCCGATTATCGAATTGGGTGCCGTGAGATTGTAAAGCGCTCATACTACCCATAAAATATGCAATTATGCATGCCCGGCCACCATTGCTATAAGAGTAAATTGTTTCTAGGGTTCCGTACCCAAAGGGTAAAACCGCAACCCTATTACTAAGCCTACTATGTATGTCTGTCTGTCTGTCTGTCTGTCTGTCCGTCCATCCGTCCGTCCGTACGTCTATCCGTCTGTCTGTCTGTCTGTCTGTCTGTCTGTCCGTCTGTCCTACCTATTAACGGCTGTATCTTTGGAACCGTAATAGATAGCCAGTTGAAATTTTCACAAAATATGTAATGTTACGGCGTATTTACTGTAAAATTTTAAAAAAGTCAAAAAGTTAAAACAAGAGGCGGTCCCCAATTCCTCTTACAACAATTTTTTTTTAAATGTATTTTGTATTAGCTCTAATGTAAAAACGGTAATACGTACAAGCGTCAAACTTGGCATGTTTTTAGTACACACTCTAAAGTATAACAAAAATAATAAATAATAACCAAGTGCGAGTCGGTGACAAGCTTCTGTTCATTACCAAGTTATAACTGGTAATTTCGTTTTTGAATTTTATGGTTGCCCGACTCGCATTTGGCCTGTTTAATAAAATATATTGTCAATATCAGGGTTTGATATATATGTAAACATTGTTGATTGTTCACAGACAAGGTTCCGGCATGTTTGTTTTAACGGAGGAAGATGACAAGGGAGACAGTGGAGTGGCAAAGACATCTGACCCAGACAAGTTTGTCCAGTTGGTTATTAAATCTAGCGACGCATTGTTAGGTGAGTCCTCAGTATTTTGTTTGTCATACCTAGTGGCACCGGCAAAACTACGACTGTTAAAAAAAACTATGGTCCGGTCAACTGGACCACAACTGAACCATAAAAAAGTATGATTACCGCCAGATTACGTTACACAAAGAATTAAAATAACCGACATAGCTCAAAGGATCAGTAAGCTGTAGTGGCAATGGGCTGGTCATATCTGTAGAAGAACTGAAAATCGTTGGGGTAGATTCTTCTAGAATGGAAACCGCGTGTCGGCAAACGTGCCGATCCGCGGAACCTGCAGCCAGGTGGAGCGACGACCTGCGAAAGGCGGCTGGTGACAAATGGATGCAAAATATTAATTAAAATTCGTCGTTATCGTGAGGAAACCTGCATACGTACGGAGAAGGAATTCATTGGCGTATGTGAATCCACCAACCCGCACTGGGCCAGCGTGGTAGATATGGCCCAATCACCCTTTACGGGGTAGGCTAAAAGTCCAGTGGACTGTTAAAAAGGCTGATTATCATGATAATGATGATTCCCCCCTCGTAAGACTAAAAGCATCCGAAGATTTTAGTCTTAGAAAAAAATAAATGTTATTCATTTTATTTTTTATTAATAATAATAAAAATTTATGAATATCAATTCATTTTGTTTTGTTTATCAACTCTATTTAAGTCTGCTTTTTTAGGCAGTAAAAATAACGAGTGAATTTGCCTATTTCAGAGCATCTGCACATGTTAGCCCAGGAGGCGCTCGACCACGCAGACCTGCCGGTGCTGACTGCCACGCTCGGGGCCGCCGCGCTTCTCAAGAACAGCCTGTACTGCTACGTTCACCACGTCGAAGATACTGGCAACTCGGAAAGGCATTCACTCTTGCAGGTAATCAACAACTTGTTAACTTGGCCACTGAACATGTTAGCTACTAAAATACCACTCTCGACACTTCAGTGTACGACGCACTCCATGTCGCTGAGGATAGAAGACGATGGAAAGATATCATCAGAGAGAGATTGATGGAAGGTGGTGGTCACGTCCCTCAGATATGAGGAATGTGATTTAAGGAAGACTCAAGTGCAAAAAGACAACATGCCATCAACGTCCAGGCGGTCACCCATCAGTACCGCGCCCGACGTTGCTTCACTTCGGTGATCGTACGAAAACTGGTGATGAACAAAAATTTGTCACCTACTCGCACTTGTCCATTATTTATTATTTGTTGTTATTATTTAGAGTGTGTACTATAATCATGCTAAACACGCCTTTACACGTATTACCGTTTTTACATTAGAGCTAATACAAAAATACGTAAAAAATGTGTTTGTTGTATGGGGACCCCCATTTCGTTTTAATTTTTTCAACTTTTTATTATTTCTTAGTTAATCCGCCGTAACATTACATATTCTGTGAACTTTTCACATGGCTATCTATTACGGTTCGAAAGATAGAGCCATTAATAGGTAGGATAGACAGACATCGTAGGAATAGGGTCCCGTTTTTAGGGTTCCGTACCTCAAAAGGAAAAAACGGAACCCATATAGGATCACTTCGTTGTCCGTCTGTCCGTCTGTCAAGACCCTTTTTCTCAAGAATGCGTAAAGGTATCAAGTTGAAATTTATACTAAATACTTGGGTCTACGGTTTCTTTCGGCTATAAAAAAATAAAAGTTGTAAGTCAACGCAATCAAAAGATATGAACGTTTATGTCGCATATTTTGCGATTTCCCAGGAAAACCAAAACCTATAGGGTACTTTCCGTTGATCTAGAATCATGAAATTTGGCAAAAGGCAAGGTCTCATAGCACATATATAGGAATAAATCTGAAAGTTACAAATTTGAAGTTATATCATTTTAAAATAATTATTTTGCTATTACAAACTTATATTTTGTAGTTGGAATGTATAGAATAACCTTATTATCAACTACAAAGGTAAGTTTGTCTTTCAATAATTCAACTTTAGGTTTTTTTTGGACTAGCGCTCTGAGGGTTCTGTCCAACGGAACCCTCAGAGCACGAGTCCTACTCGTACTTGTCCGGTTTTTTTTTAATACTTTGGGTACGGAACCCTTAAAAATCAAGAGATTAAGTAAAACAGACGTTCAAATTGTTTATTATGATCAAAATACACCAAATAATCTAATCAATATGTGACATGGTGTCAAAAAAATGAGACTTACACCCGTGCAAAGCGTTGCTAGTTTGTAATAAATTAAATATATGAGGTGGATTAGCTCATATGATTAAAACACGAGAAAGTCTCAGGGAAACAAAGTTTATTAGGTTCACCAAAGACACACAAAATAGTGAAAAAAGTTCCTGGTTTCGTAGAACAGCGCGCGCGCGTACAACGACATTTGACAGGTAGAACACAATCGACTGCGATAAATTCTTACAACAAATCTACAAAAACAGTCGAGCAAATCCAATCAGATTATGAAAAAGTCTTAATAGGCGTACCTCAAGGAAGCATTCTCGGGCCATTGCTGTTTTTAATATATATCAATGAACTACCATTAGTCACTAAACATCTCTGTGTCATGTTCGCTGATGATGCCACAATATATATACAACAACAAAATCTAAGTACAGGCGAATTAGAAGAAGAAGTCAATAAAACACTTAAAGAATTAGTAAACTGGTTAGAGTCCATAAACTTTACCGTCAATACACAAAAAACAAAAGTTATGCAATTTCGAAACTATAAAACATCCCCTATTCAATGTCGTTTCATAGAATGAGAGGCGACGACTGTCATGCGCGGTGGAGAACGCGCTGCCGGCAACGGCGCACGGTGAAGGAGACACCTAGCGTGGAAAGCGCGTAGGTGCGAGCGAGATGGTTGTATGCGCTACTCGCGGAAACGCGCAGGAATACGGCCGCGCGAGGCACGGTGTGGCAACATCTCTAAATGGTTTACTATAAATATTAGAACACATTCCTATTGATAGGAATTCATTGCTAGGACTGGTATGTTATCTATAGAGATACTTTTGATATAATTATGTTCAGGCGTGCTACAAGCGGTACGTGACGATGTCCGAGGCGGTGGGCGAGCGCGTGTTAGACCTGCACAACCGCGTGCTGTCTCTCTACATCCTGCAGGACTCCGGCGGCCGCCCGATGGAGGGAGACCAGCCCTCGCACGACGCGGGCACGCCCTCCGTGCAGGGCTGGTGGCTCTACATGAACGGTGAGCTTTATGAGCCTTGGTACGGAGGAAAAGCCACTCATCATCATACAGGTGGTCCAGGTTGTGTGGAAATAACACTTCGGGTTATTTATGGTTGTAGTTTATTTTCTGCTATCACTATATTCACATCCAATCTTAACGGCCGGCTATCCGAGCCGCGTAGGCATCAAAACGCTCCCTCGGCCCCCGCCAAGTTATAGCGACGGCGTATATTGCCGCGCAAGAGTCAGGACGCCCGCGGGGGGAGTGCAACGACAAAAACGAACATAGGTCCGACCTCGATGACGCCTGGCGCGGCACTGAACGCGGCGCGCGCAAATTCTCGGGACCTTTTTACGGTTTTAATTTCACTAAAAAACTAAACTATTCACTATCAAAATTCTATCCAAATAAAAAAATGTTGAAAAAAACCGACCTCAAAACAAGGAAGCATTAGGTACTATTCGTTGAAAGAAAATGAGGTTAATTCAATTCATTTATTTCGGGTCTTAGGTATACTTGACGACGTCATTGACAGGATAAAAACCACAATTTAAAATTAAAATGACACAATTACTAGTTATAACTTGGTAATGAACAGAAATTTGTCATTGACCCTCACTTGGCCATTATTTATTAAGTTTAACGCATGCATGTATCACCGTTTTTTCGGGTTCCGTACCCCAAGGGGAAAAAACGGGACCCTATTACTAAGCCTATGATGTCTGTCTGTCCGTACGTCTGTCCACCTTTAAATGGCTATATCTTTCGAACCTTAATAGATTTCCAGTTGAAATTGTCACAGAATATGGGTTCCTTATAATTTAATCCATTTCCGGTTTCTTTTGAGGTACGGAACTCTGAAAAACTAATTGAGAACCTCGTCCTTTTTTTAAGTTGGTTAAAAAAACTAGTAGCTCTCTGTGGTTTCATCCACTATCCTACAGAAATCACGCTTTTTTTTCTTCAGGATAAAACGTAGCCTGTTACTCGTAACAACTGGAGTAAATGTGTTAATCCAGCTGTTACGGAGTTAAGTGTGGAAACACACAAAATTTTCGCATCAAATTAATATTATTGTGTATGTTATACTCTTCTATTTATTGATTTATTTATTTAAGTCCACCTACACTGTGTACATCAATACAATTTATCAAAACATACATTCATCACATTCTCTTCTACATTCACTCACTCATATATATATTTTTTTGTAGTAGATAGGCTTGCGCTTGGCCGCCATCTCGCCAACGATGCGGTTTACGATGGAGCACTCTTGCATATAAGAAACCGATTCACTCTCGACTTGAAGACACCCAGATTGTAACTGACGGGGAAAACACATTCAGGCAGCGAACTCCACAGACTAGCAGTTCGCATAATCAATTACTCTCTTCTGTCATACATAACTATGTCTCTATTTTCTAGGTTTCCTAGTTTCAGTACAGTAACTAGGCTATTTGTAATATTCCAGGAAGCAGGAAAGATCTGTGGGACACGGTGCCGCCGCGCATGGCGCAGAGAATCTTCGCTGGCATGCTGAACGAGACGCTAACTATACTTACTGTCAGATACTGTCAGGTATGTTGTATTTATTAATACAACTAGCGACCCGCCCGCCCGGCTTCGCACGGGTGTAATTTACGTGCGAAGCCGGGGCGGGTCGCTAGTTATACATATGAACCTTCCTCTTGAATCACTCTATTTTAAAAAAAACCGCTTCAAAATCCGTTGCGTAGTTTTAAATATTTAAGCATACATAGGGACGGACAGACAGCGACAGCGACAGCGACTGCGACTTTGTTTTATACTAATGTAGTGATTAGACAAAGGAAAAGGAAAGTTGATGGATAGCGATCTCAGCCCGATGCGTTGGTCCGACCAGATTCGCACCACCCTAGACGCATCCGTATACGATGCGCTGCATGTCGCTGAATATAGGGGAAGATGGCGTAAGATCATAAAGGAGATACTGATGGGAGGTGGGGGTCACGATCCTCAAACACGAGGAGCACGATGTGAGGAGGATTCAATTAGCATTGTGCGAACACCAATTACACTAATTACATCTAATGATAATCTATGAGTAGGGATATTACTTTACTGGGAACATCACCCTTAAGCAATTTGCGATAACTTTATTCCCAAGTTACTAAGACTTACACTGTGGCCTAAACTGATGCCCTTTTGGAAAAACTCAGCCACACAGCGGGCAATGATGAGAGCTATGCTCGGAGTTTCTTTGCGCGATAGAATCCGATATTCGCCAAAGAACCAGAGTCACCGACATAGCTGTTAAAATTTGCAAGTTGAAGTGGCAATGGGCAGGCCACATCGCTCGAAGAACAGATGACCGATGGGGCCGAAAGGTTCTCAAATGGAGACCACAGATCGGTAAGGGCAGCGTAGGACGTCCACCCACAAGATGGACAGACGACCTAAAAGAGACCGCAGGGAAACGCTGGATGCAGGCCTATTCCAACCGGCACTCCTGGAGATCGATGGGGAGGCCTATGCCCTGCAGTGGATGTCCTATGGCTGAAAAGACGATGATGATGATGAAGTAACCTAGTCCTTGGCTAGTACAGCTTTTCCTTGTAACGCTGGTTGTTCTATGGGTGGTTTCTATTTATTTCCAGACAAAAAGCACAGCATCATCGACGACCCTGCTTGTGAACGATATCTTTAACATACTGGTGTGCGTGTCGGAACTGCTGCCGTCCATCTGCGGGTCGGGCGCGGCGCTGGCGGGGCTGCACGTGCGCGCGCAGACGCGCGACGTGCGCGACGTGCACGCCAAGTGCAACGAGCTGTTCAAGTGCGCTGTCTACCGCGGGGCGGAGCCGCATTACATCGTTCAGGTAAATATACATCAGTAAGATCAGTGGAAATCGCTTACTGTGCGATTCACACGATAGTTCTTGCCGTACACTTGCAAAATGTGGATTGTGTTGTTGTGAATGTGTGTGTTCCGCGGTGTTTCCGAGAAGTTACAACATGGGGTTCTTCAAAAGGCGAGTTAATAGTCTTATATTTTGTAAGTGATATTTTTTGTATGATGTGTTTTCTTATTATTATTTTTTGACTTGTTTTGTATTTATTTTTGCGTTTCAATATTTAGACTTATAATAATTTTAATATTTTATCCATATTGTAACCATGACCTGTAACAACTGTTATTAGTAAATATGATTATGATTAAGTGGGTACATGGGCAGCGTTTTGTCCATACAATTGTATTCTCGTGTTCCTCCCTGGATAATAGCGCTAGAGCTGTTTTTTTTAAAATAGATTTTATCTCCTCTATAGTCATGCTTATATGCGGTTTTCACCATCAGCTAGATACATTTTCACTGAAGGTTTAATAATAATAATATTCGGGACATTTTTGCACACACGGTCATCTGACCCCAAACTAAGCAAAGCTTGTAATATGGCTGTCAGAAACTGATATAAGTACATATATAGATTTAAATACATACTTAAATAGATATTAACACCCAGATATAGAACAAACACAAATGTTCATCACACAAATGTTTGTCCTAGGTGGGAATCGAACCCACGCCCCCAAGCTCAGAAGGCAGGTTCACTACCAACTCGACCAACGGGCTATCAAATTGTGGTTTATATGTATAACTAGCGACCCGCCCCGGCTTCGCACGTAAATTACACCCGGGTGGGCGGGTCGCTAGTTATTAATGTTTTGATACTATTCGCAACAGGCGTTCAAAGAGCACGAGTCGACGTATGCAGCCAAGGACTCCCCCTACCCGTGGTTCACGTTCGTCTCCCCGAAGCTGTTCGATAACAAGTTCAATGACGTCACAGTTAAGAGCACGCAAGACCTGCCAGTTAAGACCGCGTTGGGCCTGGACCTTATCGTCATGCTGGCACAGCCACAACCCTCCTGGCCTGTGCTAGTGAAGGTAAGTCTAATATAATTAAATAATAATAAATAATAAATAAATATTCTGGACATTTTTTTTGCACACACGGTCATCTGACCCCAAACTAAGCAAAGCTTGTGATATGGCTGCCAGAGACTGATATACATACATAATATATAGGTTTAAATACATACTTAAATAGATATTAACACCCAGATATAGAACAAACACAAATGTTCATCACACAAATGTTTGTCCTAGGTGGGAATCGAACCCACGCCCCCAAGCACAGAAGGCAGGTTCACTACCAACTCGACCAACGGGCTATCAAATTTGTCATACATTAATAGTCAATTAATACATTTGTCACTTGTCATGCTCGTAAAGTTCTTGTAATGGTTTTTTTACTATTTATTTTAACGTAATATCTGTTCAATACAATGTTATGATAAAGAAAAACAATTTTTATAGAAAATATTTTATTTAACTGGTATGTCTTTAGTGGTTCTAAACATTTCTGAGTTTTGGCGCAAACGTGGAAAAAAATATGTCGGCTCGTTGAATAATTTTCCAAAAATGTTGTTTTGCGGTGTTAATATTTTATTTTATTTTATTTTATTTTATTTATATTGTACTATATAGTGAATTATTATTCATTAAGTGCTCGTTAACGTGCTCGAGTGTGGACAAGTGATATAACGAGGTGAAACATGTCTTTTCGAGTTGTTTCCAAAACTCCATAGGAGCCTCTTCTAAAGTCTCTACCTCTTTACAGGGGCATGACTTTGACTTGACCGTGACTTACTTTGCTTGATTCTCACTGCGACTATGACTTGTTTGACGCTATTAATACTATGTAAACATGTTAAGTATTACGACTAAAGGACATTGAATCCACGGTCATGAAAATTTTAACAAAACAAAAGTTTATTTTTTTGGCTCCAACGTGGAAAAAGTTGTTGTCTTTAAGTTGTTTGTTGAAATTAAATGCTGGGAGTATCATACTGACTTAATTATTTATCAACGCCATCTATTCATCATCATCAGCCAGAAGACGTCCACTGCTGAACATAGGCATCCCCCTTTAACCTCCACACTGAACGACAGCCTGCCTTTTGCATCCACTGGATGCCCGCGACTCTTATAATGTCATCGGTCCATCTAGTGGGAGGCCTCCCTACGCTGCGTCATCTATTATCGCCATCTATTACAATACTTTAATGTTTATTTACTTATTTTATAAGCTGTTAGAAATATCCCCATTTTTATTGAAAATAGAAAGAAAAATATTTTTCACAAATGAAAAATGATTTGGGCAACTGGCATGTCACTTTAACGGTGACTTTTCGTGGGATTTAGGCACTTATCACCTTATTCTGCTCGCTTATCAATAATAGATCGGTAGTTCCGAGAAGGTACAATATGGGGTTCTTCCATAAAGATAATAGGCATGATGAGTAATTTTTTTTTATTACCTCATTAAAAAAAGCTGATCATAAATAGAGTACATCAACGAAAACAAAATTAAAATTAGTTCAAAAATAAATAAGATATAAGCATTTTAATTTCATACTAGACAGAGAGCGCCCTATACTGAGCCGTGACGTCACGCCTCAGGTGCGCCATACAAATGCTATACTAACACACACTGCGAGAAAGGGATAGAGCATCCCCTCTCTATCCCCATCTAAAACTTTAAACACTCATATCTCAGAAATGTATCAGCCAATTTAAATATTTTTTTCATTATGTGTAATGTATTTAGTTATTTTCATCGGTAAGCCGGTTATTTATAGTAAATTAAACATTAGAACACATGTCTATTCTCTATGGGATCTTCAAAAGGCGAGTTAATAGATTCTTATTAGGTCGCCAACGTAGTTGTGATGCCTCTGGTGTTACAAGTATCCATAGGCGACGGTGCTGACCATCAGGCAGCCCGTCAGCTTGTTTGCCACCCAAGGCTTTAAAAATGATGCTTTTAGCATCATAGGCATTAGAGATTCGGGATTTTTACTAGAGCATGACTTTGACTTAACCGTGACTTACCTGTTGTTCTCTGAAGGTATACAGATACCTACAACACAAGGTTTGCTTAGTGTAGGTTCTGTGGATCAACTTATATGTTACCTTAAGCGTACATTAATATTGTGTACATACCTAGGTACTATAATGAAAATAATAAGTAGCTAGCTTAGTATTTTCCACGGACCGGTAAGCGCAGCGTAGGACGTCCACCCACAAGATGGATAGACGACCTTAAAAAGACCGCAGGGAAACGCTGGATGCAGGCCGATTCCAAACGGCACTCCTGGAGATCGATGGGGAGGCCTATGTCCAGCAGTGGACGTCCTATGGCTGAAATGATGATGATTAGTATTTTTAAGTATTTAATTTAGTGGCTTTTGTATCAATGAAAATAAAGAAACTTGAGACTTTGCTTGACTCTGCATCAGGCAGCTCGTCTGCTTGTTTGCCACTATAGGAATAAAAAAATGTGTATAATATTGTCAGGTGTTGATGATGCGGGAGTGCCACCTCGGACGCATGCTGCTGGTCCGCGCCACTCGCTCCATGTCCAAGGACAACTCCAAGTGGCCGGCGAGCGGGCTGTGGTACTCCGTGGAGAAGGACACCAAGTGCGGCGGCTTCCTCTGCACGGCTGACGGGTACTGCAAGTTTCAGGGAGACAGCGAAGGTAAGCTGCGGGATTATTATAGAAGTTTGATTGTGATCGAGATTGCCCAATAAAAAAAATAAGTACCCCATGTCCGTCCATATGATGTACACTATCATCCTGCCAAAACTCGTTAAGATCGGCTTAGCGGTTTAGTCGTGAAAAGCGAACAAACATTTATAATATTAGTAAGGATATCGGCGCGTTAAGGTTCACGTTCGCGTGTTTTTCCGCACTGCGCTGTTGCGAGCCCGCGTTAAGAGGTAGCCGTGGCCACAGTAGTGGACATTTTAACACCAGATGCCTTATTATAGATGTCTTATCGTGATTCGGATTGTGATCGTGATCGCGTGCCATCTCACTTACGCACGTGGCGCGAGTAAGTAGATGCGAAAGGGACGGCATGCAATCTCGATCACAATCTAACTTCTATAATAAGGCCGCAGTTTAGTGAACACACAATTTAAAAAAAACCGGACAAGTACGAGTAGGACTCGTGCTCTGAGGGTTCCGTTGGACAGAACCCTCAGAGCGCTAGTCCAAAAAAAAACCTAAAGTTGAATTATTGAAAGACAAACTTACCTTTGTAGTTGATTATAAGGTTCTTCTATACATTCCAACTACAAAATATAAGTTTGTAATAGTAAAATAATTATTTTTAAATGATATAACTTCAAATTTGTAACTTTCAGATTTATTCCTATACATGTGCTTTGAGACCTTGCCTTTTGGCAAATTTCATGATTCTAGATCAACGGGAAGTACCCTATAGATTTGGTTTTCCTGGGAAATCGCAAAATATGCGACATAAACGTTCATATCTTTTGATTGCGTGAACTTACAACTTATATTTTTTTTCAGCCGGAAGAAACTGTAGACTCAAGTATTTAGTATAAATTTCAACTTGATACCTTTACGCGTTCTTGAGAAAAAGGGTCTTGACAGACGGACAGACAGACAGACAACGAAGTAATTCTATAGATAGATAGATAGATAGATAAACTCTTTATTGTTCACACCACACATTTCGTACACATGATAAAACAGCTTAAAAACTAGTGCAACAATCGGCGGCCTTATCGCTAAGAGCGATCTCTTCCAGGCAACCTTAGGATGGAGAGGATTTATACAGGAGGTAGAAGGCGGGGCGTGCAATATTAAATAATGTGATATAGTTAATAAATAATAGTAAATTCTATAAGGGTTCCGTTTTTTTCCTTTTGAGGTGCGTAACCCTAAAAAAATAGAAGAAGTAACAGTTAGCTTCGTTTGCAGCCGGTGAAGAGTTTGCGCGAGCTGTGGGCGCCCTCACCTACATAATGTCGAGTATCGGCAGCAAGGCCGAGCTGAAGTCTACTCTGTGCTACGCGCTTGAAATATCCGGCCGGGACTGGTCAGCTTGCTTGGATAAACGACAGGTAAACTGCTATACGCCGTGGTAGCCCATTTGGGAGACCGCTAGACTTGAAAGCGTGAGGTCGCGGGTTCAAACCCCGGGCCCGTACCAATGAGCTCTTCGGAGCTTATGTACGGATTTTCATACCACTGGCTTTTCGGTGAACGGAAACATCGTGAGGAAACCTGCATACGTACGGAGAAGGAATTCAATGGCGTATGTGAATTTATCAATCCGCACTGGGACAGCGTGGTGGATATGGCCCAATCACCCTTTCGGGGGTAGGCTAAAAGTCCAGCAGTGGACTGTTAAAAAGGCTGATTATGATGATAATGAAACTGCTATACAGTTTATACGCTTCGACCAAAATAAAACGAATGGACGGGCTAAACCATTGAACTTGTTCAGTAAAAACGAGTCAAAACCGTCGGACTTACACTTCAACACCTAATTATAACCGTGTACAGTACATTTGTTACAAAAAATTTATAGCGGTTTTTTGTTGAGTATTTACACTTCGGGAAAGTACACGAAGGCATCATTTTGGCTGATGTTTCGTTATCATGTAATAATAGTCTCGTGTTGCACTTCCTGCGGCTAGAGACCGACTGAAACGAAGTGATCGCCGGCGCTCATTTTGTAATCTTCAAAAATGCGCTTCTTCTGGGCCCCCGTCCATTCATTTTATTTTGGTCGAAATTTATAAGTATATTATTTAACAACATTAAATCATAACATTAATTAATTCAACATTAAATCATAATTATAATTAAATTGCAATAAAGTTTCATTAATCTTATTTAAATACTATTACATTAAACGTGGTAATGCCGCCAGCATGCTGGGTACGCTGCCAAGTGGTAGTGGGCTTGAGCATTTGGATTGTCTTTAGACCTTCAACGGTCTATGGCCAGTCTAACTGTATTTTTAGTTTTAGCTTGTATTTTGTTTAGTTAATAAAGGCGCTAGCCCAGGAAAAAAAGAAAAAAAAATTACATTAAATAAATCAAATCTCGCCCATTAAGATACCCATCCATTTTACCAATATATAATCTCGGAACAGGTTGCAAATTCGTTGCAAAAACAACATCTATGTTCGATGATTATTGTAAACTAAACATTTTTATGTTTATCATCATCAGCCAGAAGACGTCCACTGCTGAACATAGGCCTCCCCCTTTAACCTCCACACTGAACGACATCTAATCTTTTTATGTTGGCCAACATGTAAATCACAGTCATAACGCAATATTAAAAATACCTTTAAATATCACAATAATATTATGCTAGTCATTACCGCCTGTTGGGTTCGACACACCGTGGTAACATTATCGATGCACCGTAGCAATAGTACAATAGTTATCGACGTGTTTAGAATCACATTGTAAAAGTTTCTTAATGTCAATGCAAATAAGTTTTTTTTTGCTACGACTTTCTACATCTTAATATATATAAATCTCGTGTCACAATGTTTGTCCTCGATGGACTCCTAAACCACTTAACCGATTATAATAAAATTCGCACACCATGTGCAGTTCGATCCAACTTGAGATATAGGATAGTTTAAATAATTATATAACTAGCGACCCGCCCCGGCTTCGCACGTAAATTACACCCGTGCGAAGCCGGGCGGGCGGGTCGCTAGTAAAGTTATATAAATAAATAAATAAATATTCGGGACATTTTTGCACACACGGTCATCTGACCCCAAACTAAGCAAAGCTTGTGATATGGTTGCCAGAGACTGATATATATACATATATAGGTTTAAATACATACTTAAATAGATATTAACACCCAGATATAGAACAAACACAAATGTTCATCACACAAATGTTTGTCCTAGGTGGGAATCGAACCCACGCCCCCAAGCTCAGAAGGCAGGTTCACTACCAACTCGACCAACGGGCTATATATATGATTATTTAAGGGATATTCCCGTGAGCATGGTCCATGTAACTGCGCCGAAATATCGGGAGCTAATTCCAGAAAAACACGGTAAATATCCCGTAAATAATCATATAACTTTAGTGAACAACCGTGATAGTTTGAAACAGTGTTTGACTTTCTACATATTGTGAAATGGGGATGAAAACTTTTTTATTGTATTCCCGCTTGGGAACCCTATATAAAACTAGTAGGCCGCCCCTGCTTCGCACGGGCGAAGCCGGGATATATAGCCTATGTCACCCGGGGATAGTGCAGCATCCCAACAGTGAAAGAATTTTTCAAATCGGTTCAGTAGTTTCGGAGCCTATTCAATGCAAACAAACAAACAATCAAATCTTTCCTCTTTATAATGTTAGTATAAATGACAGTGAGTTACTTGACACGCTCTCTCCATTCTTATTTATCAGTACATGTTTGGTTGTGATATAAGAGTGATGTGATGCAGGTGTGGTGCGACCGGCGGCCGGCGTGGCTGGGCGGGCTGCTGGCGCAGGCGGGCTCCGTGCTGCGCTTCCTGCCGCCCACACTCGTCAGCGCGGTGCGCGCCGGCGCCTCCATCTACCAGGTCACTTGTACTGTACACGCCTATTCTGAAACAGTGTAAACAGACAAGGGAATCATCATCAGCCAGAAGACGTCCACTGCTGAACATAGACCTTCCCCTTTAACCCCACGTGACCAGCACTGAACGACAGCCTGCCTTTTGCATCCAATGGATGCCAGCGACTCTCACAATGTCGTCGGTCCATCTAGTGGGAGGCCTACCTACGCTGCGTCTTCCGGTTCGTGGTCTCCACTCCAGAAACTTTCTTCCCCATCGGTTATCGGTTCTTCGAACGATGTGGCCTGCCCACAGTGCCTCAAGACAAGGGTCTTTGACCAGTGTGTGTTGCCAGTGATGACATATGGTACTGAGACGTGGTCCTTAGCTGGCCTTTTGGAAAAAACTCAGAGTCGCACAGCGGGCAATGGAGAGAGCTCACAACGTCGTCGGTCCATCTAGTGGGAGTTCGGCCGCATGGAGAAATGAAGATAACATTAGTTTCCATTGACAGACAATGTCTCTCTGCCTGACGTGCATATCCCGGAGCCTGGACTGCGTGCCCCGTTCCTTCGTGAATGCGTGCTCCGTGCTGGAGTCCGCGCTGCCGGCCCGCGTGCAGCCGGTCGGCGGCTCCATACTGCTGCAGCTGCTGGTCACAGTGGTCTACGACGAGGTACACAAGTGGGCTGAGAAGGAAGCAGTCAAGGAAAAAGCAGGTCAGTGCCCAGTTTCCGTTGGAGGGCCCGCGATATACAACCGAATACCCGGTACCGTGCGGAATGCTCCTTCCACCGCGCACTTCAAAACGAAACTTAAGTCCTGGCTACAAGAAAATATATTTTCTTAACAAAATAGCAGATTTTTTCAAATTGCCGGACCATTAATTTTCTAATTATTCTAATTAAAATAATTAATTAATCTATTTGAAATTATTATTAATAAAATTTTCTATACATTTTCATAATTATTATTAGCAATGAATTCAATGTAATTATAATAAGACAGAATTTACCATAATATATTGACATGTAACTTAAATTTGGTAGCTTTGATGCCAACATCAGCGATTCCAGTAATTGAGCGCAGCATCGAGTTTCGGACTCGGTCTGTCCTTTTGATTCTTAGGACGCTGCGCTCCATCCATTATTTTTTTTTTTTTTTTTTTTTATTAATGAACACCAACATGATGTACGCCCTTGCTTAACATGACGGAGATAAGGCACAAGACTTAAACTAAACGCCACCACAATTATAGGTGCAGACTACATGATATTAAAAAACGAGAGTTAGTTATTGGAATATAAGTGGTGACCAGCAGGCCTAGCATGAGCTGTGGATAAATTGTCTTTCCACCGTTTATATCCACGCCTAGACGCGACAAAGCTAGAATATGGATACGTTTGTCCTTTTCTCGCGGGATAAAAACGGTGGAAAGACAATATGTCCACGGCCCGTGCTAGGCCTGCTGGTGGATGACTGGTAGAAAATGTTTATCATTAAGTCCTCCAATTGTACATGTTTACTTAATTTGTAAGTGTGCAATAAAGTATTAAATAAATAAAAATATAAGTTAGTACAATATATATTAAAAATTCAATAAATTCTTGACTGAATAAAAGAATCTAAGAAAAAAGATAAAAACATTACTTATTAGAGCAGTTTGATAATTTGCTACGAATAGATAGTTTGAACCTACCCACGCCACCAGCGAATAACTCCACTACATCGTCTCGGGAGAAAACATTAAACTCCCTGGCTAGTCTGTTAACAGGGGCATTTTTGCCCAGATTTGTTTTCCAGTTGGAGCAGCTCAGAAGCTTGTAACGCGATGTCATTTATAATATAAGTAATTTATTTTATTTTATTTTACAAGGAAAACATACAGCTGCCAATTAATACAGTAGATATAAGATAAATAGTTACACAAAAGCCAAAAACATGTTTTCACTAATACAAACTAGAAATAGTGTAAATGCCCCGTTGCAACACCAACTAGGGCCTGGATAGATAAACAGTAATAGGAAAACAAATATTCGAAGTCTTTACACAAGAGACAATAAATTAATTACCAGAAAGAAAAAATAAATAAATAACATACAATTTAAATTGAAATTATTTATTTCTAGTTTCATATTGTTTGTCGTAGGTGCGTCCACAGCTAACGGCGAACCCCACACAATGACTGCGAGATCTCGACCGAGGTCGAAGCAAGTTCGGATTCAGACAAGTGAGCAAAGCGCTAGTCCTCATAGACATTAGTTTCTAAGTAAAAACTAACTTAAACTTATAATTAGTGAGTTATGAATATGCCAGTGCTAATATTGTACGTCTATTTAGAGACTAGTAGGCCGCCCCTGCTTCGCACGGGCGAAGCCGGGATATATAGCCTATGTCAACCGGGGATAGTGCAGCATCCCAACAGTGAAAGAATTTTTCAAATCGGTTCAGTAGTTTCGGAGCCTATTCAATGCAAACAAACAAACAAACAATCAAATCTTTCCTCTTTATAATATTAGTATAGACAAGTTTGTTTTCGAAGCTCTTTAAGAACAGATTTTACTTATTATGTATGTTACATCTAGGTTTACCAACAAACTGCAATAAATATATTTTTGATTTTGATTTAAAAAAAGTTAAGTATTGCAGTTCTAAGGGGGAGGCCTGATCATCATCATTATCATTTCAGCCATAGGACGTCCACTGCTGGACATAAACCTCCCCCATCGATCTCCAAAAGGTCTGGTCGGAAGCGGCCTGCATCCAGCGTTTCCCTGCGGTCTCTTTTAGGTCGTCTGTCCATCTTGTAGAGCGTCCTACGCTGCCCTTACCGGTCCGTGGTCTCCATTCCAGAACCTTTCGGCCCCATCGGCCATCTTTTCTGCGTGATGTGCCCTGCCCACTGCCACTTCAGCTTGCTAATCCGGTAGGCTAAGGGGTAGGCCTGTTTTTTTTTTTTTTTTTTTTTTTTTTTCATATATATACACACATAATTAATCTAAATTAGTATCGAAAAACTAAGCTGTTTGTATCGATACTAAGATTCACTATACGCACTGACATAAGAGCGCAAACTTAAATAAATCTTTGAATATTAATGAAATCATATGTTACAAAACGTCACATTTTCTATTCCAGCGTCGACCTCGCTAAGCTTCGACGGCTCCCACAGTTCTCCGTCCTCTATAGCGCTTGCCATCGCCGAAGCGCTCTGCTCTATCGACGAAGATGACAAACACACGCAAGAACTTCAAAAAATCGTTGCCCAGGCGAAAAAAGAAGTTAAATTGTCAAGTCAGTTCGGCTTGGAAGACTTCCCCGAGTTTGCTGAACTGTTCGAAGAGGTTAATGCATTATCGCTCGCATATACAATATTTTTGACGCAGCGTAAGGAGGCCTCCCACTAGATGGACCGACGACATAGTGAGAGTCGCTGGCATCCAGTGGATGCAGATCGCAGGCTATCGTTCATTGTGGAGGTTAAAGGGGAGGCCTATGTTTAGCAGTGGACCTCTTCTGGCTGTTGATGATGATGATGATAAAATATTTTTAATAACCTGTTATTGTTGTTGAATTTTTTTTACACATTGTTTAGGTACTAAAATATTTCAGATGGTGTTTTTCTTTGTGAAACGTAAGATGTCTCAATTATGTGTCTTAAACTAATTCTCATAAAAGACAGTTTTTGAGAAATTGTAATTAAATAAAGTATATAGATAGATAGATAGATAGATAGAAACTCTTTATTGTGTACACCAGAAATAAAAATTACAACACGATAGAAAACACTTACGAGCTAGTGCCACAAGTGGCGGCCTTATCGCTAAAAGCGATCTCTTCCAGGCAACCATTGGATGGAAAGAATTTACGTAACAGAATCGACGGGGGATGCTAAAACACTTTTAATGATACCATTAAATAAATACTACTAAAAGATACATAGTATAATAAATAAATAAATATTATATAAATATTATCCATACATACATAAACACACATAATACAGACGCGACAAGTAATGCATACTATACCCTAGTATATATGTTTAACTATGCTATATATAAATATTTATATATAAATATTGATCCAACAAAACAAGTTTCCATTCCAACTAAGGCATAAGGAAACGTTAAAAATTCACACGCGCTTATAGCATCCCGCTAGAATTTATTGTTGGGGAACACCCAGACTCAGAGCCGTTTAAATTCATCATAATAAACTTCGGCTGGCAATCGAACCCGGGATCTCCTGATAATAAAGCAGATGCATTACCACTGGCATTTTTCATACCACTGGCTTTTCGGTGAAGGAAAACATCGTGAGGAAACCTGCATACGTACGGAGAAGAAATTCGATGAAGTATGTGAATCCATCAATCCGCACTGGGCCAGCGTGGTGGATATGGCCCAATCACCCTTTCGGGGGTAGGCTTAAAGTCCAGCAGTGGACTGTTAAAAAGGCTGACTATGATGATGATGATGATGATTACCACTGAGTCATACTGCTATCTCTATTACTTAGTATGGTTATTTTTTAATTGAAATGAGAGACATTTAAAGTTGCTAGTCTATCGGTTTTTTATCGGATACATTTCGGAGAGTGTGCATCAGATCTGCATGATTTGATTCCTTCCTGCCCTTTATTCTATCGGACCGCCAGGGCGGGCACAATAAATCGACATCGTTTTATGGTTGATATTCCGAGAACATGTACGAAGCGCTTTGATTCCACATTTATTGTGCGAACTGCTAGTCTGTGGAATTCGCTGCCTGAATGGGTGTTCCCCGTCAGTTACAATCTGGGTGTCTTCAAGTCGAGAGTGAATCGGTTTCTTCTAGGCAAGCGTGCTCCATCGTAGACCGCGTCTTCGCTTAACATCAGGCGAGATGGCGGCAAAGCGCAAGCCTAATTACAAAAAAAAAAAAAAAAAAATGTATTTGTATTTTTTTTTATTTTTTTTTTAATGCCATAATAAAGAATGTATTGCACAAACATTGTCAATATCACCCTTTTTAATTTTATAATATTGAAAGTGCAAGCAAGAGACCGCATAATGGATGAAAGAGTTCTTAAAGTTTATTAGAATTTTTGATTACATTTTCAGGGCGATGTTCCGGGATCTAACGCAGAGCGAGAGAGTGACGCCGCGGCTTTGACCAGTCAGATCTTAATGAAACCAGCTGGAAGAGACAGCTTGAGGGTAAACCATCATAATCAACCATTTATATACCACCTGCTGCCGAATGATAGGTATAAGCTTGCCATGTAGAATTCCCAGAAGATTACCGAAGTTAAGCAACGCATTTTTATTTAAATATTTAAATTTAAATATTTCGGGACATTTTTCACACACGGTCATCTGACCCTAAACTAAGCAATGCTTGTGATGTGTCTGCCAGAGACTGATATACATACATACACACCACCATCAGCCATTAAATGTCCACTGCTGAACAAGGCCTCCCTCTTAGAGAGGGGTGTTGCCATAATCCCCACGCTTGGCAGGCGGCTTGGAGATCGCAGTGCGTTCACCGTGTACTAACAGGACGCTGCTGCCCATCCTCCGGTGGTTCTGGTCGCAGTTTTAGGACATACCCGGGTCCATACATACATATATAGTTGTAAATACATACTTAAATAGATATTAACAACCATATATAGAACAAACACAAATGTTCATCACATAAATATTTGTCCTAGGTGGGAATCGAACCCACGCCCCCAAGCTCAGAAGGTAGGTTCACTACCAACTGGACCAACGGGCTATCTCAATTGGGTGTTCCCAGAAGATTACTGAAATCAAATGAGCGCTACCGCAGGTCTAATAAAACTTTAAGGTTCAAAATTGTATGTTGTTAAGTTGGAAACCTCTAGAAGTGCTATCAGTTAGATAATTTTTCACGGAAGGTTTATATAATTACATAACAAGCGACCCGCCCCGGTTTGGCACGTAAATTACACCCTTGCGAAGCTGGGCGGGCGGGTCGCTAGTAAGGTATTAGTTGGTATTTGGTAGCTGTTTGTATTTTCCGTGGATTTTCTGGCTCAACGCATAAGCATTGCCATTCAACGTGGTAATGCCGCCAGCATGCTGGGTACGCTGCCAACTGGTAGTGGGCTTGAGCATTTGGATTGTCTTTAGACCTTCAACGGTCTATGGGCAGTCTAACTGTATTTGTAGTTATAGTTTTAGCTTGTATTTTGTTTAGAAGTGCTTCTATTCAAAGCTAGATCACCCAGATATATAATTTCCTTAGAGGGTGGACTGAACTTCGGTTCTATGCGTGCATCGGAACCTTATCGGAACGCATAGAAAAAATTCAGTTGCCCTGACATTTTGTCTATGCGTTGTGTCATGTACTTCCCTACCTTTTTTTTATATATACAGTCCTCTGTTCAAATAACTGTCGAAGTTAGTTGCCAATACACACTCATTGAAGAAACACGTTCGTCTATCATTTAAAATACCTGTTGTAGAAAAATCGACCTTATCACCATGACACGTTGAATAAGTTAACGTCAAGGCACGTAGCTTCTTCTCTACATAGTATAAATTAAAGTCACTTTCCGCATCTGTATGTCTGTATGGCCGCTAACTCCTCCTAAACCACGCAACGGATTTTGATGCGGTTTTCACCATCAGTTAGATACATTTACAAGGAAGGTTTATATAATTATATAACAAGCGACCCGCCCCGGTTTGGCACGTAAATTACACCCCTGCGAAGCTGGGCGGGCGGGTCGCTAGTAAGGTATAGGTTGGTATTTGGTAGCTGTTTGTTTTTTTTTTTTTAATGCTAATTAAATGCTAATTTCAGGTTAATGGTTCCTGTAATAAACCGTAAAGAGGTCATTGTACTCATCGTTATGAACAACTTAATATGGGACCAATCCTGAAATAGCGAAAAATTTAATCAACACCATAGTAAACGGTCATTGACACTTGACAAAATGTATGGAACACATAAATAATATATGCGTATGTCCATAAAATATGCGTAACCCTGTAATATGTATATAGCAAGTGTTACATGTGTTTTGTTTAGGACTTAGGTTAGAGTTCCAGTGTTATTACAAATTGATCTTATTTCAGGTGATCTACGAGCACATAAAACTGCACGCTGACTGGATATACAAAGAGCTACAAATCCGTGACAACTCCGACGTAGATATTCCGTTGAACAAGGCTCCCTTGCTGTACACCATGTTCCACATAGGACGGAGACCTTTTGATCAGGTAACACTGAAGCGCATTAATAGGCTATGGAGTTTTGCCGCCAACGTAGAAAAAACATGTCGGCTCGTTGGATTATTTTCCTAAACTTGTGTATTTTCGAGTGTTTATGTGTAGTAAATGGTGAATTATTAAGTGCTTGTAAACGTGCTCGAGTGTGGGAAAGTAATATAACGAGGTGAAACATGTCTTTTCGTGTTGTTTCCAAAACTCCATAGGAGCCTCTTGTAAATCTTCACCACTTTACAGGGGCATGAGTTTGACTTGACTGTGACTAACTTTGCTTGACTCTGAATGTGACTATGACTTGTTTGACGCTTTTAATACTATGTTAATATGATATTAATCATATTTAATATTAATTAGAACTAAAGGACATTGAATCCACGGTCATGAAAATTGTAACAAAAAAAAAACAATGGTCTATCTGGCAAGTGTTCGATTTTTTAATAATAACAGGTTTAGTGAAAATTATAATTAAAATTTGGTAAATATCCCGGAATTATTAGACTCCGGAGTACTGATTCAAATGTATTTTGTTTCTTTTGTTGACAGTACCTTCGCAACGAGTGTGTGACACCGTGGAGCGCGGTGGTGGTTAGCGCGGTTCAGTGGTGGGGACGATGCGGGGCGCGCGCACACCTCGCGCGGCGACGTGACGTGTGCGCCGCGCGCTGTAACAACACGCGACACGCGCTCTGCACTCTACTCGCTAACACAACGAGTGTGTGACACCGTGGAGTGCGGTGGTGGTTAGCGCGGTTCAGTGGTGGGGACGATGCGGGGCGCGCGCACACCTCGCGCGGCGACGTGACGTGTGCGCCGCGCGCTGTAACAACACGCGACACGCGCTCTGCACTCTACTCGCTAACACAACGAGTGTGTGACACCGTGGAGCGCGGTGGTGGTTAGCGCGGTTCAGTGGTGGGGACGATGCGGGGCGCGCGCACACCTCGCGCGGCGACGTGACGTGTGCGCCGCGCGCTGTAACAACACGCGACACGCGCTCTGCACTCTACTCGCTAACACAACGAGTGTGTGACACCGTGGAGCGCGGTGGTGGTTAGCGCGGTTCAGTGGTGGGGACGATGCGGGGCGCGCGCACACCTCGCGCG
Source organism: Agriopis marginaria (assembly GCA_932305915.1). Taxonomy (NCBI): domain Eukaryota; kingdom Metazoa; phylum Arthropoda; class Insecta; order Lepidoptera; family Geometridae; genus Agriopis; species Agriopis marginaria. Next base: position 806,718 of record OW029923.1, read on the forward strand.
GCGACGTGACGTGTGCGCCGCGCGCTGTAACAACACGCGACACGCGCTCTGCACTCTACTCGCTAACACAACGAGTGTGTGACACCGTGGAGCGCGGTGGTGGTTAGCGCGGTTCAGTGGTGGGGACGATGCGGGGCGCGCGCACACCTCGCGCGGCGACGTGACGTGTGCGCCGCGCGCTGTAACAACACGCGACACGCGCTCTGCACTCTACTCGCTAACACAACGAGTGTGTGACACCGTGGAGCGCGGTGGTGGTTAGCGCGGTTCAGTGGTGGGGACGATGCGGGGCGCGCGCACACCTCGCGCGGCGACGTGACGTGTGCGCCGCGCGCTGTAACAACACGCGACACGCGCTCTGCACTCTACTCGCTAACACAACGAGTGTGTGACACCGTGGAGCGCGGTGGTGGTTAGCGCGGTTCTGTGGTGGGGTCGATGCGGGGCGCGCGCACACCTCGCGCGGCGACGTGACGTGTGCGCCGCGCGCTGTAACAACACGCGACACGCGCTCTGCACTCTACTCGCTAACACAACGAGTGTGTGACACCGTGGAGCGCGGTGGTGGTTAGCGCGGTTCAGTGGTGGGGACGATGCGGGGCGCGCGCACACCTCGCGCGGCGACGTGACGTGTGCGCCGCGCGCTGTAACAACACGCGACACGCGCTCTGCACTCTACTCGCTAACACAACGAGTGTGTGACACCGTGGAGCGCGGTGGTGGTTAGCGCGGTTCAGTGGTGGGGACGATGCGGGGCGCGCGCACACCTCGCGCGGCGACGTGACGTGTGCGCCGCGCGCTGTAACAACACGCGACACGCGCTCTGCACTCTACTCGCTAACACAACGAGTGTGTGACACCGTGGAGCGCGGTGGTGGTTAGCGCGGTTCAGTGGTGGGGACGATGCGGGGCGCGCGCACACCTCGCGCGGCGACGTGACGTGTGCGCCGCGCGCTGTAACAACACGCGACACGCGCTCTGCACTCTACTCGCTAACACAACGAGTGTGTGACACCGTGGAGCGCGGTGGTGGTTAGCGCGGTTCAGTGGTGGGGACGATGCGGGGCGCGCGCACACCTCGCGCGGCGACGTGACGTGTGCGCCGCGCGCTGTAACAACACGCGACACGCGCTCTGCACTCTACTCGCTAACACAACGAGTGTGTGACACCGTGGAGCGCGGTGGTGGTTAGCGCGGTTCAGTGGTGGGGACGATGCGGGGCGCGCGCACACCTCGCGCGGCGACGTGACGTGTGCGCCGCGCGCTGTAACAACACGCGACACGCGCTCTGCACTCTACTCGCTAACACAACGAGTGTGTGACACCGTGGAGCGCGGTGGTGGTTAGCGCGGTTCAGTGGTGGGGACGATGCGGGGCGCGCGCACACCTCGCGCGGCGACGTGACGTGTGCGCCGCGCGCTGTAACAACACGCGACACGCGCTCTGCACTCTACTCGCTAACACAACGAGTGTGTGACACCGTGGAGCGCGGTGGTGGTTAGCGCGGTTCAGTGGTGGGGACGATGCGGGGCGCGCGCACACCTCGCGCGGCGACGTGACGTGTGCGCCGCGCGCTGTAACAACACGCGACACGCGCTCTGCACTCTACTCGCTAACACAACGAGTGTGTGACACCGTGGAGCGCGGTGGTGGTTAGCGCGGTTCAGTGGTGGGGACGATGCGGGGCGCGCGCACACCTCGCGCGGCGACGTGACGTGTGCGCCGCGCGCTGTAACAACACGCGACACGCGCTCTGCACTCTACTCGCTAACACAACGAGTGTGTGACACCGTGGAGCGCGGTGGTGGTTAGCGCGGTTCAGTGGTGGGGACGATGCGGTTCGCTATGTCATTAAAATTATACTATAAATAAACCAGCAACACATCGTGGGCTTTTAGTTTAATCGATTAGTTTAGTTTTTCTTTTTTTCTTTGATATTAATTGTAATTTTAGATTTTAATTATAGTCACGTACGTAATTAGAATTTAATTTAAATCATGTTTAATTGTAAAGCCGTAAAATATTATGAAAATTACTCTAAGACTGTTATTTATATTTAATAAAATTGGATTTGAATATCCATTCGTAGAGTGGTTTAAAAGATTAAGCTTAGAAGATACGAATGAAGTTTAATTCATAATGTTTGAAAGAACTTGTCCAGTTACACACTGAAAAAATTTACGGTGTTAAGGGTCCTGTATACCCTCTGCAGCTCTCTCGCTCGCACATTTTCACATTATTGAAGATATAAAATAAATGAGTGTGAATTTCCAAAAAGTAACAAAATCATGTCATGGTGTCTATCGTAACATTACAAACAAAACTTTAAAACTTTTTTTTATTAATATTTGACTTTTGTTTGTTATTAATATTTGACATTGTATTGATTTTATTTTGACTTTCCACTGACTATTTTACAATTATTTTTATACCAAATTCTGTGTCCGAATATTGCTAAGTCTCAGTCCATGGTTACTTGTAATAAACAATTTGATTTGAATTGAATATAATGTGATATATTTTTTATAGTTTTTTTGTTTAGTTTTGGCTTACAGAGCGACATTTTGAGTGAGAGGAGTGGTTAGTTGACATGTATTTCAGAATAAATGTGGGCCATCCCGTTACATGTAAAAAAAATACTCAAAACTATGTTTAGTCTAATGTATTAACAAAATAAAAAACATATATTAATCAAGTTTTTTTACTTAATAGCTGCCAGTAAGTTCACCTTACAACCCCTAGTCAGTACCTACACTCGTCTAAAATAGTCTACTTATTATAATATGTGCTACTTACTATAATTAGAAAATGCCAGTGCCAATATTGCATGTCCATTTAGAGACAAGTTTGTTTTCGGAGCTCTTAACAACAGAATATATTCTGTATTACATCTAAGTTTACCAACAAACTGCAATAAATATATTTTGATTTGATTTGATTTGTATAAAAATAAATTGCTGTTCGTTTGTCTCGCTAAAACTCGAGAATGGCTGGGCCAATTTAGCTGATTTTCATCATTAAATATTTGTGGAAGTTCAGGGAAGGTTTAAACGGTGAAACGGCTGGACCGATTTGGATGAAATTTTGTATTCCTGGAGCGGGTCGTAGTAGCGAGGCTGAAGGCCTAGCTCTACGCGTACGAACTAGCGGGTATCAGCTAGTCCTACTAATATTAATAAACGCGAAAGTTAGTATGTATGGATGTATAGATGTATGTTCCTTTTTCACGCTGCAACGGAACAACGGATCGATCTGATTTTTTGCATGGGTATAGTTCAAGAGCCAGAGAGTGACATAAGCTGTTCATCATCATCATCACCATTTTTCATCACTACGCGGGGCGCAGCTAGTCTATACTAATATTATAAAGAGGAAAGATTTGATTGTTTGTTTGCATTGAATAGGCTCCGAAACTACTGAACCGATTTGAAAAATTCTTTCACTGACGGGAAGCTACACTATCCCCGGGTGATATACGCTATAATCTATACCTGTGCGAAGCTGGGGCGGACCGCTAGTATATTATAATTTAGACGAACATGCTTATTTTTAGTTCGCGGCTTCAGGCTTGGTGCCATAGTAAAGCTGTTCATAATAATGAGTACAATGACCTCCTTTCATCTTAGTACAGTCTGTATGCGTAACCCTGTAGAGCATTTACAAAGCAAGAACTCTTAAGCTCCCAAGTTAGGTACATATTTATCCAAGATACAAAACTTAAACTATCGACAGCTCAGAAGAACGGCACAACTCTAAAACGACGTAAATTCAATCTAACTCGATCGAAGTCCAGCATCCGTCCACTTAAACTGCAAACTTATAAAATGAAATCTAAAGAGTTAAACCCACCGTAGCGACGCCGATGTCCATTCTGTGGAACTTTCATAAATTCTTATAAAACTTGTGACACCGAGTCTGGAAACTTGCCACTCTAGCCAGCGAAGGAAAAATGTTTCCAACTTAGAAACTTGAATATTTTATTGGAAATATTGTTTAAGGCGCGGTCTGATCACGATTTCAAATTCGTTTTTCACCCGCTCACGCCATGATCTATTTGCTATCTAAAACGGCTTTGTTTAAAGTCGTAAATCGTATATCATCATATTTGATGATGATGATGACTTTGTGCTTGTGTTTATATTATTTTGAGGGTTTTTATTTAATTTATCAAACTATATAAATGAATTTCAACAATTAACTGGTTAAAGTTTTAAAAGACTAGTCTGGCTATACAATTGGTACAAAAAATATGTTGTTGTCGCTGAAAATTCAGAGTTCTTCAATTCAGAAGCTATTTTTATTGTGCAATTTGTAATAAATTTTTCTAAGAGTCTAGACAATTTTTTAAAATTTTATTCGGTTAAGATTATTACCAAGGGGTTTTTTCTACTTGTAGTATTTTTTTTTATCTGATCAGCTAATTCTGTCTCGTCACACAAAGCGTTTAAAAACACTTCTTTTGGTAAGTTTTGCGATTGTACCGCGTCTTAACATAATACCTAAAGTAGGTACCTACCTCCAGAATGTGCCTTTTGAGAGGTGGCTCAGCGGTAACTGAACTAGTCACAATCTTGAAAAAAAGCTCTTTTTTAACGGCTTTTCCAAAACAAAATGTATGTATGGAACACCCGATCTTTTCACGATATCAGGGCTACCTGTTCTAAGCGATTCTGTTTAGGTGATGGCGAAAAGTTGCGCGACCACAAACCATAATCTCGGTTTATTAAGTTTCACGTTCGCGTGATTTTCCCCACTTCGCTTTTTCGAGCCCGCGTTAGGAGGCTAGCCGATAGGCCCCTTGTTTCGTGACTTAGTGGTGAGTATGCGGAATCCTCTCTATTACTCATACCAATATTTTATTTGTAGCAGGCAGGGTTACTTATTTCTTCTGCATCTATGTTTAACAATAATAAATTATTTTGTATTTTTGTACCTATTACATTTTCTTTATACATTCGTTAGAATTAGAACCTATACATTCTAGGAAGATTTGTGTTTTTTTTTTTTTTATAGTAGATAGACTTGCGCTTGACCGCCATCTCGCCTGATGTTAAGCGACTATGTGGTCTACGATGGAGCACGCTTGCCTAGAAGAAACCGATTCACTCTCGACTTGAAGACACCCAGATTGTAACTAACGGGGAAAACCCATTCAGGCAGCGAATTCCACAGACTAGCAGTTCGCACAATAAACGTGGAATCATAGCGCTTCGTACGGGTTCTCGGAATATCAACCATAAAACGATGTCGATTTATTGTGCCCGCCCTGGCGGTCCGATAGAAAAAAGGGCAGGAAGGAATTAAATCATGCAGATCTGATGCACACTCTCCGAAATGTATCCAAAAATGTTACACTAACTGAACATTTTATTCGGGATAAAAATTAGGTTGGCCTACCCTACGCGACATAGACTTTGGCCCTCCAATTATTTCTTAGCAAAAAATCACGTCCAAAAACATTTTCGCATTTATATTATTAGCACGATGAGTATGATATTGTTATTTGCTAATAGCTTCACAATCGCCATAGCTCTACAAGTTCTACAACGCACGTCATCTCGCTTCCAGTGAGAAAGTATTCAATCAGTCTCGTATCAAACTAAATCCACACCTCCCCCTTAAATCGTATTCCTCGTGTCTGAGGGTCGTAACCACCGCCTTCCATCAATCTCTCACTGATGATATGTTTCCATCGTCTTCTATAGGTACTCAGTAACATGGGGTGCGTCGTAGACTGAGGTGTCGAGTGGTGCGAATTTGATCGGACCAGCATATTGGGCTGCGACCTCGTGATCTTTTCCATGAATCCACACATCTCATGCAAATTTACACAAAATATGCGTCCTACTAACTCCAGCTAAGCAAAATACGAGAACCAAGATGTAGTGACGCAGATACAAACAATTTCAAGAATAGACCGCGCGGTTCCGCAGCCGACTCGCTCGTAGTCGACGTTTTAGACAGGCAAACTGAGAACTGAAGCTACTGACGTTTCTCGAAAAGAATCTCGTCGGTGTTGGTTTAGAGCCAGCCCAGCTACTTCACAACTAATACCTTGTTTTTTTTTTACATTTTATCTAATAAATAAAGTAAAATCCTCGTTAATAGTAGAGCTAATAATTTTTTTTTATCTTACGATAATAGAGCTGATACGCTTCAAAATATTAGGCTAAACAAATTTTCTTGAATCTTAACAAAAAACTCCAATCATCCGTAAAAAGAAAAACTAACTCAAAATCGGTTCAGTCGTTTGGAAACTACGAAACCACAGACATACACACAAATTTACGAAACTAAACTACAGGGTTACGCGGAAAGCGATAGGGGTCCATTTTTTTATATGATGAAATTGGCTAGCATTTGCCCACAACTCGCCTGGTGGTAAGTGACGATGCAGTCTAAGATGGGGCACGCTTGCCCATGAGGTGCCTATTCACTCTTGTCTTAAAGAGACCCAAGTTGTACCTTGTAGGGAACACCGAGGCAGGAAGCGCATTCCATTCCTGTGCAGTTTGTATTAGGAAAGAATTTTAGAAACGCAGCGTGCGGTCTTTACCAAAGTTCACGACGTAAGGATGGATGATATTACCATCATTATGAATAACTTTTACTATGGGGCCAACCCTGATATTGCGAAAAAAAAATCAGCTTTTTCATACACTTTATAGTGTCATCATTATCATCACCCAGAAGACATCCACTGCTGAACATAGGCCTCCCCCTTTAACCTCCATACTGAACGACAGCCTGCCTTTTGTATCCACTGGATGCCAGCGACTCTTACAATGTCGTCGGTCCATCTAGTGGGAGGCCTCCCTACGCTGCGTCTTCCGGTTCGTGGTCTCCACTCCAGAACCTTTCCACCTATCTTGGACAGATTGTTCAGTTAGGTAAGTCCAACTTAGGCAAAGAGGTCGCCCGAAGAATCCAACTCGGATGGGCAGCGTTTGGGAAATTGCGTGACATCTTCTCGTCCAAGATACCACAGTGCCTCAAGACGAGGGTCTTTGACCTGTGTGTGTTTCCAGTGATGACATATGGTACTGAGACGTGGTCCTTGACTGTTGGCCTTTTGGAAAAACTCAGAGTCACTCAACGGGCAATGGAGAGAGCTATGCTCGGAGTTTATTTGCGCGATAAAATCCGAAACGTGGATATTCGCCAAAGAACCAGAGTCACCGACATAGCTGTTAAAATTTGCAAGTTGAAGTGGCAATGGGCAGGCCACATCGCTCGAAGAACCGATGATCGATGGGGATTGTAGTGTCAACGACAGTTTTCTATGGAAAAGCAGTTTTTTTTCCGCGACTTTAGAGTTGTTTCCACATCAATAGTTGTTCATAATAAAGGGTATTATGGAGACCTTTCAGCTTAATAAGCTCTTTATGCGTAACCAAAGAGAAGTATAATATTGCGTAACCCAGTAAAGTATGTAGGTATGCCTCACTAAAGCGACTGCTAGCGCATATTATGCAGCGTGTAGGTATCAACTTTCTATTAAGGTGGTTCGTTGCACAAATGGCGGAAAATTCAAATTTCAAACAGTTTTCTTGTCCTTGTAGCTAGGCCGGGTATTATTGTAAACAACCATGATGTTTGCGCAGATTGATTATTATTCTTTACAAAATCATGTAAAGCTATTTATCTCTAATGCCCATTATTACTTACATTTGTGAATAAACAAATTTTTGCTGTTTCAAACGGTTTATTCACAAATGTAAGTAATATGGTGCGTTACTGTTAAATATTTGTACATTATAATGTAAAGAACAGCCAACATTTTGCTCAAACACTGTGTTATTTAAAAATAATTACCTGGCCTGACTACTAGGACCAAAAAACTGTTTAAAATTTAAATTTTCCGCCATAGGTGAATCGAACCACCTTAATGCTAGACACTAGTGAGTTCGAAAACTCTCAGTAGCTACATTCCGGGATCACCAAACTTTGTCCCGTGATTGTTTATTCAAAGCGCTGGCGGTACGTGACGCGACTGTTACGTACTACCCGCCGATTCCAATCAAAATTTGATTTATTTCTGTTGTTCGATTTAGGATTTGCTCTAATGGCCGGTTGATTCGATTGTCCCTTTTCGGGCCGAAGATTGAGTTGGATTAGCTTTGACTCGCTGTTGGTTTTGATATTGTACATAGGTATACGGATCCTCTGGGCACCTACATTAATTTCTCTTACAATTTTAGAGGGGTGTTATTATCTTTAATATGTTGTGTATCTATGTAGAGACATCTGTTTGTCATTGTCAAAAATATGTTTGACACATTAATATGTAGATAATGTTTTTTAATGTGTTCAATGTAGGTAGGTAGGTAGAGCAGATTTTTGATTGTAGCGGCACTGGGAGAAAAGCAAGGGGCGGCTGATCGCATCGTTAGTCCACCATCGCCCTCCCCCCTGAAACCTTCAAGTCAAAAGTGAATAGGTTTCTTCTAATAGGCAAGCGTGCCCCATCGTAGACCGCATCATCGCTTAACATCAGGCGAGTTGGCGGCCAAGCGCAAGCCTATCTATAATTAAAATTAAAAAAACCTGCTAATCGCCCCCCCCCCCTCGACTCTTGCACTGAGTGGGTACGTAAAATTGAATCGGAGGATATTAGTATCAAATAATTTTGTTATTTCATCCTACGAATATTACCTAGCTACTATTATCACAGATCACAGAAAATCATGCTTGCTAGGTACCTACCTTGTAGCTACTAATATTAGGTATGTATATTCTATGGTATTATGAATACCTAATTATTTTTTTTTATGCCATAGGTGGCAAACAAGCAGACGGGCTGCCTGATGGAAAGCAGTCACCGTCGCCTATGGATACTTGTAACACCCGAGGCATCACAAATACGTTGCCGACCCTTAAGAACTCGATTAACTCGCCTTTTGAAGAACCCCATGTATTACATTTAAATGATAAAATAATAATGCCTATTTTAATAAGCACCTACTAAATACTTACCTACCTACAGTACCTATTGTAACTACCTAAAATAATAACCCGTAGGACAACCATCTAAAATAACTAAGGTATAACCTAGATCTCGTTTATTTTGATGGGTAGGTCATGTAGGTACTACTAATAGTACCCATAAAAATAAACGAGATTGGGTACAATTTCTAAAAGATACCTAACTGATATAAAATAGCTTTATTGGTAGGTACTTATAATAGAGCTTCTATTCCACTAGAATTTCGAGTTTTATATTTCTTACATTACTTTTCGTTAAATTCTGCTATTCTGCTTACATTCTTAAAGTGTCCAACCGAAATCGAATTCGTACGAACCTACCTAAGATCGTGAATCGAATATGCAATACCCAAATCTCATCCCTGCGGCTACGTTATTAGCGAAGCCCTGCCGGGTACCGGCCGGTATCCGAAACACATAAACAATGAGCCCCAATTTCCCTTACTGAACTCCGGCACAATCTTAGAAAACGTACGTAAAATAGGGATGCGCGGTGCGGAGTATCCGGCGTTCTCTACTCGCTTCTAGTTTTTTAGCTGTAATAACTTTTGTAAGTAGGATAACCTACTCGTAGATGGTAATAATCTGGATGAACACTTTTGCTAGACGTAAGATTGTAGCTGCCAGCCGATATAACTAATACTGACGTATATGTACTTAAGTAACTATGTATCTAGGTATTGTATAACTGAGTACCTACTAGGAACAATGAAATAAATATATGAAAAGTCCTTTATATTTTCCGTCTTTATTCTTATAAGTACATAGGTAAGTGTCCCATCTCTAGTTCTAAACAATTGACGAAGTTGCGGAGCAAGCATAAATTGTCTCCAGCCGATAGTTTTGGAACTAATGTCCGCTTTGTGAGCTATCTCGCACAGCGCCACAGTGCAGCGAAACCAGTAGAAAAACATGGGTGCTACATTATAGGTACTTTCTATAGATTTTTCATTGTATATTTTAGTGTAAAAAGCTCTTGGTTTTTCAATAAATAAATAAATTATCTTCCTCCCCGTATCCCACTAGGTCAAAACAAAGCACATATTCTCTTTTCCGTCCGTTGTCCGTTTTGCGAAGATGTAACACGCGTATAGGTGCTATCATCGTTCACATAATTCATGCACACCTTTTTAGATCCCCTCCTCCCGTTCCCGGCGATGTTGTGGACACTATACCTAATATTATTAAACGCACGTAAAATATCACATACATGTCCTAAATTTGAAGTACCTAGTTCGAATTACTAGGCAGAAACCAAAACTCCTTTCAAGAATTTATTTTATTTTTAGTAATGTGTTATCAAAATTTGAAGATTTAAATTAATTATTCATTGTAATTTTGTCAAAATCGTACGATAAACGTTACCTAGATTTGTCATTTCAGAACATTGTGGTTCGGTCTGATGGTCGCCATTTAAAATTGACAGTGCGCGAACGCATAGAGCTTAGATTTGTTTTTTTTTTTTGTAACTTATGGACATAGAATAAATGATTTATTATTTTACAAGACTAAAAAGACAGACAAACATTATATTTTAAGGAGCTGTAACAAAAAGAGCAGAAAGACAGCAAAGATAATGAACTCTACTGCCTTCCCGCCCTTTTCACGTACGGTGCGTTAACGTCTAACGTACCTACGTTAGGTACGGTGTTGGCGGAAAGGCCTTTACGAGACTATCTACTCAGAGTGTTAATTCTTTCACTACATACGCGAGCGATGCTAATCGAGCACAGACAAATCATATGGTTGGGATGACTGTTGCCAAAAAATATTGAGCTTTGCTTTGCAAATAATCATTAAAATAAATTATAAACTACTCTACCTACCTAATAAAATAGCTACGCTTTTAAACAAATTGAATTAAGGATATTTGCTAGACATAAGTACATAATTCTCATCTCTCTAGATTTGTACGCCTATAAACTAGGCAAAACATGATACAAAGTGACTAATATTTTAACCCACCTATTGTGCATGCGTTTTTAAATGTGTGTATGATTTACTCGTGTTTTGTGCAAATAAATAATCTTTATCTTTATCTTTAATTCTACACTAAGTATAGGTACTAATAAGCCGTGCTACTGTGAGTTGCCATACTCGAACTAATCTCCCTAAGCTGTGGCGTGAGCGCAGTTGGTATCGTGTTTACGAAGCAAATTGGAGCCGTCTTTACTTCTCACCGTAGTTCCGAACTAATAGGTGCACGAAGTGTTGGTACCTACCATCCTTTACGATCTCTAATGAACATACCTTATTGTGCAGCTTGAGACGTATTCCAAGCTTTCAACTTAGTGTGATATGGAACTTCAAGTGTTTTGTATGTGTTGTTACATTGAAATTATTCCTTAAATCACATCTTCTCTGTCTCTTCTCTATCAAATTTTATATTTTTATTCAAATTAAAGTCGCTTTCTCTGTCGCGTGTCTGTCTGTACGGCCGCTAATTCCTCCCAAACCACGCAACGGATTTTGATGCGGTTTTCACCATCAGTTAGATACATTTTCACAGAAGGTTTATATATATAACTAACGACCCGCCCCGGCTTCGCACGTAAATTACACCCGTACGAAGCCGGGCAGGCGGGTCGTTAGTTATCGCATCATCGCTTGACATCAGGCGTGATGGTGGTCAAACGCAAGCCTATTATTTATAAAAAAAAAATGCGAATGAAATTTGGTATGGGGAATATGGGGATAGCATAAGCTAAAAAATAATCCTATGCGTTAATTTAGTAGTATTATTTTCCTCAAGAATACCCTAGATTACAACATGGACTACTTTTTAATCTTAATGGTTTTGATAATCTTGTCATAAACGAATTACAATCTTTTACCAGCCAATAAGCAATAAGTGTATGTATACACTTATTATTTATTGGTTGGAAAAACTATACACTTATTGCTTATTGGCTGGAAAATATTGTATTACGTTTATGACAAGATAAAAGATAAAAATTGGTTGGAAATTTGTACACAAATATCTTTTTGGTATACCACTCTCGATGACACTTCGCCAGTAGGTACATTTCTGGCTTCCAATAAGGAATGGAACTTTAAAACTTGGTATCCTCGCGCGAGTCAGAATCAGCACCAAATAACTAACCCATTGTCCAACTTGTCCCGCTCATTGTGTTGCCATGTTCAGAGATTTTCCCAAAATGGAAAAAAAGCAGAAAACTTGGTATGATTTTGTGAAAGAAGTTGACAAAGCAAAACTAAGACGTCTTAGTGTAAGGGTCTTGTAGGTAGTGCCTGTGTACTCCATGATTAAAATTTGCTAAGCCGTGAAAGTGACCTAGGTACCTAGCGACAGCGAGTGCATCCGAATGTAGCAAAAAGACATGCGGGCCTCCCACGCCACCTAGAGGCAATTACAATTGCAGAGACTTTTTTTTACATTGCTGCTGTACCTACATATTCCTTACTCTACATGAGGTATAATAAAAAAAAACAATTACTTGTTATTTAATAGCAGCACCTCGTGATTTCAACCGCTATCCAAGAGGGACCGTTTAATTTTTCGGGATATCATAAAAAGGGGGGAAAGAGAAAAGATAGCCAAGGTTCTGGAAGGGTAGGTTGGTATTTGTTTTTTCTTGTGTATATAATTTATATCTACATAAAAATCGATGTGTGTATGTTCCCTATGAACTACAGAACGGCTGGATTTATTTTGAGGGGATTTTCTCTGGCAGATAGCTAATATTATAAGGAGTAATCCTAGCGGGTAAAACCACGGGACGCAGCTAGAAAAATAAACAGGTTATACCTACGCTATATACCAGACCAGATTTTGTCGAAATCCATCCAGCCGTACCTGCAGAAAACAGACTACACAGATTTCAGTAGTCTCAAATTTTTATGTAGTTGACAGAATAGGCATTTAACCATTTACATTATTAGGGTGATGTTTAGCTTCCCATTTTTCAAAAATCTAAACGGATCAGTCATCTTTAATGGTATCCTGCGATCTTCTTCTGGCAACACCGTTCGCCAATAAATTCCGTCCCGGGCCAATAGTGGGAGCTGCCATCGATTTTCTTACGTCGAGACCGCAAATTGTGAAACTTGCTCCCATTGTCGTCCGGCGCGATATGAACCCGATTGCAGGCAGATTGCAATGACTTGGGTAACTTTTGTCACTATTGTATGAATGGCCTCTCGATTCCACAATAGCTCGACTATCCGTTTTGTCGGGAGTTTCCAATGGATGTCGACGTTATTGTACCTAGATACGTGTTGAAGAGATGTATCTACCTATTATTGAAACTGACGTGGTTTTCACACATTTTATTTATGTTACACGGGAATTACTCACGTAAGATTAAGCCGGTTACTCCGACTATAGTTTCAACCGCATTAGCATTTCTCTACGCACCCCCACCCCCGCACCCGACAAGCAGCCGGTGTCATCACGTGCGCGCCGCGCGGCGGCCCGTAGTGCAAAGCGAGACGCAGCCGCGCGCGCGCATTCACCTTGAAAAAGGCCGTCTAATGCGGTTGAAACTATAGTCGGAGTAACCGGCTTAATCTTACGTGAGTAATTCCCGTGTAACATAAATAAAATGTATCTACCTACATACCTTTAGTTCTTGTTATCTATAGGTATGCTTAGTTAGACCATGGACTGGTAAGCGCAGTGGACGCACGACCTAAAAGAGACCGCAGGGAAATGCTGGATGCAGGCCGCTTCCAAACGGCCCTTTTGGAGATCAATGGGGGAGGCCAATGTCCAGCATTATGCTTGCTTACTTAAATGTAGTGACATATAAGTTTTTTTTTTGTTGTTGACGGGGGGGGGGGGGGGGAATCTTCAAAAAGATACCCAGCTTCATTGGGTTGAAGCTGGGTTATGTGAGATTGCACTCACTAAAACCCCCTCGGTGGCAGACCTCTGTGCCAGACGGAGAGTACCGGGATCTCCATAGGAACGCACAGGTATCCTCCTAGCTCCTAGCACACTGCCTGACGCAACGCTCCCGGGAAATGCTCAGAGCATTGTAACGTTCCATGATCGTTACCTACTCCCAAATTCATGGCAAATGGCACATACGCTAGAAGCCAAACTTAATGAATAAAAAAGGTCACTACTATGACATAAACATTGTTGACAGAATGAAGGTGATTGACGTAATGTCAGTCAGTTTCATTCCGCTATGCAAAAATCTACATTGTTCTAAGACAAAGGAAATTGTAAAAAACTGCAGTTTAAAAAGATTCGGGTATGTAAATATCATATTCTTTCTAGAAGGAATAGGATATATATAGGACCCGAAATAAAAACTGGGTCATACGTGCAGATGTACTCCAGTGAGAAAGTCGCTCATATCTTTAAACTATTAAATCAATCTTGTTAGCCCGTGCTTCATCGGGTAAGTTTCCATGAGATGGCTTTTAAAATGTGTTAATTGTGAAATCTGTCTCGACAAATAATGCTAATCGTTATTTGTCAATTGAATTATCATCAGGCCACCTGTGTTCTAAAACGCAGTGCAAGTGCGTTTCATATCCGTACTATCTGCGGATGTGGACGCGCGCCGTACTTACATTCTAATATAATTGTGTTCTAAGCTCTTAAAGCATTCTGTAATCTTGGATCCTTCCGATCAAAAACTGTGTTTTAACGCCGGTACCACGTCATGTGAGATGGGCGCCTGGTCCGATCTGCCGTTATCTTCGGGATCTCACACGACGTGGCCGAGCGGCTCTTCAGTACTGATCCTCATGCGTGGTTTCTTCGACGCATTTCAGGCTCCTACCCTCTACACCGATTCTCCGACCACGTACGAGTTCTACCACGCTGTCGTGACGCGCTGGCCACACTCCGGTCACGCCCAACATCAGAACCCTTCTACCACGTCGGTCGTACTCCGGCCACGCACAAACATCAGAAACTACTACGCGCTGACCGCACTCCGGTCACGCCCTGAAAAAGTTCACGAAGCCGTCTCGTCGCTGCGCTGCCCTGCTGACATCCTACGTGCCACGAGCCGCGTCGAGCCACGCGGCGATCGGCGCCCCAGCTCTTCAAGCTAAGTCTCTAAACAAGGGACCAACACGTTTTTTTATCGCCATCACCTTCCGAGTTCACACGACCCTCAGTCTCCTGTAAATTCATTCTTGCTTAATTAAATCTTAACTTATACTATCATAAACTCTTTCTTTTGAAACTCCTACCCTCTGCTAGGTAGAACTTCACCAAGCCTCACTTGGTGAACGTTTCAGCATTTCCGTTCATTATTACTTTTACAACAGCGTGGGCCACACCGCGCCGTTGTCTTCCCTGGGCTTGCTGAATGACCACCCACAAACCCAAAGGTCCCCTTTTAGTCGGCTTTTACGACAGGCACGATACCGAAGCAGTATTCTAAGACCCCGGCTCCAGGGATAAGTGACATACCTACTATACTATGCCTACTTTGTGTGCAATAATATGTTTTCCCACTCAAATCCAAAACGATATGCAGGTAACTAATTTCTTTGTTGGTAACTTTACACTGAATTTTGCCTTGCTCTCTCATTAGCCGAGAGAGCGAGACAAAGCTCAATGTAACATTATTATAAGAATATTTTTAAGTTTGTGGTGCCCCCCTTCACTTCATCCACTATCCCGCCAGGAAGTATAATTTATTTCGGGGCACAATATAATTTATTAGTATTAGTCATGACTAATAGTGGTTAATGATATAATGTATTAGTATTAGTCATGACTAATAAATTAAAATACTAATAAATTATATTGTGCCCCGAAATAAATTATACTTCCTGGCGGGATAGTGGATGAACCAATAGTAAAATGCAGTCAAGGTACCAAATTCTTAGCGTTTTTTAAGCATCAATAACTCAAGTCTACTGAATAGGTACCACATCCGCGGTGTGCCTTCGACTACCAGCTTATGCAGGTACTTATTATAGCACTTACTGCATACCTTACCTACCTACTAGAATATAGCAAGAACATCATCATCATCATAGTCAGCCTTTTAACAGTCCACTGCTGGACTTTTAGCCTACCCCGAAAGGGTGATTGGGCCATATCCACCACGCTGGCCCAGAGCAGATTGATGGATTCACATACGCCATTGAATTCCTTCTCCGTACGTATGCAGGTTTCCTCACGATGTTTTCCTTCACCGAAAAGCCAGTGGTATGAAAATCCGTACATAAGCTCCAAAGAGCTCATTGGTACGGGCCCGGGGTTTGAACCCACGACCTCACGCTTTCTAGTCTAGCGGTCTCCCAAATGGGCTATCACGGCTTCTGCATCTGCTTCTGCAATACTCATACCTATTAATATACTCTCTATCCTACAATTTACCGTTTTTACTAACACAACATTTTACCGTTTACCGAAACGATCCCTAAAAATTATCTTTTCACGGTCGGTTACGTTTTAAACCTATACGTTGCAATCTTTTTTATGGTCTAGTGAGCGGCAGCAAACAACTAACGTAGCTCACCTCGTGCTGGTATGGAATATTTGTAAACGACACAAGTAAGTACTTCACATACACTACACTTTCAACAGATTTCATCTCGGGTATTTAACATTAAGTTGGTATAGTAGATTGTTGTATCGAGCGCAAAGTGAGTTAGTGTTATTTTGGTGCCTGAGCACACCGAATGCATCAATTACTTTAGTGAGCGTATATAATCTACTTTTCTTTCAACTACCAATCTACTTACCGTGATAAAATATACCATAAGTTAATGAAAAAAAAGTTCAATTCATCTTCTCCGCAAACATTTAAAACTTACAATTATTTTCACCAAGAAGGTTTTATTGCGCCGATTTTTATTTTCAGCCAGTATCTGTTTGATCATTTTATATTAAACTTAATGGGAGACATTAAAATTCTGTGGTAAATTTCTTTATCAGCCAGAAGACGTCCACTGCTGAACATAGGCCTCCCCCTAATTGCCATAATCCTCACGCTTGGCAGGCGGCTTGGGGATCGCAGGAGGTTCCACCATTCAATTAGAAGGATGCTGCTGCCCATCTTCTAGTGGTTCTGGTCGCAGTTTTAGGACATACCCGGGTCCATGGTAAATTTATATCTATACAAAAAAAAAAAAACAGAACTGTGCAATAATGAGATTTCATATAACATTTCTGCACCGTTTTGATTCTAAGCAAAAAATATGACCTTTGTGATCGATTTTGTAGTGGTTAATGATAACATTACTAGGTAGTTGAAAGAAAAGTATTTTAATTTCTGACGTTTCAAACAGTTGCAGTGTCCGCTGTACATCCCACTTATGTACAAGATGATCTCTATCGTATAGATCTCTAGAAATGTTAAAAGCCTGATAAAAGCCTAGATAATAGTTTTATTGTAACGTTTTTTTTATAGTAGATAGGCTTGCGCGATGCGGTCTACGATGGAGCACGCTTGCCTAGAAGAAACCGATTCACTCTCGACTTGAAGACACCCAGATTGTAACTAACGTTTTAGTGGTCTTTAAATAAAGAGTTATATTAGTATTACACGGGAATTACTCACGTAAGATTAAACAAATTACTCCGACTATAGTTTCAACCGCATTAGACGGCCTTTTTCAAGGTGAATGTGCGCGCGCGGCTGCGTCTCGCTTTGCACTACGGGCCGCCGCGCGGCGCGCACGTGATGACACCGGCTGCTTGTCGGGTGCGGGGGTGAAACTATAGTCGGAGTAACCGGCTTAATCTTACGTGAGTAATTCCCTTGTAATATAAATAAAATGTGTGAAAACCACGTCAGTTTCAATAATAAAAGTTATATTAAAGTTATATGATTATTTACGGGATATTTACCGTGGTAAGGTTGTGGAATGAGCTCCCGATATTTCGGCGCAGTTACATGCACCATGTTCACGGGAAGACTGAAGAATGCGGGTGGTTGGTCGAACAGTTAAAAAGTTAGGTGCCAAAGTTAGGTGACAACGATCTACCCTCTTTCTTAGTCTTTTGCTAAAAGTTATATTAGTATTCACATTTTTTATTTTTTTTCTTAATTTTTAGTTTTTTACGTTAAATAGTATTAAGGGGTGTTATAAATTTAACGTGTGTAGCTGTGTGACTGTCTGTGACATCGTATCTCTCAAATGATTGATCTTATTTTTAGGGTTCCTTACCCAAAAGGGTAAAAACTGGACCCTATTACTAAGCCTACGATGTCTGTATGTCTCTCTGTCTGTCCTAAATTTAAATGGCTGTATTTTTCGAACCGTGATAGATAGCCATGAAATTTTCACAGAATATGTAATAATACGGCGAATTAACTAAGAAATTATAAAAAAAGTCAAAAAGTAAAACCGAAAGGGTAATCCCCATACAACAAACGTATTTTTTGAACGTATTTTTTTACTATCTCTAATGTAAAAACGGCAAATCATCAAAATTTGTATAATTATAGTAGACATTCTAAAGTATAATAAACAAGTAATAAATAATGGCCAAGTGTGAGTCGGTGACAAGTTCCTGTTCATTACCAAGTTATAACTGACAATTTCGTTATTGAATTTTACGGAACCCTCAGTGCGCGAGCACGACTTGCACTTGGCCAGTTTATGTATCTTGTTATGATTATAACGAGACTTTTAGTTTAGTACCTATCCTACTTATATTATAAACGCGAAAGTTTGTATGTATGGATGTATGGATGTTTGTTCCTCTTTCACGCTGCAACGGAATAACGGATCGACCTGATTTTTTGCATGGGTATAGTTCAAGAGCCAGAAAGTGACATAGGATAATTTTCATTACCATTTTTCATCACCACGCGGGTGAAACCGCGGAGCGCAGCTAGTCTCTACATAAAGTTTATTTCGGTTCAACTTTAAACGAATACTAAACACATGTCCTAAAACTGCGACCAGAACCACCGGAGGATGGGCAGCAGCGTCCTGTTAGTACACGGTGAACGTACTGCGATCTCCAAGCCGCCTGCCAAGCGTGGGGATTATGGCAACACCCCTCTCTAAGAGCCTTGCTGAGCAGTGGACATTTAATGGTTGATGATGTGAAACACATGTTGTTCGATGCTTTACCCTGCTTTATGTAGAGACTTTATCTTCAATAAATTCACTGAGTTCATAGACACTGCTCTATTCAGTTTGGCTTCGTTCCAACAAGACACTGATTGCGTACATCGACTCTATTGCAACTATATTTCTTTTTATATTAAATTTCTTGTGACGCAAACGTAAAAGGTAGACGGTTTTATTAGGGTAATGTATTCTGTTATAAGAATAATATATCAGAGCCTTAATGATGTTAAATGAACCAAATTTCTGTAGTTACTTAGTGGGGACCTATCTCAGCAAGAATGGCTGGAGTAAAGGATAAAATTAGCTAGGTGTAAATATAATAATGTTAAAATTTAAATAAACACAGGTACTTAGGAAAAACGAGTGGTTTTCTGATACAAAGTTTAAAGTTCCTGCTGCTTTCAACGGCGAGATATATTATTGGGACGTTTTCAAAAATGTTCTTTAACCAGTATAAGTAGTTTTTTAAGAACTTATAAAAGAACTGATAATCTTCAAACGACTGAAGAATCACGAATCAGTTAAGAATTATTGCGATCAAGTAACCTATCCAACAAAACTTCGAAACTGTTGACGAACGCATTGGAGGACAATTTCAAGCTCTTGGACTGGAACGGATTCGGCAACAACGTCAATGGCGAATACATCACTCACCTTCGTTTTGCCGATGATATAGTCATCATGGCAGAGTCGCTGGAGGATCTCAATACGATGCTCAGCGACCTCAGTAGCCTTTCCCAACAGGTGGGTCTTAAAATGAACATGGACAAGACAAAAATTATGTCCTATGTCCATGTTGAACCCGTGCCAGTAGTCGTTGGGAACGATACTCTAATAAAATGTGTGAAAACCACGTCAGTTTCAATAATAAGATACTCTCGAAGTTGTTGACCATTACACCTATCTTGGACAGATTGTTCAGTTAGGTAAGTCCAACTTAGGCAAAGAGGTCGCCCGAAGAATCCAACTCGGATGGGCAGCATTCGGGAAATTGCGTGACATCTTCTCGTCCAAGATACCTCAGTGCCTCAAGACGAAGGTCTTTGACCAGTGTGTGTTGCCAGTGATGACATATGGTACTGAGACGTGGTCCTTAACTGTTGGCCTATTGGAAAAACTCAGAGTCACACAGTGGGCAATGAAGAGAGCTATGCTCGGAGTTTCTTTGCGCGATAAAATCCGAAACGTGGATTTTCGCCAAAGAACCAGAGTCACTGACATAGCTGTTAAAATTTGCAAGTTGAAGTGGCAATGGGCAGGCCACATCGCTCGAAGAACCGATAACCGATGGGGAAGAAAGGTTCTGGAGTGGAGACCACGAACCGGAAGACGCAGCGTAGGGATCGTCCCACTAGATGGACCGACGACATTGTAAGAGTCGCGGGCATCCAGTGGATGCAAAAG
This sequence comes from Agriopis marginaria, assembly GCA_932305915.1. NCBI lineage: Eukaryota > Metazoa > Arthropoda > Insecta > Lepidoptera > Geometridae > Agriopis > Agriopis marginaria. The sequence continues at coordinate 827,136 of OW029923.1, forward strand.
GCAGGCTGTCGTTCAGTGTGGAGGTTAAAGGGGGAGGCCTATGTTCAGCAGTGGACGTCTTCTGGCTGATGATGATGATAAACCTATCCAACAAACAAAGTAACGAATTCATAATCGGTTCAACCGTTTGGGAGCTACGATGCCACAAACAGACACAGTGATAAAGAGATACACTTCAAATCACCCCCTTTTGCGACAGAGGTTAAAAATTACTTAAAATTAGTGTCATAACTGGCGGCATTCTCCTTATAAGCGATATCTTCCAGGCAACCGTAAACCCAAACCTAACCTTTTTAAATGAATAACAGACATTATACATTTGTGCAGAATCTTCGTAATGAACCCAAAGAAACCTATAAAAGTCACAAATAAGAAATCTAATCTAAACAAGAGCGGGATTAGAGCGCAATATTATACACAGATGCAACATTCGTAGAGCCCGCCTCGCCTCGGCGTCGTACGAAAACATTTCTTAATTAAATGTGCCAGACAGGTGGCTGTAGCGGACCGAATCTAATATGGAAGGTCTGCTAACGCAAAACTTACAAGTGCTTACACGTGCTTAATTCCACAATAAAGACTTAACCTATGCATTAAGAAAATACCACTTTCCCTCACAATATTATAATAATACCTACAACAAAGTACTTGTGTTACGAATAGCAGTTTATATGGTACAACACAAGTCTCCACAAGTATATTTTCACTGATTTACTACACAGCACTTATCCTTCAGCCTTTCGGCTTCCAATCCACAGCTCGACTGTCCTGGCGTCCACTGAACGACCCAATATATACTTCCCTCTCTACTTAAATTAGCCCCTCCTACTGCAATCATCAACAACCAATGACAAGTGACACTGATTTTGACTTTGACACTTATAAATATACATGGACGTCAGCACGTCTATATTGTAAATATTGATACATATGTACAACTATTTACAAGAATCACCACACTTGTATACTCGTTATAACCCCCGACGCAAAAAGAGGGGTGTTATAAGTTTAACGTGTGTATCTGTATGTCTGTCTATGGCACAGTTTTTTTTACGTTTAAATAAGAATGGCTGTCAAGGCATTTTTTTTTGTAGCCAGTTGTGTACACTGCCAGTCATGTATAGTCATCCAGGTTACATGTACTTACAAATTTTAATATGGATACTACAATAAAAATAAGATTAAAATTGACTTCCTATATTTGTTTACATAATTCGTTACAACTAATGCTAATAAAAGCATATTGAAAAGACTCAGGACAACAGCTGAAAAACGAATAAATCTAAATTAAGATAAGTCTGTAAGGCAATGATCTTATACACATGACCCATGGAACCCCCCCTCACATGACTGTAAACAATGACCTCGTTTGTAAATGTCGAAGAATAGGCCATAGACACAGATTATACAATACTTACCTACGAGATAGGAATTCCTTTGTTTTATTTATACCATACCCACTAGGTACCTATCTACAGGAAAAAGGCCTTCGTCAAATTGATAGACACCGAATCTCTCCAAAAACTTCAAAGTTAGCTAAATTCACTGTACAATGCTTAGAACTTTATTTATTGTTTTGATTTTGAATAGAGGTTCTTATTTTCATGCTATACCAGGGTTCACCAATTAGTTTTAATAGATAGCCCGTCGGTCCAGTTGGTAGTGAACTTCTGAGCTTGGGGGCGTGGGTTCGACTCCCACCTAGGACAAACATTTATGTGATTAACATTTGTGTTTGTTCTATATCTGGTTGTTAATATCTATTTAAGTATGTATTTAAAACTATGTATGTATGTATGTATATCAGTCTCTGGCAGCCATATCACAAGCTTCGCTTAATTTGGGGTCAGATGAACGTGTGTGTAAAAAAGTCCCGAAAATTATAAAAAAAATGTGGGTCTGTTTTTTAAATAATATGACAGTCGCGTTCCGTTTCTCTCTTTCTCTCTTTTTCTCTTTCTCTAGATCTCTTTCTTCGTTCTTTTAGCCAAAACTCTTGACAAGAATTTCCGTGTTTTTGTGATTAAAACTGTATTTTCATGAAAATCGATCATTTCTGTCTGGAGAGAAGCTTTGTTACTCCCAAAAACATTAGCAGCTTTTTTGCTTTTCAATGTGTTTTATAGCTTTATTCTTTTTTTTGCACCATCAGGATGGAGAGAGTAAATGTTGCTGAGGATTTCAACGACATTTTCAACTTTAGTAATTTCATATTAATTTCAAAATCTATTGTTTATATCATTTAAATTTCAATTAAAATATATTTATAGTGATATATTATATTATTTTCAAAATTTATTGTTTATTTCATTTCAATTAAATCATATTTATATTAATTTCATAACAACTTCAAAATTTATATATATTTTATTTAAAATTAAGTTCATTAGTACAAATTGTTATAACGAATTTTTTGTTACAGATTTAATTACTTTTTGTTTCAGGTTAGGTTAATTTTGATCTTTTATGTAATTAATATTTAAATTCAGGTTAGGTTCAAATTAGAATCACAATTATCTATAGAGAAAATAGTTTAACCAAAATCCTTATTGTACTCGAAACGACGTAGAAGCGGAATTACACTAGAAATTCGACATATACAAATCTATGAACGTCTTAAAGGTAGGCACAAAATATAGGTTGGCGCTCCGGATACGGACCGTGGTCCACCATTTGATGACCCCTGTTATAGGCTGATGAAAGAATACTTTTTTCTATTGACTTTAGACGTAGACGACCTAAGAGAGACCGCAGGGAAACGCTGGATGCAGGCCGCTTCCAACCGGCCCTTTTGGAGATCGATGGGGGAGGCCTATGTCCAGCAGTGGACGTCCTACGGCTGAAATGATGATGATGATGATGATGAGACGTAGACTACTCTCTTTTTTTATCTGTATTTTATTTTTACCCTTCTTTTTCATTATATAAGTAAATAAGGTGCAATTTCAATACGTTTTAGAATACACGTACATATGGTACCATAGAGGTCCCAAACTGGTGCAATTTCGTTTAAGTTTAATTTACGCCGATGACTGGCAATTCTCCCCGGCATTGTTGGGAACTTTTTCAGCGCAAATTCTTCCGTTTCGCATAAAGAACGTAACACAGACAATGGTACTACGCAGAATTCCAGTAGGACCATTGTTGTCCAATTGGGAATAATAAATAGGTACTAGAGATAAGATCTTAGAACGGGACTCTTAGAATACGGGTTTAGTTATCTCCTGCCTTTTTCAAGAACCGATTGAAACTTTTGGGCTCGTCGCGATAGATAGATTCAAGTATTTGACCTCCCCAATTCGAAACGAACCTAGAGACAATAAGAGTGCGGTGTGGCATGCACTGCACTGCACCTTTTTTCCAGAGGAGACACTCTCATCGCCTCTCGGGATTTGCCCTAGACGTGGAAAGGACCGCCTAGCACGACAAAGTCATTGACTTGTTGATAAACGTCAGGCCTTGGTGTTGCAGCGCTACCCTAAAATTAGAACTTCAAAATCCATTGCCACAACTCTACAGCGTATTTTTTTTTTTTTTTGAGTTATTCAGGACTAGCCCTATAAAAAATGCTGTTTTACGTTCAAGTAAAACAAAAAGAAAACTGTAGACAAAATTACACGAAGAAAGAATACTGTTTTAAACAGAAAACTAAGAAAGTAGATCGTTTTGCCTGCACCTAACTTAACTGTTCGGCCAACCACCCGCATTCTTCAGTCTTCCCGTGAACATGGTGCATGTAACTGCACCGAAATATCGGGAGCTCATTCCACCTTACCACGGTAAATAACCCGTAAATAATCATAAAACTTTACGAAGAAAGAAGTTCGCGAAAAACTCACTTTTAGACACCGCTACGGTATAAAGTAAACACGCCAGTCTCATTTCATTAGTTCAGACGAAAATTCAATTTGCACGAATAAAGCTATTACATGACGTAGCTATTGTTTGTTTCATGATTAGTTTCATTACGAACTGACGGTTGAGCTTGTAACGTCTCGACGTAAGGTGTATTTATGGCATATTCTTCATTAGCTAATGGCTCAGATGAAGAGAATAGAGAAGGTATGAAAATCCAAACAAAATAATATAATCTACCTACCAAGCTGTTCCACTGGAAATAGAATACAACTCAGTACAATATCGGCTTTTCGTTTATTTAAAAAATATAAATATTATACTTTATTGTCGAGTAGGTATACCTACATCATCATAATCAGACTTTTAGCCTTCCCCCGAAAGGGTGATTGGGCCATATCCACCACGCTGGCCCAGTGCAGGTTGGTGGATTCACATACGCCATTGAATTCCTTCTCCGTACGTATGCAGGTTTCCTCACGATGTTTTCCTTCACCAAAAAGCCAGTGGTATGAAAATCCGTACATAAGCTCCAAATAGCTCATTGGTACGGGCCCGGGGTTTGAACTCGCGACCTCACGCTTTCAAGTCTAGCGGTCTCCCAAATGGGCTACCACGGCTATTAGCTACATATACTTTTCATAAATAATTTATACCTACTGGTACATATTAGTCCTCGTGGTCCTACTAGTAGGGGAACCCAGTAGGAGCAAGCGGAAAAGCTCCTATCGATGTGAGAAATTCTGTAGGCTGCGTCGACTATGTATATAGGTACTTACTTACCATTTTAGTCCCAAATTGTTGACAATAAAGAAGAATACCACCGTGCCGCTTCACACGGGCCCAAATTCAACTCGAAGCTAAACGCAGTTTCTATTTTGTTTTTTAAGGTTAGGCTAGGAGTTTGACCCGATGTTAAGAGTCCATGCTTCCGGTTACCTTTAAGAGTTCTATCTGTTAAAAGCCTAGATAACAGCTTGATTCAAATGTACTTATCTGTTTTCCTTGTTTATGTTTATTTTATCTCATCGCGCATATTAACATTTTTGGATAAAAAAAAACGATTGAATGATCATGTAAAATCAAAGCTGAAAAAACAAATAAAATAATGGTTACTACAGTTACCAACCCGTCGCGCACGGTGGTGACAAAATCGCCTTATCCTGTTTTTTCTTGAACAACTACGCATATGAAACTATTTCTATCCTATTCTACTTGAACTAAGGTACACATTTAGAAAGAGCAATCCTGCAAGAATTCAAGGGCTATGGTTAAAAAAAAAAAACTAAATCGGCCCTACGAAACTGACAGATAACAAATTTTTATGTTCATTAAATGAAGCATTTAAATATAATTTTTTTAAAAAAAACTGAAAAAAATGGGCAGTCGTACGGACTGCCGATAGAAGTCTTTTTATTTTTTATTTATTTACTTTATACAATTAATACAGTTTATTGTATATTGTTGCACCAAAAAACCACAGTTGGTTTGACATGGTGGTCACATTCACCGCACTCTCACAAAATAAAATAATAAAATAGGAAGGTACATATCAAACTTTTTAAATAATTATGTATTTATTTACTAAAATATTTATAGATCGAGGAAGCAGCTGTTTGTCATCGCTAAACCACTATAACTATCAAAAAAATTGAAAACTTGAAAAATTTAAAAAAAGTGAAAACTTAAAACTCAGTCAACACGTCACATTAGCATGTTGGGGTGACGAGAACTCATAAGTTTTTTCCTGCCAGAAGTAGCTCAATGCAGATATAAAGACGTTTTTCCTTAATTTTTTTTTATTTATTAAACCTAGGTATTTAGAATCAAAATTAAAATTTTACTGAGCTTTTATAATGCTATTTTCTTTATTTTTACAATTTTGAGTAAACTCAATAATTATATTATCTTGAACTACGACAAACACTGTTTTAGCACTCACACATCATCAGCCATTAAATGTCCACTGCTGAACAAGGCCTCCCTCTTAGAGACCCGTGTTGCCATAATCCTCACGCTTGGCAGGCGGCTTGGAGATCGCAGTACGTTCACCGTGTACTAACAAGACGCTGCTGCCCATCCTCCGGTGGTTCTGGTCGCAGTTTTAGGACATACCCGGGCTTTAGCACTCACCTAATGTTTATTGGCCGAGATTAGCTCTCAACAGGTTTATTAAACTTCGAAAATATTGAAATGTCACTAATTTTGACCACGCCATTTTGACCCTTCGACGCAAAAACAGGGATGTTATAAGTTTAAAATCTGTCTGTGGCATCGTAGCTGACCAGACGCCTGAATTGTTTTTTTAGTATAGATCTGCTTTTGGCCACCAACTCGCCTGATTGTATGCAACGGTGTGGCAGAGGATGGAACACGTTGATCAAGAAGAAATTTATTCAATCTAGCCTTGGAGATGCCTATATTGTAGTTCTTAGGAAACAAGAAGGACCGCAGGGACTTCCATTATTGGGCAGTACCTACGTATCACAAATGACGACACAAATCGTTGAGTTCGAATCTTTGGAATTTCCACGAGTACGGTGGCAGTGTACTTGATCGAGAGTGTTCTTAGTTTTGATTCAAGAATATCTGCTTAGTCTTTTCAAGAATATCACCTCTTTTATCGGGAGTAAAAAAAACCAATTCATACTTGTTAGTTAAAATATCAAACTTGTCAGCGCTTCAGATATTGGTACGACATTCAGAAACGGCACGGCTTACAGACAAACTTGCTCCATCTGTTTTCATGTCTGCGGCTATACCTGATACCAAGTTAACAAGATAAGCGATGGTTAATAAGCTAACCATCTGAGACGTTTGATGAGGATGGCATTCAGATGCGAAACGGGAACGAAATGCCTTACAAAATGAACGGGAGTGGGGGGAATTTCCCTTTGACACATAAATGTTAAGCATAGGTCAGCGTGACCCGGGTATGTCCTAAAACTGCGACCAGAATCACCGGAGGATGGGCAGCAGCGTCCTGTTAGTACACGGTGAACGTACTGCGATCTCCAAGTCGCCTGCCAAGCGTGGGGATTATGGCAACACCCCTCTCTAAGAGGGAGGCCTTGTTCAGCAGTGGACATTTAATGGCTGATGACGTGTGTGTGATAGGTCAGCGGGAGTTATTAACCCTTAATAACATTTCATCATAATCAGCCTTTTAACAGTCCACTGCTGGACTTTTTAGCCTACCCCCGATAGGGTGATTGGGCCATATCCACCACGCTGGCCCAGTACGGATTGGTTGATTCACATACGCCATTGAATTCCTTCTCCGTACGTATGCAGGTTTCCTAACGATGTTTTCCCATCCCAGAACCCAGAACCTCAAAAGTTCAAAGATATTGGGACATTCCCAAACATACACTAGGCCAGCATGGTGGATTACGACCCATCCTCTCTTTCAAAGAGAAGGCTTGTGTCCCAACAGTGGGAACATGATGGGCTGGTAATAATTATAAAGACGTTATTAATATCAACAAAAAAAAAACTGTTTTGCACAATTTATAGCCTTACCTGGGTAGCAAACTTAATACGTACTGCGATCTCCAAGCCGCCTGCCCAGCGTGGGGATTATGGCAACACCCCTCTCTAAGAGGGAGGCCTTGTTCAGCAGTGGACATTTAATGGCTGATGATGTGTGTGTTCAGTGTGGAGGTTAAAGGGGGAGGCCTATGTTCAGCAGTGGACGTCTTCTGGCTGATGATGATGATGATGATGATGATGATGTGTGTGTGTGTGTGTGTGTGAAACTTAATACTCATTCTACCTAGTGCAGCAGTACAACAGCATGTTCTAACTTCATCAGTTACCACCAGAAACATCATAATAAGCCGGAAACAAAGAGAAACAAACAGTAGTTCCCCAGTTTATTTCGTCGCTATCATTGTAAATTGGTTGAAAAGTTTCCCGAATTGCACTCACGGCACTTTCGGTCCTGTTAGATGTTCTTTCTTTAAAGTTTTACCCGCGAGTTTGGGAACCATTGTTGCGGTTAGATGAAGCTTGCTTGTTTCCAACTCGAATCAATCCTTGATTTTGTTTTGTGTCTGCTCTTAAGTATTTACTTCAGCTACATTCGTCTTTTGTAGATTGGTGAATGTTACGCACGAAAAGACGCAGACGTTCTACTACTTCTTTCTTCTTTCTTCTTCTTCTTCTTAGACGTTCTTTCAGCATTTATGCCGAGACGAACCCATTCGACACTGATTGTATTCTCTAGATATAAGTTTTTTGTAAAGGTGTCGAATAAAATTTATTTTCTTTCTTTCTTTCTTTCTTACTTTTCTTGACTTAATCCAACTTTGCCTTATCCTCTTTATTTTTTTTTACAAATTCTTGGGTAATCCAACTGTTTTTGTGTTAAGCTAGGCAGATCAGTTGTTTACTGTTAGTTTGTTTGGGTAATATTGGTCTTGTCCCCTACAAAAAATTGGTTGAAATATTGTTATTTAAGATAATTTTCGTGTTTCTGGCTCAACGCATAAGCATTGCCATTCAGCGTGATAATGCCGCCAGCATGCTGGGTACGCTGCCAACTAAATAATAAATAATAATATTCGGGACATTTTTTCACACACGGTCATCTGACCCCAAACTAAGCAACGCTTGTGATATGGCTGCCAGAGACTGATATACATACATATATAGTTTTAAATACATACTTAAATAGATATTAACAACCAGATATAGAACAAACACAAATGTTCATCGCATAAATGTTTGCCCTAGGTGGGAATCGAACCCACGCCCCCAAGCTCAGAAGGCAGGTTCACTACCAACTAGGCCAACGGGCTGATAGTGGGCTTGAGCTTTGGATTCTCTTCAGACCTTCAACGGTCTATAGGCAGTCTAACTGTATTTGTAGTATTAGTACAAATACAGTTATATTGTACGTAAATGGCTTACGTGCATTCTTTCAAACCATACAAACCAAGTAATCAATTTATCTCAATCACGAGCAGGTCCAATAACCTGTGCCGCCCTAATTGAGGGCAATACGATCCGATAAATAAGAAAACTGGTGACCACACACACGTGGCTGCGAAGGAAACACAATTAATTACCTAACGTTAGCCACGACACGCCGCGGTCGACGACAATTAACTGGGTTATTTGCCATTGGATATTTGAGAGCACGCGTGATTGCTATTATTGGCTTTACTCGAACGTGAATTCTGTTACGACTAGAAAGAACAGACATAAAACCCGTTGCAGACCATGTGAAGTAGCTTGCAAGTGCACGTAGCAAGTACAAGTAGATATTCAAACGGAATTAGCCACGCGGGTGGTGACGCGCACAGCTCGCGTGCGAGTACGTACTCGTCGTAGTGGGTGTCGCGCGAGCAGTGCAAGGAAACGAAGCTTCACTTGTGTAAGAACCAGCGCGAAGTACTACTAAGCACTTTCACTGCCACTTGCAGTAAGAAAAACGTCGCAGACGATGCGTAGTTGCTACTTGTACTTGCTACTTGTACTGAGCATGGTCTACAACGGCTTATAGAAGAGGGTTAAGACTTAGATCAGACAAACAAGGTAGATATGCCTCAGAACAATTATTATCGTCATCATCATCATCATCATCACTTCAGCCATAAGACGTCCACTGTTGGACATAAGCTTCCCCCATCAATCTTCAAAAGGGCCGGTTGGAAGCGGCCTGCATCCAGCGTCATTCAATACAATTAATGAATTCAAATTCAGTGCAATTATTATCGTTCGTGTTCTATTAAATCTCTGTGATTCAGAAACTTTTTTCACTATTCCACTAAACCACTTAACACAAAAACTGTAAGTACGGCATACTTACTAATTTTTTACTCACACTAAGAAATTTGTAACAACAATAAGTACCACAAAATAATTATAATTATTTTATTTGTTATACTTCTCAGGTCTAGCCCGGACATTTGGTAGGCATTGGTGGGGCCGAAGCCAACACCAAGAGGCCCGTTAAATATAAAAATACAATTATAAAATGTGTATAAAATGAAATATAAAACTATTGTAAAGTATAGGATATTAAAAGTCTGGGCTATTGAGGTGAACAACTTGTGGATGGGTTAACAGATCTAATATGGTATGAGGTACGGCACCTGCCAATAATGCCTCATTTCAAAATGCTAAGGCAGGTGATGACTTGCCACCCACTAAATGGGCCCCCCATAGAGGCTGCCGCATCTTGGCACCGGAGGGGCAACATTGGCGTGGGTGGCTTAGGATGTCGAGAGGTGTGCTGCACTTTCACTAAGAGCTACTCACGGCGTTATGCCCTTTAACACTTCCACCCTGGAGCTTAGGTTCTTAGCTCTTGCGGTTTCCAACCCCAGACGGCCGGTTAAGGCAAGCCAGGGGTCAGGGTCTCTGGGGTTTTAGACCCATGTAATCGGGGTATGCGGTGTCGCCACTCACCGACGGCTCGCCATAAAGCCGCCCCTGCGTTAAGTACCACAAAATAATTATAATTATTTTATTATTATTATCATAATATTAAATCATACAAATTTTAATGAAATTACTGAATTACGTTGGTTATAAAAATAACTAGTTTTAATTATAACTGCCTACACTATTTTAGTAATCACTTACCTATACTTAGTAAACACATTTTTAATTAAATTAAGTAATTACATATTTTTTGTGCCCAACTAAATATAATGTCATCATCATCATCATAATCAGGATTTTAACAGTCCACTGCTGGCCTTTTAGCCTACCCCCGAAAGGGTGATATAACGGAATAATAGGGAAATATAACGTATAACTTCCCTAATCAATAAATAAGTTCGAAAACCAACAAAAAATAAAATAAACAGGTTACTATGGCTACTTTAAGTATAAGACATACTTAATTATTTCTTTTTCTACAATTTCACAATTAGCTTCTAGCATTTTGTAGCTCAGAAGAGCTGGTGTTATTACATGGCAACATTCATTTACAAGGCATACATTGTCATCAACAGAATCCGATATCGACACGGTACCAGAATTTAGGAGCAATGAGGTAAGTTACTGCCAGGATGGTTGGTCTGGTCACAAAAATATATCATCCCTCCATCGCGGTTTTACTATCGAACCGGGCGCCATCGCCAAAAAAGCCATCCGCACATTATAGATGCGTGGAAGTCTCGCACTGTTCGATTTGATCGATTGTTTCTGCCACGCACCTGTAAGTTGTGGAATGGCTTACCACCTTCGGTTTTTCCTCCGAAGTATAATTTGGACTGCTTCAAACGAAGGGTGAATAGAGTCCTCAAAGGTAGGCAACGCACCGTCAATGCCCCGGGTATTGTAGGTGTCCATAGGCAACGGTGACTACTTACCATCAGGTGGCCCGTCGCTTGTTTGTCTACTTTTTTATATTTAAAAAAAAAAAACTAACCTCCACCCAAATCGTTTTTTTAATACTTTTGGTACCAAATTAAACAGTATGGCACAGTTACGTTGTCAAAACTGACATACGCAACAACCCGCGCCCACCATCTGATGGTCATCTAAGCCAACGGTTTTACGAAAAACTCAAAAATTTAAATTACGCTGTTACATACCACATTGCCTTATATTGCCTCTACCAGCGTATTAAATACAATGTGAACCGTCTGAATACCTGAACGGTCTGGCTTGAGACTCAGAATTTGTAACGGTGAATGTGATTACATGTTAAAAACATTGTGATGCTGCAAAATGGTGCAATAGTGCAAACGGTACGTAGGGAAATAATTTTCCTAATTACAGTCCGGTGTTCAGCTTTTTACAATGTTATAGCAACTGTCAGACGCATTCTTTTAGCGGCCGCTCAAACTTTGGACTAGTTTATAAAAATAATATAATTTGTCAGTAACTGGGTACAAAGACATAAACTAAGGTTAGATTAAACATACGAAAACCGATGATACGAATCGATGGTATCCGAAACGTGGATATTCGCCAAAGAACTAGAGTCACCGACATAGCTGTTAAAATTTGCAAGTTGAAGTGGCAATGGGCAGGCCACATCGCTCGAAGAACCGATAACCGATGGGGAAGAAAGGTTCTTGAGTGGAGACCACGAATCGGAAGACGCAGCGTAGGTAGGCCTCCCACTAGATGGACCGACGACATTGTGAGAGTCGCTGGCATCCAGTGGATTCAAAAGGCAGACTGTCGTTCAGTGTGGAGGTTAAAAGGGGAAGCCTATGTTCAGCAGTGGACGTCTTCTGGCTGATGATGATGATGATGAGATCAAACATAATTTACTTATCAAGCTCGACATAATAATGATGGTAATATTGACATATTTACAAAAGTTTACTCACTATTTTTCCCTTTAATTATTTAAGACTCCATCTTCATTTCTTGTATGTTATTTCACTTCCACCATTAAAACGATTCAAATGACATCTCACACGTGGAAATCCATTTAGCCGTTTAGTCTGTAGGGCGTACGAAAGAAACCATCATAAATACATGCATAATTAAATACATACCTCCATAAACTCAAAAACAGAACCCTCCTTGCGCAGTCGGGTAAAAAAGTAGAGCTTTAACATTTTGTATGATACATATCTCTACATAGTATAAATTAAAGTCGCATTCCGTGTCTGTCTGTCTGTGTGTCTGTATGGCCGCTAACTCCTCCTAAATTACGCAACGGATCTTGATGCGTTTTTATTTATTTTTTATAGTAGGTTGGCTTGCGCTTGGCCGCCATCTCGCCTGATGTGAAGCGACGATGCGGTCTACGATGGAGCACGCTTGCCTAGAAGAAACCGATTCACTCTCGACTTGAAGACACCCAGATTGTAACTAACGGGGAAAACCCATTCAGGCAGCGAATTCCACAGACTAGCAGTTCGCAGTCTGCAGTTGCAGTAGCAGTTTTCACCATCAGTTAGAATCATTTTCACGGAAGGTTTATATATATAACTAGCGACCCACCCCGGCTTCGCATGTAAATTACACCCGTGCGAAACCGGGCGGGCGGGTGGCTAGTTATTTTATAATTTACATTATTAAAACGGTCAGTAAAGTACCTATTTAACTTTTCGAAAATTGAGATAAATGCAAAATGGTGCTGATTTTACTTTACTGTTACAATGTAGTAATTCAAGGGCATCCCGTTTCTAAGGGAAAATTGAATCTCCTTTTAGTATAAGGCTGTCCTGAGATCGTTTGTCGAGCCGCTAGAGGGTCTTTTGAGCGTACACACGGACAATTAAGTTGATAGGAAAGCAGTTTGCCCCAACGCGTAGGTACCTACGGTATGTACCTACGGGACCCGGGTATGTCCTAAAACTGCGACCAGAACCACCGGAGGATAGGCGGTAGCAGTATCAGTACACGGTGAACGTATTGCGATCCTCAAACTGCCTGCCAAGCGTGGGGATTATGGCAACACCCCTCTCTGAGGGTGATTTTGTTCAGCAGTGCGCGTTTAATGGCAGATGTGTGATGTGATTTAGCTGTTAAATTATGCATGGTATAATATAATTATATAATCAGCCAGGTATAGCGCTCCGAGAAAAAAAATGACGTTGGTGTCCCGCAATGATGTCATCAATGTCATGGATACACGTACACGTGCATAAGCAAGAGCAGAATAAGTAATTTACAACAAGTTAGAGAGAGATGACGATACACGAAACAATAGCGGACTCTCTATGTTAACAGGAGCGTGAAATTATAACTCCCCAATTTCCGTATATTATCTGTGGGAATCAAATAAATCAATGTGGTTTTGATAAATATTGTGTTTAATATATTCAATTCGTGCTTAACTTGAATTGTTTTGATTGAGCGGGCAAACCAAATGACAATAGAAATGCTTTTTGTATTTTATTTAATAGATTATTAACAAATTTGTTTCCCAATATCTGTGTTTGTTACAATAAAGTGGCAACTGGACAGGGACGTCATTGCGGGACAACTCCCAGAGCGCTATACCTTGTTTTCTTGGATCATCATGATATTAGGTACTGATATGTAGTTCCCGAGCACGGTTGCTTGCCACCTGCTGTCCCCGTGGGTCCGGCAGCTAACCGAGTCCAATGAACAAGCCATTGTGCGCTCTCACATCTATTACCTGCAGTAATCAGTTAGACACAATAGCCCTTTGACGTTCAATGGCGAACAGATTCACAAGATAAATTATCTCCGTAAAATCCGGCCCATAGAGATTGACTCGAGAATATCGCTATGAAATTCTGTACCGTATCGTTTTTTTATTAGGATTATAACTGAACATTTTATAACATATACGGGCCCAATTAGTTCTTTTTTCTATCAAGCGAAAAAAAAAACATGAAATGTCCTTTAATTGAGATACGAAATGTTGAATGATTTTTTGATGTAACTATTTCACGTTATTGATATCATAATAAAGTACATACTGTATCTTTATATAATTAGTCCCGCGTCAGTTACAATCTGGGTGTCTTCAAGTCGAGAGTGAATCGGTTTCTTCTAGGCAAGCGTGCTCCATCGTAGACTGCATCGTCGCATAACATAAAGCGAGTTGGCGGCCAAGCGCAAGCCTATCTATAAAAAAACATAAACGAAAGTTATTCTTAGCCAATGAAAAAAGGAGGAGGTTCTCTAGGTCAAGCGTATACTGAAATAAAGTGAAAAAAGTGAACTAAGCCGAAAGGGGTCCATAGTACTAATCATTATGTACAACTTTTACTACTTTGGCAGCAACTCTGATATCGGAAAAAAATTCAGTTGTTCCTTAATTTTTTTTTAACAAATTATGGCAGCTATGTTCATGACTTTGGAGGCTGATTGCTAGGAAAGCGACCGAAGCTTAGTGGCTATAGAAATCAGTGTTTACCCGGATCATTGCACAGGTTAAAATCGATTTTTTTTTAAAACCATCCTGTCATTTAAATAGTTAAACAACACAATATTTTTATTATTATTTTTATTTAAGCCATAGGTGGAAAACAAGCTAACGGGCCGCCTGATGGTAAGCGATCACCGTTACGTATATATACCTGTAACACCAGGGCTTTCACAGATGCATTGCTGACCGATAAGTACTCTATTAACTGCCCTTTTGAAGAACCAAATATTTCAATTATAATTATTAAGGTTTAGTCATAGTCATAGTCGTTATATTCATAAAACCAATTTACATTTAATTTAGGTCCACAATCGAATAATTCGAACAACAGTGTTCGAATAGCCAGTTTCGTCTATCTCTCCCTTAAATCTGGACAATGATCGGGCTCGAACCATTTCAAAAATGGCTCCCACTATGAGATCTGATTCTGAAATGGATTGGAATGGAATGGCGTTATCGGCGAGAAAAATCTGTGATATCGAGTGCTTTCCATCTGGAGCCTTCATATACCTAGGACCTAGGTACTTGGGGTTTCATAACTTAGTAACAGCCTTTAGTGACTTTAATGATTTCTCACTCGATCATATTCGATGTTTATGAGAACAACTCAGTCCCTATTTTCCTTAAAAAATCGATCGGCAAAAACTTGAAAAGTAAAAAATTGGCGGCCAAGGGCAAGCCTATCTACTATTTAAAAAAAAATATGTTGGTATGAAATAATATGATGAAATATTATTTGCATTAAATGTGTTTTCAGTTCGCGGCATGTGCTTGATTATGTGAAGCTATTACCATACGTGGCAGTGGGCAGGGAGCACGCAGAACAGATGGCCGATGGGGCCGACAAGTTGAAAATTATATGCTAGGTTAAGCCCTTGATAGCCTAGCCTAGCCAGCCTAGGTAAAAAAAACTAGTTGATCGGAGCAGGTTTTAGAAATTGAATCCCATTTGTAATTTTTTTATTATTATAATATATACCTAGACCTACATATACTCGTAAGCTATATCTCTAGTATAGTATATTTCTCTATGGCTATATATAATTTTAAGCATACGGTACGCAATCTACTCTTTAGAAAGTAACAAACGCTTCCCTTGGAGACTGATTGCACGATACGTACTTGCTCATACCGAGGAAGCGGAAAGAAGTTACAAAAGGGCTTGAAAATTAAACCTATATAAATAAAAACGGTACTACACAAATTTGACAAAAGTGCAAAATTAAATGCTGTTAAAGAACAAAAACGTTCAATGAGTACATAGGACAGTATTGAAAACTAGCGGTTTATGAGTATTAACTTGTTAGTATTCATTGGCGGGGGCACTGCCGTGCCCCAAATATTAATTTATTTTTCGGCTGCTACAGTTGCATTGTAAAGAAACCCTTTCTTTCCTTTCACGACTCTCTATATTGTGCTATGGTGAAACAGTCCACTATGTGAATCAATTCCGTCCCGCTATCTTTGCCTGGACCTGCCAAGTCGTCGTATTGCGAGATCCATGCAGTCATGTTCCTTGCCCACAGCTCGTCCGGTATTCGACAAAATTATTTTTAAAAAAACTAGTAAGTTTACTACTAGTAAATTCGAGGATAAAAATATTGCCTGTCGTCGATCTAGAATAAATAAATCAATCTATAAGCAAAATAAAACCTCTCAAACCAAAAGGCTGAAGAATATTTTTATCAGTAATGATAATAACTGTATTTAAGTACTAAAATATTGTTGAGTGTTATAGATAATGCAAAAAAATTACGATCGCCAGGATTTTATCTTGCACCATCCACTAAGCTACGGCTGTCATTTCCGCCGTATCGTTTTTGCCGTTTTGAATTGTCTATTTCATTTTTAAATAGTAAATCATTAAATTTAGAACAGCAGTTCAAAAACAAAAAAAAATACTATTAAAGATATTGTTGTACCGGATTTTAGCGGTTCCTCAGTCCTTTTCACCGTCTGGAACTTGAATAGCTACTAAGATGTATGGGCGTTATTTGTATCGACGTGTGTAGCTTCCAAGCTTTAAGCGAAGCTGTTGACCTCCAATAGGGAGGAGGTGAGTCTCATTAATTTAGATGGAAAGCATCAATCACTTAGAATTACGCTGCGAGGTAGCTAATTTCTTAGAAAGGGCGTTTACGTGTGAGCTGTGAAGTTACGGTTAAATACACAAGTCAGTTTACTTATTAATGAAGTAAGACTTTGCCACATCATCAGCCAGAAGACATCCACTGCTGAACATAGGCCTCCCCCTTTAACCTCCACACTGAACGACAGCCTGCCTTTTGCATCCACTGGATGCCTGCTACTCTCACAATGTCGTCGGTCTATCTAGTGGGAGGCCTCCCTACGCTGCGTCTTCCGGTTCGTGGTGTCCACTCCAGAACCTTTCCAGAAGACTTTGCCTATTTGCTTTACAGATTAGTAACTGGTTTTATGTTTGTACTTACCTAGTCAAAGTCAAAGTCAAAGTCATTTATTCATAATTATAAATTTACACGTCAATGGTATAAAAAAATTCTATACATTTACATTATGTATTATTATTAATTATATTACTTATTTTATTTATTATAATATTATTTTATTTGGCTATGAACTCATTGAAGTCATAGGAAGTCAGCCTAAGTGTCTTTTTTATTTTATTCAAATCAATTGGGCATCATTGATTAATTAACATCAGGCGAGTTGGCGCCAAACGCAACCGATTATTAAAAAAAACATTAATTCATTTACTAGTCGCGATGACAAATCAAATCTACAATACAGAGACTTATCAGATGGAGTGATGTTTTTGTAAGGAAAACTAATTTCGTTTTTTTGTCGCTATTAACTACGATATTATTACTAGCTATATTTTATTTACAGACTTCAAAAAATAACTTACTTAATCCGACTGTAATTTTGTATGTATATGTTACGCGATATCTTCGCCTATATTAAACCATTTTTTTTTTATAATACGTCCTATTTTATTTAATTTACAATAATAAATGTTCTACCTGTAATGGAGGAAAATCAGGAGATGAAAATTTGCTACACTACCGTATTATTTAGGTTAAAACCTGTAATTATAGTTGTAAGTTGGAAATAAAAATAAATAAATTCCGTACATAGAAACATTTGTGAGTCGTTTTATCTGTTGGGTGTAATGTTGGCCATGGATGATGTCACCGGTGGCTCCAACGGAAGACCAGCGCTGGTTGTTCGCAACCAGCATTATGCTGAGTTGGAACCGGTTTTTGGAGGAAAACAATTTGTAATGTGTGTATTTATTTCTATTAATTCTTTAAAATGTTTTATTTTCTTCCATAAATAAAAAAATTGTCTATTGTCTATTGACTATAAAATAAATATGAAAAAAAAAAACACCTACACTGTGTACATCAAGCAATTATCAAATTTTTAACACAAACAAAAGAATACGGGCTGAATTGAAACGGGTGAAATGTCACAAAAACTAACGAAGAAGATGGCATCGATCTATATGAGATGGCTTTATCTTCTTTATAGCTCTTAAATTGCCTACGGCGTAGCAGCATCGTAGCATCATTTGCAGCACTTAGTTTGGTTTCAAGTATTATTTGTATCGCCCAATTATCTAGGTATCGTTGGTAATTGTATCAACTGATTATGTCGAGAGGTTGGGTTACTTTAACCACAGACCACAACGTCGAGACTTGTGATTAAGCTCAACACTAATTAACATGGATAATTACATCGCAGAGTGTCAGATCTAATTGACCTGTTCAGGTCACGCAAAGGACTTGATTAAACCGTGAACTCTGAGAAATATATATTAATACTAGCGATGCTTTGCGGTGTCACCTGATACCCTATAGTATCTCTTTATTTTCTGAGATTAAGTATTTTCATACCAAATTTCATGGGCAGGCCACATCGCTCGAAGAAGCGATAGCCGATGGGGAAGAAAGGTTCTTGAGTGGAGACCACGAACCGGACGACGCAGCGTAGGTAAGCCTCCCACTATATGGACCGACGACATTGTGAGAGTCGCTGGTATCCAGTGGATGCAAAAGGCAAGCTGTCGTTCATTGTGGAGGTTAAAGGGGGAGGCCTATGTTCAGCAGTGGACGTCTTCTGGCTGATGATGATGATTATAGTTCATTTCAATGAATACAATCTAGTTATATACATATCGCGGCCAAGCGCAAACCTATCTACTTGGTTTTATATAAAAATAAAAATAAACTATTTCCAAACTATGTAGTTTATTAATATGCGAAAACGTGAACAAAGTATTCCAAAGCGTTTATTAGAGATGAGCTTCATCCAACAGTGGTATGGGACGGGACCTCCTTCCGACACTTGTTAATCTTGCGCCGTATCCTTTCAGTGTAAGCCGCGACGATATTAGATAACAAGGGCAAAGTGGAGGACTTCTCATCGTCTCTAACACCGACTTCAGCACAAAGCTCCAATCTAAACAAGGCGTTATATAATTTAATTCTATGTTACATGTTGTCAATAAACGGTACATTCTGTCTTATTATAATTACATTAAATTCATTGCTTATAATATGTAATTGTAAAATTGTATAATAAAATTGTATAAATAATAATTCAAATAGATTTAATAATAATTTCAATTGGATTAATTAAATTAATAGATATAAAATACCTTCTGAGAAAGACTAAGAAAGAGGGTAGATCGTTATGTCTGCACCTAACTTTTTAACTGTTCGACCAACCACCCGCATTCTTCAGTCTTCCCGGGAGCTCATCGGGAGCTCATTCCACGACCTTACCACGGTAATTATCCCGTTAATAATCATATAACTTTAAAATACCTTCGTCTCGCACGCATATGAGTGCCGTGATATTACGTCGATTTGTAAGGCGAAAAACAAAACAAATAAAATAAACTGGCCAAGTGCGAGTCGGGCTCGCGCACTGACGGTTCCGTACCACCATAAAATTCAATAACAAAATTACCAGTTATAACTTGGTAATGAACAGAAATTTGTCACCTACTAACCGGTGCTAAAGAAGCGTCAATATAGTACAAGCTTTTGTTCATTACCATGTTATAACGAGTAATTTCGTTATTGAATTTTGTTGTGGCACGGAACCCTCAGTGCGCGAGCCCGACTCGCACTTGGCTGGTTTATATTTTTATATCTTTGGTTATAATATTTACCTTGGTAAGGTTGTGGAATGAGCTCCCGATATTTCGGTGCAGTTACATGCACCATCACGGTTCACGGGAAGACTGAAGAATGCGGGTGGTTGGTCGAACAGTTAAAAAGTTAGGTGCAGACATAACGATCTACCCTCTTTCTTAGTCTTTTGCTACGGTTATCACTGGAACTGGAACTCGATCCTAAGTCCCGACAAAACACACTCACTGTATCACTGCGTAAAGTATTTTGAATGCGGACTTTTATTTTTAAAACAACCTAATACTGGATTCCACGCACTGGCGAGTTGAAAACCATCACCTCGATTGAAATTCTGGCATTTCGAGATCTCAATAGTTTCCTTTACTAGCCTTGGTATGTAATGGCGTTCGGTGGACAGGATTCTAGGGTTATGGAATTCAACCAACCACCCGCATTCTTCAGTCTTCCCGTGAACATGGTGCATGTAACTGCGCCGAAATATCGGGAGCTCATTCCACAACTTTACCACGGTAAATATCTCGTTCATCATCATCATCATCAGCCAGAAGACGTCCACTGCTGAACATAGGCCTCCCCCTTTAACCTCCACACTGAACGACAGCCTGCCTTTTGCATCCACTGGATGCCACGACTCTCACTACGTCGTCGGTCCATCTAGTGGGAGGCCTCCCTACGCTGCGTCTTCCTAATTTAATATCCCGTTAATAATAGCCCGTTGGTCCAGTTGGTAGTGAACCTGCCTTCTGAGCTTGGGGGCGTGGGTTCGATTCCCACCTAGGACAAACATTTTTGTGATGAACATTTGTGTTTGTGCTATATCTGGGTGTTAATATCTATTTAAGTATGTATTTAAACCTATATATGTATGTATATCAGTCTCTGGCAGCCATATCACAAGCTTTGCTTAGTTTGGGGTCAGATGACCGTGTGTGCAAAAATGTCCCAGATATTTATTTATTTATTTTATATAACTTTAATATTTACCTTGTTTTATGAACGGCAGGCAACCCAGCCTCTGACTTCATCACCGATGCAGTGTAGAGATATCCATTCCACTCCAGGTATTCCTTCACCAGCTCGTTCACCAGCAGGGTCTCGTCGGCCGGGGGAGGTGGCTGGTTCACAGAGTTCTGCCTGTTGCGGAGAAGCTCTGTTACTTGGGCTCGCATCTAAACAATACAAGAGTTTATAGGTTACTAGCTGCACCCCGCGGTTTCACTCGCGTAGTGATGAAAAATGGTGATGATGGTGATGATAAAAGTGTTCAATGTCAGTCTCCTGGTTCTAAGCTACCTGTGTAAACTTATTATTACACTAGCGGTCCGCCCCAGCTTCGCACGCGTATAGATTATAGCCTATGTCACCCGGGTATAGTTTAGCTTCCCGTCAGTGAAATAATTTTTCAAATCGGTTCAGTAGTTTCGGAGCCTACTCAATGCAAAAAAACAAACAAACAATCAAATCTTTCCTCTTTATAATATTAGTATAGATTATATTACATTTTTATTACATTTGTTCTCATGGAAGTGATGTGACATCTTATATTAGAATAAATGTCTATAAACCTAAACCTAGAATATGGGTAGAATAAATTATTAATAAAGCTTCGACCAAAATAAAATGAATGGACGGGCCATAACTATTGAACTTGCTCAGTAAAAACGAGTTAAAACCGTCGGACATATACTTCAACACCTAATTATAACCATGTACAGTACATTTGTTACAAAAAATAGGTAGCGGTTTTTTATTGTATACTAGCGACCCGCCCGCCCGGCTTCGCACGGATATAATTTACGTGCGAAGCCAGGGCGGATCGCTAGTTATATATATATACCTTCCTTAAAAATGTATCTAACTGATGGTGATAACCGCATCAAAATCCGTTGCGTGGTTTAGGAGGAGTTAGCGGCCATACAGACACACAGACAGACAGACGCGGAAAGCGACTTCAATTTATACTATGTAGAGATTTACACTTCGGGAAAGCACAATTTTGTCAGATGTTTCGTTATCATGTAACAATAGTCTTGTGTCGCACTACCTACAGCTAGGGATTCACTGAAACTAAGTGAGCACCGGCGCTCATTTTATAATCTTCAAAAATGCGCTCTTCCTGGGCCCGTCCATTCATTTTATTTTGGTCGAAGATGAAAACATTAAATTTATACCCTAGTATGTCTAGTATACTCCTTTGCTCCTATACTATGTACACTGAGCTGGTAAGACACCATTAAGGTGGTTCGATTCACCTATGGCGGGAAATTTAAATTTTAAACAGTTTTTTGGTCCTAGTAGCCAGGCCAGGTAATTATTTTTAAATAACACAGTGTTTGCGCAAAATGTTGGCTGTTCTTTACATTATAATGTACAATTATTTAACGGTAACGCACCATATTACTTACATTTGTGAATAAACCGTTTGAAACAGCAAAAATTTGTTTATTCACAAATGTAAGTAATAATGGGCATTAGAGATAAATAGCTTTACATGATTTTGTAAAGAATAATAATCAATCTGCGCAAACATCATGGTTGCTTACAATAATTACCCGGCCTAGCTACAAGGACAAGAAAACTGTTTGAAATTTGAATTTCCCGCCATTTGTGCAACGAACCACCTTAAGAAAACTCCATTGTCCAGAAGTAATAATGGAAGTAGAATATGGGTAGAATGAAGGTTAGAATTTATAAATTTCCCTAAGAAACAAGGTATGTACCATCGATGACCGGGGTGGAGCGGCATAGTGGGTATAGAATACGTTAAAATAAACATTACCGTACCTCAGCAGTTAATTTATTCAGGTAGCCATTTCTTTTGAGAATATCTTTAATTGCAAATAACAAATCTTTTTCTGATATTGCTTGATCGCTCATTTTTATTCTTTGACATTGGTTTGACAGTTTACCAATCTGTCAAACAGAAAAAAATTACAAATTGAGGTTTGTCAACTTCAATAATCAAAGCTTGCAAACAACTAGGTAAGGTCCAAGTTATTTGGTTTAATGATTTGATTAATTATTATATATATGATATTTATGAAATATGAATTTATGAATTATATATGATTAATTATGATAAAAAGGGTCTTTTTGCTGTAGGGGCTCCTACGTAGTTTCCTAACGTATATTGTCACTCCATCGAATCGCAGAGCATTCTACGCTATATGGAGTTTTTCCTTGTTTCATGAGAACTACAATCTAGGCATCTGTGAATAGATTACTTCTAGATCGACTTATTCCATCCTCGACCGCACCGTCACTTACCATCAGATGAGTTATAGCTAAACGTAGATCTATAAACAATAAAAATAATAACATTATATAAGCAATAAATTTTATAGATAATTTTAAAAATAACGACCGAAAAGATACGACCCTGCGTCATCTAACGCCCTATTCACGCACATATTTCTAGATTTTTACACATACTAACTAGGCAAAACATGATGCAAAGTGACTGATATTGTTTAAACACATATTGTGCATGCGTTTTTAAATGTACGTATGATATTCTACCTGGGTTTTATGCAAATAAATTATATATATCTTCACTAAGCTACGGGCGTGGTTGAGTGTGGAACAACACAAGAAATATTAACAAAATTAACTAATTAGTGTTTATTTAAAGTAATTTTCAATGAAGAAGCAGTTTCAACTGAGCGTTCCTTCCGTAACTGGTCCAATAACAATCATCCTCAATGATCTCAGCCTCAAAATGTAACTCCAATAAGCGAACTCGGGGGAGGCTTCAACCGATTCCATTCCAGTAATAGAAGGTTCAAATATATCAACATAATACCAGTATCATAGCTCTCTAGCTGGTTTAACATTTGAAAGAAGGAAATAACTAAAGAAATAAAGAAAGAAAGTAAGACAGAGAGAAAGAAAGAAAGAAAGAAAGACAGAAAGAAAGAAAGTAAGACAGAGAGAAAGAAAGAAAGAAAGAAAGAAAGAAAGAAAGAAAGAAAGAAAGAAAGAAAGAAAAGAAAAGAAAGAAAGAAAGAAAGAAAGAAAGAAAGAAAGAAAGAAAGAAAGAAAGAAAGAAAGAAAGAAAGAAAGAAAGAAAGAAAGAAAGAAAGAAAGAAAGAAAGAAAGAAAGAAAGAAAGAAAGAAAGAAAGAAAGAAAGAAAGAAAGAAAGAAAGAAAGAAAGAAAGAAAGAAAGAAAGAAAGAAAGAAAGAAAGAAAGAAAGAAAGAAAGAAAGAAAGAAAGAAAGAAAGAAAGAAAGAAAGAAAGAAAGAAAGAAAGAAAGAAAGAAAGAAAGAAAGAAAGAAAGAAAGAAAGAAAGAAAGAAAGAAAGAAAGAAAGAAAGAAAGAAAGAAAGAAAGAAAGAAAGAAAGAAAGAAAGAAAGAAATATAATTTATTCTGCAACACAAAATAGAAGAAAGTACCCAGAAATATGAATTTCAAGGTTGACTTCTAATCGTGCGTAAGCTAATTGCAGTATAACCCTCAGAGCAAATAACCATTTTCATCATCATCATCATCATCAGCCAGAAGACGTCCACTGCTGAACATAGGCCTCCCCCTTTGACCTCCACACTGAACGACAGCCTGCCTTTTGCATCCACTGGATGCCCGCGACTCTCACAATTTAACCATTTTAATTCCAGGTAAATATTGAACAAGTAAAAATTATAAACAAAAAAACCGACAGTTCAAACGGCTGAACAGATTTTCCTTAATCATAGCTAAGAACACTCGAGAGTGTTCTCAAGTCACCTTTCAAACATTTTTTTTTAAATCTATTCAGCTTCTTTGTGAGTTACGATAAACAAAAAAAAAGCTTTATTTTCTGTGGCTACGATGCCGCAAACAGACACACAGATACACGTATACACCTCTCGTCTACGTTATACACTATACGTCAAACTTATAGCACCTCTCTTTTTGCGTCGGTGGTTGAAAACGAAGTTATTCTATGTAGGTGCACATGAACCCTTTCACTATTCAAAATTCTTCCCATTATAAAAATTGCCTTCAATATTTTAAAATATAAAAACCGTTTATAAAAAAAACGATTGGAAATTCTTTTTAGGTACCACATTGCAAACGTTTTAAAGTATTTTTTATGTTGATATGCTTCATTCCGGTTACGAATAAATTATAATTATCAATATTATATTTTATAGGGTAAAGAAGAGGAGTATTTTTTTCGATCGCCTCTTCTTATAAAATAACTAGTAGGCCGCCCCTGCTTCGCTCGGGCGAAGCCGGGATATTTAGCCTATGTCAACCGGGGATAGTGCAGCATCCCAACAGTGAAAGAATTTTTCAAATCGGTTCAGTAGTTTCGGAGCCTATTCAATGCAAACAAACAAACAATCAAATCTTTCCTCTTTATAATATTAGTATTAGTATAGATAATTAAGTTTTATATAATATCAATACGAAAATGGCTTGATAAAAGGATACCATTTGCAATAGCCTATTCTTTTTGTAAAGTTTCATACTTGTTACGGGAGGGAATAAGAAAAATTTATGTTTCTCTCCCGTAGTTGGACGGCGGTCCGCCAGCCAAGTCCTTTTCGTCTGTTAGCTACTTGAGAATCCGTTAAAAGTGTTTAATTTCAATATGAAACTTTCTTGTAAAGGTCCATTTCCAATTAAATCGTGCAATCTGTTAGGAGTTTAGATTTTGCAGCACAAACACCCACTGTTAGTTCGTTCAGTGTAAGTCAGAGTACTGTCTACATCAAGACTTGAGCCTAAATTGAGAGACAATTTTATATCGGAGGAGGTACGGAACCCTCTTGCGTGTCACCGCAGCGATTCTCTCCAAATTGCCGGCGAAACAGCCAATATTTCAAAATCAAATTGCTCCCTACGGCCTCGATTTAAAGTAATAAATTGACTTGTATGTTATAGGCCTGTAATCCTTATAGCGCGTTTTGTCGTTCTAAATAATATTCACAACCAATCATCATCATCATTTCAGTCTTAAGACGTCCACTGCTGTACATAGGCCTCCCCCATTATCTCCAAAAGGGCCGGTTGGAAGCGGCCTGCATCCAGCGTTTCCCTGCGGTCTCTTTTAGGTCGTCTGTCCATCTTGTGGGTGGACGTCCTACGCTGCGCTTACCGGTCCGTGGTCTCCATTCGAGAACCTTTCGGCCCCATCGGCCATCTGTTCTGCGTGCTATGTGCTCTGCTCACTGACACTTCAACTTGGTAATCCGGTGGGCTATTACGGGAACCTTCGTTCACAAGTAATAAGGGATATAATTATATCCGCTTCGCACTTTGTTGTCATAACCAATCGTGACCATTTTTATACCAAAGGTGGCAAACAAGCTGACGAGCCGCTTGATGGTAAGCGATTACCGTCGCCTATACGGGGTGTAAGGGGAACACTCTCGAAGCCAAAAGAAGGCAATTGTACTCATCATTATGAATAACTTTTACTATGGGACCAACACTGAAATCGCGAAAAAAATATCAGCTGTTCTATAGAAAACGGTCATTGACACTCGACAAAATGTATGGAACAGCTGATTTTTTTTTTCGCGATTTCAGAGTTGGTCACATACTAAAAATGGTTCATAATGATGAGTACAATTACCTTCTTTTGGCTTCGAGAGTGTTCCTCTTACACCCTGTAGATACCTGCAATAACAGGAGCATCACAGATACGTTGCCGACCCTTAAAGACTCTATTAACAGCCCTTTTGAAGAACTCCGTATTATGCCTAGTCACTCGGAAATGCCGCAGGAGCTCATTCCACAAATTGCTGGTGTAAGGCAAAAAAGATCGCGTGAACCGCACAGTGTGCGATTTCCACCGATCTATGGAAGATCATGATATGTGGATGAATTTTTAAGCGGTGGTATAAATGTAATACTTAACTTGAACATACTGCATCTGTAGGTATGTGAATTTCATTATGTGCTATTCATTATTGAGTTATTTTCAACCCTTGAGATATAAACTATTCAGTAAATAAAGAATCATTACGACCATTTTATTTATATTACACGGGAACTCACGTAAGATTGAGCCGGTCACTCCGACTATAGTTTCAACTGCATTAGGTAGTATTTTTAAAGGTGAATGCACGAGCGCGGCTGCGTCTCGTTTGGCACTACTCTAAGTAATTCTCTCGTGAGTAATTCCATTGTAAAATAAATAAAATGTGTGAAAACCACGTCAGTTTCATTATGACCAGTTCACAATTGGCAAATTGAGAACCTCTCTTGAAGTCAGTTAAAATAGCGTCCCTACCAAAAAAGTAGAACAGTTGACGTTGAAAAGTATATGCCAGTGAAGTGAAACGTGGCCAAATTCAATAAAATCTTTTCGTGGAATTCCGCCTAGTTCAGGAAATGCAACCCCGTTCGGCGAAAATAAAAAATATTCGCCACAAATCTTGGCAAGGCTTTTCCAATGAGTTCCCACAACGAAATTATATTAAATAGACACATCTTGCAACCGGTAAAAGTTTAACAGGAAGTGGTAAAACAAACACCTGGAGCTAAAATTACTAGCGCAATTGAGTCTCAAAAGTTTCACACTAAGTAGGTTTAAAGATCTTTATTAATATCACAAGAAACATAACGTCTCACTTAAGCGATCGCTTTATTAATATTTTCTGTTAAAATTAGTGGCCATTGGGCGTTTTAAGATGTTGGAGAACAACATAATTATATAATAAAATAAGTCTGTAAGAAAGTAAGTAAGTAAAAGCTTATTTTTAAATATTTGTGTGGACTTTGCATCCTCAACTCTTTGGAAGTTTATTGTAAAATAATTAATTCCACACCGTCCTGTTTTTCGGCATCTTTCTTCCTTCGACCTGCAAGGTATGGAATGTCCTTTCCCCGAAGATTTTTCCACCAAGGTTCAAGATGGAGATGGATTCAAGCCCCTGGGAGGTCTCCGGGCTGGCAAGTCATCAACAACACCGCTAGTCTTGCAAATCTCCATAAGCGGTGTTTTCTCCTTAGCATCAGGCGCACTCTTGTTTTTTGGTGCTCTTCTTATAATACATACATATTTGATCGCTGCTTTTTATGTATGTACGTGTTGAATTTATTTTATTATGGAAACTGCCGTGGTTTTCACACACCACACAAAAAAACCCGCCAAAAACAGACCAGAGAATAAGACCGTCTAATCCAGTTGAAACTATAGTCGGAGTAACTGGCTTAATCTTACGCGACTTATTCCCGTGTATTTTTTTTAAGTTTTTGGTAGCAGGCATTGCTCTAGCTAAAACGGTTTCTGTGTAACGCGTCCAGGATTATATAAGCCGAATACACAGAGCAGCTTGAATAATGGACGTGTCTGGTGCATAGAAATATAATCCTAGATAGTCCGGTTTGATTATGATGAATAACACTATTCTGTGTACAGTGTTTTAAGTTTTACGAGCTGCATTTATAATATACAGGTTGAGTGAGGTTTTAACAGAGTGGTGGCCGTGGAAAGGTAAGCGGAGCGTTGGTCGTCCAGCTGCAAGATGGGTCGACGATATTATTACTATCCCGGGTTGAACCTGGACTCGATTAGCACAGGACCAAGGCAGATGGCATAGCAAGAGAGAGCCCTATACCCAGCAGAGGTAATGGGATGGGATAAGGAGGGCTGTGGATGATGATGATGATGATGATGATATAAATATAAAACTAACTCCGCTCTGCGGTTTTATCTGAGTCGACGTTCCGTGATAGAAACAGTCTGGATGTCTTCAAATCACGAGTGAATAGGTTTCTTCTAGGCAAGCGTGCTCCATCGTTGATGGTCAAACGCAAGCCTATTGTATATAAAAAAAGGGATGTCAAAAATTTTAATCAAAAATGTATTTATTAAGGACAACCACAGTTCACGCCGTATTAGTGAATACAAGCCAACAAGAAGTACAATGTTAGTACTATGGTACTATGCAGGGGTACGTAGGTGGTAGATGTGTTCCTACGGCGAAAATCAACTGTGTCAAAAATACGTCATAATCCATTAAGATGGATAAGATGGACGGTGGACCAAAGCAGTCACAGAATGGTGGCCGCGAAACGGAAAGCGACCACCGGACAGACCACCAGCCCGCTGGTCGGACGACATCGTTAGGACAGCAGAAAAGCAGTGGACAAGACTAGCACAGGACCGGAAAAGTTGGCGCGCTGAAGAGGAGACCTATACCCAGCAGTGGGTGGAAAATAGTTCTTTTTCTTAGTCGTTTCGCTCTTGGCAGAGCGGTCGTGGTCGTCATGAAGTAGTATTGGACGGGGCAGATAGGATGCGCTTCACGATGTCTCGCCATCTCTCTCTGCTGGAGGTCATCCTGCTGCACTCGTTTAAGGGACCACACACTGCAGACTTGATCTGGTCGGTCCATCGCATGGGTGACCTCCCACGCGGTCTAGTGCCTTCCACCTTTCCCTGGACAACGAGGAAAATAGTTAAGTAAATATTTATTGCAAAAAAACAAAAACAATGGGCATACTATAAGAATATACATAAGAAACATAAGGAGAAACAGTGTTTGGCAAATAGTGGTACGCTCAGCGCTGTACTGCGAGGTCCCGAAGGGTCACGCAGGGCTGGTTTTTCTACATACCCCCTTTGCTCAGAAAAAGATGGTGAGCATTAGGCGACGGCGGATATTAAAATATCAACTATACTAAACGCATTACCATCTGAGTCGTCAGGTTATAAATCATTGCCATGATACCTACTACCCAAAGGGACGGAAAGCTTCAAACAAAAAAAACGAGCAGAGCGAGAGGTACCACGTTTAGCCATTTGTCCCTTTCACACTACATGTCTTATATACAATGACGTTCATGAACACGTATTAATGTGTGGTGTTGCCACTGTTGGAAAAATATTGTAACCGTAAATTTGGTATTATTTTGGGTAGTACGTAATTTGAACAGCATCATTTTTAAATAGTTAATTTTTATTTCTGAAACATATCTAAAAGAAAACTCCCGTGATTATTTAGGGTGCATCCGTTTATTATTGTAGTGATATAAAATAAGAAATAAATAAGTATATACGTGTGTTGAGTACTGCTGCCACCTATTCGACGGGTGCTATGAGGCTGCTTGGTGATAGCAAGCTAGTCGCCAATAAATTACAAAGCCTCGAGCACCGCCGTAAAGTAGCTTGTCTGTCTATTTTCTACCGGATATATTTCGATGAGTGTGAGCAAAAGCTTCATGACCTTATTCGACCCTCCCCCTTTTACTACAGGACAAGTAGAAGGACTGCAAACTATCACCCCTTCCACGTGGAAATTCCAAAAATTCGAACACAACGATTTGGGTCATCTTTTATGATACTGTACTGTCCAAGAATGGAACTCCCTGCCATCCTCCTTGTTTCCTGAAAAGTACAATCTAGGCATCTTCAAGGCTAGAGTGAATAGATTTCTTCTAGATCAACGTGTTCCATACTCGGCCACACCGTTGCTTACCATCAAGCGAGTTGGTGGCCAAACGTAGATCTATTCTGTATAAAAAAATAAAAAGTATGAAAATTAATGAGGAATTTGTATCAGTGATTATGTCAACACTAGAAAGGGACAAATGGCTAAACGTGGTACCTCTCGCTCTGCTCGTTTTTTCTGTTTGAAGCGTTCCGTCCCTTTGGGTAGTAGGTATCATGATCATTGCTCATCTCATCTCGCTCGCACCCACATGTCATATTTGTCTATCTCGCTCGCACTTACAGATCTTATGGTATGACGTTTATTGCTCGACGACTCAGTTGGTAACGCGCTGATTATAATAAAATCTATCGTTAGTTGATGATGAATCCATTATGACATATTCCATTATCCATATTTATATCAATAATTATATACCCCATGACATTTGGCTCATCCATTGAGCACTCCGCTCGTAGACAAATGATCAACCCACATTAAAGAAGACGCATCAAGCTCCATCAATCTTACTGAATGTGTCCATTTGCTCTTCCTATTAATCATATATGATGATGTGGTCTATTCATTTAATTACTGACCGCCTGTTGACCGAAGCTAAACGATGACTGATGGGACTCAGTGATATAAATGTAGGTGGGCTGATATTACATGGCTTTGTCTCGAGTAGACGTCAGATGTGTGGAGTTGAGATGGGTATAAATTGTACAATGGAGACCATTTAATGAAATTTTTTTTTTTTTTTTTTTAACCTATACTGTCCCACTGCTGGGCAAAGGTCTCCCCAATGAAAAATATATTGGTAAATTATATGATACAGGGTTACGCATAAATAGATTGTACTACATCGAAAGGAGGTCATTTTACTCATCATTATTAACGACTTTAACTATGGGACCCCAAGACCTAACAAAATAAGAAAAATTATGAGGATGGATGCGTCAATAGGCGTATTTAATTCCACACAAGACGCGTAACTTAAGACAACAGTTTAAAATAAAGCTTATTGTCTTCAAAAGACAGATTGCTTTAAAAAAAGGGGAAAAAAAAAACTATGGGACCATCCCTGCAATCGTGAAAAAAATCACCTGTTCCATACATTTTGTCGTGTCAATGACCGTTTTCTATGGAATAACTGCCGCTACTGCAGGCCTAGCACGGGCCGTGCTTTCCACCGTTTTTATCCCGCGCGAAAAAGACATACGTATCCATATTCTAGCTTTGTTGCGTCTAGGCGTGGATAAAAACGGTGGAAAGACAATTTATCCACAGCCCATGCTAGGCCTGCTGGAAACACCATGCCTATTTAAGTCTCTGAAACAGTAATGTATTTTCTCTGAAAAGTAGTTTCATGTTGATTCCAAAATCCCCATAGAAGCCTCTTGTAAAGTCATTACCTCTACATTATTGGGGCATGAGTTTGACTTGACCGTGACTTATTTTTCTTGACTCTAAGTGTGACTATGACTTGTTTGACGCTATTTAATACCTACTATGTAAACTTGTTTAATATTACGACTTAAGGACTATGTATCCAAAGTCATAAAAAAATTCAAAAAAAATATTTCTAAGATTTTTGGCGCCAACATGGAAAAAAACATGTTGGCTCGTTGTATTATTTTAAATCAAGGGCTGCTAAGAAAATCTAACATGAGCTAACAAGTAAGTACAGAGCATACTTTAGATTACATACGCCTCGTAATATACAAGTCAGGATGTAAACGGTTTGGCACTCGGCCAACGTTTGATCAAACGTTGCGGGGCTAACCTGTATTGTACACGGGATTTTCAAATGGGCAGTTAGTTGTTGCTTTAATTTTGTTATAAATATGTGGAAGATACAGATCAGGTAGACACCGCAAGTTCACTTACTTTCAGCCCCAGATCTAAGGGAGGAGAGGGCAAACAGGGGCAAGTGCCCCGGGCGGCAGCATAATAAGGCGCCAAATACATGTGCTTAAAAAAAAATGTTTCACTAAAGCTTCATTCAGGGCACGTCACTGTCGTACGAGACTGCGACGCATTACATGCACATATTTGTTTTATTTCTTGACAAATTCTTAGTTAAACCGCTGTAACAATACATATTCTGTGAAAATTTCAACTGGCTATCTATTACGGTTCGAAACATACAGCCGTTTTAGGTAGGATGAACAGAGAGACAGACGGACAGACAGACAATTTAGGCTAAGTAATAGGGTCCCGTTTTTACCCTTTGGGTTCTGGCCGGTTTATTTGACGAATCTCTAGTGTATTTCATTAAGTACAATAAGGAATTTGGGATTAATTTTGAAGGCGAACTTCCGCAAAATAACGCCTAATTCAATCAACTAACTTTATTGCTATTAAAGTAAGTTTATTAGAAAAGACTCAGTTGTTTTTGCGTGGAAAACTTGCGGGGTGCGTTCTGTGGAATGCGCTGCCTTAATGGGTGTTCCCCGATCCCGATGGTTACAATCTGGGTGTCTTCAAATCACGAGTGAATCGGTTTCTTCTACGCAAGCGTGCTCCAACGTAGACCGCATCATCGCTTAACATCAGGCGTGATTGTGGTCAAACGCAAGCCTGTAATTTATAATTAGAACGAAAAAAAAAGTAAATTCCGTGTACATCAATGTACAAGAAAGTGATCAAACGACAAACATACGATATCAACTATTAAAAGTGTTTTGACACGTCAAATTAGAAATGTCGCTGCTTTTATTTAGCTTGACCTGTTAGTTTATGTATTAACTAGCGGTCCGTCCCAGCTTCACACGGGTGTAGATTATAGCCTATGTCACCCGGGGATAGTGTAGCTTCCCAACAGTGAAAGAATTTTTCAAATCGGTTCAGTAGTTTCGGAGCCTATTCAATGCAAACAAACAAACAAACAATCAAATCTTTCCTCTTTATAATATAAGTATTATAATAATAATAAATAATAAATATCTGGGACATTTTTGCACACACGGTCATCTGACCCCAAACTAAGCAAAGCTTGTAATATGGCTGCCAGAAACTGATATACGTACATATATATTTTTAAATACATACTTAAATAGATATTAACACCCAGACATAGAACAAACACAAATGTTCATCACACAAATGTTTGTCCTAGATGGGAATCGAACCCATGCCCCCAAGCACAGAAGATAGGTTCACTACCAACTGAGCCACCGGGGCAGTATAGATTAGAAAGTGTTATTATTCAGTAGAAAGATTATAAAACAGATCGGGCCGCTCCTTAATTCTGCACCATATATATAAATTGCCATACCCTAATTGGATCATTATGTTTATATAAGTTTTCACCTATTTAGCATTATGTGCAATAAATAATTTGACTTTGACTTTGACTATGTGTAGGACTTGCAACTAAATTTAAGGTGGTTCGATTCACCTATGGCGGGAAATTCAAATTTTAAACAGTTTTTTGGTCCTAGTAGCCAGGCCAGGTAATTATTTTTAAATAACACAGTGTTTGCGCAAAATGTTGGCTGTTCTTTACATTATAATGTACAATTATTTAACAGTGACGTACCATATTACTTACATTTGTGAATAAACCGTTTGAAAAAGCAAAAATTTTTTCATTCACAAATGTAAGTAATAATGGGCATTAGAGATAAATAGCTTTATATGATTTTGTAAAGAATAATAATCAATCTGCGCAAACATCATGATCGTTTACAATAATTACCCGGCCTAGCTACAAGGACAAGAAAACTGTTTGAAATTTGAATTTCCCGCCATAGGTAAAACGTTCCACCTTAAGACCAGTTATCTTCAACTAATTGAGCTGAAATTTAGCTTGCACCTTTACTTTGGATGACAATGCATGATTAGCTAAATAACATCATTCTGTATCCAATATGGCGGACTCCCAAAATGGTGGACCAGTTGTTTTTTATGCACCCCCATGATATGTGTATCAAAGGAAAGGGTTGCTGAGAAGAATACGAAAAGATTGTTTTAAAAAGTATTTTTGAATCAATAATTATTTAGTTTCTGTGCAGTCTAGATGAGCATTCAAACTGTTTGTCCTAGGCTAGCTACTTGGCAATGGACAAGTAAACAATCTACCAATTTGAAAATGGGTTAGCTGGAAAGTCTTCTGTCTAATCGCATTTACCTACAAAGCGACGGAATAAGGTTCATTTAATCCAATATACATATTTGTCCGGCATTATTCTCAAAGGAAGGAGTACTGAATAAAATTTCAAAGAACAGAACTTTTCATACGTAATACAAATCCTTTGAAGAGGTACCCTTGATGGTGAAAGAATTTTGTTCCGAACACAAGATGCGATGTGATGGTATGATGGCCTCACTAGGAGACTTGCCTCGGCTTCAAGGGGCAGCTAAGAGTGCGCGGTTATCTCGCTCGCGCATTTCAACATTTTGTATTGAAGATATAAAATCACGTAATTTATATATATCATAGTTATGGGCACTTTGCACCAGGAACGATCCGGGGCGGGCTGTTTGATTAGATTAGATTTTTTTATAATTAAAATTAAGTAGTTTGTGACGAACCGGAAGACGCAGCGTAGGGAGGCCTCCCACTAGATGGACCAACGACATTGTAAGAGTCGCGGGCATCCAGTGGATGCAAAAGGCAGGCTGTCGTTCAGTGTGAAGGTTGAAGGGGGAGGCCTGTGTTCAGCAGTGGACGTCTTCTGGCTGATGATGATGATGATGAGTTTGTGACGTATTAATTGTGTAATATAAAAAAATATATATATAAATATATCTTCAATATAAAATGTGGGATTTTGGGAGTGAGATATAGCCGCGCGTTTTTAGCAGCAAATATGAAAGATTGCTTTGGTGATTTTGTGTAAAGACAAAAATATTGGTTATTTTTAAAATCATTTATTTTGGCAAATGCGTTGAAACGACGTTTTTTAACTCCTTCGCCAAAACAATTGATATCAATGCAAAATTTTACAGAATAAAACAGACATTTGTTAATAATTTTCTGTCAACAAATTCCACTTCAAAAATGTTGAAACGCGCGAGCGAGCATCCGCGTGCTTTGATGTCGGCCTTAAATGCTTATGTCAACGCTTTATTTTCAATTAATTTAAGCAACAATGTTTTTTCATTTGTTTTTATCCAAACAAAAAACGCATATTGTTTAGCTATTCAAAACAATTATTTTTGTTTAAAACTAACATAAAACCTAAAAATAAATAAGCTCTCAAGTAACGTCTAACAAAATTTTGAAATACTACTTAGTGGATATATTTAGTTGAAAATATAATAATTACAGATTCGAGACCAAAAACATCATAGTGCGATTTTACCATGTTTGACCTCGTTTGATATAATGTTATAATTATATTTACTACTAGCAGTCCACTCCAGCTTCGCACGGGTATAGATTATAGCCTATGTCACCCGGGGATAGTGTAGCTTCCCTTCAGTGAAAGAATTTTTCAAATAGGTTCAGTAGTTTCGGAGCCTATTCAATGCAAACAAACAATCAAATCTTTCCTCTTTTTAATATTAGTATAGACTAGCGGTCCGCCCCAGCTTCGCACGGGTATAAATTATAGCCTATGTCACCCGGGGATAGTGTAGCTTCCCAACAGCGAAATAATTTTTCAAATCGGTTCAGTAGTTTCGGAGCCTATTCAATGCAAACAAACAAACAAATCTTTCCTCATTTTAATATTAGTATAGACTAGCGGTCCGCCCCAGCTTCGCACGGGTATAGATTATAGCGTATGTCACCCGGGGATAGTGTAGCTTCCCGTCAGTGAAAGAATTTTTCAAATCGGTTCAGTAGTTTCGGAGCCTATTCAATGCAAACAAACAAACAAACAATCAAATCTTTCCTCTTTATAATATTAGTATAGATAATAATCACAATATTTTGTCGATTTTTTTTTTAAACTTATGGATCTATAAAATTACGGTTACTTATTCAATTCCCCGTATTTCAGCTTAATTTTTCATTTGATAGAAATATTTAAACCTATGCACATTGTCACAATTATCATATATCCGCGAGCTTAATAAATCTACAGAAGTAGTGTTCGTTGGTAAACGCATCACTTGAACCAATTTGACTGGACCAATTTGGATTTTTTTATGTTCGTAGTATTCCGAAAGTCTTAAAGTCTTTGCACAAGAAAACACAACAAGAAAAATTGCACAAAAAATAAAAATAAATCGAGAAAAAAAATAAGTGCATTTTTTCTATAAGGTTACTCGAGACAATAACTTAAAATATTTTTTTTTTAAATTTGGAGAGGACAACATTTATCTAAGTCAGTCAGTTCCTAATTATAATTAAAACACTTAAAATTATGAAAAAACCCAAAAAATAGTTACCAAAAAGATACACAAAGTACTGAATAATCAAGTTGCACCCGAGACTCCCCCGAGCATATCCGAAGGAATTTAAACTTGGAAATGTTCGAATGTTCGGCAAAGTAGCGCAGTTTCGCGCCGACCGTTGCAGCGTGCGGACGTGTTACCGGCGACAGTGCCCGCGTCCGTTGTGAAGTGGAATGAAGTGTGACTCGAATGTGATCGTACTGTTTTTAGAGCAAGAGTGATCGGCAAATGTGAGCTCTGGTTCTTGATAACAAAGAGGTTGGATATTTTTATAATTCTCTCTCTCGCAAACAAAATTCGTTCATGCAAAACCATTGTTTGTTTTGGTCATTGTGAGACCTCTAGACTTGTATTTTGGTTGCGAGTATTTGCCAAGTAAGATTATTCGGGTTCAGAAAAGGTCGCCAGTAAATACTGATATTTTACTGAGTTGTCATTTCTATGATACAGATACATAATTTCGCTGAGTGTTTTTATTGGAATAAAACCACCCGTGGTAACAAATTTAGTTGGAGTGTCCCGTAGCTCTCTTATATCCCTCTCGTAGCGTTCAGGCTACGACGTAGAGATTGCTACGAAGCGCTACGGAAATTAGAATGCGGCCTACATATTTTGTCCGACTCAAAGATTGAATAAAAAGGGTGAAGGTTTTTTTCCATAAATAGTTAAACTTAATAATGTTAGTTAAAATGACTAAGATAAGACGAAGAACAATATTAATAGAAAGCGTTATTATTCAGCTTTTTATTGTAGCTGTCTGAGAAAATAAATGCTTGGAACTGATTTAATAATAGGGTCCAGTCGACACCATTTCGGCACGGAATTTTATAAATGAACCTATTTTAATTACGTACATAATTATTTAGTGGTTTATTAAAAACTAGCAACGCCCCCGGCTTTGCACGGGTGTAAATCTATTTTTTTTATACCTTGGGTTACATTATTGGAGTTTTAGTAAGGATCCTTATTTAAAAAAAATATATATATTATAGCTTTTGTCTCCCGGGGATAGTGTAGCTTCCCAACAGTGAAAGAATTTTTCAAATCAGTTTAGTAGTTTCGGAGCCTATTCAATGCAAACAATCAAACAAACAATCAATCTTGCCTCTTTATAATATTACTAGCGGTCCGCCCCAGCTTTGCACGGATATAGATTATAGCCTATGTCACCCGGAGATAGTGTAGCTTCCCGTCAGTGAATTTTTTTTACAAATCGGTTCAGTAGTTTCGGAGCCTATTCAATGCAAACAAACAAACAACCCGCCCGCCCGGCTTCGCACGGGTGTAATTTACGCGCGAAGCCGGGGCGGGTCGCTAGTTATACATACAAACCATTCTCTTGAATCTCTCTATCTATTTAAAAAAACCGCTTCAAAATCCGTTGCGTAGTTTTAAAGATTTAAGTATACATAGGGACGGACAGACAGCGACAGCGACTTTGTTTTATACTATGTAGTGATGTAGTACATAGTATAGATAAGCCAGCAAAGTACGAGTCGGACTCGCGTACTGAGAGTTTCGTACCACCACATAAAATTTGAATTACTTAATTCAAAAAAAATATGTGCAATAAGACATCACGGCCGGGTCACCCATCCAAGTACCGAGCGCGCCGGACGTTGCTTAACTTCGGTGAACAGAAATATGTAACCAACTAGCACTTGGCCAGTATTTATTATTTTACTTTAAAGTGTGTTCTATTATCTATACTAATATTATAAAGAGGAAAGATTTGATTGTTTGTTTGTTTGTTTGCATTGAATAGGCTCCGAAACTACTGAACCGATTTGAAAAATTCTTTCACTGACGGGAAGCTACACTATCCCCGGGTGACATAGGCTATAATCTATACCCGTGCGAAGCTGGGGCGGACCGCTAGTAGTGTATAAACGATGATTATTTTAATCAATAGAGCAAATACAAAGATACATTTAAAAAAACGTTTTGACCCGTCTTTTAGTTTTAACTTTTTTTATTATTACTTCTTAGTTAATCCGCCGTAACATTACAAATTCTGTAAAAAATTCAACTGGCTATCTATTACGGTTCTAAAGATAAAGCCGTTAAAAGGTAGGACCGACAGACAGCGTAGGCGTGGGGTCCCGTTTTCACCCTTTGGATACGAATCCTTAAAAACTAACCACAATTTTTCATTCCTCGAAATTCAGTGTTAGATAATGTATAGCTGTGTTCTCACTTTTCGAAGAAAAATTAACCTTTTTTCCGAGTGGGTGGTAAAAATAAAATAGTATCTACCTGATTCCATTAAATTACTGTTTTGTTACGCAATCCTTAAATTTACGTCTCATCATCATCACCATCATCCACAGCCTAGCTTTGTTCTCACTTTTCGAAGAAAAATTAACCTTTTTTCCGAGTGGCTGGTAAAAATAAAATAGTATCTACCTGATTCCATTAAATTACTGTTTTGTTACGCAATCCTTAAATTTACGTCTCATCATCATCACCATCATCCACAGCCTTCCTTATCCCACTGTTGGGTATACAATACAATACAATATTACTTTATTACACACCGAAAATACAAATGAAACTTAAACTAACATAAAAAACAAATATACGGCAGTATAATGGGCGGCCTTATCGCCTAAAGCGATTTCTTTCAGGCAACCTTTGGATGGACAGGACTAAAGAAGTTGAAAAACGGTCGGTGGTGCACATAAGATATGAATAAATATATATATATATACATACATAAACTAAATACGCAATGCTGAATACATACCATAAATATTATAAATATATAGTATAGGCCTCTCTCTTGCTATGCTACAACATGGGGTTATTTAAAAGGCGAATTAATCGAGTCTCATAGGGTCGGTAACGTATTTGTGATACCTCTGGTGTTACAAGTATCCATAGGCGACGGTGACTGCTTACCATCAGGCAGCCCGTCTGCTTGTTTGCCATCTATAACATTAAAAAAAATGCCATCTGCCTTGGTGCTGAAAATAAATTTACGTCTTATTTATGTTACACGGGAATTACTCACGTAAGATTAAGCCGGTTACTCCGACTATAGTTTCAACCGCATTAGACGGCCTTTTTCAAGGTGAATGCGCGCGCGCGGCTGCGTCTCGCTTTGCACTCAAACACTCACTCACTTTGGTGTAATATAAATAAAAATTTACGTCTGTAGGAAACTAATTCCACGCTTACTAATTCAGTTTATTCGCGATTATCTCGTCTTGTAATATAGTCGGGTATAATTTTCAAAGAGAATTTTATATTCGAGCAAAAAGTACGTAATAATATATGCTCTCGGAGGAAGTCGAGCTCAACGTTCTGCGTTCCCCACGTTTTGCGGTTTGCGGGCTTTATCCTGCATTTAATTTGGATAAAGTCACGGAAATCTTGCGCTATAATTTAGTGAGATTACGTAGCTACCTACAAGTAGATATAAAGTGAAATAATTTAGAGTTTTGCCGCCAACGTGCAAAAACTTGTTGTATTGTATTCCCTAAACTAGTGTATTTCCAATGTTACTGTGTAATAATATTCCGAGAACCCGTACGAAGCGCTTTGATTCCACATTTATTGTGCGAACTGCTAGTTTGTGGAATTCGATGCCTGAGTGGGTGTTCCCCGATAGTTACAATCTGGGTGTCTTCAAGTCAAGAGTGAATAGGTTTCTTCTAGGCAAGCGTGCTCCATCGTAGGCCGCATCATCGCTTAACATCAGGCGAGATGGCGGCCAAGCGCAAGCCAATTGATAATTTTAAAAAAAATGGACTATTTAATAAGTATTTGTGAACGTGCTCGAGTAACGCGGTAAAACATGTATTTTCGTGATGTTTTCAAAACTCCATAAAAGCCACTTATAAAGCCTCAGCATGAATTTGACTTGACTGTGGCTTACTTTGCTTGACTCTGTGACTATGACTTGTTTGACGATATTTAATTAAACTTGATAACATTTTAATATTTTACATTGGCGAATGCACAAGAATTGCGACGCCAAAATCCTCATAGAGGAAATAATAATAAAAAAGTAACGTTATGTACCTAAGCTGAACAAA
Organism: Agriopis marginaria; assembly: GCA_932305915.1. Lineage (NCBI taxonomy): Eukaryota > Metazoa > Arthropoda > Insecta > Lepidoptera > Geometridae > Agriopis > Agriopis marginaria. Next base: position 867,721 of record OW029923.1, read on the forward strand.
TTTATATAATTATAATTACAAATTAATTACACGCGGCGCAGCTAGTAAGTAAATTGTGCGAGCTGCTAGTCTGTGGAATGCGCTGCCTGAATGGGTGTTCCCCGATAGTTACAATCTGGGTGTCTTCAAATCACGAGTGGATCGGTTTCTTCTAGGCAAGCGTGCTCGGTCCACCGTAGACCGCATCATCGCTTAACATCAGGCGAGTTGGCGGTCAAGCGCAAGCCTATTATTTATTTAATTAAAAAAAAAAAAAAAAAAAAAACGTATATTTCCATTTTCAATATAGTTACCACACATCATCAGCCATTAAATGTCCACTACTGAACAAAGCCTCCCTCTTGGAGAGGGGTGAGTAATATAGTTACCAATATTCACCAAAATCAAAATAGTATTTAAAAAGTGTGTGTAGAAGTTAAAAGACCACACGACAGAAGTGAAAACTTTATTAAGGTTGACTCTCTCTCGCTCCCTTAGTCGACACGAGCCGACTTTACCCGAACAAGAATCTGAGCGTGACGGTCACGCGAGTTCAGTGCTTTTTCTCCACCCCTAAAAGAAGTTTTCACTTCAAAAATTTAGTTGTACGTTTCTATGCAAGGTATAAATGAACCGCAGGGAAAAGCAGGATCCAGGCCGCTTCCTACCGGCCCTCTTGGAGATCTATGGGGGGGCCCATTTCCAGCAGTGGGCATTAATGCCGAGACGGACCTATTCGACACCGATTGTATCCTTTAGATATAAGTTTTTGTAACGGTGTCGAATAATTTTTTTTCTTTCTTTCTTTCCTATGGCTGAAATAATGATGATGATGATAAATGAATCGAGCTCAGGTTTCGCCATTAAGGCGAGGTTTTCCCAGTTTTAAACCACGCTTATTACTACAGATGACCATAATCCTTGCTATATTGTATTAAAGTCGCATTTAGCGGAGCAAAATCATGGCGCTTACATACAGCCGTGCGTTTCGCTACTTCTATTTTTGGGGTTAGTCTCATATTTTTCGAAAAGTATAGCTGTAATTTAAAATGTACCTCACCGGTTGCCTTAATAATTATGAAATCTATATATCAAGATATCGCTGACATAATTTAATAAATAGGTTATTAAATGAATCCAAAAAAACAGGGATAATAGCGGAAATCAGTGCTACTTTGATATATTTTTTTCTATCGAGTGAAATGTGCTTAATCGAGTTTTGGTCTCATGGGTTTCCTAGATAAAACATGCAATTTTGTTATGACACTATTTTTATAATTTTAAGCTCACCATGGAGGTATGCACACTTGAACTAGAATGACCATAATTGCTAAAAGTCGGAAAAGAGCGTCTTAAATAAATTATCACAACAAACTATTAGAAAAACCCATTGATGGTGATCGTATAGCCTATTGTATCAAGTTTTAATGGAATTCTGTAACAACGCGGGAAAATAATTCGATAAGTGGTGCTATAACATTTTATTGGTTAAATGTTTCCTAACGAGCCGAAGTGGATGGCTGAGAATGGCGGCCATTTTTGTTATCGTTTAAGTTATTAGCTCATAATGTATTAGATATTGTTACTTTTAACGTGTATTAGAAGGTAACTAAAAGTACATGGGAGATCGCTAGACTGGAAAGCGTGAGGTCGCGGGTTCAAACCCCAGGCCCGTACCAATGAGCTCTTTGGAGCGTATGTACGGATTTTCATACCACTGGCTTTCGGTGAAGGAAAACATCGTAAGGAAACCTATGCAGGACGGAGTACGTACGGAGAAGAAATTCAATGGCGTATGTGAATCCACCAACCTGCACTGGGTCAGCGTGGTGGATATGTCACAGTCACCCTTTCGGGGATAGGCTAAAAGTCTAGCAGTGGATTGTTAAAAAAAAGGCTGACTATGATGATGATGATGAAAAGTACATTACTGTACGCAAACAAAAACTGATTTTTTTAACAAGGGTGGCATTTGCTTCACTAACTTAGCGAGGTCTTTAATCTAGTCGAGTGTAAAAGCCTCTTTTTACCCCAAGTGATATAAAGTTCTTTTTACCATACCTGTAATGTAACCTTATTTTTAAGTTTATATAATTTTAAGCAAAATAAAACCAGATAACAATAACATTAGAAAAAAAAAAATAGCGGATAAATGTTTTTTTTTTAAATAAAATCAAATTTTCAGCTTAGCACGGTTTGTGCTTTTGAGATAATAAAATCATCCATTTCTCTGTATTAGAGATATTTTTCAAGTATTTTTTTAAATAAAACACAAAGATCAAACTCTTTAATTATGATAAAATTGTACAAAGCTGTAAACGGGAAATAAAAAGTTTAATAATTTCTGTTCAACATATTTTTATTTTATTTAAACCACAAGTTTTCTTCCTTCCAAATCATGTATTGGATAGTTTTTTTTTTTTTTTGACTTTTTTTTTTTCTGGGCAAGTGCCTTTATTAACTAAACATAATACAAGCTATAACTAAAACTACAAATACAGTTAGACTGCCCATAGACCGTTGAAGGTCTAAAGACAATCTAAATGCTCAAGCCCACTACCAGTTGGCAGCGTACCCAGCATGCTGGCGGCATTACCACGTTGGATAGTTATATTATCTAGGATAATAATAAAGTTAAGTAATCAAAAAAATCCTATTACTTACTAGGTTTCGTAAAAAAAATCTTTTCATCACACCAGTTCGAAAAGGATCTCTTTAGGGTTTAAAATCTGTAAAACGGATAAATAATATTTTTATCCGCTAGCACGGAAAGTAAATTCGAAACTATTACGTAACGAACTATTGTTTTATCATCACATTTTTAGTATTAAAACATCCCAACTTCTTTGAATATTTCAATAGTTTGATGTAAGGAGCTTCCTTACCTAACTTAAAAGCAGAGACGTAATATATAGTGTAATAAGGATTATTCTGTGTACAAAAGAAAAACAATATTTTCCTCAATAGGTTGAGGTGAAAAGTTGTGTGTTCCACAAAATTTCTATGTGACTCGTGCCAATTGAATCCATCGCTACGCTCAGGGTTCTACTTTTGAACCTACTTTCAATCTTAGAATTTTTCGCTTGTTCTGCATTCAATACCAGGCACTCGCACCATACGTCAAATTTGCCAGAAACTCAATTCATTTTAATCAGATATAAACATAGCATTAGAGAAGAGTTATATTATATTTAATTCATTAGATACTCATGCAAATGAACAAATTCTTCAGTTTCCATAGTACGTAAGTGCCAAATGAGACAATTACTTTTGTTTGAATAATAGGCCCACCACAAACTAATACCGTATAGTAATGAAACTCATGTCGATTTGTTCCTCATAATCTCTAGATTTAGTGGTAATATTAGCTATATCCGATCAAACCGGAATATTGACAAAAGCCGATTACTATGGCCACAGTTGTAAAATATGGTCTATTTAATTTTGTATAAAAATTCCTAAGCATGCATCCTTTTTCGTATTAAAAACGTTCCGGTCAAGTGACTTTATAAGGGAAATGAATGAATTGTGGCAAAAATCAAAACAACACATATTATTCTTTACATTATTATTCCGGTTTCATTTTTACCTTATCTTTCGTCCGAATGGTACAAAAAACGATGAATTTTATAGTGTTATACCCATTAGTAAATTTGGTGGGCCTAGAAAAAATTGTCTTCTTTGCATGCTGAAAGGTAGAATAATAGCGAACCATTGTTTTTACATACTATCTGTATTTTTTTTATACGCAAATAAAGAATACAATACAAAATAATATTCTCGATAAAAACAAAGCGCCTTGTAAAAGTTCAAACATAATATTTGTAAAGCTTGACTTGTTTGTTTATACAAAGTCATCAATACCAGCCACACACCTGCACATTTGTTTAAACGCCGGTCAAATAACACTCAATCAGAATCACCCCAAACATTTTGTCACACATTAAATATTTCTGGCTCAACGCATAAGCATTGCCATTCAACGTGGTAATGCCGCCAGCATGCTGGGTACGCTGCCAACTGGTAGTGGGCTTGAGCATTTGGATTGTCTTTAGACCTTCAACGGTCTGTGGGCAGTCTAACTGTATTAAACTGTTCAAATGTTTTACAAATTTTGTAGTTTTAGTTTTAGCTTGTATTTTGTTTAGTTAATAAATACGCTTGCCCAGAAAAAAAAAAAAAAAAAAAAAAAAAAACATCCGAAGACTATCAAATTATTTGACAGACATGTGTGAATATACAAATACAAATAATTAATTTCCACTAAAGTACTTTACAGAAACAATAACTGCGCTAACAATCAAACTGGGTTCGATCACCCGCATCTTGAAGTTAGGCTTCCCTTACATGGCAAATAATTTTAGGTACCTACAGTATGAGAAATAATAGGTTGTGAAATGAAATTAATATCTTATTAATATGCAAATATATTTATAATTAGTAAATTTATGTCAGAATTATCATGCAAATATTATAAAATAATAAAAAAAATAAAAAATAAAAAAAAAAATTCTTTTTCTAGATCATTTTTTTAACCTATAGTAATAATGTCTATAATAGAAATAGTAGTCAGAGTGTAATTAATTATTGTTTTTATAAAAATACTAGCGGTCCGCCCCGGCTCCGCACGGGTATCATTATATAGCCTATTAAAATAGCCTGCATTAATCAGTGATAATGTAGAATTCAAATGGTGAAAGAATTTTTAAAATTGGTCCATTACTTTTTGAGCTAATTCGTTACAAACATACATACAAATCTTTACTCATTATAATATTGTATAGATAATGTGTCTGTATGTGCAAACCACTTTATCAGCCACTTTACAAACTTGCAACTTTACAACTTTTGCTTTTATTTACCGATTTCTTAAACAACCAATCGATCTATCGGTTTTACTGCAAAGAAACATCCCAAAACAATTTACGAAATGCCAAAGTAAAAGCTCAGTATCTTTGGAATTTGTAAAAGAAAAGTTGAGAGTAAAGAAATAACTTTGTTCGGGAAAAGGTGAAATTTTCTACATGGTCTCAAACTGAAAAGTGTGTTTCGAAATCTCTATTGAATAAAATAAATGTGAAACCTGACCAGTTCTTCGGCAATCTCATTTGCGCCACTCAAACCCAGTGCCTCAAGTTTGTATTAGCTGATGCTGCTTCATTCAGTGACTGTTTTAGCACTACCAGCGCCCTAAGCGAGACTTCTACGGTGCAAACCGAAAAAAACGCAAAGAATAGATTAGATAGAATAGAACTATAGATTTTTATATACCTGCGACGCCCCTTTATAGGCACCTATAGCATCCTGGGCGGTCGCCCAATCAGGCCCTACCCTAACGCCGGTATATATTTTGCTCTGACATCTGCAACTACTTTGATAACAAGGAAATTAAATTATAAAAAAAAACATAACCCGACTGCATTGTATAAAATAATAGGTAACTGAAAAATAACAGCGGTGCACTGCGTACATATCTATACCTACTCGTAGTAGATATAGAGCTTTTTCATACCGCTTTATCTTGTAAACTACTGAATATTTTATCGTAGTGTTTATATTTTTAAATCTGCTGAGTGCTACATAATGATGGAAATATTGACATAATATTAAGCAATGTTTACTTACTATTTTTCGTTCTATTTTTTTCCCGCGGACGCCCTCCTTTTTTCCTGTACCCTATACCACTCCCAAAATTAAAACCACAGAAAAGAAAAGGAAACGATTTTTTTTTCGATTTAAATTACACCTCACTATATATCGTAATCATGATTAGTAAAATACTTTTCTATGTCTGCCAAGATTTATTGCGCATTATTATTATTTACTAGCTGCGCCTCGCGGCTTCCCCCGCGTGGATATTAATGTGTGGATCAAGCGGAGAACAATACCAGATCAAATATATTATTATACTAGCGGTCCGCCCCAACTTCGCACGGGTATAGATTATAGCCTATGTGGGGATAGTGTAGCTTCCCGTCAGTGAAAGAATTTTTCAAATCGGTTCAGTAGTTTCGGAGCCTATTCAATGCAAACAAACGAACAATCAAATCTTTCCTCTTTATAATATATTAATATAGATAGGCGACGGTGACTGCTTACCATCAGGCAGCCCGTCTGCTTGTGCTTGTGCTTGTGTTGCATTAAAAAAAAAACTTCACACGTATACAACTATAAAACAATACGACGACATCTCCAGCCCGAAACTTCTAAACTCCTTAGTTGTAAACTTTGTACTTTCGAATATCACAATTCTATATAATACCCGACGGGATCATAAAACAATCTTCCATTACATTGATTGATGTGAGTTGATATGATCGAAACTTTGTTATTGAAGTCGAGGCACGGAACCCAGCTGTCGGAAATCGAATCTGAAAGTTTAGCGATGTTTTTTATAGATATCGAAGTTTGCTTCTGCGAAAAGTTGGCTCGAAGGGAAGTCAAGTGTTTGAGTGAAGGGTTTGAAGGTTTGAGAATGCGGGCGGCGGTTTTTTAAATCGAAAATAGAAGGTTTTGTCCTACAGTGAAATAGGTAGTTTATGCCGAGCATATAACAATATGCCCATATATGAAGGTGTTGAAGTATATGACCCGGGTATGTCCTAAAACTGCGACCAGAACCACCGAAGGATGGGCAGCAGCGTCCTATTAGTACATGGTGAACGTACTGCGATCTCCAAGCCGCCTGCCAAGCGTGGGGATTATGGCAACACCCCTCTCTAAGAGAGAGGCCTTTGTTCAACAGTGGACTTTTACAGGCTGAAGTGTGTATATAACAATATGCCGAGTATTTTAACTAGCAGTACCTAACTTTGGTATTTTTAACGCCCAACGCAAAAGGTCTTATAAGTTAAACTTGTGTATCTGTGTAGGTATTTGTGTGGTTATGTATCTGAATATTTGTGTCTGTAGCATCGTAGCTACCAAATAGCTAAAACTAATTTAGTTTTTTGTTTGTTTGTTTGAAAGGCAGCCGTTTGAAGATTCAACTCGTTTATCGGGGATTAAAAACTACGTACATGGGCATATTTTCTACCTCATGTTTTTTTTAGGTTTTCGATTATTGAAATAAAACACTTTTAACTACCTTTTTCCTATTTCTTTTTTTAAGGAGAACCGGTAGACGCAGCGTAGGTAGGCCTCCCACTAGATGGACCGACGACATAGTGAGAGTCGCTGGCATCCAGTGGATGCAAAAGGCAGGCTGTCGTTCAGTGTGGAGGCTAAAGGGGGAGGCCTATGTTCAGCAGTGGACGTCTTCTGGCTGATAATGATGATGATGATGTCCAGCAGTGGACGTTCACAAAAAGAAATCATTGGTGGTTCTTGTATAAATAATTTAATAACATCTCTATAGACATCCTTCATAAAATCTACCTGTGACCACGGACCAAATACTTTAGTAGCTTTACCTAGTCTGTGACACAATGTTAATTTGTTACGTTTAAAAGTTTAGTGTTTATTTTCAATATATTTTCTATCTGCTTTGCTTACCACCTACTATCTATTTAGATTATTTGGGTGGTCGAAATTTTTTAGGTTAGAACCAATTTAAATATGCAATTAAATTGTATTTGCTACTTTAATCATACATTTATTCAAAATATATCTGAAAAATTATTTATAATCTAATATATCGCATCTTTATAATCGCATATCTAGGTTTATAAAATAAAAACACAAAAAACTTCCTTGGCAGATTGACTGCCATTAATCACAGGTGCCACAGAAATTACGCGGATCCCCAAAATCGGCAAGCCATTAAAAGTTTTAAAAATGTCGATCAGACAAACGATTTTGTAAATCGTTTGCGATTACCATATTCCGACCTTGCGGAGTGTTCGTTGAAAAACTCTGTTGTAGGTACAGTCAGAGATACTTTTACTCTAAGCTCTGTAAAATAAAAACCGGACAAGTACGAGTATCACTCGCACTCTGAGGGTTCCGTTATTTGGAACCTTCGGAGAGTGATTCCAAACAAAAAAAAAAAACAACAAAAAAGTTAAAATATTGAAAAACAAACTTAAGCTTGTAGTGGACAATAAGGTTCTTCCATACAATCCAACTACAAAATTTAAGTTTGTAATAGCAAAACAATTATTTTTGAATGATATAACTTAAAATTTGTGACTTTCGGATTTATTCCTATATATTATTTATTTATTTATTTAGTTTATTGGCACACAAAACAAAATATGGTCAAAACAATCTAAACTTAGAGTAGACTACAAAATTTTAAACTAAATGTAGTGTACTATGTATATATGTATGTATATATATGGCGGCGTGGCGTAGTACGTGTGTGTAGTACTGGGCCAGCGTGGTGGATATGGCCCTATCACCCTTTCGGGGGTAGGCTAAAACTCCAGCAGTGGACTGTTAAAAGGCTAATTATGATGATGAGACCTTGTCTTTTGCCAAATTTCATGATTCTAGGTCAACGGGAAGTACCCTATAGGTTTTGATTCCCTTGTGAAATCACAAAATATGCGACATAAACGGTCATATTTTTGATCGCGTAAACTTACAAGTTTTTTTTTTTTACATTTACATTAACACCCAGATATAGAATAAACACAAATGTTCATCACATGAATGTTTGCTCTAGGTGGGGATCGAACCCACGCCTCTAAGTTCAGAAGGTATAGGTTCACTTCCAACTGGACCAACGGGTTATCTAACTTACATCATCATCATACTTACTAATTATTATTGATGCGAAAATGTGTTTGTTTGTTCCTCTTTTATGCGGCAGCAGAACAACAGATCAACGTGATTTTGCATAGAGAGAGTTAAAGGACCGGAGAGTGACGTAGGATACCTTCCATCCGGGAAAAATAGCAAGGCAAGGCAAGCGTGCTCCATCGTAAACCGCATCATCGCTTGACTTCAGGCAAGTTGGCGGTCAAACTTAAGCGTATTACTGAAAGAAAATAAAAATTATGTATCCCGAAGGAACGTCTAGGTGAAACCGCAGGGCACAGCTATTATAGCATAATTATACGTGTAACCAACATTTCAAAAACTGGCTTAAAATTCAATAAATTCATAAAAAAAATGTTTTTGCTATGACAAACTTACATTTTGTAGTTGGTATGTATTGGATCACCTGTTTGCCAACTACAAAGTTAAGATTGTCATGCAATATTTGAATCTTTTACCTATTTCCTCAAGACTCGATTTTCGGGGTGGATCTACATACATATTTATTAAGTTTGTACGGAACCCTCAGGGTGCGAGTCCTACTCACACTTGTCCGTATTTTTATGATTCAGAATCTATCAGGAAAGATACCTACGTGGGCCGAGTGAAACATATTGGTTTAATGGCTGCCACTTGTAAACGCCTGCTAAATTGATCGGCCGAAAAAAATGATGGCAACATTTATATTCGTCGGTAAACCGTTTAGCCGAATGTACAAATGAGACACGTTAACGTGGACGATTACGTGCAAAAAATACATATGTATCAAAAAAAAAAATATTACACGGGAATTACTCACGTAAGATTAAGCCGGTCACAAAAAATAGAAAAAAAAGTCGAAATAAATGAAAATAATTCGACGCAAGAAAACGGAAAGGTAGTAACTAACAAAAATGAAATTGTTCACCAGAGCCAAAAAACTTTTCTGATTTTCAAAAAAAAAACATTATCTCGGGATTTATAGGTCCTAGGAAAGTGATATTTGGACAGTAAATCGAAAGTAAATGAAAGAATCTATGAATGTGCATCAATTCTATCCAAAGATGTTTTATAAGACACTTTATGTCAGTTACATCATTTGATGTATTTTTTAGAGGCAGTAAGAATGTTGTAACTACAGGTCAAAATGTATGACGAGTTCTAAAACTATCTTTTCTCAAGAATGTACAAACGTTGTAACTGATTTCACTTTTTTAAAAACAACAAAAAAACACCGGTTTTTTGTTAGTTACAGCGCTTTGTAGTCACAAAATATGTCACTCAACGTTACTTGTGAAAATTCTAAAATCGTTAATATACATTGTAGAGCTATGGGAGTTACACCTTTCGACGCAGAAAAATTTGCCGATTTCAAAAGTGTAAAAAAACATTTTGGCAAAATGTGTCAGTTACGACCTTTTTGATTTCTTGCGTCGAATTATGTATATTGTATGTGTAAATGTCGGTCGGTAAATAAAATGTGTGAAAACCACGTCAGTTTCTATAATAAAAAAAAAAAAAAAAAAATATCATTCGATAATTTTCCACCTCTAGTGGTATTAATATGAGAAAATAAGTATAATAACTTAAATCTTACTAATATTATAAATGCGAAAATATTTATATTTTTTTAATAATGAGCAAATAAAGGCATGGACGATTTTGTCCATGGTGAAAATGTACTGAAAAAATTATATATGCGAAAAGTTTGTTGGTTTGTTTGTTCCTCTTTCACGCAGCAACAGAGCAACGGAACGATGGTTTTTTGCATGGGTATAGTTCAAGGGCTGGAGAGTAAGATAGGCTAATTTTCATCATCATCATCATCATCATCTTCATCATCACCAGTTTCCTTCACTACGTGGGTGAATCAGCAGAGCACAGTAAATAATAAAATTTAATTTCACTCTATCAAAACTCATTCGCTCCATTTCAATTTTTAATTCCTTTTATGTCCAAATGTATTTTCCATTCCTTATCCTTCTCTATTCCCGTGTTTGGTCAAAGTGCGGTTTATTCGATTTCCGTCCTTATTACAATTTTATGCAGGAAATTGGATTCACATCTCTTCTCTGTATGACTCGCTCGCATTTCAAGGAAAACTTCAGGGTTCCGTAGGACAATCTTATGTACCTAATATTAGTCGAGGATAGGATCTTCATCGCGTGGATTGTCATTTATTCATGGGGTGACCTATGTCTAGCATTGGACGTTCTATGGCTGAAATGATGATGATAATGATGAAGATGCATGCTGTGTTCACAGCTTTTAGAATGGACACTGAATGTTCCTTACATAATATATTTTGTAGTGTTAAAGGTGTCACATTCAATTAGTGAACCGAATAAAAAAAAAAAAAAAAAAAAAAAGATCTTTACGACTATAATAATAGGGTACCGGACAGGTGTTTGATTGTTAAAAAAAGTAAATTCGAAGTAAAGTAAAAGTAAATTTCTTACTTCGTCGCTTACCAACAGGCGAGTTAGTGGCCAAAGCCGGACTTATTCGCGAAAAAAAAATGTAGTATGTGATGTAAATACCGAAGAAATGATTTCAATCGGCTCATAAAGTTCCAATATAATTATAACCATTTAAAGTTTTTGGTCAGATTAGAAAGGAATGCTGCTGGAAGATGCAGCGTAGGGAGGCCTCCCACTAGATGGACCGACGACATTGTGAGAGTCGCGGGCATCCAGTGGATGCAAAAGGCAGGCTGTCGTTCAGTGTGGAGGTTAAAGGGGAGGCCTATGTTCAGCAGTGGACGTCTTCTGGCTGATGATGATGATGATGGCTGCCTCTTTCCCTCAAAATGAGCGTCAGGACCCAGGTGTGTCCTAAAACTGCGACCAGAACCACAGAAAAGAAAAGTAAATAGAACGGGAATGAGAAAGAAAATAATTATGTTACCAGGCATTATGAGTGAACCTTGATTCTATGAAAAATTCAACTGGCTATCTGATTTGGTTCGAAAAATACAGCCGTTATAAACGGATGGACAGAAAGACAGACAGACAAACAAACAGACATCGTAGCCTTAGTAATAGGGTCCCGTTTTTACCCTTTGGGTTCGGAACCCTAAAAAAGCAGAATTTCGACATGAATGTCCACTCTAATTTTATGTTAAAATTATTCAAATCACAGTAAGAAAAACCACCTAAGGTAAAAAAAAAAAAAAAAAAAAATTGCCAGTGTCTAGTAAAATAATGAATTTTCATTTTCCTCGTATTCCAAATGAAAAACAAAGTATTAAACTCGGGCCAAACAATCTATTTCATATCTCGTTTAAAATAGATTGCTTTCATCCCTTAGTAAACAATATATTATTCTAAGACTTGTAATTCAAAGTACCTAGTCACCAAATCAAAATAAATAAACAATAAATTATTATTTGGTGATCACTATAAAACTATAAATAAGCCGTGGTAGCCCATTTGGGAGACCGCTAGACTTAAAAGCGTGAGGTCGCTGGTTCAAACCCCGGGCCAATGAGCTCTTTGGAGCTTATGTACGGATTTTCATACCACTGGCTTTTCAGTGAAGGAAAACATCGTGAGGAAACCTGCAATACGTACGGAGAAGGAATTCAATGGCGTATGTGAATCCACCAACCCGCACCGGGCCAGCGTGGTGGATATGGCCCAATCACCCTTTCGGGGTAGGCTAAGAGTCCAGCAGTGGACTGTTAAAAGGCTGATTATGATGACTATAAAATAGATTTAAAGTAGACAGTTATTTTTCACGTGTCCACATATTTTTATGCTTGTTTTTTAACAAAAATTTAAAATATTAACTAAATACTAAAACTTAAAATAAGTACATAAAAACTTGAACTGAAAGACCAATAGGTGAGGGAAAGGTCGCCAGAATGGCAGCGGGCACAGAACGAAAAAATTTTCTCTTCTGTGGCAGCGGCATTGCCACGTTGAATGGCAATGCTCAATTTCTGTGCAAAATAAAAGGCAGCATTCTGGACAGCTGGCGCCTCCACCAATGTCTTGGCCACTTGTTTTTTTTATTTGATGTTTTGTTAAAAAAAACCTTACATTAATTAAAATTCATTTATTTCAGGCTATAACACCTATATAATTTGAAATTAATGATTGTAGGCAGGCTGTCGTTCAGTGTGGAGGTTAAAGGGGGAGGCCTATGTTCAGCAGTGGACGTCTTCTGGCTGATGATGATGATGATGATGATGATGAATTGTTGTCATTAGAAAAAATATCAGTCATCATGCCTATTAAGGCATGATGACTGATATTTTTTTATTAACGCATAAAAAAGCTGATCATAAATAGATCCCATCAACGAAAACAAAATTAAAATTAGTTCAGTTAAAATAAGTTATAAGTATTTTAATATGATGCTAGATAAAGAGCGCACTATAGCGAGTTATGACGTCACGCCGCAGGTGCGCCATACAAATGCTATACTAACGCACGCTTTGAGAAAAAGGGACAGAGTATCCCTCTATCCCCACCTAAAACTTTTAACGCTCATACCTGAGAGATTTCTCAGACATTTTTTTTTCTATTTTTTGTATTGTTAATGTATTTAGATTCATCGCTAAGCCTGTTATCTATACTAATATTATAAAGAGGAAAGATTTGATTGTTTGTTTGTTTGCATTGAATAGGCTCCGAAACTACTGAACCAATTTGAAAAATTCTTTCATTGGTGGGAAGCTACACTATCCCCGGTTAACATAGGCTATTATATATTTTTTTTAAATAGGGATCCTTACTAAAACTCCAATAACGTAACCCAAGGTGTAAAAAAATAAGATTTACAATTTTAGCTTTGCGTGTTTGACAGTTCTAAGACAGGACAACGTCTGTCAGGTCAGCGAGCTTGTAATAAATTAAACATTGGGACACATGCCTGTTTTGATTATTCGTATTTATATTGTTTGAAAATTTCTGTTCTGTCAAAAATAAGAAAATAATAAAAATCAAGGATTAATTTTCTATTATATAACAAAAGTTTCAAGACAGCAGCAACGGCGTGAGTTTATTTTTATTGTTAGGAAAAAGTAAATGAACCTTTCTTTGCACATTCAATAATCATTAGCCTCTTGTAATTACTGTTAATGGACGCCTTCATTATAGTGTTGTGCTGGTACTGCAATAGGAAATCAGTCATCATCATCATCATCATCATCATCATTATCATCATCATCATCAGCCAGAAGACGTCCACTGCTGAACATAGGCCTCCCCCTTTAACCTCCACACTGAACGACAGCCTGCCTTTTGCATCCACTAGATGCCAGCGACTCTCACTATGTCGTCGGTCCATCTAACGATCAGTAAGTCAGGAAGGAAATCAGTAAACGATCGAAAAAACCAGACAAGTACGAGTAGGACTCGCGCTCTGTGGGTTCCGTTGGATGGAACCTTCAGAGCGCGAGTACAAACAAAAAAACAACAGCAAAACTTTGATATATTGAAATACAAACTTATTTTTGTAGTGGACAATAAGGTTCTTCCATACATTCCAACTATAAAATGTAAGTTTGTAATATCAAAACAATTATTTATAAATGATATAATTTCAAATTTATAACTTTCGGATTTATTCCTTTATATGTACTGTGATACCTTGCTTTTTGCCAAATATCATGATTCTAAGTCAACGGGAAGTACCCTATAGGTTTTGATTCCCTTGTGAATCGCAAAATATGTGAAAATATGCGACATAAACGGTCACATCTTTTGATAGCGTAGACTTACAAGTTTTATTTATTTACAGCTAAAATAAACCTTCAATTCAAGTATTTGATATAAATTTCAACTTGATATCTTTATGCGTTCTATAAAAAAGGGTCTTGACAGACAGACAACAAAGTAATCTTATAAGGGTTCCGTTTTTCCTTTTGTGGTACGGAACCCTAAAAATATATTTCAGTACAATTACTTTGGTTTTTTTAACGCGGTTAAGTCTACGTTTTACCACCAACTCGCCTGTTGGTAAGGGTCGATGTGGTCGAAGATGAAGCACGCAGACTTAGAAGATACCAGTTTATCTGCACTTCTCTTTATTTTCTTGACTGTGTTATAACACCTGGCGAGTCTATTACCGGACCTTACAACGGTCGTATAAGAAGTAAAGGGCAACTTTTTAACGACCCACCTGATGTTGCGTGCTCACCACAGACATCCATCATAGATACCGCGACCACGTCAACTTGTATGAAGCCCAGCGTGCCACATTTTGACGTGAATACGTCGTTTTTGCTGCCATATTGGGTGGTAATTAAAAAAAGTGATAATAAAAAAGTTGGGAGATACAGTTCGATGCTGCAGCTACATATCTATCATCTACATCCGAAATATAATTACAGCAATCGACAGTTAAAGGATCAAAGAATTCGTACACGTATTCAAGATAGCCCGTTGGTCCAGTTGGCAGTGAACCTGCCTTCTGCGCTTGGGGGTGTGAGTTCAATTCCCACCTAGAACAAACATTTATGTGATGAACATTAAATTTGTGTTTGTTCTATATCTGGGTGTAAATATCTATTTAAGTGTGTATTTAAAATATATATGTATGTATTTAAAATATATATTTATGTATTTAAAATATATAATTAATTATATATTTATTTATTATATTTAATTAATTATATATAATTATAAAATATTGTAATATATATGTGTGTATTTAAAATATATACTCGAGGCTGTCTCTGACGATTTAAGGAGCCCAATGTTTTGACATTGGGTCTTGGTTCACATGGATGGCAACAAAAAATGACGCAGCACTATTGTGCTTCTTAGACTTTAGATTTACAAGTAGGTTTAAGTAGATGAGCGCCTCTTTACAGCGTGATATCATTTTGTTTTATTTGTAGTGTTAGCATGATACCTACTACCCAAAGGGACGGAACGCTTCAAACAGAAAAAACGAGCAGAGCGAGAGGTACCACGTTTAGCCATTTGTCCCTTTCACACTACATGTCTTATATACAATGACATTCATGAACACATATTAGTGTGTGGTGTTGCCACTTTTGGAAAAATATTATAACCGTAAATTTGGTATTAATTTGGGTAGTCCGTACATGATTTTATCAGCATCATTTTTAATTATTTATATTTTTATTTGTGAAACATAATATCTAAAAGAAAACTCTCATGGTTATTTAGGGTGCATCCGTTTATTATTGTAGTGATATAAATAAGGAATAAATTAGTATGTACGTGTGTTGAGTACTGCTTCCACCTATTCGACGGAGCAGCCAAGTACCAACTGGAAGCTTTAGATTCCGTAGACCGGCGTGCTATGAGGCTGATTGGTGGCAGCAAGCTAGTCGCCAATAAATTACAAAGCCTTGAGCACCGCCGTAAAGTAGCTTGTCTGTCTATTTTCTACCGGATATATTTTGGTGAGTGTGAGCAAAAGCTTCATGACCTTATTCCACCCTCCCCCTTTTACTACAGGACAAGTAGAAGGACAGCACACTATCACCCCTTCCTCGTGGAAATTCCAAAAATTCGTACACAACGATTTGGGTTGTCTTTTATGATACGTATTGTCCAAGAATGGAACTCCCTGCTGTCCCTTGCTGCCCTTGTTTCCTGAGAACTACAATCTAGGCATCTTCAAGGCTAGAATGAATAGATTTCTTCTAGATCAACGTGTTCCATCCTCGGTCACACCGTTGCTTACCATCAGGCAAGTTAGGGGCCAAACGTAGATCTATTCTGTATAAAAATATAAAAAAGTATGAAAAGTAATGAGGAATTAGTATCAGTGATTATGTCAACACTAGAAAGGGACAAATGGCTAAACGTGGTACCTCTCGCTCTGCTCGTTTTTTCTGTTTGAAGCGTTCCGTCCCTTTGGGTAGTAGGTATCATGAGTGTTAGTTTGTATTTTATTTTATGGGTCATTGAAGTGCCTGAAATAAATGATTTTATTTTATTTATTATTTTATTTATATCAGTCTCTGGCAGCCATATCACAAGCTTTGCTTAGTTTGGGGTCAAATGACCGTGTGTGCAAAAATGTCCCGAATATTTATTTAAAAAAAGGAGAGCAATTTAGTTGTATTTTAACTTCATTCACACAGCCAACTGCTTTCGAAACTTTTTTTCAGTTTATTATGGTGCAAGTTGTAATTTTTGTATCTATGTATGACGTGCTAAGACAAATATTTTTTTTTAATTATAATAGTAATAAAATTATGCAACTGTAATAATTCGAGACCCAGCTATGCAGGCTACAAAGCTGTGTATATTTTTGTTCGGAAAACAAAGGCAATGAGAAGTGCCACTATACCAGGCATGCCAAAATCTTTCGAACATGACTGACACTAAATCTGATAGATAAATAAATAAATAAATATTCGGGACATTTTTGCACACACGATCATCTGACCCCAAACTAAGCAAAGCTTGTGATATGGCTGCCAGAGACTGATATACATACATATATAGTTTTAAATACATACTTAAATAGATATTAACACCCAGATATAGAACAAACACAAATAAATGTTCATCACATAAATGTTTGTCCTAGGTGGGAATCGAACCCACGCCCCCAAGCTCAGAAGGCAGGTTTACTACCAACTGGACCAACGGGCTATCAAAGATACAGGCGTGATGGTGGTCAAAAGCAAGATTATTATTTATAAAAAAAAAAAAAAACAATATGAATTGCAGCCGCGCGCGCGCATTCACCTTGAAAAGGGCCGTCTAATGCGGTTAAAACTATAGTCGGAGTAACCGGCTTAATCTTACGTGAGTAATTCCCGTGTAATATAAATAAAATATGAATTGACATTTGCATCGCTCTACTAGAACCTAGAACAAACAATGTTTGCTCGCACATAAATATCTCCCATATCTCTGAAGCTTCCTACTTTCACTGGCAGCAAACCATTACTTCTCCTTACGTAAGACATGTGGCATTTCTATGTGTTGTACAACCGTTGCATATATAGGAATTCTTATTGCGAGGGTGGGGTAAAGGCGAGTGTTCACTGGAGTCGCCAGTATTACGAGACGCGACGCGGCAGAACGAGATGTTTTTAAAACAGCTAGGATTGGATTGCGATACGCTGCCTAACTTGCCTAGACCGGGGTTATTCCAAACAGTTGTATTCGAAAGAAAATGTGTAGCTATATTTTTAGTGTGCTCGTATCCTAAAGCGAAATGTCAAGGTGTCAGACTGTGCGCCCGTAATGTAGGAGACACGATAACTCGCACGGCTAGGAATTTGAAAACGTTTTTTCTTAGTGATGTTTGCTTTTCCGTAGAATAAAATATAATGTTATATTTTAATGGAAAATCTTAAATTTATTGTTTTTTGAATAATTTAAATTGTTTGTGGTAATGTCGCCAGCTTATTGGGCACCTTACCCGAAGACAGCGACTTCAATGCAATTTTTTATTTATAGTTTGGGTAGACAGTTTCATTTAGTTCTAATTTCTAATATATACAGTTAGGTTTATTTTTATTTTATTTCATCATTTTCAGCCTTTTAACAGTCCACTGCTGGACTTTTAGCCTATCCCCGAAAGGGTGATTGGGCCATATCCAACACGCTGGCCCAGTGCGGATTGTTGGATTTACATACGCCATTGAATTCCTTCTCCGTACGTATGCAGGTTTCCTCACGATGTTTTCCTTCACCGAAAAGCCAGTGGTATGAAAATCCGTAAAGAGCTCATTGGTACGGGCCCGGGGTTTGAACCCGCGACCTCACGCTTTCAAGTCTATCGGTCACCCAAATGGGCTACAACGGCTTCCTTTATTTTATTTAGTAACTCTAATATGTAATAAACATCTTAGAATTTTAATTAAAGAACATATTTTGATTGGTTGATCAACTCTTTACTGTTCACACCATTAAATTTGATACAGAGGACAAAAAACTCTTTAAAAACTAGTTACAACTGACAAATTTTATTAAAATTGTATGCCGTTTTTTTCGAGAAATGTAATAAATATTTTTAGGTTCATGAAATTATTACCTTAAAATGATTTTGAGATGATAATCTAATTTACTTAATTTATCTACTTAAATCTCCACAATTTTTTTTTATAGCTATGTGCGGGTCGGGTTCGTGCACTGAGGGTTCCGTACAAACTTAATTAATATTTGTGATACATACACCGAAAACCCAAGGCAATGTTTTTCTGAAAAACAACCCACCAGCAGTTAAGTAAAAAAAATGATAACTTAACTTAACTTCCAGTAGTAGAAAAAAATATTCTCCTATACATTGATCTCAGAAATGAGGAGATCCATTAACGAACGAAAGTCATCGACATAGCCCACCGGATCAACCAGTTGAAGTGGCAGTGGGCAGGGCACATATCACGTAGAACAGATGGCCGATGGGGCTGAAAGGTTCTGGAATGGAGACCACAGACCGATAAGTGCAGCGTAGAACGTCCACCCACAAGATGGACAGACGACCTAAAAATACTGCAGGGAAACGCTGGATGTAGGCCGGTTCCAACCGGCCCTTTTGGAGGCCTACGCCTTATAGATACCTCTTTGGAGACCTAGCCTTGGGGAGGCTTATGTCCAGCAGTCCTATGGCTGAAATGATGATGATGATGATACATTGATCTACATTACTGTCTTGCTCAGGATTCTACTCTAGAATCATTCGAGGCTCTTGGGATCCAACTTAGTCCCTCGAATAAAATTCCCTTTTTTCACTTGTATACATACATACATACATTATCAGCCATTAAATGTCCACTGCTGAACAAGGCCTCCCTCTTAGAGGGGTGTTACCATAATCCCCACGCTTGGCAGGCGGCTTGGGGATCGCAGTATGTTCACCGTGTACTAACAGGACGCTGCTGCCCATCCTCCGGTGGTTCACTTGTATACTCTACTATTAATAACCTTCGAGAAATCAAACAGCATTATAAATGGAACCCCGTTTTAAACGGTTTAGTTGGAATACCTAAAGATCGGTTTGCATGCAGCGTGTGATTCAATTACATTTATTTCTATTCAACGCCAACCCGCAGACTTCCTCAGAAATTAAATTATGGAGTTATTGCGAGTTGTAACAGTTTATTGAACTTGGAGGCGCTGGTGAAGGTTTACCAAATCGAGTTATGTTTGTTCGTCTCCTTCCAAAGAAATAACTAATCGATACATTGGTTACCTAAAAGATGGGTTTGGTTATCAAATTTGATCGGATACATTTTAGATGGTATTTCTACACGCTTCACAATACAATGTTAAACATACTCGTATTGTGTCATTTGTAACACTGTATTGACATTTTTACTTCAATATTTTTACTAACTTGCTAATGTGTGATTATTAGATAGTTTACAATTGGAGTAAGTAAAACACACATATTTTTCGAAAAGTATAGCTGTAATGTAAAATGTACCTTTACGTATTGAAACTGACGTGGTTTTCACACATTTTATTTATGTTACACGGGAATTACTCACGTAAGATTAAGCCGGTTACTCCGACTCTAGTTTCAACCGCATTAGACGGCCTTTTTCAAGGTGCGCGCAAAGGGAGACGCAGCCGCGCGCGCGCATTCACCTTGAAAAAGGCCGTCTAATGCGGTTGAAACTAGAGTCGGAGTAACCGGCTTAATCTTACGTGAGTAATTCCCGTGTAACATAAATAAAATGTACCTTTACGGTTCGCTCCATAATTATGAAAACTGTACGAATAAAATGTATTTGATTAAATCCAAAAAAGGGCGAAAAAACGCAAATCAGTTTTACTTTTTTCTTCTTCTATCGAGTGTAATTCCCTTAATCGGGTTTCGGTATTTACGATTTCTAAGATAAAACGTTCCATTTTAATTTGACTAAATGTTTATAATTTTAAGCCTACCATGGAAGTATACAAACTAAAATTAGAATTACCGATATTTCTTATAGTGGGAAAAGAGTAAGGCCCTAAAGATATTGTTAACTATTGCGCAAGGTTTTAAATCAGTTTTTTGTCTACGGCTTGTCAATATGCGATTGTACCAGCCCCGATTTGTCATCCCATCAACTGTTGTGAGCGCTTGGAACGCTTGTAGCGCTCACCATCTGGTATCATTATGCCCTTATTTCTGTGCCTCATGTGTGTACAAAAACAATTTTATATTTCCTTTCATGACCATATTTTAATAGGTCGCTGTAGATGGCCATTAATTGGACAGAATCATTTCAATGCTGGCGTCTAATTATTGCCTTAAGTTGATAATAATTTATGTACAAAATTGGACGACCTAGACCTATCATTATCGCAGTAACTGTTTAATGACACCTTCTAGCTAAAAGCTTCATTATTGTATACTTAACTAAATTGCTTAATAGCATATTATACGAGGTTTTTAGGGTTCCGTACCTCAAAAGGAAAAAACGGAACCCTTATAGGATCACTTTGTTGTCCGCCTGTCAAGACCCATTTTCTCAGGAACGCGTCAAGATATCAAGTGGAAATACTCAAATCTACGGATTCTTTCAGCTGTGAAAAAATCAAACTTGTAAGTCTACATGATCAAAAGATATGACCGTTTGTCGCATATTTTCGCATATTTTGCGATTTCACAAGGTAATCAAAACCAATAAGGTACTTACCGTTGACCTAAAATAATAAAATTTGGCAAGAAGCAAAGTCTTACAGCACATATTATAAAGTAATTAATCAGAAAGTCGTAAATTTGAAGTTAAATCATTTAAAAATTATTGTTTTGCTGTTACAAACTTACACTTTGTAGTTGGAATGCATCATCATCATCATCATTTCACTAAATGACATTTCGATTTTATGGATATTTTGTGAAGGAATAAATATAGAAATCCATGAAAAGTTGATAGTCTAGTGTAGTCAATGCACATGATAACAATGTCCCTAAAATATAAAGAGCATGATAATCACTACCATTCATAATGAGGTACAAAATTCAACTATGAAAATCAAATTATGTTATAAAAGCGTTGCGTCGCCCCTTATGACTTATTGATGACATATCTGACACATGTCACCCAGACTGTTTGCATTGAACTGTCAAGCCTTCTCGGCGAGCATTTGTCATCATTAACGAGCTGTCAGAGGCATCGCATTTTCACTTTGAGTATAGTTCGTCATCGCATTTTTAATATAACGAAGATTAGACAGACATTGTGGTTTAACTTTTTTCATTTGACTTTGGCGTCATTCATCATCATTTCAGCCATAGGACGTCCACTGCTGGACATAGGCATCCCCCATCGATTTCCAAAAGGGCCGGTTGGAAGCGGCCTGCATCCAGCGTTTCCCTGCGGTCTCTTTTAGGTCCTCTGTCCATCTTGTGGGTGGACGTCCTACGCTGCGCTCACCAGTCCGTGGTCTCCATTCCAGAACCTTTCGGCCCCATCGGCCATCTGTTCTGCGTGATATGTGCCCTGCCCACTGCCACTTCAACTTGCTAATCCGGTGGGCTATGTCGGTGACTTTCGTTCGTCTACGGATCTCCTCATTTCGGATTCGATCTCGTAGAGAAACCCCGAGCATAGCCCTCTCCATAGCTCGTCGTGCTACTTTGAGCTTGCTTATGAGGCCCATAGTGAGAGACCACGTTTCAGTGCCGTATGTCATCACTGGTAACACACACTGGTCGAAGACTTTCGTCTTAAGGTACTGAAGTATTTTAGATGAGAAGACGTTGCGAAGTTTACCGAACGCTGCCCATCCGAGTTGGATTCGCCGATTGACCTCTTTCTTGAAGTTGGACCTACCTAGTTCGACTGTTTGTCCTAGGTAGACGTACGCGTCAACAGCTTCAAGAACTGAGTTCCCAACTGATACTGGGGTGGGCACAACATGGATATTTGACATGACCTTTGTCTTGTCCATGTTCATTTTAAGGCCCACCTGTTGGGAGACTCGGTTGAGGCCTTCGAGCATTATGCTGAGATCTTCCATCGATTCTGCCATGACCACAATATCGTCGGCAAACCGAAGGTGAGTGATGTACTCGCCGTTGATGTTGATGCCTAGTCCTTGCCACTCCAGGAGCTTGAAGGGATCTTCCATTGTGGCAGTGAACAGTTTCGGAGAGATAACGTCTCCCTGTCTAACGCCTCTTCACAATGGAATTGCCTTCAAACTCTGCTCCTGTACTCGGACCGACATGGTGGCGTTATTGTACAAACACTTCAACACTTTGACATACCGATAGTCAATACGGCATCGCTGGAGAGACTCGAGCACCGCCCATGTCTCGATCGAATCAAAGGCTTTCTCATAGTCTACAAACGCTAAACATAGTGGCAAGTTATATTCTTCGGTCTTCTGTATAACTTGGCGTAGCGTGTGGATGTGGTCTATGGTACTATAGCCTTTTCGGAAACCGGCTTGTTCGATAGGCTGGAAGTCATCGAACCTGCGATCGAGACGATTCGTGATGACCCTGGAAAACAGCTTATAAACATGGCTCAGAAGCGAGATGGGTCTGTAATTCTTCAGCAAGGTTTTATCACCTTTCTTAAAGAACAGCACCACCACGCCTCTGTTCCATGCTTCTGGCGTTATACTTTCGAGTAAGACAGAATTAAAGAGCTTCTGGACTCTGAGTACCGGTGTTCCACCCGCTTTCAGAAGCTCTGATGTGATGCCATCGTCACCCGGTGCCTTGTTGTTCTTGAGCTGTTTCAGGGCCATCCTAATCTCGTACAGGCTGATATCCGGGATATCTTCAGTATAGTGTCGGGTCAGCTTGGCTCTTGGGTCTTTGGCCGAGCTGCTGACAGGTTTAGCAACCGAAGTGTATAACTGTCCATAGAACCTTTCGATTTCCCCTAATACCTCGGCTTTGGTCGACGCTACACTACCATCTTCTCTCTTCAGCTTTGTCAACTGGCTTTGCCCAATAGACATGCCTCTTTAATACTGTTTGTATTAAAGGTACGTATGTCATGCCGCAATGACTTCTTAATTTGTCCATTGAGCTGCCTATATGATTCAGCGTCATCGGAACATTGTAGTTGTAACGAGCGTCGATCAGCCATGAGGTTACGGGTATGGTCGGATAATTTTTGAGTTCTACCTGTGCGTCGGCCAGGTCTAAAAAACTTAGAACCTACCGCATGGACAGTTTCCAGTTAATTTTAATAAACAGTTAAACTAACAGTCAAATCTAAGCAAAGAAAGTCATGGTCAAGACCTAGTGACGTACGTGACGCTACACATGCAAATCACTTATTTCGGCACAAAGAAGATTGTTCTGCGTCCATATAAATATTTTTCGCCCCGAAACCCACAGCAAAGGAAGATTATGTGTTGTATTTAAATATACTACTGAATTCCTGTACAATTATCATTTTATAGAGGACTAGCTGAGAATTGTAACTATCACAAAAAGATTCAGATTTGGAAGTTATAATCGTATTGTATATCATGGTGTTTCCTATCTGGCGGCATTATCTTTATGTGATTATTCGGTTTGTACGGCAAAAGGCATTCAGCTAGTCTGTGTTAAATTGATATATGCAACTAATATATATAAAAAAAAAAAAAAAAATATCGTGAATGTCCGATGCTTTCAATGTACGAGGCGGAAATAAAACATGATTATTTTTGTATAAAAGTTCAAACCTAAATGTAAAAAATTTATAATTAACGTACCTATAATATGTATAATGTTATATCAGCAATCTCTACATAGTATAAATTGAAATCGCTTTCCGCGTCTGTCTGTCTGTCTGTCTGTCTGTATGTCTGTATGGCCGCTAACTCCTCCTAAACCACGCAACGGATTTTGATACGGTTTTCACAATCAGTTAGATACATTTTCAAGGAAGGTTTATATATAAAACTAGCGACCCGCCCCGGCTTCGCACGTAAATTACACCCGTGCGAAGCCGGGCGGGCGGGTCGCTAGTAGTTAATAAAATAAATTGTAAAAGTTGACAAAGGGCACGGACCCAGGACCTTCTCCGTGGAGAAGCAAAATAAACAAAAAAGAAAAAAAAGTATAAGTGTACTAATTCAATTGTCCGATTTACTAAACAAGTAGGCCTCAGTTACTAAGCAACTAAGCTCAGAGTCTGCTATCTCTGTAACTATACGTATGCGCAGTACGTTTGTAAGTTTTGCTATCACGTATAGTCGCCGCTCCTGTTTCTCGGACATTTTCTACTGGGCATTGACTGGCGTGTCATTTCCTCGTGTCGGTAGTTCTTTATATGATTTTCTGAGCGCACAAAAGAAATATTTGATTAAGACTGACAGTGAGACAGTTGTGTTGTGTTCCACACAATCTTTTCCTCGTCATTAAAGATGGTAAATCGTAGGATTTTGTTTTAATTAAAGTTATTTTTTTTTGTACATATTGTTTTTTTTTTTTTTTTGTTCTAAAAGTTAGTTGACTCTAAGAATACAAAATTCCGTAACACACTACTGCCTGCACTACTAGTATCTAGAGATGGTTTAGTTATTGAAAAAATGAAGTACTGTAAAAACTTGTATTTCATATACGATACCATTCTTAATTAAAATTGTTATATTCTAATTATCCCTGACCAAAAATTGATTCAGTCCCAAGTTGCTCCAAATAAAACGTTTAACTAACTAAACGGGAAACAGTTCCCCTCTCAGCAAACCCATCTCCCAAAAACAACCGAGAATTTTCATATTCCCCCAAAACAACTTTCCCGAACGTTGTTGAATAAAGTCTGGATTCAATTTGTTCACGTATGCGTTAACGTAATAATACATTAGAAACAAGTTTTAATCTGTGATTGTTTGTTTGTTTGTTTGCATTGAATAGGCTCCGAAACTACTGAACCGATTTGAAAAATTCTTTCACTGTTGGGAAGCTACACTATCTCCGGGTGACATAGGCTATAATTTATAACCGTGCGAAGCAGGGGCGGACCGCTAGTGGTAAATATAAAAAAAATGCATTTTATATTACTACTAGCTGCGCCTCGCTGTTTTACCCGCGAAGTGATGAAAAATGGTGATGATGATGATGAAAAGTAGCTTATGTCACTCTCTGGCTCTTGAACTATCCTCTTGCAAAAAATCAGGTCGATCCGTTGTTCCGTTGCAGCGTGAAAGAGGAACAAACATCCATACATCTATACATCCATACATTCAAACTTTCGCGTTTATAATATTAGTAGGACACTAATTATTTTAAACTGTTTGGGGTCAAAGATCGGGATTTCACCTCATTTAAAAAAAACGGATCGTTGAATAATGCGACGGGTGACCAAAATGCTGGTGTGTTTCTGTCTCAACGCATAAGCATTGCCATTCAGTGTGTCAGTGTGGTAATGCTGCCCGCGTGCTGGGTACGCTGCCAACTGATGGTGGGCTTGAGCATTTGGATTGTCTTTAAACCTTCAATGGTCTATGGGTAGTCCAACTGTTTTTGTAGTGTTGTATTTTGTTTAGTTAATAAAGGCACTTACAAAACACCCGAACAAAATAACGTACTAACCCTCAGTATCATTTTAAAAGACCTCTTCAATAACACCCACTACAATGTTGTATTTATAACTAGCTGTGCCCCGAGATTTCACCCGCGAGATAAAATCTAATATAATTGGTCATCATCATCCAGCCAGAAGACGTCCACTGCTGAACATAGGCCTCCCCCTTTAACCTCCACACTGAACGGCAGCCTGTTTTTGCATCCGCTGGATGCCAGCGACTCTCACTATGTCGTCGGCCCATCTAGTGGGAGGCCTACCTACGCTGCTTCTTCCGGTTCGTGGTCTCCACTCAAGAACCTTTCTTCCCCATCGGTCATCGGTTTTTCGAGCGATGTGGCCTGCCCATTGCCACTTCAACTTGCAAATTGTAACAGCTATGTCGGTGACTCTGGTTCTTTGGCGAATATCCACGTTTCGTATATAGTTGGTACTTTTAACTAATTTCATAACATTTCTATGTACATCCATCATTCTAGTATACCTGTGACCACGGACAATGCAGTATTCTAAACGTCAGGAAGTAAAATAATGTAAAATACACGCGATCCTTTAAAATTATTTAATTTCAATATTCATAAATAGTTTTAGATGCTACCGTTTAATTACATTCCTGGGCTTTGTAGCCAAACTTTATCCGACCTACATAATGCGCGACGGTTTTCCGCCGATAATACATCTATTTCGCACTCGGGAATTCACTAAATCGCCGGCCGAGCCCCTAGCTAACAAACAAAGGGCGTTGTCCGATATAAAAAGGGCGAGATAAAAACGGGCCGTACAATGACAAAGGCTGCCCGATTGTGGCGGCTGCTAATGCGTGAGTAACACGTAATAACGGGCCATTCTCACTTGTTTTACTGTTTATTTATTATCTTCATGGATAAAGACTTTGTTTATGACGGCTGTGAAGTTATACTCACAGATTAGATGCGTGTTACTTGGTAATAACAGCTTTACCAAAGCTTTACTATACGACAAAGTCGGTCACAGAACGTTTTGGGCTTGCTTGGGTGGAAGGTGAATCGGTGAATCACGAGTGAATCGGTTCCTTCTAGGCAAGCGTGCTCCAACGTAGACCGCATCATCGCTTAACATCAGGCGTGATGGTGGTAAAACGCAAGCCTATTAATTATTAAAAAAAAAAAAAAAAAAAAAAGTTAAAGACTACCTTTTGACCACCCCAAAGCTAAAGGTAGTTTTAGTATCCTCTTACTACAGGTATAGGATACTAAAACGATATAGATTTAATGCTTACTAAGTTTATAATAGTGTGTATTCTTTAGTCGTATTTACACGCCATTATATTTAAATGCTTGCATTTTATTTCTCTGATAGATGCAATAACATTAAAATTGTAAAGAAAAACATATTTTTTTAAATATTTTCTTTTTAAATTCTTAATGGAGAATATAACACTTAAAAGTACAGTAATAACGAAATAAAAAAAGTTATAACTACTTGGTTAAAGAAATTTGATTGAAACACTTGATCTATTGAAACACTTAACCCTACTAAAAACACACGCGCATGTTATAAATTTAAAATTTTAATGAATATTTTTATTGTTTTGTATGTTGTTCTTTTTCTCTTTTTGGCTTTATAAATATTGACAAATTTAAAAAAAAATTCTAAATTCTAAATGATATTTTGTATTTAGCATGATAATATAACTGTTTGCTTTGGCATATTTGTACTGTTATAATAAGAGAAGCCACTGGCACTCGACACACAGTCCCAGACTAGTTCGGTAGTCTATGGAAAATCACGTTATGAAAAACTAAATTTAGGTCAAAATAAATTACTTTGTTTGTTTGTTTGATTTCACTGCAGTATATTAGGTACCTGCTATACAGTCTTACGTCAAAACCCGTGCCAAAATGATTAAACTTCGCAGTTTAAGTTATTTTTATGCAATGTTATTGCAGCTATCAAAGCAAATAAATGCTTGGATCGGGTTTAGGTTTAACTTTGATGTACCTACAATAAATGTTTATAAATTAAATAGCTTGTTTTTATTATATAAATTATCATAAAATCGTATCAGTTTTATTCAATTTGCAGATCATCTGAGCAAACGACGAAAACATTTTTTCGGGCGTGTGGTTGAATCTTAATTAGATTTTTTTCTTTATTTTCAGATACAAATCCAAAAACTACATGAAATCAGAATGCGAGTGACTTAGTGGTTAAGTGATCAATATGAAGAACACGAATTCGGTGCTGACACTTGTTTGTGTCATTTGGTTCACGTGCACACACGCCAAGACAGGTAAGATACGTCGTTTAAAAAATACTTTGTTTCCACTTTCAAATTTAGATAAAAGTTTTCTTAATACATAGGTTGGTCATTATCATCACCATGATGACCCACTTTTGTCCACTGAGAACATTAACCTCTCCTAAGACGCGCCACAAAGCCCGATCTTCGGCTTTTCGCTTCTACTCACTGCCTTACGTATATCGTCATTCCATCGACTCTCAGGGCGCCTTACGCTACGTTCGACAATTCGTGGCCTCCACTCTAGAACACGTCTACCTCATAAAGATTATTAGTTTTGTGACAGACCAGACAAACCATCAAAGAGGGAAAGGTAGAAGGAAAGAAAGGACCAGGAAGACCAAGAAGAGTATTCTTAGACGAAATAAAAGAGAAGGCAAATGTCATGCCATAAAAGAAGGTGACGCTGGCAGAAGATCGTCAAGAAGCATGATCTTAAAATGAATGAATGAATGACAGGCCTACTGCCTCTTCAGCTTGCTTATATTCTGAGCTATGTCCAAGTCGTGAGTTTTGTTCTCTGACAATTAACTTAGTTCTGTGTACGATCCCACTGAGAAACGCCGAGCAATCTCTCTCCATAGCTCGCTAAGCGATTTTAAACTTGCAGATTCCTCCTTGTTAGTTTATGTTGTTCCTTGACATATGAGAAGGTGAAGAACGAAACCTCACTTTTCCACTTATAAAAATTTAGTTTTTTTTTCTTTGGGCCAAAAAAAAAATTGATTGAAGCATGTAAGTAAAACCTTGTCAAAAACACCTCTTTTCCTTTGTAAAATTTCATTTGAAATCGAGAGTTTCGAACAAAACCACAATTTTCCGTTGAAAAAGAGAAATTCCGTCGAGAATTTTTTATGTATTCTCTAAAATATGAAAAACTGGAAATGTGAGGTTTTGTTCTTTACCTCCTCATAAAAGTTCTAGTTTCAATAGCTAAAACATTAGTTAGTAGAAAATAATTGGAATGTGACAATTATTAATACCAAAATATACCATAATTATATGCTTATAAGTTTTTTTTTTTTTTTATTGTTTATTTATTCTCCACGGACTCCTGGGTCCGTGCCCTTTGTCAACTTTTAACATATATTTTTTAAACTATATTTGATATAACATATAACTAATGACTATACAAAAGGAATATACAAATTATAAAATGTTACGACTATGTTGCGTGTATACACCGAGCAGTCCAGCTCCCTCCCGCAAGCAGCACGTTCACGAGTTGACGCGTGTGCCAGCCATCGCTCTCCTCGCCATAATTCGCCATAGTAAGTAATTTTACAAGGTTTTCAAAACAGAACTAGTAAAGCGCTTTATAAAAGAAAAAACATCAGCAAATTATCCACACGAATTGTGTGCTCTGCATTTCTAATCTACTTCACACATTAACTTGTCACTTACTATTCTGATAGGTCATATTAAAAATCTTAATTCAAAATTATTTGGAACATTTTCTGTTTATAACTTTTTGAGTTATAGCGATAAAACTGTAATAAATTCAAGACGTTATATCCAAAAGGACATTCACCTTTTTGTAAAATTATCATAAAAAAGAATGTTTCCCTAGTAGTTTTCTTTTTGACTAAAATATAAAAATATATAAACCATCGTATTAACCGTAGCAAAAGACTAAGAAAGAGGGTAGATCGTTATATCTGCACCTAACGTTTTAACTGTGCGACCAACCACCCGCATTCTTCAGTCTTCCCGTGAACATGGTGCATGTAATTGCGCTGAAATATCGGGAGCTCATTCCACAACCTTACCACGGTAAATATACCGTAAATAATCATATAATTTTAGTGAACAACCGTGATAGTTTAAAACAGTTTAAAATGATCTCTGAAATTTGGTTAGGCACACAGTGAAAATGAAAATGAAAAATTAAAATGAAAAAATGTTTATTTACTACAAATATACATACCATACATATTAGAAAGAAAATAAAAACACAGTTAAATAAAGTTTGAATAGTACATACTTGCAGAGAAGGTTTTGTAAATTTAGAAGGTCATTACTAATAGTTTCCTCACTAGGCAAAGCCTGTATCGAGGAATCCCGTTTAAAAAACATTTTAAATTTAAAGTTCCTCTGTCGACATAATAATGTTACAAAAAAAATGTTATGATATACAAATTGAAAACAAATAAATATATATTATATATATAAGTAAATAATATAAATCAGTGCATATAAAACAATGATAAAGATAAACGGAGGGAATTACTATTTATAAATATAAAACAAAAATAAAAATATACACTCTGCTACCATAAATTTAAGTTTAACAATTTCAATTTAATATATAACTTTCAATAAATCCTCTGTTTTGTCGTATGTTAATAAAGCTAGCCATTTATGTATTATACTTTTTGCTTCCATCAAAGTTTTATCCTTAATATTACAGCTCCTGACAACCATGTTATATACGTAGGCCCCAACAAAACTACCAAAGCGTTGTGCGAACTTCGTGTTAACTGATGGAGTGGTCAGTGCAATATTCTTTGGTTTTTTTCTATAACCACCAATTTCTACACTATGAATATGACCACAGTTATAAGGCTTTGGTACGGACTACCATTATGCATGCTTTAACACGCTCCTAGTCAATCATCGTCACATCAATTTATGTATTGCTTTCTGATGATTTAAACCTCATTGCTAATCAAGTTCCGTTCTTCTGATTATGCTTCTAACACGGACAGGACTGGATCCTCAGTACAGTGAATACTCTGCTCGTTCGAAGGCAATTCGAACTCTACAATTTCAAAGGCAATCTAATTTCAAATGGATGATATGCTACCAAACCTAACTTTGTTAGCAGCGAGGCCTGAAATGTACTTTGCTAGCTACGCCGTACGGTTTTACCCACAATTCTATCACAGAGCTGTATCATGGACCAAAAAGTCTCCAGAATTCAAAACCAGATCATAATCAAAATCATAATCATTTTTTGTCAAACTTTGTAGGTTTTTTTATGCCATAGGTGGCAAATAAGCGGACGGTCCACCTGATGGTAAGCAATCACCGTTGCCTATGGATACTTGTAACACCAGAGGCATTACAAACGTATTTGTAATGCCTCTGGCATTACAAATACGTGGCCAACCCTTAAAGACTCTATTAACTCATTACTTGCCAGTGCAAGTAATGAGCTTACTTGCAAACTGCGAATCTGTGGAATGCGCTGCCTGAATGGGTGTTCCCCGATAATTACAATCTGGGTGTCTTCAAATCACGAGTGAATCGGTTTCTTTCATGCAAGCGTGCTCCAACGTAGACCGCATCAACGCTAAACATAAGGCGAGGTCAAAGTCCGTTGGTCTAGTTGGTCCGTTTCGATAGCCCGTTGGTCGAGTTGGTAGTGAACCTGCTTTCTGAGCTTGGGGGCGTGGGTTCGATTCCCATCTAGGACAAACATTTATGTGATGAACATTTGTGTTTGTTCTATATCTGGTTGTTAATATCTATTTAAATATGTATTTAAAACTATATATGTTTGTATATCAGTCTCTGGCAACCATATCACAAGTTTTGCTTAGTTTAGGGTCAGATGACCGTGTGTGCAAAAATGTCCCGAACATTTTATTTATTTATTTATTAAAGTCAAAACATTGAGCCTTTGGGGACCGGGAGCTCACCTGATTTTCAAAAATCTTTTAAGAGCGCCTGGTTAATGCAATGCGTGACCATATTGCTGAAGTGTTTCTGGCTCAACGCATAAACATTGCCATTCAGCGTGGTAATACCTCCAGCAAGCTCATGCTGGTAGTAGCTTGAGCAATTGGCTTTAGACCTTCAAAGGTCTATGGGCAGTTTAACTGTTTTTATTAAAGAAAAAAAGAAAAAGAAAGAAAATAAATTTTATTCGACACCTTTACAAAAAACATATATCTAGAGGATACAATCAGTGTCGAATGGGTCCGTCTCGGCATAAATGCTGAAAGTTAAGCGAGTGCTAGCTGTGTGTGTTTTATAATTTAGTTAATAAAGGAACTTGCTCTAAAAATCAAGCCAATTATTTAATTAATAAAAAAACTTGAAGTGTTTTGGTTTTGGACTTGTGGCACTATCTCTCAAGTTTCTATGTCTGTATTTTTTACTTCTAGTGTGCACAATAAATAGTCTATCTATCAACCTTATTCCGTCTTTTTTTCAAATATTTATTTATTATTTTATCTTTATTTTTCTACTTCATAGTCATAGTACTTTATTGGTAACAAATTACAGGTACACGTCACAGAAAATAATTGATAATAAAATAATTTAAAACTATTACAATAATAATCTTCTTATCTTTACTTATTCTTAAGCCTTTAAGAAGTCGTTTGAAGTTAAAATGATTTATAATGTGTAATCTAATTTTAGACCATAATATACTGATTGTATTATTTACTTCTAGTGTGCACAATAAATAGTATCTATCTATCAACCTTATTCCTTTTTTTATATATTTTATTTTATTTTATCTCTATTTATCTTCTTATTCTTCTTTTATCTTTGTTTTTCTACTAGCTTTCCTTATTCTTATTCTTAAGCTTTTAAGAATTCGTATGAAGTTAGAATGAAATTATGTTTAATTTGATTTTAGACCATAATATACTAAGCTAGGAAATGTAATAACTGCACAACGATCTAATCTCAAGGATTGAAGCACAAGCCGAAGCTCTCAAGACGATTATGGCACGTATTATGAAGGAACACACTAGAACGAATAAACTAAAGGACGAGACGCTAAGTCGTTTTCGCGTTAACCCTAGTCACGAAGCAAAAGCTTTATATTATTAGCCTTGTAAGAGAGATAAATGCGACTGAAGAGACTGGCCGAATGAAAAAGGTGTAAATGTTTAACAGCCCTGAAATGAAATTCAAAACTAGACAAAAAAAATGTGTAAAATAATGCAGCATGTGTTTTATATTTTGTGTCAATTTTGTTGTTCCATTCTGAGATATAAATATTTAGAGTCTATCGAAAAGCGTGCCAAGAGGCTCATCGACAATGAATCCCTGGTTCAGACTAAGCTCCTTAGTCTTGAGCATCGGCGTAAAGTTGCTAGTCTATCGGTCTTTTATCGAATACATTTCGGAGAGTGTGCATCTGATCTTCATGATCTAATTCCTTCCTGCCCATTTTTCTATCGGACTGCCAGAGCGGGCACAAAAAATCGACACCGCTTTATGGTTGGTATTCCGAAAACCCAAACGAAGCGCGTTGATTCCACTTTTATTGTGCGAACTGCTAGTCTGTGGAATGCGCTGCCTGAATGGGTGTTCCCCGATAGATACAATCTGGGTGTCTTCAAATTACGAGTGAATCGGTTTCTTCTAAGCAAGCGTGCTCCACCGTAGACCGCATCATCGCTTAACATCAGGCGAGTTGGCGGTCAAGCGCAAGCTTATTATTTATAAAAATATATATATATATATAAGCGCTTAGATTTAAGTTTATGGTGGGGATTGAGAGGTAATGCATTAAAAAAAATATTATAGGCTTGCGTTTGACCGCCAACTCGCCTGATGTAAAGTGATGATGCGGTCTTCGGTCGAGCACGCTTGCCTAGAAGAAACCGATTCACTCGTGATTTGAAGATGCGCTCTCTCTGTCCCTTTCCAGCAATATTTTAGCATTTGTATGGCGTACGCAAGGCTTTACGTCATAACTTGATATAGTGCGCTCTCTGTATAGAATTAAATTAAAATACGTATAATTTGTTTATTTTTGAACAAATTTTGATGCTGTTTTCGTTGATGGGTTCTATTTGTAAACTGCCTTTTTATTATGTAACTAGCTGACCTGACAGACGTTGTCCTGTCTTAGAACTGTCAAACACGCAAAGTTAAAATTGTAAATCTCATATTTTTACACCTTGGGTTCCATTATTGGAGTTTTAATAAGGATCCCTATTTGTTTTGAAAATATAATATAGCTTATGTTACCTGGCGATAGTGTAGCTTCCCAACAGTGAAAGAATTTTTCAAATCGGTTCAGTAGTTTCGGAGCCTATTCAATGCTGTTTGCAACAAACAATCAAATCTTTCCTTTTTATAATATTACTAGTGGTCCGCCCCAGCTTCGCACGGGTATAGATTATAGCCTATGTCACCCGGGGATAGTGTAGCTTCCCGTCAGTGAAAGAATTTTTCAAATCGGTTCAACAGTTTCGGAGCCTATTCAATGCAAACAAACACATAATCAAATCTTTCCTCTTTATACCATTAGTATTATTAGTATAGATAAAAAATTACCAGGACACAATGCCTATTATACCGCCTATTTTGCCTATTTTGCCGGAAGACGCAGCGTAGGTAGGCCTCCCACTAGATGGACCGACGACATTGTGAGAGTCGCGGGCATCCAGTGGATGCAAAAGGCAGACTGTCGTTCAGTGTGGAGGTTAAAGGGGGAGGCTTATGTTCAGCAGTGGACGTCTTCTGGCTGATGATGATGATGATGATGATGAATGCCTATTATACAATTATTCACTTTAACCTCACAGTTTGTCGAACGTGATTTGCGTTCATTTGGTTTCATGTCTCGTGGGTTATTGTTCCGTCAGTAGTTTGCTAGATGTTGAGATCGTTAATGGAATGGTAAATCCTGTACAAATAACTGTTAAGTACGTTAATAGGATATGTTGTGTTGACTATGTGTGTGTGCCCACTTATTATTGTGTTGATGTTTGATGCTAACCTGTATTATGTAATGAAGTACGTATTATGTATTTTAAATTACGATGTGGTATGAGGTCCCAGGGGCTTTACGGACAACTGCTATTGCGGCACCAAACTAATCCGCTCAGTTGGAAAATCACGCGACCGCAAACCGTATCCGGATGCGTTAAGGTTCACGTTCGAGTGATTTTCCAACTGAGCGGATTTAACGTTAGTTTGGCGTTGCAATAGCAGTTTTCCGTAAAGACCCTGGTCCTGCGGCATATCCGTGTAAATAATTAATATAACATGGCTTCTGTTAAAAGAGTCTTTAAAGTTTAAAAACGTATCTGTGATGCCCCTGGTGCTACAATTATTCATAGGCGAAGGTGACCGCTTACCATCAAGCGGTCCGTTGGCTTATTAGCCACATATTGCATTTTTTTTGACATTTAATGTAACGATGCTAAATTAATATTTACCTTAAATAATGTTACCACTTTTTATTTTCTTTTATTTCTTTAGCACTGAGCAGAAATAGGTACTCTGATTGTTGAAATACAAAAAGTATGTACTTCGTTACACGGGAGTTACTTAACTTCTCATACTAAAACATTGCTTTATCCACTCGTGTGCGCGTCAAAATAGCGTACGCACCTTTGGCTGCGCGGGCATTTCACACTAAAACCGCGACACGCGGTAAAACAACCAAGCCTCAACTAAACCTAGGCCGCAAAGTAGCGAGTATGTAAATTTTCTCCAGGATTCATTTTGGACAATGTGCATGTGCATCAGAGCTACATGACCTTACCCTACCATCCCCTTTTCTACTACAGGACAAGTAGAAAAGCGGCCCACTACCACACATACATTGTGGATTTTCCTTGGATACGTACCAAACGTTTCGAATCCACGTTTCTAATTCGTACAGCCAAGAATCGGAACAACCTGCCAGCTTCCTTGTTTCCTGAGAAATATATTCTGGGCCTTTTCAAAGCCAGAGTGAATAGGTATATTCTAAGTCTCCAGTTGTTACGATATGTATTAAAGAGTTTTTTTGTCCTCTTTATCGAATGTCATAGTGTAAACAATAAAGAGTTCAACCAAAACTTTTTTTAAAGACAATAAAAAATCACAAGTCCGGTATCAAATTGTTACAAAAAATGGTTAGTTAGTAATCTTTTTCTAGAATCAGTAAATGAAAGCTCGAACCAGTGAAGCACACGGTCACGTAGAATGCGAAGGTTAAACAACACAAGCCATACATTCACGCACTTTTGTCACGCTAAACGCAACGTTATTACTGCTTTTTTTTTGCTTTTTTTACGCTATTGTTGTTTTATATATAAATTGGAAATGAAACTAATCAATATTAAACTGATCATCATCATCATCATCAGCCAGAAGACATCCACTGCTGAACATAGGCCTCCTCCTTTAACCTCCACACCGAACGACAGCCTGTCATCTGCATGGATGCCAGCGACTCTCACAATGTCGTCTGTCCATCTAGTGGGAGGCCTACCTACGCTGCGTCTTCCGGTTCGTGGTCTCTACTCCAGAACCTTTCTTCCCCATAGGTTATCGGTTCTTCGAGCGATGTGGCCTGCCCATTGCCACTTCAACTTGCAAATTTTAACAGCTATGTCGGTGACTCTGGTTCTTTGGCAAATATTAATATATTGGAAAGTATGTTCGTAATTTTGACAAACATAATATTAAACTGATCATCACAATACAAACACAAAAATCTCTACTACAATTAAAGTAAAATCCTATTCACTGTTTAGGTTAGATCTTAGTACGGGTGTTTTTATTTTAAACACAATAAAATTAAAGTTGGTGTAACTAGTAAACAGAGTGAAAACCTATGGCGTAGTACTTTTAAAATTATTCTGTTGTATGAAAATTAGAACAAGATAGGACAAAATAAGAGTGGCATAAACAAATGCAGTTCATACCCAACAGTGGGTCACTCAAGGCTAATGGTTATGATGATGATGAAGAAAAAAACTACAGTAATTGGGCCCTTAGGGAACGGCAGCTCACCTCCTGACCTGAACAATGATTTAATCATGTATTTGTCACATTAATATGTTCAGTAAAAAAAAAAAACTGTCACGTTTATGCCTTGTATAGTAGCTTTTTATTTTTAAAGTTATTTGATTACTAACGGGATATTTACCGTGGTAAGGTTGTGGAATGAGCTCCCGATATTTCGGCGCATTTATTTGCACCATGTTCACGGGAAGACTTTTTATTTTTGCCACTTTTTTTTTATATTGTGCATAATTTTTTGCACATAATTCAAAACCTTTTTTGAACGATTAGATAGTAGGCCGTCAGCGTGTAATTTTGGTAGCCCCAATATAAAAAAAAAAACTATTTCCCTAATATTTTAGATAGAGAAGTATTTGGATAAAATGTAGCGTGGACCATGCGTGACGTTTTTTTTTAAATTATAAATTGGCAAACGAACCCGAAATACGAAGAACCCGTACGAAGTTGGCGGCCAAGCGCAACTTGGCTGCCAAATCGCCTGGTGTTAAGCGATGATGCGGCCTACGATGGAGCACGCTTGCCTAGAAGAAACCGATTCACTCTCGACTTGAAGACACCCATATTGTAACTATCGGGGAACACCCACTCAGGCAGCGAATTCCACAGACTAGCAGTTCGCACAATCAATGTGGAATCAGAGCGCTTCGTACGGGTTCTCGGAATATCAACCATAAAGCGGTGTCGATTCTTCGTACCCATGACTTGACTTTGTGTGTAAAAGTGTTAGGACATTGTAATCGTACATTCTTGACTCCTTGCTCCTACTATCTACCTGTAATGTTGTCAAAGTTGCAAAAATAACAAGCAGAACCACGGCCACAATACTAGTTTTATAATTATACTAGCGGTCCGCCCCTGCTCCGCACGGGTAGGTATAGATTATAGCCTACTAGCGACCTGCCCGCCCGGCTTCGCACGGGTGCAATTTACGTGCGAAGCCGGGGCGGGTCGCTTGTTATATATAAACCTTCCTTGAAAATATATCTAACTGATGGTGAAAACCGCATCAAAATCCGTTGCGTGGTTTAGGAGGAGTTAGCGGCCATACAGACATACAGACAGACAGACAGACGCGGAAAGCGACTTCAATTTATACTATGTTGATAAAGATAAAGATAAAGATCATTTATTTGCATACAACATGAGAATTTTTGTGCATTTTCATGCACAAAAGATGTTAAAATTATAAAAATAGTCCTAAATCACGTTGTGCCGGTCAGGCGTACAAATGTCAGAGTGATGGCGCTATGCTCGTAACACTGATGTTTTAATATTAATAATATCTAAATTAACAATTTCATACAGATAAAAAGTTGAAAAGAAAAATGAGAGAGAGAGAATGAGAAAGTAGAGATGTCACCCGGGGATAGTGTAGCTTCCCGTCAGTGAAATAATTTTTCAAATCGGTTCAGTAGTTTCGGAGCCTATTCAATGCAAACAAACAAACAAACAATCACATCTTTCCTCTTTATAATATTAGTATAGATGTAGATATAAGAAAAGTGACAACCTCGAAGTTCTTGACACAAATAATGGTCAAAATGTTAACTTTGTGTACTTAATAATTCAGGTGCTCCCGCTCCTGAATTATTAAACAAACAAATTATTTATAGAGCTTGATGTTTATTGATTTAATATTCAGGCCAGGTTTCTATGGGTTTGATTACTAGTAGTTTTTTTTTTAACCTAAAAGGCAGGTAATTTTACCTTAGTAAAATAATGCGTGATAAGTCCCGATAAACATTTAAAACTTGATGCATAATCAGCCTTTTAACAGTCCACTGCTGGCCTTTTAGCCTACCCCCGAGAGGGTGATTGGGCCATATCCACCACGCTGGCCCAGTGCGGATTGGTGGATTCGCATACGCAATTGAATTTCTTCTCCGTACGTATGCAGGTTTCCTCACGATGTTTTCCTTCACCGAAAAGCCAGTGGTATGAAAATCCGTACATAAACTCCAAAGAGCTCATTGGTACGGGCCTGGGGTTTGAATCCGCGACCTCACGCTTTCAAGTCTAGCGATCTCCCAAATGGGCTGCCACGACTTGATTACTAGTGTTGAAGTTTCTGTGAATTAAAAATGCTGTACAATAGTAAATGTTGTTTTTAGTTCACAACTCGCCTTTTACTAGCATTTTGTTTCTTGTGTTAGCCAAAACTGAGGCAAACGAGGCAAATGTGTTAAAATGGGCTTCAGGTGTTACGCTACTTATCTATAAGATGCGAATGTGTGTATAATTGCATATTAAGCCACCAGGGGGATTAGACAAGATCCACTTTCTGTTAGCGTTAGCGCCTACGGCAAGATAAAATTTTATGAAATTGATAATAACTTGAGAGATCATCTCTCAAGCTAATGTCATTAAGTGTTATTAAATGTCATTAAGTCATTAATTAATAACAGAAAGTGGCTCTTGTCTAATTCCCTTAAGATGTGCAAGGAACATGAGCACTGCGCGATGAAAAAACTTGGCCAATAGGATCGCTTTATTCCGTCTTGCCTCGCCTCCTATTGGTTGATTTTTTGCTCGCACACCACTTAGCTACCTTGGAAACCTTAGCTAGTTTACCATCTCTAGTGGAAAAACACCCTAAGTCTGATTTACACGGAGCCAGTTGCTACCGCGTCCAGCGTTTTCTTGCGGTCTCTTTTAGAACGCTGGATGCAGGCCACTTCCAACCGGCCCTTTTGGAGATCGATGGGGGGAGGCCTATGTCCAGCAGTGGACGTCCTATGGCTGAAATGATGATGATGATGATAAGTTGCTACCGCGAGTATAGTGCAAATAGTAGGTATCATGAGTGCAAAGCGGGTAAAGTTGCCACCAAAGAAAATATATAAATTATATTTAAATGCTCATTTTTTTCGGCGGGCAACGGGCAACATTCAGACGCTGTACTTTTTAAATATGTCAAAAACACTGTGACAAAAATATAAAGTGCCGTGATTCAAAATAAAGACATGGTCCAAAGGCCACTGTAACAGACCAAAAACCCAAAAAAAAAAAAAAAAAAAAATTAAATATGTTACTGAGCTTTTCTAAACTAATATAACATTTTAGTAATATTCCTTCCTTTCTAACATCTTGACAGTACCTAAGTTTCATATCACACCAATGTTTGAGCTGGTACGGTAAGTAACAACAAAAATATCCCGTTCCAAAACAAACACTAGCAAACAGCTTTTACTAGCTACAAACAAAAGGGAACACCATATTGTCACTCCTATTCAAACAAGAAAGGTCCAAGTTTTCTCGAGACGCGAACAAAAATCTAATAGTGGTCGCTTCCATATCACCCTGCGGAGACTGATGGCTTAATTTCATGGTGTGATGAGCAGACGCCAAGGTTTTATTAGGTTGCGCGATACCGCTCGCGATTTTACGCCTATGGGATTTTTAGATTGGTTTTCTTGTCTCCGGATGGAGTTCGGTTGAAAATACGGAAGGATTTACGAGTTTGAAATGAGACGTGTGTTG
The DNA here is from genome assembly GCA_932305915.1 of Agriopis marginaria. Taxonomy (NCBI): domain Eukaryota; kingdom Metazoa; phylum Arthropoda; class Insecta; order Lepidoptera; family Geometridae; genus Agriopis; species Agriopis marginaria. The sequence continues at coordinate 908,274 of OW029923.1, forward strand.
TTATTCGCTCTTTTTATTTCCCTTTTGTGAAACGCCTTCTGATCAATCTTGATTCTATATTCTATGATTTTTACATTGGTTTCGATATTAAGAATTTAACAGTTAAACAAGTAATCTATAATTTGTTTTTTTTTTCCTGGGCTAGCGCCTTTATTAACTAAACAAAATACAAGCTAAAACTAAAACTACAAATACAGTTAGACTGCCCATAGACCGTTGAAGGTCTAAAGACAATCCAAATGCTCAAGCCCACTACCAGTTGGCAGCGTACCCAGCATGCTGGCGGCGTTACCACGTTGAATGGCAATGCTTATGCGTTGAGCCAGAAACACGCCAGCATTTTGGTCACGCGTCGCATTAACCAGGCGCTCTGTAATTTGATGGCTTTTAATATATATTTTATTGCAAATTTTGAAATTTAAAAACAACAAGGTAAATCAACTAAAAATAATATTAAAAAATAATTAAAAGGAAAAAAACACATTCAGTTGAATATGTTGTTTTTTTTTTATTGTGGACAAAGACGTGGTTTTCGTATATTACAACAAAACAGTTATTTTAACAAGTGAGACGTAACCGCTGATAATTGAAACTAAAGTCAAATGTTTTTGTAGTGTTACTTGTATTTTGTTGAGGCCTTTGTCCAACAGTGGGCGTTTAATAGCTGCTGATGATGACTTGTATTTTGTCCAGATAATAAATGCACATACCAGTTAAAAAAAAACTTTATTACACATCGAAAATACAAAATTAACTTAAATTTACACCTACGTACAAACTTATCTTATGTGAGTAATACTATTATATTAGAAAAAAAAAACTTTATTTTTTTCAATTTTGTTTGATTCGTATAATGCAATTGTGCTGTTTAGGTTGAAAATTGCATTTTAATGCTTTGCTTTTAACTGGTAGCGGCCATCGCCCACTTAAAATAACCGTACTAATACCACACTAATACACACAAGCTACACAGGGTTACACGAATGGTATAAAGCCGAAATGAGGACAACATACTAATTATTATAAAAACTTTTACTTGGGAATCAATTTTGAAATCGCTAAACAAAATGCCTTTCCATGGAAAAATTTGATTCATACTGAACGAAATGGGTCAACTAAATTTTTTATACGATTCCAGGTCATCATTTCAGCCATAGGATGTCCAATGCTGGACATAGGCCTCCTCCATCGATCTTCAAAAGAGCCGGTCGGGAGCGGCCTGCATCCAGAGTTTCCCTGCGATCTCTTTTAGGCTGTTTGTCCATCTTATAGGAGGACGTCCTACGCTGCGCTTACCGGTCCGTGGTCTCCATTCCAGAACCTTTCGGCCCCATCGGCCATCTGTTCTGCGTGCTATGTGCCCCGTGCACTGCCACTTCAACTTGCTGATCCGGTGGGCTATGTTGGTAACTGTCATTCGTCTACGGATCTCTTCATCTCTGATTTGATCTCGTAGAGAAACCCTGAGCATAGCCCTCTCCATAGCTCGGTGTATGACTTCGAGCTTGGTTATGAGGCCCATAGTGGAAGATAATTTTTCAGTGCCGTATTCCAGTACGACGATTCCAGGTAGTTTCATAATATAAGTAGGTTAATATAATTAGTACAATCTTTTTGGCTATTGCGGCGAGCGACGGCAGTGTCACCGAGAGTCATTGCAGAATATAACTTGCAAATGGCTGTTAAAGACCAGAACGAGGCGGTGGTGGAGGCCCTGAAGCGAAGACCAGAATTGTTATAATTTTATGTAAATGTAATTGTAGTTTTAAGTATTGTGTGTATACCCAGAGCACTCACGCTCACTTAAAGGCTCCTTCTTGCGGCGGCGTCGTGTGGCGGGTCGCCCTCTTCCCTCAAACATGGCGAGGAGAGCGATGGCTGGCACACGCGTCACCTCGTGAACGTGCTGCTTGCGGGAGCTGGACTGCTCGGTGTATACACGCAACATACTCATAAGATTTTATAATTTGTATATTCCTCTTGTATAGTCATTAGTTTTATGTAATCTATACCAATATTATAAAGAGGAAAGATTTGATTGTTTGTTGGTTTGTTTGCATTGAATAGGCTCCGAAACTACTGAACCGATTTGAAAAATTCTTTCACTGACGGGAAGCTACACTATTCCCGGGTGACATAGGCTATAATCTATACCCGTGCTAAGCTGGGGCGGACCGCTAGTATCAAATATAGTAAAAAATAATAATTGTAAAAGTTGACAAAGGACACGGACCCAGGAGTCCAAGGAGAATAAAAATAAACAATTAAAAAAAACCTTTTGGCTTGGTCCCACTGTTCCGTATGATGATTTAGACATACTATGGTATGTAGGTATAGAGCAAGATTGCCGGAGTATCGTGCAGCCTCATCAATCACCCTGTACCCTTCACAAAGGGAGCAGGCAGCCTGTGATTAGCGCGCCTAAATTATCTACTGACATGAGCTTGAACAGGTACGGGCTATGCAATCTTCCCTTCGTTTATAGTCCAGTCGGGGTAGACATAAAACTAGCCTGAAATAGAAAAAATTCCGGGGAGTGATTTTTTTTTAAACGTCGGGGGGGTGGATGGGAGTATAAATCTCGATTTTCTAACTAATCCCGGTAGAGCATTCGCCGCCATCTTGTTTTAAAGTTCAATTTTTTCGTTTTACTGAAATAACTCGTTAATTTTCAACTTTAGAGCAAAAATGGTACTCACCAAAGTTGTTGGAAATTAAATTTTCCACAAGTTTGGTCATCATAATTTTTACGCTAGGATCAATATTTGTTATACTACCAAATTTTTTTTTGGTCCTCAGCTCTCCGTCTATAGGGTCTGTATGTATATATACATGTATATGTAGTCGGTAACTTGTATATAACTTGGTAGTATAACTCTGCAAATATTGATCCTAGCGTAAAAATGATGATGACCAAACTTGTGGAAAATTAAATTTCCAACAACTTTGGTTAGGACCATTTTTGCTCTAAAGTTGAAAATTAACGAGCTATTTCAAAAGAACGAAAAAAAATCGAGATTTATACTTCCAACCACCCCCCATCCCCCCCCCCCCCCGATGTTTAAAAAAAGTCGATCCCCGGAATGTTTTCTATTTAAATGTCTGCCCCGACTGGACTATTACTCGCATTTGTGCGTTATATTGCCTTCTTACCTGACTACGAAAAATAAGGGTCATTCACTGTTTTAAACTATCATGGTGTTCACTACAATTACATTACTAACGGGACATTTACCATGATAAGGTTGTGGTCTACCCGCGAACATGGTGTTTGTAACTGCGCCGAAATATCCGGAGCTCACAACTTTATCACGGTAAAAATAAGAAAATAAACCGCCCAAGTGCGATTCGGGCTCGCGCGCTGAGGGTTCCGTGCCACCAAAAAATTCAATAACGAAATTACCAGTTATAACTTGGTAACGAACAGAAATTTGTGACCGACTCACACTTGGCCATTAATTATTATTTTTTGTTAAACATTAGAGTGTGTGTGTACTATAATCCTGCCAAGTTTGACGCTTGTAGGTATTAACGTTTTTACATTAGAACTAATACAAAAATACGTTTGTTGTATGGGGCCCTACCTTCTGTTTTTACTTTTTGACTTTTTTATTATTTGTTAGTTAATCCGCCCGCGCTATAACTTTCCATATTCTGTGAAAATTTTAACTAGCTATCTATCTATTATGGTTCAAAATATACAGTCGTTTAAAGGTTAGGACAGGCGGACAGACAGACAGACATCGAAGGCTTAGTAATAGGGTATTTTTTACCCTTTGGGTACCCTAAAACGAGTTGGCACCGGCTTGTGACAGAAACTATTTTATTTTTATTGTGTTTAACTCGTAATGTCCTTGTATCTTTGTTTCTGTCATAAATAAATATTAATCATTATCATAATAATTTTATTGGTAACTAATAATTACAAGTCATATTTGTTACTAGTATCAAGGTACTAAAGTAAATAATTATACATATCTATTATAACTTAACTAATTGGTAAAAATGTACTAATAGTGTATCTATCGTGTCTAACAATTACAAAAACAAATACCATAATTAATGTCAAAGTAATATAAATAAATAAATAATAATAATTAATTGGCATTATGTCAAAGTAACCAAATAAAAACACAATATCAATTTAAACATCATTGCCGTACATAATTACAATTTTAATTATTATTATTTCTTTCTTTCTTTCTTTCTTTAAAAAGGCTATATTTTTACATCGTTTTTATTCAGCAGTGCTTTTTTTTAAAAAGTTCTGTAAACACAGCGATAGTGCATGAAAAGCTCCGGCTATAATTACAGTTACAATTTCGACTATAAACTGTAAAGCGCTGCATTTAATATCGCCTTCTTCCGTGACCGTGCGGGTTCCATGAAACAGTTCGTTGTATTTACAATAATGGCTTAATTGCTACGTTAATGTGTGTCCGCATCAAATGGCGACCGAGTACGAATATTTAGGTAAATCATATATTATAAATGCGAAAGTGTGTTTGTTTGTTGGTTTGTTTGTTCCTCTTTCACGCTGCAACGGAACAATGGATCGACCTGATTTTTTGCATGGGTATAGTTCAAGACCCAGAGAGTGACATAGGCTACTTGTCATCATCACTATCATTATCACCACCACTTTTCATCACTACGCGAGTGAAACCGCGGGGTGCAGCTAGTACGAATATATAAACAGTTTAATTTAGAAATTCAATCTAAGTACTTTGTGGGCTTGGGCTAAAAACCTGTTGGGCAAAAAAAATATAGGAAATATCGTTCCTATGTATGTTATTTAATTTAAAATTTTAATCGGAAAATTATTTTTCCTTTGACGTCTTTCTTAGTCGTAAATTTAAATTTAAAGTTTTTATTTTACTTGATAAACAATAAACAACTAACTATTAACGACTAACAATAAAAAAATTAACAAAAAAACGAATTATGTTTGAAATCTAGTCGATGTGAGGAGTATCATCGCAAGCGAGAGCCACCGTATAGGTAGAGAGAGTTTGACGTGTAAGGCGCACTTTTTGGGGTTATCGACCGACGTAATGACATTTCGATATGGCGCGTGAGTAGCTTTATTTAGTCTGTGAAATGACATATTTTCCTTTATTGATAAATGGCCTCGCGTATGACAGCCAACTCGCCCGAAGTTAAGCGACGACGCGGTCTACGATGGAGCACGCTTGCCTAGAAGAAATCGATTTAATCTTGATTTGAAGACACCCAGATTGTAACTATTGGGGAACACCCATTCAGGCAGCGCATTCCACAAACTAGCAGTTCATATTATCTAATCTCAAATAGCTGAAGAGATTGCCAAACTCACTTAAACTTTCGTGATTTAAACATATGTTTTAAATGTTTATCGGGAAACACTCGCTCTTCCCGCCGGACTCACCCGCAGTTTTCAGTCAACTCGTGACCACGGCCATTGTAACATGGTCGAAACGTCGAGTGAAAGGTATATATTTTACATAAATAAAATAATGCGCGAAAACTCCCGATAAACATTTAAAACATGAGTTTTTTTTTTTATAGAATAAGTGGCAAACAAGCTACGGGCCACCTGATGGTAAGTGGTCACCGCTGCCTATAGACACCTACAATACCCGGGGCATTGTCAGTGCGTTGCCTACCTTTAAAAAATTGATTAATGAGATTGCCAAACACCAGTTTATAAACGTAAACGTCTGCGATATTTCTCAAATAACCTTTGACTTTACTTTAAATTACATTAATGAATAATAGTCATCCATAAAATTCCAATTAATACCAAGTACCATCATCTGGTCTTAATTAACTAGACCTATCTGTATTCTCTATCGCTTTAATAAGTTCGTATAATTCCCTTCGGAAGTGCCCGCGGCTACTTTCGAAGCGCTGACTCGATTTAGATGATAATACTTGAGTGGGAGATCAAAGGGAACAGTAGACACCGAACAGCGGAACAAGGTTTGAAGAACCTAGACTTGAATGATCTCTTCTGAGTTCATTGGATTAATGAAAACTTTTCTATAAAGTTTCGTGTTCAAGATTTGCTAATACCATTAGCGTGAGAGTAGAAACAAACTTTGGAGTAGTAGAAAGGTACAAAAGTAATTTAATTTCAGCACTTGTTTTCAGTCAAATAATTGTTGTGAACTGTAAACTGTTATATATATATATATATATATAACAGTTTACAGTTCACAACATATATATATATATATAACAGTTTACAGTTCACAAAAATTATTTGACTGAAAACAAGTGCTGAAATTATATATATATATATATATCTATATAATTATATATACATGTGAAATTACGAAAGAGCGGTCTCTCCTAACACAGGTTGTCAAAACTTAACAGGAGAGGCCAAACACATGTGTACTATAAAAATCTGTTAATAAAGAACTTTTTTTTTGTTAACGTAAATAACCATTATTTAATCAATAAAAAATGAACTGACGAGTGCGATATTGTTCTGAATACATATTGTGGTGATGCTACAATGATTTAAAATGTAGGTTTGGAAATAATAATCAATAAAAAAAAAAATGTCAAATCCACATTTTCGTTTACTTAGTCATAAAAAATGTAAAATCCACATTTTCGTTTACTTAGTCATTTACTAAGTAAACGAAAATGTGGATTTTACATTTTTTTTTTAATTGATTATTATTTCTAAACCTACATTTTAAATCATGCCTAAAATTTTCCAGTTATTTTGATTCAGCAGTTTGGTATTGAGATTAAAAAGCAAACTACTGAACTGATTTTAATGTAATTTCTATGAGAACAATCTGAAAACATATCCTTCCGAATAAAATAATAATTTTAAATGTTTATCGGGACTTATCACGTATTATTCACGCTTTGTCCCGATAAACATTTAAAAAATGTGTTCAAATTGCAATAGTTTAAAAATTACTAAAATAATAATTTTCTAAATGGAAAAAAAACGACGGAGTTCTAATGTAACAAGCATAAAAACGATTTGAGAACCCCTTCCTTTTATAACTAGTTTTAAAATGCTACAACTAATTACGGACCCATTTTTAACTGACTTTATAAAAGGAAGGGGTCCTTTTATAAAGTCAGTTAAAAATGGGTCCGTAATTAGTTGTAGCATTTTAAAACTAGTTTTTTACTTCAATTTAGAATTTATTATTTGGGCGCTATGAATTTAAACACAAAAAATCCAGACAAGTACGAGAAGGAATCGCGCTCTGAGGGTTCCGTTAGATGGAACCATCAGAACGCGGGTCCAAACAAACAAAAAAAAGAATGCAATATTTTAAGACAAACTCAACTTTGTAGTGGATGTAAGTTTGTAATATCAAAATAATTATTTTTAAATTATATTACTTAAAATTTACGATTTTCAGATTTATTCCGATAAATATGCTGTGAGACCTTGCCTCGTGTCAAGTTTCATGAGTCTTAAGTCAACGGGAAGTACCCTATAGGTTTTGTTTCCCCTTGTGAAACCGCAAAATATGCGAAAATATGCGACAAACGGTCATATCTTTTGATTGCGTAGACTTACAAGTTTGATTTTTTCACAGCTGAATGAAACCGTAAATTTCAGTATCTCTATCTCTTCTCTATCTCTACATAGTATAAATTGAAGTCGCTTTCCGCGTCTGTCTGTCTGTCTGTATGGCCGCTAACTCCTCCTAAACCAAGCAACGGATTTTGATGCGGTTTTCACCATCAGTTAGATACATTTTCAAGGAAGGTTTATATATATAACTAGCGACCCGCCCCAGCTTCGCACGTAAATTACACCCGTGCGAAGCCGGGCGGGCGGGTCGCTAGTTAAATATAAATTTCAACTTGATATCTTTACGCATTCTTGAGAAAAAGGGTCTTGACAGACGGACAGCAAAGTTATCATATTAACATCCTATAAAGGTTCCATTTTTTACTTTTGAGGTACGGAACCCTAAAAACACAAGGTCAAAGTCAAAGTTTTTATTTGCTTGCCAATGGGTATAAAAGTTCTTAAAATATTAAATGTTCATCCATTAACAGCCCTAAGGGTAAGGGAAAATTGTATTAATTTATAAATATGTCAAAAGTATTAAAAATTAAATAAAAACTATAAATTTATCAACAAGCCAAATCATAAGCATAAAAACGACATGCCGTTTTCTTTAGGAATTCTTCGGAATTCGGAGTGGGTAGGAGCGTAAACACGATTCACAACGCTCTCGTTTAAATTTTACAAATTAATTAGAAAACAGTATTTATCTTTGACAAAAACAAGTAAAATGTGTTAATAAAGTGCTATCTCGCCTCGAAAACCATAAATTATGAGTGATTATACGCTAAAACTTATCAAATAACGTAAACATTTTACTTGAATTGACTGTGCAAAAATCATCTTCTATGTGTTATTGTTGGCAAATATCACGCCTTTTTTCATCCTATTTCAGTGATATAATATGTGGATAAAGCACTATTCTTTGAATAACAAACCTAAACAGTGACTATCCGTTTAATTTAACGACGTAATTGACACAATTATCGTGAATTGATTATTCGATAAAATTGCTGCCAGTGCCATCTATTAGAGTTGATCGATACTGCTTCACTGGCCGTTTTCTAATATTAGAACCTGAACCATCGCAAACATTAGTGCCGCTTGCTTGCACGACTCCGTAGTTACTCACCAGATGGCGCTAGTTGAATGACACCGATGCGCTGGATGCTCAATATTAGAACCAAAATTCGAACCATAGCAAACAACTACTTCTGTAACTACGACACATGCAATATTCACTGTGTGGCGCTAGCTGTTCGGCATAATTTAGTAATTAATATCCGAACTACTTAGCGCAGAAAACGCCTGTCTGCAGGCTGCAACTGTATGATTTACCAAAAAATCATGATGGGGCTAGTTTTTAAATATAGATGCTAGAAAAATATATATATACATTATTTGAATCTATTACAATTGCTCCATTATTATCAAGAATACATTTGAAATATGACACTAACACGAAGCCAAACCGCATTAGCTGAAGCGAAAAGCCGCATAAAGACTTTAACTCTAGATCTTGAGAAGACACAGCAACTTAACATTAAACTACTAAATGAGCAAGAAGAGTGCGCAGAAGAATTTAAATTATTAACAAATCAAATAGTGCAATTGAAATCCAAACTCGCCGAACAAGAGGCAGAAATAATTGACGTATCATCTGAAAAGTCCAAACTTAAGGATATGACAGAAAGTAGTTTAAAAGATCTCATTGAATATGAAAATGCCCTAAAAATAATTCAAATGCATGAAAAAAATGCTACCCTCTTCGATAAATTGCAAAAAACAACAGAACTTGAATATAAAGAAAAAATTTATATACTTAATGAGCAAATTCAAACTTTAAAAAATCAAGTTGTAAGTCTACAAGATGAGAATATACAACTCAAGAGTACCAAAATTTCTAGCAAAAGTTCGACCATGGATACACAACCATTTAACAAAAAGAAAAATTACACCAATCAACAAACAACAAATGGACCACAAAATGACGAGTATACCATCTCTAAAAATATTACTTCTACAGTTGAAGTAATTGGTACAACAGAATCAAATAGACAAAGTTCATCTGCCGTTGTTCACGAATTAAACATTAAGGATGACAAAACTATAAATACTACGGTAAACTCTTGTGAAAGCGTAAGTCATAAATCAACGCCTACCATACAACGAGAGAAAACCAGAGGCTCCAAATCTACACAGAAGCAGATCCTAATTTTGTGTGATAATTTTGGAAAAACACTAGCTGAAAATCTAATGAACTGTACATCTGACAATGATGTTGTTACATCCATCTGCAAACCTGATGCTACTATTGAAGAAATAATCAAAAATGTAGAACCTTTGACTAAAAACATGAAGGAGAAAGACGAAATAATTGTTATTGTTTCTAGATTATCTCAATATAAGTTGGAATGTGTTAGTAGCCTTGTAGACTTATGTACACGTAGAAAGTTTAAGCTCCAAATCACAACGCTGCCATATAGATATGTAAGTGTTTCCGATAATGTTGACAATTTAAAAAGATTTAAAGTAAATGAATGCTTGTACAAGCTAGCGCTGCGGCGCCCATACATGTCAATCATTGATATAAACTTATTTGATAAGTCCGTCTTCACGTCTCGTAAAGTTTTGTCAAAGAATTTCCTAAAATTTATGTGTCTTGAAATAACTAAAAATCTTACATGTAAGCCGTCTTGTAATAATAACTTGATTTATTTGACTGGAGAAAATAATCATGAGAACAATCATAATAAGAATTTGACTTCACGGACTGGTTGCGATTCGCAAGATTTTTTAGACAGAAAGACGACCAGAATCTCCTTCACGTAGATAATAGAAATCTTAAGATAATTCATCAAAACACCAGGTCCCTTAATATTAGGAAAGCCTTGATCTTACAAGGCGTTACAGAAACATATAAGCCAGATGTTCTAGTATTGTCAGAGACATGGCTGAATAAAAGTAACGTCAACAACATTGTAATTCAGGGATATATTCATGCAAATTATTTTATTAGAACAAAACGCATACATGGCGGTGTCTCAGTATTTATTAGCGATAAACTGAAATATAAGCCATTTAAAAAAGTTGATGAATTATCTGTAGAGTTTCACTGTGAGCTGACAGCTGTAGAAATTAATGTCAATGTAAACAAGTTTATAGTGATAGGTATGTACAGAACAGGCAATGGTGACTTCAAAATATTCACGAAAGTAATAAAAAAACTATTCAACTTGTTAAGCAAACTCTCGGATAGAAGTGTAATTTTGGCAGGAGATTGGAATATCAATTTCTTAGTAGACTCTCCTAGTAAAACTAAGCTGAATGACATGATGCAACCATGTGGCTACCGAAATGCTGTTGATTTTGCTACAAGATACGAAAACAATTCAAGAACATCAGTCGATTGTGTAGTGACAAATATACTTTGTACAGACATAGATATCAGTCCTCTGGCTACTGGTGTGTCGGATCACGACGCACAGCTCGCCAATATTCCGTCACAGCAAAAGACTGTGTCAAAGTATGTATACATTGAAAAACGCTCGTTCAGTGAAATTAAAATAGCAGACTTTTGCAATGCAATGTTTGCCTATGATTGGGATGACATATTTCAGGAATATGACAATAAGACATTTAAAAATTTCATTATGAAATTCCTCTGGAACTTCAATATTTACTTCCCTTTAATGAAAACAAAGACCAAAATACAGAACCGTTGCCCATGGATTTCTATGGAAGTTATAAAACTACAGCAAGACATACACGATCTGTATCAGCTACAACGTCAATACCCACAATTATCAGAAACAATTATAACAAAGAAGAAGGAAACCAGAGAAGAACAAATTAAAAGAAAAAAACAAGAATATATTCAAACGAGGATAAAAAATTCTAGAAATCCTAAAAAAGAGGTCTGGAATGTCATTAAAGAAGAAACTAATAAAAAAGTAAAAGCATGGAATTGGCATCTTGTAGAGAGTAACACAAATATCACTATATCATCAGACGAAATTGCCGAATATATCAACAACCATTTTGTGTCTATAGCCAACAACCTCAGCGTTGACAATCCCCCAGACCTAGAAAGGGCCCTAGTGTTTCTGGAACAGGGAGTCAGAGAACAGCACGAGTTTCAATTTGAAACTGTTACTCCTGTGCAAGTATTAAAAATTGCTAGAAATAAAATAAAACAATCGCATACAAAAGACTTATACGACATATCAGGCGCCTTTTTATTTCCAGTGTTGGTGAATCTTTGTGACCACTTCACCTATTTAATTAATAACATTCTCCAGTCAGACCACTATCCTGACTTTCTAAAGAAATCTAGACTAACCCCTCTTTACAAGGGCAAGGGAGAAACATCATGTGTCAAAAATTATAGACCAATAACAATTGTACCTACGATCTCGAAGCTGATCGAATCCGTCATGTCCGAAAGCATAATGTCATATTTTAATCGACACAATATCATTGCAGAGTCTCAGCATGCGTACAGAAGTGGCCGATCAACGATAACCGCGGCACATGATTTCATAGGAAACGTTATAGAGGGTCTTGATGATAAAATGAAAGTCGCTGCTATATTTCTGGATTTATCTAAGGCATTTGATTCCGTAAACCATGAACTCTTATTGAAAAAACTCATGATTTACGGGATCAACAACGAGAAGTTAACGCTTATGGAATCATTCTTAACAAACAGAGAACAAACAGTTGAGGTCAAAATTAATGACAAGCGACAAAAATCTAAACCTAAATATATGAAAATAGGCGTCCCGCAAGGTTCTTCATTGGGCAATATACTTTTCATTATTTTTGTGAACGACTTGCCTATGTTGGAAATAGACGGCAAAATCATTCAATATGCAGACGACACCACAGTGGTACTATCAGCAGACTCTACAGTTAATCTGGATCTAAAAATAAGAGATACCCTGTGCAAATTAAACAATTGGTTTAAAATAAATGGACTTAAGTTGAATGCTGATAAAACTAACGTAATGTTTTTTAACGCCAAGTCCCCTAACCAACCAAGCATTCCTGTAAAATTGTCTGATGGAACTGAAATCTCGAGCTCAAATAATGTGAAACTTTTGGGTCTGGATCTGGACCCTGCACTGACTTGGAAAAGTCACATAGATGAAACTTGCAAAAAAATGGCTAAAGGTGTATATGCACTAAAGCAATTGAGACACGTTACATCTCCAGAAAACTTAAAAGAGATTTACTATGCCTATGTTCACTCAATCATGTCATATGGCATCATCTTCTGGGGATGCTCGACTGACTTCGAACGTGTATTAAAAATGCAAAAGCGAGCAATTAGAGTACTAGTCAATGCAAAGTTTAAAGAAAGTTGCAGAGAACATTTTAGGGATTTAAATATAATGACGTCGGTCGCATTTTATATATTTGAGGTTCTTAAATATACTAGGAACAATATGGACAAATACTCGCTCAGTGAGATAAAAGATAGAAAATCTGGCAAGAAGAAATCGCTGCTACAACCAATATACTACAGACTTTCCATGGCAAAAAGATTACCAATTCACATGGGTCGAGTATTGTATAACAAGTTGCCAGAGGATATCAAATCCACTACCAGTAATTCAATTTTTATTAATAAAGTGAAGCGGCTTCTGCTAGAGAGAACACTGTACAGCATAAAAGAATACATGTGTAATGACTTTTGTTGATCTGTACCTACCTGTTACATTTGATTATTATTTTAAATGTTAGTTTGTCCTATACAATGCCCTTTTACAGCAAATTATATTTTTTGTGAAATGACGAGACATATTGTAAGCAATATTATGTATTATTTATTCTAGAATAGGTATAACTAATGTTAGTTTCGATATGTCAATAAATTATTCTGATTCTGATTCTGATTCTTCAATTCCATAGAAGCACTCCTTTACCAACCACTTCTTCAACTGTGTACAAAAACAACATTGTATTAAGTTCCCACGTTTTTCGAAGCTTTCTGAATAATTCATGTGTCGGATTTAATTACAATGGCGTCACACCCATGAGGTGATTATACCTTTAAATAATGAATACATTTGTCCAAAAAATAGCGGCCAAATACACGGGATAGGTTCATTATCATCATCATTTCAGCCGTAGGACATAAGCTTCCCCCATCGATCTCCAAAAGGGCCGGTTGGAAGCGGCCTGTATCCAGCGTTTCCCTGCGGTCTCTTTTAGGTCCTCTGTCTATCTTGTGACTGGACGTCCTACGCTGTACTTACTGGTCCGTGGTATCCATTCGAGAACCTTTCGGCCCCATCGGCCATCTGTTTTGCGTGATATGTGCCCTACCCACTGCCACTACAACTTGCTAATCCGGTGGGCTATGTCGGTAACTTTCGTTCTTCTACGGATCTCCTTATAGCTCGGAAAAAATTCAATGAATACAAATTCATCCCCTAATTTTCGATTTAGAGAAGCATTATTTTCTTCAAATTTAAATGGGACCACCCTGAAATCCTATTCAATGAACCTATTCAATAAAAAACAATAATTCAAATCAGTTTTTAATAATTACTTACACACAAAAATATAGTCAAACTGAGAACATTCTGTTTGTAAAATCAGTAAAAAAACTTGATTTTTATTAAAAAATATAAGTTATTAGATACTTTTCAAATAAATCAGTGCTTTAGACATTTGTGATATAGTCATCATCATCATATCAACCATAGGACGTCCACTGCTGGTCATAGGCCTCCCCCATCGATCTCCAAAAGGGCCGGTTGGAAGCGGCCTGCATTCAGCGTTTCCCTGCGGTCTCTCTTAGGTCGTCTGTCCATCTTGTGGGTGGACGTCCTACGCTGCGCTTGTGATATAGTACATTAGCATTATTATGTAGCGTGGTGGATTTGGCACAATCACCCTTTCGGGGGTAGACTAAAAGTCCACAGTAGACTGTTAAAAGGCTGATTCTGATGATGATGATAATGATATAGTACATTAAAATTTAAATAGTAGTCTAGTGCGGGATGCTTAGCAGAGGTCACAGATTATGTAATAAGAAAAAACCTAGAAGTCTTTTGTTAGAATACCCATTTTTCCACTGGACACACGTGTTTTAAAAGTTGGTATTAAGCGTTCTGTTAATCCATTAGTTCTTGGATGATAAGGAGATGTCCCGATGTATGTTATGCCTCTTGTTTGACCTTTTCTGGTCTTAGTTCCCGATATTTTTATGCCATTTGGGGTCAGTTGCATAAAATTTTCCACTGGGTGCCCGCGACTCTCACAATATCGTCGGTCCATCTAGTGGGAGGCCTCCCTACAGTGGATTTCCTCAGTGGATGCAAAAGGCAGGCTGTCGTTCAGTGTGGAGGTTAAAGGGGGAGGCCTATGTTCAGCACTGGACGTATTCTGGCTGATGATGATGATGATGATGATGCATAAAATTTTCACGAACAAACGAAACAAATCGGACGAATGTCAAAAATCATTAAAACTAAGATAATGTTATGGCAACACCATTTCTTGGTAAATATTCTGAAAACCCGCATGAAGCGCTTTGATTTCACTTTATTATTTATACTGCTAATGAATTGTAAATTTTAGTCATGTTAAAAAGTTAAGTTAATATTGTTAAATTATAAATGAACTGAACTTTAATTCTGAGAACTGCCTGTCTGTAGAATGCACTACCTGAATGGGTGATTCCCGATAATCATAACCTGGGAGACTTCAAATCACGAGTGAATGGGTTTCTTCTAACCAAGCGTGTTCTATCGTAGACCACATCATCATTGTTACGTATCTCCTCATGTCCAATTGTCCACTAACAACCAAGTAATATGTTCAAACCTTAGATAAAACATGTACAAGATTCCCAGTAGCGTATCATAAAATGATACAAATCATAAGGTGCCAGTACTAGCATCTTATTTCGATCGCCCCGCCACACGTCTAGTAGCCTCCGATATCAAAACGCGTGCAAGTTGTGTCTTGAATTCATGTAAGAATTACACCCACAAAAAAGATAAGTCTACGAACATCACATCACAAAAGTCAGTATTCAATTTACTTGCTGTATTTCTTCGCAAAATTATAAGAAAACGAAAATATAACAACGCCATTTCAAAACTGTTTGGTGTTGCCAAGGGCATGAAATTTATATACCCATGTTTTTAACACTTATGTTTCATCACTATCAATTTACTATTATTCGTCTTTTTAATCAAACATATTATAATTGTGATAAGTAGTATGTCCATTAAATACCAACTGAAAATGGCAGCCAAACCTTAGCCACAGATCAAATAACAAAAACCTCTTTTGTTATTTGTGTTTTCATCAAACCTTATGTTAAAATTATTTATACGGAACTACATACAGATACAACAAACACCTTAATATTTCCACTTTTTAGTAGGTATGACACAACTTTTGCGTTCATTAAAATTCTCTTATTTATAGCCATCTACTTTTCTTGACTAAATACTTCTTAAGAAAAACAAGTTATTATCATGAATTTTAGCAAAGTGACGCCCAATTCCAGTATTAATATTTTAGATCTGTAATTTGTAAGTTCATTTACTCCGTTTTTTTTTCATCCATTTTATGCGGTAATATCTATGCACTGGTATTACTGGTATTCCAGCGCGCATGCGCAGAAACGTATCGATAATGTCAATCGAACAAAGATTGGCTTCGCAAATGAACGCTGTGCTTTCATTAAACACTCAATCTTTACGTAGTATATAAAAAACCTTTACCTAGGTTATATAACATATTTTTATCTTATGTAACAGTCTGACTAAAATCAACTTAGCATTTCAAAGCTTTGCTCTTTCCATAAGTTGCTAAACTCAGCCTACGGCGTTGCTAAAGCTTAGCGTAGCGTAGACTTGAATGCATGCTCCTCGTAGACATACTACGAAATTCTCAAAGCTTTGTGTCGGGCTGACGATTTCTTTTTCTTTTTTATTAGTTTTTATTCAGGAAGCGGAGTACAGAGGGAAAAAATGTTCGCACCTAATCTCATTTGTTCCCAGAGGACGTCCTTGTCAGTGTCATGTTTTGAATGAATGAAAGACATTGTGTACGTGTTTACTCCTTGCTTCATACCGTGACAACTGTGTTTGCAATTTTTGTTTGGAATAACGACTGTTTCTTAGAAAAACGAAGCCTATTCAGTACTTACTCCTTTGTTGGTATTGTGTTATACAAACAATCATACTAATAAAATAAATAACATTAAAGCTTGGATAGTTTTGGTATATTTAAATTGTTTTTGTATTTGGAAATACACCTTTCTATCGCAAGAAGAAGTTGACTCTAGAAATCAGGATTCCTGCATTTAGAGAAGAGATATCTCTAGTCTTCTTCTTCTTCTTCTTCTCTATCTTCTCTATAGTATAAATAAGAGTCGCTTTCCGCGTCTGTCTGTCTGTCTGTATGGCCGCTAACTCCTCCTAACCACGCAACGGATTTTGATGCAGTTTTCACCATCAGTTAGATACATTTGCAAGGATGGTTTATATATATAACTAGCGACCCACCCCGGCTTCGAATGGGTGTACATCACGTGCGAAGCCGGGGCGGGTCACTAGTAATATTATAAACGCGAAAGTTTGTATGTATGGATGTATAGATGTATGGCTGTTTGTTCCTCTTTCACGATGCAACGGAACAACGGATCGACCTGATTTTTTACATGGGTATAGTTCAAGACCCAGAGAGTGACGTAGGCTACTTTTCATCATCATCATCACCATTTTTCATCACTACGCGGGTGAAATCGCGGGGCGCAGCTAGTAATTTTATAAAATCAATAATTGTATCTTTTCCTTCTTTGAGTGACAGTTCGATATCTTACCTGCCTTATTTACCTGCAGAAAGCTGCCGAATAAAAGATCAATACAAATCGTAGTTAACAAGCACACTAAGCCACGAGGTGTCTACTAAACTCGGCCCTAAGCCAAGTATTCATCAATCAACGGGCATTATAATGCGGTTACTCCATACCTACAAACTAATCCCATGCCACACAGTTCTATCTCTTATAACAACGGAGTAAAGCGCAAATTTGTATTCTTTGAACACGTTTACTATTTGAGCTCATGCGTTGGAATTTCGTTCGTATCACGATAAAGTAGGTGTGAAAATCGTGTGACATGGCGGTTATCACGTGCTACGCCCTTACGAAAAGCCGAAAGCGGTATTTTACGTGGATTATTTTTTTGTCTTAATAACGTTAGGTTTCAATATGATGGAGAATTACGCATCGTACTTTAATATTTTGAACACGAAAGTGTGATTGTTTTTATTCTTTCGCACAGTAATGGATCGACGAGATTTATGTTAGGGTCCCGTACCCAAACGGTGTAAATGGGTCCTTATTACTAAGCCTACGCTGTCTGTATGTCTGTCTGTCCTACCTTCCTGTTAACGGATGTATCTTTTGAACCGTAATAGATACCCAGTGGACGTGACGTGGAGACGTGGTCCTTAACTGTTGGCCTTTTGGATAAACTCAGAGTCACACAGCGGGCAATGGAGAGAGCTATGCTCAGAGTTTCTTTGCGCGATAAAATCCGAAACGTGGATATTCACCAAAGAACCAGAGTCACCGATATAGCTGTTAAAATTTGCAAGTTGAAGTGGCAGGCCAAATCGCTCGAAGAACCGATAACCGATGGGGAAGAAAGGTTCTGGAGTGGAGACCACGAACCGGAAGACGCAGCGTAGGTAGGCCTCCCACTAGATGGACCGACGACATTGTAAGAGTCGCGGGCATCCAGTGGATGCAAAAGGCAGGCTGTCGTTCAGTGTGGGGGTTAAAGGGGGAGGCCTATGTTCAGCAGTGGACGTCTTCTGGCTGATGATGATGAGATACCCAGTTGAAAATTTCTGAGGATATGTATTTTCGTATCTGCTCTTTTTTGAAAACGGTAATACGTACAAGCGTCAAAGTTGGTATAATTACAGTACACACTCTATTGTCATTTCCATGTACTTAACTGCTTAGTACTTTTCCCCACATTTATGAGCTGGATCATATAAACCAAAAATGTTTAAATCTAAGTAAGTTTACTCGAGTAATATTGTCGTTGAATTCAGCCTGTTGAATCCCACTGCTGGGAAAAAGCCTTTCCCCGACTATACCAAAGTTGAAGGCGATGTTGTATTTATTTATTTATTTATTCATCAACAGAATGGTTACTGTTAAACCATAGCGCAAACTATTTAAATAACAAATATTATGTATTCTACTTAATTACCTACTAAGAAATAACCCTAAATATGAGGAAATTATATTAATTTTGTCATAAAAAATGTCAACATGCTATGTATTGTGGTATTCTAGCCTTTATCAAAGACGTTGAGTTCATAGCCATCTTCTAAGGGGCTACCAGGAGGCAGCACTGAGCTGGCATTCTAGTGGTGATTATAACTGACTTCAAAAAGGATGGTTTATCAATGCGGTCCGCATTTTTGGCATAAAGCCCTTCCATGCGGCTACATCGTCGGCCCAGTTTTATTTCAGCTGGCTTTGAGCGCTGTATCTGTAATCTGCGCCCCGGAGCGCAGTTTTGTGTTTCGGGCACGTACAATTAAACTTTGTGAATGATAGCTTTGTGATTGTGACTGATAGGTAACATAATGTCTTCAAGCCGAAATTATTAATTACCAGTATGACTAAAGTGCATAATTTTATTCATTCGAGAGTAAACTTCTGAATTATGCACGAGGATATGGAAAACCAATAATAACAAAACCTTAGCCTTAATATCGGTAGTACATACATACAAAGTATTATATAGGGTATTAGTAAAGTAGTTTATTATTTGTTATTGATCAAGTTAAAAAAATACTATGTTAAAATGTTTTCTAAATAACTTAAATTCCATCATAATAAATAAAAAAAAAAAAAAAAACATTAGTTTATCTCCAATTTACAAAAGTAGTTTTTCGAAAACTCTTTAGGGGAAAGTTTGAGAGTCGATTTCTTTAAATTGCTAACGTAAAATAAACATTTTTAATCAGTCAGTCGTCCTATGAACATGGTGCATGTAACTGCGCTGAAATATCGGGAGCACATTCCACACCCTTACCACGGTAAATATTCCGTAAATAATCATATGACTCTTTTTTTAAATAAATAATAGGCTTGCGTTTGACCACCATCACGCCTGATGTTAAGCGGTGATGCGGTCTAGGTTGGAGCACGAATTCCTTGAAGAAACCGTTTCACTCGTGATTTGAAGACACCCAGATTGAGAACTCAACTCAAAAATGCGAACTCATGCTCAACTCCGAACTCAATTTAAATTTTATGATTTACCTGTTTTTATATTTATCTTGACGATTACAGCTTTATTTTTTTGTTTTATGCCCTAAAACCAGATACCTTGATTGAACGATAATAGTCTTTGTATGATTCTGGTCTACTTTTGGTTCGGGTTTTCGATAGGTATCTGACCCAATATTCATAGTGTTAAATATCTTTGGGTAGAATGATTGAACCTTCCATTCTCGGAAGGCCATAAATACCGAGTCCATGTGTCAGGAATCCAGGACAGGGCCGACGTGTGGCGGGTCGGTACAACCTTGTTACAACTTCCGACCGGTAGCCATTCTTATTGATATTTATGGACACAAGTTTCAAATTGAATTGTGTTATGTATTTGTTCGTGAAGTGTTTAATCAGTTTATTTCTAGACAAGATTACATTATTTATAATGCTGTTCTATTTACAGATATACAAAAATATAGAAAAAATTACTTAACATGATTTTGGCAATTCACGACTTGTGCATTTGCCAGTGTCAAACTTGAATATAACTCAGTAATGAATGGCGTATTTCTGGCTCAACGCATAAGCATTGCCATTCAACGTGGTAATGCCGCCAGCATGCTGGGTACGCTGCCAACTGGTAGTGGGCTTGAGCATTTGGATTGTCTTTAGACCTTCAACGGTCTATGGGCAGTCTATCTGTATTTGTAGTTTTAGTTTTAGCTTTTTTTTGTTTAGTTAATAAAGGCGCTTGCCCAGGAAAAATAAATAAAAAAAGATCTAAATATGTACGTACTTTTCTTAAAAAGTTACTTTTAACTACTAATTTGCTAACTTATTTTCTGACACATCGTCGTTTTTCTTCAAATCACTTCTCACCTTTTAGGGCCCATTCATTATTGTCATGAAATAACATTCAAGCGCCATAACATTAATAATATTAGATTTATTCAGTAGAAGATTTCTGCCAGCGGCGTTGATTTAGAGCTCCGAGATATACAATATTTCATCTCATGGGCGTATCTAGAAGTTAAAAAGGGGGTTACCGTCAAAAGCGAGGATTTCGGTTATAAATTGGATTAGATCTAAGTGAATAAAAACATGTGGATGGGCAGCAGCATCCTATTAGTACACGGTGACGTACTGCGATCCCCAAGCCGCCTGCCAAGCATGGGAATTATGGCAACACCCCTCTTTAAGAGGGAGGCCTGTGTCCAGCAGTGGACGTTTAATGGCTGCTGATGTGATGTGATGTGAATAAAAACATGGGGGAAGGGGGTTTACCATAATCCCCACGCTTGGCAGGGGGCTTGGGGATCGCAGTACCCGGGTCCAGCGTAGGTAGGCCTACCACTAGATGGACCGACGACATAGAGTCGCTGGCATCCAGGGGATGCAAATGGCAGGCTGTCGTTCAGTATGGAGGTTAAAGGAGGAGGCCTATACGTCTCAGGCAGTATTGAGGTATTGATTGAGGCAGTACGTCTTCTGGCTGATGATGATGATGATGATGATGATGATGGATAAAAACATTTAATACTATAAAGTTAGTGAAAGTAAGATATAAAACGTCGTCAACGTCGTAAAGAAACACAAAAGTCAAAGACATGCAACCAACATGCACTGGGCCAGCATGGTGGATTAGGGCCCATCCTCTCTCTCTGTCTCTGAGAGAAGAGCTGTGTCCCAGCAGTGGGAACATGATAAACCGATAATGATGATGATGATAATCTTAGGTCTTCACCTAAGATTGAAGTTGTAATCTGCAAGATTTACCCATATCTTAAATGCCATTTTGAATTTTTTATACTCTACTGATGAGTTGAGAGAGATGAGTTTTTCAAGTTTATGTATGTTTTTTACTAGAACAAGTGCCTTTATTAATTAACTAAACAAGATAGAAGCTAATTTAATACTAACACTACAAATACAGAGTAGGCTTGATAATGTATGTTTAGAACTTCTTGTAGCCTTAACGGTTTGGCAGATTTTAAAGTGCTAGGAGCAATTAGTACTGTTAGCAAAAATTATTACACTACTCCAATAATATAAATTTGAAAGTATTACTATTATTTTGTATTTGTGTGTTGTGTTGTCGGAGTTTCGTTGCGCGATAAAATCCGAAACATGGAAATTCGCCAAAGAACCAGAGTCACCGACATAGCTGTTAAAATTTGCAAGTTGAAGTGGCAATGGGCAGGCCACATCGCTCGAAGAACCGATAACCGATGGGGAAGAAAGGTTCTTGAGTGGAGACCACGAACCGGAAGACGCAGCGTAGGTAGGCCTCCCACTAGATGGACCGACAACATAGTGAGAGTCGCTGGCATCCAGTGGATGCAAAAGGCAGGCTGTCGTTCAGTGTGGAGGTTAAAGAGGGAGGCCTATGTTCAGCAGTGGACGTCTTCTGGCTGATGATGATGACTATTATTTTGTATGTAGTACTACATCTGTCCTATATTACTACATACTACATTAAAATATTTTTCTCAAAGACTTGGAAGGGAATGGATGAGAATAGCAAGAGACAGGAAACTATGGACAAATCTGGGGGAGGCCTACTCCAATGAGGCGACATCTACACAGGACTAAAATAACAAATTAATATTGCATGGCAAACATATTTAAAATTAATTGACCAAAGAATAATATCTGACATAAATACATAGCAAAAACTTTAACAAAAATGAAAAAAAAAAAAAAAATAACTATGACAATTATGATAATAATTATAATGAAGTATAAATATATAATAAAAAAAATATGTGTAAATTAATGAAATGTGTATTTGAAATAAAGGCTTTTTTTAATAATTTTTATTTATATTACACGGGAATTACTCACGTAAGATTAAGCCGGTTACTCCGACTATAGTTTCAACCGCATTAGACGGTCTTTTTCAAGGTGAATAAGCGCGCGCGTCTGCGTCTCGCTTTGCAATACGTGCCGCCGTGCGGCACGTGATGACACCAGCTGCTTGTCGGATGCGGGGGTGGGGGTGCGTAGAGAAATATGTTGCGACGGCGCACACTGGAGCTCTTCCTCACTCGAATCTTCCTGTGTGTCGGGAATACTCCAGCACGCGGAGCTCACCACGACGCCACCAGTCCCACGGTCACTCCCACGAACTCCATGAAGGCACGGCTTCCAAGTCGGTGGCAGGTTCCATCCTCCATCCATATTGAAGGTAGGACGTCGACTTTTTTTTATTTTTATTTTTTATTTTTTTTATAGTAGATAGGCTTGCGCTTGGCCACCATCTCGCCTGATGTTAAGCGACGATGCGGTCTACGATGGAGCACGCTTGCCTAGAAGAAACCGATTCACTCTCGACTTGACTGATCTCGATGGATTTTTTACTTTTACTTTACTACATCTTTCAATCCCCGGTCAAAGATCCAGAGGCAGACTCTAGACGAGGTGGTCTCTCGCTTATTAGTGAGTACATCATCATCATCATCAGCCAGAAGACGTCCACTGCTGAACATAGGCCTCCCCCTTTAACCTCCACACTGAACGACAGCCTGCCTTTTGCATCCACTGGATGCCCGCGACTCTCACAATGTCGTCGGTCCATCTAGTGGGAGGCCTCCCTACGCTGCGTCTTCCGGTTCGTGGTCTCCACTCCAGAACCTTTCTTCCCCATCGGTTATCGGTTCTTCGAGCGATGTGGCCTGCCCATTGCCACTTCAACTTGCAAATTTTAACAGCTATGTCGGTGACTCTGGTTCTTTGGCGAATATCCACGTTCCGGATTCTATCGTGCAAAGAAACTCCGAGCATAGCTCTCTCCATTGCCCGCTGTGTGACTGAGTTATTCCAAAAGGCCAACAGTTAAGGACCACGTCTCAGTACCATATGTATGTGTTAGTGAGTATATAAATCTTATTAATTCTCTAAACAGAAAACCAAGAACCTAAAATCCGAGTTCTGAATACGTTCAAACATTGGAATTTATGAAAATGGATGCCAGTTGCCTTTTATAGCAGCCGCGGCCTCGCTCGGCACGACTGTGTGAATACGATCGACAGGGACAATCCGGACCACGTGCTGCATTGATCTGTCGACAAACCGACCGGAATTTCCGATACGTCTTTATGTTGATGATTCTTTGTCATTCAAATCTGTATGAAAATACACTATTGATTGATATATGTACCGGCAAATCGTGAAAAACTACTTTGACTGTGGAATGCAAACAATTATTTACTCGAACGTTACCAAGAGTATCTTTTCTCTACCTACTCCTAGTTTTATCTCGAACCGAGTTGAGATTCAATGCGTCCTTATCTAGAATGGTGTGTCAGTATAATAAACCGGAAAGTTAAATGTGAAATAAACACACAAACACACACAGACACATATGCACACACATCATACCTACATACATACAAGCACATATATTGATTATGTCTAAAAACAAATAGTGGCAATATGTTTTAGTAATAAATAATGAATATTTGTAACTTAGAGTGATATCGGCCGAGTGGTACAATGTGCGCTTTACAATCTGACGGCACCCGGTTCGATCCTCGGCCCTGCCAATGACTTATTTTGTACCTAAATTTAATTATGTGCAGTTTCAATGCTATCACTGAAAACCGGTGAAGAAAAACATAACTATGTATGTCTTCAAATCACGAGTGAATTGGTTTCTTCTAGGCAAGCGTGCTCCCACGTAGACCGCATCATCGTTTAACATCAGGCAAGTGGCGGTCAAACGCATTTTTTAATTATTTATTCCATTGTTCCAGCAGTGGGAAAAACTGATAAAATAAATAAATATTCGGGACATTTTTGCACACACGGTCATCTGACCCCAAACTGTGTGTGTGTGTGTTTAGTCTGTGGAATTCGCTGCCTGAATGGGTTTCCCCGTCAGTTACAATCTGGGTGTCTTCAAGTCGAGAGTGAATCGGTTTCTTCTAGGCAAGCGTGCTCCATCGTAGGCCGCATCGTCGCTTAACATCAGGCGAGATGGCGGCCAAGCGCTAGCCTAACTACTAAAAAAAAAAACGAATCAAAGCTTAATAGGCTGAGATCATCAATCAATTGTCAAAAAAAAAACCTAATTGTGAAGAAAAAAAATTACTGTTCTTAAAAACGTTTTCTACAAACAAAATGACCCGACTGTAATTGCTATCATACGAAGATAACACCTAAAAACCTGTGGGCTTACTCTTGACACTCGATTTCAATCGTAATTTGGGATTGGGATCGAAAACATGCCATTTGGTACTCTTCAGTCGCGTCAAGAGTACCGAAAGCGTCGAGTTGAGTCGATTTTATTTAGTTCCATAAAATTCCACCATTATCAGTTCCAATCGTGCGATAGTTTAGAATTCAAGAGTACCAAATAGCATGTTTTCGATCCCAATAACAAATTCGATTGAAATCGAGTGTCAAGAGTAAGCCCACAGATCTTTAATTCCCTACGGCTCTAAAAAGACTTTTACATTTGCCAAATTTCGTCTGAGTCTCGTACGTGGCACAAAAACCCTGATTAATAGCAGTCGAGCTGTGAGCGTTGATGAACACCGGCCCTATTCAAACATTGGCTTTGGGATAAGGGATCGCTGGATTTATGTTTCTTTGTTTCTAAATGACTGTTGAATTTTAAAATAAAGTTATATGATTATTAACGGGATATTTACCGATAGAAGTATTAAGCAGAATGTGCTTATCTAATACTAACGGTCCGCCCAGCTTCGCACGGGTATATATTATAGCCTATGTCACCCGGGGATAGTGTAGCTTCCCGTCAGTGAAAGAATTTTTCAAATCGGTTCAGTAGTTTCGGAGCCTATTCAATGCAAACAAACAAACAAACAATCAATCAAATCTTTCCTCTTTATAATATTAGTATAGAAATAATACGACGACACGTCCGTAGCGTACTCCATTTATTCCAGACTAAAGTTTCCTAACTACCCTACCTTATAACATAGATACTTAAGCTAATACTCTACAAGGTTGTGGATTGCACTCCCGATATTTCAGCACAGTTACATGCACCATGTTCACGGGAAGACTGAACTTGAATTGACTGTGTTGAATTTTATTTGTTTGAAATAATATCAATGGAAGAAAAACAGTTGCAGTTTAGTTAGAGAAAATTGCGGGAAACAAGCAGGCGGTCCGCCTGATGGCAAGCGGTAATCGCCGTCTATGGACACCTGCAACACTAGCGGCGTTTTCGATGCTTTGACAGACCGGAATAAAACCAAATGCGAGTCGGGCTCGCGCGCTGAGGGTTCTAAGGAACCCTCAGCGCGCGAGCCACCACACCACACCACACCACACACACCACACACACCACCACACCACCACAGTTTGTTAGCTACTAAAGTACAAAAAAGTTGTGCAAATAGGCAACAATCCATCAACGCCCAGGGGGTCACCCATCCAAGTACTGACCGCGACCGACATTGTTTAATCTCGGTGATCGTTAGAGAACCGGTGGTGAACAGAAATCCATCATTGACTCGCACTTGGCCATTATTTATTATTTTTTGTTAGGTATATTTTAGAGTGTGTACTATAATCTTGCCAAGTTTGACGCTTGTACGTATTATCGTTTTTATATTAGAGTTAATACAAAAATACGATAAAAAATACTGTATGAGGACCCCTTTTGTTTTTGTCTTTTTTATTACTTTTTAATCCATAACGTAACGTTACATATTCTGTGAAAATGTCAACTGGCCATCTATTAC
Organism: Agriopis marginaria; assembly: GCA_932305915.1. NCBI lineage: Eukaryota > Metazoa > Arthropoda > Insecta > Lepidoptera > Geometridae > Agriopis > Agriopis marginaria. The sequence goes on from OW029923.1 coordinate 934,801, forward strand.
GGTAGTATCGAAAGATACAGCCGTTTAAATGTAGGACAGACAGACAGACGGACAGACAGACAATTTACAGGCTTAGTAATAGGGTCACGTTTTTACCCTTTGGGGCGGAACCCTAAAAACAGTTAACGCCCATTAGGGTGGCGGTCAAACGCAAGACCATTAAATAAAAATATAATAAATTTAAAACAATTTCTCTCTTCTGTTAATGTCAGTTGCAATTGGATTGAAAATACCAGTTAGCCAGACTTACATGTGAGGTAATTCATATCACTTTCTAAGAAACCGCATCTATGCATCATGTAAAGAAACTTGGCAATGCTCCGCGAGTTTAACTCGCAAAATAAATCAGCCCCCCATTTGTATCCCAGAGAATTAAATTGTCTTCATTTGTTTTCCGCCCCGTAACACGGGTGTCGTTAAGTTTCAACGCATAGCTGTTGATAATTTAACGTTTCGTTTAAGTATTTTCTCAAGTGTCTAATGAGGAGGTGGAGGGATCTTAAGGATCAGAATACAAAAGCGATTCTGGGACAATGACTGCTTTGTTTTGTATTAAAAGTGAGCTTTTGTTTTTAAGATGGGCTAGTTTGGGCTTTGTCATTGAAATTATGGGCTTTGTTGCGTGTTTTTCTCGTGTTTTAAATTGTAAACATGATGATTTAAGGTTTTATTCAATATCATCATCATCATCATCATCAGAAGACGTCCACTGCTGAACATAGGCCTCCCCCTTTAACCTCCACACTGAACGACAGCCTGCTTTTTGCATCCACTGGATGCCAGCGACTCTCACTATGTCGTCGGTCCATCTAGTGGGAGGCCTACCTACGCTGCGTCTTCCGGTTCGTGGTCTCCACTCAAGAACCTTTCTTCCCCATCGGTTATTGGTTCTTCGAGCGATGTGGCCTGCCCATTGCCACTTCAACTTGCAAATATAATTTAATTAAAATTCACATTTGGGAGTTTAACTTGTATCCAAACGCTGCATAATCCTAGTTAGTTAAGGCAGACTATTCGACAAGAATCCAAATCGAAATAAAAATAAAATCGAATCGAATCGATTAGAATATTACTGATATTACTATGTAGGTGAATAGGTGAGAGTGAATAGGTTTCTTCTAGGAAGCGTGCTCCATCGTAGGCCGCATCATCGCTTTACATCAGGCGAGTTGGCGGCCAAGCGTAAGCCTATTTATAATAATATACTAGCGGTCCGCCCCAGCTTCGCACAGGTATAGATCATAGCCTATATCACACGGGGATAGCGTAGCTTCCCAACAGTGAAATAATTTTTCAAATCGGTCCAGTAGTTTCGGAGCCTATTCAATGCAAAAAACAATCAAATCTTTCCTCTATAAAAAAAAGTATGCAATGTAAAAAAAAATAGACAGTTTTTTGTCTCTCCTGAAAAGTAGCTAAAATTTAAACGTCTCTCTGGTTTCATGCCCTCGATGTACAACATAATTTAATTCAGTCACAGTCAAGCAAAGTAATTCACAGTCACGTCAAAGTTATGCCCTAGTTAGGTGGAGACTTTACAAGAGGCTTCTATGGAGCTTTGGAAACAACACGAAAATGAACATGATCCAACGCGTTAAATCCCTACCCACACTCGAGCACGTCCACGAACACTTAATAATCCAACATTATGTCCATTATCGTCGGTCCATCTAGTGGGAGGCCTACCTACGCTGCGTCTTCCGGTTCGTGGTCTCCACTCAAGAACCTTTCTTCCCCATCGGTTATCGGTTCTTCGAGCGATGTGGCCTGCCCATGGCCACTTCCACTTGCAAATTTTAACAGCTATGTCGGTGACTCTGGTTCTTTGGCGAATATCCACGTTTCGGATTTTATCGCGCAAAGAAACTCCGAGCATAGCTCTCTCCATTGCCCGCTGAGTGACTCTGAGTTTTGCCAAAAGACGTCCACTGCTGAACATAGGCCTCCCCCTTTAACCTCTACACTGGACGACAGCCTGCCTTTTGCATCCACTGGATGCCAGCGACTCTCACTATGTCGTCAGTCAATCTAGTGGGAGGCCTCCCTACGCTGCGTCTTCCGGTTCATGGTCTCCAATCCAGAACCTTTCTTCCCTATCGGTTATCGGTTCTTCGAGCGATGTGGCCTGCCCATTGCCACTTCAACTTGCAAATTTTAACAGCTATGTCGGTGACTCTAGTTCTTTGGCGAATATCCACGTTTCGGATACGTTCCATTCACTCACTCATCACGAAATCTCGAAAACTCGCAAATCACTTGACCTACGAAACTGTGGCAGGTAGATTCCTTTGGGATGTAGGTCCGTTAAGAAAGGATTTTGCGAAAGGGCTAAATTAAAGGAGGCATAAGGGGGTTGAAATCTCTACATAGTATAAATTGAAGTCGCTTTCCGCGTCTGTCTGTCTGTCTGTATGTCTGTATGGCCGCTAACTCCTCCTAAACCACGCAACGGATTTTGATGCGATTTTCACCATCAGTTAGATACATTTTCAAGGAAGGTTTATATATATAACTAGCGACCCGCCCCGGCTTCGCACGTAAATTACACCCGTGCGAAGCCGGGCGGGCGGGTCGCTAGTATTATATAAAAGTCTACGCGTACTATGCCGCGGGCAATAGCTAGTCTATGTATATAATAGGCATATTTAAGTTCTGACCAGACTCAGTACCCATGTTGAAGATTAGACACGTTTAAATGATAAATTATTTTGTTTCAGGATACTTCTGGCACATAACGGACTTCCACTACGACCCGCTGTATACGTCACAGGGTGACACTAGAAGACGTAGGTATAAATTATAATGTACCTTATTATACAATACGTACAAACAAACTAATTTATCTTAGTTTAGTTTTCACTTCAAAACATAACAGTTAGATACATCTGTACTTGTACCTTGTTGTTTGTAAATCCTAATGCTCAAGCTCTTTATTAGCATTCTGGGGGAATGCTATTATGGGGTAGTAAAATTTAATTACAAAAAAATTACCTTTGGAGGGAGAAATTTGCAAATAACAAAAGAAGGAACACTGATTCTTGAAAATAACATTGTTAATTTAAGAAAAAATATTTTTAAAAAGATGTTTTAGGCGTCTGCCATAGTTGAATATAAAGTAAAATCATTATATTTTTCGTATTCTTCTTAGATAATCCTTTCATTGGATATCCATATGATGGAGGTTTATTAGGTCTTGGAAGACGTCACTTAGCTAACAATGCATTGTCATCCAAACTGTTAGGCTAGCCCTGGCGCCGGGGCAATAGAATACGGCACCGATAACCCCTGCTTGTAGTAAGAGGCTACTAAAAGGGGACCTCCGGGCTCGGGATGGTCAAAGTTGGGGCTCTGACCATCCACTTACGCGTGCCCAGGGACAGAACGACAACGTTGTGTTACCAACGTTGTCGTGGGCGGAGGGGCTGAGACAACGCAGTTGTCTCGGGAGGAGCTCCGAGTGCCGAGGGCTCCGGTGCGTTCTTCTGGAGATCTTGGAGCCCTCTTGACAAGCACTAAGGCTGGTCACCGAGGGTGTTTTAGTGTGTATAATCCCACATAACCTGGCTGCACCCCAATGCAGCCGGGTATCTTTGGAAGATTTCCCCCTAGAAAAAAAAATGACCAAAATAAACTGAATGGACGAGCCATATCCATTGAACTTGCTCAGTAAAAATGAGTCAAAACAGCCGAGCACATAGGTACTTCAACACCTAATTATAACCATGTACAGAAGTACATTTTCTCCAAAAAAAATATGGTGTTTTTTTTGTTGTGTTTTTACACTTCGAAGGCATAATTTTGTCCGATGTTTCGTAATCATGTAACAATAGTCTTGTGTAGATTTAGACTAGACCTCGACTGAAACGAAGCTCATTTTGTAATCTTCAAAAATGAGCTTCTTCTGGGCCTGTCCATTCATTTTAGTTAGGTCGAAGGGTCTACGTAGGTCTACGATGGAGCACGTTTGTCTAGAAGAAATCGATACTTTTTTATCTATATCCTGATGCTCAGTAGCAATGAATAACGATGTGGTCTTAGATTAAAGTACATAGTATAAGTGAAATCTTTGGATGTGGTTTATTCGTAGTACGCTTAACATCGACATGAAACAGCTTTGCAGGTTGCTTAAAATATTCTTGATTAATTTAAATCTGACGTCTGGAATTTATCTATATATCATCATCAGCCAGAAGACGTCCACTGCTAAACATAGGCCTCCCCCTTTAACCTCCACACTGAACGACAGCCTGACTTTTGCATCTACTAGATGCCCGCGACTCTTACAATGTCGTCGATCCATCTAGTGGGAGGCCTCCCTACGCTGCGTCTTCCGGTTCGTGGTCTCCCCCATCCGTTATCGGTTCTTCGAGTGATGTGGCCTGCACATTGTATCTATATATATAAAAGCAAAATACACCTACTCACTCACTCATTCGCTCATTCACTCACTCACTTATTTACTCACTCATAACGAAATCTCGATAGCTACTTGACCTACGAAGCTGGAAATTTGGAAGGTAGATTCTTTATGAGGTGTAGTATTTTGCGAAAGGGTCGAATTAAGGTCGGGCAAGTAGAGGTTGAAAGTTTGTATGAAAGTCTTTTGTTTTTGATGTTAGGGACATTAAATTTGGTGTTCTGTTCAGGTTAATGGTTTAAAATAAATAAATACTGTAAAATATTTTTCCTAAAAATGTGGATTAGATGGGAAATGGGGGTTTTAATTTTATGTTGATAATTTTGTAATTACGAAGCTGAAATTTGGTATGTATATTACATGAATGTACAGGCCTGCTAAGAAATGATTTTGCGACAGAGCTGAATTTAGGGGGGCAAAAGGGGGTTGGAATATTATAATATGAAAGTCTACGCGTACGAAGTCACAGGCGACAGCTAGTAGGTAAATATAGGCTGGTAGGAAATTTCATACATTAGTGGTGTTTGCAGGGTTAGTTAATAATTTGATATTGCAAACACTCGGTGGCAGCTAAATTATTTTGAATAATTGCTGAATACTGAACACTACTATTCCATTGAGTGTAAAGTAAATGTGTCGATACTGGCTCTAAAACAAAATTCAATGGAAAACGCACACAGAATATTGGCAATTATTTTGAGTGCACGCAGTATGTTTTGGTTAGAATCTGATTCAATTATGGGTCATTCGAAATATGTACATTTGGAGCTAATATTAGGCTATGCAATATTTGCCCAATGTTTCATTTAACATTGATGCAAAATTGCTGTTTTTAGGGTTCCGTACCCAAAGGGTAAAAACGGGACCCAATTACTGAGCCTTTTTTTTATAAATAATAGGCTTGCTTTGGCCACCATCACGCCTGCAATTAAGCGATGATGCGGTCTACGTTGGAGCACGCTTGCCTAGAAGGAACCGATTCACTCGTGATTTGAAGACACCCAGATTGTAAGACAGACAAACAGCCTACGCTGTCTGTCTCTCTTTCCTACCTTTTAACGGCTGTATCTTTCGAGCCGTAATAGACAGCCAGTTGAAATTGTCACAGAATATGTAATGTTATGGCGGATTAACTAAAAATAATAATAAAGTGAAAAAGTAAAAGTAACGAGTACATGTCCCCATACAACAAACGTATTTTTTACGCAATTTTGTAATTGTTCTAATGTAAAAACAGTAATACGTACAAGCATTAAACTAAGCACAATTGTAGTACACACTCTAAAGTATAACACCAAATAAAAACAATGGCCAAGTGTGAGATGGTCACAAATTTCTGTTCATTACCAAGTTATAACTGGTAATTTCGTTACTTGGATGACCTTATTATTTCTCTCACCAAATCGAAATGCCACATTTTGCTAGTTTAAAAGTTGGTTTTTTTGTTGATAATTAATGTATTTTGTGGTGGTATGGAACCCTCAATGCGCGAGCCGGACTCGCACTTAGCCGGTTTGTTTTTTGTAAATATTATTTTAGTTAAAGTTATATGATTATTTACGGGATATTTACCGTGGTAAGGTTGTGGAATTAGCTCCTGATATACACATATCCACAACCTTACCATGGTAAATATCCCGTTAATAATCATATAACTTTAGTGAGCAACCGTGATAGTTTAAAACATTATTTTAGCTGTACAGCTGTTTAGCAGTTATTGTTAGTAAAGATAATAACTATTGCACAAAACACAAGTCACACACACATTTATAAAACGCCTGCACAATAGGTGCGTTAAAATATTGGTTACTTTGTATCACGTTTTGCCTAGTTTGTATAATGCAGGAAGTTCTCTTGAGGAGAGCTTGAGGAGATCCATAGACGAACGAAAGTCACCGACGTAGCCCACCGGATAAGCAAGTTGAAGTGGCAGTGGGCAGGGCACATATCACGCAGAATAGATGGCCGATGGGGCCGAAAAATTCTGGAATGGAGACCACGTACTGGTAAGCGCAGCGTAGGACGTCCACCCACAAGATGGACAGACGACCTAAAAGAGACCGCAAGGAAACGCTGGATGCAGGCCGCTTCCAACCGGCCCTTTTGGAGATCGATAGGGGAGGCCTATGTCCAGCATTGGACGTCCTATGGCTGAAATGATGATGATGAGGAAGTTTTCTGTGGATGTCACTCCACATCCACCTCAACCTTTGTTCCTTCTCCCAACAGACTGTCGAAGAGCAGATGAGAGAGGGAGCTCGGGCCACCACAGGGCTCTCGGCAAGTACGGGGACTACTCCTGCGACAGTTCCATGGAGCTGATAGAGTCGGCGGCGCGGTACATGCGCACGCGACACTCCGACAACGTCGAGTTCGTGTTATGGACCGGGTATGTACTTTAACCACCAATTAAATCCAAAATTTTATCCACCAATCCGCACTGGGCCAGCGTGGTGGATGTGGCCCAATCACCCTTTCGGGGGTAGGCTAAAAGTCCAGCAGTGGACTGTTAAAAGGCTGATGATGATGATGATGATGATGATGATGATGTACTTTAACAATTAATTTATTCTTTCTAAATAGTACTGAGCAGTAACAATAACCATTTTCACTCACTTTCAAATTCATAGTAAATACATAGTTTATTTTTATTTATATTTAATAATAGGCTTGCGTTTGACCGCCAACTCGCCTGATGTAAAGCGACGATGCGGTTTACGTCGGTTTTAAGCGGTGCACGCTTGCCTAGAAAAAAACAAATTCACTCGTGATTTCAAGACACCCAGATTGTAACTACCGTGGAACACCCCCATTCAGGCAGCGCATTCTACAGACTTGCATAATGGGTGTTCCCCGATGGTTACAATCTGGGTGTCTTCGAATCACGAGTGAATCGGTTTTTGCTAGGCAAGCGTGCTCCATCGTAGACCACATCATCTCGTGATGGAGGTCAAACGCAAGCCCATTATTTATTTAAAAAAAAAACTTGCAGTACTCTTGACAGAATTTTAGCGTCTCACGTTTTGTACATTTGCCAATAGTGTTTTCTGGGTGTTTGCTTCATGCAAAGAACCACTGTTAATTGAAAGATCATTCCAGGGACATCTTAGCATCCCGGTACACTGGTAGCGAGGAAGATAAATTTGCAGCTATAAGAAGAATGACGGACCTGCTTGGCAGGACCTTCAGCTCTCACTTCGTGTTCCCGGTGCTTGGACATCTGGACCCGGCGCCATCAGAGAGCTTAACCAACTTGTGGATGCAGTGGTTACCGCTGGACGCGCTGCAGACTTTCACATTCGGTCAGTATTTCAATCAAAATACCACCTGCTATAAATATCACTCCAATATTGAGGAGGTGAAGAACGAAACCTCACTTTTCCACTTATGAAAAGATAATAACTATTGCACAATACACGAGTAAATTATACACACATTAAAAACGCCTGCGCAAGGTGGGTTACAATGTTAGTTACTTTGTATCACGTTTTTCCTGGTTTGTATAATGCAGGAAGTTCTCTGTGGATGTCACTCCACCCATATCCACCAAAACAATCATTTCGGTTTTTTTTTTTTTTTTTTTTTTTTTTTTTTTTTTTTTTTTTTTTTTTTTTGTTATTAGTAATACAATTTTGTTTGTTTTTTTCTTTGGGCAAAAAATTATAAATTGATTGAAGCATGTAAGTAAAACCTTGTCAAAAACACCTCTTTCCCTATATAAAATTTCATTTGAAATCGAGAGTTTCGAACAAAACCACACTTTTCCGTCGAAAAAGAGAAATTCCGTCGAGAAATTTTTATGTATTCTCTTAAATTTGAAAAACTGGAAATGTGAGGTTTTGTTCTTCACCTCCTCAATTTTAACCAATAATAATAAAAGGAACCATAGTTTTTTTAACCGCCTTCAAACAAAAGGAAGGTTCTCAATTCGGTCTGTATTTTATCTATATACTAATATTTTAACGAGGAAAGATTTGATTTTTTGTTTGTTTGTTTGTTTGTTTGCATTGAATAGGCTCCGAAACTACTGAACCGATTTGAAAAATTCTTTCACTGTTGGGAAGCTACGCTATCCCCGGGTGACAGGCTATAATCTATACCCGTGCGAAGCTGGGGCGGACAGCTAGTTTATTATATTTTATGTATGTACATCGATTACGCCGGCATCTGTGAACCAATTTGCGTTTTTCTTTTTCATCATGTATAGGAAACTCTAGAAGTCGTCACACAAACACACGTACAAAAATTTCATTAATTTTACCTCAGTAGTTTTTAAACTGGCTCGCATAATATGAATAATTTTGCTCAAGCGCCTACTTTAATAAACTAGAAACTGAACGAATTCAGAATGGAATAGAAGAGCTAAAAAAAATTTTTTTGAAAAAAATTAAAACCGACTTCTGTACTATACCTACATAGGTAGTTAAAACAGATATTGAAAGTGCTTATCAAAAATTTTGAACCACAAACCAAAACGTGAATTTGGTATTTGTTGAATTTTTCAAAAAAAACGCAAATTCAATTTAGATTAAATTTATATGGGACCACCTCTGAGGTTATGACCTACCAAACAAAAAGAGAATCAATTCATAATTAGTGGAGTAATCGCGTAACAAACATACAAAATAAAAATAGTGCGTGGAGTCCCTCCGCGCGGCAGAAGTGAAACTCTCGCTCTGTCTCTTTCTATTACCCTTTCATGGTAGCGTTAAACGCTTAACGCAACCATGTTGGAAGTCGCATAAGAAGTTTCACTTTAAAAAAACATACAGTCGAATTGATAACCTCCTCCTTTCGTCAGTTAAAAAGTAACAGATCGAATAAAACGTTGCTCGTTTATAACATACTCGTATCTCGTGTCCCTTTGACTTATTGGAGACAGTCAAAGAATAAACAGTCTGCAGTGAACAAAGTGGAATATATCAATTACGGGTATGAAATTGTACATCGTCGTTCAGCTCCTTTGTCTGTGGGAAATGTCACCGGTATTCTCGGCTAAGCGATAACGGTAATGATGGGTCTGTTAATCAGTATTTGAGCTTTGCTTTTGATTCTACGGTAAAGCCTTAAAGCTTAGAGAATAATACCTTACCCAGACTTGCGGTTGCACTGATTTTAATTTAATATATTTTGTTCGGGTGCTGAATTGGCAACAAAAACAAATAGCAAGAGATGCGAAAATACGGAAAAATGTTTCAGTAATATTTCAATTTTGTTTGTTTAAGAAATTGGGTTCAACTTTATGAATCATTTAGTTGAGCTCTGTGGTTTTTCCCGCAACTTTCCAGTTCATTTTTATGGAGAAACAATTTTCACTCCTCCACATCCTTAAGGCACGCCAAGAAATAAAAAGATAGAGAAGCAAAAAGTAACAGAGACAGACACAAAAGGCAGGTAATAGTTTGAATGTTAAAGACAATTGAAGAATTCGACAACCGACACGATTCGAACTTGCGTAGTGAACCGGAAAAACGTCTCCATTTCTCGTAGTCACTGATCTACATCAATTTCTGTCGGCCTCTAAATTTTCTTTTTGCAATAATCTAAGCATTGGTAGCGACATAATATAACCATGAGTAAAACTCTTCATAAGAAAGACGAATACGGAATGGACGAATTCGGAAGTGGACGACTCAGGAATTTGTACAACGCCAACTTAGGAAAAGGACGTGTTAGGAAGTGGACAAACTTGACCGGAGCCGATAGATGGCATAACTTTAGTTCAGAAAATATATTATTTTTCTAAATATAAATGAAAAATCAAAACATTCATAATAATGAACTAACAGATAAACGTTTCTATTATCGCAAATTAACAAGAATATCCACTGCAGTCATAACTAAAAATTATAATATTAAAATCATTGAATTTGTAATAATATTTCTTGACAAAAAGTTTTGTTACTTCTTTAATAGACTGTTTTAAGTTCCTTATTGACTTCGGTAGAGTATTGTTTATAATAATAGGTCCCATACACGTTATACTGTGGTCTTAGATGGGAAATTATGAATTTACGATGTCTGATTTGATCTCTTCTATTCTAACATAAAATTAATAACTTAATGAGTAATTTTCCATCAATGATAACAATTACCGGATTAGCAAGTTGAAGTGGCAGTGGGCAGGGCACATATCACGCAGAATAGATGCCCAATGGTGAGGCCGAAAGTTTCTGGAATGGAGACCACGGACCGGTAAGCGCAGCGTAGGACACCCACCCATAAGATGGATAATAAATAAATAATAATAAATAAATAAATATTTGGGACATTTTTGCACACACGGTAATCTGACCCCAAACTAAGCAAAGTTTATGATATCGCTGCCAGAGACTGATATACATACATATATAGGTTTAAATACATACTTAAATAGATATTAACACCCAGATGTAGAACAAACACAAATGTTCATCACACAAATGTTTGTCCTAGATGGGAATCGAACCCACGCCCCTAAGCTCAGAAGGCAGATTCACTACCAACTGGACCAACGGGCTATCTATATATATCTGGATACACGACATAAAAGAGACCGCAGGGAAACGCTGGATGCAGGCCGCTTCCAACCGGCCCTTTTGGAGATCAGCTGTGGACGTCCTATGGCTGAAATGATGATGATAATAACAAATATGCTTCAAAATTGCAAAAGCTCCATTTCTCAAACATGGTGTACTTTGTATTTATCACCGACCGGTAATGATCGTAATATCTGCCTGTTTAGGGAGGCACCTTCTTTGTTCCCATTCATTTGCTTCTTTTATTTTATTCTACTTATCTTAATGAGTTCTCTTTGTGGTATTGTCTTGAAATGTACAGGTATATTTTTAATATCCATTATAAAACTGAGCGAAACAGATTTAGTAGTGATTTAAGTTTGTCTTTTCTTAGATTTTAGAAGAATCCAATGTTATAACTAGTTAATTGGTGTTGATAACTAGATTTTTCAACGAAATCCTTTTAATTTAATTAGTAACTAATTACCGATATTGCTATCACTCGCGATTACGCTTTTGACGGGACCAGGGGCAAGACAAAGAAGATATACGATGTCAACTAATAATAGTTTTCTTTTCTTTAGTAGGAGGTTTCTAGAGGAGGCCTATGTTCAGCAGTGGACGTCTTCTGGCTGGTGATGATGATGAATGTTCCACATAAAGTACAACCCCTCCTTCCTTTGCTTGTAATAGCAATTAAGCTTTCTATTGCATAGCCGATTGTGATCTGAAAACTTTTGATGCACAGATTTTACCATTTTCTAAGACAATTATAATTCCCCAGGTGGCTACTACACCATAGAGCAGAAACAGAGCAAGCTGCGTATTGTAGCTCTGAACACGAATCTGTTCAGCGTGCGACAGTCCGGCTCGCTGCAGGCCTCCAAGCAGTGGGAGTGGTTCCACGGGATTCTGGACAAGGCGCACGCTAACAAGGAAATGGTGAGTATGCAAGGGACAAGTTTTTTTTTTTTTTTTTTTTTAATTATTTGTCTGATTGACATAATATATTGTAGGCTGACATCTACTCTCTTTACAACATTTCATCATTAACGAGTAGGAACACAACATTTTAGACATACTAATTATATGCCCAATTATAATATTGGATCTAAGTATATGTGGCAACAAAGAGTCATTATGGGAACACCAGTAATGGATAGCGCCAAGAACCCGCAACAAAGGAAGAACATGAACAATAATGCGCAACAATTTAATAATAGGCTTGCATTTGACCGCCACCTCGCCTAAAGTTAAGCGATGATGCGGTCTACGGTGGAGCACGCTTGCCTAGAAGAAACCGATTCACTCGTGATTTGAAGACACCCAGATTGTAACTAACGGGGAATTATTCCGGGAAACTAACCCATTTAGGTAGCGCATTCCACAGACTAGCAGTTCGCATAATAAAAGTGGAATCAAATCGCTTTGTGCGGGTATAAGTAAGGTTTGTTAATAAGCTTTAGATTGTGGCTTTAAGGGTCGGCAACGTATCTGTGATGCCCCTAGTGTTGCTAGGCGATTCATAGGCGATGGTGATCGCTCACCATCAGACAGCCCATCAGCTTGTTTGCCACATATGGCATAAAAACATATTTATCTAAGCAGGGTTCTTTTTAATTCACCCAAAACCTCTCGTAAGGACCTTCCTTCCCTAAATGATACCGGGGAGCACAGAAAAAAAAATTGTGATACAGGCCGACCCCTTGTTCCATGAATCCAAGACAAAGCGACACAGGAATCTGAACAAATTATAATCTAACTTCTAATATTATCTCGAAAATATCAAAATTCAAATATCGTCGTGCTCAACTGTACATCAAAAGTAGAATTGTTGGTAACTTAGACTATGTACTAGAATATGTGATAGGGCTGTCTCATGCTGTTTTTTAATTGTATTGCGGGCAAAAGTTATCTTATTTAACTTAATTTTTACAAACTAAACTCATCATCATCATCAGCCAGAAGACATCCACTGCTGAACATAGGCCTCCCCCTTTAACCTCCACACTGAACGACAGCCTGCCTTTTGCATCCACTGGATGCCAGCGACTCTCACTATGTCGCCGGTCCATCTAGTGGGAGGCAAACTAAACTAAACTATTACTATCTAATTATTATGTACAAATAAAAAAAAAAAAAAAAAAAAAAAAACTAATCTAAAAGCCTCGGTGGAGGGAAAAGTGGCCAAAATGCTGGCAGCATTGCCACGCTGGATGGCTATTCAAATTTTTTGGCTAAAGTATAGGTGCCAGCATTCTGGTCACATGTCGCTTTCACCAAACGTTTGGCCAAGTCCCTACATAAATCATGGGCGGCCGGCTCTCACGGACCTAAGGTCTTGACCCCTTTAAATATTTGTGTTCTAACATAATTATATTCCCACTGTTAGAGAAAATGATAATATTAAACAAGAGCATTTATCTTAACATATCGGAATCGTATCGTCGTCGTCATAACGTGGGCAGGGCACATATCACGCAGAACAGATGGCCGATGGGGCCGAAAGGTTCTGAAATGGAGACCACGGACTGGTAAGCGCAGCGTAGGACGTCCACCCACAAGATGGACAGACGACCTAAAAGAGACCGCAGGGAAACGCTGGATGCAGGCCGCTTCCAACCGGCCCTTTTGGAGATAGATGGGGGAGGCCTATGTCCAGCTGTGGACGTCCTACGGCTGAAATGATGATGATGATGATGATGATATCTTAACATAAATTTTATTATTATCTCTTAAAAATATTTAATTGTGATTCCATCATCAAATATTTGTTACCGGGTGAAACAAACAGGACGTCATCTCGCTCGCGTATCAACCCTACATGGGCAAAAAGCAGGCAGCACATGAGTCATAACTACACCGCCGGAACCGGCAAGGAAGTCCGGCTCCGGGCGCGTGTGCCCCGCCTTAATTTATTAGTAGGGTCGCAGATTAGAAACTCGTTAATCTAATCGCCGTAACAAATTGCAGCAGAAAGTAATTTTTAAAAGCGGCATTTTTGACAAATTATTTTTTAACAACGAAAAGATTTATCGAGTTTTGATTAGTCAGTTCATTTGCGGATTCGGTGATTCAGTGTTCTAAATTCAAACACCAAAATAGTGTTTTTTTAATCACTGTTTTCAGTGAATAAAATAAGCTTTTTAGAGGGGGAATGGTATATAATATGTCTAACTTTTAACGAAATGTATGAAACAGCTGATTTTTTTTCCGCAATTTCTGTAAGAGTCCCAAAGTAAAAGTTATTTATAATGATGAATACAATTCTATCCTCGAACAAGTCTGTCGTCTAAAAATACACCGTGAATATACTTTATACTTTTATTGGCCTTAGCATTCGTACTTAATTTGTAACAGATTTTATTACAAAGATAAATGTTGTATAGACATTATATATACATTTGATAAGAGTCAATGATATAGGTATTGTTCAGAATCCTATCTTTAATCATTGTAAGTTTATTGCCAATCTATTCGCAATATGCTTTGAATTATTATACTGTGATTTATGGTGGATGCCACAGAATAACAAGTTTTGGGGGTAGAGTATAGATGGCTAAACAGATTTTCAGCGGATTTTTTTATCGGAATAAAGCCCGCGCTTGACCACCAACCCGCCTGTAAGTAAACAACGATGTGGTCGTGATAATGTCAGTCGATTATTTCAAGTTGTCTTATAGTTTAGAAATGCAGAAGGGGGGCCAACTTTTTGCTACTTTGAAGGGCAATATTTCGCAAAGGATACACTTGCTAAAAAAGTTATCTTTAAAACATTGCCTTAATTTCAAAATACCTATTCAAAACACCAAACACGAGGGATTGCAGCGAGAAAAATATTTCATCCCTATTTCACATGTACCAGAGGCACCCCAAATTTCAAAACTATAATTTTGCATAGTGACATGAACTTATAACTATAGAAGTAAGAAGGTTCTAAAGAATTAGGACGGAAATACAGAACGAACTTATACCGTCTTATTACAAAACACGGTTTAACTTTGGTACTGGGATTAGTACCAGGTTTAAACCATGGACTAAAATAAACGTTATTATAAAACGAAGTTTTTCACTAAACCACGGATTGTCTATGGTACTAAAGTTAGACCGCCGAGACCCCTAGTTTAACTATGGTACTAACTTCGGTACTAATAGAATTTGAGGTTATAATTATTTTATTTAGTGTTTTTATTATTTACAAATCGTTTAAAATGGATTTAAACACGATTGACATGATGGATATAGAACATTTGGACATGCTGGAGGCATCGCGGCGATCTTATAGACCTCGTCATCGTGTGAATCCTTTCGAATTGAGTGACGAAGAATTCAGATATAAATGTGGTTCACAAAACGCTTTGGCGCAAAAATTGTGGATGTTTTACGTGAGGATCTGGCCCACGATTCTAGAGGAAGCCCATTAAGCCCTAAAGTTCAAGTGGCTTGCGCTTTATGCAACTGGGCTCGCCATGAATTAAGAGCTTGTTAATAACCTAGGTAGATTACAATATAGCTATAGGTAGGTACTTACGCAAAAAGTAAAAAATATACACTGATGCATTAAATTATTGTTTTCTACGTATATTCAAGACATTACAGCCGATTTGCATAGTGTATCTCAACCAGTCAGTAAAACTTGCAAAAATGTAGCGGGTATTATGGCAAGGGATGTTCCATTTCATAGATAATTATAAAATTGCGAGCTACATTAAATGAACAGGAGGAAGCTATGAGAAAATTTAAGAACATTGCTAATTTTTCCCACCGTAATTACAAAGATTTCATTAAACTACTTAATGTCTTTGGATAATTACAATTATTTATCTGAACGCCTCGAATTACGCGGCACAGGCGCATAGCTTTTTTCTACGTTAGGATTTTGGCGTCGCACGTGATAGTATTATGCCATGATTTTGAAAAGTGCTCAAAATAATAAGTTATGCTTGTTTAATAGATTGAAACCTAAACAAACAGCAATTTAAGATAGCTAAATATCTTAAATTGCATTAATAAATATTTATTTAAGCTTTTGAAGTGTGTTTTAAACCTGCAGGAACGAATGAATGATTTCAATTTTTGGTTCTTATCTGTGGCTAATATTGAAACCATGGACTATCTTTGGTATCAGCTGGTCCTCGATTAGTCGAAGATTTGTAATAAGGTCAGGTTTTAATCCCTTGGTACCGTAACAAACTCGGACTTTTTAGTCCTGGTTTAAATCTGGACTGATGGACTTTTTTGTAATAAGGCGGATAGGGTTTCTCGTTGTAACCAGAACCCTAAAGACACAAAAAAAAACTGTTACAGAGATATATATTATTATGTAAACTAGTGTTAAGAAAGTAAAATTGCTATAAATAAAGAATAAACAAAAACTATATTTTTGTGCGAAAATTTGGCGTCGCATTATCGCTTTAGGGAATATTATTTTTAATAAGATTGTTTGTCACTGGTTATCACAATAAATGACTCATTGTATAGCTGTTAAAATTTGCAAGTTGAAGTGGCAATGGGCAGGCCACATCGCTCGAAGAACCGATAACCGATGGGGAAGAAAGGTTCTGGAGTGGAGACCACGAACCGGAAGACGCAGCGTAGGTAGGCCTCCCACTAGATAGACCGACGACATAGTGAGAGTCGCTGGCATCCAGCGGATGCAAAAGGCAGGCTGTCGTTCAGTGTGGAGGTTAAAGGGGGAGGCCTATGTTTAGCAGTGGACGTCTTCTGGCTGATGATGATGATGATGATGATTGGTGTCTAACTTGGTGTCTAATTTTTCATTTTCACTTGAATGACGACTTAAAATGGAAAAAATGATACGCGCAAAATATTGTGGTACAAGCGATATAAAAGTCCCGTTCATATTTTTATATTTCTTGCATGTATGACGTTGTTTTTTTGCAACTGATCATAGAGCCAGTCATAGAGTATTGTCGTCGAGTAGGAATATTTATAGAGAAACTGTGAATGTTTTTAACATACCTACTATAATTATCTCGCTTGCGTTATATCTCCTCAAGCATTCTACAAGCACTTTTCTGTGGGTGCGTGTCTATACGTAGGTTTACAGGGTGAAAGGGGATCACTCTCCAAGCCAAAAGAAGGTAATTGTACTCATCATTATAAACCACTTTAAGTATGGGACCAACCCTGAATTCGCGAAAAAAAATCTGCTGGTCCATACATTTTGTCGAGTGTATTGACCGTTTTTTATAGTACAGCTGATATTTTTTTCGCGATTTCAGGGTTGGTCCCATAGTAAAAGTTGTTCACAATGATGAGTACAATGACCTTCTTTTGGCTTCGAGAGTGTTCCCCTTATACCCTGTATATAAATACTCACTATGCATATGATCATCATTATAAGCAGCTTACATTAGTCACTGCTGCAGGCCTAGCACGGGCCGTGGACATATTGTCTTTCCACCGTTTTTATCCCGCGAGAAAAAGACAAACGTATCCATATTCTAGCTTTGTTACGTCTAGGCGTGGATAAAAACGGTGGAAAGACAATTTATCCACAGCCCATGCTAGGCCTCCTGAACATAGGCCTATTCCAAGGCTCCCCACTCAAGACTGATCATCGGATTTTCGCTTCCAGCCACTGCCAGTTGCCTTAAGTTTCTCGCCATTTCATCAAGTCTCAGATCGTCCTACGCTATATTTGTCGATTCATGGTCTTCACTCTAGAACACGTCTACTGAAATGGTCTGCGACAGATATAACCGGCCCACTTCAGCTTGCTAACCATTGGCGGATCCAGGGCCATGCCCCCCCCCCCCTCCCCAAAAAACAGCAATTCCATACATTCGACTCAATTTTTCGATTTGATTCCTTCGAATCCTACCTTGTTCTATTCTACCTTGTCAGAAACCCCCAAAATCAAATCCTGGATCCGCCACTAATGCTAACACGTTGAGCTACTACAATTATTGTATGTCGGCAAGTTTGGTTCTCTGGCAAATTGGTTATTTTATTGGTGGCACTGCAAATTTTATAATGTGCAAGTGAGTGTGCCGTAATTACAGTTTTAGCGTTAAGCGGTTTAGCTTTATAGTGAAAAAAAAAGTGGGAGAAATATAAGTCAAGTACACGAACAATCAGCATTTCTTCTTTTTTTGGGTGGTATCCTAAGGTCACGGCTATAATTATGTCATCATCATCGCCCAGAAGACGTCTACTGCAAAACATTATGCCTTCCCCTTTAATCTCCACACTGAAAGAAAGCCTGCCATCTGCATCCACTGGATGCCCATGCTGGATGATCCCATAACTATGCTGGATTCTGGATGGATTATAATCTATACTATCTATACTAATATTATAAAGAGGAAAGATTTGATTGTTTGTTTGTTTGCATTGAATAGGCTCGAAAACTACTGAACCGATTTGAAAAATTCTTTCACTGTTGGGAAGCTACACTATCCCCGGGTGACATAGGCTATAATCTATACCCGTGCGAAGCTGGGGCGGACCGCTAGTTGTAAAATAAATAAATAGATATTCTGGAATTTTTTGCACACACGGTCAATTGACCCCAAACTAAGCTTGTGATATGGCTGCCAGAGACTGATATACATACATATATAGTTTTAAATACATACTTAAATATGTACATGTTGTGATGTACATGTAGTTAACCTTGTGTGGTGTTGTTAGAAGTTGTCCTTCTGAAATGATTTCTACTCAATGTTGTGGCGTCGCCAGTGTATGTTATTAATGATATTCGTCTGCTCTTTAAAAACGTCGAAGTTTCCCCGTCGTCGGTCGTGTTCATTACACTGTGGCATTTCACTGCGCTGCCATTCATAACGCTGAGTTATACCAGTCTATTGTAATGGTTCATAATTGTGAAAGCGGAAATTCATATCTTACAATGCTACATAACTTAAACATAATGTGTTCGGTAGTTAGAGAGATAGTGGCATACGTAGTTACGAAAGAGGATAAATATTATAGATTAGGTTTTTCATATATATTTTTTCATTTAAGCATGAGGTCGCAGGTTCAAACCCCGGGCCCGTGCCAATGAGCTATTTGGAGCTTATGTTCAGATTTTCATACCACTGGGTTTTCAGTTAAGGAAAACATCGTGAAGAAACCTGCATACGTACGGAGAAGGAATTCAATGGCGTATGTGAATCCACCAATCCGCACTGGGCCAGCGTGGTGGATATGGCCCGATCACCCTTTCGGGGTTAGGCTAAAAGTCCTTCAGTGGACTGTGAAAAGGTTGACTATGATGATGATGAGGTTTTTCATTTTGGTTAGTTGACCGAGCTAAGAAAGTCTCAAATTTTAATAGGACAAGTCTGCGTTTCTATCTATGTTTGTATATTTGATCAATGATAACTTGTGTATCGTTGATCCAATCTTAATGAAATTTTGTAGGCGAAAAGTTCTTGTAATTTTTTTTAGAATATAAAAAAAATCGAGCGATAGCTTGCGAATATATAGGAGTCGTGATGTCTCAGTTCGGGATTCACTTCACATAGGATTAGAAAAACTAGGGAAAGTATATTTTTTATATAAATATGAAAATAAATAGTTGAAATAAATGTGCTTTAAAGTAAGAAAATAATAGACAATTGACATTTTTTTTTTGTTAAATTTACACTACACAAGTACACATACCTCATCAGCAGCCATTAAACGTCCACTGGACAAAGGCCTTCCTGTTAGAGGGGTTTTGCCATAATCCCCACGCTTGGCAGGCGGCTTGGGGATCGCAGTGCGTTCACCGTGTACTAATAGGATGCTGCTGGCCAACCTCCGGTGTTTCTAGTCGCAGTTTTAGGACATACCTAGGACCACACATACCTAAAGCTACACAATTAGAGTTAAATTTGATTTGTAGTTTTTAACTAAACACCCTAGTATCTGAGGCTGAACAGAATTATAATTTCATTAGAAACCTTATTCAAGGATTGCCTACTTGAGTTTACAATTATCATATATTATAAATAGGTTGCAATCCTGAAGTAAATGAACACTCCCGTATCTCCGGATCTATTCGTTTCTAACTAAACCATAGTATAGGTGGGTAGGTACCTATTTCACGACCTGCTTCCGCAACAATAGAATTTGATTTGGGAATTGTACTTGGGGTATAATTTCGATGTCTCGTATTGTGTTACTCAATTATTGTTGGCGAAGATAAATGTGAAAACCGGGAATGGAAGTTATTTCAGGAAATAAATGTTATTAGAACAGTTGTTCAATTTGTTATTATTTTGAGCTTAACCGTTCTTTATAACGACATAAGCATTTTGATTAGTTTTATTACTCTTCCTTCACCTCGTTTGCTCAGTGCTGAGTGTCGTGAAGAAAGGTTCTGGAGTGGAGACCACGAACCGGAAGACGCAGCGTAGGCAGGCCTCCCACAAGATGGACCGGATATTGTGAGAGTCGCGGGCATCCAGTGGATGCAAAAGGCAGGCTGTCGTTCAGTGTGGAGGTTAAACGGGGAGGCCTATGTTCAGCAGTAGACGTCTTCTGGCCGATAATGATGATGATAATGATGAGTGCCGTGATGCTTCCCATCTTGTGTTAAATGCCGACAAATCTGCTTCCATATCTGACAGTCCCCAGCCTGGTACATCGCGTCAGTTCCTGTCGAGCTCTTTTGCCACTAGGTTAGTCCATCTTATTGAGCTGCACCCCCTGGTTTTTTTTTTCTATGTTCCGGTCATTATTAGCTTCTCCAGGTTGTCGGAAGGATTTCGGGCGATGTGGCCGAAATACTGTAGCACCATATGAAGATAAATGCTAAAGTGTCGATGCGTCGTCGTTCAGCAGATTTAATGATCCATAACTCGGCACTATACAGAAAATTAAAGATAAGATAAGATAAATTTTATTCACGCAAAAAGAAAATTTACATAGAAAGTGCAACTAATTCAGCCTCTCATCCTGTCGAACAAATTATTACCAACACTCACCAATGTATCGAATGTCTTCCTCTTACAATAACATTTGTAACGATTTGGATATTTTTAATACTACATCAGGCAGTATCAAAAAACATTGTAATTTAAGTAGTCAAATCAATCTTTAGTTTAATTTAAGTAGTGTTATAAGTATTGTATTAATTATTATTGCTATTGTATTCATTCATGTGCACGCAGTGTTCACTTCAAGGAGGTCGTACATTGCCATATGTATATGTATTAAAAAAAAAAAAAATTAAAGAGGTTACGGCCAGTATAGTGAACCAATAAAAAAAAAAAAAAAACTCATTAGTAAACAAATGGGAAAGACTAGCGTCCTGAAAATATATACTATTGTCAAGTAGTCGTCGCCGAATTTGCCATTTTAATACGTCGTCTTAATTCACGTTGATTAATTTTGTTAGAATCTGTTAAATTACAAAATTATATTTAAAAAAAGTTTGGTACAAAATTCACTGAAAAATTATTTTTACTAACCATTTTTTACAAGAAAACCATAAGCATAATCGATAAAAACGATATCTCCAATAACAAAGAAAATCCTTAAAAAGAATGACAGGCCCGTATTTTCATTATAACAAAACGCGAGCTACATTTTGAATATGGCTAAGCAAATATATAAATTGCCTCTAAATCCCTAGCTTTGACTGCCATCGCCGGTGGGTGGAGGAACAAATTGAATTTTCCCATACAGCGCTGTTACACAGCACCAAGTATTGGGGCTGGCTTTCCCGTGAGGGGCTGTGGGTCACAGTTCACTCATTACAGCAGGTGAAGTAGCTTCGGAAAATAATTATACATTTAAAAACCGACTTTAACTGTTTAAAAAATTACTACAACAAAATTAATTTAAAAAAGTGAGACCATTTTGAAAGCTTTATCTATAACAAGCTACGCCCTGCGGTTTCATCGGCGTAGTGGTGAAAAATTGTGGTTTTTGCTGTTGAAAAGTAGCCTATATCCGTTTCCTGGTTCTCCTCTCCACCAATTTTTAGCCAAATCGGTTCAGCCGTTCTTGAGTTATAAATAGTGTAACTAACACGACTAACTTTTATATAATTATATAGATGTAGAGACTATACACCTATACAGTCTATATAGTAAAAAAAATAACGTAAATCTTTTGCACGATTATTTTTATAAATCACTGTTTTAAACTATCACGTTTGTTCACTACAGTTATATAATTATTAAAGGGATCTTTACTGCGGTAAGATTGTGGAAGGAGCTCTCGATATTTTGGTGCAGTTACCATGTTCCCGAGAAGACTGAAACAAGATGCATGCAACTGTAACTCATACTCGCTTTAAAAAAAACACTCAGTGAATTTTCATTTGTAAAAACATTGAAGTACACAATAGCCGCACGCTTTTAGGCGCTGCGCAAACGTAGACAGTTTTTGTTGCCGACACGGCACACCCAGACCAATCTAGTGGAAGCAACTGGACACAAAGTCTGCGCAGAGAGTGGCTGATTTCATGTTGTTTATATAGAAATCAAATATTCATTGGTAGCTTGTATCCGACACAAGACACAAAAGTGTCCACGTTTGCGCCCTGCCTAGCTGCCGCTAAGTACCGTAATTACCGAAAAAAAAAAATATTTTCTACGATAGATGAGGTTCTGGAATTACACTGTAACGTACTACATCAACCGAACGAAAAGTGAGTTCGTGAATAGAGCTTGTTATTTTAAGATTTTCTGCCCTTTGAATGGCACGACGCACCTAATTGGAACTGTAGACAGTTTTGAAGTGTGCTTTTTGTATTTGATAGACATTAGCTGAAACTAAGCCTGTGTTTTATATATTTAGAAAAATAGATTTTTGTTAGTACTTATTACTAGTAGACTTGTCTACATTAGACATGAAATGATTATGAGAGCTAGGGCCTATACAGAGTTATTGATAATTATTAGCTAACAAACACTGTTTTAAACTATCACGGTTGTTCATTAAGGTTATATGATTATTTACGGGATATTTACCGTGGTAAGGTTGTGGAATGAGCTCCCGATATTTCGGCGCAGTTACCATGGTAAATGTCCCGTTTATAATCATATAACTTTATTAGCTAACAATCTTTCATCATGCCGCTTTCCTACATTATACCTTACCACTTTAGTCTTTAGTTCGTCTTTATCTCCCGTATAAAATAAAAGTATTTAAATTAGGTTATATTTTTTTGTGGGAAAATTATAACTCAATACAAAAAACTATCTTCACAGGTTCGTTACTAATGATATGCTCTTTCTTTTGATATTTTTTATTTATTTCGATTCATATCTTTGTGATCATTTTAGACATGGTTTCTCTGACCATTCCACGGCAAAAATCATAAATTAGGGTTATCTTCATAATTTTTTTCTATCGAAAGAAAGAAAAGAAAAGAAAGTAAGAAAAAGTTTATTTGTAACAAAAAAAAATACGAGAAAATTGTTACCAATCGTGTTTCGGTGTTTACATGCACCTAGATAATATGTTCAATTTTGATATGACACCATGCACTTATATTTTTTTTTACATAATATTAATAACTTATGTTTTACTTCTCTTACTCGTAAAGTTATTGTTTATGATCGGTGTAAGTGGACTAAAACTGCCTTTTATGTTCGATTGCATAAAAGTCTGTTTTATGCACTAGTGCAAAAAATTATGCTTTATGAACTACTAGGTATTATATATTATGCGGTGGTAATTTTTTGTTACTTAAAATTGTTCAAACAGGTTCAGTTTATAATAATTAATATTTTATACCTATAACATTTTAACTAGGTATTTAATAATATTCATAAATCAAGGTGTTATTAAACACCCGGACATAAGTTTTAATTTTAATCAAAGATAGTTTCAGTTCCCCGCAATCAAAGTAAAAAGTCGATTGTGTTATTCGTGTACATAGAGCCCATTTTATCTTCGACTTAAGTTGTTTTTAAGTTAATTATAAATAACCCTGTATGTAATAGCTTTGTACAAAATTATTTTTAAAAGACTTAGAGATATGTGCTCGAGACTAAGCTTCTTAGTCTCGAGCATCGGCGTAAAGTTGCTAGTCTATCGGTTTTTTATCGGATACATTTTGGAGAGTGTGCATCAGATCTGCATGATTTAATTCCTTCCTGCCCTTTATTCTATCGGACCGCCAGGGCGGGCACAAAAATCGACATCGTTTTATGGTTGATATTCCGAGAACCCGTACGAAGCGCTATGATTCCAAATTTATTGTGCGAACTGCTAGTCTGTGGAATTCGCTGCCTGAATGGGTTTTCTCCGTCAGTTACAATCTGGGTGTCTTCAAGTCGAGAGTGAATCGGTTTCTTCTAGACAAGCGTGCTCCATCGTAGACCGCATCGTCGCTTAACACCAGGCGAAATGACGGCCAAGTGCAAGCCAATCTATTATAAAAAAAAATGTGGATGAGCTATCGTGTTTGCTTTTTTTTTAAATTGCGAATCTCGTTTGATCTGAATAATTATTGTCCCCAGGTGTACATCGTGGGGCACGCGGCGCCTGGCTCGGACTCCCGGCACGCGTACGACATGTCCCCGGACGCTAATTTGAAGTACCTCCGCACTGTCCGGGAGCATGCCCGGGTCATCGCGGGACAGTTCTTCGGACACCTGCACGCGGATACTTTCCGTGTCATCTACGATAATGGTCAGTTGGCTGAGTAGGTACACTAGAACTTGGCTCTTACCACAGATATTTTATTAGTACAAGTCCAGAAGATTCACTCCGCAAAATCGTTTAAAAAATTAACGACTCTTGCTACTACAGACCTTTTGACAGACTAAACAATAAAGTGCAATTCTGGACGTGTGAGCGCTAACTGCCTACAGAAGGCCTACAGCTATATTAAGGGTCCTGTATACCCTCTGCAGCTTTCTCTCTCGCAAATTTTCACATTATTGAAGATATAAAATCAATGAGTGTGAATTTCCAAAAAGTAACAAAATCATGTCATGGTGTCTATCGTAACATTACAAACAAAGAAATTGGCAATTTGATATATTTTAATTTGACACAGTTTAATGGTAACAAGTGATTTTTATTTCTCGTGTCATTTTATTCCGTCGAATTACAAGATATCGAAGCAAACATTTCTTTGTTTGTAATGTTACAATAGACACCATGACATGATTTTGTTACTTTTTGGAAATTCACACTCATTGATTTTATATCTTCAATAATGTGAAAATGTGCGAGCGAGAGAGCTGCAGAGCGTATACAGGACCCTTAAGGTAGAAGTTGCCTCTCTGTCTATCTTGTAACTAGTCGCGTCATCTCTGTCTATCGCGTGGTAGCGTGCGCGGCAAGTCCGACAAGTCGGCTGCTTGTAGCTTCATGCCTAAAGTGAGGAGTGCGCCAGACCTGCCGGGTTAACATGCGCGTCGCGACAAAATGTTGTCGACTCTTTTTATCGTGCCAAAGCGTGACAGGCATATACGAAACCGTAGGCGCCTTATCGCGTTCTCGCTCGAAAAAGTGACGACAAGATTTTGTCACGGTGCGCATGTTAGCAGGCTGGTGTGCTATTATGTCTTCTGTGCTATAGGCTCGCTCTCCGCCATTCGCACATTAACTGTTTTTTTAAATTGCATATAGACAATTAAAAATATATATGTAAATTTGTGTTAAGTGTAATGTAAGTGTAAACTCAAGGGTTTGTCTGAAAACCGGCGCTGATAGTCCTTGACTTTCAGCATTTATGCCGAGACGGACCCATTCGACACTGATTGTATCCTCTAGATATAAGTTTTTTGTAAAGGTGTCGAATAAAATTTATTTTCTTTCTTTCTTTCTTAACTGAACTGACTGAATAAAAAAATAAAATAGATTAACAATATCATCAGAGTAGCATTGTATAATTCCTTCCGGCCGCGAGGTTCGATCAAGCAAACCACGAGCATTTTTAGATCCTTACAGTTCGATCGATCTAACTATAAGGGTTAGTAATTCCTTGTGGTTCGATCATTTAAAATCAACAATATTAATGTTGAAATTATCAATTATATAATTTTAACGTAAACTGACATTTTTAATATTATTTTCATTGATGTTCTTGTAATTAGTTTAAGTAACTGCGTGTATGCTGACAAAGCGGGACCTGGAGAACTTCAATTTTCTTACACATATAATACCAACTTTGTAACCCAGGCTCACGGGCCCAATAAATTGAATTTGAATTTGAATTGTTCGGGATGGCAGATGAGATTGAAAAAAATATGTTTTTTTCAAGTTCACTCCTCAAAATAAAACACATCTCAAAAAATTCTTTAAGCCGTTTGCAGTAGCATTATAAAAAATATTATGCCTAATTAAAAAAAACTCGGTGATTTTTAGCTGCAAATAAATGTTAAAAATGTGCAAGCGAGATAACTGTTCCGGGTAGCGAGATAGAAAGATACAAACGTAGAACAGAGCCCTATCAGCGCTTTCATCCACATTTATTCTACAAGTGTACTTTTCTGAAACTTTGAAGAAATTACTTTCTAGTGTCATGATTTCTAACTTATTTCAATTGTTTCTTTGTGATTTCTTGGTTTTAAACCTTTTAGTATCTAATTTGACTAACAGTATTTTTATTTAAAATGGCGGTTGGAAACGTGTTGACTCGGGAGTCTCGGCAATAGTGCAAATAGTGGAGGTAGGAAGAAGATAATGCGGTAGGATGTTGGAAAGAGGGACTTTAGTTTGGCTTGAGCGTTCATAGCGAAAGCATATTGGTCTGAAAACTGTAATAAGTAGGAATAAAGAATAAGAATATGAATAAATTTATATAAAAGTGAGAACTGGATTATGATTTATCACACTTGAATACGAAATACAAAATCATTTACATTTTGTTGTAAGGTAAAGTAAATATATTAAAACCACAATTTTTTTTTACTTGTCTGTGTTTAAAACAAAATAGGTACTACACTTCACATCAAAAATCAGTCAAATTGTTAAGGCTATTATAGGAGTTAATATAAAAATACAAACATGGGCCTAAAAACATTAACCTCTTTCTTTGGTCGGACGGTTAAAAAGTGAGTTATCAATATCGCCATTTGATTTAGTCTAATGTTAGTTTGCAAAATCATAAAATAATTTTTCAAGATGTAAAAAAGAAATAAATCATTTCACTTTGTTACTTCCATACCTTTTTTTTTCTTTAAAAAGTCATTGATTGTGTTTGTGTTTCCGAAGACAAACTCCGAAAAATATAGAAAACTATTTTTTTAAAGTTCAGTTGAGACCAAGTTGAGACGCTAAAGAATTTGCCAAGCTTGCTCTGTCAAAAGTTCATACAAAAGTGCGGTAAACTTGAGAGAACGTAGAGTTGAATGTGCCTCGAAGTACCATGAACTTTGTCTAAGTTTCAAAACGTCTCTCTGCTTGTATTCAAGGAAATCGTACAGTTCTAAAAAATACGTGAAATTGTGGTTTAATTCGGCATAGGGTAGTTATATGCTCTTTTGCAGAAAAGCGGATCGCGGGTGAAGTTATTTTTATATCAGAAATAATCAGAATACAGCAAAATGAATAGAATTAATTTGAATTAACTATAATCGTGTTGTCAATTATTAAGTATAATCGTGTTGTCAATTATTAAGTATAATCGTGTTGTCAATTATTAAACTATAATCGTGTTGTCAATTATTAAGTATAATCGTGTTGTCAATTATTAAGTATAATCGTGTTAGACAATAATAAATATTAAAGTTATATGATTATTTACGGGATATTTACCGTGGTATGGTTGTGGAATGAGCTCCCAATATCATATAACTTTAGTGAACAACCGTGATAGTAAGACTCAGGTCTTCCCGTGAACATGGTGCATGTAACTGCGCCGAAATATCGGGAGCTCATTCCACAACCTTACCACGGTAAATATCCCGTAAATAATCATATAACTTTAGTGAACACCGTGATAGTTTAAAACAATAAATATTAAGTTTTGGTTAATACCTTACGGGAATTACTAACGTAATATTAAGACGTAAGTTTTTTAAATAATAATAGGCTTGCGTTTGACCACCATCACGCCTGATGATAAGCGATGATGCGGTCTACGTTGGAGCACGCTTGCCTAGAAGAAATCGATTCACTCGCGCGTGATTTAAGTAAGATAAAGTACCTTGTAAAAATATACTGCCAAATGCAATTCACGCTATAACCCACGTGAGTAATTTCCGTGTCAATATAAACAAAATGTTAAAAAACCACGTCTGTTTCCATCAAAGACTTGGTAGTCTGTGGTTTCCATAGTAAAAAAGATTATGTTACTTGCAGAAAATGGTAAAAAAGTTTAAAAAAAAAAAAACTGTGTGTTTGTGACATAAAAAGATAAGTTTTCAAAAAAAACGTGTTTTTTTGTAAACGATAAAAATAAAAAACCATAATCTTAGTTATTTAAATATTTCACATAAATTTTGAGGTTATGTAAAAAAATTATGTACCGAGCTCAGATCGCCCGAAAATATTTTTCCTTTCATGTTTGTTATATGATCTTCATTTTCCAATGGGTTTCATCCTACTAAAAAAAATTGTTTCAAAAATTATCTACCCTGGTCTATAAGGTGTTTAAAAATTATCGCTTTGTATACAGATCTACCTGTATCCTGGGCGTTTCTGGCTCCATCTGTAAGTCCTCATCGAGATCCGACCAGCTCATCTAACCCTGGCCTTAGACTCTACAAATTTGACACCAACACGGGCAAGGTAGGTGTTCTTACTAAACAACTAACTCAATATAAATGCGTTAATGTATGTTGTCGGTGATGACATATGGTAATGAGACATGAGTCTGAGATGCTGGCCTTTTGGAAGCTATAGGCTATTAGCGCACTATACAGGGTGTAAGGGGAACACTCTCGAAGCCAAAAGAAGGTAATACTCATTATTATGAAACACTTTTAGTATGGGACCAGCCCTGAAATCGCGAAAAAAAAATCAGCTGTTCCATACATTTTGTCGAGTGTCAATGACCGTTTTCTATAGAACAGCTGATATTTTTTTTTGTAATATATATAGGTAATATTATTTGAATTTCACATCATGATGTGATGTGAAATTCAAATTAATAATATTACCAAAGTATAATTATTCCTGATACTTTGGTAATATTATTTGAATTTCACATCATGGTGTGATGTGAAATTCAAATTAATAATATTACCAAAGTATAATTATTCCTGATACTTTGGTAATATTATTTGAATTTCACATCATGATGTGATGTGAAATTCAAATAATATTACCAAAGTATAATTATTCCTGATACTACGGTTGAATAAACTGATAAATGTTAAATTTTTCGTCCCCAGGTGCTGGACTACACTCAATATTACTTGGACCTGGCGGCCGCTAACAGGAACATAGGTGGAGCGGAATGGACGGCCGAGTACAACCTGACCCAGTACTACGGCTTGCACGAAGTCTCAGCCAACTCCTTGCACAACTTAGCCGATAAGCTTCGAATAGGATCACCCTACGAAACGACGATTTTCAACAAGTAAGTTTCAAGTCTTCCCGTGAACATGGTGCATGTAACTGCGCCGAAATATCGGGAGCTCATTCCACAACCTTACCACGGTAAATATCCCGTAAATAATCATATAACATAAGTAAGTTTCAAATAAAAAAAAATACAACCTGAGTTTTCAGTACCTGTCATTCTCTTAATCTAAAAAAATCTTTCAAAAGTTACTATTCTAGCGTTAGTAATTTTTTTACTTTTGCGGTTTGAACACACGTTTAAATGTTTATCGAGACTTATCGTGAACGACTAACGAACGACTTACGTGATAAGTCCCGATCGTATCAACACCCGGCGCAAATGTCTTAAACTCCACGCTGACTCGTGTTCGACAAACTACAGATACAACTCGTACTTTATCCGAATTTGCAACACCTTTAATGCTAAGTATACCGAACATGTTGACTTATTTACCGCTAAAAGGAATTTCTTCAAACAGTATGCATGTACCACGTTCTTCGAAACTAGTACATAAACCATTACTAATTTTTCTACGCTGTACTATTATAAAGCTCGGTGGGCTGATGTGGCTTCTTTTCATATAATATATCATTATAATTGTGTATATAGTAATTACAGTTTAGCTATTATTTTTTATATCTGTCTTTAGATCTGGATCGTAATCATCTTTCGATTTTATAGGTGAAAACTTTTTATGGCTTACTTCTACTATCTACCTACTATAATTAGTTAGTTTCAGCTGTTTGTTTTCCGAATAGTGTAAAATAAAATAAAATAAAATAAACATTTAAAACATGTATTCTAGTGTTCTCAAAAATAATAAATTTGCGGCTAAACTGAAACATATCTGGAGACACATTAACTTTACTTACACATACATAGACACATTTTTATGGATGTATTGATCAAGCGCAGAACAGAGATTTTTTTATTTAAAACTAGCTGCGCCCCGCGGTTTCAACCACGTAGTGATGAAAAATGGTGATGATGCTGATGAAAAGTAGCGTCTCCGTCTCCTGGTTCTAAGCTACCTCCCCACCAATTTTTAGCCACATCGGTTCAGCCGTTCTTGAGTTATAAGTAGTATAACTAACACGACTTTATTTTATATATTTTATGTATATAGATGTTTTCTACTGATATTGATGCATTGTTGTCTACAGATTTTGTAGTTTGCAGGGCATATAAAAACAGTCTTTGTGCCTATACAATCTACAAAAAGCAATTGCGTAACATTCGTATTTATTTCTCAGATACCTTCGGGCATACGCTGTCAAGCACGACAGCACTGACTCCTGCGACGGCGCATGCGCTCATCAACACTTCTGTGCGATCACTTGCCTCGAGCAAGTGTCGTACCGACAATGCGTGGAGGCGGCCGCCAGCGCACTCGCCGCCGCTGGCAACTCCGCCCCGCTTGTCGCTTCGCTCATGACCACGATACTGACCCTAATCGTTCTCGTCCTTGTTATTATTTAACTTATTTTTATAAATCTCCAAATCGTAGTCGCGTGCGAACTCAGCAAAAAAAAGTTCAAACAGAGTTCTGACACGCAAACGTTGAGTTTAAACGTGATGGTATAAAAAAGCTTAAATTAACAAGGAAGTACGACTGGTATTTAAAAGTAGGTAGCAATTTTATGTAGTCGATAAGTGAATTAGAAACTTTTTTTTTTGTGACTTTTTTTTTTTTTGTTTGGAGGCGGTTTTAAAAGTGTACATTCGCGGGTCAATTTGTTAAATTGTAAAAAATTATGTATGGCTAAGCGTAAAATATAAATAGCTCAGGCGGCATTTGTGATATTGCTTGGTAAATAACTTAGTTACCAACTATTGTTGGACGTAATGATTTTAGTTCTATTTTCTTAATGATAAAATTAGAAATTAATTATTGTCTAGACATTACTTTGAGGGACGGCCTAGATCAAATTCTAATTTTCTTGGCTTTGTTTGACAAACAAACCTAAATTGATTTTCATTTTAGGCGTTGTAATAATTTCTATTGGCTAGTTACAGTCTCAAGTGGCATGTGGTATTATAATCTAGTTATTTTGACAAAATTAAATAGGTATCTAACCTATTTAATTTTGTCAGTCAAATGAAATAAGAAAATCAATAATTGTTAACATTACCTACTTATGACAATTTGTCAAATCTTTTAAACGAAATCTTATTAAGTTTTTGTGTTTAATATTAACTAAACAAAATTCAAGCTAAAACTAAAACTATAAATACAGTTAGACTGCCCATAGACCGTTGAAGGTCTAAAGACAATGCAAATGCTCAAGCCCACTACCAGTTGGCAGCGTACCCAGCATGCTAGCGGCATTACCACGTTGAATGGCAATGCTTATTTGTTGAGCCAGAAACACGCCAGCATTTTGGTCACGCAACGGATTAACCAGGCGCTCTGAAAGATTTTTGAAAATGAGGAGCTCCCGGTCCCCAAGGGCCCAATGTCTCGACCCCAAACGCCTCAAATATGTAACCACTGCTGAGGTTAGCATATTTGCGTCACTTGTGCTAAAATATTTAGTTTGTAATAATAGTAACGTAGAGTAGGACGCCCTGCAGCCAGATGGAGTGACGACCTGCGAAAAGCGGCTGGTGGATAGTGGATGCGAAAAGCAGAAGATCGTGCCTTGTGGCGTTCTTTAGGAGAGGCCTACGTCCAGCAGTGGACGAACATCAAACAAGCTGATGATGATGATGATGAATAGTAGTTCATGGTCCATAAATTTATTCTTATCGTATACCTCTTTCAACTTAGTAACTGCTTAAGGTATTTTTTTTTTTATGAATATCATTATGCCCTACGTACTAGATAAGACACTGCATTTCAAGACGTTGTGCATTATTATTGCAGAGATATAGCCACACTTTTCTCAGTCGCTCGCCAGACGCTCGCGTGTAATCACGTGTTGTACATCTCTACATAGTATAAATTAAAGTCACGTTCCGCGTCTGTCTGTCTGTATGGCCGCTAACTCCTCCTAAACCACGCAACGGATTTTGATGCGGTCACCATCAGTTAGATACATTTTCAAGGAAGGTTTATATATATAACTAGCGACCCGCCCCGGCTTCGCACGTAAATAACACCCGTGCGAAGCCGGGTGGGCAGGTCGCTAGTTGTTTTATGGATACACTTATAATTTAAAAAAATTCTTCTTTTAATTATTTTTGCAGTAAAACTAAGCTGTTACGACAAACCTCGACTTAAGTACGTACGTAGTACATAATAGTTATATATTGTGAACTAATTATTACTATAGATAACTCTATCTCTTTTTATTTTTAGAATTATGGCTCCTGTATCATAGTTGGTAAAACTACTGAGCTCAGCTTAAAGACACCTGTTATTTGTTTTTTTTTTTTTTTACTGGGCAATTGCCTTTATTAACTAAACAAAATACAAGCTAAAACTAAAACTACAAACACAGTTAGACCGCCCATAGACCGTTAAAGGTCTAAAGACAATCCAAATGCTCAAGCCCACTACCAGTTGGCAGCTTACCCAGCATGCTGGCGGCATTACCACGTTGAATGGCAATGCTTGTTAATAAGTTGAGTTTACTTTAAAACGTTTCGTAAATTTTGTAGTAAAATTTACCCCTTGGTCAGGTCATTTCTATTAGAATAAAACTGTAAATATAATAAATGAGGCATTTTAAAAAAATGCGTGTTGGCTAGTCATTTCAAATAAGGTAATCATTTTATATGAATTTGTTTTCTGTCTCCCAATTGAGAGTAACTTAATTGTTTTTGTTTTTTTGCGATCATA
The DNA here is from genome assembly GCA_932305915.1 of Agriopis marginaria. NCBI lineage: Eukaryota > Metazoa > Arthropoda > Insecta > Lepidoptera > Geometridae > Agriopis > Agriopis marginaria. The sequence continues at coordinate 967,935 of OW029923.1, forward strand.
TCTTAATCATCATCATCATGAGCCACAACACTTATTTTGTCCGTATCGATGCCTTACGCTGACTCACGTATTATTTTCTAGAGCAGATTGGCATCCAAATTTAAAAGAAGTCTCGTTGTAGTCTTTAGTGAAAGGAGGGATTAAGCTTCATTAAGAAAAGGTGGAATGTGGCTGATAATGATGAGTTATGATCCTTACTTGCGACCAAAATAAAATGAATGGACGGGCCCAGAAGAAGCACATTTTTGAAGATTAGAAAATGAGCGCCGGCGCTCATTTCGTTTCAGTCGTAGGAAGTTGCAACACGCGACTTTTGTTACATGATAACGAAACATCTGACAAAATTATGCCTTCGTGTGCTTTCCCGAAGTGTAAATATACAACAAATAACCGCTTTCTATTTTTTGTAACAAATTTACTGTACATGGTTATAATTAGGCGTTGAAGTATATGTCCGACGGTTTTGACTCGTTTTTACTGAGCAAGTTCAATGGTTAAGGCCCGTCCATTCATTTTATTTTGGTCAAAGATCCTTACAACATAAAAATATAATAGTTTTACACAACAGTGAATATTTTTATTTTATTTTTGTAAATATCTTGTATTTCGTTACTAAATGTTTTCCTCCGTTTAGTATTCGATGCTTATTAGGACTTAACTCTAAGTTAATTAGAAATAAACGAGCGCTGTAAATATATTACTAGTCATAATAATAATTCAAGAAGAAATTGTAAATGTGGAACAATTAGGTAATAAGACATTTCAATATTCCTTGTCCGTTTAATTGCTTGATGTAGTTTATTTTTTGCTTGAATCAAACATTGGAAAACGCATTTAAGAAGAGGCAAATTCATTGAAGTAGTTAATTTTTAGGGAAATAGATTTTCAGTAGTGGAAACACTTTAATTTTCAGCTCTCATCCTAAAATTTACTTCTAAGTTTCACATCTGCAATTGTCACTTTTGGCTATATTATAAAAGTGAACAGCATTTTAAGTATTTCATTGTGAAAACATATTTTTTTTCCGTGTAAATGTATGACTGGGTGTTTCAATTGATTATGAATAAAGAACTGAAATTGAAAATGATTTTTATTTAATAACCCATTGTGTTGGACAACAAATGTCAGGGGCAATGGACTGGTCACATTCCTCGGGAAAAAAGGGAAGATGGGGAAGAAATGTTCTTGAGTGGAGGCCACGAACCGGAAGACGCAGCGTAAGTAGGTCTCCCGAATCACTAGATGGACCGACGACATCGTGAGAGTCGCGGGTATTCAAAGGTTGCAGATGGTAGGCTGTCGTTTAGTGTGGAAATCTAAGGGGGAGGCCTATGTTCAGCAGTGGATATCTTCGGGCTTGTGTTGTTGATAATGATGACCATGCCACCAGGTTATACAATAAGGTTACCGGTCAGTAAATAATGGGATATCTGACTAGTGTTTTATTTGTTTAAAACAAACAGGTTAATTAAAATACTAGCGGTCCGCCCCAGCTTCGCACGGGTATAGATTATAGCCTATGTCACCCGGAGATAGTGTAGCTTCCCGTCAGTGAAAGAATTTTTCAAATCGGTTCAGTAGTTTTGGAGCCTATTCAATGAAAACAAACAAACAATCAAATCTTTCCTCTTTATAATATTAGTATAGATATAGATAATTAAACGTGATATAAGCTGAGGAAATTATTTCAGTCAGCTCATAAAATTCTGAAGCATAAGCGATTAAAGTTTTTGGTCGAATAAGGAATGGACAGGAGCGATGGTGGCCGATTAGCAGGATGTATTGCGCTTTATAATCTGACGGCACCCGGCTCGATCCTCGGTCCTGCACCAATGGTTTATTTAGTAGGTCCTTAAATAAACTATCTGCAGTTTAGATGCCATGGCTCAAAAACGGTGAAAAACATCGTGAGGAAACTAGTAAGTCCAGTGCTCTTAGTCCCAGATTTGATACTTTACGAAAACTTTTTTCGTTTTCGTCTTGTTCCATACATTGCTGGGCTAAAAGGTATTCGAAAACTTTTTACGTATTAGAGTGAAGCAATCTATACCGCCGATTAGGTACTACCGATTTTAGTTCCTCCACGTTTCCGATAGAGGCGCTTTACTAAAATATATGGAACAATGCGTAAACGAAAACAGTTTTCGTAAACTATCAAATCTGGGACTAAGGGTACAGGAACCTCAAACGATCAAAGAAATTTAATATAATATAATGAAATTAACCAACATGCACTGGGCCAGCGTAGTGGATTGAGGATTATTCTCTCTCTCTCTCTCTCTCTCTCTCTCTCTCTGAGAGAAGGCCTGTATCCCAGCAGTGGGAATATGATAAGCTTTAATTGATGATGATGTTATGTTCTGTAATATGGATACAGATGCTTCTCCTTCTTTGTCTGATAAAAAATCAAAATCAAAAAATCAAAATCATTTTATCAAAGATAACATAGAACCATGTAGAATTACAAATTATGTTTATACATGTAGTTTTTTAAGATTTACATATTAGACTTTAAAGTCTTGGACCAAAATTTTTGTAAATAAAAACAGAGGTCGTATATTGTCTTTATAATCGCATTACCCGACATTGATAGTGTAGCTCTAAATCGGGCAATGCGATGTCTAATCAGTGCATCGAGAGCCGGCACGCGGGCCTCCGCGAACATCGAGGAGGCGCTGCACCACCGCGGGAGCCGGAACATTATACGAAACGAGTCATTGTACTGCACTTTAAACGTGCGATAACTCTCTACCTTGTAGTGAGACCATAACTGCGGAGTATAAAGTGCAGTACAAAGTCTTGAACAGCAAAATTTTCGCCTCCCGAGAGCAGCCAGCAAACTTTCTACCTAGCATATTGGCTCTAACAGCTAGAGACCGTCTCTCTCTGTCTAGGTCTAGGTCGTCCACAAGGTCGTTGGTAACAACATGTTCTAAGTACCTAAACATAGTAAAAAAATAAAAGATAAGCCCCTTATAATTAAGCTTAAACACCCCTGCATCTTGGATGCCAATAGCGAGAGACCGGGGAGAGTGGCATAAACAAAGGGAGGCCTATAACCAGCAGTGGGTCACTCAGGGCTGATGATGATGTAAAGTGATCTTGTAGAGGTATATTGGATTTGACAGGTCTTAACAGCTAACAGCGTGCTCCAACGTAGACCGCATCATCGCTTAACATCAGGCGTGATGGTGGTCAAACGGAAGCCTATTATTTATTAAAAAAAAAAAAAAAGATCTTCAACTTGATCTGTAGCTGACAGGTCTTATCTTCTTGTGCGATAAATCCGATAACTGTTTAATTTCAATACATAATCATCATAATCAGCCATTAAACGACCTCAACTACACAAAGGCCTCCGTCTTATTGGGGTGTTGCCATAATTCTTGCGCTTAGCAGGTGGCTTGGGGATCGCAGTACGTTCACCGTCGACTAATAAGATGCTGCTGCCCATCTTCCTGTGGTTCTGGTTGCAGTTTTAGGAGATACCCGGTTCCCGGGTTCAATACATAATAGATCATCATCATCATCAGTCGCGGGCATCTAGTGAATGCAAAAGGCAGGCTGTCGTTCAGTGTGGAGGTTAAAGAGGGAGGCCTATGTTCAGCAGTGGACGTCTTCTGGCTGATGATGTTGATCATCATTTCAATAGGAACAAAGAAGGTGCCTCCCTAAACAGGCAGATATTACGATCATTACTGGTCGTCGGTGATAAATACAAAGTACACCATGTTTGAGAAATGGAACTTTTGCAATTTTGAAGCATAATTGTTATCATCATCATCATTTCAGCTGTAGGACGTCCACTGCTGGATATAACCCTTCTCGATTGATCTCCAAAAGGGCCGGTTGGAAAAGGCCTGCATCCAGCGTTTCCCTGCGATCTCTTTTAGGTCGTCTGTCTATCTTGTGGGTGGAACACAAAAAAGTCATAGTAGGTACATCAATTAAATTCTTGTTGAGATCACTTTAGCTAGGTATAGCAACCACAGCTAAATACAAGAACGTGTCGGCCCGTGGCTGGCTGGGTTTACTGGCGCCACAAATGCTCTGGCCAAAGCCTTACAGATTCGGAGGCGTCACGTATACGGCATCTCTGGGATTTTGGACCCGCCCTTATGTTTGTGACCAGGATACTAAATGAAAAATGAAAACGTATTTATTAACATAAGCAGGTAAAAACATCAAACAAACGAACGAAATATGGTATGGTGTCTTTTTAATTAAAAACATTGGTTTAGTTGTCTGCTTAGGGTTTTTAAAGAATACCTTGGTAGAGTATTTATATAGTACCAATAAAGTTGTTGGAAAACATTAAAAACACAAATGTGTATTTTCTCGTACGCACGCAACTACAAAAAAAAAAAAAAAAAAAAACAATCATCCCGCTCGTGGGTTGGCACTATCAAATCAGAAAAGATCTCACAACTTTTTAGCCTCTGGACAGATTTTTATCGAATAACTTGATCCATTAACATTGCAATGAAGCCTGCTTTCAAATAAAGAGAGCGAAATTGTTACAGTCATAAACATTCAAAAGGTTGCATGCAAACCCACCTCAAACACATAGGTATACCTATTCTTCAATCCATCGTTTTGCCTCTTAGAACAGCAAAACAATGGAACGCCTTGCCTCTGTCTCTGTTTCCGCAGCATTACAATCTTGGAGTGGTCAAGTCTAGGATTAATAGGTTATTACTGAGCAAACGTGTTCCATCTTCGATCGCATCGTCGCTTTCCATCAGGCGAGATTGCGGTCCAACGTTAACCTAGCTCTAAAAATAAATCATAGGTAAAAATCCCAGTAAACTTTTGCAAGTTTTACAAAACGCCACCACACAATGGTAACGTTACTTTCGCAAAACAATGTTCAGTAAAACGTATACAACACGTTTCCAGTTCCTTAAATATTTAGGATCACTTTAGCGGGAATGACTTAAATATTTCGCTAAACTGTAACCACCACATTTTGCAGTGTTTCGTAGTTTTACCTTCGACCAAAATAAAATGAATGGACGGGCCATAACCATTGAAATTATTCAGTAAAAACGAGTCAAACCATCGGACATAATTATATAGAAGTATAGACAAGTATTTAGAAGACAAATCAATTATGGAATAAATCGATCCGCTCCGCACTATATTGCCATACTAATCAGGGTTATTATCATGTATTACTAATTTAAACATGCTACCTAACATCTGTATGTGAACTTCATAATAATTATGCAATAAATAATTAAGTATTGAGTATATACTTCAACACCTAATTATAACCATGTACAATAATGTTACAAAAAATAGGTAGTGGTTTTTGTTGTGTATTTACACTTCGGGAAAGCACACGAAGGCATATTTTCTTCAGATGTTTCATTATCATGTAACAAAAGTCACGTGTTGCACTTCCTACGGCTAGAGACCGTCAGAAACAAAGTGATCGCCAGCGCTCATTTTGTAATCTTCAAAAATGCGCTTCTTCTGGGCCCGTCCATTCATTTTATTTTGGTCGAAGAGTTTTACTCACAGTGAACTAGGAAACATAGCTTAGCACTGAAACGACATTAAACCGGTTTTATTTCTCGTAAATTCTCGTTTAAAGTTCCTAAGGGGTATAGGTTTCGCATAAACAAGTAGTGTATAGGTATAAATTTGCATCTTGTCATGGAAATTTATGCAAAGCGCAAAAGTCGATACGAGGTCTCTTGATACGACAAGACTAGCATCTTGCGGGCTCATGCAATGATATTTCGAAATTTGGTAGATGGTGCTTGGATAGCATGTTTGACTAGCTTTATTAATTAAATTAAAAAAAAAAAAAAAAAAACAAATGAGCCGATAATCTTCAAACAGCTGAACATTGACCTTATCCCTCCATCCCGGTTTTAGCACCGAACCGGTCGCCATCGCCAGAAATGCCATCCGCACATTATAGATGCGTGGAAGTCTCGCACTGTTCGATTTGATCGATTGTTTCTGCCACGCACCTGTAAGTTGTGGAATGGCTTACCACCTTCGGTTTTTACTCCGAAGTATAATTTGGACTGCTTCAAACGAAGGGTGAATAGAGTCCTCAAAGGTAGGCAACGCACTGACAATGCCCCGGGTATTGTAGGTGTCTATAGGCAGCGGTGACCACTTACCATTAGGTGGCCCGTAGCTTGTTTGCCACTAATTCTATTTAAAAAAAACACATATTTTCTGAACACTTCATTTCATTTTTTGGGTTCCGTACCCATAGGGTAAAACGGGACCCTATTACTAAGCCTACGATGTCTGTCTGTCTATCCGTCCTAACTTTAAACGTATCCTTCGAATCGTAATAGATAGCCAGTTGAAATGTTCACAGAATATGAAATGTTTAATGTAATAATTTAATGTTTTCAAAAACAAACTAAAAAACTATATTTTAAACGACTTAACACTATTAGGTAAATAAAGTCAGACATCTCAGTTTTCTATCTGCGTGCAATTGCACTGTGGCGCAGCGCCTAGCGCGTCCCTGCATACTAATTGATATCGCGCGGTGCTAAAGAGACCGGTCAAAGCGGAACATTTTTTGACAAATAAATGTAGGGTAGATATAATTATTATAAAACAAAATAAAATAAAATATACTATTATATAACATAATAACGTTAGTTAGCTTAATTTATACTTATATTTATGATACCTACTGTTGGACATATTATTACTTTAGTTTATTTAAGTTTACCAACATGTGGAAGCATTAGTTACTAAATCAATTTAATTTCTCGCATAAGTGAAATTGTTAATTTCTTGTTGAGAAAATAAAGTTCTTTAACCCGAATGTTACGTACAACAACCGTATTTTTTTACATATTATTTTATTAGCTCTACTGTATTGTAAAAACGGTAATACATACAAGCGTTAAACTTGGATGATTATAGTACACACTTTAAAGTATAACAATAAATAATAAATAAATATTCGGGACATTTTTCACACACGGTCATCTGACCCCAAACTAAGCAAAGCTTGTGATATGGCTGCCAGAGACTGATATACATACATAATATATAGTTTTAAATACATACTTATATATATATTAACAACCAGATATAGAACAAACACAAATGTTCATTACATAAATGTTTGTCCTAGGTGGGAATCGAACCCACGCCCCCAAGCTCAGAAGGTAGGTTCACTACCAACTGGACCAACGGGCTATCACTCATAATAGCCAAGTGCGAGTCGGTGACAAATTTCTGTTCACATCACACACACACATCATCAGCCATTAAATGTCCACTGCTGAACAAGGCCTCCTTAGAGAGGGGTGTTGCCATAATCCCTACGCTTGGCAGGCGACTTGGAGATCGCAGTACGTTCACCGTGTAGGTACTAACAGGACGCTGCTGCCAATCCTCCGGTGGTTCTGGTCGCAGTTTTAGGACATACCCGGGTTCTGTTCATTACCAAGTTTTAAATGGTAACTTCTTTACTTGGACGGCCTTATTTTTCACATTTGCCCCGGGTATTGAGGTGTCTATAGGCAGCGGTAACCACTTACCATCAGGTGGCTCGTAGCTTGTTTGCCATTTATTCTATTAAAAAAAAAAAGTTTTATATTCCATTTTCACACTTCATAATTGTATTATGTACGCAAGAGGGCCTCTTGGTATCGACCCGCGAATAAGTTATAATAAAAAGGAATAATATTCATTAAATTCAGAAAGTCAATAAAAAAATATTAAATACAACATTTTAAACACTATTATTAAATATAACTCTACATAGTATAAAATTAAAGTCGCTTTCCGCGTCTGTGTGTTTGTATGGCCGCTAACTCCTAAACCGCGCAACGGATTTTGATGCAGTTTTCACCATCAGTTAGATACATATTCACGGAAGGTTTATATATATAACCAGCGACCCGCCCCGGCTTCGCACGTAAATTACACCCGTGCGAAGCCGGGCGGGCGGGTTGCTATAGTCACCGCGTTACCAACTGAGTCGTAGGGCCATAAACGTCATACCATAAGACCTGTAAGTGCGAGCGAGATAGACAGATATGACATGTGGGTGCGAGCGAGATAGACAGACAATTGATCTATGACCTGACGACTCACATGGTAGTGCGTTTAGTTAAAATAATAAAAAAATATTTAATAATAATGCTATTAATAAAAACATGATCGACATTTATTAGGAACGTGCATGACGTATCTGCGGTAAAAATCATAGCCCGTGTCATGTATAAATACTAAGTCAATGCTATAAGAAGTTTTGTCTCGCGTGAACCAAACTTTGAGAGAGAATAGCAGAGTTCAGTGATACGGGAACTTCTTAATGAGACTTAAATAGGTACTTGAATTAACATTTGCGGGATAGAGAAGTGAACTGCGTAACTTTTGGGTGACTACTGTTCTAATTGGCTGTCGTATTGCAGTTTAGAATAAAATTAACCGTCTTCAGGTTCTCAATTTGGTCTGTATTTTTAAAACCCCGACGCAAAAAGAGTGTTGTTATAAATGTATATGTATCTGTGGTGTCTGGGCCCCGATTCTACTAAAGAAATTGTTTTTAAATTGCAATTGTTTCAATTTTATTTTTTTAAATAATTGCCTTAAAATTGTCAGTTATAAATTTTTTATACTAGAAAAATACCACCACTTAATATTATATTATATTAAAAAAATAACTGTCAATTTTGAGGCAATTATTTTAAAAATGAAATTGAAACAATTACAATTTAAAAACAATTTCTTTAATAGAATCCGGGCCCTGTGTGTCTGTCCGTGGCATCATAGTTCCCAAACTATTGAAACATAAAAAAAATATGTTTAAAGATTTTCAGATTTGTATTGTACAACGATTCAAGAAAATCTGTTCAGGTGTTTGAAAAGTATGAGCTCATTTATCGAGGTTTAAAAATAATAATAGCCTTTATTCAACAAACTTACAAAAACAGACAATTATGGAAGTAAACTTACCTACTTAAAAATATTAATTACTAGCCACCCGCCCGCCCCGGCCACGCATGGGTGTAAAGGTACTGACAGACGTGCTCAAAAAAAGCATGCTAATAAGCTTGCTTAAAATTAGCATGCTCTGCAAACTGTTCACATTTGCCAGAAATAAGCATGCTTGTTTTAAAGCATACTCCTAAATAGGCATGCTCAAAGCAAGAGCAAACATATTCAGACGTGCTCGGATCACGCCCCCCCTACCCGCGCCTCAGTTAGCATGCTCGAAAATCAAACGTTTGATTTTTGAGCACGCTCTAAATAAGCATGCTCATTACATTACACACGTGCTACTAATGAGCACTTGCTCAATAAAAGCATGCTTTTGTGCTAGTAATGAGCACGTCTGTCCGTACCTTAACTTATGTGCGAAACCGGTGCGGATTGCTAGTCATATAATATATAAACTTCTGTGAAAACAGTATCTAAATCTGTTGCGTGGTTTAGGAGGAGTTAGCAATTATACAGACAGACAGACGCGGAAAATACTATGTAGAGAGAAGATTGTCTTACGATCCCGCAAAGGCCTCCCCTAGAGCCCGCCATTACACCTTACCATAATATATCTCCCTAGTTTGTCTAATCTGAATACATCATCATCATTTCAGCCTATGACGTCCACTGCTGGACATAAGCCTCCCCCATCGATCTCCAATAAGGCCGGTTGGAAGCGGCCTGCATCCAACGTTTCCCTGCGATCTGAATAATATAAGTTTATTGAACGTTTATAAATGCTTTCACAATTTATACGAGCTTTAGTTAAATGCTGCTCCATTGTAATTATGCGGGTAGTTATAAACTGCGATAGCATCTAAGGTCAGGTGAAGTAGCGTGAATAGAAACCTTGTTGTTCCTACCGCAGAAATATTTGAACCTTTCACTCCCTTGTCATAATAACATTAACACTTATCAATTGTTTCGATACAGTGGAATTACGAATATTTTACTGTGACACAGGTTGATATGTTACGGAGGTTGAAAGTCTGTAGAAATTATTGTGTTAGTCGTTATTTTATACATTGTTTATTTACGATTTCTGTATACCAGTAAAGTTCATGTCAACGCTTGGTTTATATTCATAACGAAGTATAATATTGAACTGAAGTCGATAGAGTTTATTTTACAACGCGATATTTCTCACTTTCGATAAGTAGTGTAGTGTAGAGGTAACTTAGGCCCTGGATTAATATTAACCCAAAGCTGAATAAAAACAGTTATTTTACATTCTGCAGAAACCGTTTCTATGATTTACGAAAAGTTTCTTTCAGGATACTGCGAGACACGAGGGTAGGCTAAAAGTCCAGCAGCGGACCTTCGATCAAAATAAAAATAATGTAGTCTATTTGTTACAAAAAATGGATACCGGTTTTATTTGTGTATTCACACTTCGGAAAAGAATACAAATGCATAATTTTGTCAGATGTTTCGTTATCATGTAACAATAGACTCGTGTTGCACTTCCTACGGCTAGAGACCTACTGAAACGAAGTGAGCACCGGCGCTCATTTTGTAATCTTCAAAAATTCGCTTCCACTGGGCCCGTCCATTCATTTTATTTGGTTGAAGGCGAGACTGTGCTAATAAAAATAACAATAGTTATATTTACGGAATATTACAACCTAACCACGGTAAATATTCCGTAAATAATCATATAACTTTAGTGAACAACCGTGAGAGTTTAAAACAGTGTTTTACTATTAATACATTTATGAAAATTAAGCATTGCCATACAACGTGGCAATGCTGGCAGCAAAATTTTGCGTACATGATAGTTATAAATGATTATTATTAAACAAGTTATAATGATTATTAACGGGGTATTTACCGTGATAAAGTTGTGGATGAAACTCCCGATATTTCGGCGCAGTTACATGCACCATGTTCACGAAAAGACTGAAGAATGCCAGTTGCGGGTTAGTCGAACAGTTTTAGTAAAAAATATAAATAAAATGTATGTAAACCACGTCAGTTTCCAAAATAAAATAAAAAACGTTAATAATAGTCAGTAGTGGTCGAACACTGTGGTCGCTGGAGGATCTCAATACGATGCTCAGCGACCTCAGTAGCCTTTCCCAACAGGTGGGTCTTAAAATGAACATGGACAAGACAAAAATTATGTCCAATGTCCATGTTGAACCCGTGCCGGTAGTCGTTGGGAACGATACTCTTGAATTTGTTGACCATTACACCTATCTTGGACAGATTGTTCAGTTAGGTAATTCCAACTTAGGCAAAGAGGTCGCCCGAAGAATCCAACTCGGATGGGCAGCGTTCGGGAAATTGCGTGACATCTTCTCGTCCAAGATACCACAGTGCCTCAAGACGAGGGTATTTGACCAGTGTGTGTTGCCAGTGATGACATATGGTACTGAGACGTGGTCCTTAACTGTTGGCCTTTTGGAAAAACTCAGAGTCACACAGCGGGCAATGGAGAGAGCTATGCTCGGAGTTTCTTTGCGCAATAAAATCCGAAACGTGGATACCTACAACACAAGCTTTGCTTAGTGTAGGTTCTGTGGACCAACCTACATGTTATCTTAAGCCTAATATTGTGAACATACCTAGGTAATAGTATAATTTAGGTAATAAGTAACTAGCTTAGTATTTTTGAGTATTAAATTTAGTGGCTTTTGTATCAATGAAATAAAGAAATTTGAATTTGAATTTGAATTCGCCAAAGAACCAGAGTCACCGACATAGCTGTTAAAATTTGCAAGTTGAAGTGGCAATGGGCAGGCTACATCGCTCGAAGAACCGATAACCGATGGGGAAGAAAGGTTCTGGAGTGGAGACCACGAACCGGAAGACGCAGCGTAGGGAGACCTCCCACTAGATAGACCGACGACATTGTGGGAGTCGCAGGCATCCTGTGGATGCAAAAGGCAGGCTGTCGTTCAGTGTGGAGGTTAAAGGGGGAGGCCTATGTTTAGCAGTGGACGTCTTCTGGTTGATGATGATGATGAGTGGTCAAACACGGACTTATCCGCGTAATAAAGCTGTAGTGAACAACCATGACAGTTCAAAACAATGTCTTATTTCGTCTGACGATTATAAAGATAGTTTAGATAATCTTCAAAGAAAAAGTCGTCCTCCCGGCGACGTTCTGGCAAACATTAACTGCACTATTTGTCGAACTAAACGGTTTATATTGAGGTTTATTTGCTGAAGTATCCCGACAGCTTGCAGGAAGTTTGTTATATCCGATATTGGAATAGTTTTGAATTGGTGCTCGGTGACTGATATACGGAAATTTTGATTAAACTTTGAGATTAAAATTTAGATGGGAGAGTTAGAAGCTGTTTTATGTTTCGCGAGTTAGACAAAAGGTTTATTCATAAATTTGAATGGGTATTCTCAGAGCAAATAAAAATATAGAGGGACTACCGAGACCATGAAAAGTGAAGCCACTGTTTGAAACGTGTGCGTAGTCGAAGTTCGTGTCATGTAAAAAAAAAAAAAAACAGATTAAAAAAATAAAATCTTATACTATACCGAGAAACAGCTCTAAACTTGTTGCCATCCTTCTCTCACATATTAAAATGAAAAGAGAGGCAGATAATTTTAGTCCTGTCAGATTGGTTTAGTTTAGTGAGTGGCATGACAGAATCGACGCCATTATTTATTTATTTATTTTTTATTATAATATAATGATCCGCTAAAAACTCCTGTCAGTAAGATGCTGTCCCAATTCCCCCCTTTATTATTCTACTCTTTCATCATCATCATCATCATCATCAGCCAGAAGACGTCCACTGCTGAACATAGGCCTCCCCCTTTAACCTCCACACTGAACGACAGCCTTTTGCATCCACTGGATGCCCGCGACTCTCACAATGTCGTCGGTCCATCTAGTGGGCGGCCTCCCTACGCTGCGTCTTCCGGTTCGTGGACGCAGCGTACTACTCTTTGGTCCCAATTAATTATTTGGGCATCTATCTTCATCATTATTAATAAACGTGGAGTAGTCTTGGAATAGTTACGCCGTGTTTTGTCTTTTTCTCTCTTTCTAATTTTGAACTCGATCGAAAAAGACAAAAGGCGTTCTAACTATTCCGAGGCTACTCTACGTTTATTAATAGGGCACAGATAGGGGGGTAAGTGTTTAATTCAAGGATCTTGACAGTTCTATTACGAATACAGTGACAGCTTAGTTTTTTTTTTTTTACTTTGATACTTGCACAGAAAAGAGAAGTAAATAGAACGGAAATGAGAAGGAAAATCTGTCGCCAGGTATTATGACACAATCTTGCTTGAACATTCTCATTTATGTCAACGCATCGAACTCCGCATCCAAAGAACTTGGACCTTACCTTTTTGGGTTACGTCTCAAAGTTCTTTGTCCGCATCACAGCTGCTAACTGATTTCAAATAACTGATGTTTCGTTAACATGGGTGCAACTGGCTACAAAAAAATGCCTTGACAGCCATTCTAATTTAAACAATTATTTTTTTCTTTTCTGTGGATACTTGAAAGCAAAGAAACGCCTAATAAATTGCCTTTCCTGTTTAAATCACGTCCATATTTGGTTGGATACTCCTCCGGGGTGATTTGAAAACGTTAACAATTTCGTTTGAGCCCGGCCTCGCCTTGGCCCTTACAAAATATTGTATTGACATACTTACCTAATGCTGGTTCAAGCTTTATAAGTATATTTTAGCTTGTTTTAAATGTTTATCGGGACTTATCACGTATTATTTAATATAGGTAAAAAATATGTACCTTTCGCTCGACGTTTCGACCATGTTACATATTTTTTACCTATATTAAATAATACGTGATAAGTCCCGATAAACATTTAAAACATGTGTTCAAATCGCGAAAGTTTAAAAATTACTATATTTTAGCTTGTTGGTTGTTTGTTTAATAAAATGAATATACCAGCCAAGTGCGTGGCGGGCTCGCACACTGAGGGTTCCGTACCACCACAAAATTAAATAACGAAATTACCAGTTATAACTTGGTAATGAACAGAAACTTGTCACCGACTCGCACTTGGCAATTTTTTATTATTTTTTGTTTTACTTTAAACTGTGTACTATAATCATATTAAGTTTGACGCTTATAAGTATTACCGTTTTTACAACAATTCAATGTTTTTTCTTCCGAGCACTGCATTAGACATATTTAAGATAATCACTACGTTAAAAAATACAAATAGTGTAGGGTACGATGGAATCTCTACAAATATTATTAAACAAGTTGCTGTATACATATGTGGACACTTAAGCTACATTATGAATTTATGTATTAGTGCTGGTACATATCCTGACGCACTTAAAGTCTCCATTATTAAACCTATATTCAAAAAGAAAAATAGGGAATGCATAGATAACTATAGACCAATCTCACTTATCCCTATATTTTCAAAGATACTTGAAAAATATATTTACGCGCAGCTCTACAACTACATGGAAAAGAAAAGTATACTCTGTAACGAACAAAAAGGATTTAGGGAAAATAAAACAATAAATATGGCAATATATGATTTTTTAGATAATGTTATGACCAACATAGATGCAACTATTCCAGTTTGCGCGATATTCTGTGATATGACCCAAGCTTTTGATTATGTTCACCACGATATACTTTTACAAAAACTAGAAACATATGGCATTAGAGGAAATACTCTAGACCTTATAAAATCATACTTGAGTAATAGAAAACATTATACTGAGATTACAGAAATAAATAATCATAAAAAACAAGAAATAATTCATCGGTCTAAAGCACGTACTCCTAACTTCGGAGTCCCGCAGGGCAGTGTAGTGGGCCCTCTTCTATTTATAGGATATATCAATGACTTACCTAAAGCACTAGACCATCCTACGACTCTCTTCGCAGATGACAGCACAGTTACTATTAATTGTAAAAATAAAAACACTTACGAATCAGAAATAAATAATAGTTTAAAATCAATCATTCAATGGCTAGATGACAATAACCTAAAAATAAATTTAGACAAAACGAACATCATCCACTTTCGGCAGCGTACAGTACGTGATAATATAGTTTTGCAATATAATGGTAGAGTCATACAGGAAGTGGACTCAACTAAATTTCTTGGATTGACAATCGATAGTAAACTTAATTGGAAAGCACACATAGATACATTAACTAAACGAATGGGCTCGACGGCATACGCATTGTTTAAATTATCATTAGTTATTAATCAAGAAGCTCTAATAACTGCATATTATGGCATGGCAGTATCTATTCTACGATACGGCATTATATTCTGGGGGAACTCTACTGACAAAAGAATTGCTTTCAAAGCCCAAAAGAGGTGCGTCAGGGCAATGTTTCATCTTCATAAGACTGATAGCTGTAGACCATACTTTTTAAAACACAGGATTCTGACATTACCATCTCTATACATATTAGAAATAGCAACTTTTGTAAAATCAAATCAACATCTCTTTGGTAGTTGGACTGATGCTGGTATTCGAACTCGCACACAGGCCGAGATGAAACTCTGCCCACGTACGGCCAAAACTGCACTCATGCAAAAAAGTGTATTCTGTATGGCTCCTTTAATATATACTAAAATTCCTAAAATTATCAGAGAATTAAATATTGGAATGTTTAAAAATAAACTTAAAATTTTATTAGCACAAAAAAGCTACTATGAAATTTCAGAATTCCTTAATGATAAAAATGTTTTGATATGTAATGTAGACTAAATAATTGACATAAAATCGAGACTAGGTACTAGGAAAAGATAAAATGATAATAATAGCTTATATAGGTAGTAATAAACATCTAATTAAGGTATAAAATACAACCAAACCAAAATATAATTCTAACAATATTCTAACTTAGACATAATTTCGTTATTTTTTTAACTATAACAAAACTAATAATAATATATATAAAAAACTAACATTTGTACGCTGTAACAGGCAAGGACATGAGATACGTCTCCATTATTACGACCATGTATGCTACTTTATATGTATGTGTACCTACCATGTTCTGACAAATAAATATTTTGAATTTGAATTTGAATTACATAAGAGCTAATACAAAAATACGTAAAATAAATACATTTGCTGTATGCTTACCCCCCTTTCGGTTTTACTTTTTACTTTTTTATTCTTTTTAGTCAATCCGCCGTGACATTACATATTCTGTGAAAATTTCAACTGGCGGTTTAAAAGATACAGCCGTTAATAGGTAGACAGACGGACGGACAGACAGCGTAGGCTTAGTAATAGGGCCCCGTTTTTACCCTTTGGGTACGGAACCCTAAAAATGGTGTCGTTAAAGTTAAAATGGAAACAAATAAGTAAGTAGGTACGTTCGTTAGAAAAGATATCGAGTATCATGGGGTGAAACTTAATATCATAATAATTTATTCATAAGGGGGCGTCCATAAATTACGTGAGGTGTTTTTTTTAATTTTCTGCCCCTTCCTCCCCCCCTGGTGAGATGTCGTGAGATTTTATTCAACCCCCTCCCCCATCCCCCAATCTCACGTGAGATTTTTCAAAATGTGAGTTTCTTACGTAAACGCGTTGGATTGTTATTGTAAAAAGAAAAAAACAAATTTGCTTCGTGCTTTTATTTACGACTAGTTAAGACTAGTAATCAATATTGCTGAGAGTTTAATTATAATTGAAATAAAAAAAAAAATGGGAAAAACAAAGGGTAAAAATGGGACCCTATTATCATAGAGAAATAGCTATTATAGCATGTACAATCTGGATTAAATGGACCAAAATAGTATATTTTTTTTTTGTTTCAATCAGAAAAAAAATTGCGTGATATTTGCCGAGACCCCCCCACTCTCCAACGTAAGATTAGATGAGATTTGACTCTACCCCCTCCCCCCCTTAAACACCTCACGTAATTTATGGACGCCCCCTAATTTCTTATGCATTACGTTTATCTACCAATGGCATTGTATAATAATTACGCATATTTGTTTTTGTAATACAAATACGGATATAAGTATACCTAGATAGAAATGTAGATAGCTACGGTAAAAGTTTGGTTTTCCAAAAGCTACCGCAGCACAAAGCGTCGCGTATTTTCCATTCAACAAAAACTTTTTTACAAGTGTCAATTTACAAGACAAAAAGGTTGAACCTTTTCTCACCCGCTCGGGATAGGGTTCATTATATATTTGAAAAGTGAGAACAAAGCTATACATTATTCCAAACATAATTTGGCGGGAAGAAAAGATGCAGTTGGATTAGAAAAATACAATATTTATACATTATAAATGTGTTTTTATTTATTTATGCTCACAATCAACTCTAGGTAATACGCAAACTTTATCGAAACACATGAAAAAGTTTCATGTAAAAAGGTTAATAATTATTTAAAATTTTGTATTTATGTACCAAATTTAATTTGTAATTATGTACCAAAGGCGTAGTAGCTAGTCTTGGGCAACTTCAATACCAATTCTCGAATGTATGAAATAGATACGAAAACAAACTTTTAAGTTTTTTACACTACTCTAATGTATACTTTTGTCTATAGGCGTCGCACCCGTTTCAAAATATTTTTCTCTAAGGAAATCCCCCTTCTTTAGCGTTAGCGGTTATTTATTATCTGTGGTAGTAGCTTTTTTCTAATCTGTGTTATATGCCTACAATATTTCAAAAGAGAAAAAAAAAACTACCAATTACATACTTTAAAGTCACGATCTTAAGTAAATATATTGTTTCAAAAAATACATTTAGTTTAATATTTAAATTAGCCTGTCTCATTTCATTTTTTTACCTTTTAACATTTTGCTGCTTTTAGTTTTATTATTTATCATCACTTCGAATTACTTAAGCTCTAAATCTTCATTTTAAATTCAAGAGCTCAGACAGTCTTTTCAATTTTAGATATACTTTATCCAGTTTGCAGAGTATCAAACTATCAGAAATCCTTCTAAACGTAGTCATAGATGGCTGCCTATTTTCACCATGGGTATTTTTACCGGGAGTAACGATGTTCGGGTGCATTTATGTAAGTAATTCCTTTGCATGACCTAATTCCCTGCTGTCCATTTTTATATCGGACGGCCAGGGCGGGCCACAAAAAATCGACACCGCCATACTTCAAAAACTCGAACGAAGCACTTTGATTCTACTTTTAATGTAGGAACCACCGGACTGTGGAACGCGCTGACTGAATGGGTGTTTCCCGATGGTTACAATCTGGATGTTGATAGATAATTTTAGTCATTACACAATAAATAATGACATTGATTCTATTGACTTGTTGCCATCCTTCTTTCACGTATTCAAATGAAAAGAGAGGAGAAATTTTAGTCCTGTCAGATTGGTTTAGTTTAGTGAGTAGTGTGACAGAATAGGCCTCATCGTCTGGTATTAAAACATGCCTCTGTGTAGTTCATTTCATTGTAAAAATAGAGGTACACACCGTTTACCTTCCGATGAGAAAAAATAATATTGATAATTTTATTCCATACCTACCTTACCAAAAGATTCGCTTTTTTATCAGCGAAGGAAGCATTTAACTCTTTTTTGAGAATCGCCACTGTTATGAGAGAAACATTTTATTGTTTAAAAGCAAAGTGTATTTTTATTGTTTCATTCTATATCAATGCTTATAACCTCAAATAAACCACAAATGACAGCACAAGCGAAGGTGGCGCCATCTGAGATAAGTTTTTTTCTCATTTAGATATTCTTTTTAATCTCTGAATTGTCATACCTCGTATTTATAAACGTAATAAAGTTTAGCTCGAATCCTCACCTTACGTCCTCGGCTGCTAAGCTTCGCTTTGTTAGTCCTCTAAGCCTTCATGTTTGGAATGTTAGTCATCTCTCAAGATTCATGCAGTCCATCTCAAAAGAGGAGAAAGATACATGACGTCTTAGATGACATCATCAGATCTGTAGACATCCTTTATTGAGGTGACCTAAACAATTACCTTTAGGTTGAATTATTATATCGACTAAAATGCCAAAACACAACTCAAGGGAACCTTAAGTATGAGGATAAGGAGAGTTAACGTCTATAAATATAGGGGATAGGCTACGTATCCATTTGTTTCGAATTAACATCTAAATGTTTTTAAACGTTACGTTAAGGTACAACGCTCGCACATCGAATAGGCATTTTGTATAAATTCCGTACAAAATAGAAAGCAAGCGACCACAGAGACGTAATTAGCAGCGTGGTCACCCGTAATGGGGCTACGTGTGACCCCTCTGATTTTTTACGTTATTTGGTGTTCCGTGGACCAAAGTAGGGTACAACCAATAAAAAAGTTAATATTGTTAAAACTGTGCTTCAAATTATTTATTCTACTATACATAATTATAAGGTACATATTCAGCAGTGGACGTCTTCTGGCTGATGATGATAATACAAACCAAATATCCCCGATATAATATTGATAGCCCGTTGGTCCAGTTGGTAGTGAACCTGCCTTCTGAGCTTAGGGGCGTGGGTTCGATTCCCACCTAGGATAAACATTTGTGTGATGAACATTTGTGTTTGTTCTATATCTGGGTGTTAATATCTATTTAAGTATGTATTTAAACCTATATATGTATGTATATTAGTCTCTGGCAGCCATATCACAAGCTTTGCTTAGTTTGGGGTCAGATGACCGTGTGTGCAAAAATGGCCCGAATATTTATTTATTTATTTTATTTAAATGATTAATCACGATGGGTTTACTGCCATTATAGAGGATCCACTGTCCAACTCCTGACTCTGTCATCCGATCAGTTTGATGGTACCGATATAAAAAAAATGGCCGTCACGGTACGCCTGGCTGATATGAAACATGACGGCATAAATAATAATGTTAAAAAAAAAAAATTACATATTTTTGCAAAGTTTCAAATAGATATAACAAATAGTGCAAAAGGTTTAAACTGACATCCAAGATTTGTTAACATAGTTAAAAGTGATAATAATATGGACCAGTTTAAATTAAACTACAATTATCGAACTGATGACACTATATTTGAAGGTTTGCAACAATAATCAAAAGTTAAGGGATTATAATAGGTATTGGTACAAATAAATGGGTCGCGACGGGAGTGCGAACGCACGAGCGGCGCGTGCGTCTGGGACCGTGGTGGTTATTCGACTATCGGGGTCGGGAAACGAGACCCTCGCGCGCCTTCAGCCTGCTCGCCGGCACTCCTGCGGTGGCGGGACGAGAGGGATAGAGCCGACGTTAGTTCCCGAGGTTGTAACAGACACATGGAGTAGAAGACTAAGACTTTTGTATTTCCATAATCATAATCTATGGACCAGTTGTTTGACCCATTATTCATTAAGGGTCCTGTATACCTTCTGCAGCTTTCTCTCTCGCACATTTTCACATTATTGAAGATATAAAATCAATAAGTGTGAATTTTCAAAAAGTAACAAAATCATGTCATATCGTAACATTACAAACAAAGAAATTGTCAATTTGATATATTTTAATTTGACACAGTAAAATGGTAACAAGTGATTTTTATTTCTCGTGTCATTTTATTCCGTCAAATTACAAGATATCGAAGCAAACATTTCTTTGTTTGTAATGTTACGATAGACACAAGACATGATTTTGTTACTTTTTGGAAATTCACACTCATTGATTTTATATCTTCAATAATGTGAAAATGTGCGAGCGAGAGACCTGCAGAGGGTATACAGGACCCTTAAGTGTTTATGATTTTACTGGAAAATACAAACAAATAATGTAACATAAATTATGCATACTTACTATGTCTTTTTCCTGGTTAGCGCCTTTATTAACTAAACAAAATACAAGCTAAAACTAAAACTACAAATACAGTTAGACTGCCCATAGACCGTTGAAGGTCTAAAGACAATCCAAATGCTCAAGCCCACTACCCTTACTATGTTTGTTTATATTTAGTTGATTGGCACACAAAACAAATTTCGATCAAAACAATCAAAAACTAGTAGGGTATACAATTTTGAACAAAACTATATAATTATAAGTTACATTGTGGGACGGTATTTTTTACCCGATTATTACCCGTTTGATCACCAACTCGCCTGTTGGTAAGCGCCGACGTGGTCGAAGATGAAGCACGCAGACTTAGAAGATACCTATTCACTCTGGCCTTGAAAATGAACAATAAAAGTATGAATAATAACTTTTATCTATATAAAAAAACTCATCAACGTCTTTCATAATTATTATGTATTATTTTAAGAGAATGTTTTGCAATATTTACGTTTTTATATTTTTTACAAGATAAAAAATATATTAATAAACAAATTTAACTAAACTCAAAAACTGTTGAATAAAAGTTATAATAACCTACAGAATCCTACCACGGTAGCATCGATCACACATGACCAGTTTTTAATGTTCGCGTTTATCTTTTTATGATGGTACACCCGTTGCAGTCCCACTTGGTCGGCATAACGCTGTGGAGCCGACAAAATTGCGTTACAATGGGCTTATTTTTACCACGCGTGTGAAATGTTCCGTGTACGTGGATATATCTAGATAATATTTCTGAACTCCTTTTTGCAAAGTAGCGCTGCCCTCCGATTACTAAAAGACCGTTAAGTGACATTGCCACAGTGTCACTTAGCGGTCTTTTAGTAATCGGACGGCAGAGCGTGAAAGACACCTTTCATTGCCTCATATGACGAACATGTTATATTGGTGAATAAATAATCTGAATCTGAATCTGAATCATAGAGAAATATATTGTATCAAGCACAAGTTCTATCGTGCATGGAGTTATGGTCACACCTTTGGGATGGATCAGCTAAGTACCAGCTTGGTCTTTGGAGTCCATTGAAAACGTGCCCAGAAGCTCATCAGCAACGAATCCCTAGTTCAGACTAAGCTTCTTAGCTTTGAACATCGGCGCAAAGTTGCTAGTCTATCGGTGTTTTACCGGATACATTTCGGACAGTGTGTATCAGACCTGCATGATCTAATTCCCTCCTGGGCCCTGATTCCGGAACTTTAACACGCACGTAACGCGCCGCGTTAAGTTAACCTCTTAAAATTTGGACTCTATTCCCTAGGAATAAAGACCAACTTTTAGAGGTAAACTTAACACGGCGCGTTACGTGCGTGTTTGTAGTTACAGAATCAGGGCCCTGCACATTTTTCTATCGGAAAGCCAGGGCGACACTCTTTCATGTGGTTGATTTCAATGGTTGATATTCCTAAAACTCGTACGAAGCGCTTTGGTTCTACTGATTCCACTTTTATTGTGCTAACTGCTAGACCGTGGAATACGCTGCCAGAATCACTCATTCTTGCTTAATTGCTTAATAATTACAATGGGTGTCTTCAAGTCGCGAATGAATCAGTTTCTTCTAAGCAAGAGTGTTCCATCGTAGACCACAACAACGCTTATCAGCAGGCAAGGTGGCGGTAAAGCGCAAGCCTATTATTAAAAAACCCTTCAAAATCAGCACGCCACAATGGACAAAAACAAACGATAACCTTATGCTCTATCTGTAGAGTAACAAAAGTTATTTTCAACAGAAACTCGGGCTTAAATTTTGCGATAAAAAGGCATCAACAAAGAACGACCCTTCAATTTTTTTTCACTGAAAAGCAGTCCAGACGTAAAATTCACGGACCAAAGACGCAAATGAGCGTAGCAATTCATCAATCTTAATTCCTGGGGACATTCGAGTCAAAAGAATATTTTTCTGGGACCTTGTAATGAGGACATTTTATTATTTCTTTCTTTGCCAATAAAAACGTCTGAAATAGTACAGTGAAAATAGCTAATTCATTTCTAAAAGATTATTTTTTCTATGTTTTTATGCTAAAACTGTCCTGTGTATATAGAATGGTAAGTTATTAACGCGAAAAGCAACAATACTAAATTTGCAAAGCACAAACAAGCAAGTTTTCTATAAAGCGCTCGGAGTAACGAGAGAAACCACTCCATCTCGGAGACAGAATCATCAATCTTGATCAGCCTCCTTCAGGCATCTGAGCGCTTCGTATGTCTAATAATGTCTTTCTTTGGAGTCACGCAGAAAAGCCTCAATGTTTGACAAGACAGGCGAAAAAAATATGTCACAGAAAAGATGGGTTGTGACCGGTTTTCCTACTAGTCACAAAAGATTGTTTGTATTTTTCTGAAGATTATGTTTGTATTTTTTTAAAGTGAAACTTATGCGACTTCCAACAAGGTTGCGTTAAACGTTTAACGCTACCATGCAGAGGGAATAGAAAGAGAAAGAGCGAAAGTTTAACTTCTTCCGCGCGGCCCTCAGCGCGCGTCCCTACTCCACGCACTATATTTTTTAATGGCATGTGTCTTTACTATCTAAACAAAATACAAGTTAACACTAACACTAAGAAACACTGTCCATAGAATGCTCAAGCCCACTATTAGTTGGCAGCGTACCCAGCGTGCTAGCGGCATTACCACGCTGAATCAGAAACTCGCCAGCATTTAGATCAGGCGTTCTGTAATATTTTTGAAAATGAGGAGACCGATCCACAAGGGCCCAATGTGTGTCTGGCTATATGATTGTTTTTTTTTTTTGAAATGTGACTTGAATGAGAGTGTTCTTAGATTCATGAAAATCTGTTCAGCCGTTTGAACAATATCAGCTGTCTAATCGGGCGTTTTTTTTTCAATTTGCTCTGAAAATAACAAAAATGGCAAATAAGCTGGTCGTATTAGCGTGCCTGCAGTATAACGTCGTAAATTTATAAATAGTTTTTTATCCTAATACATTTATTTTAGTTTAAAGTACTAATTATTTAGGTGTTCTTTCTTTCAAGTTCTACACTGGTAGTCTAATAGGTAGCTAAACATTTTCGGTAAATACCTTTACGTAGATAATATCTCTAGTATAGTATATTTCTCTACGATAATATGCAAAAAAAATCTAGACTACCAATTTTTTGTAGGCACCTATATATGCGACCTTTCAAGTCATCAAGTTGGCATTTAGCAAATCAGTGCCTTCCAAATATCAAAGGCGCAAGCTCCAACCACCAAGTACATACTTGTGAGGGACAACGACGTCATAGACTCAACTCCAAACTCTAAAGCAGATTCACTCCATTAAGAAACTTTTTCCTTTACTGCTCAGGTACAGATACTTTTCAGTCTAGGGTTATGTCTAAGTTTGTATTATAGAATTTTACTTTGTTACTGATTGTTCTTGAGTGTTGATTGTCTAACTTTTTGATAAATTAAACTACGAGTAAGAAGAAACGTTTTATAAAAGAGTAAATAAACAATAACAGACTAAGCGATACTATAGGGTATCGTATCTACTAAAACAAATTTCAACTATTCTACTAATTATAATCATCATCATCATAATCAACCTTTTAACAGTCCACTGTTGGACTTTTAGCCTACCCTTGAAAGGGTGATTGGGCCATAAGATAAAAGATAAGATAAGATAACTTGTTAGTGAACACCTTGTTATCACATTTTGCATTTTAACTTTAAACTAGTGCATTGTGAGTTCACTAACTTATATGCCTAAGTACAATGGAAAGTGTTTTACCAAACAAAAATTCATATACCAATTAGCTAGGTACAACAAACATAAATATCTTCCGTGAATGTAGATATGTTTTTATTAAACGTTTTTATCAAATGTCTTTGGTACGAATGTCTTTGGTTCCGCAAAATACAATAGAATTGTATTTTGCGGAACATCGACTCGAAAGAAGAAGATCAAATGTCTGTTTACCTACATAACTAGTGTTTTTAAGTTTTTAAGTTATCTACATTCTATTACATATATATTTACCAACATGCTTGTAATAGGTTAAGATTATTAAATAAACTATTGATTGATAATTTATTCAAATAACGAACACTCCTAAATACCATTGCCTAAAAGTAATAATACCCATGCGGCGCACGCTATGTCTCGTCAAAAACAAAATACAATTCACTCAAATTCATATTATTTATTTCAAATTCATAATTATCATTATTATCATCATTCATATCCACCACGCTGGCCCAGTGCGGGTTGGTGGATTCACATACGCCATTGAATTTCTTCTCCGTCCGTATGCAGGTTTCTTCACGATGTTTTCCTTCACCGAAAAGCCAGTGGTATGAAAATCCGTACATAAGCTCCAAAGAGCTCATTGGTACGGGCCCGTGGTTTGAACCTGTGACCTCACGCTTTCAAGTCTAGCGGTCTCCCAAATGGGCTACCACGGCTTCTAATATAATAGGTAAACAAAAAAAAATAGAAACTGACGTAGTTTTCACACATTTTATTTATATTACACGGGAATTAATCACGTAAGATTAAGCCGGTTACTCCGACTATAGTTTCAACCGCATTAGGCGGTCTTTTTCAAGGTGAATTCGCGTGCGGCTGCGGTTTGCATTGACTATAGTCAGAGTGACCGGCCCGGGTAACTAGTAAATAAAAAAATGTATATATATTATTGCGTCAACGATACACATAACTGAAATAAAATTTAAGATTCCACATTTATTATGCGTACTGCTAGTCTGTGGAATTCGCTGACTGAATGGGTGTTCCCCGATGATTAAAATCTGGGTGTCTTCAAAACACGAGTGAATCGGTTCCTTCTAGGCAAGCGTGCTCCAAAGTAGACCGCATCATCGCTTAACATCAGGCGTGATGGTGGTCAAAAATGGTGGACTGGAAATGGTGGATGCAGGAAAAAAAAAGATCTTTTTTTTGTTTTTTTTTTACCTTCTTTTTTTGAAGTCGGCTAAAAAGGATATTTGGACAGTTCATAGCGACATCTGCGTGGCCCCTCAATAAGGCTGTCATACTTACAGCGCAGAGTTATGACTAAACTTTTTTCGATTAGCAAACTTTTACGTTTAAAGGGTATCCAAGTTAAGGGATGTGTACCAAATTAGTCTCATGTTCGGAGGGTCAACCTGTCGAAACTTGGAGGAAATTTGGTCTATCCCATTAGAAATAGATCACCTTTACCTTGCAGAATATCTGAGATACATTTATATCAAGTCATGTAAATACAATTAGAAAGTTAAATTCAAGTTTTAGTCCCAGGAATACATAATAATATCTTAATGTTAAATGCAATTGATATTGAGATATTATTAACTATTTGTGTTTTATTATATACTAGTGACCCGCCCGGCCCGGCTTCGCATGGGTGTAATTTACGTGCGAAGCCGGGGCGGGTCGCTAGTTATATATGTCGGCGCGTTGAAGTTAAAGCACTGTGGCGCAACTACCGTTGGATAGTTTTTAAGGCTTAGGTTATGTAGGTAGGCGTCACCTAGCTTTGTTTTGGTGGACTAGTGATGGAGGTGGCGCCATCAATGGTGTAACGCTGCAGTAACTTACTCTGCTGAAATTCTTTCCGGTGTGAAGTTATGTCGTTGACAACCAATCAGGGTTTAGCAAATTGGTGTACCGTCCGGCAGAGGCACTAGTGAGCGCGCGCGGACACGCGTCATGACGCGGGCTCTGTGGAGCTCACTTTACTTTGTGTTTTGGATGGGGACTGTTGGATGCTCGGTGGAGCTCACTTTGCTTGGGGTTGTGAATATGGACTGTTAGTTGGAGGGTGGTAGCGTTCGTTACAAGGCGGAACACCTTGTCCCCAAGTAATTTAAAGTAATTTGATATTGTAACTAGTAATCATAGTTCTTCGAAATAAAAACTGTGTCAATGTACGTGCGATGTCTCATTCTCTTCGGCCACTATACTCGCGCCATAGAAACAAGAATAATCTTATGAAGATCGGCCATCGACGACCGGCGCCCCCTATCACGCATCGAGTTACGCTCCGTCAATATATAAACCTTCCGTGAAAATGTATCTAACTGATGGTGAAAACCGCATCAAAATCCGTTGCGTGGTTTAGGAGGAGTTAGCGGCCATACAGACATACAGACAGACAGACGCGGAAAGCGACTTCAATTTATACTATGTCAGACTAGTCACAAAAGATTATGTTTGTATTTTTTTGAAGCGAAATTCTTATGCGACTTGATAGATGTAAAGATAGAGAAGAGATTGAAACGAATCACTATTTCAAGAAATATTAAGGCCAGCTACTGCACCTATAATTACTTATTTAAAACACGTAAATGTGTGATTACTATGACTTTTTTAACGTATTTGTTATAAGTTTTAAGAACTATAGAATATTAGTTCAAACGTTTTGAATTGTTGAACGTTCAAAAGTCAAAGAGCTGAAACTTCTCTGAAATAAAAATATCTAGAAAATGACACCCGTATTCTTAGAACACCTCAATACATTTACATGCAAATCAGAGTGTATTCTACCCATATAGCAATACAGCTGCAAGCATAACTATGAATTTCATCTGGTGCCAACAGCCAGTGGTTGGTCAAGTTAACATAAGGTAACTATTGAGTCAAGATTCAAGATAACATTCTTATGTGCAACACAACAATATAAGTTTGTAAGATTAAACGTTTCATTGTAAGATTCATCGTAACATTGTAAGTCATACGCCCATTATCATCATCATCATCATCAGCCAGAAGACGTCCACTGCTGAACATAGGCCTCCCCCTTTAACCTCCACACTGAACGACAGCCTGCCTTTTGCATCCACTGGATGCCCGCGACTCTCACAATGTCGTCGGTCCATCTAGTGGGAGGCCTCCCTACGCTGCGTCTTCCAGTTCGTGGTCTCCACTCCAGAACCTTTCTTCCCCATCGGTTATCGCCCATTATGCTGCCGTAAATATTTGGTTTTATTTTAGTTTGTATTTTTGGTGTGTAATAAAGATATATTGTATTGTACTGTAAGTTTTAGTTATTGTAACATTGTAATATTCTACGTAACATTGTAATGTGCAACGCAACATTGTAAGATTAAACGTTTCATTGTACGATTCATCGTAACATTGTAAAATTTAATGTAACATTGTGAACATTTAAATTTGTTTTTTTATTGAAACTGACATGGTTTCCACACATTATATTTATATTACACGGGAATACTTATTCAAGGTGACAGCCGTGTGCGTGCGTTTACTTTGAAAAAGTCCGCCTAATGCGGTTGAAACTATAGTCAGAGTAACCGGCTTAATCTTACGTAAGTAATTCCCGTGTAACATAAATATAATTAACATTTGTTTTTGTTGGTAATAATAATTGTTATAGATTAAAATACATTTGCAAACGATTCATTATGGCGTATTAATCATAAATTTTCCGGTTTTCAAAATCAAACATCAATAAATAAAATTATGTACATCACAGTGGCATATGAATTATTGTATCTGAATTGATATTAGACCGAAGGCGTAATTTAAACCACCCTCGGTCATTATTTTCCTTTAAATCCGTATTCACAAGTACCAGGCAGTCATAAAGTGGTGGATATGTACAGATTCCCGCACGGTGGCTATCTCGAAGCACTGATATTCGGCTTCGGAGCTCCATTGGGCGCGGTGCCAGACGTTGCCCATTACACGATGGGAGGCTCACACGCCACTGCACATACAGAACATCATAAATGGAAGACAAATTAATTGGTACTAGACTATAATACCTACTTGTTTTTATAAAGTGATTATTACTATCAACTATGTCAAACAACTGAACTATCTTACAGAATCTTTTACCATCAGGAGGGGGAATGAAACAGCGTTATTATTACATCATCATTGTCAGCCTGTATCAACCCACTGTTGGGTATAGGCCTCCTCTCCCTTGCGCCATTGATCCCTGTCTCGGGCTAATCTCATCCACGTATGACCTGCAATGGGCCTGATGTCATCGACCCATCGGGCTGGTTGTCTGCCTACGGAACGCTTATCCGCTATTGGTAACCACTCTGTCAGGGCTCTATTCCACCTGCTGTCACCACGTCTAGCCACGTGCCCTGCCCAGCGCCACTTGAGTCGCATGATACGGTTTCCGATATCCGTGACTTTTGTCCTTCGACGGATTTCGGTATTTAGGACTCTGTCTCTCAAGCTGATACCCAACATGGCACGCTCCATTGCCCTGTGTGCGACTCAAATTTTATGCATAGCCTCTTTGGTTAGTGTCCATTATTATTACATAGTTATTATTAAAAAAAAATAACGAAGTATTATGACTTGAACCCGCGACCTCACGCTTTCAAGTCTAGCGGTCTCCCAAATGGGCTACCACACATTGTGGTTTCAAACCTCGGGCCCGTACCAACAAGCTCTTTGGAGCTTATATATGGATTTTCATACCACTGGCTTTTCGGTGAAGGAAAACATCTTGAAGAAACCTGTATACGTACGGAGAAGGCATTCAATGGAATGCGGTTGAAACTATAGTCTAAGTAACTGGCTTAATCTTACGTGAGTAATTCCCGTGTTATATAAATAAAATGTCTGAAAACCACGTCAATTTCTATAATAAAAGGTAAAGATTGCCAGGATAAAACCCCTGTACTTGTTCTAACAACGAAAGTACCAGGCCATCATAAAGTTGTAGGAACTTTCTTAAGTTCACCGCAGCGAGATTTCAGAGCAGTGATACTTGGTGTTCCATTGGGCGCGATGCCAAACGTTGCACATTACAGGCCGAAGGAGGGCACTCACGTCGCAAACGGACCGCGAGGTTGTGTAAATTTCAACTATATTATTAGTATGTGGCAAAAATTTACATATAATAAACCGGCCAAGTGAAAGTCGGGCTCGCGCACTGAGGGTTCCGTACCAGCACAAAATTCAATTACGAAATTTCCTGTTATGACTTGGTAATGAACAGAAACTTTTCACCGACTCGCACCTTTTTTTTGTATATAGTTTAGAGTGTGTCAACATGTCAATCATGTAAATCATGCTAAGTTTGACGCTTGTACGTATTATAGTTTTAACATTAGAGCTAATACAAAAATACGTTTGTTGTATGACCCTTTCGTTTTTACTTTAAGCCTTTATTTGTTAGTTAATCCACCGTAACGTTATATATTCTGTGAAAATTTCAACTGTTTATCTATTACGGTTCAAAATATACAGCCATTAATAGGTAGGACAGACGTACAGACAGACATCGTAGACTTAGTAATAGGGTCCCGTTTTTACCCTTTGGGTACGGAGCCCTAAAAAGAAGAAAGAAATCGAATTTTCTCATCAAAACTTTTGCTGAAAGGTACCGCAAAATTATTGTGTAAAAATTTTTGTAGTTTTTTTTTTCAATAAGCTCTGGATCAATTTCGGTAAAATGTATATGGGACCACATCTGAAGCCACGAAACAAAAAAAAATAAGATCAAAATCAATTCATAGTTAGCGGAGTGGTCGCGTAACAAACACAAATCGGTTTCTTCTAGGCAAGCGTGCTCCATCGTAGACCACATCGTCGCTTAACATCAGGCGAGATGGCGGCCAAACGCAAGCCTATTTACTATAAAAAAAAAAAAAAAACTTTCGTATTGATAACCTCTTTTCGTCGGTCAATAATCTCCTATGTCCCAACAAATCCCAAGATTGACCTTGACAGCTACGAGTCTCTTTCATAAGTAATTGTTCCACACACGAGAGTGTACGTGAAACAATTACTTACGTAAGTAATTACTGTACGGTATTAGTTCTCGAAAGTCCTTGTAAGACTTTGAAACTATGATTTATAATTTTGGTAACTCATTTTAACTTAATTATGTAAGTAGACATTAGTTATTCGTGTTACAAGGAAAATTGTTTAGTAGTAACATATAACCATAATGAAGCATTAAAAAGTATGTTTCAAACAAGTACCTACTTTGGTTAATTATAAGAGTTTTTTTTTAAATACTTGTATGGACTTCATTCAGATGGATTTATTGTCTTATATCTGCGTCTCGCTTGCTTCGCTGTGAATTGCTGCGAGACGCAGCCGCGCGCGTGAATTCACTTCAAAAAAGACCGCCTAATGCGGTTGAAACTATTGTCGGAGTGACCGGCTTAATCTTACGTGAGTAATTCCCGTGTAATATAAATAAAATGTGTGAAAAGCACCACGTCAGTTTCTATAATAGATTCTATATATATATTTTTAAATTGGAGACAAGTGGGAAAATAAGTTGGAAAAATAGGTTAATTACGTTAGGTGGATTTATTATTATTTATGTACATAGGTAGGTATAACAAACAAAGAAAATAAAAAAAAAGCCTTAACTATTACTAATTAACACTAATATAATCAAAAATCAAAAACAAGATGTTGCCCGTGTGGTAAAGTGCCAAGAACGCTGGCTGCATTCCCGCGTTGAATTGCTAAAGAAATTCTCTGCGCGAGGAATGAGCCAGCTCTCTTGTCACCAGCGGCGTCAATTAATTGTGGCGAAATTTTTTTTATAAACTTTTTCGTACATGGACCCCATGGACCAAAAGTTTCGACGCTAGGTTAGGAATCTAAATGAATTTTCCTCAGAATATGTTCTTCAAACAATGAAAACATTATCATCGACCATGTTTGATAAAAAATATTACCAATTGAAGTTGTGATTTACTGCGGTTCACTAAACCTGTTAAAGCACTTCTTGATTGTATTTGATTCCGAGAGCTTATCTCCGATAAACGTAGTATTTTTTTAGCATTTCCCTATTTTCTATCGCGCATTTTTCCAGTGAAGTCCCACCTCTCAGAGCAGAATAACACTCAAAGAAAATACTTGTTGAAAATACTGCGTACAAAACTACGAGCCTCAGCTCAAAGGCACATTTGAATGTAAGAAACATTTTTTTCAGGCTACAGCAACAATGTCTTAACTTTGTGCGGTTCTGCTCTTGAATAAATTGGTTTAATCCGCACTAGACAGAAGATGGAAACGGAACTATATACTTGGAACCGAGGATTGGGGAGAATAATTGAGATCATACCTAGTCGAAGACCAACCACTTAATAATAATAATCTTAGTATCTTTTATCGCACTTACAACGGGGAGTGTTCTGAAGAACTGTTTGATCTGATGCCGGCGTCGCGGTTTTACCATCGCACTAGCCGCCACCGCCTGAAGGCTCATCCACACATCATAGATCAGTGGAAATTGCACACTGTGCGCTTCACGCGATCTTTCTTGTCTCATACTTGCGAAATGCGGAATGAGCTACCTTCCGCGGTGTTTCCGAGAAGCTACAACATGGGGTTCTTCAAAAGGCGAGTTAATATAGTCCTAAAGGGTCGGCAACGTATTTGTGATGCCTCTGGTGTTACAAGTATCCATAGGCGATGGTTCCTGCTTACCATCAGGCAGTCCGTCTGCTTGTTTGCCACATATAGCATTAAAAAAATCGTAATGTTTTCTAGCTGTCAGCTCTTTTAAGGGGTGTTTTAACAAGCTTTTTGACCTTTACTTGTAACCTCAGTAGTAGTGTGCGAGCGAGATAGCTGTGGCGGAAAATGAGCTTTTAATTATTTGAGTTCTGTTTGTACTTATATAAACATTCCTCAAGCTTTTATTATTGAAACTGACGTGGTTTTCACACATTTTATTTATATTACACGGGAATTACTCACGTAAGATTAAGCCGGTTACTCCGACTATAGTTTCAACCGCATTAGACGGTCTTTTTCAAGGATAATGCGCGCGCGCGGCTTCGTCTCGCTATGCACTACTCTCACTAGCGAGACGCAGCCGCGCGCTCGCATTATCCTTGAAAAAGACCGTCTAATGCGGTTGAAACTATAGTCGGAGTAACCGGCTTAATCTTACGTGAGTAATTCCCGTGTAATATAAATAAAATTCCTCAAGCTCTTGAATATTTTTCACCATCTCTTTTTTATACTATTGACGCTTCGTAATCCGGGATAGTTTTTTTTATAGAATAAATGGCAAACGTGTTATTATCGTGTTCCATCCTCGGCCACATCGTCACTTACCATTAGGCAACTTGGTGGCCAAACGCAGATCTATTCTATACAGGATGTAAGGGTAACACTCTCGAAGCCAAAAGAAGGTAATTGTACTCATCATTATGAACAACTTTTACTATGGGACCAGCCCTGAAAAAACGAAAAAAAAATCAGCTGTTCTATAGAAAACGGTCATTGACACTCGACAAAATGTATGGAACAGCTGATTTTTTTTCGTGATTTCAGGGTTGGTCCCATAGTAAAAGTTGTTCATAATGATGAGTACAATTACCTTCTTTAGGCTTCGAGAGTGTTCCCCTTACACCCCGTATAACTTACTCGGGGCAATATCAGTGCGTAACTTTGTTATAAACTCCTAATTTAGGTTTAAAAAACATACAAAAATAACATACAGCTGCACCCCACGCTTTCACCTGCTTGGAAATTCCTTTGGCAATTATAATTTTTTCCTAGAAAAATAATGTATACTATCTCACTCTCCATCCCTTATGCCAAAAATCACGTTGATCCGTTGCTCTGTTGCGAAGTAAAGAAGAATAATAAATTTTTTGAAAAAAAAAAAAAAACTCTAACGCTATACATGTACAAACTTAAACTAAAAGAAGTACAAAAAGAGAGATTGAAAGTCTTGATTAAAACATTTGCCGAAGGGAACCTCAAGCCAAAACATCATCTGTGAATATACATTTTTGATTTGTATATGTCGAATTTCTAGTGTAATTCCGCTTCTAGAAAATTAAAATTAAAAAATATTAGTAGTGGAATTACACTAAAAATTCGACATATACAAACTAAACATGGACTTCCGCAAAGTAACGCCTGATTCTGGTAACTGCTAAGCAATGTTTGGTCTAACAATGTCTCCGGCATGCGTCGGAGGAAGTATAGTCGGAACAAAAAAAAAAAAAAAAACCTGGTTCAATCAACTATATATTTTTGATTTTTTGTTGATTTTTTCAAAAAGCGCTCAATCAACTTAGATAAAGTTTATATGGGACCACCTCTGAAGTATGACCTACAAACAAACAACAAACAGTAAAATCAATTAAAAAATTGTATACTTTGGATTTATGTTACTACAATAATGGTTTTACGTTTTATGTGTAAAATTTAAAATTTAATATCTAGGTACCCTCATAATGTATTTTTTTTTCCAAACTCTTTGTTTTTTTACTACTTTGTAGATTATTCTTTGAGATAAAGACTTGTAACATTTAGGTACTAATAATATTTTTTAGCAACAAAATTAACTGTCAAATAATGATGTATCATGATATTTTTTTTCATTACCCACATTTAGATCTTTTGCTATATATATATTTTCTTTTGTACTTAATTATCATAATCATAATCGTTAATATGCCGTGTAAAAATATTTGTAACACTATCTTAAACCCATAGATGGGAGAAGACGCTGGATCCCGAAATACAGTGCAAACTAGTTCGGGATACAGACGCTTCACTATATAAAATGTACCGTTACTTTGATCCAAATAAATGTTTTTTTTTTTTTTTTTTTTTTTTATAGAATTAGTGGCAAACAAGCTACGGGCCACCTGATGGTAAGTGGTCACCGCTGCCTATAGACACCTACAATACCCGGGGCATTGTCAGTGCGTTGCCTACCTTTGAGGACTCTATTCACCCTTCGTTTGAAGCAGTCCAAATTATACTGATTGATTGATTGAAAAAAAAAAACATAATTGGCGGAGTAATCACGTAACAAAAATACAATTGAATTGATAACCTTCACACTTTCTATTGCATTCACAATATCAGTATGATTAATCCTATCAACATACAATGGGAACACTACTCAGCCATCCGTATTCAAATAAGCATCAGCCAGCATCCGCTCCTTGTAGAAGGCATATTGATAAACCGTCAGGGTATTATAAAAGCCAATTTATATAGAATATTTGAAAGCAAATGGCGTCATGACGAGGGTTGACTCGGGATCGCCGAGTGGCAATTATGAACGGTACGGTGTGACGTCACACCTGCTGGATTCTGTTATCTGCGGCGTCACGGGACGATACTTGAATACGTTTCCGAGACCTTCTTCTGTGAAGTTCGTCCCTTTGATTGGTAACCCTACTTATGAATAAAGTCGTGATAAAATTGGTAATCCCTACTATTCCACAAAACTCTCCCTATTCTTCTTCTTTTTAGGGTTCCGTACCCAAAGGGTAAAAACGGGACCCTATTAGTCTTCTTTTTAGGGTTCCGTACCCAAAGAGTAAAAACCGGACCCTATTACTAAGCCTACGATGTCTGTCTGTCTGTCCGTCTGTCCCTCTGTCTGTTCTTTAAACTGCTGTATCTTTCGAACCGTAATAGATAGGCAGTTGAAATTTTCACAGAATATGAAATGTTACGGCGGAAATAAAAAAGTCAAAACGTAAAAACGAAAGAGTGTACCCCTTTAAGTGTATTTTATTGTTAACCGACGCAGGAAGGTTATCAATTCAATTGTATGTTTGTTACGTGATTACTCCACCAATTACAAGTGTCAAATTTGGCAGAATTATAGTACACTCTTTAAAGTATAAAAAATAAATATTGGCCAAGTGCGAGTCGGTGAAAAGTTTCTGTTTATTACCAAGTTATAACTGGTAATTTCGATTAATTTTGAATTTTGTGGTGGTACGGAACCCTCAGTGCGCGAGCGCGACTTGCATTTGGCCGATTTATTTGATTTATTACACTATATGTTTGTTTGTTACCCTTTATCCCAGCAAGAGAGCAACGGGTCAACCTAGAGGGCCGGAGGCCGGACATAGGATTTTTTTACAACAAATAATGGCCAAGTGCGAGTCGGTGACAAATTTCTGTTCACTACCGGTTCTCGTATGAACACCGAAGTTAAGCAATGTCGGGCGTTGTCGGTACTTGGATGGGTGACCGCCTGGGCATTGATGGAATGTTCTCTTTTTGCACTACTTACTTTTTTGTATTTTAGTAGCATGTGGTGGTACGGAACCCTTAGTGCACGAGCCCGACTCACACTTGGCCGGTTTTATGTATAAATTATCATAATATCGTAAGATTTAAAATAAAATAAAAGTGCAAGCTACAATCTAGTGCGTTAGTTACAATCTGGGTGTCTTCAAGTCGAGAGTGAATCGGTTTCTTCTAGGCAAGCGTGCTCCATCGTAGACCGCATCGTCGCTTAACATCAGGCGAGATGGCGGCCAAGCGCAAGCATATCTACTATAAAAAAAAAAAAAAAAAAACTTGATTTTTTTATACGGATAATCCTGAAGTTACAGGACTTACAAAATTATAACTACTCTACCGTATGTCCTTTAAATTAGATCCATCCTTGAATAGACTCATGCTGAAGGAAAAGCCATTGGTTTTTATTTAAATTGATCTGAAAAATATCAGTACCAGAGTACGGCCTCTCAAAGCATTTTCAATTTTATCTCGCTGTCAGTAAGCTGTAATTGGATTGTTGCCCTATCATCATAATTTTGTTACGGAGCTAATTGTACTCGTTTTTTGCTGGGAGTTGAATAAGTCCTCACAAAACAATCGGGACAAAGGACGTGTGTGCATGGATTATTTATTTTAATTAACTACGCAAGTGTGACTCTTCTTTTTACGGTTCCGTACCCAAAGGGTAAAAACGGGACCCTATTACTAAGCCTACATTGTCTGTCCGTCTGTCTGTCTTTCCGTCCTACCTTTAAACGACTGCATCTTTCGTACTTTAATAGATAGCCAGTTGAAATTTTCACAGAATATGTAATTCAAAATTCAAATTCAAAATATTTTATTACGGACAACTAAAAAATCCATTGGGTTAGTACAAACAAAACTTAGAACTATTGTTAGATAAAATGTTGTAATGTTACAGCGGATTAACTAAGAAATAATAAAAAAAGTTAAAAAGTTAAAACGAAAGAGGGGGTCCTCCGTATTTATTTAGCGTATTTTTGTATTAGCTCTAATGTAAAAACGGTAATACGTACAAGCGTCAAACTTTGCATGATTATAGTAAACACTCTAAAATATAACAACAAGTAATAAATAATAGCCAAGTGCGAGTCAGTGACAATTTTTTGTTCATTACCAAGTTAGAACTGGTAATTTCGTTATTGAATTTTGTGGTGGTATGGAACCCTCAGTGCGCGAGCCCGATTCGCACTTGGCCGGTTTATTTCGAACTGCACGAGAGTGGTACCTGGGTAGATGACTTAGAGTATCGATTTTAATTATAATGATTGTTTAAAGAGAGTAGAGAGTATGGAGAGGGCTCTGCTCTACTCGTTTCTAAACAAAGACGAACAAAAGTACCGGCATACACCACCAGATTAGCAAGTTGAAATGGGAATTACTTTTTTTACGCTGCACCCTTTTTTGTGTTATCTTTTAATAGGTATTTTAAATTAAAGGTAAGCTTTCAAACATCACTTTTTAATGAAGTGCATGTATCTTCTGCGAAATATGGCGATATTTCTAAACTATTAGACATAATCAGGATCTTTAAAACTAAGTTTGGTTTTTGGAGCCATATACGCGCTCATAACCGGCGCTAGTCAGGTTCGCCGTTGACGGACACGTCAAGGAGGCCGATATATATCGTCGCAGGAAAGGCAAATTTACTGAAGCTCCAAATGACCATTTCGAGAAAAAGCCGTTTTAAGTTTTTTTTTTTCGTTTTTAATTCATAACTTTTTTCCCAGCACAAGAATTTCGATGACGTCAAGGTAAACTTTTATTAATTTGTCATTTTCTATGTCCAGAAGTACAAACCATAATAAATGGACTGCTGGTTTGTGATATAGTGGCGCTTAAGTAAAAATGACTTCAATTTACAGTAAAGCAAAATTTCTTAACCGCCATTTGATTCAAATATTTATAGTCAAAATTACTTATAACTCTAAAATATTAGCTGTTAAATTGCCGGAAGCCAAATTTACTTAAAATTTACATGTAATTTATTGCAGGAAAACAAAATTACTTAGGTGACAGGCACGAATAAAATGCCAAAAAAGTGTCGTTTAAGGACTCTGGTTGATGAAAAAACCCCTTTTTTCCTATTACTTAAACGCCAAAATAGTGCTCGTATCGCTATGGGACCCAGACTTATCGACGCAGAAAAAAACGCTGATTCCGAATATCTATATAACTCAATATGCCTATTTTGGCGCTTCAGTAATTCTGCCTTTCTTGCGACGATATAATTATATATTAGACATAATATATTATTATAATTGTAACTTACGAGTCATCAGATCATTATTAAAAACCTTTATTCGGATGTTTTTTATTGTAGCGATAAAACTGTAATAAAATCTAGGTGTCTTAACTCAATTACTGACCTTTTCGTAAAATGATTATGACAAAGAATGTTTCCCTGGTAGTTTTCTTTTTGACTAAACCTTAAAACGTACATGTTATGTCGGGATGATTCGTCCCCGAAATTCGGCCAAGTCCACAGAGCTTCGTTTATTTGATTTTTTCTATAACCTCCAACTTCTGAATTATGAATGCGACCTCAAAATATGGAGCTGTCCTGTCATATTATGTGTATCTAGACAAGTTTTTGGTCAGTTATTTTTTTAATAATATTTTTGAGCATTTGCAAGAAAGTAGGACGAGCACTCATGTAAATTTGGCACGCGTTGCCTTATCAACATGTCAAATATCAAACAAGCAGTACTAGACAGTTTCCTGGTCGTCTGACCCCTGCGAACCGGATTGAGCTAGCTGCACTCTGGGTTCAGCAGATAACCGCTGCTCTGTATTGTTTGACCCATCTGTAGCCTCTGTAGGTACAGACAGACCTATCGGGTTGTTAACACGTGGACGATAGCTGCACTGGCTGATCTGAGGTTGTCAAATACATTCACATAGTGTCTCTGGTGGCTTAAGTATTGCTTAGGTACCTACAGTTATTAAGAGCCCATGTTGTTGCTCGCGCATTTTTTTACCCCTGACGCAAAAAGAGGGGCTTTCTAAGTTTAACATGTGTATCTTTTTGTCTGTGTGTCTATTTGTGGCATCGTAGCTCTAAAAAACTGAGGAACTGATTTTGAATGATTTTTTTTTTGTTGAAAAGTGACTTGGTCGAAAGTGTTCTTGAGATATGATACAAGAATATTTGTCCAGCCATTTGATAAATTTATAAACAAAAAAACCCGAAAAGTACAAGCACGACCACAAAAAAAAATTATAGAATTATTTTTTAAATTTTAAATTAATTAAAATAAAAAAAAAAATTTGATTCCTATTTGAAATTGCAAAATACGCAAAAATATGTGACATAAATGGTCATATCTTTTGATCGCGTTGACTTACAAGTTTGATTTTTTCAAAACTGAAAGAAACCGTATAAGCACCTATTTGATATATATGTATTTATTTTCAACCTGATACCTTTACGCGTTCTTGAGAAAAAGGGTCTTGACAGACGGACAGACGGGCAACAAAGTGATCCTATAAGGGTCCCGTTTTTTCCTTTTGAGGTACGGAACCATAAAAATAAATCTTTACCATCGGAGGCAAACCGTCTATCTTTACAAAACCCTATGAACTACAAATTCTAATAGAAATTATATTTTATGTTTTAAAGTTTGTTTGAGTCAAAATTTATGTTTTAGCAGAAGAGACTGGAACAAGTTTTACTAAACATTTTTGTTACGTTTTTCCGAGTCATTTAAATATACGACACCAGATGTACCTACTTACGTACACGAGCACGTAACACGTTAAACACGTTTTTCACGTTACGTGAAAAAGACCACCAAATGCGGTTGAAACTATCGGAGTAACGGTGACAAATTTCCGTGTCATATAAATAAAATAATGTATGAAAACCACGTCTTCACATTTCATAATGAAAATTTTCGAGCGTTATTTTCTTTATTATGTTTTTTTTAATAAGAACATTACATCATTTTATAACTCAAAACATTTTGAAATGCGCGAGCTAGATAGTAACGAAGCATGGGTTCCTAACTCAGAGAGAGCTTGGATGACTTTGTCCATGGTGTAAATGTATAAAAAAAACACCAAGAGTCAATCACAGTTGTGTTAAAGTTTCCACTAATAACTTTAGTTGTTTATAACAAAGTGTAATTACAGTAAAAATATACGAGATAGAGTGGCTTGTATATAAGAAACGACACAAAGGAAAGAAGGACAAGGAATATTGCAAATGCAATTTTACTCACAATCAGGGCTACCGTAATGTGATAGAATATATTTGGTTCTTGTTTTCTTCCCTCTCTTTCTCTCCGCGTATTTAGTGGCAGGTATCTATACTAATATTATAAAGAGGAAAGATTTTATTGTTTGTTTGTTTGCATTGAATAGGCTCCGAAACTACTGAACCGATTTGAAAAATTCTTTCACTATTGGGATGCTTCACTATCCCCGGTTGACATAGGCTATATATCCCGGCTTCGCCCGTGCGAAGCAGGGGCGGCCTACTAGTCCCATATACAGTGAAGTCTCATATACTACTGACCAAAATGTATCGTCCCTCGGAGAAAGATTTCATGTTAGACACGATATTGTGCTTGAAAATATAAATACACTACATATATACTACTAAATATATATACCTACTTTGGTGGGGATGGGAGGGGTAGTTCAGTATAAGAATCTAAACCAAAACGTGACAAAAAGCTATACTTGATGTTTAATTTTGACATGTAGATTTTTTTTGAGAAGTCAATGGCCTAATTCTTCGCTTTGACCGTTTATTATTCATGTTTTACCATTGTCATTTATCAACAGTAAGTTGCTTAAATTACCTTTTTCCTTTGATCAATTATTGTTATTATAGTTTGGATGTGGCGTACTCGAGATCATAGATGGTAAACACACCTAGCCTGAAATGGGAATCAGGATAGCAAATGTTCCCGTAGGCTATACATCACACATCAACAGCTATTAAACGTCCACTGCTGGACAAAGGCCTCCCTCTTAGAGAGTGTGGGGGGAGAGGCTTCCCATGCGCCCTTTTGTTAAATTGATTTCATTACTAGCAAAGTCACGCGGCTTGATAACTACATCTTTTAAAACACGAGACGCGTAGACAATTCAGTCAGTTAAAAATGTAATTTCACTCACACTAAACGTCACGCAAGCAATTTAAATCGTTTTTACACACTTGAATTCCCGTCACGAGTTTCGATGAAAATGTAGACGAGCGAAATTTGTAATAGGCAACGACTTGTTGCCCAATAGACTTCATAATCAAATTTTCGCATTTATAAGATTAGTTTGCAACATAGTGAGTGGCGCATAATAAATAAATAAAAAAACAGACAAGTACGAGTAGGACTCGTGCTCTGAGGGTTGGACGGGAACCTTCTAAAGGTTCCCCCGTCCAACCCTCAGACTCGCGCTCTAAGCGCGAGTCCAAAAAAATAAAAACAAACTGGAGTTGAAATATTGAAAGACAAACTTAACTTTGTAGTTGTTCTTCCATACATAACAACTACAAAATGTAAATTTGTAATTCTAAAACAATATTTTTTATATGATATAACTTCAAATTAACAACTTTCAGATTTATTACTCTATAATAGGTATGTGCTATAAGACCTTGCCTCTTGCCAAAATTTATGATTTTAGATCAACGGGAAGTACCCTATAGGTTATGATTCCCCTGTAAAATCGAAATATATGCGACATAAATGTTCATATCTTTTGATTGACTAACAAATTTTATTTTTTAAAGCCGAAAGAAATCTTAGACCCATGTATTTAGTATAAATTTCAACTTGAAACCTTTACGCGTTCTTGAGAAAAAGGGTCTTGACAGACGGACAGACAGACAGACAGACGGACAACGAAGTGATCCTATAAGGGTTTCGTTTTTTCCTTTTGAGGTACGGAACCCTAAAAATTACAACTTGTTGAGATTTGCAAGGCATACTGATCGCTAATTGGTCTGCTCAAGGTCACAACAACGATATAGGCATGTCATTGGAGGGTAGAACATCTATAGGCACTTTTCATGCCAAAGTGTTAACTGAAAATGCATGTCCTATGCAAAGTGTTGGGGTATGAAGTCGTCGGTAATAGGTCTTTACATTTTTATTCAAAGGCTGGTTATTACTGGGAGTCGAGTGAATTGTCTCTCTGCAGCCTTGAAGGCGAATATTGCTCTCCACATGTGTTTCACTGATGGTTATTACTAGGCACGTACTTCTCTTGAAACGTGCTTTCTGTTCTAGTGTGTAATATCAGTAAATTAGGATTATTATAGAGAGGACGGATGGTCCACCATTCTGGCCCAGTGTTTCCAGTGTTTCCATTCTGGTGTCATTAAATTATATAGTTCTTGGGTATACCGGTTTCCTTACGATGTTTTCCTTCGCCGCTTTTGAGCAATGACACTGGAAATATAATTATTACCTGCACATTTTTATGTTAATATACCCAAGCATAACTTTAAGCTAGTATTTGTTTTGTGTGCTACATAGGTATAATTGTGCTTAATTTTGTTTGTTAACTACCTTTTGTAATAACTTATGAAGCTTAGCTTTTTAGCGCTTGTTTGCAATACATATATGATTTTCCATGACAATGTTACTTATATCACTAGTATAGACCTATTAATGGCTGTAATTTAAAATAATTATTTGAAACTATGTATATATTTTTGTGCTGTTGGTCTTAAATAAACATAAAATAAAATAAAATAAAATTATCGCACAAAATGAAAATTATCTTAAGGTCCGGTTATCCGAGTCGCGTAGGCAACAAAACGCTCCCTCAGCCCCTGCCAAGTTATAGCGACGATGTATTTTGCCATGCAAGAGTCAGGACGCCCGCGGGAGGAGTGCAACGACAAAAACGAACATAGGTCCGACCTCGATGACGCCTAGCGCGGTACTGAGCGCGACTTCTCGCGACCTTTTTACGCTTATAATTTCACTAAAAAACGAAACTATTCACTATCAAAAATCTATCCAAATAAAAAACTGTTGAATAAGATTGCTTTGCAGTACATGCAATTTCTAGGTTGTTACGAGCTTTCATTGGAGCATAAAACGAAAAAAATAAACTAAATCGACTTTGTTTTAGATTTTTTTTTGATCGAGGAAAGATTATTCTATCGTGTTTTGAACTAAATCATAAACTCAAACACAGATGTATCTGTGACATGTTTTTTTTTCCAGCTCAAATATTGTAATTTAACTGAATAAAATTGATTTAAAACCGTCAAATTTGGTATAACCGGCCGTTATCAAAAATGGCTCAATACACTCAAATTGCGTTGTTGACGACCAGCTTGGTCACCACGGAGTTTCCTGCGTATGGAGGTCAGGTAGGATTCACCGCCACGCCAGTCTTAAAGTCGTCATCCCAAGTAATATAGGTTTTGATTCCCTTAGTCTTGACAGACAGACGGACAGACGGACAGACGCCCAACAAAGTGATCCTATAAGCTTTTTTCCTTTTGAGGTACGAAACCCTAAGAATTAAATTAAATTTTGTTATAAGTACTTTTTTTTTGTTACTAGCTGCGCCCCGCGGTTTCACCGCGTAGTGATGATAAATGGTAATGATGATGAAAAAGTAATAAAAGGTAGCCTATGTCACTCTCCGGCCATTGAACTATACTCATGCAAAAAATCAGGTTGACCCGTTGCTCTGTTGCTCCGTGAAAGAGGAACAAACAAACCAATAAAGTTTTCGCATTTCTAATATTAAGTACTAGTAAGCCACCCCTGCTTCGCACGGGCGAAGCCAGGATATATAGCCTATGTCAACCGGGGATAGTGCAGCATCCCAACAGTGAAAGAATTTTTCAAATCGGTTCAGTAGTTTCGGAGCCTATTCAATGCAAACAAACAAACAATCAAATCTTTCCTCTTTATAATATTAGTATAGATAGTATAGATGATAGTATGATAATCACGTAAAGTTGAAATTAAAATGAATATATTTTTAAACATGATCCAATGAACTGCTGACACTTAAATTAACATCGACAGCTTATAAAATAATTGTCTCTTAAAGATGGGTAAAGAACATAATTATCTCTGAAAATGAGATGGAAGATGCTCTCTGTCTAGTTGCGTCAAAACAATGCTTCCTTTCCTCGAACATGCCATCAAAGGTCGAGCATCCAATCCCATTTCAATCTCGCCCTTGCAGCGTGCAGTATACCTCTCTGCAGGTGATATTGTGTAAGTTTTGAACACTGTTATCACAACGAAACAGTGACACGGTTTGACTGTTCACAAAGCTGGGTATTCTATCAAAGGTGTGACGGTACTTCACGTCGGAACAGTTGCTTTCACTGTACCAAGCACAAGAATGCTCATGCATGGAGTACTGCTTGCACTTTTGGGTGGATCAGACAAGTACCAGCTTGAGGCGTTGGAGTCCATTGCGAAACGTGCCAAGAGGCTCATCAGCAACGAGTCCCTAATACAGACAAACTTTTTGAACTTTTGAGGTTTTTGGACTTACCTGTATCCTCACGATATTCTCCGTTTTTGAGCGATGGCATCGGAACTGCACGTAATTTATATAAGTACTAAATAAGTCATCGATGGGGGACTGAGGATCGAACCGGGT
Organism: Agriopis marginaria; assembly: GCA_932305915.1. Taxonomy (NCBI): domain Eukaryota; kingdom Metazoa; phylum Arthropoda; class Insecta; order Lepidoptera; family Geometridae; genus Agriopis; species Agriopis marginaria. The sequence continues at coordinate 1,012,222 of OW029923.1, forward strand.
AACGCCAGATTGTAAATCGCACATGTTGAAATTTATAAGGACTAAATAAATAAGTCATTGATGCAGGGCTGAGGATCGAACCGGGTACTACCAGATTGTAAATCGCACATGTTGCTGCTTAGCAATCGCCACTCAGCGCTCAGATGTTATTACCCACTACATATCGTAATTTATCACAACTATTGTGAGAGTGTGAGTGAGATAAAACAAATGCCGATTTCAAATACTGGAAGCTAGAGAAATGAGCTTCAGAGCGGATATTGTTCAGGAGATTGCAGATCCTAAGTTTTATGCTCGGGGCCTATTTCAAAAGTATTTTGAAACGTTTGTTGGCCATCATGTCACATAAATATATCAACCAGTAGCGTCAATCGCGCCAGTAAATCTATGTATCTTTAAACATAAATTCAAAATCAAAATATATTTTATTTATAAAAAAGGCGAACACTCGAAACAAAAAATTAAACTTAGAACTGCTAACGATCTTATCATGCCAAAATCCAGAATTGGTTATGGTAAAAAAATCATACTATATAACGGAGCACAACGATAAATATCCCGTAAACAATCATAAATAATTTTAGTGAACAACCGTGATAGTTTAAAACAGTGTTTTAAACTTACCAAGAGCAAGGCTATTAAATATATTTAAAAAAAAAAAAAAAAAAAAAAAAAAGAGTTTAGGATGCAAAATTCACACAAATATTTAAAAAGAAGCTGAGAGCTTACTTATTTGATAAATATTGATAGCATACTTACTTATACTTATTATCACTTAATAAAATGCCTACTGGCCATATGTTTACTGTACCTAAATGGTAATTAAGATATCGCTTAATTGAGACGTTATGTTTCTTGTGTTTTTAATAAAGATCTTTTAACCTATCCCACTCAATGACCGGCTGAGTAATAAAAAAAGCTCGAAAACTACTTGACCTACGAAGCTATAATTTGGTAAGTAGATTTGTTATGAAGTGTAAAAGTCCGTCAAGAAAATATTTTCAGAAAGGACCAAATTAAAGAAGGTTAACAGTGTTTTTTTAATTCTTGTGCACAGTCTTGTGTCTCAGAGTCCGCGGACTCTGGGACTCGTGCCTATTTTCAACTAAACCAGCAACCAACCAAGGCAACAAGCAAGTACTATTATTTTGAGTTGGAAATAGGTTTTGTTTACTACACTTATCAAAATAACTATAAGAGTTGGAAATTTCAAAAAATTTGAATGGACGAACAAACAAACAAACAACTACAAAACACACTACAAACAAAACAAGAAACAAATTAGATAGTACTACAGAACCTTAAAAAGTACATCATACATCTCCATTCTACTACAGGACAAATAGGAAAACGGCCCACTACCACCCATACATTGTGGATTTTCCTTGGATACGTACCAAACGTTTCGAAAGGGCCAAGGATGGGAACAACCTGCTGGCCTCTTTGTTTCTTGAGAGATATAATCTGGCCTTTTCAAAGCCAGAGTGAGTAGGTATCTTCTAAGTCTGCATGCTACATCTTCAACCACTGCGTCGCTTACCAACAGACCAGTTGGTGGTAGTCAAATATGGACTTATCCGCGTAAAAAAGATTTGCTCATTGTTTACTTGTTTGTCATTGTTAACTCTGTAGATAGGGATATTTATGATAGGTACCTCCAGTTTTTGCTTTGCGACGTCGAATAATAAAACCATTTCATGTGTCATTGTCAAGATTTATTTTCTTATTACGAACTCACATTAAAACTATTTACTTACAACTTCTTTGATAATACATCTTTATTTTGTTTTTATTACACATAAATCTTATACGAAGTAATGTAAACAATTTAAGCACATACATGATTTATGAAAACCTTTCATATCCACTACATAATATTACTTTTTCAAAATATAAGTTTCTCTAAAATAGAGAAACTTATATTTTGAATAAAACAAAAAATTTAATTTAAATTAAATGTATAACTCAAAATTGTGTAAAGTCTAATTGTTTAAGTAACCTACAACTATGATTATGTACCTAAATTTTCGAACTGTATTATAATTATTATTTAGTATATTATTTGGTATTTTGTGTAAATTATTTCTGTAAGTCATCGAGATACAATTCCCACAGAGTCACAATGTAAGTTTATAGACATTTATTCTCATATTATTATAAGATGTTACATCACTTCCATGAGAACACTGCTAATAATAAATTTACAGTTCTTCGTCGCAAAAATAACGAAATAAATTAAAATTACAAACATATAGAATAAAATAATATGGCATACAGTACATAATATCCATCTAATTATCCGTCCAACACATTTGCTTTCATTTAATGTTGTGATAACATGCTCAGCAAGTCGCTTTTTAAATGTATTGAATGACTTAGTGTTTTTAATTTCAGAAGGTAGTTTGTTATAAAGGCACGCTCCATCAAAAGTAATCATTGTCTTGCCGTAGTTAGTTTGTATCTTGGGCAGGACAATGAAGCTAGCGCGGCGAGTGCAGGGTGAAACTCTCTCTCTCTCTCTCTCTCTCTCTCTCTCTCTCTCTCTGTGAAAACCGTCAAAAAACGTCCGAGCGACATTGTACATACATTGTATCAATTAGAAATAGTTCACATTGCCACATTTACTCCAATTTAAGACCTTGAAACTAACCAAAACGTCTGCGCTATTCGTAGCGTGCATCGAGTTTTGGTTCAGACATTTTTTGGCACGATTGTGACTCTATATGTATTGTATCTCGATACTGTAAGTCTAATTTTCTACCAATCTACTAGCTTACCAATTAGCTTAATATAAAATTTTGTTATTAATAAGTTATTTTCTTTAATGTTTGTACAATATACTTTTTATATTTTATAACAAAAATTAATGAGAAATAATTCATTAAACTTAGTGAATACAGCGCTTGGGACGTGAACCCGAATGGCGCAGGTTCAAATCCTTCCGGTCATTTATATAACACTAGCGGCCCGCACCGGCTTCGCACAGGTATAGCCATAATTATAGCCTATGTCACCCGGGAATAATGTAGCTTCCCAACAGTGATATAATTTTTCAAATCGGTTCAGTAGTTTCGGAGCCTATTCAATGCAAACAAACAAACATTCAAACAAAACATGAACAACATGAAACATGACGTGTTCAAACCGCGAAAGTTTAAAAATTACTAAATCTTTACTCTTTATGTATAATATTAGCATATAAGTTAAACTATGCAAATAGATTAAACTATGTAAAGCTACCAACAGGTCCAATTTTTTAACAAGTTAGTTGGAGATAAAAAAAAACTTACAAAAAAACTCTGTTTTAAACTATCACGGTTGTTCACTAAAGTTATATGATTATTTACGGGATATATACCGTGGTAAGATTGTGGAATGAGCTCCCGATATTTCGGCGCAGTTACATGCACCATGTTCACGGGAAGACCCGGGTTCCCGTGAACATGGTGTATGTAACTGCGCCGAAATATCGGGAGCTCATTCCACAACCTTACCACGGTAAATATCCCGTAAATAATCATATAACTTTACTAAAAATCTCTTATAAAAAACTAAATAAATAAATACATAATGGTGTTTTATCATACATTCTTGTTATACGCCCAGCGTGGCAGGTATAATCTTATAGTATACACAAAGCTCGCACAAAATATTCAACAATCACTTATAATCAGTAAATACTAATAAATACTGGTGTCCACGGTACCGAAAGTCCGTATCCTGCTTATTCCGCCATCTGGGGCCATGGTCACCCTGATGTGGGTCACCACATCGGACCCACACTCGAACCAGTGCTCGGCATGTGCTGATAACTGGAACCATAATCACCTTTGTTACACAAAATGCAGTGGTAACCTATTTGGGAAACCACTAGACTTGAATCCGTGAGGTCGCGGGTTCAAATCACGGGCCAATGCGCTCTTTGGTGTTTATTTACAGATTTTCATAGCATTGGCTTTTCGGTTAAGGAAACCATCGTGAAGAAACCTGCATACGTACGGAGAAGGAATTCAATGGCGTGTTTGAGTCCACCAACCCGCAACTGGGCCAGTGTGGTGGGTATGGCCCAATCGTTCGGGGATAGTAGGCCTAAGTCCAGCAGTGGACCGTACTAAAGGCTGTGTGTGGACAGTATTATGCTACACAAAAACAGAGAGCTACTTACAAAAACAAATATACTCGATTCACGATTCTATTAAAAAGCTGCCAAGAGCATGTCGGGGCCATGCTTAATGTTCAGTTTAAATAATATTTTACGAAATTTTTATGCCCTTTCTCTAGATTTGTACGCCTATTAACTAGGCAAAACATGATACAAATTGACTAATATTGATTAAAAATCTATTATCATTGTGCATGCGTTTTATAAATGTGTGTATGTGTGTATTTAGTTGTATGATTTACTCGTATTTTGTGTATTTTTTTTTAATCAACTTAAATGTGAAAAATTGCATGTTATAAATAGCAGTGGTGATAAATACCTTACTAGGCCTTAGAATATTCTGCCAGCTAACTTGACAATTTTTTTCGTTCCAGACATCTAGTCCTAAGTTCGCTCCTTCTACTTTCACACAGTCAGGAAAGTTTCCTTTGAAATGCGCAGTATCTACGCAAATCTGATTTATTTTGCCAGGAAATCCTAGCCTGAATACCGCCCATTCTTCACCTAGAAAAAACAATTGCTATTTGTTATACGGAAATTACGTAAGATTAAGCCGGTTCCTCTGACTATAGATTCCGTTTCAGTTTCAATATATATGCAGGCCACATCGCTCGAAGAACCGATAACCGATGGGAAGAAAGGTTCTTGAGTGGAGACCACGAACCGGAAGACGCAGTGTAAGTAGGCCTCCCACTAGATGGACCGACGACATTGTGAGAGTCGCGGGCATCCAGTGAATGCAAAAGGCAGGCTGTCGTTCAGTGTGGAGGTTAAAGGGGGAGGCCTATGTTCAGCAGTGGACGTCTTCTGGCTGATGATGATGATATCCACAGTATAGTCATAAAACAGTAAAGAATATACAATATAACAGAAAGTTGTAATAAAACTAAGTCTGTGAATATAGCGAGAAGCCCTTTTTAGCTCACCACAGTTCAAAACACCACAGTTTTGTTTTTCTTTGTTTTGTTTAGTGATGGTAGGTTGAGACCTAACTGGAAGGCTAAGAAAGGGCACAGGACTGGGGGCTATCTTCATAGCTTTTAAGTTATTTTATTTGACTCTTTAATGTTCTTCTGTACTCGGCATGACTTATAACTCTTCTTTTTATCTCATCATCATTTCAACTATAGGACGTCCACTTCTGGACATAAGCCTTCCCCGTGGATCTCCAAAAGGGGCCGGTTGGAAGCGGCCTGCATCCAGCGTTTCCCTGCGGTCTCTTTTAGGCCTTCTGTTCATCTTGTGGGTGGACGTTCTACGATGCGCTTCGTGATCTCCATTCGAGAATTCGTTTTGCGTGATATTAATATATGTACCCTGCCCACTGCCACTTCAACTTGCTAATCTGGTGGGCTATGTCAGTCCGTTCCGTTTAACCCAGTCTTATTCTAAATGAGGGTGATAAGACCTGAACTTCCCACTTGGGGTATATTGCATTTGCCCCTGCCAGCCGACACAAACCAGCCTTTTTAAAATTCGTAACATGGCTTTGGTCTCTGACATAACTGTTTCACCCGTATTTTGCAAGATTTGTGCCATTAAAAACTTGTGTTGGAGTTTTTTAAGGAGTTCCTGTAACCCAGTTTTAAGAGAGATATTTTTGTATGGCATCGAACAATTACCTGTTACTTTCATAGTTCCATCTTCATTTGCTTCTATGACTTCAGGCCTGTCGTTCCTCCTGGCTGTCTCCCACCCGTCAGCCATCGTTAGGCTTTTGCATGGTTTGATCATATTCTTTGGATGCCCATAGTGAGCGTTGGAGTAACCTACGGACAACAGAAAATGATTCGACGTTTAAATCTCTATGGTATTAGAAATACGTCTCCTAAATTCTTTCTGAACTAAAATGTATCGCGAAATACTAAGCTACACAACAAAAAACAATTCTACAAAAATAACATTAGAAAAATTTATCATTGACCATTGTCGTTGTGATTCTATTCTTTTGTCTTTTGATATATTATTATGTTTACTTTACGTTTGGGGGAAAAAGTTGAGCTTCGTCTATATCACAAACATTTATTAGAGTAGACACCATGAGTACACATTCTTTATATGTCTGTTGCCGGTCTTAAGTTGGATCTATGCTCTAACTAGCATGCCGCATATTTCAGTTTAATCTCTGTCATCTTGGCAGTAATACTGTCTATTATGTCTTCTGTGGTAATACCATCACAAGTCAATACCAAAATATCAAACTATTAGACTCTTTAAACTTAAACTACCGCGAAATTGCTCTCGTGACGTCAAAAGTACAACTATAATATATTTTTTTACTTAATACCCAATAAAACACTCGATAATTTTTAAGCGGTTGAATAGATTGTTCATGAAACACACCAAAGAACGTTGTTTTTTAAGAACAATCGACCAACTCACCTTTCAAACAAAAAAACTAAATCAAAATCAATTGGGGCGTTTGGGAGCTACGATGCCACAGACACAGATAAACACGTTAAATTTATAACACCAATCTTTTGGCGACTTATGAAAAAAAATATTACACCTTGAGTTTTCATACAATTTGACGTGCTCGCAGTATCTATCTTGTTAAAGGTCTGTGGCCAATTATATGTATTAATCACCCAAATGTGCCTTCAGCAAAATAAGCTTAACGAAGTAATTCGAGTATAATGGCAATAATAACAAACTGATGTTGATATTCGACTTTTGTTGAACAGTAATGGTAGGAATTAACAGACAGTGCTCTTCGGATATTTCCATGCAAAAATGACCAATTTCTTTTTCGAAAACGATTCACCCGATTTTGTAAGTTTGAATTGATTTTAAAGTCAGAGGTTTAAAATTTATTTTACCGTTTTTTTAATTGCATTTTAAAACTCTTAGGTATATTAGCTTCACATGGTACTAACAATATCAACAAATATTGGAAGTCGATTTTTACCTACTATTTCTAATTTTATTGTCATATCGATTTGAAACTTTTTAATTATGTGATCCGGATGACAATACAATAATTTTATTCATATTACACGGGAATTACTCACGTAAGATTAAGCCGGTTACTCCGACTATAATTTCAACCGCATTAGACGGTCTTTTTCAAGGTAAATGCACGCGCGCGGCTGTTACCTTGAAAAAGACCGTCTAATGTTGTTGAAACTATAAAACCAACCGGCTTAAAATGTGTGAAAACCACGTCAGTTTCAATAATAAAATACAATAATTATTTAGTACTATCGAACTGATTTGATGATAGAGTCAAAAGGTGGAACTTTCTAATTTCTATTGCTTCTAATAAACCTATACCTCCCCTACCTATGTGTCTAGCAGCCATATCACAAGCTTTGCTTAGTTTGGGGTCAGATGACCGTGTGTGCAAAAATGTCCCGAATATTTATTTTTATTTTATTTTATAGCTATAATATAAACATATACCTACCTATAGTTATAAACCTATAACTAAAAATCTATAGTTTTGGCTCATTTCGTTTGTTTTAACGAGCCTCTTACATTATACTTGGTGACGTAGGGTCTGAAGATGGAGCCAGGAGGTGGGTGGAGGAACTCTTTTATAATTAAGCGTGCTCCTTAACAAAATTTTATCATTTTATAAAAAAATATAATCAATGTGCTAATATGACAATTTTTTTGTGCATCGGATCTGCACGATCTAATTCCCTCCTGCCCATGTTTCTATCGGACTGCCAGAGCGGGCACAATCGCACCACTTTATGGTTCATATTCCGAAAACCCGTACGAAGCGCATTGATTCCAAATTTATTATGCGAATTGCTAGTCTGTGGTCTGCCTGAATGGGTATTCCCCGATGGTTACAATCTTCTTCTTCAAATCACGAGTGAATCGGTATCTTCTAGGCAAGCGTGCTCCAATGTAGACCACATTGTCGCTTACTATCAGGCGAGATGGTGGTCAAACGCAAGCCAATTATTTACAAAAAAACATGTAAAAAAATGCTATTACTCACCTAGGCAGGTAGCACCGTTCAACATGGATACCAAGTCGATGACACCAAGATGGTGGGGTGGCTCTGGTCTCGCTTCTCCGTACACTCTGAGTCTGGCTATCCCTCCGTCCGGGTAGATGTTCACCCGAATGTGGGTCCAAGCATCATCACTTAGCACCTAAAATAAAAATAAGTATGAATATTACAGTTTTATGTTTATTAAAACATACAAACATAACAAACACCACTAAAATAGTGTGAACAATAAAGAGTGATTTTTTTTTCTGGGCTAGCGCCTTTATTAACTAAACAAAATACAAGCTAAAACTAAAATTACAAATACAGTTAGACTGCCCATAGACCGTTGAAGGTCTAAAGACAATCCAAATGCTCAAGCCCACTACCAGTTGGCAGCGTACCCAGCATGCTGGCGGCATTACCACGTTGAGTTAATAAACTAGTCTAATATTTTTTCAAGTTTTGTGTTTGGTATTCATAGGTTCGTTGGGTTCGATTTCGAGTTCCAGTAATAACTATCACAAAGGACTATGAAAGAGGGTAGATCGTTTTGTCTGCTTTTAACTTTGAACTTGTCGTCCAACTACCCGCATTCTTCAGTATTCCCGTGAACATGATGCATGTAACTGCGTCGAAATATCAAGAGCTCCATCGACGAACTTATGATGCTAAAATTCTATATACCTGTAGTGAACAACCATGATGTTTATGACGATATGAATATTTTATTTATGTTACACGGGAATTACTCACGTAAGATTAAGCCGGTTACTCCGAATATAGTTCTTTCTTGAAAAAGGCCGTCTAATGCGGTTGAAACTATAGTCGGAGTAACCGGCTTAATCTTACATGAGTAATTCCCGTGTAACATAAATATAAAATGTGTGAAAACCACGTCAGTTTCAATAATAAGATATGAATATTGTTATTCTTACTTCAGAAAACAATTTAGAAAAGCAGATTATCTTCGCTCTCCAACAAAAGTTCTCAATGAAAAGCAATCTGTATTATCTTAATCAAAGTAACGACTTGTACCAAATCCGACCCTAGACTTACAGACTTCGTCTAGCCACAGACTAGTTAAAAGACAGAAGGTCAAATAACGCCGGTATGACGGCTGCCAGAGCGGGGAAAAAAATCTTTACCGCTATAAATGGTTGATATTCCGAAAACCCGTACGAAGCGCTTTGATTCCACATTTATTGTGCGAGCTGCTATTCTGCGGAATGCGCTGCTTGAATGGGTGTTCCCCGATGGTTACAATCTGGGACTTGGGTGTCATCAAATCGCGAGTGAATTGGTTTCTACTAGGCAACCGTGATCCATCGTAGACCGCATCATCGCTTAACATCAGGCGAGATGGTAATAACTAATATAAACAAGTAATATAAAAAAAAAAACTGTACCGTTACATAAACTGCTATTTACGGAACTTTTGTGAAAAGTGGCATGTTATTCAGTAATTTCATTTCGAGTTTTGTGATAAAACATTATAATTTTAATATAATGTGACTGTACATTATGTAGTAACATTTTTTTTTTAAATTAATAACAAAGATAAATGTTGAATATGAATCTAGTAATAAATTGTGATATTATTATGTTTTATTTCAGACTAATCCTTATAATTTGTATGCAATAGCTAGATAAATAAAATAGAAAATGAAGAAAAAAATATGAAAAATTTAGCCAATTAGTATTCCAGTTATAATCCCTTGTACTCCAAAGTTTTTAAAGCCACTTTACAAACACACATTATCATACATACCCCTTAATTTATTTTTTTCAACTTAAGTAAAGGGTAGGTATGTACCTATCTTCTAGGCAAGCGTGCTCGATCGTAGGCCACATCATCGCTTAACATCAGGCGAGTTGGCGGCCAAGCGCAAGCATATTTATGATAATAAAAATAATATCTAAAAATTTAATTTTGCCTTTGTCCGATCCACGTGGGTCGGTCAGACCGATAATCATGCGCAGCGCCTATTTTGTTCATCTGAGTAGGTACTAATAATTGTAGATAGTCGGTGAGTTTTCCATCTGTTTCTTAGTTTTTCCAAATATACCGTCTTCGATGAGGTCAGATAGTGGGATTGAACGAAAGATGATTGAGAACAAATCGGATTCGCTGCAAAGTTTTTGCTTTATTCAACTTTATTGCAACCAGTGGGATGAAATACGAAATCTGTGCAATCAGTTGGAATGTAAATGGGTTTTGGGAAAGCTGCAATCTCAATGCAATATTTTTTGGGGATTTTGAAGTTGCAATCGCATATAAGAATTGTAGTTTTTATATTATGGCTTTAATTTACGTTTTTTACCTAAATGCATTGTCGTTACATTATACTGTTGCAATTTGAACATCTACTCGTATCTCTACATGGTATAAATTAAAGTCGCTTTCCGCGTCTGTCTGTCTGTATGTCTGTATGGCCGCTAACTCCTCCTAAACCACGCAACGGATTTTGATGCGGTTTTCATCATCAGTTAGAAAATTTTTCATGGAAGGTTTATATATATAACTAGCGACCCGCCCCGGTTTCGCACGTAAATTACACCCGTGGGAAGCAGGGCGGGCGGGTCGCTATTTAAATAAAGAAAGTCGTGTTAGTTACACTATTTATAACTCATGGACGAACCAGGAGACGGACATAGGATACTTTTTATGATCATCATCAAAATTTTTCATCACTACGCGGGTGAAACCGCGGGGCGCAGCTAGTGATTATTAACTAGTCACAAGTGATCATGGTCAACTGCAACATGGACGAAAGTCTGACGTAAATAAATATAGTTTTCAATGCGCGATCAAGTTCTAAAAGTACTATTTATGCTTTGCCTTAAACCATACAATGGTCTATCCACTGGTCAATCATGTTTAGGTATCTAAGTTTTTACAGTTCCGTACCCAAAGGGTAAAAACGGGACCCTATTACTAACCTACGATGTCTGTCTGTCCCACCTTTAAACGGCTGTATCTTTCGAACCGTAATAGATAGCCAGTTGAAATTTTCACAGAATATGTAATGTTACGGCGGGTTAACTGAGAAATAATAAAAAGTCAAAAAGTAGAAACATAAGGTGGGTCCCCATGAAACAAACGTATTGCTGTATTAGCTCTAATTTATATACGATAATACGTACAAGCATCAAATTTGGCATGATTATAGCCAGTACACACTTTAAAGTATTACAAGAAACAATAAATAATAGCCAGATGCAAGTTAAATATATAAATAAATAAATAAATATTCGGGACATTTTTGCACATACGGTCATCTGACCCCAAACTAAGCAAAGCTTGTGATATGGCTGCCAGAGACTGATATATATACATATATAGGTTTAAATACATACTTAACTACACTTTACTTACTTTACTTTAGTTGGTGACAAGTTTCTGTTCATTACCAAGTTATAACTGGTAATTTCGTTTTTGAATTTGTGGTGGTACGGAACCCTCAGTGCGCGAACTCGACTCGCATTTGGTCGGTTTATTAACTTTAAAAACTACAGTCATAAATGGAAAGAAAACCTTAAATTCTGCCCATTTTTTCTAGGTTATTGGATGTAATATTTATAGCTGAGTGCCGAAAAACATTCCACAGAAGAAATATAAAAAAAATCCGCGTATATTGAAGTAGTTTAGATGCAACATCTCTCATGTATATAGTGTATTATCTATGGCAACATCATACCTTCTGAAAGTTTTGCCTTGTTTCTTCATATCCCGGCATGAGAGCGGTCGCAGGAACTATCACGTCCCATTGATCAGAGCTGATCCCTTTGATCTGTTGGAGCTCGCAGCCAGTACAAGCGCTGCCTATGCTGCCGTCTCGAGGGGGCATTGATTTTTCGTCTACAGAAAAAATGTTATGGATATACACGACTTAAACTTATGTTAGGATCATGCTTGATTTTTTCAACAAAATTTATATGGGACCACCTCTGAAGTATGACCTACCAAACAAAAAAAAATATCATCATCAGCCAGAAGACGTCCACTGCTGAACATAGGCCTCCCCCTTTAACCTCCACACTGAACGACAGCCTGCCTTTTGCATCCACTGGATGCCCGCGACACTCACAATGTCTTCGGTACATCTAGTGGGAGGCTACCCTACGCTGCGTCTTCCGGTTCGTGGTCTCCACACTAGAACCTTTCTTCCCCATCGGTTATCGGTTCTTCGAGCGATGTGGCCTGCCCATTGCCACTTCAACTTGCAAATTTTAACAGCCATGTCGGTGACTCTGGTTTTTTGGCGAATATCCACGGTTCGGATTTTATAGTGCAAAGAAACACAAAAAATATCATCAAAATAAATTCATTATTTGCGAAGTAATCGCGTAACAAATAAACAGTTGAATTGATGTCCTCCTTTTTTTGAAAACGATTAAAAAAGTACATTGCATGCTAAACATTTCAATGTTGTTCATTTACGAGATTAATTACCCATTTAATAATTAAATCAATTAAAATAACCAAACAAACCTTCAGAAGTCAAACAAGCGGCTTGTATTGAATATTTGGGAGCGTTATTTCCGGTGAAAAATGCCGTATCGACCAATAGACCTGAAAAATGTATTGTTTGAAATTGTTTGTGAAAGAAACACATTATTTACTATCAAAATTCTATCCAAATAAAAAAAAAATGAATAAAATTGCCTTTCAGTACATGCAATTTCCAGGTTGTTACGAGCTTTCATTAGAGCAAAAAACGAAAAAAATAAACTGAACGAGTTTGTTTCAGATTTTTTTTTTGATCGAGGAAAGTTTATTCAATCGTGTTTTGAACCAAATCACAGACTCTAGCACAGATGTATCTGTGACATGTATTTTTTTCAGCTCAAATATTGTAATTTAACTGAATAAAATTGATTTAAAACCGTCAAATTTGGTATAAGAGGCTCTAACGGGCATAATATGAAAAATAAAGCCGTAATAGTCAAGACAAATATAAGACAAGTAAACCATAACATTAAAATTGTTTATTTTATGTCAGTAATTTAACGAAACCCACTCTGAAACTTTCCCGATAGTTTTACAAAAAAACTTATTTCAATAAATTGTACGTAATAAGTAGATATTATGTTCAGTTTTTCTACAATTTGAAGCCGTTATTTTAAATAAGAAAACATAATACAAGTATGTATTTATTACATAAGTTAATTTTCTATAGATCTTTCTATTTAGTAGAATCAGAGCGCCAAAATTCAGTTTTCGTTACCTTATCATTATGATAAATCAGCCTTTTAACGACTGTTATAAGGCTGATTATGATTATGGCAGTGGACTCACTGCTGGACTTGTAGCCTACCCCCGAAAGGGCGATTGGGCCATATCCACCACGCTAGCCCAGTGCGGGTTGATGGATTCACATACGCCATTGAGTTCCTTCTCCGTACGTATGCAGGTTTCCTCACGATGTTTTCCTTCACCGAAAAGCCAGTGGTATGAAAATCCATACATAAGCTCCAAAGAGCTCATTGGTACGGCCCCGGGGTTTGAACCCGCGATCTCACGCTTTCAAGTCTAGCGGTCTCCCAAATGGGTTACCACGGCTTTATTCGTCAAAAAGGTGAAAAAGCTCTTGATTGTCTGGGATATACAGTTTCGGGGTAAAAGTTGTGGATACCTTTTATCACACATTTTGTAGCCAGTCTGATGATACACCAATCATGGCCCGTGATCCTCTTCCTCCTGGTCTCCCATCCATCCATCCACTTGCCAAACTCAGTGAACTTGTCGGGGATGAATATTGGCTCCGTGTCTGCCAGCATACTCTCGCATGGAGCGAAGAAATCGTCTGTTGCGAAGGCAACCGTGCCGCCAGCCTGGACATACAATAAAATGCGTATAAATAAAAGTTACTATATGTATTTAATCCAAAACGTGGATATTCGCCAAAGAACCAGAGTCACCGACATAGCTGTTAAAATTTGCAAGCTGAAGTGGCAATGGGCAGGCCACATCGCTCGAAGAACCTATAACCGATGGGCAAGAAAGGTTCTGGAGTGGAGACCACGAACCGGAAGACGCAGCGTAGGGAGGCCTCCCACTAGATGGACCGACGACATTGTGAGAGTCGCGGGCATCCAGTGGATAAAGGCAGGCTGTCGTTCAGTGTGGAGGTTAAAGGGGGATGCCTATGTTCAGCAGTGGACGTCTTCTGGCTGATGATGATAATGATGATGAACCTATTTACTATCTTTATTGATTTACTATAGTGTAGGTAAGCAGTAGGTACGCAACGTGGGAGCCACTTTACAATTTTGTGCCTGTTGCCATGGAGACCATGGGTTGTTGGGGGACTCATTTCGGATATAGGGTACAAGCTCAAAGAAAAGTGTGGTGACTCCCGCTCCGGCTCGTTCCTGGTGCAAAGGTTGGCCATTGCCATTCGACGCGGTAACACAGCGAGTGCTTTGGGTACCTTTGCGCCGGGAACGGTTAGGGGTGGGTTTTTGAATAGATATTAGTTTAGTTGTTGGTGAATACCATAATATATATTTACGATTTATTTGACATTTAATACATTCTCTGAAGCAGTAGGTAAGGTAAATTTTAGATATTAAATAACGATAAATTTTAAATATTATCATTACAATACGTGACAACATACTTTTTAGGGTTACGTATCCAAAGGATAAAACGGGACCCTATTTCTGAGCCTACATTGTCTGTCTGTCCGTCTGTCTGTCTCACCCACCTTTAAATGGCTGTATCTTTCGAACCGTAATAGATAACCATGTGAAATTTTCACAGAATATGTAATGTTACGGCGGATTAACTAAGAAATAATATTAAAAAAGTAAAAACGAATTGGGGGTCTCCATACAACAAATCTATTATATTAACGTATTATTGTTTTTGCTCTAATTTAGAAATGGTAATATATTAAAGCGTCAAACTTGGCATGTACACATTCTATAGTATGACAACAAATAATAAATAATGGCCAAGTGCAAGTCGGTGACAAATTTCTGTAAATTAAAAATTATACCAAGTATCTTGCAAAATATTAGTATGTGACGACGTAGCTTTTTGGTAGGCCATAAGTCAGACAAAATAGTTTTTTCAAATTGATAATTATTTTTGCCTATATTAACTAAACAAAATACAAGCTAAAATAAAAACTACAAATACAGTTAGACTGCCCATAGACCGTTGAAGGTCTAAAGACAATCCAAATGCTCAAGCCCACTACCAGTTGTCAGCGTACCCAGCATGCTGGCGGCATTACCACGTTGAATGGCATGCTTATGCGTTGAGCCAGAAACACGCCAGCATTTTGGTCACGCGTCACATTAACCAGGCGCTCTGAAAGATTTTTAATTATTGTATTTTGAAGTGGTACGGAACCCTCAGTGCGCGAGTCCGTCTCGCACTTGGCCGGTTTATTGTATTTTTTGGTAGTACGGAAGCCTCATTGCGCGAACGATTCACTCTTAACCGGTTTTTTAAACTCACACTGGTGCTGGCGAATTCACTCAACTCCGTAAATGCGGGCCACTGCTTTTCAATCATTTTATTTTATATATTTTTTTTTTATTTCACTTGTTCTATTTATTCGTAGAACTAGTGCTTGTGTAAATGCGGGAACACGAACTGATTTATCAATATCTATGCCTCCTTTATATATACCCAATACATTGATAACAAGCAAGAAATTACTATGTAATCGAATGGAAAAATACAGTTTATTTTGGAACGATCGCTGAATCAATGCTCTGAAAAACTTGGTGATTCAAGTTTATTTACAAAAGAGTACCTAACATTCTGACTTTTGTAGAGATGCAGATAACTTTTTTGATTGAATGATTAACTCTTTATTGTTCACACCATTAAAGAAGACAATTTTTTTAGGCCCACCGAATTTACCGTATATTGATGGGTATAACACTATAAAATTCATCGTTTTTTTTTGTACCATTCGGACGAAAGATAAGGTAAAAATGAAACCGGAATAATAATATAAAGAATAATATGTGTTGTTTTGATTTTTGCCACAATTCATTCATTCCCCTTATAAAGTCACTTGACCGGAACGTTTTTAATACGAAAAAGGATGCATGCTTAGGATTTTTTATACTAAAATAAATAGACCATATTTTACAACAGTGGCCATAGTAATCGGCTTTTGTCAATATTCCGGTTTGATCGGATATAGCTAATATTACCACTAAATCTAAAGATTATGAGGAACAAATCGACATGAGTTTCATTACTATACTGTATTAGTTTGTGGTGGGCCTATTTTTCAAACAAAAGAAATTGTCTCATTTGATACAGAGGACAAAAAAAAACTCTTAAAAAATAATGTAACAACTGGCGGCCTTATCGCTAAAAGCGATCTCTTCCAGGCAACCTTAGGATGGAAAGGATTTTGAAAACAATTATTCTGAGTTATTTAAATCCTTCTTCGTTTTTAGTGCTTTTCTGATCGTGATTAATTCACTTTTTATGTTGATTATACTTTAGAAAATAAAATACGTAATATTATAATTCATTAAAAACGACTTTCTAAATAAAAATAACCGAGTAAGTGTGAGTCATGGCTCGCGCACCTAGGGTTCTACCACTGCGTAATAATAAGTATGCCTCGCACTTAGCCCGTTTTTATTATTTGTTGTTATACTCTGGAGTGTGTACTATAATCATGCCAAGTTTGACGCTTGTAAATATTACCGTTTTTACACTAGAGTAAATTCAAAAATACGATAAAAAACGTTTGTTGAAGAGTACCCATTAGTTTTTATTTTTTGACTTTATTATTATTTCCTAGTTAATCCTCTGTAACATTGCAATTTTTTTTTGTAAAAAATTCAACTGGCTATCTTTAACGGTTTGAAAAAAGTTACAGCTATCATAAGATAGGACGGACAGACAGACAGGCAGCGTAGGCTTATAATCCTTTTCAAATAGGAAGTCACTTGATACCACCACTAATAGACAATTTTTCACCTCTTTTTTTCATAGTAGCGCTTAGCTATATGTTTTCGCCGCAAAATGTGAACCTTTAATTTAGTTCTGTGTCGTCACATTCAATATTTACGAATCACGTTACATTCTATCGTACTATCAAACCACCTGTCAAGTGCCATGCTATTTGAAAAGGACTATAGTAATAGAGTCCCGTTTACACCATTTCGGTACGGAACCCTAAAAATCCTATGCCCAAACGTAGATCTATTCTATCTATAAATATAAATACATAAAAAAGCTCTCGTCAGTTGTACTTAGTGTAGAATATAAGGCAGACAACAAAACAAGGTAGGAGTACACTCCCAGTGGGCTTACTCTTGACACTCGATTTCATCGTAATTTGGGATTGGGATCGAAAACATGCAATTTTGGTACTCTTGAATTCTAAACTAGCGCACGATTTGAACCGATAATGGTGGAATTTATGGAACTAAATAAAATTGACTCAACTCGATGCTTTCGGTACTCTTGACGCGATTGAAGAGTACAAAATGGCATGTTTTTGATCCCAATCCCAAATTACGATTGAAATCGAGTGTCAAGAGTAAGCCCACAGGTAACCCCAATCAGACGTGATAGACGTGATATCAGACGCGGAAAATTACAGAAGAAACAATGATTTCTTAGGTTTCCGTAATTATTATACATTTAAAGTAAACACTTTTAACTGATTTTAACCTGTGTATTTTACGTTCTTAAACAAAAGTTAGTATTATTAGTAACATATTATTCTAAAGTTTCTAATTTTGTTTTACCTGTAGGTGAATCTTGTTAGCAAGTTGAAGTGGCAGTGGGCAGGGCACATAGCACGCAGAACAGACGGCTGACTGGGCCGAAAAGTTCTCAAATGGAGTCCTCGGACCGGTAAGCGCAGTGTAGGACATCCACCTACAAGATGGACAGACGATCTAAAAAGACCCCAGGGAAACGGAGGATGCAGGCCGCTTCCAGCCGCCCTTTTAGAGATTGATGGGGGAGGCCTATGCCCAGCAATGAACGTCCTACGGCTGAAATGATGATGATGAATCTTCTTATTAAATCATATAAATGGTTATGTTATTATAAACCCCGTTAAAAAAACTAGCTTTTTGACAAATATAACTAGTGATTACAGCAATGTTTTATTTTTCCTTTTTTTGAGTTGCGCTGGTAAATGGCAAGAACTGAAAATGAATAAAAAATAATAAACAAAAAAGAGCATTGTACAACTCCACAAGAAGTCTAAATACCTACCTAAAAATAGTCAAACAAATCAAATCGTTTGTAGAATATTTCCAGTGACAACTAAAGAATATAAAACCAGTCAAATGCAACTGATTCATTTAACTTCACAACATTCATTCGATTCACGTTGAGAAGTTCATGAAATCTACTATATAAAAATAAGTCGGGTTTTCCTTCCTGACGCTATAACTCCAGAACGCACGAATCGATTGCCACGGTTTTGCATTCGTTGGAAAGGTCTCGGGCTCCGTGAGGTTTATAGCGAATTCATCTGGTGGCGAAACGGAGTTCGCCGGGTTTGCTAGTAACTTATACGAATAAAATAGACTTTTTATAAAAACTATTCTAATGTGCTAGAAAAAATTCTTAGTTCTATTAAAAGAGTTTTAATCATCATCATCATTTTAGCCGTAGAACGTCCACTGCTAGATATGTCCAGGCCTCCACCATAGATCTCGAAAAGGGCCAATTGCAAACGGCCTGTATACGGCGTTTCCCTGTGGTCTCTTTTAGGTCGTCCGTCTAGCTTGTGGGTGCACGTCATACGCTGTGCTTACCGATCTGTTGTCTCCAATCGAGAACCTTTTGGCCCCATCGGCCATCTGTTCTGCATGCTATGCGCCCTGCTCACTGCCACTTCAACTTGCTAATCCGGTGGAAACATCAACCAGAACATGGGCTTGAGTCTTTTGAGTATAAAAACACATTACTGCGCTCGCCAACCCGCCTGCCAAGCGTGGCGAGGATTGGCAATCCCCCCCAAAAATTATTAGAGTTTTAATCAGACTAATATTATAGATGTGAAAGTTGTGTATAAGTGTATTAGTCCACACTTAACTCCGTAGATGCAATTTAGTATAGAGAGACAGCCTAGACCTAGTTGAGCTAAGTTAGTTAAGTTAGGGATAGGGATCCATTAAGCTAAATAACTGATTTACGTTCAGCTCCCTGATTATTTAAGATCCTTATATAATATATCTAGAGGCTTTTACAGAACGCATTAAAAGTCTACCTGTAACCACGGACTCTGCAAAGTTATTTACTTGTATTTTTTTAGGGCAACTGCCTTTATTAACTAAACAAAATACAAGCTAATACTAACAGTACAAATACAGTTGGACTGCCCATAGACCGTTGAAGGTTTAAAGACAATCCAAATGCTCAAGCCCACTATCAGTTGGCAGCGTACCCAGCATGCTGGCGGCATTACCACGCTGAATGGCAATGCTTATGCGTTGAGCCACGCCATCATTTTGGTCACGCGTCACATTAACCAGATGCTCTAAAAGATTTTTGAAAATGAGGTGAGCTTCCGGTCCCAAAGGGCCCAATATCTCGACCCCAAATGCCTCAAACATAACCACTGCCAAGATTTGCATATTTTCACCGGTCGTGCTGCTCTGCCGAATTGGCAGCTGCACCAGCCCTACTTGCCTTGTGTCTCAGAAAGATGACGGCGCCAAAGTATCGACACAACTTACTTATAATTATGTTTTCTGTTGCAAAGTGTTCTAAACGTCAGGAATTAAAATAATATAAAATACACTACCAAAATCTGTTACAGTAGATCTGTGCTTCAAATACAAAAATTACTTTCGACATAAGCTACTTTTTTATTCCAAAAAAGAATACGGTTCATGTATGATAACGGGTGAAACCGCGGAGCATTGCTGTTTAAATATAGTTTAACTAGAAATAAGATACTTTTATATAATGGATACCTGATAATTATAGATGGGTGGATACGTATAATTTTTTTTTAAACTGACTCAAGCCTTGTTTACAAACTTAAACTAAAAACTAAAAAAATTACAATGAAAACAGAGATTAAAATTCCTCATAAAAACTTTTGCTGAAGGGAACCACATTTGCTGAACTTTTAGGAACCACAAACCAAACGTCATCCGTGTATATATATTTTTTAATAAACGCTGAATCAATTTCGATAAAATTTATATGAAACCTCTGAAGTATGACCTTTAAACAAAAAAATCATCAAAATCACACAAAATCAATTCATAATTGGCGGAGTAATCACGTAACAAAAAAAACATACAGTCGAATTGATAACCTCCTTTCGTCGGAAAGAAGGATGTATAACTTTCCAGCAGTACCTATCATTGCCTCATTGTAATTACCTCCACGCTCCACCAGTTCCGTGCAAATGACTTGCTATTTTTAAAAACGAGATACAACGTGACCTTTTTATAACTAAGTAAAAACTACGCCACAACAATCAACATTATCTACTGCGTAAAGACAATTTACGGTTTTATTTATAAACTGAGACGATTACAGTTTGTAAATAAACACTACACAAAAAAAATATTAGACAGTTTAGTAAATGGTCAAGTGTGCGTCGTGACATGCTCAGGAATGTTCTGTGGCATATTTTTTTTATATTGTAATCATCATCGGGCATTAAATGTCCATTGCCCTTAATAATACCCATAATCCCCACGTTTGGCAGGCGCCTTGGGGATGGGTTTGGGGCAGTACGTTCACCGTGTACAAATAGGATGCTGCTGCCCATCCGTCAGTGGTTCTGGTTGCAGTTTTAGGACATACCCGGGTTCAATTGTAATAACGCTTGCGTTCATCATCATCATCAGCCAGAAGACGTCCACTGCTGAACATAGGCCTCCCCCTTTAACCTCCACACTGAACGACAGCCTGCCTTTTGCATCCACTGGATGCCCGCGACTCTTACAATGTCGTCGGTCCATCTAGTGGGAGGCCTCCCTACACTGCGTCTTCCGGTTCGTGGTCTCCACTCCAGAACCTTTCTTCCCCATCGGTTATCGGTTCTTCGAGCGATGTGGCCTGCCCATTGCCACTTCAACTTGCAAATTTTGCAAGGCTTGCGTTATTGATACAATAATAGGTCGAGTTCTTATCCGATTTTTTTGGAAGAAAGGTTTGACGTCACTTAACCATTAGCTTGTTAGTTATATGCATCGTAACTAGTACACTAGCTAGTCGTGTTTTTTTTTTTGAGTTAAATTTTGACTAACTCAAATATCACCATCATCGTCGTTTCTGCCATAGGATGTCCACTGCTGGCCTCCCCTCAGCCCCATCGATCTCCAATAGAACCGGTTAGAAGCGGCCTGTATCTAGCGTTTCCCTGCGGTCTCTTTTAGGCCGTCTGTCCATCTTGTGGGTGGACGTCCTATGCTGCACTTCGTGATCTCTATTCGAGAACCTTTCGGGCCCCATCAGTCATCTGTTCACTGTTCTGCGTGCTATGTGCCCTGCCCACTGCCACTTCAACTTGCTAATCTGTTGGTCTATGTCGACTGACATATCATGGGCTTTCCATCCACGACATAAAATCGATATTCCTAAAAATAAGATTTTCTAAAATGTCAATTTCCCCTTGTCATGAATGTAATTGTGTATCCTTAAAGCCTCTAAACAAACTTGCCGTGACATAGGTACAGATGGATGGACGGACAAGGAAAAACTATTAGGATTCCGTTTTGCTATGGACCCCTCTTTGTTTTCATTAGGTATGTATTTGCCATGCCATATTATATCTGTGGAATAGATGATTTTTTTCCTGGGCTAGCGCCTTTATTAACTAAACAAAATACAAGCTAAAACTAAAACTACAAATACAGTTAGACTGCCCATAGACCGTTGAAGGTCTAAAGACAATCCAAATGCTCAAGCCCACTACCAGTTGGCAGCGTACCCAGCATGCTGGCGGCATTACCGCATTGAATGGCAATGCTTATGCGTTGAGCCAGAAACACACCAGCATTTTGGTCACGCGTCGCATTAACCAGGCGCTCTGAAAGATTTTTGAAAATGAGGTGAGCTCCCGGTCCCCAAGGGCCCAATGTCTCGACTGCAAACGCCTCAAATATGTAACCACTGCCACTAAATAGATGATACATCTTATAACTTTTCAATTAACTAAACAGAACAAAAGACGACTTAAAATAATTCTGTGCCTCCTGTGATGAGTGATACAAGTCAAAAATCAACACTTTACAGGAGCGCAAAAACAAGATTTAAAAAAATCTAGTTCGTGAACTAAGTGGGCTAGGTTACACTTAAGTACCTTCTTTTGTAGATAAAAACATTCACTTTCACTGTGCATTTTTATTTTTATTTGAAATGTTATTGTTTTAAAGTAATTTATGAAAAATCTGTAAGATGTACCTTTTTAAATTTTTAATATGTGTTTGAATTATGTCATAAGTGATACAAGTACAATTAAATTATGTTGCACCTAAAATTGAATGATTAATTGTCTTTGTGTAAACTGATATATAAGAAGTAAAAAAAACTAATAACTCATTAGAATAATATACCTAACACAATGTTGTTCAAACAAATAATAAAAATACTACCCTAAAGATTAGATTGTTTTACGTATCTGTTCGCTATTATCATAATTTACCTGAATTGTATCAGTATGCTAAAATTCAAGTCTTTTGAAATATGTATTAAATGATACAAGTCAAGTTATACCCCTCATTAAAATGCACATTTATTGTGAAAAAAAATACAAGTTTTGAAAAAATTATTAACGTTTCTTAAACTTCTTCAAAATTATAAATTTACTGACAAATAAGGCACAGTTTTATCAAAATTCAATTAAACACGTGAGTTACATTTCGCCATAAATTCGGTTCTTCTTTCATAACTTCCCATACTCCAATACGTATCGAAAAGATTTTACCTTAAATGCACTGGCAACCTCTCTTTGCACTTTTTACGACAGTTGTCAAAATCACGTAATTCACGACTTTTCTTCGTCTATCCTGACGTTGTTGTGTATTCGATGCCAGTATTACGAAAATTACAGTATTAGTACAGCTCAGGACAAGAGAGCTAAACTGACCCGACACTTCACTGAGGACATCCCAGACATCAGCCCGTACGAGATTAGAATGGCTCGGAAACAGCTTAAGAATAACAAGGCACCGGGTGATGATGGAATCACGACAGAACTACTGAGAGCGGGTGGAAAACCGGTACTGTTAGTCCTCCAGAAGTTATTTAATTCAGTCATACTCGATGGTACTACGCCTGAAGCATGGCACAGGAGTGTGGTGTTGCTCCTCTTCAAAAAGGTGATAACACCTTATTGAAGAATTATAGACCCATCTCACTCCTGAGCCATGTGTACAAGTTGTTCTCCAGAGTCATTACGAACCGTCTCGAAAGCAGGTTTGATGACTTTCAGCCTCCCGAACAAGCCGGTTTCCGTAAAGGCTGGAGCACCATAGACCACATACACACGCTCCGCCAGATTATACAGAAGACTGAGGAGTATAATCGGCCATTATGCCTAGCGTTTGTGGACTATGAGAAAGCCTTTGATTCAATCGAGACCTGGGCAGTATTGCAGTCCCTCCAGCGTTGTCATATCGACTATAGGTATATCGAAGTGTTGAAGTGTTTGTATAGAAACGCCACCATGTTGATCCGATTACAGGACGAGAGCACGGAACCAATCCAATTGCAGAAAGGCGTGAGACAGGGAGATGTTATCTCTCCGAAACTGTTCACGAATGCATTGGAGGACGTTTTCAAGCTCTTGGACTGGAACGGATTAGGCATCAACATCAACGGCGAATACATCACTCACCTTCGTTTTGCCGATGATATACTCATCATGACAGAGTCGCTGGAGGACCTAAATACCATGCTCAGCGACCTCAGTAGTCTTTCCCAACAGGTGGGTCTTAAAATGAACATGGACAAGACAAAAATTATGTCCAATGTCCATGTTGAACCCGTGCCGATAGTCGTTGGGAACGATACTCTCGAAGTTGTTGACCATTACACCTATCTTGGACAGATAGGTAAGTCCAACTTAGGCAAAGAGGTCGCCCTAAGAATCCAACTCGGATGGGCAGCGTTCGGGAAATTGCGTGACATCTTCTCGTCCAAGATACCACAGTGCCTAAAGACAAGGGTCTTTGAACAGTGTGTGTTGCCAGTGATGACATATGGTACTGAGACGTGGTCCTTGACTGTTGGCCTTTTGGAAAAACTCAGAGTCACTCAGCGGGCAATGGAGAGAGCTATGCTCGGAGTTTCTTTGTGCGATAAAATCCGAAACGTTATTATACGATATTCGCCTAAGAACCAGAGTCACCGATATAGCCGTTAAAATTTGCAAGTTGAAGTGGCAATGGGCAGGCCACATCGCTCGAAGAACCGATAACCGATGGGGAAGAAAGGTTCTTGAGTGGAGACCACGAACCGGAAGACGCAGCGTAGGTAGCCCTCCCACTAGATGGACCGACGACATAGTGAGAGTCGCTGGCATCCAGTGGATGCAAAAGGCAGGCTGTCGTTCAGTGTGGAGGTTAAAGGGGGAGGCCTATGTTTAGCAGTGGACGTCTTCTGGTTGATAATGAAGATGATGTTACGAAAAAGTTTTCTCTTTATTCTATCCTGTCTTCTTTCTTTATCACTTTTTCTTGTATTTTTCTTTTTTTCTATCACTATTTTGCCGTTACTTTTCCAAAATGAACAACCAGAATTAGCATTTTTTAAAGATAAAGATAAAGATAAAGATAAAGATTATTTATTTGCACAAAACACGAGTAAATCATACACACATTTAAAAACGCATGCACAATAGGTGGGTTAAAATATTAGTCACTTTGTATCATGTTTTGCCTAGTTTGTAGGCGTACAAATCTAGAGAGATGGTATAAAAATACCGTAAGAATTATTTATATAAAAAAGTATTGATTAAAATAACTGTCGAAATAATTTCAAAAGTTCAAGTATGATGTTATTAATTTAAATAGTCAACAGATAGACATTACTATAATTGAATGATAAACAAATTGACCTTCTGCAGTCATTACTAAAATTTATCATTTATAAAATCACTAACTTTGTAATAACATTTCTCGACTAAAAGTTTTTTTAGTTTTCTTTTAAATTGACTATATTTTAGATCCCTTATTGAAATTGGTATAGTATTGTAGATGGTCGGTCCCATACACATTATACTGTGGTTCATTAAGGTGGTTTTAGATGGGCGATTACGACATCTGTTTTGGTCTCTACGATTTCTTACCGCTAAGCCAGATATTGCCGGGAATAATTCTGGATTAGTTTTTACGAATAAGGCAGTTTCCAATATATATAGAGACGGAAGCGTAAGAATTTTATGTTTAGTAAAGTAAGGCGTGCAACTAATAGTACTTTCTAATCTAAACATCGATCTGATACAGCGTTTTTGCCTTTTAAAAATAATCTCTTTGTCGGTTGAGTTACCCCAAAATATAATACCGTATCTGAGGACGGACTCAACTAAACCATAGTAAGTGGAAAGTAATGTATCTATGTTTAAGGTACTAGACAGTTTATGAAGTACATAAGCTAAGCTTGAGACCCTCTTAGAAAGACTATCTATTTGATTTTTCCAATTTAGTTGTCTGTCAATTACTAAGCCCAGAAATTTTGCAGTATCTACTTCATTAACCATATTGCTGCCATGGCTTACTGTAATGTTAGATTTTTGTGGCCCTCTTTGTCTAAAATGCATTACATTTGTTTTATTTATGTTAATTTTTAAATTGTTATTGTTAAGCCATGTAATTATATCTGATAAAGATTTATTAATATCAGTTTCATAAGAGTCAATGTTTTTACGTGCTATCGTTATTGTACTGTCATCAGCAAACAGTGTCATTGGTTGAGTTGTAGCGTTAGGTAGATCATTAATATATATTATAAATAAAAGAGGTCCCAGGACACTTCCTTGTGGAACCCCATATATTACATTACGTTCTTTAGACCTTGATACCTCTTCACGCTTTGTTTTAATATTAATTCTGCTAATTTCAGTAATTTGCTTTCTTTCAGTAAGATAAGATTTTATTAGATTTAAAATATTTCCCCTTATTCCGTATGCCTCTAGTTTACTCAATAATATTTTATGATCCACGTAATCAAATGCCTGTGTCATGTCACAAAATACTGCACATACTGGAGATGTTTTATCTACATTTGGTAATACTGATTTCATAAAATCATAAATGGCCATATTAATAGTTCTGTTTTTCCGAAAACCTTTTTGTTCTTTGCAAAGAATATTGTTTTTCTCTAAATAGTTATTTAATTCACCATATATATATTTTTCAATAATCTTTGAAAATATTGATAAAAGTGCAATGGGTCTATAGCAGTCTAGTTTTTCTTTATTGTCTTTTTTAAATATTGGTTTTATAACCGTGGTTTTCAAAGCTTTTGGAAAAGTTCCTGTTGAAATGCACAGGTTAATTATATGACTTAAGGGTACACAAAGTTGCTCATTTACAGCTTTTATAATTTTAGTTGACACCTCGTCATTGCCTACACTATAGCTGTTTTTAAGATTTTTTATGATTTTAATAATGTCTTGTGGTATGCACGGGGCCATAAACATAGAGTTTGTGCGAGTTTTAATATTTGATTTTCTGATGTGCTTGTTGGCGATGGTACTAACGCCCGTCGCCCGCGCTTCCCCGACCCCGCGTCACTTCACTTGCACAGCCCCGCGTATCCCCGCCCCCCTTATCATGTACGCAGTACGCACTTGTATCATTTAGCACATATTGTTCTTCATATATATTTTTTTAATTTTGTTTGAGTTTTAGATATAATACTATTTATATTCGTTTACACATAAAAATTGATTTGTGTCGAATGGTCTATGTCAAGATGTATCACTTATCACAAATTAAGCAAATATTTAGATTCGGATTAATCGGTACATGTTGAATTGTACCCTAATTAGTATTGAGAAAAATTGGTTCAAAGCGATTTAATTCTAAATATGTCAATATTCACGAGAAATATACTGAAAAATTAAATGTGAAAACTAATTTAATCGCTTTTATACCACAAAGCACGAAAAACAACTTGTGTATCAATTACTTTAAGGGGTTACAACATGACATATATCTATATTCACGATTTTTTTGCCAAAATCCTGGCACTTATATCACATTGCACAAAATTATCTCCGAAACTATAGCAGATAGACAAACGTGAGTTGGACCAAAAAAATCGCAATTTTTTTCTCATCATATTTTTGTTAAAATCACGAAAAGGGTACAACTCGACTTAAATCATTCATCACAGGAGGCACAGAATTATTTAACGTCATATCTATCTTTGCCGATTGTGTTAATTATTTTATTGAATAAGCTAAGTACATCTCATCATTCCGTGTCATTCCCTTCCGAAAATATTCCACCTAGATAGAGGGTTTTTCTTTGAACTTGGAGGTTTTAAAAGTAGTCATTATAGTCCTTTAGCCAGTGGTCGAATTGAACTCACAAACCGGAATGCATTTCCTTTCAAACCTTGCGAACTTTTAACCGACTGTCCAAGAAGGAGGGTAATGTTTTGGGTTGTATGTAAGCATGTACCTAAGTATGTTTCTGGGTTCCATTTAGTACCTCTTGTAGCCAAACGGCTTGACCGATTTCGACGAGTGAGGTGTCGTTGGATTCCTGTTTACGTCCAGAGTGACATTATTTCCAAACAAATTAAAGGTTTGGTACCTGCCTAGATTTTTTGCTGAACCAGAACGATAAGAGACTTTTACGAAACGGAACGGTGATGTCACGAACCGGAACGGTGTTCCGGTCCATTTCGAGCACTGCCTTTAGCCGTATTCGGTAAAAATTCTCCCGAATCATCAATATTTATAAACAGAAACTCAGTATCACGCCAATGAGAGACATCTAGCCCATAGGTGACAGGGTAGAGGTCAGATCACAGAACCAGTTTGCTATCAAGCGGTGTGGTAACTGATAAGTGGGCAGAGAGTCCAGACGGCATCAAATATTAACTAATTGGTCAATTGGTCAAGTTTACATTGGAGACTCGGTCACGAATGATAGACGAGACTCGTGTAGTTAACTAACCAAATAAATACTATGCGAAAGTTTAAATTCCCCAGCATTTAAACGCTTATTTTAAGTATTTGTACTGATTTTTAACATGAATTGAAAATCTTTTGATTGATAAATACATATAATACCTACGTAATAATAATAATTTAAAAATAAATTATAATTTTTTTGCCCGTTGCCGTGGAGACCCTGAGTTGTTGGGGGACTGAGGCCAAGAAGCTCGTTTCGAAGATAGGGTACAGGCTCAAAAAAAAGTGTGGTGACTCCCGCTCCGGCTCGTTCCTGGTGCAAAGGTTGGCCATTGCCATCCAACGTGGTAACACAGCGAGTGTTTTGGGTACCTTTGCGCCGGGAACGGTTAGGGGTGGGTTATTTGAATAGATATTAGCTTAGTTGTTGGTGAATACCATTTATATTTAGGATTTATTTGACATTTAATAAATATATTACTTATTTTTCACTTCCTTATAATTCGGTATGCTAAAAAAAAATTACCTATGCCAATTCCGAAACCATTTCGAGATTTTATGTTACAAACCCTTATTTTTCTACTCTGACCTTTTAAAACGATAAGATGCCATTTATTTTAACAAAAAACTAAGAAATCATTCGACTTTCATTGGCCTCTAAATGACGTCACTTTTTAACAGTTTATTATCTGTGCTTTTTAAGAATAAAAAAATATAATACATTTGACACACTGTTCGTCACACAGAAAATATTTTTCTTTCATATCTGTGGTTTTACAGTCTAGTTCTTTTCAGAGTTGCCAACATGGGGTATTTTTCCCTATGCGTAGGGAAAAATCATGTGAAATTGTTTTTTCGGGGAAATAAATATCTGATTTAGAACGTTTTTACTGGAAGCACCTACTTAATAGAATTAATTTTCACCACGTCAGATTCATTTGTTTTTATTATGGGTGGTACTCACAACGATATATAATGTTAAACATATTTTAATATGTCATTTGATGTTTGATTAATAATTTATATTCAAATATGATGTCTCAACCTAAGAATAAAAAACACAGAACCTGAATAATCGAACAAATAAAATACTAACATCAATAAAATATTGTTGTTTGCAAATCAGTGAGCTAGTAACCCTAGGGTTTCCATAAACAAACAAGCAGACATTAGATGTCATTGTTACTGTCAAAGTATGTTCTAATGTCTTTTTATTTTTACTCGCGTGCTTTTTTTGGCTTCTCAACGCAACTACATATTTGTGCAAAAAAGTGACGTCAGCGAAACGCCGACTTATTCTCAATTAAAATAAAACAGGCCAAGTTCGAGTGGGGCTCGCACACTGAGGATTCCGTACCACCACTTAACTTGTTAGCTACTAAAGTACAAAAAGTAATAAAAAGCAACATCCCATCAATGTCTAGGCGGTCACCCGTCCAAGTACCAGCCGCGCCCGACGTTGCTTCAGTTCGGTGATCGTACGAGAACCAGTGGTGAACAGAAATTTGACACCGACTCGCAATTGGCCATTATTCTTTGTTTTTTGTTATACTTTGGAGTGTATAATTATGCCAAGTTTGAAGCTTGTACGTATTACCATTTTTAAATTAGAGTTAATACATAAATACGTTTGTTGTATCGAGACCCCCATTTTGTTTTAAATTTTTGAATATTCTGTGAAAATTTCAACTGGCTATCTATTACGGCTTAAAAGATACAGCCGTTAATAGGTAATACAGACGGACAGACATCGTAGGCTTAGTAGTAGGGTCCCGTTTTTACCCTTTGGGTACGGAACCCTAAAAACACTTTTGTAGTCAAGCTCTACCACTGTCTGTGCAACTATTTTGGTTAATTCAATGAAAGGTTTACTAGAAACTAGAATCACCGACATATCTAATAAAACTTGCAAGTTGGAGAGGAAATGGTCAGACCACATTCCTCGTAGAATCGATAACCGATGGGGAAGTAAGATTATTGCCTGGAGACTACGAATTGGAAGACGCAGCGTAGGTAGGCCTCCCACTCGATGGACCGACGACATCGTGAAAGTCACAGGCATCAAGTGGATGCGGATGGTGAGCTGTCGTTCAGTGTGGAAGTCTAAGGGGGAGGCCTATGTTCAGCAGTGGAC
The DNA here is from genome assembly GCA_932305915.1 of Agriopis marginaria. Taxonomy (NCBI): domain Eukaryota; kingdom Metazoa; phylum Arthropoda; class Insecta; order Lepidoptera; family Geometridae; genus Agriopis; species Agriopis marginaria. Next base: position 1,042,533 of record OW029923.1, read on the forward strand.
GTCTTCTGGCTGATGATGATGATAAACATTGAAGTGTTCCCCAATCCACCTCCTTGATCATAATCAGCTTTTTAACAGTCCACTGCTGGACTTTTAGCCTACCCCCGAAAGGGTGATTGGGCCTAGCCACCACGCTGGCCCAGTTACGGGTTGGTGGATTCACATACGCCATTGAATTCCTTCTCTGTACGTATGCAGGTTTCCTCACGATGTTTTCCTTCACCGAAAACATCCTCTTCGATCCATCATCAGATTACTTCGATGACCAAATTATTGTATCGTCATTCCGATTATAAAGTGTGCTAACATAATAATAGGTCAATGGTCGTTTTTCGCTGTGCCATTTGAATATACAAATAACCCTGTTGAAACTAGCCTCTCCAGTTTCGGATCCAATTGAACCCTCACAACGAATTGAGGTCAGGTTAGGCATTAAACACAATGTTAGGTATCGAATTCCAAACAATGCCTGGGGTACCTCTCACTGGCAACGTGAGAAACATACTGGCACGTGTTAATATCCCTAGTGGCATTACCGGCGACTATAACACACCTCAGGTGGAAATAACCCATCCAATTCGGATTTGGATCGGGTTTGCCAGCTATTGGTTAAATTGTAACGGGTATTAATGTTGCTAGTCTTATTAGCATGGATTCGATGCCTTGGGGGTATTAAATTTCATACGTATATGTAGGTTTGTATTGCCAAGTGTTCTGCACTAATGTCAGTTTTGAGGTCACCCGGAAAGCATCTAATATGGCTAGCCAACGAAGGCACCTTCTTGCGGCGGCGTCTTGTGTAGGGTCGCTCTCTTCCCTCAGATATGGTTGAGGAGTGCGATGGCTGGCACATGTGTCATACTCGTGATCGGGCGCTGCTTGCGGGTCGCTGGTCTGCTCGCGGTATATACACAACACTAGTACCGATGGCTGGCACATGTGTCATACTCGTGATCGGGCGCTGCTTACGGGTCGCTGGTCTGCTCGTGGTATATACACAACACTAGTACCAATGGCTGGCACATGTGTCATACTCGTGATCGGGTGCTGCTTGCGGGTCGCTGGTCTGCTCGCGGTATATACACAACACTAGTACCGATGGCTGGCACATGTGTCATACTCGTGATCGGGCGCTGCTTACGGGTCGCTGGTCTGCTCGTGGTATATACACAACACTAGTACCAATGGCTGGCACATTCATGTGTCATACTCGTGATCGGGTGCTGCTTGCGGGTCGCTGGTCTGCTCGCGGTATATACACAACCCTAGTACCGATGGCTGGCACATGTGTCATACTCGTGATCGGGTGCTGCTTGCGGGTTGCTGGTCTGCTTGCGGTATATACACAACACTAGTAGTAACATGACCAATTTTGTTTAACCTTAGATTAAGATATAACTAACTTTCCTCACCCTGTACTGTGAATAACGTTAAAATAATAAGTTACTAAAATTATTGTAGTTAAATATAATAAAAGTCACGGACCCTGGTTAGACGGACGGTGGAGTTGCATTTTAAATATAAAAAAAAAAAATGGTTAGGCGGTTATTGATGGCTAAAACAACTGGACTGCAGGTCGGTTACCCATTATCATACGACAAATATATTTTTTTAACATATATTTGTATTAGCTCTAATGTAAAAACAGTAATACGTACAAGCGTCAAACTTGGCATGATTATAGTACACACTTGGATGTATAACAAGACATAATAAGTAATGGCCAAGTGTGAGTCGGTGAGAAATTTCTGTTCATTACCAAGTTATAATTGTGTTATACTCGAACGTCTGTAGCAAAATAATTAGCTTCGGCTGCGTAGCAATTGCTTCGACTATTTTAGAAGGCGTTATAATAACTGGTAATTCGGTTACTTGACGACGTTATTTATTTTTTGGTGGTACGGAACCCTCAGTGCGTGAGCCCGACTCGCACTTGGCCGGTTTATTTCTTTAACCGCCACTTTCTGAACTATGAATGTGAACACAATTATTTATTTATTTTATTTCCAACTTAACTTATTATGTAGCTTTGGCTACGGAACCCTACCATATATGTGTCTCGGCACTCGACCTATCCATATTTTAAATATCTTCCACTTATGCAAATATAATTTCATTTCATTTATTTCATTTATTCAATAACACACAAAACAGAATGCAATAATATTAAAATAATATTGAATTTACATTTAGTCGATCTGTATCACATTCTAAAACTATGTATGTCTAGGTGCATTATAATAAGATAATTGTGGGTGATTATAAATTGATAATTAATAAAATATTGAACAAATAATATTTAAACTTAATGCTAACATGCAAACTATAAATTAAGAAAACATTTTTTTTTTTTTTTTAAAGAAAGAAATATTTTTTCTAACCAGTTTCTAAAGAATTTTTCAAATTAAAGTGCAAAATCTTTTTTAATTGCCTTTGAAACGGAAGTAACTTTAAATGGAAAATATCAATGTCTCTGTTGGAGACTAGTATTTCGTTGTATTGGCGGCTCATTATGACAATAGGGTTATAATTAATACTTAGTTGAATATATTTGCTTTGGATATTATAATTACCTACTCGTATATCTCGCAGTAGGTAATGAAATCCAAACATTCTAGATAATAGCTCCGGGGTAATCTGGAAATAACCGGTTCGGAGCCCGTGTTACAATGGACAAAGTCTGATAGTGTCAGCTTTAGAATTTGTGATATCAGTCTGTTCTGTCATGCGTGAAGCTGTTAGTTAAGGAAGCGCCTTGTCACAGCAAACAAAGAGAATCAATACTAAATCTGGGCATTTTGCTATTTTTTTTTTTTTTTTAAATATAAATAGTTTTTTTTTTATAAATAATAGGTTTGCGCTTGGCCGCCAACTCGCCTGATGTTAAGCGATGATGCGGCCTACGATGGAGCACGCTTGCCCAGAAGAAACCTATTCACTCTCGACTTGAAGACACCCAGGCAAGCGTTTTCTAGGCAAGCGTGATCCAACGTATAACGCATCATCGCTTAACATCAGGTGAGATGGGGGTGGCAATCCTATTATTTATTTAAAAAAAAAAATGTTACGCCGAACGCTCTGTGCTCGCTAATTATCCCGGTCAAGCTGTAAAGGCCGTAACGCCAACAGCGTAAGTCAATGTAAAAAAAAAAACTAAGTAATATGAAAATTCATAGTAAACACAGCCATAGCAGTAGTGTAACGTTCCAAAAATTGCTACCTCTAACTTCAGTTCATGGCAAATGGCACATACGCTAGAAGCCAAACTTAATGAATAAAAAAGGTCACCACGATGACATAAACATTGTTGACAGAATGAAATTGATTGACGTAATGTCAGTTCGTTTCATTTGTTAACCAAAATATTGCAATATGGCAACTGCGTCAATCATGCGGAGCCAAAAGCCCCAATACGGGGAAGAAGAAAAAAAAAAATATTGCAATCGACCTCCAGTTTTCAATAACTACATTAAAAACAACTCGCAGGTATGTTTTTCTCGATTCCTTCTAGAAGGAATACCGTATAAGTAGGACTCCAACCATAAATCTTTCTCATTCGTGCATAATTTTTAAACTTTTGCGATTTGAACACAAGCGATTTTTCAAGATCAAGTGAGGGTAGAAGAATAAAAACCCGCTCTTCTCGCCGGACTCACCCGCAGTGTTCAGTCAGCTCGTGACCACGGCCATTGTAACATGGTCGAAACGTCGAGCGAAAGGTACATATTTTTACCTAAATAAAATAATACGTGATAAGTCCCGATAAACATTTAAAACATGAAAATTCATCATAATCGTTAATAGCATTTCATGTTCTCTCAGAGAAAGAGAGGATAAGCCCTAATCTACCATGTTGGCCCAGTGCATGTGGATGAATGTCACATGCCTTTGAACTTTAAGGGTTCTTGGATATACCGGTTTCGTCACGATGTTTTCTTTCACTAAAGTTATATGATTATTAACGAGATATTTACCGTGGTAAGGTTAAGAAATGAGCTCCCAATATTTCGGAGCAGCTACATGCACCATGTAACAAAAGACAAAGAAAGAGGGTAGATCGTTATGTCTGCACCTAACTTTTTAACTGTTCACCCGCATTCTTCAGTCTTCCCGTGAACATGGTGCATGTCATCATCATCATAATCAGCCTTTTAACAGTCCACTGCTGGACTTTTAGCCTACCCTCGAAAGGGCGTTTGGGCCATATCCACCACGCTGGCCCAGTGCGGATTGGTGGATTCACATACGGCATTGAATTTCTTCTCCGTACGTATGCAGGTTTCCTCACGATGTTTTCCTTCACCGAAAAGCCAGTGGTATGAAAATCCGTACATAAACTCCAAAGAGCTCATTGGTATGGGCCCGGGGTTTGAACCCGCGACCTCACGCTTTCAAGTCTAGCGATCTCCCAAATGGGATACCACGGCTTTTAACTGGTGCATGTAACTGCTCCGAAATATCGGGAGCTCATTCCTCAACCTTACCACGGTAAATATCCCGTTAATAATTATATAACTTTAGTGAACAACCGTGAGAATTTAAAACAGTGTTTTTCTTTCTATGTTTTTGAGCGATGGCATCGAAACTAAACCAAATTTATATCGGTACTAAATAAGTGAGCAGGGCCGAGGATCGAACCGGGTGCCATCATATTGTAAAGCGCAATAGCTTCCCTTATAAGAAACGTGCTATTGTTGTTTTTTTTGCCATTGACTTACGCTGTTGGCCTTACGACCTCTACAGTTGGACCGGACTAGTTAGCGAACGCAGAGTGCATTCGGCATAACATGGTGGTTTAAGTTTTGGGCGACTAGCTCAAAGGCACCTCAAAGGTACAAACCTCGGCTTGGGCCGTCGCCGGAAGTGGGGATCAGACTTGCCCAAGCACCCTAGAGGAGGTGTGTCCTGAAGCCCTAGCGGTTTGTTGAACTCATTGACTATTTGGAGAGAATCTAACCGATCTTCTAACAGATTCTGGGGGTTTACGATCCCGTCCGAGGGATCGCTGTGTGTGTGTGCCTCTGGTAGCCGGCGTCTGTACCAAAAACTGTGATGCCGTCGATGGGGTCGTCCAGGTCGTTTAAGATGTTAAGAAATATTTTGAGTGCGATATGGTAACAAAGCAAACCCACATTTCCTGCACATCCGACAAGCCACTCAAGCTACATTGACTCATTATTGAGTGATAACTCGATACCCTAGTGCACTTTGCTTACAATTAATTAATCGAAGCCCGTCTAGTAGGTACAGGTTATTCACTGCAAAACGTGTTGTTTTGTCATAATATGTATTGAGGGTTTTTTTTTATTCCATTTGACCCCCTTTATTTTGTCATGGATGTCTTTACAATAAGCAATCTACCACCAAACTTTCAGCCTCTTTGCTTAAGTAGGTGATTTTTAGGGTTCCGTACCCAAAGGGTGAAAATGGAACCCTAGTTTTATTTGTATTTTTCGGTGTGTAATAAAGAGTTTTTTTTAAATAAGTAATAGGCTTGCGCTTGACCGCCAACTCGCCTGATGTTAAGCGATGATGCGGTCTACGGTGGAGCACGCTTGCCTAGAAGAAACCGATTCACTCGTGATTTGAAGACACCCAGATTGTATTTTATTTTTATTTATTTTTTATTTTTATTGTATTGTATTGTATTTTAATACTAGGCCTACGCTGTCTGTCTGTCTATCCTACCTTTTAACGGTTGTATCTTTCGAACCGTAATAGATAGGCAGTTGAAGGCTTCACAGAATATGTAGGTAATGTTACGGCGAATTAACTAAGAAATAATAAGAAAGCCAAATAGTAAAAACTAAAGGCGTTACAGAAAACTTTTTTTAATCGTATTTTTATATTTGCTTTTGTGTTATAACAATAATACGTACAAGCGTCAAATTTGGCATGATTATATTACACTTTAAAGTAAAGTAATAATAATACTGGCCAAACGCGAGTCGGTGACAAATTTCTCTTCACTGAAGTCAAGCAACGTCGGGCGCGCTCAGTACTTAGATGGGTGATGGGTGATGGGCGTGATGATGTCTTTTTGCACTACTTTTTGTATAATTAGTAATAAAAAAATTATGTGCAGTGCACGAGCCTGACTCGCATTTTGCTGAATTTTTAATTACATTTTCATTGTCGGACGCTACGTTTTGACGTCCCGCGTTTTTGGAAAGGAATCTTCAAATTCGTTGAGATAAAGATTAAGAGCTGCATGTGCACGTGCAAGCCACACTCATGGTCTGTCGTTTTGGTTGACAGTATTACCCACAGAAAAGAGAAGTAAATAAAACGGAAATGAGAAGGGAAATCTGTCGCAAGGCATTATGACAGAACATTGATTGAACATTCTTATTTATGTCAACGCGTCGAACTCCGCATCCAAAGAACTTGGACCTTACCTACATTTTTAGGTTGGGTCTCAAAGTTCTTTGTCCGCATCACAGTTGCTAACTGATTTCGAACGACTGACGTTTCGTTTATATGGGTGCAACTGGCTACAACTTCTTACAAAAATACTTTGACAACGGTTCTAATTTAAACAAAAAAAAACTGTGGTATTTATTACCTTAATCGGAGAGCGTGCTCAAATCATTTGTGCTTTTCTGTCACTGCGCACATGTCCCTATCAGAGAAAAGTATTATTGTAAAGCCATAACAAACCGAGGTAACAAGGAGTGGCGGGGAATAATGGAAGCGCTACCACGTCGAGTGCCGCTAAGGGATGCGACGTCATCCCTTATTGTCTACCCCACTACTCACATGCAGCTCCTGCATTTTATGTGGAATCTTGTTTGTCTTATCAGCTCTATTATGGTTATACCTTTGTGTGATTATATTTTATTTGCAAAATTTAATGGGACTTAAAAACAGAAAATTAATGAAAACTTAAAATATAAACTAAAACTTAAAATAACTAAATAAAAGCTACAATTAAACTGAAAGCTGACTGTATAAAATATACAAACATGTACCTTTTTTTTTTTTTTGACGGGGGGGAAATACCCAGCTTCATTGGGGTGAAGCTGGGTTATATGAGATTGCACCCACTAAAACCCCCTCGGTGGCCGACCTCTGTGCCAGACGGAGGGTACCTGGATCTCCATAGGAACGCACCGGTATCCTCCTAGCACACTGCCTGAGGCAACGCTCCCGGGAAATGCTCAGAGCATTTCCGTTCATTATTAGTTTTACAACAGCGTGGGCCACACCGCGCCGTTGTCTTCCCTGGGCTTGCTGAATGGGAGGTCAGTTCCCCAAATCTGACCACCCGTACATGTCCCACAAACATGTACCTACTACAAAACAAAAACGCCGTCGAGATCAGCACCGTGCGGCAGGGTTCCCAGAACACTGGCCGAGTTGCCCCGCTGTATAGCAATACTTGGTTATACCTACGTATTACCCATATTCTTGTGTGTAGACAGGGTTACTGGTAATTAGTAAGCATCCTCTTGGGCGGCTTGAGTATATTAAAACGATCCATTTTTGTGCTACTGTGCAGAAATTTGTCATATACGCTCATTCAGTGCTATTTTATCTTAAAACATTTTGAAAACTTGCAAAAACGATGGCCAGTTAGCGTAGGCTTAAGGGGCCTGTATACCCTCTGCAGCTTTCTCTCTCGCACATTTTCACATTATTGACGATATAAAATCAATGAGTGTGAATTTCCAAAAAGTAACAAAATCATGTCATGGTGCCTATCGTAACATTACAAACAAAGAAATTGTTAATTTGATATATTTTAATTTGACACAGTAAAATGGTAACAAGTGATTTTTATTTCTCGTGTCATTTTATTCCGTCAAATTCCAAGATACCGAAGCAAACATTTCTTTGTTTGTAATGTTACGATAGACACCATGACATGATTTTGTTACTTTTTGGAAATTCACACTCATAAATTTTATATCTCCAATAATGTGAAAATGTGCGAGCGAGAGAGCTGCAGAGGGTATACAGGCCCCTTAAAAGAAGAACTGAACGACAGATAAACAGCGCAGATGTAGTATTACAGAACCAAATAATTTTAATCAACGTTTTATGCCTTTTGTATGATCGACATGTTTTTTTTGAGATGACCGTGTGTGCAAAAATTCCCGAATATTTATTTTATTAAATTAATGATTTAATTGTTTCATACCATTGGTGGGTAACGGGCTGCTTGATGGTAAGCGATCACCGTCACCCATGCTGCCGTCCGATTACTAAAAGACCGTTAAGTGATATGGCCACAGTGTCACATAACGGTCTTTTAGTAATCGGACGGCAGCATGGGCGTAGCCACTTTGGGGCAGGGCAATTTTTTTTCAAATTCACAGCACTTCATACTCATAGGATGGTTTTCCTTTCTTCCCTTCATATTATTAATATATTATAAGTTCAAAAATTCAAGATTAAGCATTGCCATACAACATGGCAATGCTGCCAGCAGTTTGGGAGCGTTGCCCACTGGTAGAGTTTTGTTAGGTTTGTTTTAGATTAGTTTTAGTTTTATATTTAAGATAGCTTTTATTTTAATTGTAATTTTATTCAATAAAACAGTCTTAATAAAAAAAATGCATAAACCGGCTTGTTGGCAATCAATAAAATTTCCGTTTTCGCAACTGATTTCATAACCAGGCCGCTTATTATAGAAGTTTGATCGTGATCAAAATTGCATGCCGTCCCGTTTGCATCTACTTACTCGCACCACGTGCGTAAGTGAGATGGCACGCGATCGCGATCACGATCCGAATCATCTATAATAAGGCATCTGCTACGAAAATGGATTTATTTATCTCTGATCATAATAATATGTTCTTTGTGGCTTCAAGAGGTGGCTAGCTCACGAATTTCAACGTTGTTGACGATAAAAATCAGTGAGCGAGAATTTTTAAAAACCAATTGGTACATTCAGTGGCTGCCCTAGCTCATAATCAAGTTAGAGCGAGATTCTCTTTCAGCGCCCCTTTTTTTTGTTTGACGCTTTACCTTAGTTTTTGCGCAGACCCAAACACGAGTGGTGAATCCTACAATGAGGAACTTTACAAGGCATCTACAGTTCAATCAGCTGAACTTCCTAATGAACAAGAAAGAAAAGAAAGAAAATAAATTTTATTCGACACCTTTACAAAAAACTTATATCAAGAGAATACAATCAGTGTCGAATGGGTCCGTCTCGGCATAAATGCTGAAAGCCAAGGACGATCAGCGCCGGTTTCACAATACAACAATTCAATATACCTGTAAAGCAAAAACCAAGGTCATGCAACTGACTTTGAACAACCTGATTGGAATAGCGCCCACCACTCTGACACTCAGAAACGCTACCCTCATTCCTCTGGGTGTACAAGCCTTGATTCCAACGAAGAATTCAAGCTTACGACAACTCTTAAGTTTTCAGCACGAATGGAAAGCACATATCCATTCTAATTGGCAAACATAGCATAATTATTTTTGACGGAGACATTTTGATGCTCGGTCATTGTTTCTGATGTGTAATTCATGACATACATTTAAATTACTAAATGTTGTACCCAATTTTCTAAGAAGGAAACATCCATTTGATGTGTTTATTTGTCTCACACGTGCTAAACTCTGTGTCACACCTGCGTCCCAGTTTTATTACGGAAGCGGAGGGGAACCGTTTGATCTCTTGATCTGTATTTACTTGAATGCTGTGAATTACCTCTTACATGAATCATTCAGCTGTGTTAGAATACAACGTGCGTGAAATTGTAGCGGCACATCTGTGTTTAATTGGAATTAACGCGAGAATTAGTGTAAATACAAACAAAACTCTGAATGAGATTATTTTATTATGAAAACTGATGTACTCGTATTTTCAGACAATGTTTATTTTTATTTTTATGTAATAGTATACAAACGCATCCAACTCGGTTGGGCAGCGTTCAATACACTTTGTAATGTCTTCTCGTCCAAAATACCTCAGTGTCTTAAGACGAAAGTCTTCGACCAGTGTGTGTTGTCATGTTGACATACGGCACTGAAACGTGGTCTCTCACTATGGGTCTTATTAGAAAGCTCAAAGTCATACAACGAACTATGAAGAGGGATGTGCTCGGGGTTTCTCTACAAGATCGAATCAGAAATGAGGAGACCCGTAGAAGAACGAGAACAAAAGTTACCGACATAGTCTACCGGATTAGCAAGTTAAAGTGGCAGTGAGCAGCCCATTGCAGGCTGATATGATGATGACGAGTATACAAATAAGCGACAAGCCACCTGAAAGTTAGTAGTCACCGCCGCATATCGACCTTACAATCTCCGGAGCATTGTCGGAGCGTTGCCTACCTTGGTGGACTATGTTCACTTTTTAATTAGGAAGCAATCAGGGTCATATTTCGAAGGAAAAATTGAAGGTGGTAAGCCATTCCACAACTTACAAATTAACCCATCAGTTTATCATGTTCCCATTGCTGTGACACAGGCCTTCTCTCAGAGAGAGGATGGACCCTAATCCAGCATGCTGGCCCAGTGCATGTTGGTGAATATCATAATGTCTTTGAACTTTTGAGTTTCTTAGACATACTGGTCTCATCACAATGTTTTTTTCACAGTTTTTAAGCGACGGCATTGAAATTGTATATTATTTATCTACGTAAAAGTTATAGTCCGTATTTTTTTAATAAATAAGTCATTGTTGAAAGCCAAGGATCGAACCAGGTGCCGTCAGATTGTAAAGCGCACATGCAACCGCTCGGCCACCATCGCTCACTTTTAGTATAATTATATTATGCGGGAATTACGTAAGATTAAGCTGGTTTCTTCGACCATAGTTTCAATAATATTATTATATAACCGAGTAGCCGGTAAGCCGGTAACGTACAACAATTTTCAGGTATAAAATAAACACAATTAGACTATGGGTCAGAACGAAGTGTAATTATAACCTGGTTAATTACGTAAACGAATCTAAAATGGCGGTTTTTACCTATTTACATTGACAGTAGTAAAGTTAGCAAAAAAAGTAGGGCTAGTAACTTGCAATTTCCCTTTTTTATTTAAACTTAATATATAAAAAAAAACACGGCCATATTAGCGGCGCCATTTTGTATTTGTTTTCTTATTAGCCCGGTGATAAGTTTGGTACGAGTCATCATCATCATCATCATTTCAGCCATAGGACGTCCACTGCTGGACATAGGCCTCCCCCATGGATCTCCAAAAAGGCCGGTTGGAAGCGGCCTGCGTCCAGCGTTTCCCTGCGGTCTCTTTTAGGTCGTCTGTCCATCTTGTGGGTGGACGTCCTACGCTGCGCTTACCAGTCCGTGGTCTCCATTCCAGAACCTTACGAATGGTACGAGTACAATTCAAATATAAATCTAATAAACGTTAATAATACTACCAGTAATTAAACATCCAGATATTTCATGATCAGTTTTCTGCTAAATGATTAATTAAAATTTTGCTTTGGTTTCGGAATTTTCATTAGACGTATAAATGTTTCTTTACTTTTGATAGGAATTCAATATAACACTCCGTAATAATAAACAGAAACGAAATTCACATTACGACATTGAGCCATTAAAGATGCGAAATAAAAGACAAGTTTTCTACAGTATTTGAGCTCCACATTCTAAAGTTAAATGATTATTAACGGGATATTTACCTTGGTAAGGTTGTGGAATGAGCTCCCGATATTACCACGATCTTACCACGGTAAATATCCCGTTAATAATAATTTAACTTTAGTGAACAACAGTGATAGTTTAAAACAGTGTTCCACATTCTAATGTTACAAGGTTCTTTAAGCAGTTCGTATTGCTAGTGATGATAAATGCTATTGAGACATGGTCCTTAGATGTTGATCTTTTGGAAAAACCCAAAGTCGCACAGCGGACAATGGAGAGAGCGATGCCTATGGGCCCTATGGTTACGCAATGCTCAGAGTTTTTTTGCGCAAAAAAATCCGGAATGAAAATATTCCCCGTAAAACTACAGTCATGACATGGCTGCTAAGATTTGCAAGTTGAAGTGGCAATGGACAGGCCACATCGCTCGAAGAACCGGTAACCGATGGGGAAGAGATTCTTGAGTGGAGACCACGAACCGGAAGACGGAGCGTAGGTAGGCCTCCCTCTATAGACGATATCGGAGATCTAGTGAATGCATATGGCAGGCTGTCGTTCAGTGTCGCATTCTTAGGTATATCCCACTTCCTTGTTTGTATTATCTGAGGTTTCAACAGATGGCCAATTTTAGGCCTCTCCCATAACACGCCACTGACTTTAGTCCGATTGTATCTAGTTGAATCGTTATTTTACTAAGCTGATGGTGCAGTTTCGAATCCTTATCGTCTTATATTTTTTTTAAGTCTATATTTAAGGTTCCGTACATCAAAATAAAAAAACGTAACCCTTATAGCCGATGGGGAAGAAAGGTTCTGGAGTGGAGACCACGAGCCGGAAGACGCAGCGTAGGGAGGCCTCCCACTAGATGGACCGACGACATTGTGAGAGTCGCGGGCATCCAGTGGATGCAAAAGGCAGGCTGTCGTTCAGTGTGGAGGTTAAAGGGGGAGGCCTATGTTCAGCAGTGGACATCTTCTGGCTGATGATGATGATGATGATGATGAACCCTTAGATAGGATCACTTTGTTGTCTGTCTGTCTATCTGTCCGTCTGTTCGTCTGTCCGTATGCCAGTACAGCGTAAAAATGAGATGTAATGAATGTAAATAAGTAGGTTAGAAAGAGTGCAAGAATAAAATGGAACGTAACGACAGTGTGAAAGAGAAGCCTAGATGCGATATCTCTATCTCAATCTTCTTCGTGTGTGTTGTTTTGTTTTTAAATTGTAAATTATAAAGTACCTGACAGACGTTGTCCGGTCTTAGAACTGTCAAACACGCAAAGTTAAAATTGTAAATCTTAATTCTATACACCTTGGGTTACATTATTGGAGTTTTAGTAAGGATCCATATTATATTTGAAAATATAATATAATAAGCTACACTATCCCCGGGTAACATAGGCTATGTTACCCGGGGATAGTGTAGCTTACCAACAGTGAAATAATTTTTCAAATCGGTTCAGTAGTTTCGGAGCCTATTCAATGCAAACAAACAAACAAAACAATCAAATCTTTCCTCTTTATAATATTACTAGCGTTCCGCCCCAGCTTCGCACGGGTATAGATTGTAGCCTATATCACCCGGGGATAGCGTAGCTTCCCAACAGTGAAAGAATGTTTCAAATCGGTTCAGTAGTTTCGGAGCCTATTAAATGCAAACAAACAAACAAACAAACAATCAAATCTTTCCTCTTTATAATATTAGTATAGACTAGTAGGCCGCCCCGGCTTCGCACGGGCGAAGCCGGGATATATAGCCTATGTCAACCGGGGATAGTGCAGCATCCCAACAGTGAAAGAATTTTTCAAATCGGTTCAGTAGTTTCGGAGCCTATTAAATGCAAACAAACAAACAAACAATCAAATCTTTCCTCTTTATAATATTAGTATAGACTAGTAGGCCGCCCCGGCTTCGCACGGGCGAAGCTGGGATATATAGCCTATGTCAACCGGGGATAGTGCAGCATCCCAACAGTGAAAGAATTTTTCAAATCGGTTCAGTAGTTTCGGAGCCTATTCGATGCAAACAAACAAACAAACAAACAATCAAATCTTTCCTCTTTATAATATTATTACTAGCGGTCCGCCCCAGCTTCGCACGGGTTTAGATTGTAGCCTATGTCACCCGGGGATAGCGTAGCTATAGATATAGTATAGATGAAACGACAGGTCAACGTCAAAAGAAAAGTTTCTTAACCAACCTCTACCACTGTCTGTGCAACTATTTCGTGTAATTCAATGAGCGGGCAATCCTCAGGGCGCATTCGCAGGGTTCTCGGCGGCTGCAGTTTACTGCGGGCAGTTAAACAGTTTCACGGATGGCCACGTCAATGTTACGAGCCACGGGGCTCTTGTGTCTATGGGTAGGGATGCGACTTCATCGACTCAATTTGTTCTTTTTTTATTTCTTGAACATGTTCATTGTAGTTGATTGAATCAGGCGTTACTTTGCGGAAGTCCATTTTTAATTTGTATATGTTGAATTTCTAGTGTAATTCCGCTTCTACGTCGTTTCGAGTACAATAAGGATTTTGGTTAAACTAACAAAGGTAGGTGGTAGGTTCAAATTAGAATCACAATTATCTATACAGAAAATAGTTTAACCAAAATCCTTATTGTACTCGAAACGACGTAGAAGCGGAATTACACTAGAAATTCGACATATATACAAATGTTCATTGTATTTTTTATGAATAAAAAAAAATTGGGTCCTATCACATTTTTTGACGAAAATAACATCGAAAACTGGATTTTAGTTAAAAATTTCTTACAACGTATAAGATCTGTAGAAAACCCGGTAGCTGATAATGATCTGTTTTTTTTTTTATTGAATGTAGCGGATTCAGATTTTGGTAAAACTCAACATATCCATTTGTTACCTCCAATTTACAAAATGAATTTCGTTAAATTAGTCATAAAATTAAAATAAAATATGTTATGGTTTACTTCTTTTATATTTATATTGAAAAATACGGCTTTATTTATTCTTTTTATGCCCGAAAATACAAATACTTACTTAAAATTGAACGGTTCATTTTGTAATACGTCTCTTAATTATTTTATCATCATCTCAGTCAAATTAGAACTAAACTAATAACTCATATAATTATTTGCCACATATTATTTTAACTATATTTAAAAATACTACGTTGATTTTTCCTTACATAATGCATAAAAATAAAACAATAAGTAGAAAAAACCTTTACATATTTATATACCCACAAGATAGACAGACGACGTAAAAGAGACCGCAGGGAAACGCTGGCTGGCTGGCTGGGTGCGCTTCCAACCGGCCCTTTTGGAGATCCATGAGGGCCCTCCCTGAGTTTAGGCCTGTGTCCAACAGTGGACGTCCTATGGCTGAAATGATGATGATGATGAATGATGATTAGTCATAATTATAACGTTGATAGTTACAAAAGGCAAGTCAAATTTCAGAAAAATATTTAATTTAATTATATCATGTACCTGAATTTAGAAAATATTTATTTGTAAAAGATGATTAATTTTCGCATTCCAATTAAAATATAAAAAATTATTCATGCATTTTAAACCAGTTCAGAATAATTTGTTACAGTCTTAATTAACAAATTATATTCAATTAAATTTTAGAAAAAAAAAATTGAAAATATTTTATACCTTAATCTTGTCTCCCGAGCTTTGTTAGCATTCGGAGACACTAGACAGTGTCCCCTAGCACTCATTAACTATATCACCTTGTACAGTACAAGACTTTACGATAAACTAGGGGTTAACGAACAAATACAGGGTGTATCTCAAAACGACGGACATATTCAAATCTAAATCATTTATTAAGCAAAAAATGTAGCACTGCCTTAGAATAACTACTCAGAGAAGGTAGGTTTCCAAACAACGCCTTCTCAAAACGTAAGCTACAAATTCGCTTTGTAGCTTACGTTTCGATTGGTATTTTAAACGATTTGAGCAAGAAAATTAATGGATTACCTGTGGAATGTCACACCATAACTCGTATGCTGCTTTTCTGATTTGTTGTGGTACGATTTCACCACGCAAATTGTCATAGTAAAATTTTTATATTTTTTTTGGAGTCATATGTGACACCATTTGAATGGCTTAAATTTTGCGAATGTACAAACAAACAATAAATCTTTCTCCTATATAATTTTAAAGTATAGATGAGGTGTAACTGTATATTGTTATTATCTAATAAAATACTATGGCTATTGTAAACGGGATGTCATATAAAACACGCAGAGTGGCGAGTACTTCATTTATTCAGCAATCGAAATGAACAGAGAGATAGTTGGCTCGCAGGCTGGCTTATATACACTCCCCTCAAAGGCTTGGCGAGCTTGACAGTGGCATGACGTCAGGGGGTGTGTCATGGCGGCTGGCTGGTTGTCATTCGTAGTTTCGCAGGCAACGTCACGTCCGTTTTGTTACACTCGACCATCCTGCAACAATTGCCCCCGCAATTGGGAACAAACAACAAGGTTTAGTTTCTAATAAATTAACAATGTATTCAGTGTGAGGCTGACTACACTACTAGCAAGAATAAGGGCTACGGGCAATATTAAGGTGAAACTGAAGAGAAATAAATACGCCTAACTACTAACTACTAAGATAACGACTTAATTTATTTCTCAGTTATCGGACAGAGTTTCGACTTATCTTCCTTAGAGCACCTTAAAATAATAATCGACAAATGACCCAAATGATAGAGGTTTACCCCCCCGACCTAATCACAAAAATGGTAGGCCAGTCGGAAATGACGTCACGGCCAATCAACAGCTGACTTAGCTGACTTTGCTGTCATTGAAGGATTTCCGCTGTACCGGTATGTTTCGAAGATCAGTCGAAAGCTTGGCTTGGCTGACTTAGCTGGCTTGGCTGGCTTGGCTGGCTTGGCTGGCTTGGCTGGCTTGGCTGGCTTGGCTGGCTTGGCTGGCTTGGCTGGCTTGGCTGGCTTGGCTGGCTTGGCTGGCTCGGTTTGGCCTGGCTTGGCCTGGCTTGGCTCGGTTTGGCCTGGCTTGGCCTGGCTTGGCTCGGTTTGGCCTGCTTGGCCTGGCTTGGCTCGGATTGGCCTGGCTTGGCCTGGCTTGGCTCGGTTTGGCCTGGCTTGGCATGGCTTGGCTCGGTTTGGCCTGGCTTGGCTTGGCTAGGCTTGGCTAGGCTTGGCTAGGCTTGGCTAGGCTTGGCTAGGCTTGGCTAGGCTTGGCTCGGCTCGACGGGGATGGCGTTACAAAGGGCTAGTGGCAATATTAAGGGCTAGTGGCAATATTAAGGGCTACTGGAAATATTCCAACTATCAGTGATTCATCGGTTCCATCAAACCTACAATTGCCTTCAAAGCCTTAGTTACCATCAAAGCTATAGTTACCATCAAAGCTATAGTTACCATCAAAGCTATAGTTACCATCAAAGTTATAGTTACCATCAAAGTTATAATTACCGAAGATATGAAAACTACTGGCAGTTGCTACTGGCAAAGTTAGAACTACAGAATTATCGGAACTACTGGGTTACTAGAACACTGGTCAACTGGTTATTAGAACATTGAGAGTTACTCGCACTATCAAAACTATAAGATATAATCACTATCACTATTAGAACAATCGGCACTATCAGCAACAGAATTTAAACAAACAGAACTAATGTCAAACTACTGGGTTATTAGAACAATGCGAGCTACTTGCACTATCAAAACTATAAGAATTAATTACTATCACCATCAGAATAATCGGCACTATCAGCAACATAATTTGAAACAAACATAACTACTACTGCGCAATACTCTAATTTATCAGAGTTTGGTATCATTTTAATCATAAGTACTTTACTGCATCACAATACAGCGTTGTCACGTTAGGTATAATACCATATTTGAACTAGAATATTTGTACCTGATAGGTATACCCGAAATCAGAGCAAATTCCTCTCGCTACAATTCATACGAAGATACTACTTATTTGGAACTTGACCATAATATCAAAATATACACAGCAACTAATGAATGGTAAGTACTAAGTTCATTTTTGTAAAGGTACATCATAACAAAAACTAAACTAAAACGACGGCGTTAGGCCATTTATTAAGGTACCTAGGTAGGTACACCTTGCATAATTAAGCACCAAATTAATTTTAAACTGGTAATGCTACTCCTATGCTATCAGCAAACTATTGCTATCAGTACCTAACCATTACTTTTGTGAGAATCAACCAACTCATTATTAGTTTATACTTAAGGCTGCGTATAAGGCAAGAAAAATTTCTGATTTCACCCGCGCGTCTCGCATCACCCGCATTAGTGTGAAACACAACCACGGCAGCGCGGCAGTCGCGCGCAGCTAAAGTGTACACAACTCGCGCACTCGACCTTGTAAAGCGGCAAGGAGCAATAACACACAGGATAAGCATAGTGTTGGTGCACTTGGTGTTTTGGCGATTAGCTAAGTTCGGTCGCAGCGCGCAAAACCGTAAATTGTTTATTTCACTTTTCAAAATTGTATTTGTTATTTATTTTTAGGTTTTCTACAATATAAAAATAATAAAGTATATAAATTAAATTGATATAACCTAAATAAATTCTCTAATTAAAATATTACGCTGGAGACAGTTTCAGAAAGCTAAACATTAAACTAAACTAAACTTAACTAAACTAAACTGAACTATGCTATGCTATGCTTTGCTAGGTTGAACTTGACGGGATAAGACCAAAAAACCCAAAAACCTCGTGGCACAGGGTACCCGATCCCGGGTCATATCTCCTAAACCAGACCTTTAACCCAAAAAAAATTACAAAAAAATATTTAGATTTTTACTTTTGAAATCAGTGAGAAATACATTTAAATAGAAATAAAGAAGGGTGAAAACCACCCCCTACCACGCCCAAATTTTGGCTCGAGGTAGTAAAGCTCATTTTAAATTTTAGTAATTTTTTTGCAGATTTTTTAAGGCTGTGGTTTAGGAAATATAACTAGTTCTAGTTTTTAGTTTATATTATAGTCTAAGTTAGGTCTTAAGATTTTGACGACCTGAAATACCGGGGCTCCTCAAACATTTTGTCCCAGGTCAATCCAGGCAAGAATAGTTAGCTTCACTGGCTATCCAACGATAGGTCATTTAGTATTTTAAGACTCGTAGGTACATAGTAACTTGAGTTACTAAGTAGCGAGGCGGACCCTAAATACCCGATTTTTTGAAGGTCCATAACTTTGGACACAAAGATCCAATCAAAAATCTGACGTCATAGGCATCATTTTTTCTAGCAGACGAAGACGTTAAACTCAAAAACTCGGCTTTAGGACCTAACCCTAAAGACCCCAAATTGGGTTTGAAATTACGTAACCGGAATTTCATGTTAAAAATAACAAAATTTTTCAACACAAAAAATTCAGTGGTGTAATAAATAGACTATAAATTTTTTTTTGGCTTTCTACTCTCACAATTTCAGGAAATAAATAATATTTTAAAAAAAAATGTGTTTATTTAGTTGGTAGGCATAAATAATAATAAAATAGAAACACTGTAAACACACGTGTGTAGAAAATAAAAAGACGCGTCTGATAAGCCCAAATTCGGCTATTTTTGTGCAAAGGATGCCGTTCAAAATATTAAAGCGCAAAAATCCGGAAAATTTTCGTAATTTTTTTCAAAAAACATCAATTATCTCAGAAACAGTACGTATGAGATCATTTTTGTAAAAAAATTTGGAAATCGGATGTCAATCCGGACTTTAGTTTATAACATTTCCTGAAACTTTCCCCCCCCCCCACCTCCCAATTTTTTCAAAATTTCGGTGCGTCGGAGACAAATTCTGACCGGATTTTGTGTATAGATCAAGACTTGGTCTTCTTACCCGGACCCCCCCTCACCAAAATCCCACACACTACCCCAAAATTTTAAAAATTGTAAAAACTTTACCGGATCGTTCCACATGCCATCAGTAGCCCACGGACATACCCCCGCCCGCCTTCAAACAACTTCCGTAAATGCATGCTATGCTATTCTATGCTATGCTATGCTATGCTAAGCCATGCTATGCCATGTTATGCCATGTTATGCCATGCTATGCCATGCTAAGCCATGCTGTGCCATGCTGTGCTATGCTGTGCCATGCTGTGCCATGCTGTGCTATGCTGTGCCATGCTGTGCCATGCTGTGCTATGCTGTGCCATACCGTACCATACTATACCATACCATTCCATGCCATGCCATGCCATGCCATGCCATGCCATGCCATGCTATGCTATGCTATGCTATACTATACCATACTGTACTATACTATACTATACTTTTCTATACTATACTATACTATACTATACTATACTATACTATACTTTGCTATACTAAGCTATGCTATACTTTTCTATACTATACTATACTATACTATACTTTGCTATACTAAGCTATGCTATGCTATGCTATGCTATACTATGCTATACTATGCTATGCTATGCTATGCTATGCTATGCTATGCTATACTATACTATACTATACTATACTATACTATACTATACTTTGCTATACTATGCTATGCTATGCTATGCTATGCTATGCTATGCTATGCTATGCTATGCTATGCTATGCTATGCTATGCTATGCTATGCTATGCTATGCTATACTATACTATACTATACTTTGCTATACTAAGCTATGCTATGCTATGCTATGCTATGCTATGCTATGCTATGCTATGCTATGCTATGCTATGCTATGCTATGCTATGCTATGCTATGCTATGCTATGCTATGCTATGCTATGCTATGCTATGCTATGCTATGCTATGCTATGCTATGCTATGCTATGCTATGCTATGCTATGCTATGCTATGCTATGCTATGCTATGCTATGCTATGCTATGCTATGCTATGCTATGCTATGCTATGCTATGCTATGCTATGCTATGCTATGCTATGCTATGCTATGCTATGCTATGCTATGCTATGCTATGCTATGCTATGCTATGCTATGCTATGCTATGCTATGCTATGCTATGCTATGCTATGCTATGCTATGCTATGCTGTGCTATGCTATACTATACTATACTATACTATACTATACTATACTATACTATACTATACTATACTTTGCTATACTATACTATACTATACTTTGCTATACTAAGCTATGCTATGCTATGCTATGCTATGCTAGGCTATGCTATGCTATGCTATGCTATGCTATGCTATGTTATGCTATGCTATGCTATGCTATGCTATGCTATGCTATGCTATGCTATGCTATGCTATGCTATGCTATGCTATGCTATGCTATGCTATGCTATGCTATGCTATGCTATGCTAAGCTAAGCTATGCTAAGCTAAGCTATTCTATGCTATGCTATGCTATGCTATGCTATGCTATGCTATGCTATGCTATGCTAAGCTAAGCTAAGCTACGCTACGCTACGCTACGCTACGCTACGCTACGCTACGCTATGCTATGCTATGCTATGCTATGCTATGCTATGCTATGCTATACTTTGCTATACTAAGCTATGCTATGCTATGCTATGCTATGCTATGCTATGCTATGCTATACTATACTATACTAAAATAAACGAAACACGCGAAAGCCCGTTGGTCCAGTTGGTAGTGAACCTACCTTCTGAGTTTGGAGGCGTGGGTTCGATTCCCACCTAGGACAAACAGTTATGTGATGAACGTTTGTGTTTGTCCTATACCTGGTTGTTAATAACTATAATTTATTTAAGTATGTATGAATTATTTAATTAAATTTAATTTAATTTATGAAATTATTAATTAAAAAAAAAAATTGTTGATTATTATCATATATTTTTATTCAACAAAAATTATATTTTACTTATTAATTTTGATTTTTAGTAGTCTTTCTGACTGTCTCTCTCTCTATCTCTCTCTCTCTGCTTTCTCCGTCTGTCATTCTCTCTCTTTCTCTCTCCACACGAAACACTTAGACTCTTATAACTATATTACCGAGCGTACATAATAATAGATGCGTTAGGTAGGGCCTACTCGTATCCATAATTATTAATACCTGTAATTTTTTCATAGTAGCTTTACCTAGTCTGTGCTCTAGGTCATTGGCAACGCTTGGTTGCCGCATCAAATGGTCGCGTTCGAGCCATAGATTTTTTATGTTATCCATTGTTTGAAAATACAGTAGGTGTTGATATAATCGCACTCGGAAGATAAATCTAGGCGAATAGCAAGCGCGTGCGTCCTTCCCCGTTGGAGCATAGTGCGGTACTGAGGTTGAACGGAGCGTGTTTCGCCATTTAGATACAAAGCGCAACAGAATAAGGTTGAATATCGGACTTGCCGTTTGACCGAATAGTTGCTTAGAACTAAAGGACGTAAGTCTCAAATCGAATATAATTTATTATGAGAGTACTAATTAATCTAGGTAAATTTTGTCTTAGCACTGGAAAACAAACTATATTTTCCTTCGATGAGTATTTATTTTAGATATGTGACTGAAGTTCTATCCAAAAAAAAATCAAAAAAATCAGCAAAAAGGCACCATTTTGAAAACAATAAAGTATCGAGTAAATATCTTGCTATTATGTTTCTGTCTTAGTGCCGGAAAGAAAATGAATTGAAAAATCACATATATCAATTATTACGTTGATAGGATATTTGATTTAGTTAGAATATCATGGCAAATTAGCATAAAATTTCGGAGGCCCCCTCTTAAGTTGCGTTGCATCAATTTGCGCGGTTAAGTATTTCTAACAGTAACAAATTCATATTTTGGTTATGAATACTTAATTGAGGACATAAACAAGTTTAATGTAATTTTTGGAAACATGATTGGTGAAACTTTTCTCGAAACTTAATTTAGTGGAAATTAATTTTATTTTAAACTTAAATGGCTCCTTAATAATCTGCAGTTTTATTATTTGTTGCTCGTATTTTTTTTTTATTCTAGGGCGTGCGCAGACTCTTGCGTAATAATTCATGCAGGCGCAGATCGCACATATTTGTCACTGTTTCGTGCAGGGGCAAAACTTGGCTTTGAGCTGACGACGTGGTACCAAGTATCGATTCGGCATAGATTTGAAATAAGCTACGATGCATGTAGCTACCATGCAATAAGTACGTAGCTACGATGCAATAAGCTACCATGTATGTCAATTTTAACTGTGGTTTTATCATGCTCTGTACTGGAAATGCAATATCCCTTTGCGTTAAGGTGTGCGTTCTTTTTCATTAAAATAAAATTTTATAAACGAGCAAACAGCAATATTCTAAACCAAATTTGGTTATAAAATTTCACACACTGATAGATTGAAGCATTGTATACAAAATACTGAATAGCGCGATGGAACACCAAGAGTCAACGAACATTAACGATTCATTTTGAAGTAAATCTAAGCACTGATCCGATTCTACGACAAGTTAATTGTTTTAAAGGTACGTTCTGTGAAATTATTATTATCCAGTCTACCCGCATACACGACAATAAAAGTTATTTTCCATCCTACCCACAGACTCGACTTAGAAATAAAATGAGGTAATGAACTAACGAAGCTAGCACTTCCAGAATGTAATTTTTCTAATCTACCTACAGGTTTCGCAGTTTCTCTGATCAAAAGTGTAAAAATCAATTATAAATCTTTAGACGAACTCGGCATCGATTAAACTGGAGTGAATAGTTGTATCTAATCTATGTATGATATGTAAAGGCTGTTTAACCTAAACCTTACATGTTCATAAGCACGTATTATTGGGCCTGCAAGTGCGTAAGGAGTGTGATTGCAGTAATTTTTTAATGATCACGGAATAAAATTATGTAGAGAACTTTCGAGTGCATCTAATACATTTTTTTTTTGTTTCGTTTTGACTTTGTCGAATGAGTAGTCGCTAATAATATGCAAATAAGAAAGCAAAGCACGGGCTAAGACAATGATTTAGTTTTCGTCTTTTCTTTTGTACAGTCTAAATCACGTCTGGAGGTACAATCAAATCTATCGGAATTGGAACTAGGCAATTAGTTACGATAGTTACTTAGAAAATGTGCATGGTATGGCTCACTGCTATCAGTTAATGGTCATCTTTTGAGGTCATATACTTGTAAATTTTCTAATCCTAACTTGAATTAGTGGCAATAAGGTCAAAAATAGGTATATCTCATAAGAATAATGGCAAGTAGAAACGAACGCACCTGGCTCCTCGCTAGCTCCAACTGATGCAGGCTGGCCTTCGCTGCTTCAGGCCCTAGTTAGGTTAGGACCTCGCCCAGCTGCTACACGCCACACAGATGCAGGTCACATGCTGGCAGGCAGACAGGCAGATTGGCACGCAGGCGAGCAGGCTGGTAGGCAGGTAGATAGTAGTGTCTTGCCACGTGTCTTGCGGCCCGAGATAGAATCTTGAAATCTTCGCTGTCACAGTTTTCGCACGCAGTGGGTAGTAATAGGTCACGGGCGGAAAGTAGGGTTCGCCGTGTTCAAATGCCACGGAGGCGTCAGCACGCGATATCGTTTTTGCTTCTTGGCTCAGTATATGGTGTCGAATGATGAGAAAACAGGGTGGATGGTGTTAGATCTTCATGATTGTGGCGACATATTCTGCATTTTTTACTTCGTTTTTCATCAGGCCAAATGCTTTAGCTCGGCAGAGTCGACCTTCTTGCAGTACATAATAACGTCACCGTAGATTCTTCTCAAGCAGTAACTTCGCCGTTATAGACAGGATTATGCAGTCTTCTTCGAGGATCAGGATCGATTTTAGGCCAAGCGTCATGAAGCCGCAGTGTGCGTAGGTATTAATTTTTTCTTCTTTATCCCTCTTCGGATTGTAAACGGGATGTCATATAAAACACGCAGAGTGGCGAGTACTTCATTTATTCAGCAATCGAAATGAACAGAGAGATAGTTGGCTCGCAGGCTCGCTTATATACCCTCCCCTCAAAGGCTTGGCGAGCTTGACAGTGACATGACGTCAGGGGGTGTGTCATGGCGGCTGGCTGGTTGTCATTCGTAGTTTCGCAGGCAACGTCACGTCCGTTTTGTTACACTATGAATAACTTTTACTATTATATGGGATCTACACAGAAATCGCGAAAAAACAGCTGTTCCATACATTTCTTTGAGTACAAATTTAATTTTTCTATGGAACAGCTGAATTTTTTCACCATTTCTGAGTAGATATTCTCGAATATGACCGTGGTCTATAGATACACCCCGTATATTTAAATGAATAAAGGTTAAATAGGTTTGAGCAATTAAGATACGAAGGTGACCGATATTGAAGTCTTTTGCTCATCTTTACTTTAGAATTTAATTAGAACTGAACATAATTATTTGTTAGCCCAAACATCGTTACGCTTTATTTTTACAACCCCCGGGGGCCTTACGGCTAGCTGTTTAAAGTAATCCAGTTTAGGTGATGAAAAATGTTGCGCGACCGCAAACCGCATCTGGGTGCGTTAAGGTTTACGTTCGCGTGATTTTCCGAACTGCGCGGTTTTAACGTTAGTTTGATACCGCGTAAGCAGTTGGCCGTAAGGCCCCTGGCTTAGTCCATGTTAAACCTAAAATTGTATTAGCATGAGTTACTTGCCTTATTATACTTAATTAGAACAGTTAGTTAAGACTAACTCATGATATTGAAGTGATATTTATACAGAATATTAATCATAATCATTTTATTGGTAACTAGCGGTCCGCCCCAGTTTCGCACGGGTATAGATAATAGCCTATGTTACCCGGGGATAGTGTAGCTTCCCGTCAGTGAAAGAATTTTCACTAAGAATCAAGAATCAAAGAAAGAAATTTTAAGAATCAAATCGGTTTAGTAGTTTCGGAGCCTATTCAAATGCAAACAAACAATCAAATCTTTCCTCTTTATAATATTAGTATAGACTAATAATTACAAATCATATTTGTTACTAGTATCAAGGTACTAAAGTAAATAATTATACATATCTATTATAACTTAACTAATTGGTAAAAATGTACTAATAGTGTACCTATCGTGTCTAACAATTACAAAAACAAATGCCAAAATTAATTACAAAGTAATATAAATTAATAAATAAAGAAATAATAATAAAAATAATTGGTATAATGTCAAAAAATAATAAAAATATAATTATAATTAAAACAGTTAGTTGACTAACTCATGACATTAAAGTGATATTTATACAGAATATTATTATAATTAGAATAGTTAGTTGACTAACTCATGACATTAAAGTGATATTTATACAAAATATTATTATAATTAGAACAGGTAATTGACTAACTCATGACATTAAAGTGATATTTATACAGAATATTATTATAATTAGAATAGTTAGTTGACTAACTCATGACATTAAAGTGATATTTTTACAGAATATTATTATAATTAGAACAGTTAGTGGACTAACTCATGACATTAAAGTGATATTTTTACAGAATATTATTATAATTAGAACAGTTAGTTGACTAACTCATGACATTAAAGTGATATTTTTACAGAATATTATTATAATTAGAACAGTTAGTGGACTAACTCATGACATTAAAGTGATAGTTTTACAGAATATTATTAAAATTAGAACAGTTAGTGGACTAACTCATGACATTAAAGTGATATTTTTACAGAATATTATTAAAATTAGAACAGTTAGTTGACTAACTCATGACATTAAAGTGATATTTTTACAGAATATTATTAAAATTAGAACAGTTAGTTGACTAACTCATGACATTAAAGTGATATTTTTACAGAATATTATTAAAATTAGAACAGTTAGTTGACTAACTCTTGACATTAAAATGATATTTATACAGAATATTATAAAAATTAGAACAGTTAGTGGACTAACTCATGACATTAAAGTGATATTTTTACAGAATATTATTAAAATTAGAACAGTTAGTGGACTAACTCATGACATTAAAGTGATATTTTTACAGAATATTATTAAAATTAGAACAGTTAGTTGACTAACTCATGACATTAAAGTGATATTTTTACAGAATATTATTAAAATTAGAACAGTTATTTGACTAACTCTTGACATTAAAATGATATTTATACAGAATATTATAAAAATTAGAACAGTTAGTGGACTAACTCATGATATTAAAGTGATATTTATACAGAATATTATTATAATTGGAACAGTTAGTTGACTAACTCATGATATTAACGTGATATTTATACAGAATATTATTATAATTAGAACAGTTAATTGACTAACTCATGACATTTACCCTAGATTTGAAGACATTTTGCAACGGTCGAGGCAGCAGGGCAATTGAATCAACTGATTTTTGAATAAAGGTAAAACCTCATTGGAATAGACTGTGAAAAATAACGCGGTATTACGCGGTATTTAACTAAAGTTAAATCTGCTCAGTTGGAAAATTACGCGAACGGAATACGGTTTGAGTGTGCTGGGAGAGGCCATTGGCTCTGAAACAGTAAAACCTTCTTTTTGTTCGAGTTTATAACATTCTTATGTCACAAAACATAACCAATTGCCTCACACTCGTAAAGTGTGGAATGATCTACCTTCCGCGGTGTTTCCGAGAAGCTAATAACAATGGGTTCTTCAAAAGGCGAGTTAACTCTTAAAGGGTCGGTGAAGTAGTTGTGATGCTTTTGGTGTAACAAGTACCTATGGATATGGGCGACGGTGACTGCTTACCATCAGGCAGCCCGTCTACTTGTCTGCCACCTATCGCATAAAAAAAAATGTGAAACACTGTTTTAAACTATCACGGTTGTTCACTGAAGTTATATGGTCAATTTATGTCTGTCTTCCCCTGAACATGGTGCATGTAACTGCGCCGAAATATCGGGAATCATTCCACAACTATGGTAAATATCCCGTAAATAATAGTAAAACTTTATAAAAAAATGTATTTTGTATTATTAGTACAATGTACAAAGTAGGTGGGTGTGGAATCGTGAGGAAACCTTCATACGTACATAGAAGGAATTCAATGGCGTATGTGTATCGACCAACCCGCAACTGGGCCAGCGTGGTGGATATGGCGGGGGTAGGCTAAAAGTCCAGCAGTGGACTGTTAAAAGGCTGATTATGATGATGATGATATACAAAGCATTATTGAAACGTTGTGTCCTAGTGCGTTAGTACCGTTGGACGTAGGCAGTCGTTCTCCTTGGAGAGAGGTTTATTTACAAATCAAATTTTTAGGAAACGAACTCGGATCCGTAGGACCTTTGTAACGTAATTTTCCCCAATTTACCTAGAGGGTTCTTTTATAATGTCAATGGCCTCTTTTTCTCGATTTAGAACAATTATTTGATCAAATTTGTGATTTATTACAACCATGAAATAACTTTGTGGACGGTTTAGAGGGCAATGTAGTCATATTATTTTACTGAACAAAATAAGAAATTGTCTGATGACCGTAAAACACTGCGAATGTCTTAATTTTCATTGTCTGTTCTGAGCCTTATTTGTCTTGATTCTGCAATATAACAAGTTTTTAAGTTTCCGTACCCA
The DNA here is from genome assembly GCA_932305915.1 of Agriopis marginaria. Lineage (NCBI taxonomy): Eukaryota > Metazoa > Arthropoda > Insecta > Lepidoptera > Geometridae > Agriopis > Agriopis marginaria. Next base: position 1,070,544 of record OW029923.1, read on the forward strand.
AAGGGTTACAACGGGACCCTACAACTAAGCCTACGATGTCTGTCTTTCCATCCGTCTTTCCTACCTTTAAACGGCTGTATCTTACGAATCGTTATAGATAGCCAGTTGAAATTTTCGCAGAATATGTAAAAATACGGCGGATTAACTAACCAATAATAAAAAAGTCAAAAAGTAAAAACAAAAGAGGGGGTCCCCATACAACAAACGTATTTTTTATCTTATTTTTGTATTAGCTCTAATGTAAAAACGATAATACCTCTAAGCGTCAGTCTTGGCATGCTTATAGTGCACATCCTAAAATATAACAAAAAATAATAAATAACGGCCAAGTGCGAGTCGGTGATAAGTTTCTGTTCAATACCAAGTTAGAACTGGTAATTTCATTATTGAATTTTGTGGTGGTACGGAACCCTCAGTGCATGATCTAGATTCGCACTTGGACGGTATATTTTTAATTATTATACAATGGCTTACGTTTGACCACCAACTCATCTAATGTTAAGTGACGATGCGGTTTATGATGGAGCACGCTTGCCTAGAAGAAACCGATTCATTCTTAATTTGAAAACACCCAGATTGTTGCTGAAAACTATATTTTTGGTGGATAATATTTTGCAAACAGTACACGTAACCAAAAATGATGTAGCAAATCCTCATAACAGACGGTATTATGTTGAGTTGGGGCCGATTTGTGACTTTATAACCTTAAAAACTTAATTTGGTCTCAAATAGTAATTTCTTTCTTTTTTTAATTGTTATTGTAAAAAACGTATTTAATTATACTTAATGAAGCAATATATTTTTTCCACTTGAAATGATCATTATCATCATCATCATCATTATTTCAGCCATAGGACGTCCACTGCCGTACATAGGTCTCCCCCATCGATCTCCAAAAGGGCCGGTTGGAAGCGGCCTGTATCTTGTGGGTAGACGTTCTACGCTGCGCTTACCAGTCCGTGATCTCCATTCCAGAACCTTTCGGCCCCATTGGCCATCTGTACTACGTGAAATGTGCCCCCAATACTCGGTCCAAGCAAAACCCATTTATTTGTTCTGAGAGCTGCAACATTGTGAAAGTTTACTATCTCTCAATTCTAGTATAAAAATCTAGACAAAAGAAGCTTCCTAGAGTTCTGAAAAGCCCTTCCATCGAAAGAAATAATGGGTTTATTTCCGAATTTGCAACAGTTCGCTGGGCTCGAGCTAGTCGTTTTTTGCTGAACAGTTAACTGGTACCGCCATTGTTCGTGAACATGGCTAGCTAGGGCAAGTTAGACATTTTAAAGAGATTCCTATTTTAAACTGCACCACAGCTGCGGTTCTTTTGTTTCCTTCTTTTTATAGTTATATGCATGGATGGCATAACTGCTCGGGTCGCTAGTGTAAATATAAGATTTAGTTCTTATATTTACACTAGCGACCCGCCTGCCCGGCTTCGCACGGGTGTAATTTACGTGAAAAAGTATCAAGCTGATGGTGAAAACCGCATTAAAATCCGTTGCGTGGTTTAGGAGGAGTTAGCGGCCATACAGACAGACAGACAGACGCGGAAAGCGACTTTAATTTATACATTTTTTTGTATCGTCCACTGCTGAACATAGGCCTCCTCCTTTAACCTCCACACTGAACCACAGCTTGCCTTTTGCATCCACTGGATGCCCACGACTCTCACAATGTCATCGGTCCATCTAGTGGGAGGCCTACCTACGCTGCATCTTCCCATTCATGGTCCCCACCCCAGAACCTTTCTTCCCCATCGGTTATCGGTTCTCCGAGCGATGTGGCCTGCCCATTGCCATTTCAACTTGCAAATTTTAACAGCTATGTCGGTGACTGGTGTTTACTGGTTTGGCGAATATCCACGTTTCAGATTTTATCGCTCAAAGAAACTCCGAGCATAGCTCTCTCCATTGCCCGCTATGTGACTCTGAGTTTTTCCAAAAGGCTAACAGTTAAGGACCACATCTCAGTACCATATGTCATCACTGGCAACTCACACTGGTCAAAGACCCTCGTCTTGAGGCACTGTGGTATCTTGGACGAGAAGATGTCACGCAATTTCCCGACCGCTGCCCATCCGAGTTGGATTCTTCGGGCGACCTCTTTGCCTAAGTTGGACTTACCTATTTAACTATTTACCTTTTTTTTCCTGGGCAAGTGCCTTTATTAACTTAATAAAATACAAGCTAAAACTAAAACTACAAATACAATTAGACTGCCCATAGACCGTTGAAGGTCTAAAGACAATCCAAATGCTCAAGCCCACTACCAGTTGGCAGCGTACCCAGCATGCTGGCGGCATTACCACGTTGAATGGCAATGCTTATGCGTTGAGCCAGAAACACGCCAGCATTTTGGTCACGCGTCGCATTAACCAGGCGCTCTGAAAGATTTTTGAAAATGAGGTGAGCTCCCGGTCCCCAAGGGCCCAATGTCTCGACCCCAAACGCCTCAAATATATAACCACTGCCGAGGTTAGCATATTTGCGTCGCTTGTTACTGACTACTATTTACCTGAGTTTAAATATGGCACAACAGAATTGACGCTAATATTGGCTTCTATAATTATACTGTCGTTAGATACTGTTTAATCATGAAGCATATCAGTAATTGCATGTGAATACGAAATTACTATGTCAGGAGCAGCGACCCGCGCATCCTTTGTGACGTCAACTAAATGCTAAACAAAGTCAAACACGCATACATTTTGTCTGCATTGCAATATTTCAGACTTTTAAAGGCTACCGGACTAATTATTTTATTGTCATGTACAAAAGATGACCATACATAAAGCCGAACGCCAAAAACAAAGTGGAGGAGCGTCCTTATTGACACTCACCTTGCGGGAAATGGACAGAACATCCCTTCCTATTCCAAACAAAAACTTTAAAATATCCCAGAACTTTATTAGCCAATTTAAATAGTTTATTCAGCGTGTTAATTTTAATTATATTTTGAATATATATTGCTTTTAGACTTTCAATAGTATATGGGCTGTCTAACTGTTTTTGTAGTGTAGTATTTTTTAGTATTTCTTTTATCTATACTAATATTATAAAGAGGAAAGATTTGATTGTTTGTTTGTTTGTTTGCATTGAATAGGCTCCGAAACTACTGAACTGTTTTGAAAATTTCTTTCACTGACGGGAAGCTACACTATCCCCGGGTGACATAGGCTATAATCTATACCCGTGCGAAGCTGGGGCGGACCGCTAGTTTAGTTAATAAAGGCACTTGCCCCGGGAACAAGGTGTTCCGCCTTGTAACGTACACTGCCACCGTTCAACCAACAATCCAAATTCAAAACCCAAAGTAAAGTGAGCTCCACCGAGCCTCGCGTGTCCGCGCGCCCTCACTAGCGCCTGCCGGACGGTATACCAACTTGCTAAACGCTGATTGGTCGCCAACGACAAATCCGTAAACAATTTCAGGAGAATCAGATACTGCAGCGTTACACTAGTGATGGCGCCACCTCCATCACTAGTCCACCAAAACTAAGCTAGGTGACGTCTAACTAAATAATCTAACCTATCCGACGGCAGTTGCGCCCGAGTGCTGAAACGTCAGCGCGCCGACATAAATGTTTACTGCATTGATATTATTATAATATACTAGCAACCCGCCCGCCCGGCTTCGCACGGGTGTAATTTACGTGCGAAGCCGGGGCGGGTCGCTAGTTATATATATAAACCTTTCTTGAAAATGTATCTAACTGATGGTGAAAACCGCATCAAAATCCGTTGCGTGGTTTAGGAGGAGTTAGCGGCCATACAGACAGTAGAGATTATAATATTTACCAATTCATTGGGTTACTGGAAGCAAATATACACAATCACTAAAGGGTTTTTTATAGTTGATCGTGTTTATTAGAGAATAGAAAAACACACCCACGAGAAGACCCACAATTTTTATATTCTCTCTGTGAGGAGACCTTGTTACTTTTTGTATCTTTATGCCTTTTTTATTTTTGGTACACGTGACCCTATACAAATACACGTATTGTACATAATATATTGTACCTACCACTATACTTTTAATTGCTCCCACTAAACTTCCTATCTACCGACTTACTACTCTCGCGGGGGTAGTAACTAACTTATAGTTCCCAAAGTGACGTGCGAGCCGAGCGACCACGGAACTTCGTATTGAGGGGACAAATATTTATGGATCAAATTCTTAGGGGACAGGAACACCAAGTTTCGATCCAAACTTAGGACGGCCGTAATATCTTCCGTTGCTCAAAAAGAAACAATCGGATTCTTAGAATAACTACTCAGAGAAGGTAGGATTCCAAACAACGCCTTCTCAAAACGTAAGCTACAAATTCGCTTTGTAGCTTACGTTTCGATTGGTATTTTAAACGATTTAAGCAAGAAAATTAATGGATTACCTGTGGAATGTCACACCATAACTCTTATGCTGCTTTTCTGATTTGTTGTGGTACGATTTCACCGCGCAAATTGTAATTTTTTTGGAGCCATATGTGACACCGTTTGAATGGCTTAAATTTTGCGAATGTATTTGGTTTCTTTGTGTAGTTATTCTAAGATCGGATGTTTGTTTCCTTCTCTTTATTCCGGAATGGTAGAATGCATTTCATTTCATTTGTTCAACATGCGCAGAGACGTTGGGTCTCTTTGTATCTTTTATCGCATTTACAACGGAGAATGTTCTGATGTAATGCAGCATTGCGATTTTATCATCGCACTAGCCGCCATCGCCTCAAAATTCAAATCGCACACTGTGCACTTTACCTTCGACGAAAGTAATTCACATTAAATTTTCGAGATCTTTTTTGCTTTACACCCACAATTTGTAGAGTGAAGCATTTTCGATCAACTATAACATGAGGTTCTTCAACATGTTATTATGTTGAAGAACCTCATGTTATTAGCTGTTAATAGTCATTAAGGGTCAACAATGAATCTGTGATGACCCTGATGTTACAAGTATCCATAAGCGACGGAGATTTCTTACCATCAGGCAGCCTGTCAGAAAAAGAAGTCAGTAAAAAGTCAGCAAAAGAGAAGTAAATAGAACGGAAATGAGAAGAAAAATCTGCTACCGGGCATATGAGTGAACCTTGATTAAACATTTTTATTTAGATCAACGCGTCAAACTGCGCATTGCAGTTGCTAACTGATTTCGAATGACTGACGTTTCATTTATATGGGTGCAATTGGCTACAACAAATTTCTTACAAAAAAGCCTTGACAGCTGTTCTAATTTAAACAAAAAAATAATACCTTTTCTGTGTTGAATGCCATGGCATAAAAAAATCTTTTGTAAGCTAGCTTTAAGAAACAAATTAATAATATTTTGTATGCTATCTTTAAGCTTCTCCTAATTTAAGCAGTGCTACTGTTTGCTCTGTTCAGACTCATGTTAATTGTGATTTTATGGCATTTGTACACTAATAAAAAATTGGTGGATTAAAAAACAATTGCAGAAACTACGTACAAACAAGGCCTATATAGTTTATTGGTTTATCCTTGGGTATCACATAACATGGATCATTTCGTTCGTCAACCTTGTCAGTTCAACCACGATGTCAGTGTAACTGAAGCGGCTAAATTGTCTGACGTGTTTGTCAATATGTTAGTTTGGGTAGTGCTGGGCACATATAGATGTAGAAACCAGCTCTGTAATAGTGGTCACTCATCGAGGTTCCATATTTATATTCTCTTTGGAGGTGTCCTTTACTAGATTGAATAGCTTGTATATTTTTATGAGTAGGTAAATGTAACGGGTGGTTAATATTTATTTATTTTATTTATTTTTATTATCTTAGAGAAACTAACGGTCTTAATTAACAGAGTTAATAATTAGCTAGAGACAAAGTGGCCATTTAAAAGTTTCTACTTTTAAAAAACTAGTAGGCCGCCCCTGCTTTGCACGGGCGAAGCCGTGATATAAAGCCTATGTCAACCGGGGATAGTGCAGCATCCCAACAGTGAAAGAATTTTTCAAATCGGTTCAGTAGTTTCGGAGCCTATTCAATGCAAACAAACAAACAATCTAATCTTTCCTCTTTATAATATTAGTATAGACAAAGTACATTATAAATTGTGATAAATCATAATCCAGTTCTCACTTTTATATAACTTTATTCATATTCTTATTCTTTATTCCTACTTATTACAGTTTTCAGACCAATATGCTTTCGCTATAACCGCTCAAGCCAGACTAAAATCCCTCTTTCCAACATCCTACCGCATTATCTTCTTCCTACCCTCACTATTTGCACAATTGCCGAGACTCCCGAGTCAACACGTTTCCAACCGCCATTTTAAATAAAAAGACTGTTAGTCAAATTAGATACCAAAAGGTTTAAAACCAAGAAATAACAAAGAAATAATTGAAATAAGTTAGAAATCATGACAAAATGAACGCTAAAACATGTGAATAAAAATATAGATGTATAATATTACTGGAACAAAGAAAAAAGCAATAGACTCTAAATAAACAAAGACAAACTAAGATGTGCACTTAACAAGTTAAGAAATACATTTATATCATAATAATATTTAAGACAGAATGGTACCTACATTTTCGTCACTACTTAGGAACCCCGGGGAGTATGTGCGCCAACAATACACAAAATTCAATACAGCTGTTTTAATACCTGTCATTATTCCAGTGTCTTATGGCACGTGTGAGGTTTATCTTGGTGTAAGGTTCTCAGTTTTATTGATTTATCGACTTAATAGTAATTAGAGTAAACTAATTTAATATCTAGTAATTAGACATAGACATATCTTTATTAATAATTATAGGAATTACAAGTCAGGCAGTATACAAAATAATATTATGATAAAAATTTGCTATACAATAGTATTATGCGCTATCTTAACCCATTATGGGCTAGCGGTGCCGTACGGCATCGCCTTTACGCAGTTTTAAATTTTGCGCTCATTTTGAAATTGGAGCAATGTAGGTAGCCAACCAATCGCTGTGCCGAAGCTCGATAGACATATTATTAGGATTCAAGTGAATTTAGCAACATGTCATCGAGTAATTATAAGTTTGAACGATTCAAAATTGACTGTGGAAAAAATCGTGGCAAATTGGATGTGCGCTTCAAGTAAGTAAATCATATTTATTTATATTTTTGTGTTATATGCTAGTTATTTGTGTAATACTTATCTGGAAAGACATGATAAAGTATTAATAATTCAAAACGCGTTCTTTTTTTTTCGGTTTTTGTGTAATTCAGGGTAAAACTATGAGAGTGCCAAATGGCACCGCTAGCCCGATATCGTGTCTTTTCGAAATGTATGAAATCGTTCCATAATGTGTTTAAGTAATACGTAAACCTCAATTGTAATAATTATTTAGTTATTTTATTTCGATTCAGGATTTGTACGCTTCATGAAGCATTGAAAATTTTCGAAGATGATGAAAGTTTAGAAACATTTTTAGTGTTTATTGAAGCTCCGGAACTTATAATTCTTACTGACGAAGACTCAGCAGATGAAAGCGAGGGAGTTCTCGTCAACAACCTCACTGGTCGACAGCTCGGTGCTGACTGTGGAGTGTTATTGGCTCCAAGCACTTCACAGAAAGACTGCTCATCAGCACCATCGGTCACCGAACATCCAGCAATGTCATTAGCCTTAACAAGTGAAATAGCTAAATGTGGTTGTGGTCATACTCGTGGACGTACTCGTGGTAGTCACCGTGGTGGTCGCAGTCGCGGCAGTTCTCGCAGTCAGGGCAGAGGAGCAAAGCGGACCACTCAAGTATCAGTTGGAGTCAGACCAGAACGGAGTGTCGTAAGTGTGGTGATGGTGTATGTATCACTTGTAACTACCAATTTCATATGTGTTACTAAGGTATATACATAATAAAAGCATTGTTAATTACGTACATTGAGTATTATTGTTATAACAATCCAATATTATCTATTTATAACATTTTAGATTGAGATACTTGATTATGTTAAGAAATATAAAAATACCACATAAGTGGCTAGCGGTGCCATATGGCATCACCCATTTTTCCAAAAACTGTGAAGTATTTTTAATTTTTTTCGACTGTTTTATGACCAGGGGATCCATAACTACTACATATGTAAAACTGACTAAAAAGTAAGACCATAAATTAATTCAGCCCATAATGGGTTAATATCGAAAAAGTCACTATATTCATAAAAAGCTTGCGTAATAAGCCACTTATTTAATTTATTTTTGTAAGATGCAAAGCTCGGAGCATCAATGACCGTCTGTGGAAGTCTGTTGTAAATATCAGGTAATAACAGAGTAAATACATCGGAAAGAACTGAAGGAGCACCTCGTGTATGCCCGTCGCGGCTCGTTACCTACTATAACCAGTGGTGTTGACAGTGGAATAATATACTCGGCCGTCGCTTGTTCCTAAAAACCTTTATAATAATTATAATATACTAGCCGACCCGACAGACATTGTCCTGTCTTAGAACTGTCAAACGCGCGAAGTTAAAAACGTCGTTAAGTTTTCTGTAATTTTCCAATTTTCTGCGCAATTTTCTTGATTTTTTTTCCGTAAGAATTTTCTACAGGAATCCCGTGAACATGGTGCATGTAACTTCTCCTTATTATTGGGAGCTCATTCCAAAACCTTACCACGGTAAATATCCCGTAAATAATCATTTACTTCTACAAAATATTGAAATCTTAAAAAAATTACAATAAAAGTGCGTGGAGTCCCTCTGCGCGGAAGAAGTTATACTTCAACAAGGAACCCTAAAATTATAACTAGGGCAAAAATATCAACAATTTTAAAACATGCTTTTCTTGAGATTCGAACATAGCTCCGTAGGCTTCTCAATCCATTAGCGACACCATTACACTACCGGATCTGCTAGTCGCAGCGTGAAAAAAAGATACGCATTTCGCAACCATACGAGAGAGAAAAATTCCCCCTCCATGGTAGCGTTAAACGTTTAACGCAGCCTTGTTACAAGTCGCATAAGAAGTATAACTTCAAAAAGATGAATGAAACCAGTAAAGTCATTCTCAAGTTAGGTTAGGCAATTACTAATGATCGATATAGCTATGGCGCTTTGGACGATTCGCGACACGCAATCGAACCCTAGTTTTACGCTGTCACCTACCTACAAAATAAAAAAAACTGATGCTATATCATTAAGTTGCTTGTAGTGTTTGCAATCTTTAAGTACCTTAGTTAAGTAAAACATGTATTTTCTCACCCAAGTGAATTACTGTTATTCTTAGAGAAAATAAAATCTTAAACCATAAACCATAAGTTATGGCGTGACCAAGGTAAACAGGGATAAATTTTTATACATATAGATGAGTGGTCCAAATCAGTGAAATTTATTAAGCTACCGATATTGAGATAGCTTGGATCGAGTTTAGTTCCCCGTGCTGTAAATATCTACAACAGCTTGCCTCCTAGTTGTCTCCTCACATCAATTGCTGCGTTCAGGTACTCCGGCGTACTTGCGCTGGGAATACACTGAAGTGCTAACGGTACGCTCTCTGACATAGCATCGGCATAACGTTGAGACACATCTGCACTGAGAACGCGAATAGCATTCGAGATGGAATTTCAAATATGTCAAACTCATCTATATCTTCCACATATTTATACTGAACTACGTTCTGCAGTTCCACACTCGTGGATATACTCGAAGGAATCCGAAAATTTTCAAATTTAATAAACTTTAAAAAAAAAATGTCATTTTGTACATTTTAATCAATCAATCAATCATTTATTTTATCAATTTGGTACAGTTATATACACTTTTGAACGTCAATAGCTATACAATGCAAATGATTTGTAATACAAATGTATGAATAATAAATATCATTAATAATTATGTCAAATAAATTATACTTAATTAAATTTTATACAATGTCAATATTCTCTTTAGTCTAAGATTTCCAAGCAACTTTTTTCCTCTAAAAAGTCGTTAATAGTATGCTTTTTGAATTAGATTTTTTTTAATTGTAGTTTTAAAATATTTGTCATTTAGACTTGTCAAACATTCGGGTAATAAATTATAAAAACGCACACAGTTGATTCTAAATGACTTGTCAATCTTGACTAGTCTTGTCCTAGTCTTGTCCTAGGAATTATAAATTTAGACTTATATCTGGAGTTGAAACTATATTCTAACACTCGTGCTATCTGATGCTTTACACATTATGACATGTGAACGATTTTTACACATTGAGATTGTGTACCCGAAGTCATAAAAAGTACTTATCCTTTGTATCTCTCCGAATTATGAAAAAAATACGTAGTTTCGTCTTGTTTGAGAAAAGAACAGACAAGCTGATACACTTTTGCATTTACAATATTAGTATTGTTGAAGTAGGTATGATGACAATTACAACTATGGTTTTTTTCAATTAGTTATTTCACTTTTTCAAAAGTATTAAACTGCTTTTCTTTTAATGAGCATACAGCCATACTCTATTTACTTCATTAATTTCTTCAAGATTCGTTCAGTCAGCTGTAGTAGACAGACAGCAACAGATAGGTGGATAATGTGGTCACGGAAGTCCCTACTACTAATAATATGCATTGGTGTTATAAGAAAGCGGTGTAGAGGGTTTAGACAAAATTAAGCTAAGGATACTCTTCCGTGCCGTTACAAAAATAAAAAAAATAAAAAATTTAGAATATAATTAAGATCATTGGCTGATAGAAGTGAAAACTTAATCATGGTTGACTATTATAGTCAACCTTGATTAAGTTAGTAAGGGAGCGAGAGAGATATAATATCTCTCTCGCTCTCTTTGTCGACTCTAGCCGACTTTACCCGAACGAGTATCTGAGCGTGACGGGCACGCGAGTTCGGTGCTTTTTCCCCATTTCTAAAAGTACCCAAAGTGCCTAAAGATGTTTTTACTTTAATAAATATACCTAGTTTTATTCTGGACTAGCGACCCGCCCGCCCGGCTTCACACATACACATACACATCATCAGCCATTAAATGTCCACTGCTGAACAAGGCCTCCCTCTTAGAGAGGGGTGTTGCCATAATCCCCACGCTTGGCAGGCGGCTTGGAGATCGTTCACCGTGTACTAACAGGACGCTGCTGCCCATCCTTCGGTGGTTCTGGTCGCAGTTTTAGGACATACCCGGCTTCGCACGGGTGTAATTTACGTGCGAAGCCGGTTCGGGTCGCTAGTTATATATATAAACCTTCCTTGAAAATGAATCTAACTGATGGTGAAAACCGCATCAAAATCCGTTGCGTTGGTTTAGGAGGAGTTAGCGGCCATACAGGCAAACAGACAGACAGACAGAAGCGGAAAGCGACTTCAATTTATACTATGTAGAGATATTACAAGCTTCGCTTAGTTTGGGGTCAGAATAAAGATGACCATGCGTGCAAAAATTTAAATTATAAATCTATGTAATTATTATAAATTTAAATTATAAATTTGGAAAAATCCGTGATTTTACCACGGGACTCAGTTGAACATATTCTAGCAACATACAACACATTGCCACAAAGCTGGAATTCCAAAATGACCGAATAGAAGCCGCGCTGGCACAGACTAATGAGCGAGCTGAGAGAATGCAATTTTTGTGCAGACTCCGCGGAATCTTAGCAGCTTTTGTGAACGTGAAAAATGTGAGCACACAAATGTTATTCTGGGAAACGAGAATGGTTGTGAACAGCGACGGTATTTCACTACGCTTACTAAACTATTCGTTCGCCCCGATGATATCGCGACTCATATATTTGCGGAACCCGTCAATCGATTTTTTCGATTTTTTTTATTTGACCTATACTGTCCCAATGCTGGGCAAAGGTCTCCCCCATCTCCTTCCATAAATCTCGGTCCACCGCCACCTCTTGCCAACCTCTCCGGAATGAGTCAAGATCGTCACGCCAGCGTTTCTTGGGCCTTCCTTGACTGCGCCGTCCATCTGGCACCCTCTGTGTGACGATCCTGGCCAATCCCAGTTCAGTATGGAGGTTAAAGGGGGGAGCAGTGGACGTCTTCTGGCTGATGATGATGAGTAACCTTTAATGTATTAAAATCGTTCGGGATCACCCTTTACCATAACTCATAATCAACTTCGAGCTTCAACATATTTGCATTTTTAGGATTCCGTACCTCAAAAGGAAAATAACGAAACCCTTATAAGATCACTTTGTTGTCCGTCTGTCTGTCTGACTGTCAACTGAAATCTTATAAATGAACTTAGCTAAATATATTAAATTTTTAAGAAACCACAGCATGCATTACTTGTTACTTAATAATGAAATACATAATAATGTAATAAAAATAATCAAAAAAGTTGAATTACCAATAACATAAAACATATAACATAAAATACTAAAAGAATATAAATAATAACAGAACTTGTTGGTATATACAATTGATTGAAGCCGAGTGAAATGTAAATTATAATAAATAAATTATATGAACAATTTATTAAAGTTTAAATTGCGGTATCGCTCGTGTTTTACGCAGTAGGTATGCTAGCTGAAACAGTCGAATTAAATTGGTTGGACCTCATGTCGATTAACTGCTCTCTAGCTTGCGCATGGCAGACTATTTCCTCCTGCCCATTTTTCTATCGGAATGCCAGAGCGGGCACAAAAAATCGACACCGCTTTATGGTTGATATTACGAAAACCCATACGAAGCGCTATGATTCCACTTTTATTATGCGTACTGCTAGTCTGTGGAATGCGCTGCCTGAATGTTCCCCGGTAGTTACAATCTGGGTGTCTTCAAATCACGAGTGAATCGGCTTCTTCTAGGCAAGCGTGCTCCATCGTAGACCGCATCGTCGCTTTACAGGCGAGTTGGCGGTCAAACGCAAGCAAAATAAAAATAAACTATGTTTTGTAACATTTATCCAAAGGCGCCACAATTTAATTCTGCTAAAGCTTTTATAGATGCTTCGGGAATGAAAGTGAGTGAAAATGGTTATTGTTACCGTTCAGTACTATTTGAAAGCGTTTTCTTCACGCCATAAAGCCAACGAGGCCAAATAAACTGCGTACATTTCCACTAAAATATATTATATTAAAGGTCCGCCCCGGCCTTGCACGGGTATTATTGGAATTTTAGTAAGGATTAAAAAAAAAATTTAAAACATAATATAGCCTATGTCACCCGGGGATAGTGTAGCTTCCCAACAGTGGAAGAATTTTTCAAATCGGTTCAGAAGTTTCGCAGCCTATTCAATGCAAACAAACAAACAATCAAATCTTTCCTCTTTATAGTATTAGTATAGACTAATATACCGGCCTCTAGACCTCTAGACTTGAAAGCGTGAGGTCGCGGGTTCAAACCCCGGGCCCGTACCAATGAGCTCTTTGGAGCTTATGTACGGATTTTCGTACCACTGGCTTTTCAGTGAAGGAAAACATCGTGAAGAAACCTGCATACGTACGAAAAAGGAATTTAATGGCGTATGTGAATCCACCAATCGACACTGGGCCAGCGTGGTGGATATGGCCCAATCACCCTTTCGGGGGTAGGCTAAAAGTCCAGCAGTGAACTGTTAAAAAGGCTGGTTATTATGATGATCCAAACTATACATAATTTACTAAATTATTAAAAAAACATTAGTGCAAGGCCGGGTGTTGAACCAGTGCCGTCATTGTTAAACCCTTATGCTATCACTCGGCCACCATCACTCATAAGTCAGCTTATTGTTTCAAATAATTAGTGCATATTAGAATTACTAAATTAGTTATAATCTTCAAAAATCTTTCAGAGCGCCTGGTTAATGCGACGCGTGACCAAAATGCTGGCGTGTTTCTGGCTCAACGCATAAGCATTGCCATTCAACGTGGTAAAGCCGCCAGCATGCTGGGTACGCTGCCAACTGGTAGTGGGCTTGAGCATTTGGATTGTCTTTAGACCTTCAACGGTCTATGGGCAGTCTAACTGTATTTGTAGTTTTAGTTTTAGCTTGTATTTTGTTTAGTTAATAAAGGAGCTTGCCCAGTAAAAAAAATCATAGATAACTTCTTTATAATCTGTTATATGCAAATCAATAGCAGTAAAAGCTCTTTAAGCCACAATAACATAGACAAACGTGAATTAAATCCACCGTACGGCAGACTTTTGAAAAGTTTTAACCTTTTCCTTGCACAAATGCACTTCTTACTTCACGGGTGCTATTTTTTCTCTCAGCGCACGTGCATAATTTGCCTAAATGAGCTCTCCTGAGGTGCTCTTTTATTCCAGGCTATATTAAAAGTTGGTCAAATGCGCAGTCCATTGTAACCACACCCCCTTTGTTCTATTCTATTCTCATCTAACATGGCGTTTAGTATTTTTGTGATGTCAGTGATTTGGCTTTTACGTTTTAGTTGAAAGTTTAACAATTAGTTCCTATTTTATTACCCAACTAGCGGTCCACCCCAGCTTCGCACGGGTATAGATTATAGCCTATGTCACCCGGGGATAGTGTAGCTTCCCGTCAGTGAAAGAATTTTTCAAATCGGTTCAGTAGTTTCGGAGCCTATTCAATGCAAACAAACAAACAAACAAACAATCAAATCTTTCCTCTTTATAATATTATATATAGTATAGATACGATAAGGGTCTAGGTAAGTATAGTGTTTAAACCTTTAAGAGCTGTCACCTCGCAGAAGTAGGTTAAGTTTTGTAAAATATCTCTCTTATCTTTCTCTTCTTCTTAGCGCGGAGGCCATAATTATGGCATCTTCTATATTATAGATCTTTTTCAAGGTGAATGCATGAACGCGGCTGCGTCTCGCTTGGCTTGAAAAAAACTGCCTAATGCGGTTGAAACTATTGTCGGAGTGACCGGCTTAATCTTACGTGAGTAATTCCCGTGTAATATAAATAAAACAATCAAATCTTTCCTCTTTATAATATTAGTATAGGAAACAGCATGTCATGCATTTTATTGATTCGATCTAGTAAGAGTGTGCCTTTTGAAATGGCTACATAAGTGAATTTACCTTAAGGGTGCTGTATACCCTCTGCAGCTTTCTCTCTCGCACATTTTCACATTATTGAAGATATAAAATCAATGAGTGTGAATTTCCAAAAAGTAACAAAATCATGTCATGGTGTCTATCGTAACATTACAAACAAAGAAATTGTCAATTTGATAAATTTTAATTTGACACAGTAAAATGGTAACAAGTAATTTTTATTTCTCGTGTCATTTTAGTCCGTCAAATTACAAGATATCTAAGCAAACATTTCTTTGTTTGTAATGTTACGATAGAGACCATGACATGATTTTGTAACTTTTTGGAAATTCACACTCATTGATTTTATATCTTCAATAATGTGAAAATGTGCGAGCGAGAGAGCTGCAGATGGTATACAGCACCCTTAACTTGACGTACTGCGTTCCATGGTTTTATCTCGGCTCTGCGTTTAACGATGACAATATATCATCCCATGTACAATACATATAAAACAAAGTGTGAGATAAAATGTTTGTTGTTGAGCAGCGCGTTCTAATGGTGCAGTAAATTTGTGATTATGATACGGAAAGACAATGCAAGAGAATTACTATAGCTTAGAGGTGGGCTACGGTTTCAGAATTCTTTGTTAATCTCATAAGAACAATTTATAGCCCGTTGGTCCAGTTGGTAGTGAACCTACCTTCTAAGCTTGGGGCGTGGGTTCGACCCACCTAACGACAAACATTTATGTGATGAACGTTTGTGTTTGTTCTATATTTGGTTGTTATTATCTATCTAAGTATGTATTTAAATATATATGTATGTATATCAGTCTCTGGCAGCCATATCACAAGCTTTGCTTAGTTTGGGGTCAGATGACCGTGTGTGCAAAAATGTCCCGAATAATTATTTATTTATTTAAAATTCACTTACCGAAATTATACATTCAACTTAGTAAGTTGTTATTATTGTGTCACATAGCGCAGCTACAGCAAGGTTCCTACGAACATCCAACGACCAACCTGACGACTCTGACGTGAAACTCTCTTTTTATATTTATTTTTCCCCCATAATAATTTCTTCGAATAGGTACCATAGATCTTTTTAATCTAGAAACCACAAGCACGTCAAATTGTATGAAAACCCAGCATGATGCATTTTTGTACGTTGTGAGAGCAATTTAGTGGTAGTTGAACTCCATTCGTGCGGTCAATTGCTTTCGAAGGCTTTTTTTCGTTTTCCTAACGCGCAATTTGCTATTATTTATATTGATGTCTCACGTGCTGCTACCAAAACAACGGAGATTAAACTGAAATAAGTTGGAGGGCTGGGGGAGTTAGATAAGAGCAATGGCAGCATCTTTCTGTTAGCGTTAATGTCTACGGAAAGATTAAATCGTATGAAAATTACATTGACAATGACATTAGCCTAAGAAATGTTCTCTTAAGCTAATATCATTTTCAACCAATTTCATCTTTCCGTAGGCGTTAACGCTAACAGAAAGATGCTCTTGTCTAACCCCCTAGATCTAATTTGACGGGAAACAGATACGCAAAATCCACGGCATCTAACCTGATACAGATCTGTGATCAGAACAGAAAGGGGTGTCCCCCCCCCCCCCTCCCTTCTGTAAATGTAAAATCATGAAATATATGACTGCTTGGGGTTTCTCTAAGAAATATAATCAGAAATAAGTATATCCGTAGACAAACGAAAGTCACCGACATATCCCACCGGATTAGCAAGTTGAAGTGGCAGTGGGCAAGGCACATATCACGCAGAACAGATGGCCGATGGGGCCGAAAAGTTCTCGAATGGAGACCACGGACCAGTAAGCGCAGCGTGGGACGTCCACCCACAAGATGGACAGACGACCTAAAAGAGACCGCAAGGAAACGCTGGATGCAGGCCGCTTCTAACCGGCCCTTTTGGAGATCGATGGGGATACCTATTTCCAGCAATGGACGTTCGGCTGAAATGATGATGATGGTGTATCCGTGGTCATCAACCGTACGTGATCTCACCAGAAATTTTATCAAGGATAGGCTTATTTTTAAATATTAAATTATTTCATTGTCACAGTGTAGACTGAGCGATGTGCCAAAAACACAGAAAATGCATTTCAACGGCAGCTACGGGATTCCATCATTCACCTTCAAATTAATAGAAATTGATGAGTGGAGAGAATATACTGTGTAAACAATGCGATATTATAATATATGATACGGTATACGTCTTGTTATAAGTAGATACTAACAGTTACCGCTGTATGTTACTGTTTAATTTGCATTCTATTAATCATCAAAATAATCTACTAACTAGCCCCAAACAGGCTTAGTCTAGCTTGTGGCAGACTTTTTTTTACTGTATTATGTCTTTTAAGAATTTTATGTGCTGTTCTTTCAGAAATATGATTTATGATTATGATTAATTATATTAATTGGAAAGTTTGTTTGTTCATCTTTTTTATATACATACTAGCAACGCACCCTGGCTTCGCACGGGTGTAAATCATATTTTTTTTACACCTTGGGTTACATTATTGGAGTTTTAGTAAGGATCCCTATTTTTCTTAAAATAATATAATATAGCCTATGTCACCCGGCGATAGTGTAGCTTCCCAACAGTGAAAGATTTTTTCAAATCGGTTCATTAGTTTTGGAGCCTATTCAATGCAAACAAACAAACAAACAATCAAATCTTTCCTCTTTATAATATTAGTATAGATATATAATAGACCAACGTTTGGCTAACATCTCGCCTGATAGTAAGTGACGGTGTAGCCGAGAATGGAACACGTTGATCGTTTTATTGCGTTAATGTAGTTGGAGGGGCGGAGAGTGACATAGGATAATTTTGATCTACGATTCCCAAGGGAATGTCCACGGAAGCTAAAAGCTGGTTACATTTAGTTACAGATATTGACTTTTTTATTATCTTACAGAAAGTAACGGCTTAATTATATATTTTTTTTTAAATAAATAATAGGCGTGCGCTTGACCGCCAACTCGCCTGATGTTAAGCGATGATGCGGTTTACACGCTGGAGCACGCTTGCCTAGAAGAAACCGATTCACTCGTGATTTGAATATGATTATATGATTATTTACGGGATATTTACCGTGGTAAGGTTGTAGAATGAGCTCTCGATACCTGCGCCGAAATATCGGGGGCTCATTCGACAACCTTACCACGGTAAATATCCCGTAAATAATCATACAACATTAGTGAACAACCGTGATAGTTTAAAACAGTGTCTTAATTAACTATTTAAATGATAAAGCTCAAAACAATACAAATGTATTTTAAGAAACTATAAAGTTAAGGAATTAGTGAAGTGTAACTGTACATAAATATCCATTTAAAATGCTTCCAAACATTAATTAGAATTTGTTATAATTGGTTGAATTGCTGAAAACATTCAGTTCCATACATCATGAAAATTTGGAGGCAAGTTTTTGACATGAACTTTCGCGAAATGGTTATCTTGAAATGATCGCTCAAGTTTTGCTTGGAAACGCCCTAAAGTTTTGAAACAGTGATAAATGAAATCATTTTAGATTGCTTTTATATTAGCAATTATTGAAAAAACTTTGTATGTAATTATAGATATTGAAATTAATACTCCGATGAATCATTCGTTGTTGGGATAAGTGCGTCACAACGTATTAGAGTACTTTTGTATATGGTACTAGCAAACCCGGCGAACTCCGTTTCGCCACCAGATGACTTCTATAAACCTCACGGAGCCCGAGACCTTTCCAACGAATGCAAAACCGTGGAAATCGGTTCGTGCGTTCTGGAGTTATAGCGTCAGGAAGGAAAACCCGACTTATTTTTATATAGTAGATTAGTAAAATCATCTTCCGCAAAGAAACTGACGGCAAAAAATCTAATGTTTACCAATTTTTTTATGGTTATTTCCGTTATATAATTTTATTTCTATTTTAAATGTTGTATATTATCTGTATACATTTCTTATATAATTTTATTACAATTGCCTGACCTGTAAACATAATGTTTATTAATAAACTAGTTGACCTGACAGACGTTGTCCTGTCTTAGAACTGTCAAACACGCAAAGTTAAAATTGTAAATCTTATTTTTTTACACCTTGGGTTACATTATTGGAGTTTTAGTAAGGAACCTTATTTTTTTTGAGAATATAATATATCCTATGTCACCCGGCGATAGTGTAGCTTCCCAACAGTAAAATAATTTTTCAAATCAGTCTAATAGTTTCGGAGCCTATTCAATGCAAACAAACAATCAAATCTTTCCTCTTGATAATATTAGTATAGATTATTTTGACTTTAAAATGCCTAAAATTGTAATGATTCAAACAAATATCTAATTTCATACTTTTCCACAAAATTCAACAAACACAAAACTGTACAGTATTCTTATCATTTTACTGTAGGAACAAAAAGGGCATGTAAACGAATAGTCGTCGAGATTTAACTGTTACGTCAATACGGCCACCATACAAATGAGGGCAATTCCGTGCACGGGTTCCCAAAAAATACAAACGGAATTTAGCTGACGGATCGAGTAGAACGCAATCAAATGTACGGAACCTAATCGCGGATAAAAACGTGCATGGATTATGGTAAACTGAATTATCTATATATTTTTTTCGTATTACAATAATATTCTATTTATGACATACAACGTTACATATAAAAACCTTAAAAATACATTGCAACAAAAAATCATAATGAAGAATGGCTGTATTACTACGTTAAATAAAAAAAATATAGCTCTTACATCACTAGCCGCATCGAATAATCGACTTTTTTTGATAAATGTAACCGTAGTTTATAAAAAATCTTTGATGAAACCCATGAATGTAATTTTGTTGAGTTGTTTGGGATTGTCAAGGATATTTTTTTTTTTATGCCATAGGTGGCAAACAAGCAGACGGGCTGCCTGATGGAAAGCAGTCACCGTCGCCTATGGATACTTGTAACACCCGAGGCATCACAAATACGTTGCCGACCCTTAAGTACTCGATTAACTCGCCTTTTGAAGAACCCCATGTTGCTATAATATATGATATGCTTATAAACTGCAAACTGCACACTTGGTCGAGCTACTATTATTCATGTCAGCTATAAAATATAATAATTATGTCAGCCGTCATCTAGTCCAACTGTGACCCAAGGAGGTTACAACGTCCTTGCTGTGACCACACAACTACAAGGTATTTGATACGTCAGGAATTAAAATAATGTAAAATACACGCAATAAAACTCGTGTTTAATTTCAATGAATACAGAAATCTAGACCAAAAAAAGTAATGTAAAAGGCCCTTGATGCAAGGAAAAAAGGCCAGAACGCTGGTAGCATTGCTCTGATAGGAATGCAATTTTTTTGACAAAGTAGGTGACTCCCTTTACCAATCACCTCCGCCAATCGTTTGGCCTAGGCCCTAGGTATATAACTCAAGGTCAACCTCCGCGGTTCTAAAATCTCGACCCCAAACGACACAAACATGCCTGCCAAAGTACTTACCCATATTTATGCCGTTTGAGGATTGCAGCTTTAGTCGCGGCAGCGCCAGCCCGAATCATTGTTGCAATAAGATGAGACGGCGTTAGATAGAAACTCTTTATTGTGTAAACCAGTTTTTTTTGGCGTTAGTTGGCATTGCGTAGCGTTTCAAACCGCAGAGGTCGCATCATATTTCAAGGGAAGATGATGCCACGTCAGGTCTCTTTCGCTTTCATGTCCCTCTCGTATATTTTTTTAATTTAATTTAATGAATTCTATATTTCCTTCGCCATTATCCTTCGTATTATAATATTTATTAATCGCATAGCTCATTACTGGGCGTCGTAATAATCTCTACGGGTAATAATTTTTTTTCTGGACAATTTATAGCCATCTATGCCGATCAGTGGCCTCAAGCCTCATGCATGGCGTCACTGATTTTGATGTTGAAATGTTTACCATTGTTTCGGGCTTTGATCCCTTAATCTTTTTCTTCAACCCTTCCACTTTTTTGGTCTTACTGAGATCAGAAAGGCTCGTATAGCAGGCCCGTCCTGAGTACGTTCCCGTACGTTTCCTGCCAAATGAACGGGAGCTGTACCAGAAACACAAATTACAATAAACTAATTTCGTACGCTCGCGCAAATGAAATCCATTCCTAAATCAGCGTTAGGATTGACGCCCGTACCATTTGTTTTTTATTGGGGAACCTTTTCGGACCCGTCCGTTTTAATCAACAATGCTTACACGGCGCGAATCTTAAAGAGCTCCTCGATTAGATTTTTTTTTGTAACAAGTATGGAATGTTTTAGATTCATAAAATCCGTCGGATGTGTTACGCACCGCATGTCGGCGTAAGCGAAAAGTGCTCCGACGTGCGTATTGTGTGTAAGAAGATTTATACACAATACCAATCTATACTAATATTATAAAGAGGAAAGATTTGACTGTTTGTTTGTTTGTTTGCATTGAATAGGCTCGGAAACTACTGAACCGATTTGGAAAATTCTTTCACTGACGGGAAGCTACACTATCCCCGGGTGACATAGGCTATAATCTATACCCATGCGAAACTGGGGCGGACCGCTAGTGGTATATAATATTATTATGCACGTATATTAAACAATTTTTAAACATTTTTTTTTTAATTATCTGAAATGTAGGTGAAATTCTCCATTTTAGCCATAAAAAAACTCCTTTGCCCACATTCGACGGGTTCAACGTTCTGCTGCACAGATACCCAACCAAAACAACAAAACCTATCATCACTCCAAACTCCATCTAGACGTTTGGGGAAGGTAAAACTTTTTGCCATTATATATATACCTGTAAAGAGAAAGACTTGGGGGAATAGATGTAAAAGGCCAATATAAAATACACAGTGCATCTCTGAGGTAAGATCCGCATCGGTAGGATCTGATCGCACCGAATTCATACTAACTATTTACTATGCTGCGTCAATCTGTCGTAGTTGGTATAAATAGGGTGAAATTTGATGCGGACCAGTAGATGTCTATCTTTACTACCAATTCATTATCATCATCAGCCAGAAGACGTCCACTGCTGAACATAGGACTCCCCCTTCAACCTCCACACTGAACGACAGCCTGCCTTCTGCATCCACTGGATGCCAGCGACTCTCACAACCAACACCACCAGTTTAGTTACTACCAGTTAATTTCGATATTTTAAATTATATTTAAAACTTAATTAGCACAAAAAAGCAACTTATGAAATTTCAGAATTCCTAAGTAACAAAAATGTTTTTAGAAAGAAAAGAAAAGAATGAAAGAAAAAGTTTATGTGACCAAATTAGGTTTTAAAAAAATAGCTTATAGACAAGTTATAATACAAGGTCACAAAAGGTAAGGTCAAGGTCAAGGTTTTTGTTTCATTGTATAATGGATCTACATAAAATATTTCATTATTGTTATTATATAGAAAAAACAGTCCAATGATCCGATCCCATGCACAAACTATAGATAAAAAACTGTATTACGTTCGCTGTCATTGGGTAAGGTGCCCAAAAAGCTGGAGACATTACCACGTTGAATAACCAAACTTATTATTTTGCACTTGTGGCCCCTCACGGCGCTCTGACACCGGAGCAGTCGGAGCACTCACTGTCAGTTTCGTACGGCCGATTGTTTTGAAGCATAGCCTCGAATTCTGGCAGGATTGCTCTATCAAAATGTGTACCTTAATTCAAGTAGAATAGGATAGAAATAGTTTCATATGCGTAGTTGTTCAAGAAAAAACAGGATAAGGCGATTTTGTCACCACCGTGCGCGACGGGTTGGTAACTGTAGTGTCCAGCGCTGTCCAGAGCCATCTATGCGTGGTTACTGTAGTCAGCTGAACTACACAACTGGATAAGCGCCAGGTCTTTGGTCACCCGTCACATCTACGAGGCATCTGGACAACTCTTTAAGAGCCTCTTATACCAAATTTGACGGTTTTAAATCAATTTTTTTCAGTTAAATTACAATATTTGAGCCGGAAAAAAATACATGTCACAGATACATCTGTGTTAGAGTTTATGATTTGGTTCAAAACAGATTGAATAAACTTTCCTCGATCGAAAAAAAATCTGAAACAAAGTCGACTTAGTTTATTTTTTTCGTTTTATGCTCTAATGAAAGCTCGTAACAACCTGTAAATTGCATGTAGTGAAAGGCAATATTATTAAAAAAAAAATATTTGGATAGATTTTTGATACTGAATAGTGTCGTTTTTTAGTGGAATTAAAAGCGTAAAAAGGTCGCGAGAATTTTGGCGCACCGCGTTCAATACCGCGCCAGGCGTCATCGAGGTCGGACCTATGCTCGTTTTTGTCGTTGCACTCCCCCCGCAGGCGTCCTGACTCTAGCGTGGCAAAATACATCGTCGCTATAACTTGGCGGGGGCTGAGGGAGCGTTTTGTTGCCTACGCGACTCGTATAACCGGCCGTTAACTAAACCCCGAGCGGCTGGACCCCACGGTCCCCTAGTTTCAACTCCAAACGGAAGAATAGGACACCTTTTCCCAGGAGAGAGATAGCATTGATTGATTTTTTTATCGAGAACCAAAGTGAGAGAGAATTGCAAACTTGGTAATTTTCTCCGCAGAACGAGATTTTAAGAAAATTCAGATAGTTTATAAAGTTCTAACAAGAGAGGAAATCACACACGCTCTGTAGACAACTCAAAATCTCTATGTCGAGCAAAGTTGGCGATTGCCCGGATAGCACGGACGTGACCCTGGTGTCACTGTATTCAGTACATCATCTTATTACGGGCATTATTTGTCACAGACTTTTATAAGGAAACCTATTAAGGGTGCTGTATACCCTCTGCAGCTCTCTCGCTCGCACATTTTCACATTATTGAAGATATAAAATCAATGAGTGTGAATTTCCAAAAAGTAACAAAATCATGTCATGGTGTCTATCGTAACATTACAAACAAATAAATATCTAGCTCTCCACACTTGCACAGTCAGCGTACGTTGACCCCGAATTTGTACGCTATACATTGCTGATTTGGAAAACTCTAAACCGCTAAAACAACAATTATAAAGCAAAATGATATTCGATTGTGTTTGAAAAGTATTATAATTAGCGTTATAGCTTCGGGAGCGTTGTATTCCTTACACCCGATATATTGTTAGGAAGAACCGGAAGAAAAAGGGCACATATCATGCAGAACAGATGGCCGATGGGGCCGAAAGATTCTGGAATTGGGACCACGGCCCGTTAAGCGCAGCGTAGGACGACCACCCACAAGATGGACAGACGACTTAAAAGAGACCGCAAGGAAACGCTGGATGCAGGCCGCTTCCAACCGGCCCTTTTCGAGATCGATGGGGAGGCCTATGTCCAGCAGTGGACGTTCTATGGCTGAAATGATGACCAGGTCTAACCAGGTGAACTGAGCAGGTGGACCACAGTCTCGGTTAGGATCTTAGCTACTGTTTTCCACCTCAGTGGCGCGGCAGATTGCTCTTTTGTTTCTATGCGAGGACCGCGCAAAATTTTCATGGTTAGAAGACGTGCACCGACTCACAGAACTGCACATCTTGAGTGCACTTGAGGACGGAAACGGAATAAAATGTGAACCTGAACCTGCAGGTAACTGGGGCTACACTGTTTTTAGAGTTTAATTTTTTAATGGTAATGAAGAACTCTTGTGGTTATGCTTCGGGGTCTGTCTATCCGTCGCGTCGTCTTTAGTGGTCTTCACTCAATAACTTTTCTTCCCAATGATTTATCGGTAAAAGTAGGTGCTCAAACGTAAAATAGCCACTCGCGCGGTGAGCGCACAGCTTGCGTGCGAGTATGTACTCGTACGAATGTGCGAACGCGGAGAAACGAAGCTTCACTTGCGCATGGAGCAGCTCTAAATGCTATTAAGCACTTCCACTGCCACTTGCACTATGTAAAACGTTGCAGACGATGCGTAGTAGGTTAGGTACTTGCTACTCATACTTGCTACTCACACTTGCTACTCATACTTGTTAATCATGCTTGCTACTCATACTTGATAACTGTACTTCGCATAGTGTGCAACGGGCTTTTGAGCACTAATCTAAAAAGAAACACGCACAGTAGGTGATCTCGCGGCATCCAAGCTAATAGAGATCTATGGTCCACACCAAAACGTTCACTTGCATTGGGTAGTGTCCTTGCATACATAGTACATAGTTTTTTAGGGTTCCGTACCCAAAGCGTAAAAACGGGACCCTATTACTAAACCTACGATGTCTGTCTGTCTGTCAGTCTTACCCTTAAACGTTTATCTTTCGAACCGTAATAGATAGCCAGTTGAAATTTTCACAGAATATGTAATGTTAGGACGGATTGACTAACAAATAATAAAAAGGCAAAAATTAAAAACGAAAGGGGGGTGGGTCCCCATACAACAAACGTATTTTTTTTTACGTATTATTGTATTAGCTCTAATGTACAAACGGTAATATATACAAGCGTCAAACTTAACATGATTATAGTATACACTCTAAAGTATTACAAAAATTATCAAAAATTGCCAAGTGCGAGTCGGTAAAAAGTCGGTTCTGTTCATTAACAAGTTATAACTAGTAATTTTGTGAATTTTGTGGCGGTACGAAACTCTCAGTGCGCGAACCCGACTCGCACTTGGCCGGTATTTATTTCTGTACACGACATTATATCACATATTTCAGAAATTAGATTAGTGTAATATCATATAAATTATACTCCTCATAATTATTTAAGTTGACTCATGTGTGATTAAGAAAGCCTCGATCTCAGGGGTGCCCAACTAAATTATGTGGCGGGCCGGATTTATTAACTTTGTAACTATGGCGGGCCAAAGAGATGTTTTGTAACTGAGCAAATCAAGACTAATATAAGTCTTCATCATCATCATCATTTCAGCCATAGGATGTCCACTGCTGGACATAGGCCTCCCCCATCGATCTCCAAAAGGGCCAGTTGGAAGCGGCCTGCATCCAACGTTTCCCTGTGGTCTCTTTTAGGTCGTCTGTCCATCTTGTGGGTGGACGGCCTATGCTGCGCTTACCGGTCCGTGGTCCTTACCTGCGCTTACCTTTGGCCCCATTGGCCATCTGTTCTGCGTGATATGTGCCCTGCCCACTGCCACTTCAACTTGCTAATCCGGTGGGCTATGTCGGTGACTTTCGTTCGTCTACGGATCTCCACATTTCGGATTCGATCTCGTAGAGAAACCCCGAGCTTAGCCCTCTCCATAGCTCGTTGTGCGACTTTGAGCTTGCTTATGAGGCCCATAGTGAGAGATCACGTTTCAGTGCCGTATGTCATCACTGGTAACACACGGGTCGAAGATTTTTCGTCTTAAGGCACTGAGGTATTTTGGGAGATATAAGTAAAATGGTAGAATGGGTATAATTATAACCTTTTGGCGGAATTCACAGCAGGTTTCACTTGTAACTGCATGCACAGGCACACTGATATAGATGATATAGATATGAATCTCCGTTCTTTACAAAATTATGTGTAAAAAAGTTAAAAGTTACCCAACTTTTAACTCATTCGCGGGCCGGATTAGGAGCCTTGGCGGGCCGCGTTGTGGCCCGCGGGCCGTATGTTGGACACCCCTGCTCTATATCATCGCAAGAGCCAGCGACGCGATAATTTTAATTATTTATACAACCATTAGCTATCATTCTATGAAAGTAAATCTCACGTGTCACATAAGCTTCTTGCAAGAGAGTAACGAAAACTTGCAAGGAATAATCTACTCTACTCCTTTCATCAGAAGGTATTTAATTCTTTAGTTAGAGACTTACAAATCTTTAGTCGTTTTGAAGATCGTACAAACTGGCTTCTAAATCTTGCTGTCATCTCTATTTACAAGGCGAAGATATTATACGAGAGATGCATTGATTAAGGGTCCTGTATACCCTCTGCAGCTTTCTCTCTCGCACTTTTTCACATTATTGATGATATAAAATCAATGAGTGTGAATTTCCAAAAAGTAACAAAATCATGTCATGGTGTCTATCGTAACATTACAAACAAAGAAATTGTCAATTTGATATATTTTAATTTGACACAGTAAAATGGTAACAAGAGTGATTTTTATTTCTCGTGTCATTTTATTCCGTCAAATTAAAAGATATCGAAGCAAACATTTCTTTGTTTGTAATGTTACGATAGACACCATGACATGATTTTGTTACTTTTTGGAAATTCACACATTGATTTTATATCTTCAATAATGTGAAAATGTGCGAGCGAGAGAGCTGCAGAGGGTATACAGGACCCTTAAGTGAATGAGCTATTTCAAATATATACAGGTTGTTATTTAAACTTATTTGAGGATATCATTGTACTCATCATTACTAAGAACTATTATTTTGGAACCATCTTTTTTTATAATTTTTTTAGGGATCAACTTTTTTTCGCGATACCTGGGGTGTTTTAATGATGGGTTGGTCTGAAGGTAAAAGTTGTTTATATCATCATCATCATCATTTCAGCCATAGGATGTCCACCGCTGGACAACCTGGACATGGGCCTCCCCCATCGATCTCCAAAAGGAGCCGGTTGGAAGCGGCCTGCATCCAGCGTTTCCCTGCGGTCTCTTTTAGGTCGTCTGTCCATCTTGTGGGTGGACGTCCTACGCTGCGCTTACCGATCCGTGGTCTCCATTCGAGAAATTTTCGGCCCCATCGGTCATCTTTTCTGCGTTCTGTATATATGCCCTGCCCACTGCCACTTCAACTTGTTAATCCGGTGTGCTACGTTCGTCTATAGATCTCCTCATTTCTGATTTGATCTCGTAGAGAAACCCCGAGCATAGCCCTCTCTATAGCTCGTTGTGCTACTTTGAGCTTGTTTATGAGGCCCATAGTGAGAAACCACGTTTCAGTGCCGTATGTCATCACTGGTAACATACACTCGTCGAAGACTTTCCTCTTAAAGCACTGGGGTATTTTGGACAAGAAGACCTTGCGAAGTTTACCGAACGCCAAAATAAATTTTAATGCCATATCCAAATTGAAAGTTAATAGAACTCACCCCATCGAGTTTAATAACGGACAGATATATCTAAATTAGGAGAAGCCAGTGACGTAGGTAGCTCTATTAATAATGGAGGCACCCGTGGTGATGTGATTTATCTGTTTCGTTTATCTTAATACCGCTGCAGTAAATTTAAATTATTATAACGGGCAAGCACAGCGTGCTGATTATTATAGTAGATGTTAGCGCGGCCACCAAGCTATATGGCGGAGCACGCCGACACGTGAGGGTGCGGGAGAAAGGGGACGATAGTGAGAACGACGACTGACCTGAGTATTTCCGGGTTGACGAGCAAGGCTGCGTAACCCCGTTCCTGATGTCCTGGAATCTTCTTTCTGTGTCTTTGGATCAGCGCGTTCTCAAGCGTTAGTGGACTGTATATGATGGAGCGGTTTCACACACTCGCGGCGCGAGCTTGGGGAAGCTATTAGGCACAGCTTCCTACGGGAACCGTATCCCGGGCGGTGGGATCGCACGATCTCTCGAGAGGACGAGTAACCGACGATCAGCGGTAAGATTTGCGGTGGTGTAAGCAAGGAGTGCTCGCACAATGCGGTATGAATCCGTCGCCGACAAGGGTCAAGCGCAGACTGCCCGCAGGTGCAAGCAGCGAGCCTCATCTAACCACGGAACGTAACAGAAATAGTCGTCGTTCATGGAAAATGAGGGTAGGAAAATGTAGGTAGGAGATAAATAAAGGAAGCGTCACTGAGTGGCGCTAACAGTAGACTTTAGTATTAACAGAATAGAATAAACTTTTATTGTGCATAACTGTGTTAACGAAGGTTTTAAAATTATTATAAGTGTCAACAGTCACAGTCCTTAATAAATAAATAAATAAAATAATAAATATTCGGGACATTTTTTCACACACGGTCGCCTGACCCCAAACTAAGCAAAGCTTGTAATGTGGCTGCCAGAGACTGATATACATGCATATATAGGTTTAAATACATACTTAAATAGATATTAACAACAACTACAAACACTTACGGAACACTTACGGACATACAATTAATAAGTGCGTACCTACTTTTAGAAACTAAGATAACAATACCATCAACCCAGAACTGCTAGTCTGTGGAATGTGCCTGAATGGGTGTTCCCCGATAGTTACAATCTGGGTGTCTTCAAATCACGAGTGAATCGGTTTCTTCTAGGCAAGCGTGCTCCACCGTAGACCGCATCATCGTTTTTTTATTCATAAAAAAAAAAAGAAAAAAAAAAAACATGCGTGACGGTGGTCAAACGCAAGCCTATTATTTATTTAAATAAAAACTTTTGTGATCAGCAGTTACATTACACTAGCTAGGTATACACTAAAGTTTTAGAGAAATTTATCATCCTAAATTATAAACGAGTCAGTCTTAAACTATGCTATCCAAATAACTGATTATATTGGCTTGCAAAATCAAAATACTCATTTAAATTATAAAATACATTTTCCACGAGCTAGTTTTTTAAACAGTTTTTAAATTTATTACCATGCATGGACTTAATATCTATATCTGCAGTGCAAGTACCGTTCTTTATCTATCGTCAAATTCGATAAAATGCCACAGAATCGATCATAGCGAGTACTGATCAAATGGCATTTTATCGAATTTGACGATTTCAACTGTCAAATTTGATGATCGATAAAGAACGGTACTTGCACTTCAGAATCGTAATAGATCGAATCGATCGTGTTAAAGAGAGTATAATTATGTCTGCCTACAAACTGCTGTGCAGTTTGGCAGAGTTGCGTAACAATTATAATTATGTATGTTATTCAATAAGATAAATAATAAAAAAAAAGTTAAAAAGATTTTAAATATTTCTGTTATAAATATTTTTTGGTGAAAATAAATATATTCCATCGTTAAATAGGTCTAATAAAATTACTTTTTTATTTATTTCAGACAATGTTACAAATAACTTATCAAACAGAAAATTTACGAAAACTTAATTACTACTTAAAAACTAAAACTTAAATCTAAACAAAATAACTACTATTAATAGTAAACGCATCTGAGTCGTCGAGCAATAAACATCATACCATAAGACCTGTAAGTGCGAGCGAGATAGACAGATATGACATGTGGGTGCGAGCGAGATATACAGAATGATTTATGACCGGAAGACTCAGATGGTAATGCGTTCACTATAATTAAAATTTAAATTACAAACTAAATATATAAAAATAAATATTTTTAATCAAATAACCCGTCCCTATCTGTACCTGGTGCAAAGGTGCCCATAATACTAGCAGCATTGCCACGCTGAATTACATAAGATTTAAATTAGTTTGTTCATATTTATATTTTTGTATCTTTTGTTGGTAAACTTTTTTCGTAAGCTTCGTACTAGACTTAACATTCGAGTACATGGCATGTACTCATGTTTTAAATGTTTATCGGGACTTATCACGTATTATTTAATATAGGTAAAAATATGTACCTTTCGCTCGACGTTTCGACCATGTTACAATGGCCGTGGTCACGAGCTGACTGAAAACTGCGGGTGAGTCCGGCGGGTTTGAAACATGTGTTCAAATCGCGAAAGTTTAAAAATTAAACATGTGTTCAAATCGCGAAAGTTTAAAAATTACTATGGCATGTACTGTACGTGGTCCTTAACTGTTGGCCTTTTGGGAAAACTCAGAGTCACACAGCGGGAAATGGAGAGAGCTATGCTCGGAGTTTCTTTGCGCGATAAAATCCGAAACGTGGATATTCACCAAAGAACCAGAGTCACCGACATAGCTGTTAAAATTTGCAAGTTGAAGTGGCAATGGGCAGGCCACATCGCTCGAAGAACCGATAACTGATGGGGAAGAAAGGTTCTGGAGTGGAGACCACGAACCGGAAGACGCAGCGTAGGGAGGCCTCCCAGTAGATGGACCGACGACATTGTGAGAGTCGCGGGCATCCAGTGGATGCAAAAGGCAGGCTGTCGTTCAATGTGGAGGTTAAAGGGGGAGGCCTATGTTCAGCAGTGGACGTCTTATGGCTGTTGATGATGATGATGATGATGATGATGACATGGCATGTCTTTGTAAAGCAATAAATACTATAAAATTACAACGCAGAAAAATGGAAATCCGCAGAGCACGGCAGTAAATAAAGAATTTGCAAACTACCTGCTTATAGCAATACCTATTTGAAATGGGTCCACGTAACCGTACGGCCAAATAACTTCTAATAGCAACGTATGGGAAGAATTTACATAATATCTGAAACCTATTGAAGGCAATTCCAACCTTTGTATTCAACCCTTGTAGGGATTCCACGAATTATGAGATAATTGAAACTGATCTGTGTTGGGATGTACGGAGATTATTTTGTAACTTTAGATCATATACTGGTAGTTAAACAACATTCTATATTTCTTCATGAAAGATGATTGAATGACTACTTCTAATAAATCTTCTTGGCACGTCGCTCATCATCATCATCATCATCAGCCAGAAGACGTCTACTGCTGAACATAGGCCTCCCCCTTTAACCTCCACACTGAACGACAGCCTGCCTTTTGCATCCACTGGATGCCCGCGACTCTCACAATGTCGTCGGTCCATCTAGTGGGAGGCCTCCCTACGCTGCGTCTTCCGGTTCGTGGTCTCCACTCCAGAACCTTTCTTCCCCATCGGTTATCGGTTCTTCGAGCGATGTGGCCTGCCCATTGCCACTTCAACTTGCAAATTTTAACAGCTATGTCGGTGACTCTAGTTCTTTGGCGAATATCCACGTTTCGGATTTTATCGCGCAAAGAAACTCCAAGCATAGCTCTCTCCATTGCCCGCTGTGTGACTCTGAGCACGTCGCTCGCGCTCTCACAAATATTCCACCATTGCCATTCTAATTAGGGCTGCTTGGTACGTCTGCATAAGTAAAGCAAGAGAAAATAAAGAAGACTTAATTAACTAACTTCGACCGCTAGCTTTTGACCTATAAATTAAGAGTTGGTTATTTTGTCCTGTTTTAACTGCAGTCTTGGTTGAAACTATCAGAAACTTTTAAAAGTTTAGTTGAGGGTTCATTAAAATTGATATTTTAATTATTATAAAAGCAACTTTTACTAGAAGTTCGCGAGCCACATTGTTGGAAACTCATTTGTCGAAGTTTATTTAGAAAACAAATTACATACTTGTGCCCTTCGACCAAAATAAAATGAAAGGACTGGCCCAGAAGAAGCGCATTTTTTAAGATTACAAAATGAGCGCCGTCATTCACTTCGTTTCAGTCGGTCTCTAGCCGTAGGAAGTACTACACAAGACTATTATTTTGTGGTAACGAAACATCTGACAAAATTATTATTATGCCGTCGTGTGCTTTCGAAGTGTAAATACAGACCAAAAAACTGCAATATATTATTTGTAACAAATGTACTGTACACGGTTATAATTAGGTGTTGAAGTATATGTCCGACGGTTTTGACTCGTTTTTACTGAGCAAGTTCAATGGTTATGGCCCGTCCATTCATTTTATTTTGGTCGAAGCTTGTGCCTTACGGTTTCACTCGCGATGTTCTAGTTTTTTTTTTATTCTTTCCTCTTTGTCCACATTGTCTGTGTGATTTTGGCGTCTCACTCTTGTTCATTTGCCAGTGTCAAGTATAAAATTAATATTAGATGTCGTCAAACAGACACAGTCAAAGTCAAGCAAAATAAGACACGGTCAAATCAAAGTAATATAGTAAAGTCACAGATCTAGTTGTGTATATCTGTGAGTAAAGTGGTGGAGACTTTACAAGAGGCATCTATGGAGCTTTGAAAACAACACGAAATTACCTACATGTTTCATCGTGTTATAATATCACTTTTCCACGCCTACGAAATACTTATACAAGTTAACAATTATTATCTTGTTTACGAGTTGGTGGTCAAATACGGACTTATGCGATAAAAAATAGGGGGGGGGGGGAAGGGGTTGTCTGTAAAGTCGGTTTACGGACGATAATTTTACGTGATAACGCTTAGGCCGATCGTGCCTCTCTATCGCTTGTTCCGCGCTCTCGCTTGCACGCGCGGCTCAGGCGGAACTTGACTATTTTTTGTTCGTGCAGCCGGCGTTCATCGTTTTATGAGACGTTATCACGTCAAAAATTATATTTTGTGTGGTGAAAACTTGAATAAATGTTTTATTACAATCAATATTAATTTTACATAACATTTGAGTGTATACAACTAAATATCGGTATCGAAGTCATTGCGAGAAGCGGCTGCGAAGCCAAGATTGGAAATATCGAGTACGATGTAACTACATAACAGTGAACAAACTTTATAAAAACTACTAACCATCAAACAAAGTCGTGCTTCATGATATTATGGAATATTTATAGATAAATATTCCATAGTATAATATACGGAAATAAACCAGCCTAGTGCGAGTCGAGTTCGCGCACTGAGGGTTCCGTACCACCACAAAATACAATAATTATCAATTTTAAGCCGTGGTAGCCCATTTGGGAGATCGCTAGACATGAAAGCATGAGGTCGCGAGTTCAAACCCCGGGCCCGTACCAATGAGCTCTTTGGAGCTTATATACGGATTTTCATACCACTGGCTTTTCGGTGAAGAAAAAAACCGTGAGGAAATCTGCATACGTACGGAGAAGGAATTAAATGGCGTATATGAATCCACCAACCCGCAACTGGGCCAGCGTGATGGATATGGCCTAATCACCCTTTCGAGGGTAGGCTAAAAGTTCAGCAGTGGACTGTTAAAAGGCCGATTATGATGATGATCAATTTTAAAAACCGACTTCAATATTAGTAAAATATTGTGGTTCGCTTCGGTTAAAGAAATTATGAGTAAGTCATGCAAGTAACGAAATCATTAACGAATAATAATTTATTCCCCCATTCTTATAATGTATTGTAAAAAAAAATATTTGTAATTGTGTCTTTTTGTTTTTATGTATTGTAGTTAATATTTCAACATTTTAATTTTTCTCTTTTAATACTGTTTCAATTTTGTGTAATATGGTGTATATGGATATTTTCCGAAATAACATAATAATAATTTTTTTTAAAAACAAGTCAATGGTTTTAAAGGATCTCCATCTCTGTCTTTCTCTTACATAGTAAGAGCCAAGAGAGTTAATTAACAAAAGTCGGGGGTTGTCGACACAACAAAAGGTTCGCAGTTTATACTGTAAGGAGTTCTGGATTGCGCTTTTATTAAAACTTAATTGAATCGAGAGTTTTCAGAAGTTGGTTGGTTATTTGGGAAGTATTCACGAATAGGTTTCGCCCTCTTTGAAGACTTCCTTCGATTTAATGAATAGGAAACAACCTTTACAAATATTGC
Organism: Agriopis marginaria; assembly: GCA_932305915.1. Classification (NCBI taxonomy): domain Eukaryota; kingdom Metazoa; phylum Arthropoda; class Insecta; order Lepidoptera; family Geometridae; genus Agriopis; species Agriopis marginaria. Next base: position 1,104,738 of record OW029923.1, read on the forward strand.
CTTAAGGATTTTAATATAAACTAAACAACGAAGTTGGCAACGTACTGTAGAAGTGCTCATAGCAAAAAAAAAGAAAAAAATCACATTAAACCAGAACAACAGCTGGCCAAGAGCATGTCGAGACACGCATATGGTAGGGTTCCGTTTTCCGTGAGTCATATAATTGTGGCCACCGTCATAGTTCAGAAATTGGTGCTTACAGAAAAAACTGAAAGAAAGAAGCTACAGTGTGAACTTAACCAAATTTTTGGGGTACATCATCCCATAATAACAAATATACTTTTTATGGTTTGGTCAAAAAAAACTCCGTGAAAAATCATTTTTTGTTAAGACAATCTTACGAAAAACTCAATGACATTCGGGCTAGAACGTGTTGAATTTATGACAGTTTTATCACTTCAACTCAAAAAGTTATAATCAGAAAATGTTTGAAACAATTTTGAATGAAGGTTTTTAATATGATCTATCAGCATGGCAAGTGATAAGTTTCTATATCTATTAGCTTAGAATTGCAGGGGGGCCAACTTTTTGTCACTCTGGCGGGCCAAACTTCACATATTTTTTTCACTTGTTAAAAAGTGATGTTTGAAACATTACAAACAAAAGCCAAAGAATCATTTGTGTCAAATAATTTTATTACAAACTGAACCTACTTTTTTTCTTCAATATATCCGATGACTTTATCACTAATACAACCATTACTGAATAGTGTGTAATCCTGCATACATTACCGTTGAACGATAACATAATGCGCAACGGAAAAGGAACTTGCGATAAAAAATATCCCATAATTCAATACCACGTAGCTATATTAACCTATCTCACTCTGATCTCACGCAGTTCTTGTTTTGTGGCTTTTACACAAACTGTAACACCAAACTTAACATAGGTTTATAGGTATTCCCCAAAAAAATAAGGTTTCAGTGATAAGCCGTTTACATTTATTATATAGTTTAGAAGTGCAAGAGTTGGATTCTAACTTTTTTTAATATAATTATCTTAGAATAACTACTCAGAGAAGGTAGGTTTCCAAACAACGCCTTCTCAAAACGTAAGCTACAAATTCGCTTTATAGCTTACGTTTCGATTAGTATTTTAAACGATTTAAGCAAGAAAATTAATGGATTACCTGTGGAATGTCACACCATAACTCTTATGCTGCTTTTCTGATTTGTTGTGGTACGATTTCATGTCGCAAATTGTCATAGTAAATTTTTTATATTTTTTTGGAGCCATATGTAACACCATTTGAATGGCTTAAATTTTGCGAATGTACTTGTTTTCTTTGTGTAGTTATTCTAAGATAAATATATTGACTCTTACGCTGTTGGCCTTAAGGCCTCTACAGCTTGACTGGACTAGTTAGCGAACGCAGAGTTCGTTCGGCATAACTTGGTGGTTTAAGTTTTGGGCGACTAACTCAAGAGCGCCTCGAATGTACGAACCTCAGCTTGGGCTGTCGCTGGGAGAGCCCACTCCCAATCAGACTTGCCCAGGCATCCCAGAGGGGGTGTGCCCTGAAGCCCTAGCGGTTTGTTCAACTGATTGACTAGCTGTGCTTTGTTCAGGTCGCTTTGCATCAAAGCTTTGCATATATCCGAAGCTATCTGACATTGACTTTGACGGCTAAAATAATAGTGAGCCGCAATAAAATAAGTAATTATTAAACAACTAGCGGTCCGCCCCAGCTTCGCACGGGTATAGATTATAGCCTATGGCACCCGCGGATAGTGTAGCTTCCCGTCAGTGAAAGAATTTTTCAAATCGGTTCAGTAGTTTCGGAGCCTATTCAATGCAAACAAACAAACAATCAAATCTTTCCTCTTTATAATATTAGTATAGATAGAGTTAATCCACAAAATTGTATCAACGTGCAGCTTTAATCATAATTAAAGACAGATATTAATACCTTCCATCCCGTAATGGCAGTAGAGATTCCTGTTTATCCAACCTTGAATAACCAAACTAAATGGCTTCACGGAGGTATCATGGTCGAGAAATTAACGTATCGGGTGTAAGTACTCATATCCAGGATACCAGAGCGGTTGAGAATATTATTGGTAACTATATTATTGGTAACTAACATACGGTGGCTTTAAATAACAGTAGTGATTAGCAAAGGTTTCCATACTGTACAAGTTTAAAAAAAAACAAAATAAAAGAGATGGTATTTTTATTTACTTTGCATTGTAATTACAAAACCATTTGTGGAGGGATAGTCTTCTTGATCACGGTATTTAAGTTTTTGTTAATAAATATTGGATGACTTGACCGTGATTTACTTTGCTTGACTCTGACTGTGACTGGCATAGTCACAGTCAGAGTTGTTTGACAATATCTATAAAAAGTATGAAAATATTTCAATAATGACAGTGGCAAATGCACAAGACGTGAGTCGTCAAAACTCTCTCTAGAGAAAGAAGAAAAAAGCGGGCCGTCACTGGACCCCCGGCAGATATGAAACATGCATAATAGCAGATTTCTGGCGCCAAAAAAAAAATCTCGTTGTTTTATTTTCCTAAACTTGTGTATTTTCAAGTGTAAATGCGTAATAATGATAGATTATTGTTTATTAAATGTTTGTCAACTAGCTTGAGTGTGAGAAAGTGATTTAAACGCGGTTAAACATGAATTTTCGTGGTGTTTCCAAAGCTCCATAGAAGCCTCTTGTAAAGTCTCCACCACTTTACTAGGGCATGACTTTGACTTGATTGTGACTTACTTTGCTTGACTCTGACTGTGACTATACGACTTGTTAGACAATAAATTCATCAAACTTGACAATAATGTGATACTTAACACTGGCAAATCCACAGGAGTGCGATGCCGAACTCCTCACATAGGAAAGATTAGAAAATCGTGACAGCATAAGATAGCTTCATTGCATTTGCCGTCACGGCCTCTTTGGTCACGGCATACGAGTCGGTTTTACTCACAAAATATATATCAGGGAGTGTTCTGAAGAACTGTTTGATCTGATGCCGACGTCACGGTTTTATCATCGCACTAGCCGCCACCACAAAAGCTCATCCACACATCATAGATCAGTGGAAATCGCACACTGTGCGATTCACACAAGCTTTCTTTCCACACACCTGCAAAATTTGGAATGAGCTACCTAACGTGGTGTTTCCGAGAAGCTTCAACATGAGGTTCTTCAAAAGGCGTCTTAATAGAGTCCTTAAAGGTCGGCAACGTATTTGTAATGCCTCTGGTGTTACAAGTATCCATAGGCGACGGTGACTGCTTACCATCAGGCGACCCAACTGCTTGTTTACCACGTTTGGCATTTAAAAAAAAGACCTTTTACTTAAGTTTTACTAACATACTGCTTGTATAGTAAGGTCTCTGTGCATACTGCCAAGGCGCGTCAATAGATGTTTCACATTAAGACGCTCTTTTCCGACTTTTAGCAATTATGGTCATTCTAGTTTAAGTGTGCATACCTCCATGGTTAGTTTAAAATTATAAAATGGATGTCATAACAAAATTGAATGTTTTATCTAGGAAACCCATGAGACCGAAACACGATTAAGCACATTTCGCTCGATAGAAAAAATATATCAAAGTAGCACTAATTTGCGCTTTTATCCCTGTTTTTTTGGATTCATTCAATTACCTATTTTTTAAATTATGTCTGTGATATCTTGATATATAGATTTCATAATTATGAAGGAAACCGGTGAGGTACATTTTACATTACAGCTATACTTTTCGAACAATATGAGAAAAACTCCGAAAATAGATGTAGCGAAACGCACGAATGTGTGTAGGCGCCATGATTTTGCTCCGCTAAATGCGACTTTAATACAATAAACCAAGGATTATGGTCATCTGTCGTAATAAGGGTTGCTTAAAAGTGGGAAAACCTCGCCTTAAAAATGTATCAAAATATCCCAACGCCATCAACCATTTCCACAGTAAAAATATCGTAAAATGCAAATGTTTGTGACCACAGCATTATACACAATGTTTTACAAAAACAAACGAAATCTCTCACGTCTGTTCCACGATAAAACAACGCCAATGTATTGGGGAATTGACAGGCGTGTTATGCATGCGATTCAATAAGGCCATAAACCGTAGCACCGTGTTCCATCGTCTGTTTATACAGCCAATATAACAGAAGTGTATTTTATTCTGGGCTTAAATGACAGCAATATCGATAGGGAAGACGCTTTTCAGGATATAAACTCACTGGAATTGAAGTTAGTGATACAACAAGCTCTCTAACAGTACCTACCTACTTCGACAAAAATAAAATGAATGGATGGGCCCTAACCATTGAAATTGCTCAGTAAAAACGAGTCAAAACCGTCGGACATATACTTCAACACCTAATTATAAAAATTTACAGTATATTTGTTACAAAAAATAGATTCCGGTTTTATTTGTGTATTTACACTTCGGGAAAGCATATAAATGCATAATTTTGACAGATGTTTCGTTATCGCGTAATAATAGACACGTGCTGCACTTCCTACGGCTAGAGATCGACTGAAACGAAATGTGAGCCGGCGCTCATTTCGTTATCTTCAAAAATGCGCTTCTACTGGGCCTGTCCATTAATTTTATTTTGGTCGAAGCCTACCTACACTATTTCTAGCCTATATCTAGTCTGTGGATAGCGCTGCCTGAATAGGTGCTCCCCGATGGTTACAATCTGGGTGTCTTCAAATCAATAGTGAATCGGCTTCTTCTAGGCAAGCGTGCTCCAACGTAGACCGCATTAGACGATCGCAAGCCCATTATTTATTAAAATAAAAAATATATACGCCGCGTCTATATACGCTGCGTGTCTTCATTAGTCGCTCGCTGTATGCTTGTAACTTACATGCCAAATTACAAAACTCACGTATTTTGTATTTTTTTATGCAAGGAAGCGTGCATCAAGCGGCAAATGATAATATGACGTATGATAGAACGCTACCGATGGGAAGAAAGGTTCTTGAGTGGAGACCACGAACCGGAAGACGCAGCGTAGGTAGGCCTCCCACTAGATGGACCGATGACATAGTGAGAGTCGCTGGCATCCAGTGGATGCAAAAGGCAGGCTGTCGTTCAGTGTGGAGGTTAAAGGGGGAGGCCTATGTTCAGCAGTGGACGTCTTCTGGCTGATGATGATGATGATGAGAACGCCGCTGCTTGCTAGGAGATAACCAAGATTTAAAAATTTTACTCAATAGTAGGTAGACAATTAGATGGGTTATCTACAAATCTTTTTTATCTTTTTGATTTTATATCCTTTAACGATTTTCGATCAGCATCTATAATTAATTAATTTGGCCTCCAACTCGCCTGTTGGTAAGCGACGATGTGTTCTAAGATGAAGCACGCTGACTTTAAAGATACCTATTCCCTCATGTTACTATGTATACGCACACACACAAAAAAAAAACTTATCACACATAAAAACACACACATACACTAAATTGATATAGTAATTTACCAGAATTTTATTGTATTGTTGTGTACTATTGTATATGTTAGTAGATTTTTTTATTTTTTTATTTATACATTATCAGTCTATCTTATTAATAATAAATATCTGGGACATTTTTGCACACACGGTCATCTGACCCCAAACTAAGCAAAGCTTGTAATATGGCTGCCAGAAACTGATATACGTACATATATATTTTTAAATACATACTTAAATAGATATTAACACCCAGACATAGAACAAACACAAATGTTCATCACACAAATGTTTGTCCTAGATGGGAATCGAACCCACGCCCCCAAGCACAGAAGATAGGTTCACTACCAACTGAGCCACCGGGGCAGTCATTATAATTGTCCTTTTTAAATTTTTCGCCAACGTGCCTATTATGGTTAAGAGGGGTCATGGTCAGCGTTTTGTCCATACAAACGTATTCTCGTGTTTCCTCCCTGGATAATAACGCTAGAACTGTAATTTTTTCAAATAAAATTTATCTCCTCTATTGTCATGCTTCTATCATTTATTTTTTCTTCTAAGTTAACGATTATAAGAAATATGAGCCTTTAAATATCCCATTTTTTTTTTTTTACCGCCATGTTCAGACGTCTATAAAACAAATTTGACGAGTTTATAAAACATAAATAAATGATAGAAGCATAGTTCAATCTTTTTCACAGCTATTATTTAAAAAAAATATGAAATCGGCCCAGTTTTGAATGAGGATACAGAAAAATACGAGACGATGATTTTGTCTACATTTCGTAGGTATAATCGATCCGAGCTTCAGTTGTCCCTATTGCGCTCTACTGGGAGAGGTTTGAGGTCAGGGGACAGCAATAGATTAGATTTTCTAAAAACCTATTTATCAAATTTCTTGGCCGTGGCATGCCCTCTTAATGTTATCAACACCGTTGTTATCTCAAACCTAATTTAAGTTCACCTCTGCGGGGAAGACAGTCATGCCCAGAGTTGAGAACTGTGACCTCACGACACAGGTTATCCTAGTGTGGGGGACAGTGTTCCACTAAGGTACATAAATGTTTATTCTAACCTCTCTTCTTACAACATTTGTACCCATATAACTACCTACTTAAGATCTTTATGTACCTATCTTTATATATATTTAATGAATATCAATAAACGTTTTTGTATTTGTATACCTGTGAACAGGCTCAGTGCCATCGCTAAAGCAGTTTCACATGTAAAGAAAGAAGTAGATCGATGTGGTTCACAAGCTCTTCCAGCCAGTGCTATGTCAGTGCCGTCGCAAAGCTTGTGGTCATAAATTCCATCTGGCTCCAGATCGATGGCCTACTTATGATACATAGTTTCCCACACCGGACTTGCGCCACAGAGAACATATTTATACTTACGGACTAGAGCAGTGTTGCCAACTGTTTCTGGAAAAATTCACTGAAAATATTACATCAGAATAAACGCTCCTTCATCATCACTATGAGCCTATTATGTTCCCACTGCTGGGAATCAAGCCTTCTTTCAGAAAGAGAGGATGGGCCCTGATACTGGCACCAATCAGGCCCAGTGCATATTAGTGATTGTCTCATGTTTTTGAACTTTTGAGGTTCTAGGCCAGGAGTGTCCAACTAAATTTTGTGGCGGGCCGGATTTATTAACTTTGTAACTATGGCGGGAGTTTCTTTGCGCGATAAAATCCGAAACGTGGATATTCGGCAAAGAACCAGAGTCACCGATATAGCTGTTAAAATTTGCAAGTTGAAGTGGCAATGGGCAGGCCACATCGCTCGAAGAACCGATAACCGATGGGGAAGAAAGGTTCTGGAGTGGAGACCACGAACCGGAAGACGCAGCGTAGGGAGGCCTCCCACTAGATGGACCGACGACATTGTGAGAGTCGCGGGCATCCAGTGGATGCAAAAGGCAGGCTGTCGTTCAGTGTGGAGGTTTAAGGGGGAGGCCTATGTTCAGCAGTGGACGTCTTCTGGCTAATGATGAACTATGGCGGGCCAAGAGACAACTAACGACAACTCGAACAAATCACTTCAGTCACTTCGTAACTGAGCAAATCAAGACTAATATAAGTAAAATGGTAGAAAGGGTATTATTATAACCTTTTGGCGGAATTCACAGCAGGTTTCACTTGTAACTGCATGCACAGGCACACTGATATAGGTGATATAGATATGAATCTCTGTTCTTTACAAAATTACGTCTAAAATAAGTTAAAAGTTACCCAACTTTTGAGTCATTCGCGGGCCGGATTAGGATCCTTGGCGGGCCGCATTGTGGCCCGCGGGCCGTATGTTGGACGCTCCTGTTCTAGGCATACCGGTTTCTTCTATAAAAGACATCCTTTAAATTAGTTTTTTGTTGTTTTTGTAGTGTTTGGCTTATGGAAATGTTATTTATATACAACATCAAAAAGTTAAATTATCATCGAGTTACGAACAAATTCCTGCTTCCTTTAAGTCTACTTTGCAGTCAAATTTTGAACAAAAATTATTAAAACATCATAATAAATCTGCCAGGCTCAAATGGGAGTGGGCAAGCCACGCAAGCCGAAACACTCGGACAAGAGTGAAGATCTCTACGGAGTGGAAGCCACCGAACAATCAACCCCCAGGTTGCCCTTGGACCTAATGGTGTGACGAGCTCGAGAGGTTTAAAAAAGATCGCTTGGTGCTGGCCAGGACAGAGACCAGTGGAAAGAATTGAGGGAGACCTTTTTACAGCAGTGGGACAATAAAGGTTGACTTAAAAAAGGAACAAAAAGTGGAAACAAAAAAATGGTTACACTGTATTCAAGATTTTGAATATTCTTTTTACGTAAAACTGATATCCTCAATTCTATATCGGCGAGCCCAAGCACTACCCGAGCAATACGGCGTGATGAGATTTCCTATACCTCAACCAGTTCTAGTGAATATTGGCTGATTTGTGGCATCCTAAAGGCAATGCTACACCGTGCGTTACGATGTTATTGATTTTTGTTTGTAATGTGCAATTTAGCAGCGCACTATGTGCATTATTTCTATATAGAGTAAGATGCCGCATCGGTGCTGTAGAAACAAACATTGCGGCAACAACCTAGAAAAGTTTTATTTTATTTTATCCCAAAGATCTTTATAGAAATACTTTTTTCTGCAAAACTAGTTAAATTTTAACAAAAAAAAAAATACATAAATTTTTTTTTAAACCCACCTTATTTAGTTATATTTTTTGTGAATCGGTTGCATAACTTCTGCATTGTAAGCGAAAATAATATTTCTTCTAAATTTTACTAGCACCGTCAGTGATTCCAGAGATACATGTGATATTGAAAGAAACACGAAATTAAAGTTTCTGAGGGTCCCTTCTAGGCCAATAATATTTGGCCTTCGAGTGATTTTTCTTTCTATGACGTGAAAGACAAAGATAAATTAATAGTAATACTAAGATTTGCCTGAAGCACACTACAGCTGTAGTTTTAGTCAACTCGTTTCCAACCGCATTAGCTGAAGTTAATTGTCTCCACTAATTGGACCAAGTTCAATCTGTAAATCGAATTACGATATGCGGTATATTAATTGCATTTGCGCCAACTCTGTTTCTTACGCCAAAGACGTCTCGGCAAACGTTGGACGAGCGCCAAATGAGGTAATGGTTTATAAGCTAAGCTAAAGTTAATTTAGCATTGTTTCTAGGCGCCTTTATAACGCCAAGTGTTCTAAGAGTCTATGCAATATTTTTTTAAGTATTTCATCCGTTCTTATTTTTATTCGATGACTATATAGGAAGCGATAAATCTTGCACGAATGTCTCGTTTGGTACATATTGTGCATTTCTTCTTCTAGCTTCTACTTACGCCTTCTTAGCTTTTTATTTATCTTTTGTAGTTGGAGTAATAGATATTACTCCAACAAAAAAAGAAGAGGGTTTTGATTTTTACTATCCCATATTCATATATTTTTTTTTTACATTAATTTAGAAACGAATTGAGATATTTTTAAATGTGAAAGACAATATAATAAAATCACTTAAATGTTAAGGGCAGTTTACATGTTTTTAATTTTATAATAGGAAGGTTTATAATTAGTTATTATAAAAAACTATAGGCTATAATATGATGGTTTTAATTTTAATAAACAGAAAATTAATGAAAACATAAAATATAAACAACTAAAAACTACTTGAAAAAATACAAACTAATACTAATATATAAAACTAAACTAATCTAATAATCCGCTGCCAGCAGGCGTCGTACCCAAAATGCTGGCTGCATTGCCGCGTTGAATTGCAATGCTTATACGCTGTGCAAGATATCGGCCAGCATTTTGGTCACGAGATGCTTCGACCAGACGATTTGATAAATCTTTAAAAATATTTTTAGCGCCCGGTCCCCACGGGCCTAAAGTTATAAAAAAAATATTTTGTGGTATTGAGTTTGGCTTTAGTTTCCAAGTGCGGTTGTACCCTTAAAGCATTAAATCTAACTAAATGGGGTTACTGACTTGATTGTACCTAAGCTTATGCCTTTGTACAATTAAATAACATTTTATAGGAGCTCAGTACTTACCGAGTCTGGGGGATAATGTAGTGTACCATAAAATGAAATCTTGCAGACAGGACCGTGCCCGTTGTATAATTTAATGGTTGACGGGAGAAATACGTACTAACTACTTAGCTTGACAAAGTGTTTAGAAACAGTGACTTCTATAGTAAATAGTAGGTTGAAAAGAAGGCGATACATGGTGGCTCCCACTAGGTGGACCGACGACATAGTGAGAATCGCTGGCATCCAGTGGATGCTAAAATCAGGCTGTCGTTCAGTGTGGAGGTTAAAGGGGGAGGCCTATGTTCAGCAGTGGACGTCTCCTGGAATGCAATGCGATGCGAACGTTTGGCCACCAACTTCTCCATTGTAATCAGTTTGAGAACACTGTTATGGAAGACTTAGTTGCCGTCTTTGGCTAGCGTGTTATCTACTTTTTTCCTGCTCAGGGGACTTAATATTGAGTTTTCATGGAATCTCAAAAATGGAGTATTGCGCAAACTGCAACTGAAATGCGCTGCCTAAATGGGTGTTCCTTGATAGTTATATTCTGATTGTCTTCAAATCAAGAGTGAATCGTTTTCTTCTAGGCAAGCGTGCTCCATCGTAGGCCGCATCATCGCTTAACATCAGGCGAGTTGGCGGCCAAGCCTATTTATAATAAAAAATAAATTAAAAAAAAAGCTGAGGTTCCTGTAAGATAGCGAGTGAAACCGAAAACAAAAGATACTGTTGTTAATATTATTGTCTTTAATGTAATTTTCCAATCGATCTATTCCACTTTGATCACCTGGGTGATAAGTGATAAAAGTCGACTTTGATCACCTGGGAATATAATCACCAGAAGCGACTCGCTTCAACTTATTGTTTTGGTATCATTTAATCACCCGTGAATCCCGGTGGTAATCGACCTTCATTAGGTGCATTATGTCTCGTGCCATCGTTAAGTAAGATTAATTTGCAGGTAAACCTCTTGATGTAGCTAGATAATATAATGAAAGGTTTCGTATTGGATTGAACGAAAGGATAACATTGATAACAGCTCGTTTAGATTGCCAATGTTACTCACTGCACGATTTTGTTCCAAACAAAAATCAATAGTAAAAAACACAGGAAGGTTTTTTTTTTAAACTTATTTTTGTATTAGGTCTAATGGAAAAACGGTAATACGTAAAAGCGTCAAACTTGGCATGATTATAGCACACACTTTAAAATAAACTAGTAGGCCGCCCCTGCTTCGCACGGGCGAAGCCGGGATATATAGCCTATGTCAACCGGGGATAGTGCAGCATCCCAACAGTGAAATAATTTTTCAAATCGGTTCAGTAGTTTCGGAGCATATTCAATGCAAACAAACAAACAAACAATCAAATCTTTCCTCTTTATAATATTAGTATAGATAACAACAAATAATAAATAATGGCAAACTGCGAGTCGGTGTGAAGTTTCTGTTCATTAATCAAGTTATAACTGGTAATTTAGTTATTGAATTTTGCGGTGGTATGTAACCCTCATTGCGCGAGCCCGACGCACTTGGCTGGTTTATTCAATTTACTATAAGTGTTCTGTGTTGACCCACTGTTATACAGGACTTTTTTCCTGCAATGGGTGCCTGTCGGGTCAATCTCGTCCACGCCTGATCTGCTTTATTAGGTCTGATGTCGTCAGCCCATTGGATGTCTGCCAACAGTATGCCTGTCTGCAATCGTAATCACTAGCAACGTATCCTGCCCAGAGATATCTGAGTCGCATGTTACGGTTTCCAATATCCGTGACTTTTGTCCTTCGACTCGGCCTCAAAAGCTGATACCTAAAAACACGTATTTTTTTTATATCCCGAAACCCGAAAATAAATATAAACCCGAACGAAGCGCTTAGATTCCAATTTTATTGTGCAAACTGCTAGTCTGTAGAATGCGCTGCCTGAATGGGTGTTCCCGATAGATACAATCTGGGTGTCTTCAAATCACGAGTGAATCGGTTTCTTCTAGGCAAGCGTGCTCCACCGTAGACCGCATCATAGTTGGCGGTCAAGCGCAAGCCTATTATTTATAAAAAAAAAATATAGAATAGATCTACTTTTACGGGCCACCAACTCACCTGATTGTTGACCATGGTATGGCCGAGGATGGAACACGTTGATCTTACGGTCGGCTGGTCTTGCTTAATCTTACGTGAGTTATTCCCGTGTAATATAAATAAAACTTTGATCTAGATGATATCTATTTCACTTTAGCCTTAAAGATGCCCAAATAATTGATAATTGCTCTTTATGCATTCTAATTTAATGCACAGCACCATTGGCGTCCATGTTTCGATTCGGCAGCATAAGTTATCGTGGACATGACATATTGGTTGGAAGTGAATTTTCCAACTTTATCCAAGGTATCAGCCATATGAAACCGCACTTTGTTGCCATACCCAAACAGGGTCATTATGATTCCTATTTTAAATATGCTATCTATTTGTATCATCATCATCATCATAATCAGCGTCATCATCATCATCATTTCAGCCATAGCCTTCTACATCGATCTCCAAATGGGCCGGTTGGAAGTGGCCTGCAAGATCTGTATGCGATTTACATAATATACATAATGAATGTGGAATAAATTATTGAGTATTGATTCATTCAATTCCAATGAGTCATTGTTGATTGGACCAAAATATTACATCGAAACTTTCAGATTTATAGTATTAGTGTGATTTTATATTCGCTTAACCTTCAGTGTTGTATTCAATAACTTGATAATGGACTGCTGTAATTTAAACTTGCGGTGCGGTGCGGTACACCAAGGTTTGTTTATGACCCTTGTTATGGACGAGCTTGTAGGTATACCATTGATATAATTTGATTTTGCTTCGAAATAAATTGACGTTTAGTAACTTCAGGCTAATGACTGTTTCAGAATGTATTTATTTGTCTTTGATGAAAATAACAAAATTTAGAAAAGGACTTAAAAATTCTGAGCTTCCAATTTACAAGCTTTTTTATCTGCTTATTACAAATTCTTGTGTAAATATGCATAGTCACATTTTAGGGTTCGTTCTTTAAAAAGATATAAAGGAAACCCTTTGTCGCTTTGTTGTCCGTCTATCTATGTGTCTATCCGTATTTCTAGACCTTTTTTTCTAACGAACGCGCTTAGGTATTAAGTTGAAATTAATTATCAAATACTAAGGTCAACAGTCTCTTGAAGGTGTAAAAAATTCAAAGTTAACCTAATAACAAATACGTGCATTAATTTATCCATTTATGTCACATTTATTTTGATTCTCTTTGTGAGAAACTCACAAAATTAAATCAAAATCTTTATGGCACTTCCTGTAGACCTTGAAATTTGGCAAGAAAGTTTTCACAGCACATGTAAAGGAAAAAAATCCAAGTCATTAATTATAAGGCTTGTTAAAAAAAAAAACAATTACAAACTTACATTTTGTAGTTGGAAAACAAACAGTGATGTAGACCGATGTGTGAGAGAACATTTTTTCACTGCAAAGTTTGTCGTTCAATATTTAAATGTTTTACTCGTCTGCTTGAGGGTAATATTTTCCGGGTTATGTATGACATATATACTAAGTTTGTCCGGAACCCTCAGTGTGCAAGCTCGACACGTGCTTGGCCGTTTTTTTTATATCTGAAATATGCCTACGATAATAATTATATAACAGGTGTATTTTATTTAAATTGCACGTTTATCACGACTCTACTTTTTATTTTCTCAGACATGGTATTTAATGTGATTATTATTTGAAAAACTCACTCGACGTAAATTTATTTTACGGTCTCGACCTTTTTTAAATTTTTGTCTCCTCGAATATATCGTAAGTGCGTACCGTATTTAAATGTATAGAGGTTTGATTTCTTTTCTCACTAAAGAGAGGTGATAATACAGAGGTCACGTAAGAATTTTGTAATTACTTAGCTCATTAAATGCCAAGCCTATCTGCAAATGTGTTTTCATCAAAAAAAAAAAATTCTAATCAACACTTCTTTTTTAACAACACCAAAACTGTAAAAATATGTAATTTTTTTATATATATATATATATGAATATCCGTCCAATATTTGAGAAAAGTTACTAAACAAGCCTTAGCGACAACTGAAAACGTATAGACTCGTATAGTTATGCTATGGTCGGCTACGCCTCGTTCATCCATAAATAAATAAAAAAATGCCGCTTTTGTTTGCCGCTGCATTGATGTACAAAATATGTGTAAATGCACGCGAAGTATAATCTAAATGTACTTCAAAAACTAATCAGATACCAACACTTCTCTAAAAATAATATTATGTACATCAGAAACAGTATAACAGATAAAAAAAATAGGTTCAGAGAGTTGAACATTAAAAAACAACCGCAAAAATATTTTCAATTTCTGTTCGTAATGAAACTGTGTTCATAACTCGAACTGTCGTTTTGTGGTAGACTTCACTCGCAAGCCCCGAGAGTAAATAGTTTTTAGCCAGCGAAATAATAACTACTCGCTGTTTTTACCATAGAAATAAGAAGATGTACCTACCTACTTACATCCATGTGTCTACATAATACATAATACGGCTTGTTTTTTTCCCTCAAAACAATGTTAGTGTATTATTGAAAATGACGTGGTTTTCACAAATTTTATTTACATTACACGGGAATTACTCACGTAAGATTGAGCCGGTCACTCCGACTATAGTTTCAACCGCATTAGCTAAACCGGCATTAACCGGCTTAATCTTACGTGAGTAATTCCCATGTAATATAAATAAAATGTTAGTGTACTTAACTAATAGAAAGCAATTTGTTTTAAAAAAACACCAGACTCAATAGATACACATCATCAGCCATTAAATGTCCACTGCTGAACAAGGCCTCCCTCTTAGAGAGGGGTGTTGCCATAATCCCCACGCTTGGCAGGCGGCTTGGAGATCGCAGTACGTTCACCGTGTACTAACAGGACGCTGCTGCCCATCCTCCGGTGGTTCTGGTCGCAGTTTTAGGACATACCCGGGCTCAATAGGTACGAACCTTTGTAACTTTAAAAGCTGAAGTCTATCTTCACTACATTTTTTTATTTCTCATTCCTTAGTTCCGCGACGATTGCAGTTGTGGGCAGGAGTAAATATTTACTAAAACTCTTTTGGTCCCAGTTCCCACAGCGATTCGTACTGAATATAAAATCTAAGCTTAGAAATTGGCATTTTAGGAGTTGGTGGGGTTGGACATTTTGGTTTTGTGTTTTTTATTATTATGATGTTCATTAGTGTCATATCCCGCAACGAACCGTACAATAAGGAAAAAAACTTGTCGAGAAACTTGTTGACTCGCGAAGTTTTGTTTGAGAGCATGGGAGCAACAGAAAAAAATATTTTTTTGATCCTCATCTTTTCTGCGGCGAGAGCTGTATGGCATAATATGATATTTAAAATTTTTGGGCATCTCATACATTTTAAGGCCACGCTCATTGGTCAGAGCTATCTCTTTCACACAAATTCAACATTATTGATACCTAACTATAGACAGTAATTTTGATATTGCTAAAATTTTGCGCAGATCTTTATATTTGGTGACATTATAATAATTATGAAATACCCAATGTTTTAGTAAAAATATTTCAAAACGACCGCCAAAATAGGAACCAAAAACATTTACTTATAAATTTAAAACATCATAATACAACACTGTTTCACACTATCACGGTTGTTCATTAAAGTTATATGATTAGTCTTCAGTCTTCCCGTGAACATGGGGCATGTAACTGCCCGAAATATCAGGAGCTCGTTCCACAACCTGACCACGGTAAATATCCCGTAAATAAACAAATAACTTTATCATAATACTAGCTTGTTTTTCTAGTGAAAGAAACAGTAAAACGTCATCATCAGCCAGAAGACGTCCACTGCTGAACATAGGCCTCCCCCTCCAACCTCCACACCGAACGACAGCCCGCCCTTTGCATCCACTGGATGCCCGCGACCCTTACAATGTCGTCGGTCCACAGTAAAACGTACAACTGTCAAATTTGGCATGACTATAGTACACACTCAAATTAAAGTGAAACAACAATTAAAAAAACCGGCCAAGTGTGAGTCGGGCACGCGCCTAAGACCCTGACTGAATATAAAAAAAAACTCAATACCACCGGAGCTGTGCGAAGCGAAAATAGGCTCGGTTAAAATTTCAAATTATTTCAATAAAATTCAAAACAAACAAAAGACACTTGAACCTAATTTCATAAAAAAAAAAATCATAATTATTTCCATCCCAACCTAGTAGCACACAGCTTCGATGAATTTCCACTCTAATAGTTTCAATTGATTCGTAAACAAAACACTTGAACGAAAGAGCTACAAAGAAATTCTTTCTGCATAAGAAACTAGTGTACTCGAAACTATCCTAGAGATTTATTCTGAGAACGCAATAAACGTTAATGAATAAATGTATGAAGTTAATTCGACGTCGAAGCAGCTGCGCCAAGTATCTATGTACTGCTGCAGTCTATGCTAAATATTTTACTTCACTGTATCTTAAGTTATGTCACAGTAAAAAAAATAACCAGTAAGATAATCATAAAATGTTTGTAAAGTCAATAAAGCAGGAAATTTGTGCACACGGTGTTACAAAACCATTTGTAATATTATTAAATACATGTTAATATAATTTCCTCATGTTTAGGGTTATTTCTTAGTAGGTAATTAAGTAGAATACATAATATTTTGTTATTTCAATAGTTTGCGCTATGCTTTAACAGTAACCATTCTGTTGATGAATAAATAAATAAATATACGGTTTAGTAAATTTTCAGTACACAATTTTTTTGCTAAATTATATTTAGTAATAAATTATCTATCTAGATAGAGACAGTTGAATTATTATATCTTGTTCATTATTGGCATTGCAAAAAATACCTAGGCCTGTTATATAAAACCAAAGTTAATACATATCTGGTAACATATTCGATCAACATAGACTAACGGTATTGTCAATATTCAGTGCTCTATTTTTTTTGCTAAATTGTCCCAAATATTTATATTATGCCCGAATATCTCTCTAGACAGAGACCGTTAAAATATCAAAAGTTGCAACCAAATCTTTGGCTCGTTTCGCTTTACTTGGCAACCCTTTCGTTTCAAAGCAGATGTCGGTAATTTTATTACAGAGTTCTGTCGCCAGAATCGTAGCCGTTAGCATTATTTGGCTGCTTCATAGCACCTTTGGCTTGGCTCTAGCTGGCGACAACTGAATTTTCTGAGCTAGCTGACAAATACAACACGAAAATTATTTTTACAAATTCAGAACAACTAATTTTACTCATCATGGTCATCATTTCAGCCTTAGGACGTCCACTGCTGGACATAGGCCTCCCCCATCGATCTCCAATAGGGCCGGTTGAAAGCAGCCTGCATCCAGCGTTTCCTTGCGGTCTCTTTTAGGTCGTCCGTACATCTTGTGCGTGGACGTCCTACGCTGCGCTTACCGGTCCGTGGTCTCCATTCGAGAACTTTTCGGCCCCATCGGCCATTGTTCTGCGTGATGTCCCTGCCTACTGCCACTTCAACTTTGAAACTGAAAATTGAAACTGGGAAATTAATTAATATTCTATATTGTAAGTAAATCCCACTTGTAAGCGCGTGCATTTGTATGTCACAACAGGAATTGCTTGCTCAATTTGTATGTCACAACAGGAATTGCTTGCTCATCGGACCCCAAGACACAGGCTGAGCCGAGTTTGGGGCCCACAGACAATTCTCAGCAGTGCAAAAATTTTTTGCTCAATAAATGAATTTTGATTTTTGATTTTGAACTTGCTAATCCAGTGGGCTACGTCGGTATTAACTTTGGTTCATCTACGGATCTCCTCATTTCTGATTCTATCTCATAGAAATACTCCGAGGAATAGGCAGACTATTTTTCGGCATTAGCTTGAGTTTAGAGGCATATCCAAACTATATATTATCAAAGAGTTTTACTGATGTAATCGGATACCGTCAGAGCCACAACGTTGGCAGCCACAATGGAAACGAAAAGAACATTGTTGGCTGTAGCTCACATTCGACGATCAACGACGTACGTTGTAGGTTGTACGATGTACGTTGGTGGCTACCCAAGGAGTGTAACAAACGTACGCCACATTTACTGCTATATTATACGCATTGTTGCCTTTCTGGGATGAGGGTGTGATCTAGTATTGGCCGGATATTTCGGACGGATACACGCATTTTCTTTAGTCCGTTAAGGTTCCGTAGACAAAAATCCATTATATACTTCTATAGTTACTAACCACTTGATTGCGTACGAGTCAGAATTTGCTTGTGCACGATGTAAGCCACGTCGTTTGTTGGTTGTATGGCGATTGTGATTGGAGAGTTATTCATGCAATTCGCGCCTGGGGTTGGCCCGCTCGAAAAAGAAGTATGCTGAAAATTTATTCATTTGGCTTACAGCGAGGTAAAAGATGAGCAGTCAAGTGGTTAAGGCAAGAAACTTTGCAAAATTACAGTTTCAGTATAGATCACAATTTTAATTTTAGGGGTTGCTTTTGTACATGTGAAATGGTGATGTTTTTATTTGCTTCACCATGCGTGTGTGTTATCATTGATTGATTTCGTACATGACATTTAATCAATTGTATCCTACGCAAAATATGGCCTACCAGCTGGCAAATAGAAGCCCCTCTCCACTGCATTTCTAAAACGTATTAATCTAAATATTTTTGTTTAGCTTTTAATTTATATAAACTGTTAAGGTGATTACTTTAATTAACCATTATAATTGTAATCCTATTATTTTATGCCCAATGACATTATAATCATACATTTATTTTCTTTCTTAAATTTAAGTTTTTTTTACAATATATATACAAAAACAAAATATTATAAAAAACACCTAAACCTAGAGTGCCGCCGGCAGCGGGGCAGGGCCCAAGCTACCGGTGGTTAGGGCTGCAGAGTGAGGAACCTCCTGACAATACGTGCCGTGTCAAGGATTACCGCCTTCTGCATCTGACCCTTGACCCAACCATCTAGCGAGAGCCTCTTAAGGTGCATTATAATTATTATTAATATTATCTTTGAAAATGCCGGATGCCATACAATATTTTTTGCCGGATATCGACTGCACTTTGACGGTAACATATACAAACACAATGTTACTCAACTCTTCTCATTTTATTATCGACTTTACGATGTCAACTTAGAGATTTATTGTGGTTAGGCGTTTGTGAATGTTTATGTAACTCGGCAGCTGTGCGGATAAGATTTGAATGTGACGGTTGTGGATCGTTTCGAAACACGGATTTTGGTTAAACCAGCTCTAGAAAATAAAGATGATCGATGTGAATGGATAAAACACAATTGAAACTGAACCTTTAACGATGACATTAAAATAAAAAAATATTCGGGACATTTTTGCACACACGGTCATCTGACCCCAAACTAAGCAAAGCTTGTGATATGGCTGCCAGAGACTGATATATATACATATATAGGTTTAAATACATACTTAAATAGATATTAACACCCAGATATAGAACAAACACAAATGTTCATCACACAAATGTTTGTCCTAGGTGGGAATCGAACCCACGCCCCCAAGCTCAGAAGGCAGGTTCACTACCAACTCGACCAACGGGCTATCAAATTACATTGAATTTGTAGAAGAAATTAGAAGGTTACTAAAAGTACTGTTAGGTACAAATTTTCCACCTGTACTTACCCAAACATAAGCCGGGGAAAACTATTACTTATAGATCAAATAATATATTCTTTAATATTTTTTTTTTTAAGTATCATTTTCCACCTATGAAATATTTACACAATAGGTGCGTCTCGGCTTTCTATATTTATATCTATACTAATATTATAAAGAGGAAAGATTTGATTGTTTGTTTGTTTGTTTGCATTGAATAGGCTCCGAAACTACTGAACCGATTTGAAAAATTATTTCACTGTTGGGAAGCTACACTATCCCCGGGTGACATAGGCTATAATCTATACCCGTGCGAAGCTGGGGCGGACCGCTAGTATTATATATATCACAAAAATACAATAAGTTGTCATTAGGCATTTGAAGAAATATACCTAGGCCGCACCAACCGGCCCTTTTGGAGATCGATGGTGGAGGCCTATGTCCAGCAGTGGACGTCCTACGGCTGAAATGATGATGATAATGTACACTTTACACGTGTTTCAAGAATAACTCATCATCATCATCATCAGCCAGAAGACGTCCACTGCTGAACATAGGCCTCCCCCTTTAACCTCCACACTGAACGACAGCCTGCCATCCAGGCATCCAGTGGATCCAGTGGGTCCAAAAGGCAGAATAACTAAAGCTTTTAAAATCTAACGCATTTAGAACATCATTTCTGAATTGTGCAAACTCCGTAACATGGAAAAATAATCTCCTAAAAAGGTAAAAATGTTGTGAAGTACTAACGAGACAGCCTTTTCCGCTTCGATGCGTACGTGGGGCCAGCCTATCGCAAATTTTCTGTATTTTAGGACATTTGGTTTGGGTCTCGAAACTGGAAATTGTTCAGTTTTAATTTTGCGACTGTTTTGGTTCGTTCGAATTCAGAACGCGTTTTAGTGGAAATGGCTGAATTCGCGGGGTTTCCTTAAACTGGGTTAACACAACAGAGGATGTCAATTTTATCGGTAGATAAGATCAAAATACAAAATGGCGGAACTTAATAAGCACAAAATCGATTACAAGGTCTGTGTAAATCTTTTTTTAAATCTTAAATTATGTGAAAATAACTAGGTACTTATCATACAGGGTTAAGGGTAAGTAAGGCAAACCTTATAAGGGTGACTTTTGTTGTATCATCAGCCAGAAGACGTCCACTGCTGCACATAGGCCTCCCCCATTAACCTCCACACTGAACGACAGCCTGCCTTTTGCATCCACTGGATGCCCGCTACTCTCACAATGTTGTTTGTTCAATGTTGTTGTTTGTTTGTTCAATGTTCAAAGTAACTTTTGTTGTTTGACTTATCAAAATTCGCGAAAAAAATCAACTGTTTCATACATTTTGTCGGGAGTGATTTTTTTTATGAATCGGCAGTTTCCTTCCCTTCAGTCTTGATGAACCAAATTCACTCACTCAGTAATTTTATTCGAAACATTGCCCTTCAATCTGGTACATAGTATTTTTGCACACTACTGTTTGTAACATGATCGAAACGTCGAGCGAAAGGTACCTATTTTTACCTAAATAAAATAATACGTGATAAGTCCCGATAAACATTTAAAACATGTGTTCAATCGAGAAATTTTAAAAATTTCCACTACTGTTTGCCTAAATGGGTGTTCCCTGACAGTTACAACCTGGGTGTCTTCAAATCAGGAGTGAATCGGTTTCTCCTACACAAGCATGTTCCATGGTAGACCGCATCATCGCCTGACATCGGGTGAGTTGGCGGCCAAAGCAAGTTTATATCTAAACTAGCGGTCAGCCCTAGCTTCACACGGGTATAGATTATATAGCCTATGTCACCCGGGGATAGTGTAGCTTCCCAACAGTGAAAGAATTTTTCAAATCGGTTCAGTACTTTCGGAGCCTATTCAATGCAAACAAACAAACAAACAATCAAATCTTTCCTCTTTAAAATATTAGTATATAGTATAGAAGATACATAAAAAAACTGGCAAAGTTTTAGTATTTTTATTTTATTTTATTAGTTTTAGCCAGCGAACATTTGCAAGAGCCTAACCTAACGTAGAACGCATCATCGCTTAACATCAGGCGTGATGGTGGTCAGACGCAAGCCTATTATTTATATTAAAAAAAAACCTAACCTAACCACTATACCTAGAAAAAAAAAAACATATTATTTAAAAATAAAAAATTCGGGACATTTTTGCACACACGGTCATCTGACCCCAAACTAAGCAAAGCTTGTGATATGGCTGCCAGAGACTGATATACATACATATATAGGTTTAAATACATACTTAAATAGATATTCAATATATAAAAACTACTAATAATAATAACTAAACCTAAAACCTAGTTAATAAATATAACTAATTGAAATAGATATTTCAATTAGTTATTTAACCCACTATTCTTTACTGAAGATACAAATGAAATTGTCCGTAACAAAGAAAGGAAAACAAGTTTTAATTAATTTTAGAACACCACAAACAAAAGCCGTAATTTTATTTTATTTTATCTTTATATTTGTAACTGTAATTAATTGATGTAATTGGCTTAATGCCGTTTTAATTAATAATAATAAATAAATAAATTAATTCCTTTGCTTCAAAACTACTTATTTAAATGGGTCTAACAAAACAACTCAGCTGAACACAAATCGAAATAAGCTACCTTTACAAATATTTTGAAACCGAACCAAAGCCAACGTTATAATTAGGATTTTTCAAAGGAGTTGAGAATAGATTCTGATGTCCGTAGCTCTCAAACAATCAGCAAAACATTTGTATTAATTTCTTCCCAGCTTGGTAAGTATTCTTTTAATTAAAGTTGTAATACAAGCTTTTTAAATCTCCCCGGGGATCCGCCCGAGAAGACCCCAGATCAAACAAATAAGGGAGGTGTGGTGGCAGATGCGAACTCATCAGGTCTCAATCAGTTATCTAAGTATAAACATAAATTATTCTTACCAACCTCTAAAATAACAATGCATAGCTCCAGCTCATTCCATCTTAAGGTAGCCTGGAAGAGATCGCTTTTAGCAATAAGGCCGCCAATTGTTACACTAGTTTTTAAGAGTTTTTTGTCCTCTGTATCAAATTTAATGGTATGAGCAATAAAGAGTCAATCAATCAAATCCAACAGCCGTCAAATATATATTTGATAGCCCGTTGGTCGAGTTGGTAGTGAACCTGCCTTCTGAGTTTGGGGGCGTGGGTTCGATTCCCACCTAGGACAAACATTTGTGTGATGAACATTTGTGTTTGTTCTATGTCTGGGTGTTAATATCTATTTAAGTATGTATTTAAACCTATATATGTATATATATCAGTCTCTGGCAGCCATATCACAAGCTTTGCTTAGTTTGGGGTCAGATGACCGTGTGTGCAAAAATGTCCCGAATATTTATTATATTTATTATTTATTATATAATAGACAATAACCAGTGCAGATATAAGACAGTTTTTTTATTAACCTATACTGTCCTACTCCTGGGCAAAGGTATCTCCCATTTCTTTCCAGACAGTGCGATCACCCGCCAGACTTGACCACTGTATCTGGAACGTGTCGAGGTCATCGAGCCAGCGTTTTCTAGGCCTGCCTTGGCTCCTTCGTCTATTTAAGGCACCCACTGTGTAATAATCTAGGCCCTTTAATAGATAATTAAATAAATTTGCCAAAACCCTAAAAGACATATTGCTTGCAAAATGTTACTAAAGCCTATATGAGTATTTAGCGGACAAATCAATTATGAAATAAATCGATCCGCACTTTGTTGTCATATCCAATCAGAGTCATTATGTATCTTAAATTTTTTTCTGGGCAAGTGCCTTTATTAACTAAACAAAATACAAGCTAAAACTAAAACTACAAAAACAGTTAGACTGCCCATAGACCGTTGAAGGTCTAAAGACAATCCAAATGCTCAAGCCCACTACCAGTTGGCAGCGTACCCAGCATGCTGGCGGCATTACCACGTTGAATGGCAATACTAATGTATCTTAAATATGCTACCTAAGATCTGTACGTGAATTTCATAACATGCAATAAGTTAGTCGACTCACCCTGCAGACGATCTTTTCGCCCTTTTTTGCATATATATAATGAACTATTTATCTAGATATGTGGTGTCGCTGCAAAGTTTCTTATTGTGCGTGAAATATTGCGCCGTACTTACAGTTTAAGCGGTTAAACTGGGTGAAACATGGAGACATTTGAACACGAACCGTAACTAAGGTATGTCTCCTTAGTTTGTCTGATCTGTGGAAAAGAGCCAATTCGACGCAATTTTAGTGGACTTCGGCGTCCGGCTTCTTTCCAACTGTGGTAGGAGAGATTTGATTAGAGATATGAGTTTTTTATGACATAGGTGGCAAACAAGCTGGCAGGCCGCCTGATGGTAAGTGATTACCGTCGCCCATGGATACCTGCAACACCAGGGGCTTCTCAGATACGTTACCGACCCTTAAAGACTATTAACAGCCCTTTTGAAGAACCCCATGTAACTATAGTTACTTGGAAACGCCACAGCTCATTCCACAAATTGCAGGTGTAAGGCAAAAAAGTTTTGTTTTTTTTTATTGTAGATAGGCTTGCGGTTGGCCGCCATCTCGCCTGATGTTAAAGGTCCTGTATACCCTCTGCAGCTTTCTCTCTCGCACATTAAAATCAATGAGTGTGAATTTCCAAAAAGTAACAAAATCATGTCATGGTGTCTATCGTGACATTACAAACAAAGAAATTGTCAATTTGATATATTTTAATTTGACACAGTAAAATGGTAACAAGTGATTTTTATTTCTCGTGTCATTTTATTCCGTCAAATTACAAGATATCGAAGCAAACATTTATTTGTTTGTAATGCTACGATAGACACCATGACATGATTTTGTTACTTTTTGGAAATTCACACTCATTGATTTTATATCTTCAATAATGTGAAAATGTGCGAGCGAGAGAGCTGCAGAGGGTATACAGGCCCCTTAAGCGACGATGCGGTCTACGAAAACGGTGCGCAAAACGCACCGTGTGCTATTTCCACCGTTCTATGATAAGTCTCAATGAAAGATTCAATTATTGGAGCATTTTAGCCTTCAGATACAACATACTAGCAAGTACATATTATTTTCTATTGTCATTTGAATATGTTTTTCGGTTCGTATGACCATGCCCGGTCGTTTGGGAGGTGTTGAAGTTAAAATCAATTAAAAAAAAAAAAAAAACTTAGTTTTTTTTTTGTATTAGATAGGCTTGCGCTTAGCCGCCATCTCGCCTGACAGTTATAGACTTACTGTCAATAGTTTTTTCTGAAATTGCTGTGTAAAAAGGCTGTAAAGGTCAGTGCTCTTTATAAATAAGAGGTCAGACACAAAAGGTATTAATCTCCGTCCACACTAGCCGTCCACACTGCAGTGCAATTTATCTGGACCCCACTTAACAACGGTTAGGATGGATCCGCTCTAAATTTCACTTCATAATTTATTTACTGCTCCCAGTTTGGAAGAAAGCCAACATGGATCCGCTAAAACGAATCTAGCGTATCAGCAACTTTCCCGCGGACCGAACAAAAGGACTTGGTACTTGCGGGACTTCTGTTTTAGTCATTAAAATACGTTTTAGCTATATTCTTTTTTGGGTCAAATAAACACAATGTAAGTTAAAGTTACGTATAATAAACTTATGCTATTGTTAATGCATTAGGTCTTTGTTTGCATTGTGTTTAAAAATGAATAGTTGCAAAAATGGTTGCAAAAATGCTTGCGATGGTAACATTTGTACACTATTGGAACATTGTAGGTAACAGTAAAAACATTTTATTATAGAAACTGACGTGGTTTACACACATTTTATTTATATTACACGGGAATTACTCACGTAAGCCCGCCTAATGCGGTTGAAACTATAGTCGGAGTAACCGGCTTAATCTTACGTGAGTAATTCCCGTGTAATATAAATAAAAGTACTTACAAGTTTACAATTACTTTATTCTGTTTAACGAACAGAAAATAGTTGTTTTCTGTCGTTGTTTTTGTTGTTTTCTGTTGATTTTACGTTATCAGTAAAATCACCCGTTACAATTTTAATTAAATCTCTTTCCTTAACTGTTCGAATATCAATGAGAGTGGATTTAATAAACGGTAAAATTTCGAACTATTCTGATATCTGTCTAACATGTTACAGTAATTTAAAAAAACTTGATTGATGTACCTTAGCTAGTATTATAATGCCTACATCTGGTTTCTTCTCTGTAACTACGAAAATTTTATCTATCGATAAAAACTACGTTTAAAATATCATCCCTATTACTAATTAATCTATCCCTAAATTAATACCCTATTATCGACTAGTATAATAATTTATCTGATAATTTAATCTATCCAACAGCAACTTCTTCAACGCAACCTCTTCCTTATTTTAAAGAGCAATATCGGAGGTCACAGAAAGCAAGTGAATTTATCACCATTCAAAGTTGAACTGAGTGCAAGAAACTTCAGAGGAAGCGAGCTAAGTAACCAACTACCGAGCAATTTGACTTATTCGACTGGAAATAGGTCTTGGTTCTGAAACAAATGAGAGAATCAGTCAGCTGTACGAGCTATCCTGGGAAAGATTTTACTCCGATTTTAAAATAAAGGAGGGTATTGAAGCTCGCAAGATCAGATTATCTTATACAGGGTTCATCATCATCATCATCATAATCAGCCTTTTAACAGTCCACTGCTGGACTTTTAGCCTACCCCCGAAAGGGTGATTGGACCATATCCACCACGCTGGCCCAGTGCGGGTTGGTGGATTCACTGTCATTGAATTTCTTCTCCATACGTATGCATCTATACAAGGCTCCGTACCTATACAGGGTTATTGGCAACGAACTGACATCTTCTCTCAGGCAGTTCCTCTAAATCATTCTAAACAACTTTTGTTTTACGACTTTTTACAAAACTTTATTCAGAATCCATTTTTGTTTTTTGTTTTTGTGTGGTCGAAGATACCAAACACGCTTAATTTAGTGGGTATCAGATCTAAATATTGCTTTCACGCGTTCTTGTATTTCAGGATATCAATTCCGCTTCCGTACCAAATCCAACATTCGTCTGAATGATGGCCATTCATAAAACGGCGCCATCTGTTGGCCTCATATTGCAATTGATAACTGTGTTATTAATTCTAGAGGAGTAGGTATAGGTACATACTTAGTATAGTAGAGAGCTTGCTTTCACAGAAAAGAAAAAAAAATTGTTTAAATTAGAACGGCTGTCAAGGCATTTATGTAAGATTTTTTTTGTAGCCAGTTGCACCCATATTAACGAAACGTCAGTTATTTGAAATCAGATGCGGAGTTCGATGCGTTGACATACATGAGAATGTTCAAGCAAGATTCTGTCATAATACCTGGCGACAGATTTTCCTTCTCATTTCCGTCCTATTTACTTCTCTTTTCTGTGCTTGCTTTACTTAAACTTTACCTCAAGATGACGACCTGGCTGAATCCTTTGATAACTAGTTCCCATTCCCGTCTAGGCGTGTTTACCAGTAAAAAGTTTCGGGACTTGTTAAAACAAACCAAACCTGGGTGTCTTCAAGTCGAGAGTGAATAAGTTTTTTCTAGGCAAGCGTGCTCCATCGTGGGCCGCATCATCGTTAAAAATCAGGCAAGTTGGCGGCCAAGCGTAAGCCTATTTATAATAAAATAACATAAAAGGATCCCAAACTCAATGGTTTTTTGTCACTGATAGAATTCGATCAAATTTAAATCCTGCAGCAAAATAAAGCGCGCGGTTCAAGACAAAACGTCTCGAATCAATTCAAACTCAGATAAGAAAGGGAATGGGTAAATTAAAAACGCCAATAAGGTAAATTGCAACGTCAATCAGCTGCTTCGTCACGGTGGCTGGTGATCAATCTTCGTGGCCAGTACCGTGCTCACAAAAATAAATGGTGAACGGAATAAATAAGTATCGGTACTCTTACTGGAGAGTTTAAAGAGGGAATTAATGAAATGGGTGTTTTTTTTTAATAGAATAATTGGCAAACAAGCTACGGCCCACCTGATGGTAAGTGGTCACCGCTGCCTATAGACACCTACAATACCCGGGGCATTGCCAGTGCGTTGCCTACCTTTGAGGACTCTATTCACCCTTCGTTTGAAGCAGTCCAAATTATACTTCGGAGGAAAAACCGAAGGTGGTAAGCCATTCCACAACTTACAGGTGCGTGGCAGAAACAGTCGATCAAATCGAACAGTGCGAGACTTCCACGCATCTATAATGTGCGGATGGCATTTCTGGCGATGGCGATTTGGCGGTACAAAACAATTGGTACTTTTGTATGTACCAATACAACCGTCCGTACCAATATACTATTATCAAAATTATGAACAAGTGCGGCCTGTACCTCATTTTGTCACTATGTGTTCCTTGCCTGCCAAAAGGTTGCCGACCGCTGGTCTATAACAAATATTTTTTTAATACATTTAAGTCTTAAAGTGTGTAACTGCCTTTCGTGTTTACTATCTGAATAACTCATTGGTCCAGTTGGTTGGTCTTTCTTTAGAAGTAACAGAGCAGTACCTAACAGAGCGATCAATTTGATTTTTAACTTATGTTTGAAAAGTGACATGCTACTCAAATATCCTGTTTTTTTTAAAATAATGGGCTTGCGTTTGACCGCCTGCTCGGCGATAAAAAACTGTAACAAAAAACCCTGAAAAATGACTGTTTTCTGTAGGATTCTCAATGCGGGTGAAATTGCAGGGTGTAGCTAGTGTGTAATATATTCGTATTACGTCAGCCTTCGCAGAAAGGTGCAGCATCAGCTAAGTTGTTTTTATGAGCATAATATGGCGCCGTGAATGGGACGTCACGTTTGCGCGCAGTAAATATGACGTGAATGTCTTGCTCTATGAGACGGATAGCATTGTTTTCAGTTGATTTTAACATTTCTTTGTATACAAGCATCATTTTCAAAGTGATCAGCCATTTTCAAAGTGTATTCCGTAAAGCCTTGGGGTTCCATAAGGCCTTGATATAACCTCCCATTAGATAAGATAAGTTTTTATATTCGATAGAAAAAAAAAATTATAGACAGTTGTGTTATAATATGTATACTTATGAAAAAAAATTACAGTGGAACATGCTGCATAATATTATGTTATTTTCTCAAGCATAGCAAATAAAAGCATCTCTATCTCTTCTCTATCTCTACATAGTATAAATTGAAGTCGCTTCCCGCGTCTGTCTGTCTGTCTGTATGTCTGTATGGCCGCTAACTCCTTCTAAACCACGCAACGGATTTTGATTCAGTTTTCACCATCAGTTAGATACATTTTCAAGGAAGGTTTATATATATAACTAGCGACCCGCCCCGGCTTCGCACGTAAATTACACCCGTGCGAAGCCGGGCGGGCGGGTCGCTAGTAGCAAATAAACGTGTGTCTATAATTTGAAAAACCCTCTTCAACGACAATTGAAGTTTTAGCTGATGGACGCGAGAGATAAGTCTTTTAAAAGACAACAACGGCTGATAAAAACATCCGGCGCGCCAGATTTCTGTCGGACGTCCGAACGCTCAAGGTTACGTCCACGAATTACGTCCGATAGTTTTCACAGCTCAGTGTACATTTATTATCTAGATACCTTAATTTCGCGTCCGTCAGCCACGTCCGATAATTTGTTTCCAGCTTTAGACTTTTTTATCTCGCGTACTCGATCAACAGTAAAAACCTAGAATAAAATCCTCTGCTCCTAATAACTACCGGACTACTTTTTCATCTCATAGAACAATTATCTTCATCCGACGGTAATAAAATAATAAAAAAACTCATTTCCTCAGTACGTCTAGGCCGTAAACATGTTTACTACAAGTTCTTGTATTCTATTCAATTTTCACACGTAAAGCAACGAAGGTTAGGTTCAATTTTGAATGTACCGACTGAGTTAAGCAGGATTTTACATTGAATCGATGTTTTTCTCGTAGATCTTGTTAACATCTATCGCATAAAGGATCTGACGTAGAAAAAGGCCCCGTGATCATCATCATCATCATCAGCCAGAAGACGTCCACTGCTGAACATAGGCCTCCCCCTTTAACCCCCACACTGAACGACAGCCTGCCTTTTGCATCCACTGGATGCCCGTGACTCTCACAATGTCGTCGGTCCATCTAGTGGGAGGCCTCCCTACGCTGCGTCTTCCGATTCGTGGTCTCCACTCCAGAACCTTTCTTCCCCATCGGTTATCGGTTCTTCGAGCGATGTGGCCTGCCCATTGCCACTTCAACTTGCAAATGCGTGATCGTAAAGCATAAAAGCACGAAAAACGCAAACGAATCATATACTTGTAGCGACAGGGCTCTTTGGCGGAGTCCATCTGAAAAACCAGCCAAGTGCGAGTCAGGCTCGCGCACTGAAGGAACCGTATCACGACAAAATTCAAAAACGTAATTACCAGTTATAACTTGGTAATGAACAGAAACTTGCCACCGACTAGCACTTGGTTATTTATTATTTACAGACAGACAGACGCGGAAAGCAACTTCAATTTATACTATGTAGAGAAGAGAAGATAGAAAAGCAACGATGTTTTTCTAGATCAATGAATACAAGTATAATTAATTAAAAATAGCCGTCATAAGAGCTGATAATGTTCCAACGACAGCACAGAGTTTCTTGAATCATAACTAAGCCCACGTTCCATCAATTCACTTATCAAACAAAAAAAATTATTACAATTGTTGCAGCCCTTTGTAAGCTACGGTGCTATAGACAGACACACATAATAAATAGTATAGTCACTTAAAATTTTAATTGTGTGATGGAACACAAGAAAGCAGAATTAACACTGCAGCCTTTATGTCAGAAATATTTTATGTACATCAAATTTATACTAAATTAAATAATTATGTAAGAAAAAAAAAAAAGAAAAAAAAAAAACTCATAGACAAACAAACAAAAAAAAATATAAAAAAATATATATATACTAATTATAATAATAGTACTACCAACTAATAAGGCTGCGTCAAATGTTACTGTTAAAACAAAAAAAAGTGTATTCTGTGTACAACGCTCACCACAATGTGAGCATTGTCATCAACCTTATATCAATGGTGTGTGAAATCGAAAGAGATTATACAACTGTGTTTAGCTGGTCAATGTCTCCGACCTTTGTCGGAGAAAAACAAGCCGAACATACAAAAAAAAAAAGACAGACACACAGATGCACACGTTAAATGAGACAATTTCTTTTGTTTGAAAAATAGGCCAACCACAAACTAATACCGTATAGTAATGAAACTCATGTCGATTTGTTCCTCATAATCTCTAAATATAATGGTAATATTAGCTATATCCGATCAAACCGGAATATTGACAATAGCCGATTACTATGGCCACTGTTGTAAAATATGGTCTATTTATTTTTGTATAAAAATTCCTAAGCATGCATCCTTTTTCGTATTAAGGCGCGGTCTGATCACGATTTCAAATTCGTTTTTCACCCGCTCACGCCATGATCTATTTGCTATCTAAAACGGCTTTGTTTAAAGTCGTAAATCGTATATCATCATATTTGATGATGATGATGACTTTGTGCTTGTGTTTATATTATTTTGAGGGTTTTTATTTATTATATCAAACTATATAAATGAATTTCAACAATTAACTGGTTAAAGTTTTAAAAGACTAGTCTGGCTATACAATTCGTACAAAAAAATATGTTGTTGTCGCTGAAAATTCAGAGTTCTTCAATTCAGAAGCTATTTTTATTGTGCAATTTGTAATATGTTTTTTTAAGAGTCTAGACAATTTTTAAAAACTTTATTCGGTTAAGATTATTACCAAGGGGTTTTTTCTACTTGCAGAATTTTTTTTATCTGATCAGCTAATTTTGTCACTTCACACAAAGCGTTTAAAAACACTTCTTTTGGTAAGTTTTGCGATTGTACCGCGTCTTAAAAACGTTCCGGTCAAGTGACTTTATAAGGGAAATGAATGAATTGTGGCAAAAATCAGAACAACACATATTATTCTTTATATTATTATTATTCCGGTTTCATTTTTACCTTATCTTTCGTCCGAATGGTATAAAAAAACGATGAATTTTATAGTGTTATACCCTTCAATATACGGTAAATTCGGTGGGCCTGGAAAAAATTGTCTTCTTTATAACACTATTTTTGCGTTGAAAGTAAAAAATAATAATAAGTGAAGTTTGTCGTTTTACTTTTATTTTATTTTTGTTGTGATGCAATTTAGAAATGTCAGTACAAAATGTGTAAGTATTTTAGTACCAGTAGCCAAGTCGTTAGTGTTTTGCGACGAGCCTTGTATCTAAGGGCTTGTTTCTCAATGCCTTGGGGCAGTACTAACTAAGAATTATCCTATCTAGATGCCTAGATGTTGCCTTGATGTAATAATTTTTGATGAGAATGTGAAGTTACCCCAAACATTTCATGTTTAGTTATTGTTCATGAAATACCAAAACTTGGACTTAAAGGCTTTCTGTAGTGGTCTAATTTTGGTATCGAATTAATGTTCTTTTACAAGATATTTTCGTAAAGTTTTATTAATACAGGTGTAAGCCAAGTCAATAAAAAAAATTACGCATTTGTCCTTGTATTCATTAAGTATAATTATCATTTTTTAACAAAAAAAATGATAATTTTTTTTTTTTAAATAAAATAATCAATATTCTAAAAAAACTTCTAGAAAATTTTATCAAAAAATATATCGAGATCAGGGGCCTTACGGACAACTGCTATAGCGGCACCTAATCCACTCAGTTGGAAAATCACGCGAACGCAAACCGTATCTGAGCGCAATGAGGTTCACGTTCGCGTGATTTTCCAACTGAGTGGATTACGTGCCGTAATAGCAGTTGTCCGTAAGGCCCCAGGTTGCGAAAGTTTGCTATTCATAGGTGTTGCTTGCTTGATAAAGTTTGCATAACAATCACAAGTGTAACGCTTATACGAATTACCATTTTAATGTAGGAGCAAAAATAACATAGCATGTCTTATTGTGATAGCATGCAGCAGAATGTGTCATAGCCTTGCTTTATTATCACGACGCGTTGTGGTATAAGCTTGAAGCCGACACCATTTTCGCTATGTGATCATTCTATGTTTCCCACAACGCATTATAGTCGTTTTTAAAAGCATTTGGGTTGTGACATTACATACATTTCGCGATGTGGATCTGAAAGAAACCGTAACGGGTTGCGAGGTGATTGTTTTTGCTCAGTGAGCATTTTGTTCTTAGATCTAAACATTATCTATACAAAAATGTCTAAATAATCTAACATGTGGAATCAGTTAACCAAACTTGCGTCTCCTGAACTACACACTTATGACCCCTCTTTTTCAGATTCCCAAACCTGTAAAAGTATTCAATTTCTTGCAACGTTCTCCTCTTTGTCTCCGGTACAAACTTCCATATAAACAAGCCACATATAATAGCATTACACCCGAATAATAATAAAGTACCCGACAAATTAATACATGTAAATAAATAGGGAGCTAACTTTAAGGACGATGAATGCAGTATGCATGTAAAAATAATATATAACGCGCCACCTATACCTCTGTGTTTGACAGGCATCAGTTCTGCAGCTATAACAAAAACAATCGGCATCATACCCAAACTGGTAACAACCATGTATGCTATTAAAAATATAAACTGATCAATGATTCTTTCGAAACGCAATCCACTGTTTGCAAATAGGTAACTGCAGATGTGCTCAACAAACACAAAGCGGTGCCTAAAGTGCTAATTAGTAATACAGGTTTGTTGTTAAATAGCCTTATTAGACCAGAACTGATGACAACGCAAACGAATAATATGGAGTTCATAATTATGGACCCAAAGAAAGCAGCATTCTCGTTATGTGTAGCTTGTTGTATCATTTGTATTGAGTATATTATGATAACAGCACTTCCACTCCAGTACATCAAATTAAGCAAAACAAATATATGTAAGCTTGGCATATAAAAATCTCTACTTTTCAATGTGTCACAGAAAATGTTCAGCTGAGATTTCTTATTTTGTTTGTCGGAGATTAAAAATTCTTTTTGAGCGGTAATGAGATCTAGCAGTTCTTTTTTGGAAACGTTGTCGATGCCACGTAACCAAACGAAAGCTTTCTCACATTTCTCAAACTTTCCTTTACATGCTAACCAAGAGGGTGATTCGGGCCATAAAAACCCCATAAACATCGCAACGGCTACAGGTGTACCGATGATTAGGTACCTCCGTAGTAGGATAGGAAGCGCATGGAAAAGTTACTGGCGATTAAAGGAAGTCATGAAAAACACAGAAGTAAACATGTCTATTAAGAAAAAAGCTGCATAACACTTGCGTATTACCAGTTCTCACATATGGCTGCCAAACTTGGGCACTCACTCAAGCACAAACAAAAAAACTAAAAACCTGCCAGACCGCTATGGAAAGGAGTATGCTCAATATAAAGAAAACTGACAGAATTAGAAACAAAACAATCAGGAAACGCACGAAAATAGACGACGTAACATCTAGAATAAAAAAACTCAAGTGGAAATGGACAGGACACATTGTATTCTGGTACCCGAGAAATGCAAAGAGGAACCAAGGTCGACAGGTGCGAAGATGGGAGGATGATATTAAGGCAATAGCAGGGAAAACATGGACAAGAACTGCACTAAACAGAACAGAATGGAAAGAAATGGAGGAGGCCTTTGCCAAGACTGAAGTGTCAATGTCGTAAAAAAAAATAAAAAAATGTTGAATTGTCTGAATAAAGGCTTTTATTATTATTATTATGTCACATTATCGTACTGGCGTTATTAGCGTTTATTATCGTACTAGCGACCCGCCCCGGCTTCGGACGGGTGTAATTTACGTGCAAGCCGGAGCAAGTCGCTAATTCAAATTCAAATTATTTATTTGTCAGAACATGGTAGGTACACATACATAATTATAAAGTAGCATACATGGTCGTAAGAATGGAAAAGTATCTCATGTCCTTCCCTGTTACAGCGTACAAATTTTAGTTTTATATATATTATATATGTATATGGACCCGGGTAAGTCCTAAAACTGCGACCAGCACTACCGGAGGATGGGCAGCAGCGTCCTGTTAGTACACGGTGAACGTACTGCGATCTCCAAGCCGCCTGCCAAGCGTGGGGACTATGGCAACACCCCTCTCTAAGAGGGAGGCCTTGTTCAGCAGTGGACATTTAATGGCTGATGATGTGATATTATATATATTTATTAGTTTTTGTTAAGAGTTAAAAAAAAACTAAGTTATGTCTATGTTAGAATATTGTTAAAATCATATTTTGGTTTAGTTGTATTTTATACCTTAATTAACAAATGTTAATAAAACTACTACCTATATACGGGGTGTAAGGGGAACACTCTCGAAGCCAAAAGAAGGTAATTGTACTCATCATTATGAACAACTTTTACTATGGGACCAGCCCTGAAATCACGAAAAAAATATCAGCTGTTCTATAGAAAACGGTCGTTGACAAACAGGTGATTTTTTATTTTGCGATTTCAGGGTTGGTCCCATACTAAAAGTGGTTCATAATGATGAGTACAATTACCTTCTTTTGGCTTCGAGAGTGTTCCCCTTACACCGTGTATTACTTATTATTATTTACTCTTTTCCTAGTACCTAGTCTCGATCTTATGTCAATTATTTAGTCTACATTACATATCGAAACATACGCTACGTACGTATTCTAATATTTTTAATACAGTCAAATACCCTATTGTTGTTTCTCGCATTCCTCGAGCTAATCAAATGAAGTGTTATCAAGAAGTACAGCAATCAAAGTAATATTCTGTAAAGCCGTAGCCGCCTTCCGTCTGTAATACTAATGAGGGAGCTAGAGCCCGGGAACCGCCGCTCGCGAACAGCTGGGAAACAGCCAGGTGAACTTTATCAACACGATAACGGCAACTATGATAGCTCCAATGACGTGGAAACCTGTTTTAGTGAGATAACATGTTTGGAATGCGTGATACAGAAACAAAAACAATTTTACTTTTCAGACAACTAAAAAAATACAGGTTGAGAATATAAAATCATCATCATTCCAGCCTATCATGTTTATTTTTTAGGGTTCCGTACCCAAACGGTATAATCGAGACCCTATTATTAAGCCTACGATGTGTGTCTGTCTGTCCTTCTGTCTGTCTGTCCTACCTATTAACGGCTGTATCTTTTCGAACCGTAATAGATAGCCAGTTGAATTTTTTACAGAATATGTAATGTTACAACGCATTGAAAAAAAATTAATAAAAAAGTCTAAAAGTAAAAACGAAAAAGGGGTCCCCAAATAACAAACGTATTTTTTATGTATTTTTGTATTAGCTCTAATGTAAAAACAGTAATACATACAAGCGTCAAACTTAACACGATTATAGTACACACTCTATAGTATAACAATAAATAAAAAAAAAATGGCAAAGTGCGAGTCAGTGACAAGTTTCTGTTCATTACAAAGTTATAACTGGTAATTTCGTTATTGAATTTTGTGGTGACACGGAACCCTCAGTGCGCAAGCTCGACTCGCACTTGGCCGATTACTTCAAGCCTAAGAGACAAAATTTCGTCAAAAAGGTTTCTTCAAATTATGAACAAATTTAAAACCATGTTTCAGATAAACAGTTTACGTCCAACACGATTTTCGTAAAGTTATGTAAACAAAAACGTTCCTAAGGACAGAAAGCATTAAGCCCCGATACAAAGTGCTTACGAGTTCACACTTTTCCGTTTATAAATAATACATCGTGCTGCATGTTCCGCCAAAAGGAACGCAGATTTAAGGAAAAATAACTTTTCAAACTCACCGAATTATTCATTCAAATACAAAATTTGAAATTCATAAGGAACGCCCATATTTCAACAGAAACATGGTTATTTATTGAAACATCTTTCACTGGAAACTTTGTGACATTAACATTTGGTTTTATTATCATTTCACTTTCAAATGATTGTGACACCGAGCTCGGTTTGAGACATAGTCATAGGCATGATACCTACTACCCAAAGGGACGGAACGCTTCAAACAGAAAAAACGAGCAGAGCGAGAGGTACCACGTTTAGCCATTTGTCCCTTTCTAGTGTTGACATAATCAATGATACAAATTCCTCATTAATATTCATACTTTTTATATTTTTATACACAATAGATCTATGTTTGGCCACCAACTCGCTTGATGGTAAACAACGGTGTGGCCGAGGATGGAACACGTTGATCTAGAAGAAATCTATTCACTCTAGCCTTGAAGATGCCTAGATTGTACTTTTCAGGAAACAAGGAGGATGGCAAGGAGTTCTATTCTTGGACAGTACAGTATCATAAAAGATGATACCAATTCGTTGTGTTCGAATTTTTGGAATTTCCACGTGGAAGGGGTGATAGTGTGCAGGTCTTCTACTTGTCCTGTAGTAAAAGGGGGAGGGTGGAATAAAGTCATGAAGCTTTTGCTCACACTCATCGAAATATATCCGGTAGAAAATAGACAGACAAGCTACTTTACGGCAGTGCTCGAGGCTTTGTAATTTATTGGCGACTAGCTTGCTGTCACCAATCAGCCTCATAGCACCCGTCGAATAGGTGGCAGCAGTACTCAACACACGGATATACTTATTTATTTCTTATTTTATATCACTACAATAATAAACGGATGCACCCTAATCACGGGAGTTTTCTTTTATATATGTTTCAGAAATAAAAATTAACTATTTAAAAATGATGCTGTTCAAATTAGGTACTACCCAAAATAATACCAAATTTACGGTTACAATATTTTTCCAACAGTGGCAACACCACACATTAATACGTGTTCATGAAAGTCATTGTATATAAGACATGTAGTGTGAAAGGGACAAATGGCTAAACGTGGTACCTCTCGCTCTGCTCGTTTTTTCTGTTTGAAGCGTTCCGTCCCCTTGGGTAGTAGGTATCATGGTCATAGGACAGGTATAGACTAGTCCACATCATCAGCCATTAAATGTCCACTGCTGAACAAGGCCTCCCTCTTAGAGAGGGGTGTTGCCATAATCCCCACGCTTGGCAGGCGGCTTGGAGATCGCAGTACGTTCACCGTGTACTAACAGGACGCTGCTGCCCATCCTCCGGTGGTTCTGGTCGCAGTTTTAGGACATACCCGGGTCCGACATATACTAGGCCATGACCCAAGAATACAAGGTCTAGTAATCTGGGAGTGGTCCCACAATGACGTCACTGTCCAGTTGCCACTTTATTCAATCAGCTGTTACGTGGTGTATCGTCATCTCTCTCGAACTTGTTGTAAATTACTTATTCTGCTCTTGTTTATGCACGTGTACGTGTATTGATGACATCATTGCGGGACGCCCACGTGGTCATTTTGCTATACCTAGCGGAGTATATTGTATATGTATATATTGAGTATATGACTGCCCCGGTGGCTCAGTTGGTAGTGAACCTATCTTCTGTGCTTGGGGGCGTGGGTTCGATTCCCATCTAGGACAAACATTTGTGTGATGAACATTTGTTTTTGTTGTATGTCTGGGTGTTAATATCTATTTAAGTATGTATTTAAAAATATATATGTACGTATATCAGTTTCTGGCAACCATATTACAAGCTTTGCTTAGTTTGGGGTCAGATGACCGTGTGTGCAAAAATGTCCCAGATTTTTTATATATTTTTTTATATTATTATATCATGGACTAGTCCTCAGCGTATACAAATGCGATAGCGATAGTTGGACATTAGTACTTACCGATGAAAGGTTATGTTCGGTTCATTCCGTTCACTACGGCTTTTACACCCTATTATACTGCACCGCGCACTAAATCCACTTACAAAGTCAGAAACAAAAATCCAAATAAAAAAAATAAAAAAAATACTTGTTTAAATATAATAAATCACGTAGGCACGCGCATATTTCTTTTTGTAACCCGATGAGCCTGGGCCACCAAGATACAGGCTTTGCCTAGTTTGGGGCCAATTGGTACCGCACAGAATATCTGATTTAGAAATGTATTTTATTAACCTTCTTTTTTTTTATTTATCTTTTTAATACTGTGTAACTCTCTACTTCTGTTTGTATTCTGACTTATGCTTAGAAATAAACATTATCTTATCTTATCTTATCTATCTTAAAAATGAGGTCTTTCTATGGGTCTTTTACAGTTACATATTTTCAACGACGCCACAATTTGTCTGCCACCTGAAGTGTCCGATCAGTCGATGGCAAACAACAAAAACCCTATACGCCAGTAAAGGACAAATAATATAATCTTTGTCCTGCTCACTCTCACAAAGTTGTTCATATACGTTATCTCACTTTCGTAATTATGATTATTTCAATAGCGAGTCTACCTATATCCTTGACTATGGTTTGAGATAAATTATCATACATCTATTTCAAAAGGGGTTTTTGGCGCCAACGTGGAAAAAAACATGTCGGCTCGTTGGATTATTTTCCTAAACTAGTAAATTTTCGAGTGTTAATGTGTTCTAAATGGTGAATTATTATTCATTAAGTGCTCGTAAACGTGCTTGAGTGTGGGCAAGTGATATAACGAGGTGAAACGTGTCTTTTCGTGTTGTTTCCAAAACTCCATATATAATATAATCAATATGAGCCTCTTGTAAAGTTCCCACCACTTTACAGAGGCATGAGTTTGACTTGACCGTGACTTACTTAGCTTGACTCTGACTGTGACTATGACTTGTTTGACGTTATTAAGACTATACAAAACAGAAGAATAGGCGGTATGGCCTTAAAGGCTTTAGCCTGCCCGATGGGCGAATTATAATAATAAAAAAAAAACTATTTCAAAATGTGTACTTAAACATAGCTAAGTATTTTTGTATTTATGGACATCATACCTTTCGCGGTGTTTCCTAAAAGCTACAACATGGGATGGGGTTCTTCAAAAGTCGAAGTAAAAGGTTGGCAACGTAGTTGTGATGCCTTTGGTGTTACAAGTATTCATAGGCGATGGTGATTGCTTACCATCAGGCAGCCCGTCTGCTTGTTTGCTAACCAAAAATAACTAATATTATATTTAAACCGAAAGTGTGTTCGTTCGGATGTCGCTGGCATCCAGTGGATGCAAAAGGCAGGCTGTCGTTCAGTTTCAGTGTGTAGGTTAAAGGGGGAGGCCTATGTTCAGCAGTGGACGTCTTCTGGCTGATGATGATGTGTTAGTTTGTTCCTCCTGTACGCAGCAGAGAAACTGATCAACGTGCATGACGTTAACCAATTTTTTGCTTTTTATATACAACTAGTAGGCCGCCCCTGCTTCGCACGGGTGAAGCCGGGATATATAGCCTATGTCATATAGCCTATGTCAAGCGGGGATAGTGCAGCATCCCAACAGTGAAAGAATTTTTCAAATCGGTTCAGTAGTTTCTGAGCCTATTCAATGCAAACAAACAAACAAAGAAACAATCAAATCTTTCCTCTTTATAATATTAGTATAGATACTTTTTATCCCGATAAAAACTACGATTCCTGAGATAGTTTCTACACAGGTTAAACCGCGAAGCGCAACCTGTAAACACAGCATAGAGCTTTTATAGACACTAGAATTAAAAAAAACTGCTCGTCATTGTAGTGTGGACTTCGATCATATTATTACATATTTGTTTTAAATGTTTATCGGGACTTATCACGTATTATTTAATATAGGTAAAAAATATGTACCTTTCGCTCGACGTTTCGACCATGTTACAATGGCCGTGGTCACGAGCTGGTTATTACATAGTTTGGATTTGCCTAAAAATCGAGGTAGTACCGAAAAAACAGAAATAGAGAAATGTTTATTTTGCGATAATGAACTTTAAACCAAACAAAATAATCCGAATATAACTAGTAAAAATCGCTGGCTCGCTATTACAAGGTTCTATGTTTTTTCTTACACATTCTGTAATTTCAATTTAAATTTTTTGACTGTTATAATTTATTAAAAATATTGACTTAGCAGGGTTTATGCTTGAGAGAGATACTTTTACTCAAGCATAAACCCTGCTGAGTCAATATTTATGAACGTAAATTTTTTTTAATTGAAATTACAGAACGTGTAAGAAAATAACATAGAACCTTGTAATAGTGAGCCAGCGAAATGTCTGCAAAAAACTGAAGGGGCAAAGTTAACACGTATTGCACACACTCACATATTCAAACTAGTTCTACAAACACACACTTCAATATGGAGCTGCACACAACTGCAAACGAGCTGATCAATATATTGACCGAGTGAAACGAAGGTCGCAACCTTCGCTTCACTCAAACAACAAATTTTTAACGTGCATAGAATAAATCTTCTATCATTGACTTCTACTAAGTTTCCGAAACTTTCAAAGCCACAACACACTAATGACTAAAACAGAGAATGAAATACCGAAATTAGTAACATAATCACCCTGCAGAAATGAACTCGTGCCTGGCAAGTTAACGAGTTTATCTTCTAGCAATTATCCAAACACGACATTGAATACTTATAGACCAGGAGCCTTACGGACAACTAGTATTGCGGCACCTAATCCGCTCAGTTGGAAAATTACGCGACCTCAAACCGTATCTGGGTGCGATAAGGTTCACGTTCGCTTGATTTTCGAACTAAGCGGATTAGGTGGTGCCGCAATAGCAGTTGTCCGTAACGCCCCTGGAGCCTTACGGCTAGCTGTTTAAAGCAATCCAGTTTAGGCGATGAAAAAATGTTGCGCGACCGCAAACCGTATCTGTGCGCGTTAAGGTTCACGTTTGCGTGATTTTATGAACTACACGGTTTTAACGTCAGATTGATACCACGTAAGCAGTTGACCGTAACGTATACGTATTTTATCGAACACATTTCGGAGAGTGTGCATCGGATCTTCATGATCTAATTCGCTCCTGCCCATTTTTATATCGGACTGCCAGAGTGGGCACAAAAATCGACACCGCCTTACTGTTGGTATTTCTCAAACCCGAACTAAGCGTTTTGATTCCACTTTTATTATGCGATCTGCTAGTCTGTGGAATGTGCTGCTTGAATGGATGTTCCCCGATAGGTACAATCTGGGTGTCTTCAAATTAGATTGTTTGATTGTTTAGATTGTTTTGACCATATTTTGTTTTGTGTGCCAATAAACTAAATAAATAAATCACGAGTGAAAGGGTTTCTTCTAGGCAAGCGTGCACCACGTTAGACCGCATCATCGCTTAACATCAGGCAAGTTGGCGATCAAAGGCAAGCCTATTATTTATAAAAAAAAACAATAGATGATGTACATAAATAGTAGCACTATTAAATTGTGAGGTTTTTAGGATTTTACAACTTGAGACGTTCTGAACGCAGTCCACAGCCAATGACTGTTTTAAAAAGGGGGAAGACGCGTAACATCCAAACATTGTACCCAATAAATATGGCTCGAGTCAGCGACGACGTTGACATCTAAACTGTAAACGTCAACTTTCACCGCTCCATTAAGATACTACACTAGACCATAGAAGTGACATTCAAAGAAAATTAAGTTAATTGTTTTTAAGTATTTACGAGTGAAAAGTAATGCCGTGAAACTTGTTTTTTGTCTTCGAACTATTGGTGTATTGTGAAAACGCAGGAAGTAATTTTTGCTGCTTTATTTCTACACAATTTTGACAA
Organism: Agriopis marginaria; assembly: GCA_932305915.1. Taxonomy (NCBI): domain Eukaryota; kingdom Metazoa; phylum Arthropoda; class Insecta; order Lepidoptera; family Geometridae; genus Agriopis; species Agriopis marginaria. The sequence goes on from OW029923.1 coordinate 1,146,973, forward strand.
GTAATTCACGTGCTACCAAAACGACAGTTCGATTGTGACTGAAGTTGAGCCCGTGAGCCTAATTTGTGCGGTCCCACGTCTAGAAGTTCGTCTCCCGTATCTTCCCCCTATTTACTTACATCAATGTCTACAGCTGATGCAAATATTGTTCTCAATGAATGATTAAGGTGGTACGATTCACCTATGGCGGGAAATTCAAATTTTAAGCAGTTTTTTGGTCCTAGTAGCCAGGCCAGGTAATTATTTTTAAATAGCACAGTGTTTGCGCAAAATATTGCTTGTTCTTTACATTATAATGTACAATTATTTAACAGTAACGCACCATATTACTCACATTTGTGAATAAACCGTTTGAAACAGCAAAAATTAGTTTTTTTCACAAATGTAAGTAATAATGTGCATTAGAGATAAATAGCTTAACATAATTTTGTAAAGAATAATAATCAATTTGCGGAAACATCATGATCGTTTACAATAATTACCCGGCCTAGCTACAAGGACAAGAAAACTGTTTGAAATTTGAATTTCCTGCCATAGGTGAATCGAACCACCTTAAGTATTATTTTCCCGCATGGTGTTCTCTAATTTGTTATTATTCTTTCTTTGAGCTCTAACAATATAATAATATTATTATATTAATACAGTCAGGCCAGCAATTTATTCAACGACTTCATAACAAAAATCATTATGCATTAATTTGTCAAACGTGACTTATTATGTAAATGAATAAGCAGTAACTTGATGTTAAGACGCTGCTTACAACAAAAGTAGTAATTAGAAAAATAAAATAAAGAACTGCTATTTTGACATGTATTTTCCGGTTCATCAGTTAGATTTTTGCATTTGCAAAAACACAATTTTATTAGTAGTTACTTAAAAATATGTTATATCTATAGTAGTATTTTTAGATACGATTTTTGTCATAATTATATTAACAAGATAATCATGAAAAATTATTATGAATATCCACAAAAAACTTTAGTTTTTTCGTAATTCTGGTTTCTAACACGATTTTATTAGTTTCACTTGTAACTATGTCAACAAATCTTGAAAATCGATTTTAACCTATTTTTTTTTTACTGTCGTATCGATTTGAATTTTGCAGGTTATAGTCTGGTTGATAATACAAACTACTAACTGATTTGGTGATGCAGCCAGGAGATAAATAGTGGATTTTTTTAATGGCTATAAGCAAACCCCTCGAGTTCAGAGTCATTTGGTTTAGTTTAACGAGTCTCATACATCTTGATGGCACGGGTCTGATGATGGAACCTGGAGTCGGATAGTGGAATTTTCAAATAGTTACAAGTAAAAAAGGTACATTAAAACACAACAATTAGTATAAAAAACGCGCTCACTTTTCACTATACCGGGTGAAAGAAAGCCAAAACGCCATTGTTGTAATATATATAGACAATCGAATACCAGTAACTATTTGCCTTATACTTGTTATTATTGTAGTTTTAAATGTAAAGCGTACAAATGTGCGTGTGGTGGAAATCGTTCGTTCACCTCTAGCGTCAGCTGATTATCTTATTTGCACACAGATTGCGAACATTAAAATAATAAAAAATAAACGTATTTTTTTGTGGTATAGTACCCATCACTATTTGTACTATCACCAAAAAAGACGTTTGTTAACAATACATTTTAATTTAATTTCATTACAATGTTCGTTTTTGGGACCGTTTCCCTTACATGACGATTGGAAGGAGATTTTATCTGAATGTTTGAAATTCTGTGAGGCAACGTGCTGCCGTGCTTCAAGCATTCAGTAGATATAATTATAATCTAAGTTTAATATTATTATTGACGGACCTGTTATTGACATATTATTATTTCTGATTTCTTATTTAATGACATTAATTATCCTTTAAGTATTTTTTCTAATTTTAGTTTCTTTTAAGTATCATAATATTGTGTAACAATTGTCTCATTGGTGTAATTGGCGCAAGCCGTACTAATTAAATAAACAAATACAAATACAAAAAATACATCGCCGTATTGAGCGCCTTAAGTTGATTAGTTTTCGGTTCTGAATAATGGAGTGAAAAGTCAAAGAAACATGGTAATCTGATGTTATCTCCAGTCGGCACGTAGTAAGCCTGAATTAATGAGGTTACAGGTCGTTTACGTGACGTCATCGGGCTAGACGGAACCATTCGACATTCAGGCAGTTTTATACAAATGTAACGAACAACTAAAAATTACAAAATTATAAATCAGCACACACAAAAAAAACTGCACTCAAAACTGATTTTGATAAATGCGGTGACAATATTTTATTTATATTACACATTTTATTTATATTATACGGGAATTACTCACGTAAGATTAAGCCGGACTATAGTCGGAGTGACCGGCTTAATTTTACGTAATTCCCGTGTAATATAAATCATCATCATCATTTCAGCCGTAGGACGTCCACTGCTGGACATAGGCCTCTCCCGTCGATCTCCAAAAGGGCCAGTTGGAAGCGGCCTGCATCCAGCGTTTCCCTGCGGTCTCTTTTAGGTCGTCTGTCCATCTTGTGGGTGGACGTCCTACGCTGCGCTTACCAGTCCATGGTCTCCATTCCAGAACCTTTCGGCCCCAACCCCGGTGTAGATATAAGATATATAAGATGTGTGAAAACCACGTCTGTTTCTACAACAGAGGTGACAATAGTTTCGAAAAGTTTTGGAGAGTGTGACTTTTTTTTTTTTTTTTTTTTATATTTAGTGACACGTTGACAACTCACCTGATATTAAACGATAGTGCGGTCTACGTTGGAGCACAATTGCCTGGGAGAAACCGATTCACTCGTGACTTAAAGACATAATATTGTAATTTTATTCTCGGGGAACACTCAAACAGGCAACACATTCCACAGTCTAGCGATTCACACAATAAAAGTAGAATCAAAGTGCTTCACGTTGGTTTTAAATTCATGACTCTTTCCAAGGCCAAGTTCAAGAACCCTTAGGGTTCCGTAGTATAACAAGGAACCCTTGTAATTTTGTTCTGACCATACATCTGTCCGTCCGTCTGTCCTTCGAACCTTTTAACATCTATAGTTATCAAGGTAAGAGCATGAAATTTTGCATAATTACAGTATATGTAATAGATCTCAATTTAATCTATACAATAATAATATAATTTTGTCTTTTATGGGTGGGCAATGGGCATGGCATTGCCCACCCATGGAATGGACCCGGGTATGTCCTAAAGGACCCGGGTATGTCCTAAAACTGCGACCAGAACCACCAGAGGATGGGCAGCAGCGTCCTGTTAGTACACGGTGAACGTACTGCGATCTCCAAGCCGCCTGCCAAGCGTGGGGATTATGGCAACACCCCTCTCTAAGAGGGAGGCCTTGTTCAGCAGTGGACATTTAATGGCTGATAATGTAATGGGCATGGTACATCTGAAAATAGGGGTGAATATTATTTTACAGCACCCCATCGTGTGGGGTATCGTTGAACAGCCTAGGTCTTTTGGAATAAAGGTAATGTTTGATACATCACATTTTAATGTATCCCTTGTGAAATAATTGTGAAAGCCTTAGTGACAAAAAGTTGGTTCAAAAGTTGGTTGGTTGGTTGGTTGGTTGGTTGTCTCTCTAAACTATTAGTCATAGAAACTTGAAACATACCATCATCATTCATTGTCAGCCTGTATCAACCCACTGCTAGTATAAATTAAAGTCGCTTTCCGCGTCTGTCTGTCTGTATTGCCGCTAACTCCTCCTAAACCACGCAACGGATTTTGATGCGGTTTTCACCAAGAGTTAGATATATTTTCACGGAAGGTTTATATATATAGTTAGCGACCCGTCCCGGCTTTGCACGTAAATAACACCCGTGCCAAGCCCGGGTGGGTCGCTAGTTTAATGATAATTATTAAGTTACTGTCGGGAACGAGTGGATGCGAATAGCGAGATACCGGGGAGTGGCATAAACAAAGGGAGGCCTATACCCAGCAGTGAGTTACTCAGGGCTGCTGATGATGATGATCAAGTTAAAAAACCGACTACAAAATCAGTAAAATACGAAATTGCGGTAACTTGCATGAAAATATTGTTGTGTCATCCAAGTAAACGAATTTTTCAGTTATTTTGATTTAAAAACCAAACCACTAAACCGATTTCGGTGAAATGGAACCAGTAAGTATATCTTTTCAAATAATCAACTTTCAAAATATAAAAAGACAACATCACGCTTAGGCGGTCACCCATCCAAGTACAGACCGCGTTTTGCGAAGTTAATATTTTAAAATATATAGAAAAAAATTTGCTTCTAGTATTTTTTTATGACCACAAGATGGGCTAAACAGATATTACCATTTCTTCTGGTCATTATTCAAAAATAGGCAGTGATTTTGAATAATTAACATCAGGTGTGATGGTGGTCAAACGCAAGCCTATTATTTAAAAAAAAAAAAAAAAAAAAAAAAAAAACGCGACCGAGATTACAGCACCCGGTATTCCAGGCCAGATTTTTTAAATATTTTTTTCGCGATTTCAGGGTTGGTCCCATAGTAAAAGTTGTTCATAATGATGAGTACAATTACCTTCTTTTGGCTTTGAGAGTGTTCCCCTTACACCCCGTATATAAAATCCTTGGCTTTTACAACTTTATTGCAGTTGTCAGTGCTCAAAACTTAGACTGAATACTTCGGTTCATCGAATTAAGAGGCTTTTTCCCGCGGTGTGGTTATTCCAGCACCTGAATTATTAGTTTTGTTAACGTCCCTCTCATTCAGATTGACATAAGTGTGACGTCCCCGTCACCCGTGCCCATCAGCCGTGTCTTTGTCTCAGTCGGACAACAAAATTCTCCTTAAAATTGCAGTGTTGTCTGAAAGGGTAGCCAAAGAAAACAAGTGAAGAGACCGTCCCAGCAGATATACATTGTTAGATGCCGAGCTCTTTGAGTATCGAGTATTGTGTACATTGTGTAATTTGTGTTCTTCTTGTCCAAAATACCACAGTGCCTAAAGACAAGGGTATTTGAACAGTGTGTGTTGCCAGTGATGACATATGGTACTGAGACGTGGTCCTTAATTGTTGGTCTTTTGAAAAAACTCAGAGTCACTCAGCGGGCAATGGAGAGCTCATGCTCAGTGTTTCTTTGCGCGATAGAATCCGAAACGAGGATATTCGCCAAAGAACCAGAGTCACCGACATAGCTGTTAAAATCTGCAAGTTGAAGTGGCAATGGGCAGGCCACATCGCTCGAAGAACCGATAACCGATGGGGAAGAAAGGTTCTTGAGTGGAGACCACGAACCGGAAGACGCAGCGTAGGGAGGCCTCCCACTAGATGGACCGACGAGATAGTGAGAGTCGCTGGCATCCAGTGGATGCAAAAGGCAGGCTGTCGTTCAGTATGGAGGTTAAAGGGGGAGGTCTATGTTCAGCAGTGGACGTCTTCTGATGATGAAATTGTGTACTACATAATGAAAAGGAAATGAAGATTAAGAAAGGAATATATTATTTATTTCCCCTTTTAGCGGCGTATTCCATCAATTAACTACCGTTTCTGAAATCGCTAAAGCAATCACTGACATGCAAATAAGCTATTTTGACTTTACGTTCTGGAAACTCATTAATTTTCTTATTTCCCTGTCAATAACCCAATGGAATTTCGTAAGGTGCTGTCTCCACGAGCGCGTTATATTGTTCTAAAGTCAGCGAGCAATCCTGGTATAGTTTCTTATTTCAGTTTTCGCTGGTATGAAATGTTTATTTTTTAGGGTTCCGTACCCAAAGGGTAAAAACAGGACCCTATTACTAAGCCTAAATTGACTGTCTGTCCGTCTGTCTGCCTGTCCGTCTTACCTTTAAACGGCTGTATCTTTCGAACCATAATAAATAGCCAGTTGAAATTTTCACAGAATATGTAATGTTACGGCGGATGAACTAAAAAGTAATACAAAAAGTAAAAACGAAAGGGGGTGGTCCCCATACAACAAATGTATTTTTAAGCATGATTTTGTATTAGCTCTAATGGATAAACGGTATACACACTAGGGTCTTTGGCGTGATTATAGTACACACTCTAAAATATGACAACAAACAATAAATAATGGACAAGTGCAAGTCGGTGATAAGTTTCTGTCCATTAACGAGTTATAACTGGTTATTTCGTTATTGAATTTTGTGGTGCTACGGAACCCTCAGTGCGCGAGAGCGACTCGCACTTGGACGGTTTATTTATTTATTTTAGGTGACTTGTTCGAGAGTACTTATTCTTAGTTAGGATTCAAGAAAATATGTAAAGCCGTTTGAAGATTATCAGCTCGGTTAAGCTTTTTTTTTTTTTTCAACTTTTACTGGCAAATATTTATGTGAATCTCATTTGTAATAGTAAAAATAATAGACTGGTGATGAAAATAAACTAATTACTGAATTTTCCGCCACCGGCGGGTGCTGGTTCATGGATATTTTCTTTTGGCGAGTATTTTCGCGGGAGCGGGAAGGGTGTGATGCTAGACAATTTGAAGGCCGGGCTTTTGTACACTTTTATTGAAATATGAAATACATACCAATCCAACGTCCTGTAGGCGGCAAAGAGTCCTCGTATGTTTAGAGGTATGTGCCGGCGCAATGGCGGCGTGATCTACACTTACAAATCCAATAAAAGCAGTTCACAGGCACTACACTGGTGAGAATAAACACTCAGAAGCTGCTGGCTGTTTGTCCTTTGTGTATTAAATGGTTTTATAGCTTGATTCGCGGCGTAATAATAATTTAAAGGTCCATTTGTTTGGTGTGCACTCGTTGCTCAGAGCGGGTTAGCGAAGAACTGACGCTTGCAAATTTGTGTTTCGCAAGATCGCCGTAGGGTGCGCCACGCTCGAATGTTCGAACGTGAATTGGCATATTTTGAATCGATCATAATTCAAATAAAAAGAACCATAGACAATATACAATATTTTATTTGTAACAAAAATGTACACATAATACACATAAAGCTACACACAAATTTAATGTTAAAAACGGACTTAATAATAGATTACAATAATAACATTTGTAGAGATGACGCTTTAGGAAGAATAAAATGGCGCCTCACTTCCTACTTTGTTTCAAATAGCTCGCTATAAAACTTGTTTGGATGGCGAATAATAAAATTTGCAATTTGGGAAACAATAATGGCGGCGCTTTTTATGAAACTTTTTGGCGTGAAAGTAAAAGCAATTAGCTGGTGGTATAATCACTTGTCTATTACTTTTACCTTTCTTTTCGCGGTTTAGTTGTTTTCGTTTTACAAGGATTAATGACGGACGGACGGACGAAGGGTAGACTGATTTTGTTGAGAAAAACTTTGTGCTAGAAAGATACCTACCTACGCTTTATATAAATATATAGACAGATGGGTAATATACCTAGGTACACAATTCCACTAAACAACTTAAAATCCTGACATTGCTATTTTCGGTGAATCATACAGGATGAAAGGAGAACCCTCTCGAAGCCAAAAGAAGGTAATTGCACTCATCATTATGAACCTTTTTTAGTATGGGACCAACCCTGAAATCGCTGAAAAAAAATCAGCTGTTCCATACATTTTGTCGAGTGTCAATGACCGTTTTCTATAGAACAGCTGATATGTTTTCCCGATTTCAGGGCTGGTCCCATAGTAAAAGTTGTTCATAACGATGAGTACAATAACCTTCTTTTGGCTTCAAGAGTGTTCCCCTTACATCCCGTATATCGTAAACAGTACCTGCACCTATTTTATGCCATAGGTGGCTAACAAGCTAACTAGCCGTCTGATGGTAAGTGATTACCGTCACCTATTAAATATTACCGAACTGGAAGACACAGCACAGGTAGGCCTCCCGCTAGATGAACCGACGACATTGTTTGAGTCACGGGCATTCAGTGGATGCAGATGACAAGCTGTCGTTTAGTGTGGAGGTTAAAAGGGGAGGCCTATGTTCAGCAGTAGACCTCTTCTGGCTGATGATGATGATAAATACAGATAAACCCTGCAGTCAAGTTGAATAATGTAAAACAAATATAACATTAAAATAAAATAAAATAAATAAATATCTGGGACATTTTTGCACACACGGTCATCTGACCCCAAACTAAGCAAAGCTTGTAATATGGCTGCCAGAAACTAATATACGTACATATATATTTTTAAATACATACTTAAATAGATATTAACACCCAGACATAGAACAAACACAAATGTTCATCACACAAATGTTTGTCCTAGATGGGAATCGAACCCACGCCCCCAAGCACAGAAGATAGGTTCACTACCAACTGAGCCACCGGGGCAGTCACAACATTTAAAGGAAACACAGAAAATTGTTTTATTTTTTTCATAAATTCCACAAATAAGTTGTTATCCAAATATTTGATACTAGTTTCCGCCTGTGGCTTCATCCTAATACTCTGGGGAAATTAGAAGACCTTCCCTGCATATTCCATTTCCTATATCTTATTTTATTCAGATTCTATTGTTTGAGTCTGTACTTACACAGATATATTATGTTGCATAAATGGTAGATAACTATATATAATGTATATCCCGCTTACCGAGAAGAAAAAGAATATAACATATGCGACAGATTATGTGTAAACGGACGGGTATGTCCTAAAACTGCGACCAGAACCACCGGAGGATGGGCAGCAGCGTCCTGTTAGTACACGGTGAACGTACTGCGATCTCCAAGCCGCCTGCCAAGCGTGGGGATTATGGCAACACCCCTCTCTAAGAGGGAGGCCTTGTTCAGCAGTGGACATTTAATGGCTGATGATGTGTATGTGTAAAAAGATTGGTCAGAATTGCCTGTAGAGACGTTTTTCACCTCAACACGAAGCCTTTGGTTATAAGTCAATATAATTAAAGACAATGTATTATTTTGTAACAATAATTCTCACGCACTGCACTCTAAATAAATGGTAACTCAAAAGTACGGTCAAAATAAACAAAATCAGCATTTTTTTATTTTTTTTACATTAAAAAAAAGAAAAGTACCTATACAAATAGGATATTACAGCATTTAAAAACCACTAAGGTTTATTATTAACGTGCGAGTCGGGCTCGGGCATTGAGGGTTCCGTACCACTACATAAATTGTTAACTACTAAAGTACAAAAGAGTAGTGCAAAAATACATCATGCCAATCACCCATGTCACCCGTCCAAGTACCGACCGCGCCCGTAGTTGTTTCGGTGATCTTACGAGAAACGGTGGTGAACAGAAATTTGTAACCGACTCACACTTGGCCAGTATTTATTATTTTTATTTTACTTTAGAGTGTTTACTATAATCATGCCAAGTTTGACGCTACTGATTTTACTGATAACTGACGTTACTGATTTTAGACTAGATCAAATTCAAAAATACGTAGCTTTTACCTATCGACTTTTTTTTAATGTCTTATTTAATCCACCGTAACATTACATGTTCTGTGAAAATTTCAACTGGCTATCGATTACGGTTCGAAAGATACAGCCGTTAAAAGGTAGAACAGACGAACGAAGAGACAGACAGGCGGACAGATGGACAGACAGATAGACAGCGTAGGCTTAGTAATAGGGTCCGTTTACACCCCACCAGCCACTTGGATCCATCACCAGGCGCAACCGGTGGAGCGAAAGCTATTTTTTTTCTCCTCTTGAATCATGCTGAGGTATCAAAGTATAAAATATATAATATTAGTATGCTACCTCGATCCACCATCTAAGGGATCCAGATATAACCATTTATTAGAATGCTACTTCGATCCATGAAAGTGGACGGGGGGACCCATGGACTCTATTTAAATTATTATTTGGGTATCCTTTGATCACCTGCACCTAGGCGACCATAGGCGACTCGATTCAAATTATTATTTGATCACCTGCACCTAGGCGACCATAGGCGACTCGATTCAAATTATTATTTGATCACCTGCATCTAGGCGACCATAGGCGACTCGATTCAAATTATTATTTGATCACCTGCACCTAGGCGACCATAGGCGACTCGATTCAAATTATTATTTGATCACCTGCATCTAGGCGACCATAGGCGACTCGATTCAAATTATTATTTGATCACCTGCACCTAGGCGACCATAGGCGACTCGATTCAAATTATTATTTGATCACCTGCACCTAGGCGACCATAGGCGACTCCATTTAAATTATTATTTGATCACCTGCACCTAGGCGACCATAGGCGACTCAATTCAAATTATTATTTGATCACCTGCACCTAGGTGACCATAGGCGACTCGATTCAAATTATTATTTGATCACCTGCACCTGGGCGACCATAGGCGACTCCATTTAAATTATTGTTTCATTACCTATTGATCACCAAGTTTTTTTTATTTTTTTTTTATTGAGTAAGTGGCAACCAAGGTACTGGCCACCTGATGGTAAGTGGTCACCGCTGCCTATAGACACCTACAATACCCGGAGCATTGTCAGTGCGTTGCCTACCTTTGAGGACTCTATTCACCCTTCGTTTGAAGCAGTCCAAATTATACTTCGGAGGAAAAACCGAAGGTGGTAAGCCATTCCACAACTTACAGGTGCGTGGCAGAAACAATCGATCAAATCGAACAGTGCGAGACTTCCACGCATCTATAATAATGTATCAAGTTAGGGTACGGAAACTAAGGAAACCCTAAAACCAGACTAAGTCCGGACGGAAGACCGGAAGGATGGCAACCCTGCTAGCATTGCACAAGACCAACACAGCAGACTACATCCACACACACTGTTGTTTATTTAGCATCCCGGTATCCGGGAACTAAACAACGCAGTTCCGGATAATCAACAAGTTGTGTCAACAATCAAGAGTTGCTAACAATTGCCAAAGTTAAACATGATATTACACTGCTAGCGAGTTTATGTAAGCTTGCATTTCAATAATAATCAAACATAAGGCCGCGCTCCTGACCAGAGCTATTTTTTCGCACATTCTAAATATCGTATTATTTTTCGTCTGTCTAAATATTGATAGACAAACTTAACTTTGTAGTCAACAATAAGATTTCTCCATACATACCAACTACAAATGTTAGTTTTGTAATTGTAAAACTGTTTTTTTAATATGATTTAACTTCAAATTAACAACTTCGGATTTTTCCCTTTATATGTGCTATAAGACCTTGCTTCTTGCCAAATTTCATGATTCTAGCTCTATGGAAAGTACCCTATAGGTTTTGATTCCCCTGTGAAATCGTAACATATGCTTAAATATGCGACAAACGGTCATATCTTTTGATTGCGTTGACTTACAAGTTTGATTTTTTCACAGCTGAAAGAAACTGTAGGCCCGAGTATTAATAAATAAAAAAAAAAAAAAAAAAATTCGGGACATTTTTCACACACTGTCATCTGACCCCAAACTAAGCAAAGCTTGTGATATGGCTGCCAGAGACTGATATACATACATATATAGTTTTAAATACATACTTAAATAGATATAACAACCAGATATAGAACAAACACAAATGTTCGTCACATAAATGTTTGTCCTACGTGGGAATCGAACCCACGCCCCCAAGCTCAGAAGGTAGGTTCACTACCAACTGGACCAACGGGCTATCAAACAACACACACAACTACATTTCAACTTGATACCTCTACGCGTTCTTGAGAATAAAGGTCTTGACAGACGGACAGACGGACAACAAAATGGTCCTATAAGGGTTCCGTTTTTTCTTTTGAGGTTTTGAAACCCCAAAAAACTTAAAAATGTATTTAATAAATTATTGTTATAAAGTTAAAGGTAAAGTAATAAATAAAGTTTTTTTTTGTAATAATAAAAACTGGGAAGGACACCACGGGAAGTGGGGTAAATTCAATAAACGGAATCAATCTTATCATCTTTAACTATACGAAGAAGTTTAAAAAAAAAGTTACCTAGCTCAAAGTATAGGTATATTTTTTTTATTATTGAAACTGACGTGGTTTTCACACACACCGTGTAATATAAATAAAATATGTAAAAATTATATGAAGGAATCATTAAAATCGGTTCACTTACGTCGAAAATAACACGTAAGATGTACAAAAAAAACAGTCACTTGAGAACTTCCTTTTTGAAGCCAAAGTTAATCATCGTAAGCATTACTGCTCCATTTTACCTCTTACTTTTTAATTACAAAGTAACATAAACATAACATACAGTCAGTGCTATCTCGGGCCATAACTTTTCGCCGGTGTTTTATCACCTGCCTCGAGTGCACTTTTTAAACGAGGGTACATTGAAATATATTACTGTACAGACTTTCACTTGAGCATACACCCGTAACTGTCATATATACAGTAACTGTAAAAGTTATTCATGATCAGTACTGCTTTCGGCGATAGTAGCCAAGGGGTAGCATGTGCACTTTACAATTTGATGGCACCCAATTCGTTTCTCGGCTCTGATACCAATTACGATGTCATCGCTCAAAAACGGTTAACGTGCGGAATCCAGTATGTTTTAGAAACTCAAAAATTCAAGACAATTATGACATTCGCCAGCATGTACTGGTCAGAATGGTGGGTTAGGGCTCTCTCTCTCTCTCTCTCTCTCTCTCTCTGAAAGAAGGCCTATGTCTATGCCTTCGTAACGCGTGGTGGCAGCGATTATCGCGTACAGTTATTATCTGAGTAATTCATAGATTTACAAACGTATAGATGTTAGGTCTAGTACAAAATTCACGAAAAAAAGATAACTTGAGTATCTTAAATTTTGACACGTTTTCAAATCCTATGTTTTACTTTAAATCCCAACAGCATTGTCTAACTAAGCTCTCAATGAAACTGTACCAAGACTAAGAAGACAGATTACTTGAATAGTTTGGTTTAAGGGGCCTGTATACCCTCTGCAGCTCTCTCGCTCGCACATTTTCACATTATTGAAGATATAAAATCAATGAGTGGGAATTTCCAAAAAGTAACAAAATCATGTCATGGTGTCTATCGTAACATTACAAACAAAGAAATTGACAATTTGATATATTTTAATTTGACACAGTAAAATGGTAACAAGTGATTTTATATATTGTATGTTTTATATCTTCAATAATGTGAAAATGTGCGAGTGAGAAAGCTGCAGAGGGTATACAGGACCCTTAAGTCAAGTTTTGGTTCGGAGATTTTCGAGCGCCTATCCGATATCCATATTTTTAAATATCTTTGGAATAGGCCTTTAATTTTCGCTTGGTTCTTGGCCTGTACCCAATCGAGCACGATGGTAGCTAAGCAGCTGTCGTATTATTTATCTTGATAATAAGTATAATGCTTTTGGCAGACGTCGAGATTAGTTTTATAATACTTAGTACTTTTTAGGGTAGTACTTAGTACTTAATACTTTTTAGGGTTCCATACCTCAAAAGGAAAAAACGGAATCCTTATAGGATCACTTCGTTGTCCGTCTGTCCGTGTGCCTGTCCCTATGTCAAGACCCTTTTTCTCAAGAACGCGTAAAGGTATCAAGTTGTGTCTACGGTTTCTTCCGGCTGTAAAAAAAATAAAGTTGTAAATCAACGCGATCAAAAGATATGAACGTTTATATCGCATATTTTGCGACACAGAGGAATCAAAACCTATAGGGTACTTCCCGTTGACCTAGAATCATTAATTTTGGCAAGAGGCAAGGTCTTACAGTACTTATAAAGGAATAAATCTGAAAGTTGTTAATTTGAAGTTATATCATATAAAAAATATTTTTACAATTACAAACTTACATTTTGTAGTTGTTATGTATGGAAGAACCTTATTGTCAACTACAAAGTTAAGTTTGTCTTTCAATATTTCAACTACAGTTAGTTTTTTTTTTATTCGTGCTCTAAGGATCCAACGGAACCCTCAGAGCACGAGTCTTACTCGTACTTGTCCAGTTAATTTTTAAACTTAGGCTATGACACGTCATCTAGTAATTTTTAAACTTTCGCGATTTGAACACATGACCACCCGGACTTTGCCGGACTCACCCGCAGTTTTCAGTCAGCTCGTGACCACGGCCATTGTAACATGGTCGAAACGTCGAGCGAAAGGTACATATTTTTTACCTATATATACCTATAAACATTTAAAACACGTCATCTAGTTTTAACATAGGTACCGTTTCTCGCCACAGTTTATTCACTCGCAAATATTTAGCATTTTTGTAGATAAACATCACTTGAGTAGAAAAACATGGAAACTAATCAAAAATTCACAAAAACTTTTAATGTGATGCATAAAATTATTCTTCACTCTTTATTTAGTATTGATTATATGAAACTAGATGGCAAACAAAATAAACCAAAAACTTTCCATGTTTGCCCATTTACAAATGAAGGCACTTCAAGCAATAAGTTTTATTTTTTTATTTTGTGAGAGCGCGGTGAATTTGAGCACCATGTCAAACCAACTGTGGTTTATTGGTGCAACAATATGCAACAAACTGTATTAATTGTGTCATCATCATCATCATCATCATCAGCCAGAAGACGTCCACTGCTGAACATAGGCCTCCCCCTTTAACCTCCACACTGAACGACAGCCTGCCTTTTGCATCCACTGGATGCCCGCGACTCTCACAATGTCGTCGGTCCATCTAGTGGGAGGCCTCCCTACGCTGCGTCTTCCGGTTCATGGTCTCCACTCAAGAACCTTTCTTCCCCATCGGTTATCGGTTCTTCGAGCGATGTGGCCTGCCCATTGCCACTTCAACTTGCAAATTTTAACAGCTTTGTCGGTGACTCTAGTTCTTTGGAGATTAATTGTGTAAAGTAAATAAATTAAAAAAATTGTGACACTTGATTAATTTAATAAATATCTAATGATTTTAAGAACGATTGATTTGGTGGCTGAGCGGTTGCATGTGCGCACAAATTCTGGCTGTACCCGGTCCCATAAAATGATGTGCAGTATCACTCAACAACGCTCAAAAACGCTGAAGAAAAACATTGTGAGGAAACCGGTACAAGAATCTCAAAAGTTCAAAGATATGTATATGACATTCACCAACATGCACTGGGCCAGTATGGTGGATCAGAGCCCATCCTCTCTCTCTCTCTCTCTCTCTCTGAGAGAAAGCTTGTGTCTCAGCAGTCACAGCAGCGGGGATCATCTGAAAACCGGTGTTGTTAATCCTGGGCTTTTAGAATCAGCGTCAAATGGGTGCCGAGATGGACCCATTCGACACATTGTATTTTTTATGCCATAGGTGACAAACAAGCAGACGGGCTGCTTGATGGTAAGCAGTCACCGTTGCCGATGGATACTTGTAACACCAGACGCGTCACAACTACGTTGCCGACCCTTTCAGAATCTATTAACTCGCCGTTTGAAGAACCCCATGTTGTAGCTTCTCGGAAACAACGGGAGGTAACACATTCCACATTTTGCAAGTGTGAGGCAAGAAGGTCGCTCGAAGAACCGATAACCGATGGGGAAGAAAGGTTCTGGAGTGGAGACCACGAACCGGAAGACGCAGCGTAGGGAGGCCTCCCACTAGATGGACCGACGACATTGTGAGAGTCGCGGGCATCCAGTGGATGCAAAAGGCAGGCTGTCGTTCAGTGTGGAGGTTAAAGGGGGAGGCCTATGTTCAGCAGTGGACGTCTTCTGGCTGATGATGATGAGGCAAGAACGATCGCGTGAATCGCACAGTGTGCGATCCACTGATCTATATTATATGGGTGAGCTTTCAGGCGGTGGTAAAATCGCGACGCCGACATCAGATCAAACAGTTCTTCAGACCTTGTATCCTTTAGATTTAAGTTTTTTGAAGCAATGGCGCATGAAATGTATTTCTTCTTTTCTTTCTTTCTTTCAGCAGTGTGATGTCAGACTGAAATGACGATAATAGCTCTGGAGGGTCACCCCAAGGATGCTCGAATTGCCATGTGGCAAGAACTGCACAGTCCACCTCCAAACTACATTGTCCCTGCCGAAGAGCTTCCCCCAGGCCATAAAGAACCATGGCCCACTTGGAAAACCCTGAACCAACTTCGGTCTCAAGTGGGCCGAAGTCGGGATAATATGGCAAAGTGGGGTTATATAAAGGGCTCTGACACCGAATGTCTTTGTGGTGTGAACCCTCAAACAATGACACACTTGATGGACTGTGCAGCGTGTCCTACAACTTGCACACAAGAAGACCTGATTGAAGCCACGGAGACTGCCATTGGGGTGGCAAAGTTCTGGTCTAGAAACTTGATTTGACAATAGAATTGTATTTTGCGGAACATCGATTCGAAAGAAGAAGATGACGATAATGAATAACTTCCTGCAGATTAATAACAGCACCAGTCTCGTGCAGGTCCATCTCTAAGTCTAAATAAAAGTATTACATTGTAACAATAAAGTTCATATCTCAGAGACGTGACTGAAGTGGATTGCATTGATCTCTGGCACTCTTGAACGTGACACTCGAAAGCCTTGCTTTGATAGAAAACGTTTAATATTTCATTAAATATATGATTCGTTCAAATCGTTTTGAAATTTCTTTGAGATAAAATGATAAAACGCACAGACTCTGAAGATATTTTAATATAAAATATTATAATATGTTAAGTATTATATTTGTTTCTTTTATTACGTTCAGTAATGTTAAATTTGTGCATTCTCGTCTCAATAAACTTGATTAAAACGCCGCGGAGGAAAGCGTGCTTTTTTCCCACAGCGTTTTGTAATGTTGTATGCGCATTACACGACTCCAACGGAAGACTAGCGCTGGTTAACAGCCGGCATTATGCTGAGTTGGGGCCGATTTGTGACGTTACAACCTGTGTCTTTTAGTTACTAAAAAAAAAACGTTGTTTGGTCACAAATAAAAAAAAACTTTCTCTCTTTCTTTCATTCGATTATGATAACCCATTCTGTGTCACCATGTTATGGTGGATTTCATTTTACGTGCTAAAAGCTTTTTTTGTCACGTTATATTTTGTTCTACGCTCTCAAGATTGCGGTTTTTAAGTAAACTAGCTACGCCCTGCGGTTTCACCCGCGGACAGTACTCTTTATAAAATCATCTATCTGCCAGTGAAAGTACCGTCAAAAATGATCCAGCTGTTTTGGGGTCCATCGGGATCTAAGTACATTTTATTATGGAAACTGACGTAGTTTTACTCACGTATGATTAAGCTATAGTCGGAGTGACCGGCTTAATCTTGTGAGTAATTCCCGTGTAATATAAATAAAACATAGTACGTATAAAATAAACTCACATCAATTTAAAAAATATATATATATATATATAGAGAAATTATTATGTTGTTTGTAGCGTATGTCCATAGAAGAATATGGTAGTTATAAATTTTACCAATACTGAAAGCCACAGTGTAATTTACAACCGTTAGTGATCTAATAGGTTTCTTAGACACCTGAACGTCACCCCGAGGAGACATTGCTTCTCCAACAGGTTCTTTGTATTCACAGTTTAATAATATAAGTAAGGACACTTCTACCTTCTGATTCTGTTAGAGTAGTTGATGGAATTAGGCGATTCTTTGCGGAAGTTAACTTCAAAAATGTTTCTTTGAAATTCTAAAGTTTTCCGTTTTAACGTCGCATGAAGTACCATAAGGAATTTGGGATCAATTATTTATGTTTTATCAATTTATATAATCTACCAACAGTTCTTTATTTTATAAAGTGTAAACAATAGAAAAAGATTAAGCATTGCCATACAACTTGGCAATGCTGCCAGCATTTTGGGAATGCTGCTCACTGGTAGCGGCTTGTTAGAATGGTTTTAGTATTTAGTTATAAATTTATATTTAAGATAGATTTTACTTTATTTGTAATTTGTATTGAATTAATAAAATGCAATTTGAATTAAAAACAATAAAACTAAAAAGGTATACGTACTTTTAAGTTTTCCGGATCTAATATGACATATTGTGTGAAAATTATAGTCTCTCAGTTGGTACCTTTTGTATTTAGATGAGTGACTACGGGTGGCAGTTAGCAATATAATGTTTCAGATGACATGTCTAGGAGTCCTAGGAGATTGTTATATTTTCGAAAAAAATTATCGACTATTTCAAAAGCATTTGGGTGGCATACAAATCTGCCAATACGGTTTTAGTCAATTTGTTTTCTGCCAATAGGGATTTCAGTCTTCGTGATATTAAGCAAACGAACAAATAGTTTAGGTTATAGGTTATATTTATCTGAGCTTCTCTATGAGCACTACGTACCATACTGTTTATAATATACAATTTGTATAGAAAGGACTACTTACAACTAAACTGCCTAGAACATATAAGTACAGTGGCCGGCTTTTCATATGGCACGTCAGGGACAACACTGAAAAGTATTTAGTCAACTTACTGTTGTCCTCGACTTCGTACGCGTATACTTTTACTTAAGAGCCTCTTATACCAAATTTGACGGTTTTAAATCAATTTTTTTCGGTTAAATTACAATATTTGAGCTGGAAAAAAATACATGTCACAGATACATCTGTGTTTGAGTTTATGATTTGGTTCAAAACACGAAGGAATAAACTTTCCTCGATAAAAAAAAAATCTGAAACAAAGTCGACTTAGTTTATTTTTTTCATTTTTTGCTCTAATGAAAGCTCGGTACAACCTGGGAATTGCATGTACTGAAAGGCAATTTTATTCAACATTCTTTTATTTGGATAGATTTTTGATAGTGAATAGTGTCGTTTTTTAGTGAAATTAAAAGCGTAAAAAGGACGCGAGAATTTTGGCGCGCCGCGTTTAGTACCACGCCAGGCGTCATCGAGGTCGGACCTATGCTCGTTTTTGTCGTTGCACTCCCCCCGCGGGCATCCTGACTCTAGCATGGCGTCGCTATAACTTGGCGGGGGCTGAGGGAGCGTTTTGTTTCCTACGCGACTCGGATAACTGCCCGTTAAACTTGCCCTCTTTAAAAATTGCCTTTCTTATGAATATCTACCCTATAAGGAATTTACTTGCCGAATTTCAGCTTTGCGGGTGATGTAATTTACGAGATTTTGTGATGTGTCAGTGTGTGTCAGTGAGTGGTATCTTTTATATACAATATAATATACAATATATATATATTAAAATCTTATCTCTCTCACTCTCTCTTACATATTATATTACATAAATAGACAATAGAATTTTTTTTATTTATGGAAGAAAATAAAATTTTTTTAAGAATTAATAGAAATAAATACACACATTACAAATTGTTTTCCTCCACAAACCGGTTCCAACTCAGCATAATGCTGGTTGCGAACAACCAGCGCTGGTCTTCCACATATATATATATTATACTAGCGATCAGCCCGCCTGGCTTCGCACGGGTGTAATTTACGTGCGAAGCTGGGGCGGGTCGCTAGTTATATTCATAAACCTTCCGTGAAAATGTATCTAACTGATGGTGAAAACCGCATCATAATCCGTAGCGTGGTTTAGGAGGAGTTAGCGGCCATACAGACATACAGACAGACAGACAGACGGAGTAAGCGGCCATACAGACATACAGACAGACGCGGAAAGCGACTTCAATTTATACTATGTAGAGATTACTAACTGGACCGCTACATATAAATTTACGTTACGCTATTTTCATTAGCTTAAATTAAGTTAGTGAGTTAAACTGCATTTTTATTATAAGCTGCTGTGAAACTAGTGAATTATATTTTTTTTTTTTTTTTTTTTTTTTCAAATACAAAATTTATTTATTGTTACATACGAATAATATTCAATATACAAATGAATATTCAGTGCAGAGAGTATCTAACTAGTCTTAAAGTTTTACTCTTGCATGAGCGGAAGCTCTCTTGGGGCCTTACGGACAACATCTAATTGCGGCACCTAATCCGCTCAGTTGGAAAATCACGCGACCGCAAACCGTATCTGGGCGCGATAAGGTTCACGTTCGCGTGATTTCTCAACTGATCGGATTAGGTGCCGCAATTAGCTGTTGTCCGTAAGGTCCTTGTTCTTGCAAGCATAGTTTTTATTTTCATCATCATCATCATCAACCGGAAGACATCCACTGCTGAACATAGGCCTCCCCCTAAGGCCTATAGTTTGCCATTATCCCTAGCTTATGCTTAGCTTGGCAGGCGGCTTGGGGATCGCAGGAGGTTCCACCATTCAAGTAGGAGGATGCTGCTGCTAGTTTTTATTTTACTTTTCCATAAATACCACAGAAAAGAGATGTAAATAGAACGGAAATGAGAAGGAAAATCTGTCGCCAGGCATTGTAATATAACCTTGATTAAACATTCTTACTTATGTCAACGCGTTGAACTCCGCATCCAAAGAACTTGGACCTTACCTTTTTGGGTTAGCTCTTAAAGTTCTTTGTCCACATCACAGTTGCTAACTGATTTCGAATGAGCGACGTTTCGTTTATATGGGTGCAACTGGCTACAACAAAGTTCTTACAAAAATGCATTGAAAGCCGTTATAATTTTAAAAAAACTATGATAAATTCTCACTTACCAAATTAAATTTAAGCAAACTGTATAATTAAATAGTGATAGTTTTATTAGATTCATGAAATAATCCTGAAGTAATCCTGAAGTACCAAAAAACAACACGGGATGGTGGTAATAAACTGAATGGAGGTCATTGTCAACTTTTACTAGGGGACCAACCATGAAATCCCTGAAAAAATCTGCTGTTATTGTATAAGAAATGTCATTGGACTATCAATGAATTTTTTGGACTGCTGATTATTTCGACTGATACACAGTGGCCTTCTTTAAACTTAGTACCATAGTTACGTGTAACCCTTTATACTCGTATTCTGTATTAGATTGTACCCACGAAAACTTTTCTAGAATTTTATTCATGCCATAGAACGTCTCTTTAATACGGGCAATTAAATGTACGTCGGCACTACGTCCGGACGAGCTCCCATGCTCTTCCCTTAACGAATTCAGTTACAGAATAATTAATGTAAAACATTTTAGGGTGCACAATAAAGTGTACCTCCTGTAAACCTCTAAAAACCACATGATATAAAGTAGTCATAATGCGTGCGGGCTTCACTTGGCTTTTAGGCTAAAGGCTTCACTTTGTCGCAAAGTAGAAAAGGCATACGAAAATTAATTTTGAAATTAGTAATTTTTTTGTTAGTTTTGTTAGTTCTATTCCATTAGTCCATTGCGATTTCTGTGGTGAGTGGTCATCATCATCATTTCAGCCATAGGACGTCCACTGCTGGACATAGGCCTTCCTCATCGATTTCAAAAGGACCGGTTGGAAGCGGCCTGCATCCAGCGTTTCCTTGCGGTCTCATTTAGGTCGTCTTTCCATCTGGTGGGTAGACGTCCTACGCTGAGCTTACCGGTCCATGGTCTCCATTGGAGAACCTTTCGACCCCATCGGCCATCTGTTCTGCGTGATATATGCCCTGCCCACTGCCACTTCAACCGGTGGTTGCTAATCCGGTGGGCTATGAACGTAACTTTCGTTCATCCATGGAGCTCCTCATTTCTGATTCGATTTCGAAGAGAAACCCCGAGCATACCCCTTTCCACAGCTCGTAGCTCCGTAGCTGTGGTAAGTGGTGATGCGTGATAGTAGTTTTTCAGTATTTGCACATCTGATGCTATTTTAAATATGTATATATTTTTTTGGGATTTATTAATTACTAGCTGCGCCCGGCGGTTTCACCCGCGTAGTGATGAAAAATGGTGATGATTATGATGATGAAAAGTAGCCTATGTCACTCTCTGGCTCTTAAACTGATTTGTCCCCCAGAGATACACTTTCCCCGTAGAGACACTTTTAATAAAACTACGCTTTTATTCCTGTAAGATACACTTTTTTTAAATCCTACCCATTGTTCCTCATAGGTACATTTTTCGGTACTATTGTGCACAAAATATAATTATATAATATTAAATAATCGACATTTATGAAAATCAAGAATAGTTTTTTTCACCAAATCCAAGTACCAGGAATGCATAAACCATGAAGAGCTTTCCCCTTCGCGATCCATAATAACACTTTTTGTGAATCTAGAGTGAAATACCTCTGCATCGTTTCTGTTATCTTGGTACCTGGTATCGGCAAATTGGGCTGTTCCACTTGTCCCTACCAACGTAAATCTATCAGTTTTTATTAAGGCGCGGTCTGATCACGATTTCAATTTCGTTTTTCACCCACTTACGCCATGATCTATTTGCTATCTAAAACGGCTTTGTTTAAAGTCGAAAATCGTATATCATCGTATTTGATGATTATGATGACTTTGTGCTTGTGTTTATATTATTTTGAGAGTTTTTATTTAATTTATCAAACTATACAAATGAATTTCAACAATTAACTGGTTAAAGTTTTGAAAGACTAGTCTGGCTATACAATTGGTACAAAAAAATATGTTGTTGTCGCTGAAAATTCAGAATTCTTCAATTCAGAAGCTATTTTTATTGTGCAATTTGTAATACGTTTTTTTAAGAGTCTAGACAATTTTTCAAAATTTTATTCGGTTAAGATTATTACCAAGGGGTTTTTTCTACTTGTAGTATTTTTTTTACCTGATCAGCTAATTTTGTCACGTCACACAAAGCGTTTAAAAACACTTCTTTTGGTTAATTTTGCGATTGTACCGCGTCTTAATACTACATTCTGCTTCCGAGTTATCACCGCTTCAAAACCCTGCTTAGTTATAAAACGATTCTAATGCCAGAGCCAGCTTATGAACCATTGGTGTGTTAAGTCCTACGCCAATACACACAGCTTGGCTAATGCAATGGAAATCAGTGTACCTGCACAAACAGCACGCAGATATAGCTTCTACCTGCCATATTGGAATATTATTGATTTTGGATTAATTAAACTAATGCCTGCAGGTCAGAGCAAGTTCCTTGAATAATAATTTAGCTGCACGTACTTATGGTAGTAAGACTGGCTAGCTACTTGCAAGTTGAAAATATGCCACCAGGCATCGAATGGTGTGTCCCGTTCCGGCAGCATTACTTGAGAGCCAGTTCCTATTCCAGGCTAGACGTGTTTCCATCTTCGATCACACCGTCACTTAACTTCAAGTGAGCTAAAACGCCTATTTTGTCAACCGTAAAAATCACAAGTTTACCAAAAAAGAGTGTATTTTTGACGTCTATGATAAGACGTAAAAACGACTTAAAATAAAAATACACAAACAGCAACGCCAAGGCGTGTGACGAGTCATAAAATTCAAACATCAATACAAATAAATTGGTCTAACTACAAGCTCTAGTATAGTATATTTATCTATGCTACAAGCCAATAATTTCAAAATAAAACATAAAAACATATGTAAAAAAAAAAACAAGTAAATTATAAAATATTAATACACTGTTTTAAACTATCACGGTTGTTCACTAAAGTTATATGATTATTTACGGGATATTTACCGTGGTAAGGTTGTGGAATGAGCTCCCGATATTTCGGCGCAGTTACATGCACCATGTTCACGGGAAGACTGAAGAATGCCACAACCCCACAACCTTACCACGGTAAATATCCCGTAAATAATCACATAATTTTAAAATATTAATGTCAATTAAACCGTACTCAAAAACCTCCTCCGTTTTTTCTTCAGTTACAGAAATATAGATTGTAGAAATAAGTAATTTTAATGTCGTATTTTGTCACTGAAACACTCTAAATAGACATAAAAAACAAACAGTTCACAGATTTCTGTACGTAAAAATCGGCCACCAGACAGATAAATTCGTATTTATCTGTTACCTTACCTCAAACTGTCTCGAAAGAGCTACAAATCTGCCGAGAAATACTGCACCTCGCTGCTCGAGCTCTAGAATTGTGTTGAACGCTGTCCGGCAGACAGACGTCAAGTCTCGAATTTGGAATGCAAATTCGCCAATTGACAGAATGCGATGCCGACCGACCGAGTCGCACACTGCTACGTATTTTGCTGCAGGAATGTTTCTCTCTTCATTTGAGAGGACAAACTGCTACAGAAGAAAACATTTTTAACTATTAGTTACATAGGAATTTTTTTTTAAGTTATACTTCTTATGCGACTTGCAACAAGGTTGCGACCATGGAGGGGAAATTTTCTCTCTCGTATGGTTGCGAAATGCGTATCCTTTTTTCGCGTTGCGACTAGCAGATCCGGTAGTGTAATGGTGTCGCTAATGGATTGAGAAGCCTAAGGAGCTAGGTTCGAATCTCGAGAAAATCATGTTCTTAAATTGTTGATATTTTTGCCCTAGTAATAATTTTAGGGTTCCTTGTTGAAGTATAACTTCTTCCACGCGGAGGGACTCCACGCACAATTTTTTTTACGTGAACTAATTCACAATAATATTTTAAATGCGAAAGTTTTTATTGCAAGATTATGTAGATTTTTCAAATGTATACCTAATCTAAGGTGTTGAAGTAGCAATGGGCAGGTTACTTCACTCGAAAAACCGGTAACCGATGGGGGAGAAAAGTTCTTGAGTGGAGACCACGAACTGGAAGACGCAGCGTAGGTAGGCCTCCCACTAGATGAAGCGACTACATTATGAGAATTGTGGGCATCCACTGTCGTTCGGTGTGGAGGTCAAAGGGGGAGGCCTATGTTCAGCAGTGGCCGTCTTCTGGCTGATGATGATGATGATACTTCGTATTTCTCTGAGTACTCAGGCCATTGACAGTATTTTTTTTTGTGATGAAATGGGCTAGCTTTTTACCACAACTCACCCGATGGTAAGTGACGATGCAGTCTGAGATGGGGCACGCTTGCCCATGAGGTGCCTATTGCCTATTGCTCTTGCCCATTTTGAGCCAGACTTCGTATATCCCGAAGTGCTCAGGCCATTGAAAGCCATTGGGAGGCCTAATTTCAGCAGCAAATATCTTCTAGCTAATGAGCTAAATATTATAATAAAAATATTTTTATGTTGATACGCTTCGGTGTCACCCCCGCATCTAGTTACAGCGCTGGACTATAAATTACTATTCCTTACAATAGTTACCCACAAGATTGCACCTGGGAGCTGTCTGCTCGTCTTACACTAAACTTGGACGCTGTGTACAATATACAACTTACCTACTCAACAAATTGTGTTACAAACTCGAGGGAATGCAGGTGGTATTTCTCTTCCACAGTGGTGACAATTCAAATTCATTCTTTGACCAAAATAAAATTAATGGACATGCCATAACCATAAAACTTCCTCAGTGAAAACGAGTCAAAACCGTCAGACATTAAATTTTAATTAAATTTGTTACAAATAATAGATAGCAGTTTTTTGTTGTGTATTTACACTTCGGAAAAGCACATGAAGGCATAATTTTGTCAGATGTTTCTTCATCATGTAACAATAAAATCGTGTAGCACTTCCTTCGGCTAGAGACTGACTGAAACGAGGTAAGCACCGGCGCTCATTTTGTAATCTTTAATAATGTGCTTCACCTGGGCCCGTCCATGCATTTTATTTTGGTCGAAGAGTTCAATGATAATTTTATTTGAATTAACTCGTACGCAAAGCTGCAATATTTTCTTCCGTAACTTTTCTTTGGACAATTGGCTTTATTATCTAAACAAAATACTAGTTAACATTATCACTATAACAGTTAGACTGCCCATAGACCGTTGAAGGTCTAAAGACAATCCAAATGCTCAAGCCTACTACCAGTTGGTGTTCGATCCCAACAAGCAAAAGAGGGTAGATGGAAAATAACTTCATCAATTCTTTTATTTTCTATCGTTGATCGGTAGAAGCCATTCCGTCATAGCGGTTCGCTTGGGACGCACGTTGCGTACCTACTTTCGCGGCGCGTGCGCAGAAATCACCACCATCCAGGACATTCCTTTAGAACCTCTGGGTTCGTAACTCAGTGCTGTGAGCTCACAAAGAACATTGGAGAACAATATTTCACCAGTGCAGTTCAGTGGCCGTGCCCTGGCTGTGCCAAATAAGACCGAGACTGCTGCTGAAGCCGTATGGGCGATCGTGGATTTAAGGTTGGTGGAGTTTTCCTTTTTACTTTCGTCAGCTTGCAGGGATAGTTGTCCGTTTTATTACCTGATCGTTCTGGATGCACCTCATACAGTCCACTAACAAAATCTTCTCCCAGAAACTGTACGTGCATCGTACAGTTGGCATGGTACCCAGCATGCCGGCGTTACCACGTTGACGCCAAGTTGACGCATAAGCACGCCAGCATTTTGGTCACGCGTCACTGATATTTTTTTTAAAAGTGAGGTTAGCTCCCGGTCCCCAAGGGCCCAATAGACTAGACCCAGAATCTAGATATAGACTATATTTTATTGTGTTGTTGATTTATTATGATCTTTACAACAGAATCAAACGTGTAAAATTTGCGAAAGTAAATCAAGAAAACCAAACCGCGTGTCCTGATTTTCGTCACCAAATCCAATCACAAACACAAATTTCTAAAATGTTAAATTTGTAAGCAACCTATTTAATAAACGTAATTAATATTGTTTCGGCCAAGTACATGAAAATGTTATATCCCTTTCATCACAACTCAATAGAAACCCTTAAAGTTTAGAAGGCAACCTAAACATTATAAAATTGCTGTAACAGATTTTAGTAGAACTTTATGAATGCCTATCCAGTTAAATTTATTCAATTTTCGCCTTTCATGTCGTATTATCGTTTACAATTAACTGTAAACAAAATACTTTCAATTATAAACTTCATATTTTGTCCAGGAACGCCAAGTTTACAATTTAAGTGGAAATCATTTTAGAAATGTTCCATTTAATTTTGAATGTAAAAGTAAATAAGTGTTTAAATGTTTGAATGGAGTTATTCATTTAAATAATTTTCGTTTTCAGAAGTTTTGGAATGGGTAGCGTAGTTAATATATTCATTCACCTACCGACTTAAATATGGACGTTTTAACTAATAATGCAAATAATTTTGGAAAGTAAACATAGTTCCAAGAAACTGGGTATTGGGTATAATATATTATGTTTATGATTCTAAAGCTTCAGTTTGGGCAATTTAATAAAAAGGAATATTTTTGAAAACTATTCGACCGATTTTGTTGAAACTCGGTGTCTATGTTATGTAAGTCAGATGTGGAGAGCGACTTTAATTTGTACTATTTAAAGATAATGATTTTAGGGTTCCGTACCCAATGGGTAAAAATGGGACCCTATTACTAAGCCTATGATGTATATCTGTCTATCTGTCTGTCTGTCTGCCTGTCTGTCTGTCCGTCCCTCCGAACAATCAATAAGATTAACATGGTTGTTAAACCAAAAGAGATCAATAACTTGGTATTCTGACTTAAAATAATGTTAGTTAACCAGTGTTTATATATTTTCAGTTAGTTCCCCGAAAAAGTAAGCTTAAAAAATCTATTACTTGTATAGATCGATCAGACAACCTATTGCTTTGGTAACATAATTTTCTGTTTTGGATCACGGCAATATCGCAATTGTTGTTGTTGTTGTTGGAAAGGTGTACGGCTAAAACCCCGGGAATTTTTTTCCTTGGATCCCAGGAAAGAAACCCTACTAACCAATGAGCTATCATCGCTACAAAGGTCACCATCTCCAAGGTCAAACACGTCTTTAGGCTGATCAATAATCAGACAGTTCCGTAGAAAAATAATCACAACAAGAGATTTAAACTCTAGCCACGACCCAGGGCGCGAGGCGTGAGCCACGTAAATAAAGGGTCATAAATACTTTACCGTCCCTGGAGAGTAGACGTCACGCGCAAAAAAGAACGTTCCAGTCCGAGTTCCACGTAATTCAATAAAAAGGGCCAGCCGCACTCCCCGAGGGCTCGATACCCGCGAGTCATACCCAACAAATTGATGAGATTTACAGTCGAGATTCCTGAAAGTTAGCTGAAGGGAAATTAAGTTGGGCAAACTTTCGACTTGTTCTCCAGACGCCGTCCCTTATCGTTATGTAATAGCTGGGCCAGTACTCAATTGGCTAATCTAAGAATTATTTTTATCTTTTTTTTTAATTCTGTAAATCATCATCATCAGCCAGAAGACGTCCACTGCTGAACATAGGCCTCCCCCTTTAACCTCCACACTGAACGACAGCCTGCCTTTTGCACCCACTGGATGCCAGCGACTCTAACTATGTCGTCGGTCCATCTAGTGGGAGGCCTACCTACGCTGCGTCTTCCGGTTCGTGGTCTCCACTCAAGAACCTTTCTTCCCCATCGGTTATCGGTTCTTCGAGCGATGCGGCCTGCCCATTGCCACTTCAACTTGCAAATTTTAACAGCTATGTCGGTGATACCGGTTCTTTGGCGAATATCCACGTTTCGGATTTTATCGCGCAAAGAAACTCCGAGCATAGCTCTCTCCATTGCCCGCTGAGTGACTCTGAGTTTTTCCAAATTCTGTAAATACATAGACTTAAGTCAAGATAAACACCGCGAATACACCTACTTTGCGTGCGTTTTTATTGATATATAAGTTTGCAATTAACCGCCACCTTGCTAGAATAAATTCAGCGCAAAAGACAGCGCATTCAACAGCAGCTCTCACAATAAATGAGGAACCAAAGCGATTCGTACGGGGTTTTACGTGAATTTCAAGTATATTAATTGTGTTGATATTCAGTGATCGTTTTTAATTAATTTTTATTATATAATAAAACCAGTCAAGTGCCAGTCGCGCACTGAGGGTTCCGTACCACCACAAAATACAATAATTATCAATTTAAAAACCGACTTCAAAATTAGTAAAATATGCCATTACGATTCGGTAAAAGAAAATGAGGTTTTTTCTTTTTTTTTTAACGCTGATAAGTCCGCGTTTGACCACCAACTCGCCTGTTGGTAAGCGACGATGTGGTCGAAGATGAAGCACGCAGACTTAGAAGATACCTATTCACTCTGGCCTTGAAAAGGCCCAGGTTATATCTCTCAGGGAACAGGGAAGCTGGCAGGTTGTTCCAAACTTTGGCCGTACGGATTAGAAACGTAGAATCGAAACGTTTGGTACGTATCCAAGGAAAATCCACAATGTATGGGTGGTAGTGGGTCGTTTTCCTACTTGTCTTGTAGTAAAAAGGGGATGGCAGGATAAGGTCATGTAGCTCTGCTGCACATTCTCCGAAATGAATCCTGTAGAAAATTGACAGACTCGCTACTTTACGGCGGTGTTCTAGACTGAGAAGTTTCTTAGCCACTAACTTCTCATCGCCTATAAGACGAGCAGCACGCCGGTCTACCGATTCAAAAGCTTCGAGCTGATATTTGGCTGAGCCGTCCCAAAGATGACAGCAGTATTCCAAACACGATCGGACTTGAGCTTGATATAGAGTAAGCAACTGCCCCGGTGTGAAATACCGCCTAACCTTACTCAGAACGCCCAACTTTTTACCAGCTAATTTAGCCTTTGACTCTAGGTAGGTGCCGTAGTTGAGGGTCGGTGAGGGGGGGTTGAGGGGAGGTCATCCAAATAACCCAATTACTAGTTATAACTTGGTAATGAACAGAAATTTGTCACCGATATGCACTTGGCCATTATTAATTGTTTGTTGTAATACTTTAGAGTGCGTACTATAATTTTGCCAAGTTTGACGCAATGTTTGTAAGCATTACAGTTTTTACATTAGAGCTAAATACAAAAATACGTTAAAAAATACGTTTGTCATATGCCTTTGTTGTATACGTTTGTTGTTTGTTCTATTTTGACTATTTGACTTTTTTATTATTTGTTAGTTAATCCACCGTAACATAACATATTACGTGAAAATTTTAACTGGCTATCTATTACGATTCGAAAGATACAGCCATTTAAAGGTAAGACAGACGGACAGATAGACATTGTAGGCTTATTATTAGGGTCCCGTTTTTACCCATTGGATACGGAACCCTAAAAACTATCACTTTTTTATTATTTTTCTTGTCATTCTAATATATCTTGCAGTAAATGAGAATTTGTTGATGGCTTTCTGGAATCTGAAACACTCTGGGATCTTGGCATTATAATAGAGACACGAGTAAACACAATGTTTAACAGTAACCGTAAAACTGTCGCATCAATTCAGGACGTTTTGAAGAGCAAACGGATTGTTTAAAGTTTATGTACTGCATTCCACAATCCTTATCGTTTCGCAGTTAGCACTGGGAAAGAGCGCGAGACCTTTTAAAGATTTTAAGGACATTTATTTGCTTATCGTCGATTAACTTTTTAGAGATGAAAAGTTGCAAATAATTTTTCCTTCCACGAATTACTTGAAATGTCTTGAGGTTGCCCAATTTCTGTATCTGTTGCAATAAAGTGGCAACTTGGCAGTGACGTAGGCATGTGTCACTCCCGGAATGCCAGACCTTGTTATATTATTGGATCATGGTGTCACTCGTCATAAATTTGTGTTAGGTAATTTAATGATGCCAACCAAAAACTAATAACACAGACACAGCTCTTCTCAGAAATTCGCCATTACGGTTTTTGACATTTATAAAAATTACGTATTTTTTTCATTGATGTAAGTAAATAGGGGGAAGATACGGGATGAACTTCGTGACGTGAACCGCACAAATTAGGCTCACGGGCCTAATCAACTTCAGTCACAATCGAACTGTCGTTTTGTTAGCACGTGAATTACTTGTCAAAATTGTGTTTAAATAAAGCAGCAAAAATTACTTCCTGCGTTTTCACAAGGTGCACAAACAGTTCGAAGACAAAAAAACAAGTTTCACGGCATTACTTTTCACTCGTAAATATTTAAAAACAATTAAGTTAATTTTCTTTAAATGTCACTACTATGGTATAGTGTAGTGTCTAATGGAGCGGTGAAGTTGACGTTTATAGTGTAGACGTCAACGTCACTGCTGACTCGAGCCGAATTAGAGCCATATCTATAGCTATAGCGTGGCTATAGCCATATTCATTGGATAGAATGTTTGAATGTCACGCGTCTTCCCCCTTTTTGAAACAGTCATTGATTTTTATGATTTGTTTTGAAATTTTTCTGATCGGCTTATGGCATTTCTATCAATAAACATTTAATTTCTTACAATGCTGCCAAAATTTACGTCGCACATTCTGAATATGTTCATTAAAGTTGTGGCTCTAAAAGGCATAATGGAAAATGTAAATTTGGTAAATTCAGACGTGCATTACCATTGATTGCATTACTGTGGACTCCGGACTTAATTGAACGTAAATAAAAATAAAATTGTGCTTCTGTTTCTGGCCAAATTAATTTAAATTGTGTTGGTAAATATGGCTTTTTGTGATACATTGTTTACTAAATACTTGTTTAACTAAATGGGGTCTTCAAAAGGCGAGTTAATAGAGTACTTAAGGGTCGGCAACGTTTATGTGATGCCTCTGGTGTTACAAGTTTCCATAGGAGACGGTTACTGCAAACCATCAGGCGGCCCGTGTGCTTGTTTGCCACCTATGGCATAAAATTATAATAAAAAAATTACATACTGACAAATATAAAGTAAAAATATCATCTAACTTTCTAAGAAATCAGATTATTATTTGAAGACTGCAATTCATAATTTTGACAGTTTTTTTGTTGTTTTGTTTGTAACCCCCGACTAAACGAATGACCCTTTTCCTTGTTTACGTAAATATTTGTATGATACATATATATATTGTATTGTACAATTTATTTTTAATCGCTTCAGGTTTCTTTATTGTTATTCACGGGTCTAGAAATTTTTATCTACACTAATATTATAAAGAGGTAAAGTTTGTTTGTTCTGTTTTAACTCCGAAACTACTAATCCGATTTAAAACATTATTTCACTAATAGAAAGCTACCCTATTCCTGAGTGCCATAGGTTATGTTTTAAAATGATAAAAATTAAATTTCTACACTAAATAACCATATTAGTAAAACATGTTAGAGAAAAATAAGCTGATTGGCTTCTTTATCGGCGTACGTTGACCTAACGGTTAAGTAGTTAGTACCTTAAGTAGTTTTACAAAAAAGTCCCCGATAGCATACATCTAACATTTATAAGAAAACCACAATAACAATAATAACCGGATAAAAGTAGATTTCAATACTACGTGAGCGAAGCCGCGGGCAACAGCTAGTAGATTATAAAGAAATTAATGCCCAGCGAAAGAATTTTCAGATAACGTTAGTGATAGGTTTATAATGTGTCAGTATTAAATTTTAATTAAGATAAGATGGAATACCATTTTACCGTACTGAGTGCCGTTTTTAGAAAAGTCAAAGTCGCACAACGAGCTTTGGAGAGGGCTATGCTCGGGGTTTCTCTGCGAGATCGAATCAGAAATGAGGAGATCCGTAGACGAACGAAAGTTACCGACATAGCCCACCGGATTATCAAGTTAAAGTGGCAGTGGGCAGGGTACATAGCACGTAGAACAGATGGCCGATGGGGCCGAAAAGTTATCGAATGCAGACCACGGACCAGTAAGCGCAGCGTAGGACTTCCACCTACAAGATGGACAAACGACCTAAAAGAGACCGCAGGTAAACACTGGATGCAGGCCGCTTCCAACCGGCCATTTTGGAGATCGATGGGGGAAGTATATGTCCAGCAGTGCCATCCTATGGCTAAAATGATGACAATGATGACCATTTCACCAGCAACATACCCTGAATAAAGGCTAGACAGCTCTGAATGCTATAATAATTCCATTTTGCCAGTTCGGAGCTGGCATCGACGCCGTTGACGCAGCGTCGAGATATCTCATTTATTTCGCTTATCATAGCCTCGGAAGCGGGATCGTCAACACAACGGACGGTCTTCGGGCGGGCTACGGAAAATGTGGCAATACTGCAGAATTAAATACAGTACGAATAGGAAAACATTTTTTTTTTTTTTAAACACTTTAAAGTATCACGGCTATTCATTAAATTTATATGATTATTTACGGGAACATGATGCATGTAACTGCGCCGAAATATTGGGAGCTCATTCCACAACCTTACCGCGGTAAATATCCCGTAAATAATCATATGACTTTATTTTTTTATATAGAATAGATTCAATAGATCACAGAGAATATATTTTTTATTTACTTCTCTTTTCTGTGGAATAGATCTACGTTTCTCCACCAACTCGCCTGATGGCTCTGGCGACGTTGCGGCCAAGGATGGAACACGTTTATCTACAAGAAATCTATTATAGAGTAAATTGATTGCCTTGCAGAGATGCCTAGATTGTTGGTGTAAACTCATCTATTTATTTAATGATATAACTTCAAATTTATGACTTTCGGATTTATTCATATAAATGTGCTGTGATACCTTGCCTCTTGAAATCGCAAAATATGCGAAAATATACAATATAAACGGTCATATCTTTTGATCGGGTAGACTAAAAAGCATGTTTTTTACAGCTGAAAGAAACTGTAGATTTTTAAGTCTTTGATATAAATTTCAGTTTGATATCTTTACGCCTTCCTGAGATAAAGAGTCTTGACAGACGGACAGACGGACAACAAAGTGATCCTATAAGGGTTCCGTTTTTCCTTTTTAGGTACGGAACCCTAAAAAGGGTGAAACACTGAGATATTTGAACATGAACGATAATAATTCTATTAAGGCCTATCTTCCCTCGTTGTCTAATCTGCAGTGCAATTACCGTTCTTTATAGATCGTCAAATTCGATAAATTGCCATAGAATCGATTATAGCGAGTACTGATCAAATGGTGTTCTATCGAATTTGACGATTTCAACTGTCAAATTTGACAATCGATAAAGAACGGTACTTGCAGTGCAAGGCTTACAGGTCTACGAAATATCTTAGACCTGTAAGCTACATACACAAACAATACATGATATTTTTTTTTTTTATTGGGCATTGCCTTAGGTGCCTTTAAAATACAAGCTAACACACTACAAAAATAAGTAAATAAGTTTATTACATTAAAAGTAAATATTATTATGATCATAGATTGAAATCGCCAGGTTCACAGCCCCAAAGCTTCGCCGTTCACTTCCCAACGGCGAGTTGCAATGAAAAATAAAAGCGCACGACACAAAATGAACAAAAGTCTCCCTGTTGACACTGTCATCTGTATCTCTACGAATCGGCTCTTGCTGGTGTAAAATACGTTCAGATACTCTGTTCAATTCATTTTTTTTTATGTCATAGGTGGCAAACAAGCAGACGGGCTGCCTGATGGCAAGCTGTCACCGTCGCCTATGGATACTTGTAACACCAGAGGCATCACAAATACGTTGCCGACCCTTTAGAACTCTATTAAATCGCCTTTTGAAGAACCCCATGTTGTAGTTTCTCACACATCATCACACATCATCAGCCATTAAATGTCCACTGCTGAACAAGGCCTCCCTCTTAGAGAGGGGTGTTGCCATAATCCCCACGCTTGGCAGGCGGCTTGGAGATCGCAGTACGTTCACCGTGTACTAACAGGACGCTGCTGCCCATCCTCCGGTGGTTCTGGTCGCAGTTTTAGGACATACCCGGGTCCTACGTATTAAGCCTTATTTAGGCCTAATTCTAAATCATAATTCTTGACTTACATATCCGTCTGATAAAGGTCTTGGCTAAAATGGATTGTTTTATGCACTCGTTAAACAAACTGCTATTATACCATGGATAAATTTTTATGCTACTATTTATCCTGTAAAGTGTATAATTTTGTACGAAAGCGGAAAGGTTAGCTTCTCGGAAACACCTAACTACTCATAGTCTCACGAATTTGCAGATAATAACGAATTTTCATACATAATATAAATGTGTGAACTTAAAGAGAACATAACTGAACATAATTGTTGCAGCCACAAAAAAGGGAAGTAAAAAATTTTCTCTTCTTTGATTGCAGCCTACACATTGCACACAGTAAGACCTAATTAATTAATGTAAGGGTAGGTACTGATATGCATGACTATTACTTTGACATAATTAATTTATTGTTTATACTTTGGCACCGTCACATCTTCCTGAGACACAGGGTAGGGCTGGCGCGGCTGCCAAATCGGCAGAGCAGCACAAGCGACGCAAATATGCTAACCTCGGCAGTGGTTACATATTTGAGGCTTCAAGACATTGGGCCCTTGGGGACCGGGAGCACACCTCATTTTCAAAAATCTTTCAGAGCGCCTGGTTAATGCGACGCATGACCAAAATGCTGGCGTGTTTCTGGCTCAACGCATAAGCATTGCAATTCAACGTGGTAATGCCGCCAGCATGCTGGGTACGCTGCCAACTGGTAGTGGGCTTGAGCATTTAGATTGTCTTTAGACTTTCAACGGTCTATGGGCAGTCTAACTGTATTATAGTATTAGTTTTAGCTTGTATTTTGTTTAGTTATTATAGGAATTTTATATTTATTGTATAAATGTTGACATTTTTAGTTTCATTATTTTAAATTTCAATTGGTAATAATTATTATTAATGTAATGACTAATGTGACTAGCTACAATTTTTTTTTTTTTATTATTTTTATCATTATGGGTTTGATCTTGACCGCCAACTCGCCTGATGTAAAGCGATGATGCGGTTTACGATGGAGCATATGCTTGCCTAGAAGAAGCCGATTCTCTCGTGATTTGAAGACACCCAGATTGTAACTACCGGGGAACACCCATTCAGGCAGCGCATTCCACAGACTGGCAGTACGCATAATAAAAGTGGAATCAAAGCGCTTCGTACGGGTTTTTGGAATATCAACCATAAAGCGGTGTCGATTTTTTGTGCCCGCTCTGGCATTCAGATAGTAAAATGGGCAGGAGGGAATTAGATCAGGCACATCCGATGCACACACTCCGAAATGTATTCGATTAAAAAAACTGATAGACTTACTGGTTTAACTAACTGTTCTAATATTTTGTGACAAGATTGTTGTCAGGAATATTATGGAAAAATTTAGTGATCTTCTATTTTACTATAATCTTCTATATCTATCATCTATTGCATGTTATATAATGTTCAAAAATAAATACCATTCACTCATAATTGCAGCCACAGGAAGTCCACAGCTGGAGATAGGCCTCCCCCTTTAACCTCCACATTGAACAACAGCCTGCATACACTGGATGCCCGCGACTCTCACGATGTCTTCGGTCCATCTAGTGGGAGGCCTACCTACGCTGCGTCTTCCGGTTCGTGTTCTCCACTCAAGTAACTTTCATCCCCATCATCATAATCAGCCTTTTAACAGTCCACTGCTGGACTCTTAGCCTACCCCCGAAAAAGTGATTGGGCAATATCCACCACGCTGGCCCAGTGCGGATTGGTGGATTCACATACGCCATTGAATTCCTTCTCCGTACGTATGCAGGTTTCCTCACGATGTTTCCCTTCACCGAAAAGCCAGTGCTATGACAAAATCCGTACATAAGCTCCAAAGAGCTCATTGGTGCCCGGGGCTTGAACCCGCGACCTCACGCTTTCAAGTCTAGCGGTCTCCCAAATGGGAGACCGCTCCCCATCCCCATCGGCTATTGGTTATTCGAGCGATGTGGCCTGCCCATTGCAACTTGCAAATTTGAACAGCTATGTTGGTGACTCTGGTTTTTTGGCGAATATCCACGTTGCGGATTCTATCGCGCAAATAAACTCCGAGCATGGCTCTCTACATTGCCCGCTGTGTGACTCTGAGTTTTTCTAAAAGCTTCTTCTTATCTTGCAATGTTAGTATGTTCGGTTTTTAGGACAAATCTCACTTCCATTCTACGGAGTCGATTTTTTACATGCTGGTTCAATTCCGATGTTAATGTACATTTTTGTTGTGTAATGACTTGAATCGACATCCAGGATTAGCTTCTGGGACCTGCAAATGGTTTTATCATCATATCATCATAATTCTGCTGGACTTTTAGCCTACCCCCGAAAGGGTGATTGGGCCATATCCACCACGCTGGCCCAATGCGGGTTGGTGGATTCACATACGCCATTGAATTCCTTCTCCGTATGTATGCAGGTTTCCTCACGATATTTTCCTTCACCGAAAAGTCAGTGGTATGAAAAAACCGAACATAAGCTCCAAAGAGCTCTTTGGTACGGGCCCGAGGTTTGAACCCGCGACCTCACGCTTTCAAGTCTAGCGGTCTCCCAAATGAGCTACCACGGCTAATGGTTTTATGTATACTATAAATTATTCTACAAGCAATTCATTAAATCATAACTTTTATATCGTTTACTAAATAATTATATTTAAAAATGTGGAGGGGCGATTAGGGTTTTACCGTAATGACTAAATTATTTTTAAACATTATCTAAATCCCTCTTACTTTTATGTCGTCTAGACACAAAGTAGATAGTTATCATTGCAATTATATGTACCCAAAACATACAGGTGAACAATCTAATTATTAAATTGAATGATGGCAGTAAAAACGTTTAATGATATGACGTCTTTGTCTGCTGAAACCGATAACAAACAATATTCTCTGGTTGCTACGGAATTAAGCTTAAAATCGTAATTGAAAACCATAACTTTTCTTAATAAAAAAGTATTGGTGCTCATTTTCCCCCACAGTTGACTCTCCTAGAAACACCAAGCTATCTCTCCCGTTACTTTTTCTGCCTTTTAATAAACCGACATGTCCTAATATTGTCCACTGTCCAAGTAACAAGACCAAACAACCCTGACTTCCCGATTTGTTACCGTCGAGCTAACAAATGGTTCGAAATAGAGCCAATAAACTAAGTTGGCTGCTCCCAAAATGGCTATTACCCGTTGACCGTTGGGGTCAGCCACGACCCCAAACATTGGCCACATTAATTATTTAAATGGACAACTCCAATCCCTTTGAGGTATTGTTGCTAATTTTCTTTTGTAGATGTGACTTGTGTTTATAAAACTGAATATTTTTTAGTTTATTTATTGCTGACTGACTTGTTTAATCAAAGATTGTGCTCAAGAAGAGAAAACTATTTCTACTAACCTACTCGTCACATGCCTGTTTATATACTTGGTACTACTATTGTACAGTTTGGCAGAATATGTTAAAAATAATACGGAAGCCGCTATTGCATTTTCTACGCTAAAATAATTAAGATTGGTAAGGTAGTGGTCTTGTAATAATAAACACTCGACGTTATAAAATGAAGAAATCAATGACTTACTAATTTTTATCATCTAGAATACAATATGTCACCGCATAAAAAAATACGATTATCTATACTAATATTATAAAGAGGAAAGATTTGATTGTTTGTTTGTTTGTTTGTTTGCATTGAATAGGCTCCGAAACTACTGAACCGATTTGAAAAATTCTTTCACTGACGGGAAGCTACACTATCCCCGGGTGACATAGGCTATAATGTATACCCGTGCGAAGCTGGGGCGGACCGCAAATTTTTGATATTTTTCTGATGTTCTGCTGTGAGACATGGTAAAGTGACGTGGCGAGAGCGAACGTATCAGGCCTACTTGGGGCTTGATGCCTTTAAGGTGGTACGATTCACCTATGGCGGGAAATTCAAATTTTAAACAGTTTTTTGGTCTTAGTAGCCAGGTCAGGTTATTATTTTTAAATAACAGTGTTTGCGCAAAATGTTGGCTGTTCTTTACATTATAATGTATAAATATTTAACAGTGACGCACCATATTTCATTTGTCAATAAACCGTTTGAAACAACAAAAAACAGTTTATTCACAAATGTAAGTAATAATGTGAATTAGAGATAAATAGAGTATCGTTCCCAACGACTATCGGCACGGGTTCAACATGGACATTCGACATGATTTTTGTCTTGTCCATGTTCATTTTAAGACCCACCTGTTGGGAAAGGCTACTGAGGTCGCTGAGCATGGTATTTAGGTCCTCCAGCGACTCTGCCATGATGACTATATCATCGGCAAAACGAAGGTGAGTGATGTATTCGCCGTTGATGTTGATGCCTAATCCGTTCCAGTCCAAGAGCTTGAAAACGTCCTCCAATGCGTTCGTGAACAGTTTCGGAGAGATAACATCTCCCTGTCTCACGCCTTTCTGCAATTGGATTGGTTCCGTGCTCTCGTCCTGTAATCGGATCGACATGGTGGCGTTTCTATACAAACACTTTAACACTTCGATATACCTATAGTCGATATGACAACGCTGGAGGGACTGCAATACTGCCCAGGTCTCGATTGAATCAAAGGCTTTCTCATAGTCCACAAACGCTAGGCATAATGGCCGATTATACTCCTCAGTCTTCTGTATAATCTGGCGGAGCGTGTGTATGTGGTCTATCTTGGACAGATTGTTCAGTTAGGTAAGTCCAACTTAAGCAAAGAGGTCGCCCGAAGAATCCAACTCGGATGGGCAGCGTTCGGGAAATTGCGTGACATCTTCTCGTCCAAGATACCACAGTGCCTCAAGACGAGGGTTTTTGACCAGTGTGTGTTGCCAGTGATGACATATGGTACTGAGACGTGGTCCTTAACTGTTGGCCTTTTGGAAAAACTCAGAGTCACTCAGCGGGCAATGGAGAGAGCTATGCTCGGAGTTTCTTTGCGCGATAAAATCCGAAACGTGGATATTCGCAAAAGAACCAGAGTCACCGACATAGCTGTTAAAATTTGCAAGTTGAAGTGGCAATGGGCAGGCCACATCGCTCGAAGAACCGATAACCGATGGGGAAGAAATGTTCTTGAGTGGAGACCACGAACCGGAAGACGCAGCGTAGGTAGGCCTCCCACTAGATGGACCGACGACATAGTGAGAGTCGCTGGCATCCAGTGGATGCAAAAGGCAGGCTGTCGTTCAGTGTGGAGGTTAAAGGGGGAGGCCTATGTTCAGCAGTGGACGTCTTCTGGCTGATGATGATGATGATGAGAGATAAATAGCTTAACATAATTTTGTAAAGAATAATAATAAATTTGCGCAAACATCATGATCGTTTACAATAATTATGCGGCCAAGCTACAAGGACGAGAAAACTGTTTAAAATTTGAATTTCCCGCCATTTGTGAAACGAACCACCTTAATAGAACTCACTAAGCAGACAACAAGATACAAGACCCACCAGATGGACAGACGAGCTAAAAGAGACCGCAGGGAAACGCTGGATGCAGGCCGCTTCCAAACGGCCCTTTTGGAGATCGATGGGGGAGGCCGATGTCCACCAGTGGACATCCTATGGCTGAAATGATGATGATGACTAAGCAGACGACCTTTCTGTCCTTTTTTGCATGTGGACGATTAGTTAGTTCATTGGTGATGCTACAAGTTTCTTAGTGTGCGTGAATAATTAGTAAGTGTGCCGTAATTACAGTTTTTGCGTTAATCGTTTAAGCTAAATGGAAAAGTGGGTGAATCGAGACATTTGACCAACAGCAACAGACGAGTTAAATAAACGAAAAATTGGCTGTAAAAATGAACGATTTTTTTTGTGTTTATTTATTTTTTGTTATACATGGTGTCAGTTTTATTAGCACTACAAAGAACAAGGAAACTCTCACGTGATTACAAACCATAAAGGCCTTCTGTCAAATAGTACGTAGCCTTTGTTGCGTAAGCTTGAATAACTTAAATAATTATTCGCATATTACAGAGACATGTTACTGATACAAATAGGACGGCATATTGACTTGATAACTTGGGCACACGGAACAAAAGTATTAAATAGACACAATAAACATTCCTAGGCCCGTATTGCGACCGGGGCCGCGACATTAACTCTCTTCCAACTGAACTACTGCCCACAGAAGGACAATCCAAGAACACGTCCAAAACAAAAGAACCATTCCAAAAACTAGCACGGCCGTGCACAATTAACGACGGTCTCTTAAGGCTTGTTGCTAATGTGCCGGATTGCGGTCAAAGGAACACGGATACTAATTAAGGTGGTTGTCGCACTGCTAGCGATTTAAGGAGACCCAACGATTAAAATCTTTGCACAGACCTATATCTGGTCTGTGACTTAAAGCCTAATACAAATTTACCTCAAAATAATTTAAATGAAGTCGCCTATGGTCACCCTGGTGATTATATTCCCAGGTGATAAAAGCCGACTAAAGAGTCCACTTTTAGCACCTAGGTGATCAAAGTGGAATCCATGTTTAACCTGTCAAAAATTGAAAAGTGTACCTATTTTTAACTAACGAAAAAAAGAGGTTCTGTTAGAAGAGATTTTTGCTATCTTACTAGTTTCACAAAATTAGGACAAACTATTAACTGCTATGTAGTAATGATAACATTACTACATAGTTAAAAGAAAAATAGATTACGCCCCTTTGCTCAAGTGAAGAATTAATAGACTCGTGCATTAATAACTCACTTTGCGCTCGATGCAACAATCTACTATTACTCAGCAGGCCTAGCACGGGCCGTGGACACGTCTTTCCACCGTTTTTATCCCGCGAGAAAAAGACAAACGTATCCATATTCTAGCTTTTTCGCGTCTAGGCGTGGATAAAAACGGTGGAAAGACAATTTATCCACAGCCCATGCTAGGCCTGCTGGTTTTTACAATGTTACTGCAGCTTTCAGAGCAAACAAATGAATGGAAATAGTGTAGTACGATTTGTAGCTTTCAAATCGCGCTTTTTTC
The DNA here is from genome assembly GCA_932305915.1 of Agriopis marginaria. NCBI lineage: Eukaryota > Metazoa > Arthropoda > Insecta > Lepidoptera > Geometridae > Agriopis > Agriopis marginaria. The sequence continues at coordinate 1,188,255 of OW029923.1, forward strand.
CGCTACTCGCTTACTAACGCTCAACGCTACAGAGTGCGGTTACTCTGGGCTCCCAAAATGCGCCCACCGCCTAAAATAACATTAGTGTAACTGCGAAAACATTTGTACTTTGTCCCGCTAAGACGGGTTGTTAGTACGGCTCTGGGCCGCTCCGTTGAGATTACACTTCCTCCATTATAAATTGCTAAGCGTAGACCCAACCGTAGACGTAACCGTAAATAATTTAATCTAATAAATTATCTTTTAAAAAACCGACTTCAAAAAACCACAAAACATAAACATTATAAGTACATATGCCACTACAAAGAACTAAATAATATTTCTACACGGAATTTGAAGTTGGGCGGGAATTATATTTTATTATCAAACTTATAAATTATCAACTCGCGCAAAGTGCCCTTTGGCCCTATTTCATAAAGCGACAAATCATAGTATAACTACAAAATATCAGTCGAATACGCCGAACCTGCGTTTCATAATATATCAAACGTAGAGGGAGAAAGCAAAATCTATGATATCAAATGATATCAAACAATCCACGACGTGACTGATGATTGTCAGTCATATTGAACTCAAATAGACATTTGTCAGTCTACAGTCTGGTTTTGGTATAGCATTATGAACTAGGTATGTATAGGTATGTATATATGGCTAAGTATGGTACTTTATTGACAAGTTGGCTTGACGAAATTTTAGGGATTTATTGTTTGTTTATAAGTTACTACTACTGTCCCCGCGGTTTCAGCCAAATGTTAAAATCAACAAGTTTTTTGAAATTTCGCAATTTTCAGCGCAATTTTCTTAATTTCTTAAGAAAAACTTAAAAGAAAAAGATGAATTAAATCGGTAAAGTCGTTATAGCGTAAGTTATAGCTAAGTGATGTGAGTTATGTTGACATTTTTTATGACAATGTTAATATAATTTCCTCATATTTAGGGTTATTTCTTAGTAGGTATGTAACTAAGTAGAATTCATAATATTTCGTTATTTAAATAGTTTGCGCTTTGGTTTAACTGTAAGCATTCTGTTGATGAATAAATAAATAAATAGCGTAACCAAGGTAAATGGGGATTCATTTTTATATAATTATATAGATAGATATGGCTACTTAGCGAATTTTTATCTGTTAAAATCTTAAAAACGTGCAAAAAAGATAGCCATGGCCGTTGAGTTCAGCCTTTAAGAGCCTCTTATACCAAATTTTACGGTTTTAAATCAATTTTTTTCAGTTAAATTACAATATTTGAGCTGGAAAAAAATACATGCCACAGATACATCTGTGTTAGAGTCTGTGATTTGGTTCAAAATACGATAGAATAAACTTTCCTCAATAAAAAAAAAATTTGAAACAAAGTCGATTCAGTTTATTTTCTTCGTTTTATGCTCTAATGAAAGCTCGTAACAACCTGGAAATTGCATTTACTGAAAGGCAATTTTATTCAACATTTTTTTATTTGGATAGAATTTTGATAGTGAATAGTTTCGTTTTTTAGTGAAATTAAAACCGTAAAAAGGTCGCGAGAATTTTGGCGCGCCGCGTTCAGTGCCGCGCCAGGCGTCATCGAGATAAAGATAAAGATAAAGATTATTTATTTGCACAAAACACGAGTAAATCATACACACATTTAAAAACGCATGCACAATAGGTGGGTTAAAATATTAGTCACTTTGTATCATGTTTTGCCTAGTTTGTAGGCGTACAAATCTAGAGAGATGGTATAAAAATACCGTAAGAATTATTTATATAAAAAAGTTAAAATTAAAATAACTGTCGAAATAATTTCAAAAGTTCAAGTATGATGTTATTAATTTAAATAGTCAACAGATAGACATTACTATAATTGTATGATAAACAAATTGACCTACTGCAGTCATTACTAAAATTTATCATTTATAAAATCACTAACTTTGTAGTAACATTTCTCGACTAAAAGTTTTTTTAGTTTTGTTTTAAATTGACTATATTTTAGATCCCTTATTGAAATTGGTATAGTATTGTAGATGGTCGGTCCCATACACATTATACTGTGGTTCATTAAGGTGGTTTTAGATGGGCGATTACGACATCTGTTTTGGTCTCTACGATTTCTTACCGCTAAGCCAGATATTGCCGGGAATAATTCTGGATTAGTTTTTACGAATAAGGCAGTTTCCAATATATATAGAGACGGAAGCGTAAGAATTTTATGTTTAGTAAAGTAAGGCGTGCAACTAATAGTACTTTCTAATCTAAACATCGATCTGATACAGCGTTTTTGCCTTTTAAAAATAATCTCTTTGTCGGTTGAGTTACCCCAAAATATAATACCGTATCTGAGGACGGACTCAACTAAACCATAGTAAGTGGAAAGTAATGTATCTATGTTTAAGGTACTAGACAGTTTATGAAGTACATAAGCTAAGCTTGAAACCCTCTTAGAAATACTATCTATTTGATTTTTCCAATTTAGTTGTCTGTCAATTACTAAGCCCAGAAATTTTGCAGTATCTACTTCATTAACCATATTGCTGCCATGGCTTACTGTAATGTTAGATTTTTGTGGCCCTCTTTGTCTAAAATGCATTACATTTGTTTTATTTATGTTAATTTTTAAATTGTTATTGTTAAGCCATGTAATTATATCTGATAAAGATTTATTAATATCAGTTTCATAAGAGTCAATGTTTTTACGTGCTATCGTTATTGTACTGTCATCAGCAAACAGTGTCATTGGTTGAGTTGTAGCGTTAGGTAGATCATTAATATATATTATAAATAAAAGAGGTCCCAGGACACTTCCTTGTGGAACCCCATATATTACATTACGTTCTTTAGACCTTGATACCTCTTCACGCTTTGTTTTAATATTAATTCTGCTAATTTCAGTAATTTGCTTTCTTTCAGTAAGATAAGATTTTATTAGATTTAAAATATTTCCCCTTATTCCGTATGCCTCTAGTTTACTCAATAATATTTTATGATCCACGTAATCAAATGCCTGTGTCATGTCACAAAATACTGCACATACTGGAGATGTTTTATCTACATTCGGTAATACTGATTTCATAAAATCATAAATGGCCATATTAATAGTTCTGTTTTTCCGAAAACCTTTTTGTTCTTTGCAAAGAATATTGTTTTTCTCTAAATAGTTATTTAATTCACCATATATATATTTTTCAATAATCTTTGAAAATATTGATAAAAGTGCAATGGGTCTATAGCAGTCTAGTTTTTCTTTATTGTCTTTTTTAAATATTGGTTTTATAATCGTGGTTTTCAAAGCTTTTGGAAAAGTTCCTGTTGAAATGCACAGGTTAATTATATGACTTAAGGGTACACAAAGTTGCTCATTTACAGCTTTTATAATTTTAGTTGACACCTCGTCATTGCCTACACTATAGCTGTTTTTAAGATTTTTTATGATTTTAATAATGTCTTGTGGTATGCACGGGGCCATAAACATAGACTTTGTGCGAGTTTTAATATTTGATGTGACTTTATTTCCAGAGCCTGCAATAGGTTTAACTTTATCAACATAGTAGTTATTAAACATATTGGCTATTTCTAGTGGATTTGTAATATCTTTATTATTATGATTTATTTTTAAGATTGGCTCTTTCGGGAGATTTAATCTTGTTTTATTAATAATTCCCCATGCAGTTTTCGATTTGTTTTCAGATGTTTTTATCTTATAGTTATTTTGTGCACGCTTGGTTAGCCCAATAATTTTTTTAAATAGTTTAGAGTAAGTAGTAAATTTATTTTTATTTATTACTGTAGGTTTTAATCTATACTTCCACAGAAGTTTCCTTTTATTTTTACTGCAAATTTTAATACCTCGCGACACCCATTTAGTCGGTTTGCAGACATTTTTAACGACCAGCTTATATGGAAAACATAGATTATAATATAATTTAAAGTTCTCGATAAAATTCTTTCTCGAGGTCGGATCTATGTTCGTTTTTGTCGTTGCACTCCCCCCGTGGGCGTCCTGACTCTAGCATGGCAATATACATCGTCGCTATAAGTTGGCGGGGACTGAGGGAGCGTTTTGGTTGCCTACGCGACTCGGATAACCGCCCGTTAAATATGGCAATTTACAAGAAGTTGTCTACAACTACTTTGATGCTGATGTTTGATTTCCGTACCACAACTAACCCTGTTTAAAAATAACAATGTACGCTTTCACGGTGTGCCATTAACATCCTATATAAATCTATACTAATATAATAATAATATTATAAAGAGGAAAGATTTGATTGTTTGTTTGTTTGTTTGCTTGACTTTGGCGTCCTGACTATAGCGTGGCAATATACATCGTCGCTATAAGTTGGCGGGGGCTGTTAATTTCGACAGATGTTATCTACAAATCACATCGTAACACTGGAACATTCTCCCATTGTGACAGTCTCATAATTACATGGCGTCATTAAATCGTACCACGTACGCAGCGCGTCACAATGAGTCAGACAGCAAGAATTTATCATCTCCCCTCGCAACCCGACACCCGCCAGTTTCTGACAGCGTGACAACCCTGACACCTTGCCTGCTACCATATAACTGCCTGATTTAAATGTCTATCGGTACTTATCACTTAGTCTTGAGCATCGACGCAAAGTTGCTAGTCTATCGGTTTTTTATCGGATACATTTCGGAGAGTGTGCATCGGATCTGCACGATCTAATTCCACTGTACTGGACTGCCAGAGCGGGCACGAAAAATCGTCACCTCTTTATGGTTGATATTCCGAAAACCCGTACGAAGCGCTTTGATTCCACATTTATTATGGGAACGGCTAGTCTGTGGAATGCGCTGCCTGAATGGGTGTTCCCCGATGGTTACAATCTGGGTGTCTTCAAATCACGAGTGAATCGGTTTCTTCTAGGCAAGCGTGCTCCACCGTAGACCGCATCATCGCTTAACATGAGGCGAGTTGGCGGTCAAGCGCAAGACAATTATTTATAAAAACATTAAAAAAAAAAAAAAAAAAAAAAAAAAAACGCCCTATGTTTTAAATGTTTATCGGGAATTTCCGATAAACATTTAAAACATGTGTTCAAATCACGAAAGTTTATAACTTAAGTTTAATAAGGACATACCAAAAAAGCAGACGCTTTTGAAAGTAAATAAAATCAAAACCTGTTTAAAGTTTTATTTTTATTTATTTTATTTTTTTTATTTAACAAAATCCACGGCCCTTTAAAAACTTAAGTTATTGTACGTTTAAAAACACAAAAGTGAGTCCATTCTTACGAGTAAATCTTTCTTGTAAAAATGAGACAATTAAACTTCAGTACTTTAACTCGCCTGCAATCAAAGCTTGCAATATCTTCCAGTAAGTCGGAGAAACTAGATGTACTTGTCTCCCAGTGAACTTGAAAGACGAATTACTGGTCTACTATCTTTTATTGTCGCTGTGAATTACATTTTCTGTAGTACTAGAACTAGAGAGGTGACATTTTAAACTTTAATCGGACGAATATAAATACTATAAATCTATCTTAACTTTGGATTTATTTTTATCGTACAGAAAATTATGGTATAAAGCACAGATAAGCGAAGTAAATAGATCTGAAAAGAGAAGAAATATTAGTTACCAGGCATTATGAGTGAACCTTGATTGAATTCTTATTTAGATCAACCCGGGTATGTCCTAAAACTGTGACCAGAACCACCGGAGGATGGGCAGCAGCGTCCTGTTAGTACACGGTGAACGTACTGCGATCTCCAAGCCGCCTGCCAAGCGTGGGGATTATGGCAACACCCCTCTCTAAGAGGGAGGCCTTGTTCAGCAGTGGACATTTAATGGCTGATAATGAATGAATGATGATGATTTAGATCAACGCGTCAAACTCTGCATCACAGTTGCTAATTGATTTCGAATGACTCACGTTTTGTTTATATGGGTGCAACTGGCTACAACAAATTTCTTACAAAAATGCCTTGATAGCCGACCTCCTAAATTCTTTTCCGTGGTATAAAGCTATTTGATTGGACCAACATTTAACAAGAGTTTTTGGCTGTGGTTTCGCCTAAGGTGACCGAAACATAATAATAAGACTTTGAGAGATAGTGTTGTTTTATTTAAATCCGTTTAGAAGTTCCAGTGATGCAGCATGTGCGCTTTACAATCAATCATTACAATCTGATGGCACCCGGTTCGATCCTTGACCCTGCACTAGTGACAATATTGTGCAGTTTCAATGCCATTGCTCTAAAACGGTGAACATAATAAGGAAACCAGTATGTCCAAAAACCTCAAAAGATCAAAGACATACAACATTCGCCAACATGCACTGGGCCAGTAGCACGGTGGATTTAGAACCCGTCCTGTCTCTCTGAGAAAAGGCCTGTGTCCCAGTTAGAACCATAATAAACTGATGATGAACTCATGTCCTTGCTAGGTTCGTCATAGAAAAGTCTTGTTCATAATTTAAAAATTGTGTCAATGTTAGATTATTGTCAAAATCGCTCATATTAAATCATCTATACTAATATTATAAAGAGTAAAGATTTGAGTTTTTGTTTGTTTGTTTGCCTTAAATAGGCTCCGAAACTACTGAACCGATTTGAAAAATTCTTTCACTGTTGGGATGCTGCACTATCCCCGGGTGACATAGGCTATATATCGCGGCTTCGTCCGTGCGAAGCAGGGGCGGCCTACTAGTAGTAACTAATTAGATACTACCTATACAGGGTTACGCGGAAAGGGTGTTTTAAGACGAAAGGGGTCCATAGTACTTATCATTATGAACAACTTTTACTAACAGACCAACCCGGAATTCACGGAAAAAATATAAACTGTTCCATCATTTTGTCTAGTGCGAATGACCGTTTTCTATGGAAGAACTGATATTTATTGCGCGATTTTAGGGTTGCACCCATAGTAGAAGTTGTTCATTAATAAAGGTATTATAGACCCCTTTCGGCTTAGTACACTCTTTCCAAATAACCCAATGTTACAGTATATTTTTTATAACTGTTTATCGAATCGATATCGATGAAACCCTGCTGAGGTTTCATCGATATCGATTCGATAAACTATTATGGAATTGACATCGCTACTATGTCTGTACAAGTACATCCCTTTATACAAAAGCTCCAAGTTTCCGTCGATACCGGAGCTCAGACAAAGCATGATAAGAGAAAATAATGACGCTCCATGATGCTACTTCACTGGGTTCGGGAATGGAGAGCTATTGTAGCTCGAGCGTTTGGAGGTATTCAGAGCAAATTATAGATCATAGTGATTTCTTATTCGATAATGGATTAGATAGATAAATAAACTTTTTATTGTTTACTAGCGATCCGCTCGCCCGGCTTCGCACGGGTATAATTTGCGTGCGAAGCCGGGGCGGGTTGCTAGTTATATATATAAACCTTCCTTGAAAATGTATCTAACTGATGGTGAAAACCGCATCAAAATCCGTTGCGTGGTTTAGGAGGAGTTAGCGGCCATACAGACATACAGACAGACAGACAGACGCGGAAAGTGACTTCAATTTATACTATGTAGAGATATATATATAATTATAAACCTTCCTTGAAAATGTATCTAACTGATGGTGAAAACCGCATCAAAATCCGTTGCGTGGTTTAGGAGGAGTTAGCGGCCATACAGACAGACAGACGCGGAAAGTGACTTCAATTTATACTATGTAGAGAAGATAGATAAGAAGAGATACCACAAATTTCATACACACGATAAAACAGCTTAAAAACTAGTGAAACAATCGGATTAAAGTTTCTAATGTAGATAAGATTTTAGGAGAAGTACGCAGCGTTAGAACCGCTGTTAATACCAACTTTATATATTTGACTTAGTAGTTATGTTATTTGTTATTAATTTGTCTGCACATTTGATAATTTAGATAAAAAACAAAATCAGGCCATCGAATCTATTGCATGCCAAGTTGCAGGTGAAACTATTACAGTACTCTCATGCTAACATTCATCATCATCATCATCAACCATTCTCCACCCACTGCTGGGTATAGGTCTCCTCTTCAGCGCGCCATCTTTTCCGGTCCTGTGCTAGCCTTGTCCACTGCTTTCCTGCTGTCCTAACATGCTAACATTATAAATTCAAAAGTGTGTTAGTTGGTGTGTTTTCCTTCTTTATCGCAGAAACAAAACAACAAATTGACGTGATTTTTTGCATGGATGTGGTTCAAGGGCTGGAGAGTGACTGACCAGCTCAAACATTTGGGCGTTCCTCTCTCTTCTAACCTAAACTTCAGCTCCTATATTGAAAACAAGGCTCAATTGGCTGCCAGAAAGCTGGGTAACCTATCAAAGGTGTGTTGGTACTTCACGTCGGAACAGTTGCTATTACTGTACTAAGCACAGGTTCGGTCATACATGGAGTAGGTACTGCTCTCACCTTTGGAATGGATAAGCTAAATACGAACTTGGGGCGTTGGAGTCTATTGAGAAACGTGATAAAGAGGCTCATCAGCAACGAATCTTTAGTGCAGACTAGGATTCTTAGTCTTGAACATCGGCACAAAGTTGCTAGTCTATCGGTTTTTATCGGATACATTTCGGAGAGCGTGGATCGGAATTGCGTGATTTAATTCCCTCCTGCCTTTTTTCTATCGGTTTTCCAGAGTGGGCACGAAAAATCAACACCGCTTTATGGTTGATATTTCAAAACCCGTACGAAGCGCTTTGATTCCACATTTATTATGCGAACTGCCATTCTTTGGAATGCGCTGCCTCAATGGGTGTGCCTCCCCCCTTTATAATACTACTCTTTGGGTGTGCCCCATTGAGATTATAGGTGTGCCCACAGAAAATAGAAGTAAAAAAAAACTGCGGGTCTACGACGCTTCTCTTTTTGCACATACTCTAAAGATCGTAAAAGTCTAGGAGGTCTTTGGAAAAGTCACTTCCTTCAAAACATGACATTTTTGTCATTTTTGTCATTAGCATTGTTTGCTATGAAATGTCAAGTATTTCAGTATATTGCAAAGAGAATGGTATCCTGATTTATTCTTGAATACTTTTTTCTTTTAGTCTTTTGCACATGGAATCAAATGCACTCCAAGATATTCCTGGTACGAATTCTGGTTCTACCCCACAAGATGGCCCTGAGCTATCTACCGATATTGATATTTCCCAAAACAACACTGCATCTAAAACTTTACCCTTGGTGAAAGTTAGACAACAAGCCCGATGCGTGAACTGGAGAATTAACTTCCCACAAAAGAGATACACGACCCATGTACCGGTGGAGAATATTGCAAGGCATAGGGTAGCACCACAAGATGTGGTATGTGGCATCATTAATTTATATCCTAATGAAATAAAGAAACAAGCAAGTTGCTCGACTGATAATGTTAAGAGTCACACGTTTCTTTAACAGTTCAGTGCTACCCGGAATGTTGCACCCCGCCCCCACCTCTTGCAAAGCTGGAAATCCCACACCGTCCAATTTTTCCGCTCCTTTCTTCCGCGGACCTGCAAGGTGTGGAATGTCCTTCCCCAAACCTCTTCCCACCGAGCTTCAACATGAAACGTTAAAACGTTGCGTTAGTTTTCTGTTTAAAATTTTGATAAATTGTATTGATGTACACAGTGTAGGTGGACTTAAATAAATAAATAAACGTTTCAAAAGGGGTGTCTACAACTACCTCTCCAGGTTGGCAAAGCACCGTCAACACCGCTAGTGTTGCAGGTATCCATAGGTGGCGGTTTCTACTTACCATCAAGGGGACCGCAAGAATGTTTGCCGCCATTTTTATATTAAAAAAACCCTCAGATCAGACAAACAAGGGAGATATAGTAAGGTAGCGTGGTGGTGCGAACGCATCTGACATAAATCAGGCTTGATGCTTTTTGTGTTGTACTCATCCAGCAGATGACCTTCTCGCCTTTTTATGCACATGCAAACTTCTGCTGGGTGTTCGTTCATTGATGTATTATTTAAGAAAATCTGTTCAGCATTTTGAAGATTATCAGCTCTTTTATCGGGGGGTTTTCATTTTTTATTTTTATTTTGAAACGCTGGCGTGACGATCTTGACTCATTCCGGAGAGGTTGGCAAGAGGTGGCGAAGGACCGAGATTTATGGAAGGAGATGGGGGAGACCTTTGCCCAGCAGTGGGACAGTAAAGGTTAAAAAAATAATAATAATAATAATAATTGATGTGCTTAAAATTGTATGTATTTTATCACTCCATCTCTCTGTTTATAAGGTTGGACAAAACTCCGAGATATTATGCCACTCTTGCTGGAATTTGTCTTTAGTTCAATCGAATGCGCAAGAGTTGCATCTCCGAGCTTCAACCAGCGGTGACGATGAATGCTTACGTTTTCGAACCAGATCCCAGAGCTTGCGAGAGCCCTCCATTGTATATACGATGTCAGAATGGATAAGACTTCAAAGAGTAAGTAACAACAAAATATATAACTTAAAATCTAAATTAATTTTAATTGATATTTTATATTGTGAATCCCAATTGTAAGCGCGTGCGACATGTCAGAACAGGAATTGCTTGCTCATGGGATCCCAAGACACAGGCTGAGCCGAGTTTGGGGCCCACAGACAATAGGCATGTGTCCTTATGTTTAATTTAGTACAACACATAAACAAAAAATAATTTTAATTTGCTGATAAATCTCTAAGATATGAGTGTTAAAATTTTTAGGTTGGGATAGAGAGGGGATGCTCTATCCCTTTCTCGCAAAGCGTGTGTTAGTATACCATTTGAATGGCTCATCTGAGGCGTGACGTCACGGCTCAGTATAGTGCGCTCTCTGTCTAGTATGAAATTAAAATGTTTATATCTTATTTATTTTTTAACTAATTTTAATTTTGTTTTTATTGATGGGCTCTATTTATGATCAGCTTTTTTATGAGGTTATAAAAAAATATTAGTCATCATGCCTATTCTCTGCAGTGCTAAATTTTTGGCTTAATAATCTATACTAATATTATAATGAGGAAAGATTTATTTATTTGTTTGTTTGTTTGCATTGAATAGGCTCCGAAACTACTGAACCGATTTGAAAAATTCTTTCACTGACGGGAAGCTACATTATCCCCGGGTGACATAGGCTATAATCTATACCCGTGCGAAGCTGGGGCGGACCGCTAGTAATAAATAAAAAGATAAGAGACTTTGAAGAAGAAGAAGAACATTGTGGATTGTGTATACCCACCAAACATTTTCAGCTTCATAACATCATCATCATCATCAGCCAGAAGACGTCCACTGCTGAACATAGGCCTCCCCCTTTAATCTCCACACTGAACGACAGCCTGCCTTTTGCATCCACTGGATGCCCGCGACTCTCACAATGTCGTCGGTCCATCTAGTGGGAGGCCTCCCTACGCTGCGTCTTCCGGTTCGTGGTCTCCACTCCAGAACCTTTCTTCCCCATCGGTTATCGGTTCTTCGAGCGATGTGGCCTGCCCATTGCCACTTCAACTTGCAAATTTTAACAGCTATGTCGGTGACTCTGGTTCTTTGGCGAATATCCACGTTTCGGATTTTATCATTTCAGCTTCATAACAAACAAACTTAAATGAAATTTGGCACGGAGGTATAAGATAGCTGGTTTAAACTGAGGGACGCAGCTAGCACATTAAATGTATAGTAAATCCAAGGAATGAGCGCTACCCCAAACGAATTCCAAAACAGCATACCGTCTAAATGGCAGACATTAAAATAATATATTAATTAAAGGGGAAAATATTGAATTAATTATTGTCGGTAGAGGCGAGAGGGTACCACGGCCGGAAGGTACGGCTGCGGCGAAGATTTATACTTTGCGCCCGCCCTGTCTCGTTCTGAATCTGATGCTGGGTGGATTTAAAGCGATAAGCGATAGCGTATATCTGTATGCCGGAAAGACTGTCCTTCGGCCGTCATCATCATCGTCACCTGACACCTCGTGGGCGTACTGTGGGAAATCGTGCGATGAAAATGAGGAAACACTGTTGAGCTTATCATGAATTTACAAGGTAGACACGAAACGGTAGGACAGTTCCTGGATATCACCTTACGGTCGTCGGGTAGTGAATGCCTTACACCGAGTCCGATAGCACTATGGCTCTGTCGGAAGCGCACCGAAGTGAAGTTGCGGTTAGTTGCCGACTGACGCGACGTTGGCGCGCTTCTCGTTTCGTTTTTTTTAAGCCGCGATGGTGTCCGGATTCGACTTGTATAACATTTTTTGCTATAATAGCCTCCAGATTATTTTGTCGAAAATGATGACAGGATCTCTTTAGGTGTAGTAATTTTTAAACTTTCGCATTTTAAATGTTTATCGGGACTTATCACGTATTATTTTATTTAGGTAAAAATATATACCTTTTGCTTGATGTTTCGACCATGTTACAATGGCCGTGATCACGAGACGGCTTTAGGTGTGTTTTTAAACTTGTTTTAATACGAAACCATCAGTGTGCGAGTCCGACTCACACTTGGCTGGTTTATTTTTATAACTTTTCAGACTCTATCTGTCCACTAGAGTTCCACTGTGTGGGTGATGCCATGGAATAAACACGACGTGCGAAGCGCTTTGATTCCACTTTTATAATGCGAACTGCTAGTCTGTAGAATGCGCTGGCTGCCTGAATGGGTGTTCCCCGTTAGTTACAATCTGGGTGTCTTCAAATCACGAGTGAATCGGTTTCTTCTAGGCAAGCGTGCTCCAACGTAGACCGCATCATCGCTTAATATCAGGCGAGTTGGCGGTAAAAGCAAACCTATTATAAAATGTAAAGAAAACAACTAACGCGACGGAGAACTAACACTCAGATACAGAGCAGATATACAAATTCATCATTCAAATATCTGCACGGGAATCGATCCCGGGAGCTTCTGTTCGTGAGACAGATATGCTACCACTGAGCCAAACCGGTCGTCATAAATGTTATTTTATACCAAAAGTACAAACAATCGCTCTACACTTGGGACACCCGCGTGAATTAATTAATACGAACATTATAAACACACGCGCAAACTCTTCGCTTTGCGCATTAACGGATATCTTAAGTCGTGGGGTTCGCAGTGCAAACATTAACAGGTGACTTCAACGTACTCTCCATAATATTCTTTTCGTGTTAATGATTCACTTTTACCTTCTTATTTTAAACCATTTTTAGGGTTTCGTATCCAGAGTGTAAAAACGGGAGCCTATACTAAGCCTACGATGTCTTTTGATGAAAAGCCTAATGTCGGTCACAGGGCTAGGGTTGCTACTATCGGTTTAAAAAAAAACATTATATTTGTTTTAGTTTGTTTAATGGAACAACTGATATAGTTTTAGATTTACTGCGATTTGTGTTTTAAAAATAAGACTTGTTAAAAAATATATGCGAACATGATATTTCCCGAATAAGGCATATTGCGAACAGGGGCCTTACGGACAACAGCTAATTGCGGCACTTAATCCGCTCAGTTGGAAAATCACGAGAACGTGAACCTTATCGCGCCCAGATACGGTTTGCGGTCGCGTGATTTTCCAACTGAGCGGATTAGGTGCCGCAATTAGCTGTTGTCCGTAAGGCCCCAGGTCCTTATAAGACTATAATTTTGTAAATAGATCCAATGTCGACTAAACCATAACATGGTTGGTTCCAAAGTAAAAGTTATAATGTTAATATCCTCTAATATGTGTGTCATGTAGGAGATAAACCGGTATAGAAAGATAAAAATAATGTGTCGAATAGATACGATTATATTTCAAGTCTCAAGTTCTTCGTAAAAATATTTAAATCTTGACATACTTCATTAATCTTCTTGTTCCAGTCACATCGAAATTTAGAACCAGTTACGGACTCAAATCTTCCTCCACTGACCACCCCCGAGAGGGCGTCATGGGGATGTCCCCTGGAGTTCATCCTGGCCTGCCTCGGCTACGCCGTGGGGCTGGGCAACGTATGGAGGTTCCCATACCTCTGCTATAGAAATGGAGGAGGTACAACTTCTGCCCGATTCCAAAAGCTATAAAACTCTTTCGCAGGCTGCAAAGGTGCTATTTGTATTGAATCCATAGCAAGCGAAGGCTTTTAAGACTCACTTTGCTCGTGAATTAAAATTAGAATTCTGTAGCGATGGATGAAAATCAATTTACCACCAGAGTGAAACACACAATTTTTTATTGTTTGTCTTTAGTGGATTTTGGAGATCTATGTTTTTTTGCATTTGCCAGTGTTTAAAATATTTTAAAATTGTAGTAAATATCGTAAAACAAGTCATAGTCAAGCTAATTAGGTTGCGGTTAAGTCAAAGTTATGCCCAAGTAAAGTGTTGGAAGCTTTTGAATTTTCCTGATTTTTTATTTTATTTTTTGTAATTATAAATAGAGTTGCGCTTGGTCAATAACTCTGCGATGATGCGGCCTATGATGGAGCACGCTTGTCTAGAAGAAACCTATTCACTCCTAATTTGAAGACACCCACATTGTAACTATCGGGGAACACCCACTCAGGCAGCGAATTCCACAAACTAGCAGTTCGCACAATAAATGGAATCAAAGCTCTTCGTACGGGTTCTCGGAATATCAACCATAAAGCGGTTTATATGAAAAAAGCCTATTCAAGCTGGTGATATAGCAGATGGATTGCAGAAGTAGATATGAACCTACTTCTGTTAACCCTCTGCTGCAGATTTCTCCTTGAACTTCTCTGCTCTTTATTCTCTCTTATTTCTTTTTTTGTTCCAGGCGCGTTCCTCTTTCCATTCTTATTGATGTTGATCTTCATCGGTCTGCCGATCTTCTATTTGGAGCTGTACATCGGCCAGTATACCGGAGTGGGTCCGCTGCAAGCGTTCAGCTCGATCGCTCCGTTCTTCTCTGGCCTGGGATACTGTACCCTAGTAGTTATTACTATAATACAGATTTACTACATGATTATTGTAGCCTGGGCCTTGTTCTACACTTTTGTGTCGCTCACTGGCCAGCTCGGCTGGGGATTATGCAATAACCCATATAATACCAAGTGTGAGTTTTTTGTTTATTTGTAGTTTACTTATAATTAGTTATATATTTACTTTAGTATTTATTGGCATGTATAATTTATTTTGCTATTCTTTGTCATGTGAAAATAAAACTAGCAGGGTATTTTACATTTATTTATTTTACGGAGCATGGGCAGCAGTATCCTATTAGTACACGGTGAACTTACTGCGATCCCCAAGCCGCCTGCCAAGCGCGGAGATTGTGGCAACACCCCTCTTTAAGAGGGAGGCCTTAGTCCAGCAGTGGACGTTTGATGGCTGCTGATGTGATGTGATACCTAGTTTATTTTTTAATGTATAAATTAACAACCTAATTACTAACTCATGGTGACCAGAAAACACGAGCCTACTTTGACCAAAAAAAATTGTATTGACGTCGATTCTGGCATACCACTAACTAAACTAAACCAATCTGACAGGACTAAACTTATCTGCCTCTCTTTTCATTTTAATATGTGAAAGAAGGATGACAACAATTTTAGAGCTGTCAAATTTAGTTTAGTTTAGAGTGCATCAGAATCGATGCCATTGCCATTCCATTATATTTACTTAAGTTTTCTACCTGTTTGTAATTTATATTTCTCGTGTACACAATAAAGAGTTTCTATTTATCTATCTTAAGTACCATAAGTACTTACTTTTTTACATATTTAATTTGGGTCCAGTCCTCAAGTAGCAGTTCGTCCTATCATCTCCATCTGAGATATCTGAGAGTCGTTTGCCATCTTGTAGATACCGGAATAGCACAGTCTGTAATTACATAATATACACCTCCACACCTCCGGCCTGCCCTTCCAATTCAATCAAAAAAATTCCATCTAATATAATCGTCAAACACAAATGCTCTGCGTCATGTTCATATGATATGATAAATATCTATTATTAATCCGTGGTCAACGATGCTGATATTTCAACTAGTTATTTCTCTGTATACCTCTTTAGTTTGTTGCATACTGTTTGTTGATCCTTAAATAAATTAAAAAAAAAAAAAAAAAAAAAAAAAACAGACTGAACTGAAACAGATTGTTTGATCAGTTTGCTACAGCGGAGAATACGACGATGCGTGTAGACTCAACAACACGGGAGGGCCGACTGATCTGACTTATTATTTGAGACAATGCATGTCCATTGGAGAAATCTGCATCTCAAGTGGTTACAAGCCGCTCGATAGCAACTACTGCCTGGACGGCACTCGAAGGGTTCCTTGGTACAGTAACGTGACCAGGAAGTTGGCTGCAGAAGAATATTACAAGTAAGTGAGAACTTGAGTTATTGATAGCATATTAGCAAGCTGATGTGGCAGTGGACCGGTCATATCAAAGCGTTCTAGAGAGTAGACCACGGATCAGCAAACATAGCGTAGGATGCTCTGAGACTCGATGAATGACGATATCCCACAGAAATATACGTAAGGTAGTGGATTTTGCTAAAAATGCGAGGATCAGACCAAGTGGTGTGCTTCTTAAATTATTAATTCATCTTCTTCCTATAACATATTCAAATTGGAATACCGCAAAAGCTAGTGGACTACAAAATCGTGAAGAAGCCTATGCACACGCAAGATCAATAAAATTAGTTGAAAACAATATTGTACTCACCGAGATTAACCGCCGATCGCTGCCACCAAATAGTACCGAATTGAACTCGTGCAACCTAACTGAAGCACTCGCAGGATGATGATGATCTGACAGCTGACTTTGACAGATCAGCTGCGTCTCTGGTTGGTCGTCAGCTCTCGACGTGTGGTTGGTCCAGGGTATGGAGGACATGGACGCGCGAAATTTGAGAACAATAATGATTACAACAAACTTGCTAGCGTGAACATATTATTATTATATTCAAATTGGAATAAATGTCTATAATAGGTAGCTGATTTGTAAAGTAAAAAAAAAAAGTAATCTACAGTCTTCATCATCATCACGTTCATAAATATCGCTCGCATCTCTTAAATATAACACATTATTATTCTTTTAGTGAAAGAGTTTTGGGGCGAGGAGACGCGACATGGGAAAACTGGGGCTCCATTCAGTGGCATCTAGTCGGGACTCTGTTCCTGTCGTGGCTGATTGCGTTCTTCTGTGTTATAAAGGTGAGTTTAATAGATATAGATAATAATAGATATAGATATATTGAATAGATATAGATATAAGCTACTAATTAAACTATCTACGTTCTAAAAAATACTGCATACTTATCGTGTTTTTTTTCTATTCTATTTCACATCACACATCATCAGCCATTTAATGTCCACTGCTGAACAAGGCCTCCCTCTTAGAGAGGGGTGTTGCCATAATCCCCACGCTTGGCAGGCGGCTTGGGGATCGCAGTACGTTCACCGTGTACTAATAGGACGCTGTTGCCCATCCTCCGGTGGTTCTGGTCGGAGGCATGACGTAATTTTTGCAGAAAGATAGAGGGCCAGATAGTGACGTCGGGTAGTTTTTATTCTAGAAAAAGGTACGATTTCTGTGGGAATTTCCGCGCTGGTAAACGCGGGGGTTTTCCGTGGGCGAAAGAGACTGCAGGAAAGCGCTGGATGCAGGCCGCTTCCAACCGGCCCTTTTAGAGATCAATAGGGGAAACCTATGTCTAGAAGTGGACGTATATCTGAAATGATGATGAAGAAAATCATAGGACTCAGCTAGTAATTTAAAATATGTCATCATCATCAGCCAGAAAACTTCCGCTGCTGAACATAGGCCTCCCCCTTTAACCTCCACACTGAACGACAGCCTGCCTTTTGCATCCACTGGATGCAAAACAACTCTCACAATGTCGGTCAATCTAGTGGGAGGCCTCCCTACGCTGCGTCTTCCGGTTCGTGGTCTCCACTCCAGAACCTTTCTTCCCCATCGGTTATCGGTTCTTCGAGCGATGTGGCCTGCCCATTGCCACTTCAACTTACACATTTTAACAGCTATGTCGGTGACTTTGGTTCTTTGGTGAATATCCACGTTTCGGATTTTATCGCGCAAAGAAACTCCAAACATAGCTCTCTCCATTGCCCGCTGTGTGACTCTGAGTTTTTCCAATTTAAAATATGTACTGTTTTTGAAAGCTAATTTAAAGTCACAAATAAGTCACCGTCTGTGAGTGGTTCTACAGGGAGTGCAGTCAGCAGGGAAAGTGGTTTTTTTCACGGCTATCTTCCCGTACGTGATGCTGACTGCGCTGCTGATCCGAGGCGTCACCTTGGAGGGAGCAGGAGAGGGGATCAAGTTCTACTTGTCTCCAGAGTGGAGTACATTATTAGAAGCGAGAGTTTGGGGAGACGCTGCTTCTCAGGTAAGAAGACAATGTGACTTACGTAAGATTAAGCTGGTTTCTCCGACTATAGTTAAAAATTACTAATGCAGTTGAAGCTATAGTCGAAGTAACCGGTTTAATCTTACGTGAGTAATTCTCGTGTAATATAAATAAAATTTGTGAAAACCACGTCAGTTTCCATAATAAGACAATGTGAGATGATAAGAGTGAGAGGTATTGAGATGCAAAGACCTTCCGGGCGCATGACGAAGCTTCCACTACTAGCTGCATCTGTTAAACTTCAATGTGTGTAAAAATTACTGCTTAAACAAATCTCAGCTCAATATTCGGTTGAAGAAGTGGTTGGTAAAGGTGTCATCATCATCATCAGCCAGAAGACGTCCACTGCTGAACATAGGCGTCCCCTTATAACCTCCACACTGAACGAAAGCCTGCCATCTGCATCCACTGGAAACCCGCGACTCAAAATGTAAAGGAGTGCTTCTATGAAATTGGAATTCCTAAAGAAAATGGCATGTCGTTTTTATTCTTATGATTTGGCTTGTTGATAAATGTATAGTTTTTAATTAATTAGGCATTTATATTAATTCTTTTGACATATTTATAAAGTAATAAAATTTTGCACACCTTGTATACCCACATCACATCACATCAGCAGCCATTAAACGTCCACTGCTGGACAAAAGCCTCCCTCTTAGAGAGGGGTGTTGCCATAATCCCCACGCTTGGCAGGCGGCTTGTATACCCATTGGCAAGCAAATAAAAACTTTGACTTTGACAATAGTTCGTAACGCATGGCCATTAGTTTCAAATCCCACTAGTTCACCCGATTATCGCAACCGTTGAACTAGTGAAAGATTTTTGTCTCAGGATTTTTGATTTATGTTTGGTTTTTGATTTTTGTGCTTATTCCTACTAGTAAATCCTACAAGTTCAACTGTTGGACTATGTTTTACGCTTCCTTTCAAAGCTTCGTGATCGAGACGCAAAAAGTATAATAAATAATGTTAAGCCTTGTTTGTACGAAACTTTAAAAAACTCTATATTACCAAAGGACTAAACAGGAAAGCGGAAAGCGCAACTACTTAGTCCAGTATCTAGTTAACCAAGCATTTAAGTTAAGGTTGGTTTACCAACTTACTTTTAGGATTTACTTAGTAATTGGCTTCCGCACTGGACCAGAGTTAAATTAATCCGATTACAGTCACATGGTTAAAGTTGGTTCGGAACTTTTTACTGAAACAGCTAATAAAGTAGTTTCAAATCCTAATTTGCTTAGTAGATATTACTAGGACACAGAAATGTATTGAGGTAGACTCCACCAGTTCACCACTTTGAGGTCTGTTTTGAGTTGGATATAGTGCTGCAACTAACATGCCCGTTGTTTTGACGTAGCGCGTCAGATGATAATACAAAAAACGCCAAATTGCACCTTAGTAACATGTAAAAACTCTCTGAAAGAATATAGTTAAACTACCACTATAATATTTACGATATTTTTAACCCATCTCTCTAGATGTACGCCTACTAACTAGGCAAAAAATTATGCAAAGTGACTTATATTGTTAAATCGCCTATTGTGCGTGCGGTGTTCCATAGTGTCTATCGTATTATAGTCTGTGGGTTGAACTGATTTTAGAAACTTGCTTCCCTTTCTCACGTTTGTCCATAGATTTTTTACTCATTCGGTGTGGCGTGTGGATCTTTGATAACGTTGGCTTCGTACAACAACTTTTACAACAACTGTCACTTCGACGCCTGCCTCGTCAGCTTCGCGAACTTCGGCACCTCGATCTACGCTGGATTTGCTATCTTCTCTGTACTTGGGTTCCAGGCGCGGCAAATGGGAGTCAGTGTGGATGGTAAGGATTCTCCACAACTCAGAATATTTCTACACTTTTGAACGCTTTTAGAAATAAATAATTATTAGGGACATTTTTGCACACACGGTTATCTGACCCCAAACTAAGCAAAGCTTGTGATATGGCTGCCATACATCATTGAATTGATCACATGAATGTTTGCCATGGGTGGAAATCGAACCCATGCCCCAAGCGCAGAAGGCAGGTTCACTACTAACTGGACCAACAAATGAAGAAATTTCCTTCAAAGCTCTCCTTTAATAGCTTCACTTGCAACTAACAGACAATGTAACCAAATCTTAGAAATTGATTTTACTTTGCTAAGTTAATTCGGATAACAATGCAATAACTTGGTACCCTTGAATTGATCTGATGAGGATTAGGAGGTGGAAAGTGGAATTCTTCAATGGTGTAAATCATACTGACAGCCATCTACTTAGCGGGAAATCCGCCACACATCATTGTCGGTGCAGCACATGATGTTTGGCGTGAATGAGACCTTGCCTTTTACCAAATTTCATGATTCTAGGTCAACGGGAAGTACCCTATAGGTTTTGATTTCCCTGTGAAATCGCAAAATATGCGACATAAACGTTCATCTTTTGATTGCGTTGACTTACAACTTTAATTTTTTTACAGCCGAAAGAAACCGTAGACCCAAGTATTTAGTATAAATTTCAACTTGATACCTTTACGCGTTCTTGAGAAAAAGGGTCTTGACAGACGGACAGACAGACAGACGGACAACGAAGTGATCCTATAAGGGTTCCGTTTTTTCCTTTTGAGGTACGGAACCCTAAAAACGAGAAGAAAAGCGCAAATCATACTTTCATATTTTATTTCCATCGAGTGAAATGTCCTTAATCATGTTTTGGTGGTTCTGGAGGTTCCTAGATAAAATATCCAATTTCGATATGACACCATTTTTATAATTTTAAGCTTCCCATGGAAGTAGACACACTTAAACTATAATTATCAAAATTGCTAAAAGTCGAAAAAGAGGGCCTTAATATTATTATAACTGCTTTGCTAAGATATCCCGTAGCCTTTACTAATAAAATTGCATCTATCCACAGACGTAGCAGAGCAAGGCCCAGGGCTAGCGTTCGTCGCATACCCTGAAGCTCTCCTCCAGATGCCCGTCCCTCAGCTCTGGTCGATATTGTTTTTCCTGATGCTGTTCATCTTAGGTCTTGGAAGCCAGTTCGCGGGAATTGAAGCCATCAACACAGCTATTGTGGACAGATGGCCGCATCTGAGACAGAAATATTGGAGGGTAGGGTGTAATTAAAGAATTTTGTTTAGCAAGCGTAATGATGGCCGGAAGACGCAGCGTAGGGAGGCCTCCCACTAAATGGACCGACGACATTGTGAGAGTCGCGGGCATCCAGTGGATGCAAAAGGCAGGCTGTCGTTCAGTGTGGAGGTTAAAGGGGGAGGCCTATGTTCAGCAGTGGACGTCTTCTGGCTGATGATGATGATGATGATGATGAATGATGGCCGAGCCGTAGCACGTGCCCTTTACAATCTGATGAGATCCGGTTCGATCTTCAGCCCTGGGTCTATGATTTATTTATTACCTAAATAAATTACGTGCAGTTTAAGTGCCATCGCTCAAAAACGGTGAAGGAAATATTTTCAAAGTATTTTTATTTTATCTTTAAAAGTCATTCAACAACATGCACTGCGCTAACACGGTGAATCAGAGGCCATGCTCTCTCTCTCTCTCTCTCTCTCTGAGAGAAGGCCCGTGTCCCAGTGGGAACATGATAAACTGGCAATTATGATGATGATTTTAAACATAGGAGTATATTACAATGTCCAAGTTACAAGCGCAAGTCCGACCTCACATGGAGTACTGCTGCCATCTTTGGAAAGGAGCACCCAAGTATCAGCTTGACCCACTTGATGCATTACAATGGACTGACGACATTGTGCACAGTCGCGGGCATCCAGTGGAAGCAAAAGGCAGGCTGTCGTTCAGTGTGGCGGTTAAAGGGGGAGGCCTATGTTCAGCAGTGGACGTCTTCTGGCTGATGATGATGATGATGAATGATGGCCGAGCGGTAGCACGTGCCCTTTACAATCTGATGAGATCCGGTTCGATCTTCAGCCCTGGGTCTATGATTTATTTATTATCTATATAAATTACGTGCAGTTTAAGTGCCATCGCTCAAAAACGGTGAAGGAAATATTTTCAAAGTATTTTTATTTTATCTTTAAAAGTCATTCAACAACCAACATGCACTAAGCTAACATGGTGAACCAGAGCCCATCATCTCTCTCTCTCTCTCCCTCTCTCTCTGAGAGAAGGCCTGTGTCCCAGTGGGAACATGATAAACTGGCAATTATGATGATGATTTTAAACATAGGAGTATATTACAATTCCATGGTTAAAACTTACTCCTCTTTTTAATGAATTCTAATGACTAGCAAATGGCAAATTTATTTGTTTACTTTATGGCAAGGTACTTATAAGCTAGCTAGCTAGCTATATTGCCGCGTCATAACGTTTATCAGTTTAACGAATCGTAGGAACGCACAATTATTTTTATTTTTGTTGTATCGCCTGATGGAGGGACTTTAGGCCTTATGTTCCAGGTGACGGGTTTCACGTGTTTCGCGTGCTTCATCCTGGGCCTACCGATGTGCTTCAGCGGTGGAGTCTATCTCTTCACCCTTCTAGACTGGAACACTGCATCCTGGGCTATTCTGATTATCGGCATGGCTGAGGTAACCACAGCATAACAATATGTATGATTTTAATGGCAATCGGTTACTTGGTACCATTGAGAAGTTCTGATAATAGAGTCCGAGGACAAATACAAGAACTTCTCATGCCAAATGTATTCACACATTTGTTTTGTAAACGGGGTCACATTTCATCACACAGCTTAGCCTCCAAAGAGATGTGGGTTTCCTCTGCATTTTTTATCGCTTGTTTTTCGGGGAATGCCCTGAAGAGCGTCAGACTTCCACTACCGCACATCCCGAGACCGTCAAAAAGCTCACCCCCACATCTTGCAGCTGGAAATCCCACATCGTTTCTTTAGTCCTGTCCATCCAAAGGTTGCCTGGAAGAAATCGCTTAAGGCGATAAGGCCGCCCATTATACTGCCGTATGTTTGTTTTTTATGTTAGTTTAAGTTTCATTTGTATTTTCGGTGTGTAATAAAGAAATATTGTATTGTATTGTATTGTATCGTCTGATTTTTCCGCTCCTTTCTTCCAATTCTGCAAGGTGTGAAATGTCCTTCCCCAAAGGTCTTCCCGCTGAGCTTCAACAAGAAGCATTTCTAAATGGGTGTCTAAAACTACCCCACCGGGCTGAAAAGGCTCAATACTCAATACTCAATCATTTATTGCATAATTATTATGAAGTTCACATACAGATGTTAGGTAGCATATTTAAATTAGGTAATACATAACAATAACCCTGATTGGGTATGGCAATATAGTGCGGAGCGGATCGATTTATTCCATAATTGATTTGTCTTCTAAATACTCGTTTAAGCTATAATAACATTTTGCTAGCAATATGTTTTTTAGGGTTTTGTCAAATTTATTTTCATTTTCTATATCCTTTATCTGTACTGGTAGTTTATTATATATTTTGACGGCCATTGGATTTGGGCCGGAGCTATGCATTGCTAATTTAGATGTCGGTAAGATTAATTTATGATTGTAGTTAGACCTTATTCGATAGTTTCGGTTATCAACTAATTTTCTAAAAAATTGTGGGTACTTTCTAACAAATTTACAGTTTTCAAATATATATATAGAGAGGCGACAGTTAACATTTGATATTGAATAAAATATGGTCTCCGTCAACACTGTGCTCCGTCAACACTGTGTCTAAGAACCTCAGATAAAGACATATGACATTCACCAACATGCAATGAGCAAGCATGCACATTAAGGCCCACCCTCTCTCTCTCTCTCTCTCTCTTTCTCTCTCTCCCTCTCTCTGAAAGCAAGCCTGTTTCCCAGCGGTGGTAACATGATAGGCTGATAATGTTGATGGTTAATATTTATTATGCTTGTCATTATAGTGTGCTTCAGTTTCGTGGTGCTATGGAGTCAATAGAGCCTTAAAAGATATCTCGTCCATGGGAATGACGTTTAACAAATTCTTGCGCTTCTACTGGGTAGTCGTGTGGACCTTCTTTGTGCCTATAGGTAGCATTGTAAGTAATCTACCTTTTTACTTTAACTTTTTTTATAAAAAGAAAAGAGTATTGGGGAAACTCTTTATTCACACCACACATTACATATACACGATGAAACAGCAATTAGCGGCCTTATCGCTAAGAGTGATCACAGGTGATATAAAGCAGGCTGTTAGGTAAATTCTACGACAATGACGATTAAGGTGAAGTCAATATCTCCACAGCTCGGCATTCAGGATGAACGTACAAAGGGTGAAAACCTACGCTGTACTACTCTCTCTTTGTGCTACCTTTTAACAGCTGTATCTTTCGACCTGTGATAGCAAGTTTTTTTTTACAGAGAATACAAAGAAGGAAAAAGTAAAAACTAAAGGGGGGTATAAGGGTCCCTACACAACTAACGTATTTTTTTACATATTTTTATAATAGCTTTAATGTAAAAAGAGTAATACTTACAAGCGTCAAACTTAGTATGATTATAGTACACACTCTAAAGTATAACATCAAATATTAAATAATGGCCAAGTGCGAGTCTGCGACAAATTCCTGTTCACCATCGGTTCTCGAACGATCACCGACACTCCGACTATAGTTTCAACCGCATGCGACGGTCTTTTTCAAGGTGAACGCGCGGCTGCGTCTGGCTTTGCTTTGTGTAAAAACTACGTCAGTTTACATGATAATACTTAGATTTTATCTCTCAGGAAACAAGGAAGCTGGCAGATTTGATACCATTCGGTTAGGATCTCTGGCGTATCGTTTTGTTCTGATACAGTTCTTTCCTCTGTTGTTTACTGAGTGAACCACAGACCTATATCCAAGTAAACTTCACAAGTGGTCCAAACTGTATGAAAACTAAGCGTGTCAAATTTTTCATTCCTGTGAAATGAAATTTATTTATTCAGTCGGCCAACTCTATTGGACAATTACCCATTTTCGTTTCAAACTGACACGTGTTATCGGGGCTCCGATTGAGCAGACTGATTTTAGCCGGACTCAATTATGACAATTAATCATAATTGTATTGGAAATATGACATGCAAGGTACGTCGACTTGTGGTATCTGCTTGGTCTGTGGAGTGAACGGTAGACAAATGCGATATATCCATTAGTTGCTAGTCTATCGGTTTTTTATCGGATACATTTCGGAGATTGTGCATCAGATCTGCATGATTTAATTCCCTCCTGCCCTTTTTTCTATCGGACCGCCAGGGCGGGCACAAAAAATCGACATCGTTTTATGGTTGATATTCCGAGAACCTGTACGAAGCGCTATGATTCCACATTTATTGTGCGAACTGCTAGTCTGTGGAATTCGCTGCCTGAATGGGTTTTCCCCGTTAGTTAAAATCTGGGTGTCTTCAAGTCGAGAGTGAGTCGGTTTCTTCTAGGCAAGCGTGCTCCATCGTAGACCGCATCGTCGCTTAACATCAGGCGAGATGGCGGCCAAGCGCAAGCCTATCTACTATAAAAATAAATAAAAAAAACGTTTTTAATTTTCTAGGGTATCCTGATTTTCATCTTCTCGGATTGGAAATCCCCAGAATATGAAGGCTACGTGTTCCCGACGGTGGCTGTAGTTCTGGGCTGGGCCGTCGGTTGTTCCACGCTTATTCTCTTCCCAGTCGGCGTGGCCTGGGCGTGGTATCATGGATATGTGAGTATAACCATCTATTTAGCTTCGACTAAAATAAATAGAATGGACGGGCCCTAACCATTGGAATTGCTCAGTAAAAACGAGTCAAAACCGTCGGACATATACTTCAACACCTAAAAATAAACATTTACAGTATATTTGTTACAAAAAATAGATCCCGGTATTATTTTTGTATTTTCACTTCGGGAAAGCATATGAATGCATAATTTTGTCAGATGTTTCGTTATCACGTAATAATAGACACGTGTTGCACTTCCCACGGCTAGAGACAGACTGAAACGAAATGAGCGCCGGCGCACATTTTGTTATCTTCAAAATTGCGCTTCTACTGTGACTGTCCATTCATTTTATTTTGGTCGACACTATTTAGGACATTTTAATAAATCACTGTTTTAAACTATCACGGTTGTTCACTAAAGTTATATGATTATTTACGAAATATTTACCGGGGTGAGGTTGTGGTATTATTATTTACCCCGGTCATTGTTTACGGTAAATCATCATCATCATCACCGGCCAGAATATGTCTACTGCTGAACACAGGCCTCCTCCTTTAACCTCCACACTGAACGAAAGTCTGCCTTTTGCATCCACTGGATGCCCGCGACTCTCACAATCTTGTCGGTCTATCTAGTGGGAGGCCTACGGTAAATATCCCATAAATAATCATATATTTTACAACCAAAGACACACTTTATTCCTAATTGACTGCCCCGGTGGCTCAGTTGGTAGGGAACCTATCTTCTGTGCTTGGGGGCGTGGTTTCGATTCCCATCTAGGACAAACATTTGTGTGATGAACATTTGTGTTTGTTCTATGTCTGGGTGTTAATATCTATTTAAGTATGTATTTAAAAATATATATGTACGTATATCAGTTTCTGGCAGCCATATTACAAGCTTTGCTTAGTTTGGGGTCAGATGACCGTGTGTGAAAAAATGTCCCGAATATTTATTTTATTTTATTTTAATTATACGGCGTTTATGCTAAATAATATACATCTTTTTTTTTGTTTCACTCTAAAGATATTATATTTACCTTATGTGAGATCGATCTTTTAAGGGATACAAACGTGCATCAATATCAGGTTTTGCTTATGTAAGGTAATAACTTACTCACGTAAAACTAAGTCCAGTCCCCGGCAGCCCCGCTATTCCTGGCTACGGTAGCGGTCATGGTAACGGCGGGGCCAGGGGTGCTAAGAATCCCCGGCAGACGCCCGGCTACCAACCCCAACGACGACGACTGGCTCTGGTAACACACAATATACGCACCATGAGGACTGATGAGAAGATTGTTGAGCTGGAAGAAGAAATGAGTAGGGTACGTTGGGATATCTTGGGTTTATCCGAAGTCCGTAGAGAGGGCGAGGACACGATAACCCTGAAATCCGGTAACCTACTCTACTACCGGGAGGGCGACCAACAGTCCCAAGGTGGTGTCGGCTTTCTCGTCCACAAGTCCCTCATTAACAACATTATCACCATCGACAGTGTTTCGAGCAGGGTTGTATACCTAATACTCAGAATATCCAAGAGGTATTCGTTGAAGGTCATTCAGGTATACGCACCGACCTCGTCACACCCAGATGATGAAGTGGAGGTTATGTATGAGGACATTAGTAGAGCCATACATACGTCCGAGACCCACTTCACTGTTGTTATGGGGGACTTTAACGCGAAGTTGGGCAAGAGAAGTGATGATGAGTTGAAAGTGGGGAAATTTGGCTGTGGGCAACGGAACCCTAGGGGACAGAGGCTGGCCGACTTTCTGGAGAAAGAGGGACTTTTTATGATGAACTCTTTCTTTCAGAAGCCGCCTCACAGGAAATGGACCTGGATGAGCCCCGACGGTTCTACGAAAAATGAGATAGACTTCATTATGACCACCAAGAGACAAATATTCAATGATGTCTCTGTGATTCACAGGGTGAAAACCGGTAGTGATCACCGAATAGTAAGAGGCACATTGAATATTAACGTTAAACTTGAGAGGTCCCATCTAATGAAGTCCACGCTCCGACCAAACCATGCCCATATTCAAAACCCCGAGAGCTTTCAACTCGAGCTGTCTAATCGCTTTGATTGCCTAGAGAACTTAGCTTCGGTGGATGAGATTAATAACAGGTTAGTGGAAACTGTCCATGCGGTAGGTTCTAAGTTTTTTAAACCTGGCCGGCGCACAGATAGAACTCAAAAATTATCCGACCATACGCCGTAACCTCATGGCTAATCGACGCTCGTTACAACTACAATGTTCCGATGACGCTGAATCATATAGGCAGCTCAATAGACAAATTAAGAAGTCATTGCGGCATGACATACGTACCTTTAATACAAACAGTATTAAAGAGACGATTGAGCAAAACAAAGGCTCCAAAGTGTTTGCAAGAGGCATGTCTATTGGGCAAAGCCAGTTGACAAAGCTGAAGAGAGAAGATGGTAGTGTAGCGTCGACCAAAGCCGAGATATTAGGGGAAATCGAAATGTTCTATGGACAGTTATACACTTCGGTTGCTAAACCTGTCAGCAGCTCGGCCAAAGACCCAAGAGCCAAGCTGACCCGACACTATACTGAAGATATCCCGGATATCAGCCTGTACGAGATTAGGATGGCCCTGAAACAGCTCAAGAATAACAAGGCGCCGGGTGAAGATGGCATCACATCAGAGCTTCTGAAAGCGGGTGGAATACCGGTACTCAGGGTCCTTCAGAAGCTCTTTAATTCTGTCTTACTCGAAGGTATAACGCCAGAAGCATGGAACAGAGGCGTGGTGGTGCTGTTCTTTAAGAAAGGTGATAAAACCTTGCTGAAGAATTACAGACCCATCTCGCTTCTGAGCCATGTTTATAAGCTGTTTTCCAGGGTCATCACGAATCGTCTCGATCGCAGGTTCGATGACTTCCAGCCTATCGAACAAGCCGGTTTCCGAAAAGGCTATAGTACCATAGACCACATCCACACGCTACGCCAAGTTATACAGAAGACCGAAGAATATAACTTGCCACTATGTTTAGCGTTTGTGGACTATGAGAAAGCCTTTGATTCGATCGAGACATGGGCGGTGCTCGAGTCTCTCCAGCGATGCCGTATTGACTATCGGTATGTCGAAGTGCTGAAGTGTTTGTACAATAACGCCACCATGTCGGTCCGAGTACAGGAGCAGAGTTCGAAGGCAATTCCATTGCGAAGAGGCGTGAGACAGGGAGACGTTATCTCTCCGAAACTGTTCACTGCCACAATGGAAGATGCCTTCAAGCTCCTGGAGTGGCAAGGACTAGGCATCAACATCAACGGCGAGTACATCACTCACCTTCGGTTTGCCGACGATATTGTGGTCATGGCAGAATCGATGGAAGATCTCAGCATAATGCTCGAAGGCCTCAACCGAGTCTCCCAACAGGTGGGCCTTAAAATGAACATGGACAAGACAAAGGTCATGTCAAATATCCATGTTGTGCCCACCCCAGTATCAGTTGGGAACTCAGTTCTTGAAGCTGTTGACGCGTACGTCTACCTAGGACAAACAGTCGAACTAGGTAGGTCCAACTTCAAGAAAGAGGTCAATCGGCGAATCCAACTCGGCTGGGCAGCGTTCGGTAAACTTCGCAACGTCTTCTCATCTAAAATACCTCAGTGCCTTAAGACGAAAGTCTTCGACCAGTGTGTGTTACCAGTGATGACATAAGGCACTGAAACGTGGTCTCTCACTATGGGCCTCATAAGCAAGCTCAAAGTAGCACAACGAGCTATGGAGAGGGCTATGCTCGGGGTTTCTCTACGAGATCGAATCAGAAATGAGGAGATCCGTAGACGAACGAAAGTCACCGACATAGCCCACCGGATTAGCAAGTTGAAGTGGCAGTGGGCAGGGCACATATCACGCAGAACAGATGGCCGATGGGGCCGAAAGGTTCTGGAATGGAGACCACGGACTGGTAAGCGCAGCGTAGGACGTCCACCCACAAGATGGACAGACGACCTAAAAGAGACCGCAGGGAAACGCTGGATGCATGCCGCTTCCAACCGGCCCTTTTGGAGATCGATGGGGGAGGCCTATGTCCAGCAGTGGACGTCCTATGGCTGAAATGATGATGATGATGTAAAACTAAGACAGTTTCTCCAGCTGTACGCTTTACTAAGACTGCAAGAAGAATGCGGTTGAAACTATAGTCGCAGTAACCGGTTTAACCTTACGTGGGGTTTTCTTACGTTTCGTTTATGTTATACGGAAATTATGCTACGCTACGTTCCTCTACGTCTACGAGCTCATATCAGAAGGAGGCTGAGTGGTCGGAGTTGCCAGTAACAAGAGCTGATAACCAACCTTTTTCACGTTATGGTTCTGATACCATTAGGATTCAGCCAGAATAAAAGTGACAGCTGAGGTTTTTATTATAATGGCTTCTTATTCTTATTCTTATTCGAGATGGGGGCGATAAGTCCTGCACTGACGTCCCGCTTGGGGTGTATTGTGCATTACCCCCTACCAGCACCTACCCGAGCCAACCCAACTCCTTGAAATATCGGAGTGAGGCTCTGGGGCGCTGGCACAGTTGCTCCAGTGGCGTAGATGGTAGTGTAAATAATGATGATGTATAATAATGGCTTATTATTTTTACCGATTTTGCCCAATGTGCATTGGGTATTGAAACGCGAGGGTTACAAGACATTTATAGCAAACTAGTTGCGCCCCGCGGTTTCACCAGCGTAGTGATTAAAAATGGTGATGAAAAGTAGCCTATGTCACTCTATGGCTCTTGAACTATACCCATGCAAAAAATCAGGTCGATCCGTTGTTCTGTTGCAGCGTGAAAGAGGAACAAACATCCACACATCCATACATCTATACATACATACAAACTTTCGCGTTTATAATATTAGTAGGATAGTACAAAATTCTATTTAAAGTTATATGATTATTTACGGGATATTTACCGTGGTAAGGTTGTGGAATGTAGTTGTTGTGGTTGTGGTTGTCTTCCCGTGAACATGGTGCATGTAACTGCGCCGAAATATCGGGAGCTCATTCCACAACCTTACCACGGTAAATATCCCGTAAATAATCATATAACTTTAGTGAACAACCGTGATAGTTTAAAACAAAATTTTATTTATTTTCAGCGCGGTAAAGAGTTGTTCTCACCGACTCCAGCTTGGAAACCTGCTATTCCCAATCAATCAAACAATCAAGACTCTAGACCTCCGACGCTACAACTCCACCCATCATGACAGTAGACCCTCCACACGAGGGTTCCCAACAAACAGCATTCTGATCACAAAATCTTCGTATCAGATCCTGAATCTACTTATACTTAAGGTGCAACGTTTCACAAATGGCGAGAAATTCAAATTTCAAACAGTTTTCTTGTCCTTGTAGCTAGGCCGGGTAATTATTGTAAACGATCATGATGTTTGCGACAATTGATTATTATTCTTTACAAAATCATGTAAAGTTATTTATCTCTAATGCACATTATTACTTACATTTGTCAATAAACTAATTTTTGCTGTTTCAAACGGTTTTTTGACAAATGTAAGTAGGTAATATGATGCGTTACTAATAAATAACTGTACATGATAATGTAAAAAACACCCAACTATTGTCGCAAACGCTGTGTCATTTCAAAATAATTACCCGGCCTAGCTACAAGGACAAAAAAAATGTTTGAAATTTTAATTTCCCGCCATGGGTAAAACGTTCCACCTTAATGCAAAACATTTCAGTAAACAAAGAATTGAGGGAAAATGTGTAACTTACTCTTATTTAAGTAAAAACCAAATAATGATTTTTATCTGGAGTTTTATTCTACGCATCGAGATCACAATATCTCACAAATATATAGTCACAATATCTAAATGAAAACAGTCAAAAATAGTCCGAGCGTCGTTGTATATACCTAGACATCAATAAAATTATAGCCTGTTGGTACAGTTGGTAGTGAACCTGCCTTCTGCGCTTAGGGGTGTGGGTTCGTTCCCCACCTAAGGGCAAACAAACATTCATGTGATGAACATTTTTATTTTTTCTGTATCTGGGCACAGAAGACATATTCTGGGTGTTCATATCTATTTAAGTATATTTTTCGGACATTTTTTTGCACGCTTGTGACTCTATGTATTATATCTCGATGATTCTAGGACAACATTTTGTCTACTTTGAATCGTCTTCAAGATTCTGTTACAATTACCCAGTACCCTACTCAAATAGCGAATACATTCTATTCTACAGTCCCTTTGTACGTTAATAAAATTACTTGCTATTCCAGTTTTCTATTACATGTTGTTTTTCTGATTTTTTTTCACGTCGTTAAATCAAACTGTTCTTTTTGCAAGTTGTAGTATTGTCGATTTTCACATGTCACACACCACACACACACCATCAGCCATTAAATGTCCACTGCTGAACAAGGCCTCCCTCTTAGACAGGGGTGTTGTCATAATCCCCACGCTTGGCAGGTGGCTTGGAGACATATTCACATGTCAGCGTCCGCTTTATTATTATTATCCTACTAATATTATAACTGCAAAAGTTTGTGTGTGTGAATGTTTGTCGCCACGTATCTCCGTAACTATTAAACCGATTTTGATGAAATACGTAACATAAATAGTTTAGGTTCTGGGATAGCACAGGCAAATATATATTTTTATCTGATATTTTTCTCCAGCTTTTCTTAGGACTTCTTTGACATCGTTGTCCATCAGGCAGCCACTGCGTGACGATCTTGACTCATTCCGGAGAGGTTGGCAGGAGGTGGTGGAGGACCAGGATATACGGGGTGTAAGGGGAACACTCTCGAAGCCAAAAGAAGGTAATTAATTGTACTCATCGTTATGAGCAACTTTTAATATGGGACCAGCCCTGAAATCGCGAAAAACATATCAGCTGTTTTATAGAAAACGGTCATTGACACTCGACAAAATGTATGGAACAGCTGATTTTTTTTTCACGATTTCAGGGTTGGTCCCATTCTAAAAGTGGTTCATAATGATGAGTACAATTACCTTCTTTTGGCTTCGAGAGTGTTCCCCTTACACCCTGTATAGAAGGAAATGAGGGAGACCTTTGCTCATAAGTGGGACAATAGATGTAAAAAAAAAAGAATCGGACGTAGGTTTGCACGTTAGTAATTCACATATTCCACAAGAGATGACACAGTATTAAAAATTACATAATAAAAAATAAATCTCAGTCTTTATTCTCTGATACTAAACTCTACAGTACTACTAGTTTGTTTTTGCTTAATAACATTATAATTTTTTTAATACTTAATTCTACACATTCAGCCTGTATCACCAGCACCATTTTCAATATCAGGTTGTCCTCTCTGGACATAGGCCTCCTCTAAAAGTCGCCATTCTTTTCTATCCCTTGCTGTTCTGCGCAACCCTTTTGGTAGGTCATCCTCCTACCTTCTCTGTGGTCGTCCCTTGGATTTCTTCCCATCTCTGGGGTACCAAGAAATGACTTCTTTGATCCAAAATTACGTACCTATACATATATCTGAGCGTGGCGGTCACGTGAGCTCAGTTCTTTTTCGCCATCCCAAAAAGTACCGGACCTGAGAAAGAAATTGTAACTTCAAAAAACCTCCACTTGCGGCACAGTCATACATTAGCGCGCAGGCGAAGCCGCGGGGCGCAGCTAATATCTGTATATATAAAAATGAATCCCTATTTACCTTGGTCAATGGTCATGCCATAACTTGAGAACGACCACCGATTTCATTCCTCTTTTTTTTAAGTTTTCTAATACTTTGTAGGAGGTTGTTACGGAAAGAAAAATTAAGGACAAAATTAAATTAAGGGAATTGAGCAGAAAATTTTATAATTTCTGAAAACTTAACGACGATTTTTTCTTCGTGCGTTTGACAGTTCTAAGACAGAACAACGTCTGTCGGGTCAGCTAGTCTTCTACTATATAAAAATAAGTCGGGTTTTCCTTCCTGACGCTATAACTCCAGAACGCACGAACCGATTTCCACGGTTTTGCATTCGTTGGAAAGGTCTCGGGCTCCGTGAGGTTTATAGAAGTCATCTGGTGGCGAAACGGAGTTCGCCGGGTTTGCTAGTTAGATATAAATATAAATCGTGGCTGGGTACTGATTTTAGTAGGCATACAGTTTACGTAGGTAGGTACATGTTTTGGTAATTGATTGGTGTTTTATCAAATGATTTCATTGTGTACACGACGTGATTGTAATCGGGTTACTACCAGGGACTCTTTATCTATATTAAAACGGTCTTATGATATACCCAAACGTAGCAAAGATTACATATAATTAATGACAGCTATTAGGTTTTTCCACGGAAAGTGTGCAATGAAACTTCACGAACTTGTACCTCCATCATCTTTACATTACCGGACATCCAGACGAACAGCAAAGCGTCACCTTTTCATGGTCGAAATGCTATTCATTCCTACCAAGCGTTTTGCTTCCTCTTTCTTAATTAGAACGGCAAAACAATGGAATGCCTTGCCTCTGTCTATATTTCCACAGCATTACAATCTTGGAGTGTTCAAGTCTAGGGTCGTACGATCACCAAAGTTAAGCAACGTCGGGTGCGGTCGACACTTGGATGGATGACCGTCTAGTTGTTGATAGGATGTTGTCTTTTTGCACAACTTGTTTGTACATACAGTAGTACGGAACCCTCAGTGCGTGAACCTGACTCGCACTTTGCCGGTTTTTAATTCTCCAATAAAGCAGATAAACAGGTCTATATTCTCTGCAACTTTATTTAGCGCTTGCAAATTTCGATTCAAAGGGCTCTTATCAAGTAAGTTAGCCCTAGCGCGGGAACTTTAATATAGAAGTATTTAGTGCCTGCTACTTCAGAACATCAGTAAGTAAAATACGAATATCCCATAAATACATATCGAATATTTTTATGGATTTTATCTGGAATTGTTGTATGCATTAAATGTTTGAACTTCACCTACTGTTAATTTACTTTTCTTCTATGTATCAGTAGGTTAGGTAGGTTCTATGAGTCGCGGGCATCCAGTGGATGCAAAAGGCAGGCTGTCGTTCAGTGTGGAGGTTAAAGGGGGAGGCCTATGTTCAGCAGTGGACGTCTTCTGGCTGATGATGATGATGATGATCAGTAGGTATTCAAAAATACGTATCGAATATTTTTAAGAAACGTCTCTGGAATTCGATACGTATTTTTAGAAAACCAACAGTAGGAAACGTTCAACGTTTCCTACTGTTGGTTTTCATACTAGATTGACTTGATACTTGATATTTGAACTTCTTCTAATGTTGGTTTACTTTTCTGTGTGCCTTGTTTTTGCAAGAAAAGTAAAATGCATTGTTAGAAAGCTCCAAAGCTAGAACGGATTTCTCTTTCTCCCTGACTGCGTTGGTATCTACGTTGGTACAGCAGACTTCACTATAAGTAACGTTGTAAATACACGATTAATGCTTGCCAATGTCCTACGTCGTAATTCGCGGCGATAGTCGCGTCGCGATACTGAAATAGACCAAACTACAACTTGCAAAAAGAACAGTTTGATTTAGGGACGAGAAAAAAATCTGAAAAACAACATTGAATAGAAAACTGGAATAGCAAGTAATTTTATTAACGTACAAAGGGACTGTAGAATAGAATGTATTCGCTATTTGAGTAGGGTACTGGGTAATTGTAACAGAATCTTGAAGAGGATTCAAAGCAGACAAAATGTTGCCCTAGAATTATCGAGATATAATACATATGAGTCAGAAACGTGCAAAAAAAATGACCGAATCAAAACTAAGCACACGCTACGCATTGCGCCGACTTTTTTGTTAGTTGTAAGGCAACCGTTGTCGACCGCACCGTCGCTTAACATCAGGCGAGATGGCGGCCAAGCGCAAGCCTATCCACTATAAAAAAAAAACCCGTGATCTGACTACAATGCCGCGCGATGCCAGTGCTACGATGACATAGCGGGCAAGCGACGTTGTACACTATGCAAGCGACATAGCGTCTAAATTGGGATCATTCTCGATAGATCCAATGCTAAGATCCATAATGGATCTATAGAGATTTTTTTTTCTCTTTAGATCCCAATTTAAAATTATGGATCTATGGAGAACTTTTTTCTCACTAGATCTATTAGTAGTACCTCAATGGATATTTTGAGATTTTTAATTCTCGTTGGATCTCATTCTGAAAGTATGGATTCTATTGAAAACTTTCTTTATCATTAGATCCATTGTTCAGATGCATTGGATCTATATATTTTGTAATCACAACCGATGATTTCTCTTTTCCAGTTGGATATGAAACATGATTAAACCGAGAAATATCCGTACAAGGTATTACGTACAAACATCAAACTTAGCATACGTATCCATACAGAAACTGGCTAGTCGGGCGCATGCTAAATGTCCTAAGCAGAGTGAAAAAAAAACATTTAAAGGTGCGAAACCCTCGGTGCGCGAGTCTTACACACACTTGACCGGTGTTTATTCCCGATACGCCAGTGGTATATCGTAACTTGCAGACAGATTGTTTGTCTGCCATTGCCGATTTGGACGTTTTGGAACGGCATTCGGCTAGTTTTCGTCAGTATTTTTCGTGCCCATCTACTGCATAACGATTTGAATTTATGTTCAATGGTATTTTCCAACAGACTTCAAAAAAAGGATTCTCTATTCTAAACTGGCCTTTTTTTATGTTACATGATGTTTTTACCGATTGTGTACCTACAATGACTTCTTTTTAATAACCATTTGAATTTGAGAAAAAAAATACTTCTAAAGGAATTAGGGGACGAATCCAGCTTATAGAACTTTTTGTCAAATTCAGTTGATTGTAATTTTTTGTAGAAATGTATTAATTTTAGAAAGTCTTTGATATTATTTAATTTATAAAACGTATTTTGAAACCAGCTTTTACCGCCTTAGGATTGCTTAGAAACGTGAGATCAATGCTTAAAATTGTTGCTTTCTCAATCAAAAGATGAAATTAAATTTATTATAACGTTTCTAAGTCTATTCGTGTTTTACGTGTAATAAGTAAGAATACATTAATTTTTTTTAACCCTCGGTAAAAGAGCTGATTCAAACGGTTGAACCATCTTGAATTATAGCTAAGAGCACTCTTGGTCAAGTCACTTTCCAAACAAAAAACAACTCAATCAAATTCATTTCTTTGATAGCCCGTTGGTCCAGTTGGTAGGGAACCTGCCTTCTGAGCTTGGGGGTGTGAGTTCGATTCCCATCTAGGACAAATATTTATGTGATGAACATTTGTGTTTGTTCTATATCTGGTTGTTAATATCTATTTAAGTATACAACCACACGGGCAACATCTTGTTTTTGATTTTTGATTATATTAGTGTTAATTAGTAATAGTTAAGGCTTTTTTTTATTTTCTTTGTTTGTTATACCTACCTATGTACATAAATAATAATAAATCCCTTTAAGTATGTATTTAAAAACTATATAATATATGTATGTATATCAGTCCCTGGCAGCCATATCACAAGCTATGCTTAGTTTGGGGACAGATGACCGTGTATGCAAAAAAAAAACAGTCGTTTGGGAGGTAAGATTCCAGAAACAAATCATCATCTTCATCAGCCAGGGGACGTCCACTGCTGAACATAGACTTTAACCTCCACACTAAACGAAAACCTACCATCTGCATCCAATGAATGCTCGCGACTCTCACAACATCAGAGGCACACGTAAAACTTATAACACCCCTCTTTTTACGTCGGTATAAATTAGATAGAGCAACAAAGTTCAAAATGAAAAGAATCTATCAGTCCTAGGGTTCATTATTCCATTTAATGTACATTTTTATATTTATATGACAAGTTTTATATTTATTTTTTACTAAATAGTACATAACTGATTGTTATTAAGATATTTTACTGCCATTTGGAGAGAAAAAAATAATGATTGCCCTTAATTATTTTAATTTGTCTATTGATATTATCTTTTAATTTGTATTGTTTTGTATAATTATTAATATTAAAAAATAATTACGTATTTAATTAATTAATTAATTATCTAATAGTAATAATTATATTTTTTAAATCTGTATTGGACATGTATTCTTCTGATATGTCAATAAATAACTATGAACTATAGAAGAAGCGTGATGGTGGTCAAACGCAAGCCTATTATTTATTAAAAAAAAAAAAAAAAAAAAAAAAAAAAACCAACGTCAAACTCAATTCCCACAACAAGTCCATTGTAACGCCTACATTGTACAAAACGAGGGTAATACGAAACCCCACTTTACAATAACAACACAAAAAACAATATCACTTAATGGATGTCAAGAACCGCTATTGTGAGCGGAATAACGGAGCAATTTTACGATTATCCGCGACGTCCTCCGAGCCTCATTGAACGCTCCCAGCATGGATACATAACTTCAACAGACACCTGAACAACGGCTCTGGAAAACATAAACAATTTTAAAATATCATTGCATAGTGATTGCATAGGTACCACAATGCCTAAAGCAGCGGCCTTATTATAGAAGTTTGATTGTGATCGAGATTGCATGCCGTCCCGTTCGCATCTACTTACTCGCACCACGTGCGTAAGTGAGATGGCACACGATCACAATCCGAATCACGATATGGCATCAGGCCTAGTTAAAATTTTCATGACCATGGATTCAATGTCCTTTAGTTGTAATACTTGTAAT
This sequence comes from Agriopis marginaria, assembly GCA_932305915.1. NCBI lineage: Eukaryota > Metazoa > Arthropoda > Insecta > Lepidoptera > Geometridae > Agriopis > Agriopis marginaria. Next base: position 1,226,826 of record OW029923.1, read on the forward strand.
ATTAAACATGTTTAGACTAGGGTGACAACCAGTGTGTGGCAGTGATGACTAATGGTACTGAGACGTTGTAATTAATGGTACTTAGCTGTTGGCCTTTTAGAAAAAACAGTAACACAGCGGGCAATGGATAGAGCTATGCTCGGAGTTTCTTTTCGCGATATTCGCCAAAGAACCAGAGTCACCGACATAGATATCAAAATTTGCTAGTTGATGAAAAAAAAACAGATATTTTTACAATGTTATGTTTTTTTTAATAGATATAGTCGGAGGCTCGAAGAGTAACATAGAAAAAAAATCATTTTCTGAGGAAATCCACGCGGGTGAAAACATGGGTCGCAGCTTCAGTTCGGTCGCTGGAATAATGCGTCTGGCAGCTGCATAGACAGTGTAGAAATATTGTTTACATTCAGCTTCTTACATTGTTGCAGATGTCATAGGTATTCTTAGCTGAGTATAATAGTATCGAGTACCAGCCAAATTGTATGTTACAAAAAACTAACAAAAGTTATAAGACACGGGGTCTCAGTAAAAAAATATATTGTTTTTGCAGCTTTTATCGATAGCTTATAACATTGCTTAATTTGCAATGTTATTCTTAAGAAGGATCCATTTTTTATTTTTAGGCTTTTTTCAGTAAAAAAATACTAAACAAAAATATATTATTTTTTTTGTTAATAAACTTAATTGTAAATACACTACGTGTTTCCTTCCCTATGCCTTGTCTCTTACTTGTGTAGTCCATGGCTGAAAATCAAGAAACATCCTTCCCCTTGGAACGAAAGAAAGTCATTGTAAAAATGAAGACCGACGAAAGTGCTCCTCATTATGCAAATGAAAACATCTTTTATCCATTCCCATTAGCTGTTTTGTACAAAGTATTATTTGCAATTTGCAAACAAAATCTTTTCCAATTTGTCTGGAGTCCACCTCCACGGTTGCCGTACTAATGGTTGGATACATTTTCGCATTAGTGTTCCTCCATTGTTCTGAGGTCGTCTAAGAAATTGTATGCCATTTTATAAACATGCTTTTGTAAAACAAACAACAAGGATTGTTTTGTTTGCATCTTTTACTAACGTTTAGTTGGAAGTTATAATTATTAAAAGAAGTTGGAACATGTCTGTACCAAGTTAGGGCAAACGGATAGGTAATTTTTTTTTAAATAAAGGCTTTCATTAATTAAATCTTTATTTCATACGAATCTTGGGTCTAATCCGGATATTTATGAGGCATTGATAAGGTTCAGTGTGGAGGTTAAAGAAGGAGGCCTATGTTCAGCAGTGAACGTCTTCAGGCTGATGATGATAATGATGGTGAGGCCAAAGCCAAGAGGCCCTGTTCAATAAAAAATACAATTATTGAGTGTGTATAAAATGGAATATTTAACTGTCGTTCGACGAATTCTGGGCTATTATTCTGTTCGTCCTGGTCTATAAGATGAGGTACGGTGGCATCCCAAGTCAAAATATTGTGGTGGGTGGTGACTTGTCACTCACTAAACAAGACCCCATAAAGGCTGCTTTACATTGGCGCTGGAGGGGCAACATTGGCGTGAGTGGCTTAGGCTGTCGAAAAGTGTGTTGCACTTTCACTAAACGTACTCACGACTGTATGCCTTTAACACTTCCACCCTGGAGCTTAGGTTCTCAGCTCATTAAGCTTCTACCCCAGACAGCCGGTTAGGGCAAGCCAGGGGTCTTATTTAGCCCCATGGAATCGGGGTACACGGTGTGCCACTCGAGGACAGCTCGCCATAAAGCTGCCGCTTCGTTTTTATTATTATTAGTTAATAATTAAAAATACACGTATTTAATATTTAAGCATATAAGTAAAATATCTCGTGAGCACATAATTTCGAAAAGTTCGATAAGATAATAATTATTCTAATAATGAATCAGATGATTACCTACCTACTATTAATATATGTTGATATCTGATAGGCAGTATACTGATAACGTTGTAATGAAGCATTTTGGGACTTATTGTAGAACATTATTATTTTAATACATTTTTTTTTTAATTATATTAAAATAATAAAAATAAATTAATAATTAAAAATAAAATTAATAATAATTATAATTAAATATTATTATATTATTTATATATATTTTTTTTATTTTTTTTGTGTTGGTTTACCGCAGTTTCCTAATTTTACATTACATTATTTACATTATTTACAATGTATTGTAAAATATATATATAAAATAATGTAAAACAGCTATAGCTGCACCCCGCGGCTTCCGCCGTAGGGATTATTTCTTATAACACCTGCCAGTGAAAGACCCGAGTCAAAATCAAGTAAAAATACATTTAAAAAAAACACAAAGTCGAATTGTCCTGAAATCGGTTAAAAAAGATGTTACCGATTCACTCGCGAATTGTAATTTTTTTTATTTTTTTTTTTATTTAAAGGGCTTTGTCGCTTAGTGACCACATCGCCCAGTTATTCAACACAACTTAATTCTTATAAACAAACTAAATAATAACAAATACAATACAAATTAATGTTCAAGGCCTAAATCTACTGGTTTATATAAAAATTTGGCATTGTCGGAATCGGGACAAGCTAAAACAGAGTTACAAAATCTGACATCAGTAATTTCATTTACATTGAAACATTGTTTTCTAAAAGATTCGTTCCGCACACACTCCATCAAAATGTGTAAAGTGTCCTCAAAAACGCTACAGTCAACACAATTGGGAGAGAACACCCAAATCGTAGAAAACTATCGGGAACTCCCATTAAAGAAGCACATTCCACAAACAATGATTCCAATGATTTCCAATTAGCATAACATAAGTTGAATCAAAGTGCTTCGTACGGGTTAAGAGAAAGAGATATGAAAATGAAAATTAAAGTCTACGCGTTCCAAGTCGCGGGCAACAGCCAGTAATCTATACTATTACATATTAACAATAGTTTTACTACGATGCAAGTACAATAAGTACATTAAATTTTATGTAGTACTAGCGGTCCGCCCCAGCTTCGCACGGGTATAGATTATAGCCTATGTCGCCCGGGGATAGTGTAGCTTCCCGTCAGTGAAAGAATTTTTCAAATCGGTTTAGTAGTTTCAGAGCCTATTCAATACAAACAAACAAACAATCAAATCTTTCCTTTTTATAATATTATTATTATATTGGTATAGATTTATATAGGATGTTAATGGCACACCGTGAAAGCGTACATTGTTATTTTTAAACAGGGTTAGTTGTGGTACGGAAATCAAACATCAGCATCAAAGTAGTTGTAAACAACTTCTTGTAAAATTGCCATATTTAACGGGCGGTTATCCGAGTCGCGTAGGCAACAAAACGCTCCCTCATCCCCCGCCAAGTTATAGCGACGATGTATATTGCCATGCTAGAGTCCGGACGCCCGCGGGAGAGTGCAACGACAAAAACGAGCATAGGTCCGACCTCGATGACGCCTGGCGCGGCACTCAAAGAGAATATGCGGCACTGAACGCGGCGCGCCAAAATTCTCGCGTCCTTTTTACGCTTTTAATTTCACAAAAAAACGACACAATTCACTATCAAAAATCTATCCAAATAAAAATTTTTTGCATAAAATTGCCTTTCAGTACATGCAATTTTCAGGTTGTTACGAGCTTTCATTAGAGCATAAAATGAAAAAAAAAACTAAGTCGACTTTGTTTAATTTTTTTTTTTTTTTGGTTGAGGCAAGTTTATTCTATCGTGTTTTGATACAAATCATAAATTCTAACACAGATGTATCTGTGACGTATTTTTTTCCAGCTGAAATATTGTAATTCAACTGAATAACATTGATTTAAAACCGTCAAATTTGGTATAAGAGGCTTGATAATGAATACAAGAGAAAACGCTTCATTCTTCTTGTGCAAATAGCAAACGAAATATCTGTCTATACATATAATAAAGTCGTAGAGCACATATTACGCAGAAAAGATGGCCGATGGGACCGAAAGGTTCTCGAATGGAGACCACGGACCGGTAAGCGCAGCGTAGGACGTCCACCCACAAGATAGACAGACGACCTAAAAGATACGGCACGGAAACGCCGGTTGCAGGCCGCTTCCGATCGATATGATTATGAGTATGAGGTCAATGGGGAGGCCTATGTCCAGCAGTGGACCTCCTATGACTGAAAAGATGATGATGATGAGAGATATGTCTGTAATAGTTAGATATAAAAAACGCAGGGCTTCTCTAAAAAAATCTTAGCACTTTTGTGCCAACTCTTGTTAGAGATAAACCTACCTAGATAAAAAAGTATGTTATCTTCAGACGCGATGGAAGAGATACAAAGATTATGATTGCCAAATTGAATTCGAACGACTATTTCGAAATTGATTGTTCTTCTACTGCTTATCAGAAAATTACCAACATTCCGCCGATATCAGCCGATAAGTACTTTACACTTGCCGATTATGTCGCAGTCAGTAGCTCCAGGTCTCGCGTCGAGGGTGAACTCTGTACTCGGCTATTCTTTGCGCATTGTGGAAGGTCTAACTGCAGTTGTGCCTATGTTGATCATCAAACCGGCTTGCATCAGCTTCGACAGTTCTGAAAATAACTTTTGGAAATGGCTGGTGGAAATCACACTATGAACAAGGTATACTCTTATTATTGAAACTGACGTGGTTTTCACACATTTTATTTATATTATAGTATATTATTAGTTTCAACCGCGTTAGACGGCCTTTTTCAAGGTGAAAAGGCCGTCTAACGCGGTTGAAACTATAGTCGGAGTAACCGGCTTTATCTTACGTGAGTAATTCCCGTGTAATATAAATAAAAAGGTATACTCTTATCTTTCATTATGTGAATTTAGCGGATATTTGTAATTAAATTCTTAGACAGAAAATTATTAATAATAATTTATTGACAATTAAACATTAAAATAATATATACAAAAATCACTCAGTGGTAACAGTAGTATGTTTTTTTTAAATAAAACCACCACTTGACTACCACTTCTCCTGATGTTAAGCGATGATGCGGTCTAATGTAGAGCACGCTTGTCTAGAAGAAACCGATTCTCTCGTAATTCAAAAAACACCCAGATTGTAACTATCGAGGCACATAATATTCAGGAAGTGCAATTAAGTGCATTCCAGAGTCTAGGGGTTTGCACAATTAAAGTGGAATCAAAGCACGCAATGTTAATAAAAACATGGAACCTATTAAATTACTAAGTGTTCCCCGATAATTACAATCTGGGCGTCGCAAGTGAATTGATTTCTTCTAGACAAGCGTAGTCCATCGTTATCGACTGCATCTGGTGAGATGGCAGTCAAGCGCAAGCTTTGAATAAAAATAAATGCGTTGATAAAGTTGGTATATATCAATATCTTTAAAAGTGTGGTTCTAGACAAAAATATCTAAAATAATGCGTCTTTAACACGGTGCAACCACCTTGCTCAAATATTTTTGCACAGAAAATATTTTTTTTAAATTAGAACGGCTCTCAAGATAGACAGAAACTCTTTATTGTGTACACCAGAAATAAAAATTTCAAACATAGAAAACACTTACGAGCTAGTGCCACAAGTGGCAGCCTTATCGCTAAGAGCAAGGCAAGGCATTTTTGTAAGTAATTTGTTGTAGCCATTTGCACCCATATAAACGAAACGTCAGTCATTCGAAATCAGTTAGCAACTGTCATGCGGAGTTCGATGCGTTGATCTAAATAAGAATGTTCAATCAAGGTTCACTCATAATGCCTGGTAACAGATTTTCTTTCTCATCTCTTTTCTGTGTATGTAATTATATGTACATTTTTCTCTAGCTGCACCGCCGGCGCCGGTTAGATACGCCTTGTGCGTATAGGTAGGTAGGTATATACTGTTTACATAAAAGGCTGAAATCAAAGCGAATGAAAACCCTTGTAGTATTCTAGATAGTTTTATAATCAAACCTAGTGTACTAAACTTCTTATTTTTCTTATTTTTAGTAAGTATTTATATTCGAAGATTGTGTTAGAAATGTTTCTGTGTGCTCTGTATTTGTTTGAATTGTTTTTTAAACTACATACATTACTCCTGGTAATTGTTCATCAAACCAAAACGGCGCAAGAAAACATGCATTCAATAATCAATCTCTCGATAAAACTTTGTTGGAGCATTGTACGCAACGATTCTGAATAATTTCTCGTTTACTAAATAAAATAAAAGAAAAATTAATTTGTCCGACAAACAAAAGACCACAGAAAATAGAAAAAGTTGTTTCTTTTCTGTGCAAAAAACCAACTTTTTGAACTCTATGAAATACAATTATTGTGCTTTTGTTATCTATCTATTATGATTTTAATACGTTTTCCATAATTCGTTTGTCTATACTACTATTATAAAGAGGAAAGATTTGATTGTTTGTTTGTTTGCATTGAATAGGCTCCGAAACTACTGAACCGATTTGAAAAATTCTTTCACTGTTGGGAAGCTACGCTTTCCCCGAGTGACATAGGCTATATATATATATATATATATATATACCCGTGCGAAGCCGGGACAGACCGGCGGGATCGTAGACCCTCAGGATCTGTTAGAAGATCGGTTAGATTCTCTCCAAATAATCATTCAGTTCAACAAACCGCTAGGGCTCCAGAGCACACCCCTTCTGGGGTGCCTGGGCAAGTCTGATTCCCACTCCCGGCGACGGCCCAAGCCGAGGTTCGTACCTTCGAGGTGCCCTTGTGCTAGTCGCCCAAAAACTTAAACCATCAAGTTATGCCGAACGCACTCTGCGTCCGCTAACTAGTCCGGTCCATCTGTAGAGGCCAAACGGCCAACATTACAAGTCAATATACTACTATACAAATAATTTAATGACATAATTGAATAGTGGCAAATAGACAAGTATATTTTTGTACGCTTTTGTTAACTCCACTCTAAAAATGTAGAACTGGATACCTGAGCCACTGAGAAGTTTTATTCCTATAGGACTTGGGCTCAAGTATTTTACAATTCTACCCAGGCGGGATAAAACTCTGATTTTTGGGAAGGCTAAGTAACAGTAATTTTTAATCTTTCGCGATTTGAACACATAATTATTTTAAATGCTTATCGGAACTTATCACACGTATTATTTTATTTGGGTAAAAATAGGTACCTACCTTTCGCTCGACGTTCCTCTCTACCGAACGACATTATTTCTCAAGAATGGTTCGTGAAGCGGTTGAAATTAGAAAACATCGCATTGAAGGCCCGTTGGTGCAGTTGGCAGTGAACCTGCCTTCTGAGCTTGGGGGCGTTGGTTCGATCCCCACCTATGACAAACATTTATGTGATGAACATTTTGTGTTTGTTCTATATCTGGTTGTTAATATGTATTTAAGTATGCATTTAAAACAATATATGTATGTATATCAGTCTCTGGCAGCCATATCACAAGCTTTGCTTAGTTTGGGGTCAGATGACCGTGTGTGCAAAAATGTCCCGAATATTTATTACTATTATTTCAACCGGGAAGATGGATTTAAGTTAGCGGCGACGTGGAATCCTGTAGTAAGCAAGTGTACAAACCGCGGTGTAGGTACTAGGATATTTACCGATACAGTCAGTGTTGTGTGTCGTAGTGACAACCCTGCGATTTTTCAAGATCAAGTGAGGGTAGGAGAACAAAACACTCGCTCTTCTCGCCGGACTCACCCGCAGTGTTCAGTCAGCTCGTGACCACGGCCATTGTAACATGCTCGAAACTTCGAGCGAAAGGTACATATTTTTACCTAAATAAAATAATACGTGATAAGTCAGGCTACGTTACATACTTTATAATTTACGTACTTCACCATGTATTGCATTCCGAGATACAAAGGTCGCGGGTGGCACAAGCTCACGTCATCGACGCTGTGTTGCCAGTAGCATGAAATCATAACTCCGCAATCTCCGTGCATTACCTGGAGAATCAGATAATGTGGTTTTGATTTAAATAATGTTTAATATACTAAATTCGTGTTTAACTTGAAGAACTCCGTAAGAACCTTCTACAAAGTAAAAGAAAACTTAAAAAAAGATTAATGAAATCGGTAAGGCGTTCTTAAGTTATGGCGTGACCAAGGTAAATAGGGATTCATTTTTATATATTATATCTTATCTATCTTCAAGTCGAGAGTGAATAGGTTTCTTCTAGGCAACCGTGCTCCATCGTAGGCCGCATCATCGCTTAACATCAGGCGAGTTGGCGGCCAAGCGCAAGCCTATTTATAATTTAAAAAAATATATACAGAAGATATAATCTCGGTGCAAAATTTAATTTTTTCAGCAATCATGATGCAACAGCCTGTAAAATTACAAACGTTTTACATCCTGGCCATATACTTTATTGCTTTTTATCGGGAAATTAGTACAAGCAAACACTAACTAGTTATATAGCTGTGACAATCTAAACACTCAAGTCCACTGCCAGTTGGCAGCGTACCCAGCAGGCAGTCGGCATTACCACGCTGAATGGCAAGGCTTATACGTTGAACCCTAAAAAAAGTATCATACCTACAGATTCACCTCACCCCTCCCCCCTTGGTCGCTTATTTGATTACATTTTGATCATGACGTTACAGTTGTGTGCCGCTCAATATTGAAGTGTGCGTTTGTAGAACTAGTAAGAATATGTCAGTGTGTGTCATACGTGTTTACCTCGCTCTCTTCAGTTTTTGGCAGAAATTTTTCAGTACTAGCTTGAATTTAAGGCATATACAAAGTTTTTTTTTACATATAAATAGGCTTTGGCCGCCAACTCGCCTGATGTTAAGCAATGATGCGGCCTACGATGGAGCACGCTTGCCTACAAGAAACCTATTCACTCTCGACTTGAAGACACCCAGATTGTAACTATCGGGGAACACCCACTCAGGCAGCGAATTCCACAGACTAGCAGTTCGCACAATAACTGTGGAATCAAAGCGCTTCGCACGGGTACTCGAAATATCAACCATAAAGTGGTGTCGATTCTTCATGCCCACTCTGGCAGTCCGATACAAAGTGTGCAGGAGGGAATCAAATCATGCAGATCTGTAGCACACTCTCCGAAATGTATCCGATAAAAAACCGAGACTAGCAACCTTGCGTCGATGCTCAATATAATAATTATTCAAAAAAAAATCAAATTCAAAATTCTTTATTAACAGATTTTTATAGTACACAGGTGTTTGGTCTCTCCTGTTAAGCTTTGACAATCTGTGTTAGGAGAGACCGCTCTTTCGTTGTTACAGTAAATTCACATGTGTATAATATATAACAGTTTATAATTATGTAGATAATAGGTAGTTTGATATTTAAAATTTGATATTTAAAGTTTGATATTTTTAATTTTATTATGATCAAAGGTTGTTAGATTAACACCAGCATTATTGCCATCAATATGTTGATTCACGAATAATTTTACTGCTGAAATCATACGACACCACGTTACCTGATTATAAAAACAATCAGTAAATAAAAAATCAGTTTCTATTCACTGATACGCATGATAATTTGATAATAGTAATCATTTGTAATCTCTTGTTAGTAGGGCGGGTTTAGGAATATTTTTACGTATCAAATCATTATTGTGGAAACCGCTAGCAAAGCAGTTGCTAATGTTTGTGCTTTAGCAAGATTAGAATTTAACGCAGTGTAATTCATGGGAAAGCAATTAATTATGTCAACGTATGTAAGTACTTAAAGTTAATATTTAAAAAGTGTATTCATTGATGGTGATAGATCACACATACAGGGGAGATACACGATACTCACGATACAGTAGTGCAAGTACCGTTCTTTATCGATCTCCAAATTTGACAGTTGAGGTCGTCAAATTCGATAAAATGCCATTTGATCAGTACTCACTATGATCGATTCTATGGCATTTTATCGAATTTGACGATCGATAAAAAACGGTACTTGCACTGCAGGCTGTGCCTGTCGTGAGGATCGTTAGATAATTCTATCAAGCGCACAAAATCTATTAACGGCCGGTTAGCCGAGTCGCGTAGGCAACAAAACGCTCCCTCAGCCCCCGCCAAGTTATAGCGACGATGTATTTTGCCACGCTAGAGTCAGGACGCCCGCGGGGGGAGTTCAAAGACAACAACGAACATAGGTCCGACTTCGATGACGCCTGGCGCGGTACTGAACGCGGTGCGCGCAAATTCTCGCGACCTTGTTACGGTTTTAATTTCACTAAAAAACGAAACTATTCAATAACAAAATTCTATCCAAATAAAAAAAAGTTGAATAAAATTGCCTTTCAGTACATGCAATTGCCAGGTTGTTACGAGCTTTCATTAGAGCATAAAACGAAAAAAATAAACTGATTCGACTTTGTTTCAGTTTTTTTAAGTAAAATTTATTCCTTCGTGACTGTTTTGGACCAAATCATAAACTCAAACACATGTATTTTTTTCCAGCCCAAATATTGTGATTTAACTGAATAAAATTGATTTAAAACCGTCAAATTTGGTATAAGAGGCTCTTATAAAATACGGACAAGTGTGAATAGGACTCGCACCCTAAGGGTTCCGTAGAAACGTAATAAATAAGTATGTAGATCCATCCCGGGAATCGAGTCTTGAAGAAAAAGGTCAAAAAGATTGAAATATTTAATGACAAACTTAGCTTTGTAGTTGGCAAACAGGTGCTCCGATACATACCAACTACAAAATGTAAGTTAGAAATAGCAAAAACCATATTTTTTTGTGATGTAAATTCAAATCAACAAATTTAGAAATTGTTCCTTTATATGTGCTATAGGAAGAAGAGAGGAAGTACTCTATAGGTATGATTCTCATGTGAAATCGCAAAATATGTGACATAAACGATGTCTTTTGATCGCGTTGATTTACAAGTTTGTTTTTTTTACAGCTAAAAGAAACCGTAACCTTATTTGATATAAATTTCATTTTGATACGCGTTCTTGAGAAAAAAGGTCTTGACAGACAGACAACAAAGTGATACTGTAAGGGTTCCGTTTTTTTCCTCTTGAGGTACGGAACCCTAAAAAAGATAAGCCTTAGTAGTACAATTATCGTTTGTGTTTATATGTCTCCATTTTATATATATATATATATGTATGTATGTACAATGTACATCAGTCTCTGGCTGAGTACGCTGCCAACTGGTAGTGGGCTTGAGCATTTGGATTGTATTTAGACCTTCAACGGTCTACGGGCAGTTAACTGTATTTGTAGTTTTAGTTTTAGCTTGTATTTTGTTTAGTCTCTGGCAGCCATATTATAAGCTTTGCTTAGTTAGGGGTCAGATGGCCGTGTGTGCAAAATTTCCCAAAAAAAAATTTATTTAAATATGTATAGCGACTCCACCCGACTCCTGTTTAGACTAATAAACATAAAGTATGTTTGCAAGAAGTTGGCGGCACGATGGAGAAGCCGCGGTGCCTCAGACCAACTCCTGCATAACATTATTAGAATACCGAATCGAACTGCGAGAACTCCATTCATCTCCTACAATCCCAGAATTTACATCTAAATGAGAACGATTATCCCCTTGTTTGAAGGGATTAAGTTTTCAACCACTTCCCGATTTTCTCCAAGTTCCGGTAATTACTTTATTGGTGATTACTAAACTAAGACACCGGTTACTGAATAGATTAGACGAAAGTTTACAAGAAAAGCTGTTTGGCTGCTCTTCCGCTTTCAGATGATTAGATTACGGAATGAATGGGAAGTTATTTTAGATGAAAGCTAATTTGTTGCTCGGACGACCATCGGAATATTCTAAGAAAGGTTATCTTTATCTTGTTACCCATCTGTTGTGAATTAAATTATCTAAATTGTGTTGTAACCATCATGGGGCGTAATTTTCTTTCTCTTAAGAATATTATCCCAAGCGTTCGCACCTTCAATATTTTTAAAGATATCATTGGTTAAGCTATTGAGAAATTTTACAGTTTATTATGTGTTGATATTTTGCTTATTACAAGACTTTAAGTTTATTGTTTAACCAACCTCCATTTTAGTAAGTAAAGTGTCATTAAAATAAAACGAAAAATTCGAAAAAGTATTTTAGTACTTAGATAGTTTTGTATTTGTATTTTGTATTTATTTATTCATATTTAATTGATTGAATCAGGCGTTACTTTTCCGGAAGTTCATCTCTATAATTGTTTTTCTGACAAATCTCAAGTGTAATTCCGCTTCTACGTCGCTTCAAGTACAATAATAAATTCGGGATAAATTATTTTACTCTATAGATACCTATTTTGTAATGTTAATTTAAACTAACCTGATAAAAGTACATAATAGAGAAAAATTTACCTAACCTGAACCAAAAATTCTATAACATCTGCATAGGCATGTTTTTTTTTACATGGCTACGGCTCCATTAGTTGGGGCAATTTTGCCATAAATTGCAATGATCAATGCAATTTTGCCAACAGTGAGGGAGGAGATAGTGAGATTGTCAAAAAACGAGGTAATCCTGGTTGATGACACTACTATCAGAAAATAACAAATGGAAAAAAAAGGCTAGGGTGAAAGACTTTTACCTTTCCCAAGTCTAAAACTATTCGTTACTGTTGGTAGAGAGTTTTTGGACATATCTGTTGCTCCGAATTCGTGTTGGTTGTTATTTGCTCTGTCATTGTTCGTGTTCCTTGCTGCTCTTGCATTGTGAGCTCATAATGCGAAGGTACTCCAGGGACTTAGGGTATAGCATAGATAAACATATATACTAGGGTATAGTATGTACTTACTTGTCGCGTCTGTACTATGTGTGTTTTTATATGTATAGATATATATATATTTATTATACTATGTATCATTTAGTAGTATTTATTTAATGGTATCATTAAAAGTGTTTTAGCATCCCCCGTCGATTCTGTTACGTAAATTCTTTCCATCCAATGGTTGCCTGGAAGAGATCGCTTTTAGCGATAAGGCCGCCACTTGTGGCACTAGCTCGTAAGTGTTTTCTATCGTGTTGTAATTTTTATTTCTGGTGTACACAATAAAGAGTTTCTATCTATCTAAAAACTAAAGACTGATATTGAATTAAATTAGCTGATGAAAACATGACTTTTTTGTTTGGGAATGAGAGTAGAGAATAAATATGACATGTATTGGAAGCGGAACTTTACATCCAGTGGTGGTAGAACAATAGGGATATGGATTTATGTGCGTGAACGTACACTACAGAAATTTTATTTTCTGTAACATGCGCTAACTTTCCTTCACTGCGCTTATTTATAAAGTTGTCAAGATCTGTCAAAACGTTCGTCAGTACATGTACATATAACGATTTAGCAGCTTTATAATTTGTATCTCTTGTTACAGCCAGAGGCAAACGGGAAACCAGTAACTGACTCCGACTCGAGGTCGTCATCGAGCACTCCAGAAAGAGCGTCATGGGGACGCCCCCTGGAGTTTATCCTGGCCTGCCTCGGCTACGCCGTGGGGCTGGGCAACGTATGGAGGTTCCCATACCTCTGCTATAGAAATGGAGGAGGTAAGACAAACTTTCCTGACATACTGCTGACACGGAATGCAGTTTAGCCACCATCAAAAAACGCCTATCACTGTTCTTAATCTTACGCGAGTTCTTTCTAGGTTTACCTTAGCTTGGAGTTATCGGAATTGCCACGATATCTCTGCTCTTGTATTTTATTTAGAGCCAGAGCTATCTCTTTCGTATATTTTTTTTAAAGATGTCAATTTCGTAGTCATGAAAAAACTATTGGGTACTTTTTTATAACATTGCAAATAAAACTACGATATTTCGAGTTATTTTAGTTCTCTTTCGCCATCCTGTAATAAATATAAAATATTAACACTAAAGTGCGAAAAAGCCTGATCGGGATTTTAAAGTCTTCATTCAATTACTTTTTTCTTGTAACATGTTGAATATAAATAGATATTGAATAGTTTTGGCCGGTAAGTGCGGCTCTAAAATTTATTCCTTAGGTCAATTTAAAAAACTGCTTTCACAATAATAATTATTAAACCTTGACCTCGATATTCCGGTGCCGATACTGACGTACTCTTCTGGTACAGGCAATTATGATGTTGCATTAAAAAGCCAGGAGTTTTAGCGCCAACGTGGAAAAAACATGTCGGCTCGTTGAATTATTTTCCTATTGTATTTTCGAGTGTTAATGTGTAGTAACTGGTGAATTCTTATTTATTAAGTCCTCGTAAACGTGCTCGAGTGTGGGTAAGTGATATAACGAGGTGAAACATGTCTTTTCGTGTTGTTTCCAAAACTCCATAGGAGCCTCATGTAAATCTCCACCACTTTACAGGGGCATAAGTTTGACTTGACTGTGACTTACTTTGCTTGACTCTGACTGTGACTTGTTCGACGGTATTAATATGTACCTATTAGTAAACATGAATACCACCGGAGGATGGGCAGCAGCATCCTGTTAGTACACGGTGAACGTACTGCGATCTCCAAGCCGCCTGCCAAGCGTGGGGATTATGGCAACACCCCTCTCCAAGAGGGAGGCCTTGTTCAGCAGTGGACATTTAATGGCTGATGATGTGTGTGTGTGATGTGATGTGAAACATGAATAATATTACGACTAAAGGACATTGAATCCACGGTCGTGAACATTTTAATAAAAAAAATTAAAAAGCCATTGTGACTATTACACAGGACTATTATGAAGCTCTGACATCACGGCTGGCCACTTGGCTTATTCAAACTTGATTAGTTCTTATTAATGAAAGACTATAAAAAGTCATAATAATTATTATGCCATAGGTATAACTGATTACAAAGATCAAAATAATAGGTAAGTTCAATGGAAGTAACAACAATTTGGAAAAAGGGGTTGTCTATAAAGTCGGTTTACGGACGATAACTTTACGTGATAACGCTTAGACCGATCGTGCCTCTCTATCGCTTGTTCCCGCTCTCGCTTGCACGTGCGGCTCAGGCGGAACGTGACAATTGTTCGTGCGTGTAGCCGGCGTTCATCGATTTATAAGATGTTATCACGTCATAAATACCCTAAACAATTTATAAAGTCCTTGGTAAGTTGTAAGAAATACAAAATGGCCACGGTGTTGATGACTTACTATCTTGGTAGTTGAATGAAAGTAATGGGTTGGTCCGATTTTAATCCTTGTATGGATAAAGCAACATACGTACGTAACGATAAAGTTAAGCAACCACGTGATTAGATACGTTATAATTAATACTATTGGCTTCTTAGAAATGATAATATTATTATTATCATGACATGTATGGCTTAGTATGTCCCTAAATACTGCAGAAATACTGGAAGTGATAATTTGGATTATAAAAAAAAAAAAACGGGACATTTTTGCTAACACGGTCATCTGACGCCAAACTAAGCAAAGCTTGTGATATGGCTGCCAGAGACTGATATATATATATACATATATAGTTTAAAAAAAACCATATTCACAACCAGATATAGAACAAACACAAATGTTCAGGAGGCCTCCCACTAGATGGGCCGACAACATTGTGAGAATCGCGGGCATCCAGTGGATGCAAAAGGCAGGCTGTCATTCAGTGTGGAGGTTAAAGGGGGAGGCCTATGTTCAGCAGTGGACGTCTTCTGGCTGATGATGATGATGATCTATAATTATACTGTATATTAGTGTATAATTATGAATACGGGCCATAACTACTGCGGCCGGCACCGGACGCCTTTATGGACAAACGTTATGAGTTGAGGCGTAACCGAGACAAGCATACCTATGTGAGTCTCAAAACGCCCTCAATGATGATGATGATGATGATGATGATGATGATGATGATGATTACATACAGTAAACAAAGTTACATCTAATAATGTAATTTTTGTTTCAGGCGCGTTTCTCATACCTTTCTTCCTGATGTTGATTTTCATCGGTCTTCCGATCTTCTACTTGGAGCTGTACATCGGCCAGTATACCGGAGTGGGACCGCTGAATGCGTTCAGCTCGATCTCTCCGTTCTTCTCCGGCCTGGGATACTGCACGCTGGTAGTCATCTCTATCATATCGATATACTACATGATCATCGTGGCTTGGACCCTGTTCTACACTATTGTGTCGATAACTGGGAACCTGGGCTGGAGCTCGTGTACTAACGAATATAATACTGATTGTAAGTATCATTGTTTTAGTTATTAGAAAGATAAAAAGAAAGAAAGAAGGAGAGAAAGAAATAATAATTAAAAAAAAGAATGGTAAGAAGGAATGCCAACCCGCACTGGGCCAGCGTGGTGGATATGGCCCAATCACCCTTTCAGGGGTAAGCATTTTTCCAGCAGTGAATTGTTAAAAGGCTGATTATGATGATGATGATGATGAAGAAGGAATGAATGAAAGAAGGAAGGTAAAGAGGAATAAAAGAAAGAAAGGGAGATGGAATTATATCTATAGCTATTAGCTATGCTATAGCTATTGCTTATAAGCATTCTTTACGGTATTTTTACCAAGTTGTTTTATGAAAGTTTATCTTTTACTTAAAATAAAAGTTACGCTTCTGCTGCCAGTTTTTTGGGCGCCTTACCGCAGATAACGACTAAAACGATTTTTTTTTTAATTTAAAGTTTTAAATAGTTTATTTTAGGGTATAATAATTATGATAATGAAAAGAAGTTTTTAATTGTATTTAATAGTTAGTTTTGTTTATGTTTAAACATACTGATAGATTATATTTATGTTGAAAAACCCGTACGAAGCGCTTGATTCCACATTTATTGTGCGAACTGCTAGTCTGTGGAATGCGCTGCCTGAATGGGTGTTCCCTGATGGTTACAATCTGGGTGTCTTCAAATCACGAGTGAATCGTTTTCTTCTAGGCAAGCGTGCTCCAACGTAGACCGCATCATTGCTTAACATCAAGCGAGTTGGTGGTCAAAAGCAAGCCTAATATTTATTAAAAAAAAAAAAAAAAAAAAAAAAACTATTTGAGACCCATGATTTTCAAATCAGATAATGACCTTTCAACGATTAATGTTAAAATACCTAACATTGAAGTAATTTCCAGTCTGCTACAGTGGAGAATACGACAAGACCTGCAGGGAGAACAACACAGGAGGACCAGATGATCTGACTTATTATTTAAGAACATGTATGTCCATTGGAGAGATCTGTACTTCTACTGGATACCAGCCGTACGACGGCGCCTTTTGCCTGAACGGTACTCAACAAGTGCATTGGTACTCCAACGTGACGAGAGTTTTGGCTGCGGAAGAATATTATAAGTGAGTAAAATGTCTTATGATATTTTTTTTTTATTTGTATAGCGGTCCGCCCCACCTTCGCACGGGTATAGATTATAGCCTATGTCACCCGGGAATAGTGTAGCTTCCCGTCAGTGAAATAATTTTTCAAATCGGTTCAGTAGTTTCGGAGCCTATTCAATGCAAAAAAAACAAACAATCAAATCTTTCCTCTTTATAATATTAGTATAGATTATCTGTGATGTCCCTGGTGTTACAGGTGTCTAAGTCAAATAGTGAAAAAGACTCAGTTATAGGTTTATTGTGGTAGCGTTTTGTCTGCTTTATCTATAGTAGAATACCCCCAAAAACCTATTTGGAAAAGAGCTTATAAATTTCAGACGGCTAGACAGGTTTTAATTAAACATACGTAATAACCACTGCAATGAAATATACCTAAATATCACCCAAAAATAAAGTAAATAAACAGATTCAGATTCTTTATTGCTCACATAGAGTACAAGATGGTAAAAATATTAAAATTAGCAAGTACATAGTTTCAAAATTATGGACCCTGTCGGACACAGTACAATAGGATGGTTATATCGCAATTTCAATCTCAAAATTATGTCATTATATTATATTATATTTATTGTGTCATAGTTAGATAATTTATTTGATTTATTTTAAAAAATCACTGAAATCGGTCAGGCCTTTTTATGGAAAATTTATACAAAATTCATACACTAATATGCAAACTTTTACCCTAAACGCCTATAAAATATAACGCATCACCGCATGAGCTTTGGATTGAACAAACATGCTCTTTTGATTTGATATTAATATAATTATAATATGCGTTCCACGGTCGCTTGCCAGTTGAATTTAAATAAATCTTGAAAAAAAAAATATACTTAAAAATAATTAGCTCAAACAAAGTTATTCGTATTATTGGAGCTTGTTAAAAAAAACTACTAAGCCAAAGTAGATAAACCTTTCGTGGGACTGCCTCGAAATGTTTCTCTGTATCTGCAGCAGGCTATCATATTCCTACTACTGGGATAGAGGCCTTCAAAGTCAAAGTCAAAGTCATTTATTCATAATTATAAATTTACACGTCAATGGTATTAAAAAATTCTATACATTTACATTATGTATTATTATTAATTATTTTATTTATTTTATATTAATTATTTTATTATAATATTATTTTATTTGGCTATGAACTCATTGAAGTCATAGAATAATCTCAGAGAGAGCGGATTGACTCTAATCCACCATACTGGCCGAGTGCAAGTTTCTTCTAAATAACAAAAAAGGGAAAAAAATAATTACGAATCACAAATATTAGAGTAATCGATGTAGTTAAGTACATAACTAAAAAAAATACATTTAAAAAAAGCGGACCGGGTTGAGAAGCGCTTCTGAATTCGGTTGAAAATGAACACGATATTTATGAAAACTTGTATCATCACAAATTAAAGGCCCTCATTAAGTTAGTCTCTATGAAGTAAAACCGATAACAAAAGTGCTCTCTCTATCCTCGCTTCAAAGCAGTCCTTAATTTCAACAGCATACTTATAGTAAGTGCGTTATCTTCATTTATATTGTTGTTGGGTAGGTGAAGGTACCTACTCAAACATTATCTTTGAATGACCTTTCTTTAATCAGGCATTACACGTAGGTAGGTAGGTGCAAAAATAAGTGAAATCGATATTGAAAAGTCCAGAAGTTAGTGCTTATTTTCCAAACAAATGATGATACGCATTCCGTTGTTTAACTCTTCTGTATGTCCTCTCCATAATAATGTTGCCTGGAATAGATCGCTTATAGCGATAAGGGTGCCAATTGTTTCACTAGTTTCACGTTGTTTTTGTCTTATGTATGTCATTTCTGCCGAGCTAACATGCGCGTAGCGACAAAATTTTGTCGACTCTTTTTATCGTGCCAAAGCGTGACAGGCATATACGAAAACGTAGGCGTCTTATCGCGTTCTCGCTTGAAAAAGTGACGACAAGATTTTGTCACGGTGCGCATGTTAGGCAGGCTGGTGTGAGCAATAAAGAGACGTTAGAGACCTACTTAAAAACGTATGCTCAAAAATTGCTTTGTGAAATTCTTGCTGACTGTAATTGTCCAGCATTAAAACGAGAGAAACGTAAAGCGAAGAGTGAATAGAGTCCTCAAAGGTAGGCAACGCACCGCCAATGCCCCGGGTATTGTAGGTGTCCATAGGCGACGGTGACTACTTACCATCAAGTGGCCCGTCGCTTGTTTGCATACTACTATATTAAAAAAAAATAAAAAATAAAAAATAAGTCTCTCATAAGGGCACTAATTATTAACATTTGTTTTCGTAGTTCAAGAGCTACGAGAAAAAACACAAACAGATAGATATATAGAAACTCTTTATTGCGTTCATATACTATCGAAATAAAACTTCTTTTATAAAGTTTGTTGAAAATGAGAGACAATAATTTATATCACTTAAATAGGCATATCCTACTTCCTACTAATATTATAAACGCGAAAGTTTGTATGTATGGATGTTTGTTCCTCTTTCACGCTGCAACGGAACAAAGGATCGACCTGATTTTTTGCATGGGTATAGTTCAAGAGCCAGAGAGTGACATAGTCATAGACATAGTATAACTTTGGGTAACCAGAATTTACGAAATATTAATATCACAAATAGGGACATCTATAGTAGACTAGCTGCGCTCTGCGGTTTCACCCGCGTAGTGATGAAAAATGGTGACGATGATGATGAAAAGTAGCCTATGTCACTCTCTGGCTCTTGAACTATACCCATGCAATGCAATCAGGTTGATCCGTTGTTCCGTTGCAGCGTGAAAGAGGAACAAACATCCATACATATATACATCCATACATACAAACTTTCGTGTTTATAATATTAAAAGTAGGACTAGCGTCCCGCCCACTCCGCTTCGCATGGGTGTAAAATACGTGAAAAGCCGGGGCGGGTCGCTAGTTATAACCGTATATAAACGTTCCGTGAATTTTTTTCTAACTGATGCTGAAAACCACATCAAAATCCGTTGCGTGGTTTAGGAGGAGTTTGCGGCCATACAGACATACAGACAGACAGACGCGGAAAGCGACATTAATTTATACTATGTAGAGATAGAGAAGATTATAATTTGTCTTATATCATCTTTATAGGTCTTTCTTATATCGATTTTAATCGTAATTCTAAAAATATTTGATAAAATGACTTCATTCTTATTGAATGTCTTGTCACTACTTGTCAGTAATTGCCGGATAATAGGGATTTAGCACAGAGCTTACTTAACGCGCGGTCTGATCACGATTTCAAATTAGTTTTTCACCCGCTCACGCCATGATCTATTTGCTATCTAAAACGGCTTTGTTTAAAGTCGTAAATCGTATATCATCATATTTGATGATGATGATGACTTTGTGCTTGTGTTTATATTATTTTGAGGGTTTTTATTTAATTTATCGAACTATATAAATGAATTTCAACAATTAACTGGTTAAAGTTTTAAAAGACTAGTCTGGCTATACAATTCGTACAAAAAAATATGTTGTTGTCGCTGAAAATTCAGAGTTCTTCAATTCAGAAGCTATTTTTATTGTGCAATTTGTAATATGTTTTTTTAAGAGTCTAGACAATTAAAAAAAAAAAATATTCGGTTAAGATTATTACCAAGGGGTTTTTTCTACTTCTAGTATTTTTTTTATCTGATCAGCTAATTTGGTCACGTCACACAAAGCGTTTAAAAACACTTCTTTTGGTAAGTTTTGCGATTGTACTGCGTCTTAAAGCTAAACTTAATTAAAACTGTCTGGTTTATCAATATAATAATATATTTAAATAGATATTATTGATTACAGGTACAAACGTGCAACTTACATTCTATAAATTTTTTGTTGGTTTGGTTTCGCTTGCCATCTCACTGATGCGGTCCACGACGGAGCACGCTTACCTTGAAGAAACCGATCCACTTACAACTTGAAGATACCCAAATTGTAACCATCGGGGAACAGCTGAGGTGGAACTCCTAATCTACGTCTGTCTTTCCGAAAAAGTACAATCCGGGGTTGATTAAGGAAAAAGTTAATAGGACATCTTCGACCGCATCATAGCTTTCCAACACGTGATATTTTGATCAAACGCATGACGTGCGTTGTAAAAAAATCTGTCCTACGAATATCGTCACTTCGTCAAGTTCCAGAGCGATAATTCGAGTTTTTATATACAAAATGCTAACAAACAATTTTTGTTTTTAGTGAAAGAGTTTTGGGGCGAGGAGACGCCACATGGGAAAACTGGGGCTCCATTCAGTGGCATCTAGTCGGGACTCTGTTCCTGTCGTGGCTGATTGCGTTCTTCTGTGTTATAAAGGTAAGACCTAAGATTATATAATACGCAGTAAGTATGAAATCTTTGGGTACGACATCTTCATTGGGTATGACATCTTCATTGGGTATGATACAATATTTTATTACTTAATAACAAAAATATAAAAACCTACTTTAAAAATATTTGAGGGGTACAAACTATATGAGGGTTTGCCCGGATCATTGCGCAGGTTTGAATCCTACCGGTTGTCGATCTTTTGTATTGTCTAACATTTAAATAGTAAATGCTAAAGTGTGGATAGTTTTTAAAATAAAATTAATTTTGAAGCGGATGGGCGACAAAAACTCATCTTATCGACTTTTTCCACCGCCAATGTCGCAGCTGCACTCAAAACAAACGGTTTCACGCGTGACGATAGGTAAGAGTCCTGACGGTATGACACTGTTCCCTGGAAGTTGCTATGGGACGCGACTTGCGTCCATAATTTGTCGCCGTCACATCTTCCTGAGACACCAGGTAGAGCTGGTGCGGCGATGATTAATTTTGACAGAGCAGCACAATTATTGAGTCGGCCTAGATATCGCTAGAAAGATGCTGCAGTCTGATCGCCATGAGCTCCAAGTGGCCGAATGGCAAAAGACAGCGAAGCATTTTTCTATCGGACTGCCAGAGCGGGCACAAAAAATTGACACCGCTTTATGGTTGGTATTCGAAAAACCCGAACGAAGCGCTTTGATTCCACTTTTATTGTGCGAACTGCTAGTCTGTGGAATGCGCTGCTTGAATGGGTGTTCCCCGATAGTTACAATCTGGATGTCTTCAAATCACGAGTGAATCGGTTTCTTCTAGGCAAGCGTGCTCCACCGTAGACCGCATCATCGCTTACCGTCAGGCGAGTTGATGGTCAAGCGCAAACCTATTATTTATTAAAAAAAAGGATGAGGCAGAATTTTTAATGGAAATTTTAATTTCAGGGTGTGCAATCAGCAGGGAAAGTGGTGTACTTTACGGCTCTCTTCCCCTACGTGATGCTAACTGCACTGCTGATCCGTGGCGTCACCTTGGAGGGTGCGGGAGACGGAATCTTGTTCTATTTGTCTCCAGACTGGGATACTTTATTGGAACCAAGAGTTTGGGGAGATGCTGCTTCTCAGGTATGTTTGAATTATCACCATGTTCAGTTTTTGATACAGCTGGATTTTTTCCAAGGTCTTTCTTAGCACTTAGCCTTATAATTAGGGCTGATGCTGGCCATGTTTAGGTGACGCGAAGAGTTGCGTGAGCTGGTAGAAGTAATTCCTAGTTCCCATTTCAGTAGGCCTAGCATGGGCTGTGGATAAATTGTCTTTCCACCGTTTTTATCCACGCCTAGACGCGACAAAGCTAGAATATGGATACGTTTGTCTTTTCCTCGCGGGATAAAAACGGTGGAAAGACAATATGTCCACGGCCCGTGCTAGGCCTGCAGGCTAGGCATGTTTACCCTGGTCGACCATATCGTCACTTGACAGGTGAGTTCTGGTCAAACGCCTAGCTTGTCTTTAAAAAAACAGCACGATTCCCCGCGTGATGCCCCGATGACACCCCGCGCGAATCCACACGTTTTCATAAAAAAGAGGCCTAACTGATAGTCATCATCATCATCATCAAAAGCCCTTAATGACCCACTGCTCGGTATAGGTCTCCCTTTGTTTATGCCACTCTCCCCAGTCTGCTAGTGGTATCCACTCGTTTCCAACAGTCTCTTGATGTCGTCAGTCCACCTCATCCTTGGTCGGCCTGGGTTCCGCCAACCTAGTCTCGACCACCACGCGGTTACTGCTGTACACCACCTCCCATCATTACGTCTGGCCATGTGTCCTGCCCAGTTCCACTTAAGTTCTGTCACCTTTTTTACTGATAGTCAACTCCACAAATCGACAATCATGGTGTACGATGTTCTACCATGGGATGAAACAAAAAGTAGCGAAGCTAGTCAGAAAAACGTCCACCCCGGCTCCGCACGGGTATGGTTATATAGCCTATTAAAATAGCCTATATTAATTAGTGATAATCTATAATTCAAATGGTGAAAGAATTTTTAAAATAGGTCTAGTACTTTTTGAGCCAATTCGTTACAAACATACATACAAATCTTTCCTCTTTATAATATTGTATGTATAGATAGATATTTTCAAGTAGAATTCAAATTATGATTTTGAATTTCACAACTCTCCAGAGCTGCAATTTCTGTTGCGAACCATTTCAATAAAAACACACAACTCTATTATCTAACAATTTCAAGTATTCAATTCAAATCTCCTGCAAAATATATCAAAGTAATGACCGAGTTCATTGTTTAATTAAAATTTAGCAAGTTTTAGCAGCCATCGTCAGTTTGAGGGATCGATCCGACGAAACAATGTGACCTAATAATAGCCATCATTATCCCGTTAATTATATAAATGGCAGTTAATTACCCTTGAAGGGGTGAGGGTGCTAAATTATTAACACGTTATTGTGAGCCAAATTGGGTTGCTAAATAATAGTAAAGCTGAGAATGTCGTCTGGGATACAGCTATTGTTAAAGCAATGATTATTGAAAGTCCCTACGTAGATCTGAAAATAGTGACCTTTATTTGTTTTTAGGGTTCCGTATCTAAATGGTATAAACGAGGCTCTATTACCTGTGCTGTCTGTCGTCCGTCCGTCCGTCCGTCCATCCGTCTGTCCTAACTTTAAGGGTCCTGTATACCCTCTGCAGCTCTCTCTCTCGCACATTTTCACATTATTGAAGATATAAAATCAATGAGTGTGAATTTCCAAAAAGTAACAAAATCATGTCATGGTGTCTATCGTAACATTACAAACAAAGAAATGTTTGCTTCGATATCTTGTAATTTGACGGAATAAAATGACACGAGAAATAAAAATCACTTGTTACCATTTTACTGTGTCAAATTAAAATATATCAAATTGACAATTTCTTTGTTTGTAATGTTACGATAGACACCATGACATGATTTTGTTACTTTTTGGAAATTCACACTCATTGATTTTATATCTTCAATAATGTGAAAATGTGCGAGAGAGAAAGCTGCAGAGGGTATACAGGACCCTTAAACAGCTATATCATTCGAACCGTAATAGATAACCAGTTGAAATTTTCCCAGAATATGTAATGTTACGGCGGATTAACAAAACAAAATGAAGTCAAATAGTAAACACTAAAGGGATCTAAAGGAGGGATCCCCATAAAAAAAACGTATTTTATACGTATTTTTGTATTTGCTCTAATGTAAAAATGGTAATTATACGCACAAGCGTCAAACTTGGCATGATTATAGTACACACTCTAAAGTGTAACAACAATTAATAAATAATGGTCAAGTGCGAGTCGGTGACATATTTCTGTTCATTACCAAGTTAAGCTGTTTGTATTTGAATTTACAAAGATAAAAATGTTTGTCAAAGGGGATTTGTGGAATAAGCCAATAAGGGGATTTCTGGACTTTTAGTCCAGTAACCACCTACTGGCAATCAAATGGGACGCAAAGGAGATTTCTGGACAAAAAAACTAATAATTTGCAGGGGATTGAGTAAGGGATTTTTTGGAATATCATTGAGACAAACCTGCCTGTACTTGTATACGTCCACTTTCTAGTCTTAGTTTAGTCACGATTCATCATCATCATCATCATCAGCCAGAAGACGTCCACTGCTGAACATAGACCTCCCCCTTTAACCTCCACACTGAACGACAGCCTGCCTTTTGCATCCACTGGATGCCCGCGACTCTCACAATGTCGTCGGTCCATCTAGTGGGAGGCCTCCCTACGCTGCGTCTTCCGGTTCGTGGTCTCCACTCCAGAACCTTTCTTCCCCATCGGTTATCGGACATCGGGTAGTCACGATTAGTCAGACTTAATGACACTAACAGATCAGTGCTTACGTGACTCCAATCACGGCAATAATGATAAGATTTTTGTGACCTAATCAAGCTAATAGTTATAAAGATGAAAGATTTGATTGTTTGTTTGTTTGTGTCCATTGAAGTACATTGAAAATTTATTTACTAACTCGACTTTGTTCTTGTTTGATTGCGTATGTGCATTTTAAACTTTACAAATTAATATCTTATATCTATCTATCCATCTACATATCTATATCTACATAGTATAAATTGAAGTCGCTTTCCGCGTCTGTCTGTCTGTATGTCTGTATGGCCGCTAACTCCTCCTAAACCACGCAACGGATTTCGACGCCGTTTTCACCATCAGTTAGATACATTTTCAAAGAAGGTTTATATATATAACTAGCGACCCACCCCGGCTTCGCACGTAAATTACACCCATGCGAAGCAAGGCGGGCGGGTCGCTAGTATAATAATAAAAAGTTGATCCCAAACTGTAAAGGTATGATTTTGAACTCGGCAGCACGCAGCACTGTCCCCATACATTCTTCAAATCTTTATAGGTTTATACGAGACTAGCGGTCCGCCCCAGCTTCGCACGGGCAACGTCGCACGCACATTATAGCCTATGTCACCCGGGGATACTGTAGCTTCCCAACAGCGAAAGAATTTTTCAAATCGGTTCAGTAGTTTCGGAGCCTATTCAATGCAAACAAACAAACAAACAATTAAATCTTTCCTCCTTATAATATTAGAATAGAAGTATAGATTACATTCCGAGCTACGCAGCAATGCCGCGGCAGCAATGCAATCTCACCTTCAATGTTTTTTCCGACAGATTTTTTACTCATTCGGTGTGGCGTGTGGGTCTCTGGTGACGTTGGCGTCATACAACAACTTTTACAACAACTGTCACTTCGACGCCTGCTTCGTCAGCTTCGCGAACTTTGGCACTTCAATATATGCTGGATTTGCTATCTTCTCCGTGCTTGGGTTCCAGGCTCAACAAATGGGAGTCAGTGTGGATGGTAAGAATTTTTTATAGTATTTCTATTTCGGTAATTTTTTATCGATCGTGTTAATAGCTATTAACATAATTATTTTCGGGCACGTCTGTAAGTCACAGCTGAAGGACGCGAAAACTAATATACATTCACAGTAAACTGTGCATTGCCTATGGCTTGTGTAAATGGCGCCGGTACACGGACCGGTAAGTGCAGCGTACGACGTCCACAAGATGGACGGACAACCTAAAAGTGTCCGAAAGCCTGTTTTTTTAAATAAACAATAGGCTTGCGTTTGACCACAATCTCGCCTGATGTTAGGCGATGATGCGGTCTACGTTGAAGCACGCTTACCTAGAAGAAACCGATTCACTCGTGATTTGAAGACGACTCGATTGTAACAATCGAGGAACACCTATTCAGGCAGCGCATTCCACAGAATAAATGTGGAATCAAAGCGCTTCGTACGGGTTTTCGGAATATCAACCATGAAGCGGTGTAGTTTCAAATAAATCATCCATGTTGGATCTAATGTATTCTTATGAAAATAAAAGATAAACTTTTGACAACAGAATTTGTTGTTCCGTCATGTATTATAATATTTCTTGAAATAGATATCTACTTGAAAACAAGCAAACTTTACAATCACGTTACACTCTGTATCATTCAAGTAAATTCAAATCGTGCACACAAAAAACAAACTTAAATATAAACCGTTTTTGGAACACGTATCGTATTTGTTTATCCGAATTGAACCCAGCTTAAAATGTATTCTAAAAACCTCACGCATCATTGGCGTACAAAAATACTCGCTCGAAATCTAAATTGTGCTGTCTATTCGTTGAATGCCATACTAGCTGCACCCCGCAGTTTCACACGCTATGCTACAGGACCATTTTCTCTTTCTAAATCATAATTTCCATCATCATCATTTCAGCCATAGGACTCATTAGGACTGATTAGCCTCCCCCATCAATCTCCAATAGGGCCGGTTAGAAACGGCCTACATCCAGCGTTTCCCTGCGGTCTCTTTTAGGTCATCTGTTCATCTTGTGTGTGGACGTCCTACGCTGCGCTTACCGGTCCATGGTCTGCATTCGAGACCAGGGGCCTTACGGACAACAGCTATTGCAGCACCTAATCCACTCTGTTGGAAAATCACGCGAACGTGAACCTTATCGCGCCCAGATACGGTTTGCGGCAGTTGTCTGTAAGGCCCCTATAGTTCTAAAACAGTTGGATTGCCCATAAACTGTAAAGTCAAAGGAAATGAATTAAAATGCTCAAGCCTGCAATGGACAGCGTACGCAGCATGCTGGTGGCATTACCATTCTGAATGGCAGTGGCATTACGTTGAGTTAGAATACCAAAATAAATAAACCGGCCAAGTGCGAGTTGGGCTCGCGCACTGAGGATTCCGTACCACCACAAAATTCAACAACGAAATTACCAGTAATATTTTGGTAATGAACATAAACTTTGACTCGCACTTGGCCATTTTTTATTATTTTTTAGAGTGTGTACTATAATCATGTTAAGTTTGACGCTTGTATGTATTGCCGTTTTTACATTAGAGCTATTACAAAAATACGTAAAAAATACGTTTGTTGTATGGGAACCCCCCTTTTTTTTTACTTTTTGACTTTTTTATTATTTGTTAGTCAATCTGCAGCAACATTACATATTCTGTGAAAATTACTAATGGCTATCACGGTTCGAAAGATACAGCCGTTAATAGGTAGGACAGACAGACAAACGAACGGACAGATAGACATCGTAGGCATGGTAATAGGGTCCCGTTTTTACCCTTTGGGTACGGAATCCTTAAAAGTGAACGAAATGTAACAGTGTTTCAACACAAAACAAAAAGAGTAAAACAAACACCAACGTATTCCAACTAGTCAGTAATTCGCTGGAGAACACTCGATCCCTGTTGATTTCACGTTACGAATGCATCTGAACGAGGTAATGGATTGATTAAACTCTAAATATTTCATGGGCATTCCGCGGTTTGGGAGCTCGATTCTACTCGATTTATTCTGTGCGGAATTTTCATTATTGCTACTATTGGGCAATAAGTAGTAATGTACTGTACAGTTGTTACAATTTCTGGTACAATTTTATTTTATTTATGCCACATTTGATGCCCATCAACGTAAATTTATCTTCTATCTCTCTCTCTCTCTCTGTCTCTCTCTTTCTCTCTCTCTCTCTCTGGCTGTTACTTAACAGCTATGAACGTTTCAAAAGTATTTTATGGGTATAAGTCACGATTTCAATACGCCTTTATTAGCTGTTTAATCATCATCAGCCATAAGACATCCAATGCTCCCACATACAACATAGGCCTCCATCTTAGAACACCACAGCGAACGACAGCCACAGTCTGCATCCACTGGATGCCCGTGACTCTAGTGGTAGTTAGTGCAAATCAAGTGGGAGGCCTACTTTCACTGCGCGTTATTAGTTTCTTCTCCACTACGACCTTACTATAATTTTAATCTACTTTTAAATGTTTATTTACGGGATATTTACCGTGGTAAGGTTGTGGAAAGAGTTCCTGATAATTTGGCGCAGTTACATGCACTATGTTCACGGGAAGACTGAAGAAAGCGAGTGGTTGGTCGAACAGTTTAAATGCTAGGTGCAGACATAGCTTTCTTAGTATTTTGCTACGATTATCACTGGAACTCAAATTCGAACCTAAGTCCTGACAAAACAGACTCACTGTATCACTGCGTACAGTAAGGCTATCTAATACTGGATTCCACGCACTGGCGAGTTGAAAACCAATACCTCGATTGAAATTCTGGCATTTCTAAATCTCAATAGTTTCCTTTACTAGTTTACAATATTACATACAATACACACTTCATACATCTGTTTACTAGTCCATATAACTTTAGTGAACAATCGTGATAGTTTAAAACAGTGTTCTACTTCTAAATGTTTTATCGATTTGAAACTTTGCATATGACATGTAACCTGGATGACCATACAATAATTTGGCACCATTCATTTGATCTGATGATGGAGCCAGGTGGTTGGTAGCACTCTTTAATAGCTACTAGTAAGCTCCTCGAGTACTTGTACCAGAACTTATATTATCCACTTTCCTGCTTCAACATCAGACCCTCGTCACTAAGTGTTGACCTCTTGAGTTTTGCCTCCTTATTTGATTTTTTTAAAGTCACATATACGTGTTTTTATTGTAACTATAGTAATGACCACTAGATGAACCGACGGCATTGTCCGAGTCGCTGGCAGCCAGTGGATGCAAAAGGCAGGCTGTCGTTCAGTGTGGAGGTTAAAGGGGGAGGCCTATGTCCAGCAGTGGACGTCTTCAGGCTGATGATGATGCCGATAGTAATTATGGCTTTTTAGGTCCAAGAAACGTTCATTAAACAAAACAAGACTCCAAATTGCGTTATGGCTTCTTCAAGACATCCACATCGCGAAATTCATGTTATGGCAAGCTCCTAATGTTGAATTGCAGTTCCTGGTTGTTTTTTAATAACAAACGTAGATGCTTCCGGGCTGATAAAACTCTGACGTCAGGGCTGCCCACTAGACCTTCACAAACATACTCCCTGATTCTTGCAAAATCTCACCCAACATAATAAACTGATTCGTCAAAACAAGTGTTAATTTAGGCTTCACGAGAGCATTGTCAATATACCTTATCTGGCGATAAGCTGTGTTATGGCGCAGTTATGGCGGTCACTGGCGGGGTAATAAAACTGTTATCGATGACCAGTACTTGTAATTAATTGATATTGAGAACATGTGGCATGAAGTCTCGTGGCTCGTGATCGTGCTTCTAGCTCGCACGATTGACGCTCAATGGGCTGTGTACAATATAAATTGCCTTCATCGGTGGGCTTGTAATGGAGGATTGCTAACAACTGACTTTTTCCAAACTATCGCACTGATATTTATCGGGTGGTTGGTAGCTCAGCGCAAAGCTGTAAGGGAATTATAGCGCAGGCAGTTGAAAGCGTTTTAAGCCCTACAGACTTCGTATGGCCTATCTTCTGTGCTTGGGGGCGTGAGTTCGATTCCCATCTAGGACAAACATTTGTGTGATGAACATTTGTGTTTGTTCTATGTCTGGGTGTTAATATCTATTTAAGTATGTATTTAAAAATATATATATACGTATATCAGTTTCTGGCAGCCATATTACAAGCTTTGCTTAGTTTGGGGTCAGATGACCGTGTGTGCAAATATGTCCCAGATATTTATTATTTATTAGATATTTATTTATTTTGAGCCATACAGACTTCGTGTGGCTCAGTATGCTCAGGCCATTGAAAGCATTTTGAACCAGACAGACTTCATACAGGTCGAAATGCTCAGGCCACTGAGAGCATTTTGAGGCATACATACTTATTATATTATTATTGCTCCTATTGCATTGCTCTTAGTACTCATGCCATTTCGAGCCTTTCGAGCCATGCTTACTTCGTTTTTTTTTTTAAATATAAATAGGCTTGCGTTTGACCACAATCACGCCTGATGTTAGCGATGATGCGGTCGACGTTGGAGCACGCTTGCCTAGAAGAAACCGATTCACTCGTTTATGTCAAAGTACTCCGGCCATTGAGAGCATTTTGACCTCGTGTGTCTCCAAATGCTCTCATTGAAAGCCACAGATCTACTACCTAATATCTGTGTTGAAAGCCATATTTTAATGACACTGTCATGTTATACAAAGTCAGAAGTCGCATACTTAGTACAGCAGCGAGACGAATCGCTGTGTTGTCAGATTTCCTAACCTAAAACGCTCGTTGCGATTGTTCGTAAGGCCAGTTTACAGTTTTATTGACAACTCTAATAGGACTGATCACTTATGGATAAGATGATGAGTTTGTGATAAGATTTTGACCTATATTGTGACAACGATAGGCACTTCGAAAATACTTGTCATCGAATTGTGTTTTGCAATAATATATTATACCTGTTTATCGAACTCATATACCCCTAGGATCGATTTATTATGATGACAATGAATACTTAAAAAAATAAAAAAAGTCATAACAAATTTGCATGTTATTTAGTATTGTATTTTGAAGGTTCAAGAGTCAGTTCTTAAGCTTCCCGCGTATAGTCATTGCCATTTATAGCTCATATAAATATTCTTGTTTTTGTATTGCAAAATGACGGATTATTAAGTCCTGATGCTAAGTTGTGAGGTATAATGAACAGAAGCTGTCCGTGAGAAGTAGTTGACTAGTATCATCCTGTAACTCCGTATAGTGATCAATTTCTAGTGAATTTTTGACTAAGACTAGCACTGTGTCTATGTATTCAAAAAGTAAAAGTAAATACAAAGTCAAAAAAAAATTTGGTCCGTTTTCGTAATAAATACAACAAACGTGTTTAACGTATTTTTGTATTTGCTGTAGTGTAAAAACTGTAATACGTATAAGCGTCAAACTTAGTATGATTATAGTACACACTAAAGTAAAAAAACAATTAATAATGAATACTGGCAAAGTGCGTGTCGGTGACAAATTTCTATTCACCACCGGTTCTCGTAAGATCACCGAAGTAAAACAACGTCGGGCGCGGTCGGTACTTGGGTATGCCAGCAGGTCTAGCACGGGCCGTGGACATATTAATTGTCTTTCCACCGTTTTTATCCCGCGAGAAAAAGACAAACGTATCCATATTCTAGCTTTGTCGCGTCTAGGCGTGGATAAAAACGCTGGAAAGATAATTTATCCACAGCCCATGCTAGGCCTGCTGGGCATGATAAAACGCCTTTCTAAGCCTGGCAATTATATCATGGCCATGTAAACTTTTCTTACTAGGTAAATAAATCTTTATCACAGTGTACTTAGCTCATTTCTTTCCACAGACGTAGCAGAGCAAGGCCCAGGGCTAGCATTCGTCGCGTACCCTGAAGCTATACTCCAGATGCCGGTTCCTCAAGCCTGGGCGATCCTGTTCTTCCTGATGCTGTTCATCTTAGGTCTTGGAAGCCAGTTTGCAGGAATTGAAGCCATCAACACAGCTATTGTGGACAAATGGCCGCATCTGAGGAAGAACTATTGGAGGGTAAGTTTGTTAGTAAGAATGTGGGTGGCAATTGACAACGCGGTGCAAGTTTATTTGGTTTAGCGTATACCTTTTTATTTCTTCTATCCTCTGTGAGATTATGGCGTCGCTCGTCTTGTGCATTTGCCTGTGTCAAGTCTTGAATTTTTTCCAAGTTTATTTAATACTAGCTACGCCCCGCTGTCGCACCTGCGGATTTTACTCTTTATAACACAACAACAGTGAAAGTCCCGTTAAACTTAGTTCAGCCGTTTTAGAGTCCATAGGGACAGAACATACGTAAATACAATAAAGACATGTGAAAAGGCGATGTGTATAAATACATACCCATCGACTTTTATAAATAGGTATATAATTATGTAGATGTAGTACATTATTAGTTATACTTGCCATTCAGCATGGTAATGCCGGCAGCTAGCTAGGTACGCTTTCAACTGATAGTGGGTTTGAGCATTTGGATCGTCTTTAGACCTTCAACGGTCTATGGGCAGTCTTAAGTATTTTAGTGTTAGTATTAGCTTGTATTTTGTTTAGTTACTAAAGGCACTTGCCCCAGAAAAAAAAACAATGTTTATTTCAGAGTCATTTGGATATGAAAAATATAAAATTTCACATTGGTGCGTGAAAGAGGAACAAACTAACAAACTTTTGGATTCATAATGCTATTAAGATTATTGTTTAAAAGCTACTCGTGTAGTTTAACGATCACAATTATGTATGAGTCTTAAATACTTTCTGTGAATGACGTAAAGGAATTTACCTAATAAATTGGTGGTGCGATACAGTAATAGCAACATTACTACACCGAACCGCAAACTTTAACAAATAGTTACAAAAGCAAATTAAACTTATTCCAAAACAACTAAAACTATGAAGCCTCAGGCTCTTTCAAACTGACCACATCAAACCCCAACTGAACATGGGCGTCAGCGTTAGAACCAAGGAATCAAGTCACTGAGAACGGCCGTTTATTTTTTTTAACGTTTCATGACCGTGAATTCAATGTCCTTTAGTCGTAATATTAAACATGTTTACATAGTATTAATAGCGTCAAACAAGTCATAATCAGAGTCAAGCTAAGTAAGTCACGGTCAAGTCAAACTCATGCCCCAGTAAAGTGATGGAGACTTTACAAGAGGCTCCTATGGAGTTTTAGAAACAACACGAAAAGACACGTTTCACCTCGTTATATCACTTGCCCACACTGGAGCACGTTTACAAGCACTTAATGAATATTAATTCACCATTTAGTACAAATTAACACTCGAAAATACACAAGTTTAGGAAAATAATCCAACGAGCCGACATTTTTTTTTTCACGTTAGCGCCTAAATTCCTGAGAATGGCCGTATTACTTAAAATTCTCCACTAGCATGAGCAAATTCTGCCTCTCATGGTTAAAACACCGTATTGAACGCTGATCTGGCTATTAGTTGTTATTTTAATGATATTTCCATTTATTGTTATGATAACAAAGTAAATAATTGAATATGTAATAGTAGTAATGCGTTATTTTGAGCCGTCAAACTTTTGTTTGTCCTAGCGAGAAACTCACGGAGATCTAAAAGGTGAGAGGGTAGCGGGCGGTTGAATGTTATTTAGTTGATAAAGTACTCGCATTCTAAAAAATTTGCTGTACTTAGTACCTTAACACAAAAATCGTCGATGTTAGATAAAAATCTAGCAGTCTAAAGTAAGATTGGCACACCAATGTAGATACTAATCGCTAAAAGACCCCATGGTAGGCCAAAAAGAGATGGCGAAACGAGCTTGTTATATGTTGTTGTTGTTGTTGCTATAGTTAGTATAGTTGGACCACAAAAGATCTTGGCTGTGAGAAGTAAAAGGAATTCAGATAGGCTAGAAAAAAATATGATAACTCAGTGCGTCAAAAAACATACTAGACAAATAGAGAGGCCTCTCTATCCACCCTATATATTCCTTGGTCACATCAATGATAACAATCACAACAAATTGCGGTCGCTGGCCAAAACCGCCCGTGGCTTGCTAGCCGTCAAATCCCAAACTGGCCCGTGCCAAATATGAAACGAGCAAAGCGTTCTTCGACAAAAACTGGCCCTTAAAACTCCACGTATGAACAATGTGGCAGAGATAAAGCTGGCTGGAGATGATTTTTCAACATGATACGAATAAATGCGCCCAGATTTTTACTCGTTTAAAAAAATCGAGAATGCAATATGGGTAAAAGGTGACCCAAAATTAACGTAATATTTGAATTAAATAGAAAACACTTTTTCTTTGTGTCTTTTTTTTCTATCTATACTAATATTATAAAGAGGAAAGATTTGATTGTTTGTTTGCATTAAATAGGCTCCGAAACTACTGAACCGATTTGAAAAATTCTTTCACTGACGGGAAGCTACACTATCCCCGGGTAACATAGGCTATAATCTATACCCGTGCGAAGCTGGGGCGGACCGGTAGTTGAATCATAAAGTACAGAAGATAGGGTTACGTGTGGAATAGCACATCGGACAAATGGGAAACTAGGAATTCTTTCAAAACAACAGCTAACAGCAACTTTTGTTCCAGGTGACCGCTTGCACGTGTTTTACTTGCTTCATTCTCGGCATACCGATGTGCTTCAGCGGTGGAGTCTATCTCTTCACACTTCTGGACTGGAACACTGCATCCTGGGCTATTCTGCTCATTGGCATGGCTGAGGTAATTTTGTACAGACTGATTTTGAAGGAAATGCCGAACAAATTTGTATCAATCAAACAGCATGCGCTGTTAGGATAGCTCAACTAGCCGCTATCAATAGATT
Organism: Agriopis marginaria; assembly: GCA_932305915.1. Taxonomy (NCBI): domain Eukaryota; kingdom Metazoa; phylum Arthropoda; class Insecta; order Lepidoptera; family Geometridae; genus Agriopis; species Agriopis marginaria. The sequence continues at coordinate 1,262,021 of OW029923.1, forward strand.
GGCAAAGTTGTAATTGGGTGATTAAATGATAGCTGTTAAAATTTGCAAGTTGAAGTGGCAATGGGCAGGCCACATCGCTCGAAGAACCGATAACCGATGGGGAATAAAGGTTCTTGAGTGGAGACCACGAACCGGAAGACGCAGCGTAGGTAGGCCTCCCACTAGATGGACCGACGACATAGTGAGAGTCGCTGGCATCCAGTGGATGCAAAAAGCAGGCTGTCGTTCAGTGTGGAGGTTAAAGGAGGAGGCCTATGTTCAGCAGTGGACGTCTTCTGGCTGATGATGATGATGATCAAATGACAGCAAAAGTGGAATTTACAACTAAATACTACCGAATTTTAGCCTCAGTGTTTGTTAATTCTAACAACAATTATTAAGATTTTATTTACATTACACGGGAAATACTCACGTAAGATTAAGCCGGTTACTCCGACTATTAATGCGATTGAAACTATAGTCGGAGTGACCGGCTTAATCTTACGTGAGTAATTCCCGTGTAATATAAATAAAATGTGTGAAAACCACGTCATTAAAATTATTAAGATATTTAATTTGAGAGTCGTAACCGTCTGGTTAAGTGGTTACCCATCCAAATATTGACCAGGTCAAAGGTTGCTAAACATTGGTTATCTATTAGGTAGTAGATTTAAACCACGGTCGCTAAAGGTTTTATATTGAGACTAGCAACGCACCCCGACTTGGCACGGGTGTAAATCTTTTTTTTTTTACACCTTGGGTTACATAATTGTAATTTTAGTAAGGATCCCTATTTTTTTTGAAGATATAATATAACCTATGTCACCCGGTGATAGTGTAGCTTCCCAACAGTGAAAGATTTTTTAAATCGTTTCAGTAGTTTCGGGGCCTATTCATTGCAAACAAACAAACAAACAAACAAACAATCAAATATTTCCTCTTTATAATATTAGTATAGATGATGTGATTTTTATTGTACTTTGTCATTTTAGTGTGTGGCAGTGTCGTGGTGCTACGGAATCAACCGAGCGTTAAAAGATCTTGAATTCATGGGAATGAAACTGAACAAAGTCCTGCGCTTCTACTGGATGTCAGTGTGGACTGTAATCGTGCCGATTGCTAGTGTTGTAAGTAGTATAACTAAAAAATAAATATTATAATTTTAGCATTTGAACTTTTTGAATCTGGGTGTCTTCAAATCACCAGTGAATCGGTTTCTTCTAGGCAAGCGTGCTCCACGTGTGTAGGCCGCATGGTCGCTTAACATCAGGCGAGATGGCGGTGAAGCGCAATACTTGAAATGTAATTATTTAAATTATGAAGTTGCCAAAGAAAGAAAAGCCTTTATTGCTTTCGTTTTTTTTTTATTATTAGATGTTTTTTCAATTTACACGTTTGGCTTCTGTTGAATTTTGACAACCTGTATAATCAGACACTGCTCTTTTGTTGTATTTTTAGAGCCAATTGTGAGCATTGATTAACAATTTGGTAATGGGTCCAGCAGTGTGGGAACCATTCCCACTGCTAGTGATTTTATAGTTTTTTTTTTTTTTTTTTTTTTTAGTTTGAAGATTAAATTTCAATTCTTAGACCTATAAATTCAAAAGTATGAAACCTTGATAGGTACATTTTTAATCTAATCATGATAACTATAATTCAAGAGTACAGTGACATTATAAAGTCTGATAATGTCACTTATAGCTTCTCGTACTTAATCGATAGCACAATCAAATGTCATCTGTTATCTATAATTAACACTCGATCAGCAGATAATATTTAAATATAATTAAAGTTTGTATCAGTTATCACTAAAGATAATATAACCACTTGATAGCGCATGTAGTCAAAATTCCCTTTTGCAAAATGATGCCACGGCGGTCGCGGAGGGCAGCTTGTGATTGGAGACTCAACGCGACTCGATGCTTGTGATTGGAGAATCAAAAGTCATAATCATAATCATAATATTTATTTGCCACAAGGAAAATACAACCAAAACAATTGAATCCACTGGCTCCGAACAAGTAAAAAACTGTGTTTCGGAAGCCAGTGGCTTCTCCCAGTATTTAAAAATTAAATGTGAAGTCTTAAATAAAGGTATAAAATTAAATTAAATTTAAATAAAATTTAGAAAAAAAAAACAAATAAATTAAAAATCAAGAGGACAAATATAACACAAATTGAGAAATAATTCATTCATTCAGTCATTCATTCAACTCGCGCCTAGAATTGGCCTGATCGAAATAGCTTAGGTTGACCTTTGCCTCATGCGGGGTAAATGGTGAGCTGTCAAGTGGTTATATCGTCATTGGTTATCATCATTTAAATTATTTCATAGACAATTTACGAAGTCTACTACTGTTTATTTCTTTGTAGATTACCAATTACAACAACCGTTAACAAACATGGTGTTTTTTCGACCAATGACAGCTCCGCATTTCCTTACTAGTGATTATCATTGGTTGCTTGTCCGCCATATTTGATTACATGACAGAAATAGAGGTAGCATTACTTGAGAACTAATTCCCATTCTAGGCTAGACGTGTTTAAAATCGTTGATCACATCTTCACTTTGTAGGTGAGCTATGAACAAACGCCCAAGCTGTCATCCAGAAAAAAATTAAGAATTTTAAATGGGAGTTAGTGTAATTTGCATACAATGGGTAACGGGTGGATATGGATAACCCGTTGGTCCAGTTGGTAGTGAACCTAACTTCTGAGCTGGGGGGCGTGGGTTCGATTCCCACCTAGAACAAACATTTATGTGATGAACATTTGTGTTTGTTCTATATCTGGTTGTTAATATCTATATAAGTATGTATTTAAAACTATATATGTATGTATATCAGTCTCTGGCAGCCATATCACAAGCTTTCCTTAGTTTGGGGTCAGATGACCGTGTGTGCAAAAATGTCCCGATTTTTTTTTATGCAACTGTTCAATAAATACTGATAAGGAACTGGTCAACTTTCCAGGGTATTCTTGGCTTCATCTTCTCCGACTGGACACCTCCATCGTATGAAGACTACGTGTTCCCGGTGTTTGCTGACGTGCTGGGCTGGGCTGTTGGTCTATCCACACTGGTTCTCTTCCCGGTCGGCGTGGGTTGGGCTTTGTATCATGGATACGTGAGTATACACTTGTTTACAATACCTCAGTAGCTTAATTAACAGTAAAGTGTTTTCTGAAATAAATTCCACATAATATCTGCTTATCTCTGCAAGATATATGTACTATATTTACTATGAAGATCTTTATTAGGATAGACTAGGTTAAGATAGGTTTTATTGCTTTAACGAAAACTAAGTCGATTTTTAAAATAAAAGAATTTTTAAAGTTAAGTATATGATTATTTACGGGATATTTACCGTGGTAAGGTTGTGGAATGAGCTCCCGATATTTCGGCGCAGTTACATGCACCATGTTCACGGGAAGACTGAAGAATGTGGGTGGTTGGTAGAACAGTTAAAAAGTTAGGTGCAGACATAACGATCTATCTTCTTAGTCTTTTGCTACGGTTATCACTGGAACTCGAACTCGAACCTAAGTAACTAGTACCCATATAACTTTAGTGAACAACCGTGATAGTTTAAAACAGTGTTAAACGAATTTTTATGCCTGTTTTGAAGTAATTTCATGCCAATTAATGCTACATAGAGATATAACAAAGCTAATCCGGTTTACATCTTAAAAACTTATAATGCACCGCATTGGTTATCGAAATAACTACTTAGTAATTAAACTAGGTATGTATGGTATCATCATCATCATCACTTCAACCATAGGACGTCCACCTGCTAGACATACTATATCTAGCAGGTGGACGTCCTATGGTTAATAGGTCTCCCCCATCGACTTCCAAAAGAGGCGGTTGGAAGAGGCCTGCATCCAGCGTTTCCCTGCGGTCTAATTAGGTTGTCTGTCTACCTTGTGGGTGGACGTTCTACGCTGCGCTTACGGGTCCGTAGTCTTCATTCGAAAACCTTTCGGCCCCATCGGCCATCTGTTCTGCGTGCTATGTGCTCTGCCCACTGCCACTTCAACTATACGATATGCTTAGAATTAATAGTATTTTTACTAATTTTCAGCGTGGGAAAGAGCTGTTCTCGCCGACTCCAGCTTGGAAATCAGCTGTGCAGCCATTAGACGGCCCTCGTTCCGATTCCATCATCACAGCAAACTCAGTGCACAGCGGCCCTTTCGACAATGTGGGCTATATCATGTAGACAGCTCCTAACTGGCTTGATCCTCATTCATGTGTTGTTTCGGGATTCGGGTCTTTACCTAGAGTGAGAGAGAGTGTCACCCTTACTTTTAGGTATGTAAGCGTGTTTCTAGTCAATTTAACTGACTTTCAAGTCTTAAGAACAAATTTAAAATAATTTATTGAATCGGTCAGGGCCACACCGCACATGGAATTGAAAAACAGAAAAAATAAATAGTTAACCGCTTTTTGTGATGAAATTCAAAACGAAGCAAATAAATATTAAAAGTAGGTACATTGTCACAAAAATCGGCCCCAACTCAGCGTAAATTGGAAGAAGCATAGAAAAAGAAGAATAAGCCATACCACTGAATACATATAAAAGTACAAGACCATACTACCTCGAGCGGGACTACATCTAGAATTTCCTAACTTTCGAGGTAATCCCATAAAATTTTTATCAACTTTGGCTCGGTAGTTTCTTTAACCAGCTCCAGTAATATGAATAATTTCATTCAGGTACCTTTTGATTTGGCAATATCAACTTTGTTCGTGCGCATTTTAAAGTCGGTTTTTAAGTTGATGTACTATTGTCATACAATTAAAATGAAAACGTAACGTCCACTTGTTTCCCTTATGATAAAATAAAAATTACAATGAACTTTGCAATACCTAAGTTCACAATGAAATGCCTTGAAAATCGTATTGTTATCGAATTGCACAGGTAAAGTAAAACCGGTTATTCCGACTTAATCACACGTGATTAATTTCTGTATGATAAAAACAAGTAACAGTACAGCTTTGAAAATGACAATATTTAAGTTCGCAGTGAAATGCCTTGAAAATCGTTTTGTTATCGAATTGCACAGGTAAAGTAAAACCGGTTATTCAGACTTAATCACAAGTGATTAATTTTTGTATAATAAAAACAAGTAACAGTAAAGCTTTGAAAATGACAATACTTAAAGTTCACAGTGAAATGCCTTGAAAATCGTATTGTTATCGAATTGCACAGGTAAAGTAAAACCGGTTATTCCGACTTAATCTTACGTGGTAAATTCTCGTATGATAAAATAAGTGACAGTAAACAGCTTTCAAAATAACAATACTTAAAGTTCACAGTGAAATGCCTTGAAAATCGTATTGTTATCGAATTACACATAAGTAAGGTAAAACCGGTTATTCTGACTTAATTTCACGTAAGTAATTTTCATATTAATAAAAATAAAATTGACAATGCTCTTTACAATACTTAAGTTAACATAGCATTCCACATGCATTGAAAATCGTATTGTTATCGAATTGCACAGGTAAAGTAAAACCGGTTATTCCGACTTAATCTTACGTGATAAATTCTCATATGTTAAATCAAGTGACAGTAAACAGCTTTCAAAATAACAATACTTAAAGTTCACAGTGAAAATGCCTTGAAAATCGTATTGTTATCGAATTGCACAGGTAAAGTAAAACCGGTTATTCCGACTTAATCTTACGTGATAAATTCTCGATGATAAAAACAAGTGACAGTAAACAGCTTTCAAAATAACAATACTTAAAGTTCACAGTGAAATGCCTTGAAAATCGTATAGTTATCGAATTACACATAAGTAAGGTAAAACCGGTTATTCCGACTTAATTTCACGTGAGTAATTTTTGTATTAATAAAAATAAAATTGACAATGCTCTTTACAATACTTAAGTTAACATAGCATTCCACATGCATTGAAAATCGTATTGCACAGGTAAAGTAAAACCGGTTATTCCGACTTAATCTTACGTGATAAATTCTCGTATGATAAAAATAAAAATGACAATGCTTAATTTGACAGTAAAATGCTTTGAAAATCGTATTGTTACCGAATTATGTTCTAAATACAGTCTTAATAAAACACGTATAATAAAACCATTATATAGGTTGTTAAAAGTATAATAAAAAATCAAATGTATATCTCTACCAAGGAGACCTCAGTGATTCTACTAAACTAGCTAAGATAATGGGACATCTAGTTTTATCTCTGGAAATAAAAATACCTTGTGGAGCAGTAGTCAAACTTGAATTATTATTTCTAAGAACAAAGTTTATATGATTTACGTGTTCGAGTAATTATTTTTGTATAAATAATTTATAATTATTATATTAGCCAATAAACAAAGAATGTTGTTTACACTCGTTTAAGTTAATTTATTTCATTGAAAAATAGTAAAGTCTGTTTTACAAATGATTAAAGCCATTTTATTTAAATTTGTCTTTTAATTCCCTTTTTTTTTCATTACCCTCAAAACAGATTTTTTTTTTTTTTTATATTATTATTTCATGATTTTTTCCCATATAATTATATTTACCAACTGCGCCTCGTAGTTTCACCCACGTAGTGATGAAAAATGGTGATGATGATAATAATGCCTATGTCACTCTCCAGCCCTTGAACTATACCCATGCAAATAATCAAGTCAATCCGTTGCTCTGTTGCTGCGTGAAAGAGGAACAAACAAACCAACAAACTTTTCACATTTATAATATTACTAGCGACCCACCCACCCGGCTTCGCACGGGTGTAATTTACGTGCGAAGCCGGAGTGGATCGCTAGTTATATATATAAACCTTCCTTGAAAATGTATCTAACCGATGGTGAAAACCGCATCAAAATCCGTTGCGTGGTTTAGGAGGAGTTAGCGGCCATACAGACATACAGACATACAGACAGACGCGGAAAGCGACTTCAATTTATACTATGTAGAGAAGAGAAGTATGATTAGATGCCATTTTCTATTACATACATAAAATCTGACTTATCTTTGCATTGTACCTAGTTTGATTTGAATATTAATCTTTCGTTGATAAATGATTTAGATTAATTAAAAATGTATAAAAAAAAAAAATTAAAGGGGCCAAACGCAGTCGTCGGTTTTTAAAGCGGACTCTGCGTTTAAAAAAAATACATATTTTCTGTAAAGACGGAAAAAAACAAAACCGAAACTACAGGTAAGAGTTTTTTTTGTTTTTCTATGGAACTATAAAAAATTATTTGAACTTTTAACATTTGACCAAAACAAAATTAATGGACGGGCCCAGAAGAAGCTCATTTTTGTAGATTACAAAATGAGCGCCGGCTCTCATTCCTTTTCAGTCGGTCTCTAGCCGTAGAAAGTGCGACACGAGTCTCTTGTTCATGATAACGAAACATCTGACAAAATTAAGCCTTCGTGTGCTTTCTCGTAGTGTAAATACACAACAAAAAACCGGTATCTATTTTTTGTAACAAATGTACTGTACATGGTTATAATTAGGTGTTGAAGTATATGTCCGACGGTTTTGACACGTTTTTACTGAGCAAGTTCAATGGTTATGGCCCGTCCATTGATTTTATTTTTGTCGAAGCTTTTAACTAGGTTTATGTCTTTCCATAGGTAACGTTTTTCCGTTTGCCAAACCAAAGTTCCTGGCTCGATGGCCACGTAACTTGCCCCCATTCTCTTTTACTCCAATAACTTAGTTACGGAGAGTTACGGGTACTACTGAACTTGGCACGTTAAAACCTATTTACGATTGCAATAAGTGCACCCGAACGCCTTGCAGTCCAACTCTACCAAATTACCATTTGGAGTCAACTTTTCTTGTTTCAGTTTGGGGGCATTTTTCCGGGTTTTTAGTTTTAGATTTACTTGAACATTCTTTAAAAATTATTTCACTGAAGTTTATGTAATAAACTAGTTTTTTATTTGTTTTATTTCCAACTTAGAACTATCATTCAAGGTTATAACCTAATGCGATAGAGTAGCAAATTTTCATTTTATCAACAACATTGTGACAATAACCCTAAATTATTTAATAACATAAAACCTTTAAAGCTATCTTTGTAAATTCACTCAGAGCACAACTAAATAGGTCTATTTCAACGGCAATGACGTTGAGAGTGCGAAGTGCTCGTGTAAAAGGTGCCTCCTGCAGAAGATTTGTTCGCGCGCGTGGCACTGGTATCAGTTTTGGCAATCTTCGCCGCCCCACATACCTATCAGGAACGCAAAAATATAACTGTTTCAGTACAAATATATAAGTACAAAGGTATAATCAAACGAAGAAAATAATAAAGCCTTAATTATTACTTATTACTACATAATTATCACTAAAATTACTTATTATTAATCCGATCTTTTCCGTGTGGTAAAGTGCCAAGAGCGCTGAGTGGGATTTAAAAAAAACCACTCAGCGGTATTTTTTGCACATTATTTTTCGTAAGCGCCCCTGAACGAAACTGTACCAAATCTCATTTTTATTTTATAATACACTAGCGACCCGCCCGCCCGGCTTCGCACGGGTGTAATTTACGTGCGAAACCGGGGCGGGTCGCTAGTTATATATGTTGTTCGAATGTTGCAAGCACTAAATCAAGTTGCAAAGAAAATAGACCTGTTTGTGTGTTCTATTGTAGAATTTGAAAAGGCGGTATTGTATCATTTATGTTATGAAAAAATTAATAATTGAATAATTGATTTATTGACTACTTTAATATAATGACATATATATAATCTAATTTAATCTAATCTAATGCATGTATTATTATTTAACTACTTGACTTATTATATAATTGTATTTAATTTCTTAAAATGTTAACTTAAAAACTACACTATTGTATTAGGTTTATCCTGTAAAAATAGTTGTAATGAATGAAAATAAAATAAATAAATAAATATATAAACCTTCCTTGAAAATGTATCTAACTGATGGTGAAAATCGCATCAAAATCCGTTGCGTGGTTTAGGAGGAGTTAGCGGCCATACAGACATACAGACAGACGCGGTAAGCGACTTTAATTTATACTATGTAAAGAAGAGATAATATTTAATGATACTCCATATAGGTGCAGTCATTTTTTTCCGTGCCCCCTTTACCTATATGAGAGCTATCTTGTTGCCATCGCCTTGTATTTATGATGACGACTATCACCACCACCATCACCTCCACCACCACTTACCTTCTACCCACCCTTCTATGCCACCACCATGTCCTGAGGGGGACTCCAGGACATGGTGATGGCATAGCGTGAGAGGCTATGCCACCACCAGGTTTGAAGCGTCATTGCTTTTATTGCGCTTTAAAGTTTTACACTGGTTTTTTGATTTTATACAGTTTTATATTTTTTTGCAGTTTTTCTGTGACGTTGAAGCAAAAACACACTGCAGACTCGTCTAAGAAACAGTTTTGAAGATGAATTTCCGCAAAGAAACGCCCGATTCAATCAAATACAATTTACTTTTTGAAATTACTTTTCGATCTAGATAAGCTCAGTTAACTCCTTGTTAGAAAATATTGTATCCAGTGACAGTTTATCAAATAAACAGCACCAGTTAATTAAAAAGCAAAGGAATATGAAAGCTGCTAAGACTGAAAACTGATATCATCTCGAATTAATTAATTTTTCAGCACCATCGCAAAATAACTGAAAGCCCTGGAGATTCTCAGCTTTGCCACTATTGTGTATCAAAGCAGTATGAACCATAGCCCCTTACTCAAGATAGCATTATCTAGCTTTCGGATTGGTGTAGGTAGTTTTTTTTATTTTATTTTTATAGTATATAGGCTTGCGCTTGACCGCCATCTCGCCTGGTCTCTAGATTTAATCTCTAATTCAAATTCAAAATTCAAATTCAAAATATTTATTTGTCAGAACATGGTAGGGTACACAAACAATAGTAGCACATGGTCGTAAGAATGGAGACGTATCTCATGTCCTTGCCTGTTACGGCTACATAGTATAAATTTTATTAAAGTCACTTTCCGCGTCTGTCTGTCTGTATGTCTGTATGGCCGCTAACTCCTCCTAAATCACGCAACGGATTTTGATGCGGTTTTCACCATCAGTTAGACAAAGAAAAAGCATTTTTTTTTAATACTTTTAAGATTTAGATTTACATAATTGTGGAAAGTTTCATGCACATATTTTAATAAATATAGAAGCCTGAAGATAAAAAAAATGGGATAGATGGACAGACATGAACAGACAGAACCAATATATAAGGATTCCTTGTAGTACTATGGAATCCTAAGATGTTAATTTTCGTAGTCAAATACTTAGAATCACGAGGCTCTTCAAATCACGAGTGAATCGGTTTCTTCTAGGCAAGCGTGCTCCAACGTAGACCGCATCGTCGCTTAATATAAGGCGTGATGGTGCTCAAACGCAAGCATATTATTTATAAAAACAAAAAATAAAAAAATAATACGAATTGCCCTTACTGGCCACGGTTCATGTCTGATCTCGTCAACATAATCTCTGGAATTAATATGGATTTAATCACAACAGATGTCTTTTAAGTATCCGCTAGGTCTCCTCGTATTTTTTTTATCATCTCTCGAGTTGTTCTTGAGCTCTTCGACTAAAATAAACAGAATGGACGGGCCCGAAGGAAGCGCATTTTTGAAGATTACTAAATGAGCACTGGAGCTCACTTCGTTTCAGTCGGTCTCTAGCCGTAGGAAGTGCAACACGAGACTATTGTTACATGATAACGAAACATCTGACAACATTATGCCTTCGTGTGCTTTCCCGAAGTGTATACCTTCGCATCAGTTGGACGGATAAAGTTACCAACGTAGAGGTCTTACACCGTATGGGGAAAAAATTGGAACTTATCCGGACCATTAAACAGCGAAAGGTTGCCTACCTCGGACATGTACTGCGGCATGACCGGTATTTTCTCCTGCAGACCATCATGATGGGCAAAATACCAGGGAAGCGTAAGGTCGGAAGACGCAAGATGTCGTGGCTCCGTAATATCAGGGAGTGGACGGGGATAAAGACGGTTGAACAACAGTTCAGACTTGCGCTGGACAAGGAAAAATTTAAGAAGCTGACTGCCGACCTTCATTAATGGAGAGGCACTGAGAGAAGAAGATACCTTTTTCAGGCTTCCGAACCCAAAGGGTGTAAACGGGAACCTATTACGAAGCCTTCACTGTCTGTCCGCCCGGCCATCCTTTGTTGTATGATCTTTCTTTAGTTTTTACTTTTTGACTTTATTATTAATTCTTAGTTCATCATCATCAGCCAGAAGACGTCCACTGCTGAACATAGGCTGCTGTTCAGCAGCTGCTGCTGCTCCCCCTTTAACTTCCACACTGAACGACAGCCTGCCATTTATATCCACTGGATGCCCGCGACTCTCATAATGTCATCGGTCCATCTAGTGGGAGCCCTACCTACGCTGAGTCTTCTTGGTAAAGTTTTAGTTAATCCACCGTAACATTACATAGTCGCGGGCATCCAGTGGATGCAAAAGGCAGGCTGTCGTTCAGTGTGGAGGTTAAAGGGGGAGGCCTATGTTCAGCAGTGGACGTCTTCTGGCTGATGATGATGATGATGATGATGATGATGATGATGAACATTACATATTCTGTGAAAATTTTAACTGCCTATATCATAGGGTAAGAAACATACAGCTGTTAAAAGGTAGAATGGACAGACAGACAGATGGCGTAGGCTTAGTAATAGGGTCCCGTTTACACCCTTTGGGTACGGAACCGTAAAATGGCTCGTACGCTTTCGTTCGTCTATTCGCTTTCAGTTTTGATAAAACGTCGGTCGTTCGGTCGTTTTGAAGTCGGTCGGTGTGACGTCACTTTGATTGGTTCCAACTTTTTAATTAAATGTCGTGTCGCGGAGAGCGTCGTTTGAGTTGTTTTAGATTTCTGTATGGAAAAAACTTGTTCGTTTATTTCTTTAAGGTGATGTTGTTTTAAATTGGAATTCTTTTGATTTCCATAAAGTATATATTAGATATTTACTTATTCGAGACGGATTGGAGAAAATATATGCGTCAGCGGTAAGAAATTGTATTTAGATAGGTACTTATACAGGGTGCACGGGGAACACTCTCGTAGCCAAAAGAAGGTAATTGTACTCATCATTATGAACCACTTTTAGTATGGGACTAGCCCAGAAATCGCGAAAAAAAAACAGCTGTTCCATACATTTCGTCGAGTGTCAATGACCGTTTTCTATAGAACAACTGATATATTTTTGGCGATTTCAGAGCTGGTCCCATAGTAAAAGTTGTTCATAATGATGAGTACATTTACTTGCTTTTGGCTTCGAGAGAGTTTCCCTTACACCCCGTATATGTTTCTGTGTTTTGCTCTGAAATGACTTAAACCGATTTAAATGGTTAAAATTTTTTTTATATTTTTCTTCATTTTTTATATTGTAGATCTACGTTTAGCCACCCACTCGCCTGAGTGGTGTGAGATAAGCGATGGTGTGTCCGAGGATGGAACACGTTGATCTAAATCAAACCATCTATTCAATCTAGCCTTGAAGATACCTAGGTCGTAGGGTTGTAGTTCTCAGGGAACAAGGAGCATGGCAAGGAGTTCCATTCTTGGGCAGTACGTATCACAATTGACGACCCAAATAGAGTCTTATTTGCGGCTATATGCTGTATTTTAACTGACTTCAAAAATAGAGGAAGCTTCTCATTTCGGCCCGTATGTTTTAATTACAAAAATAACGCACCTTTTATCCTTTTATCGACAACTAGCTACCGTAATTCTGTCAGCTGCATTATCATTGTAAGCACCTGCATGAAAACTTTTTGAAGTTATACTTCTTATACGACTTGCAACAAGGTTGCGTTAAACGTTTAATGCTACCATGGAGGGTTTTTTTTTTCGCCCTGCGACTAGCAGATGCCGTAGTGTAATGGTGTCGCTAATGGATTGAGAAGCCTAAGAAGCTAGGTTCGAATCTCGAGAAAAGCATGTTTTTAAATTGTTGATATTTTTGCCCTAGTTATAATTTTAAGAAAGAAAGAAAGAAAGAAAGAAAAAGTTTATTTGTGACCAAATTAGGTTTTTAAAAAAATAGCTTATTGACTAGTTATAATATAAGGTCACAAATCGGCCCCAACTCAGCATAATGCCGGCTGTTAACCAGCGCTGGTCTTCCGTTGGAGCCGTTTGGTGATGTCTCGGTACAAGCACACATACAGTACACACGACCAAATAAAAATATAAATAAAATAATAAATAAACCAATCTAAAAACAAATACTAATATGATGACAATGAGGTAATTATTATATATTATACTATCTTACTATAATATTATAAATGTGAAAGTTTGTGTGTAAGTGTGTAAGTGGGTAAGTGTGTAAGTGTGTATGTTTGGCTGAAGTCACCGCCGAAACTACTGGTCCGATTTAGATGAAATTTAGAATGTATATAGCTTATACCCTGGATTAACACATAGGCTACTTTTTGTCCCGAAAAAATGCACGGTTCCTGTAGGATAATTTCAATTACACAAATCTCCACAACGGCTCAACAAATAAGTATGAAATTCGGTATAGAAACAGGCAAGCCGCCACATTGCAACACAAGTCACTTTTTATCCCGGAAAATTTGACAGTTCCCGTGGGATGGTATAATCATTCTTTTTCACAACGGCTCAACAAATAAATATGAAATTAGGAGCCATATTAAAACACACAATACTTTGTATCCCGGAAAATTTTAAAGTTCCTGTAGGATAACTTCAATCACACAATTTTGTAACTGTTAAACAGATTTTGATGAAATTGGTATGGAGGTGGATTATACACTGAATAATATTATAACAACCTAATTCTGATCCTGGGAAAATGAGTGGTTCCTGTAGGATAACTTTGATCACTTAACTCTGGATTTCGATGAAATTTGGTATGGAGGTAGCATATTCCCTAAATTAACGGATTTTGATGAAATTTGGTACGAAGGTACAATATTCCTTGGACTATCACATGAGTTATTTTTACCCGGAAAAAATCTATGGTTCCTGTAGTATAACATCAATCACTCAACTCTGAGACTGTTTAACGGATTTCGATGAAATTTGGTATGGAGGTAGAATATTCCCTGGATTAAAACTAAGGCTATTTTATACCGACAATATGTAAGTTCCTGTAGGATAATTTCAATCACTCAACTCGATGACTGTTTAACAGATTTAGCAAGCCGCAAGCGGCCCGTGAGTGTTAGTTAAGCACAAGTGACGTACAAAAAGAAAAAAAAAACTTTCTAGGTTGCGTGGTTCGCTGGGCCGCAAGCGGCCCGCGAGGGCGAGTGTCAAGCACAAGTGACGTACAAAAAAAAAAAATCTAGATTGCGTGGTATTCTAGAAGGCGAGTGTCAAGCACAAGTGACTAACCAAAAAAAAAAAAACTTTCTAGGTCGCGCGATTCACTGGGCTGCAAGCGGCCCGCGTGGGTGAGTGTCAAGCACAAGTGACGTAAAAAAAAAAAAACTCTAGGTTGCGTGGTTCGCTGGGCCGCAAGCGGCCCGCGAGGGCGAGTGTCAAGCACAAGTGACGTACAAAAAAGAAAAAAAAAAACTTTCTAGGTCGCGTGGTTCGCTGGGCCGCAAGCGGCCCGCGAGGGCGAGTGTCAAGCATAAGTGACTTACCAAATAGAAAAAAAAACTTTCTAGGTCGCACGGTTCGCTGGGCCGCAAGCGGCCCGCGAGGGCAAGTGTCAAGCTCAAGTGACGTAAGAAAAAAAGAGAAAAAAAAAATCTAGGTTGCTCGGTTCGCTGGGCCGCAAGCGGCCCGCGAGGGCAAGTGTCAAGCACAAGTGACTTACCAAAAAGAAAAAAAAAAACATTCTAGGTCGCGCGGTTCGCTGGGCCGCAAGCGGCCCGCGAGGGCGAGTGTCAAGCACAAGTAACGTACAAAAAATTTAAAAAAAACTTTCTAGGTTGCGTGGTTCGCTGGGCCGCAAGCGGCCTGCGAGGGCGAGTGTCAAGCACAAGTGACGTATAAAAAAGAAAAAAAAAACTTTCTAGGTCGCGTGGTTCGCTAGGCCGCAAGCGGCCCGCGAGGGCGAGTGTCAAGCACAAGTGACTTACCAAATAGAAAAAAAAACTTTCTAGGTCGCGCGATTCACTGGGCCGCAAGCGGCCCGCGTGGGTGAGTGTCAAGCACAAGTGACGTACAAAAAAAAAAACTTTCTAGGTTGCGTGGTTCGCTGGGCCGCAAGCGGCCCGCGAGGGCGAGTGTCAAGCACAAGTGACTTACCAAATAGAAAAAAATACTTTCTAGGTTGCCCGGTTCGCTGGGCCGCAAGCGGCCCGCGAGGGCGAGTGTCAAGCTCAAGTGACGTAAAAAAAGAAAGAAAAAAAATATTCTAGGTTGCTCGGTTCGCTGGGCCGCAAGCGGCCCGCAAGGGCGAGTGTCAAGCACAAGTGACTTACCAAATAGAAAAAAAAACTTTTTAGGTCGCACGGTTCGCTGGGCCGCAAGCGGCCCGCGAGGGCGAGTGTCAAGCACAAGTGACGTACAAAAAAGAAAAAAAAAACTTTCTAGGTCGCGTGGTTCGCTGGGCCGCAAGCGGCCCGCGAGGGCGAGTGTCAAGCACAAGTGACTTACCAAATAGAAAAAAAAACTTTCTAGGTCGCGCGATTCACTGGGCCGCAAGCGGCCCGCGTGGGTGAGTGTCAAGCACAAGTGACGTACAAAAAAAAAAACTTTCTAGGTTGCGTAGTTCGCTGGGCCGCAAGCGGCCCGCGAGGGCGAGTGTCAAGCACAAGTGACTTACCAAATAGAAAAAAATACTTTCTAGGTTGCCCGGTTCGCTGGGCCGCAAGCGGCCCGCGAGGGCGAGTGTCAAGCACAAGTGACGTACAAAAAAGAAAAAAAAAACTTTCTAGGTCGCGCGGTTCGCTGGGCCGCAAGCGAGCCGCGAGGGCGAGTGTCAAGCACAAGTGACGTACAGAAAAGAAAAAAAAACTTTCTAGGTCGCGCGGTTCGCTGGGCCGAAAGCGGCCCGCGAGGGCGAGTGTCAAGCTCAGTGACGTAAAAAAAGAGAGAGAAAAAAATTCTAGGTTGCTCGGTTCGCTGGGCCGCAAGCGGCCCGCGAGGGCGAGTGTCAAGCATAAGTGACTTACCAAATAGAAAAAAAAACTTTCTAGGTCGCACGGTTCGCTGGGCCGCAAGCGGCCCGCGAGGGCAAGTGTCAAGCTCAAGTGACGTAAGAAAAAAAGAGAAAAAAAAAATCTAGGTTGCTCGGTTCGCTGGGCCGCAAGCGGCCCGCGAGGGCAAGTGTCAAGCACAAGTGACTTACCAAAAAGAAAAAAAAAAACATTCTAGGTCGCGCGGTTCGCTGGGCCGCAAGCGGCCCGCGAGGGCGAGTGTCAAGCACAAGTAACGTACAAAAAATTTAAAAAAAACTTTCTAGGTTGCGTGGTTCGCTGGGCCGCAAGCGGCCTGCGAGGGCGAGTGTCAAGCACAAGTGACGTATAAAAAAGAAAAAAAAAACTTTCTAGGTCGCGTGGTTCGCTAGGCCGCAAGCGGCCCGCGAGGGCGAGTGTCAAGCACAAGTGACTTACCAAATAGAAAAAAAAACTTTCTAGGTCGCGCGATTCACTGGGCCGCAAGCGGCCCGCGTGGGTGAGTGTCAAGCACAAGTGACGTACAAAAAAAAAACTTTCTAGGTTGCGTGGTTCGCTGGGCCGCAAGCGGCCCGCGAGGGCGAGTGTCAAGCACAAGTGACTTACCAAATAGAAAAAAATACTTTCTAGGTTGCCCGGTTCGCTGGGCCGCAAGCGGCCCGCGAGGGCGAGTGTCAAGCTCAAGTGACGTAAAAAAAGAAAGAAAAAAAATATTCTAGGTTGCTCGGTTCGCTGGGCCGCAAGCGGCCCGCGAGGGCGAGTGTCAAGCACAAGTGACTTACCAAATAGAAAAAAAAACTTTTTAGGTCGCACGGTTCGCTGGGCCGCAAGCGGCCCGCGAGGGCGAGTGTCAAGCACAAGTGACGTACAAAAAAGAAAAAAAAAACTTTCTAGGTCGCGTGGTTCGCTGGGCCGCAAGCGGCCCGCGAGGGCGAGTGTCAAGCACAAGTGACTTACCAAATAGAAAAAAAAACTTTCTAGGTCGCGCGATTCACTGGGCCGCAAGCGGCCCGCGTGGGTGAGTGTCAAGCACAAGTGACGTACAAAAAAAAAAACTTTCTAGGTTGCGTAGTTCGCTGGGCCGCAAGCGGCCCGCGAGGGCGAGTGTCAAGCACAAGTGACTTACCAAATAGAAAAAAATACTTTCTAGGTTGCCCGGTTCGCTGGGCCGCAAGCGGCCCGCGAGGGCGAGTGTCAAGCACAAGTGACGTACAAAAAAGAAAAAAAAAACTTTCTAGGTCGCGCGGTTCGCTGGGCCGCAAGCGAGCCGCGAGGGCGAGTGTCAAGCACAAGTGACGTACAGAAAAGAAAAAAAAACTTTCTAGGTCGCGCGGTTCGCTGGGCCGAAAGCGGCCCGCGAGGGCGAGTGTCAAGCTCAGTGACGTAAAAAAAGAGAGAGAAAAAAATTCTAGGTTGCTCGGTTCGCTGGGCTGCAAGCGGCCCGCGAGGGCAAGTGTCAAGCACAAATGACTTACCAAAAAGAAAAAAAAAACTTTCTTGGTCGCGCGATTCGCTGGGCCGCAAGCGTCCCGCGAGGGCGAGTGTCAAGCACAAGTGACGTACAAAAAAAAAACTTTCTAGGTTGCGTGGTTCGCTGGGCCGCAAGCGGCCCGCGAGGGCGAGTGTCAAGCACAAGTGACTTACCAAATAGAAAAAAAAACTTTCTAGGTCGCGCGGTTCGCTGGGCCGCAAGCAGCCCGCGAGGGCGAGTGTCAAGTACAAGTGACGTAAAAAAAAAAAAAACTTTTTAGGTCGCGCGGTTCGCTGAGCCACAAGCGGCCCGCGAGGGCGAGTGTCAAGAACAAGTGACTTACCAAATAGAAAAAAAAGCTTTCTAGGTTGTGCGGTTCGCTGGGCCGCAAGCGGCCCGCGAGGGCGATTGTCAAGTACAAGTGACTTACTTATTTATTTATTTATTTATTTATTTATTTAGACACACCAACGAACAATTCACAACACATTAAAAGTTTGCTTAAGTTAAATATTCAGCTATGTGAACCAGTCATTTACAGGTGCGTACAACACTGAAAATATAAATAACAATGACTTTATTTATAGAATACATAGATAAAAATATAAAAATAGACTAATATATATATATAAGTTACAATGTGCTTATTAGAATAATTAAAAACATAGGTAGTATTAAAAAAACAAATGATAGTGTAAGCATTCATGTGAGCAATCAAGCTTGTGAAGTGGCTCTGTGAGCCTCTTTCTTAAAACAAGATAAACGAGCAACAAACACATCAAGGCTCGGGTGATGTTTGTACAAAGTATTGTAGCTGTTAATGATACGGTTAAAAGGTGAATTGTAACCTAGATTAGTCCTACTCTGTCGAGGCTTAAACATTTTACGAGTTTTCAATCTAAAATTTTGGCGCGGTACTACTATCGAGATCTCAGACAATAACTCAGGAGAACACAGCAGTCCATTGAAAAGTTTATATAAGTTGATCAAATCTGTGATGGTTCGTCGTTTATGAAGTGGATCTACTTTGAGAGAACTGAGACGCTGGCAGTAATCTAAATTCTTAGGCATATTGATATCTTTGTGAGCAATAAACCGGGTGAAACGGCGTTGAACTCGTTCAATTCTGTTAATATGGTTTTTATATGAAGGGTTCCATACACTCGAAGCATATTCCAAATGACTACGTGCAAGGGTATTAAACAGACAAAGTAAGGATGATGGTTTCTTGAAATCTTTGCAGTTTCGCTTTATAAAGCCAACCATTTTCGCAGCTTTGCCAACGACACTATCAATGTGCTGTATAAAAGAAAGCTTGCTGTCAACCAGCACTCCCAGGTCTCGAAAACAATTCACCTGCTCTAAACGAACTCCATTAATTGAGTAGTTGGATTGAATTACATTTTTGTTTCTAGTAATTTTGATATGGTAACATTTAGAGGCATTTAATATCATGTTATTATTTCTGCACCATTCAAATATAGCATCCAGATCCACCTGTAGCAAAGTTGCATCGTTAGCTGATCTTACTGGCTTATAAATTTTAAGGTCGTCAGCAAAGAGTAATGCTTTGCTGTGATGTAAACAATCAACAATGTCGTTGACAAATACGAGAAAGAGGATTGGTCCAAGATGAGAACCCTGCGGAACCCCCGAGCTTGCTTCATAAGGTGACGAAGTGAAACCACCAACGATCACTCGTTGCACTCTGTCCGTGAGATAGGATCTGAACCAACTTAACAATGGGTCATGGATGCCGCAGAGTTGCAATTTTCTGATTAAGATATTGTGGTCAACCTTATCGAAGGCGCTACTAAAATCCGTGTATATTGCATCAACCTGAACACGAACATCAACAGACTGCGATACGTCACTTATGAACGAGAGAAGGTTGGTAGCGGTTGATTTGCATCTTGTAAATCCATGTTGCTGACTACAAATCATGTTCTTTGTGTGCCACGTAAGTATTGGACAAACTAGGGATTCGAATACCTTTGAGAATGTAGATAGTATAGAAATTGGACGATAGTTTTTTATGTCAGATGAGTTACCTTTTTTATGAATTGGTACGACGTTAGCTTCCTTCCATTTGGAAGGAAAGGTTGCAGTCATTAAAGAATGGTTAAAAATTATTTTGAGAGGTAACGTTAGAGATGATGCAGTCTTTTTTAGAAATATAGGTGGGATACCGTCAGGCCCTGCACCTTTACAATCGTCTAACTTTTTAAGTTGTTTTAGTATAGAGCGCTCGTCTACTGCAATTTTATTTAAGCTATAGTGTGTATCCGGCGAGGGAGTGTTGTTATGACTGCAATTAGTGTACGTGGAGGAGAAATGCTTAGCAAACATATCTGAAATGTTTTGACCCGTATCTGCTGTATCACCATCGAGCCCCATTTGAGCGGGTATTGAGGACCGAGTATTCTTTTTGTTCTTTATATATGACCAGAACATTTTAGGATTTTTGTGCAGCGAGTTCTCGACTTTGTTAGTGTATAAAGAATAACAGTTGCGCATTATTCGCTCCGATCTAGACTTCAGTAATGAAAACTCGTGTTCGTCACGAGGATTTTTGAATTTTTTAAATCTTTGTCTTGTTCTGTGCTTATCAGCCAAAATATGAATAAGTGGCTGTGAAAACCATACCGGATATTTTCTTTTGCGTTTTTTAGACTTTGGCACTATTCTGTTAATGACGTCCTGGATTTTACAATAAAAAAGAGAAACCATGTCGTTTACATCCATATTGTGTGGATTTAACTCAGATTCCCAGTTCACACGCTTGATTTCTTCATTAACAGCGCAGTAATCCGCTTTTTTGAAATTGTATGTAGCGAACTGAACGCTTTTCAACATAACAGTCTTGGCAAATTTAAAATCTATTTCTAATGCAGGATGATGGGGGTCTAATTTAGAAAGAGGATCTCGAGATTGGTCTACTAAGCCTCCTGTAAAGTTACACAAAACTAAATCCAATATCCTTTGGTTAGAATTCCTAATGCCATTTAACTGACTAAAGTTATTAACTGACATAAAATCAACTAACGAGTAACCTAAGTTGTTGTGATAGTTATCAGGGTCCAAACTTGGTAGGGAAGTTTTACTTATTGTCCAATTTATGAATCCTAAATTAAAATCACCAAGCACGATAGTTTTATCACTAGTACTGTTCATAATATCACTCAGATTGTCCAAAAAATCGTCTAGAGTTGTTTGTTGGACCGGTGGGGGCATGTAAACAGTACAAATATTGACACGCTGAGAAGATCCTTTTTCGCCGACTTCAATAGAGACCCATATGTCTTCAAACTTGCTTTCCCAGTGACCAATTCTAGAAGAAGTTATTGCATTTGTGACTGCAATAAGAACGCCACCGCCTCCCTTTCCAGCTGCACTTGTAGTGCAGCGGTCGCGTCTGTAGATGGTATAGTTTGAATTAAATACCTCTGCATCGTTGATATTTTGGTTAAGCCATGTCTCTGTTCCTACTATGATATCATAATTGGTACTCAGGCTAGCCAGATGAATGTCAGCTAGCTTGGTTCTCATACCTCTAAAATTTTGATAATAAATGTTGAATTTTAATAGATGATTTACGGCTTCAGGACGTTATTAGAGCTACAATTATTTTAAGATGTCATAGTTTGCTATCTGTTTAGCCGGAGAGGTGTCGTTCTGGCGAACGAAAATGCGGCCGTTACGAATCCAGATGTACTTGTAGCCCTTCTCACGAGCGGCCTTCCTTGTTTCTGCGTGAAGTTTCTTGAAGTGAGGTGATAGGTGCTCCGACAGAAATATGGGTGATTTCGAGCCTCCATAGCCTAGTAGGCTGCTGTTAAGTTTGTCGATAGGGTGCAATTTATTGTATTTGGCGACTGCTGCTAAGACCGTATCTCGCTGTTTAGTGCTCCCAAATTTGACAACAACAGCTCGTGGCCTGGTGCTGGTATTGTCCATTTTTCTTATTCTTGTGCAAGTTAGCACATCTTCATCGCGGAGAGGACAAGACGTCACTTTGAGAATCTGGGATATAACGTTGTTTAAATTTTCTGATTTGTTTTCCGGTAAGCAAGTAATTTCGATGTTGCAATCACGAGTGTACTGCTCCATCAAAGTGAGCCTTGAGGAAAAGTCCTGAACCGTAGATTTCAGCATAAGATTTTCGTTACGTAGTTCAGTAACTGTAGTCTGTGTTTTTATTAACTCCGAATTAACTCTGTCATATTCACCACACATGTAGTCAACTGATGTCTTCAGGTCGCTTATAACAGTTAGCTCCTTCCTAAATGCATCGAACTCTACCTTCATTGCTCTTTTTATAGCATCGTTTACTGCTGAGTTTACATGCGCCGTTACAGCGCTTTTTACCGCTTCGTTAACAGCTGAGTTGACGTGTGCTGTAATCGCATCGAGTGCTGACGCATCCAGAGGCGGTAACGATGTCGTTGCGACATTCACGCTTGGATTAGAACGGACTGGGGTATTAGTATTGTCACCTTTGCGTTCAGCAGAACGGCAAGCAGGACACTTCCAGGTCGTCTTGTATTCTTTTGACTGCTTTTTGAAATTATCCGCAGAAATATTAAGACAGAGGTGATGGTACTTAAGTTGGCAAGATGAGCATGCCATCATATCCTTAGTGGGGATATCTTTCTTACAAGCTTCACATTTCTGGGCCATCTTAGCTTCAGGATACTTATATGATGCTTGTAATAACAAAATATGCGTATTCCAATAATTATGTTAGAAATTATTTTTAAACGTCGTCCTGCAAATATGCAAACAAAAGCTTGAAACGGAACGTAAACCGTCTTGGCTGATTTTATTCCTTCGCTTGGCGACACTGCTCGATATAATGTTGTCAAACTCTTAAGCTGGTAAATATCACAAATTCAGGCGGTAGGATCGAAAAAATAAACTACCCACTGTAACTTCTAGTGACAATATGCCGTATTTATTTGGGCACTAAATTCCTCGATCAGCGAGGGAAACGTAAATATAACACTAACAATGATTTACTGGGTCCGTATCTACACATTACACACACTTCCAAGACAACACAACCGTTTTAACTATTATTACAATTTTATTTATCGGAGCGCTTACTCGCGCTACTATAATTTTTCTTACCCACTTACCAAAAATAAAAAAAATTACTTTTTTAGGTCGCGCGGTTCGCTGGGCCACAAGCGGCCCGTGAGGGCGAGTGTCAAGTACAAGTGACGTACAAAAAAGAAAAAAAAACTTTCTAGGTTGCGTGGTTCGCTGGGCCGCAAGCGGCCCGCGAGGGCGAGTGTCAAGCACAAGTGACGTACAAAAAAGAAAAAAAAACTTTCTAGGTTGCGCGGTTCGCTGGGCCGCAAGCGGCCCGCGAGGGCGAGTGTCAAGAACAAGTGACTTACCAAATAGAAAAAAAAGCTTTCTAGGTTGTGCGGTTCGCTGGGCCGCAAGCGGCCCGCGAGGGCGATTGTCAAGTACAAGTGACTTACCAAAAATAAAAAAAATTACTTTTTTAGGTCGCGCGGTTCGCTGGGCCACAAGCGGCCCGTGAGGGCGAGTGTCAAGCTCAGTGACGTAAAAAAAGAGAGAGAAAAAAATTCTAGGTTGCTCGGTTCGCTGGGCTGCAAGCGGCCCGCGAGGGCAAGTGTCAAGCACAAATGACTTACCAAAAAGAAAAAAAAAACTTTCTTGGTCTCGCGGTTCGCTGGGCCGCAAGTGGCCCTCGAGGGCGAGTGTCAAGCACAAGTGACGTACAAAAAAAAAAACTTTCTAGGTTGCGTGGTTCGCTGGGCCGCAAGCGGCCCGCGAGGGCGAGTGTCAAGCACAAGTGACTTACCAAATAGAAAAAAAAACTTTCTAGGTCGCGCGGTTCGCTGGGCCGCAAGCAGCCCGCGAGGGCAAGTGTCAAGTACAAGTGACGTAAAAAAAAAAAAAACTTTTTAGGTCGCGCGGTTCGCTGGGCCACAAGCGGCCCGCGAGGGCGAGTGTCAAGCTCAAGTGACGTAAAAAGAGAGAGAAAAAAAAATTCTAGGTTGCTCGGTTCGCTGGGCCGCAAGCGGCTCGCGAGGGCAAGTGTCAAGCACAAATGACTTACCAAAAAGAAAAAAAAACTTTCTTGGTCGCGCGGTTCGCTGGGCCGTAAGTGGCCCTCGAGGGCGAGTGTCAAGCACAATTGACGTACAAAAAAGAAAGAAAAAAACTTTCTAGGTTGCGTGGTTCGCTGGGCCGCAAGCGGCCCGCGAGGGCGAGTGTCAAGCACAAGTGACTTACCGAAAAGAAAAAAAAAACTTTTTTAGGTCGCGCGGTTCGCTGTGGGCGAGTGTCAAGCACAAGTGACGTACAAAAAAGAAAAAAAAAACTTTCTAGGTTGCGTGGTTCGCTGGGCCGCAAGCGGCCCGCGAGGGCGAGTGTCAAGCACAAGTGACGTACAAAAAAGAAAAAAAAACTTTCTAAGTCACGTGGTTCGCTGGGCCGCAAGCGGCCCAGCCAGGCCAGGAATTTAACTTTAGATCTCCTGCTCATAAAGCACCGTGTACCTACCGACCATCAATATCCAGGATGAAATACATAAAACGTATTTAGTAGCGTCCTAAAATAAAGCTTTTTGCTGAGAACTTCATAATTTTTCCCTAGAACAACGCGGGCAAAGCCGCGGGCGGAAGCTAGTATTATATACTTTGAAAACATAGTTCCTTATATTGCACTCGTGTCATGCTTTTGAGTTTCCTCTTGTTGCTGATGTGCAGTAATAAATTTTTTTAAGTTTATTACTAAAACTTTTAACATTTTGCAGGTTCCTCAACGGCGGAGGAATATTATTCCAGCATTTACTAGCAGCATACCGGAAACTACCTCTGAAAGCGGCTGACCTATGGCGTTGCGTGGAGAGAACTTTTAGGGTTCCTTGTTGAAGTATAACTTCTTCCGCGCGGAGGGACTCCACGCACTTTTTTTACGCTTTACACTCAAAGCTCTCCACTAGGATTCAACGTACCGGTCATCGTCTTTAAAACTTTCCGCTGTAGTACATCGGCTACCAGCAACAATCTTACGTTCAAAACCCTAGCAAAAGTGATCAGGGTTTTCGCTTTTTATTCAGTATTTTACAGTCTATCTATTGCGTTGCCTGGAATGGGTGTCCCCGATAACTACAGTCTGTCTTCAATCACAAGTGAACCTGTTTCTTCTAGGCTAGCGTGCTCCATCGTAGACTCCATCATCACTTAAGGTGGTGGTCAAAGGTAAGCTTAATGAACACTTAATTTAAAAAAAAACAGAAGCCAGCTTAAACCTAAATAAAACGAATGGACGGGCACAGAAGGAGCGCATTTTTGAAGATTATTAAATCAGCGCTCATTTTATATTGGTCGAAGGATGCCAGAATAAAAAATCTTACCAAAAATACCTCATCATCATCATCATCATCAGCCTTGAGTGACCCACTGCTGGGTATAGGCCTCCCTTTGTTTATAAATAA
Source organism: Agriopis marginaria (assembly GCA_932305915.1). Lineage (NCBI taxonomy): Eukaryota > Metazoa > Arthropoda > Insecta > Lepidoptera > Geometridae > Agriopis > Agriopis marginaria. Next base: position 1,287,066 of record OW029923.1, read on the forward strand.
AATAAAATAAAATAAAAAATGCCACTCTCCCCGGTCTCTCGCTATTCGCATCCACTCGTTCCCGACAGTATTTCTAATGTCGTTAATCCACCTCATCCTCGGTCGGCCTGGGTTCCGCCAACCTAGTCTCGGCCACCACGCGGTTACTGCTGTACACCACCTAAAATACCTACTCTAAAAAAATAAGATAGAAACTATTTAAGTGCATAGCAGATAAAAAAATTACATACCTACAGATAGCGACACTTATGACCCACAGACAAACAATATGACATAAACAAACTATATTTTTTAAGGGTGGGTAATTTACTACTATTTTGCAAAGATTACTAAGTACTGAACTGATGAAGACTACTGTTTTTTACCTTGTAAAATCATACCGTAGCCCGTTGGTCCAGTTGGTAGTGAACCTGCTTTCTGAGCTTGGGGGCGTGGGTTCGATTCCCATCTAGGACAAACATTTATGCGATGAACATTTGTGTTTGTTCTATATCTGGTTGTTAATATCTATTTAAGTATGTATTTAAAACTACATATGTATGTATATCAGTCTCTGACAGCCATATCACAGCTTTGCTTAGTTTGGGGTCAGATGACCGTCTGTGAAAAAATGTCCCGAATATTATTTATTTTTATTTATACATCGTAATAATCCAACATAGAAAAATACTAGTTCTTATTTCTTTAAGAAAAACTGCTGAGAAATTTAATATCAGCGCGTAATAAAAACTGCCTCAAGTTAGACAGCGCTTAAAGTTTAAGCAGAAAAAGCAATAAACACTGTGTCGGAAAATATGCAAAGCACATTTTCTTCCACAAGTTTCTAGAAAAAAGGTTTAAAAAGCAACAATCTGAAGTCAGAGTTGTATAACAAGTTAGCGCCTACGTCTGCAGTCTGCGCCCGCCGCACCTGGGCCCGAAACTTCGCCTCGCTTGCTTTACTAAGGGAAACACTCGGGTTGCATGCACAGATTAAAACTTGAGCTTTTGATGACGCTTGCCATCAAACAAGAATAAATTTAAAATTAAAAAATAAGAACTCTCTCGATAAAGTCATGATCCAACCATGATCAAAGAAAACAAGGTCTTCTACTCTGGCAGTTGTCCCAGATTAAATAATAATAAATAATAAATATTCGGGACATTTTTGCACACACGGTCATCTGACCCCAAACTAAGCAAAGCTTGTGATATGGCTGCCAGAGACTGATATACATACATATATAGGTTTAAATACATACTTAAATAGATATTAACACCCAGATATAGAACAAATAACACAAATGTTCATCACACAAATGTTTGTCCTAGGTGGGAATCGAACCCACGCCCTCAGCTCAGAAGGCAGGTTCACTACCAACTGGACCAACGGGCTATCTAGATTACGTCACTGTCCAGTTGCCACTTTATCCAATCAGCTGTTACGTGGTGTATCGTCATCTCTCTCGAACCTGTTGTAAATTGACATCATGACATCATTGCGGGACGGGAGTATTATACCTGGCGGAGTATATTATTATATCATGGATCCAATAAAACGAAGTCTGACATTCCGGGAGTGACACATGCCGACGTCACTGTCCAGTAGTGTCCAGTTACCACTTCAGTCGCAACAAACACAAAACTTGGGAAACGAATCTGTTAATAATCTATGAATAATATGATAGAATACCACTTCAATTGTCATTTTGTACGTCCGCTTGAACACAAATGTGTGAACGAATGAACAAATTAACACAAATGTGTGCCAAATGTAATCACAGAAAAGTTTTTTTTTCTTTGTTTAAATTAATACGGCTGTCAAGTCATTTTTGTAATAAATGTATTGTAGCCAGTTGCACCAATATAAACGAAACGTCAGTCATTCAAAATCAGTTAGCAACTGTAATGCGGAGATCGACGCGTTGATCTAAATAAGAATCAAAATGAAGTTCAATCAAGGTTCACTCATAATGCCTGGTAACAGATTTCACATTTCTATCCTATTTACTTCTCTTTTCTGTGAATGTGATTTACCTACTAAACATCAGTGATGTAGGCTTGTGTCACCCACGTGACCTTTGTGTCTCGGAATATCATACCTGGCAGAGTATTATACCATGGCACAAGTCAAACAAACAAAATAACTAAATAAAAATTGGTTCAACCGTTTGGGAGATACGATGTCAGACAGACACACAGATTCATAAAACCACTTGTCTGCGTTGAGGATTAAAAAAAAAATTTAAAGCAGAACGCGCTGGAAGAAATGTGTAATAGACAAAGTAGGACTACGTAATTATCAAATACTATGTAACAAGTACTTGCCCATGAAAAAAAAATAGTGCGTGGAGTCCTTCCGCGCGGAAGAAGTGAAACTCTCGCTCTGTCTCTTTCTAATCCCCCTCCCCAGGAGCGTTGAAGGTTTAACGCAACAGTGCTTTCATACCCCCTCCATGATAGCGTTAAACGCTTAACGCAACCTTGTTGGAAGTCGCATAATATGTTCTGCCATCTATGCAAATATTAGTGAGAAGGATGTACAAGTTTCAAAATTACCTCATAGATGTCATCTAAAACTCTCGCTCTGTCTCTTTCTATTCCCCCTTCATGGTAGCGTTAAACGTTTAACGCAACCTTGTTGCAAGTAGCATAAGAAGTTTCACTTCAAAAATATAGTAGTTTCTTAGCATAGCAAAAAAAAGTACTTTAATAAAATGAAATTAACATCAGAACAAACCCACCAATGTAATAGTAGAGACTGAATTATAGGCGAAACACCGTCGAGCAAAAATGCAAAGGTTGCAGACTTGGTACTTAGTTATTAGGGACAATTTGTTACGAACTAACTTTTCAACGCCTGCCGGTGTTTCAGGTGAAAACGTTTTCATTATACAGCTTGTTTGTTTGATTTATTTTTGCTTCTTTAATGGCTTGAACATTAAGTAATCTACTAAATAATCACAAGTGGCACTGGCTCGTAAGTGTTTTCTATCTGTTTGTAATTTTTATTTCTGGTGTATACAATAAAGAGTTTCTATCTATACTAATATTATAAAGAGGAAAGATTTGATTGTTTGTTTGTTTGCATTGAATAGGCTCCGAAACTACTGAACCGATTAGAAAAATTCTTTCACTGACGGGAAGCTACACTATCCCCGGGTGACATAGGCTATAATCTATACCCGTGCGAAGCTGGGGCGAACCGCTAGTCTATAATATACTAGTAGGCCGCCCCTGCTTCGCACGGGTGAAGCCGGAATATATAGCCTATGTCAACCGGGGATAGTGCAGCATCCCAACAGTGAAAGAATTTTTCAAATCGGTTTATTCGTTTCGGTGCCTATTCAATGCAAACAAACAAACAAACAAACAATTTATAATATTAGTATGTATATATAAATAAATATTTGCGACATTTTTGCACTTTTGAAAATGCCCAACAAAATTTGCTGTTTCAAAGAAAAAGTTCATTGACCTGCAACAAATGTATAGGACAAACAGCTGATATTTTTTTATTGTCAAAAGCCGTAGACACAAAAGTCGTTTGTTTAGATGAACAGATGTCCTTCAGAGGTGGTTAGTAAATTACCCTGTGTATATAATATAGTGGGATTGATTTAGGTTAAATTGGCAATTAGAGCTGGAATAACTGTATTTTCTCTAACTCTATTTTCAAACCGGGTATGCTTCAATTTTATTAGTATAATAATGGTACTAATAAGTTTTTGGATAGTTGTGCCATCTGAGAACGCTATTCATCAAGTAGATATCTGGGATGTACGGTTTGAGGAACAACATATTAGAGGATATTTACATCAGGCGAATTGGTGGTCAAGCGCAAGCCTATTATTTATTTAAAAAAACATACCGATAGCGATGTGACGATAACGGCCTCCCGTGGCTAACGAGGAAGGTTAGGCTCAAATGGACCATTGCATGCACAACCTGGCTAGTTGGAGATACAGTAAGAAGGCACAATGCGATTGTGGCGCTTCTGCGTACACCATGTCACTCCTACTCTCGTACTCCCGCTGCCCCAACCCTTGTACTACAAGACCTAAACAAGGGTTCCCCCTGCGGAGTCGCTGTGTGCATCGCCATCTGCTGCGTTTGCAATTATTATTCGAGGCCAACTGCTAAAGCTTAAAAAAAAGCTTAAAAAACTTATTAAAAAATGCTTTAATATTGACCTTTGTGATTTTTAAATAAACTAAGTATTCCGCTATATAACTATATATATACCGCTATTCTAAGTGTTTCGTGTTTCATCCTATTTTTTTACTAAGTTTTTTTTTTATACAGCGCGATTTTGCAACGATCAGAGTACATGAAGTTCTCGCGAGGAGAAATAAGATATATGCCTGCACGCGCGTTTTGAGCGCCTGTAGGTACTATAAAGTTTGGTACGTTTTGCTGAGCTTACTTAAATGGACTTTATTGCGACTTTAAGAGAGCCTAGTATTCAAATGTCATTCAAATTCAAGTTATTTATTTAGCAGGGACCCGGGTAACATGCAGACGTTAATGTATTTGGACCCGGGTATGTCTTAAAACTGCGACCAGAACCACCGGAGGATGGGCAGCAGCGTCCTGTTAGTACACGGTGAACGTACTGCGATCTCCAAGCCGCCTGCCAAGCGTGGGGATTATGGCAACACACCTATCTAAGAGGGAGGCCTTGTTCAGCAGTGAACATTTAATGGCCGATGATGTGTTCATGTATTTACATAATATAGACCACCATGATGTCGAAGTAAGTCTTCTGGTCTTCTCTACATTTGTATTATAATTTATTCTGTGACGGTTACGAAATTTATTATGTCAGAATCCTGGTAAACAAGTTTGTAAACACTGTTATTGTGCATTCATTGAGGGAATTTTCAGCGGGTTCAAAGATATATCAAATGCAGCCAAATGGAGACGTAAAAGTGCCACGCAGCACAGTAAAATTCCGATTTTATCCAACATTGTATGAACTTAGCTTTCTGCATAAATCATATTTTATTCGTAAAATTTACTGCTTTGGTTACTCCATAGTGAGTTTAGTGATTTTATCGGGAAACATTTTATATTACTTTGTAGAAGTTCTTAATGAAAACAAAATGAATTATTGCAAATGTTATGTTGATAATTATTATGCACGTAACACTCACTCACTGATCACGTGATTTCAAAAACAACTTGACCCACGACGCTGAGATTGGATTTTAACCTATTCTGGAACATAAAAATATTTCATCCGAAAAAAAAACGTTACAATTGAAACTAATTTCATTCGTAATGATAATATATTTTTTTTCCTGGGCAAGCGCCTTTATTAACTAAACAAAATACAAGCTAAAACTAAAACTACAAATACAGTTAGACTGCCCATAGACCGTTGAAGGTCTAAAGACAATCCAAATGCTCAAGACCACTACCAGTTGGCAGCGTACCCAGCATGCTGGCGGCATTACCACGTTGAATGGCAATGCAATGGCAATTATTAAATTAATTTAATCTGAAGAAACAAATAGTTTAACCAGAAACCTATACAGAATTTAATTTAGCCTGAAACTAAAAATAATTCCTTCTGAAAAAAAGAAACGTTAAATCTGAAACAAATATGTAATGATAATAATAAAATTATGAAATTAATTATATCTGAATAATAAATAGTTTATCCAGAAACCTACAGAATTGAATCTAACCTGAAACAAAAAAATATTTATTCTGAAAGATAAAATTCGTTATACCAATATAATATCATTATTATACTAATGTGTAATGAATTAGTAATGATAATAATTATAAAATTTGTCAAATCTAAAACCAAAAAAATATTTAAACCGCAAACAAATCAACCAGGTAAGTAGGTAAATCATCCAGACGTATGTACAAGGGTGGGTAATTAATAGTTCCATACAGTTTTCACAAACCTATAAATGAAATGTAAAGCGCTACTCGAGTAGAGCAGCCAAGTACCCCTTCGAGGGTAATAAATCGGTCACCACCTTGTTTTATTTAATTACTTACAACTCGAGGTGAGAGCAACTTTTTATTCAAGCAATTTTCCACGCTGTTAAGAGAAGTATATTTATTTCATTTTATTTATATTACACGGGAATTACTCACGTAAGATTAAGCCGGTCACTCCGACTATAGTTTCAACTGCATTAGGCCAAGCGAGACGCAGCCGCGCGCGTGCATTCACCTTGAAAAAGACTGCCTAATGCGGTTGAAACTATAGTCGGAGTGACCGGCTTAATCTTACGTGAGTAATTCCCGTGTAATATAAATAAAATGTGTAAAAACCACGTCAGTTTCTAAATTTATTTCCTTTTAAAATACCTGTTTTAAATGCTTATTGTAAATTGAGATTAAATACTTTTGAGGGATTTTAACGCGAGTATACTTTATACTCAACGTCGCACAACGAGCTATGGAGAGGGCTATGCTCGCAGTTTCTCTACGTGATCGAATCCGAAATGAGGAAATCCGTAGACAAACGAAAGTCACCGATGTAGCTTGTGGCAGTGGGCAGTGCACATATCACGCATAACAGATGGCCGATGGGCCGAAAGGTTCTGGAATGGAGACCACGGACCGGTAAGCGCACCGTAGGATGTCCACCCGATGGACAGACGACCTATAAGAGACCGCAGGGAAACGCTGGATGCAGGCCGCTTCCAACCGGCCCTTTTGGAGATCGATGGGGAAGGCCTATGTCCAGCAGTGGACATCCTATGGCTGAAATGATGATGATGATGATACTTTACACTTTTATTTTTATTTTATCGCGGATATGTCCGCGTTTGTCCACCAACTTGCCTGTTGGTTTTACGATGTGGTCGAAGATGAAGCACGCAAACTTAGAAGATACCGATAGTAATAAACTATAGAAATGTTAAGAAATTAGTTACAAGTACCGCTAATGATTTTTAATCATAACTTCACATAATATACATTCCTGTAGACATCCGTCATCAGGGTCGACACATTGGGCCCTTGGGGACAGGGAGCTCACCTCATTTTCAAAAATCTTTCAGAGTGCCTGGTTAATGCGACGCGTGACCAAAATGCTGGCGTGTTTCTGGCTCAACGCATAAGCATTGCCATTCAACGTGGTAATGCCGCCAGCATGCTGGGTACGCTGGTAGTGAGCTTGAGCATTTGGATTGTCTTTAGACCTTCAACGGTCTATGGGCAGTCTAACTGTATTTGTAGTTTTAGTTTTAGCTTGTATTTTGTTTAGTTAATAAAGGCGCTAGCCCAGAAAAAAAATTATATTGTAGTAGAAATCGTTCTGTATGCCAATAATGACTATCATCATCATCATCAGCCTTTTAACAGTCCACTGCTGGACTCTTAGCCTACCCCCCGAAAGGGTGATTGGGCCATATCCACCACGCTGGCCCAGTGCGGATTGGTGGATTCATACGCCATTGAATTCCTTCTCCGTACGTAAGCAGGCTTCCTCACGATGTTTTCCTTCACGGAAAAGCCAGTGGTATGAAAATCCGTACATAAGCTCCAAAGAGCTCATTGGTACGGGCCCGGGATTTTAAACCGCGACCTCACGCTTTCAAGTCTAGCGGTCTCCCAAATGAGCTACCACGACTTCGGCCAATAATGACTATACTCTCCTTTAAATTATTATGCTCGCTTCTCTTCTACGTACATTACGTGATAAATTCGCACTTCAGGTTTTATTATTCTGAAGGTACCTTACTTGAGAGTAACAATTCTAATAAAAGAACCTTTTTCAGACGTGACTATAACCCGTCATTTTCATTACGCACCTACCTGAAATTTATGTGCAATTTCTTTGCGTAACACCCTGCATGTTGCGAGAATAATGTGATTTCGTACTAAAACGGGTTATTTTTATTGAAATTTGAATTTTAACGTGTTTGTAGCTAAATGTATGTAAAGATGTGTTTTGACAAAATATTACAAATGAAAATTAACAGAATAAATGGTTGGTACATAACTTACTGAACGCAGCGAAGGCCTCTCAGTCTTCGAGAACCAGTCAGTGTTTACAAAACAGTCATTATGTATATTTATAATTTTATATTTATGTTTAGGTGATGGTATCTTGGACGAGAAGATTTGACGTAATTTCCCATACGCTGCCCATCTGAGTTGAATTCTTCGGGCAACATCTTTGACTAAGTTCATCATCATCATCGTCATCAGCCAGAAGATGTCCACTGCTGAACATAGGCCTCCCCCTTTAACCTCCGCACTGAACGACAGCCTGCCTTTTGCATCCACTGGATGCCCGCGACTCTCACAATGTCGTCGGTCCATCTAGTGGGAGGCCTCCCTACGCTGCATCTTCCGGTTCGTGGTCTCCACTCCAGAACCTTTCTTCCCCATCGGTTATCGGTTCTTCAAGCGATGTGGCCTGCCCATTGCCACTTCAATTTGCAAATTTTAACAGCTATGTCCGTGACTCTGGTTCTTTGGCGAATATCCACGTTTCGGATTTTATCGCGCAAAGAAACTCCGAACATGGCTCTCTCCATAGCCCGCTGAGTGACTCTGAGTTTTTTCAAAAGGCCAACAGTTAAGGACCACGTCTCAGTACCATATGTCATCACTGGCAACACACACTGGTCAAAGACCCTCGTCTTGAGGCACTGTGGTATCTTGTGGTTCTTTAAGACCCCACGCCGGAAAACACCTCAGAAGCTCTCAGACGAAACCATTAAGTTAAGGGTCCTGTATACCCTCTGCAGCTCTCTCGCTCGCACATTTTCACATTATTGAAGATATAAAATCAATGAGTGTGAATTTCCTAAAAGTAACAAAATCATGTCATGGTGTCTATCGTAACATTACAAACAAAGAAATGTTTGCTTCGATATCTTGTAATTTGACGGAATAAAATGACACGAGAAATAAAAATCACTTGTTACCATTTTACTGTGTCAAATTAATATATCAAACATATATAAACATATTATTTAAATATTATTATTATTTTAATATATCAAATTGACAATTTCTTTGTTTGTAATGTTACGATAGACACCATGACATGATTTTGTTACTTTTTGGAAATTCACACTCATTGATTTTATATCTTCAATAATGTGAAAATGTGCGAGAGAGAAAGCTGCAGCGGGTATACAGGACCCTTAATGAAAGACCGGACTGAGATGAGACTGCAATCTTCAGCTGATATGTCGGAATATGGCCAACTTAATTGACGTATCTCGAAATCAGTGCGACACGATTTGCGCTCCTACAATACAAGATGTATTAGGGACGCAATTGATCGAAACCAGGGCTCGAAAGTGTTCGCGAACTAGAAGATAGTAAAGATAATAATAGAAGAAAAGAAGTGTCTACTTTGAAATCCTTACAAATATTATAAAAGCGAAAGTAATTTTTTTTTTCTTGTTTATTAACTAAACAAAATGCAAGCTAAAACTAAAACTACAAATACAGTTAGACTGCCCATAGACCGTTGAAGGTCTAAAGACAATCCAAATGCTCAAGCCCACTACCAGTTGGCAGCGTACCCAGCATGCTGGCGGCATTACCACGTTGAATGGCAATGCTTATGCGTTGAGCCAGAAACACGCCAGCATTTTGGTCACGCGTCGCATTAACCAGGCGCTCTGAAAGATTTTTGAAAATGAGGTGAGCTCCCGTTCCCCAAGTAAGTAGTAACTCTGTCTCTCTGTCTGGATATAGATGGATGGATGAGTGGATGGAGTTACTTCGTAAAAATTGCTCAAGTAGAAGATTCTACTTGAGCAATTTTTACAAAGTTACTTAAATTAATAGATCCAATCAATGACTTATAATAACCGGAATAAAATGCTTGAGCCAGAGAGAATGAATGGCTCAGTCGAGTATCAAGTTAAATGAGTCTAGAAGGCTGACTTTATCTAGAGCTCTGGCTGCCTAGATCACAAACTTAGGGAATTTTGAAGTGGCTTTCATATAGTTTTTAAAATGTATCTTTAAGGCAAGAGGTGGCGGAGGACCGAGATTTATGGAAGGAGATGGGGGAGACCTTTGCCCAGTAGTGGGACAGTATAGGTAAAAAAAAAAACTATTTTTTTTGAAATAAGAGTCTTGAGAAATTATTAACAACATTTATTACACTACCAAATAAAAAAAATGTGTGTGTTTAACACACACCTCCGTAACAGTTGAGTGGATTTGAATGAAATTCTCATTCCACAACCTTACCACGGTAAATATCCCGTTAATAATCATTTAACTTTAGTGAACAACCGTGATAGTTTAAAACAGTTTGTGTTTTCTTTAGGATAGCGGGTGAAACGGTGGAACGCTGCTAGGTGCCAATAAGTTTTTTTTTTATGAATATCTAATTTGGAGACCAACAGGAAAGTGACCATAAATTAGCAGAAAGAGCGCTCGGGAAGAAGGTATACCCGATAGCGCAGGTTTGAATCCTGCATATTTTTTGTTATTTAATTGTCTATTACATTAAAATACCTACTTCTGTTAAAATGATGTCTTTTCCATTTTTCTCTTCTCTAGTCTTTTTCATTTGACCCGGGTATGTCCTAAAACTGCGACCAGAACCACCGGAGGATGGGCAGCAGCGTCCTGTTAGTACACGGTGAACGTACTGCGATCTCCAAGCCGCCTGCCAAGCGTGGGGATTATGGCAACACGCCTATCTAAGAGGGAGGCCTTGTTCAGCAGTGAACATTTAATGGCTGATGTTAATGTATTTACATAATATAGACCACCATGATGTCGAAATAAGTCTTCTGATCTTCTCTACATTTGTATTATAATTTATTCTGTGACGGTTACGAAATGTATTATGTCAAAAGCCTGGTAAACAAGTTTGTAAACACTGTTATTGTGCATTCATTGAGGGAATTTTCAGCGGGTTCAAAGATATATCAAATGCAGCCAAATGGAGACGTAAAAGTGCCACGCAGCACAGTAAAATTCCGATTTTATCCAACATTGTATGAACTTAGCTTTCTGCATAAATCATATTTTATTTGTAAAATTTACTGCTTTGGTTACTCCATAGTGAGTTTAGTGATTTTATCGGGAAGCATTTTATATTACTTTGTAGAAGTTCTTAATGAAAACAAATTGAATGATTGCAAATGTCATGTTGATAGGTAATTATTATACACTCACTCACTGATCACGTGATTTCAAAAACAATTTGACCCACGACGCTGTAATTGGATTTTAACCTATTCTGGAACATAAAAATATTTCATCCGAAAAAAAAACGTTACAATTGAAACTAATTTCATTCGTAATGATAATAAATTTTTTTTCCTGGGCATGCGCCTTTATTAACTAAACAAAATACAAGCTAAAACTAAAACTACAAATACAGTTAGACTGCCCATAGACCGTTGAAGGTCTAAAGACAATCCAAATGCTCAAGCCCACTACCAGTTGGCAGCGTACCCAGCATGCTGGCGGCATTACCACGTTGAATGGCAATGCAATGGCAATTATTAAATTAATTTAATCTGAAGAAACAAATAGTTTAACCAGAAACCTATACAGAATTTAATTTAGCCTGAAACTAAAAATAATTCCTTATGAAAAAAAGAAACGTTAAATCTGAAACAAATATGTAATGATAATAATAAAATTATGAAATTAATTATATCTGAATAATAAATAGTTTATCCAGAAACCTACAGAATTGAATCTAACCTGAAACAAAAAAATATTTATTCTGAAAGATAAAATTCGTTATACCAATATAATATCATTATTATACTAATGTGTAATGAATTAGTAATGATAATAATTATAAAATTTGTCAAATCTAAAACCAAAAAAATATTTAAACCGCAAACAAATCAACCAGGTAAGTAGGTAAATCATCCAGACGTATGTACAAGGGTGGGTAATTAATAGTTCCATACAGTTTTCACAAACCTATAAATGAAATGTAAAGCGCTACTCGAGTAGAGCAGCCAAGTACCCCTTCGAGGGTAATAAATCGGTCACCACCTTGTTTTATTTAATTACTTACAACTCGAGGTGAGAGCAACTTTTTATTCAAGCAATTTTCCACGCTGTTAAGAGAAGTATATTTATTTCATTTTATTTATATTACACGGGAATTACTCACGTAAGATTAAGCCGGTCACTCCGACTATAGTTTCAACTGCATTAGGCCAAGCGAGACGCAGCCGCGCGCGTGCATTCACCTTGAAAAAGACTGCCTAATGCGGTTGAAACTATAGTCGGAGTGACCGGCTTAATCTTACGTGAGTAATTCCCGTGTAATATAAATAAAATGTGTAAAAACCACGTCAGTTTCTAAATTTATTTCCTTTTAAAATACCTGTGTTAAATGCTTATTGTAAATTGAGATTAAATACTTTTGAGGGATTTTAACGCGAGTATACTTTATACTCAACGTCGCACAACGAGCTATGGAGAGGGCTATGCTCGCAGTTTCTCTACGTGATCGAATCAGAAATGAGGAAACCCGTAGACAAACGAAAGTCACCGATGTAGCTTGTGGCAGTGGGCAGTGCACATATCACGCATAACAGATGGCCGATGGGCCGAAAGGTTCTGGAATGGAGACCACGGACCGGTAAGCGCACCGTAGGATGTCCACCCGATGGACAGACGACCTATAAGAGACCGCAGGGAAACGCTGGATGCAGGCCGCTTCCAACCGGCCCTTTTGGAGATCGATGGGGAAGGCCTATGTCCAGCAGTGGACATCCTATGGCTGAAATGATGATGATGATGATACTTTACACTTTTATTTTTATTTTATCGCGGATATGTCCGCGTTTGTCCACCAACTTGCCTGTTGGTTTTACGATGTGGTCGAAGATGAAGCACGCAAACTTAGAAGATACCGATAGTAATAAACTATAGAAATGTTAAGAAATTAGTTACAAGTACCGCTAATGATTTTTAATCATAACTTCACATAATATACATTCCTGTAGACATCCGTCATCAGGGTCGACACATTGGGCCCTTGGGGACCGGGAGCTCACCTCATTTTCAAAAATCTTTCAGAGTGCCTGGTTAATGCGACGCGTGACCAAAATGCTGGCGTGTTTCTGGCTCAACGCATAAGTATTGCCATTCAACGTGGTAATGCCGCCAGCATGCTGGGTACGCTGGTAGTGGGCTTGAGCATTTGGATTGTCTTTAGACCTTCAACGGTCTATGGGCAGTCTAACTGTATTTGTAGTGTTAATTTTAGCTCGTATTTTGTTTAGCTTGCCCATAAAAAACATATCCGTCATCTAGTCTATACCGGTGATCACGAATACTGCAGTGTTGAAACGTCAGTATTTCAAATAATGTAAAATAATCAATTTTTCACAACCGCAAAAAGCTATTTTGAGCCCCAAAGACATATATTATGATTGTAGCGGTTATCAAATGAAGCTGTATTTATATTGTAGTAGAAAATTAAATCGTTCTGTATGCCAATAATGACTATCATCATCATCATCAGCCTTTTAACAGTCCATTGCTGGACTTTTAGCCTACCCCCCGAAAGGGTGATTGGGCCATATCCACCACGCTGGCCCAGTGCGGATTGGTGGATTCATACGCCATTGAATTCCTTCTCCGTACGTAAGCAGGCTTCCTCACGATGTTTTCCTTCACGGAAAAGCCAGTGGTATGAAAATCCGTACATAAGCTCCAAAGAGCTCATTGGTACAAGCCTGGGATTTTAACCCGCGACATCACGCTTTGAAGTCTAGCGGTCTCCCAAATGAGCTACCACGACTTCGGCCAATAATGACTATACTCTCCTTTAAATTATATGCTCGCTTCTCTTCTACGTACATTACGTGATAAATTCGCACTTCAGGTTTTATTATTCTGAAGGTACCTTACTTGAGAGTAACAATTCTAATAAAAGAACCTTTTTCAGACGTGACTATAACCCGTCATTTTCATTACGCACCTACCTGAAATTTATGTGCAATTTCTTTGCGTAACACCCTGTATGTTGCGAGAATAATGTGATTTCGTACTAAAACGGGTTATTTTTATTGAAATTTGAATTTTAACGTGTTTGTAGCTAAATGTATGTAAAGATGTGTTTTGACAAAATATTGCAAATGAAAATTAACAGAAGAAATGGTTGGTACATAACTTACTGAACGCAGCGAAGGCCTCTCAGTCTTTGAGAACCAGTCAGTGTTTACAAAACAGTCATTATGTATATTTATAATTTTATATTTATGTTTAGGTGATGGTATCTTGGACGAGAAGATTTGACGTAATTTCCCAAACGCTGCCCATCTGAGTTGAATTCTTCGGGCAACATCTTTGACTAAGTTCATCATCATCATCGTCATCAGCCAGAAGATGTCCACTGCTGAACATAGGCCTCCCCCTTTAACCTCCACACTGAACGACAGCCTGCCTTTTGCATCCACTGGATGCCCGCGACTCTCACAATGTCGTCGGTCCATCTAGTGGTCTCCACTCCAGAACCTTTCTTCCCCATCGGTTATCGGTTCTTCAAGCGATGTGGCCTGCCCATTGCCACTTCAATTTGCAAATTTTAACAGCTATGTCGGTGACTCTGGTTCTTTGGTGAATATCCACGTTTTGGATTTTATCGCGCAAAGAAACTCCGAGCATAGCTCTCTCCATTGCCCGCTGAGTGACTCTGAGCTTTTCCAAAAGGCCAACAGTTAAGGACCTTGTCTCAGTACCATATGTCATCACTGGCAACACACACTGGTCAAAGACCCTCGTCTTGAGGCACTGTGGTATCTTGTGGTTCTTTAAGACCCCACGCCGGAAAACACCTCAGAAGCTCTCAGACGAAACCATTAAGTTAATGAAAGACCGGGCTGAGATGAGACTGCAATCTTCAGCTGATATGTCGGAATATGGCCAACTTAAGGGTCCTGTATACCCTCTGCAGCTCTCTCGCTCGCACATTTTCACATTATTGAAGATATAAAATCAATGAGTGTGAATTTCCAAAAAGTAACAAAATCATGTCATGGTGTCTATCGTAACATTACAAACAAAGAAATATTTGCTTCGATATCTTGTAATTTGACGGAATAAAATGAAACGAGAAATAAAAATCACTTGTTACCATTTTACTGTGTCAAATTAAAATATATCAAATTGACAATTTCTTTGTTTGTAATGTTACGATAGACACCATGGCATGATTTTGTTACTTTTTGGAAATTCACACTCATTGATTTTATATCTTCAATAATGTGAAAATGTGCGAGCGAGAAAGCTGCAGAGGGTATACAGGACCCTTAATGAAAGACCGGACTGAGATGAGACTGCAATCTTCAGCTGATATGTCGGAATATGGCCAACTTAATTGACGAATCTCGAAATCGGTGCGACACGATCTGCGCTCCTACAATACAAGATGTATTAGGGACGCAATTGAGCGGAACCAGGGCTCGAAAGTGTTCGCGAACTAGAAGATAGTGAAGATAATAATAGAAGAAAAGAAAAGAAGAAAGAAAGAAAGAAGAATAGAAGTTATTATTATTTTGCTTTAATTTTATTAATTCTATGATGTATTTTTTTATATTTTTAAGTGTTGACATGTAATTATTATTATGAATAAAATTATCATTATCATTATCAAAGAAGTGTCTACTTTGAAATCCTTACTAATATTATAAAAGCGAAAGTAACTTTTTTTTCTGGGCAAGTGCCTTTATTAACTAAACAAAATACAAGCTAAAACTAAAACTACAAACACATTTAGACTGCCCATAGACCGTTGAAGGTCTAAAGACAATCCAAATGCTCAAGCCCACTACCACTTGGCAGCGTACCCAGCATGCTGGCGGCATTACCACGTTGAATGGCAATGCTTATGCGTTGAGCCAGAAACACGCCAGCATTTTGGTCACGCGTCGCATTAACCAGGCGCTCTGAAAGATTTTTGAAAATGAGTTGAGCTAGGTCCCCAAGTAAGTAGTAACTCTGTCTCTCTGTCTGGATATAGACGGATGGATGAGTGGATGGAGTTACTTCGTAAAAATTGCTCAAGTAGAAGATTCTACTTGAGCAATTTTTACAAAGTTACTTAAATTAATAGATCCAATCAATGACTTATAATAACCGGAATAAAATGCTTGAGCCAGAGAGAATGAATGGCTCAGTCGAGTTTCAAGTTAAATGAGTCTAGAAGACTGACTTTATCTAGAGCTCTGGCTGCCTAGATCACAAACTTAGGGAATTTTGAAGTGGCTTTCATGAACAGTTTTTAAAATGTATCTTTAAGGCAAGAGGTGGCGGAGGACCGACATTTGTGGAAGGAGATGGGGGAGACCTTTGCCCAGTAGTGGAACAGTATAGGTAAAAAAAAAAAAAAACTTATATTTTTTTGAAATAAGAGTCTTGAGAAATTATTAACATCATATATTACACTACCAAATAAAAAAAATGTGTGTGTTAACACACACCTCCGTAACAGTTGAGTGGATTTGAATGAAATTGGGTATAGAGATAGATTATACCTTGGATCAACACATAGGCTCCTTTTTTACGTAACAGTTTGTGTTTTAAATTATTATTCGCGGGATATTTACCGTGGTAAGATTGTGCAATGAGCTCCCGATATTTCGGCGCAATTACATGCACCATGTTCACGGGAACATGGTGCATGTGCATATTGTGCATGGTGCATGGTGTTTAATGATTATTAACGGGATATTTACCGTGGTAAGGTTGTGGAATGAGCTCCCGATATTTCGGCGCAGTTACATGCACCATGTTCCCGTAAATATCCCGTTAATAATCATTTAACTTTAGTGAACGACCGTGATAGTTTAAAACAGTTTGTGTTTTCTTTAGGATAGCGGGTGAAACGGTGGAACGCTGTTAGGTGCCAATAAGATTTTTTTTTATGAATATCTAATTTGGAGGCCAACAGGAAAGTGACCATAAATTAGCAGAAAGAGCGTTTGGGAAAAAGGTACTATACCCGATGGCGCAGGTTCGAATCCTGCATATTTTTTGTTTTTTAATTGTTTATTACATTAAAATACCTCCTTCTGTTAAAATGATGTCTTTTCCATTTTTCTCTTCTCTAGTCATTTTTATTTGACCCGGGTATGTCCTAAAACTGCGACCAGAACCACCGAAGGATGGGCAGCAGCGTCCTATTAGTACACGGTGAACGTATTGCGATCCCCAAGCCGCCTGCCAAGCGTGGGGATTATGGCAACACCCCTCTCTAAGAGGGAGGCCTTTGTTCAACAGTGGACTTTTACAGGCTGAAGTGTGTGTGTGATGTCTTTTCCATTCAACAAACATCAAAGTTTCGTTCCCAATAGAATTTCTTTAGGATCTGTCGGCTTAAAGTTTAATTAAAGATGCATCCCCACCGAAAGGATAGCTATTCAGTTTCAACTCACGCCTGTTGATAACATTCAGTAGAGATTAGTGTGAGGAAACTAACAAAGAAGGCTTCAAACTCATTTATGGCGGTAAACCATCGATAGTAAAAAAAAAAAGTTCAAAAAATTTTTTTTTTCTTTAATCGATACATTGTAAATGTATCGATTAATGAAAAAAAAAATTTCAAAAAAAAAAGTTAAAAAATTTTTTTTTTTCATTAATCGGTACATTTACACTCGTATGTCGCACTAATGCTCAAACTAGGTGACAAAGAAGGCTTCAAACTCATTTATGGCGGTAAAACATCGATAGTAAAAAAAAAAGTTCAAAAAATTTTTTTTTTCTTTAATCGATACATTGTAAATGTATCGATTAATGAAAAAAAAAATTTCAAAAAAAAAAGTTAAAAAAATTTTTTTTTTCATTAATCGGTACATTTACACTCGTATGTCGCACTAATGCTCAAACTAGGTGTAGTAAACAACTGTATCTTGGGAATTAGCCCTTCCGTTTATAAATCAATTGATAGTTTTGTACCTTACCATAGTTATTCTTATAAAGACAAAATTTTAAAAACCACATTTTAATATTTTAATTTACGTAATTACATAATTATAATGTAATGTCAATGTTAAAATATAATAAATTTATAATACTTAGATCTACATTGAGCCACCAACTCGCAGTGTGGCTGAGAATCAACGTGTTCCACGTTGATCTAGAAGATTCCATCTATTTAATATCCGGTGAAGTTTTTAATGTTTTTTTGTGAAAATGTATCTATACATCATACTTCTCTATCTCTATCTCTACATAGTTTAATTGAAGTCGCTTTCCGCGTCTGTCTGTATGTCTGTATGGCCGCTAACTCCTCCTAAACCACGCAACGGATTTTGATGCGGTTTTCACCATCAGTTAGATACATTTTCAAGGAAGGTTTATATGTATAACTAGCGACCCGCCCCGGCTTCACACGTCAATTACACCCGTGCGAAGCCGGGCGGGCGGGTCGCTAGAAACATTATAAATGCGAATAATTTGTTAGTTTGTGGGTACTTCTTACACGCAGCAACAGAGCAACGGTTCGACCTGATTTTTTGCCTGGGCATCATTAAAGGGCCGGAGAGTGACAAAGGCTACTTTACATCATTATCATGATCATTGCAATTTTTCATTACTACGCGGGTGAAACCGCGTGGCGCAGCTAGTGTTGTATAAAATAAAGTCGTGTATGTTACACCATTTATAACTCATGAATGGCTGAACTGATTTTCATGGTCTTTGATTTGTTGGATTCCTCTCTGCCTCGAATAGCAGAGCAAGTATTCAAATATCAGAAAATTTTACGAAAAAAAAACCATTTTCCCATAAATTTTATATGGAACTGCAAGAATTGAAGTCTTATACATTGACATAATTCCATTATAGATTTAAAAAAAAATCATTTAAGCCAAAGGGGGTTGCTGTCGCTACCAAGGAGTTTCATTCAAGGAAGTATATAACGTGAGTGAAACCGCAGGGCGCAACTAGTTAATTATAATATCCCACAGGTATATACATTATCGACCGGTTTCGACGGTGGACCAAAGCAGTCACAGAATGGTGGCCGAGGAACGGAAAGCGACCACCGGGCAGACCACCAGCCCGCTGGTCGGACGACATCGTTAGGACAGCAGGAAAGCAGTGGACAAGACTAGCACAGGACCGGAAAAGATGGCGCGCTGAACAGGAGACCTATACCCAGCAGTGGGTGGAGAATGGTTGATGATGATGATGATATAAATTATCAATACATCCGAGGTCCGGCTCCAAGATCTATGTATAAAATTCTTCTCGAAACCAAAATCAAATCAGAGACAAAATAATTATGTATTCATACAAACATCCAGACCTAAATCTATATTTTTTGTTATGTATTATTATTGCAAAACCATCGCTCAAATACGATAAAGGAAAACATCGTGAGGAATTTGATAGCAGAAACCTCACTTTATATATTCATCATAGTCAGCCTTTTAACAGTCCACTGCTGGACTTTTAGCCTACCCCCGAACGGGTGATTGGGCCATATCCACCACGCTGGCTCAGTGCGGATTGATGGATTCACATACGCCATTGAATTCCTTCTCCGTACGTATGCAGGTTTCCTCACGATGTTTTCCTTCACCGACAAGCCAGTGGTACGAAAATCCGTACATAACCTCCAAAGAGCTCATTGGTACGGGCCCGGGGTTTGAACCCGCGACGTCACGCTTTCAAGTCTAGCGGTCTCCCAAATGGGCTACCATGGCTTTACATATTAAAGCGCATAAACCACTTCTAAGTAAACGTCGTGTGCTAATCTAACACTGCGATACGTTAGTGCAGTAACTACTTGTATAATACGTAACTGATTCCCGTCTATTTGCCAACCTTGTTACGAACGCAGGTTGCATCAACACACGTTTGCTCTTGGAATATTACATCAGATAGAATGACTTCTCAAAACGTGTTATAAGATGGCGCAACGTAGAGATTGGGTTGATTGTGATTAGTCAGTTAGTTTCTATGATAACATAATGTTTTTCACATTCTTTGTTTTATTGCCTAGGTACTTCAAAAAAGAGATTATCAATTCGATCGTATTTTTTTACCTCTGTGTTAGTCCAATATTTTTTTTCATCAACAAATTTAACGTTTATTTAACTATATTTTTTGCAAGTTGAAGTGGCAATGGGCAGGCCACATCGCTCGAAGAACCGATAACCGATGGGGAAGAAATGTTATTGGGTGGAGAACACGAACCGAAAGACGCAGCGTAGGTAGGCCTCCCACTAGATGGATCGGCGACATTGTGAGAGTCGCAGGCATCCTGTGGATGCAGATGGCAGGCTGTCGTTCAGTGTGGAGGTATGTTCAGCAATGGACGTCTTCTGGCTGATTATAAACATCAGGCGAGTTGGCGGTCAAGCGCAAGCCTATTATTTATTTAAAAAAAAAAAAAAAAAAAAAAAAAAAACTATATTTTTCACTAAGCCTGCTATTTTTAACAAATAATACACCTGTCTGGCTATTCCCGTATAATTAAAACAAAATGCTACACAGTTTCTATTTAATTATTCGTTTACTTAAGTACACAGGTAGATATAACAAACAAAGAAAATAAAAAGCCTTAATTATTACTAATTATCACAGTTTCTTTTATTCCCGTAAAAAAAATATTTCTTCTATTTTAGTTTCTTAAACTGTACTCACTCTGACCCACTTTGTATGCAAGTGGCTCCTCCACAAGACACAATAATTAACATCCTTCCACAATAAGGGCTCGGTAAGTCTCGTCGGAGATCCTCATTTATCAGAGGGTCAGCCCCCGGGGCGTAATGCGGAGTGACGCGTCACGTGTCACTGCGGAGTGCCAGATTGGGAGGGCTATCTGATTCCGGTCATATGCTCGGAGTTTCTTTGCGCGATAAAATCCGAAACGTGGATATTCGCCAAAGAACCAGAGTCACCGACATAGCTGTTAAAATTTGCAAATTGAAGTGGCAATGGGCAGGCCACATCGCTCGAAGAACCGATAACCGATGGGGAAGAAAGGTTCTGGAGTGGAGACCACAACCGGAAGACGCAGCGTAGGGAGGCCTCCCACTAGATGGACCGACGACATTGTGAGAGTCGCGGGCATCCAGTGGATGCAAAAGGCAGGCTGTCGTTCAGTGTGGAGGTTAAAGGGGAAGGCCTATGTTCAGCAGTGGACGTCTTCTGGCTGATGATGATGATGATCTGATTCGGGTCATATCAGGTTTTGGTATCTTGATGATGAGAACCAAAGATAATATAACCATTTGATCAAAATGTAGTCATGTAGTCAAAATTCCCTTTTGAAAAATGATGCCACGTCGGTCGCGGGTGACAGATTGTGATTGGAGACTCGAGTCGACGCTTATGATTGGAGAATCAAAAGTCATTCATTCAATTCACGCCTAGGATTGGACCGCTCGAAATAGTTTAGGTTGACATGTTAGAACCTTTGGCTTATGCGGGGTAAAGGATGAGCAGTTAAGTGGTTATATTGTCATTGATGAGAACCCACAAATTTACCATGTCATGTTTTTTTTTTAATAGCGACTTCAAAGAGAGTGAATACAATTCACATCAGCGGCCATTAAACGTCCACTGCTGAACAAAAGCTTCCATCCCTCTCAGATCGGGGTGTTGCCATAATTCCCACGCTTGGCAGGCGGCTTGGGGATCGTAGTACGTTCACCGTATACTAATAAGACGCTGCTGCCGATCCTCCACTGGTTCTGGTCGCAGCTTTAGGAGATGCCCGGGTCCAAAGTGAGTATATGTTGGAACGCCAACAAAATTGTTAATAATTATTATCAAATCTAAAAGCGCCCAAATAAAATAATTTTTGGTACTAAAGCGCTTGAAATTTTTGTGGCACTACCTCAAGAGCTACTACCTCCTTATAATAAATATTTAGTATTTATTTCAATGTTTATATGTCAGTCACCAATTTTATCCAAAATGGCTGAACCGAATTGAATACGGTTTATAAATTAAAAAGCCGGTTTCAATCCGGTGGTATTTAGCAGTTTTTAATCCAAAAAAATCAACTGTTTCAAACCTTGAGATCTTTTACGCATTGGCCGTGGATTTTAAATTTTAATTTTATCTTCATTGTGATTTATCTGTATGGATCGGTAAATTCTATTTATTTTGTAGAACAATATACAATCAACAATATCCAAAAGAAATTTCGTTAGACATAAACAATTTATATCTTTAAAAAAAACCTTAAATGCGCGAGCATGATCACTGCTTCCGGTATTCTGGTCCTTAATTTTATCTTCATTGTGATTTATCTGTATGGATCGGTAAATTCTATTTATTTTGTAGAACAATATACAATCAACAATATCCAAAAGAAATTTCGTTAGACATAAACAATTTATATCTTTAAAAAAAATCTCAAATGCGCGAGCATGATCACTGCTTCCGGTATTCTGGTCCTTAATTTTATTATACTCTGAATTCATACAAAGTGACTGTAAGATAGGGGATGAAACCGCGAGGCGGTGCTAGTTGTTCAATATATACTTGCAAAGATCTTACGACGACAATGATAAGTCAAGCAAGTAACGTTTTCGTTCTCGAAGTAAATCCAAGATGGCTCCCATCATTAATCACGTGACCGAGCCAGCCCGCGTGACGCGGCAGCGGCACTCTCGCGTGACAGATTGACACGCTACAACCGTTCTTGACTTAATTTGGTACTTTAGCAAACCATTTGTCTCTTTGAACCTTTATTATGAGAACTACAACAATAGTTCACATATTTTTCACATCTTATAACTCGTAAAGTTCTGAGTTATGCCCGATATAAGCAGTCTAAAACTGCTATATGCTCTAGTGCATAAAAGTCTGTTCTCTTTATAATTTATCAAAGAGGTTCAGTTTCTTACGTAATTATTTAATGTAGGAAGTTTGCCTCGGTCTTTAATAATACCCATAGATCAAGGTATTATGTAAGACTGGCATAACTTTGTCGATTGAAAATAGAACATCGACTCAGTTTAAATTTTATTGAAAGTTATATTACACACAATATCACTGTATAATTTTATATATGTATAGTATTGAAATTAGCTAGTATTATATTGAAGTATATATAGTATTTAAATACTGACATAATATATTGTAATACATTTTTGCTCATAATATTTTTAATTAAATAAGTTATTATTTAATTTGAATTATGTACACATAATAATATTATTAACATATACTGTTTATATAAGTTTATATACATCGATGTAGAAAGTGTACTGGAGAAATTTGACTTGTAACTATGGAGTTATTAATAAAAAATTGTATTGTATTGTAGTTTGTGCATAAATTTAATATTATCCTCGACTTAAAAATCCTTAAAAATTTAATAAAAATGTATAAACATCTGTGCTATAAAATACTTTAATAGTTTTATGCACTTGTTGTACAATGTACTATTTCATCACACTTCCATTCGTTACTCGTGATCTTATCACAAAGGCATTATTTTTTAAATAATAAACTAACATTTTAAGTAAGACGTTAATGATTAAACGGCTAAGCTGAGCTTTATGAATCTGGTAGAAAGTATTTTAACGACGGACATAAAATACATTTTAACTCGGAAAATGTGGTGAAACCTGATAATTGCGGATATAGCGGAGGGTGCAACTGGTATCCCTACTAATCTTTATTATCTACTCATATAACAAATGCTAAATTATTGGTTTGGTTGTCCATCTTTTATGCAGCAGCGGATCTAGTTTACGTAATTTTTTTTCATTGATAAAGGTCTCCGAAATGTTCGCACAAACTCGTACTGACGGCTTTCATGCCGTCATTCGAAAGAAAGTGGCATCACTAATGAGGAGGGTACGGGGAGGTCCGAACAGCATCTTAAAGATAGTGGCCGAAGATTTTCACGCGCCTATACTCGGGCATTTTGTGCGGGTGATGGCTGATTAGGAAGTATATTATTTTTTCTTACTCAGTCGTTATTAGTGCAGATGTTCCGAGGGTGCGTGAAAAAAATATATTATTATTTTCTTTTAGTATGATTTTTTATTTTTTATTTTATCTAACAATAGTTCTAAGTTTTGTTTGTACTAACCCAATGGATTTTTTAGTTGTCCGTAATAAAATATTTTGAATTTGAATTTGAAAAGGGCTTCGAAACTTTGTGGCATATCCACCCGCCGCCATTTTGTTCGTTCGCTAGTTTGCATAGTTCTCGTATGGCGATCTTTACATCGAAATATCTCGAGAACGTGACGCTTTAGGGTAGCATAGTACTCAACATTTATTGTTTGTTTTAAATGTTTATCGGGACTTATCACGTCGCGGCGTCGTGGAATCCCGTAGTGAGCAAGTGTACAAACCGCGGTGTAGGTACTAGGACATTTACCGATACAGTCAGTGTTGTGTGTCGTAGTGACAACCCTGCGATTTTTCAAGATCAAGTGAGGGTAGGAGAACAAAACACCCGCTCTTCTCGCCGGACTCACCCGCAGTTTTCAGTCAGCTCGTGACCACGGCCATTGTAACATGGTCGAAACGTCGAGCGAAAGGTACATATTTTTTACCTATATTAAATAATACATGATAAGTCCCGATAAACGTTTAAAACATGTGTTCAAATCGCGAAAGTTTAAAAATTACTATTTATTGTTTGTATAAGTGTCCCCTACCCATATATACTAAATAATAAATAAATAAATATTCAGGACATTTTTGCACACACGGTCATCTGACCCCAAACTAAGCAAAGCTTGTGATATGGCTGCCAGAGACTGATATACATACATATATAGGTTTAAATACATACTTAAATAGATATTAACACCCAGATATAGAACAAACACAAATGTTCATCACACAAATGTTTGTCCTAGGTGGGAATCGAACCCACGCCCCTAAGCTCAGAAGGCAGGTTCACTACCAACTGGACCAACGGGCTATCTCTACTTTCATTGTGCGCGGAAACTTTGAAAAAAGAAAATGGCGGCGGGTGGATATGCCAGCTTCCATACAAAAATATTCGAACCCCTTTCATGGGCCAAAGAGAGCCTTGATATAATTACACTCTCTAGCCCATGTTTTTACATATTATTATTTTCAAAGATCATAATGAATTGACATTTGAAATTGTGATTGTGACATTTTATTATACTCATATCACAGAATAATAAGGAGTATAGAATCCGTCATGTGATTTACAAAGCGTACAAGAACGTCTGTCAAATATTATGGCTTTGGAGCCTTTTATACGTCCCTAGTCATAGATTCAATATAAGTTAAAATAGTGTACAGCCTTACAATTTGTCGTCCTGTCGAAAATATGTCTGTTTCGTTCTGGTAACAGCAATTTTGGCATATGAGTAAGGAATGTAACATGTTTAATTCGTTTATGCTAAATTAGCATTACTTCTATAATGCTCTAGTCCTATCTTCTGAGACTCGTATAATATTCAAGTAATAGTAATTGTAAATTTAATTCGGATAACTTAAAGGCCCTACTTGCATGTTAAATTATTTTAGTATACTTAACTTAATAATAAGATCACAATGTAATTTTTTTGACCTACCCACGCGAGAAACAAAATAAACTTTGAATTTTGAATATTCAGATTTGAATTTTGAATATGTTTTTTTTTTATTGTGGGACTGTTCAATGGCTACCAGTAAACCCCGGGTTTTGGCTCAGCTGATTTGTTTTAACGAGTCACCTCGGCGTGTTTTTATTTTTTTACCATAATAATTATGTCGAATTATTTATTATTCTACTTCACAGTATCCTATATCCGTTCATTTTAAAAGTATTTATCTACAATTAAAATATTCCTAAAATATTACGTTGGTGTATTCTATAAAATTCAAGCTCTATAAAATGTCCTCTAACGAGGTATTTGGTACAAAAACAGCTCAGCAGGCCTAATTGCCTTGTAACGTTGGCTGAGCCACAAAGTAAAAACGGGAAAACAATAAAGGTACAGTTAATGGCCACTAGTAAAGGATTTAATCAAAAATGGCGCAGCATCTGTCTGAGCTATTAAAAAGGAAAAGCTTTAATATCAAGGCACATTACGTTGTTATTGCATTACGCTTTGGGACACACGGTTGAGGAAACTGATGTTTTTATGACATAGGTGGCAAACAAGCAGACAGGCTGCTTAATGGTGAGCAGAAACCGCCGACTATCGACACCTGCAACACTAGCTATCTTGACGGTACTTTGCCAGCCCAGAAAGGTAGTTGTAGACACCCTTTTTGAAACGCTTAATGTTGAAGCTTGGCGGGAAGACCTTTGGTGGAAGGACATTCCACACCTTGCAGGTACGCGGAATAATCATCATCATCATCAGCCAGAAGACGTCCACTGCTGAACATAGGCCTCCCCCTTTAACCTTCACACTGAACGACAGCCTGCCTTTTGCATCCACTGGATGCCCGCGACTCTCACAATGTCGTCGGTCCATCTAGTGGGAGGCCTCCCTACGCTGCGTCTTCCGGTTCGTGGTCTCCACTCCAGAACTCTTCTTCCCCATCGGTTATCGATTTAAATCGGTTAAACGCGGAATAAAGGAGCGGAAAATCAGACGGTGTGGGATTTCCAGGTTTGGAAGATGTGGGGGTGAGCTTTTTGACGGTGTCGGGGTGTTTCAGGTGGATAACGAGTGAAACCACTGGTTCATCAATACATTGAACGTTCCATATCTTGAATTCCAAAACAGGGACAGTGTGTAGATAGAGATTAAGTCACGTATCACGCACATCAAAAGCGACGAGAAAACTGACCTATTAAATGGCCTTTATGTCCCATTCACACCAACTCATAGAACTCCATGAAGAAGCTTTTTTATTAATATTTAATAATAAGAAAAGATAATAAGATAATAATTTATTTCCAAAAAAGAGCACATAAAAATTTACAATAGATATACACAATATGAGAAACCTAAATAAAACATTTTCGGTGGGCCCCAAACTAGGCTAAGCCTGTATCTTGGGTACCCTTTGCATTTGACCGCTAACTCGCCTGGTGTAAAGCGATAATGCGGTCTAATGTGGAACACGCTTGTCTAGAAGAAACTGGGAAACCGATTTACTTGTGATTTGAAGACATAGATTGTAACGAATGTATGTATGTATGTTGAATTGTATGACATGTATTATTATTATTATTTGTTTTATTGTTTCTGTAATGCAATTATATAGTCTAATTTAATCAATTAAATAATTATTATTGTAATTTTTCTCACTTTAAGTGAACATTTGTTATTTGACGTGTAAATTGTCATTTTATCAATAAATTACTTATGACTTATAACTATCGGGGAATTACATATATGCCATCTTGCCTTATAGTATAAGGCCAATGAAGTCTTGGTTAATCACCAACTCGCTGGACTGACTTCATTACTAAAACTATAGAATACAAGACTGTATTTTTAATGCCTTTAAAAAAGCTGACTGCAAATAGAGCCGAAAACGAAAAACAAGATTAAAACGTGTTCAAAATTAAGGAAGATTACAAGCACATTCACCGATATAGCTATAAAAATTTGCAAGTTGAAGTGGCAATGGGCAGGCCACATCGCTCGAAGAACCGATACCGATGGGGAAGAAAGGTTCTGGAGTGGAGACCACGAACCGGAAGACGCAGCGTAGGGAGGCCTCCCACCAGATGGACCGACTAAAGTGTGAGAGTCGCGGGCATCCAGTGGATGCAAAAGGCTGTCGTTCAGTGTGGAGGTTAAAGGGGGAGGCCTATGTTCAGCAGTGGACGTCTTCTGGTTGATGATGATGATGATGATAGTGAGAACGTGTCGCCAATACAATGACATTTTGAAAGACCACCATGACTCTATTGATATTTTTAATAAAAAACTAATCAAATTGAAAAAAGATGTATTAAATATTGTTTTTACGGTCCATGATAAAAGTAGTTTAGTTTATTATTGAAACTGACGTGGTTTTTACACATTTTATTTATATTACACGGGAATCATCGGGGATCATTATCGGGATTTAGTTTAGTTTATTTTATATAATTGTAGCAAAATTTTATATTATTGTATCTAAATTTGATTGTAATAATTTACCAATTACTGCATTAAAAAAAAAATTACATGTTGTGTATACATATTTAGGAATATGGTTTAGTTTAAATTGTGTAGTCTACTCTTAGTTTAAATTGTTTTGACCATATTTTGTTTTGTGCGCCAATAAACTAAATAAATAAATTAAAACTGCTGTCAATTCATTTTTGTAAGAAATTTGTTGTAGCCAGTTGCACCCATATAAACGAAACGTCAGTCATTCGAAATCAGTCAGCAACTGTGACGCGGAGTTCGACGCGATGATCAAAATAAGAATGTTCAATCAAGGTTCACTCATGATGCCTGGTAACAGATTTTCCTTCTCATTTCCGTTCTATTTTCTTTTCTTTTCTGTGCTGACAATCAACTAAGTCATGAAAACTTTCTTTTCGGACTGCCCCGGTGGCTCAGTTGGTAGTGAACCTATCTTCTGTGCTTGGGGGCGTGGTTTTTTTTTTTTTTTTTTGTTCGATTCCCATCTAGGACAAACATTTGTGTGATCAACATTTGTGTTTGTTCTATGTCTGGCAACCATATTACAAGCTTTGCTTAGTTTGGGGTCAGATGACCGTGTGTGCAAAAATGTCCCAGATATTTATTTTATTTATTTATTATTTATTTTAGAGAGACTAAACCATTTTTCGTCGCTAAGCCATCCCGCTAGCTGAGTTCAACTTCCCCTTCCCGCTCAACACCCCTGCCCTAATTCCCCATCGCAACCATAATGAAAATACAACATTACCTTAATCTCTGAGATAATCTGGAAGCCTTTATTCGATAGGTGAAATACAGCGGTGTCATTGAAGATTATATAATTATTAATGCTTGTACACACGCAATTGTTATTTCACTCCTTATCCAGAGGAGCTGAATCATCTTAATCAATCAAGCGTGTGCTGGGGGAACAGTGTGACCATAATTAAGCCAGCTTTTAGAGACATACGCGGTAAAATAGCATTGCTTAAGTCAAGTATTTTGTCAATTTTCAACGAATTTAAACTGTTTTTCGATTAGTACTATTACAATCTAGGTGGCTCTACATCAAGATTGAATTCCTTCCAGGCAATTGTGCTCTATCATAAACAATCATTGTTCTGTTATTTATTGCTTTCTTTTCAACAAGCAGTCAAGTCCATTGCCAAGATAATGTCAAATACATTATCTTAGCAATAGGCTTGACTGCTTATACATTATTTTTAACCGACTTCAAAAAAGGTGAAAGGTTCTCAATTCAACCCCATTTTTATAATTTAATAATAATAAGGTTTCAAACGCTATTCTTTTCAACTGAAACAAATTTTTTAAGCCCTTGTAATTTTATATTTTTAACTAGGTCAAATTTTCAATACTAATCGAGTCATAAAACACAGTGCTGATTTCTTATTTAAATGGATCAACTCTTGGACCTCTCTGTTATTGTATCCCATGTTTTAAATGTTTATCGGGACTTACAACTACTTAATTACTTACTTTACTTTACTACTTACTTTACTTTACTTTAAATGTTTGCGATTTTTCAAGATCAAGTGAGGGTAGGAGAAGAAAACACCCGCTCTTCTCGCCGGACTCACCCGCAGTGTTCAGTCAGCTCGTGACCACGGCCATTGTAACATGGTCGAAACGTCGAACGAAAGGTACATATTTTTTTACCTATATTAAATAATACGTGATAAGTCCCGATAAACATTTAAAACATGTGTTCAAATCGCGAAAGTTTAAAAATTACTATTGTATCCCACTTCTGAAATCAAACGCTTGGTTGTTATAAGTTGAGTCGCGTGCCGACCTTGCCTTCGTTCCCTCGCTAAGCCTATCTGGTGCCTATTACTACATTCCACGGAGTCATGACAACGGGGCCTTTGCACTCTCACAAAACAGTATTAAATTTGAAATTATTAAGCTTTAGTACCTTCAAATATATTTCAGTATGATAAACGTTACGCTATTTTAAACCGGTCTTAACTTTCGATTATACAATGTTACGTATTTGTACCATAAATCTTTAACATTGTTTTTCACGGTTGTTCACTAAAGTTATATGATTTTGGGATAATGGATATGATCCGGGATCCCTTTTGTAAGATACTTGAGGAGGTGACGACGAAAGTAAAACGGCATCAAATGGTTGAACGTATAATTAAGTTTTTACAGTTATTGTAAGACAGGCTCCTACGGTCTAACGAGACGTAATGGAATGCCGTTGCCGATAATATAATAATAAACAAGAGAGAACGTAGTTCTCTTTACGTTTTGACCAAATCCCGGTCACAATTAGTGATGGGGGCGCATGCACACCGAATCGGTCGACTCCACTAGTGATGTGCACGCGACCCACAGATTATGCAATATACTTAAATAAACATAAACGTGCGTTCATAGAACGCCACATGATTATTTACGGGATATTTTCTTCTCGTGAACATGGCGCATGTAACTGCGCCGAAATATCGGGAGCACATTCTACAACCTTACCACGGTAAATATCGCGTTAATAAACATAATATAACTTCAAAAATCTTTATTATTAAGTCAGTATTAAAGCTTTCATAATTTATGAAAACCTAATATTGAAATTATGTTTTAAAACCCCCGATAAAAGACTTTTTCTTGAATCATACCTATAAAGAACAGTCTCGGTTAAGTAATTTCGTCAAAAAAAAACATATTATATCCAAAACGGTTCAGCCGTTTGGGAGCTACTTTGCAACACACAAAAGTCAAACTTATAACACCCTTATTTTTGCGTCGGGGGTTAAAAATTAAAACGAGGTAGTGACACATATTTTTATGTTTATTTGTACCATCTAAAACATATTTATATACTAGCGGTCCGCCCCATTAATATATAGCGGGTATAGATTATAGCCTATGTCACCCGGGGATAGTGTAGCTTCCCGTCGGTGAAAGATATTTTCAAATCGGTTGAGTAGTTTCGGAGCCTATTCAATGCAAACAAACAATCAAATCATGCCTCTTTATAATATTAGTAATATACATATAAACCTTCCGTGAAAATGTATCTAACTGATGGTGAATACCACATCAAAATTCGTTGCCTGGTTTAGGAGTAGTTAGCGTTCATACAGACATACAGACAGACAGACGCGGAAAGCGACTTCAATTTATACTATGTACAGATAGAGAAGAGAAGCAGATAATAGATAAATAAAGAGAAGAGATAAAAGTTGACAAATCTGTCTGTCTATCTCTGTTTCTAAAATATGTCACATTGAACTTGGCAGCAACATTTGGAACATGGAAATTGTAACATAGGAACATCAGGCCTTAAACCTGATAATCAAGCTACACCAGAACCGCGTCCCCGTACAAAAGTTCCACACCTTACCACTGTTATTAGCTAACAATATAAAGTTCCAGTCAGCGGCTGGTAATGGATCTGTCGTGACCGCTCGAGCAATACATTAATATCGCTTGTCATGATTCCATTTGGGCTTTCTACCAAGTTGCGGGCGTAAATTATAGTTTGCTTCTTTAAGCTTATAAAAAGTTTTAGTGTTGATTCTAGCAGTAATAATATAATATTACTAGAATACGGTGGACAAGGAAATGAAAAAAGTAGGCGATGTGTTTGAATTAAAGTTGTTTTAATCCTTGTAACACATACAATGTGCCACTGATGAAAATGCAAGTGTTTTTGTGTTGACAGTTTTGTAATTGCGAAGCTAAAGAAGAAAAAAAATTCTAGGCCCACCGAATTTACCGTGTATTGATGGGTATAACACTATAAAATTCATCGTTTTTTTTTTTGTACCATTCGGACGAAAGATAAGGTAAAAATGAAACCGGAATAATCTTAATATATATAAATCTCGTGTCACAATGTTTGTCCTCAATGGACTCCTAAACCACTTAACCGATTATAATAAAATTCGCACACCATGTGCAGTTCGATCCAACTTGAGATATAGAATAGTTTAAATAATTATATAACTAGCGACCCGCCCCGGCTTCGCACGTAAATTACACCCGTGCGAAGCCGGGCGGGCAGGTCGCTAGTAATATTATAAAGAATAATATGTGTGTTGTTTTGATTTTTGCCACAATTCATTTCCCTTATAAAGTCACTTGACCGGAACGTTTTTAATACGAAAAAGGATGCATGCTTAGGAATTTTTATACAAAAATAAATAGACCATATTTTACAACAGTGGCCATAGTAATCGGCTATTGTCAATATTCCGGTTTGATCGGATATAGCTAATATTACCACTGAATCTAGAGATTATGAGGAACAAATCGACATGAGTTTCATTACTATACGGTATTAGTTTGTGGTGGGCCTATTTTTCAAACAAAAGAAATTGTCTCATTTGGCAAGTTACTGATTACTTATGGGGTGTAGAGATTCGGTACGAAAATTTTATGCACACATGCTCCAAGCCGCCTGCCAAGAGTGGGGATTATGGCAACACCCCTCTAAGAGGGAGGCCTTGTTCAGCAGTAGACATTTAATGGCTGATGATGTGTGTGATGTGTGTAGAGATTCGCTACGAAAATTTTATGCAAAAGGTCTGAATTAAGGGGGGCAAAAGGAGGTTGAAATATTACATGAAAGTCTACGCGTACGAAGTCGCTGGCAACAACTAGTCCTATATAACAATGTCCGCAATGTCGAGCAGTTACACTGGCTCCATCTAGCCACAGTAATAAATTACTTGGTATTGTTTTTGAAACTTATAAATTAAATTTTTATGTCGGAACGTTTATAGAACAAACGATATTTCATGTTGTAATGTCGCCGATCGCAACCAGAGCGCAGCACAGTTGTGCTCTGCAACTGCAGAACTTTAACGTACCAGTAACTCCGTACCTAAACCTGGCTAGGATTAGGCCACAGAAAAGATTTTTTTTTTTAATTAGAACGGCTGTCAAGGCATATTTGTAAGAAAGAAGACAATTTTTTTCTAGGCCCACCGAATTTACCGTATATTGATGGGTATAACACTATAAAATTCATCGTGTTTTTTTGTACCATTTGGACGAAAGATAAGTTAAAAATGAAACCGGAATAATAATATAAAGAATAATATGTGTTGTTTTGATTTTTGCCACAATTCATTCATTTCCCTTATAAAGTCACTTGACCGGAACGTTTTTAATACGAAAAAGGATGCATGCTTAGGAATTTTTATACAAAAAAAAATAGACCATATTTAACAACAGTGGCCATAGTAATCGGCTATTGTCAATATTCCGGTTTGATCGGATATAGCTAATATTACCACTAAATCTAGAGATTATGAGGAACAAATCGACATGAGTTTCATTATTATACGTTGTTAGCTTATAAAAAATCTTTGGTTGTTAGTTTGTGGTGGGCCTATTTTTCAAACAAAAGAAATTGTCTCATTTGTTATAGTCAGTTGCACCCACATAAACTCTTTCTTAGTCTTTTGCTACGTAAATATTCATATAACTTTAAACTTCAATGACAGTGAATGTTTATAGGTCTGTTTTAACCACAGATTTTTTATATATATTTTTTTTAAATTAGAACGGCTGTCAAGGCATATTTGAAAGAAATTTGTTGTAGCTACGTTGTAGCCAGTTGCACCCATATAAACGAAACGTTAGTCATTCGAACAGTTAGCAATTGTGATGCGGATAAAGAGTTTTGAGACCTAACCCAAAAAAGTAAGGTCCAAGTTCTTTGGATGCGGAGTACGACGCTTTGATCTAAATAAGAATATTCAATCAAGGTTCTGTCAATGCCTGCCGACAGATTTTCCTTCTCATTTCCGTTCTATTTATTTCTCTTTTCTGTGCTTTAGGTATTAGTCTTCTTTTCTCAAAGGCATGATGCAATAAAACAAGGTCTGGAATTCTGGGAGTGACACATGCCTACGTTACTGTCTAGTTTCTACTTCATTGCAACGAACACAGAAATTGGAAAATACATTTGTAAATTATAGTCTAAACTATAATATTATAAAGAGGAAAGATTTGATTGTTTGTTTGTTTGTTTGCATTGAATAGGCTCCGAAGCTCTGAACCGATTTGAAAAATTCTTCCACTGTTAGGAAGCTACACTATCTCCGGGTAAAATAGGCTATATTACATTATCAAAAAAAAATGGTATCCTTACTAAAACTCCAATAATACCCGTGCGAAGCCAGGGCGGACCGCTAGTAATAAAGAAAATACAAAAGATATTATTTAAATCAAAACCACATAGCTTTATCAGATTTCCACATGTAATACACGGAGATTGCGGCGTTATGATTTCATGCTATTGGTAATGCAGCGTCGATTACGTAGGCTTGTGTCACCCACGTGATCTTTGTGTCTCGGAATGCCATACCTGGCGGAGTATATTATTATACCATGGCTTTTTTTTTATAGATACATTTTATTTGTTATTTTTTTTAATTATAAATATTTTTTAGTTATTATTTTTTCTCTTAGGCGTAATAACAAGACTTAAATTAAACTTAAATACTAATGAGTCCATCTTAATTGACTATTTATAATTTTTTTTTTTTTTTTCTCTCTCTATACCATGGGTTTAGGTTAGGTTGGGCGATGGTGGCCAAGCGGTAGCATTTGCGCTTTACAATCTGATGGCACCCGGTTGGATCCTGGACCCTGCACCAATGACTCATTTAGTATATAAATTATGCAGTTTCGATGCCACCGCTCAATAACGGTAAAAGTAAACATCATGAGGAAACCGGTACATCCAAGAACCTCAGAAGTTCAAAGACATGACATTCACCATGCTCTGGGTTACCAATATAGCATTGTGGATTAGCGCCCATCCTCTCTCTCTCCCTCTCAGAGAAGGCCTGACTCCGTATATTATTATTGCAGTCTTTGAAAGCCTATGTCCCAGTAGTAGGTACATGGTGTTTACAAGCTGTTTGCAAGCTCTATAAATGGAACTGTTGCTCGCTCGAGATCCCCCATACCGCGTACTCTCGCCGCACTCAATGCCCTTCTGAACGCCAACCCAAACTGTGATGTGTTAGCCGATGATTGGAAGGTGATACTGTCTGAATGCATGAGGTTTTGTGAGACTAGCGTGTGAATGACAATTAAACTTGACTTTACATTTACATTTGTTTTAATTATGTTTGACATTGTATAAATTTTTTATTAGTTTGTCAATTTTGTTTTGTTCTTTTTGACATAATTTTTATTTATAAATTGTATTCTTTTTTTTTTAAAATCTTTATTTAGTATTAATGTATGTAATTCATAAATGTAATTAGTGTAATTGGTGTAAAGCCGTGCTAATTTAATAAACAAATACAAATACAAATTTAATGGTAAGCCGGGTCCGCTGCGGCATGTTTTCGTGTTAGCTAACACACTAACATGTTAGGTGATGTTTTCCATCTGCGATGGATAACGTGTTAGCGTGTTATCCTGGATCGTTGGTTAGTGGTGTAGGCCTCCCACTAGATGGACCGACGACATTGTGAGAGTCGCGGGCATCCAGTGGATGCAAAAGGCAGGCTGTCGTTCAGTGTGGAGGTTAAAGGGAGAGGCCTATGTTCAGCAGTGGACGTCTTCTGGCTGATGATGATGACGTTGAGTAGGTCACGGTTAGTCTCGCTGCAGCGCGTCTCATTTGAATTGTCGCATGCTCGCTACGGTGACTTAATATTGAGTGGCCTGCACTTCGTATGATGTGTTATCCTGGTAGCTAACACCAAAGCCACGCCCACTTTTAGCTAACACGAAAACATGCCGCAGCCGACCCGGCTGTAGGATGATGATACTTAGTAGTGGGTGGGTTTAGGTAAAGACTTACTGCCATGTGAGTATTTTTAGTACTCAAATAAAAACAAATTTAAAAATCCCCGGCTTCAGAATTCCACTCGGATCCGGCAGAGCTCGTTCATCACAGCTCGAAACACCGACATTCAGCGCAGCGAAAAATTAATCCAACTCAAGAAATCGGACATTGAAAAACTTGATTCAGAAAATTTCAGACGTGCCAATTTGTTTGGTAGCTGTTTGCGCGGTACCAGCCCGAGAATTTATGGGCTGGCTGGCTTAAAACAAGGTAGGAGTTCCCATTTTGCCTTTATCTTGCTTGTAATACATTATTTACAGCGAAAAAAATTATAGGCATTTGTCTTCGGCCGACTCTGAGATGTCACGCCGTTTTGTTACATCTGTACCCACTTTTTTATTCACTTTAGGATTATTTTATTTATCTTTCGTGAGGATTGAGGTAATTTTTATGTTTGTACAGAGTTGGTTATTGAATAAAAATGTTCAGTTAGGGGTGCCATTTTCAATTCCTTTACAGAGCGCGCATAAATAATAGATACTTATTAGTCCATTTAACTGTCAGCCACGTAACTCTGTGTCTGAGCCGTGCAGTACGAATCGACTAACTCCTAGTGAGTTAGTCTATTCGTAATTCGTACTACGGGCCGACCTAATTTGCCTGTGCACGACGTAAGCCACGTCGGTCACGGGGTGGAAGGGCGCCGTATAGCGCTTGTGATTGGAGACTCAAAAGTCATACATTCAATTCGCGCCTAAAATAGGCATGTTTCCTAATGTTTAATTTATTACAAATAACCGGCTTATCGATGAATATAACTAAATACATTACACATACCGAAAAAATAATTTTAATTGGCTGATAAACCTCTGAGATATTAGTGTTTACTAGATAGCCTAGACTAGATAGCCCGTTGGTCCAGTTGGTAGTGAACCTGCCTTCTGCGATTGGGGGCGTGGGTTCGATTCCCACCTAGGACAAACATTCATGTGATGAACATTTGTGTTTGTTCTATACCTGGGTGTTAATATAAATATTTAAGTATGTATTTAAAACTATATATGTATGTATATCAGTCTCTGGCAGCCATATTACAAGCTTTGCTCAGTTTGGAGTCAGATGACCGTGTGTGCAAAAATGTCCCGAATATTTTATTATTTATTATTATTGTTTAAAGTTTTAGGTGGGGATAGAGACGGGATGCTCTATCCCTTTCTCGCATAGCGTGTGTTAGTATAGCATTTGTATGGCGCGCCTGAGGCGTGACGTCACGGCTCATTATAGTGCGCTCTCTGTCTAGCATGAAATTAAAATGCTTATATCTTATTTATTTTTGAACTAATTTTTATTTTGTTTTCGTTGATGGGCTCTATTTATGAGTTTTTATATGAGGTAATAAAAAAATATTAGTCATCATGCCTATTGGACAGCTTGAAAAAGATAATGCAGAAAATATTGTAACTTTGGCTTACTGCGATGTAAAGGACGAGCAGTCAAGTGGTTATACCGTCATTGGTGAAGCCGAACCACACTAATGTGTACGCTGTATAATTATGTATGTGTAAGTCAAGTCAACCCGAGTCGCACGTTTCCATGAGGCCGAGTCATGCGGTGCAAACCTTAGATCGCACAAACAAGATATGCCTTAGTACAATAGTCGTGTGTCCAATTTTTTTTCTATTATCTCATAAAAACGCTGATCATAAATAGAGCCTATCTACGAAAACAAAAATAAGATTTGATCAAAATTAAATAAGTTTTAGGTATTTTAATTTCATGCTAGACAGAGAGCGCACTATAATGAGCCGTGTCGTCACGCCTCAGGCGCGACATACAAATGCTATACTAACAAACGCTTTGCGAGAAAGGGATAGCGCATCCACTCTCTACCCCCACCAAAAATTTTTAAACGCTTATATTTCAGAAATTTATCAGCCAATTTCAATTATTTGTTCAGTATGTGTCACTTATTTAATTATATCTTTCGTTAAACCTATTATCTCTCTACATAGTATAAATTTAAATCGCTCTCCGCGTCTATCTGTCTGTATGTCTGTATGGCCGCTAACTCCTCAACCACGCAACGGATTTTGATGCGGTTTTCACCATCAGTTAGATACATGTTCAAGGAAGGTTTATGTAATATAACTAGCGACCCGCCCCGGGTTCGCACGTAAATTACACCCATGCGAAGCCGGGCGGGCGGGTCGCTAGTCTATACATCATCATCATCATCAGCCAGAAGACGTCCACTGCTGAACATAGTCTATACATACATTTATAATCTATACTAATATTATAAAGAGGAAAGATTTGATTGTTTGTTTGTTTGCATTGAACAGGCTCCGAAACTACTGAACCGATTTGAAAAATTCTTTCACTGTTGGGATGCTGCACTATCCCCGGTTGACATAGGCTATATATCCTGGCTTCGCCCGTGCGAAGCAGGGGCGGCCTACTAGTATATTATAAAGAGGAAATATTTGTATGTATGTTTGTAAGGAAATGTTCTTTCACCATTTGAATTCTACATTATCACTGATTAATTATAGGCTATTTTAATAGGCTATATAACTATACCCGTGCGGAGCTGAGGCGGACCGCTAGTTTATAATAAAATTAAACATTAGGACACTTATTATCGATCATGTTCAAATTTCAAAAAAAAACATACAATTTCATACCACTTAATAAACCCAGCAGTGGGATAAGGAAGACTGTGGATGATGATATCTTTTTTGCATGTGCTGATACAGTTAAGGGGCCTTACGGTCAACAGCTAATTGCGGCACCTAATCCGCTTAGTTGGAAAATCACGCGAACGTGAACCTTATCGCGCCCAGATACAGTTTTCGTTCGCGTAATTTTCCAACTGAGCGGATTAGGTTCCGCTATTAGCAGTTGTCCGTAAGGCCCCTGGTCATGGTTTGGGCCGGTGTAGTGATACGTGACCTTTATGATGAAATCGTTTGTGTAGTAATCGAAGCGTGTTCCGCGAGCTTATAGCGCACTGTTTGCGCTACCACCGCTGTAATTATATTAAATCAATAACAATTTAGTGTGGCGACACGCGATCATCGCGTGCGCTGTTGTTCTGCGGGAGGCACGTCCCGGGGATTAGAGTAATGGAGCACTAGTATTTAAGAACGCAGCATACTTGCAATGTATCGATTAGGAGACTAGACGCGGCTTCCACGATTCAACTAGAGACCCCTCTCTAGTTGAATCGTGGAACCCCTAGTGGTAGTGAGGACCCCTCAGGATCTGTTAGAAGATCGGTTAGATTCTCTCCAAATATCCATTCAGTTCAACAAACCGCTAGGGCTCCAGGGCACACCCCTTTTGGGGTGCCTGGGCAAGTCTGATTCCCACTCCCGACGACGGCCCAAGCCGAGGTTCGTACCTTCGAGGTGCCCTTGTGCTAGTCGCCCAAAAACTTAAACCATCAAGTTATGCCGAACGCACTCTGCGTTCGCTATAGAGGCCAAAAGGCCAACATTCCAAGTCAATATAAAAAAAATAAAAAAATAGAGAGGGGAATTCATGCAACAGATGGAAATCCATTATTGGTGACTTTGTCTTTGCATTACACTCGTGGATTAAGAATTGGTGTTGATCGATGTGGCAAGTGATGATGTTTTTTGACTGCTTACATACCGCTTGGCAGGTATACAAACATGGCCGCCGTGCTGCAAAGAGATCCTATATTAAAACAATGTTTTAAACTACGGTTGTTCACTAAAGCTATATGATTATTTACGGGATATTTACCGTGGTAAGGTTGTGGAATGAGCTCCCGATATTTCGGCGCGATGTTCACGGGAATACTGAAGAATGCGGGTGGTTGGTCGAACAGTTAAAAAGTTAG
Source organism: Agriopis marginaria (assembly GCA_932305915.1). Classification (NCBI taxonomy): domain Eukaryota; kingdom Metazoa; phylum Arthropoda; class Insecta; order Lepidoptera; family Geometridae; genus Agriopis; species Agriopis marginaria. The sequence goes on from OW029923.1 coordinate 1,326,664, forward strand.
GTGCAGACATAACGATCTACCCTCTTTCTTAGTCTTTTGCTACGGTTATCACTGGAACTCAAACCTAAACCTGACTCGAAAACACATTCACTGTATATAGGTACTCACTGCGTATAGTATTTTGAACATATTTTGAACGCGAACTTTCATTTACCAAGGTAAATATCCCGTAAATAATTACCATTACACAATTATCTTATTGAGCGTTTATGCATAAGAGGGCTACTCTGAACTTTGTAGAGATCGCATTCGAGTATAAAAGACATAAATAAAGACGAGAGAGAGAAAGACGTTACGGTTTGTTCTAATCCGTTAGATTACTACTTCAATTGATCTAAGAAAATGCAAAACAACATTCCAAACTTTTACATGATTATTTTATTTACGTTGATCTAAAACATACTATATATTTAGACAATACTATTGCAAACTTTTAAACTACTAATGAAACCACAGAAAAGAGAAATAAATACAACGGAAATGAGAAGGAAAGTTTTGTTACCAAGCATTATGAGTGAAACTTGATAGAACATTCTTATTTATGTCAACGCGTCGAACTCCGCATTCAAAGAACTTGTACCTTACCTTTTTGGGTTAGGTCTCAAAGTTCTTTGTCCGCATCACAGTTGCTAACTGATTTCGAATGACTGACGTTTCGTTTATATGGGTGCAACTACCTACAACAAATTTCTTCAGCCGTTCTAATTTAAACAAAAAAAAAAACTTATCTCTGAATTGTTACCATCGCATACATTTACGTTTAATTTCATTATATTAGGCAAACATCATGTTTGCCTCAGCGCACCATTTCAAAAAACACCTGCCCTCTTTTTTTTTTTTTTTTTTTAATTTATTTAAAGGGCTTTGTCGCTTAGCGACCACATCGCCCAGTTATTCAACACAACTTATTTCTTATAAACAAACTAAATAATAACAAATACAAAACAAATTATTGTTCAAGGCCTAAATCTACTAGCTTATATAAACATTTGGCATTGTCGGAATCGGGACAAGCTAAAACAGAGTTACAAAATCCGACATCAGTAATTTCATTTACATTGAAACATTGTTTTCTAAAAGATTCATTCCGCACACACTCCATCAAAATGTGTAAAGTGTCTTCAAAAACGCTACAGTCAACACAATTGGGAGAAGACGATATCTTCATAAGATATTTAAACTTATTTGATGGAATGTGTGCAGAACGAAGTCTGAGAGCTGTCACCAAAAGATTACGTGATAAAAGACTGTTGCTAATCCACGGATGTTTAGGGATCTCGGGCTGGATAGTTTTGTACCAGATGCCCAACTCCTTGGATCTCTCATCAAAATATTCCTGCCACATTGATCTACACTTGTTTTTAACCCACTGAGTGTAATCCGAAGACAGGGGAGTCACCCCCAACGGAATACCGTCTGTGGTCGCCTGTCTAGCAAGAAGGTCAACAGCATCGTTTTCATGCAACTGAATGTGAGACGGGATCCATTGTATGAAGACTTCTCTATCCTCGGACTGAAAACTTATAATTGATTCCAAAATGTGGTAGGCTATCGGAACGCCTCTCGCCGCGTGCGAGGTGCACCGAGCCAAATGTTGCACTGAGCTTTTAGAATCTGTTAAGATGACAAACTTACGACAATTGATTGAGCGGATGTAAGCTAAAGCTTCTGATATAGCAACTAATTCGATGTGCATGATCGAAATATCAGAATCAATCATAAGTTTAATATGACTATTTTGATGAGGATCCAAAAAAGCAGCACCTCCGTTACTACCATTCTTTGAACCATCAGTAAAGATTTTATAACAATTTTCATACTGCTGATTAATATAAGTAATACAGATAGACTTCAAAGTATGGTTGGCATACGATCGTTTTGCATGTTCGATCAGTGGAATCGAATCAAATAAAACATGAGACAAGTTAATGTTACTCATCCAGGTCTCCAACGAAAACATCTCAGGTTGATTACTACTGTGAATGGGCGCTGAATTTAACTCTGAATGGACAGAAATTAGTAAAGGAGTTTTTTTATTACGCCAATAATGAAATCGTGTTGTATTAGATATATCTTGTAATATATTGATTGTTTTATTATTAGAAAACGATTTAGCTTTTAACCAAAACTTTGCTGCTAAAAATCTTCTACGAAATTGAAGAGGGGGAAGATACAGGTCACTCTCCATAACATGAATTGGAGTGGTTCTAATATATCCACCAATAATGCGTAAGGCTTGATTTTGGATTTTGTCTAATTTAAATAGGTGAGTTTTACAGCTATTATCATAGAAAAAACTCGCGTAGTCCATTCGACTTCTAATCACAGCTATATATAGACGTCTTAGATGTTTTTGATGAAGACCCCAACCCGATCCGGCCAGAACTTTTAGCATGTTTATTAGTTTCGAAGCTTTTTGTGCAGTTTCTTCAATGTGTTTACGCCATTTCAAACGGCTATCCAACCAAAGACCCAAATATTTAAAATTATCAACCATTGGTATAGACTCATTATTGATTCTAAAGTCAACATTATTTCTGTATCCACCCTTTTTAAATACGCAAAATTTACTCTTGGTTAAGGAGATGACTAATCCAATGCCATTCAACCACGAATTTAACTCATCGCAGGCACTTTGTAGTTCCGTTATTGCTATATCTAGCTCTCTATTTGAAACGTACAAGACAAAATCATCGGCATATTGAGAAATTTCCACATTTTGAATATAGTCACATATATTTAGTGTTGCAATATTAAATAACAGAGGGGACCATGGATCTCCCTGAGCCAGGCCACGTCCAGTAGTTCTAACCAAGACACCACCATCAATGGATACTCTCAGACGTCTTTCATTCAAAAAGGACCAAAGGTATACACAAATCCTAGAACCTATCCCCAAGCGGTCTAGGATATTTGTTAGGCAAGTCACATCTACATTATTATAGGCGCTATCTATATCAATAAAACATGCAACCGTCGTCAAGTTATCTGTAAACCCTAACTGAATATGGGACACTAAACGAGTGAGATTATCAAAACATGATCTACCTTTACGAAAACCTATCATATTATCGGAAAATAAAGATTTTTTTTCAATAAACCATTCCATTCTTTTATTTATGATAGCATGAAACATTTTACACAGGCAAGATATGAGAGAGATGGGGCGTAACGAAGTAGGCGAATCTAAATCTCTGCCTGGTTTAGGGATAGGTACAATCTTTATCTCGCGCCACTGTGAAGGAACGTATCCCAAGGAGAAAATTCTATTATAGAGACATAATAACAAAGAGTAACCACAAGGAGGTAAATTTTTAATCATAGAGAACGATATTTCGTCACTTCCAGGTGCGGTATCGTTTTTCTTAGTGGAATTATTTAACTCTTGTAATGTTATTTTGTCCTCTAACTGAGTATTATGCGAATGAAACTGTGGCTGTGGTGGATTAACATAATCAGGTGTCAAATCTCTTAACATCTGTTCCACTTTTTGTCGGCTGACATTCCGATTTATGGGGTTAGTATTGTGCCCTTTCAACCACCTCATTTTACGCCACATGACCGATGAAGAAGTAGTTTCATCAATTGAGGAGCAAAACTTTTGAAAAGCCTGACATCTAGCTGAACGAATGAGCTTCTGCGCGTTACGTATTTTATTTTGAAGAAACTCCAAATTTTCTGGCGATGGACATCCCCTGAATTTAGCCAAAGCAAGACGTCGTTCCGCCACTGCCTTAGACAGTTCTGTATCCCAATATGGCTTAGGGCAAAACTTACTGTTTATGTGCTGCGGAACTTTAACATAAGGAATACATGAAACCGCAGCTGATTGTAAGACTTGTTCAAATGAATTATAAAATGTTTGTACATTTTCAGAAATATTAAAATCTTTAACAAGTTCTTCAATTTTTTCCTTATATGACGGCCAGTCACTTTTTTTAAAATTTCGTTTTTTAATAAAATCGTGAGGAAGATTCATTGTACCAGATATTTGAATTATCAGGTGATCACTACCGAGTGACTCATTTGTAACCTTCCAGGATAAAAAGGTAGCCAGATCAGAAGAAATAAATGTAATGTCAGGCGAAGACTTTTGTAAAATACCGTTTACGAGTTTGATTCTGGTCGGTGCGCCATTATTTAAAGAAATATAATTATGATCTAGCATACTGTCATGTATTAAGCGACCTCTGCAGTTAGTTTTGTACGACCAGTCCGTATGATGAGCGTTAAAATCGCCTAATACCAATGTCTTCTGGCTACAAAGAGAAAATATCGAGTCCCAATCATTCTGTGTTGTTTGTACTGGGGAAGTACAATATATCGCGATTATGTTCTCAATATACCGACAATTCTCAATCCTAACATGTAAAAATTCAATATCTGAATGTAGAATTTGCGTAGTACATAAAAAAGATTTAATAGACTTATGTATAACAATAGCTACTCCACCGTAGGCCTCTGCCCTATCTAGTCTGTATATATTATAGCCAGTTATGTTGAAGCGACTTCCACGTTTCAGCCAAGTTTCAGACAAAACAGCTATATGAATTTTTTCTTGTGAAAGAAGTGACTCGAAAGTCACAGATTTTCTATTTATGCTTTGACAATTCCATTGTATTATATTTAAATTAACTACAGTATAGTTGTTATCCATATTCATTGATGACAACGTTCATAAACGTTGACATTAAAGAACTCGCTGATATATTAGTGGCAAACTTAGATATGACCCATTCTGTAAATATTGACACAACCTGGCGTATTTTTATTTCTAGTGACTCGTTACTCAATATGATATTTTTAAATCGAATCAATAAGCACACGAAACTTAAGTCCTTCGGTGCATTTTTGTTATCTCGCTGATCACTATTGTCTTGCGCACGCGCTCCGATGCTGGCGCCGCCCGCGCCGGCGCGTTCGTGTGGGTACCAATCCTCGTCTGTCGGGGGAGCGGTAGGGGTAGGAGGACGGGTCACCTGTCGCTGCCGCTTTGGTTTTCTACGATTTGCAGGAGTGTTCAGAACCTCATCCTCTCGCGAGGGCTTAAACAGGTCTGACATTAAACTCACGTCATGTGTCGGACGAGGACTGGATGCGATTGTTGGTACTTGTTTACTGAGCGTAAGGAATTCCGGTACGGGAGCCGGGCTCATACTTCTACTTGAAACTGGAGATGGTGGTACATATACACTCAAGGCCTTTCTGTATGTGCAGTTGAACTCAGACATAATCTCCCTCACACGCCTTTCTTTTTTATAAATTGGACAAACTTTCTGCATTGCCATGTGATTTCCGGTGCAGTTCACACATCGATAGTTAACCTGCTTACAGTTTTCGTGACTCTTTGAACATTTAGGGCAAACAACCTTTTTAGATGGACACATTCGTAAATTATGCCCAAATTTCCAGCAGCGGCTACACTGGGTAACTGGAAAGATGTATGGTTCTACTTTGACCATCATACCCAGAATGGACACATGAGTAGGAAGCATAGACCCCCTGAACCCGAGGCGTACAGATTCAGATATTATCCAGGCGTCCTTTGATGTTCTGTCATGATTCCTTTTCTTCAGTCTCCTAACAGACACTATTTCAATATCCGAGAATAAATTTTTAACAATATCTGCTTCCGGGAAATCTAAATCTATATTTTTAATTACGCCAAAAGATAATCCTACTTCAGACGTCTTCTGGCATCTCCACCCAAGGTCAGCAAAAGCCTGGCAATTAATAAGTACCTCCGCACAGATTTCATCGTCAAAGGTCATTATTAGTTTGTATTGATGCACATATTTAACGCGGCTGATGCTCTTAATTTTATTATCTTTGAGTAAGCGCGCCAGCGCAAACTGCTTAGGCAAAGCATTATCCGATGTAATACAAACTTGTGTTTTGTCTTCGACCTCACCTTGACTAGATCTTCGAATAATCTTGCGTCCTCTGGCAACCATGTTCCAGCTTTCGTCTGAGGAATTTGCTTCTCTTGTTCTCTTCGTCGATTTCTCTCTGTTAGGTGTTGAACCACTCTGCCGTCCACTATTTCCTGTCACTACCTCCAAACTATAGTTAGGGACATTATCAGCTACCTGACCTTCTCCCGCATCATCTATAATATCCTCCATCGTGCAGTCAGAGCGGACAACTGTCCGCCCAGACAGCCGGGCGCTTATCGCGTCGTAAAGTAAATAATTGCACTCCGTAGCAGAGATACGCGACCGGTGTCTACGAAGGCCAATCGACCACTGACCTGCCCTCTTGATAAATGTATACTTTTGAATGACGAAAACACTGCTATACTTTTTAAGTTTTAATAGGTGAGGGGATAGCTACGAAACTTGTTTCGTTCTCTTTGTAGCAATCAAGCTAATTTTCCGCATCACATAACACACAAACTTGATTTACGTTGCCTGGATCCACATCAAAGTTTTACCAACATTATTAACCTAAAACAAACTTTGTACATATAGACTAAGTAAGAACAAGATATTGAAGTTGCGGCGCCTTGTTCTGTGCTTGTCCCATACATCGATACAGTTCGGCGTAGTTAGCACTAGTCATTATAACCTAGAACTCGCTCGAAGAACCGATAACCGATGGGGAAGAAAGGTTCTGGAGTGGAGACCACGAACTGGAAGACGCAGCGTAGGGAGGCCTCCCACTAGATGGACCGACGACATTGTGAGAGTCGCGGGCACCCAGTGGATGCAAAAGGCAGGCTGTCGTTCAGTGTGGAGGTTAAAGGGGGAGGCCTATGTTCAGCAGTGGACGTCTTCTGGCTGATGATGATGATGATGATGATTATAACCTAGAACTACGGAGTTTCTCTTTCTATGATAGAAGTAGTTTGAAAGAGTTATTACCTAGAACTACAGAGTTTTTATAATAGAATATTATTTTCATAAGATTCTTTAGTCTAGTCCGGACTTATGAGAGGCATTGGTGAGGCCAAAACTAACACCAAAAGGCTGTTCAATATAAAGAATTAAAGACAATAAAAAAACCAAGACGCAGACTAAAAAAGACTACGCATAGACCTTTGAAGATCTAGATACAATCCAAATACTCGCGCCCACTACCAGTTGGTAGCGTTCCCAGCATGCTGGCGGCATCACCACGCTGAATTGAAATGCTTATGCTAGCATTTCAGTAGAATATACCTTAAATTCTACATTATTACTGAATTAGACATTTTTATGACATGGAAGCAGAAATCTCATGCACCGGGATTAAAACCCATTGAACTTCGGAAGAAATTGTGATCTGGGAAGAATTTGATTTATTAGTCTCTATCTTCTGTTCTCTACATAGTATAAATTGAAGTCCCTTTCCGCGTCTGTCTGTCTGTCTGTATGTCTGTATGGCCGCTAACTCCTCCTAAACCTCGCAACGGATTTTGATGCGGTTTTCACCATCAGTTAGATACATTTTCAAAAAAGGTTTACTTATACCATATAACTAGCGACCTTTCCGGCTTCGCACGTAAATTACACCCGTGCTAAGCCGGGCGGGCGGGTCGCTAGTAATATTATAAATGCAAAAGTTTGTATGTATGGATATATAAAGAAAAAAAGAAAGAAAGAAAGAAAAGAAAGAAAATAAATTTTATTTGACACCTTTACAAAAAACTATAGATATCCATATAGATGTATGGCTGTTTGTTCCTCTTTCACGCTGCAACAGAACAACAGATCGACCTGATTTTTTGCATGGGTATAGTTCAAGAGCCAAAGAGTGACATATGCTACTTTTCATCATCATCATCATCATCATCACCATTTTTCATCACTACGCGGGTGAAACCGCGGGGCGCAGCTAGTAACTTATAAACATGAGCCTGCTTTTGTCTTCACTGTCGTTGGTTAAAAATCACCACAAAGCGCAGCAGTGTACAGTATAAGTACAAAATATTTCGTACTATTCCATTGCACGAGGTATTTTAGCTCGCGTGCATAATGCCAGGTTGTTTCGCATAGATAGCAATCGCGAAACGAGATTTGACTTATTTGCTTGTTTCGTTGGAAGCGAAAATAAAGCCTCGACTGCGGAAAACTTAATCAGAACACCATTTTGCATTTACAGTCTTTTTAGAAAGAAAGAAAGAAAGAAAGAAAAAGTTAATTTGTGACCAAATTAGTTTTTTTTTAAAATAGCTTATTGACAAGCTAATTGATTGGCTTATTGTTTAGTGATTTTTAAAATAATAATTCCCTATTATTCCTCTTTATTCCCTGTTTTATCCCGGACATGTGAGAGACATTAGTTAAATTAATCTTAATTATTCTCATTAATACAGATAATTTACAAATTAGTTTCCGTTTTAACGAATGTTTTGTTCAGAATTTTAGTTTTTTTGTTTCAGGCTATTTAAAAATAGTATTTAAATTATTTATTTTTTACTGATATTTTTTTCAGGTTAGGTTAAATTAGCATCGTTGATCAGTAATTTATATAAATAAAGGACCAGATTATATAATTATATCAGGAAACTAGAAAAATATAAATAATTAATCCCTAATATAAACAATATATTTTATAAAGATTTTCAAACTATCAATTTGCAATTATAACATAAAAAAGCCTTACTTATTACTAACTAATATACATTATTGGAACGACTGGATACGAATAGCGAGAGACCGGGGAGAGTGGCATAAGCAAAAGGAGGCCTATACCCAGCAGTGGGTCACTGCTGTTCCACTCAGTGCTGATGATGATGATGATACATTATTAAAAATCAAAAACAATGTGTTGTCCGAGTGGCAAAGTACCAAGAACGCTGGCTGCATTCCCGCGTCGAATTGACAAAGAAATTAACTGCGCGAGCAATGAGCCAATGAACCCCTAATTCCTTATTGTACTGAATACTACTTCAAAAGCGGAAATACACTAGAGATTTATCAAAGAAATTTTGCATAATATAGTTATAATTATTTTACTGCGAAGTATACCTACTAACCGCGGGTATTACCGGCAAACGTAATATTTGACCAAGAAGCATCGTAGTGGGGAAATTCTGGCACACAAACGCACACACAAAACCACTCGCATAGCTTGCCTGCTCACAAGCTTCATTTAAAATTGTATTACAATCTTCGACCAAAATAATATGAATGGACGGGCCATAACAATTGAACTTGCTCAGTAACACACATATACTGCAACGCCTAATTATAACCATGTACAGTACATTTCTTGCAAAAAAAAGATAGCGAATCTATTAACTATGTGAGTAAAGGAAACACCTGTGTTTGTCTATTGCTCTGGAACCGTTTGTTGCCGTGGATTGACACGGTCACGTGAATAAAACAAATGGGGACTACTTCTCGATGTTTGATAAAATTATTTTACAGTTTATGACAAAATAGAATGATGAATATGTACTCACGAGTGAAAAGTGACACCTAAACTTTTACTTTATTTTTTTTACACAAAAAATTAGATAAGATGAATTTATTCACACAAAAAGGAAAACTTACATAGAAAGAGCAACTAATTATTAGACAGATCTCTTACAATTAAGAGTAGTTTAGTAAGACATCGTATGTGTTTGGTCGGTGAGCTCCAAACTAAGCACGCGGCTTGTGTCTTGGAGTTCGAGTGCGAAGTTACCTTAGGGGTTTTGTTACGTCTGTAGCTTCTGTCTTAGCAGAAGATATTTGTTAATCTTAAATTTTTATTTTTTTGTGTATACAAGGATGGCAAAGTACATCCTTACACTACGGGAAAGCACACGAAGGCATAATTTTTGTCAGGTGTTTCATTATCATGTAACAATAATCTTGTGTCGCACTTCCTACGGCTAGAGACCGACTGAAACGAAGTGAGCCCGGCGCTCATTTTGTAATCTTCAAAAATGCGCTCCTACTGCGCCCGTCCATTCATTTTATTTTGGTCCAAGATTACAATACACATCGGAAGTTACGCCAGAGGTAAGTCAATCAGGCAACTAGTACAAGCTCCGATAAACGCCAGCCGACTCCAATAACAAACAATATCTTTTCCAGTACGAAGCCTCCTGTAGATTTTGTCGGGTAAAGCAGACGAGCGTTGATAAAAACAGAGGGAGAGTTGATTTATTCCCGATTTTTTTTAAGGTTAGTGATTGATGCATCGTAAAAACTAAAATTAAGAATATCGAAACCGCTCTCTTCGGTTTGCTCATGAACATTATTTTTTATCGACAAATATTTGAAGTGGGACCCACTTTAAATCTTTGAGATACAAAATGGGACCCACTTTAAATCTTTGAGATACAAAATGGGACCCACTTTAAATCTTTGAGATACAAAATGGGACCCACTTTAAATCTTTGAGATACATAATGGGACCCACTTTAAATCTTTGAGTTACAAAATGGAACCCACTTGTCCCGAATATTTTTATTTAAATCTTTGTTTATAAAAATAATGTTCATTTGTAAACATGGAGAAAGCGATTTTTTACGCAATTTTTTTTTTTGCTAATGGAGCAATTAAATACAGCACATGACATTGACTGTTGCATAAAAATCAAAGAACTAAGTTATAACATTTCTGGGACGAGTTTGGTTTGTCCCATCTCCACTTAGACCTCAACAAGATGAAGCGTGCGGTGAACTAAATTTTTTAAATATTTTTTCCAGGTGGTATCGATAACTTAATGATAAAATCGATGAACAGTAGTTTTGATAATGAACGTCACTATTGGATCTATCTTCTCTATCTCTATCTCTTCTCTACATAGTATAAATTGAAGTCGCTTTCTGCGTCTGTTTGTCTGTCTGTATGTCTGTATGGCCACTAACTCCTCCTAAACCAGGCAACGGATTTTGATGCGGTTTTCACCATCAGTTAGATACACTTTCAAGGAAGGTTTATATATATAACTAGCGACCCGCCCCGGCTTCGCACGTAAATTACACCCGTGCGAAGCCGGGCGGGCGGGTCGCTAGTATATTATATACTATCCTCTATTGGAAAATCAAGTACATAATTATTTTATGTGATCGGAACTTATCGCGCATCATTTTATTTGGGCAAATATAGGTCCCTTTTTTTTAGTCAAAACACAAAAAAGTGGTATTGATTATGCAAAATTTATATCGATATATTTTAGCTAAAATAGTTTCAAACATCCTTTTTCCTTCATTTATTTAATCCTTCTTTTTCTCTATTTGATTAAAATATTAAATTGAGAATTTGAACGTTTACTTTGAGGTATACAAAAGATCGAGACATCTACTTCACAACGCGACATAATCGCCCGTCTGCTACACCCAGGAATATGTTTTCCGATCCAATACGCTCCCTCGTAACATACACCTACTGGCAACCCCGCTTACTTACCTGGTTACGTAAATACATATCTAACCGTATCTGTGGTATCTACATTAACAACAGGGAAGAACAAAAAGGTTCCAAGTGATATGAAAAATACGGATGTAAAGTTATGTCTTCTGTGTCTTAAATGAGGTTTTCTGAAAACCGCCAAGTGTGAGTCGGGCTCGCGCATTGAGGGTTCGGTACCACCACAAAATACTATAATTATCAATTTAAATAACCGACTCAAAATTAGTAAAATATGGCATTACGATTCGATGAAAGAAAATAAGGTCACCCAAATAACCGATCAATCAATCAACCAATCGTTTTATTATGAACAAAGTAACGGTACATTTTATATAGTGAAGCGTCTGTATCCTGAACTACTATGCACTATATTTCGGGATCCAGTCAGATCTGGAACCCAATTACCAGTTTTTTTTTTTTTTTTTTTTTATAAATAATAGGCTTGCGCTTGACCGCCAACTCGCCTGATGTTAAGCGATGATGCGGTCTACGGTGGAGCACGCTTGCCTAGAAGAAACCGATTCACTCGTGATTTGAAGACACCCAAATTTTATCTATCGGGGAACACCCATTCAGGCAGCGCATTCCACAGAAATGAACAAAAATTTGTCACCGACTCGCACTAGGGCATTATTTATTATTTGTTGTTATACTTTAGAGTGCGTACTATGATCATGCCAAGTTTGACGCTTCGACATATATTACCATTTTTACATTAAAGCTAATGCAAAAATACGATAAAAAATACATTTGTTGTATGGGGAACCCTCTTACGTTACGTATTAAAATTATATTTATCACTTGAGCCTGTTCACAATCCTCACAAGCTTCACAAGTTATTTTTAACAAATCAAACATCCGGGTAGCCTATTATATAATTTTATGAAACTGTTACAGACTAGGACGGACGGGCAGAACGATTTATTAAGGCTTTTTCATTGTACTAGGGAACCCTAAAAAACATGTAAGTAATATTTGTGGTCGGTCTTGAACAATAGGAATCCTTTCAATCAATTGATACACGCCACATGATATTCGCACAAAAGCTGTTTGTTGGCAAAATTCGTTTCGTTTAATAAAAACCGGATATTTCCTTCTCTCGAGCAAACCGGATATGTTTCATTGTCTGTTGTAACCAGATATTTTTCACGATATAATTATATTTGGAGTATTTTTAAACAGACTGAAATGTCTGATACTTTTGCGCAAGTATTTGGAAAGGTTTCATGGGAGAAAATATTGTAACAAAAAAATATTATTATTGTGTTAAATTGTATTAGGACCCGGGTCCTAGAACTGTAACCAAATTCACAGGAGGATAAGCAGAAGCGTCCTATTGTACACGGTGAGCGTACTGCGATCCCCAAGCCACCTGCCAAATTATGGCAACACCCCTCTCTATGAAATAGGGCTCGTGTGTGTGTGCAACGGGATATAGTTTTTTTTAATGCCATAGGTGGCAAACAAGCAGACGGGCTGCCTGATGGTAAGCAGTCACCGTTGCCTATGGATACTTGTAACACCAGAGGCATTATTACTTCGGAAAAAATCGAGGTTAGGTTAGGTTAGACACATTCTTTGCAAAGTAATATAATATTATAGTTATTTTATTTTTTTGTTATCTCAGGGTTGTATCTTTTTATGTTTTAAAGTCCTAATGTGAATATCGCTAAGACGCTACGGCCGGTTATCCGAGTCGCGTAGGTAACAAAACGCTCCCTCAGCCCCGCCAAGTTATAGCGACGATGTATTTTGCCACGCTTGTGTCAGGACGCCCGCGGGGGGAGTGCAACGACAAAACCTAGCATAGGTCCGACCTCGATGACGCCTGGCGCGGCACTGAATGCGGCGCGCCAAAATTCTCACGTTCTTTTTACGCTTTTAATTTCACTAAAAAACGACACTATTCACTATCAAAAATCTATCCAAATAAAAAAATGTTGAATAAAATTGCCTTCCAGTACATGCAATTTCCAGGTTGTTACGAGCTTTCATTAGACTATAAAATGAAAAAAATAAACTAAGTTGACCTAACTTTATTCTATCGTGTTTTGAACCAAATCATAAACTTTAACACAGATGTATCTGTGACATGTATTTTTTTCCAGCTGAAAAATTGTAATTCAACTGAATAACATTGATTTAAAACCGTCAAATTTGGTATAAGGGGGGCTCTTAGATAAGTTGTACGAATTCGATGTCGGTCTGCAAAGTCTCTGCAAAGTACTTAGCTACCTTCACACAACACCTAAGTTTTATTCACGTTATCACTAACTATGCAGATTTATTTCACCGAGTTTGGTCGTGACGGAACCCTGATAGCAGCCGACGCGACAAACAGTGAACATTGTTCTAGCGCACACTTAGCAGTAAGAGTTCTTGGGATGAAACATAATCTTTAGATACAAACACGTGTCTTATCTGTGCAATTCAATAAAAAAAAAATTTTTGTACCTTACAATTACATACAAAATCATCTCATGATGTTTCATTTGTTCCAGCCCATTTGAATTTTCTAAAAACGATAGTCTTGAATACTTCCACGTCTTGCAGCCAAAAAACGCCATATTTTTTCACCAACTATTCATCATTTCAGCCATAGGACGTCCACTGCTGGACATAGGCCTCCCCCATCGATCTCCAAAAGGGCCGGTTGGAAGCGGCCTGCATCCAGCGTTTCCCTGCGGTCTCTTTTAGGTCGTCTGTCCATCTTGTGGACGTCCTACGCTGCGCTTACCGGTCCGTGGTCTCCATTCCAGAACCTTTCGGCCCCATCGGCCATCTGTTCTGCGTGATATGTGCCCTGCCCACTGCCACTTCAACTTCTAATCCGGTGGGATATGTCGGTGACTTTCGTTCGTCTACGGATCTCCTCATTTCGGATTCGATCTCGTAGAGAAACCCCGAGCATAGCCCTCTCCATAGCTCGTTGTTATTAAAACTCTTGAAATTTGGCTCAGTTATTGTAATAGACCAGCAATTTCCTTCAGACAAAATACGCAGATTTTTCTACATGGACTTAAACGTAGCATTGTTTAAATATAAAATGTTTTGGTGTAGAAAAGACACAAAAAAATAAAACAGGAAAATAAGCCCGTATATTGTGTACATCCCTACTTACTGTCACTTGTATCCTGTGACATTGTTATGCATTTAAATTATGTTTTAGTTCAGGAAAGCTAGATTTATGTGCACAATTAAGCTGAGATAGTATTGTTGCAGTGCTGTGCAACACTTTGTATACACAAAGGCTTAAGAATCGTAAGAAGAAGACAAATTGTCGAGCAGGCACGTGGACTTTGTTTGAGCTATTGTATAAAGCGTAAGAACTTTATTGATTGGTATTAAGCTAGGCAATTGACTAATTAATCTAATTTTGAATAAAAAAATGATCGCAGATGATAAACACTGTAACAGGGTCACAAACGAGGCTGGCGGTATACTCCGTTACGTTCTCAGTGATAGATTTTCGACTAGAAGTACCGGTTTATTTTAGGGAAAAAGATTGCAAAAACTATTTTTTTTTTTAGGGTTGTGTACTTTGAAAAGGTAAAAACGGAACCCTTATTCCTATAAAGAGACTTATACTGTGACCCCTCACTTTGTTGTCTTTCTATCTGTGTGTATATAAAGACCCCTATTCTCAAGAAAGCGGACAAGTATCAAGTTGAAAAATAATAAGTCCACGGGTCCTTGAAGATGTAAAAAATTCAAGTCAACGCAATCAAAAGATACAATATTTTTTGCTAAATAAATATGATCGCAACATCGCAAGCTCAAAAATCAAAACCTTCGACTACTTTCCATCGACTCGTCCGTTCTAATGGTAGCTGATGCCGGTTCCTAAAATCTTCATCTCATAAATTTAGTGCAAAAATTTACAAAAAAAATATTATTTCACATAATCATAAAGCTACAATGAAGCAAATGCCTGAGGCCCTCAAATAGGCTAAGTCTGTATCTTGAGGTCCAAACAGCATATCGTAAAAGAAATATCGCACGCGCTTACACCTTAAAGAAATAAACATAAAATACAGAGAAAAAAAATAAAACAGTTAAAATGAAAAATCTATTTTTTTTTTATTTACGGTCATCTGACCCCTAACTAAGCAAAGCTTGTGATATGGCTGCCAGAGACTGATATACATATATATATATAGTTTTAAATACATACTTAAATAGATATTAACACCCAGATATAGAACCAACAAATGTTCATCACAAGAATGTTTGTCCTAGGTCGGAATCGAACCCACGCTCCCAAGCTCAGAAGGTAGGTTCACTACCAACTATACCAACGGGCTATCTATATAATATTAATGAGTTACATCATCATCATCAGCCAGAAGACGTCCACTGCTGAACATAGGCCTCCCCCTTTAACCTCCACACTGAACGACAGCCTGCCTTTTGCATCCACTGGATGCCCGCGGCTCTCACAATGTCGTCGGTCCATCTAGTGGGAGGCCTACCTACGCTGCGTCTTCCGGTTCGTGGTCTCCACTCCAGAACCTTTCTTCCCCATCGGTTATCGGTTCTTCGAGCGATGTGGCCTGCCCATTGCCACTTCAACTTGCAAATTTTAACAGCTATGTCGGTGACTCTGGTTCTTTGGCGAATATCCACGTTTCGGATTTTATCGCGCAAAGAAACTCCGAGCATAGCTCTCTCCATTGCCCGCTGTGTGACTCATACATGAGTTACATAACTGTGCAAAAAAAGAACAAGTTGATCCTCAAACAGCTGTACCTAATCTCTCACACCTGCATCTCATGTAAGCAAGGACCAACAGATAGATTTATGTTTCTTTTGGCTCTCAAAAAATTACTCGCACAAATTACATAAACATTTCAAGCACTGGACTAAGAGAACGCTTCAAATATTAAATTGTAATTTGTGCTGTTCAGCGAGAACACAGTACTGTGTTGTTAACTTTGCCGTGTTTGTTTTCACACTAGAAACTTATTGTTCCAACAGTCGCTATTTTGAAATAACTTAAGGAGTTATTTTAACCTGAAGACGCAAAGGATCACAATATCTACCTTTAGGAGATAGGTATTTATAGGTAGGATAGGATTTTATAGGTATTACCAATAATAGTTCCTTTCTGTAGGTGTTACTAATAATTTTCGTTTATTAAAACAATACGTTTCTTTAAAAAGTATTAATAATACGTTGCTTTAGAAGGTGTTACCAATACGTTGCTTTATAAAAAGTTTCCAATACGTTGCTTTAGAAGGTGTTACCAATAGGTTGCTTTAGAAGGTATTACCAATACGTTGCTTTAGAAGGTGTTAACAATACGTTTCTTTAGAAGGTGTTACTAATACTTACCTTTAAAAGGTGTTACCAATACGTTGCTTTAGAAGGTTTTACCAATACCTTTCTTTAGAAGGTGCTACTAATACTTTCCTTTAGAATGTTTTACTTCTTTAGAAGGTGTTACCAATATCTTGCTTTAGAATGTGTTGCCAATACGTTCCTAAAGAAGGTGTTACCAATACTTTCCTTTAAAAGAAACATAAAATTTTGCAAGAAGCAAGGTATTACACAAATTTTATCAAAAGTTATATCATTTAAAAATAATTGTTTTGCTATTACAAACTTACATTTTGTAGTTTGAATGTATCGAAGGACCTTATTGTCTACTACAAAGTTAAGTTTGTTTTTCATTATTTCATCTTTTTTGTTGTTTTTTTCTTGTTTGGACTCGCGCTCTGAGAGTTACATCCAACGGAACCCTCAGAGCGCGAATTCTGCTCGTACTTGTCCAGTTTTTTCTTTGTGTCGTCAGATAAAAAGGTTCAATCATTCAGTTACGTAAGCACCGCGATGTGAAAGCGGCTTCAGTGTGTGTTGCGCGTTTAATTTAGCCGTAAGTGTACGGTAAGTTTCCCAAACTTTACGCCATATTGTTTGTAACTTTACTCAACTAAATAGAGTTGAATACTTTTAGGACTGAGGTGGAAAACGTTTGAAGTACTGATATGGTACTCATATGTCTTTATTCAAGCTTGGACGAGATTTTTGAAAAATGTATGGCAAATAAAATAATATAAAAGTTTTTTTTAACTATAGCTTTTTCAATAAGAACGGGCCTTTCACAATTAAATGCGTGTACTAAATTTCATGTCTGCGCTGCTATCCTTGCCAGTAGATAAATGCAAGACCATAATATATTAAAAAAAAAAAAAATAATAATAATAATGGGGGTTGTAAGTGCTAAAGAGGAATCTGTAGGTATAACGCTTCTATTTATATATTTTTTAAGCCCATGTAATATAACCAAAGCTGAAGGTACTTTTTATAGAATAATTGGCAAACAAGCTACGGGCCACCTGATGGTAAGTGGTCTCTGCCTATAGACACCTACAATATCCAGGACATTGTTAATGCGTTGCCTACATTTGAGGACTCTATTCATCTTTCGTTTGAAGCAAGCCAAATTATAGTTTGGAGGAAAAACCGAAGGTGGTAAGCCATTCCACAACTTACAGGTGCGTGGCAGAAACAATCGATTAAATCTAACAGTGCGAGACTTCCACGCATCTATGACGTGCGGATCTTCGACCAAAATAAAATGAATGGACAGGCCATAACCATTGATCTTGCTCAGTAAAAACGAGTCAAAACTGTCGGACATATACTTCAACACCTAATTATAACCATGTACAGTACACTTGTTACAAAAAACTTATAGCGGTTTTTTGTTGTGTATTATACTTCAGGAAAGTACACTAAGGCATAATTTTGTCAGATGTTTCGTTATCATGCAACAATAGTCGCGTGTTGCACTTCCTACGGCTAGATACCGACTAAAACGAAATGAGCGCTGTAGCTCATTTTGTGATATTTAAAAATGCGGTTCTTCTAGGCCCGTCCATATATTTTTTTAAGTATAAATAATAGGCTTGCGGTTGACCGCCAACTTGCCTGATGTTAAGCGATGATGCGGTCTACGGTGGAGCACGCTTGCCTAGAAGAAACCGATTCACTGGTGATTTGAAGACACCCAGATTGTATCTATCGGGGAACACCCATTCAGGCAGCGCATTCCACAGACTAGCAGTTCGCATAATAAAAGTGGAATCAAAGCGCTTCGTTCAGATTTTCGGAATACCAACCATAAAGCGGTGTCGATTTTTTGTGCCCACTTGGCAGTCCGATAGAAAAATGGGCAGGAGAGAATTAGATCATGAAGATCAGATGCACACTCTCCGAAATGTATTCGATAAAAGACCGATAGACTAGCAACTTTACGCCGATGCTCAAGACTAAGCAGCTTAGTCTGAACCAGGGATTCGTTGCCGATGATCCTCTTGGCACGCTTTGCCATTTATTTTATTTTGGCCGAAGGTGTGGATAGCATTTCTGGCGATGGCGGCCGGTTTGTTTGGTACTTATATAACTTTAACCGCTACACGCTTAGCTTAGAACAGCCAATTCAAATATACCTGGATACCTACCATACAGTCACATACTCTGAATTAATTAAAATGGAAACGTAAACCGTATGCTGGTTAATAGTCCAAATAAAAAGGTAAATTCCCGGGAAAGTTCCCAAATTAAAAACGGCCCCGTGATTAACATTTGCCATCGTAAAGTTGGCAGTGCCCGTTAAATGCTTGCGTCATCATTATTCCCAAGCTTTAAAAAATAAGCGCTCACTTCGCCGCGGTGATTCCCGAGATTTACTACTATTGCCACTTGTTTAATGCGACTGTGAAACGGTGAATTATGTCGTTGTTTGTAGTTTTCTGTCTCTTCACCGATTTTAACACGCTTTTTTAGCTTCACTCGTAAAACTTTTTTTTTTTCATTTTAAAGTTGATTTCTTTTGTTTACGCGATTATTACACAATGAAATTAAACACCAGTTACACATCAGTGATTAAAATAATGTAAAATACACGAGATGGACAGATGACCTAAAAGAGACCGCAGGGAAACGCTGGATGCAGGCCGCTTCCAACCCGCCCTTTTAGAGATCGATGGGGGATGCCTATGTACAGATTGCACAGCAGTGGACGGCTGAAAATGATGAAAATACACGCGAAAAATCCCGTTAAAACTGTTTAATTTCAATGCTTAATTGTAAAGTTGAGTATTTTAAGATAAGTCATCATCAGACACTAAACGTTCACTGCTGCACATCTCTCTGAGAGGCCTCCATCTTAGAGATCTTGCCATAATCCTCACGCTTCACAGGTAGCTTGGAGATCGCAGTGAAACCTCACAAAGGAGTATTATTCAACTGCCTCAAAGGAGCACATCATATGGCACATCATCGGTCTGTAAACGTTAACTGCTGCACAAAGGCTTTCCTCTTAGAGGGGGTGTTGCCATAATCCCCACGCTTGAATAGCGGCTTGGAGATCGCAGTACGTTCACCGTGTACTAGTAGGATGCTGCTGCCCATCCGCTGGTGGTTCTGGTCGCAGTTTTAGGACATTCCCGGGAAAAGTTAAGTTTTATTTATTTATTTGTACACAACTCATTGCACAAGCCCGACTTGCACTTGACTGATTTTTATTATACAATATTGGTAATAGACGATGAAAATTATACAAAGTACTTACCTGTAGCTATTTGCAAAGAAGTAACCATTAAAAACTTTTCTTTATCCTGCACCAAAGTTTTATCTTCACCTTTATAGCGTCATTCAAACCTGTAAATAATACTCATAGTGGAATAAAAGGGTTAGTATGAATAATTCAGCTGTATATTTGTCTACGTTTTTTATTATGTTTGTCGATGGAACGCGCCACGAAGACTGGTGATTGAATGACTTTATTAAAGCCAGAAGTATAATTTTATTAACGTTTACTGCCTATATTAAAGCTGTAAACGAAGCTTATGGTCACAGTATATGAAACCGCAGAACGACTCTGACTTAAAATTAAATCATAATAATAACTGAATGTGTTTGTTTGTCTATACTTCTTTCATACAGCAACAGAGCTATGTTTCTGAGGGCCGACATGGGAAGGGATGAAATTGTAACAGGTACGGCTTCGTTCTGGATGGTTCTGGGCACGTCCACTTAAGGCCCTCTTTTCTGGTTTAAGTAATTTTGGTCATTCTTGTTTAAGGTGGTTCGATTCACCTATGGCGGGAAATTTAAATTTTAAACAGTTTTTTGGTCCTAGTAGCCAGGCCAGGTAATTATTTTTAAATAACACAGTGTTTGCGCAAAATGTTGGCTGTTCTTTACATTATAATGTACAATTATTTAACAGTAACGCACCATATTACTTACATTTGTGAATAAACCGTTTGAAACAGCAAAAATTTGTTTATTCCCAAATGTAAGTAATAATGGGCATTAGAGACAAATAGCTTTACATGATTTTGTAAAGAATAACAATCAATCTGCGCAAACATCATGGTTGCTTACAATAATTACCCGGCCTAGCTACAAGGACAATAAAACTATTTGAAATTTGAATTTCCCGCCATTTGTGCAACGAACCACCTTAAGCGTGTCTACTTCCATGGTTATCTTAATATTAAAAAAAAATACCATATCAAAATGTAATGTTTTATTTAGGAACCCCCAAAGACCGAAACACGATTTAAGACATTTTGCTCAATAGAAAAAAAAAGTAACACTGATTTGCGCTTTTCTCCCTGTTTTTTGGGTTCATTCAAATACCTATTAATGAAATTATGTATGCGATATCTTAATATACAGATTTCATAACTATGGAGGAAACCGCAAAGGTACATTTTACATAGTATACTTTTCGAAAAATATGAGAATAACCTTAAAAATAGAAGTATCGAAACGCTCGACTGTGTGTAAGCGCCATGATTTTGCTCCGCTAAATTCGACTTTATTACAATAAACCAAGCATTGTGGTCATCTGTAGTAATAAGCGTTGTTTAAAAGTGGGAAAACCTCGCCTTAAACATGTTTGTGTTCATTATGGGAAAAGTCGAGTCACCTTCTTGTGATCGATGCGGCACAATCGAAGATGTTTACCACATTTTAATGGAGAATAAGAATAAGAATAAGATATATTTATTGCCAAAAAAACAAAAACAATGAACATGTACTATAAGAAACATAAGGAGAAACAGCGCAGTGTGCCTGGAGCGAAGGAATGCGTCTTCAACTATTTGTCTGCGATCATGTCCTCTGGCAAGTGGGAGGCTGCAATAGTGTCTTTCCCGAACCCGCATCACAGGATGCCAGAGGGCTGTATGGTGCCGTGCAACTCTCAAGGAACGAATCCAAAAGTTTTGTAAGCTAATCTATGAAAGTAAGAAGTTACAAGGGTGTCATTTAATTAAAACCCTGTACAAAAATAAATTATTAAAAAAACAGCTATGAAGCGACGGGATATTTTGCATAGAAATAGTTGGGAGGCCGGATACATGGGATACTTTTTATCTCGGAAAATTTACGGTTCTTGAAATGTCCACGCGAGTGAAACCGTTAAAATTTAAATTTTATAATATTTCACTCATTGACCTATCCAGAGAGGTCGGAGCAATGGTGCTAGCAACTAATCTGCGCACCGGTGTGAAGTCAGTTGCTGCATTTAGCCCGTTAGCCCGTTGGTCCAGTTGGTAATGAACCAGTCTTCTGCGCTTGGGGGTTCGATTCCCACCTAGGACATACATTTATGTGATGAACATTTGTGTTTGTTCTATATCTGGGTGGTTATGTCTATTTTAGTATGTATTTAAAAATATATATGTATGTACAGTAAACCAGCTTGTGACCAGACAAGTTGCTGACCAGAGTCTTCGTACGTATATCTTATCTTAATATATATAAATCTCGTGTCACAATGTTTGTCCTCAATGGACTCCTAAACCACTTAACCGATTATAATAAAATTTGCACACCATGTGCAGTTCGATCCAACTTGAGAGATAGGATAGTTTAAATAATTATATAACTAGCGACCCACCCCGACTTCGCACGTAAATTACACCCGTGCGAAGCCGGGCGGGCGGGTCGCTAGTTATTTTATACGTATCTATTTTACCTGAGCATAATCGATACAATCTTAAATACGTAGACGGCATGCGGTGGTGTTCCACAAAAAAGGCTTTTATTTTACTCGGCTGATAAACTAAGCCCACAAATTTATGTTACCCCATGATATCCTAAAATATTCGTCCCAAATCTCCTAAAAAATATATGAACCAATATCTTCCATCATATCCTTTATCTTTCGTTACACAAATAATAATATAATAATCATGAAACGGAATGGGACTTAACTCGGAAGTATTTATGTTTCCGGCCTCAAATGTATATTTGCGTAGCTAATTTATTTTTAGATAAATGTTTTGCTTTCTCGCCGTTGTCTTGTTGTAGCTTTTTACTGAGTATATTCGAGATTTGCGTGTTTTCGTACAGATGATAACGGAAAAGAACTTACACAATAATATTGTTACTTCATGAGTGCGATCATACCGATACATAGAATAGACTTTATTAACAGGTCAAAATACAACACCTTAATATAGCTGTCACAAAACACAAAAATTATAATAATACACAGTAAAAAAATACAGTAAACACTAATATAATGATAAAAAATACAGTCGAATTGAGAACCTCTTTTTAGGGTTCCGTTCCCAAAGGGTAAAACGGGACCGGCCGCGGTACTTCGATGTACCGGCGGTTGTTGGTGACCGCCTGGGTGTTGCTTGGATGTTGTCTTTTTGCACTATTATTTTGTACTTTAGTAGCTGACAAGTTATGTGGTGGTACTGAACCCTCAGTGGGCGAGCGCGACTCGCACTTGGTCGGTTTTATTTTGAAGTCGGTTGACAACGCGTTAATGTCCATGAAAAAACATTATCATGATTTTATTATAGAAACTGACGTGGTTTTCAGACATTTTATTTATATTACACGGGAATTACTCACGTAAGATTAAGCCGGTCAATCCGACTATAGTTTCAACCGCATTAGACAGTCTTTTTCAAGGTGAATGCGCACGCGTGACTGCGTCTCGCTTGGCACTATGGACCGCCGCCGCGCGTCTGAGTGACCGGCTTAATCTTACGTGAGTCACACACACACCATCAGCTATTAAATGTTCACTGCTGAACAATGCCTCCCTCTTAGAGAGGGGCGTTGCCATAATCCCCACGCTTGGCAGGCGGCTTGGAGATCGCAGTACGTTCACCGTGTACTAACAGGACGCTGCTGCCCATCCTCCGGTGGTTCTGGTCGCAGTTTTAGGACATACCCGGGTCCACCTTACGTGGGTAATTCCCGTGAAATATATAAAAAAAAATATCATGATTTTGGTTGGTGAATTCAGAAAGTCTACTACAGAGAGACAAACTGCCTGAATAAACCCGTTCACTTCCAATTTACCCCATTCAAAGTCATACAAAACATTAACACACGAGATGAGAAACAACCCGCGCAACTGTTGCGAAGTTTGGAAGATTGCTCGACGCACGGGCGGTGTACTTTACCCGGATTTATGGCAGCCCCGGTAGATTTGTAGGCCCTCTGGAGATGATAAACTGGGCCGGCTGCACCTAAACAAGAGTTAATAGTTTGCTTCAACTTTTGACAGTTGTCCCTACCCTTGTACCGTGATTTGTAAGTGACGTGATGCCGGGACTCAAAATCTTGGTATGTATAGTTGCCAATAGTACTGCAGGTCTAGCATGGGCTGTGGATAAATTGTCTTTCCACCGTTTTTATCCACGCCTAGACGCGACAAAGCTAGAATATGGATACGTTTGTCTTTTTCCCGCGGGATAATAACGGTGGGAAGACAATTTGTCCGCGGCCCGTGCTAGGCCTGCTGGGCCCATATTCTCTATATCACATGATATTCTTCGCCATAAACGCGTGAAGTCATATTACTGTTTATAAATATGCTTTTTCTGGAATCCCTAATGCTATGATAAATACATAATCGTTCTCAAAAACCTCAGAGAAGATTCCTGCGTTTCATTACTTTTAAGGCGAAAATTTCCAACTGTTATTTTGATTACGAAAGGTGTTGCAAGCACCATAATTTGTTGCTCCTTCATAATAGAAGGGAGGCTGCAAACTTCTCCTTTCTGCAGTGTCGTTTCGAATAGTGTTGCCTGCTCATCCCTGCTGGCTGAAGTCAAGCTTGACCCTCCATCTATCTAATCCCGTAAAAACTACCGTCGTCTATATATCCCCCGTCATAGTACGAATTATCGTGGAAACTCTTTTTGTTGACTTATTTACAACGAGGCAAAACATTTTTAACATTTTATTTAATAACTAATTTTTTTCAACAATCTCTTAATATAAGGGCAAATGATATAATGACGTGAAACATATCATGTCTTTTCGTGTTGTTTCCAAAACTCCATATGAACCTCTTGTAAATCTCCACCACTTTACAGGGGCATGAGTTTGACTTGACCGTGACCTACTTTGCTTGACTGTGACTATGACTTGTTTGACGCTTTTAATACTATGTAAACATGATTAATATTACGACTAAAGGACATTGAATCCACGGTCATGAAAATTTTAACTAAAAAAAAACTATCGTACGGCGGTACGGCTCAGTCATCTTCTTCATTACTATTTTATAATAATGTAATAATACTAAGTTTCTTCTTAATTATCTGTTTAATATAGGGTCACTTATTTATATTTCAATTATTTATTATGTAACATTTAGTTAGATACTTTTGTGCACTAGCACCATGACATGTGTTTCTATAAGTGATAACCTTTGTTGGCCGAGGGAGGTGTTTTTATTATTTCTATATTTAATTTTATGTGATAATAGGGCCATCCAACTATAAATAAATTAAAATAAAAAAGATCATTGTAGTATGTTTTAAATGTTTATCGGGACTTATGTCGTATTTTTTTTTTGTTAGGTACATGTGTTCTAATCGCGAAAATTTTAAAAATACTATTATTGTAGTAGTCTTTGCCTAAATCTTAAAAAAACTCAATACCGGTAATATTTTCGAAATGCTGTTTATTTTCTTTCCACCATCTTAATATAATTTATTCCTTGTACAAAATTTACAAACCCGGTTATGTAGTGTATTTTATGGATCTTGAATACGGTAAGTAATCATCTCTGGGCTTTGCCTACAAATTAATTGCGGATAGAGCTGTGATTTGTGTCCGACACCGCCGTACATCAGTGTCCGGGAATCTCAACAGCCGCCTGGAGGAATGTCCGTCTGGACCTATACATACGTCATCACTCTGGTGTACGTGCCGCGCTAAGTGTCGAGACACATTAGACTGAATAATAATAACTGAATATATTTTATTATAGAAACTGACGTGGTTTTCACACATTTTATTTATATTACACGGGAATTACTCACGTAAGATTAAGCCGGTCACTCCGACTATAGTTTCAACCGCATTAGGCAATCTCTCCGACTATAGTCGGAGTGACCGGCTTAATCTTACGTGAGTTATTCCCGTGTAATATAAATAATATAACTAAATTTAATTATTTTCCGACATAGCTGTTAACATTTGCAAGTTGAAAAGGCAATGGGCAGGCTCGAAGAACCGATAACCGATGGAGAAGAAAGGTTCTTGAGTGGAGACCACGAACCGGAATACGCAGCGTAGGTAGGCCTCCCACTAGATGGACCGACGTCATAGTGAGAGTCGCTGGCATCCAGTGGATGCAAAATGCAGGCTGTCGTTCAGTGTGGAGGTTAAAGGGGGAGGCTTATGTTCAGCAGTGGACGTCTTCTGGCTGATGATGATGAATTATTTGCCGCCACTTGTGGCACTTAGCTCGTAAGTGTTATATTTGTTTGTAATTTTAATTTCTGGTTTACACAATAAAGAGTTTCTATCTATTTCAAAATTTTGTATGCGTTCAAGATCATAACTAAAAAAAACTTTTATTTATATTACACGGGAATTACTAACGTAATTCCCGTGAAACTCTCTACGCTCCCCCACCCCCGCACCCGACAAGCAGCCGGTGTCATCAAGTGCGCGCCGCGCGGCGGCCCGTAGTGCAAAGCGAGACGCAGCCGCGCGCGCGCATTCACCTTGAAAAAGGCCGTCGAATGCGGTTGAAACTATAGTCGGAGTAACCGGCTTAATCTTACGTGAGTAATTCCCGTGTAATATAAATAAAATGTGTTAAAACCACGTCAGTTTCAATGGTAAAAAAACTTATTGAAATTTGGCCGGACCAACGTCTGACCCGAATCTGGTCAGCTAATATAACATAAAACTAATAACTTTACAAGAGAAGAAATATACAGTATGCATTTCTTATTACCTACAATGTTGCGTGTATATACCGAGCAGTCCAGTTCCCGGAAAATGAGGAAAAAAAAATTGCAACACCTCATAAATATTAAACGTGTAATGTACCTAAAATAAATAAATATTCGGGACATTTTTGCACACACGGTCATCTGACCCCAAACTAAGCAAAGCTTGTGATATGGCTGCCAGAGACTGATATACATACATATATAGGTTTAAATACATACTTAAATAGATATTAACACCCAGATATAGAACAAACACAAATGTTTGTCCTAGGTGGGAATCGAACCCACGCCCTTAAGCTCAGAAGGCAGGTTCACTACCAACTGGACCAACGGGCTATCTACCGTTATAGTATACCGTTAAGTTTTAAGTTTTGCGGAGAAACTTTTTTCTTTCGTCTACTGAATTGTGGTACGGCGATCCGATGTACAATGCGACACCAGTTTTATGCTTTTAAGATGATAAAATGCAGACAGTTTTAACCCAAAACTGTAGCATAATTTTCACAACCTTAGACACTTTACATAATGACTATATTAGAAGACAGCTATTTACCTAAATAGCCGAGGTCAGTGCTTTAGAAATTTCCATTGTACCTAACGGAGCGGAGTGTGCATCTGGTCTAACCGACTCGCCCGAGAATATGCTCGGATTAATAGCCCGTTGGAGTTATATGAACCGTGCTATGGCAACACTGAGATGCTGGACAAAGGAGTTTAGGGTAATTTCGGGTAAATAACGCGGGAAGGCCATAGTGCGGCCTCAAGCGTACCTACCATAACGTGGTGAAAGGCAAATTCTGAAAGAAAGGTAAAAACACACGTATACCTCGTTGCACAAGACAAAATTATTTTTAACTCGTTAATAGCCTTTAAAAAAGGGGGTCCGCATACAACAAAAATTTTTTTTTGTCTTTGATTTAATGTACAAGGTGGAAAACGATTTTTTTTTAAACACCCGATAAAAGAACTGATAATTTTCGAATGGCTGAACAAATTTTCACGAATCAAAGCTAAGAACATTCGATCAAATCAACAATAAAAACGGTTTTCTGTTTGGGAGCTACGATGTCACAGACAGACAGACATACAGATGCTTATAGATTTTAGATACGGTTTAAACATATTCTATTACGTAATTGTTTAGGCTAGATACAAGCATAATGTATGCTTCAAGGTTTCCACTTACAGCAATATAAATTATACGTAAGCTAACTACAACACTAATACCCTCTCTTCGAGTTAACAAAAATACAGAACCCTAAAAAACATAGCTCGTTTTTTAGTTTTAGTTTCAATCCAAAAAGTTTTTATATACCAAACTCTACCTGCTAGAAGAATCCAAATTTGACAACAGCTCATGCTTAAATACAAATTAAAAAGACAAATTATATTTTTAAATATTGATCTTCATCTTTTAATAGATGTCAAACATCAAAACAGCGTTGATTGATTCTAGTAGTGTATATGAGTGTGCGGAAATATAAGAAAGTTAATAAAACAATTTTAAATGTATGTGAATTGTTTTGTAATCTCATGAAACCAGGAGAAAAATAATAATACAAACATAATGCAGCTGTTGTAAGTAAATTTAGTAACTACATTACTGTTCTGACAGCATCAGATATAATGCAGCTGTTGTAAGTAAATTTAGTAACTACATTACTGTTCTGACAGCATCAGATATAATGCAGCTGTTGTAAGTAAATTTAGTAACTACATTACTGTTCTGACAGCATCAGATATAATGCAGACTGGGCCAATGGGCCAATAGAACCTTTTCATTGGTACTCAGTGGTAAAACCAAACAGCGCTCCAATGTGGCCCAGTTGCATGCTGGCTTATAAGCAGCCAGCAGCAGTAGTGCTGGTTTCTGCATGTTGTCGTATTTGAGAGCGGTACTTTGAGCGGTAAGGTTCTGGAGTGGAGACCACAAACCGGAAGACGCAGCGTAGGGAGGCCTCCCACTAGATGGACCGACATTGTGAGAGTCGCGGGCATCCAGTGGATGAAAAAGGCAGGCTGTCGTTCAGCACAGTGGACGTCTTCTGGCTGATGATGATGATGATGATGACGTTGAGTGGGTCACGGTTAGTCTCGCTGCAGCGCGTCTCATTTGAATTGTCGCATGCTCGCTACGGTGACTTAATATTGAGTGGCCTGCAC
The DNA here is from genome assembly GCA_932305915.1 of Agriopis marginaria. Classification (NCBI taxonomy): domain Eukaryota; kingdom Metazoa; phylum Arthropoda; class Insecta; order Lepidoptera; family Geometridae; genus Agriopis; species Agriopis marginaria. The sequence continues at coordinate 1,355,405 of OW029923.1, forward strand.
TTCGTACACTCTCTACAGTAAATCTTGCTACAGTGACTGTTTACATCGAGTGGTCGGTACGTCGTCACTCTACGGTAAATTTCGCTACAGTGACTGTTACATCAAGTGGTCGGCACGTCGTACTCTGTACGATAAATCTCGCTACGGTGACTGTTAAATCGAGTGGTCGGCACGTCGTCACTCTCTACGGTAAATCTCGCTACGGTGACTGTTACATCGAGTGGTCGGCACGTCGTCACTCTCTACGGTAAATCTTGCTACAGTGACTGTTACATCAAGTGATCGGCACGTCGTCACTCTCTACGGTAAATTTTGCTACGGTGACTGTTACATCGAGTGGTTGGCACGTCGTCACTCTACAGTAAATCTCGTTACGGTGACTGTTACATCGAGTAGTTGGCACGTCGTCACTCTACAGTAAATATAGCTACAGTGACTGTTACATCGAGTGGTCGGCACGTCGTCACTCTACGGTAAATCTCGCTACGGTGACTATTAAATCGAGTGGTTGGTACATCGTCACTCTCTACGGCAATCTCGCTACGGTGACTGTTACATCGAGTTATTGGTACATCGTCACTCTCTACGGTAAATCTTTTCGATACCAGTTGCGAAGTAGCTAGCTCATTCATAACAAATATGATCAGCCGTTAAACCTGTTTTAATTTTAATGTAGTTACTAATACCAACATAATATTATTTTCAGCTCTAAAAAAGAGGAGCCGAATTTAACCATTGTCGATAAAATGAAGATTTTTTTGGCAGCGCACTGGCGAGGTCTCGTTATATTCGTAGTGCCGATCTTTTTGCTCTTGGTGATCATCCCTTTCCCGGGAAAGGTAAGAAAACTGTTTTTATTTTACATGCTTTGTCCCGCGATTTTATTCGACACCCAGATCGTAACTATCGGGGAACACCCATTCAGACAGCGCATTCCACAGACTAGCAGTTCCCACAGTAAAAGTGGAATCAAAGCGCTTCGTTTGGGCTTTCGGAATACCAACCATAAAGCAGTGTCTATTTAATATAATATTATTGATTGATTTGATTTGATTGTTGATTTGAGATAATATTATTATGTTCTCTCAAACTAATTACCGTTTAGATAGCCCGTTGGTCCAGTTGGTAGTGAACCTGCCTTCTGAGCCTTGGGGCGTGGGTTCGATTCCCATCTAGGACAAACATTTATATGATGAACATTTGTGTTTGTTCTATATCTGGCTGTTAATATCTATTTTAATATGTATTTAAAACCATTTATGTATCTGGCAGCCTTATCACAAGCTTTGCTTAGTTTAGGGTCAGATGACCGTGTGTGCAAAAATTTCCTTTTTTTTTTAAATGTCATTTACACAATTTCATCTTTCCGTAGGCGCTAACGCTAACAGAAAGCGGCTTTTGTCTAGTCCCCTCTGTTACAAGTTGTAGCTATACCTTGTACTATAAAATATTATGTGCATATACCTAATTAGCTTTTATCAGTAGTTAAAACCCAAAACCTAAACCTAAACGACCTACGACCTAAAAGAGACCGCAGGAAAACGCTGGTTGCAGGCCGCTTCCAACCGGCCCTTTTGGAGATCGATGGGGGAGGCCTATGTCCAGCAGTGGACATCCTATGGCTGAAATGATGACGATGATGACTGTAGCAGTTTATTAGCTGGCATAGTTTTTAGTTCGTCTTTTAGGGTTCCGTACCCAAAGGTTAAAAACGGGACCCTATTACTAAGCCTACGATGTCTGTATGTCTGTCCTACCTATTAACGGCTGTAACTTTCGAACCGTAATAAATATCCAGTTGAAATTTTCACAGAATGTGTAATGTTACAGCGGATTGACTAACAAATAATAAAAAAGTCAAAAAAGTAAAAACGAAAGGGACAAGCCCATACAAGAAACGTATTTTTTTAACGTATTTTTGTATTAGCTCTAATGTAAACACGGTAATACTTACAAACGTCAAACTTAACATGATTATAGTAAACACTCTATAGTATATTAACAAATAATAAAAAATGGCCAAGTGCGAGTCGGTGACAAGTTTAAGTCCATTACCAAGTTAGAACTGGTATTTTCGTTATTGAATTTTGTGGTGGTACGGAACCCTCAATACGCGAGCCTCGAACTTGGCCGGTTTATTTTACATTTATTTATGTTTTTAGGAATGGCAATGGTGCGCCTACACTCTATTGATCATGGCTATATTCTGGGTAGCAGAAGTTATTCCTCTCCCAGTGACTGGATTCTTGCCTGTTTTTATATTTCCTTTAACCAACGTGTCAGACAGCTTTAATGTGACCAATTCCTATGTCAACGTAAGTATTGCCTCCTTTGATTTATCTTAGACTAGTGGTCCGCCCCAGCCTCGCACGGGTATAGATTATAGCCCATGTCACCCGGGGATAGTGTAGCTTCCCAACAGTGAAAGAATTTTTCAAATCGGTTCAGTAGTTTCGAAGCCTATTCAATGCAAACAAACAAACAATCAAATCTTTCCTCTTTATAATATTAGTGTAGACTAGTGGGCTGCCTCAGTTTCGCACGGGTATAGATTATATAGCCTATGTCACTCGGGGATAGTGTAGCTTCCCAACAGTGAAAGAATTTTTCAAATCGGTTCAGTAGTTTCGGAGACTATTCAATGCAAACAAACAAACAATCAAATCTTTCCTCTTTATAATATTAGTATAGACTAGCGGGCCGCCTCAGTTTCGCACGGGTATAGATTATATAGCCTATGTCACTCGGGGATAGTGTAGCTTCCCAACAGTGAAAGAATTTTTCAAATCGGTTTAGTAGTTTCGGAGCCTATTCAATGCAAACAAACAAACAATCAAATCTTTCCTCTTTATAATATTAGTATAGACTAGCGGGCCGCCTCAGCTTCGCACGAGTATTATTGGAGTTTTAGCCACTTGCATTTGTGGCCCCTCACGGCGCTCTGACACCGGAGCAGCCGGAGCACACACTGTCACTTTCGAAAGAACGATTTTTTCCCAATGGGCGGTTATCCGAGTCGTGTAGGCAACAAAACGCTCCCTCAGCCCCCGCCAAGTTATAGCGACGATGTGTTTTGCCATGCTAGAGTCAGGACGCCCGCGGGGGGAGTGCAACGATAAAAACGAGCATAGGTCCGTCCTCGATGACGCCTGGCGCGGTACTGAACGCGGCGCGTTTTACCAAATTTGACGGTTTTAAATAAATTTTATTCAGTTAAATTACAATATTTTGAGCTGGAAAAAAATACATTTCACAGATGTATCTGTGAAATGTATTTTTCATGTGAAATGTACATTTCACAGATGTATCTGTGAAATGTATTTTTTTCGATATTAAACGAAAAAAATTAACTAAATCGACTTTGTTTCAGACTTTTTTTTGATCGAGGAAAGTTTATTCTATCGTGTTTTGAACCAAATCATAAACTCAAACACAGATGTATCTGTGAAATGTATTTTTTTCCAGCTCAAAATATTGTAATTTAACTGAATAAAATTTATTTAAAACCGTCAAATTTGGTAAAACGCGCCGCATTCAGTACCGCGCCAGGCGTCATCGAGGTCGGACCTATGTTCGTTTTTGTCGTTGCACTCCCCCCGCGGGCGTCCTGACTCTTGCGTGGCAAAATACATCGTCGCTATAACTTGGCGGGGGCTGTAGGCGTAGGCAACAAAACGCTCCCGAGTTTTGTTGCCTACGTGACTCGGATAATAGACCGTTAACTACAATAGTTTAGATATTGAACAATATAAATTATGTTTTAAAAATATAAATGTATGTATATTATGTATGTATATATATTATGTATTATGTATATATTAGTATATATTATGTTATATAAATTATAATGATTTTACAGGACTCTGTGGTAATGTTTCTGGGCAGCTTGATTATGGCATTTTCTATCGAGCAGTCGGGATACCACAAGCGATTGGCTTACTTCGCCATTCGTACCATCGGCTACTCTCATATAAAGTAAGTAAGGTTACATTTTATTTATATTACACGGGAATTACTCACGTAAGATTAAGCCGGTCACTCCGACTATAGTTTCAACCGCAATAGGCAGTCTTTTTTAAGGTGAATGCGCGCGCGCGGCTGCGTCTCGCTTGGCACTGAAGCGAGTCACTGCATGAAGTCAAGCGAGACGTAGCCGCGCGCGCGCATTCACCTTGAAAAAGACAGACAATTTTTTAAAGACTGCCTATTGAGGGTGAAACTATAGTCGGAGTGACCGGCTTAATCTTACGTGAGTAATTCCCGTGTACTATAAATAAAATGTGTGAAAACCACGTCATTTGCTATAATAAGTCAGGTTACTTGGATGACAATGTAAAGTAATCGAAATTGAGTATTTTACAAATTTTGAAATCGGTTATTTAAATAGATAATTATTAATGATAATTATTATTAAAGCGTGACTAAAAAGTTAAGCAATGCTTAAAATTGCTGTCAACTTCTCGTTGATGGAAATTGTCACAGGTGAAAACTAAATATATCAATTTTAAGCTTTGCTTAACTTAAGTAACGTTTATAAGTAATGCTGTTAGTGTTTTAAGCTATAATAAGGAAGTTTCAATATGATGAATGATGAATATAGCCGTGGTAGTCCATTTAGAAAATCGCTAGACTTAAAAGCTTAAGGTCGCGGGTTCAAACCCCGGGCCCGTACCAATGAGCTCTTTGGAACGTATGTACGGATTTTCATACCACTGGCTTTTCGGAGAAGGAAAACATTATTTTTTATTATTTATAAATAATAGGCTTGCGTTTGACCATCATCACGCCTGATGTTAAGCGATGATGCGGTCTACGTTGGAGCACGCTTGCCTAGAAGGAACCGATTCACTCGTGATTTGAAGACACCCAGATTGTAACCATCGGGGAACACCCATTCAGGCAGCGAATTCCACAGACTAGCAGTTCACATAATAAATGTGGAATCAAAGCGCTTCGTGCGGGTTCTCGGAATATCAACCATAAAGCGGTGACGACATCGTGAGGAAACCTGCATACGTACGGAGAAGGAATTCAATGGCGTATGTGAATCCATCAACCCGCACTGGGCCAGCGTGGTGGATATGGCCCGATCACCCTTTCGGGGGTAGGCTAAAAGTCCAGCAGTGGACTGTTACACGGCTGATTATGATGATGATGATGAATTATTTTTCAGGTTATTATTGGCCATGTGCATAGTCACAACCTTTGTATCGATGTGGATTACAAACACTGCAGCTACCTCAATGATGGTCCCAATCCTTTTTGCTTTGTTAAAAGTATTTGAAGATGTAAGTAGAATAATTATATAGTAAAAAAAAAACTTGAGCCGTGGTAGTCCATTTGGGAGACCGCTAGACTTGAAAGCGTGAGGTCGCGGGTTCAAACCCCGGGCCCGTACCAATGAGCTCTTTGGAGCTTATGTACGGATTTTCATACCAGACTTTTCGGTGAAGGAAAACATCGTGAGGAAACCTGCATACGTACGGAGAAGGAATTCAATGGCGTATGTGAATCCACCGATCCGCACTGGGCCAGCGTGGTGGATATGGCCCAATCACTTTTTCGGGGGTAGGCTAAAAATCCAGCAGTGTACTGTTAAAATGCTGATTATGATGATGATGAAATAAAATCTTGAAGATCCTTGTAAGGATAATGGGACAAGCTATATTTAAATTATTGCATTATCATCGGTCCTTGATAAGTGTGTAAAATTTCAAGTTAATTCGACGATTGAAGGGGGCGAAAATCGAGTTCAAAGATTCCGTTACATATTATACATACATAAATACCAAGCTAATAAAAGCGTGTTAAAAACAAACCTTCTGGGTTTGTGTGTCAATATTTATGTTTATATACGTTGAGAATGCCATATAATTTTTTTATTTTTTATTGAATAACTTATTTATGGTAAACATGCGTACTGCGCCTCCAATTTTAATTTAATATTGCATATTATAACTGAAATCCATTGAAAATATACTTTGTATTGTGACCATGCAGGTAGTTTGGTATTGCAGTTGATACAATCTGGGTGTCTTCAAATCACGAGTGAATCGGTTTCTTCTAGGCAAGCGTGCTCCACCGTAGACCGCATCATCGCTTACCATCAGGCGAGTTGGTGGTCAAGCGCAAGCCTATAATTTACAAAAAAAAAAAAAAAAGTTTACTACTTACACGACTTTGATTTCTATGGTTTTTACTACATTATTACGTACGTCTACTCACAAAATTTGATATTAAAAATTGTATTAAAGACTTAGGAATGGCTATAAATGTAATATTTTAATCAGTCTCCATCAGTCAACCATCAGTATTTATCAGTCTGTCGCCATACTGATTCAATTTCACGATATCAGGGTTGGTCCCATAGTAAAAGTTGTTCATATCGATAGCTATACTGACCTCATTTCGGCATTTTCATAGTCAGCCTTTTAACAGTCCACTGCTGGACTTTTAGCCTACCCCCAAAAGGGTGATTGGGCCATATCCACCGCGCTGGCCCAGTGCGGATTGGTGAATTTATATACATACGCCATTGAATTCCTTCTCCGTACGTATGCAGGTTTCCTCACGATGTTTTCCTTCACCGAAAAGCCAGTGGTATGAAAATCAGTACGTAAACTCCAAAGAGCTCATTGGTACGGGCCCGGGGTTTGAACCGCACCTCACGCTTTCAAGTCTAGCGGTCTCCCAAATGGGCTACCACGGCTTACCACGGCATTTCGACATGTTTGTTTTTAATTCCAGGAAGGTATCATAAAAGTGTATGACAAAGACGCCGACGGTAACAAGGTTGCGAGTGATATCACTAGTGTATATTTTTGTGGTGCTACATTTTCGGCTACGGTTGGTAAGTATCATCATCATCATTCTATACACGTCAAGGGTATTACGGCGGTCACGAAACAGAAACAGCGCAGTGCGGAAAATCACACGAGCGCAGAATGCCAAGTCACTGGTACTTAGGAGTATACATTATATAAAAAACTAGCGGTCCGCCCTGGCTACGCACGGGTATAGTTATACATACATACATTATCAGCCATTAAATGTCCACTGCTGAACAAGGCCTCCCTCTTAGAGAGGGGTGTTGCCATAATCCCCACGCTTGGCAGGCGGCTTGCAGATCGCAGTACGTTCACCGTGTACTAACAGGACGCTGCTGCCCATCCTCCGGTGGTTCTGGTCGCAGTTTTAGGACATACCCGGGTCCAGTTATATAGTTATAGTTATATAGCCGGGGTATAGACGGGGTATAGTTATATAGCCTATTAAAATAGCCTATATTAATCAGTGATAATGTAGCATTCAAATGGTAAAAGAATTTTTAAAATCGGTCCAGTACTTTTTGAGCCAATTCGTTACAAACATACTTACATACAAATCTTTCCTCTTTATAATATTGTATAGAAAAACATAATTTATTGTTATGACTAAATTGTTCAAGAGCCAGTAGACCGGGGCAAGATAAAACAACTGGACACATTAGGACATAATCTATTCCAAAATGTTTTTGATTTTTTTTTTAATATTAAGGCCAGTAATGTCTTGGTTACACCATATTAGTAGTTAAAGGTAGACAAATTTGACAATAACTTTAACACTGATTTTAGCTGTTACTGGGAAATGTGTTGCACCAGCGTATTCACTAGCATAGTTAGTTACCAGGGTTGCACGTCAAATGAGACCTTATTTACCCCAAATACAGCTGGAATTATATTTGATGCATCGATGACAGATATTTAAAATGATAGCAAAGCGTGGGCAGTTACGTTATGTTAAAGTTATGACGTCTTTAACAATTGTCAGATGATCCAAAAATTTTTTTGCTTAACCGATACTTTAACTGAAATGTTAAAGCTTAAGTAAGATGGAGCAACTCACCATGGATCCACATTCCACTGGTGGATTCAAAAGGAGAAAATAGTTGCTTTGGCTCCACTGGTGGAGCCTGGTGGTAGATCCAAGTGACCGGAGGGCCCTAAGATAGTCAATTGTCTATACACAGCATAAGATGATAAGACACGTTTGCTCGTTTAGATCTTTATACGGCACTAGCGACCCGCCCGCCCGGCTTCGCACGGGTGTATTTTCGTACGAAGTCGGGGCGGGTAGCTAGTTATATATATAAACCTTCCGTGAAAATGTATCTAACTGATGGTGAAAACCGCATCAAAATCCGTTGCGTGGTTTAGGAGGAGTTAGCGGCCATAGAGACAGACAGACGCGGAAAGCGACTTCAATTTATAGTATAAATAGAGTAGAGATAGAGATAGAGAAGAAGAGAAGATAAGACGATATTTGTTCGCTCGTTTAAGTCTGTGCATGTCATAAATAGGTAATTTGCGCGTGCAAGTTTAAATTACGATTATTATTTTGTTTGTTTCAGGTGGTATTGGCACATTAGTTGGTACGGGAACAAACTTGGTATTCAAAGGCTTAATGGCGACGTAATTATCTAAATATCTCTTTCGTTGCCCGTAACCTTACCGCGTAGTTTTACTGGTCACGTGATTTTTATTCTCGTTGTCCTACTTAGCTGTAGCTTGACTGTAGTAGCACAGATAATCTTTATATCCCATAGTTCTACTGATAAAATAACACACATACACACATCATCAGCCATTAAATGTTCACTGCTGAACAATGTCTCCCTCTTAGAGAGGGGTGTTGCCATAATCCCCACGCTTGGCAGGCGGCTTGGAGATCGCAGTACGTTCACCGTGTATTAACAGGACGCTGCTGCCCATCCTCCGGTGGTTCTGGTCGCAGTTTTAGGACATACCCGGGTCCCAGGTCCGGGTCCGGGATAAAAGAACACCCAATACTTATTTACATTTCTCACTTTACATTTCTCTGAATGCCGGTTGGTGTAAGTACCTACCTATATTAAAGTACCCGGTCATATCATACAAAAAGGCCAACGATTAGTTGTGGTCTTACCATTAGTAGGACTACGGAAAATAAAGATTTCTCAGGTACTATCATATTATATTGACTATAGGGCCGAGGGCAAAAATATGTTTTCTGTTTATACCACCTGTAAAACTGGAGGTAGGTCCAAGAGCAACAATTTTTCAAAACTTTTGTTTGTTTGAAATTTGAGTTTCTAACTACCTCGGATTTAGATTCAGGAACGCTTACTTTGACTACAGGTTTTTGTACTTGCCCAGTATTTATGAATATACCTTTGTGAATATTGTTATCCGCTGCCATATCCAGGATCTGATTTATCATGGGATCACTTGATCAGGTCCTACAGGGCGTACCCGAGCATCTCCATGCTAGTTCAACAGCTGCGTTATTATCCCTGGAACCGCTGTTCCTCTTGATCTTTTGGTCTAGTCCACTTTGATCACCTGGGTGATAAGAGTCGACTCTTTAGTCGATTTTTGGAGTGTAATATAATAGATTTTACTTACTGCCTCCAAGAAATAGTGACACTGCAGAGTTAGCCCTGAGGGGTGTTCGCATAATTGTAACACCTTCAGCACTGCTGCACTATCCGAGAGTATTTTGTTGCTTTGCTCGGTTACCTGTGTCTTTAATGCCGCCGTTGCTACCTGTATGATACCTACTTACACATTTTGCTTGTAAAATGAAGCTATATTCACCCAGGGTCATTGTTATAATATAATTGTTGTAGGTTGAGATATTTTTAGGATTTGAATTATCTGACCGGGAACATTGCGATCATACAGTTTCTGCCACAGCAGGTTGTGGTCTACGCGGTCGAATGCCTTGCTTAAATCTAGGTAGCATGCTATAACCGACGTGTTACTACTTTTGTAGTAACCTACAACCTGCTTGAGTACATAGATGGCTGTGCTGGTTGATGTATGGCTTTTTTAAAAAATAAATAATAGGCTTGCGTTTGACCACCTTCACGCCTGATGTTAAGCGATGATGCGGTCTACGTTGGAGCACGCTTGTCTAGAAGAAACCGATTCACTCGTGATTTGAAGACACCCAGATTGTAACCATCGGGGAACACCCATTCAGGCAGCACATTCAGCACTAGCACTAGCACTAGCAGTTCACACAATAAATGTGGAATCGAAGCGCTTCGTGCGGGTTTTCGGAATATCAACAATGAAGCGGTGACGATTTTTCGTACCCGCTCTGGCAGTCCGATAGAAAAATGGGCAGGAGGAATTAGATCATGCAGATCCGATGCACACTCTCCGAAATGTATCCGATAAAAAACCGATTGACTAGCAACTTTACGTCGATGCTCAAGACTAATAAGCTTAGTCCAAACTAAGGATTCATTGCTGATGAGCTTTTTGGCACGTTTCTCTATAGATGCCAATGTCTCAAGCTGGTACTTAGCTGATCCATCCCAAAGGTGAGAGCAGTATTCCATACACGATCGAACTTGTGCTTGGTAGAGTGATAGCAACTGTTCCGACGTGAAGTACCGTTGCACCTTTGATAGGATACCCAGCTTTTTGGCAGCCAATTGAGTCTCAATATAGTAGCCAAAATTGAGGGTTGATGTCAGAGAAACACCCAAAAGCTCAAGCTGGTCAGTTATCGGAATGGAGATATCCCGGAAAGTAGGAGCCAGTTGGAATGGCGTCTTTTTGGCGGAGAACAGACACGCCTGGGTCTTAGCAGCATTGAGCTTGACCAGGTTGGCTTAGTTATAATTATAATTTACGTACCTATTTCCTTAACTTGTTTATGTAACCAATCCTAGTTGCCTTTACCTAGGCTTCTCGGAGTTGATAATGGACATGCTGCCTCGAAGCTAGTAGTAAGGTTGTTAGTTAGTTTAGCCACAGCTATCTCTAGTTTTGCAGTGTTCGTAAAAACTGTACCCGAGCTGATAGGGTCGTTTTCACTATTGAAACGACCCTTTTTATTTATATTACACGGGAATTACTCACGTAAGATTAAGCCGGTTCCTCCGACTATAGTTTCAACCGCATTAGACGGTCTTTTTCAATGTGAATGTGCGCGTGCGGCTGCGTCTCGCTTTGCATTGAAAAATACCTTGAAAAAGACCGTCTAATGCGGTGGTAACCGGCTTAATCTTACGTGAGTAATTTCCGTGTAATATAAATAAAATGGGTCGTTTTCATTTGTTTTACTCTTTGTTCTACCAATAGAAAAAATTGGAAAAATATTTCCCGGTTGTTATTATTTATTTATTTTAAAAATAATAGGCTTGCGTTTGACCACCATCACGCCTGATGTTAAGCGATGATGCGGTCTACGTTGGAGCACGCTCGCCTAGAAGGAACCGATTGGTGTCAGCTTTTTATGGTATATATATCATCATAGTCAGCCTTTTAACAGTCCACTGCTAGACTTTTACCTACTACCTACCCCCGAGAGGGTGATTGGGCCATATCCACCACGCTGGCCCAGTAGATTGGTGGATTATATATATGATATGGTGGTATATATATATGATATGGTGGTATATATATGATAACATTAAATGTATTCTTTGATTACAGTGAATTTCCAGACGCACCAGAGTATTTATCGTTTCCGAAGTTTAGTGCATTTGCAGTACCTTACATGATATTATTAGAAGTATGTGTTTACATCTATTTGGGTTTTATATATTTCGGATTATTCAGGTGAGTAAATTTTAATACAAAAGTTGGCAACAGTATCACTATAAACCAGCGGTCGGCAACCCATGGCCCGCAACTGTTATATAAAGGAATGTCTTATTCAAGTAATTTTTGCTGTGCTCGAACCGTGTCTTGCGCGCGACGATGGAAGGCCTGACGGTATGACACTTGTGCCCTGGAGGTTGGGTCGGCCCCTTGTATGGGACGCAACTTGTGTTGATACTTTGGCGCCGTCACATCTTCCTGAGACACAGGGTAGGGCTGGCGCGGCAGAGCAGCACAAGCGACGCAAATATGCTAACCTCGGCAGTGGTTACATATTTGAGGCGTTTGGGGTCGAGACATTGGGCCCTTGGGGACCGGGAGCTCACCTCATTTTCAAAAATCTTTCAGAGCGCCTGGTTAATGCGACGCGTGACCAAAATGCTGGCGTGTTTCTGGCTCAACGCTTAAGCATTGCCATTCAACGTGGTAATTCCGCCAGCATGCTAGGTACGCTGCCAACTGGTAGTGGGCTTGAGCATTTGGATTGTCTTTAGACCTTCAACGGTCTATGGGCAGTCTAACTGTATTTGTAGTTTTAGTTTTAGCTTGTATTTTGTTTAGTTAATAAAGGCGCTAGCCCAGGAAAAAAAAAAGTAATTTTTTGACCTTTTCAAGAATTTCAACTTACAAACATGAAACAAATAGCCACTCAAATACATCCTCAAACGTCACATTGAATTCTGTAGAAGTAAGCGGTATACTTACAAAAAATTCAGTGTGACGTTTGAGGTGTACTGTATACCTATAATACCTGTGTATATATCTAATACCAAAATTATGAACAAGTGCGGCCTATCTAATTTTGCCATTATGTGGCCCTTGCCTGCCAAAAGGTTGCCGTCCGCTGCTTTAAATTATGAAATAGGCTAGCTTTTGACCACGAATCACCTGAAGGAAGTGACGCATAGAGCACGCTTGCCTAGAAGGAACCCATTCACTCGCGATTTGAAGACACCCAGATTGTAACTATAGGTATGGTAGCGCATTACATTTCTTTGCAGTTCGTATGATCAAGAAATTTTAGAAACTATCTACAACAGTTTCTGTTATATGTCTGCGGCTGAGCTGTCGTGTTTTCATTATATTAATGTTAAACACTGTTCTCCGTGTCTATACAAATTACAAAATTTGTCGACGGGACCAGTAGTGTTTAAAAAAAAATTATGCATTGTCAACTGAACCCGCGGGGTCAGTTCAAGCGGGGTCAGTTAGCGTAAGCCTACAAGAGATCAGAATTTATAGTTTTCATTTGTTTTTTCCGGTACGTGGTCTCCTCTCAAGAACCTTTCTTCCCCATCGGTTATCGGTTCTTCGAGCGATGTGGCCTGCCCATTGCCACTTCAACTTGCAAATTTTAACAGCTATGTCGGTGACTCTGGTTCTTTGGCGAATATCCACGTTTTGGATTTTATCGCGCAAAGAAACTCCGAGCATCTCTCCATTGCCCGCTGAGTGACTCTGAGTTTTTCTAAAAGCAGAAGACGCAGCGTAGGTAGGCCTCCCACTAGATGGACCGACGACATAGTGAGAGTCGCGGGCATCCAGTGGATGCAAAAGGCAGGCTGTCGTTCAGTGTGGAGGTTAAAGAGGGAGGCCTATGTTCAGCAGTGGACGTCTTCTGGCTGATGATGATGATGATTTGTTTTTTAAATCTACTGCTCCTATCGGAGGCAGACGAAGCTTAAAAAACCTAGGACTGATATAACCTAATTCCGTTTTCGTCAGAAAATTACAGCCTAATATTTATTCTAACGAAAGCGGAATCTGACGTAAGAGAACCAAATCGAGTTTAAGTTGTATCACATAATAAATTATAAGAGTACCTATTATTTAGTCATACTATAAAATATTAAACGATTTTTATATTAGACTAGTTGAATACCATGGTTGTTACCAATTATTAATAATTAATGTTATTGAATTTTCAGGCCAAAAAGCCCCCTCGCTAAATCTATGAAAATAACTGAAAGAGCTCAAAAAGCTGCGCGAAAGACGATTGAGGCTGAATCAAAAAAACTAGGAAAACTTACCTACTGGGAATTTGTAAGCCTAATCATACAATCTGAGGCCTTACGGCTATCTGTTGCAAGCGATTATGTTTAGGTTATTGCGAAAAGTTGCGCGACCGCAAACCTAATCTCGGCATGTTAAAGGCAGCATTCCGATCTTGGCAACCGCGACTGCCGACCGCGCAACCGGCGACCGTGACCTGCGACCACGACCAGCGACCGCGACTGGCAGCAGTGGCCGCGTCACACGAATCGCACGATCCACTACTCAGTATTAATTTATATGTAGTGCTCAATTCAAACAATCAAATTAGCAATTCGTCGCTTTACATTAGGCGAGTTGGCGGTCAAACGCAAGCCTATTTTTAAATATTAAAAAAACAAGTCGATCGATCGATTCTATTTTTAAGCTAACTATGGAAGTAGACAAACGAATACTAGGGTGACCAAAATTGCTAAAAGCGGTTAAAGGTGGTCTTAATCTATGATGGTTGTGGTTGTTGTTGGTTTGGTTGTTGTATGATGGTTGGGATAGCCCGTTGGTCCAGTTGGTAGTGAACCTACCTTCTGAGCTTGGGGGCGTGGGTTCGATTCCCATCGACGACAAACATTTATGTGATGAACATTTTGTGTTTGTTCTGTATCTATTTAAGTATGTATTTAAAACTTTATAATTATGTATTGACTGCCCCGGTGGCTCAGTTGGTAGTGAACCTATCTTCTGTGCTTGGGGGCGTGGGTTCGATTCCCATCTAGGACAAACATTTGTGTGATGAACATTTGTGTTTGTTCTATGTCTGGGTGTTAATATCTATTTAAGTATGTATTTAAAAATATATATGTACGTATATCAGTTTCTGGCAGCCATATTACAAGCTTTGCTTAGTTTGGGGTCAGATGACCGTGTGTGCAAAAATGTCCCAGATATTTATTTATTTATTATTTATGTATGTATATCAGTCTCTGGCAGCCATATCACAAGGTTTGCTTAGTTTGGGGTCAGATGACCGTGTGTGCAAAAATGTCCCAGATATTTATTTATTTATTATTTATGTATGTATATCAGTCTCTGGCAGCCATATCACAAGGTTTGCTTAGTTTGGGGTCAGATGACCGTGTGTGCAAAAATGTCCCAGATATTTATTTATTTATTATTTATGTATGTATATCAGTCTCTGGCAGCCATATCACAAGGTTTGCTTAGTTTGGGGTCAGATGACCGTGTGTGCAAAAATGTCCCAGATATTTATTTATTTATTATTTATGTATGTATATCAGTCTCTGGCAGCCATATCACAAGGTTTGCTTAGTTTGGGGTCAGATGACCGTGTGTATTTATGTATTTATTTTGTTATCAGATGGTGGTGTTGCTGTTTGGTGGAGCAATCATTTCATTCTTCTGTCGGTCACCACAAATATTCCAAGGCTGGGGAGATGCAGTCTCTAATCATTTTAATCTTGCAAACACTAAATTGTACGTAACTATTTCTACGATAAAATTGCGTTCTTGCTTATTTTTTTTACATATATTATATAGAATTGATCTATATTTGGCCACCAATTTGCCTGATGGTAAGCGACATTGGTGACAGGTGGAGTAAGGTCTTAACAGAGTGGTGGCCAAGGCAAGGAGCTTTGGTCGTCCGGCTGCAAGATGGGTCGACGATATTATTACTATCGCGGGTCAAACCTGGACTAAATTAGCACAGGACCGAGGCAGATGGCATAGCAAGAGAGAGGCCTATACCCAGCAGTGGGATGAAGAAGGCTGTGGATGATGATGATGATGAAGCGACATTGCGGAAGAGTATGGAACACGTTGATCTAGATTACCCATGCTTCCCACTAGTGGGTTGAAGCCGGCAGGTGGACGGGTCGTACTCCTGCAAATGCCAGTTGCATCTGCACCATTGGTCAATGGTGCATACGATACGAGGTGAAAACGTTAGTTTGCACCATTAATTGTGCAAACGATACAAAGCAGTTGCGTTTGCACCATTGATGTTGCAAGCCAATGGTGCAAACGGTACATCGGGCATAAAACTAGTGGTGCCGTTGATATTTCTTTTTTGAATTGAGGATTCTTTTTTTTTCTAATTGACACTTACTAGTTGTGCCTGAGGGAAAAGAAAAGTCCAAACGGCTCTACTAGTTGAGCCTCGCAGTAGAGCCTAGGGACGGAGTTGAGCCTTGGGTAATTTTTTTTTCCCTTAGACACAACTAGTTGAGCCTCGCAGTTGAGTCTAGGGTCCGAAACGCTTGAACTATACCCATGCACAAAATCAGGTCGATCTGTTGTTACGTTGCAGCGTGAAAGAGGAACAAACATCCATACATCCATACATACAAACTTTCGCGTTTATAATATTACTAGCGACCCGCGCGCCCGGCTTCGCACGGGTGTAATTTACTTGCGAATCCGGGGCGGGTCTCTAGTTATATATTTTATATAAACCTTCCTTGAAAATCTATCTAACAGGTGGTGAAAACCGCATCAAAATCCGTTACGTGGATTAGGAGGAGTTAGCGGCCATACAGACAGATAGACGCGGAAAGCGACTTCAATTTATACTATGTAGAGATAGAGATATATTATAGTAGGATGCGGCCTGCAGGGGAAAACCTTAATAATTTAATTAACTATATTATTTTGTGTTCTTGTGTACCAAATATAATATAATAAAAACATTATTTCATAATAAAAACACTGAGGAAAAGATTTCACTACACCATATTTTATATGGTTGGGTGAGAAATTTTTCAGATGATTGGCAGAAAGTCGCTGCCAGCATCTAGCGAATTCAAATTCAAATTCAAAATATTTATTTGTCAGAACATGGTAGGTACACATACGTATAAAGTAGCATACATGGTCGTAATAATGGAGACGTATCTCATGTCCTTGCCTGTTACAGCGTACAAATGTTAGTTTTTTATATATATTATTATTAGTTTTTGTTATAGTTAAAAAAATAACGAAATTATGTCTAAGTTACAATATTGTTAGAATCATATTTTGGTTTGGTTGTATTTTATACCCTAATTAGATGTTTATTACTACCTATATAAGCTATTATTATCATTTTATCTTTTCCTAGTACCTAGTCTCGATTTTGTCAATTATTTAGTCTACATTACATATCAAAACATTTTTATCATTAAGGAATTCTGAAATTTCATAGTAGCTTTTTGTGCTAATAAAATTTTAAGTTTATTTTTAAACATTCCAATATTTAATTCTCTGATAATTTTAGGAATTTTAGTATATATTAAAGGAGCCATACAGATTACACTTTTTTGCATGAGTGCAGTTTTGGCCGTACGTGGGCAGAGTTTCATCTCGGCCTGTGTGCGAGTTCGAATACCAGCATCAGTCCAACTACCAAAGAGATGTTGATTTGATTTTACAAAAGTTGCTATTTCTAATATGTATAGAGATGGTAATGTCAGAATCCTGTGTTTTAAAAAGTATGGTTTACAGCTATCAGTCTTATGAAGATGAAACATTGCCCTGATGCACCTCTTTTGGGCTCTGAAAGCAATTCTTTCGTCAGTAGAGTAGCGACCCGGTTAAATCATCTCAATGAATACAAAAGATTTATTTAATCAATTAGTATTTCTTACCAAAATTATCATATTGTTTCAGCGTTAAAGATTCTGCGTTAGCCATGCTTGCAGCATTTTTAATGTATTTGCTACCTTCATCAACGTTATTTTGCAAGAATTGCACAGCCAAATGTAAGTGATAAAGACTCAATGCTTATTATAATTTGCACACAAACATTCCTTCAGGTCCATTGCGTCGACTTTGCAAGTGTAGGAATATAATAATAATAATATAATAATGTATCATCATCATCATCAGCCAGAAGACGTCCACTGCTGAACATAGGCCTCCCCCTTTAACCTCCACACTGAACGACAGCCTGCCTTTTGCATCCACTGGATGCCAGCAACTCTCACTATGTCGTCGGTCCATCTAGTGGGAGGCCTACCTACGCTGCGTTTTTGTTACGGTAGTTGTTTATTCATAAAATATGTAAGACGCCGAGGTTTAACCCTCGTAGATTACTCCATTTAACAGTGAAAGCTTCGTTAACGGCCTGTTATCCGAGTCGCGTGAGCAACAAAACGCTCCCTCAGCCCCCGCCAAGTTAGTGACGATGTATTTTGCCGCGCAAGAGTCACGAGGCCCGCGGGGGAAGTGCAACAACAAAAACGAACATAGATCCGACCTCGATGGCGCCTGACTGATGATGATGATGTAATAAAAACATTATATTAAAATCAGAATCTATATATCGGCGCGTTGATGTTTCAGCATTCGGGCGCAACTACCGTCAGAAAGTTTTTAAGGCTGAGATTATGTAGGTAGGCGTCACCTAGCTTTGTTTTGGGGGACTAGTGATGGAGGTGGCACCATCACTGGTGTAACGCTGCAGTAACTTACTCTGCTGAAATTCTTTCCGGTGTGAAGTTGTGTCGTTGACAACCAATCAGGGTTTAGCAAGTTGGTGTACCGTCCGGCAGAGGCGCTAGTGAGCGCGCGCGGACACGCGTCGGTGACGTGAGCCTCGAGGAACTCACTTTACTTTGTGTTTCGAATTGGGACTGTTGGAGGCTCGGTGGAGCTCTTTGTACTTTGCTTTGGGTTGTGAATATGGACTGTTGGTAGGAGGGTGGTAGCGTTCGTTATAAGGCGGAACACCTTGTCCCCAAGTAATTTTCAAGTAATTTGATATTGTAATTAGTAATCAAAGCGCTTCGAAATAAAATCTGTGTCTTGAGCATCGGCGTAAAGTTGCTAGTCTATCGGTCTTTTATCGAATACATTTCGGAGAGTGTGCATCTGATCTTCATGATCTAATTCCTTTCTGCCCATTTTTCTATCGGACTGCCAGAGCGGGCACAAAAAATCGACACCGCTTTATGGTTGGTATTCCGAAAACCCGAATGAAGCGCTTTGATTCCACTTTTATTGTGTGAACTGCTAGTCTGTGGAATGCGCTGCCTGAATGGGTGTTCCCCGATAGATAGAATCTAGGTGTCTTCAAATCACGAGTGAATCGGTTTATTCTAGGCAAGCGTGCTCCACCGAAGACCGCATCATCGCTTAACATCAGGCGAGTTGGCGGTCAAGCGCAAGCCTATTATTTATTATAATAAAAAAAAAGTGTCAATGTACGTTCGATGTCTCATTCTCCTCGGCCGCTATACTCGCGCCCTAGAACTATGAATAACCTAATGAAGTTCGGCCATCCACCGACCGGAGCCCCCTCTCATGCATCGAGGCTCGCGTCGACATATATTTGTAGAAAAACAACATCACAAACGACATAACGTAGGTGAAAAATATAAACTAACCAACCTAAAACTTCATTCATTTCTTGATTTTCTTTGATTATTGTTTTAATGTAATGCTTGATGTACAGGAGTACTCAAAATATTATTTTAAAAGTAAGTTCCGATGTCCCCCCTGCCTGGGGGAGACGCCAGGATTTTAAAATCATGATGTCTCCCCAAGAAGGGAAATCACACGAGACACGAATGTGGCACCGGAATAACACCTTCGTGGAAATAGACTGGGGCAGGGACGTAAGCAGGTAGATGTAGGACTAAAGGGAAAAGTGTGGAATGGGAGTAATATGGATGCAAGACTGGACCAGAAAAGGCGTGATGGAATTACGGGACTGATACGGGATCATGCAAAAACCTTCTGGCCGCGAGGTTCGATCGAAAATTTTGGAGAAAAACTCAAAATATGTGAACAAAAAATATACATAGTGATTATTATACTAAACGTTGTTAGGCCAAGTGAAATTATAGGAAACGTTGTTAAGTGAAACAAGGGAGAACCTAAAAATATATTGTATATTCTGTTGCGGTTTAGTTCATGAAGATTTACCAAAGACACCTGTGATGTCAGTCCTTGATTGGAAGAGGATGAACGCTGCAATGCCATACAGTTTTATGTTTTTACTTGGTGAGTACCTGTTTATTTATTTATTATAGACATCGATGATAACTCATCATCAACCTGAAGACGTCCACTCGTGAACTTAGGCCTCCCCCTTAGAACGCCATACTGAATGACAGCCTTCTATCTGCATCCACGGGATGCCCGCAACTCTCACGATGTCGTCGGTCTATCTAGTCGGAAGCCTACCTACGCTGCATCTTCCGTTTCGTGGTCTCCACTGAAGAACCTTTATATCCCATCGGTTATCGGTTCTTCAAGCAAGGTGGCCCACCCATTGCCACTTTAACTTTTGAATCTTATTAGCAGCTATATCAGTGACTGTGGTTCTTCCGCAAATATCTTCGTTCCGGATTCTATCGCGAAAAAAAACTTTGAGCATAGCTTTCTCCATTGCCCGCTACGCGACTGAGTTTTTCCAAAAGGTCAGTTTTTAAGGACCACGTCTCAATATTATCAGTATTATGTCAGCACTGGTAACAGACACTGGTTAAAGACCCTTGACTTTAGGCAATTTTGTAATTAAATTGACTCCATATTTAAATTCAAGATCCCCGATGGATAGTTAAAAGTTCAAATGAATTTGAATCACTCCGATAATTGATCATCATCATCATAATTTCAGCCGTAGGACGTTCACTGCTGGACATAGGCCTCCCCCATCGAACTCCAAAAGGGCTGGTTAGAAGCGGCCTGCATCTAGCGTTTCCCTGCGGTCTCTTTTAGGTCGTCTGTCCATCTTGTGGATGGACGTCCTACGCTGCGCTTACCGGTCCGTGGTCTCTATTCGAGAACCTTTCGGCCCATCGGCTATCTGTTCTGCGTGCTATGTGCCCTGCCCAATGCCAATTCAACTTGCCAATCCGGTGGAATGTCGTTAACCTTCGTTCGTCTACTGATCTCCTAATTTCAGATTCGATCTCGTAGAGAAACCCCTAGCATAACCCTCTTCATAACTCGTTGTGTGACTTATACTCCGACAATTTCCTTGCTGGGCTCGTATTTTACTGGATTCATAAAATTTGCTATTACAATTGCTTTGATAACTTTAGTATAAAATACTAATTACTTGCGCTTAGATTATTCACGCTTTTCTTGTCTTGTCGAACTTCAAGATGAATTTTAGTTGTCCTGAGGCCTTGTCATAAAAAAAAATATTAGATAAAATATAAATAACAATAATTTATTGAATAATTTGAGATCATGCCACCTGGATCCGCCGAAATGTATTTTTATGTAAATGTGTGTGTGTGTATTTTAAAAATTTAAATGTTATCTATCTATATTATTATATACAAGCGAAATTCATCTACTCACTCATTAAACACGAAATCTCGAAAACTACTTGACCTACGAAACTGAAATTTGGCAGGTAGATTCCTTGTGAGGTGTAGAGGTTCGCTAAGAAAGGATTTTGCGAAAGGGCCGAATTAAGGATGACAAAAGGGGGTCAACAATTTATATGAAAGTCTACGCGTACGAAGTCGTGGGCAACAGCTAGTTATTAATAAAAATGTTTCAGGTGGCGGAATGGCACTCTCCAAAGGCGCCAAGTCAAGTGGTCTAAATGACAAACTAGGAGAATACATGTCGGGCCTGAATAAGTTGCCCAACGTCCTTATTCTTTTTGTAATAATCGTAGTGGTTGTATTCGTTACTAACTTTGCTTCTAATGTCGCCGTGTGTAACGTCTTCACACCAATTGCAATGACTTTGGTAAGTTATCTAAGAATCAAATATCCTTATCACATAGTCGCGTCACTGACGAGACTAACTTCATCTTTTTTTTTTTTTTTTTTTTTTTAATAAATAACTAGCGACCCGCCCGCCCGGCTTCGCATGGGTGGAATTCACGTGCGAAGCCGGGGCAAGTCGCTAGTTATATATATAAACCTTCCATGAAAATGTATCTAACTAATGGTGAAAACCGCATCAAAATCCGTTGCGTGGTTTGGGAGGAGTTAGCGGCCATACAGACAGACAGACAGACGCGGAAAGCGACTTCAATTTATACTATGTAGAGATAGAAAAGAGATAAGCTTGCGTTTGACCACCATCTCGCCTGATGTTATGTGGGCACATGGGCAGCGTTTTGTCCATACAAACGTATTCTCGAGAATACGTATATCAGTGTAAGTTTGAGTTTAACACTCGTGTAAGTTTAAGGGTCATGTATACCCTCTGCAGCTTTCTCTCTCGCACATTTTTACATTATTGAAAATATAAAATCAATGAGTGTGAATTTCCAAAAAGTAACAAAATCATGTCATGGTGTCTATCGTAACATTACATACAAAGAAATTGACAATTTTATATATTTTAATTTGACACAGTAAAATGGTAACAAGTGATTTTTATTTCTCGTGTCATTTTATTCCGTCAAATTACAAGATATCGAAGCAAAAATTTCTTTGTTTGTAATGTTACGATAGACACCATGACATGATTTTGTTACTTTTTGGAAATTCACACTCATTGATTTTATATCTTCAATAATGTGGAAATGTGCGAGCGAGAGAGCTGCAGAGAGTACACAGGACCCTTAACACAAAATCTTGTTGCAGGCTACGAAAGTGAATGTGAATCCACTGTGGTATAATGTTGCGTCTGGCTTTTCCGCCTCCTACTGCTTCATGATCGCCGTTGGAACTCCAGGCAATCTGATTGTGAAGAGTGTTGCGAACATACCCGCTGGAAAAATGGTAAGGCTATTTTTTCCGAAAGAAACTTCAAATTTAAGAAATACTAGAATATCGCGAGCAAATCTGCGGCGCTCTGATACCACTTTTTTTTTTTTTTTTTTTTTTTTTACTTTTTTGCTTCATCACAAATATATATAGAGAAAATAATTTAACCTAAAATGCTTATTGTTCCTCGAAATGACGTAGAAGCGGAATTACACTAGAAATTCGACGTAGGTATACAAATTTTTACGTGTAGGTGTACGAGCATGAGAAGTGAATATGTGATATTAATTACAGATGCGAGCTGGATTGGGACCCACTATAACCACTATTGTAATAACGTGGCTTGCGATGTGTTTTTGGGCGCCAATAATCTGGCCGGATATGAAGACAAGTAATCCCTCATGGGTTCCTACCACCACCACCGCCGCCGCTCTATAATGTGGTAAGAAGGATTAATAAAGTGGTAACACTCGACATTTGGACCCGGGTATGTCCTAAAACTGCGACCAAAACCACCGGAGGATGTGCAGCAGCGTCCTGTTAGTACACGGTGAACATACTGCGATCCCCAAGCCGCCTGCCAAGCGTGGGGATTATGGCAACACCTCTCTAAGTTGGAGTTCTAACCTCGTTTTTTTTTTGCGCTAACGTGGAAAAAACGTGTCTGCTCGTTGGATTATTTTCTTAAACTTGTGTAGTTTCGAGTGTTAATGTGTTCTAAATGGTGAATTATTATTCATTAAGTGCTCGTAAACGTGCTCGAGTGTCGGAAGTGATATAACGAGGTGAAACATGTATTTTCGTGTTGTTTCCAAAACTCCATAGGAGCCTCTTGTAAAGTCTCCACCACTTTACAGGGGCATGATTTTGACTTGACCGTGACTTACTTAGCTTGACTCTGACTGTGACTATGACTTATTTGACGCTGTTAATGCTATGAAAACTGTTTAATATTACGACTAAAGGACACTGAATCCACGATCATGAACATTATAACAAAAAAAATATAGAAACATTTTAGAACAGCCTGCCTTTTGCATCCACTGGATGCCAGTGACTCTCACTATGTCGTCGGTCCATCTAGTGGGACGCCTACCTACGCTGCGTCTTGGTCTTGGTGGCGAAACCTGCGATCCCCAAGCCGCCTGCCAAGCGTGGGGATTATGGCAATATTTTGGCAGAGCTGTATTTTGACTTAAAAATCTCGTTTATAATCGTACAACTGTATTATGACCTAAATATCCCGTTAATAATCGTACAACTGTATTCATCATCATCATCATCATCAGCCAGAAGACGTCCACCGCTGAACAAAGGCCTCCCCCTTTAACCTCCACACTGAACGACAGCCTGCCTTTTGCATCCACTGGATGCCCGCGACTCTCACAATGTCATCGGTCCATCTAGTGGGAGGCCTCCCTACGCTGCGTCAACTGTATTATGACCTAAATATCACGTTAATAATCGTACAACTGTATTGTTACCTAAATATCCCGTTAATAATCGTACAGCTGTATTATGACCTAAATATCCCGTTAATAATCGTACAACTGTATTATGACCTAAATATCCCGTTAATAATCGTACAACTGTATTATGACCTAAATATCCCGTTAATAATCGTACAACTGTATTATGACCTAAATATCCCGTTAATAATCGTACAACTGTATTGGTACCTAAATATCCCGTTAATAATCGTACAACTGTATTGTTACCTAAATATCCCGTTAATAATCGTACAACTGTATTGTTACCTAAATATCCCGTTAATAATCGTACAACTGTATTATGACCTAAATATCCCGTTAATAATCGTACAACTGTATTGTTACCTAAATATCCCGTTAATAATCGTACAACTGTATTGTTACCTAAATATCCCGTTAATAATCGTACAACTGTATTGTTACCTAAATATCCCGTTAATAATCGTACAACTGTATTGTTACCTAAATATCCCGTTAATAATCGTACAACTGTATTGTTACCTAAATATCCCGTTAATAATCGTACAACTGTATTGTTACCTAAATATCCCGTTAACAATCGTACAACTGTAATGTTACCTAAATATCCCGTTAACAATCGTACAACTGTATTGTTACCTAAATATCCCGTTAATAATCGTACAACTGTATTGTTACCTAAATATCCCGTTAATAATCGTACAACTGTATTGTTACCTAAATATCCCGTTAATAATCGTACAACTGTATTGTTACCTAAATATCCCGTTAATAATCGTACAACTGTATTATTTTACTTAGTTGATATTTAACTAATGGTATTTTTTGCAGGATAATGGTGATATCGCCTGCTTGTTGTGGTATTTTTTTTTAAGTTTCGCGTTTAATATACGTGTTGTTTTAAGTTCGATAACGTAATAATTAATTTTGTTTTAAAGTTTAATTATGATAAATGTTGTAATAGTAATTAGTAAATAAATATTTATGTATTTAGTATTTGATTTTTAATAATCTACGTCTCAAAAATAGTATATCAACATGTACGTTTATTCCATTCTGTCCGACTAGTAGTTCGATGATCGAACTGTTTGGACAAAAATATTCCAATCTGTTAGACTGGCCAGTCGAACAATTTGGACACGCAAATTTTGTTCCAAATAGTACTTCTGGCAGTAAAGTACAGTGAAAATAAAAATATTATACTTATTTTGTTTTTATTCTACTATTTTGACTTTGAGTGTCGGCTAATTTCTATGTGCAATATAATAATTAAGAATAATTTTTTTCACCAAGTACCAGGAATGTATAAACCATGAAGAGGGTTTCCCCTTCGCGACCCATGATCACACTTTTTGTGAATCTAGAGTGAAATACCTCTCCATCGTTTCTGTTATCCTGGTATAGGTCTTTGTAGGTATGTACTTTTAAACGGGAAAATCATCGTGTCAAGTATTACGAGAGATCACGACATTTTTTTTTTGTCTCATAGCAATACAGCTAAAACCGCATCAAATGGGGAGACGCACTGCTTATTATTATTGGAGTATTTATCACGCCAGGTTGCACATTATCGCTGGTGTTGTTTTACTGTCAAAAGTGTCAAATATCAATAGATAATTTTAGTTATTACACAATAAATATAGTCTGGTATTAAAACTCTCTCTCTGTGTAGTGCATTTTAGTGTAAAAATAGAGGTACACACCTTCCGATGAGTAAAAATAATATTGATAATTTTATTCCATACATACCTTGCCAAAAGATTCGCTTTTTTACCAGCTAAGGAAGCATTCTTTTTTTTTTTGAGATTCGCCACTGTCATTAGAGAAACATTTTACTGTTTAAAAGCAAAGAATATTTTTATTGTTTCATTGATGATATCTCTGAAATATATTCGTATATTGGGGTTTAAACAAATCAATTTATACTTGTTCTAAGCTTGTTCTATTCTCAAGTGCAGATCGGTGTTTTCCATAGAAATAGAATAGATAGCAGGGCTTTAGTCAAAAGAAATACTTTCCATATTCGTCCTAAGAAAACACAGGACAGTAATATCTGCGTTGGACATATTTTACATTATACGAGGGTAATCTCAAATGCAAGCATACTGAAGTCCGAAACGTCTACAAAAACTAAAAAGAGTGCTATGAAACTCTGTAAACAGATGTCATTTGCATTGAACATGGAAAAAGACTTCGCTTCATGAATGCTTTTAGGTAGAAAAAAATAAAATATTTTTGAGACGAGATATAGATAGATAGATAGATAGAAACTCTTAATTGTGTACACCAGAAATAAAAATTACAACACGATAGAAAACACGAGCTAGTGCCACAAGTGGCGGCCTTATAGCTAAAAGCGATCTCTTCCAGATATTTTACGACAAAAGAAAATCATGTTTCATTTCCAACTGGAAAAAACAAATCATTGGTTGCCATTACAAAATATATAGATCCATCATGCATCTGACCAATGGATCTAATGATAAAGAAAGTTCTCAACAGATCCATACTTTCAAAATGGGATCCAACGAGAATTAAAAATCTCAAAATATCCATTGAGGTACTACTAATAGATCTAGTGAGAAAAAAGTTCTTGATAGATCCATGATTTTAAAATGGGATCTAAAGAGAGAGAAAAAATCTATGTAGATCCATTATGGATCTTAGCAATGGATCTATCGAGAATGATCCGATATTTAATGTGTCTTTTCTTCAACGAAAATCGGACTTAAAGGCCTCGACATTAAATTCATCATCATCATCATCATTTCAGCCATAGGACGTCCACTCGATCTCCAAAAGGGCCGGTTGGAAGCGGCCTGCATCCAGCGTTTCCTTGCGATCTCTTTTAGGTCGTCTGTCCATCTTGTGGGTGGACGTCCTACACTGCGCTTACCAGTCCGTGGTCTCCATTCCAGAACCTTTCGGCCCCATCGGTCATCTGTTCTGCGTGATATGTGCCCTGCCCACTGCCATTTCAACTTGCTAATCCGCACGTCACATTAAATTAATGGCAGACAACTCATATATGTTATTAATATAAATTATAATAAACCTTTTTCCTATTTAAAAAAATCTTTAGCGATAACTGTTCAAGGGAATCAATTTAGCACACACGCAATAAAAATACCAGGACATTAGAAAGCGCTGAGGGAAATCGAATTGTAGCGCGGCACCGCGCCACGTCAAGTCGCCGTCTTGACCACGCCGCATCCGATTTCCCCGGGGAACCTATGTAATTACGTCGGCGCCGGCTTTTGTTTAAAGAATCATTTAATTTTCCGTTCTTTCCTTACAGCAGTACTAAGCTGCACTACTAGTTGTTCCGCTGGGAATTTTTTCCTTCTGAGCGATGTTGGCCGAGTGGTTGTGTGAGTCAGGCTCGCGCACTATAATAGGCTGAAATGATGATGATGATGATGAAATAACATACAAATGATAATTACGATAGATTCATATTAATTATTTTGTTAGAAGTGTTTGGTGTGAAGTACTTACTTCAAAGATAATAATCCTACAAAAAGTACCTAATTACTTTTCAGATTGATTGTATCGTAATATTCTTAGTACTATTTGGAACAAAATTTGCGTGTCCAATCTGTCCGACTGGCCAGTCGGACAGATTGGAATATTTTTGTCCAAACAGTCCGATCATCGGACAAATAGTCGGACAGAATGGAATAAACGTGAGTTTCGTACCACCACATAACTTGTTAGCTACTAAAGTACAAAAAAGTAATGCAAAAAGACAACGCCCAGGCGGTCTCCCATCCAAGTACCGACAACACCCGGCGCTAAAGGGTACGGTAATACGTACACGTATTACCGTTTTTACATTAGAGCAAGTACCTGGGCCTTTTCAAGGCCAGAGTGAATAAGCATCTTCTGAATCTGCGTGCTTCATCTTCGACCACATCGTCGCTTACCAACAGGCGAGTTGGTGGTCAAACGCGGACTTATCTACATAAAAAAAAGCTAATACTAAAATACGTTTGCTGTTGCTGCTGATGAATTTAAATGGAGTCGCCTACCCAGGTGATCAAAGTGGAATAGACCCATTCAACGCCGTACAGATTGAATTTACGACACCACCAAATTATGCCCGATGTATGGATGGATCAGCTAAGTACCAGCTTGGGGCGTTGGAGTCTATTGAGAAACGTGCCAAGCGACTCATCAGCTATGAATCCCTGGTTCAGACTAAGCTTGAGCATCGACGTAAAATTGCTAGCCTATCGGTTTGTTATCGGATACATTTCGGGGAGTGTGCATCAGATCTGCATGATTTAATTCCCTCCTGCCCATTTTTCTATCGGACTGCCACAGCGGGTACGAAAAATCAACATCGTTTTATGGTTTATCTTCTGAAAACCCGTACGAAGCGCTTTAATTCCACATTTATTGTGCGAACTGCTATTCTGTGGAATTCGCTGCCTGAGTGGGTGTTCGCCGTCATTTACAATCTGGGTGTCATCAAGTCGAGTGAATCGGTTTCTTCTAGGCAAGCGTGCTCCATCGTAGACCGCATCGTCACATAACACCAGGCGAGATGGCGGCCAAGCGCAAGCCTATCTATAATTTAAAAAAAAATTACCCCCTGCAGGCCTAGCATGGGCTGTGGATAAATTGTCTTTCCACCGTTTTTATCCACGCCTAGACGAGACAAAGCTAGAATATGGATACGTTTGTCTTTTTCTCGCAGGATAAAAACGGTGGAAAGACAATTTGTCCACGGCCCGTGCTGGGCCTGCAGCCCCTGCAGGGGTGTGATTGTCAAAAATGTGTGCTTCGCATATTTTCATTAAAATAATTATCGGTTGATACAAAAAGCCAACACTGATAAAGTTTGTCACGTTTCATATTCCCAAGCTTGTCACGTCGCACCCCTTCGTCAAACATGGTCGCCGTACACATAAATAATTTACAGCGCGAAGAAATGGAAATAGGGAAGAAAATTAACTCTTTGTTACTGTACACGCATACGAAAACAGAACCGCGGTTATTTAATAAACATCTCCGTGAGCAGGTCCGTTACAAGGCAAGCCCTGGGGGCCATCCTACTCTAGGAGCTTATGAAGCTCTACCAGCCGTCATTTGGAAAAGCAATTTAAAAATGACAGGAAAAATAATGAAATTATGCGCTTAAAAGGTTTTATGCGCGCACCCGGAAAATACAGTTACGGTACATAATGCCAACAAGCTGATGGAGTCGAACCCTGATCGCTAATACACAGATCGCGATCCTGATCAAAATCAACTTTCTGTAATGAACTGTGTCTGTTGGTCTTGTTTTTTTTTTATTAATGTACTTTGTTCTTCTTTGTTCTTGAGAGGATTTTGGCGTCGCACGCCTTATGCATTTGCCAGTGTCAAGTATTGAAATATTTTCGAGTTTTATTAGATATTGTCAAACAAGTCCAAGTCAGATTCAAGCAAAGTAAGTCATGGTCAAGTCTGTCATAACCTAGTGGTGGTGACTTTTCTAAAGGCTTTCACGGATGTTTTGAACCAACAGGAAAAGACATATTTGACTTAAAATCATTATATTTCGCATATACTAATAAAAATAAAATACAAGTAAACTACTCACGAAATACCCAGTTATTGTGTGATATCCCCCCAGACCCCCACCAAATATAATCCTGGTTACGCCCACGTCTCTGTATCAACACAAAGCTGTTGGTACAAAGAAAATGTATTATTCTAATTACGCTTGTGGCGACAATGAGCGGTCGAGGACGGAATTAATTTTTAAGTGTGTGTCGTTTCGTAAAAATGAAATCTACTTTTTACACATCTTAGGTAAATAATTGGTTAGGATTGTTTGAATTTATTTTTTTAACTTGCTCGAAATTTCTGGTTATTTTTCACGTTTTCCTTATTTTTGCGGTAAAAAGTATCCATTGCTCGTTCTCGTGATGCCCTTACTTACTTTGCTTCTTTGTTAGATTTCATTAAAGTTTGTCGGTCATACCACCCATAAGAACAACACACAGCCCACAAGATGGACAGACGACCTAAAAGAGACCGCTGGGAAACGCTGGATGCAGGCCGCTACCAACCGGCTCTTTTAGAGATCGACGGGGGAAACCTGTCCAGCAGTGGACGTCCTATGGCTGAAATGATGATGATGATGGGTCGGTCATAATTCATAGTTATTAGTCATCAGGTTTTTCGAAGTCTGCAGTTTCTAGTTTGGATCGTTGTGATCTAATAAACTAAGGGCGAGGTGAGGTGAGTAAAAAAAACGAAAGGACGACTTTCAAGCCAAAGCAGCGTCGTAGCGTGGGGTTTGAGACACGAGGGTGACAATGCCTCGGCCAACAGGTCTTATAAGGCGACCGCGGTTTTCCTCAGTACCAAAGAATAGATTTCACTGTTTTGAGAGCGATTTCCTATCCTTAATACTGATATTGTGAAAGTCAAAAAAAGTAGATAGCTCGTTGGTCTAGTTGGTAGTGAACCTGCCTTGTGCGCTTGGAGACGTGGCTTCGATTCCCACCTAAGACAAACATTCATGTGATGAACATTTGTGTTTGTTCTGTATCTGGGTGTTAATATTTATTTAAGTATGTATTTAAAAATATATAAGTATGTATGGTATACCAGTCTCTGGCAGCCATATTTGCCGTATGGCAGCTTTGCTTAGTTTGGGGTCAGGTGACTATTTGTGTGCAAAAATGTCTCGAATATTTATTTATCTTTATCTTTAGATTAGTAGTCGCAGACAACGCGAACTAGACAGTATAAGAATAAACAAACATTAAAAAAATGTGTGTGCTCAAATTGATGGTAGCTATACGATACAAACAAAGTGAAAAAGCGTCATAGTTTAAAACACACTAAGTACCAGCTGGAAGCTTTGGATTCGGTAGACTGGCGTGCTATGAGGCTGATTGGTGCCAGCAAACTAGTCGCCAAAAAATTGCAAGCCTACTACTACCTACCGCCGTAATTTATCTGTCTATTTCTATTGAATACATTTCGGCGAGTGTGCGCAAGAGCTTCATGACCTTATTTTACCCTCCTCCTTTTACTACAGGACAAGTAGACACCACCACTCCTTCCTCGTGGAAATTCTAAAAATTCGTACTCAATAATTTAGATCGTCATTTATGATACGTACTGCCCAAGAATGGAACTCCCTGCCGTCCTCCTTGTTTCCTGAGAACTACAATCTAAGCATCATCTAGGCGAGAGTGAATTAATTTCTTCTAGATCAACGTGTTCCATCCTCAACCACACCGTCGCTTACTATCAGAGGAGTTGGTGGCCAAACGCAGGTCTATTATATAATAAACCAGCCAAGTGCGAGTCGGTCTCGCGCACGTGAGGGTTCCGTACCACCACAAAATACAATAAGGTCGTCCAAGTAACCGAATTACCAGTTATTGTTTGGGCTTAACGCCTTCCAAAATAGTCGAAAAAATTGCTTATTAGTAAAATATGCCATTTCGATTCGGTGAAATGATAAGGTCGACGTTACAATAAAGTCGTCTAAATAACGAAATTATCAGTTATAACTAATATAACTTGGTAATGAACCGAAATTTGACACCAACTCGCACATTATTGATTATTATTTGTTGTTATAGTTTAGAGCAGGGGTCGGCAACGCTGTAACCGTGTGGCCGTGTGGCCAACGCTGTGGCCGTTTGATGCGCCCTCCAAGAAATCACGTCGTTTCTTTGATTAAACAATCTTTTGGCTTTCTGTACAAGTCGGCAAGTCTTTCGTGACGGCACACCGTAATATTTTGTAGATGACATAATTTGTAGACCAATTGTTAAATTGTGTTTTGAACATGAGTAAAAGACCAAGAACTTACTATTTTAATACAGAGTGGGAAGAACCGTTTTTTCAGTTTTTACATCTTGTTTTGTCTTTGTGTAACATATTATTTTCGTCAACCTTCCATACGCCCGTCAAGAGAAAATTATTTTAGAATGCGCCCTTAAGCTAGATAAGGTTGCCGACCCCTGGTTCAGAGTGTCTACTCTGTCTACTATAATCATGCTAAGTTTATCGTTTTTACATTAGAGCTAATACGAAAATACGTAACAAAATATACGGTTGTTGTCGTTTTTACTTTTTGTCTTTTTTGTTATTTCTTAGGTAATCCGCTGTAAAATTACATATTCTGTGTTAATTTCAACTGGCTATCTATTTATAGGACAGACAGACGGACAGACAGATAGATTGACAGACGGACAGACATCGTAAGCTTAGTAATAGCGTCCGGGTTTTACCTTTTGGGTACGAAACCCTAAAAACGAGTATGATATAAATAAATAAAATAAATAAATAAATATCTGGGACATTTTTGCACACACGGTCATCTGATCCCAAACTAAGCAAAGCTTGTGCTATGGCTGCCAGAAACTGATATACGTACATATATATTTTTAAATACATACTTAAATAGATATTAACACCCAGACATAGAACAAACACAAAATGTTCATCACACAAATGTTTGTCCTAGATGGGAATCAAACCCACGCCCCCAAGCACAGAAGATAGGTTCACTACCAACTGAGCCACCGGGGCAGTCAATATGAACTTTTCACTAGGTACTAGGTGTATCAAATACCGTGGACCGCTCGCAGGATGACTTTGAATCCACCCCGTTTGGATTAGCGAAGTTGGGAATGGCGTTATCATGTAGATACCCGGCAGCGGCGCGGCGGCGCGGCCGGATCAGTCGACTTCAGCTTTGAACAGGCTTTGTTCATTAGTGCTATTTGTTTTGACTTTTGTATTAACTGTATGTATTCTATACTCTTAGCACGATCTTTGTGTTTGTTGTAACTGAAACATATTCTTAATTTTATTCACTTAAGAGGCGTTTTACACAAGTAACCGTTCAATTTTAAGTATTTGTATTTTCGGGCATAAAACAAATAAATAAAGCTTTAATTTTCAAGACAAATATAAAAAACTATAACATAAAAATGTTTATTTTATGATAGTAATTTAACGAAACCCATTCTCAAACTAAAGTTTAACGAAAAACTAATTGGAGGTAACAAATGGATATGTTGAGTTTTACCAAAATCCGAAGCCGCTACATTTAATAGAAAAAGACAGATCTATTTAATGCAGCAACTGAATTTACTACAGATCTTATTAGTTGAAAGTTTTTTTTTCTTTTTATGCCATAGGTGGCAAACAAGCAGACGGGCTGCCTGGTGGAAAGCAGTCACCGTCGCCTATGGATACTTGTAACACCCGAGGCATCACAAATACGTTGCCGACCCTTTAGAACTCGATTAACTCGCCTATTGAAGAACCCCATGTTGTAGCTTCTCGGAAACACCGTAGAAGGTAGCTCATTCCACATTTTGCAGGTATGAGGCAAGAAGGATCGTGTGAATCGCACAGTGTGCGATTTCCACTGATCTATTATGTGTGGATGAGCCTTCAGGCGGTGGCGGCTAGTGCGATGGTAAAACCGCGACGCCGGCATCAGATCAAATAGTTAATTATACCAAAAATTCAGTTTTGGATGCTTTTTTCGTCAAAAATGTAATAGAACCCTTTAGTTCTAAACACGCAACTGGAAAATAACAGCCTTACTATCCTTACTTATGAAGAATACTTAAAATTAAACAGTGCCAAGATACCACAGTGCCTCAAGACGAGGGTTTTTGACCAGTGTGTGTTGTCAGTGATGACATATGGTACTGAGACGTGGTCCTTAACTGTTGGCCTTTTGGAAAAACTCAGAGTCACTCAGCGGGCAATGGAGAGAGCTATGCTCGGAGTTTCTTTGCGCGATAAAATCCGAAACGTAGATATTCGCCAAAGAACCAGAGTCACCGACATAGCTGTTAAAATTTGCAAGTTGAAGTGGCAATGGGCAGGCCACATCGCTCGAAGAACCGATAACCGATGGGGAAGAAAGGTTCTTGAGTGGAGACCAGGAACCGGAAGACGCAGCGTAGGTAGGCCTCCCACTAGATGGACCGACGACATAGTGAGAGTCGCTGGCATCCAGTGGATGCAAAAGGCAGGCTGTCGTTCAGTGTGGAGGTTAAAGGGGGAGGCCTATGTTCAGCAGTGGACGTCTTCTGGCTGATGATGATGATGAAACAGTGCTTAAACTGCTCAGTCGAAATTCTCGTTGTTGGAAACTGTCTCGCACGGAAATGAGCCAACAACTGCTAACGTTTCTAAGTAACCTACCGATTGGTCTATAATTGTACAAGTTTGTCAGTGTGGTTCTGATGATTAAGATGATTACGGTATTATTAAGCTGATCTGATGATGAAGGTGGAAGATGAACACTGGGACAGGCAAATTGTAGGCTCGTCCAGGTTGAGCGAATTTTTGAGAAAAGTTTATTTTTTAAAGCTACAATAATTTTATGATTGTCGTAGAAGTAGCTTCCTCTATACAGCTTCGGTTTCACCCGCGTAGACAGTTCCTCAAAAACTGTAATTTTGATAAAAATGCCAAATTACAAAATATAACACTTCGTTTTATATTAAGTTTTTATATTTTACTAGCGACCCGCCCGCCCGGCTTCGCACGGGTGTAATTTACGTGCGAAGCCGGGGCGGGTCGCTAGTTATATATATAAACCTTCCTTAAAAATGTAGCTAACTAATGGTGAAAACTGCATCAAAATCCGTTGCGTGGTTTAGGAGGAGTTAGCTGCCATACAGACATACAGACAGACAGACAGACGCGGAAAGCGACTTCAATTTATACTATGTAGAGATAGAGATGTGGTGGTACGGAACCCTCGCCGAGTGGTGCGCATACCTGACTCACACTTGGCCAGTTTATTTAATTATACAAGCATTTTTTCGTTTTTGAAAGATTTTTTGCAGCTTAATGAATGTCACATTTTGTCGTTAGGTCACATTGGTTCGTTAGCACGTACGGTCAGCAAACTAGGCTTAAACTCGGTGTTGCATTTATTTGTTCTGGTAGCTCTTATAACATTTAAAACATCTGAATAAAAACCACGGATCCTGTTCAATTTCGCAAGGTTTTTTTTCAATGTAAAACTATAGCAAGTACCCGATATAGGTACTTAATTGTACCCGATAGTTACAATCTGGGTGTCTTCAAATCACGAGTGAGTCAATTTCATCAAGGCAAGCGTGCTCCACAGTAGACCGCATCATTGCTTTACATCAGGCGAGTTGGCGGTTAAACGCAAGCCTATTATTTATATATAAAAAAATAGTAAAATATTAAAAAAAAAATTATTCAGCTTTTTACAATGTTATTGCAGTTATCAATGCAAAAAAATGCTTGGACTTGCAATAACTTTGTTAAAAGGCTGAATAGTTGTAGGTTTTTTTAGTAGTATTTTCTATATACATGATGACAGTGACAAGAAATCAACTGAAATTATGATTTTAAATAATGACTGAAATAATGGGTTTTAAAAATTCTAAAAACTGTATTTATTTTCATTTTTCAAACGAGATGCATTCATCATCATCATCATCAGCCAGAAGACGTCCACTGCTGAACATAGGCCTCCCCCTTTAACCTCCACACTGAACGACAGCCTGCCTTTTGCATCCACTGGATGCCAGCGACTCTCACTATGTACGAGATGCATTAATGGTTTAATAATCAAGAGCCTTTAGGTAGCTCATAAACGTCCCGAAACGGTATCTTTAGACCCACTTCGTACCTACTTCGTTTGTACGTATCCTAAGCTGTTATTTTCCACACATTAGTAGATAAATATTACGCACAATATCACAAACAACCATAAGTTTACAGCAAAATAGACCGTTCCCCAAAAAAAAACATTTACACTCGACAAAATGTACGAAGCAGCTGATAATCTGGTAATTTCAAGGTTCCCACAATAAATGCCATTTACTAACTATTATTATAATAATCCACCCCATATTTGTTTTGCTGACCGTACCGCAATGGTCAAACATTCGCAATCAGTGAAAACTCGTGTGTTTGCCACCCACGTATGTCCCAATTGAGCATCTAGGACCACATAGACTTGGCCATTTCAGCCTTTATCACAAGCAAATAGGCTTTAGTTTTGCTTGTCAGTAATGTGATTTTCTGATAATCAGCAGATTGGAAGAGTAGATGTGCATATTGCATAGGTAGGAAATAGTAGTAATTTAAGTCACGAATGAATCGGTTACTTCTAGGCAAGCGTGCTCCAAACTTCTCTCGTAGACCGCATCATCGCTTATCATCTGACGAGATGCGCCAAACGCAAGCCCATCACACAAAATTGATAGGTCATCTATAGATGGTAGTGAAACTGCCTTCTGCGCTTGGGGTCGTGGGTTCGATTACTACCTAGGACAAACATTTGTGTTTGTTCCATATCTGAGTGTTAAGCATGTATTAAAAATATTTATAATGTATATGTATGTATATCAGTCTCTGGCAGCCATATCGCAAGATTTGCTTAGTTTGGGGTCAGATGACCGTGTGTGCAAAAATGTCCCAGATATTTAAAAGTGTGTATGTTAGTGTGTATGTTTGCCAACACTCAACTCCGTTACGACAGAATGGATTTGAAATTTGAAATGGTGGCTTCTACCCTGAATAAATATAGTTTACTTTTTATGAGCAAAAGCTAAGCTATAAGCATAAGCTATAAGTTAAGCTTGTTATTGAGTAAAAGGTTAATAAATATTTGGTTAGATTAAACTAAATTATGTCAACCCTTTTGAATTTGAACCCTAAAAGGTTGACCCAGTGATATTTATTTGTACATGGGTTTCCTAAAAACTACAAGTCAGTACAAAAACTCAGTTAGATTTTATACATAAACTAGCGGTCCGCCCCAGCTTCGCACGGGTATAGATTATAGCCTATGTCACCCGGGGATAGTGTAGCTACCCGTCAGTGAAAGAATTTTTCAAATCGGTTCAGTAGTTTCGGAGCCTATTCAATGCAAACAAACAAACAAACAAATCTTTCCTCTTTATAATATTAGTATAGATATAGATAAAGTGAAATACGTACAACTGACTGACTGACTCACTTATCACGAAATGTCGAAAACTGCTTGACTTACGAACTTCCTACGAAGCTGAAAGAAGACAACTTTTTCTAGGCCCACCAAATTTACCGTATATTGATGGGTATAACACTATAAAATTCATCGTTTTTTTTGTACCATTCGGACGAAAGATAAGGTAAAAATGAAACCGGAATAATAATATAAAGAATAATATTATGTGTTGTTTTGATTTTTGCCACAATTCATTCATTTCCCTTATAAAGTCACTTGACCGGAACGTTTTTAATACGAAAAAGGATGCATGCTTAGGAATTTTTATACAAAAATAAACAGACCATATTTTACAACAGTGGCCATAGTAATCTGCTTTGTCAATATTCCGGTTTGATCGGATATAGCTAATATTACCACTGAATCTAGAGATTATGAGGAACAAATCGACATGAGTTTCATTACTATACGGTATTAGTTTGTGGTGGGCCTATTTTTCAAACAAAAGAAATTGTCTCATTTGGCACGTAGATTTTTCATAGGGTGTAGGTAGATGTCCGGCTAAGGAAGAGTTTTCGAAAGAAGTGAGAAGATTGAAAGTATATGAAAATAAAACGCACGAAGTTGCAGGCAACATCTAATCTATACTAATATTATAAAGAGGAAAGATTTGATTGTTTGTTTGTTTGTTTGTATTGAATAGGCTCCGAAACTACTGAACCGATTTGAAAAATTCTTTCACTGTTGGGAAGCTACACTATCCGCGGGTGACATAGGCTATAATATATACCCGTGCGAAGCAGGGGCGGACCGCTATGTGATATAAGATTAGAAACAAGATTCATCGTCATCATCATAATCAGCCTTTTAACAGTCCACTGCTGGACTTTTAGCCTACCCTCGAAAGGGTGATTGGGCCATATCCACCACGCTGGCCCAGTGCGGATTGGTGGATTCACATACGGCATTGAATTTCTTCTCCGTACGTATGCAGGTTTCCTCACGATGTTTTCCTTCACCGAAAAGCCAGTGGTATGAAAATCCGTACATAAACTCCAAAGAGCTCATTATTGCGTGAGGTCGCGGGTTTGAACCCGCTACCTCACGCTTTCAAGTCTAGCGATCTCCCAAATGGGCTACCACGGCTAGATTTAAACAACAAAAGATTTAATTTAATTTTACAAGATTCGCCTGTGTTCAATCTATCATAAATAAATATCATAATCTCCTTCATAAATATCTATCAAACTCGTTCAGCTGTTAGGGAGTTGAGTGTATCCAAACATGCACACTTCCCCACTTACACACACTTGTCTTTTGCATTTTATTATGTAAAAAAATGCGATGTGATTTCTCCCAATCCGGGGTTGAATAACGAAAGTAACGCTAGAATGGAATGGTGCAAACGATACACAGCAGTTGCATCTGCACAATTGATAGTGCAATTCAATGGTGCAAACAGTACTTCGAGTAAATTTTTTGGTATTGACAAGTTCAGATGCACCCGGAAGACCACAAAGTATACCCACACAGAGAGTTGTTTGCAAAATAAAATCTACTAACCAATAAAACATTAAATATTTAGGTACCAGTTTCACCCAATGAAGTTATTACATTTTTTTGTTTCACCACACACACTTACGTAAACCCAACGACCTATATGTACTACAACGACCTATATGTACGTTAACCAGAACCGGGATGAAGTTTTCTCTTTCCACGCCGATATCTAAACATCAAGGTAAAACAGTAGGCAATATGCATGTTGTAAGGCTTCTTGGTATTTTTTGTGTCATTATCATCAGCCAGAAGACGTCCATTGCTGAACATAGGTTAGAACTCCACATTTCAGCGCAGTTACATGCACCATGTTCACAGATAAAAATATCAGGAGTTCCATCCACAACCTCATCATCTCTATTTCTGTTACGTAAATTCTTTCCATCCATTGGTTGCCTGGAAGAGATCGCTTTTAGCGATAAGGCCGCCACTTGTGGCACTAGCTCGTAAGTGTTTTTTATCGTGTTGTTATTTTTATTTCTGGTGTACACAATAAAGAGTTTCTATCTATCTATCTATAATCAGCCTTTTAACAGTCCACTGCTGGACTTTTAGCCTACCCCTAAAAGGGTGATTGGGCCATATCCACCACGCTGGCCCAGTGCGGGTTGGTGGATTCACATACGGCATTGAATTTCTTCTCCGTACGTATGCAGGTTTCCTCACGATGTTTTCCTTCACCGAAAAGCCAGTGGTATGAAAATCCGTACACAAGCTCCAAAGAGCTCATTGGTACGGGCCCGGGGTTTGAACTCGAGACCTCACGGTTTCAAGTCTAACGGTTTCCCAAATGAGCTACCAAGACTAATCACGGTAAATATCCCGTCCATCATCGTATAGGTAACTGTAGTAACCTTACTGCCCACTCCGATGTATCCTGTCTGTCCTGTCTCTAAGCCCTAGAGAGTGAAGTTATGGCAAGCGAGGAAAGGATTCAATAAACAATTGAAATGTATTTTTCCTTTGAATTGCTCGAACCGTGTGGGGAATAAAACGCATGATTACTGCGGAGTGCGGGATAACCGATTGTTTTACCGATACTATATTATTCCGGAGTTTACCGTAAACGTATACTATATCTCATGTTCTTGTTCACTGCTGAATGGATTCCATACGGTATCTCTTTTAGAATCGGTTAGTGAATTTATCGCGTATTGAGGTGCAAATTAGATACGTTGGTAAGTTTGTGCAATGAGAGTGTATGTCTGTGTTTTCAAATTATAAATTACTAGCAGTGCATATCCGTTTCAATCGGAGAGAAACTTCAAAATTTTCCGAGATAAAAAATAGCCCGTGTGTTTAAGCTAACTAGACGAACGAAAGTCACCGACATAGCCCACCGGATTAGCAAGTGGCAGTGGGCAGGGCACATATCACGCAGAACAGATGGCCGATGGGGCCGAAAGGTTCTGGAATGGAGACCACGGACTAGTAAGCACAGCGTAAGACGTCAACCCACAAGATGGACATACGACCTAAAAGAGACCGCAAGGAAACGCTGGATGCAAGCCGCTTCCAACCAGCCCTTTTTTAGATCGACGGGGGAGGCCTATGTCGCAGTGGACGTCCTTTAGCTAAAATGATGACAATGATGATGATAAGCTATCTCTATAGAGAATTTCCCAAAATAAATTCCCAATTGGAAGTAACTAAGAACTTAAATTAGAAATTATAACCAATTGGGCAACGGAAGGGGTGGTAGTGTGCACTCTTTCTACTTATCCTTTAGTAAAAGTAGGAGAGTGGAATAAGGTCATGAAGCTCTTGGGCAGACTCGCCGAAATGTATCCGGACAAGCTAGTTTACGGCGGTGCTCGAGGCTTTGCAATTATTTGACTGCCCCGGTGGCTCAGTTGGTAGTGAACCTACCTTCTGTGCTTGGGTTTGATTCCCATCTAGGACAAACATTTAGTGTGATGAACATTTGTGTTTTGTGTTGTCTGGGTGTTAATATCTATTTAAGTATGTATTTAAAAATATATATGTACGTATATCAGTTTCTGGCAGCCATATTACAAGCTTTGCTTAGTTTGGGGTCAGATGACCGTGTGTGCAAAAATGTCCCAGATATTTATTATTATTATGACTCTTTATTTCATTAAATTCTCGGGTTTGACCCGGATATTTGTTAGGCATTGGTGGAGTCGAAACCAACACCAAGAGGCCCTGTTGAATACAAAATACAATTTCTATGGAATGAGTATAAAATGGAATATAAAACTATTGTACAGTATAGGATAAAAAAAACAGGGCTATTGAGGTGAACAATTTGTGGGTAGTTGAACTGATCTATGGGATGAGAAACGGCACCTGCCTTATCCTGTCTCATCTCAAAATATATTTAGGCAGGTGATGACTTGCCACCCACTAAATGGGCCCCCCATAGAGGCTGCCACATCTTGGCACCGGAGGGGCAACATTGGCGTGGGTGGCTTAGGGTGTCGAGAGGTGTGCTGCACTTTCACTAAGAGCTACTCGCGGCGTTATGCCCTTTAACACTTCCACCCTGGAGCTTAGGTTCTTAGTTCTTGCGGTTTCCACCCCCAGACGGCCAGTTAAGGCAAGCCAGGGGTCAGGGTCTCTGGGGTTTTAGACCCATGGAATCGGGGTACGCGGTGTCGCCACTCACCGACGGCTCGCCATAAAGCCGCCCCTGCGTTTTTATTATTATTATTCACATTTATTATTATTATTATTATTTTATTTTCTATTAATTACAGATATAAATGTTAAAAACCATTGACCAAACACAGTAGCGCTTTAATTAAACCTGCGAAGGAATGGGGAAACAGAAAGAATCGGATTAAATCATAGATTCGCTCGTTCTCTCACTTCCGCCGCAAATCTCGCAAATTGAAAATTGTCATTAGTATGCAGCAAGAAGTATGCTGCTTTTGTTGTCTGGGATTAACTGCATTGTGTTTGTTTATGATTTACGCCGATATTACATTATTCTCTAGAAAAGTTGATTACTTGTGTGTAGAAGTGGTTTTGAATTTTAATTCTATCTAAAAATAAAAGGTTTATTTTGTCGAAAGGTTTAGTTTGAAATGTCGGGCCAAAGCTCGCTCGACTCGCACTTGGCCGATTTATTTATGTAAAATAAATTGAATTTGTAATCTACCTCAGTGTTTGTAATTTGACCTTGTTGTTTTGATTGTTTGATCACCGTTTTTACGTTAAAGCAAATACAAAATTACGTAAAAAAAATACGCTTGTTTTATGCTTTACTTGTTGACTTTGTTGTTATTTACCACGAATAAGGTGAAACATTTAAGTTAAAATATTGTATCTTTTAATTATTGTGCATTTGTAAATAAATAAATAGAAATTTCTTAGTTAATATGCCGTAACATCACATATTCTTTGAAAATTTGAACTGGCTATTACGGTCCGAAATATATAGCCATTAAGGTAACACAGACATACGGACGGACGGACAAATAACGTAGGCTTAGTAATAGGGTTACCCGCTTACACCCATTGTGTACGGAACCCTAAAAATCATAAGCATAGAAGCTACAACATGGGGTTCTTGAAAAGGCGAGTTAATCGAGTTCTAAAGGGTCGGCAACGTATTTGTGATGCCTCTGGTGTTACAAGTATCCATAGGCGACGGTGACTGCTTTCCATCAGGCGGGCCGCCTGACAGTTCGATCATCGAACTACTAGTCGGACGGAATGGAATAAACGTGTTTGCAGCGTTAAACGTGTCTATGGCATTAAAAAAATATACCATCGTAACAAAATTCTAAGTACTGACGACGATGAAGGCTCAGAAGTACTCACCAAGGAACGTAGTATAATTAAATTTCCCCAAAACAATTGTAACGAGTGCTTAGTACAATGTTCGTGACAAAGAGTCTCGAGTAAAAACGCCGCTGGGTGGAACCTTCGACCAAAACAAAATGAATGGACGGGCCATAACCATTGAACTTGCTCAGTAAAAACGAGTTAAAACCGTCGGACATATATACTTCAACGCCTAATTATAACCATGTACAGCATTTGTTTTAAATGTTTATCGGGACTTATCACGTATTATTTAATATAGGTAAAAAAAAACCTATATTAAATAATACGTGATAAGTCCCGATAAACATTTAAAACATGTGTTCAAATCGCGAAAGTTTAAAAATAACTATGTTTAGCATTTGTCAGCAGGACCGACGACATTGTGAGAGTCGCGGGCATCCAGTGGATGCAAAAGGCAGGCTGTCGTTCAGTGTGGAGGTTAAAGGGGGAGGCCTATGTTCAGCAGTGGACGTCTTCTCGCTGATGATGATGACAGCATTTGTTACAAAAAATAGGTAGCTGTTTTTTGTTGTGTATTTAAACTTCGGGATAACAAACAAAGGCATAATTTTATCACATGTTTCGTTATCATGTAACAATAGTCTTGTGCTGCACTTCCTACGGCTAGAGACCGACTGAAACGAAGTGACCGCCGGCGCTCATTTTGTAATCTTCAAAAATGCTCTTCTTGGCCCGTCCATTCATTTGATTATGGTCGAAGGGTGGAACCAGCACCAAAACACAGTTCAGCGAGCAATTACCGCCTCGCAATGTACTTATGCGTGCTCAACACGTCACCCAATTTCTTAACATCCGAGTGCCTTTCTTTGTACATACGAAGGAAAGGTTTCGAGACGAATGAGAATGGTTGAAGATACCTTAAGCAGCGTGCATTTATATCACGTAGACCACATCATCGCTTAACATCAGGCGAGATGGTGGTCAAAAGCAAAAAAATTTTTTTTTTTTTTTAACTTGTTTTTTTTCCTGCAGTTTTAAGCAGTTCCGATTTCGATGAAAATAATTTATTGGTAGATGAGTGAGTATTATAATAAACTGGCTATAATCATTATTATTTTTTGACTACATTTTCTTATTCTTATTTTGATTGATTAACTCTTCCTTTTTTGCTTTTTTTTCTCTCTCTTATTTTGGTTTTGCATCATATCATTAGCCGGAAGACTTTCACTGGTGATCATAGGCCTTCTTCTTAAAACTCCACACTGAACGACAGCCTGCCACCTGCATCCACTGGATGCCCACGACTCTCACGATGTCGTTCCATCTAGTGGGAGGCCTACTTACCTACGCTGCGTCTTGTCTTCTTTCTTTTTGGTTATATAATTAATTTTATATTATTTTTTTTTTTTTTTTAATGATTCCTTTTAATTTGTATATGTGAATTTCTATTGTAATTCCGCTTCTACGTCGTTTCGAGTACAATAAGGATTTAGGTTAAACTATTTTCTCTATAGATATTTGTGATTCTAATTTGAACCTAACCTGAATTTAAATATTAATTACATAAAAGAACAAAATTAACCTAACCTGAAACAAAAAGTAATTAAATCTGTAACAAAATATTCGACATATTCAATCAACTATGATTCCTTTTAGTTTTTTTTTTAAGTCTTCCATAAATGTAACCTTTTTATAAATTAATTAATTGTATTCTATTTATTACTTATTTTCAAAGAAAACATTGGAACTTTGGACCACGGGTGAATTAATTGTTTACCTCCCCCTTTCATCAGATCTTACCGGGCTTTCCCTTGATAGTGTCAATAATAAGTCTCAGCAGAAATTTAACTTTACAAAAGATTACGTCTTACTCAATTTATTTCAACGGAGATAAACTCGGAAATATTAAGTCAAAACATGACTTCCTCCTCCCGTTTTTGCTATTTAAATAAATGAGGTTTCCTCAGAACGTACGAAGAATACTAATCCCCGCTGCAGGGGACTCCGTAAAAGGTGATAAATCCGTACAAAGCTATGTGGCGAGATATACCCAGTTTCTTTTGAAAAAATCTATTTGTACAGCTTAGTTAAACGGAGACACTTTTTAAGTCGGTAGAGAAACTGGTCTTTAGGGTTCCGTAGTACTACCATCCTTACAAGTTCG
Source organism: Agriopis marginaria (assembly GCA_932305915.1). Taxonomy (NCBI): domain Eukaryota; kingdom Metazoa; phylum Arthropoda; class Insecta; order Lepidoptera; family Geometridae; genus Agriopis; species Agriopis marginaria. The sequence continues at coordinate 1,399,627 of OW029923.1, forward strand.
ATCTCCCTCCGTCTGTCTGTCCATCCATTTGTTCCGATTTTAACCGACTACTGTTGTCAAGATTGTTTTTAAGATTTAGAGGTTGTGTTTTATCGTATATTGTACTCAGAGCAAATAAAAATCATCATCATCATCAGCCAGAAGACGTACACTGCTGAACATAGGCCTCCCCCTTTAACCTCCACACTGAACGACAGCCTGCCATTTGCATCCACTGGATGCCCGCGACTCTCACAATGTCGTCGGTCCATCCAGTGGGAGGCCTCCCTACGCTGCGTCTTCCGGTTCGTGGTCTCCACTCCAGAACCTTTCTTCCCCATCGGTTATCGGTTCTTCGAGCGATGTGGCCTGCCCATTGCCACTTCAACTTGCAAATTTTAACAGCTATGTCGGTGACTCTGGTTCTTTGGCGAATATCCACGTTTCGGATTTTATCGCGCAAAGAAACTCCGAGCATAGCTCTTTCCATTGCCCGCTGAGTGACTCTGAGTTTTTCCAAAAGGCCAACAGTTAAGGACCACGTCTCAGTACCATAAAAATATAGAGAGACTACCGCGAACACGAAAAGTGAAGCCACTTTTTGAAACATGTGTGCGTAGTCGAAGTTCGTGTCGTGTAATTCATCAAAATAAGTGATAATATAAATACTTAAGTGTGGAAATATTCCATCCTTCTTCTTATTTATTTTTGTGTAGTTTTTACAGTTCTTAACACTGCAAGAAGTCATTGTTTCTTTTTAAAACGGATTTTTTCAGTACGACGTTCTGATAAGAAATTCACTTAGTTTTGAATGCGTATGTATGCGTGAGTCGTGTATTATTAGGGAATTATTGGATGTGATTTTGGCGTCACTTTGGCAGTGCGCCGTAGGGACTCTGTATTTTTATTTGCTCTGAGATATTGTACAAAAAGTGGAAGACGCAGCGTAGGTAGGCCTCCCACTAGATGGACCGACGACATAGTGAGAGTCGCGGGCATCCAGTGGATGCAAAGGCAGGCTGTCATTCAGAGGGGGAGGCCTATGTTCAGCAGTGGACGTCTTCTGGCTGATGATGATGTACAAAAAGTGCGTCACAAAATTAATTTACAACAGGCTGTTGTGGCATTGTAATGGAGATGAATAGGCTTTGATGGGAGTTAAAATGAACAGGTTCGATGGTAAACTGAATACGTACGTACTTCGAGCGGCGTGCTGGTGACGTTTCAATAACAATACTGAGAGCTTTATACATAAACTTGCTGGACTTAACGCAACATGAAGGTGACGACAATAATAAAAAAACCCTAGTCATTTAAATTTATGCCAGATTATTTTTAATCTACACTAATATTATAAAGAGGTAAAGTTTGTAAGGTTGTAAGTTTGTAAGTTTGTAAGTTTGTTTGTTCTGTTTTAACTCCAAAACTACAGATCCGATTTTAAAAATTCTTTCACTAATAGAAAGCTACACTATTCCTGAGTGCCATAGGCTATGTTTTATAATGATAAAAGTTAATATTCTACACTAAATAACCGTATTAGTAAAACATGCTGGAGAAAAATAAGCTGATTGGCTTCTTTATCGGCGTACGCTGACCTAACGGTTTGAGATAAGTAAATACAATGTTTGACAAAAATGTAGTACCTAAATAGTTTTACAAAAAAGTCCGCGATAGCATATACCTAACTATTATAAGAAAACCACAATAACGATAATAACCGGTTAATGTGTTCAGAATAAAAATTAAAATTATAAGGTCATGTGTAGATGCAGTTTTGTAATTTTTTTTTTGAATCTTTACAAAAATAAATGAATTCATTATTAGAAGTACTTAATGTAGATAAAGTTTGCCGTTTACAGTTTGTGATTTAGTCGCACAGTTTATGAGATAATGTAAAATTAAAATAACGTGACCATAATAATCCGCGCAGCGCCTTCATACTGCACGTAATAAGTAGGTAATACAATAAAATAACTCTTTATCGACACCATAAAAAGATATTACAATTAAAATTACATTAAATATGGGAACAAAAAACGGCCTTATCGCTATGAGCGACCTCTTCCAGACTACCTTCAACAATGGTGTCCTGCAGTGGAGCGGTTTTTCGAACCATAATAGATAGCCAGTTGAAATTTTCACAGAATATGTAACGTTACGGCGGATCAACTAAGAAATGTAATAATAGTAAACTCAAAAAGTAAAAACAAAAGGGGTTCCCCATACAACAAACGTATTTTTGTATTAGTTTTAATGTACAAATGGTAATACGTACAGCCGTCGAACTTGGCACAATTATAGTACACCCTCTAAAGTATAACAACAAGGAATAAATCATGGCCAAGTGCGAGTCAGTGACAAATTTCTGTTCATTACCAAGTTATAACTGGTAACTGCGGGACTAGATCGGAAAGAGTGGGACTGAAGTAGATTGGATTGTAGAACGGATGCGGGGCTGGATTGCAAAAACGCGGAAAGGGAGTAAAGTGGATTACGGGACGGATCCGAGTTGGGTCGAAAAGGGTGGGCCTGTATTAGAGAAGATTATGGGACAAATGCAGGACTGGCGCAGTAAGGATGGGATGGAAGAAGAGTAGATTACGAGACGGATTCGGGCCTGGAGCGGAAAGAGCCGAACGGGAGTAGAGTGGATTTAGGGGCGAATGCAGAACTGGACCGGAAAGGGTGGTACAGGAGGAGAGTGGAATACAGGACGGATGCGAGACTGAAACTAAAAAGACAGGAGGTAGTAGAGTATAGATTTCAATACAACGCGAGTGAAGCCGCGGGCAACAGCTAGTTATAAATAAAATAGGCAAGCGTTTGACCCACAGAAAATAGAATGGAAATGAGAAGGAAAATCTGTTACCAGGCATTATGAGTGAACCTTGATTGAACATTCTTATTAAAATCAACGCGTCGAACTCCGCATCACAGTTGCTAACTGATTTTGAATGACTGACGTTTCGTTTATATGGGTGCAACTGGCTACAACAAATTTCTTACAAAAATGCCTTGACAACCGTTCTAATTTAAACAAAAATAATAATTTATTTTCTGTGACCATCTGAATCCAAAGTAAGCAAAGCTTGTAATATGGCTGCCACAGACTGATACACATACATATATATTTTTAAATACATACTTCAATACATGTTATTAGTATTAGTATTTTTTGCGTATAATGGGTTTACAAAGTTACAGGTGTCGTGTAGAAAGATGGTTCGCCATTATACTACCTTTCGGCATGCAAATTTGGCACTTACATACTATGGATACGAATTTACATTTAAATCAATCAAACAATGCATCACTTAAAATTAGATTGAAAATGAAGAGATCATTAAAATTTGTTACAATAACAACATATTTGGCACTACCCTACCACAGTTTTACAAAATTAGAATACCTATACACTAAGCAAATGTCACAAGTTATAAGTCATTATATAAAGCTATTCACGGTCAGACTTGTTTGTTAATATTGTACACAAGATAAAATTATTAGGTCATAAAATTGAATGTCATAATGAATATAAAAATAATAATGTCAAATCATCATAATAATAATAGTTATGTGAATATAATTTAAGACAGTCAAGTATAATTTTTTTTATTAAAATTTGTCAGTCAAATACTCGTTTATGTTGTAATACGCCTTGTCCAATAACAAGCATTTTAATTGATGCTTGAAAATAAGCGTTTCATTTGTTTTTATTAATTCTTTTGGCAAGTGGTTATAGATCATTGGAGCCATACATTGTGCGCTATTAGAGAGTAACGCTGTATTTCTCATAGGAATATTAATTTTGTGCTTAATACGCGTTGATTTAAGATGTTTAAATAAGTTTAAGTTGTTTCGTACAAACATTACGCATTCGTAAATATAAAGACAGGGAGTGGTTAAAATTTTTAAAATAAGGTTTACAACTGTCCCTTCGTTTCAGTTTGCAAATAGCTCTAACACACTTCTTCTGTGCCTTGAATACGGCTTCCTTCCCGGTACTGTTTCCCCAAAACATGATGCCGTATCTAAGCAACGATGAAACATGGCCTTTGGAAGCTGTCAACACAGTGAATCTGCTAACTGTTTTTGAAAGCATGTAAAGTGCGTAAGAATACTGGCTCAATTTAGACTGCAAATTTTCTACGTGTGTTTTCCAGCTTAAACAGCAGTCAATATTTAGTCCTAAAAACTTTGTTGTTTCTACAGTTTCAATTTTGTGCCCTGCATAGCTAACACCCAGATAACACCCAGATATAGAACTAACACAAATGTTAAACACATGAATGTTTGTCCTAGCTGGGAATCGAACCCACGCCCCCAAGCGCACCAGGTTCACTACTAACTTGGCCATCAGGCTATCGGGCTATAGCAACTGGGAGTCTTTTACTCCTTGTAAAAAAAGCGGTACACGGGCACGACATTTTAAGTTTTGTATCGTATTAATAAGACAAGCTATGAGCTATGGAGCGAGCTATGCTTGGCATTTCTTTGAGAGATAGAATCAGAAATGAGATTATCCGAAAAAGAACTAAAGTAACCGACATAGCTCAAAGAATTAGCAAGCTGAAGTGGCAATGGGCTGGCCATATCTGTAGAAGAACTGACAACCGCTGGGGTAGACGGGTTCTAGAGTGGAGACCGCGTATCGGCAAACGTAGAGTAGGACGCCCTGCAGCCAGGTGGACTGACGACCTGCGAAAGGCGGCTGGTGGCAAGTGGATGCGAAAAGCAGAAGATCGTGCCTTGTGGCGTTCTTTAGGAGAGGCCTACGTCCAGCAGTGGACGAATATCAAATAGGCTGATGATGATGATGATGAATAAGACAAGAAGGATGAAATCGCTTTGAAAGAGAGCGCCCGCGTCTACTTCTTACGAGTGTCTTTCGCCCAAGTGTACCGCCTAATCTACACCAAAACATTCGCAAACACAATTCTAATCAATTCCCAAGGAAGTAGAACAACGGCCGAGGCTGTTTATGAACTCAGCGATGCTCACAATAAGGACGTAGCACATCAACTTGAGTTACTGGGACCGTAACCAACTTACCAGATAGGTCGGCTCCGAGCCACATACCACCCATTTGGGTCATAGTTCCCAGTTTCCGGGATCATAATTCTGACTCGCATCGTATCTAAGGTTTTCTTTTCTTACGTATTTGGTTACTTGCTTCTTGTCAGTACATAAACTCAGTTGTATTCATAGAAAGATGAGATTATTTTTACGCGATGATGCGAAGTTTTTTTTTTTTTTGCCAAATGCAAGTCGGGCTCGCGCACTGAGGGTTCCGTACAAAAAAATAAAAAACGTCCAGGCAGTCACCTATCCAAGTACCGACCGCGCCCGACTTACTTCACTTCGGTGGTTGTGCGAGAACCGGCGGTGAAATTATTTTTTTCACCTCGCTCTTGGCCATTATTTATTATTTGTTGCTATTCTTTATAGTGTGTACTATAATCAGGCCAAGTTTGACGCTTCAGTGCAACCCTCATTGCGCGAGCCCAACACGCTTTTGGCCGGTTTATTGACTTTTTTATTATTTTTTAGTTAATCCGCCGTAACGTTACATATTCTGTGAAAATTTCAACTGGCTATCTATTACGGTTCGAAAGATATAGCCGTTAATAGTTAGGACAGACAGACAGACATCGTAGGCTTAGTAATAGGGCCCCATTTTTACCCTTTGGGTACGGAACCCTAAAAAAGCAAGGTTTTTCGCTATACATCAGGCGAGTTGGCGGTCAGCAAGCATAATATACGTATATTAAAAAAAAAAAAAAAAAAAAAAAAAAAAAAAAAACTATAAAGTCTGTTTACGGATGGTAGTGTAACGTGACAACGGGCGTAAAGGGACAATGAGCGTAACGGGACACTTTTTCGTGCGAGCAGCCGGCGTTCATCGATTTATTAGACGTTGTCACGTCAAAAAAAAGTAATATGGTGAAGAAACTGTCAGTTTATAGAAATCCTTCAGTAGGTGCAGATCCCACACTGTGAGACGCGGCGGGGATGTTCTAGCACGCGGGGCTGCGCGGCCAGTTTACGTTCCGTTCTCACGCCACGCGGCCGTACATTCCTCAATAAATGGCCCACCATGTGCCAATTCTTCAAGCATTCCTCGTGTAGTTAGACATGATACAATTAATGAGGTTGCTTTCATGTTGATACATATTTCTGAGAACTGAATGAGACATTATTCGGTTTTTGTTCTGAAAAACAAAAAACTAAACTAGAGGAAACTATTACAACTTAACTGATTTGGGGATGAATTATATTTTCCTCTCTTTCTCTGTTATTGTTCAGCTTACGGTAGTTACTTCCAGCCGGAACAGTACTTTACACGTTATGTTATAGTTTTTTATGACCATGGATACAGAGTCCTTCAGTCGGAATATTAAACAAGTTAACATAGTCTTAAATAGCGTCATATAAGTCAGAGTCAAGTTAAACTCATGCCCAAGTAAAGTGTGGAGGCTTTACAAGAGGCTTCTATTGAGTTTTGGAAACAACATGAAAAGACAAACATGTTTCACCTCGTTATATCACTTTCCCACACTCGTACACGTTCACGAGCACTTAATAAATAATAATCCACCATTATTACATTAACACTCAAAAATACACAAGTTCAGGAAACTAATACAACGATTCGACATGTTTTTTTCCACGTTGGCGCTAAAACCTTATTACTTCACAATTTGCTATTGTTGCCATCGTTTTACTGTTCCATTTATATATTTTATAAACTTGAAAGCTTTTAATAGATTTCTAACACTTAATCTTCACACAATCTTCATCAGTCAAAACTATTGTTTGCAAACAAGGTATGGTCTTCAAGTTTGTTAGTTTGGCAGTGAGGCCTGGGCATTGACGGCGTTATATACCTACCTGAGAAATTCAAAATTATTTAACACAAAAGTATTTACAAAAAATACGAACATGATCGGACGCGGGACTTAAATAAATTCTAAACTAATATGATAAATTTTCAAGTACCTAACAGAAATACATTTCAGTGCATAATTTCCAACTTTTGTTGAAATTGCAAACGGATGTCAGATAGTGCTGGCATCCCAACCGATTGCACACATAAAGGACGTTCGGACAATATGAAAACATATATAACTTTGTAAATGCATTTATATAACGGTGGTGGCTGGTGGTCAAATTACTAGGACAATTTAGTAAAACTAATCTGTAGCAGGTTACAATATGAAAACCACGAACCGCGAAATGGATTTCAAATGTGTCCTTTCGCGGTGTTAATACAGATTCTTGAAGGGTTGGCAACATAGAGTTGCGATAAAGTTATATGATTATTTACGGGATATTTACCGTGGTAAGGTTGTGGAATGAGCTCCCGATATTTCGGCGCGATGTTCACGGGAAAACTGAAGAATGCGGGTGGTTGGTCGAACAGTTAAAAAGTAAGGTGCAGACATAACGATCTACCCTCTTTCTTAGTCTTTTGCTACGGTTATCACTGGAACAATAATCATATAACTTATCGTAAATAATCATATAACTTTAGTGAACAACCGTGATAGTTTAAAACAGTGTATAGTTGCGTTGCCTCTGGTATTACAAGTATACACTATCTGGTGTTATAAGTATGGATCGATGACATAGTGAGAGTCGCTGGCATCCAGTTGATGCAAAAGGCAGGCTGTCGTTCAGTGTGGAGGTTAAAGGGGGAGGCCTATGTTCAGCAGTGGACTTCTTCTGGCTGATGATGATGATAATAGGCGACGGTGATAGCTTACCATCAGGCAGCACGTCTCCTTGTTTGCCAACTATGGCATTAAAAAATTGGAAGATTTTTTTTACTGGTGGTAGATCATTAATTCTATGGCAAATTGTGAGATAGATAAAGCCAATAGATAAAGTTTTATAAGAGAATTTTTGCGCATATATAACAAAACATAAAACACTGTTTTAAACTAAACAAAACATACTAATAGGTACGCATTAAAATACAAGCTGGTAAAGTATTTTAACATTTTATTTATATTACACGGGAATTACTCACGTAATATTAAGCCGGTAACTCCGACTATAGCTTCACCGCAAAAAAAACACAGTGAAGCAAAGCGAGACGCAGCCGCGCGCATTCACCTTGAAAAAGACCGCCTAATGCGGTATACTTACCTTTGAATAATTTAAACATTTATTAAAATTCCGCTTACGTAATACTTAACTGCCCTCCTGGCCTTATCATCAAATGAGATTGATGGTATAACTGTATTTTCCTGATTACATGTACTTGCAAAGTTTCAAATTTATACGACAATTAGAAGTTAAAACTACTTACTTCCAAGATTTGTTCGCACACAAGTGAAGCTAATAAAAACATACCTATAAACAAAAGTTGGCCGTCACGGAACGCTCGGCAGATGTGAAACATGACGGCATGAGAGTGTCATGTCGTTTGCCGTCACGGCATATGAGTTGGTTGTCAACTCGTATTGCCAAGGCGCGCCATTAGATGTTTCACAGCGCTCCAACGTAGACCGCATCATCGCTTAACATCAGGAGAGATGGTAGTCAAACGCAAGCTTTTTATTTATTTAAATACATCAATAAAAGTGACTTTGTCTACAAAAGGTTATGATGTCGACGATTCCGTGGACCAACACACATATCTCGACGTTAATCCGAATTCCCGCTACACCTAAAATCATTTTTCATCGGAACTCTTTACCGTGCCGAGCTATCGTGCAAAAACTCTTTTCATTTCTCACCGGCCGCCATTCGCATACCCAACTAGATTTTATTTTTCAGTGTCTACTAAAAGGCAGTTTTCTGCAAACTAGCGTAGTTGTACAACTGGTCGGATTGTTAATATTCCACGTCGCAGCAACACGAGTTGCCAACGTGCCGCGACTGGCAACACGCCGCTTGCCGATGTTATGTCTTTAACAGACGCCATCAATTGAATATATGTTGTTAGATTCACAGATGTACGGGAAATTCTTTATGCACAAACAGATTGATAGGCTTACGCTTACAAAAAAGTCTTAGATTTTTTTGTTTGTTTTGGACGTCGAACTCGTGGCAACACCTTTTTGTTACATCAGTGTGACTATGAGTAATTTCTTTTACTCGTAATAACACTGTGTTATCACGAGTAAATTTTTAAAACATAAGTCTCTTTTTTTATTTTTAAATAAATAATAGGCTTGCGTTTGACCACCATCACGCCTGATGTTAAGCGATGATGCGGTCTACGTTGGAGCACGCTTGCCTAGAAGGAACTGATTCACTCGTGATTTGAAGACACCCAGATTGTAACCATCGGGGAACACCCATTCAGGCAGCGAATTCCACAGACTAGCAGTTCGCATAATAAATGTGGAATCAAAGCGTTTCGTGGTAACACTTCTAGTGTGGGGAACAAAAAATACCCTGTAGGTACTATGTAAGATGACTGAGTAAACCTAGAGACTAAAGAAATATTAGTAACAAAATTAAACTAGTGGTTCGCCCTTACTGGTTCGATTTATCGATTTGTTTGGCGTTTGTAACCTTTTCCACTTTTTTGATGTACTGATTATAAGTATCTCTCTTTGTATACATCGTGAGCCCTCAGATAATGCCTTACTTGGTAGACTAGATTGGACTAGACCTCACATCGAATCTGCTCTATCATCATCAGCCAGAAGACGTCCACTGCTGAACATATGCCTCCCCCTTTAACCTCCACACTGAACGACAGCCTGCCTTTTGCATCCACTGGATGCCAGCGACAGGAGTAATAGGGTGTCCCTTTTTTATCCTTTGGATACGGAAACCTAAAAAGGATATTTATACTCTACGAAGTTGATGGTGATTGGTATTCTGCAATTATGCCAGCGACTCTCACAATGTCGTCGGTCCATCTAGTGGGAAGCTTTACTACGCTGCGTCCTCTGGTTCGTGGTCTCCACTCAAGAACCTTTCTTCGAGGTTATTGATTCTTCGAGCGATTTGGTCTGCCCATTGCCTATGCCCTGTGCAAGAACTAAATTAAAAAACAGAAATGTATTAACGGGACAACTAAATTAAGGCCACACAAATACTTACGTATAAGATTGTGTAGGAAGAATTTTCTTTAAATAACAGTAAAATCATATTACTTGAAAACAAAGTTCATTTACATGGAGTAATTTTGTAGTCTCTCCTCCCCATTTTGTCTCCATCGCAACTATAACAAAGCCCCGAAGAATAATTAGTGCGCCTCGCAGCCGGACCAAACTTGCTGCGCGTTCATTATTTCGCTGCATTTCAAACAACTTGGCAAAGGAGCAGCTCTTGGAACACGCCTCGATGAATGTTCCTAAATATTCATGCGCAACTTCGTTTCCCAATTAGCCAGAATATGCGCAAATGGTCAAAATGCCCCCATATGCCAACTAGTTGTGCCTAAGGGAAAAAAAAGTCGGAACGGCTCAACTAGTTGAGCCTCGCAGTTGAGCCTAGGGTCCGAAACGGCCCATTATGATAAAACAAAGAGATTTAATTTATACCGAACTAGCGACCCGCCCGCCCGGCTTCGCACGGGTGTAATTTACGTGCGAAGCCGGGGTGGGTCGCTAGTTATATATATAAACCTTCCGTGAAAATGTATCTAACTGATGGAGAAAACCGCATCAAAATCCGTTGCCTGGTTTAGGAGGAGTTAGTGGCCATACAGACACACAGACAGACAGACGCGGAAAGCGACTTTATGTATATACTATACTCTACTATCTAGAGATAGACATGTAAGGGAAACCTTCTCCGTACGTATGCAGGTTTCCTCAAGATGTTTTCCGAGACGGAATTCAATGGCGTATGTTAATCCACCAACCCGCACTGGGCCAGCGTGGTGGATATGGCCCAATCATCATTTCGGGGGTAGGCTAAAAGTCCAGCAGTGGACTGTTAAAAGGCTGATGATGATGTAAGGGAAACGCTCCCGAAGCCAAAATGCTAATACAGTACAGTCTCAATTATTCGACAATTCAGTACATCGGCACGTCCAGTAGTCCGGCACTCCACAGTACATCTCCGCCCGCGCCTTCTCCGTTACCGCCCGTACTTCAAAATTTTGGACTCATTAAACACCATGTTTGAGAAAAAATATAATACGTCTTTGTGAGAAAATGAATTGCCAATTTTTGTGTTAAGGCATTCAACTCCAGCCCGTAACTTAAAAGCTTATATGCTAAACATGGTAGCTGATATCTCAGATACAGATCATCATCATCATCATCATCAGCCAGAAGACGTCCACTGCTGAACATAGGCCTCCCCCTTTAACCTCCACACTGAACGACAGCCTGCCTTTTGCATCCACTGGATGCCCGCGACTCTCACAATGTCGTCGGTCCATCTAGTGGGAGGCCTCCCTACGTTGCGTCTTCCGGTTCGTGGTCTCCACTCCAGAACCTTTCTTCCCCATCGGTTATCGGTTCTTCGAGCGATGTGGCCTGCCCATTGCCACTTCAACTTGCAAATTTTAACAGCAGATACAGATTCTTTATTAATAAATTTTAAAATTTACACGTCAGTAAGTTATAGGGTACATCTAGGTACTTATATATACAATTATAATATGTCATTAATATACTCTTTGACAGAGTAATATGCTTTATCGATCAATAGATGTCTTAATCTGGCCTTAAATATGTTGTCGGAAGCTGCATCTTTCACGTTCCCGGGCAGATGGTTGTATATACACCACCTATATACACTGATTTAGTGGATCTTGTCGTGGAGCGTAAGGAGGCCTCCCACTAGATGGACCGACGACATAGTGAGAGTCGCGGGCATCCAGTGGATGCAAAAGGCAGGCTGTCGTTCAGTGTGGAGGTTAAAGGGGGAGGCCTATGTTCAGCAGTGGACGTCTTCTGGCTGATGATGATGATGATGATGAGTTGATCTTGTAAGTGCGTGAGCAGGTGTTCTCAGTCTGCCCTGTGTTATAATCTCGTGTGGCTCCAAATTTCTCAATCCCAATGTACATAAAATGTGGTTCATAATGCAGCTAACCCCTTAGAAAGCCCGATTTTCTTACTAAATCTCCGTAAAGTTCGTTTAACAGTTAATCGGTAAGTAAAGGTTTGTGCACATTTGCGTAGCCAAGTTGATCGCATCACGTTGCTGAAACCACCTAAAGGGAATTTTGATACGCATTGAATAGCGAACTCTCACTACCGTGAGAAGCCGTGGTAGCCCATTTGGGAGATCGCTAGACTTGAAAGGGTATCCCTTACCCTTTCAAGTTACCCGCGACTTTCTTTGGAGCTTATGTACGGATTTTCGTACCACTGGCTTTTCGGTGAAGGAAAACATCGTGAGGAAACCTGCATACGTACGGAGACGGAATTCAATGGCGTATGTGAATCCACCAATCCGCACTGGTCCAGTATGGCCCAATCACCCTTTTTGGGGTAGGCTAAAAGTCCAGCAGTGGACTGTTAAAAGACTGATTATGATGATGATCAACTCTAACTAGCCGGGCTGTGTCAGTTAGTATCGTTATGTATTTGCTAACAACATGAAGGTGAATTTTTGCAAGACGATTGATGCCTTGAGGTCACTCAACAACATCCAGAATTCTGAAGAACTGTGTGGCTTTATTTATTTAATTTTTCGCTTTATTTATTTATTTGCGCCAACATTAAACATAATTATTACACATTCTTAAAAAATACAAAAAAAATACATATATAGATCTAATATGAACACATTTTACAGGCGTATACAACATTCGCCAAAAAACTGGTTAGACACTAAAACTATTATAATCGAATAACATAATTATATGATATTCTTTATATTGTTATCTTTATTTGTATATTTACGTTGTAAATACGTTAAAATAAACAGACAGACCCAAGACCCAGACACATCCAGTCACAGGTGTGATTGATACATTATTAAGCAATGCCTCAAACACATTTTCGTTTTTATTTTTTATTTTTAGTTCATTGATTTGAAGTTCATTTAATATACATATGTAATATTTTAACTCCTCTGTACCTTATTTTTAACATAATTAACTTTAATTGAATGTACTCTTAATCTACCTACTTTAGTTTTAATTTAAGTATTTTAGTTGTATTTGTAACTCCTAAGCGCGCGCGTTAAGTTAAAATTGGCAAATCTTTTTCGGGTCACCAAGATCGGTATCTAGCCGAGTTTGGGGCCCACTGCTAATTCAATATAACCTAGTTTAGATTATTTGTGGCTATGTATACAATTTAATTATGATAATGTTAAACCACTTCAGAAATAAATATTTACTTTACTTTACTTTACTTTACTTTACTTTAAATAACATAATTATATGATATTCTTTATATTGTTATCTTTATTTGTTTATTTACGTTGTAAATACGTTAAAAGATACAGAAAGACCCAACCTCTCCGCGCTTGTTGAGCTTCATAATGAGTTACGAGTTTATAAGTCCATGTCAGAATAATTACCAGCTATGGCATAAGAAGTGCAATGTGCGCTCGCCTTTAGTATGTCCACGGGGTGTAGTAATTAAAGCTAACGGAGTTGGCATGCAGATGAGCTCTCTTTATCGTTTTTGGGATGAAAGCATCTATTATACTACTTTATAAAGAGCCACCTGGGAGGTCTCTGCGGTAGTGAGGGGATAAGTAGAAGATAATTAATACCAACTTCTTTGCAGTCCATGAAATAATATTTTTTCCTAATGTTTTTTTTTCATAAGAAGAACGGCAAACAAGCATGCGGTTTGCTTGATGGTAAGCAGAAACTGCTGCCTGTGGACACCGTCGACACTAGCAGTGTTGACGGTGCGGTTGTCATTAAGAGGGCATACCACGGCCAAGAAATTTGATGAATAGATATTTAGCAAATCTATTGCTGTCCCTTGACCGCCTAATGCGGTTGAAACTATAGTCGGAGTGGCCGGCTTAATCTTACGTGAGTAATTTCCGTGTAATCTCTATCTCTATCTCTTCTCTATCTCTTCTCTATCTCTTCTCTATCTCTTCTCTATCTCTTCTCTATCTCTTCTCTATCTCTTCTCTATCTCTTCTCTATCTCTTCTCTATCTCTTCTCTATCTCTTCTCTATCTCTTCTCTATCTCTTCTCTATCTCTTCTCTATCTCTTCTCTATCTCTTCTCTATCTCTTGTCTATCTCTTGTTTATCTCTACTCTATCTCTTCTCTATCTCTACATAGTATAAATTGAAGTCGCTTTCCGCGTCTGTCTGTGTGTCTGTATGCCTGTATGGCCGCTAACTCCTCCTAAACCGCGCAACGGATTTTGATGCGGTTTTCACCATCAGTTAGATACATTTTCAAGGAAGGTTTATATATAGAACTAGCGACCCGCCCCGGCTTCGCACGTAAATTATACCCGTGCGAAGCCGGGCGGGCGGGTCGCTAGTATAAAATAAAATATATATTTTTGTTCTATAAAACAGCAGGTGAAGCCACAACGAAGCAACTTATACCTAACCAATTCAGAAACCCAAGATTTTCTACAAACCTCTCCCTCACTACTCCACCGGCTTCAATAAACAAGGAGCGTTAATTACTAGAGAAGCCATATGGAGCTAGGTCAGCGCCCCAATAACAATCACCTCCGCAGGTATTATTTTAAGCATTAATTTAATTAAACAAGAAATTTCATTAACAATAGACCCACGGTTACTTAGGCAGCCAAGCAACCGACCTAATTAAAATATCCAACATCGAGTATAACTAACTTGTAGGGAAACTTATATCTTGTGTATAGACCCTGATATTAGAATAGCTTTTCATGGTATCTCGTTAATTATATTGTGTGTTATTAACCAAGTTTATCAATTTATTAGTCAAATAACTTGTAAGTTCAGTCACTTGTACCCCACGTTAATATTGTCAGAAATGAGTAAGAGGAGGAACGAAAACTTATGATTTTACCAAAGATCTTGGAAACAGATTCTACATAACTAAAAAACTTTAATCTATTAAGGTTTTTTAGTTTGTTTTTTTAGTTAAGTTTTTTGTGAACACACACAAACATTTTTATCTCTAAACAATTGCTACTCTTATAAGTAACTGATTGTTCTATTTTAATATCTAAAACTTGTAACTCCAGTATCATTCAATACTTCATCATCATCAGCCAGAAGACGTCCACTGCGGAACATAGGCCTCCCCATTTAACCTCCACACTGAACGACAGCCTGCCTTTTGCATCCACTGGACGCCAGCGACTCTCACAATGTCGTCGGTCCATCTAGTGGGAGGCCTCCCTACGCTGCGTCTTCCGGTTCGTGGTCTCCACTCCAGAACATTTCTTCCCCATCGGTTATCTGTTCCTCGAGCGATCAATCATCGATCATTCAATACTTGCCATTATTTATACCTTAATTTTTTTATATGCCAAACGTGGCAAACTAACTAACGGGCCGTCTGATAATAAGAGATTACAGACGCCTATGGATACCTGCAATACCAGGGCATCACAGATACGTTGCCGAAGCTTAAAGACTCTATTAACAGCACTTTTGAAGAACCTTATGTTATAACTACTCGGAAACGCCGCAGGTGGAAGATCATTTCACAAATTGCAGGTGTGAGGCAAAAAAAGATCGCGTAAAACGCACAGTAGGTATGCGACTTCCTCAGTTCTTGATTTTGCCTTCATGTAAAAATGCACACATCTGTTTAGTCTGTCTGCCCTTAGACTGCTGAAGGTCTAAATACAATATAAATGCTCAAGCCCACTACCAGTTGGCAGCGTACTCAACCCATACAGCATGTTAGCGGCAATATCACGCTGATTGGCCATTTCGATCACGCGTATGTTAAACGTAAGAATACATTGTAGGTATTTGTAGCCCACATAGCCAGTTTATGTTCAAATGAAATACGAAATCACACGCGCTCGGCACAACTGAAATTAGTTGGCTTGTGATTCCCCGCGGGGAAACCCCGATCACATTTCCTCCCATCAAAAAAATGACACGTAAACAAAAACCTTTTACTCGCCCATGACACCGACTAAACATTTACAGATGACTAACCTCATCCTTGGAATTATTAATTAGTAACCCGAAAATAAATATGTAAATACATAGACTGATATTCTTTATTATGCACAATGCACATATATATTTAAATAAAAATTTAAAGCTGTACTTTGGTAAGCACATCACTAGGGAACGAATAGGTATTTTTTAATGTTTGTTCAAGTTCGGTTCTGTTTTCTTTTCTTTATCTCTTACTTTTATTTCTGGTGTGCACAATTTATGAGTTCCTATCTATCTAAATTTGAAATGTTTCGTTGGTTTGTTTGTTGGTTGGTTTGTTTGTTGATTTGTTTGTTCCTCTTGCACTCAGCAACAGAGCAAACGGCCAACGTGACTCTTGTCATACAATAGTTGGAGGGCCAGAGACAATATACTATTTATTACTATTATCCTCGAAATAATTATGTACGGTTCCTGGGGGAATTTCAACGCGGGTGACACCACGCGCGGGTGAAACCGGGCGCAGATAGTATAAAATAATTTTATTAAATTATAAATCACATTACTTTCCTTTATAAGTGTCTATATATCAATAATAATATTTTTATTAGCCCCTATTAATATTATGTACAATGACAAGTTTAAAAATAAAATTAAGGTAAAATTTATTGCAATATGATTAAAATTAACATGCCATTATTACAATTTGCAGTCGCTGGTTACATATAAGGAGATTTTATAGCACTAATTATCGCAACACAGGGAGTGTTGCGATAATTAGTGCTATAAAATCTCCTTATACATTTCATGCCTATATGAAGTATATAAGATATATAATCCAAAGTTTTATTTTTGTTTAAATTAGAACGGCTGTCAAGGCATTTTTGTAAGAAATTTATTGTAGCCAGTTGCACACACATAAACGAAACATCAGTCATTCGGAATCAGTTATCAACTGTGATACGGATAAAGAACTTTGAGACCTAACCCAAAAAGGTAAGGTCCAAGTTCTTTGGATGCGGAGTTCGACGCGTTGACATAAATAAGAATGTTCAAGCAAGGCGTCTGTGATAATGCCTGGTGACAGATTTTCCTTCACATCTATTTACTCTGTGAAGTTATCTATCTGTACAATTCTTAGTTTGCGAACAAAGGCTAAAAGACGTTAAGGTCGCTAATATACGTAACTATTTTTTCATAGAAATCTCAAAGGGCTGCGCAGAAGCGAGAAGTGATAGGGGACTGCCCCAAATGGAATCCATTAATCTGAGTCTGTCAGAGGAGACGACAACTTATCTCCAGCGCTCGTTCTCTGGAAACGCGTTTCTAGATTATTCTAATAGATGACTGGACAGGTGTTACGGTGTTACGTTTCATTTTACAAACACGATGACGACTTCGTACACAGCCTTTTATACTCTCGCTTTTTATAACCATGTAGTCTGCACCTATAATTGTGGTGGCGTTTAGTTTAAGTCTTGTACCTTGTCTCCGTCATATAAAGTAAGGGCTTACATCATGTTGGTGTTCATTAATAAAAAATAGAATAAAATATAATATAAACTTGAGCAGAGGGAGGGTCCCTCTCTGCTCTAATGTTAAATTTTATTAATAAATTAATGAATTGTAGTAGCATTTTTTTTTTTTAATTACATCTCTTTATAGAAACTGACGTGGTTTTTACACATTTTATTTATATTAGGTACACGGCCGGCTATTGACCAGCTTAATCTTACGTGAGTAATTACCGTGTAATATAAATAAAACTACATCTCCCTAAAATTATATTAGGTTTATATGTTATTTCTAAAATTATTTTTAAGTAACAAGTGGATTTATAATATTTTAGTTTGTATTTACGTTGCAACGTGTCTCAAATACGTAATATCTCTATCTCTACATAGTATAAATTGAAGTCGCTTTCCGCGTCTGTCTGTGTGTCTGTATGCCTGTATGGCCGCTAACTCCTCCTAAACCGCGCAACGGATTTTGATGCGGTTTTCACCATCAGTTAGATACATTTTCAAGGAAGGTTTATATATATAACAAGCGACCCGCCCCGGATTCGCACGTAAATTACACCCGTGCCAAGCCGGGCGGGCGGGTCGCTAGTAAAAAATAAAAATTTATTTATTTGTAAGTAACAAACAAAACATTGTATGCCCGAAATGGGTAAACTGTGATACTACTAAAATATAACACTTTATAATGTACCAGTTTTTACAATAAAGACTATTCTGATTCTGCAGTGCAAGTACCGTTCTTTATCGATCACCAAATTTGACAGTTGAGATCGTCAAATTCGATAAAATGCCATTTAATCAGTACTTGCTATGATCAATTCTATGGCATTTTATCGAATTTGAATCTGCTGATTAGCAATAGTTGACAAAACAAATTAGATAAACTGAGCCAGGAGTCCGTAGAGCTGCACAATTAAAAAAATGTACTAGACTAGGTATAGCTAGACATCAATTATATTGTTTCTGGCTCAACGCATAAGCATTGCCATTCAACGTGGTAATGCCAGCATGCTGGGTACGCTGCCAACTGGTAGTGGGCTTGAGCATTTCGATTGTCTTTAGACCTTCAACGGTCTATGGGCAGTCTAACTGTATTTGTAGTTTTAGTTTTAGCTTGTATTTTGTTTAGTTAATAAAGGCACTTGCCCAGAAAAAAAATTATATAGTTCGCAATGCTACATTTACTTCAATTTTGACGTTATGTCGCTTGCATAATGTTCAACTTCGCTTGCATCGCGCGGCGTTGTACTTGGATCGCGGTTGCCTAGTCACTAATGCGCCGAGTTTTGTTTCGGACATTTTTTCCACGTTTGTTATCTATAGATATTGTATCTTTATGGAATTGAACCGATATTGGAAACAAAATGGAACGAGGCACGGTCGGGTTGTAATATCCGGCCGATCCGGCTTCAGCTAAACAAAACAGAGCTTCAGGCGACCAAACATCCCGCCGCGTACGATGCAGCGTCGCTTTCACATGAACCAACGGCCTTTGGTAGCTTCAAATACAGCACTGGCAATAGTATAAAATTTATACTTGTTATATTTTGACGTCAATATCATAACATACATCATACTAATACATATTATAAATGCGAAAAGTGTGTTGGTTTGTTTGTTCCTCTTTCACGCAGCAACAGAGCAACGGACCAACCTGATTATTTGCATGGGTAAAGTTCAAGGGCCGGAGAGTGCCATAGACAACTTTTCATCATCACCATTTTTCATCACTACGCGGGTAAAATCACGGGGCGCAGCTAGTAAAAAAATAATACCAGTCACTTATTCATGCACTGACAGATAGATACTTGACTTACGAGACTGAAACTAAGATTCCTTGGGTACTGCAGCGTTCCACGCTGCATGTGGTTCGCACCACGGTGACAATGGCTCCCCGAATGGCTTACAAGTGCTTTAAATCAGAACTTTTCGCACCATTTATTTTCGATTGGGTAATTCACTCCTCTATTAGAAGATTGAAATTGATTTTTATTGGGTATAGAGGTCTACCAAGACGTAAACAAAAACCTTTGAAAGGATTTTGCAACAAGGCTCATTTTAACGAATAAAACAGAGGGGGGATGGGGTTGAAAGTTTAGATTAATACGAGTAGAAAGCCGCGGACATCAACTAGTTTATACGTCATATAAAAGTGAAATGCCATGCACTGACGATGTCACCTAATCTCGAAAATTACGAAATGTCCAAAATTACTTGACCTACGAGCTAAAATTAAACAAAGAGATTCCTTAAGAGCCTCTTATACCAAATTTGACGGTTTTAAATCAATTTTTTTCAGTTAAATTACAATATTTGAGCTGGAAAAAAATACATGTCACAGATACATCTGTGTTAGAGTCTGTGATTTGGTTCAAAACACGATAGAATAAACTTTCCTCGATCAAAAAAAAATCTGAAACAAAGTCGATTCAGTTTATTTTTTTCATTTTATGCTCTAATAAAAGCTCGTAACAACCTGGAAATTGCAGGTACTGAAAGGAAATTTTATTAAAAATTTTTTTATTTGGATAGAATTTTGATAGTGAATAGTTTCGTTTTTTAGTGAAATTAAAACCGTAAAAAGGTCGCGAGTATTTGCGCGCGCCGCGTTCAGTGTCGCGCCAGGCGTCATTGAGGTCGCACCTATGTTCGTTTTTGTCGTTGCACTCCCCCCGCGGGCGTCCTGACTCTAGCGTGGCAATATACATCGTCGCTATAACTTGGCGGGGGCTGAGGGAGCGTTTTCTTGCCTACGCGACTCGGATAACCGGCCGTTAAAGAAGTTTATAAAAGATCAAGGTCAAAGGTGGTCAAAAAACAAGGTCAAAAGTTCACGCGTACGAAGTCACGGGCAACAAGGCAACAACAAGGCACGCCTAGAAATACCTACATAATGCAGTTTTGTATTCTTTTTCTTTTTTACCAAACTTATTTTTTACTTATAAATGGAAATTACTCACGTTAAATTGATCATAGTTTCAACCGCAGTCAGCGGACTTTTTTTTTCAGGAGAGTACGAGTGCATGACATAGTCTTTATCTTTCTAGTTTTGTTATGTTGTAAGCATAGAATTATATTTAAATTTATTCCATTTAGCGTTCGATATTAGCTTTACAAAAAAACTGGACGACCTGATCCTCAAAAAAAAAAAATCAAAATCAAAATATATTTATTGCAGTTTGTTGGTAAACTTAGATGTAATACAGAATATATTCTGTTGTTAAGAGCTCCGAAAACAAACTTGTCCCTAAATGGACATGCAATATTGGCACTGGCATTTTCTAATTATAAATTATTCGTATTGTCAAGTCACGCCATATGCCACAATGTCTGAAAACTCGCCTCTTCAACCAATGTGTTCTGCCCACCATGACTTATGGTGCTGAAACATGAATATCTATTTAAGTATGTATTTAAACCTATATATGTATGTATATCAGTCTCTGGCAGCCATATCACAAGCTTTGCTTAGTTTGGGGTCAGATGACCGTGTGTGCAAAAATGTCCCGAATATTTATTTATTTATTTATTTATGGACTCTCACACATGAGGCTGTGCACAAAATCAGAGTAGCACAGAGAGCCATGGAGAGATCCATGCTAGGCATCAAACTCCAAGACCGAGTTCGTAATACCGAAATCCGACGAAGAACAAAGGTTCGAGACATCGGAATCGCGGTAATGAAATTAAAGTGGAGCTGGGCAGGACACGTTGCTAGGCGCAGTGATGACAGGTGGAGTAAGGTCTTAACAGAGTGGTGGCCGAGGCAAGGTAAGCGGAGCGTTGGTCGTCCAGCTGCAAGATGGGTCGACGATATTATTACTATCGCGGGTCGAACCTGGACTAGATTAGCACAGGACCGAGGCAGATGGCATAGCAAGAGAGAGGCCTATACCCAGCAGTGGGATAAGAAAGGCTGTGGATGATGATGATGATTAGCTTTAGTTTCAATTCCATACATTAGCACATTAGGTTGGCATTGTGTTGGCAACACATTAAAGAAAAACGCTATTTTGTCACCTATGTACAGAAGCCCAATAGTTACAATTATTACTGGCCCAATAGTTACAAGTCGCGAGTGAATCAGTTTCTTCTAGGCAAGCGCCCTCCATCGTATACCGCATTATTTTTCTCGAACTTAGCAAATTTAAGTTTACATTATGTTACAAGTTCTACACTTTAATCATATTAACAACTTTAAGTACTACTACACCTTCTGTTACGTATATTCTTTCCATCCAATGGTTGCCTGGAAGAGATCGCTTTTAGCGATATGGCCGCCACTTGTGGCACTAGCTCGTAAGTGTTTTCAATGGTGTTGTAATTTTTATATCTGGTGTACACAATTAAGAGTTTCTATCTATCTATCTATCTACACCTTTATGTCACTTTTCTACATAAAACTTGACTATAATACGTTGACAAATTTCGGAAACTGCTCGTTATGAAAGTTGAGAATAATTAGTCAGCAAAACTAGAACTTTAAGGGAAATAAACTTCACTGGAACTCACACATGAGGCAAAGTTAAAACACGGCATACGTCACGATGTCGCACGAGATGGAACTACGACATCTCTTCACTTTAATATAAGTTTCAAGATAAACTGAGTGCGGATATAAAGTTTATCTATACTTCTATACTAATATTATAAAGAGGAAAGATTTGATTGTTTGTTTGTTTGCATTGAATACGTTTGCGTTGGCTCCGAAACTACTGAACCGATTTGAAAAATTCTTTCACTGACGGGAAGCTACACTATCCCCGGGTGACATAGGCTATAATCTATACCCGTGCGAAGCAGGGGCGGACCGCTAGTCAGTAATATAGAGAAGATTTATTTGTCTGACAAATACGCTAGATGTCGGTTTTCGCTGCTAAGACATTTTGCAAAATGGTCCTTCTGATACGCCAAATAATCCTTACATAATATCATCATCAATCAGAAGACTATCAAAGGCCTATGTTCAGCAGTGGACGTCTTCTGGCTGATGATGATGATGATGATGAGACCTTATCCCGGAGTATGTTCCTCAAATAATGGATACGTTTTAACCGTGTTTGACAATTTTTATTTTTTTATAATAGGCTTGCGTTTGACCGCCACCTCGCCTGATGTATAATAATAATAAATAAATAAATATATTCGGGACATTTTTGCACACACGGTCATCTGACCCCAAACTAAGCAAAGCTTGTAATATGGCTGCCAGAGACTGATATATATACATATATAGGTTTAAATACATACTTAAATAGATATTAACACCCAGATATAGAACAAACACAAATGTTCATCACACAAAGTTTGTCCTAGGTGGGAATCGAACCCACGCCCCCAAGCTCAGAAGGCAGGTTCACTACCAACTCGACCAACGGGCTATCAAACGGGCTATCTATAGCGATGATGCGATCTACGGTAAAGCACGCTTGCCTATAACAAACCGATTCACTCGTGATTTGAAGACACCCATATTGGAACTATCGGGGATCACCCATTCAGGCAGCGCATTCCACAGACAAGCAGTATAATAACAGTGGATATTATAAAGTGAAAAATGTAAAACATAGCGTATACGTAGGTATAAAGCCATGTTGTATCATAAAGCTCCCAAAGTAAGTATAACCGCGGTCGAGAGCCCTCGGTATTCAGCTTGTCAAGTGGCGACTGAAAAAATGGACGCCGCCCGCTGCCGACAAACTTTTAAAGCTCATTTAAAATCTTGTTTAAGTTTTAACAGTCTGCGTTTTACACAAAAATAATAAAATTATTTTGAACTCCGCTATCATGGTGTGTAAATAAGCATTAATTTTTAGGGTTCCGTACCCAAAGAGTAAAACGGGACCCTATTACTAAACCTACGATATCTGTATGTATGTCTGTCCGTCCGTCTGTTCTACCTATTACCTGCTGTTATATATTTCGAACCGTAATAGATAGCCAGTGAAATTTTCACAGAATACGTAATGTTACGGCGGAATAACTACCAAATAATAAAAAAATCGAAAAGAGATCAAAAGTAGACACACTTAAACTAGAATGACCAAAATTGCTAAACGTCGGAAAAGAGGGCCTTAAACAAATTTATGTTTGTATGTTTCTTCGACGGTAACTTGAGTATCGTTCTTTTTTTTTTTTTTAGAATAAGTGGCAAACGAGCTACGGGCCACCTGATGGTAAGTGGTCACCGCTGCCTATAGACACCTACAATACCCGGGGCATTGTCAGTGCGTTGCCTACCTTTGAGGACTCTATTCACCCTTCGTTTGAAGCAGTCCAAATTACACTTCGGAGGAAAAACCGAAGGTGGTAAGCCATTCCACAACTTACAGGTGCGTGGTAGAAACAATCATTCATTCATTCGATTTTCATGAAGTTTTGTAGGCAAGTAGTTCAAGTAAATGTTATTTTTAAGTTCGTATATGACTTTATCCGATGCTGTGGTTATAAAGATATTAAAATAACAAAGTTAAAAAATACCGTTGGTTAAAGGAAGGAGTTCCGTGTGGAGTTTCGAGTGAAGCCGTTAACTGCAATATCCGTCTTTAGTTTTTCCATTTGTTATTTTCTGTTAGTAGTGTCATCAACCAGGATTACCTCGTTTTTAAACAATCTCACTATCTCCTCCCTCACTGTTGATGGCAATATTGCCCCAACAACCAATGTAGCCATAGCCAATAAAAAAAATACTGCAATGACGTAAAAGTCTTCCTTTCTCAAAGGTTAACTGTCATATTTTTCAATCAAGACCAAAGAATTTGGACCTTTCCTTTTTGGGTAATCCAAATTCTGTAATCAAGACCATCGTACGTAGGAAAACTATAGAGGGGTTATAGTGTAGTATATGCGGGTTGTACCTTAGTGTTAGGTGACGTAAAAGCTTAAACATCGTAAGGTCTCAGTTCGAGGCAAACTATTAGTAATTATTTTCTGCAGAAATAATGTTGCATCTGCGCAAATATGTATTGTGTTTGGGAACATTATAAACGACCCTTCAAAAGTTTCCGGGGCCTGTACTACTTTAACTTGTTTACTGAATGTTTGTATGCATTAGACGTTCCATTTCGTAATAAATTGTTTTGAAACTCGATATAGTCTAATGTGTCTGAAAATAATGCTCTAATGGAATACGCAATTTCTTTCAATGCGTGGGACATGAATTATGGAGACAAATGATAACACGAGACAATTGTTATTGAAGAAAACAAGAGAAAATGAACGGTAAGTTGTTTTAATCGACTTCAAGAAGAGGTTCCCAATGAAACTTTTTTTTTGACTGGGCAAGTGCCTTTATTAACTAAAAAAAAAACAAGCTAATACTAACACTACAAATACAGTTAGACAACCCATAGACCGTTGAAGGTCTAAAGACAATCCAAATGCTCAAGCCCATTACCAGTTGGCAGCGTACCCAGCATGTTGGCTTTACCACGTTGAATGGCAATGCTTATGCATTGAGCGAGATTTATTTAATGCAAATTTAACTGTATTTTTATTTGTATGTTACACCACATCTCAACACGTCGATTGTGAATCAAATTAACTAGGTTTTAATTTGTCCCCACGGACCTGTGTCCTATGTTGAGGGTGGTTTATTAAAATTTAAAAAACATAATCTACCTCTTAGGGTGGAAAATTAGAGGATCAATCCCGTTATTAAACTTCCCGTGAATTCGCTAGTTTTTGGGTTCCGTACCCAATGGGTAAAACAATTTACTGAGCTTACGTTGTCTGTCTGTCCGTCTGTCTGTCTGACACATAATATGTAATGTTACGGCGGATTAACTAAGAAATAATAAAAAAGTCAAAAAGTAAAAACGAAAGGGTGATCCCCATACAACAAACGTATTTTTTTACGTATTTTTGTATTAGCTATAATGTAAAAACGATAATACGTGAAAGCGTCAAACTTGGCATGATTATAGTACACACTCTAAAGTATAACAAAAAATAATAAATAATGGCCAAGTGTGAGTCAGTTAATAGTTTATATTTATTACCAAGTTATAACTGGTAACTTTGTTATTGCTTAATTTTATGGTTGTACGCAACCCGCAGTGCGCGAGCCCGACTCGCACTTGGTTTATTTGATATACCTGTTATGTTAATTTTAAATTAGGAAGCTCTTGCTCTCTTCACCTTAAAATAAAACATACACGAAGCAGACCCTCCACTTTTACAGTCCGTTAAAACTTTAACGGACTAAAACATAAATTATACAAGGAGGTTTCATCACATTCTAGTTCACGATCCAGTTCTCGAGTCTTGTCTCGAGTCTCCAGTGTGCTCTGCACCACAGAATACATTGCTGCACCTAAAGCACATTACGAATACGTAATAAGGTTATTCCAAACTTCGACCAAAATAAAATGAATGGACGGGCGACAATCATTGAACTTGCTCAGTAAAAACATTAAATAAATAAATAATCAATATTTCGGGACATTTTTCACACACGGTCATCTGACCCCAAACTAAGCAAAGCTTGTGATGTGGCTGCCAGAGACTGATATACATACATATATAGTTTTAAATACATACTTATATAGATACTAACAACCAGATATAGAACAAATACAAATGTTCATCACATAAATGTTTGTCCTAGGTGGGAATCGAACCCACGCCCCCAAGCTCAGAAAGTAGGTTCACTACCAACTGGACCAACGGGCTATCTAAAACAAGTCAAAACCGTCATATAATTCAACGCCTAATTATAACTATGTACAGTATGGTACAGTACATTTGTTACAAAAAAAAAGATAATAATTTTTTGTTGTTATTAACATTTCGGGAAAGCACAAGAAGGTATAATCTTGTTAGATGTTTCGTTATCATGTCACAATAGTCTCATGTTGCACTTCCTATGGCTAGAAACCGACTGAACCGAAGTGAGTGCCAGGGCTCATTTTGTAATCTTCAAAAATGCTCTTTTTTGGGCCCGTCCATTCATTTTATTTTGGTCTAAGATTCCAAATCGTTCCAGTAGTAGCGGAAGTGCCGCATTGATCCGGATTCCGGATGAAATTTGCGAAAAATGATGGAACGACTGCCGGAACCGGATAGGTACATTATTGAATTTGCTTCTCGAACGCCAGTTTTCAGGGTAACTTCGACTTTGAATAACTTAACTGCGATCGTTAGGGCGGTGACTTCATTCTTTTGCTTGTAAGAATTAGCTTTAAATATTGCTTGTATATTTTTAACCTTTTAAGTTGTTTTTTTTTTTTTTGGGGATGCAGATGGCAGGATGACGTTCAGTGTGGAGGCTATAGGGGGAGGCCTTTATTCAGCAGTGGATGACAACAAAAACAAATGATGTACGTTTAAAAAATAAGTTTGTTGTATTGGGACACCCCTTAATTTTTTTCCTTTATGTTTTTTCATTGTTTTTGTTAATCCGCCGTATTGCATATTCTGTACAAAATTCAACCGGCTATCTATTACGATTCAAAAGATACAGCCGTTAAAAGGTAGGACAGACAGACAACATAAATTTAGTATAATTAGTCCCGTTGACATCCTTTGAGTACTGAACCCTAAAAAGTTAACGAAATGCCAGAGTGGGCACAAAAAATAGACACCGCTTTATGGTAGATATTCCGAAAACCCGTAGAAGCGCTTTGATTCCACTTTTATTATGCGTACTGCTAGTATGTGGAATGTGCTGCCTGATCTGTTTGAGGAGCAGTTTAGGACCAGGATTGGATATAAGGTTGCCTTGAAGAAGTTGCTGTTGGATAGAATGACTTAGTAGAGAAAATATTATAGTACCTAATATTGTAGTCGATAATTGCTTTGTTCTAACCAACGGTAATTTTTAATTCAATTTTGGTGTTGAGTTGTTGTTCATATTCTTCCTTTGTTGCGGGTTCTTGGCGCTGTCCATTACTGGTGTTCCCATAATGACTCTTTGTTGCCACATATACTTATATGCAATATTATAATAAAGGGATATAACTAATATGTCCTACTCGTTGATGATAAAATGCTGTAAAGAGAGTAGATGTCTGCCTACAAACTGCTATACAGTTTGGCAGAGTTGTGTTTATAAAAAGAAAATTAAAAAAAAAAAAAAAATGGCTGGTATCCCCCGTAGTTACAATCTGGGTGTCTTCAAGTCGAGAGTGAATCGGTTTCTTCTAGGCAAGCGTGCTCCATTGTAGACCGCATTCTCGCTTTACATCAGGCGAGTTGGCGGTCAAACGCAAGCCTATTATAATATATATAAAAATAAAAAAGTCATGTTTTAAAAATTTACTCGTGATAACACAGTGTTATTACGAATAAAAGAAATTACTCATAGTCACACTGGTGTAACAAAACGGTGTTGCCACGAGTACGACGTCTAAAACAAAACAAAAATTGTTCTATGACTTTTTTTGTAAGCGTAAGTCTATCAATCTGTTTGTGCATAAAGAATTTCCCGTACATCTGTGAATCTAACAACATATATTCAATTGATGGCATCTATTAAAGACATAACATCGGCAAGCGGCGTGATTAAAAAAATTATAAATTAAAAACCACAATTTTTTTGTGAAAATTTTCTAAAGCAGTTTATCTTAATCTGTTTCTAAGCCATTTGTCACAGAAAATCCTTTTCACAAAAAATTTCTTCGCACGGCCCATTCAACGCGGTTAAATTATGAATTATTCACTTCCCTAATAAATAAACTTAGTACTGGGGTAAAATATAATGAAATAATAAACCACTGCGGTAAAAACGTTACAAAAACCGCAACTGTAGTCTTTCAGCCAACGAAACGGTAATATATCACACCGTTAATAGAAAATAAAAACTCCCCAAGCATTGAATGCGAAATAAACACGTAGGAAGATTCCTCACTAACGCGAAATAATGTTATTACATGTATAGTCACTAAATAATGATGACGTATAGTTATTCTTTTTAGACATGTAGGGACGCTCTATTACGTCTCAAAATACTAAATGAAAAATAAAAGAAAAGATAAGATTTTAAATATAATTGAACATGGTTAATAGACATGAGTCCTAATGTTTAATTTATTACAATTAACCGGCTTAGCGAGTAATATAACTAAATGCATTACACATACTGAAAAAATAATTTAAATTGGCTGATTAATCTCTGAGATATGAGTGTTTAAAGATTTAGGTGGGGATAGAGGGGGGATGCTCTATTCCTTTCTCGCAAAGCGTGTGTTAGTATAGCATTTGTATGGCGCGCCTGAGGCGTGACGTCACGGCTCAGTAGAGTGCGCTCTCTGTCTAGTATGTGATTAAAATGCTTATATCTTATTTATTTTTGAACTAATTTTAATTTTGTTTTCATTGATGTGCTCTATTTATGATCGTCTTTTTTATGAGGTAATAAAAAAATATTAGTTATCATGCCTATTAGGCATGATGACTAATATAGTATAAAATTATATAAATATAGTATAAGACCAAGAAGCCTAATGTGCTGGACATACCAGATCTGCACCGGCTGCCGAATGCGGTTGATAATATAGTCAAAATAACCACCTAAGTAATTTCCGTTTAATCATCATCATCATTTCAGCCATAGGACGTCCACTGCTGGACATAGGCCTCCCCCATGGATCTCCAAAAGGGCCGGTTGGAAGCAGCCTGCATCCAGCGTTTCCCTGCGGTCTCTTTTAGGTCGTCTGTCCATCTTGTGGGTGGACGTCCTACGCTGCACTTACCGGTCCGTGGTCTCCATTCCAGAACCTTTCGGTTTAATAATAGGGTTTAATAATAAACAGAATTCTGAATCTATTCGCATTCGTAAGGAAACATATGGTTATATTTATTCACTACCCTTCAATATCGTTTAACCACGGCAGTGCTTATCAAGGCCTTTACCGACAGTTAACGAATAGTTAACCGGATTTAAACAAACGGTTCCTCCAATCTTTACGAGGCCTCGGCCCCATCGCACCTGTGTGTAGGTAAGCGGCATCAGGCATTATTGTTATTAACTTTGAATGCCTCAAATGGAGTTAACCATTCTATTACCTACAGTTTCAAATTAACTTAACACAAAATATTATAATAAATTTCATTTAAAAGCTCATTAAGAAAAGTGTGGTGACTCCCGCTCCGGCTCGTTCCTGGTGCAAAGGTTAGCAATTGCTATCCAACGCGGTAATGCAGCGAGTGTTTTGGGCACCTTTGCGCCGGGAACAGTTAGGGGTGGGTTATTTGAATAGGTACCTAGTTAAGTTATTGGTGGCCAATTTATGGACTTTATTTGTAATTTAATTGACTAATAAACAATGACTTTAAACAATATTATCTTACTTCTTTAAAACTCCTATGAGGGCTTACACTTACGTTGTTTATCAGTCGAGACGATAGACTAGTTTCGGGGCCGTTAGTGCTCCTTAATCAGGGAATACGGAGACGGTCGCTTGCGCACTGGTACTTTTTTTAATATTATGTGCGAACTGATAGTCTGTGGAATGCGTTGCCTGAATGGGTGTTCCCCGGTAGTTACAATCTGGGTGTCTTCAAATCAAGAGTGAATCGGTTTCTTCTAGGCAAGCGTGCTCCAACGTAGACCGCATCATCGCATCAGGCGAGTTATCATTACCTTTTCCTAGAGAGTTGCTTACGCCATATTGGTGCCCGTGAAGGCCTATGATTGCCTCCACAATCAGCCCTGCCAGATACCTGCGCCCTATTGATAATAATACAATCGCATGTTTACGAGGCTCGTACAATGCCGCCTCAATGATCTCGGTATCGACACCGATCGTAAACGACACATAAAAACTCAGTCGAAACCTGAACAACAGATGCGGTAGAACTCTTAAACGGTATCTAAACTTTACCTCTCACGCTAGAAGCTTCGATCAAAAAATACAAAGATGCCACAATGACGCGCTAATCGCGGCAATACTCAACTTGTCCCACTCAATACGGGGACAGGTTGGACCAACAGTCACGCGATAGCTGTGCAAGCCGTAACAATCATAAGTGCTCCGTGAAAATTGCAAGAATAAGACAACAAATGTAAAAAAAGATGGCGGATCGTATCACATCATCAGCCATTAAATGTCCACTGCTGAATAAGGCCTCGCTCTTAGAGAGGGGTGTTGCCATAATCCCCACGCTTGGCAGGCGGCTTGGAGATCGCAGTACGTTCACCGTGTACTAACAGGACGCTGCTGCCCATCCTCCGGTGGTTCTGGTCGCAGTTTTAGGACATACCCGGGTCACGGGCGGATTGTATCATGGGTAAGTAAATACTCCATAAACACTTACTTTACTGTTTATCATCCAAAGGCTACGAGTGCCATATACAAAGTTACTGGGAATTGGTGTACCAAGCCGAAAGGTGCCCTTCGGCCACTTAGATTCACCACCAGGCTCCACCAGTGGAGCCAAAGCATTTTTTTCTCCTCTTGAATCCTGCTGAGGTATCAAAGTAGAAACATAGTATTAGTATGCCACCTCGATCCACCATCTAAGGGATCCAGATATAACCATTTATTTGACACTTGGTAGGGACGGTCTGATGACGGAGCCGGTAGGAGAATAAAGGGATTCTTATTGCAGGACAAATCTTGGAAGTCTATCTTAACCTACTTCCAGATTGTCATATCGATTTCAAACTTTTCAAGTATATATAATCCGGTTGACAATCATTTGCCTCCTGTGTACTTATCTGATGATGGAGTTAAGAGATGCGTAGTGGAACTCTTCAATGTCAACTAGTAAATCCTTTGAGTTAAGGCTCATTTTATATGTTTTAATTTTTTTTTTTTTTTTTTCCCGGCTAGCGTCTTTATTAACTAAACAAAATACAAGCTAAAACTAAAACAACAAATACAGTTAGACTGCCCATAGACCGTTGAAGGTCTAAAGACAATCCAAATGCTCAAGCCCACTACCAGTTGGCAGCGTTTCAAAATCTTTCAGAGCGCCTGGTTAATGCGACGCGTGACCAAAATGCTGGCGTGTTTCTGGCTCAACGCATAAGCATTGCCATTCAACGTGGTAATGCCGCCAGCATGCTGGGTACGCTGCCAACTGGTAGTGGGCTTGAGTGTTTTAACAAGTCCCATACGTTACACTTGATGAAGAGTGTCTGATGATGGAGGATGATGATGGGATAGTGGAACTCTTCAATAGCTACTAATAAACCTCTCGAGTTTTTTTTGGTTTACGAGTCACAAAACAGTTTTTTTTTAACTGTAATAATTATTGCTCGGAGGAAATAAAAAGACGCAGACAGCGCTGCGAAATCGCGAATGAAGCATAGTAATGGCGGCGACGTAACTTAGTGTGAGTGGACAAGGTCTTGCTGCGATGTGGCGGCTGATTGACACAGCATGGTGTAAATTGGTGCTATATAAGTAGCATGGCGCTTGGGGCGTTGGAGTCTATTGAGAAACGTGCCAAGTGACTCAGTGATCAGCAATGAATCCCTGGTTCAGACTAAGCTTCTTAGTCTCGAGCATCGCCGTAAAGTTGCTAGTCTATCGGTTTTTTATCGGATACATATCGGGGAGTGTGCATCAGATCTGCATGATTTAATTCCTTCCTGCCCTTTTTTCTATCGAACCGTCAGGGTGGGCACAAAAAATTGACATCGTTTTATGGTTGATATTCCGAGAACCCGTACGAAGCGCTATGATTCCACATTTATTGTGCGAACTGCTAGTCTGTGGAATTCGCTGCCTGAATGGGTTTTCCCTGTTAGTTACAATCTGGGTGTCTTCAAGTCGAGAGTGAATCGGTTTCTTCTAGGCAAACGTGCTCCATCGTAGACCGCATCGTCGCTTTACATCAGGCGAGATGGCGGCCAAGCGCAAGCCTATCTACTATAAAAAAAAGTGTGTGTGAGGCTTGTGCGCACGAGTAGGTCGGCTTATCTTGGATGCTTAACTTTCTATTTCTCTGTCTTTTTTCCCTCCGAAAATAGGCATGTGTTCGTTTAATTTATTACAAATAACATACAGGCTTAGCTATGAATATAACTACATTACATATACTGAAAAAAATAATGAAATTGGCTGATAAATCTCTGAGATATGAGCGTTTAAATTTTTGGGTGGGGATAGAGAGGGCATACTCTGTCCTTTTCTCGCAAACCGTGTGTTAATATAACATTTGTACGGCGCGCCTGAGGCGTGACGTCATAGCTCAGTATAGTGCGCTCTAGTATCAAATTAAAATACTTATAACTTATTTATTATTGAACTAATTTTAATTTTGTTTTCGTTGGCTCTATTTAGGATCAGCTTTTTGATGAGGTACAAAAAAAATTGTCATCGTGCCTATTATTGTGTAAATTCCAAAATGTTAACATTGAAATACTATTTCTCGGTTCACGTCGGGAAAGCGTCGTCAAATCTATACAAGGTACGTTTTACGAGCACCGCCTCGTGTGTTCGTTAACGTGAACGTAAACGGATCGTTGCTGCGTCGTTGCGGCCCGTAACGCCGCCGTTACACCGTAACATCGCCGTTTCACAACCGTTGTGAGTGCTCCGCTTAATTCTCTAGTTGTTAGATGTTATGAATATACTACAAACAAGTATAAATTTTAAATGATTAACACCCTCCGATATAGGAGGTAATAATCTACAAACCAAACCACAAACAGAACCACCGGAGGATGGGCAGCAGCGTCCTGTTAGTACACGGTGAACGTACTGCGATCTCCAAGCCGCCTGCCAAGCGTGGGGATTATGGCAACACCCCTCTCTAAGAGGGAGGCCTTGTTCAGCAGTGGACATTTAATGGCTGATGGTGTGGTGTGAATCTACAAAAGTCTGAACAGATTTTCTTGAATCATCAAAACCACAGAAAAAAAAATATTAGAATGGCTGTTTAGTCATTTTAGTAAGAAGCTTGTTGTAGCCAGTTGCACCTATATAAACGAAACGTCAGTGAGTTCGACGCGTTGATCTAAATAAGAATGTTCAATCAAGGGTCACTCATACAATACAATACAATGACTCTTTATTAAAATACCACAAAACAAGAATAACATAAACATTACAATAAAAATATTATCTAGGCTTTTAACAGGCGGCCTTATCGCTTAAAGCGATCTCTTCCAGGCAACCGAGCACGGAAAGGAATTATACAAAAAAATTGTGGCTTTAACTAAAAAAAGTTAATATGCAAATAACAACAAACAATCAATAGACTACAAATAAATATAACATACTTATATATACATACATCACACATATACATAGACTACATAATATAGACAACATACTATATACCTACATAATTATTTACAACTCATAATGCCTGGTAACATATTTTCCTTCTCATTTCCGTTCTATTTACTTCTCTTTTCTGTGATCAATACCCTCACAAAAGAACAAAGATAACTCTCGATCAAATCACCTTTCAAACAAAAAAAAATCGGACAATTGCGACTAGGACTCGTACTCTGAGGATTCCGTTGGACGGAACCCTCAGAACGCGAATCCAAACAAAAGAAAAAAACAAAAAAGTGGAATCATGACACACAGATGGACAGACGTACAAGATAGTGATCCTATCTGGGTTCCGTTTTTACGTTTGTAGGTACGGAACCCTAAGAAACTAAATCGAAATCGGTTCAATCGTTTGGAAGCTACGATGCCACAGACAGACACACATACACACACGTTAAGCTTATAACACCCATTTTTGCGTCGGGGATAAAAAAAAATAGTGCATGGAGTCCCTCCACGCGGAAGAAGTGAAACTCTCGCTCTGTCTCTTTCTATTCCCCCTCCATGGTAGCGTTAAATGTTTAACGCAACCTTGTTGCAAGTCGCATTAGAAGTTTTACTTCAAAATCATCATAACTAAGGCACAGTCAATTTACATATGACATTAAATTTTTTTTTTATTAACGGGGGGGAAATCTTCAAAAGATACCCAGCTTCATTAGGGTGATGCTCGGTTATGTGAGATTGCACCCACTAATACCCCCTCGGTGGCTGACCTCTGTGCCAGACGGAGGGTACTGGGATTTCCATAGGAACACACCGGTATCCTCCTAGCACACTGCCTGAAGCAACGCTCCCGGGAAATGCTCAGAGCATTTCCGTTCATTCAATTATTATTGTGCTTAGCTGTGGTGCTTACCTTTTTCATTTAAAAATACATTAATAACAAAAGAAGGCAATTAAACATGAGTTTTGGCGCCAACGTGGAAAAAAACATGTCGGCTCGTTGGATTATTTTCCTAAACTAGTGCATTTTCGAGTGTTAATGTGTTCTAAATGGTGAATTATTATTCATTAAGTGCTCGTAAACGTGCTCGAGTGTGGGCAAGTGATATAACGAGGTGAAACGTGTCTTTTCGTGTTGTTTCCAATACTCCATAGGAGCCTCTTGTAAAGTTCCCACCACTTTACAGAGGCATGAGTTTGACTTGACCGTGACTTACTTAGCTTGACTCTGACTGTGACTATGACTTGTTTGACGTTATTAAGACTATAATTTTTTATAGTCTTAATAAAATAAGAAGAATATGCGGTATGGCCTTAAGGCTTTAGCCTGCCCGATGGGCGAATTATAATAAAAAAAAAAACAGTTATACTATTTACTTTACCAAAAAAACAATAGGCTGGCAGATGTCAAATGTGATCTACTAAATAGCCATTTGTACTCGTCTCTGAAAATTTCGATTCATTTTCCGCTACCACCTAAACTGAATGTACGTGACAGTACGGCCTCAGACCGCTTGTTTAACAAACCTACGGACAAATTGCTTAAAACAAACCGTGCAATTATACAGTCGAAATGACGTCAATATTAATGTAACATAATACACGTAGCTATCAAATACAGCGAAAATATTTCCTGTCTTCACAAGGAAACATTTTATTAAAGACGTTAAAACACATTACAAAGAACTCGCGCCGATACCCAGAACGGTTTAACGGATAATGTGTAGGTAAGTAAACCCATATTGCTCCGTATCGATTCTCTTTGAAATATAACCTTTGGCTTTTAACAAATTACAGCGGAGTTGAAACCACTTTGGAGATAAAAGCTCTTGTTCCATTTTAATGCGTTTTATGTAGTCGAATGAGTAATTTATTTAATTTTCTCTATTTCGTACACATTTGAGCCTTTTATTTTAGGCCGTGAAATAATATGGGCAATGGAGAGAGCTATGCTCGGAGTTTCTTTGCATGATAGTATCCGAAACGTGGATATTCGCCAGTCACCGACATATTGATTGCAGTGAACTTCTCTCTAATATTTCAATAAGGGTACCAACTCGTCGTACTCGACACACTACACCACTGTTTCACGTCCCTGTCGTACATACAAACTACGCTCGAAACTCTATCCTTTGTCGTGTCGCTCAAACCTATAATATTCATTACTCTAAACTAGACCTCTTTCACTTAACAAAAAATGCCCTAAAAATTTAAATTAAAAAGTGTCACAAGCTCGGCAAGTAATTCTACACATCACCACACACCTTCACCCACATCCACACACACCTTCTACATACCCCCACACACACTTTCACACACACACACTCACTCACACACACTCACTCACACACACTCACTCACACACACTCACTCACTCACGCCTGTAATATGACTATTCGTATAATTATTATTATTTACTTATTAAATTACTGTAATCTATTTTGGCCTTATCTTTAATAACTATTGTGAATATTATGTAGAATTTATAACGCTGTTGATTACAAGAAATAAATAAAATAGCTGTCAAAATTTGCAAGTTGAAGTGGCATGGGCAGGCCACATCGCTCGAAGAACCGATAACCGATGGGGAAGAAAGATTTTTGACTGGAGACCACGAACCGGAAGACGCAGCGTAGGCCTACCTACGCTCCCTCCCTCCCACTAAATGGGCCGACGACATTGTGAGAGTAGCCGGCATCCAGTGGATGCAAAATGCAGGCTGCCGTTCAGTGTGGAGATTAAAGGGGGAGGCCTATGTTCAGCAGTGGACGTCTTCCGGCTTATGATGATAAATCAAATAGTTTAATAAATCCCTATTTAAATAGGTTTTCATCCCGAGCGCTCTTTTCGCTAAGCTGCGATCGCTTTTCTGTCGGTTTCCAAATTCTTGAGCTGTCTTTGCAACCAATCTTAGCGTTGGTGACGTCATCTACAATTCTTGCTACCTAATAATAACTATTCTCAGCTGGAACCATTATAGGGCACAAAACTGACTGATAGATGACACTTTTTATTACTTCGAAAGTAATTTAGAGTTCGATTCTTTCGCGACTTGAAGACACCCATATTGTAACTATCGGGGAACACCCATTCAAGCAGTGCATTCGACAGACTAGCAGTTCGCACAATATAAGTGGAATCTAAGCGTACCAGCTTTCGGAATATGAACCGTGTCGATTTTTCGTGCCTTCTCTAGCAGTCCGATAGAAAAATGGGCAGGAGGGAATTAGAATATGCAGAGCCGATGCACACTCTCCGAAATGTATCCGATAAAAAACCGATAGACTAGCAACTTTGCGACGATATCAAGACTAAGAAGCTTAGTCTGAACTAGGGGTTCGTTGCTGATGAGCACCACACGATTTGTCTATTTTATCATGTTTTTTTTTTCTAAGGTTAAAAATGAAAATTTTTGTTTTTAACTCGGGAGAAACCATCTATTTGATCTATTAAAATCTACTCGATAAAATCTAGGTATAAATAAAATCTTGTATGAAATAGATTAAATCATTCCTCATAGAGACTCTTTATTAAAAATCAAATTAACAAATAGTTAATCTCTTTAACGATCTACTTTAGGTATCACATCTGTTTACGTGTCATGTGTGATGTCCATAAAATAAAATTAAAATCCAACAACGCCTTTAAAACAATATATATCTACAGGTACGAGCAAGTAAACTGATACAAACAATACGTCCGTCTGTAAACGAATGTTTCCGCAACGACTGCAAGCCGGATCTTGTATTCATGTCGGTGCTTTCTATAAAGCGCACTAAAACACGTGGCCGGACTAAGGACATGATATAATGGCCCGCCTTCCTTAAATAGATTGATAGCATTGAGCTACATCTAGAGATAGCACTAAAATAACTCAACAAACTGCATCGCATTTAGAGATATTATATTTTTTTATCGCGAAATAGTGTTGTGGTACTTGTGGTGTTAGAGACTTGTTGTTGGGGCTTCTTTAAAGATTTTCCACCCATGGCAAAGCATCGTAGTAGTACATGCTACACCATCTCGTTTCTCAGTAGACATCCACTGCATTCTTTATTTTATCTTGGTAATTAATTCTTAGATGCTTAATAACAATGACTGAGACAAAGAAAAGGTATATAACAAGTTTAGCGCTAATGAGTAGTGTATAATAGTTTATGATGTAAGCCCCTGTGCCCCCAGTTCTGAGTACGACCACTCAATCCGTCGGAAACTGGTGGCTTGGTTGTTCCATTGATGTTGCTATGATTTTGAAATGTGAGCGTTTTCTTAAATAAGTTTGGATGTGAGGACTTTCAAAGTAGTTTGCATTCTTTCAAAGATTTTCCATGATCTAAGAAAACAAAGGTCTAGCAATCTGGGAATGATCCCGCAATGACGTCACTGTCCAGTTGCCACTTTATTCAATCAGCTGTTACGTGGCGTATCGTCATCTCTCTCGAATCTGCAGTGCAAGTACCGTTCTTTATCGATCATCAAATTTGACAGTTGAGATCGTCAAATTCGATAAAATGCCATTTAATCAGTACTCGCTATGATTGATTCTATGGCATTTTATCGAATTTGACTATCGATAAAGAACGGTACTTGCACTGCTGTTGTAAATTGACATCATGACATCATTGCTGCAAAAAAATATTCTGCTGTTCCATACATTTTGTCGAGTGTCAATGGCCGTTTTTTATAGAACAGCTGATATTTTTTTCGTGATTTCAGGGTTGGTCCCATAGTAAAAGTTGTTCATAATGATGAGTATAATTATCTTGTTTTGGCTTCGAGAGTGTTCCCCTTACACCCTGTATAGTAAACACACAGTCCTGCTAGTTCAGTGTTTTCTTGTCCCAATTTTTTTTACGTATCCTCGAGTCCGGCTGTTTTTGCGAAGTGATCCATCTTCATTTCTCGGTGTGTTGTCAGCTCGGAAACTCTTCAATAGAATGCGCTCTATTGCCATGAAATTGGATTGGGTCTGTGTGAACGATTCCCATTGTTATCTGAAGACCGGATGTCATCGAGGATATTTAATCTGAAATAAGTTAAATGTTTTAGTTCTGTTATACATACACATGAATACACGAAAAAATTTATACAAGTGAATTTAAAAAAGGTATTAAATATAATTTATTTTTATTTATATTACATGGGAATTACTCACGTAAGGTTATTATTTTATTTATTTTTGGATAAGATTATGTAAAATACGTTCCTCAGAGCTAAGTAAGAATGCTGCGAACGTAGCACTTAGCTATTACGAAAGTAGCGCATAGCAGCTACGAACGTAGCACTTAGCTGTTACGAACGTAGCACTTAGCTGCTACGAACGTAGCGCTTAGCTGCTACGTACGTAGCGCTTAGCTGCTACGTACGTAGCGCTTAGCTGTTACGAACGTAGCACTTAGCTATTACGAAAGTAGCGCATAGCAGCTACTAACGTAGCACTTAGCTATTACGAAAGTAGCGCATAGCAGCTACGAACGTAGCACTTAGCTGTTACGAACGTAGCACTTAGCTGCTACGAACGTAGCGCTTAGCTGCTACGTACGTAGCGCTTAGCAGCTACGAACGTAGCGCTTAGCTGTTACGAACGTAGTGCTTAGCTGCTACGAATGTAGCGCATAGCAGCTACGCCAACGTAGCGTAGTATATTTTTGTTTTTCATATACAGAGACACGCGAAAAGGGGTACATCCGAAAGCGGTCCATAAATATATCATCACGAAAAACTTACTACGGGATCAAACATAATCGTAATCTCGCAAAACAGCTGTTCCATAGAAAACTGTCAATTACACTCGACGACACACACAACACACGGCGAATCACAATGACGTGGCGCGCGCAACTTTTGCTCTGGGCGTACCGTGAAGTATCGTAGCGGCCAGGGGAAGAGGCACTCGTTTGATTTACATCACTCGATTCGGACGTTTCTTTTATGTCGAACTACTGCTTTAGCTTATACTGGGTGACCGGTGAGACAATGGAATTATTCGGAGATGTTATTGTATTCATCATTATGAACAACTTTTACTATGGGACCAACCCCGAAAACGCGAAAAAATATAAAATATCAGTTGTACCATACCATATACCATATTTGATATATTTGATTTGATATCATACTATATTTGATTTTGTTTATGACAACGAAATCGTTGTCATAAACAAAATCAAAGTCACACAATGAGCTATGGAGAGGGCTATGCTCGGAGTTTCTCTATGAAATATTCGGGGGGTATATCTACTGTGGCAAAGTATTCATACTTTTTTACGCTACGTTCTTAAATAGTACGTATTGATTATCGCAACAGGTGAAACTAAAACCCATTAAAAAATTAGGTACAATACAGGCAAGTACATATAAACTAAAACCCATTAAAAAATTAGGTACATACTAGGCAAGACATAAAGTGACTTATTGTAATCTCGATTTCTCCGATCGAAAGCTCATTGTCGTGAGAGGAGGTTTATCGCGTGTGTCTGTTCCCAACGACCCTCGCCAGGAGCTATTGAGAAAGTAGCAGACAGATTAGAAGATAAATTGTGATTCATTTGGGGAGACATTACTCTAGCTATCATTCGAGGTTTGGATTATAAGTGGCAGCTAAGTGGAGCGACGGTGTCTTTATATACGTAACTTTACCTTTTTACAAGCTTTTATTTTAACTTGCAATGTTGAGTTGAGTTTTCTTAGCTATGATTTAAGAAAATCTGTTCAGCCGGTATCATCATCATCATCATCAGCCAGAAGACGTCCACTGCTGAACATAGGCCTCCCCCTTTAACCTCCACACTGAACGACAGCCTGCCTTTTGCATCCACTGGATGCCAGCGACTCTCACTATGTCGTCGGTCTATCTAGTGGGAGGCCTACCTACGCTGCGTCTTCCGGTTCGTGGTCTCTACTCAAGAACCTTTCTTGTTTCGAACGAACATTTCACAAAACATGAAAGGTTTGCTTAAGATAAATCAACTATGTGAACCAGTCATCTACAGATTAGAGTTGCGTACAACACTGAAAATATAAACAACAATGACATGATTTATCCATACTAATATTATAAAGAGGAAAGATTTGATTGTTTGTATGTTTGTTTGTTTGTTTGTTTGCATTGAATAGGCTCTGAAACTACTGAACCGATTTGAAAAATTCTTTCACTGACCGGAAGCTACACTATCCCCGGGTGGCATAGGCTATAATATATACCCGTGCGAAGCTGGGGCGGACCGCTAGTATAGAATAAATAGATATAAATAAACCAATAAGTTATATACCTATACTTCTATACTAATTATAAAGAGGAAAGATTTGATTGTTTGTTTGTTTGCATTGAATAGGATCCGAAACTACAGAACCGATTTGAAAAATTATTTCACTGTTGGGAAGCTACACTATCCCCGGGTGACATAAATATGCTATATATCTATACCCGTGCGAAGCCGGGGTGGGCCGCTAGTATATTTATAAATTACAATAAACTTATTAGAATAATTAAAAACACATGTAGTATTAAAAACAAATGATATTATAGAGTTAATAATAATTTGAAAGTGAATTTCAGCCGCATATCAAAGACAATCTTTATTTAACCATCTTAAAAACAGGTGAAAATCCTCGTTCTGAAAGTTTCTTCCTTCTGAGAGATAAAAAGACATTAACTTCAATCTGATTAGGTTCCCCATTAAAACGTCCCTTATCTCTTACCGCAAAAAGGTTAATTACTCTCTACCTTTATCATTTTTTCTATCTTTTTTCTTTCGTCGTGTTAATATTCTCTGCGTCTACTTGTCATATACAAAGTAGCTCCTTATCAAAGAAGTCCAATTTCATTGCTCCTTATAGTATGGCCGCTGAGAGAATATGTCTGACATTGTAAAAATCTATATGATTGTTTTTATTTTAATTTTAGTGTAGTACATTGGCTAGCAACTACAATCTTACGTTCAAAAAGCGAGTATATGTGATCAGAATTAACTGTTTTCGTTCGCCTTTTTAAAATTTTATGCCAACTGTCACACGCATTCTTTCAACGGCCGCACTTATGTAGGCATTTTTTTTTGTCGTGTTG
Source organism: Agriopis marginaria (assembly GCA_932305915.1). Lineage (NCBI taxonomy): Eukaryota > Metazoa > Arthropoda > Insecta > Lepidoptera > Geometridae > Agriopis > Agriopis marginaria. Next base: position 1,441,345 of record OW029923.1, read on the forward strand.
GGATTTGATTTAGTATAGTGAAACGCGACTTTTGATGTTATTTCCAAATCTCCAGTGAAGCCTCTAGTAAAGTTTCCACTACTTTACTGGGGCGTGATTTTTGATAGCCCGTTGGTCCAGTTGGTAGTGAACCTGCCTTCTGCGCTTGGGGGCGTGGGTTCGATTCCCACCTAGGGCAAACATTCATGTGATGAATGTTTGCACGCAACTTGCGTTGACACCTTTGCGCCCTCACATCTTTCCGGAACGTAGATTAAGGCTGGCGTGGCGGCAGAATCTGCAGAGGATCTCAAAAGACGCAAATATGGTACACTAGATAGTGGATACATTTTTGAGCCTTTTGGGGTCGAAACCATGGGGCCGTGGGGATCAGGAGCCAAAAAAAAACAAAGATTTGGCATCACGTCTGGTCGATGCAACTCGTGACCAAAATGCCGGCCTCTACTTTGCTCAAAGGGTGAGCATCGCTATACAACGTGGTAATGGGGCCAGCATGTTGGGAACAGTTCCCACTGGTAGCAGTTTAATAGAGTCATCATCATCATTATCAGCCAGAAGACGTCCACTGCTGAACATAGGCCTCCCCCTTTAACCTCCACACTGAACGACAGCCTGCCTTTTGCATCCACTGGATGCCAGCGACTCTCACAATGTCGTCGGTCCTTCTAGTGGGAGGCCTCCCTACGCTGCGTCTTCCGGTTCGTGGTCTCCACTCCAGAACCTTTCTTCCCCATCGGTTATCGGTTCTTCGAGCGATGTGGCCTGCCCATTGCCACTTCAACTTGCAAATTTTAACAGCTATGTCGGTGACTCTGGTTCTTTGGCGAATATCCACGTTTCGGATTTTATCGCGCAAAGAAACTCCGAGCATAGCTCTCTCCATTGCCCGCTGTGTGACTCTGAGTTTTTCCAAAAGGCCAACAGTTAAGGACCACGTCTCAGTACCATTAGTCATCACTGGCAACACACACTGGTCAAAGACCTTCGTCTTGAGGCACTGTGGTATCTTGGACGAGAAGATGTCACGCAATTTCCCGAACGCTGCCCATCCGAGTTGGATTCTTCGGGCGACCTCTTTGCCTAAGTTGGACTTACCTAACTGAACAATCTGTCCAAGATAGGTGTAATGGTCAACAACTTCGAGAGTATCGTTCCCAACGACTACTGGCACGGGTTCAACATGGACATTGGACATAATTTTTGTCTTGTCCATGTTCATTTTAAGACCCACCTGTTGGGAAAGGCTACTGAGGTCGCTGAGCATCGTATTGAGATCCTCCAGCGACTCTGCCATGATGACTATATCATCGGCAAAACGAAGGTGAGTGATGTATTCGCCATTGACGTTGATGCCGAATCCGTTCCAGTCCAAGAGCTTGAAAACGTCCTCCAATGCGTTCGTGAACAGTTTCGGAGAGATAACATCTCCCTGTCTCACGCCTTTCTGCAGTTGGATTGGTTCCGTGCTCTCTTCCTGTAATCGGATCGACATGGTGGCGTTTCTATACAGACACTTCATCACTTCGATATACCTATAGTCGATATGACAACGCTGGAGGGACTGCAATACTGCCCAGGTCTCGATTGAATCGAAGGCTTTTTCGTAGTCCACAAACGCTAGGCATAATGGCCGATTATACTCCTCAGTCTTCTGTATAATCTGGCGGAGCGTGTGAATGTGGTCTACGGTGCTCCAGCCTTTACGGAAACCGGCTTGTTCGGGGGTCTGGAAGTCATCAAACCTGCTTTCGAGACGGTTCGTAATGACTCTGGAGAACAGCTTGTACACATGGCTCAGGAGTGAGATGGGTCTATAATTCTTCAATAAGGTGTTATCACCTTTTTTGAAGAAGAGTACCACCACACTCCTGTGCCATGCTTCAGGCGTAGTACCTTCGAGAATGACGGAATTAAATAACTTCTGGAGGACTAAAAGTACCGGTTTTCCACCCGCTCTCAGTAGTTCTGTCGTGATTCCGTCATCACCCGGCGCCTTGTTGTTCTTAAGCTGTTTCAGAGCCATTCTAATCTCGTACAAGCTGATGTCTGGGATGTCCTCAGTGTAATGTCGGGTCAGTTTCGCTCTCTTGTCCTGAGCTGTACTGACAATAGGCTGTCGTGTCGAGGTGTACAACTGTCCGTAAAACCTCTCGAGCTCTCTCAGAATCTCCGGCTTTGATGAAATGATACTGCCATCCTCGATCTTCAGCTTCGTCATTTGGCTCTTCCCAATAGACGAATTCTTCGCGAACACTTTCGAGCCCTGGTTCCGCTCAATTGCATCCCTAATACATCTTGTATTGTAGGAGCGCAGATCGTGTCGCACCGATTTCGAGATTCGTCTATTAAGTTGGCCATATTCCGACATATCAGCTGAAGATTGCAGTCTCATCTCAGTCCGGTCTTTCATTAGTTTAATAGTTTCATCTGAGAGCTTCTGAGGTCTTTTTCGGGGTGGGGTCTTAAAGAACTTGGACCCCACTGCTTGGACAGTTTCCACCAGCCCATTGTTTATTTCGTCCACAGTTCCGCTTTCGGCTAGGCCCTGGAAGCGATTATGCAGTTCGAGTTGGAAGTCATTGGGGTTTTGGATTTGGGCATGACCAGGACGGAGCGTGGACTTCACCAGACGCGACCTCTCCTGCTTGATGTTGATATTCAATGTGCCTCTGACAATACGGTGATCGCTACCGGTTTTCACCTTGCTGATCACGGAGACATCATTGAATATTCGCTTCTTGGTCGTCATGATGAAGTCGATCTCATTTTTGGTCGCACCATCTGGGCTCATCCAAGTCCACTTTCTGGATGGTCGCTTCTGAAAGAAGGAGTTCATCAAATAGAGTTCCTCCTTCTCCATGAAGTCGACCAGCCGCTGGCCCCTCGGATTCCGCTGTCCGTACCCATATGACCCCACTCTTAACTCATCGACATTCCGTGTGCCCACCTTTGCGTTTGCGTTTAATAGAGTGATAGTTAGATTTTAATTTGTTGTTTTTTTTTTTTAATTTTAATTTTAATGTTTGGTATTAATAGTTTTAGGTTTGAAATATCTGTGTTAAAAAAAACTAATAATTATTGTGATGAACATTTGTTATCATTTTATTTTAACATCCGTGTTTGTTTTACATCTGGTTGTTAATATCTATTCCATGTATTTAAATATATATGTTTGAGTATGTATATCAGTCTCTTGCAGCCATATTACAAGCTTTGCTTAGTTTGAAGTCAGATGACCGTGTGTCAAAAATAACCGTTTATTTAATGCATACTTTGACTGTGACAATGATTTATTTTAAGATATCTTTTAAAATATGAAACTATCTACTACTTGAAAATACACAATTATACACTTGATGCTGTCTACATAAACAATATCTGGAGCAAAAAAAACGAGTATAATATTATTAAAAAAAATAACAAAGAACACCAACGACCTATTATGTCCTATTAGTACACGGTGAACGTACTGCGATCCTCAAGCCGCCTGCCAGGCGTGGGGATTATGGCAACACCCCTCTCTAAGAGGGAGGCCTTTGTTCAGCAGTGGACGTTTAATGGCTGATAATGATGATGATGATGACAAATAACAAAGAACCAACTGGTTTTTTTTTTTACCTTTAACACTCTGGGCATTAAAACGAATTTAATTACACCTCACGCATCAAAATCGATCAAGCCGTTTTTAGGCTATAAATATAAATAAATATTCGGGACATTTTTGCACACACGGCCATCTGACCCCAAACTAAGTTAGCTTGTAATAATTATGTGGTTATAGAAATTGTCAGTAAAAAGTATGGCTATAGAAAATATTATAGAAACATTAAAATATGCGTTGCTTATTTGAGTATATGGGTAGCAGCCAATATGAGTAGATGGCCAGCCATGTTGTAACAGAAAAGAAAAAAAAACAAAGCATGTTGCTTTTTGAAAAAAAAACAAAGCAGAAAAGATTTTTTTTCTGTGGTTGCTACCGTCTTAGAGGCGCTCCGGCGTTACTTATACTAGGCCTAGCGAAATAAGACTCGCAGCCAACACCAATTACAACAGCCAAGCACTGTCCCGGCCACTCGCTGAGTGTGAACTAGGCTTTACGGTAGAGCGGGGACCACAGAAAAGAAAATCATTTTTTGTTTAAATCAAAACGGCGGTCAAGGCTGTAAAAAAAATATTGTAGCCAGTTGCACCCACATTAACGAAACTTCAGTCATTCGAAATCAGTTCCGAAAGAACTTTGAGACCTAACCCAAAAAGGTAAAAGACCAAGTTCTTTGGATGCGGAGTTCGACGCGTTGACATAAATAAGAATGTTCAATCAAGGTTCTGTCACTGTTCACGGTTCTGGGACAGATTTTCCTTCTCGTTTCCATTCTATTTACTTCTCTTTTCTGTGGCGGGGCCGCGGCATAAGCCCGATACACATGAGCTGTATCGCACCGAAACTTTTCACGCACAGGGATTTTCGAGGATTCCCCATTTATACGATTTTCACGGGTGCCGCCTCCCAGCGATAAACCGTCCAAGGTAAGCTTTAATATTTATCGTTTTCTTTTACCGGATGATATATCACGGTGTCGTGGATAATGCTAACATGGGATCAAGGTGGCGGCAGTGCTGGCCCGGAGATATAATCCTAAATACACCTACCCTCGTAGCTGGTACGTAGGCAAGGAGAGAGAGGATGGTCCCTAATCCACCAGGCTGGCCCAGTGAATGTTGGTAGATGACCAACATTCACCAAAATCAAAAAAAAAAATATTCAAATTCAAAATATTTATTTGTCAGAACATGGTAGGTACACATACATATAAAGTAGCATACATGGTCGTAATAATGGAGACGTATCTCATGTCCTTGCCTGTTACAGCGTACAAATGTTAGTTTTTTATATATATTATTATTAGTTTTGTTATAGTTAAAAAAATAACGAAATTACGTCTAAGTTAGAATATTGTTAGAATTATATTTTGGTTTGGTTGTATTTTATACCTTAATTAGATGTTTATTACTACCTATATAAGCTATTATTATCATTTTATCTTTTCCTAGTACCTAGTCTCGATTTTATGTCAATTATTTAGTCTACATTACATATCAAAACATTTTTATCATTAAGGAATTCTGAAATTTCATAGTAGCTTTTTTGATTGGTAGTGATGTTGGTGGTTTTTGAACTTTTATGGTTCTTGGACATACCTCATTACGATGTTTTCCTTCACCGTTGTTGAGCGAGGACATCAAAACTGCGCATAATTTAAGTTCTAATAAATGATTGGTTCTAAAAAAGTGGTCAGATCGAACCGGGTGCCATGTTTTTTTTTGGCTTGCGTTTGACTACCAACTCGCCTGATGTAAAGCGATGATGCGGTCTATGGTGGAGCACGCTTACCTAATAGAAGAAACCGATTTAATCGTAATTTGAAGACACCCAGATTGTAACTATCGGGGAACACCCATTCAGGCAGCGCATTCCACAGACTAGCAGCTCGCATAATAAATTCAAATTGTTTATTACAAGTAACCATGGACTCAGACTTAGCAATATTTGGACACAGAATTAAGTATAAAAATAATTTTAAAAATGTCAGTGGAAAGTCAAAATAAAATCAATACAATGTCAAATATTTATAACAAAAAAAAAATATGTCATGAAAATTTTAGTACTTAACAAAAAATTAAAAAGTCACAGAATTAAAATGCATATTAAAAAAAATTACAATTTCCTGATCGGCAATGGAATCAAAGCGCTTCGTATGGGTTTTCGGTATATCAACCATAAAGTGGTGTCGAGAAGATGGATAGATTGTAAAGCACACATGCTACGCTCGGCCACCATCGCTCAAATAGGTAGGTGCCTATATATATTATGTATAGATATCATACGATAAAAGAAAACAAACACAACTTCTTTTATTATTGTCTCAGTTAAATAATAAGTTGAGCAAAGAGAAACACTTCATGCCAACTTCATTCGAAGTCAGCAAAGTTCACCAAACTTCATCCTGCTTCGCGAGTTGAACATTCCATGCATATGTGAAGACTTTATGAAAATACTAAACTACGTGTATACGTCAGCGAGCAAGATGTTGCCGTTAATAACGTAAGACCGACACAGACTATGCTGATGGCCAGGAATACAACTCCGCAGAGCTGGCGAAATCATACGTAAGAATAACTACATAATACTTACTTTCTCCTCTTCTTCTTAGACTGCCTAATGCGGTTGAAACTATAGTTGGAGTGACCGGCTTAATCTTACGTGAGTAATTCCCGTGTAATATAAATAAAATGTGAAAACCACGTCAGTTTCTATAAGAAAATACTTACCTTACCTCAAAAAGAAAAACAGAACCCTTATAGGATTACTTCGTTCTCTGTCTGTCTGTTTGTCCGTGTGCATCAGGTGAGATAGTAGTCAAATGCAAGCCTATTATTTACTTCGCCGTTTTTCGTAATCCTGTCAAAATTTCAATTGTTTTCTTAAGTTTATACAAAAACGCCATAGATTTTCGTCCTACCATCCAACGGTGAACCGTGCTTTATGTGTACGGTTGTATCGTTCAAGGGTGTTTCGGCGAATCGTACGTGACTCAGAAAAACGGACGTTCAGTTTTTCCCGAATATGAAAATTTCCGGGATATTTCTTACAACTGCCGATGCCAACGGGCAGCGGTTTATTAGATTTAATTTTGTAAGTAGTTTTAGGTTGATTTTTGTTTCTATTCCAAATATGTGTAATTTTCTTGTTTAAATAAATTTCTTACAACTTAATTTGGACTAATACAAATATTTTATTTAAAAAAATTGCCAAATCGATCCAGCCTTTCTCAAGTGATGAGCTTTCCAATGAATTTTTTTTTTTTTTTTTTATAGAATAAGTGGCAAACAAGCTACGGGCCACCTGATGGTAAGTGGTCACCGCTGCCTATAGACACCTACAATACCCGGGGCATTGTCAGTGCGTTGCCTACCTTTGAGGACTCTATTCACCCTTCGTTTGAAGCAGTCCAAATTATACTTCGGAGGAAAAACCGAAGGTGGTAAGCCATTCCACAACTTACAGGTGCGTGGCAGAAACAATCGATCAAATCGAACAGTGCGAGACTTCCACGCATCTATAATGTGCGGATGGATGGATGTGATGAATAGCAGTAAATTGATTTATAATTATATAAGATGATATTATTATATAAATTATAAAAGAATTGTATGAAAACGTTGAAGCGTGGTCGGTCGCAGCGCTGCAAGATGTGGGCTTCGACTCCATAAATATAATGCACCGTAAATCTGTTGCCATAATCTCGCTCGAAACCCACTGGAGTGCATCTGGAGTGATTTGATTTGTATGAAGTTTTCTGATGCATTCCGAGTGGTGCCTTTCTTAGTCTGCACGGGCAAGGTATGAAGAGTAGAGTTACAGATGACTGTCAAGAGTTTTCAAGCCTCCGTGTCTCCTCTGCTGCCGTCATTTGTTTCGTGCGACATACGGCCGCCTGCGATTCTGCTTCGATCAAAAAACTAAACAAGTGTGTATAAATTGAAAATTTTAAAAAATCCCCAATAAAAGAGCTGATAATCTTCAAACGGCTGAAAATATTTTCTTGAATACTTTCATTATGTTTGTATCTTAAATTGTGGCTATGAACCTCTCGATCAAGTCACCTTTCAAGCACAAAAGCTAAATCTAAGACCTCCTTGACAAAATCTCAAAAATGTCATTGACGCAGATGTCAATTATTTATTTTTGTAGCAGTTTTGGCAACGCACTTTTTGATATTATGCCGATGCTGACGTCGTCGCATATAAAAGTTTTAAAATCGTAAAAATGTATTCAAATTAAATAACTACCGCAAGAAACACAAATATAAATTAGAAATGGTTCTAATCTTAAAATTGTCTTGTTTGCAGAAAATAACTTAAAAACCATTTATTTATTTATACACACCGACAAACAATTCACAAAACATTAATGATTTGCTTGAGATAAATATTCAACTGTGTGAACAGGTGCGTTCAACACTGAAAATATAAACAACAATGACATGATTTATAGAATACATTGATAAAAATAAACTAATAAATTATACATAATAACTACCTATGTTAAACCTGCCATACCATTGAAAAAACACATAATTATATTAAAGGATTTAATGTTCAAAATATACTGAATAGCGAACGAACATAAAGCAAGCTTCTCTAACAAATAGCAAGTTTTAATTAAATTAAGCTCAACTAATAGCACACGGGAGTCGGAGCCCGTGTGTAGTCCAACTTCCTGTGTGACTAATGGCTAAGAACAACATTCCCTGCAGTGTTTGCAGCCCACTTGTCTTACTGGAGTTTTTCTATTAAGTTTTTATATTAACTTCAACCCAGGGGCGCGATGGTTTCGTTTCACTACATTAGTCAGAGACATATTGGACGCTACTTTTTAGGGTTCCGTACCCAAAGGGTGTAAACGGGACCCTATTACTAAGCCTACGATGTCTGTCCGTCTGTCTGTCTATCCGACCCTCTGTCCTACCTTATAACGGCTGTCTTTCGAACTGTAATATATAGCTAGTAAAAATTTTCACAGAATATGTAATGTTACGGCGGATTAACTAAGAAATAAGTCAAATAGTAATAAACTGGCCAAATGCGAGTCAGGATCGTACTTTGAGGGTTCCGTACCACCACAAAATACAATAATTATAATTTATTTTATTTTAGAGTAAGTAAATTGTAACATAATATGGCATTTCAATTCGGTGAAATGGAGGTCATCCAAGTAAGGAATTACCAGTTCTAACTTGGTAATGAACAGAAAATCACCTACTCGCACTTGGCAATTATTTATTGTTATTTGACGTTTGACGCTTGACATACCTATTACCCTTTTTACATTACAAAAATACGTTTTCGTTTTAACTTTTATTTTATTTTATTATTTCTTACTGAATCCGCCGTAACATTACATATTCTGTGACATTTTCAACTGTCTTTCTATTACGGTTCGAAAAATACAGTCGTTTAAGGTAGGACGGACGGACAGACAGACAGACTAGGTAGGCTTAGTAATACAGTCTCCTTTTTACTCTTTGGGTACGGAACCCTTAAAATCATGAACAGATAATACTTATAATTATTGGTACCAAATTCTATTCTAGCTTAGTAGGCTGGTATAGAATTAGGTTTAGGTACAATGTTAATTCGGCCGCTGAACAAATAGTTCGAATCATTCTCGATAGATCCATTGCTAAGATCCATAATGGATCTCCTAACATTTGACGCAACATCTAACATTATATCTATCGTAAGTTCCCATCTCCCACTCGCGTCGACGATAATAATATGACGGCACAATGCACAGATCCCTCACAGATGAGCCTGCAAAGCTGAAAAGCGTTAATTGGCTTAAAAGGCACCGGAGCGATTCGAGCGAGAGGCTTCGATAGCACCTGTAAAACATCCGGATTATGTAGGTATAAATATAGATAGATGTAGTATAGAGCAGGCATAACTATTGTACAGACCAATAAAGTCAAAATCCTGGCATAATTTTAATATAGAATAGGCTCATGGTTGACCTTGTCTCATCGATGTGCGGTCAAATTCTATGGTAGAGCACGCTTGTTCAAAGTCTATACATTCTTCGTTGGAAATGTCAGATTTTCAAATAATGCTACAGGTTTTTTTTTATTTTATTATTTGTCCTTTTTCACGTATATGTGCGCCTGGCATAATTACACCAAGGACCTTTTTCTAAAAATATTGCTACTTAAGGTGCTACGTTTCACCTAAGGTGGTAAATTCAAATTTCAGACTGTTTTTTTTTTGTCATTGTAGCTAGGCCGGGTAATTATTTTAAGATGACACAAAGTTTGCGCAAATCGTTGGTTGTTGTCTACATTATCATGTACAGCTATTTAACAGTAACGCACCATATTACATACATTTGTCAATAAACCGTTTGAAACAGCAACAATTAGTCTAATGACAAATGTAAGTAATCATGTGCATTAGAGATAAATAACTTTACATGATTTTGTAAAGAATAATAATCAATTTGCGCAAGCATTATGATCGTTTACAATAATTACCCGGCCTAGCTATAAGGACAAAAAATCTGTTTGAAATTTGAATTTCCCACCACTGACATTTTATTTGTATTTTATTAAATGTTATATCCAGGCAATTTTTTAATTATAATTTGTGTAACGTATTTTGTGTTATGTACGTATAAATGCTGCAGGTTACATATATGGCTACAGGTAGCGTTCCAGACTTTTTCTGTGCTAATGATGAAAGAGTTCTCAAATCGTTTCATGCGAACTCGGCGCACGTTGACTACAAAGGGATGAAGCTATTTGCCGACCTTTGAGTCCTATAGCGGAAAAGAGAGCGCGGAACCTACAACCTGTGTGCCATTAGAGAGCTTAAAATTGTATTTTCTTGGAACATTATACTAAACTCTGTTCTTAGGAATGCGTTTTTTAACGAGTACTTACGCACCTAAATAAACTACTTAGTACATTAAAGATTTTACTATTAACATAGACGTGGTTTACAAAAAATTTTTTTGAATAAAATATGCAAATTACTCAAAATTTAAAAAAGTCAATAAAAAGAAAATTAAATAGTTTTGCCTACTGATCTCCAAACTTCAATAAAAAGTTGGCACTAGATAATGATGTCTCACGTAACTCCGACTATAATCATTTTAGTATAGTTTCAACCGCATTCTGCGGGGTTTTTTTTTCAAGGTGCGCGCGCTACTTCGTCTCGCTCTGCACTCGACTTTTTGTCACACAATAACTGGCGAGAGTAATAAATACTGTCATAGTAGCTTTACTTAGTCTGTGCCCGTATCTATAACGTTAATAAAACATTTGAAGTATTTTTTGAAGATAGAGTGACAAGGGGTCATTTATTTTCTCATAAAGTTGATTGAGTCAACTTGTGTCTACTCAAAGATTGGACGGACTGGAAGAATTCTGTGATCTGCGGTCAAAAATCGTCTATTTCTCATAAGAAATCGATTCCACTTGAGTTATTTTTTTTTAAATATAAATAATAGGCCTGCGTTTGACCACCATCTCGCCTGTGAAGCGATGTTGCGGTTTACGTTGGAGGTCGCTTGCCTAGAAGAAACCGATTCACTCGTGATTTGAAGACACCCAGATTGTAAAAAAAATACCTAATAAAAAAAGTATATTATAATGGCATATAGTTGTATTAAAAGTATATTATGTTTTTGTCAGATTTGTATTTAGGGTATATCTAAGCTAAATTCTAATTTCGGAATAAACCTTAACAACAATATTACAAAAAACATCAAAATAAAGATAAACGGTATCAAGGAGAGAACAAAACCCGATTTTACGAAACACAATACAATGTTTCATAGAACAAGCAATTTTTAACGTAAAAATAACGTTCATCCTTATTGGCCACCCAACCGACTGAACAAAGAGTTTGATACCTACGAAATCCCATTTGGAAAGGGTGCGAATTCAACCAAATATCAAGCTTTAGAGTAAATCTTCGAATAAAGAGACAATGCTGCAACATTATATGGCGGAAAATATAAATAGCAATTTTGTTCCATCCAATCTGTTGAATACAGACAGCAACTGAAGAGTTTATGATAGATAATAGCAGCGAAATTAATAAACTTAAACACTTAACGCAACAGTCTAACATAATATTATTACCCTAAATAACCTTGTTGACAAGTTTGCTAAATCTGAACAACAGTTCAGATCTAGTAAGCTTGTTGCACTTGGACCACACGCCTAAACACAGTATTGACGCGCTGCTCCTATGATCCTACCCTACAAGTCAAATAAAAAACATTGGACAGACGCCGGAGGTTGGAATCGTAGCAGCTGTAACACAGGTCTTCCTAGAACAGCTGCTTACGAGACACCTACAGAGAGGTACTTATTTATAAATGTTAATTATAGACTTGTTAAAAATTGTTAGGTTAAAAAATGTATAATTATAAATATTGGAATAAATGAATAAAATGAATTGAATACTTAATTTACACCTATACATTTTGATGATGTTCTTATAGAGAATAGATTGTTAAACGCTTCACGTCTAGATATAAGCCGGACGCGTTTCTCCTACTACGCACGAGTTATTTCATCCACCGATAATTTTACTCCAAACAAAACCCAGGTGTATATAAGTAATGCAATTGATCAAGAAGCGAGATGTAAAAACCCAGGTGTACCCCTCGATATAGGTACTGCAATTGATTAAGATGCGAGATGTAATAACCCAGGTGTACCCCCCGATATAGGTACTGCAATTGATCAAGATGCGAGATGTAAAAACCCAGATGTACCCCCCGATATAGGTACTGCAATTGATCAAGATGCGAGATGGAAAAACCCAGGTGTACCCCCCGATATAGGTACTGCAATTGATTAAGATGCGAGATGTAATAACCCAGGTGTACCCCCCGATATAGGTACTGCAATTGATCAAGATGCGAGATGGAAAAACCCAGGTGTACCCCTCGATATAGGTACTGCAATTGATTAAGATGCGAGATGTAAAAACCCAGGTGTACCCCCCGATATAGGTACTGCAATTGATTAAGATGCGAGATGTAATAACCCAGGTGTACCCCCCGATATAGCTACTGCAATTGATTAAGATGCAACATCTAAAACCCCAGGTGTACCCCCCGATATAGGTACTGCAATTGATTAAGAGTCAAAAACCAAGTTATGCCGAACGCACTCTGCGTTCGCTAACTAGTCCGGTCCATCTGTAGAGGCCAAAAGGCCAACATTACAAGTCAATATAAAAAAAAAAAAAATAAGAGTCAAAAAGTAAAAAATGGTTCGTATAATTTATGGTTAATAGGCTTGTCGTAATGTTTCATTTAATCAAAATAACAGGCTTAGCTAAGGATGTAATTAAGATACTGAAAAAATAATTTAAATTGGTTGAACATTTTCTGAAATGTATGAGCTATGAGCAGCTTTTTTAAGAGAGAATAAAAAAACACATGCCTATTGTGCTGTTACGTAAATTAATGAAATTCTTCCAAAGTGTTTTGATACGTATTACGTAGTTTATAGCACATTTGTACCAAACGTGCAATATTTACGAGCAGCTTTGTATGCGTCGTTGAGCGGAAAATTCACAACGAAACGTAATTAGTGTTAATCCCGTGAAGCAGGGGAGTATGATATCATTTTGTTGCGACCTCATGGAGCAACTTTCCATTAGGGGCGGATTATGAGATAACACCCGTGAAAGGCGGCACAACTTTGCGCACCCGAACTGTTTGAAAATTAAAAATTACGCTGCGATATTAGAGCGTTATATTTTTGCTGTCACTTCAGTAATTTTTTTTTAAATTATAATTCGCCCATCGGGCAGGCTAAAGCCTTTAAGGCCATACCGCCTATTCTTCTGTTTTGTATAGTCTTAATAACGACAAACAAGTCATAGTCACAGTCAGAGTCAAGCTAAGTAAGTCACGGTCAAGTCAAACTCATGCCTCTGTAAAGTGGTGGGAACTTTACAAGAGGCTCCTATGGAGTTTTGTAAACTACACGAAAAGACACGTTTCACCTTGTTATATCACTTACCCACACTCGAGCACGTTTACGAGCACTTAATGAATAATAATTCACCATTTAGAACACATTAACACTCGAAAATACAATAGTTTAAGAAAATAATCCAACGAGCCGACATGTTCTTTTCCACGTTGGCGCCAAAAACTCACTTCAGTTACTTTTTTTCTCTTTTTTTTTTGTTACTTTGTTTTCTTGACCATAATTACAGAGCCCTTTATATTTAGTCGATATATTAAACATGTTTACATAGTATTAAATAACGTCAAACAAGTCAGAGTCAAGCCAAGTAGCACCCGGTTTCTGAAAGCATGCGTAATCAAAGAGTGAGTCACGGTCAAGTCCAACTGTGTAGTGGTGGAGGCTTTACAACGGGCTTCTATGGAGTTATAGAAAACAACACGAAAATACATGTTTCACGTCATTAGGGGCCGTCCATTATATCACTAGCCCACACTCGAGCACGTTCACGAGCACTTAATAAATAATAATCTACCATTATTACACATAAACACTCGATAATACACAAGTTTAGAAAATACTACGAGACGATGTGATATAACTACGATGTGATAATGTAAAAGCGTTTCAGAAATAAATATTTACTTTACTTTACTTTACGTTTTTGGGCGAGGGCGCCAAAAAACCCCTCCAAGGTGTTTACATACCTGGTTTATAGGGTTCCGTACCCAAGGGGTGAAAACGGGACCCTATTACTAAGCCTATGCTGTCTATCTGTCCGTCTATCTGACTCGCACTTGGCCAGTTTATTTTTCTATGCTTTCACATTATGAATTAGAATCCAACCACGGAGTACGAAAATATTCAATGCCCGCATAGAAATTTTCATGCACGCATGAAAATTTCTATGACCCACCGAAAACTAAGGCGACGCAATCCCGTTTATTTCTTTGTAAAAACTTAAAAAGAACAAATCTTATTATATCGAAAGTGCTCGCGATAACATTTTAAGTGTTTACATTGTTCACGAGTGCAATATAAATAAAATACGAAGCTTTTTCATCACATCAAAGTGAAAACTTTGAAAAGGCTTGTTTTACTGAAACATTCCTTTTGAAATACAATATTCTTTAGCAAGTCTCCGTAACGGATTCGTGGCCAAGCTAATTTAAAACAAGAAACCGCCATCAAGAGCATACCTTTCTATCATGTAAACCACTTGCAAATTTATTCTGAACACTCATTTCTCACTCATCAAATGATATCGTGGGAAAGTTTTCATACAAAACAAACCTGCTAAACTGGACTGTACCGACGTCTAGCAAGGTTTAGTTTTGACTGTGGAAATGGTTAAAACATTTCAATTTTAAGTATAATTCTAGTAATTTGCATTGCAGTGGCTGTTGTCGCGACGACCGTACCGAACCAAGCGTTCTCTACTGGATATAGAATACTAACATATTATGAGTTAGGCTTTGACCAAAATAAAATGAATGTACGGGCCATAACCATTGAACTTGCTCAGTAAAAACGAGTGAAACCGGCGGACATTTACTTCAACACCTAATTATAACCATGTACAGTACATTTGTACCAAAAAGTTGATAGCGGTTTTTTGTTGTGTATTTACACTTCGGGAAAGTACACATCATCAGCCATTAAATATCCACTGCTGAACAAGGCCTCCCTCTAAGAGAAAGGTGTTGCCATAATCCCCACGCTTGGCAGGCGGCTTGGGGATCGCAGTACGTTCACCGTGTACTTACAAGACGCTGCTGCCCATCCTCCGGTGGTTCTGGTCGCAGTTTTAGTACATACCCGGGTGAAGTACCTACACATCATCAGCCATTAAATTTCCACTGCTGAACAAGGCCTCCCTCTAAGAGAGAGGTGTTGCCATAATCCCCACGCTTGGCAGGCGGCTTGGGTATCGCAGTACGTTCACCGTGTACTATTAGGACGCTTCTGCCCATCCTCTGGTGGTTCTGGTCGCAGTTTTAGGACATACCCGGGTCCTAAAACTGCGGTCCCGGGAAACTACACGAAGGCATAAATGTTGTCAGATGTTTCGTTATCATCTAACTATAATCTCGTGTTGCACTTCCTACGGCTAGAAACCGACTGAAACAAAGTGAGAGTCGGCGCTTATTTTCTAATCTAAATGCGCTTCTTCTGGGCCCGTCCATTCATTTTATTTTGGTCGAAAGTGTTAGGTACTTTCGTTAGCGCTGGCTGCATTCAGAAGCAAATAAACACTTTAGCCCTGGCTTAGAAGCATTATTTATACAGCCCAAGTTCAGGTTACATTATTACTGAGCCCGACTGCGAATAATTTATCGAGGAGACTTAAATTGTTTTTGCGAAATTAATTTTCTTGATGGAGTGGATCGCTTAGAATTTAGGCAGGTCCTGCAATAATTGCTGTGATAAGGGTGTTTGCTTTATGAGCTTAAAAGCCTCTGTAAATTTTGTCAGCCAGTTCATCATCATCATCAGCCAGAAGACGTCCAATGCTGAACATAGGCCTTCCCGTTTAACCTCCACACTGAACGACAGCCTGCCTTTTGCATTCACTGGATGCCCGCGACTCTCACATTGTCGTCGGTCCACCTAGTGGGAGGCCTCCCTACGCTGCGTCTTCCGGTTCGTGGTCTACACTCCAGAACCTTTCTTCCCCATCGGCTATCGGTTCTTCGAGCGATGTGGCCTACCCATTGCCACTTCAACTTGCAAATTTTAACAACTATGTCGGTGACTCTGGTTCTTTGGCAAATATCCACGTTTCGGATTTTATTGCGTAAAGAAACTCCGAGCATAGCTCAGCTGGGTCAGCGAGTGTCAGCCGGTTATACCCCGTCATACTGCCTACTTATATATTTTACTAGCAACCCGCCCGCCCGGCTTCGCACGGGTGTAATTTACGTGCGAAGCCGGAACGGGTTGCTTGTTATATATATAAAACTTCCGTGAAAATGTATCTAACTGATGGTGAAAACCGTATCAAAATCCGTTGCGTGGTTTAGGAGGAGTTAGCGGCCATACAGACAGATAGACAGACGCGAAAGCGACTTTAATTTATACTATGTAGAGAAGAGAAGAGATTGTCCCGTTCGTCTTAGGTCAGTGCTGAAAATCAGCGCTGCAGAAAAATCCGCATTATCGCTGAGCACTGACCTTTTTTGTCTCACTGGACTCCACAGCGACAACTGAACATGAATTTATCTTTTCTTTCATTTTATTTTTCTGTGTTTTGTAATGTTGACGTGGCAGTGTTCTGTGCACAAATATTTAAATTCAGTCGGTCTCGAAAAAATACTATATACCTAAACCAAATATTATGAATAATAGATAACTATATGCGAAAGTAAAGTATCGGACATACCCGGGGGTATGTCCTAAAACTGCGACCAGAACCACCGGAGGATGGGCAGCAGCGTCCTGTTAGTACACGGTGAACGTACTGCGATCTCCAAGCCGCCTGCCAAGCGTGGGAATTATGGCAACACCCCTCTCTAAGAGGGAGGCCTTGTTCAGCAGTGGACATTTAATGGCTGTTGATATGATGTGTGATGTGTGATATGCGAAAGAAATTGCTCATCTGGTGTTTGCTACGCTTACACGACTCAACTAATTTGCCTTAACAAATTAGACTCGGTCCGAGCATTTATTTGCTCTGACAGCTGCAATACCATTATTCAAAACTGAATAAAAACATTTTCTTTTAAACATTTTATTTTTTCTGAATGGAACTTAAAAACAGAAAATTAAAGAAAACTTCAAATATTAACTATAAACTAAAACTTAAAATAACTAAATAAAAACTAAAGTTAAACTAAAAGATGATTATATCAAATTATCTGTAGAAGTTTAGACTTTCAACGTTCTGTGGGCAATCCAACTACCTATTTGTGTATAACAGGGATTAGTCATTTAGTTATTTAGAGGTGGTTGGCAATTGGTTCATTTATAAAGGCTACTAGCCCGTAAAATACCATTGTTCAACGCGAAACCAACTGAGCTCCATGTCATAGTAATAAAAATAAAACTGGCTCGAGCACGATCGAGACCTTTCATCAGCATGAAAACTTTTTGTTTAGTCTGTACACTCCAATTAAAATTGTACGTTATTTGCGTAAGCACGGCCTATGTGCTCTTCGGACTGTCGAGTATGATTGTATCCCACCCATCATCACTGGCATTGCTTTAAAATGAAGCTGTTGAATATCCTAAGCTCCCACAATCCTAAATTTTATCTGGTCTGGTCTACCTACATCTTTTTTATTGTTTACTAGCTGCGCCCCGCTGTTTCACCCGCGTAGTGATGAAATGGTGATGATGATGATGATGAAAAGTAGCTTATGTCACTCTCCAGCCCTTGAACTATACCCATGCAAAAATTCTGGTCCATCCGTCGCTGGTACACGTCCAAAAATGTGGCAGGTGAATGACGGAATAAGTGGAATACGCCAAGCGTAAGTGAGGGAAACCAAACAAGTTGTGTCGGTGCAAGCATTACCGATGGACAGGTGAGGGGTCGCGTGCAGCCGGAGACCTGGCTGAACGGTTCCGGCATGCGAGGGTGTCGGTGCTGCTTCGCTGACAAGGACTGTTTGACATCGACTCATTTTATAGGTCATAGTCATCATCATCATCATCATCATTTCAGCCATAAGACGTCCACTGCTGGATACATGCCTTCCCCATGGATCTCCAAAAGGGCCAGTCATAGTATTTTATTCATAACTAGCGACCCGCCCGCCCGGCTTCGCACGGGTATAATTTACGTGTGAAGCCGGGGCGGGTTGCTAGTTATGTTATGCTTATAAACTTTCGTCTTGAATCACTCTACCTATTTTAAAAAACCGCTTCAAAATCCGTAGCGTAGTTTTAAAGATTTAAGCATACATAGGGACGGACAGCCAGCGACAGCGACTTTGTTTTATACTATACTAGCGACCCGCCCGCCCGGCTTCGCACGGGTGTAATTTACGTGCGAAGCCGGGGCGGGTCGCTAGTTATATATATAAACCTTCCACGAATATGTATCTAACTGATGGTGAAAACCGCATCAAAATCCGTTGCGTGGTTTAGGAGGAGTTAGCGGCCGTACAGACAGACAGACAGACGCGGAAAGCGACTTCAATTTATACTATGTAGAGATAGAGAAGAGATAGAGAAGAAGAGAAGATATGTAGGTAGTGATAGTGATGATAAATTGCAGTTACATGTGATAGAGACAGGATAAAGGCATAATATATAAATTCGTCACAATACAATTGGTACAATCATAGTAGCAATCATCATCATTTCATAGGACGTCCACTGCTAAACATAGGCCTCCCCTATCAATCTCCAGAAGGGCCGGTTGGCAGCGGCCTGCATCCAGCGTTTCTTTACTCCTAGATATATAGAACAGGCAAGCTATGAGTAGTCGCCAGTAGAGTTCAAGAATAAGTAATCTCGTAGATAACCCCATACCTCTCTCCACTAGTTAGGAACATAAAGTGAGTAGATATCGATAAAACGTCATCTATGAATAGTCACCACACCACACAGCGACCCGTGTGGCAGTGGATTCCAGATGTATCGGCTGAAGCTACTCGCGCCGCGTTCAATATCCGGCATGTCACTCCGCCTAGCGCTCGCAGGACAGCCAATACCAAAGTAGAGCACTGCCGTCGCTGAAAAGAGATCGCAAGATCTCAAACAAACGAGTTCTATAGTCCGTCTCGCGAGAGAAGTTCAATTTATTTGCCAAAACACATCATGTAGAAAACTTGGCTGTTACACAATCAGAAAAGATTTTTCGCCTATGTCCAAACCTCCTTGATGAGGCATGCAAATATGAAAATCGCAAACTTATCTAAAAGAAAATACTCAGAGCAAATAAAATTTATTATTATTTTTATTTGCTCTGAGAAGAAAATATAACAAAAAAGTACATATATGTAGTTACCTAAGTACTGCATCGATACATAAGACAATAATCTCTTCTCTACATAGTATAAATTGAAGTCGCTTTCCGCGTCTGTATGTCTGTCTGGCCGCTAACTCCTCCTAAACCACGCAACGGATTTTGATGCGGTTTTCACCATCAGTTAGATACATTTTCAAGGAAGGTTTATATATATAACTAGCGACCCGCCCCGGCTTCGCACGTAAATTACACCCATGCGAAGCCGGGCGGGCGGGTCGCTAGTAATGTATAGATGTCAGGGGCCTTACGGACAACTGCTATTGCGGCACCTAATCCGCTCAGTTTGAAAATCACGCGAACGTGAACCTTATCGCACCCAGATACGGTTTGCGGTCGCGTGATTTTCAAACTGAGCGGATTAGGTGCCGCAATAGCAGTTGTCCGTAAGGCCCCTGGTGTCATGAAAAATCACACGCATAGTCAAAATTGATGAAGAAATTATCCTGTCTATAGGTATACTTATTTACGGAGGGGGAGAGTGGCATAAACAAAGGGAAGCCTATACCCAGCAGTGGGTCACTCAGGGCTGTAGATGATACCTATACTTACCTACTTATATAAATATCAAATAGCCATTGATAGTCAGTTGTAACCTAACTGCGGTGCAAGTACCGTTCTTTATCGATCGTCAAATTTGTTAAAATGCCATAGAATCGATCATAGCTAGTATTGATCAAATGGGATTTTATCGAATTTGACGACCACAACTGTCAAATTTGACCATCGATAAAGAACGGTACTTGTACTGCTGGTTACATTCAGATATTCGTCAATAGAGTAATACAACGGTCTAATAGCCATTTGTGCAAGTTGATCATCGAAACTGCACATAATTTTTTTAAGTTGGTATATAAGTCATTGGTGCAGGGCCGAGAATCGAACCGTGCAGTCAGATTGTAAGCTATATTAATATGACCGGACGGTAGGTATACAATACAGCCTATATACCGGCCGGCCACCATTGCACTTTGTATCTGCAATGGACAAGTAGATACCTACAATACCCGACCGACCTACCTGACTGCCCCGGTGGCTCAGTTGGTAATGAACCTATTTTCTGTGCTTGGGGGCGTGGGTTCGATTCCCATCTAGGACAAACATTTTGTGTGATGAACATTTGTGTTTGTTCTATGTCTGGGTGTTAATATCTATTTAAGTATGTATTTAAAAATATATATGTACGTATATCAGTTTCTGGCAGCCATATTACAAGCTTTGCTTAGTTTGGGGTCAGATGACCGTGTGTGCAAAAATGTCCCAGATTATTTATATTTATTTATTTTTATATTTAATATAAAAAAGCTATTTCACAATAGGTACAAAAGTAACTTTAAACATTATCTCAAATCCGTTCGGAATCGAAATCCGATATCTATATTCAGACATAAAGCATACCTACCTAACACCCATAACAAACGGCTGATCCCACAAAAATGGGGTGTAAAGTGAAAAAAAGACAAACGGATATTATTTGATCGCGCGATATATCACCGGAATGGCGGCAGAGGGGGAAAACAAACTCGCTGTCCCGATATCCAATGAAAAATCAATCCATCACAACCAATAAAAATAATCTATAGCGATATTATTGTCATTTTTCGAGGTAGATCGCCGTTGAAAGGGCGATTTGTGCCTTGCTATAGTTTTATTACCTAGAACTCTATTGATTTAATGCGGGGTTTTGTACCGTCTAACATCAGGGGGGCTACCACAACCTCAAAAACATTCTTATAATGTTAGATTGAGCTTTGACTCGCTCTCTCGACTAATGAGAGAGCAAGACAAAATTCAATGTAAGGTAAAACTAAGAGTTTTAGCGCCAACATGAACAAATCCTATACATCCTCATTGTATTATTTTCCTATTAGGTAGGTATGTGGCAAACAAGCGATAGGCCACCTGATGGTAAGTGTTTATCGCCGCCTATAGCACCTACAATACCCGGGACATTTTCAGTGCGAGCATAGATAAATATACTATTATATACTGTGCGAGCAACTAGATCTCAGTAGTTCAAGTGCGACTAGGTGGACAAATCTTTAGCTTCAAAACCTCTCAAAGGCGACGGCAAATATCTTCCCGTAGGTACGGTACAAATACATTACACCGGCCCGAGGTATGTAGGTAGGTACCTACCCTAATATGTAGCCTAAGTAGTGCAGATCTAAAGTCACTGGGGCTAGATATCTGCATCACCGTTAAAAAGAGGAAGGCTTTAGCTGTTTCATGGTGGTAATGGTGGTGGAATGGTTAGGTAGGTAAAGGTAGAGTGTGGTGGTATGCACATTCATGTTAAAATAAAAATGGATGGCCCAGTGGAGGTAAGGATGCCCCGGATATTGCAGAAGTCCGCTTTGAAAGTGGGTTGTGGAGCCACTGATGAAACGTATTTGTTTTTGTTTGGCAGCCTATCAAAGTTGGCAGCCATTGAAAACAACCATTGAAGAGTGATTAGAATTGGAGTTGATGACCCATTTAATTTCATCAAATAACTCAGGGGTAAAAATTATAGTTAGTTTAACTATAAACGACTTAAGTTAGTAGAGTATGGACGGTGGGAGTGCTGGAAGATTAAAAATAAATACACAGGACGTACGACGTCAAAATACTCTCAAGAGTAAAAAAAGTCAAACATTGACAACTGACGTGACATCTGACATACCAAGCTGACTTTGGCCGGCTGCCGGAGCGCCCAGCTGTTTCTTGTTTTGTTTTGGTTTTTATATTTTGTGAATTTTTGTGGAGAGACTTAATAATTTGATGAAATAACATTTCTAAACTATCAACAGCCGTGGTTTACTTTGTTCATATTAATGAACTGCATACTAAAGTCAAGTAAGTTTAGTGAAATAATTTTATGGGAATCGTTGTTCTGTAAGTTTCTTTTATCTATTTTATAAAACGATAGGAAGTTGGTCTATTGTTTTTTGAAGGCCCCAGAGCGAGATTTCAGCATTTATTTTAATGTATGCGATGTTTTAACGCCATATACCGGTATTAGCGGTTAGAGCGCAACGGTGAATTCGGGACTTTAGACTGATCACTGTGGGACTTATTCAGTATATATTTTACTGCTCATACATGCTCTTAATAATATGTATTATACGTAAACCGTCAGCTATCTAGTATAGATTTTGGTTATTATGTTTAGATAATATCGTAACCAGTTTTAATATTTCAGGCTTCTCCAGTTTCCGCAGAGCCATGTCAACTAGCGGCGTCGTCGAAGCCACGATACGGAACAAGCTACAAACAACACTAGAAGCTAAGCATTTGGACATAATCAATGAGTCATACATGCATAATGTCCCAAAAGGAGCAGAGACACATTTCAAAGTTGTAGTAGTGTCTGATAAGTTTGACGGAATACCCCTAATCAAGGTAGCTTAATTCGTAACCACCAGGCCTAATAAACTAGAGTACCTTCTATAAAAAGATTAGATTTTAGTTAGAGTTATCACTATTTTATGTAAGAGAGTGTGGTAAAAGCTGCCATTACTATAATTGGCAACAGCGGTTGAAAACAGAAATCCATGATTCAGCAGATCAACTTTTCCCTTATGGCAGTCTCTGGTAGGAGACATCCCAAACATCAACTTTGCATAATTTTCCATCGTAGACCGCATCGTCGCTTCGGCTTGCGCTTTCGGCGGCCAAGCGCAAGCCTATTATAAAAAAAACATGCAAATTTCTGTAGATTAATACAAAAGTAATTGATGCCAAATTCTTTATTGTACTAAATGCGATGTTAAAGCAGGAATACACTAGAGATTCATCAAAGTAACAGATTTCTAACATCCTCGGACAGATGCTAAATCCGCTAGGCAGACGGCAGCCCTAGTTGAGTAAGCCCCAAGGACTTCCTCTCAACACAAATAACATCATGAAATTCCAACTCGCACTTACTTTTTCAGAGGCATCGTATGGTCAATGATGTTTTAAAAGAGGAGCTGCAAACCGGAGTCCATGCTCTCTCCATAGTCGCAAAGACTCCCGAACAGTGGGCCGACAGCGACAAGGTGGTGGAGAGTAGTCCTAACTGTAAAGGTGGCTTTGGGAAGTAAACAAGTGAGGCCAGATCAACTAGCTAACAGACGAGACAGATTTGGTTGATGGACCACCATTCAACCAACGGGAAAGAAAGAGAAAATTTTCTCTGTCTCTTTCTGACTTAGTATAATTTTTTCTTAAGTACTTATATTCTGCTTGTACATAAAACTTTGATAAATTAAACATAGTCACAGATATGCACAGAGTTATTTCTTGATGTTAAAGCTGCAAACAAAATATCGAAGGCTAATCCACGACCATAAGCTTCAGGTAACATCATCACCATTTCAACCGTAAGGACGTCCACTGGACATAGGCCTCCCCCATCAATTTTAAAAGGGCCGGTTGGAAGCAGCCTGTATCCAGCGTTTCCCTGCAGTCTATTATAGCTCATCTGCCCATCTTGTGGGTGGACGTCCTACGTTGCGCTTACCGGTCCATGGTCTCAATTCGAGAACCTTTTGGCCCCATCGGCCATCAGACATTCACATTAAATTTTGTATATCAGTCATAAGTAGCGGACACAACCTTGGACCGACAGCAATCAGACAAAGGAAAGGTTTTTGTCAGCCAACAACTGTTCCGAAAAACTGCACCCATGATACAACGGCTTACAGTTGCACATGATAGTTTTCTTTTAGCTTAATGGTATGTTTCCACTGAAGCAGAGCTGTGAAGAGGTCCAGTAGGAGCATGTGGAAACACTCGTTTCCATCGAATCAGAAATGAGCAGAGCTGTCTAGCAGAGACCCAATACATTTATAATTAGTAAAACAGTATCCTATTTGGGGGATTGCTAGACTTGAAAGCGTGAGGGTGCAGGTTCAAACCCCGGGCCGTACCAATGAGCTCATAGGAGTTTATGTACGGAATTTCATACCACTGGCTTTTCGGTGAAGGAAAACATTGTGAAACATGCATACATACGGAGAAGAAATTCAATGGCGTATGTGAATCCATCAACCTGCAACTGGGCCTTCAACAACTTCATAGTCCAACAGTGGACTATGGACTGCAGGCTGCACGGGCCGTGGACTAATTGTCTTTCCACCGTTTTTATCCTGCGAGAAAAAGACAAACGTATCCATATTCTAGCTTTGTCGCGTCTAGGCGTGGATAAAAACGGTGGAAAGCATCGATGTAAATGTGGAAAGACAATTTATCCACAGCCCATGCTAGGCCTGCTGGAATGGTATAGGCTGATTAAGATAAAACAGACACACACACACACACACACAGAGAGAGCACACGCTCCGTTCGCATTCTGCCCATGGAACACTGTTACTCCTAATTCCACCACTCTACTCCGCTTGCCATACAATTTGATACATTAATTTCTTCTCATCTCTATAATAGATTTAACTGTTACCATTGAAGCGGAGCAGAGATGAAATGTGGGTTACAACCTGTTTGGTTGATTCTGGCACATTCCTGCCGTTTTGCTCGTCTCCGCCTCTGTGGGAACACACCCTTAGACTATTGCCATTTCTTCATAGAATCTATCTATATAAATAAAAACTAGCTGAATCCCGCGGTGCTACCCGCAATTTTCCAATTTTCCCGCATTTTCTGGGAGTATAAGTACCCTATGTCCGTCCATATGATGTACACTATCATCCTGCCAATATTCGTTATGATCGGCTTACCGGTTTAGTCGTGAGAAGCGAACAAACATCCAGACAGAGACACAGAGTTACTTTCGCTTTTATAATATTAGTACAGATGAATCCCTATTTACCTAAACGCCTTGGTCACTCCATAACTTGAGATCGACTTTACCGATTTCATTCATCTTCTTTTTTTAAGTTTTCAAATACTTTGAAGAAGGTTCTCGCAGTAAGAAATTTTAAGAAAATTTTAAAATATCATAAAGCTTAACTACGATTTTTACTTCGCACGTTTGTCAGTTCTAAAACAGGACAACGTGTCAGGTCAGCTAGTAATAAAATAAAAATAATGTTTATAAAACTTCATTTTATTCATAATTATCTTGAATAATGATCATCTTATAGTAAGTGCTTAAAAGAGCAATATTATCAAACCACATTCACAAATACTGTATTGACATTTTATATACAGGGTTACGCGGAAAGGGTGTACTAATCCCAAAGGGTTCCATAGTACCCATCATTATAAACAACTTTTACTATGGGACCAACACTAAAATCTCAAAAAATATAATCAGCTGTTCCATAGCAAAAGGTCATTCACACTGAAACAATGTATGGAACAGCTGATATTTCTCGACTTCAGTATTGGTCCCATAGTAAAAGTTTTTGGGTTAGTTGGGTACTATGGACCCATTTTGGCTTAGTACACCCTTTCCGCCTAACCCTGTACATGGGGTTAGGCTAATTGCTTAGTTACACTTACCAACAGCGCGGGTGAGTAAAGTGAATAAAACTACTAGTATTAAGGTCGCGCATACCGCCTGCTCTGATGGTTAGCGTGACTATGCAATCACACTTTGGTAGGTAGATAATTGTTATCATAATTTCGATATATTTCTTACATTACATCGAAACAAGCCAACTACATTATTTGCAAAAATAATAACGGAAAAGTAACTACAGTTGAAAATTTACCTTAGCAAACTAAAGCCAAGAAGCTTTCACTGTCAAGAGCCAGCCGTTTTTTTTTCTTACTGACGCGCTAGATTCAAAGTGACCAAGTCGAATAGCGGAACGGTCCAACATAACTTTCTGAACAAAATTGACAGCCATCCATAGAAAGCTCCTCTACAGGTAACCAGTGCCGGTTTTAGCACTACCAGCGCCCTGGGCGAGATTTCTACGCCCCCCCTCAATATGTCATTCAAACCGAAAAAAGGCAAAGCATCGTTTTTTTTTTTTTTTTATGCATGGGCGCCCTTATAAAGGCCCCTTTATTTCTGGCGCTCTGGGCAGTCGCCCCACCGCGCCCTACCTTAACCCTTAAAAAGGGCCTACAGATGGCCTAGTTGTAGAAAACGTCCACACTACATCGTAACAACAGCTGTACGAGATCAGTCCGTGCAGTACGCGCAGTACGCGCTCGGTTTCCGTACGTTCTGGCATCAGGACAATCTATAAATTGACACTGGCTAAATGCGCTTCTAGTAGGTAGCCAAAAAAAAAAGATAAACAGTGATTGTGAGCGTAGATATTAAAAACCCGACCAAGAGACTCTAGGCGCTTGCAGACGATGCGTAGTACAAGTAGCAAGTTCCTACTACGCGTCGTCTGCAATGGTGTGCAGTGAACATGGCAGTAATACTTGCCGCCAAGTGGTACTACGAGCCGGTACTTGGCGCCAAGTGATGCTTCGTTTCCCCGCCCTGCTCGCGTGACGGCCACTGCGCATCGTTCGTCTCGCTCGAACACTCGTGCGAGTACGTACTCGCACGGGAGTTGTGCTTATCGTTTGAACGTCTTGTACTACGCATCGTCTGCAAGCGCCTTAAGTTATCTGAGGATATGAGGTACAATGCCGGTGCTTAAGCACTGCACGGAGCCAGTTTTTGACTGGTTAATTCTACATATTGCGTGACATCTTCTCGTCCAAGATACCACAGTGCCTCAAGACGAGGGTTTTTGACCAGTGTGTGTTGCCAGTGATGACATATGGTACTGAGACGTGGTCCTTAACTGTTGGCCTTTTGGAAAAACTCAGAGTCACTCAGCGGGCAATGGAGAGAGCTATGCTCGGAGTTTCTTTGCGCGATAAAATCCGAAACGTGGATATTCACCAAAGAACCAGAGTCACCGACATAGCTGTTAAAATTTGCAAGTTGAAGTGGCAATGGGCAGGCCCCATCGCTCGAAGAACCGATAACCGATGGGGAAGAAAGGTTCTTGAGTGGAGACCACGAACCGGAAGACGCAGCGTAGGTAGGCCTCCCACTAGATGGACCGACGACATAGTGAGAGTCGCTGGCATCCAGTGGATGCAAAAGGCAGGCTGTCGTTCAGTGTGGAGGTTAAAGGGGGAGGCCTATGTTCAGCAGTGGACGTCTTCTGGCTGATGATGATGATGAATTCTACATATTATTATATCATTATTCATACATTGACAGTATTTACAGTAGAACCCAAAATATAAGGTTCATCGTCAGTTTTCACTTGCACTGGGTTGTACCTAATTAGGTGTGCACTTTCCAATGCAAATTCAACTGGCGACATTTAGAATGAAAGATCTCTACGACATTGCCTAATTTAGCTTACATCAATTATTATATTATATTAAATTTACACTATAGTTTAGTATAGTTTTAGACTACTTTTGTTTCAGAGATTTTTGAATGCTGACTTGATATCTATAATCTATAATATTAGATATGAGAAGGAAAATCTGTTACCAGGCATTATGAGTAAACCTTGATTGAACAAATGAACATTCTTATTTAGATCAACGAGTCGAACTCAGCATCACAGTTGCTAACTGATTTCGAATGACTGACGTTTCGTTAATATGGGTGCAACTGGCTACAACAAATTTCTTACAAAATTGCCTTGACAGCCGTTCTAATTCAAACAAAAAAAAACTTTTCTGTGCCTGTTACTATGTAATATTGGTCTACTACGCAGGTATAAAGGGACTACTTATGTTTTGGGTAATACTGTACTGTTACCACACTAGTATTGTTTTCTGCGTGTCCTCACACGATAGCCGCACACAGACACATCCGTTCACACACACACACACCGCGACACGCGCACGCGGTGTTACTAGTATCAGAGGTTGAAGTTGTCCAGTCGCAGCTTGCCCTCGTTCTCAGTTAGATACAGTAGATCTGCCATAGTTTGCTCGCAGATTGCCTCTTCCGCTTTTTCTGACATCTGAAAATATCAACAAACTACATAATATATAGAGCCCCTCAGGGAATACGCGGACTCTGGACGTATAATTGACTGAATAATTTCAAATCGGTTCATAATTGACAGAGTTCTGAGGTAACAAACGTAAAAAAAAGAACCCCTCCTCTTTTGAAGTCGGTTAAAATTTACAGTTCCTGAGGAAATCTATAGTTAGCTATAGTAAATGCATTACCATCTGAGTCGTCCAGTCATAAATCATTGTCTGTCTATCTCGCTCGCACCCACAAGTCATATCAGTCTATCTCGCTCGCACTTACAGGTGTTATGGTATGACGTTTATGGCCCTACGACTCAGTTGGTAACGTGGTGACTATAGTGTAGAACATGATCCAATAAAACAAGGTCTAGCGCTCCGAGAGCTGACACCCAATTACGTCACTGTCCAGTTGCCACTTTATTGCAACAAGCATAGATATTGGGAAACAATTTTTAAAATGATCGATTAAATAAAATACATAAATCGTTTCAATTGTCATTTGGTTTGTCCGCTCAAGCAAAGCAATTCAAGATAAGATAATGTTTATTTCTAAGCATAAGTTACATGGACATTAACACAGAATACAAACAGAAGTAGAGAGTTACACAGTATTAAAAAGATAAATAAAAAAGAAGGTTAATAAAATACATTTCTAAATCAGATATTCTGTGCAGTACCAATGCACGTACCAACCAGATAAGCACGTATTTACATCATTTATTTAATAATATAAACCACATTGATTTATTGGATTCCCACAGGTAATATACGGAGATTTGGGAGTCATAATTTCACGCTACTAGTAATACAGAAAATCAGCAGTTTCATAGTGATTCCGCCATTGTTTCGTGTATCATCATCTCTCTTGAACTTGTTTTAAATTACTTATTCTGCTCTTGCTTATGCACGTGTACGTGTATCCGTGACATTGATGACGTAGTTGCGTGTCACCCGCGTGATATATTTTCTCGGAGCGCTATACCTGACGGAGTATATTATACCATGGTATATATCAGCCTTTCCCAAAGTGGGCGATAACGCCCCCTTGTGGGCGCTGCAGGCCAAAGGGGGGCGGTAAGAGGCCAGAAAAAAAAAGGGGCGTTGTGTAGAGGCTTGGGGGGTTAGAATTAATATTTAATCTCCGCTAATATAGCTCACAATAATTGATTAATTTAATTTCAAGTTATAGTGGTTTTTAAGTAGGTGAAAAAATGGGGGCGCTAAAAAATAATTTATTCTCAAAGTAAATAATAATAAATATTCGGGACATTTTTGCACACACGGTCATCTGACCCCAAACTAAGCAAAGCTTGTGATATGGCTGCCAGAGACTGATATATATACATATATAGGTTTAAATACATACTTAAATAGATATTAACACCCAGATATAGAACAAACACAAATGTTCATCACAAATGTGAAAAGTGGGCAGTAGACAAAATAAGTTTGGGAACCCCTGGTGTATAATAAAGCTTACCGGTCTGAAGTTATACTCGGTGACGGGGGGACACTTGAAGTTGGGTCCGAAGTTGACGCTGACCGTGATGTTCTTGTGCAGCGACACGGTGGGGTAGTAGCTGCCCTGGTAGATGTCAGCGAACGCCTCGCCCTGGCACTCGCCGTTCTTGAAGAAGAACATCTTGCTGCCGGGGAGGGGCTTCAGGTTGTTCAGAGACTCTTGTATGTTGTCCTTGTCCTCGTAGTACAGGTGGCTCTTGAACTTCACGAGCGGCTGGTGGATTAACAACGTTCAGATTAAAAGCGAGTTAAGGTGGGATTTCGAGCTCAGCGAAAATGTCGCCCGGACCGACCGAAGTTTCGCAACATTCAATGGAATAAAGAAAAGCGCCATCTACTGGTACGGGTTGCGCTTGAAATGTTGCGAAACTTGACTGCGATACTAGCGCTACGGTAATTTGTAGAACCCTTTCGTACGTTATCTGACTGCAGCGCTTACGGAAGTTCGAAACAACCTATAGCACGCTCAAATTATGGTGCCATATAAGTTTATACCGTTTTTAGACAAATTTCCGAGCTACGCTCCAATGTTCCGCTATTGTCTTTCCTCTTAGTCTATCTTCCTCGATATAAGAGATATTGCCATCGATTCTGATGCACTCTAAACTAAACTAAACTAAATTTGACAGCTCTAAACTTGTTGCCATCCTTCTCTCACATATTAAAATGAAAAGAGAGGCAGATAATTTTAGTCCTGTCAGATTGGTTTAGTTTAGTGAGTGGTATTTTATTTTATTTTATTTATATTTGGATAGCCAACAGCCTTCTTACACAAAAATATAGAAAAAGTAAAAACACGTAGGCCAACATAGGTTATCACTTATAGCAACACATGTCATGGTGCTAGTACACAAAAGTATAAAACTAAATATTACAAATTAAACAACTGGAAATATATAAATACGAGACTAAGAACCAACATTAAACAGAGAAATTGAGAAGAAAACATAGTATTAATAGTATTAAAGATAGTACTAATAGGAAGATGACAGAGCCGTACGAATTACTCTTATATTAAGAGTTTGTTGAAAAAAAACTGGTTATAAATTAACATTTTAAAAATATTGTGCATCGATGTAAATAAGTCAACAAGCTGAGAAAAGTTAGAGTTAAAGTTATTAAAGGTATGGCAGAATAGGCCCCACTGACCCGGTCCTTGTAGGTGCTGGGCGTGTACTTGGTGGAGGCGCCCTCCGGCAGCACCAGTAGGAAGCCCAGCGTGTCTCCCTCGCCGTACCCCGCGCTGTAGTGCTTGCCGCGCGACTCGTGGAACCTGACACAATCACACTTATAATATTTGTACATAATATATGACGAATCTCTAGTGTAAAACATGGACATAGTGTAGTCAGTGGAATGCGCTGCCTGAATGGGTGTTCCTCGGTAGTTACAATCTGGGTGTCTTCAAATCACGAGTGAATCGGTTTTTGGAATCTAGGCAAGCATGCTCCATCGTAGACCGCATCGTCGCTTCACATCATTATTAAATAAACAAAATATCAAAAAAAACTTCCACAAAGTGACGCCTGATTCAATCAACTTGAGAAAATGTGTTTGTTTGTTTCTCTTACACGCAGCAATAGAGTGATGGACCGACGACGTGACTTTTTGTGTAGTGATAGCAGTGATAGTTAACTCTCTGGAGTTACATAGAATACTTTTTAACCGACTTCAAAAAGGAGGAAGTTATCAATTCGACTGTATGTTTTTTTTTTCATGAAAATAGGATCGGAACAGTACGCAAGATATTGTCGAACAAACAAACACAAAAGCCGATTTGTTCCCGTAAACACTCAGCCAATAATCAATAGAAAGAAGTACCTTTATGTTCTGACATAACAGATCACACACATCAGCAGCCAGTAAACATCCACTACTGGACAAAAGCCTCCCTCTAGAGAGGGGTGTTGCCATAATCCCCACGCTTGGCAGGCGGCTTGGGAATCGCAGTACGTTCACCGTGTACTAATAGAACGCTGCTGCCCATCCTCCGGTGATTCTGGTCGCAATTTTAGGACATACCCGGGTCCAACAGATACTTTAGTGTTAATGGTAATCTTTCGTATTAAAACCTCCTTGTTGTAGCTTTACCTAGTGTGTGATTAAAACATATTATGCTGATTCCACAGTAAAATTTATTGAACGTTTCTCATATCCACAAAAAAAGTATCAGTAAATGCACAATTATATTTATTGTAACGTCATAGAGTTTATGATATGTAGCGCGCGCATTTCAATTTTTTTTTAAGATTTAAAATTGTTGAATTCAGTTATGTATAATCAAAGCTGTAAAAATAAATACAATTTTCATTTTAATTGAAACGCAAAAACTTAGAATATATTATTTGAAAGCTTATT
Organism: Agriopis marginaria; assembly: GCA_932305915.1. Lineage (NCBI taxonomy): Eukaryota > Metazoa > Arthropoda > Insecta > Lepidoptera > Geometridae > Agriopis > Agriopis marginaria. The sequence goes on from OW029923.1 coordinate 1,473,637, forward strand.
TGAATCAAAATTAAAAGTTAACTTAACTTTTAAAATTTTATTTTCTTTATTATTACAGCTTAGAATTTTCATGTTTATTTGTGAAAAATCGATGCATTTCAAACATTTTATATCTCCAAACTCGTGTGAGGATTCATTATAAAGTACTAGCGACCTGCACGGGTATAAGTTTTATTATATATATGTATATAGGTAAACCTTCCTTGAAAAATTATCTAACTGATGGTGAAAACAGCATCAAAATCCGTTGCGTGGTTTAGGTGTTAGCGGTTAAACAGATAGACAGACGCGGAAAGAGAGTTTATTTTATAGACAGAGATGACAAACATTTTGAAATGTGCGAGATGGATAAAGATGCCGAAACACCGGCTCTAATCTTCAAAATTTGGTCGACCCAGTTATCAGTTATTTTTGGAGCAGGTGATCTTCCAATCTTCCTTGATATACTTGACAGTTCTCATTATCTCTTGCAATTTAGACAGAGTCGGTGGACTCTTGGCAAATATCTCTGGCCAACAACCCACACTCTCTGTATACGCGGGGTTTGGCTCACAAGAGGCGAAGAAAGCGTAATCCAGTTCCAGCTGCTTTCCCATCAACCGTCTGTCGGTTGCGCCTTCAGGGCAGACACAGGTTATGTTAATAGCTGCTCGAATTTCTTCCTCCGTGTCGACCGCTATGAATGGATACTCCCCTTGGACTCCATCAGGGAAGGACACTAATAGCAGAGGCGCTTTTAAAGTACCACAAGTGCAGATATCGTCGTCTTTCCTTGTCATGTTCAACCGGCCCGAACAAAGCGGTCTGTCAATGGTGGAAACATTGCTCTTCGGTGTCAGGACCCGGAGCCAACTTGTAGTTTTTGGACTTTCTTCTATGAGTATTGTTGATTTGATTGCCACAATTAACGCTATAACTATTATCAACTTTAACATTTTGTTTGACAGTTTTCACAGCTGTTTAATTTAACCGGAGTAGAAGGCAGACTGGACGCCGAGAGAGTTGTTTATGCTGATCCCTGTTATCAGCTCTACGGACACCAGATAAAAATATTAGGTACTTTAACTGGGGACCCAGAGATACATTATTATTGTTGACATTGTTATCTATACTAATATTATAAAGAGGAAAGATTTGATTGTTTGTTTGTTTGTTTGCATTGAATAGGCTCCGAAACTACTGAACCGATTTGAAAAATTCTTCCACTGTTGGGAAATTACACTATCCCTGGGTGACATAGGCTATATTATATTATCAAAAAAAATTGGGATCCTTACTAAAACTCCAATAATGTAACCCAAGGTGTACAAAATTACCTTAAATATTCTTTACAACGCGTGCGCAGCGAAAACTATTGATTATAGAATAAAATAGGAAAAAGTTGCGTGGTAGCCGCTTACCCTACTCGGCTAGCTAGGCAGCACCTTATGCAATGTAGGCGTCACTGGGGTACGGACCGTACGGGAGGGGAGAGTTCAGGAAAATAATAATATTCAAACTTTCTTTATAATATTATTTTTTAAATAACCTGACGCAAATAGAAGTGTTTATTTGTGTGTATTATAATTTTTAATATTGAAATTTTTGTTAAATACCCGTGCGAAGCCGGGGCGGGCCGTTAGTTGTTGATAAAAACACGCGCTTATGTGACTCGTAAAAATAAACCAAATTAACCCAAACTCGAGAGTTCACTGGTAGCTTATGAAGTTGTTTTTTTTTTAATACGTTTTACAACTTGGAATATACAATTATACACATATCTTATTCTAAAAACGTACACAACAAAAAGCACCACAGTTACCACTTTTTTTCTGTTCTCTGTCATGGTGTGGTTTTTAACAAAACAACAGTTCCACAGTGTGTATAGAGTAGTACTAACTTGGTTCCCTTGCGGCTGCGCCACGAGTACGCGAACTTGTCGTAGCCGAGCGGCGCCTGCAGGTTGGCGTACCGGCGGCCCCAGCCGAGCCGCGCCGCCGCGCCCTCCGGCGCCTCCTCCACGCACGCCTCCCAGTACCACGCGCCGCGCGACACTCCTGCGCAACCACACACACACATTACACGTACTATATACACAGCAGCACGCCGCCCGGGCACAGCGCGCGGTACTACAGCCCCGGGTGGGTATATATACGCACCGTGTGTAGCCCGCAGCATGCAGTAGCCCTTGTCGCCGGTGACGGCGAGCCGGTCCTCGGCGACGCGCAGCTGCGGCGCGCGGTCGTGCAGTGCCAGCAGCACGCCGCCCGGACACAGCGCGCGGTACAGCCACCCCGGGATCGGCTTGCCGCTCCACTCGTTGCTCTCGTCGAACTCCTGCGGACGACGGACCGGGCGACATGTCAATCGAGACAGTTACGTAAGCTAGCGTACATTGCACTCATCATCATTAACAGCTCGTCGTGTTCCCACTGCTGAGACACAGACCTCTCAGAGAGAATGGGCCCTAATCCACCATACTGGCTCAGTGCGTGTTGGTGAATGTCATTATCATCATCATCATCATCATCATCATCAGCCAGAAGACGTCCACTGCTGAACATAGGCCTCCCCCTTTAACCTCCACACTGAACGACAGCCTGCCTTTTGCATCCACTGGATGCCCGCGACTCTCACAATGTCGTCGGTCCATCTAGTGGGAGGCCTCCCTACGCTGCGTCTTCCGGTTCGTGGTCTCCACTCAAGAACCTTTCTTCCCCATCGGTTATCGGTTCTTCGAGCGATGTGGCCTGCCCATTGCCACTTCAACTTGCAAATTTGTCATTATGTCTTTGAACTTTTGAGGTTCTTGGAGGTACCAGTTTCCTCTTGATGTTTTTCTTCACCGTTGTTGAACGATGGCATCAAAACTGCACATAATTTGAGTATTGAATAAGTCATTGGTGCAGGGCCCAGGATCGAACCGGGTACAGTCAGATTGTAAAGTGCACGTGCTACCGCTCATCGAACATCGCTCTCATTGCACTATCACATACTTTAATTTATTTGCAATTTGGTAAAATATTCTTAGGTAAAATACTTTTTCAGGCAGTTTTTGCACACAATCAAACAAATGGAATCAGATCTGCACGATCTAATTCAATTCTACAAGAAAAGTTGCGAAACTTGACTGCGATACTAGCGCTACGGTGATTTGTAGAACTCTTTCGTACGCTATCTGACTGCAGCGCTTACGGAAGTTCGAGACAACCTATAGCACGCTCAAATTACGCTGACATCTAAGTTTACACCGTTTTTAGGCAAATTTCCGAGCTACGCTGTAATGTTCCGCTATTGTCTTTCCTCTTAGTCGTATCTTCCTTGATGGTACTGACCTGTCTGCAGGGCGCGTGCGGGTCGGGCTCCGCCAGGATGTACCTGTAGCCGTCCTTGTTGAAGGGGTGCTCCGTGGGGTACCCGTGCGAGGGGAGCTTCAGAGCGGCTAGGTCGGCGGTGCGGCCCTTCTTGCCCGCCGGGGCTCCGGCGTCCGCCGCGCCGCCCACCGCCGGCCGCCGCTTGCCTTGACGCCCCTTTACATTACCGGCTAGGGGGACTGGAAAATACCACATTTTAATTATCACTTGACACATAACATCGATCTTTAAGAGCCTCTTATACCAAAATTGACGGTTTTAAATCAATTTTATTCAATTAAATTACAATATTTGAGCTGGAAAAAAAATACATGTCACAGATACATCTGTGTTAGAGTTTATGATTTGGTTCAAAACAAGATAGAATAAACTTTCCTCGATCAAAAAAAATAAGACAAAGTTGACTTAGTTTATTTTTTTCATTTTATACTCTAATGAAAGCTCGTAACAACCTGGAAATTGCATGTACTGAAAGGCAATTTTATTAAAAAAAAAAAAAAAATTTGGATAGATTTTTGATAGTGAATAGTGTCGTTTTTTAGTGAAATTAAAAGCGTAAAAAGGACGCGAGAATTTTGGCGCGCCGCGTTCAGTGCCGCGCCAGGCGTCATCGAGGTCGGACCTATGCTTGTTTTTGTCGTTGCACTCCCCCCGCGGGCGTCCTGACTCTAGCATTGTAATATACATCGTCGCTATAACTTGGCGGGGGCTGAGGGAGCGTTTTGTTGCCTACGCGCCTCGGATAACCGCCCGTTAAATCGAATTTTTTGGTGAAAAGTTTATCTTTTCGCCGCTGTAACAAATTAGTTATCGGACGCAAAAAAAAAGTGTTGACACAAAAATGTAAATAATTTTATCTTCTTTAACTTTGCCTTTGACATTTTTGACGTATAATAAACCGTTGGTGAATTATTTTGATTAAACCAATTTTTCACACCTAAAATCCAAGTGATCCCCATCCCCAAGGTCGAAAAATTTTAATTTTCATCAGAGTCTAGACCTAAACAACATATGTGAAAATCATTACTACACCACCTTTTCCAAGGCAAAGACCTTTTTATTTCTCTACTGACTGGGCTATATTCTACGTGTACGAAATATTGGAATTTCTTCGATTTAAAACTATATTTTCGCTATGCAAAGTAGCATTACACGTGGCATCCCAAATCACGGTATACTAACAGCCGATAAAAAATTGGTCATATTCGTATCTATATCTACAAGTACATAGCTGTCCTTATCTTTAATGAAGACATAAAGATTGCGTAACTCTGCGAGTCATGTAGGTTAATTTAATATAGCTTTAAACGACTATTCCAGACTGATTTTGATTGGAAAATTGTTTAGAGCGAGTCAATATGTACATCTACAATATTGACCGAGCTTTATAAATTAGCATATTGTTTATTTAAGAACATATTACTGGTGACTTTTGAGCCTTAACAGGAAATAAACATTGAATTACTCTTATCAATAAATAATGGCAAGGAAAAAACTCACGATCCATTATATGGTGCCTGAAGATGCGATACGTAAAACCAACTAATATTATTCATTACAAACTTTAACGAGATAAGATATCGTCACAGAATACATAATACGTCGCACTTCCCCCGAAGCTGTTGACACGGGAAGCCGCTCGATCGCGACGGAATCAAATCCATATTTACCATAAAATGTTAGTATCACAGTCGTATATAAACAATCTAACGTTATAGCATTATGTAAACATTAATTCAAGGCAACCAACCCGTAACCAGATAAAGGACATTCGAATCGAATGGAAATTAACGCCAAAAAGAAAATGGAAAAACAAAATTAGCTCACCCGCCATGAAGTTCAAGGTAAATAACGGTGGTCTATTTATGCCTAAAATCAATATAGAAATCCCGCGACCACGCCGCCTATGTGTACACTGTACACTTATCGACAAGTACACTCACACTAACGCGTGGGTGTGCAAGTGGCTACCGTGTCCCGCGTGTGTGCGTCACGTTGTTTACAATACATGTACAGAGAACAATGTCATTATTCAGTTATGGCTGTGTAGAATGTAATTTATGTAAACTTGTACAGCGCATCTGAATGCGTTAGTCTTTTCAGTTTGGATCGAGGCCAATCTTATAGTTTTAGTACGGAAGCAGTTTTTTTTTTTTTTTTTTTTATTTACTAAAAAATCCATTGGGTTAGTACAAACAAAACTTAGAACTATTGTTAGATAAAAATACAAAAAATCATCATCATCATAGTCAGCCTTTTTAACAGTCCACTGCTGGACTTTAAGCCTACCCCCGAAAGGGTGATTGGGCCATATCCACCACGCTGGCCCAGTGCGGATTGATGGATTCACATACGTCATCGAATTTCTTCTCCGTGCGTATGCAGGTTTCCTCACGATGTTTTCCTTCACCGAAAAGCCAGTGGTATGAAAATCCGTACATAAGCTCCAAAGAGCTGATTGGTACGGGCCCGGGGTTTGAACACGCGACCTCACGCTTTCGAGTCTAGCGTTCTCCCAAATGGGCTACCACGGCTTATCTAACAAAAAATCATACAAAAAGAAAATAATAATATTTTTTCACGCACCCTCGGAACATCTGCACTAATAACGACTGAGTAAGAAAAAATTATATACTTCCTACTCAGCCATCACCCGCACAAAATGCCCGAGTATAGGCGCGTGAAAATCTTCAGCCACTATCTTTAAGATGCTGTTCGGACTCCGTTATGATACTACATACGTATTATAGGTCGGAACAACATCTTAAAGATCGTAGCTGAAGATGTTCACGGCGGTGGGGCGACCGCCAAGGGCGCGCCGCAGGCAAAGCCTTTATAGGTCGCCCCTTTTTTCGGTTTGAATGGCAGATTGGGGTGGGGGGGGGGGGGGGTGAACCGAAGAAATCTCGCCCAGGGCGCTGGTAGTGCTAAAACCAGCACTGCCTATACTCTTATACGCCTATATCATCATCATCATCAGCCATTAAATGTCCACTGCTGAACAAGGCCTCCCTCTTAGAGAGGGGTGTTGCCATAATCCCCACGCTTGGCAGGCGGCTTGGAGATCGCAGTACGTTCACCGTGTACTAATAGGACGCTGCTGCCCATCCTCCGGTGGTTCTGGTCGCAGTTTTAGGACATACCCGGGTTTCTTACTCAGTCGTTATTAGTGCAGAAGTTCCGAAGGTGCATGAAAAAACTATTTAAAGTCCATATTATTATTAATTTTTGTATGAATTTTTGTATTTTTATCTAACAATAGTTTCAAGTTTTGTTTGTGCTAACTCAATGGATTTTTTTAGTTGTCCTTAATAAAATATTTTGAATTTGAATTGATTATATCAGAAGAAAGGAAGGGGGACCTCTTTCCCGAAGTTGGACCTGCCTAGTTGGACTGTTTGTCCTAGGTAGACGTACGCGTCAAAGTGGCAGTGGGCAGGGCACATAGCACGCAGAACAGATGGCCGATGGGGCCGAATGGTTCTCGAATGGAGACCACGGGCCAGTAAACGCAGTGTAGGACGACCACCCACGAGATGGATAGACGACCTATAAGAGCCCGCAGGAAAACGCTAGATGCAGGCCGTTTTTTTTTAAATTTATTTATTATGGTACATAGGCTTGCGCTTGGCCGCCATCTCGCCTGATGTTAAGCGACGATGCGGCCTACGATGGAGCACGCTTGCCTAGAAGAAACCGATTCACTCTCGACAGACTAGCAACTTTACGCCTTTCCGCCCGCAACCGGCCCTTTTGGAGATCGATGGGGGAGGCCTATGTCCAGAATGGACGTCCTACGGCTGAAATGATGATGATGAAGGAAGACATGACAGGGAGTGGTCAACTTTTATGTAGCTACTGCCAAAGCCACATTTTTTGTAAGACCGAACAAATAACGATGTCTACGATAATTGTGAACTGATACTAACGTTTTTTAACCGACTTCAAAAAGTTAGAGGATTCTCAATTAGGTTGTTTTAAAAAAAAAAGCTTTTACCTCAGAACTACGTCAAAGTGAACCGATTTGGAAAATTGTTTTATCAGGATACTTATACTTTCAGATTGGGCCCATGGAAACTTCATCAAAATCAGTTTAGTAGTTTGGGTTTTAAATCAAACTAGCTGGCAAATTGTTGGTATTCCGAGAACCCATACGAAGCGCTTTGATTTCACATTTATTGTGCAAACTGCTAGTCTGTGGAATTCGCTGCTCGAGTGGGTTTTCCCCATTGATCTATGTGTACTACATTTGAATTCTTCTGATATTATGTCATCAAAGTAACACTGCGTATTTTACTAATTTTGTGAAATATTTTTTTTATTATAAATAGGCTTGCGCTTAGCCGCTAACTCGCGTGATGGTAAGCGTATTTTTTTTATTGTTAATTAATTGGAGAATAGTGTAAAAATAGGTAGGCATAGGTAGGTAGGTAGGTATAGGTGTAAAAACAGCGTAGGTAGGCCTCCCACTAGATGGACCGACGACATAGTGAGAGTCGCTGGCATCCAGTGGATGCAAAAGGCAGGCTGTCGTTCAGCGTGGAGGTTAAAGGGGGAGGCCTATGTTCAGCAGTGGACGTCTTCTGGCTGATGATGATGATGAAATAGGTACTCACCGGTAGCTATCCCCATATCGGTGACCTTCAGCTGTCCCTGCTTGATCATGGCCTCGTAGTTGGGTTTGATGGCGGTGAGCTCCACGTTGTAGAGTCCGAACATCGGTCCTAGGGTCGCGTCCTCTTCGTACGTGAACAGCACTTGGATGTCCTTGATGAGCGCCCGCTGGACCGTGGCGTACCACGACTGCGTCACCCTGAAAGGTTTTTTTTTTTAAATTAAAAATAGGCTTGCGCTTGGCCGCCAACTCGCCTGATGTTAAGCGATGATGCGGCCTACGATGGAGCACGCTTGCCCAGAAAAAACCTATTCACTCTCGACTTGAAGACACCCAGATTGTAACTATCGAGGAACACCCACTCAGGCAGCGAATTCCACAGACTAGCAGTTCGCACAATAACTGTGGAATCAAAGCGCTTCGTATGGGTTCTCGGAATATCAACCATAAAGCAGTGTCGATTCTTCGTACCCACTCTGGCAGTCCAATAGAAAAATGGGCAGGAGGGAACGATATTACTAATTCTACAGTCCGTTTTACTCTGCGATAAGCTTATGCCTACAACAGCAGTTTGGTGTGTTCGCGCGTTTCATTTTTCTACAATGTAGGTAATTAGATTTTAAAAAAAATTATATACATATACTATACCGAGAACCAGTTGTCTGGATAAATCTAACATAGGTTTTAAGACAACTTACTAACTCGAAATGTAACGTACAATATGTTTTAAATAAATAAATAAAAAAAGGCTCCATTCCCAGAGGGCTAAAACGGGACCCTATTACTAAGCCTACGATGTATGTCTGTCAGTCCAGACGGACTGAACAACACCACCACATCGACCACAAGCTGTTAACGGGTAGGTCAGACAGACGTCTGACCTACCCGTTAACAGCTATATCTTTCAAACCGTAATAGATAGACAGTTGAAATTTTCACAGAATATGTAATGTTGCGTCCGCCTTTGACCACCAGCTCGCCTGATGGTAAGCGACGATGTGGTCGAAGATGAAGCACGCAGACTTAGAAGATACCTATTCACTCTGGCCTTGAAAAGGCCCAGATTATATCTCTCAGGAAAGAAGGAAGCGGGCAGGTTGTTCCAATCCTTGGCTGTACGGATTCGAAACGTTTAAGGCATTATATGGACTAACGCCTGTAGCACACCTCCGCCGCGAAACTGTAGCAAAGCAACCACTACTCGTTGAAATATAAAGCTTAAATGTTCATTACAGTAGTGTATTAACTACGCATGGGAGAAACACCAAACGTGTCCAGAAGCGCCTCCGTTCCAATTTGCTGTTTAAATTACCGCTGTATGTTATACGATATAAGGTTGACATTTAAACTAGTATCGGTTTTTGCTGCTACGGTTTCGCGGCGGAGATATGCTACAGGCGTCAAGAACATAGAAAGTAGGTATGGAAGGGTATGGAGTGCTTTGAAAAAATCCTAATGATATTTTAAAACAGGGTACATAGACAGATGACCTAAAAAGACCACAGGGAAACGCTGGATGCAGGCCACTTCCAACCGGCCCTTTTGGAGATTGATGGGGGAGGCCTTTGCCCAGCAGTGGACGTCTTATGGCTGAAATGATGACATAGTCGTAGTCCATCAGTGTCTGAATAATTTTCCCTGTAAAGGGCAGGAGCACATTCCACAATTTTCAGGAAACATGGTTCAAAAACAAGATGGATCCCACAGTATGAGAAGCTACAATGGGGGGTTCTTTAAAAGGCAAATTAACCAAATCCTAAAACGTGAGCAATGCATTTGTGATGCCTATAATGTTACAAGCAACGAGTTACAAGATTGGTTACAAGTATCCATAGGCGACGGTGACTGCTGACTATCAGGTAGCCCGCCTGCTTGTGTGCCACCAGAGACGTACAATCGGGAGAATTCAGTGTTTGCCACCTGACATGAAAAAAAAAACAAACCAATATTTACTTAGTCACGAAAAGAAGTACTTATAATACCTAAGCAAAAAAAACCTATATTCCTTTCACGAAAATCTCTGGAAAATTCGAGCAGACAACCTAAAAGTCAATATCAGTGAAAAATCTATCTGACAGAAATTTGTTTTATCGTAATTATGTATAATGCAAAATAGATCTTACGAAGTTGTACAATAGAGTTAAAGTTTGAGTGTGTTTTGGTGAGCACAGGTATTTTATTTTATGCCAGTAGCAACATAAAAAAACCTTGCTCAAGCCTACTTGGATAAAACTTCTTTTTAACGGACTTCAAAATAGGATGAAGGTTCTCAATTCGATCCGTAGTTTCTTAGATAAAAAGAAAGTTTACGGCCAAATTTGTGCTCACCGGACAATCTCCTTCGTTTGATCATCATCATCATCAGCCAGAAGATGTCCACTGCTGAACATAGGCCTCCCCCTTTAACCTCCACATTGAACGACAGCCTGCCTATTACATGCAACAAACGTTTTTTAAACATATTTTTGTATTTGCTCTTGTGTAAAAACAGTAATACGTTAATATGTATACAGTAGAATCCGTTTATTATGACATCGAATGGAATTGACAAACACGTCATAATAAGCGGACGTCATACAGAGCGTTTTGTGAAAGAAAAAAAACTTTTTATGTAAATATGTACTTAAGTATTTTAATAGAGAAACATAGTATGTATAAATACATATTAAATCAAAATAAAAATTGCACGTTATGCAGTACATACATATTTTTTTATGTAGGTAATCTGTAATATTTGTCTGCTTTTGTTTTTTCATTTTATTGTAAAAACAGTCTCTAATACTATTGTGTATAGAAGACATCGCCATGTCGGTCATTATAACCAGACATAATTTATTAAAAATAGGTTATAATAAGCGACATGTCAAGTCACTATATCCGCCTTTTTTATCAAGAATTTAATATGAAAACCAAACTTCGTAGTGTAATTACGTCATAATAATCGGTTGGTCAATATAGGCGGAGTCATAATAAACGGATTCTACTGTATTTATGTATGACCAAGTGCGAATCGGTGACAAATTTCTATTCACCACCAAGTTGAGCAACGTCAGGCATGGTCGGTACTTGGATGGGACTGCCTGGGCGTGGTGATATTGTCTAGACCTCTCTCTGCAAGCGTGGTCTCTGCTCTGACCAAGCTTGTTAATAAATAATTACCTCCGAGGCATAGTCGTCATAGCTTCCCAATACTGATCAATGTATGGTATAATTTCCCTGTCTTTGCTGAAAAGGTTCTTGTTGGTGCCTTCCTTGATGCTTTCCTGTCTGAGGTTGGCTATTGCAGTGAGACACATCTGCGGGAATGCTGAAACAAAAAAAATATTATGTGGTCAGAGCTAGAACTGCGGCAAAAAGATTTTGTCCACTATTTGTATCCATGCATAATCATGACAAAACTAGAACATGGATATGTCTGTCTTATTTTTGCGGGACAAAAAAGTGCGCCCAGAGACAGCTTCATTTGTAAGGGGCTGAGGTTTTGTACATAATTAAATTTAAGTGCATTCACCATCTACTGCCTGCAGAGGTCTAAACGCAGCTTCTCCATTTTTGAGCTAAACTAAAAGAAGACAGGAACTTCTCAACATCCTGTGGTAATAAGTGTCCTCCTTTGATGGTTTTCACCCCACTGAGATCTGCTTGTGTACATTGTAGATGGGTATTTTATTTTCACTTTATCCTACTATATATCAAATCTTTGCTGGGGGAAGTGAATGGCTGTACACCGTTTATTGCTATGAATTATCTCAACAAATATAAGAATTTATAGTTTTTGTTTAGATTAGGAAGGGATGCCGTCCCTTTCCTGCAAGGTGATTGACAGTATGGAGTTTGTATGGCGTACTTACGTGTGACGTCATTCATAAGTATAGTGAACAACAAAAAAAATCGAAATATCTTCATTTTCAATACATTTCTATTTTGATTTCGGTGTTCAGCTCTATTTATAGTCAGCGATAAAAAAAACAGTCCCGTAGCCTATTGTACAACAGAGGTGATAAACATCACCCTCATCACTTCATCCTGCACACAGCCGAAGTCGTGTAGGGCGCGTAAGTACAATCCAGCTTGAGGCTTAAAATTGTGCTCAAGGGAGTACCCCGGGTACGATAAGTACGTCACGTCTGACGGTCTTCCAATCTGCGTATCAATGAAGAATAAGACTGCTGGTTTGCTAGTCTCCAGAAGATGATGAACTGCCAAGAGATTAGAGTGCAGACCTCTGATGTTTGTGAAGTGCACTTTGAAAGAAAGAGAGTGCAGCCGCTGTGAAACCTTCTTACTCTATTTTTTTTGCTGCTTGTTGAGTTTAGTGATTCTATGGGGAAAACGGCAGTTGAACAAGACTCCACACTGCTGAACAGCCATACACTGCAAGGCTATATCATTAGGAAACTAGTCTGGAGATTACGGAGATACTGGGCCCTCCCTGGGCATGTCCATCAGGCCCTTTTATCTAGTCACTGTCTGGCACAATGGCACGTCCCAGTATTCACGCAACAACTTTTTGTAAGGGGCTAGCCCACTACTTGGGCCTCATACTAACAGCAGACAGCCAGCGGTGCACCGTGCCTCGGATCCTCCACGACAAGTTACCCGATGCAGCTTAACATGGTAGGAAGTCAAGTCATGAAGTCAAGTAACTGTTCTGATCTGACCCATTTTCCCAAACATGCCAGAACATGGCTAGGCCACTTGGTGGCATTGCTTTCTCCGTTAAGTGGTCACTAGCCCCGGCCGAAGCCTACCACCAGTATGCTGTCACCTGATTAGCACCACCCTGGGACCATGTGTGGGTTTCGGGTGCCTTCCCACGGTGCAGGTGACTCGGTCGCCAGAACTGAGTTACCAGAAGTTGAAGTTTGTAAATACTTCATCATCATCATCAGCCAGAAGACGTCCACTGCTGAACATAGGCCTCCCCCTTTAACCTCCACACTGAACGACAGCCTGCCTTTTGCATCCACTGGATGCCCACGACTCTCACAATGCCGTCGGTCCATCTAGTGGGAGGCCTCCCTACGCTGCGTCTTCCGGTTCGTGGTCTCCAGTCCAGAACCTTTCTTCCCCATCGGTTATCGGTTCTTCGAGCGAAGTGGCCTGCCCATTGCCACTTCAACTTAAATCTTCAATTGTAAATACTTACGAGCCTGATTCTTCTTGAAAGTCTCCAAGCCAGTGGGAGAGCAGTTTTTGCAGATAAACAGATAGTTGGTCATGAACGGCACCAGTTTGCCGAGCTGGTAGCCGATGCACGACTCGTGGAACCATCTGTTGCATGACGCACATAACAGCTCCGCTATATTCAGATTACGGTCCTTGCCACTGGAAACGTTACATTGTTTCTGTTACAAATGTTAGTTGTTGTAGTGGCTTTCTGTGTGGTGTAACTAGATGGACAGAATCAGAAGCAGAATAGCCTTTATTGTAAAAACTGGTACATTATAAGGTGTTATATTTTAGTAGTATCACAGTTTACTCATTTCGGGCATACAATGTTTTGTGGGTTACTTACAAATAAATACAACTTTTTATTTATTTATTAGACAGAATATTGTCAGAAAATGTTAATAAGGCCTTACATCGAGTATTATACAGCTTTATTTACCTCGATACTAAATAAATTGTTTTTTTTTACCCCCTAATAAAAGAGCTGATTATCTTCAAACATTTTTACATTAGAGCTTACATAAAAATGTTATGTTTGTTGTATGGGGTCCATCTTTTTGTTTTTACTTTTTGACATTTTTATGTTAATGTTAATACAGTAGAATCTAGATATAACGACCTTCAAGGGACCGGCGATACTATGTCGTACTAACCGGATGACGCACAAAACGACAGGATTATTTCTTGAGTACATGTATTATGAAACCTAATTTGAGTAAACAATATCGTCGCTAAAATAGGTTAGTCGTTATAAGCGAAGTCGTTATATATGAATTCTACTGTAATTACATATTCTGTGAAAATTTCAGATACCTATCCGAAAGATACGGCCGTTAATAGGTAGGACAGAAGGATGGACAGACGGCTGGACACAGACAGACATCAAAGTCTTAGTAATAGGGTCCCGTTTTTACCCTTTGGGTATGGCACCCTAAAAATTAAGTTACTGAGCTCAGTTTAAATTCAGAAGACCTTTAAGACATTAAGAACAGGAAGATTGAAAAGTTTATCAAAAAAATATACAGACCGAATTAAGAACCATCCTCCTTTTTTGAAGTCGGTTAGAGATAAGATTATAATTTACTGTGGTTTTATTTACAGCTAGTACCTAAAGCTTAAGCCTAATTTTATGGTTTTAACTGTAAGAATAATCTCTTTATTCTATAATACTTTGCCGCCAAAAAGACAGCCAGAATAACATAACAAGGGCATTTCAAAAACATACAATTACAATGGGATACAATAAAAGTGAAGGTAGGTATGTACGTACCAATAGCAACTACCCTGAGATTCTCCAGATTTGTTTTTATTTCTATCAACACTATCTCCCAGCCTTTGAGATTCTGATTGGGTGTGCGAATTCGATGCACTATCCGCGTCCATAGATTTTCGCAAAGATTCAATTGATGAAGACATATTTTTACTGGTGTACTATATTGCACTTATATTGTTTATACATTTAGATCATATCCATTGTCGTTACGTCGTCGTCTAGTAAAGTATTTCTACAATAATATAATGCGAAACGACGAAAACACCCAAAATTACTTAAAATATGCTTAAATTAATAGTATCACTTTTTTTTATAATTCCCCGTATTGGGGCTTTTGGCTCCGCATGATTGACGCAGTTGCCATATACAATTCGTATGAGTTTAGGTTTAGAATTTAAAGATATGGAAACGATCTTTGATTATATAATCAAAGGGAAACGATACGCGAAAATTAGGATATAGTAAGGATTAGGATGGATGGACGAACAGGAGTGTAAAAGATATTATAAATATCGCTAAATAGAAATTCCAACACTCCATAGGAGACTTTTGTAAAGTCTCCATCTTTTACAGGGGCATGACTTTGACTTGACCTTGACTTACTTTGCTTGACTCTGACTATGACTTGTTTGACGCTATTAATACAAAGTAAACTGGTTAATATTACGACTAAAGGACATTGAATCGACGGTCATGAAAATTTTGACAAAAAAATAACACAGCTCAAAGATCAAACTCAAGACAAGACGAAATTCAAGACGGAAAAGCGTTTGTTTTGTTTGAATATTTGAAAGATTTGTTTTGATATTACCACCAAAGATTACCACCTACTTCATATTATTTTGAATTATCTGACTTGCTTTTTCATTGTTTCGATTCAGTTACTGTTTTTCGTTATTCATTCTTGACTTAACATTAAAATTCAGGTAATAATATTATATTTCTACTTGCAATGGATTCTCTAACAAGTACTGATGATTTATTCGTAGATATAAAATTGTCTCAAGAGAATCTTCTCTTGGAAATGATCAAAGAACTATGTAGTGATAACACACTGTCGACAAAACTAAGAGGAAAAGTGTCTCGAATCATAGCCGATTGCGATCTCACCCATCATTCCAGTTTACATAGGCTTGCCACTGCAGATGAAAGCACTTCGACTTTGTTAGGTAAGTGTTTGGGTAACCTTCTAAAATGTAGTACTGAAGACATAATAGCACAGTTAAAGCCGTATCCAGATATCGCGAGTTATGCGTTGCAAATGGCTAGAGAGCCATGAGCTAAAATGGTCAGAGGATACGAAACGGAACACTATGAAAAAACAATCTCTGAAAGCCTGAAGACGTCCCAGGGTGTCGAAAAAAAATTACAAAAATGCCTGGAAACTAAAGTTGCTCTCATTGGCACCCTTATCCTTAACCATTATATGAAATATATACTAATACTAGCGACCCGCCCGCCCGGGGGCGGGTCGCTAGTTATATATATGAAAAAAATGAAAAACAATCAATAAACCTTCCGTAGAAATGTATCTAACTGATGGTGAAAACCGCATCAAAATCCGTTGCGTGGTTTAGGAGGAGTTAGCGGCCATACAGACAGACAGACAGACGCGGAAAGCGACTTCAATTTATACTATGTAGAGATTATAAAGAGGAAAGATTTGATTGTTTGTTTGCATTGAATAGGCTCCGTAGTAGTTTACTGAACCAATATGAAAAAATATTCTTTCACTGTTGGGAAGCTACACTACCTCCTGGTGACATATTGGCTATATATCTATACCCGAGCGAAGCCGGGGCGGGCCGCTAGTATAAAATATTGGGGTCTTTTAGTAATAAAAGATATTGGCATAGATTCTGATGTTCTCTAAACTAAACTTGACAGCTCTAAAATTGTTACCATCCTTCTCTCACATATTAAAATTAAAAGAGAGGCAGATAATTTTAGTCCTATCAGGTTGGTTTAGTTTAGTGCTAGAATCGACGGGAATGAGGCCTATTCTGCCATACCACTCACTAAACTAAACCAATCTGACAGGACTAAAATTATCTGCCTCTCTTTTCATTTGAATATATGAGAGAAGGATGGCAACAAGTTTAGAGCTGTCAAATATGGGGGCACGGCAGTGTCCCCGCCAAGTCGAGTGTGAAGCCGCCACTTTTAGTTTAGTTTAGAGTGAATCAGAATCGATGCCATCGTCTTATTTCCTTAGCACCCTTGCTGACAAAATGTTCTTAATCTTTTACAGGATTTATGCACCAAACACCAACTGAACTAACATACGATGAGCAAGCTGAACTCAACCAGGCCATTATCAAAAAAATCCAAAACAAACTCCCTACCCTCATCAATGAGTTGGAGACGCTCAAAACTGGTATCGAGAAAAAAAAAACTCATCAAGCAGAAATAAAAGACTTACAAGAAAGTCTCGATGATAAATTAAAAACACTTGAGGAGCAGGAGAATGAGAAAGTTGAGCTGATGATGGAGTGGCTTAATCATCGGATGAGTGAAGTCACCAAGTTTAGTGACAATTCCAGTGAGCTTATTACCTTAAAGACAAGGATCTTGGAGCTGAAGTCTAAGTATGTTTTTTATGCCGATGTTAGGCGGAGTAAGATGAAGTGGCCTTGGCTAGAAGGAACTTGTTTAAGAGTATCATCGTCATCATCACTAAGAGTATTATATAATGATTGCAATAATAATAAATCAGTTGGACCACGGGTCTAGCTATGGGCCCTTGTCCAACTACTAAAATAGTTCGACTATGACCCCTAATGAAGGCCCGTAGTCCAACTAGTTGTACACACATATACACTGTATTTTTTTTTAATGGGCATATGCCCAACTAAACAAAATACAAGCCAAAACTAACACTACAAATACAGTTAAAACTGCCCATAGACCGTTGAAGGTTAAAGACAATCCAAATGCTGTTGGACCACTGCCCCGAAACTTATTCACAGTCCATTAAAACAAATCTATAATCTCGGTGTGCTTTGTTCACAGAATATTACATCTCAAAATCCAGCAGAATATATTCACGGAGACTAACAAGTCCATTGAAGCTTACAGTGAAATACATAAAGACCTGAAGGATTCTATCAAGGAGACAGAAAAAAGGATCAAACATTTACAAGAAATTGTTGAGAGTGACCAATGATTATCTACTGTTCATTATTGTTTTTACTTAGTATCTTTAGTTTTTAGTGTGATCGTGTATTTTCATGATAGTTATTTCCAAAATTTCACAGAAGCCTCTAGAAAAGTTGCCACCACTATACTAGAGTATGACTTTGACTTGACCATGACTTACTTTGCTTGACTCTGCCTGTGACTTGTTAATACCTTACCAACCCTTTGATCATAATATAGTTTTATTTTTTCTGATTGTAATCATTATTATTATTCCGTCTGAAGGACCTTGTCATGAAATAAATAAATAAAAACTAGCGTTTTTATTTACTTGACTACTGTACTGTATATCTGTGGTGCTGTGCTGTGCTCCCTTTGCTAGTTGGGGCAATTTTGCCATCATCAGTGAGGGAGGAGAAAGTGAGAATGTTAAATGCGGGAAGATAATCCTGGTTGACGACACTACTAACAGAAAATAACAGGTGAAAAACTGAAGACTGATATTTGAGGACTGAATAAAATTAGTGAATATTTTTTTATTATTTGGGAATTCAAATAGAGAAGAAATGTGTAATCGAAACATATTGTATTATTTACCTAAACTTATGTGTTTTCGAGTGTAAATTTATAATGGTAGATTATTATTTATTATGTGAACATGCTCTAGTGTGGAGATTGGTATAACAAGGTGAAACATGTTTATTTTCAAACTCCATAGTAGCCTCATGCTCTTGGCTCTTGTATAGCCTCCACCACTTTACTAGGGCATAATTTTGACTTGACCGTATCTTACTTAGCTTAACCTGTTTAACGCTATTTAATACTATGTAAACTTGGTTAATATTACGACCGAAGAACATTGTATCCATGGTCATGAAATAAATTGACAAACAAATGGAGGAGGCCTTTTGGCGCCAACGTGAAAAAAAACATGACACGTCGTATTATTTTTCTACACTTGTATATTTTCGACTGTTAATGTGTATTATTGGTGAATTATTATTTATTAAGTACTCGAGTGTAGGCAAGTGTTTTAACGAGGCGAAACACATATTTTCTTGTTTTTTAATACCATTGACGTGTAAATTTATAATTATGAATAAATGACTTTGACTTTGACTTTGTGTCCAAAACTCCACAGAAGCCTCTTGTAAATCCTCCACGACTTTACTGAGGCATGAGTTTGACATTGGACTCTGACTCACAGATCTACTCTCTGACTCAACGACGCTCTGTGCTCCTACCTCTACGCAATCCACCGCAATCTGAACTTGCTGAACATGCTCTCTGACTATAGAAAAAAAAATTGTGACTAACTTTGACTTATTATTTAAAACCTTGTAAACGTGAAATATTACGACTGAAAGATTCTGTACTCTTAGTCATGTTTTTTTTTAATATTTATAAAAATATGGAGGTATGTCGGTCAGGAAATGTCAAATTGTCAATTAATGTTATAAAATGTCATTTTCGCGTTGTATCCACATCGCATCGGTAGCGCGCCTTTCCCTCGCTGCGAGAGCTCCGCGCGTGTTTTATTCCGTATCTTCAGCGCGAGCCACTCCCGTGAGCCGCACGCCGCCTGCAGCCAACCCTACCACCGGTCCCGCTTCCACCATGTTCATCGCCGAAGAGCGAGGTTCCGCATACGCGCCTGACTACCGGGTTTTCTTCAGTGAGTTTCATAATCTGATAAGACGGTGCTTATCTGAAACAGCTGGTGTCCTTGACCGTCGCCCCCGGTGGCGCACCACACAGGCCTTGCTGACGTTGCTCACCTTCGCGCGGTCTACTACGAAACTTTGTGCATAACACTACTAATTTTACTGAGATGAGAATTTAGAACTTCTTCAGGCGAGAGAAAGTTCACACTTAGATTTACAACTTTTAATGCCCCTGAACTGGTACCTTTTAAAAAAAATACAATAAAATTGTACCAATTTTTTGGGTTCCGTACCCAAAGGGCCCATTAATGACATGTTGTCTTTTTACTTTAGTAGCTAACAAGTTATTTGGTGGTACGTGCCTCAATGCGCGAGCCCGACTCGCACTTGGCCGGTTTTATTTTTAAAAGTTCACGCTGCTTGCGCTTCATCTTGTTTTTTCTCAAGGTGACTACAATAGTTATTGGGTGGTAATCAAATTTGGAGATATGAATGGGATTTAACATAAAATGGTTCTCATCATTTTTGCAAGACCTAGGTATTTAATGAGAGATTATAATCAAAATTATCATATAATTATTACAATAAATAAGTTTATTTGCATATGAATAGCTTTACCAGGTAAAAAATCAAATGACTAAGGATTTTTTTATATTTTTTTTTTGGGTTTGTAATGATTTGTTATTATCTGCCATGCCATGGTTACTAATAAGTTAAATTAAATGGCTAATTTACTTAGCATAGCTAAGTGAGGTTGGGCGGCCAAAATGCACTCTGATAGAGCCTTGATTGAGATTGATGGCCAAGAGAATCACACAGTGGGTGCCTAAAAACTGACGAAGGACCCAGGGCAGTCCACGGAAACTGGCGTGATTACCTCGACGCTTTCCAGATAATCTAGATCCCAGAAAAAATAATTACCCGCCATATCCCAGTCGAATCTGGCTGGTTATCACACTGAAGATATGGGGGAGACCTTTAGGGGGATCAGTGGGAAAGTATAGGCAAAATAATACTAATAAACGATTTAGTAAATGGGTGACTAGAACCAGATGTGATACAAAGCTATTATTGACAAAAACATTCATACAAATTCATTGCAGCAAACAGTATATAGATTATCCTTATGATAATTTGTTAATCATGATTCAACTAGGTATTTTCTCAGGCAACCTGTTTCAAATGTCTGCTTTCTTTTTTGTAATCTTTCAGTGAGTATTCATTTACATTTGAAGCAAAAAACTATTGATAATTATTTTAGTACAGCTTGAATTAAATTAATATAATATAGGATAGGTACCATTACAGGTCACTGTGAGCTAAACTATCACTTGCACGAAATTGGTGCTACAAATAGTCATCTGTGCCAAGGCTGTCTGCCGGAAAACTAGACTATGTAGCATGTGCTACTGCACTGCAAAGCCACAACAGGCTTATGATTAAGGTTGTGACACCATAAAGAAACTCCACAAGTTCTGTCTCTCCAATACCACAACTGGCGAAATAAGAGTGGAACAGTTATGCCAGCGACCTCAATAATTTTAAGGAGCTATACCTGGCAGGGCAAATCCACAATATACCCCAAGTAGGACATCTGTTCCAGTCTTATTACCCCCACTTTGAATAAGAATTCCCCCAATGAAAAAGAGCTCCCCCCAGGCCATAAAGAACCATGGCCCACTTGGAAAACCCTGAACTGACCCTCACCCCTCTCTAACCCTCAGACAATGCCACACTTGATAGACTGTGCAGTGTGTCCTACAACTTGCACACCCGTCATAATCAGCCTTTTAACAGTTCACTGCTGGACTTTTAGCCTACCCACGAAAGGGTGATTGGGCCATATCCACCACGCTGGCCCAGTGCGGATTGGTGGATTCACATACGCCATTGAATTCCTTCTCTGTACGTATGCAGGTTTCCTCACGATGTTTTCCTTCACCGAAAAGCCAGTTGTGCACTTGCACACTAAATGAACTGAATGAAGCCACGGAGAGGGCCATTGGGGTGGCAAATATTTGCCACCCCAAGTTGGTGTAAAAACTTAATTTGAAAACAAAATAATAATTGATAAACTACGAAACATTGACTTGAAAAAAGAAGAATAAAAATTAGGCTCATTTCAACAGATGTAACTAATGCAGATGTGCATCCATAGTAATATTGTAATGCAGCTAACATCTGTCCGGACCCAAGGTACATGGTTTGCAAAAACCCCTCTCTAAGGGGAGGCATTTGTTCAGCAGTGGACGTTTACTGGCTGATTATGTGCGTGTTTGCACATGTGCAGCTAACATTGTTATCACACACTGAGAATCAGTTAATCTGTCGCGGTAACAAACAAGGAAATGATGCAATTGAGATTAAACTAAATATTGATAAAGCATAATCAAATGATAACAGTAATCATGTTTGTGGCGGCACTCAACACTCCTTTTAATAAATAAAAAAATCAAACACTTTGGAGGGTGTTTACTGACACCCTCGTAATAAATAAAATACAGTAGAATTCATATATAACGACTTCGCTTATAACGACTAACCTGTTTTAACGACGATATTGTTTACTCAAATTAGGTTTCATAATAAATGTACTCAAGAAATAATCCTGCCGTTTTGTGCGTCATCCGGTTAGTACAACATAGTATTGCCGGTCCCTTGAAGGTCGTTCTATCCAGATTCTACTGTAAATAAATAAATATTCGGGACATTTTTGCACACACGGTCATCTGACCCCGAACTAAGCAAAGCTTGTGATATGGCTGCCAGAGACTGATATATATACATATATAGGTTTAAATACATACTTAAATAGATATTAACACCCAGATATAGAACAAACACAAATGTTCATCACACAAATGTTTGTCCTAGGTGGGAATCGAACCCACGCCCCTAAGCTCAGAAGGCAGGTTCACTACCAACTGGACCAACGGGCTATCAATAATGTAACTAGTCAGTCTATAGAACATACAGAGTTGGTGTAAGAATGGTCCAACCCAGTCAGACTACAATAGGCCTGTGTCCTAATTTTTTTATTACTTTAGAAAAGCTGATCCTTAGAATTTTAATTTTTGTTACCTATTAACCTATGTTCCGTCCCAAGCTCTCTGTTATCTTCAGTGAAAGTCCCATCAATATCGATCCAGCCGTTTTGGAGTCCACAGCATAAATACATACTTTGATAAATAGGCATGAAGACCAAAATTTTTTTATAAGTACCTCATAAAAAAGCTGATCATAAATAGAGCAAAAATTATCAAGACAAAAATTATGTCCAATGTCCATGTTGAACCCGTGCCAGTAGTCGTTGGGAACGATACTCTCGAAGTTGTTGACCATTACACCTATCTTGGACAGATTGTTCAGTTAGGTAAGTCCAACTTAGGCAAAGAGGTCGCCCGAAGAATCCAACTCAGATAGGCAGCGTTCGGGAAATTGCGTGACATCTTCTCGTCCAAGATACCACAATGCCTCAAGACGAAGGTCTTTGACCAGTGTGTGTTGCCAGTGATGTTATATGGTACTGAGACGTGGTCCTTAACTGTTGGCCTTTTGGAAAAACTCAGAGTCACACAGCGGGCAATGGAGAGAGCTATGCTCGGAGTTTCTTTGCGCGATAAAATCCGAAACGTGGATATTCGCCAAAGAACCAGAGTCACCTACATAGCTGTTAAAATTTGCAAGTTGAAGTGGCAATGGGCAGGCCACATCGCTCGAAGAACCGATAACCGATGGGGAAGAAAGGTTCTGGAGTGGAGACCACGAACCGGAAGACGCAGCGTAGGGAGGCCTCCCACTAGATGGACCGACGACATTGTGAGAGTCGCGGGCATCCAGTGGATACAAAAGACAGGCTGTCAGTGTGGAGGTTAAAGGGGGAGGCCTATGTTCAGCAGTGGACGTCTTCTGGCTGATGATGATGATGATGATGAAATAGAGCAACAAAAATAAAAAATTGTTAAAAAATAAATGAGTATTAAGTATTTTAATTTCATCCTAGACAGAGAGTGCACTGTAGTACGTTATGACGTCAAACTGAGCGCCCCATACAAATGCTATACTAACACAAGCTTTGCGAGAGAGGGACAGAGCATCCACTCTTTTCCCACCAAAATGTATTACACTGTTGCAGCAGCACTGCTGCGTACTGCCGAGTTAAGAACTCACCACAATAGCCCAGAAATTTTGAATCATATATTTTTTAACATTGCATTTTTTTTTTTAATGGTTTTGCCATGATCATTGATAGTATAAACTCTAAAATTAAATAACAAATACTGGCCAAGTCCAGGACGCGCGAAAAATTCCAAACAGAATGGAAGAACACACATTTTTTGGGTGCAGGACTCGTGAGTCAGACTCGCACTTGGCCAGTGTTTATTTCTCTTTACACCTCACCTGTTGAAACTGGGATTGTAATAAGTTGGTTTATGTTTGTGTCAGAGGATGAGAGCGGCCCCATATCCCCGCTGCACGACATCCCTCTCTGGGCGGACAAGTCGCAGCGTCTCGTCAACATGGTGGTGGAGATCCCGCGCTGGACCAACGCCAAGATGGAGATCAGCCTCTCGGAGCCTCTCAACCCCATCAAGCAGGACGTCAAGAAAGGTATTAATAGTAATTAAAGAAAGGTAGTAAAGGTAGGTAAAGGTATTGTTACCACTGCTATGGCCTAGGGCCAGTACTCAGCGATCAATCCTGTGGATCCTGTGGATGCAGATGGCAGGCTGTCAGTGGGAAATCAAAAGGGGGATCTATGTTCAGCAGTGGATGTCTTCTGCCTGGTGATGATGACTATTTAGTCATCATCACTAGGTAAGGGTAGTCCAACATTTCTGTTTAATCAGTAGGACCACGGGCCTCTCTTTGGTATGTTGGTCTAACAATTTATATCGAAGGCCTATGGTCCAACTCGTTTAACAGAAGAGTGAGAGCGCCACCCATAAAGGTAGATACAATAGACAGAATAGTAATAGTCTTGCGTTTGACCGCCACTTTGCCTGATGTAAAGCGATGATGCGGTCTTTGGTGGAGCACGCTTGCCTATACTGACCTCTTTTATTTCTATTTAAACCTGGTCCTTACTGTATCGTCGCATTGCTGAAGGTGTGTTTGTTATAAAGGCGCGCTGCGCTTCGTGCACAACGTATTCCCTCACCGCGGCTACATCTGGAACTACGGCGCGCTGCCGCAGACCTGGGAGAACCCGCACCACGTGGACCCCGGCACGCAGGCGCGCGGAGACAACGACCCTGTCGATGTCATCGAGATCGGCGAGCGGGTCGCACACCGGGGGGATGTCTACCCTGTCAAGGTATATAAATAACATCACACTCATCTTCTTCTTTCAAGTCGATGTTCCGTAAATTATAATTTTACTAGCGACCCGCCCGCCTGGCTTAGCACGGGTGTAATTTACGTGCGAAGCCGGGGCGGGTCGCTAGTTAAATTTTTAGTATAAGTTTTATTATCTCATATATATAAACCTTCAGTGAAAATTTATCTAACTGACCGCATCAAAATCCTTTGCGTGGTTTAGGAGGAGTTAGCGGCCATACAGAAAGACACTCCATCTACGCCACTAGAGCGTGTGTGCCAGCGCCCCAGAGTCTTGCTCCGATATTTCAAGGAGTTGGGTTGGCTCTGTTAGGTGCTGGTATGGGAAATGCACAAAATGCCCCAAGCGGGACGTCAGTGCAGGATTTATCGCCCACCATCTCGAATAAGAATTAGAACGATGTATTGTTAACTGTTGGCATTTTGGAAAAACTCAGAGTCACACAGCGGGCAATGGAGAGAGCTATGCTCGGAGTTTCTGTGCGCGATAGAATCCGGAACGTGGATATTCGCCAAAGAACCGAAAGAAGAAGAAGTCACCGACATAGCTGTTAAAATTTGCAAGTAATTTGCAGCGTAGGTAGGCCTCCCACTAGATGGACCGACGACATTGTGAGAGTCGCGGGCATCCAGTGGGTGCAGATGGCAGGCTGTCGTTCAGTGTGGAGGTTAAAGGGGGAGGCCTATGTTCAGCAGTGGATATCTTCTGGCTGATGATGATTAAGTGATAGCATAGAATGCCTTCTCATGAAATATATACTGGATATGATAAAAAACTTACATAATCATATTGCCACAGATCTTGGGCACACTGGCGCTGATCGACGAGGGAGAGACTGACTGGAAACTAATCGCGATCGACGCGCGCGATCCCAACGCTGCGGAACTCGACGACGTGAAGGACGTCGAGAGGTTATTCCCTGGGCTGCTGCGCGCCACCGTCGAGTGGTTCCGACTATATAAGGTGATCTCGTCAACCAATTTGGTTCCGACTATATAAGGTGATCTCGTCAACCAATTTGGTTCCGACTATATAAGGTGATCTCGTCAACCAATTTGGTTCCGACTATATAAGGTGATCTCGTCAACCAATTTGGTTCCGACTATATAACGTAATCTCTACAACCAATTTGGTTCCGACTATATAAGGTGATCTCTACAACCAATTTGGTTCCGACTATATAAGGTGATCTCGTCAACCCATTTAGTTCCGACTATATAAGGTGATCTCGACAACCAATTTGGTTCCGACTATATAAGGTGATCTCGTCAACCAATTTGGTTCCGACTATATAAGGTGATCTCATCAACCAATTTGGTTCCGACTATATAAGGTGATCCCGTCAACCAATTTCCGCCATAGTTCATCGAGGCAGACATTCCATCCTTACATCGTGAACTGTGGTAAAGTCCGCACGCAGCGTTTCCAAAATTCCTTCCTAATACGAACTGCACAGGAATGGAATGGGCTTCCTGCCTCGGTGTTCTCTATAAGGTACAACCTGGGTCTCTTCAAGACAAGAGTGAATAGGCACCTCATGGGCAAGCGTGCCCCATCTTAGACTGCATCGTCACTTACCATCAGGTGAGTTGTGGTCTAACGCTAGCCCATTTCATCATTAAAAAAAGGTATTTCTATCTCTTTCATTCTTAATTTTATTTATTTACTAGGAGACCGCAGGGAAACGCTGGATGCAGGCCGCTTCCAATCGGCCCTTTTAGAGATCGATAGGGGAGGCCTATGTCCAGCAGTGGACGTCCTATGGCTGAAATTGTGATGATGATGATAACTAGTAGCACAGGCACTTAAGCCAAATAAAATAAAAGGTCAACCTCGGCGAAATAATAAGCTGTCTCTTGTATAAACCTTTATTTGGACATTCTAAAAGTTATCTTAAAAGTCTCATGAAATCTTATGTCCGCGTCTTAAAATATTCAAGTTCAAAGGTCACAAAAATATGTTTTACGTAAATATGGTTTTAATGGTATTTAACATCTGTTATAAAAAAATTAGAGCATAAAATTATCTACAAATTGTGTGTGAAACATTTTTTTATATGCAATTTTTGGCTTAATGCAAGGTCAACCGTCAAATCTATGTATGTGATACGTGAGATTTTCTCTAAATCGGATTATCAATGTCATTATACTGTAATATTTGAACAACTAAAACTCAGAGTCACACAGGGGGCAATGGAGAGAGCTATGCTCGGAGTTTCTTTGCGCGATAAAATCCGAAACGTGGATATTCGCCAAAGAACCAGAGTCACCGACATAGCTGTTAAAATTTGCAAGTTGAAGTGGCAATGGGCAGGCCACATCGCTCGAAGATCCGATAACCGATGGGGAAGAAAGGTTCTGGAGTGGAGACCACGAACCGGAAGACGCAGCGTAGGGAGGCCTCCCACTAGATGGACCGACGACATTGTGAGAGTCGCGGGCATCCAGTGGATGCAAAAAGCAGGCTGTCGTTCAGTGTGGAGGTTAAAGGGGGAGGCCTATGTTCAGCAGTAGACGTCTTCTGGTGATGATGATGATGATTTGAACAACAAAAGACAAGTTTTCCTGCTTTTTCGTTGCCCAGTCAATACAAAATTGAATGAACGAAAATGCGAGATCGTAATTGCATGGCGAAGTTTACAAAACACCGCGCCATTCATCATATTATCATATGCCATCATATCTTAACCATTGAAATTATTTCGACAGTTAATTTAATTAATGCTTTTTTACATAAATAATATTTACGGTATTTTTATACCATCCCTCTAGATATTATAGAGTACGCCTACAAACTAGGCAAATCATGATACAAAGTGACAAATATTTTAATCCACCTGTTGTGTATGCGTTTATAAATGTGTGTATGATTTACTCGTGTTTTGTGCAAATAAATTATCCTTATCTTTTTTCCTTTTTTTACGATAGCAAATGGCGCGTTCCTTTTTACGATAAAACGAAAAAATTCGTGATATTTTCCATCCCTAATGTATTTTATATGTGTAGGTGCCGGACGGGAAGCCACAGAACGTGTTCGCGTTCGACGGAGAGGCCAAAGACAAGGACTTCGCCTACCGAGTCATCGACGAGGTCAGTATTGGAGAGGAACAGAATAACCGTAGCAAAAGACTAAGAAAGAGGGTAGATCGTTGTCTGCACCTAACATTTTCACTGTCCGACCAACCACCCGCATTCTTCAGTCTTCCCGTGAACATGGTGCATGTAACTGCGCCGAAATATCGGGAGCTCATTCCACAACCTTACCACGGTAAATGTACCGTAAATAATCATATGACTTTAGGAACAGAATGTTTCAATCGCACTCATAGAATGCGAATGTTTGTAAGTTGCCGATTAATTATGTATCTGTCTGTGTATTTATATAAAACTAGGTCAAAAAACACGTCTACGTCACGAGCTATGGAGAGGGCTATGCTCGGGGTTTTCACTACGAGAGTGAATCAGAAATGAGGAGATCCGTAGACAAACGAAAGTCACCGACATAGCCCACCGGATTAGCAAGTTGAAGTGACAGTGGGCAGGGCACATAGCACGCAGAACAAGATGGCCGATGGGGCCGAAAGGTTCCCGAATGGAGACCACGGATCGGTGAGCGCAGCGTAGGACGTCCACCCACAAGATGGACAGACGACCTAATAAAATAGACCGCAGGGAAACGCTGGATGCAGGCCGCTTCCAACCCGCCCTTTTGGAGATCTATGGTCAGGCTTAGGTCCAGCAGTGGACGTCCTATGGCTAGTTAGATTTGACTTCATGTTCAGAGTGTCATAGGCTACATTTTGCAGACAGGCTCGTTGTCATTATTTTAATAATATATTTATTCATCATCATCATCATCAGCATCATTTCAGCCATAGGCCTACCCATCGATCTCCAAAAAGGCCGGTAGGAAGCGGCCTGCATCCAGCGTTTCCCTGCGGTCTCTTTTAGGTCGTCTGTCCATCTTGTGGGTGGACGTCCTACGCTTCGCTTACCGGTCCGTGGTCTCCATTCGAGAACCTTACGGCCCCATCGGCCATCTGTTCTGCGTTCTGTCATATATTTATTATGACGGAACAATTGAAGGTTCCTGTGAGTAAGCGGATGAAACCGCTGCTAGTGCTGAATGTCGGGACTAATGTGATAATAACAATAGGTATTATAATATATGTCGCGGCCTCGCCGTGAAGGCACGCCGCCGCGGCACTGGCGCCTTTCTCTACCGGTTTCAAGAAATTAATTCGATATTGAATAGACGCTCGCACCGCGATATTTGGGATAACCTTTAGAACGTCACGTTGATCTACATGCAGCGTGTTGTACAATTCGCATTTCGCAATTTGTAATTTGCGTGCCTCGACCACAACAATCTGTACCTACGCTTAGCCCCAGATTTGATAGTTTCGAATACCTTTTAGCCCAGCAATGTATGGAACAATACGAAAACGAAAAAAGTTTTCGAATACTATCAAAACTTGTACTATGGGTACTGTAAACAATTATCACATCACTAAAATGAGAAACTTACTGCGCCCCGCGGTTTCACCTCTCTCTCTCTCTCTCTCTCTCTTTCTCTCTTTATCTCTCTCTGAGAGAAGACCCGAGTCCCAGCAGTGGGAACATGATATAAATATTTTCGGGACAAATATTATATTTCGGGACATTTTTGCACACACGGCCATCTGACCCCAAACTAAGCAAAGCTTGTGATATGGCTGCCAGAGACTGCTATACATAAATACTTTTTTTTATTTTATTTTACAAGGAAAACATACAGCTACTAATTAATACAGTAGATATGAGATAAACAGTTACACAAAAGCCATAAACATGTTTTCACTAATACAAACTAGAAATAGTGTAAATACCCACCTGCAACACCAACTAGGGCCTGGATAGATAAATAGTAATTGGTAAACAAACATTCGAAGTCTTTACATAAGAGATAATAAATTAGTTACCAGAAAGAAAAAAATTATAAATAACATACAAATTACAAATATATAAAACCTAATACAAATTATATGTTTTTTTAGATTTAATTTTACGTTTTTTTGCTTGCGATAGCTTGTGATATGGCTACCAGAGACTGATATACATACATATAGTTTTAAATACATAATTAGATATTAAATATATATTAACAACCAGATACAACAAACACAAATGAACATCACATAAATGTTTGTCCTAGGTGGGAATCGAACCCACACCCCCAAGTTCAGAAGGCAGGTTCACTACCAACTGGACCAACAGGCTATCAAATAAGCTGAAGTGTGGATGAATCTCTGGAAGTACTGAACCGATTTTGAAAATTCTTTCACTGATAGGAAGCTGCAGTATCTTGAAGTGAGATAGGCCATGTTTAAGCCGCAAGGCGGTCAGAAACTAGTGTTAATGTAGTGAGGTGTTGTCATCAGGTGCACGAGTTCTGGCGCGGGCTGGTGCGCGGTCAGGTGGCAGACACCGACGGGATCAACAAGTGAGTGACCACTACTATTCAACGGAACACTGCTCAGAATCAGACTGGTTTTTTTGTCTCAAAAAAACTGACCATAAACAACATTGAAATGTCTTTAACTTTAAGGTGGTACGATTCACCTATGGCGGGAAATTAAAATTTTAAGCAGTTTTTTGGTCCTAGTAGCCAGGCCAGGTAATTATTTTTAAATAACACAGTGTTTGCGCAAAATATTGGCTGTTCTTTACATTATAATGTACAATTATTTAACAGTAACGCACCATATTACTCACATTTGTGAATAAACCGTTTGAAACAGCAAAAAATAGTTTTTTCACAAATGTAAGAAATAATGTGCATTAGAGACAAATAGCTTCACATAATTTTGTAAAGAATAATAATAAATTTGCGCAAACATCATGATCGTTTACAATAATTACCCGGCCTAGCTACAAGGACAAGAAAACTGTTTGAAATTTGATTTTCCCGCCTTAGGTGAATCGAACCACCTACGGCGGTTGTACGGTGGTACGTTTCACCTATGGCGGGAAATTCAAATGTCAAACAGCAGTGGGACAGTATATTATTTTGTTAAAAAAGAAATAAAACTTGGAACATTAATGGCCGACAAAAATCTTTAGTGTCTATGTAATACATTTAATCATATTTTCAACAAATCACACAAAAAAAAAACTGTTCGATAACCTATTGTGAGCCAACTTTAAAATGATTATTTTACTATTGATTATGATATTGAACCGTATAAATATAAATAAATTAAAAATCCACCTCTGAGTGTGAAAAATTAAGGAATAAATCGAAATTTACCGTTCCGTAAAGTAGTTTTTTATAAATATTTAGACACCACATTTTTTTTTTTTGCTTGGTCGGATTTTCTTAGCTATTGTTCAGAAAAATCTGTTCAGCCGTTTCAAGACTTTTTATCGGGTTTTTAGGGTTCCGTACCTGAAAAGGAAAAAACGGAACCCTTTATAGCAACACTTCGTTGTCCGTCTGTCTAAGATAAGTTTGTCTTTCAATATTTCAAATTCAGTTAGGTTTTTTTTTTGGACTCGCGCTCTGAGGGTTCCGTCCAACGGAGCCCTCAGAGCACGAATCCTACTCGTAATTGTCCGGTTTTTATTGATTGTGTCAGTGAGTTGAAAGTGTGTTGTGTTGCAGGATGAACGTGACGGTAGAGGAGAGTCCGTCGCTGGCGGAGCGCGCGGAGGCGGCCGCGGTGCTCAGCAAGGCTCCGCCCCGGGCGCCGCCGCAGCCCCTGCCGCCGCACGTGGACCGCTCGCACTACCTCTCCAACCTCTAGTCACATGCCACACTCACCACCACACACACCCTGTGTCTCAAACACGCACGGATCACCCCCTATACAAACCGCACTCAACTGTCAAAACCACACTCAAGAGAAGTAAATAGAACGGAAATGACAAGGAAAATCTATTACCAGGCATTATGACAATTTTATTTATGTCAACGCGTCGAACTCCGCATCCAAAGAACTTGGACCTAACCCAACAAAGTTGTTTGTCCGCATCACAGTTGCTAACTGATTTCGAATGACTGACGTTTCGTTTATATGATTGCAACTGGCTACAACAAATTTCTTACAAAAATGCCTTGACAGCCGTTCTAATTTAAACAAAAAAAACTATGGTTTAAACAGACCTATAAACATTCAACACAGTTTTAAACTATCACGGTTATTCACTAAAGTTATATGATTATTTACGGGATATTTACCGTGGTAAGGTAGTGCATGTAACTGCGCCGAAATATCGGGAGCTCATTCCACAACCTTACCACGGTAAATATCCTGTAACAAATCATATAACTTTATAAAAAGCACTTTAATTGAAGTTTAAAGTTATATAAATATTTACCGTGGTAAGGTTGTGGAATGAGCTCCCGATATTTACGTAGCAAAAGACAAAAAAAGAGGGTAGATGTCTGCACCTAACTTTTTAACTGTTCGACCAACCACCCGCATTCTTCAGTCTTCCCGTGAACATGGTGCATGTAACTGCACCGAAATATCGGGAGCTCATTCCACAACCTTACCACGGTAAATGTACCGTGAATAATCATATAACTTTAGTGAACAACCGTGATAGTTTAAAACAGTGTTTCACTTTCATCTATACTAATATTATAAAGAGGAAAGATTTGATTGTTTGTTTGTTTGTTTGCATTGAATAGGCTCCGAAACTACTGAACCGATTTGAAAAATTATTTCACTGTTGGGAAGCTACACTGTCCCCGGGTGACATAGGCTATAATCTATACCCGTGCTAATCTGGGGCGGACCGCTAGTTGGTTATATTGGTAGACGCAGTTAGCCGTAGCCTTGAGATAGCCAATGGTATCGCTTTACCTACAGTTCATTGATTTTGAATCGAAACAAACTTCTTGTAATGCGTTGTATTATATGGGGTAATTTGTGGAATAACCGTACGCTACGATTCGGTGTGATGTCACTTAGAAAATAGTCTCTCATAGGTGCGTAAGAGAGTTACAATCAAAACGTCTAAGTAGCAAAACATCAAGTTAAGCAAATCGCCTAACGTCCGTACCAAAACATATAATTACAAGCGGCTTCTTACATAAATATTTTGATACAAACGTTGTCTGTATCAAAAATCCAGGTTAAATCAATTTTGATCCCGTCTTCCTTGGCTTCCTTGGCCGCGTTCCAAATCAATGTAAATCGCCTAGAGCGCTAAATGTCTCTGTTCCGTGTTGGTTCTCATTAGCGCTGCTTCTGTCGTTGGTGCTGTTGACGTGATTAACGTACTACATAAACATCTCAATCTTCAACACCTGCCACTTTGACATCTGCAGTGCAAGTACCGTTCTTTATCGATCATCAAATTTGACACTGGAGATCGTCAAATTCGATAAAATGCCATTTAATCACAGTACTCAGTTCAGTCTATGATCGATTCTATGGCATTTTATCGAATTTGACTATCGATAAAGAACGGTACTTGCACTGGTGGTGGGTTATTGCAGAATCTACTTTATTAGGTGTCGTAATTCTCATTCGGATTGACATAAACAAAACAGGGACAGGAACTATAACGCATATAGCCTGCTCTTATTGATATCATTGGGGTCTCCGGGTTTGCTTTCCGACGGTGCGCTTTGATACGGCGCGACTGACACGCGCGAGTGGGAACCCGGCTCGAAGGACCATAAAATGTAGCGACACTAATTATAGTTCAGTGAAAGTAGTTTTATTAAAGTTCTTTAGTTTATTTGACTCATAAAAAGTAAGCTAATGTTCCATTTATTTTTAATTATGAATTATTTGATGAAATTGGGTATTTTACAAATTTTGTGAAATCGGTTTTTGTAATTATTCAATTTAAAAAAGCTAAATTATACGTATTTTGACATCATGGGGAGTATTTTTTAATTAATTGTGAATTATTTGATGAAATCGGTAATAGTAATTATTTAAAAAAATAAAATTGAATGTAATATGTTGACATCATTGGGCGTTTTGCTGATTTGACGTTTTGCCACTTAAACTTTTTGATTCTGCAAACAATAGGGAAACGTAGATAAATGAATTTGTATTTGAAGGTGCCAGTTTCAATTATTTTGTACTATGTTTCGCGAAACGACTTCACAGGTGGCGCGGTACTTGCATGTTTTGGCGCCTGAAAAAAAACCCATTTCAAATACGGTTTTGGCGCCTGAAAAAAACCCATTTCAAATACGGGTTTTCTTTTCGTGAAACAAAGTGCATTCGATCCATTTAGCATTAATGATAAGTGATAATATAATATGTTAGATATTGAAACAGTTGTTTTATTTAAAGGCAGCCCCAGATTTATATTTTGTCCTACGGGTAGCCCTACAGCGGTGTATACAGGGTTACGCATTTACCCTGTACTAAGCCGAAAAGAGGTCATTGTACTTATCATTATGTACAACTTTTACCATGGACCAACCATGGAATTGCGAAAAAATCTGCTGTTCCGTACATTTTGTTGTGTCAATGACCGTTTTCAAAACAGCAGATTTTTTTTGTTATTTCATGGTTGGTCCCATAGTAAAAGTTGTTGATAATGAGTACAATGACCTACTTTCGGTTTAGTACAGGGTACAGGGCAAATGCGTAACCCTATATCTATTTCAAATTCTAGTTTCTCCGTGGAGTACTGCTAAAAATAGTTTTTTTTTTTTTATCCGTGGAGCTGTACCTTTAAACGACACTTTCTCATAGGCAGAATTCTGTAGCTGAAATCTTACTGGTCAGATACATGAGCTTGTGTTAGGATTTAAATTTTTAATTAAACGGATTTATAGACAAGAGCAGCAGCATCCTGTTAGAACACGGTGAACGTACTGCGATCCCCAAACTGCCCGCCAAGCGTGGGGATTATGGCAACACCCCTCTTTAAGAGGGAGGCCTTTGTCCAGTATTGGCCGTTTGATGGCTGCTGATGTGATAGACAAGATTACACTCTTAGAAGAACTACACGTAATCTAAGATCGTTTACAATACTATCTTATTTACAGTTAGGTATACAAAATGTTGTTTTTTTTTTGTAAAAAACTTCTGTGTTGTTTTTTAAATGAATTAAGTAATGAGTAGTATGCACTTTAGTGGTTAACAATTTATGTAGAGGTGCAGCTGCCTTATTATGGACTAGCTGTTGCCCGCGACTTCGTACGCGTAGATTTTCATACAATATTTCAACCCCCTTTTGCCCCCCTTAATTCAGCCCTTTCGCAAAATCCTCTCTAGGCGGACCTCTACACCCCGAAAGTACTCTACTTGCCAAATTTCAACAAACTTTCAACAAAAAATAAAACCCCCATTTCTCATCCTTAATCCGTCTTTTCCAAAAAATATATATGTTACCGGCAATGTGTATAATTCAGGTATTCTATACAATGCCTAGGCGAGATGTGAGAGAGAGAGAGAGTATGAGTGTGTGTCGGTGAGTGCGAGTGCGAGTGTGAGTGTGTGTGTGGGGGTAAGTGTGAGTGTGGGTGTGTTTGTGGGCGTAAGTGTGAGAGTGGGCATAAGTGTGAGCGTCCGTCTGAGCGAGCGTCAGACCGTGAGCGTGTGTGTGTGTGTGTGTGTGTGTGTGTGTGGGTGCGCGCGCGCGTGCGTGCGTGTACCCGTGTGTGTGTGTATTTGTGAGTGTGTGTTTATCAACACCTTGCTTTTATCAAAACCTTACTTTAAAATTTATTAGACCCATCTCGTTTCTAAGCCATGCTTATAAGCTGTTT
Source organism: Agriopis marginaria (assembly GCA_932305915.1). Taxonomy (NCBI): domain Eukaryota; kingdom Metazoa; phylum Arthropoda; class Insecta; order Lepidoptera; family Geometridae; genus Agriopis; species Agriopis marginaria. The sequence continues at coordinate 1,508,921 of OW029923.1, forward strand.
TGGAGGGTCATCACGCCTCCCGCCCGCGTCGCAAGAAGTTTACTTCCTGCTCGCACGTCTCCCCCTTCCCTGCTCTCGTATTTTACACACATTGCCGGCTGAGCATTCGGCATTGTATAGAATACCTAGGCAAAGTTCAGCTTCGTAGGTCAAGTAGTTTTCGAGATTTCGTGTTTAATGAGTGAATGAGTAGATGAATTTCGCTTTTATATATATGTATAAATATATAGATTTTCTAGAACTTTCTCGAACATTCTATATCGATTATAATAGTTTGCAGTCATTTTAGAATTTTTTAGATCATTCCAGAAATTTCTAGAACTTTCTCGAACATTCCAAATCGATTACAATAGTTTGTACTCATTTTAGAATTATGTCGATCATACCAAAATTTCTAGAACTTTCTCGAACATTATAAATATAGTAGGTATTTCCTTTCTAAAGGATGTCTTCAGATAGGCTATCTAAGTACCTACTCAACGTACACTACAAAGTGCGCTGCAAATCAACGCCAGCTTAAGATGAGCCGTACGTTCAAAGCTTCCCGTACATTCCGGAGGTCAAGTTATTTGGACCTAATACTATATTGGGTTGTGATGTGTGTAATTTCTGAACTACGAAATCGACGACCTTGAAATTTTTACGGGACGTTATTTAATATACCTCCTTTCTAACAAAAAAAGAATTAATAAAATCGGACTACGCGGTAATGAATTACAACTAAGTTCACATTTTGACTTTCATCCCCTCTCCCAAGGGAACCATGCAAAATTTCGGGATAAAAGGTATCCTATAACCTACCTCGTAGTATGAACTCAAATTATGCTAAGTTTCATTTGAATCCATTGAGTAGTTTCGGCGTGATGCGCAGCCCAGATACAGACAGACAGACAGATAGACAGACAGACAGACAAAAATGAAAAAAATTACAGTTTTGACTTCAGTATCGATTATAGAGTGCCGTAAATTTATTTTTTTCAAAATATCTTCAATGTACAGAATTGGACCTGTTACAGTTTTATTATAAGTATAGATGATTCGGATCGTGATCGCGATCGCGTGCCATCTCACTCACGCACGTGGTGCGAGTAAATAGATGCGAACGGGACGGCATGCAATCTCGATCACGATCAAACTTCTATAATAAGACCGCAGAACCACAGATACAGAGATAAATAATTTTGAGAATTTTGTTAAATAAATAAATATTCCGTATTATTTCAGGAGATTGGACCACGGTTTTTTATTCATGGTGTTTATTTTTAATACAAAGAAAAATAATTATTATTGAAATATTAAATTAAAAAAAAAACTTATATTTATGTTTGAACATATTTATATCCACGTATCTATATACAGTATACCAATAGAAGTAAATTAGTATTTAATACTAATATAACTTTAAGGTAATACCTTAAAGTTATATGTTTATTAACGGGATATTTACCGTGGTAAGTTTGTGGATGTGGTTGAGTGTCTTTTCAACCAACCACCCGCATTCTTCAGTCTTCCCGTGAACATGGTGCATGTAACTGCGCCGAAATATCGGAAGCTCATTCCACAACCTTACTACGGTAAATATCCCGTTAATAATCATATAACTTTAGTGAACAACCGTGATAGTTTTCACTGACAGCCGAGCAAATTCTAGATCAAAATAATTATGATCTAAAAAAATGGTAACAAAGAGTTTTTAAATCCGTGATGGAGGAGACGGAGATGGTCTGATTGCTGATCCTGTGAGTATCACCAACCGTCGAGCAGTCAATAGTTCTCGCATGTTGTTCAGAGTTCGGCGCGATCCGACTGCCACAATGTACATGCGTTTATAGAAAAAAAATAAAAATAAAAAAAAAATATTTTAAGACCTTTTATACCCATTGGTAAGCAAATAAAAAACTTTGACTTTGACTTGACTTATTTATATTTATTAATAGGCTTGCGTTTGACCGCTAACTCGCCTGATGTAAAGCGACGATGCGGTCTACGTTGGAGCACGCTTGCCTAGAAGAAACCGATTCACTCGTGATTTGAAGACTCCCAGATTGTAACTATGGGGGAACATCCAATCAGGCAGCGCATTCCACAGACTAGAAGTAGGTACGCATAATAAAAGTGGAATCAAAGAGCTTCGTACGGGTTTTCGGAATATCAACCATAGCGGTGTAGATCGTGTAATATAAAGTTGAAGTGAACGTAGAACTACAAGTCTAGATTGTTGCTGAGAAAGGTGAGAACGGCGCCCAATCTCTTCAATCGGGTCGGAACAAGCGCGCCAAGTTAGTATATCTATATCGAATGTAAATACAGGTACGTACGGAGGCTGCATCGCCGGTCGGTGGTGTGAGGGAGGCTCGAGGCTGCGCGCGCAGCGGCGCGGGGCGGGGGGAGGCACGCGGCGGCGCCAGTGGACTCCGCTAGGAGTAATAATGTTCCTTGCCAGTGGAGCTCGCGCGACCCTACAAGACGGGCGCGACCGGTGACGTCACGGGAGCGTGATATATGTAGCATCCTGTACCGTGTGCGAGCATGCTGAGTCGCGTGTGGACGTGCGCGGCGCTGCTGGCGCTCGCAGCCGCCACGCAGGACTTCGAGTTCGATGACGCGCCTGACTCGGTGAGCTCCGACCGGACCCGCGACACTACTTCACGTTCATCGAGGGTTGTCAGTGTAGATGTAGACCTTACCTGGAGTATCGTATAGCTATAGCAGCTTCTATCGTTTCACTTTCTTACGAACATACGTAGGTTCTGTCTGTAGCAGTATAGGTACCTACCTACTTGGAGCCAGCTCGATACACTAATCTTATTACGCAAATTGAAAAATTAGATAGGTGTCATTATTTTGCGTTTTATATGACAAATACTCGTGAACGAACTTGCTTAGAGCCAGAACGCTTACTAGGTAACGCAGCATTTGTTCCAAATCTATCTATATACTCATCGTACACAAGCAATTGTAGTTTATTTTCCCTGTGCCCGCGGGTCGATATCTAGTTACAGAATAAATACTAGTTACTACTAACTTGGCGCAGCGCCGATCACTGAAGTCACTGGAGGGGTAACAGTATTAGGTATTAACCTAATAGGTAGGTATTTATTATTCTATGGTAGTAGATGATGAATCAACAATCTACCTGCATGTCGCCAAACGTCACTATTTACTAAGTAGGTATATTCATACGTACATACCTACCTGCTGGTAAATTTTATTAAACAAATACAATACGACAAATAAAAGCAATTTTATTTGTCGTAGTTGCCACCTTGTTGACGCTGTTATGTTTTTATGTAGGTAAGTATTAGTAGGTATATTATCGTAATTTTAAGTAATATAAGTATTAGTAAGTAGGTATGTACTGTTATTAGAATGTACGGTATATATTATAACTATCACATTAGTCAATATTGCACGCCACGCCTTCTACCTCTTGTATGAATCCTCTCCATCCTAAGGTTGCCTGGAAGAGATCGCTCTTAACGATAAGGCCGCCGATTTTTTTAATCTGTTTTATCGTGTGTATGAAATTTATATGGTGTGAACAATAAAGAGTTTATCTATCTATCGGTATCATCTTGCATTAGGCATGTAGTATTGTTTATGATTTGTTTTCTTAGCCACCATCGAACTACACGCCGACCTACACAAAGGTCATAAACTATGCCCTTACAGTAGGTATAGGCAGGTACTTTAAGTATAGGTACATGTGCTTTATTATGAGTCATAATTCAGTGTCAGGGGAGTGCGTGGGGCGCGTCAACGATCTGCGGCCGAAATGTTAATTATTCAGAAGCGGACCAACCGCTCTGTAGGAGTTTTGCATTAAATACGAATCCTAATGTAGGATGTAAGGAAACTGGTTAAATAAGGGTAGTTACACCTAAGCTCGGAGTTTCTTTGCGCGATAGAATCCAGAACGTGACTAGTATTAAGTTGAAGTAGCATGGGCAGGCCAAATCGCTTGAAGAACCGATGGGGAAGAAAGGTTCTTGGGGAAAACTACGAACCGGAAGACGCAGCGTAAGTAGGCCTCCTACTAGATGGACTAGCGAAACCGTGAGTGTAGTGTCGTGGGCATCCAGTGTATGCAGATGGCAGGCTGTCGTTTAGTATTTATTTATTTATTTAGTTTATTGGCACACAAAACAAAATATGGTCAAAACAATCTAAACTTAGATTAGACTACAAAATTTTAAACTAAACCATATTCCTAAATATGTATACACAACATGTTTCTTTTTAATGCAGTAATTGGTAAAGTATTACAAACTAATTTAGATACAAAAATATTAAATAAACATTAAATAAAAATATAAATGTAATATAGTATAAATATAAAATATAAATAAAAAAATAAATATTAAATAAATAAATAGTATGGAGTTCTATGGGGGAGGCCTATATGTTTAGCAGTTGACGTCTTCTGGCTGATGATGATGATGACAACCGGTCGTTTTTGATAGTCGTGCGATGCGTAGATCCTATTATACAGGAACATCAGTGGGAAGAACGAAGATTCTTGCAGATGCAATAGTAGCGATGTATATAGATGTATGGGCAAGCAGCTTGATATCATCATCATTTCAATCTTAGGACGTCCACTGTTGGACATAGGCCTCCCCCATCGATCTCGAAAAGGGTCAGTTAGAAGCGGCCTGCATCCAGCGTTTCCCTGCGGTCTCTTTTTAGCAGCTTGATATGTCTGCGATAAATAATGTTATTAACCGTGTTTCTTTCCACAGGATGGTGACCGGCGGCCGCGCAGATATGTGTACGACCCTCACAGTGAGTATAGAGCGGGCGGTAGTGTGCACGACGTGCCACTGACGGCACTGACTCGCGGTTTGTTGCAGGCCCGCTGTGCCGCACGCTCGTCTGCAAGAAGCGAGAGGTGTGCCTGCTGCGGGACTCCTTCACTGCGCTCTGTGCCACCAAGAAGGATATCCTGCGCAAAGGGTACGTGTACGTATATAGGTAGGGGAGAGCTACGCTCGGCGTTGACAGTTGACACGTCCGGTTTCGTTGCAGGGACGTGATAGTGCCGGCGGGCGGCGCGGCGCCCGAGGACGAGGACGACGTGTTCTACGACGGCGGCGGCGACGTGACGCCGGACCGGTGCGTGGGGTGCGGCGGCGGCGCGCGCGCGCAGTTCCTCTGCGGCTCCGACAACCGCACCTACTCGTCCCTGTGCCGGCTCGACCTGCACAACTGCGTGCGGCGGCCGGCGCCGGCCGTGCGGCTCGCGTGCCGCGGCTTCTGTCCGTGCACGCGTCGCCGGGAGTGGCGCCGGCGCCGCCCCGAGCCGGCCGACAACGACGTGCTGCCGGCGCGCCGCCGCCCCGTGCCCGCTGCGCCCGCGCCCGCGCCCTGCGCGCTCGACAAGATGGCCGACCGGCTGCTCGACTGGTTCTCCGTGCTGATGGAGGAGGCGCACGCCACGCCGCCGCCGCCTGCCGGTCAGTATACCTGTGTAGCGTGCCGCTACCTCCAGCGGGGCAGCTCGATAACGTGAGTCTCCCGGTGCAGGGTTCCCGGGCGGGTGCAAGGCGGAGGTGCGCTGGATGTTCGCGCACCTGGACGGCGACAGCGACGGGCTGCTGTCCTCCGGCGAGCTGTACGCGCTGCGGCACGACGAGCGCGAGCGCTGCCTGCGGCCGTTCCTGGCGTCGTGCGGCGGCAGCGGCGGCGGCGTGTCGCGCGGCGCCTGGTGCGGCTGTCTGCGGCGCGCGGCGCGGCCCTGCGCGGCGCTGGCGCGGGCGGCGCGCGCGCGCGGCGGCTGGGCGCCCGCGTGTGACGCGCGCGGGTTCTACCGCCCGCGGCAGTGCCACGCCGCGCTCGCCGTCTGCTGGTGCGTGGACGCGCACGGCCAGGAGCTGCCCGGCTCGCGCGCCAAGGGAGAGCCGCCCTGCCCGCGCGCCGCGCCACGCCTGCAGCCGCCCGCGCCGCCCGCTGACGACGAGGATGACGCGCCCGCCAGCGGAGACGGCGAGCTGCGCTACTAACGGACGGGCCTCTACGGACCTCCACGGAGCCTCGGTACCGATAATATATACACGTGGTGCCGATAAGGCGTCGCTCTCGGTCGCTATGGTGAAGAGAACGTCGATGGCGAATTCAGTTTAATATAGGTACATGCCTCTTCGGGGAAAGCCTGAGACTGTCTAGTTCTGATGTTTCGCGATCTCATCTGATCCTACCCGAGCGAGCCAGCGTAAAGCTAGTCAACAGCTCAGCTACCAGGCTGTTTCTCGTCTGTGAAAGTTAACTAATAACCTGGCCTATTAAAAAAAAAACAAGTATGGAGCATGATTTCTATTTGGCTAAGTACATGCTAGGATAAGTTCAAGCCTATGAATTTCTGAATAGAGACCTAAGGCACTTATGATATTAATACTTACAATATTCTAGTCCTGACCCAGGGCCAGTCCTAGCCCTACTCCATCTTAAAATAAGCCTAAAATAAATAAATAAATCCTAGACTTTTGTACCGGGCCCCATCAAGCCATTACACATTGAATGTTTGCTACTACCTGTACGTACTTAGGCACTAGGGAAACAATCCTTACCCTGAAAAATAGGCAACACATTGGTAATACCTCTAATGTTGCAGTTGTCCATAGGTGATGACCTCAATGACCACAATGTGGCACGCTCTGCCCTAGCCTGTTTGCTTAAAAATACTATGCTCCCAACATACCCATTACTTGGGTAGCAGTACAATAGCTCTCTGAATTTATTTTCTAATTCATAAAAATTTAAGCCTTCTTTTTAGGTAGAGTGAAACGGAATTTTTCATGACATCCGTTTAGGGAATTAGAATTAATTCTATAAATTAGTAATTATATTGTCAAGTGTTTACATGTTATAAATTGTGATGTTGTGATGTTTGTAGGATGTTGGTCTTTTCCTATTTTCACGTAACTGATAGATACCTACGTAATAGGCAAAATGTATTTTGAAGATTCGAGATAGGTAGTTAAGGGCCTATTGGAATAATGCAATGTAAAATGTTAGGCAATAAGCAACATGTACTTACTTCATATGTATTGGATGATTTCCCTTCCTATGGTATACCTAGAATGGACTGGTACTTATATTGACTTAACGTCCACCTAGGATTGATTATGTACTTATGTTGAACTATGGTCCACCTAGGATCGATTATGACTACTTATGTTGAACTATGGGCAACCTAGGATCGATTATGAGTACTTATGTTGAACTAGGATCGATTATGACTACTTTTGTTGAACTATGGGCAACCTAGGATCAATTATAACTACTTAAGTTGACCTATGGGCAACCTAGGATCGATTATGACTACTTAAGTTGACCTATGGGCAACTTAGCATCGATTATGACTACTTATGTTGAACTATGGGCAACCTAGGATTGATTATGAGTACTTATGTTGACCTATGGGCAACTTAGCATCGATTATGACTACTTATGTTGAACTATGGGCAACCTAGGATTGATTATGAGTACTTATGTTGACCTATGGGCAACTTAGCATCGATTATGACTACTTAAGTTGAACTATGGGCAACCTAGGATTGATTATGAGTACTTATGTTGACCTATGGGCAACTTAGCATCGATTATGACCACTTATGTTGAACTATGGGCAACCTAGGATTGATTATGAGTACTTATGTTGACCTATGGTCCACCTAGGAGGAACTATGGGAATTTTCGTTGACCCACATTCAGCTAGGATGGACTATGAGTACTTACATTGACCTATAACTAATCTAAGATGGTCTGTGGGTACTTACATTGACCTATGGCCCCTTCGATCAAAAAACTGTTCGAAGTATGGTCCAGATAAATATAGTTAGTCCATATAGTTACCTTAACAGGTGGACCATGGGTAGGGAATCGCATGATTGCTTAGTAAGTACTGAATAATAAGTTATTGAAAAGTATATTAAGCATTTATATGATAAACACCAGTTAAAATTACAATTTGGCTCTAGCTCCTACAGATATGTAATGTAGATTGAAACCACATTCCTTAGTATAGTAGGTACATACCTAGTAAATTATTTGCACTTTTTTAAAGTTAATCACTGAACAATAAAACTTTAAGGAGTATTAAGACTTTTATTATGCACTCAAATACCCTTACTATAAATAAAGCTTCACACTCTTAGTTCCTGACTAGGATTCTCAGAGTTAAGGATGGCATGGAACACACAGAAAGACACGGACAATTGGCATCCAGGTCCAGAGATGATATTTCAATTCAACACTCTCTTTAAGTCGCGAGTGAATCAGTTTGTTCTAGACAAGCATGCTCCATCGTAGACTGCATCATCAGGCGAGGTGGCAGCCAAGCAATAGCCTATCTTTTAATGAAAACAAATCTACCAAGCCAGGAATCTAACCTCAAGTCTCCTCAATAAGACAGATGCGCTACCACCGAGCTATAGTGGTTATCAAATAATATCTCTCGATTCTCTTCTTCTCTAGACAATGTAACCAACCAACTCCATCATCATTAGTTGTGGACATTTCAAATCTGATTGTATCCTCAAGGAAAAGATTATCCATGAACAGCTAAACCATGAAATGCCAACCAACCACCAACCAACCAACCAGCCACCATAAACCAAAACCAAACCAAAAACCAACCAACCAGCTCGAAGAGATACCCCACTGAATTAGAAGTAATCCTTATGAGCTACTTAGGTAATGTAACCTGTGGTGTGTCATGTATAATAATACATAAATAAAATATAATACGAAAAGGCAAGAATAAAATAATAAAATACAATTTCATATACTTACCTTGTGAAGTTAAATTGCTCACCGCTTATGCATAAACCGCCGCGCGTGTGACGGCAGACTCAATGCGCAGGAGCACTGCGCATGCGCCGTGTCGCCGTCGTTGACACAGAATGTTCCACTGATCGTTCGCGCGTAGTTCAGCTCTCGATAATATTATATAAATACTACTAGTTATCCGTTGGTTTTAAATAGTGAACGTATTACAAACTATACATCAATGTTACTATATTAAAGTGTAACAATTATAATAAAGATTAAACATAAAAGGTTTAATAGTGATTTCCTTCATCACACCCCAGGTTACCACCCATAAACCTTTGTGTATTACAATACTACCTACTTCATCATTATCATCAGCCTGAGTGACCTACAGCTGGAAATATGCCTCCCTTTGTTTATGCCACTCTCTCCGGGCACTCGCCAGTCTATGATGTCACCAGTCCAAATCATCCTCGGTCGGGTTCTGCCTAACCTAACCTAATCTCGGTCGCCACTAGCTCCTAAGCTGCAGACATCGTAAAGAGCGAAGGAACTTAAGTGATCTGGGCAGGACAGTGGCCAGACGTAATGATGTACAGCATTACCTACTTAGTGGTTGAAAAACAAACAATTTTGCAACTGAATTAACAACTTACATGACTTACTCACAGTTAAATAAAGGCTTGTCGAGCATCAATCACTCAGGTCCCCTCTGCTACCACAAAGCAAACATCACACCAATACCTTGCTCTGTGTCAGTATGAAAGCAGGACATAACAAGGTCATTTAGTTTTAATAGGTTAGAATTTCTATGCCACTGCCTCTCGACCACCTCAAGGGACTAATGCTGAAAACTAAGAAACACACACACTTTGGACTTAATAATTTGCCATTGAGCAAGGCAGAATGAACATTCACAGCAACATTATCGTGGATTAAGATGTCATGTTATATTAGCGCTACAAGTTTAGTCTTTAATACTCAAAATAACATGAATATGACATTCAACATAAGAGAGATTAAAATAACAATTGCAACTAATAATTACGATGGCATTATAGCTATTATACGTAATTCTTCATAGAGACAGGAATAAGAAAGACAAATGGGTAAGTTATAACAATTTGTTATATTAACATCGATTACACGTTACGTCTAATATAAATAATAAGTTTTTATACTACTCGGTGTGGGTTCATTTCTCTTTCTGCTCTTCCTCTTCCTTGGGGAACTTTCCGTTGTAGTAGGGAATATTCGTGACGAACAACTTCCAGTCCGTGAAATATAGCAGCGTTAGGAAGCCCGCGCCACCGAAACCCATCAATGAGGGCACAAACGACGCCGCGATGCTAATGTGCTTCTTGCCCAGACCTCCCAACATTTTTATGGATTAATTTCTTATTAATTCTTCTCAAAATGTTACGTAAAAGCGAACCATAACCAATACGGCAGCAACGAAGAAACGCGATTTTTTTCGATGTCGATACGATTGACATTGACAATTGAATTAGGGTGAGCGACTACATTGACACTTGACAGTGACACTTGACTTATTTGTTTGTTTAACTCAGTGTCTATGATAGTCTCTGCATAACAAAGAGTAGTATAATGTATAATAAAGGGGGGATATGGATAATAATTATATTTTATTCTCTGTGGTTCTTTTGGTTGGCATAAGATAAGTCATACTGTCATAAATTCATAATATTATCATAATAACTTCTACCTACGTCTTTATGTTGTAATATTGATAAATACGTGTAAATACGTTTGCCGAATGTCGTGAGAAATTAAGATATGTGAATCTGATTGAACCTGCAGTGTCCATGGTGTTTATTGAGTCCAGGCTGCGGTGTGTAGTGTAGTGCAGCAGCTGACGGCATGTGGGACGCAAGCGTATTCCTGGGTGCGCTCACGCCCAAGTTCTACGTAGCGCTGACCGGCACTTCCTCGCTCATATCCGGACTCATACTCATCTTCGAGTGGTGGTACTTCCGCAAGTATGGCACCTCCTTCATCGAGCAGGTCTGTATACCACACGCGAACGATGCATCGGCGTTAGCACTATTCAGTGGATATGATCAGGACAATGTTTTGTCCAATCCTGTGAAAGCCTCTGGTTTTGTAATTCTTGTGATATGATTCTGCAAGGTAAGATATTGTGGTAGGTGGGCGAGCCTCACTTGTTGTTGAAACAGCTCAGCAGATACAGACCACCTTCAAGTTTTTTTTTAAATATACTAGCATACATCGGTTTCTTCTAGGCAAGTGTGCTCCATTGTAGACCGCATCATCAGGCAAGATGATGGCCAAGCGCAAGCTAGTAAAAAAAAAACATTGCAACTTCTCTGCAGAGCAAAAACTTCCCTTCCATTACTTTTTAATTTATTTATTCATGATTACAACTATTCTGTCTGTACGTCTGAGTATGTCAGAGGTCCATAGCTCCTATCTTTATTATACTCTCATCCGTAGTGTGCTGGAGTATAATTCAACGGTCTGGTCTCCTTTCTACAACGTTCATAGTGATAGGATAGAGCGCATTCAAAAACGGTGTTTAAACATTATCAGCTATAGGTGTGGCATGGGCCGTAAACTTTCATCTTATCATAAACGTTTACAATATTTTCACGTAACCCCTCTCGACACCCGTCGTAAATACATCGACCTTACGCTGCTACATAAAATCATTCATTCTGTTATTGACTCCCCTACCCTTCTTTCGTTATTAAACTTCAACACCCGTTTTAGGTCTCGTAACCGCAATTACAATATCTTCAGCTTACAGATCTTCTCCAATAACACGTCTTATTATAACCCTATTGTCAGAATGAGCCGCCAATACAACGAAATACTAGTCTCCAACAGAGACATTGATATTTTCCATTTAAAGTTACTTCCGTTTCAAAGGCAATTAAAAAAGATTTTGCACTTTAATTTGAAAAATTCTTTAGAAACTGGTTAGAAAAAATCTTTCTTTCTTTAAAAAAAAAAAAATGTCTTCTTAATTTATAGTTTGCATGTTAGCATTAAGTTTAAATATTATTTGTTCAATATTTTATTAATTATCAATTTATAATCACCCACAATTATGTTATTATAATGCACCTAGACATACATAGTTTTAGAATGTGATACAGATCGACTAAATGTAAATTCAATATTATTTTAATATTATTGCATTCTGTTTTGTATGTTATTGAATAAATGAAATGAAATGAAATGGGACAAGTTACAGACCTGACTTTATGATATAATGCATAAAATGTTAGAACAACACCGAATACAAAAAAAACTGAGTTCAATGATAGAAAAGCCATCAAAATTAAACAAAGAACTGACACTACTGGCATCATTGTCTAGTTCTTATTAGCACTTAGGTACTTACTTACTTTAGACAAGACCCACTTCAGGTCCCTGTGGCAGAGGCTGCCACAGGGACCTGAAGTGGGTCTTGGCCTCTGACACAAGCTAGCACCATTGGATCCAGTCTTGTGCTATCTCACCAGTTGCCGACTTGCAGCTTGCTGTGACTGATTGATTTTACAGTCTACAAGTATATTATTTATTTTATTTTATTTTATTTTACAAGGAAAACATACAGCTGCCCATTAATACAGTAGATATAAGATAAATAGATATTTATTTTTATATAACCTATACTATCCCACTGCTGGGCAAAGGTCTCCCCTATTTCCTTCCATTCATCTCGGTTTTCTATTGTTTGTTGAAAAATCAACTGGTTATTATTTAAAATTTTAAAAATATTTACAAAACTTTGAAAATATTGGAATGTAATTTCTTTAAATGTTTTTAACTTAGATAAAATATGTACAAGATTCCCAGTATAAATAAATAAATAAAAATAGCCTTTATTCTCTGATACTAAACTCTACAGTACTATTAGTTAATTTTATGCTTAACAACCTTATATATAATATATATTTATTTATTTATTTTTAACTTAAATATACACATTCAGTCTGTATCACCAGCACCATTTCCACTATCAGGCCTAAGATTCCCAGTAGCGTATCATAAAATGATACCAATCATAAGGTGCCAGTACTAGCATCTTATTTCGATCGCCCCGCCACACGTCAAGTAGCCTCCGATGTCAAAACGCGTGAAAATTAATTTAAAAATAACACAAGTTGTGTCTTGGATTCATGTAAGAATTACACTCACAAAAAAGACACTTCTACGAACATCACATCACAAAAGTCAGTATTCAATTTACTTGCTGTATTTCTTCGCAAAATTATAAGAAAACGAAAATATAACAACGCCATTTCAAAACTGTTTGGTGTTGCCAAGGGCATGGAATTTATATACCCATGTTTTTAACACTTATGTTTCATCACTATCAACTATTATTCGTCTTTTTAATTCTATTATAATTTTATTGTGATAAGTAGTATGTCCATTAAATACCAACTGAAAATGGCAGCTAAACCTTAGCCACAGATCAAATAACAAAAGAGGTTTCATCAAACCTTATGTTAAAACTATTTATACGGAACATACAGATACAACAAACACCTTAATATTTCCACTTTTTAGTAGGTATGACACAACTTTTGCGTTCATTAAAATTCTCTTATTCATAGCCATCTACTTTTCTTGACTAAATACTTCTTAAGAAAAACAAGTTATTATCATGAACTTTAGCAAAGTGACGCCCAATTCCAGTATTAATATTTTAGATCTGTAATTTGTAAGTTCATTTACTCCGTTTTATTTTTCATCCATTTTATGCGGTAATACCTATGCACTGGTATTACTGGTATTCCAGCGCGCATGCGCAGAAACGTATCGATAATGTCAATCGAACAAAGATTGGCTTCGCAAATGAACGCTGTGCTTTCATTGAACACTCAATCTTTACGTAGTATATAAAAAATCTTTGGTTTTTAATAAATATAGCCTGTTGACAACTAGTTCCTCGAAAATGGCTAAATCAAGTCCTCAGGTTGTTTAAACTTCAATATAGTAGGAGGAACAGACTTATCTATAAGATCTAAATAATATTTGGGCAGGTGTCAGCGGGGCACCTGGGCCCGTGGCTGGGCGGGTCCGGCGCGGGCGGCGCGACTCCGGCCGGCGAGCACGAGCCCGCCGACGAGGAGGGCGAGTGCCGCGTGTGGCGCAACCCCATGTCTCTGCTGCGCGGCGCCGAGTACGCGCGCCTCTGGACCAAGGCGCGCCGCGCGCCCCTCACCTACTACGACATGAACCTGTCCGCGCAAGAGCACCAGGCGTGGTTCCCGCCCGCCGGCGCCTCGCCCGCCGAGGAGGCGCTGGCGCGGGCCTGGCGTGAGCGCGAGCCCCGCGCGCGCGTGGCCGCCGCCCGCGACGCGCTGCGCCTCGAGCCGCGCGCCGCCGCCGCGCTTCTGCTGCTCGCCGAGGAGGACGCGCCCACCGTGGCGGAGGTGAGGCTGCTCCCGCTGAGCTGGTGACCCGGCCCCTGAGCCCGTGCTGACCGCGGCTGCCCGCAGGCGGAGCGCGTGCTGCGCACGGCGTGGCGCGCGGCGGAGGGTGCGGTGCGCGCGGGCGGCGCAGGTGCCACGCGCGACGCCGCCGTGCTGGCGCACGTGAAGCGGCGCACCGGCATGTGCCTCCGGCGGCTGGGCCGGCTGCGGGACGCGGCGCGGCTGTTCCGCGAACTGGCGCGTGAGGCGCCGCCCGCGCTGACCGCGCTCGCGCCGCACGAGAACCTGCTGGAGGTGCTGCTGGAGCAGCGCGCGTACCCCGAGGCGGGCGCGGCACTGGCGCGCGCGGAGGACGCGGGCGCGCCGCGCTCCGCCTGCCTGCTGTACACGGCGGCGCTGCTGCGGGCCCGCGCGGGCGCGCCGGACGCCGCCGCCGCGCTGCACCGCGCCATCGAGTACAACCCGCACGTGCCGCCGCTGCTGCTGGAGCGCCGCGCGCTTGCGCTGCCGCCGGAGCATGTGCTGCGCCGCGGCGAGAGTGAGGCTATCGCGTACGCCTTCTTCCACCTGCGGCACTGGCGGCACGCCGAGCCCGCGCTGCGCCTGCTGCGCGCCGCCTGGCAGGTGAGTCTGCTGACGGCACGCTGCGCGCCGCCTGGCAGGTGAGTCTGCTGACGGCACGCTGCGCGCCGCCTGGCAGGTGAGTCTGCTGGCGGCACGCTGCGCGCCGCCTGGCAGGTGAGTCTGCTGACGGCACGCTGCGCGCCGCCTGGCAGGTGAGTCTGCTGACGGCACGCTGCGCGCCGCCTGGCAGGTGAGTCTGCTGACGGCACGCTGCGCGCCGCCTGGCAGGTGAGTCTGCTGACGGCACGCTGCGCGCCGCCTGGCAGGTGAGTCTGCTGACGGCACGCTGCGCGCCGCCTGGCAGGTGAGTCTGCTGGCGGCACGCTGCGCGCCGCCTGGCAGGTGAGTCTGCTGACGGCACGCTGCGCGCCGCCTGGCAGGTGAGTCTGCTGACGGCACGCTGCGCGCCGCCTGGCAGGTGAGTCTGTTGGCGGCACGCTGCGCCTGCTGCGCGCCGCCTGGCAGGTGAGCAGGCCGGCGAGGGTGTTCGCTGTGACCGTGTTCAGTGTAGTACCGTGTCCTGGCAGGCGTGGGGCGGCGCGGAGGTGGCTGCAGCACGCGCGCGCTCCTCGTGCGCGGCGCGCGCAGACCGCGAGCTGGTGGCGGGCGGCGGCGGCTGGGCGGGCGGGCGGCGCGCGCCGGCGCTGCTGCCCGCTGCGGCGGCACTGTGCGCGCTGTGTGCGCTGTGCGCGCTGGTGGCGCACCGCTGGCCGCACGCCGCGCGCATGGCGCTCCGCCACCTCGACCGGAACGCAGACCCCTGAGCCCCGGGACACGCACCCGCCCGACCGACGACCACGTGACATAGAGTTATTGGGCGCGGAACTTACCTCGCAACTCGACTCGATGTTAATAACGCAGTGGCACCGGACACGTCACCGGCGACACCTTGCACTTGTCTCGCCTTGTTGTTTACATATACATAGGTAGGTTAGTGCCACGTGAAACCACCATGACGTGCTTACTGCCGTATATTGTGTAATTGTGCAGAATAAAGAAATTCTAAATAGAACACGGGTGTTTTTATGCGACGTCCACTGTTTCTTTTCTTCCCGTACGACTTGATACTAAGTAACTGGTACTCGAAGTTGTTGACCATTACACCTATCTTGGACAGATTGTTCAGTTAGGTAAGTCCAACTTAGGCAAAGAGGTCGCCCGAAGAATCCAACTCAGATGGGCAGCGTTCGGGAAATTGCGTGACATCTTCTCGTCTAAGATACCACAGTGCCACAAGACAAGGGTATTTGACCAGCATGTGTTGCCAGTGATGACATATGGTACTGAGACGTGAACTATTGGCCTTTTGGAGAGTCGCACAGCGGGCAATGGAGAGAGCTATGCTCGAAGTTTCTTTGCGCGATAAAATCCGAAACGTGGATATTCGCCAAAGAACCAGAGTCACCGGCATAGCTGTTAAAATTTGCAAATTGAAATGGCAATTTTGCCACATTGCCACAGTGTCACTTAACGGTCTTTTAGTAATCGGACGGCAGAACGGCTGAATGGATTTAGATGAAATTTGGAATGGAGACTGCTTATACCCTGATATCCCAATAAAAATACGGTTCCTGTGGGATAGCGGGTCAAACCGCGGGGCACAGCTTGTAAAACATAAACACGAAAATTGCTTTATGCTATTTGAAACAGAAATGAGAACGTTTTTTTTCTTCCTGTGATATTTTTATCAACAACTTCGAAATGCGGAGATTGAAATAGTTTAATATATTATATCACTCTCACATTTGTATCGTTGTAATGCTAGTCATCAGTGTACTTACTAAATAACAACACTAAATAGTGCGCTAAATTTCAGTGTAAAGGCACAGAAGACATAATAGGTAAAGGCTTTTTATACATTCAAAGATCCATTGATGCAGACGCCAGCCGTCGCATTATTTACAAAACAAACGCCTGCCACAGTAATAAGAGCAGACTGTAACTTACGCTTGGTAGACTCCGCGAGGCCTAAGAGCTTTGCATTTGTGGGAGTGTACATAGATAGTGTAGGTGTGATAACCGGACTGAGGCGCGGTGCATCCTTTGCAGGGTTTAAACCACAGAAAAGAGAAGTAAAAACGAAACGAATTTTTTTTCTTTTCTGTATTTGGCAACCGGCCTGAGACGCGGTGCGTCCCTCGCGTTTGTGATTGGTGATCACTCACACAAATGCAAAGCTCAGCTTAGGGCTCACGGACTGTATCAGAGTCGAAAATAGTGAACCAACTACATACTAAGTTTTCAAACGCCTGCCTGATTTATTATAGCTGCTATAATGCCATGCCATGACGTTTACCTGAGGCGGCGCCTCATATAATTCCAGTACTAGCTGGGGTCTTCCTAGATCATACCTACTATTAGGTATAAAACCATTGCCAACCATGCCATTTACACAGATTTTTCCAAAGCGTTTTTTTTTTTTTTTTTATATATATATTTTTTTTTTTATGTAGTTGACCATGGATTACTAAATCATAAGCTTGGTCATGCAGGGATTTGTGGTTCAATGCTGCTTTGGTGTGAGTCTTATCTTCTAAATCGTTCTCAGCTCGTTACGGTTCGCGGATATAAATCCCTTCTAAGATCAGTGCCATCGGGAGTGCCACAGGGCAAAAAAAAAGACCAGAAAGAAAGTTTATATTACCTACTTCATTTATTCGATTCGTTAATATTTCGAGTACCTAATGTAATATTTGAACGAAATACGGGACAAGGCTTGTCCCAGCAACAGAACATTGCTACGCGACGTCCCGGGAAAAATGAGACGGTTGGCAACCCTATTACGTCACTGCTATGATTATTTACGGTATATTTACCGTAAGGTTGTGGAACCATACCAGCAAAACCTTACCACGGTAAATAACTTTAGTGAACAACCGTGATAGTTTAAAACAGTGTTTTACTCTGCTATTATTATATTTATTTTTTTATTAGTTCGTAAACAGCCTTGTGCAACACGCTTACATAATTTTTTACAATACAATAATAAATTTAGGATGCACAATTCCTTA
Organism: Agriopis marginaria; assembly: GCA_932305915.1. Taxonomy (NCBI): domain Eukaryota; kingdom Metazoa; phylum Arthropoda; class Insecta; order Lepidoptera; family Geometridae; genus Agriopis; species Agriopis marginaria. The sequence continues at coordinate 1,526,760 of OW029923.1, forward strand.
AACTACGAACCTAACTTACTAAATTAAATTATGCAAATAGTTGTGTAACTAACTATGCCTGTAAATTACTAAAACTAAAAATTTGCGTTAGGATTAAATTAACAATTTAGATTGAAAACAACAGAAATTTACCGAAAAACATGAACAAAACACCTAAAAAAAATACATTGTGGGGAAACTAATAGGAACTAATTTATGTTACGTACATATTATTATCTATATTAACAACCTTTTTAATTTAAATTTGAATGAGGGAAGCGAACCAATTTTGAATATATCAATATTTTTCCGAATATTATATCCATACTTAGGTAGGTACCTACTATAATAAGCACATTATTCTAAAATGAAGATTTAACTGTAACTACGCTACAAAAAAGAAGATAGCTGAACACTCAAACATTTATTAATATCAACGTGGTCAACATAGATCAATGCCGTAAATTCCTTTTTTATTTACTTGGCTACGGCCCCATTGATTGTTGGGGCAATGGAGACAGTGATATTGTCTAAAGACGAGGTAATCCTGGCTGATGACACTACTAACAGAAAATAACAAATAAAAAAACTTAGGACGGATATTTTTTTTTTTTTTTTTTTTAGATTTCTCAGATTTAATAAACTTAATTGCTATTCCTTTCTCAGACATAGATAGATCGCTCTTTATGAATAAGTACCTCACAGCGCAGAAGACATACCTAATAGTATCTAGTCTCACAGTTATGGATACCAACAACAGATAGATACCTACTTTATTACCTACTTACAATAAAGTTATTTTACATCTAATTTGCAACAGAAGTAATTACACAAACTTTTTTTTTTTTTTTTTTTAATATTACTAGCGACCCGCCCGCCCGGCTTCGCACGGGTGTAATTTACGTGCGAAGCCAAGGCGGGTCGCAGTTATATATATAAACCTTCTGTGTAAAATGTACCTAACTGATGGTGAAAACCGCATCAAAATCCGTTGCGTGGTTTAGGAGGAGTTTGCGGCCATACAGACAGACAGACGCGGAAAGCGACTTCAATTGCTACTATGTAGAGATAGAGAAGAGATAAACATTTAAGTACCTACTTACATTACAATTGCTGTAGGTACCTACAAAAAGCTTATTTTGGGTTTCAAAACCACAATTATTTTAGGTTTTAACTGCTCTAATACACGTGTGCAAATTGTACAACAACAATAAGGAAAGTAATGCACATGCTGATCACCATCCCTACGAGACTGGCGTCCAGTGGGATCACTTTATAAGCCGTGAACTTCATCGGTTGCGCTTGTACGTAGCTTATGAACTTCTTTATCTGACGAGCTTCTAGCTTGTCTGAAAGAAAGAAAATACAGTGGGCGAAGTCATCATCATCATCATCAGCCAGAAGACGTCCACTGCTGAACATAGGCCTCCCGCTTAGACCTCCACACTGACCGACAGCTCGCCATCTGCATCCACTGCGGATGCCCGCGACTCTCACAATGTCGTCGGTCCATCTAGTGGGAGGCCTCCCTACGCTGCGTCTTCCGGTTCGTGGTCTCCACTCCAGAACCTTTCTTCCCCATCGGTTATCGGTTCTTCGAGCGATGTTGCCTGCCCATTGCCACTTCAACTTGCAAATTTTTACAGCTATGTCGGTGACTCTGGTTCTTTGGCGAATGTCCACGTTCCGGATTCTATCGCGCAAAGATACTCCGAGCATAGCTCTCTCCATTGCCCGCTGTGTGAGTATTTCCACATCATCTTAGTTCTATATGACCCTATCATTCAAAGTACCTACCGTGACAGTCGAGAAGCTTGTCATGCAGAATATGAACGATGTCGTCCGTGTAAGATGACAACAAGCCAGCGGAGAGTGCGGGAGAAAATGTCAACAAAATGAATTCCAGTATTATGAAATGTTCAGCTCCCAAGCATAGCTGCCATATCTGAAAGAAATTATTAATTGTGTGTCATGACATGCTCATAGTAGGGTTCCGTAGCCATGTTAGAAACAAGTGAAAACCAAGTTAAAAGAAGCCTGCACAGTTGATGTAGCAGTTTTGGCGAAACATTCGTTATGCATATTAACAATTTGTATCTATCTACTGATCGTCTTGTTATTATACTTAGATGATAATGTTATTAGTAGGTACCTAAACTTACAAGGGGAAAAAACAACAAAAGGAAAACGTCTTTTTCATTGTCTTTTTTTTTGTGTTTTTTTTTTTTTTTTTTTTTTAACGCTGATAAGTCCGCCTTTGACCACCAACTCGCCTGTTAGTAAGCGACGATGTGGTCGAAGATGAAGCACGCAGACTTAGAAGATACCTATTCACTCTGGCCTTGAAAAGGCCCAGGTTATATCTCTCAGGGAACAGGGAAGCTGGCAGGTTGTTCCAAACTTTGGCCGTACGGATTAGAAACGTAGAATCGAAACGTTTGGTACGTATCCAAGGAAAATCCACAATGTATGGGTGGTAGTGGGCCGTTTTTCTACTTGTCCTGTAGTAAAAAGGGGATGGCAGGATAAGGTCATGTAGCTCTGATGCACATTCTCCGAAATGAATCCTGTAGAAAATTGACAGACTCGCTACTTTACGGCGGTGTTCTAGACTGAGAAGTTTTCTAGCCACTAACTTCTCATCGCCTATAAGACGAGCAACACGCCGTGTTCTTCGTTCATAGCAAAATGAACTCACCGTCTTGTTTGTATTTTTCATTCTCATTACCCAGAAATAAACGACGGTCATGGTTTGTGTTACGTTGAACACTAAGGTTATTGTGAACTGCAACAAAGAATGTATTTTTTTTTACAATAACAAAATAAAAATGGACCTAGAAAACAATATACCTAAATTCTAACTATTGAAAAACCAGTCTATTAATTACCTATACCGACCAATGGGAAGTGTTCCCAAAATGCTGGCCCACTTGCCACGTTATATAGCATTGCTCAACTCTTGAGCAGAGGCCAGTATTTTGGTTACTTGGTTGCATCAACTAGACTCGATGAAATATCTTTATGAATTGTTTTTGTCTCTCGAACCCCACGCCCCAATGGATTCGACGAAAAAAGACTCAAAAATACACCAGGGTAGGTACTATATTTGCGTCTTTTGATTTTTTGAACTTAATTAACAGTAATCACTAAAGTTTTGGACACTCACGGTTAAGGTGGTCCACAAGTTTAAAGTCGCTCAGCGAGCTATGGAGAGAGCTATGCTTGGAGTTTCTATACGGGATAAAATTCGGAACGAAGTGATTCGACATAGAACCAAAGTTACCGACATAGCTCAAAGGATTAGCAAGCTGAAGTGGCAGTGGCCCGGCCACATTTCCCGAAGAATCGATAACCGATGGGGTAGACGAGTTCTGGAGTGGAGACCACGTTTAGGCAAACGTAGTGTAAGACACCCTGTGGCCAGGTGGAGTGATGACCTGCGTAAAACGGCGGGTAAAAACTGGATGCAAGGAACTGCCGACCGAGCTCAGTGGCGTGCATTGGGAGAGGCCTATGTCCAGCAGTGGACAGTTAGAGGCTGATGATGACTAAAGTTTTGGGGATTCTCAGTCATTATTGCAAATAAATAAAAAAGTCCCTACGTTATACCTAGTGTGCTGGATATAAATATGTAACCATATACCTAAACGAAATAAACAAATTGCAACGTTACATACAAACGAAAGAATGAACACAGCGAAACATCAGAACTGTTTGTTTTGATACGGAACCCTAAAAATTATATAGTATATAACTCACCACAGTATCGTATGCACGTTTTATCTTCACTGATATTTCAGATATGATCTTGTATAGACGATGAAACCAAATGATATTATTACTGGCCTTCTCCAGAAGGCTAACAAATTTTGCCAGACGACATTTAATTATATAAAAAACAAATACGTTCAGGATTATAATTACATCTCGGGATGTCATCAGCCAAAACATTACGACATTATTGCCGAATCCATCGAAGCAAGCGTTGTACAAGCCACATGTTACATACGTCCACACGGCTCGCATAGATGCACATGCAAAAACTGCTGATAAATTTTTAACTTCCAAATTATAAGATTGAATATCAATATTTAGTTTGGTATCGACGTATCGGAACATTGACAGACATCTAGCTAGAGAAGCATCTCTATCCATGATCATGAAAGCGCACAAGTAAGATAAATATTGGATTAACGTCGGTGCACGTCGTACAAATATAATCGACGTTTCATTGTGGAATGTGTACAGCAAGCACGAAACAAAAAAGCTTACAACTTGTATGACTAAAAGAAAATTTGTGATATATTTTACTCTACGGGACCTATACTTGACAAATCCGTGGTCGATCCCAGTGACAATGTGTATGAATTTGTAAAATAATGAGAAGATTATTTTGGATGGTTTTGGTTTTTTCTTTTTAAACGTAGTAACCACCATCGTTGCTTCTTCAACACAAATGGTCTATACTGTTACAAAAACCGTTAGGTTTCTAAGAACCTAATTTGGTAATACCCGCAGCTAGTTCTTTTCTGTTGAATAGGTACTTAGACAAATAGAATGGATAGGTAAGTACTCGAAACATTGATCATAACCATCACACTTTCATAATGACTTTTTTGGATACAATCTACCAATTTAATGCTTTTACGGTGATTATCGATGACATAACTATTTATTTTACTAGGGCTACTGTAGACTACTTGTATATAATTATATCAGCGCAGCCAGACCAATGCGGTAACTTTACCATATTATTATCGGCATTTGCAAAAATAGTTATTTATTGCAAAACTGCTAAGTTGTTTTTCGGCACGGATATACTTGTATTGTATTGACGTAAGCAAGCGAAAGATGCTTAGGATTGGACCACGAGCAAAGCGAGTGGCTCAAAGATTGAACCCTGAGCGTAGCGAGGGTTTCAAAGGTATGTAGGTACGAGATGCAGCACGCAATAATTTTGCTGCCGAGAGAAACACACAACTTTTCATCTCATGCACCGAGGCAGAGAGGCGAGGCAAATATCGTATTTCTTCTAATCTAAGGGACCTTCTTGAATCAAACTGTGTGAGGTGCTATTCAAAGAGGATGGAATGTTTTAACACTGAAAAAATTTATAGGTTCAATAAACTCATCACTTTGAAATTTCGCATTATTTTTCACGTATGTTGCATGGAAAGTGTACGTACCCTTTGATGTCACCTCGATTGACACTTCATTCATAAAATACAAAGTTAAGACTTAGGTAGGCAGGGTTGGGCAGTATTTGAATTAGGTACTTGTAATTGAAATACAAATACGTATTTGGTATTTGTATTTCAGTTACTTCCTTAAAATGTAATTTGGAATTCGTATTTCAATTACTGAACGACAAGTCCGAAACGTGGATATTCGCCAAAGAACCAGAGTCACCGACATAGCTGTTAAAATTTGCAAGTTGAAGTGGCAATGGGCAGGCCACATCGCTCGAAGAACCGATAACCGATGGGGAAGAAATGTTCTGGAGTGGAGACCACGAACCGGAAGACGCAACGTAGGGAGGCCTCCCACTAGATGGACCGATGACATTGTGAGAGTCGCAGGCATCCAGTGGATGCAAAAGGCAGGCTGTCGTTCAGTGTGGAGGTTAAAGGGGGAGGCCTATGTTCAGCAGTGGACGTCTTCTGGCTATTATATATTTTTAGACTCAATTACCTACGTGGCAATGCGGCTAGCATTTTGGAAACGATGCCTACGGGCAGCGGTTTGTTAGATTGTATTAGGTATAGGTTTGTCTTTATTTTAATTTAGGTAGGTTTATTATGTTTCCAAATATGTATCATACCTACTAATATTATAAATGCGAGTTTGTTGGTTTGTTTGCACCTCTTTCACGCACCAACAGAGCAACGGATCGTCCTGATTTTTGCATGGGTATAGTTCAAGGGCTGGAGAGTGACATAGGCAACTTTTCATCATCATCATCATTACCATTTTTCACCACTACGCGGTTGAAACCGCGGGGCGCAGCTAGTATTTCTATAATTTCCATAAATGTCATTAAAAATCGGTCCAAATCGGTGGTTCATGAATGAAGATCTTATTTGAAGTCGGTAAAAAGCGATATCTTTCAGGCAACATGAAGATAATGAGAATCATGGTATAATAATATACTCGGCCAGGTATAGCAATCCGAGAAAAAAATGTCCACGTGGGCGTCCCGCAATGATGTCATGATGTCAATTTACAACTGCAGTGCGAGTACCGTTCTTTATCGGTCGTCAAATTCGTTAAAATATCATAGAATCGATCATAGTAAGTACTGATCAAATGGCATTTTATCGAATTTAACAATCTCAACTGTCAAATTTGATGATCGATAAAGAACGGTACTTGCACTGCATGTTCGAGAGAGATGACGATACGCCACGTAACAGCTGATTGAATAAAGTGGCAACTGGACAGTGACATCATTGCGGGACCATTCCCAGATTGCTAGACCTTTGTTTTCTTAGATCATGATGAGAATAATGTACTATGTACTGAGTGCACTGAGTTGAGGTCAGAAGGCAACACGTCACAACACCGGATGATATGACGCAGTACCTAAGTTAAGTACTTAGATAAAATATATACATATAGATTTTAAGGTTCCGTACCCAAACGGTGTAAACTACCCTATATGAAAGACTAAGCTGTCTGTCTATCTGTCTGTCCTACATTTTAACGGCTGTATCTTCCGAACGATAGATAGCCAGTTAAAATTTTCACAGAACATGTATTTACGGCGGATTAACTAAGAAATAATAATAAAGTCAAAAAGTGAAAACCAGACCCCTGTAGACCCCGTTTGTTGTATAGGGACCGGTCCCCATACAACAAACGTATTTTTTTTTTACGTATTTTTGTATTAGCTCTAATGTGAAAACGGTAATACGTACAAGCGGCAAAACTTGGCATTATTAAAGTACACTCTAAACTAAAGTATAACCACAAATAATAAATAATGGCCAAGTGCGAGTTGGCGACAAATTAATGTTCATTACCAAATTAAGCGACGTAGGGCGTGATCGGCACTTGGATGGGTGACCGCTTGGGCGTGATGTTGTATTTTTGCACTACTTTTTGTATTTTGTGGTGGTACGGAATACGGAACCCACAGTGCGCGAGCCTGACTCGCACTTGGCTGGTTTATTAGAGGTAAACAAGTTTTAAGTATTAAATTATGTGTTTAGTCAAAAAACGAGTGTTTTTCTAGTAAGTAATTACCGAGCAGACTTAATGATAAAAACGTGAAGCATTTTCAAATATTCTAGGTGAATAAAAATAAAGGATTTTGCGATATGCCTCAAAAAGATTGTCTGAAAAAAACTTACTACTTTGATGAAACTCGATTTGTGTTAATCAAAAAAAGGTAATAGGTATAATTTTTGCGATTTACGTCATCAACCTTTCAAACAAAAAAAATTTTTAATCGTAATTGGTTCGGCCGTTTGTGAGCTACAATGCCACAGACAGACACACAGATATCTACATACGTTAAACTTATAACAACCCTCTGTTTGCATCGAGGGTTAAAAATAAAGAAAGTCTCAGGATTTTTCGAAAATCATTCCTTATACGTTGGTTTAGGGCACGGCGACAACCGGGCGTTTTGAGACTCAAGTATGCTGGCCTCGGTTACGCCTAAACTCATTTTATCACGTTTGTCCATAGAGGCGTACGTTGCCGGCCGCAGCAGTAATGTGAAGCTAAATTGTAAGCCGCATATTCATTTACACATTTTGATTAAAAAAACATAGGTATATCTATACCTATCTAGGTATAGATACTTCACGGGAAGTCGAGATTCTTCCTCCCTAAATGGTGGAATATTTTCTTCAAAAAGGGACCAACCTCGAAATAATTTAGTCTATTCAATGTAAAAAGAATAAGCTAAAGTCGGAGCAAACATCGTGTAATATCAGGGTTACCTACGCATATAGACTGTACTAAACCGTTACGACGTCATTGTACTCATTATGTTTTTTTAACTATGGGACCAAAAGTGAAATAGCAAAAAAAAAAACTGCTGTACCATAGAAAACTGTTATTGACACTCGACAAAATGTATGGAACTGCTATTTTTATCGCGAGTTCGAGGTTGGTCCCATAAAAGTTGTTCATAATGATGAGAGAATGACCTCCTTTCGGATTAGTACCTACCTTCTTAGTACGGGGTATAACAAATACAGGGTAGTCTACATTGTTTTGACCATAATATTTTGTTTTGTGTGCCAATAAACTCCAATAAACTAAATAAAAAAGCCGTGGTAGCCTAATTGGGAGACCGCTAGACTTGAAAGCGTGAGGTCACGGGGTCAAACCCCGGGCCTGTACCAATGAGGTCTTTGGAGTTCATGTACGGATTTTCATACCACTGGCTTTTCGGTGAAGGAAAACATCGTGAGGAAACCTGCATACGTACGGAGAAGGAATTCAATGGCGTATGTCCACCACCTGCAACTGAGCCACTGGATATGGATATGGCCCAATCGCCCTTTCAGGGGCAGGCTGAAAGTCCAGCAGTGGGCTGTTAAAAGGCTGATTATGATGATGAAACTAAATAAAATACAATATAATGCGAAACCCTTTACGTATACACAAAAAACGAATATAGAGAAATTCCTTTTTTGAAATCGGTTGATAAGTAGGACGTCAGAAATAGCACGAGATATTGCAGTTTTAATGTGTGTTTTGTAGCGTGTGGGAGATTAGCCTTTATGCACGTAATCGTACGATGGAATGGAAAAGGAAGGTAGTTGTTTCCGTGACCTAGAGTACAACGCACGTGTCATTACAAAACAAGCTAGCTCCCTCCGCGTGGGACATCACAAAACAAATATAACAATGTTTGATCATGTCACTAAAATATTTAAGTAAGTATTGAACACGGAATCGTTTGTGATATTCAGTTTCACCCAAGCGGAGTTTAATATTTGCTATAGTGATTGAAGTTTAAAAAAGTTAAACCATTGTGATGTTTCTATGATTTAAACCTGTGTTGATGGTGTGTTTATTAATATCACGCACGACTTCGATAACGTGGTGCGATGTGTTAATCTATTTATAATGTTAGGTTTTGTGATAACATTTGTATTATACAGTAAGTACCTACTTATACAATACGTTTTAGTAGTTAACTTACAAGAACTACTGTTCCTGTTTATTGTATACTAGCGGTCCGCCCCAGCTTCGCACGGGTATAGATTATAGCCTATGTCACCCGGGGATAGTGTAGCTTCCCGTCAGTGAAAGAATTTTTCAAATCGGTTCAGTAGTTTCGGAGCCTATTCAATGCAAACAAACAAACAATCAATCAAATCTTTCCTCTTTATAATATTAGTATAGACATAGAGAAATATAGGTAGCAACGCACCCCGGCTTCGCACGGGTGTAAGTTTTTTTTTCACCTTGGGTTTTTATTATTGTAGTTTTAGTAAAGATCTCCTTATTTTTTTTTAATGATTATAAATATAATATGTCACCTGGGGATAGTGAAGCTTCCCAACAAAAAAAAAACAAATTAATTCAGTAGTTTCGGAGCCTATTCAATGCAAACAAACAAACAATATTTCCTCTTTATAATATTAGTACCTATAGAAGTATAGATATAGCTGATCACTTTGACATCCTTGACAATGAACAAACAAAAATGCGAAGACAAAGAAAGCTGCGCAAATATGCTAACATCGGCAGCGGTTACATATTTTGAGCAGTTTGGTGTCGAGACAATCAAGCTCAACTCATCTTCATAAATCTTTTAGAGCACCTTGGTAATGCCGCCAGTACCTATGCTGGCCCGGGTATGCTGCCAACTGGTAGTGGGCTTGAGCATTTGGATTGCCTTTAGACCTTCAACGGTCTATGGGCAGTCAACGGTTTTTGTAGTGTCCGTATTAGCTTGTATTTAAGGCGCTTAATAAATAATAATCATTAAAAAAAAAAAAAAAAACGCATAAAAGGCAGTCATAAATATGCACAGTACTAGAAGGAAACATGTATAATGAGCGGGAAGTGTAGGGGATATTGAAGATAGCGGCTTGGTAGTGCCGCAGAAAAATAACAAATAAACAATGATTACTGTATTTTTTAAACGATAACGCGTTCATGTTTTATTAATTATGCTTCTGTAGGTCCAGTAAGCAGGATAACAGTAGCTATTTTTGTTCTGTCATTATAGTTATTATTGTGTTGTAATATACTTATAGCTACGTAGCTATCAATACTTAAGGTACGGACAGACGTGCTCATTACTAGCACAAAAGCATGCTTTTATTGAGCAAGTGCTCATTAGTAGCACGTGTGTAATGTAATGAGCATGCTTATTTAGTCAGTACGTCTGTCAGTACCTTAAAGGTAAAAGAATCCTCAGTACCTTAAAGGTACTGACAGACGTGCTCAAAAAAAGAATGCTAATAAGCTTGCTTAAAATTAGCATGCTCTGCAAACTGTTCACATTTGCCAGAAATAAGCATGCTTGTTTTAAAGCATACTCCTAAATAGGCATGCTCAAAGCAAGAGCAAGCATGTTCAGACGTGCTCGGATCACGCCCCCCCTACCCGCGCCTCAGGTAGCATGCTCGAAAATCAAACGTCGTTTGATTTTTGAGCACGCTCTAAATAAGCATGCTCATTACATTACACACGTGCTACTAATGAGCACTTGCTCAATAAAAGCATGCTTTTGTGCTAGTAATGAGCACGTCTGTCCGTACCTTTACAGTTATAGCTAGTTAGGTATACTACATAGTGAGAAAATGTAGTCCTGTTAAGACAGAAGGACATTAATTAAACTCATTGACGGAACGAAGAGAAGTCTCAGATAGTACGGGGACAGGTTGGCGTTTATATATTAATTTATTATACTTTTGGCACATGACCAATTAGGACTATTTTTCTGCGTGACGTATAGGATTCGACGTCTAGCAGACGCGACAGACGAGGCACTGTAAAAATTGTTTTCTTCATTAGATGCTCATATAAAATTTAATAGCCTAGCATTAGGATACTAAGTAATTTACTTCCACGGAAGTTATATTAAAAACTAAGAATGTGTCCATTAACACGTTTCTTAATTGTCTCTATTAAAGTAAAGAAACTTTGTTCACGTGTTCTTTATACGTAGCACTACTAACAATTTGTTTATTATTGCTCCAACAGTTTTGTTTTCAAAAAAAGTCTAACAATGTTCAGATACAAAAATTTCATAGAAAAAATGATGTTTAGTTTTTCCCTACTTGGAAAATTTTCTTGTTACTGAAACATGTTACCGACTCGCACTTGGCCATTATTTATTATTTGTTGTTTTACTTTAGAGTGTGTACTATAACGCTTGTACTTAGGTACCTACCGTACTACCGTTTTTACATTAGATCTAAAACAAAAGTACGTAAAAAAAATACGTTTGTTGCATGGGGACCCCCCTTTTGTTTTTATTTTATTTTATTATTATTTGTTAGTCAATCCGCCGTAACATTACATATTCTGTGAAAATTTCAACTGGCTATCTATCACGGTTCGAAAGATACAGCCATTAATAGGTAGGAGATACGGACGGACAGACAGACAGACATCGTTGGCTTAGTAATAGGGTCCCGTTTTTACCCTTTAGGTACGGAACCCTAAAAATTAGAGATCTATGTGGTCTCTCAGTCCACAAACACAATACATGTCATGTAGTTTTAATTTCGTAATAATATTTTCGAACATTTCGAAATGTAGGTAAGTGACATTGTGATAAGGTATCCTCAATATCAATATTACTTAAATAGCATTTAAACTACATACTTACTGATAAGAAAATGCTAGGATTAAAATCTACGTAGGTAAGTAGCTAACCAAGGTACATTGACCTATTATAATATAGGTCTCAGATCAGACAAACACGGGAGATATGGCGGTGGCGTGGCGATTGCGAACGCATCTGGCCTAAACCAGGCTTGATGATGATAGTCGAACTCATCCAGCAGACCTTGGCACCCTTTTTTGTATGTGGACTATTAGTTAGTTCATTAGTGTTGCTACAACTTTATTTACACTTCAGCCTGTAAAAGTCCACTGTTGATCAAAGGCCTCCCTCTTAGAGAGGGGTGTTGCCATAATCCCCACGCTTGGCAGGTGGCTTGGGGATCGCAGTACGTTCACCGTGTACTAATAGGACGCTGCTGCCCATCCTTCGATGGTTCTGGTCGCAGTTTTGGGACATACCCGGGTCAGTACAACTTTATTCGTGTGCGTGAAAATTTATATAAGTGAGCCGATCTTTACAGAGAATAAGTATCATTATTTTATTTTCTGTTCGCAATCAAATTAATTTCGGGAAACAAAAAAATATCGCTTTTTTATTTTATACTAGCTGCCCCCCACGGTTTCAACCGCGAGTTAAAATCGTCGTTAAGTTTTCTGAAATTTTCCAATTTTTGTGCAATTTTCATAATTTTCCTTTCCATAAACCTTCTATATTCCTTCTACAAATTATTACTATAATTTTTTTTAAGTCGGTAAAGTCGTTCTCAAGTTATGGCGTGACCAAAGTAAATAGGGATTAATTTTTATATAAGTACTTAGTATAGATAAAGAGTAAAAAATTAAATAACGATAGGTATATTTTGTTTTACAGAAAGCAGCAGTATCTAGATATAAGCCTAAGCCAGCCTAAGTATAAAATGTAATACTTACGTATACCTACTGCTGTATCTACCTAAAACATTTATATTAAAATACAACTGACATTGCCATACAACATGGTAATGGGGCCAGCATTTTGGGAACAATCCCCATGCACTGGTAGCGGAGTAATCGATTAATTTAGTATTTAGAATAGAATAGAATAGAATATTTTCCCTTGTTAGCTTACCTACTATGACATTATCGTCAAATTTTTTTTTTACTGGGCAAGTGCCTTTATTAACTAAACAAAATACAAGCTAAAACTAACACTACAAATACAGTTAGACTGCCCATAGACCGTTGAAGGTCTAAAGACAATCCAAATGCTCAAGCCCATGCACTACCAGTTGGCAGCGTACCCAGCATGCTGGCGACATAACGTCTAACATGTATAGTTACTGGTGCTTTCTGTTTATCTTTCTCCAGTCGTACATCGGAGTACGTAGGAGTGGAATGGGCCCCGCTGAACGTGCCGCTGCAGCGCCGGCTGCAGACCCTGGCCACCACCGTCTGGATGGGCATCGTGCTCTGCGGCGAGGCGCTCTGCATCTACCTGTTCGTGAAGCTGCTGTACTCCGGCCACTGGTGGCTGGGACTCCTCTATGGGTACTGGATGCTGAACGACGTCGATGTCTGCCGTAAAGGCGGCAGGAAGTAAGTTCAATACAAACTTTTTTATAATCCCTTTTTTCAAGCAATCTGTCTTTTTTTTATTAGTTTATTTGGTTCTCAATTTGTAATATACACATGTCTTATACTAAAATCTTACACAACAAAAAAAACACGGTGTAATTCCTAATACTAGTGAACACAGCATGCAGTTCACGGACAATATTAAATTTATTGTTGTGAATAAAGCTTATTTAATTGTCTTTTGACCGGGCAGACCACCAGCCCGCTGGTCGGACGACATCGTTAGGACAGCAGGAAAGCAGTGGACAAGACTAGCACAGGACCGGAAAAGATGGCGCGCTGAAGAGGAGACCTATACCCAGCAGTGGGTGGAGAATGGTTGATGATGATGATGATGAATTGTCTTTTGAAGACATTAAGCTTTATTTTGAACTGTTGTCCGTCTTGTGTGGAATAACCCTCATTGACGCATCCATACTCATAATTTTTCTTATTTCGATAAGTTATCTTCCTCTGTCACAACTCTATCAATACTAACTGAACACGCTGACAAAGCGACTGTCAGTATGATTGACAAATTTTTAACAACTTAATTCTGTAGATCAACAGCGTAATTAAACGATTAAGATCTTGATAAAAAGTAGCAGCATATTTAGGTACAATTACGTACCTACCTATTTTAAATGCAAAAGTGTGTTCGTTGGTTGCCATCTAATTTATGGACAACTTATTGTCTGACTATACCCTCTGCAGCTTTCTCGCTCGCACATTTTCACATTATTGAAGATATAAAATCAATGAGTGTGAATTTCCAAAAAGTAACAAAATCATGTCATGGTGTCTATCGTAAAATTACAAACAAAGAAATTGTCAATTTGATATATTTTAATTTGACACAGTAAAATGGTAACAAGTGATTTTTATTTCTCGTGTCATTTTATTCCGTCAAATTACAAGATATCGAAGCAAACATTTCTTTGTTTGTAATGTTACGATAGACACCATGACATGATTTTGTTACTTTTTGGAAATTCACACTCATTGATTTTATATCTTCAATAATGTGAAAATGTGCGAGCGAGAGAGCTGCAGAGGGTATACCGGACCCTTAACATTATGATCTAAATTAAAATAGCAGCTTGTCTAGGTAACAAGCATAGGTAGGTACCTATATAAATGCCAATTGTTCGATGGTTCCTCTTTCACGCCGCACTGAGCAACAGATCGATCTGGTTTATTGCACAGGGGTAGTTGGAGGGCCACATAGGATAGGTACCTACTTCCTATCCTGGCAAAATGTACAATTCCTGTCAGGGAATTTCCACGCGGGTAAAACTGCGGGCGATAGCTAGAATTTCATAAACGATCAGGGGCCGTACCGTCATCTCTACCTATAGGTGACTGCGGAAAATCACACGAACGTAAACCTTGACGCGCCGAGATGCGATTTGCGGACGCGCGTCTTTTATCGATGCGAAACCTTATAAATATCAAATTATTCTTTCCTTTCCAGAGTAGAATGGGTGAGGAACCTCCCCATCTGGCGCTACTACTGCGACTATTTCCCCATGAAGCTCGTCAAAACGACAGACTTGGACCCTTCAAAGAACTACCTCTTCGCTTGCTACCCGCACGGGCTGATATCTCAAGGCGCCATCGGCTCATTCGCGACCAACGCCTTGGACTTCTACAAGAAATTCCCCGGAATGAGTGTTAATTTTATAACTCTTGGAGGACATTTCCTTGTGCCGTTCTTCAGGGACTTTATCCTGGGGTTAGGAGTGTGTTCGTGCGAAGAGAGCAGCTTGTTGTATATCCTGGATAAGAAGAGGTATGAAGGGAAGTGCGTAGCGATGATGATTGGCGGTGCAGCGGAGGCACTGGACTCGCACTCGGGCCAGTACAAGGTGCTATTGAGTCGGAGGAAAGGGTTCGTTCGAGTTGCGATGAAAAGCGGGTGAGTCTCATTACATCTACCTATCTATATAGCTTTTTAGGGTTCCGTACCCAAAGGGTTAAAACGGGACCCAATTTGAATTTTGCACAGAATATGTACCTAATGTTACGGCATATTAACAGAGAAATAATAAAAAAGTCAAAAAGTAAAAACGAAAGGTACCGGGATACAACAAACGTATTTTTAACGTACTTTTGTATTAGCTCTAATGTAAAAACGATAATACGTACAAGCGTCAAACTAGGTACGATTATAGTACACACTTTGAAGTATAACAACATATAATGGCTAAGTGTTTCGGTGACAAATTTCTGTTCATTACCAAGTTATAATACTACTCGAGCGCCGGTAGCAAACTGCGTAGCAATTATTCCGACAAATTTTGGAAGGCGTTATAATAACTGGTAATGCGGTTACTTGGACAAACTTATTGTATTTTGTTGTGGTACGGAACCCTCAGTGTGCGAGCCCGACTCGCACTTGGCCGGTTTACTGATGGTATATTTAGCAAAAACTCCTATCCTTTCTCACCCCATCAAGTTATGCCGAACGCCATCTGCGTTCGCTAACTAGTCCGGTCAAGCTCATCATCATCATCAGCCAGAAGACGTCCACTGCTGAACATAGCCTTGGCCCCCTTTAACCTCCACACTGAACGACAGCCTGCCTTTTGCATCCACTGAATGCCCGCGACTCTCACAATGTCGTCGGTCCATCTAGTGGGAGGCCTCTCTACGCTGCGTCTTCCGGTTCGTGGTCTCCACTCCAAAACCTTTCTTCCCCATCGGTTATCGGTTCTTCGAGCGATGTGGCCTGCCCATTGCCACTTTAACTTGCAAATTTTAACAGCTATGTCGGTGACTGGTTCTTTGGCGAATATCCACGTTTCGAATTTTATCGCGCAAAGAAACTCCGAGCATAGCTCTCTCCATTGCCCGCTGTGTGACTCTGAGTTTTTCCAAAAGGCCAATAGTTAAGGACCACGTCTCAGTATCATATGTCATCACTGGCAACACACACTGGTCAAAGCTGTAGAGGCCAAAAGGCCAACAGTATAAGTCAATATAAAAAAAAAACATTTGTTGTACTCTTCCAGGGCGTCTCTGGTGCCAGTGTTCTCGTTCGGCGAACCAGACGTGTTCAGGCCGCTGGAGAACCCGGAGAACAGTCTGCTGAGGAGGTTCCAGGAGAAGTTCAAGCAGGTCACGGGGATATCGCCCATGTTTCCTATCGGCAGAGGCGTGTTTCAGTACTCGTTTGGCTTGTTGCCTATCAGGAACCATATCACTACTGTTGGTGAGCTATATTTTGAAATATTATTTTGCAAAGGAGATTATAATTATGTATTTAATAGCCTACTTGTACCGAAAGTATATCCGAAATGTGTATGTATATAAGCACGCACGCACGCAAGCGCGCACGTTTGTGAAGGTTTATGGAAAATCCATTATTTTCCGTTACTAGTTTACACAGAAAAGAGAAAATCTGCAACCAGAGTAAGGCATAGTAAATCTTGATTGAACATTCTTATTTATATCAACGCGTTGAAGTCCGCATCTCTGTACCCTTAGTACAAGCACAGAAGACATAATAGGTACTAGTTTTGATAGTATTCGAAAACTTTTTTCGTTTTCGTATTGTTCCATACATTGCTGGGCTAAAAGGTATTCGAAAACTTTTTTCATATTAGAGTGAAGCAATCTATACCGCCGATTAGGTACTACCGATTTTAGTTCCTCCACGTTTCCGATAGAGGCGCTTTACTAAAATGTTTGGAACAATACGTAAACGAAAAAAGTTTTCGAAAACTATCAAATCTGGGACTAAGCGTACAGTTGTTAACTGATTTCGAATGACTGACGTTTCGTTTATATGGGTGCAGCTGGCTACAACTAATTTTTTTACAAAAATGCCGTTCTAATATAAACAACAAAAAAATAAATCTTTTCTGTGCTAATTTACTTGTATGGGATATAGTTGCCAAGTATTTATGACTAGTAGGCCGCCCCTGCTTCGCACGGGCGAAGCCGGGATATATAGCCTATGTCACCCGGGAATAGTGTAGCTCCCCGTCAGTGAAAGAATTTTTCAAATCGGTTCAGTAGTTTCGGAGCCTATTCAATGCAAACAAACAAACAAACAATCAAATCTTTCCTCTTTATAATATTAGTATAGATATAGATATAGATGAAGTCACTCATCCATATATCGACCCGTACTCAAACGATGTAGGTAAACCCACAGAACAGAAAATAAATTTACTTCTCTTTTCTGTGGGTAAACCACAGGTAAACAAAGAAATGTCACCTTATGCAAATGACAAAGTGAGAGTTCGGGTTAAATAAACATTTTACCAAGAATGAAAGTAAGAAAACATTGGTACCTACCTATGACGTAAAATATAGGAAAAATTGTCTGATAAAAAATACGATGATCCCAGCAATGTCACCAGTACCTTAATTAAAAATTCTACCAAATGAGTTTTGGCGCCAACACACGAAAAATACATAAATGTTATTGTATTATTTTCCTAAACTTTATGTATTTTCGAGTTGGAAAATAATCCTTCTCCTTCCTCCTTTCAGCCATAGGACGTCCACTCCTGGACATAGGCCTCCCCCATCGATCTCCAAAAGGGCCGGTTGGAAGCGGCCTGCATCCAGTGTTTCCCTGCGGTCTCTTTTAGGTCGTCTGTCCATCTTGTGGGTGGACGTCCTACGCTGCGCTTACCGGTCCGTGGTCTCCATTCGAGAGAGCACGGACCATGCGTAATAATGGTGGATTTGTGTAGTATTCATTGAGTATTCGCGAACATGCTCAAGTGTGGGGTCGATGAATGATTTATTAAACAGCAGATTTTATTCAATGTGCAGAACTACATGTATAATAATCAGCCACAAATATCCTTTTCAGTCGGCGCTCCATTAGAAGTGAAGCAGAACTTAGATCCATCTAAGGAAGAGATAGATGCTGTCCACGCGGAATTCACACAACGCCTCATCCAACTGTTCGACAGCGAAAAGAAAAACTACTTGAAAAACTCCGAGGACACACACCTTGTTATTTTATAAGTCAATTTAAAATACTCGTAGTTGAGAACCATGTAGATATTGAAGAGGAATTCAAAAGACTTATATATAGGAATTCAAAAGTTAATATACATACATTTTGACCAGCAAACATCTGAAGCAAAAAGCGGCGTAATGGGGGAAAGTTAACTTTTGTATGCACAATTTCCACTATAGCCAATCGCGGGGACTCGCGTTGTCGAAATTATTCCCTCACGTTCCCCTTTGTTTCGCCAAAGAGACCAAATAATCGACATTGCGCATTTTTCAAGATCTTTGCCGATCACTGTACAATGTATCTATGTACGAGATTGTTCTAGATTTTATACAAAATAAGTCAAATACGATTCTGGGCTCCTAACACGTAGCCAATATACATATCTACATAATTATATTTTTGATTTAATTAGGTACTAGGTATGCATGAGAAATTTTGCCAAAACATAACATTGTTGATAATTATCATTTATTCAATTAAGGAATTATTTATAGACTGATCGTTTTCTTGCTAATACGGTGATCGTAAGCTCAAATTTATTTAAAAGTGTTAATAAATGTTTTTAAAATTTTGTTCTGGTTGCTTTTATTTTTTAACTAGTATTATAGTTTGCAACAAATAGGTAATAATTTAATATAGCTAAATTGGAAACTTTCATATGAATTTAAAGCGTGTGTCTGCATTATCAGCCAGAAGACGTCCACTGCTGAACATAGGCCTCCCCCTTCAACCTCCACACAGTTTCTGCTTCAAAGTTTTCATCATCATCATCATCACTCAGAAGACGTCCACTGCTGAACATAGGCCTCCCCCTTCAACCTCCACACAGTTTCTGCTTCAAAGTTTTCATCATCATCATCATCAGCCAGAAGACGTCCACTGCTGAACATAGGCCTCCCCCTTCAACCTCCACACAGTTTCTGCTTCAAAGTTTTCATCATCATCATCATCAGCCAGAAGACGTCCACTGCTGAACATAGGCCTCCCCCTTTAACCTCCACACTGAACCAAATGCTTCAAAGTTTTAACTTCCGCTAATTAACGCCTGATTCAATCAATTTAAATAATATATTTTTAAGTATCTCTTTTACAGGTCCTAGAAAGGGTGTTTTAAATGTTTATCGGGACTTATCACCTATTATTTTATTTAGGTAAAAACCCTAGAAAGGGTATTCAATAATACAAACTAATAATTTTACTATTTTTATTTATTTTATATGTAATTATTTACATTTTATATACAACGTTAATATTTAAGGATGCGCCTGCTTGAACGCTTTTCACTCTTTTGAGCATTTCGGTTGCCACAAACATGCTGTACTAAAGATAACACTCACAATTTTCATTCGATTTTAATCTAATCGATTGTAAATTAAATTGTTTGTCATCTCTAGTACAAAGTAGCCAACTTCACGTCTCACATAGTTTCATTGAAGGTATTAAAATAAAATATACATACACAATAATATACAGCTGAGCGGGAATGGTATAGAATATTCGTGCATATCATTACGATATTTAAAAAGAATATTAAGGTCATTACTAAAACTTCCCCAAATAAATAAAACTATCTAGATTTTTGGAGATTTTTTTTGAAAATAAGGAACATAATATATCTGCAGATTAGTTAATTTTAAGAGAAAGTTGTGATATTACGAAATACGATGCCGTATCGTAGCAACATGCGAACGCCAGCCCAGACCTCGCCCATCTACATTCACTCAAGAAAGAGCTCAAGAACAAAATCACTGGCACTAAACTAACAAATTCAAAAGTATTTTTGGAACACCTCTTAAAAAAATTCAGTACCTAGACAGACAATAAATTCAAAAACAAATTGACTAAAGAAACCGTTACCATCAACATCGTTACCTCAAAATTCGAGCTTCGACCAATATAAAATAAATGGACGGGCCCAGAAGAAGCGCATATTTGAAGATTAAAAAATGAGCGCCGGCGCTCACTTCGTTTCAGTCGGTCTCTAGCCATAGGAAGTGCGACACATTACTTTTGTTACATGATACCGAAACATCTGACAAAATTATGTCTTCGTGTGCTTTCCCAAAGTGTGATAACACAACAAAAAACAGCTATCTATTTTTTGTAACAAATGTACTGTAGGTACATGGTTATAATTAGGTGTTGAAGTATATAATTATGTCCGACGGTTTTACTCGTTTTTACTGAGCAAGTTCAATGGTTTAATTATTCACTAATAGTTAGTATATTTAACATAATTATATAACTTATATTTATTTACACTATTTAACATTAATTGACAATTATAAAGTCCACTATCAGAATAAATGAGTATGAGAAATGTTCAATACATTTTTTTATTAAATGATTTTTTTTTAAATAATAAAGCATACATTTTTCGTTTATTGAAAGAAAAAAAAAAAAAAAAAAAAATGGTTATGGGTCTATTCATTTTATTTTGGTCGAAGAATTCGAGCACAAAAATACGGTCAGACAACGCAAAGATCTATTCTGGTAGACAGCTGACACCTTATATTTATCTTGGTGCGTTGAAGGTTACGCTATTAAACGTTTAAGAGCCGAGCGAAATTGTTCAAGAGCTCATATGAAACATTGAATCAAACAAACTTAACAAAGGCTCAATTACCTAAAAGGCTATAAACGAAATTATAAAATAACAAAAGATAACTGGTATATAAGAGAATTCTCGATAAAACATGGATATAATAATTTGATCAAATTGGGAAACGGTTTCACTCTACGAAAACGTGTACATTTCTATCGAAAAGATTTTACAGTTAAAAAGAAAAGAAAGAACTAAAGAAGTGTATAAAGATAATATTTAAGTTTTAAATCTACAGAAATTTTAACTGATATGCTAATATTTGTATGGAGAGTGAAACCAGTGGAAAGTTAAACAGCAAAATTAGACAAGTATCGGATTAATCTTAAAATGTCTAGATGCTGTCAATCCAGAATAAAATCTGGCGGAGAGCTAGACATGTTACCTCATACATCACTATCAAAGTAAATGTTTGATCCCAAACCGTGTTACGTCTGAAATAAACTGATCCAATCATCTTCGAACGGACTGCAATGGATCCTCACAAACGAGCTTGATCGAACCGACCGAAGCCGCAGCGGGCGCAAGTCACATCAATGAAAAAGTCAATGTTTTATGGGAGTCACTCTCACGCTTGCTTCGGATGCGGCGCGGGCGCAGGCGGGGCAGGCTTGAAGCACTGCAGCAGGAACGCTGTGTACATGATGAACGCTATCGATAGCGCTATCAGTGCGTACATAAATATATTTAGCTCCGGCTGCCTGAATCTGTTCTTTCGTAACCATTCCAGCACCTCATCCTCTGACAGTAGATCGCCTGGAAACAAACACTTTTGTAACATCGATGTGACATGAAACAATAGGCATATTGTGTCCTAATGTTTAATTTATCTATACAATACTAGCAAACCCGGCGAACTCCGTTTCGCCACCAGATGACTTCTATAAACCTCACGGAGCCCGAGACCTTTCCAACGAATGCAAAACCGTGGAAATCGGTTCGTGCGTTCTGGAGTTATAGCGTCAGGAAGGAAAACCCGACTTATTTTTATATAGTAGATTATAAAGAGGAAAGATTTGTATGTAAGTATGTTTGTAACGAATTGGCTCAAAAAGTACTGAAACGATTTTAAAAATTCTTTCACCTTTTGAATGCTACATTATCACTGATTAATATAGGCTATTTTAATAGGCTATATAACAATACCCATGCGGAGCCGGGGCGGACCGCTAGTTACAAATAACAGGCGTAGCGATGAATATAACTAAATACATTACACATACTGAAAAAATAAATTAAATTGGCTGATAAATATCTGAGATATGAGCGTTTAAAGTTTTAGGTGGGGATAGAGAGGATACTTTGTCCCTTTCTCGCAAAGCGTGTGTTAGTATATAATTTGTATGGCGCTTCTGAGGCGTGACGTCATAGATCCGTATAGAGCGCTCTCTGTCTAGCATGAATTTTAAATACTTATATTTTATTTTTTTTGCACAATTTTTTATTTTGTTTTCTATTTATGATTAGCTTTTTTATGAGGTAATAAAAAATATTAGTCATCATGCCTATTCATCGTCCATGTCGTAGCTTACCTCTGTAAATACTCGGGAATCTTTTCCTAAAGTATACAATGGCTGGAAGTTTCGTTACTCCCCATTTGCGAGCATAGCGTGGATCTTCCATCTTGACGAATGTTATATCCAAATTATCCGTTTCGCTGTCAATATTTTCTAGTTTGTCCAAAACTGCTCTGCTTTCTACTGATTTCTCATCTGAAATTGTTACAGTATAATTAAATTCTATATTTATTTCGCCAAAAATAATAAACTGTGATGTCACTAGCTATCGCACTAGCCGCCACCGCCTGAAGGCTCATCCACACATCATATATCAGTGGAAATCGCACACTGCGATTCACACGGTCCTTCTTGCCTCATACCTGCAAAATGTGGAATGAGCTACCTTCTACGGTGTTTCCGAGAAGCTACAACATGGAGTTCGCAACGTATTTGTGATGCCCCTGGTGCCACAAGTATCCATAGGCGACGGTGACTGCTTACCATCAGGCAGCCCGTCTGCTTGTCTGCCACCTATGGCATAAAAAAAAAACTAAGACTTACAAAAATAAACTGCCAAGAATTCGTTCTCTTCCAAGAGCTTGTCCAACATCTTCCTATTCACCTCCTCGATTTCGTTTTTGATTTCAAAAACATCTTGAGAAGTCAGCCATTGCAATACTTTGTCGACTTGGTGTAAGTCTCCGTCATACAACATGGGCACTTGTTTTCGGAAGTACACTAGAGATGGTATGTTTACTACGTTATATGTGGCGGCTGCCTCGGCACTCGCGATCTTGACAAAATCAATGCCATACTGGTCGACTTCTCCATCGATCTGCTCCAGAGCTTCGAGAAGTTCCTGACATTCTGGACAATCTTCTTCATCGTCTGGAATTTAATCAATTGTTATTTAGTCAGTTTGCCGTTTTTTTAAAATAAATTTTCAATGTTTTATGGATTAGACCTCAGAGCAAATAAAAATACAGAGGCACTACGGCGCACTGCCAAAGTGACGCCAAAATCGCACTACGTGAATTCAAAATTCACGACTCACGCACACATACGCATTCAACACTACGTGAATTTCTGTCAGAAAATTGCACTGGCAACACTTCGACTACGCACACATGTTTCAAAAAGTGGCTTTACTGTTCGTGTGCGCCGTAGTGACTCTGTATTTTTATTTACTCTGAGGGATTAGACTAACTAGACTAGAGTATAGTTTTATAAAAAAAATATTTGGGACTGTCGAAGAGCCAAAAACCCGACAGCCATCCCAAGTAGAGAGGAAAAATTTGTGGGTAAAGATTTTCGGAAACTCAAAATTCGTGCCAGGCATAAAATCGTCATCATCAGCCAGAAGACGTCCACTGCTGAACATAGGCCTCCCCCTTTAACCTCCACACTGTACGACAGCCTGCAATCTGCATCCACTAGCACTGTTGCCCGCGACTCTAACAATGTCGTCGGTCTATCTAGTAGAAGGCCTACTTATGCTGCGTCTTCTGGTACGTGGTCTCCACTCAAGAACCTTTCTTCCCTATCGGTTATCAGTTCTTCGAACGATGTGGCCTGCCCATTGCCACTTCAACTTACAAATTTTAACATCTATGCATATAAAACTACAAGATAAAGAAAGATGCCGCCTTTTAGCATCGAAAAACATAAATTATTATAACACCGGCTTGCACTCACGATTATGTTTTATCGGTCGAGTAACATAATCGGTCGCGTACTGGCGATGCCAAGGCCGCACCCTCACGCGAGTTTTGATGAAGTGATCGAAAAACATATTTAGGGTCGATACACCAACAAAGTTATTAAGTTGTTTCGTACTTACAGAAGAACACTACAAGCAAGTGTGATTCCACAAGCAGCCGTTCTAACATTCTGTCGTTGACAGATTCTATTTCGTCAGCCAATTCACGGTTGTCGTCATCAATGAGCCACTCTAAAATTGATTCCTCATTTTGTAGATCGCCTTCGAAGAGCAGAGGGTTGCCGTTCCTGAAAATATTTTGATTTTATAATTAACTAGCGACCCGCCCGCCCGGCTTCGCACGGGTGTAATTTACGTGCGAAGCCGGGGCGAGTCGCTAGTTATATATATAAACCTTCCTTGAAAATGTATCTAACTGATGGTGAAAACCGCATCAAATCCGTTGCGTGGTTTAGGAGGAGTTAGCGGCCATACAGACATACAGACAGACAGACAGACGCGGAAAGCGACTTCAATTTATACTATGTAGAGAAGAGTATGTTTTTAAATTAAATAATGTTTATTCCAGACTACAGGATTTACATCGAAGAACAAAATAATTTAGAAATTTAATTATTTTAACTTTAATTAGCAAAACAATAAAATATTTGGATTTAAATGCTTTGTTTAGCGACTTCGTACGCGACTTTCATAAAAAATAACCCTATTTTGACCCTTGAATTCAGCCCTTTTGCAAAATCCTTGCTAAGAACCTGTAAGGAATCTACCTGCCAAATTTCAGCTTATCAAGTAGTTTTCAAGATTTCGTAATGAGTCCGTGGTATTTCACTTTTATAAATATAGAAGATTGTCAGTGTGTGTATTACCTAAAGTATACCATAGCGGGGAACGTCTTGATTGAGTATCGTTTGGCCAGCTGCGGGTCTTGGATCTTCACCATATGTATACCGTACACATCGCATTCGTCATCGATGTTCTCTAACTCCTCAAGAATATGATCACAAATATGACAGTTCAATTTATCTGAAAGGAAACAAACATTTGGTTTTCGTCAATCGGTTGGATATCTGAATTTTAGAGAAATGTAGGATCTAATACTTACAGAAATAAACAGCTAAATATTGAGTATCTTCGACCATGTTTTCAAGCATAACTCTGGTGATAAGTTCTATACGATCCTCAGTCTTCTGTGTTATCAACCACTGGAGCACTTCTTCTTCTTCTGCTAAAGAACCTTCGTACACATTCGGTACATTAGTTTCAAAATAGACCAACACTGGGAAATCTGTCACTCCATACGCTTCAGCGATAGCGAAATCTTGGGTTTTTACAAACTTGATGCCATGTCTATCGCAGTCGTCATCGATGTTCTCCAACTCCTCGAGGATGCCGGCGCATTGTTCGCAGTCAGGACCGTCTGAAACATCAAAGTCTATAACCAATCATGGTGTAACGATGATTTGTGAGCAAACCCAGCTAGCTGTCTAATTGTCCAAGTTTAAACTCTGGGCATACTACTACTCTGGGTCGGTTCTATTCAAAGTGCTACCAACGGATATGTCTATTCATCCACGGACTACATTTGAGGGTTGCAATACAAAAATCAATAGGAATACCTGAATACACTAAACAAATTCAAAATTGACGTAGTATGAAAAAAACTATGCCAACAAACATTTCCGAAATATAAAGTGCAATAAATATAATACGTGTATATGTATAGAACAACCATGCCATGCAACAATGCGCTACAAGTTCAAGTCAAGGGTTTAACGGTCTGCATTCAAGTGCAAGGGAATAAAATGCCATATAGTGCGGGCATTTTACTGAAGGGGATTTTGTACCCTCTACTTCCTGTCCCTCTTCCACGTCGAGATCTTTATCCACAGTTTTCTTTTTGCCTGACTTTTTCATCAAATTTGCTGTGCATATATCACACAACGTTTTGTTCCCTAATAAAAAAAAGCAATCGGGTTAATATTGTTACATGTTTGCTACATCATTCTTCAAATTCACCTCGCACCTTTGTAAAAAAAATTATTGCATTAGTTTTTTGCTTATTTAAAATTGTTTTCATCGAATAATATCTAATTTGGTGAACTGCATAACTATTATGTTAGTCTTGTGTAGTGTAAAACTTCAGCAGATGTATACTCTTAGCTACTTACAGAAGTACACCGCGAGCGATGGTTCTTCTTCTATTAAGTCTTTCAAATCCTGACCTTCAAGGGCTTCTATGACGTCACCAGCTGGGTTCTTTTGCACCAGCAACCAGCTCAACAGCTGTTGCTCATCGTATAAATCACCTGAAAGTACATCGTTATTATTGTATTCAATTCAAGTATTACTTTCACAGTATGTTTCCAGTTTACATTACCAGCATATATCACGGGATCTTTAGAGCCCAACTTGAAGAACAAGACGGCCGGCAGAGCGAACACTCCGTATTCCTTAGCCATTTGCTTGTCGTCGATCTTCACAAAGTTAATGCCGGCTCCGTCCGCGTCGTCGTCAATGTGTTCGATTTCCGCAAGCACTCTGGGGCACTGTTTGCAGTCATTACTGTCTAAAACATGTGTGATGTGCAATACAGTTGCTTTTATAATTATTAAATCTAAATCATTTGCAAAATCTGAAGTAATAATCGGTGTAAACCAGAAATAGTATAAAATTGAAGAACTCACAAAAGAACACTGCTACGTAATCGGACGTCTGACGTATCTTCTGGAACATTTTTCTGTTTACTTTCTCAATATGATCTGTCAGCTCCATGTTTTCAGGGTTGGTCAGCCAGTCTAAGATTTCTTCTTCATCATCGATGTCGCCATCGTAATTGATGGGCTTTGTCTTTCTGAAATATGTTATTCCAGGCGGGTTTCTAAACCCGTATTTCTTAGCCATCAACCTGTCACTGCATTTCACTATTTTAATACCGTATTCGGCCGCTTCATCGTCGATCAATTCTACATGTCTGAGCACCTTTGGACTATCCGGATCGTCTTCTTTATCTGAAATTTTATTATGAATTTAATAATATGGTATTAATATTAATTCATATCAACATTTATTTTTAATAAGATAATACATGATAATGTTTAAATATCTTCACACTTACAGAACACAACAGCTAGAAATTCCTTCGTGTCAATATATTTGAAGAGTTTATCTCTATTGATTTCTTCTATACTTTCGTCTTCTTTTTGTTGTACCATCCAATCCAGGACTTCAGATTCATCCAAAAGATTCCCTAAAATATTGTGACATTTTACTTAATGCTGAAAACCCTATAAATGTATAATTTGACAAGAAACCACATCCATATAACGTGTCGGAAACTCACCAGTTTACATCCACAATGGCATGCGCGGATTATACGGCAATACCATGCTGACATCATTCGTGGACAAATGAGTAATGACATTCATTTTAATAGAAATGTATTTATTTAACAAAAAGTTGTTCCAGCGCCGACGGAACGATACAACGTAACAAATAAATTAAACATCCATGCTAATTTCCGGCCAAACATTACAACTTACATATCGACTTGAATTTGTCACACACGCCAGCACTGTCACTGGTTGGACGGAAGGTCTTGGACGATTGCGACTCAATATTTTTGAATTCAACAAATACTTACAAAACAAAATGTGGCATCAGACCAAGTCTTATACCCAGAAACCCGCACTCGTCCAATACGAACCGACCCCTCTCAAAATACTGAGAGTTGATAATGGTAAAGAGTTCATTGCACTATTTTCCGGCACTGAGCTTACATGGTTTATAAAGTTATTTTCGTTATAAAATATTAAGAACTATGGTATTAATTCTATAAGTAATAAAAGTAATAGTTTAACCAAATGTAGCATTACAAAATAATGAGATTCCATGAAGACTAGAAAACTAAATGAACATGAAATCCTTACATCAATTTATAAGTCTTTCAAGATGGCACGGCAAAATACAACAAAAAATGCCTTCGTATTGTTATTGATACGTCTCATTTCACTTTAAATTTCTAAATATTGGAATAAATTTACAATCAATATAACGATTTGTACACCTGCTAAAAATGTCACTAGACATCCCAATATTTAGTCTCCAATCGATCTTTGTAATCGTAAAGCACTATACTTTGAAATAGATGATCCCTAGTGGAGTGTATCCGCCGTCGGAGCGATATCGCAGGTTTTATAAGTATCGTATGACAAGATCGAATGCGCGAATACAGTCCACGAGTAAAATGTTACAACATCCAACCCTGTTAAGTGCTAGCAAGGACCAAGGGACACGAGGTTATTGAAAAGCTAGCAGTGTTAATGTGCCATGACAAACCGATGCAAAGTTAGAGAGATCTACTAGAGTACTAAGAAGGTGAAATCGATCGCAAGGAGTATAACACTCGTGTCCACTTGGAGCCCCGCGCGCACGGCCGCTGGAGGCGCCAGCGCGGTTGCCACGATGACGCCTCAAGCCATACCTAGCTCGGTTTACCACCACCAAATGTTCTCAGAGTCGAATAAACCTTTTTTGCCCTTGCCCGGCCTGTCCGGTTTCGCTAGCGCCTTGTTTTTGCCCTTCGGTTTCTCGGCTTGTTTGAACTTGTCGATGTTCTTGGACGGCACCTTGGTCGGCGTGGCCTTGGCTACTTTGGTCGGACTTTGGACTTTAGTAGGACAGCACTGGTAGGGTTCGTAAGTCATTTTAGGGACCGCCGGTTTCGCCCCCAATCCAATGTAGAAACAGCGATCGCCTGCAGTCAGTAAAAATTTGTTTTTACAATCCGTATAAACGGTAGGTAATCATAAGAGAGTTAACTGCAAGTTAATACTGTGCACGTATCTAAGCGCCTATTGTTAAGCGCTGTTATTTCTAGGAATGAATTATGTTAGTAAGTTTAAGAATTGAAAACATTTAATCGGTAAGCGTTCGCGAATGACTGCAGGCGACAGCTAGAAAGGAACCCATGCGGGCCATGGCAACCATGCAGATGTGACTGGGGTACTCCGTGCCTCCGTGCAGGGTCTCTCTCGGGCTCATTCTAATCAATTACCTGTGAACATTCTCTTTATTCTACCAAAAAAACTATCATCTTCAGCGTTATCTTGATTGCGACTTCGAACATTTGTACCTACTTTCTGACCTTTTCTTCTTTTGACATTATCTTCATCATCGTCCTCATCTTCTTCATCATCATCATCATCGTCCTCGTCGTCGTCATCATCATCATCGTCTTCGTCATCGTCGTCGTCACTATCATCATCATCGTCGTCTTCATCATCATCATCATCATCATCATCGCTTTTTTTTGTTGCTAATTTTCTCCCAGGAAAACGTACATTTAACTTACTATCAGCATAACGTATGTTTAATTTACTACCCGCAATTTTTTTATCGTTTCTACTACTAGGGCTCTTAAGACGTAGTATATTTTTTATTTTAGTCATTTTATCATCGTCATCATCGTCGTCGTCGTCATCATCATCATCGTCGTCATCATCATCATCGTCGTCATCATCATCATCATCATCGTCGTCATCATCATCGTCGTCGTCATCATCATCATCGTCGTCGTCATCATCATCGTCGTCATCGTCGTCATCATCGTCGTCGTCATCGTCATCATCGGCGACATCATCATCATCGTCGTCATCGTCATCATCGTCTTCATCAGTTTTCTTCTTGAAGATTTTCCTGTGGTCTTGCTGTTTATTTTTATCAATCACTCCTGGGAAGCGAATTTTCAGTGTTCCCATTGTCTTCCATATTCCTGTATCTTTCGGGGTGTTTCGTTTTGCAGTCTCTGCTTTCGTATTTTGCTTTAAACCCGAGGTTTTTTTATCACCATCTGCACTGGCCTTCGATTTAGTATTAGCTTTATATTTGCGGTGGCTATCTTCACCTGCAGGCATTAGTAACTGTCATGCAAAATGACACAGCTCAAACATCCAGAATTTAAGGCGTAAAATAGATGACATATCTGTCATTATCAAATCAATAGTCAAGAATGATGTCATGCATATAATTTGTAATTTAACATTTTGAAATACTTAATTGACCTTATAAACGACATTAATAACTTTTATATGGATGTGGATTCTTACTTTTTTGGTCTACAAGCCACTGCAGAACCTTATTTTCGTGCTTTAAATCACCTATAAACAGGACATATTGTTAATTTACTTACAACTGTTTATACATTTTGTGAGAATCTGCATCCTCAATAGTTCTCTTAAAACCGACTTCAAAATCAGTACGCGTTCGAACAAAGTTATTAATATTGGCAAATTATCCCAAACAAAATTATTCATACTAAAATGCACTTCCAACGGAGTTTATAGCGTGTGGCCGAACACGTATATACCAAGAATCTAACGCTAAACTATTGAAATTATACAATAAACCGGCCAAGTGCGAGTCGAGCTCGCGTGCTGAGGGTCCGTACCACCACAAAACTCAATAACGAAATTACCTTGGTATTAATTCATAATTAATAACTTGGTAATGAACAGAAATTTGTCACCGACTCGCACATGGCCATTATTTATTTGTTGCTATACTTTAGAGTGTGTACTAATACCATGCCAAGTTTGGCGCTTGTATGTATTACTGTTTTTACATTAGAGCTAATACAAAAACACGTTTAAAAAATACGTTTGTTGTACTGGGACCTCCCTTGGTTTTTACTTTTAGACTTTTTTATTATTTTTTATTTAATCCGCCTTAATATTATACATTCTGTGAAAATGTCAACTGGCTATCTATTACGGTCCGATAGATACAGCCGTTAATATGTAGGACAGACGGACGGACGGACAGACAGACAGACAGGCAGACATCGTAGGCTTACTAAGCCTACGATCAGCGTACGTACATTAAAAAAGCTATCGATTTTAAAACATCAATTCATTTATTTATTTTGAAGTCGGTTCAAAATAATAAGCTTCTAATTAGTTAAGATTAAAAATTATCAGATAACTTACCGTCATACATTATAGGTACTCCAGTTTCGTAATAGACCAGAGCAGGGAAACTGAAGATGCCGATGTCGGAGGCCAATTTGGAGTCTTTAGACTTTACGAACTGAATGCCATGTTTATCTGTGTCATCGTCTATTGTCTCCAGCTCTTCCAGGATTTCCTCGCACGTGTCACAGTCTTCACTATCTGCAACGATTGTCGTCAAAATTACAAACTATTGAGACAAGTATATTATTTTATTATTGAAACTGACGTGGTTTTAACACATTTTATTTATATTACATGGGAATTACTCACGTAAGATTAAGCCGGTTACTCCGACTATAGTTTCAACCGCATTAGACGGTCTTTTTCAAGGTGAATGCGCGGCGGCCCGTAGTGCAAAGCGAGACGCAGCCGCGCGCGCGCATTCACCTTGAAAAAGACCGTCTAATGCGGTTGAAACTATAGTCGGAGTAACCGGCTTAATGTTACGTGAGTAATTCCCATGTAATATAAATAAAAAGTATATTATTAAAAGGAAAATAATGATCCCGACTGCAATGCAGCCAAAAACACTCTTGGCACCGATGCCTGCCCGCGTTATGAGTGTGAAACATCAGGGGGGTTAGACAAGACCCTATTTCTGTTAGCGTTAACGCCTGCGGAAAGATGAAATAGTATGAAGATGACATTAGCTTGAGATAACATCTCTCAAGCTAATGTCATTGTCAATGTCATTTTCATAATAATTCATCTTTCCGCAGGCGTTAACGCTAACAGAAAGTGGGGCTTGTCTAACCACCCTTAGGTGTTTGATTTGTTAGGGGCCTTACGGTTAACTCTTAACACGGGCTCGAATTAGCACTGAAACAGCGCAGTTTGGAAAATCACGTGAATGTGAACCTTAACGCGCCGAGATACGGTTTCCGGTCGCGCAACTTTGCTCATCATCTAAACAGAATCGTTTAAAACAGGTAGCCATAAGGCAAGTAAAAATATAGTTAAATATAATACAAACATACACTGAAAAAAATATTTCAATCGATTAATGAAATTCTTATTAGTGTTTGGTCGGATCAGAAAGGGATGCTCTGTCCCTTTCCTGCAAAGTGAATGTCAGTATGGAGTTTGTGTGGCATACTTACAAGTGGCGTCTTACGTGTGTATAGCGCGCTCTCTGTCTAGCTAGAAATTAAAATGTCCATATCTTCCTTGATTTTGAACACATTTAAATCTGCGGGTTCACGTGACGCGTGGCAGAGACGAGCGGTGTACTGCTAGCCAAACTGCTATCTTGCGGGCGAGAATACTTGGGAGGGGGTCGATTATTATAATAGTGAATTCTTATTAGTTCTAGTTATTCTCACACATCAAAATCGGTCAATTAGTTTAGATTTAGGCTATAGGAGGATTATAGAAAATACAATAAATCGTAGGTACATACATACGCGCGAAAAGCATTAGTCTTTCTTAGAAAGTCGGGTAAAAGTCGTAACATCGGAGTTTAAGACTGTTTCAAATGATAATAATTTAATCATTATAATAATTGACTTTATTTTAATTCAATAACTGTATAATTACCACAGAAAAGTTTTTTTTTTATTAAATTAGAACGGCTGTCAAGGCATTTTTGTAAGAAATTTGTTGTAGCCAATTGCATCCATATAAACGAAACGTCAGTCATTCGAAATCAGTTAGCAACTGTGATGCGGACAAAGAACTTTAAGACCAAAAAGCCAAACCCAACCCAAAAAGGTAAGGTCCAACTTCTTTGGATGCGGAGTTCGACACGTTGACATAAATAAGAATATTCAAAGAAGGTTCTGTCATAATGCCTGGCGACAGATTTTCCTTCTCATTTCCGTTCTATTTACTTTTCTTTTCTGTGATAATTACTATAATAATAATAAGAAACTAAAAAACACGCATATGCCTCATCAAAACAAACCAAATAACTCTAAATTCGAGAGGTTTACTAGTAGCCATTGAATAGTTCCGCTGTCCACCTCCTGGATAACTCCATCATCAGATCAGTTAGATGGTATTCAATTATTGTAGTCATCCGAATTACGTATTGCTTTCAATTCGATACAACGATTAAGAGTAAGTAAAAATCAACTTCCAAAATTCGTTTGCTTATTTTGTTAGCTATAATAGTAATAGTAGAAGCTAATAAAAGCATGTTAAAAAGCTGATTATTTCTCTTGACTGTTAAACAGTAAACAGGCAATATTTTTGGTCTAACCCAATCTCAGACTTCTGTCGGAGGAAGAAAATGCGGCAAAAATCATAATATTCTTATTACATTAGCTAGAATACTTACAGAAGAAAACGGCCAGGTGTTCGACATCATTGATGAGATCCTTCAGTGTCTTCCGGTCGACATTCTCAATAATATCTGGCTGGGAGACGTGAAGTTCCAACACCCACTTGAGGATAGCCTCCTCATGCATCAGATCTCCTTCGTAGATGGTCCTGAACTTGTGCCGGTAAAAGGCCAGGGCTGGCAGGCTGGGGAGGTCGTATTCCTTGTCGATGCCGTCGTCAGATGTTTTCACGAAGTCGATGTCTTTCTCTTCGCATTCATCGTCGATATTTTCTAGTTCGCTCAGAATTTTCTGGGACTTTTTGTCGCCTTCTTTGTCTGAAATGTCAAAAAATACATTTTAGAGCGTTCTAACACCTAATTCTAAATGAGAATGGAGGTGATAAGACCTGCACTGACTTCCCGTTTGGAGTGTATTGTGTTTTTATCCCTTGTCAGCCTACCCTAACCAACCGAGCACCTTTAATAAACGGAGCGCGGCTTTGGGTCTCTGATCCAAAGTGTGGTACGCAGTACATGTATGTCTGTGCAAGACAAAAAGGCCCGACGTGCGATAAGCAGTAATGGGGTGCGTAAGCAAAGCGCTGCCATTCGTCATTGCAGCTGTTAGAGAAAATAAACGAATGGAAATAGTGTAGCCGAAAAGTTATTATTGTGCTGGTAATTTTTAAACTTTCGCGATTTTAAGTCCCGATAAATATTTAAAGCATTATTGTGCTTATTATTATGAAAAAAATGGTTAATGGGACCAACCCTGAAAACGCGAAAAATATTTTTTTTTTTCGTGAGATTAGGTTTGGTTTCGTAGTAAGAGTTGTTTATAATGATGACTACAATGATACTTTCAGCGTAATACACTCCAAGCTAACCTACCCTGCAGAATATAGCCAATAGAGTGTCACAGGTGCATTTTTGTACAATTATTAATTAGTTTAGACATTGGTATTCATTATAAAGTTGTAATACTTACAGAAGAAGACCACGACATGATCATTCTCCTCCAAGATCTTCTCCAGCATCTTTGCGTTCACCTCCTCGATCTTCCCGGGGATCTCCAGCGTATTCTCGTCGGTCAGCCACGACAGCACCTCGTCTTCGTCTTCGATGTCTCCTGTAATTATGGATATCATTGACTATCTCATGTATTTGCAAAACTTATATTGTTACTAGCGGACCCAGGCAGACGTAGAAATAATATTTGATTGCGGTTTTTTGAACGCGGTCTTTTTAAAAGATTAAACAAGGTAATTACCAAACTACCCAGTTGGTAGTGAACCTACCTTCTGAGCTTGGGTTCGATTCCCACCTAGGACAAACATTTGTGTGACGAACATTTGTATTTGTTCCATATGTGGATGTTAATATCTATTTAAGTATGTATGGTTGTGCAATTTTTTTTATTCCTACTAGAGACCTGTAAAAGACTCCAAAGGCTACGTACTATTTGACAGAAGGCCTTGTACGGTTTGTAAATCACGCGAGAGATTCCATGCTCTTTATTGTACTAAAATAACTGACACCATGTATATCATGTAGATTTAATATTGTATGACGTACTTGCAACGTGAGGAACTTTAGTTTGTAACATCATAATGTACCACGTTTGCTAAAATAAATCATTTTTAATTTTCATTTCATAAAAAAATGCACTTACCCTTGTAAACGAGAGGATCCCTGTTCCTGAAGAAGACGAGGGTGGGGAAGGTCTTGATGCCGTACTTCTTGGCGAGCGCGATGTCCTCGGTGGTGACGAAGATGATGCCGGTCTCGTCCAGCTCGTCGTCTATGTTCTCAAGCTCGTCCAGGATGTTGTCGCACTCCTCACCCTCCTCGCAGTTACCACCTGGAGTCAAGAAAAAAAAAACCGTCATACTCATAGCAGGGTCGATTGACTTAAATCATTCAACTCATATGACTTAAATAGCATCGCTAGTGTTGCAGGTGTCCATAGGCTTCCGGTTCGTGGTCTCCACTCAAGAACCTTTCTTCCCTGTCGGTTATCGGTTCTTCGAGCGATGTGGCCTGCCCATTGCCACTTCAACTTGCAAATTTAAACAGCTATGTCGGTATTAACAAGGAAGATAGACTAAGAGGAAAGTCAATAGCGGAACATTAGAAAGTAGCTCGGAAATTTGCCTAAAAACGGTATAAACTTAGATGGCGCTGTAATTTGAGCGTGCTATAGGTTGTCTCAAACTTCCGTAAGCGCTGCAGTCAGATAGCGTACGAAAGGGTTCTACAAGTTACCGTAGCGCTAGTATCGTGTTTCGCAACATTTCAAGAGAATAAAGAAAGGTTGCGCTTCTCTTGAAATGTTGCGAAACTTGACTGCGATACTAGCACTATGGTAATTTGTAGAACCCATGGTACATAAATAATAATATACTCCGCCAGGTATAGCAATCGGAGAAAAAATGTCCACGTGGGCGTCCCGTAATGATGTCATGATGTCAATTTACAACAGGTTCGAGAGAGATGACGATACACCACGTAACAGCTGATTGGATAAAGTGGCAACTGGACGGTGACGTAATTCTGGGACAACTGCCAGAGTAGAAGACCTTGTTTTCTTTGATCATGGTAGAACCCTTACATACGTTATCTGACTGCAGCGCTCACGGAAGTTCGAGACAACCTATAGCACGCTCAAATTACGGCGCCATCTAAGTTTATATCGTTTTTAGGCAAATTTCCGAGCTACGCTGTAATGTTCCGCTATTGTCATTCCTGTTAGTCTATCTTGATATTAATAACTGATATGTGCTTATATCAAATTCAACTTACTGAAGTAGACCACGACATATTCGTGCTCTTCAATCAAATCCGTCAAGATCTCGTCCGTGACTTCTTCGATAGTGGCGCTGTTCTTCTGTTCGATGAGCCACTCGAGCACTTCGTCCTCGTTCATCAGGTCTCCCTCGTATATGGCGGGAATGTTCTCCTCGAAGTAGACGAGGGTCGGGAGGTGGTCGATGCCGTATTCCTTGGCCTCCTGCTCGTTATCCATTCGGACTATGACGATGCCTTCTTTTTCTAGTTCGTCGTCGATGTTTTCAAGCTCGTTCAGGATCCTGATGTCTTGTTTATCGTCCTTGTCGTCTGAAAATAAAAGGCGACATATAAAATCATTGGTATTACATTTTCAGTTCTTGTGGGGCTCTTTTGCAGTCCATCGGAGAAAATACCACACTTTCGCTAGTTATTCAACGGTCACGCAGTATTATGCAAGCAATACTATGTTCCGGATTGAAGGGCAATGTTTTCAAGAGATTAAACATCTAATATCTCAGAGTGACGAGCGCTGTGCATTAGCTTTGAACGATAATTTATAATGTAACATATGTTTTAGTCAATTTATTTACACAAGTTATGATATTATATAGAGAAAATACAGCCCTCTGATCCGATCCTATGCACAAACTATAGATAAAAATCTGCATTAAGGTAGCTGTCTTTGGGTAAGGTGCCCAAAAAACTGGCGACATTACCATGTTGAATGGCCAAGGCAAGCGCTAACCTTTGGTCATCCGTCACATCTACTATTATAGTATGATTAATTTAAGATGGTAGGTACTTACAAAAGATAACAGCCAAGTAGGGGATGGTGTCGATAAGCTTGTCCATCATTTCATCAGTAACTTCAGGGATTTCGCTGTGCC
The DNA here is from genome assembly GCA_932305915.1 of Agriopis marginaria. Taxonomy (NCBI): domain Eukaryota; kingdom Metazoa; phylum Arthropoda; class Insecta; order Lepidoptera; family Geometridae; genus Agriopis; species Agriopis marginaria. The sequence continues at coordinate 1,563,850 of OW029923.1, forward strand.
TCTTCTGATGCAGCAGCCAGCCCAGGAGTTCTTCCTCCTTCATCAAGTCGCCTTCGTAGATGTGGGGAATACCCTTCTCGAAGAACACCATGGTTGGGATAGTCTCGATGCCGTACTCCTTGGCTTCTTTATCGTCATCGATCTTGACGAAGGCGATGTCGTTCTGGTCACACTCGTCGTCGATGTTCTCCAGCTCAGCCAGGATCTTCTGACTCTTCTTCTGGTCCTTGTCGTCTGAAATCAAGTCGAAGGACTGTATTTCATTTATATGTCAGTTCTTGACATTACAGTTTATGCTTGTGAAATGGAAGTTGGTCAACATAGATTCAGTTTGCTTTCTCTCTCTACGTTGGTCAACTTATTTTTTGTGACTTAGGTAGCAAACAAGCAGACGCCTGATGGTAAGGACCGTAGCCTATGGATAGATACGAGATATATATACGAGATATTTTGTGTAAATATGGATACATAGGTAAAATTGATTAACTTAGGTTAAATAGTAAGTAGTACCTACTGCTGATTTATCTATACATATAAAATTTGCAAGTTGAAGTGGCAATGGGCAGGCCACATCGCTCGAAGAACCGATAACCGATGGGGAAGAAAGGTTCTGGAGTGGAGACCACGAACCGGAAGACGCAGCGTAGGGAGGCCTCCCACTAGATGGACCGACGACATTGTGAGAGTCGCGGGCATCTAGTGGATGCAATAGGCAGGCTGTCGTTCGGTGTGGAGGTTAAAGGGGGAGGCCTATGTTCAGCAGTGGACGTCTTCTGGCTGATGATGATGATGATGAAAAGGCTTTGTCCTGAATGACTGACGGATGGATCAACGCACAGCCTAAACCGCTGATCGTAGAGACCTGAAACTTGGAGGGTGTGTTCTTTGTATGACGTAGGCATCCGATAAGAACGGATTTTTCGATATTCTACCCCTAAGGAGGTGAAAAGGGGGGCAAAGTTTCGTTTTTCGAATGAATTATTTTATTATAAAAACTGACGTGGTTTTCACACATTTTATTTATATTAATTTTGAGTGATTTTATATTTAATCTGCAGTTCAAGTACCTTCAACGATCATCAAATTCAATAAAATGCCATAGAATCGATCATAGCGAGTTCTGCTCAAATGGAATTTTATCGAATTTGACGATCTCAACTGGCAAATTAGAAGATCGAAAAAACGGTACTTGTACTGCTGTCAATGGGTTCGAATTTAATTTTTGTACAATATTGTTATGTCAAATAAATTTATAAATTTGAGTCGCGGGCATCCAGTGGATGCAAAAGGCAGGCTGTCGTTCAGTGTGGAGGTTAAAGGGGGAGGCCTATGTTCAGCAGTGGACGTCTTCTGGCTGATGATGATGAAATAAATTTAAGTTGGATTTGTATTTTGTACCACCAAATCAAACCGACGATATATTTTACCAAACTATAAAGTGAAACCAAATTGCCTATGCTCAAGTTTATGATTATATTTAAAGAGTATTTAACTTACAGAACAGCACAGCGACGTAGGGCATCTTCTCGATGATCAGGTCCAGCATTTCATCGGTGATGTCTTCAATCTCATCATTTTCATTCTGGTGTCTCAGCCAGCTCAGTACCTTTTCTTCCTCCTCTAGATTGCCTTCGTAGTAGGTAGGGATGCCCTTCTCAAAGTACAGTAGTGTGGGCACTTTCTCGATGCCGTACTCTCTGGCTTCCTCGTCGTTGTCTATCTTCACGAAGGCAATGCCGAGTTGGTCGCATTCATCGTCGATGTTCTCCAGCTCGTTGAGCACTTTCTGGGATTTACGGTCGTTGTTATCGTCTGTGAACGAATACAAATAAGGAATTTTATTATTTGTGTGAAAAAATACAAAAATTATTTATTGGGGACATTTTGCACACACTTGAAAACCACGTCAGTTTCTATAATAAAATTGTAATTTCTGTATACTCACAGAACAGTACGGCGACGGTCTTCCCGTCCTTGATTAGACGGTCCAGCATCTCGTCGGTGACGTCTTCTATCTCGTCCTTCTCCAGCTGATCTACTAGCCACTCCAGAATCTCTTCTTCATTCTCAAGGTCACCTGGAGATTTAAAGTTAATGTAGCATTAGAAATTCTGCTCCAAAAATATACTATTAGCGGATTGTAATATAAATATGCTTTTACTATAAATATCATAGGATGTATACACGGTGTAAGGGGAACACTCTCGAAGCCAAAAGAAGGTAATTGTACTCATCATTATGAACAACTTTTAGTCTGGGACCAACACTGAAATCGCGAAAAATAAATCAGCTGTTCCAAACATTTTGTCGAGTGTCAATGACCGTTTTCTATAGAACAGCTGATATTTTTTTCGCGATTTCAGGGCTGGTCCCATAGTAAAAGTTGTTCATAATGATGAGTACAATTACCATCTTTTGGCTTCGAGAGTGTTCCCCTTACACCCCGTATATGTATGGTATGGGTATCCCTGGAGCCGGGGTCTTAGAATACTGCTTCGGTATCCCCTGCCTGTCGTAAAAGCCGACTGAAACGGGGGGGCCTTTGGGCATGTGTGGTTAGATTTTGGAGATCTGACCTCCCCATTAAGCAAGCCTAGGGAAGACAACGGCGCGATGTGGCTCACGCTGTTGTAAAAGAAAGGAACGGAAATGCCCTGAGCATTTCCCGGTAGCGTTGCTTCAGGCAGGTGCTAGGAGGATACCGGTGCGTTCCTATGGAGATCCCAGTACACTCCGTCTGGCACAGAGGTCGGTCACCGAGGGGGTTTTAGTGGGTGCAATCCCACATAACCCGGCTTCACCCCAATGCAGCAGGGTATGTTTTGAAGATTTCCTCCGGGAACAAAAAAAATATATGGTATGGGAAGGAGTAGGTATATTATTTATACGAATCGTTTCGATTAAAAATCATTTTCGGTACTTGTATCTGTTGTACATTACTAATGACCAGTAACTGGCCACATTATTATACAAGCCTATTCTGTCATCGACGCCTGGCAACACTCTCTTACATCTTACCAGCCGGAGTTTTGGCGCCAACGTGGAAAAAACATATCGGCTCGTTGGTTTATTTTCCTAAACTTGTGTATTTTCGAGTGTTAATGTGTAGTAAATTGTGAATTATTATTTATTAAGTGCTTGTAAACGTGCTCGAGTGTGGTCAAGTGATATAACGAGGTGAAACATGTCTTTTCGTGTTGTTTCCAAAACTCCATAGGAGCTTCTTGTAAATCTCCACCACTTTACAGGGGCATGAGTTTGACTTGACCGTGACTTACTTTGCTTGACTCTGACTGTGACTATGACTCGTTTGACGCTTTTAATACTGTGTACACATGTTTAATATTACGACTAAAGGACATTGAACCCATGGTCATGAATATTTTGACAAAAAAAAAACTAACCAGCCGGAGTTTTGGCGCCAACGTGGAAAAAAACATGTCGACATTAGTAATGTACAACAGTATTAAAATAATTTCATAACATTTCTATAGACATCCGTCATCTAGTTTATCTGTGACACTGGCATTAAAAGGTGTGCGAAATATCACGAATTACAATAATGTAAAATCAACATCATCATAATCAGCCTTTAACAATCCACTGCTGGACTTTTAGCCTACCCCCAAAAAGGATGATTGGGCCATATCCACCACGCTGGCCCAGTGCGGATTGGTGCATTCACATACGCCATTGAATTCCTTCTCCGTACGTATGCAGATTTCCTCACGATGTTTTCCTTAAAATGATAAATACACCAGATAAAAAGTGTTTATTTAAAACACTGATAGTCCTCACCATCGTAGACATTGGGTATCTGCTTCTCGAAGTAGACGATGGAAGGCACGTCGTCGATACCGAACGCAGCGGCGGCCTTCTGGTCGTCGATCTTCACGAACTGGATGCCGTGCCGGTCGCAGTCGTCGTCTATCTTCTCCAGCTCCGCCAGCACGGTCTGCGACTCCTGGTCGCCGTGGTCGTCTGGAACCACAACGTCATTGGGTTATCTTCTCTATCTCTACATCATCATCATCATCAGCCCTTTAACAGTCCACTGCTGGACCCTTAGCCTACCCCCGAAAGGGCGATTGGGCCACATCCACCACGCCGGCCCAGTACGGGTTGGTAGATTCACATACGCAATTGAATTCCTTCTCCGTACGTATGCAGGTTTCCTCACGATGTTTTTCCTTCACCGAAAAGCCAGTGGTATGAAAATCCGTACATAAGCTCCAAAGAGCTCATTGGTACGGGCCCGGGGTTTGAACCCGCGACCTCACGCTTTCAAGTCTAGCGGTCTCCCAAATGAACTACCACGGCTGTACTCTACATACAAATGATATACTAACACACGCTTTGCGAGAAAGGGACAGAGTATCCTCTCTATCCCCACCTAAAACTTTAAACGCTCATATCTCAGATATTTATCAGCCAATTTAATTTATTTTTTCAGTATGTGTAATGTATTCAGTTATATTCATCGCTACGCCTGTTACCTCTATCTCTACATAGTATAAATTGAAGTCGCTTTCCGCGTCTGTCTGTCTGTATGTCTATATGGCCGCTAACTCCTCCTAAACCACGCAACGGATTTTGATGCGGTTTTCACCATCAGTTATATAACTAGCGACCCGCCCCAGCTTCTCACGTAAATTACACAAGCCGGGCGGGCGGATCGCTAGTCTATACAATATTATAAAGAGGAAAGATTTGCATGTATGTATGTTTGTAACGAATTGGCTCAAAAAGTACTGGACCGATTTTAAAAATTCTTTCACCATTTGAATGCTACGTTATCATTGATTAATATAGGCTATTTTAATATGATATATAACTATACCCGTGCGGAGCCGGGGCGGACCGCTAGTTTATTATATTTCAACATACACATTAAAATCAGTTATTAAAATATTAGATTTTAAATTAGATTTAAGAATAGTATCATAATGTAATTTAATATCAATAGGTAGGGACCGTGCAAAAAGAGAAGCGTCATAGGTTAGAGATTGCGCTTGTGCTAATTTACTGATTTTAGTTTTGCCACAACCGTTCTCTTTTTGCACAGACTCTATTTAGCACATAAGAAAATTTTAGAACTATGTTTGATATTCTAGATAATTTTAGTAGAAGTAATTGGTCGCATATATGCTTGAGATCCTCGATGATAACACAGTGGCGAGTTGCCAGCAACCTCGATTAAAATCTATGAAAGTGGGCCATTATTATGGTACAGACTTTTTGGAGACGTAAAAGTTGAATTTCCAAAGAATGTACATAGACGTCGTTATCTTCATAAGCGACAATTAAAATCAGGAGTTGGGCGGTAGGAAGTTTTAACAGATGGCACTGACTTGATAAAAACTTGAACTAAAATTTACATTAACCATAAACATCGAGTCACAATCTCTCAGTGAAAACTATCAAAACGGAGTTTCACAATCAACGGAGTCTATAAATAAAAAATAAATAAATATTCAGGACATTTTTGCACACACGGTCATCTGACCCCAAACTAAGCAAAGCTTGTGATATGGCTGCCAGAGACTGATATACATACATATTATATATTTAATGATAAACATATATATTTTTAAATACATACTTAAATAGATATTAAACACCCAAATATAGAACAAACACAAATGTTCATCACACAACTCAGACTATTTTTAACCCCCGACGCAGAAAGAGTGGTGTTATAAGTTTAACGTGTGTATCTGTGTGTCTGTCTGTGACATCGTGGCTCCCAAATGGCTGAACCGATGTTGATTTAGTCTTTTTTGTTTGAAAGGTTACTTGATCGAGAGTCCTATTATTCATGAAAATGTTCAGCCGTTTGAAAATTATCAGCTGTTTTATCGGAGGTTTAAAAAAACCCAATGTATACCTTGTTTTCTATGCCATAAGGTTGTCTCAACATTTCCATAGAACGTCCGAAATCCTAGACACGAAAGGAAATAAATGCAGTACATAAGCCAAACAGAAGACAAAGGAAAATGAACTTACAGAACAGCACGACAAGGTTGTCCACGTTTCCGATGAGCGTGTTGAGCGTCTTGGCGGTGACATCCTCGATCACGTCCTCCTCGTCTCCGGTGGACTTGTTCGCGATCAGCCATTCCAGCACGTCTTCTTCCTTGCTCAGTTCACCTGGAATATAACAGGATAAAGTAGAAAGACGGAAGTCTTCGACCAGTGTGTTACCAGTGATGACATACGGCCTGAAACGTGGTCTCTCACTATGGGCCTCATAAGCAAGCTCAAAGTCGCACAACGAGCTATGGAGAGGGCTATGCTCGGGGCTTCTCTACGAGATCAAATCCGGAATGAGAAAATCCGCAGACGAACGGAAGTCACCGACATAGCCCACCGGATTAGCAAGTTGACGTGGCTGTGAGCTTGAACTTAAAAATGGAAAAGCCCCAGGTGAAGACGGTATAACTTCGGAGCTATTGAAGGCAGGGGGTAAGCCCGTACTTCTTGAGCTTCGGAAGTTATTTGGTACCGTTTTGAACACCGGGAGAACTCCAGAGGCGTGGAGCAGGAGTGTGGTGGTCTTGTTCTTCAAGAAAGGAGACAAAACGCTTCTTAAGAACTACCGCCCCATTTCACTTCTGAGCCACGTTTCTAAGTTGTTCTCGAGGGTCATCCTAAATCGCCTCGCTAGAAGACTTGATGAGTTTCAGCCCCCGGAGCAGGCCGGGTTTCGCTCAGGATTTGGCACTATAGACCACATACACACAGTGAGGCAAGTTATACAGAAGACCGAAGAGTATAACCAGCCCCTGTGCCTTGCGTTCGTAGACTATGAGAAAGCCTTTGACTCAGTCGAAACCTGGGCTGTTCTGGAGTCTCTGCAGCGCTGCCAAGTCGACTGTCGGTACATCGAAGTGTTGAGAAGTATTTACGACGCCGCAACTATGAGTGTCCAAGTACAGAACCAGCAGTCTAAGCATATCCAATTGCGCAGGGGAGTGAGACAGGGAGATGTAGTATCCCCGAAATTGTTCACGAGTGTCCTGGAAGATATGTTTAAGACACTGGACTGGAAAGGTAAGGGCATTAATGTCAACGGCGAATACCTCTCACATTTACGATTTGCTGACGATATTGTCATAATGGCTGAGTCGCTGCAAGAACTGCAAGGGATGCTGTCTAGCCTGGCTGACGCTTCTAGACGCATCGGCCTCGGAATGAACATAGATAAGACAAAAATCATGCTCAATAGTCGCATAGACCCGGGGCCGATAGTAGTTAATGGCGTTCACCTCGAAGTGGTTCAAGAGTACGCATACCTAGGACAAACTCTGCAGTTAGGTAAGAACAACTTCGAGAAAGAAGCCAATAGAAGGATTCAGCTGGGATGGGCAGCATTCGGTAAGCTTCGTCAAGTCTTCACGTCGTCCATACCACAGTGTCTCAAGACAAAGGTCTTTAATCAGTGTGTCCTACCCGTTATGACCTACGGTGCCGAGACGTGGACACTCACGGTTAAGGTGGTCCACAAATTTAAAGTCGCTCAGCGAGCTATGGAGAGAGCTATGCTTGGAGTTTCTATACGGGACAAAATTCGGAACGAAGTTATTCGACATAGAACCAAAGTTACCGACATAGCTCAAAGGATTAGCAAGCTGAAGTGGCAGTGGGCCGGCCACATTTCCCGAAGAACCGATAACCGATGGGGTAGACGAGTTCTGGAGTGGAGACCACGTTTAGGCAAACGTAGTGTAGGACACCCTGTGGCCAGGTGGAGTGATGACCTGCGTAAAACGGCGGGTAAAAACTGGATGCGAGGAACTGCCGACCGAGCTCAGTGGCGTGCATTGGGAGAGGCCTATGTCCAGCAGTGGACAATTAGAGGCTGATGATGATGATGATGATGTGGCTGTGAGCAGGGCACATATCAAGCAGAACAGATGGCCGATGGGGCCGGAAGATTCTGGAATGCAGACCACGGACCGGTAAGCGCAGCGATATTTTACGTAAGTCTTGTTGCGAGTTTCTTTTCATAATATGTATACGAAAAGAAATTGAACCCTTGAAACATATTTATGTAAGTAGATATTTTTATGTCTTGAAGGAATTATCGCTGCATTTTTTGATTTATAAATAATAGGTTTGCGTTTCACTCAGAGTCACACAGCGGGCAACGGAGAGAGCTATGCTCGGAGTTTCTTTGCGCGATACAATCCAAAACGTGGATATTCGCCAAAGAACCAAAGTCACCGACATAGCTGTTAAAATCTGCAAGTTTAAGTGGCAATGGGCAGGCCACATCGCTCGAAGAATCGATAACCGATGGGGAAGAAAGGTTCTTGAGTGGAGACCACGAACCGGAAGACGCAGCGTAGGGAGGCCTCCCACTAGATGGACCGACGACATAGTACGAGTCGCTGGCATCCAGTGGATGCAAAAGGCAGGCTGTCGTTCAGTGTGGAGGTTAAAGGGGAAGGCCTATGTTCAGCAGTGGACGTCTTCTGGCTGATGATGAGGTTTGCGTTTGACCACCATCACGCCTGATGTTAAGCGATGATGCGGTCTATGAAGAATCGAATAACGAAGATGCTAAGGATAATTTTGGATATAGTAAACATCCGCGAAAGCTCCAAGAAAATAGCAGGAAGGATTATAAACAACATTCGTTACATTCATCCGAAATTCCACGCTCAGTGACTGTTTATAAATAAAATGGAAAGCTCCGCCAACAGCGGCCGGTTACGTACAGCACAGGGAGAGTACATTGAATCAGTATTATCGGCCGCCACACCACATCGATCACCAAATCGCTATCCGATTTCGCAATCCAAACGTCACTGGCCATAAAAAAATGAGTCACGTACCTTCGTAGATAATAGGTATCTGATGCCTGTAGTACACCAGTCTTGGCAGGTCTCCAAGATTGTACTCCTCGGCGAGCTCCTCGTCGTGGATCTTCACGAAGCCGATGCCGAGCTGGTCCGCTTCGTCGTCGATGTTCTCCAGCTCTTGGAGAGCTTTAACGCACTTCTTGCACTCCGGCTTGTCTGAAACATCAAACCCGCCTCTTAGTCTCCAACCAACCTTCTTGAGAACAAGGAGTTCTTACGTCATGCCTCATAGGACCTAAAGCGGTGCAGTTAAGGCCGGCTATATGAGTTGTAAAAGAAAATTAATGTGTGCGTGTAAGCGTGTCGTACGTGCAACATGATACCAATGTGTTGTCTTAATATAAATTCGTGTATTGTGCGAGTGAACTTATAAAGCGTAGGAATCAAAAAGAGAAAACGTGACGCTACTAGTGTTGCTAGCATCTCTGTCTGTGTATGTTCTAGGGATGCTATACACACAACTGTTCATTTAGTGGAGACCACATTCTAGTATGGTCTGTGGTCTTCTAATAGTATGGTGCAGGTACAGTCGAGGTGTTTTCAAAACATATTGTTTGTTATGTAAACGAATCACCGTTTCACATATGGCGGCAAATTCAAATTTCATATTTTTCCTTAAATTTCTTGTCCTTGTAGCTAGCCCGGGTAATTATTATACAAGACACGGTGTTTGCGCAAATAGTTGGGTGTTCTTTACATTATCATTTACATCTATTTACCTGGGGCCTTACGGACAACTGCATTGCGGCAACTAATCCGCTCAGTTGGAAAATCACGCGAACGTGAACCTTATCGTGCCCAGATACGGTTTGCGGTCGCAAGCGGATTAGGTGCCGCAATAGCAGTTGTCCGTAAGGCCCCAGTAATGCAAAAAAAGATTTTGTAAAGGACAATAATCAATTTGCGCAAACCTCATGATCGTTTACAATAATTACCCGGCCTAGCTACAAGGACAAAAAAACTGTTTGAAATTTGAATTTCCCGCCATAAGTGAAACGTACCACCTTAATGATATATGTTTCAGTTATAAATAGAATATACTAAACATTGTTTACTATTTGACAGAGTGCGGTTCTACAATATTTGGGTCAAGGTCACCGTGCATTCGTTTTTTTGGGAAACTTGGTACAGATCTAACGCTCCTTTTTTTGGGATTATTTCTTGTAAATGCTCGCAAGTAGTCAGTTTTGAGTGGTTTTTAGAGCAGTTAAAGGTCGCGTGTGCGGTCGCCGTCGAGTCGTGACAGGTCGGGCGTCAATCCGAGCTTGCTGGCGAGCCGCAAATAGCTCCGCAGAAATAGCTCGCCTCGGCCCGTTACTGCAAACGTGGTTTTGATTCTAACCTTCCTTACACGCCAGATTAACCTAAGCCGAATCATAAGCGGTTAACGATACCGTTAGTCGAGAAATTATAGCAAAGACACAAAAGATAACATGAAGGAAGATAGTAGAGAACGCCAATTTGTAGATACATTAGATGAAAGGTTAATGATGATCCGAATAAGATAAAGGTTGAGAATAACCAACACTCATGTGCTTGAACGTGTTGTATCCAACAGTTTAATTCGACCTCATCATGCATTGTTGTAAAGCGTTCGGTAAACTTCGCAACGTCTTCTCGTCCAAAATACCTCAGTGCCTTAACACAAAAGTCTTCGACCAATGTGTGCTGCCAGTGATGACATACGGCAGTGACACGTGGTCTCTCACTGTGGGCTTATAAGCAAGCTCAAAATCGAGCTATGGAGAGGGTTTCTCTACGAGATCGAATCAGAAATGAGGAGATCCGTAGACGAACGAAGGTTACCGACGTAGCCCACCGGATTAGCAAGTTGAAGTGGCAGTGGGCAGGGCACATAGCACGCAGAACAGATGGCCAATGGGACCGAAAGGTTCTGGAAAGGAGACCATGGACCGGTAAGCGTAGCGTAGGACGTCCACCCACAAGATGGACAGACGACCTAAAAGAGACCGCAGGGAAACGTTGGATGCAGGTCGCTTCCAACCGGCCTTTTTGGAGATCGATGGGGGAGGCCTATGTCCAGCTGTGGACGTCCTATGGCTGAGATGATGATGATGATGATGATACATTGTTGATTTAAGTAATGCGAACTGCGTCCGCACAGTTTCTAATTTATCCCCGTTGCCAATCTATAAATTCACAAGACAAGCGACAAGCAAAATAACATCTGAAACATAAAAAACTAATCTACCAAGCTGGAAGAATTACAGCAAAACGGACAGTTAGGCATGCCGCCGGCGAATCTTAGAGTACAAACAGACGTATGGACTTGGTGGAAGGACCGCCATCAAACCAACGGGAGGGAAAGAGACAATTTTCTCTTTCACTCCCGTTGGTTGGACGGCGGTCCGTCTACCAAGTGCGTCTCGTCTGTTAGCTACTTTACTTACTGGTTGACGGGCCGCAACTTTTGTGATCGGGACCTACGTCAAAAACACAATCAAATCACACGCACATGGACAACTCCTCGCTAACAGATATGATGGTTACAGTTGACAGGTCTATTGTCACAGCAAAGATAATATAACCACTTGATCGCGCATGTCGACATAATTACTTACAATCCAAACATTATCGAAACGAAAGGCGGCTTGTGATTGGAGACTCAATCGAATGGCGGCTTGTGATTGGACACTCAATCTAATGGTGGCTTGTGATTGGACACTCAATCTAATGGCGGCTTATGATTGGAGACTCAATCTAATGGCGGCTTGTGATTGGAGTCAATCTAATGGCGGCTTGTGATTGGAGACTCAAAAATCATAAATTCAATTCGCGCTTAGGATTGGCCCGCTCGAAAAAGAATATGCTGAAAATTATGTAGGTACCATTTCCATCGCGCGGGGTAAAGGATGAGCAGTCAAGTGGTTATATCGTCATTGGTTGATAGATTTACAGTTGATAACAGATGTTAGTTGAAAAATGCCTCCAATTTACCACATTAGCTAATTGACGAAGACCAAAACACTCGCGATGCCACGCCAATACTTACAGAAGAGAACTGCTACGTAGTCCGTGTCCTCGATGATTTTCCCCAGGATCTTTTGGTTCACTTCTTCTATCCGGTCAGGAAGATCCATTGCTTCTAAACTCGTCAAGAAATCCAGGACGCTCTCTTCGTCCATGAGATCTCCTAGAATATGAAAATGTTTGATTTTAAGACGCTCTTTTCCAACTTTTAGCAATTTTGGTCATTATAGTTTAAGTGCTTCCATGGTTAGCTTAAAATTATAAAAATGGTGTCACAACAAAATTGAATGTTTTATCTAGGAAACCCAAGTGACCGAAACACGACTAATGACATTTCGCTCAATAGAAAAAAAAAATGTGGCACTGATTTGCGATTTTATGCCTATTTTTTGGATTCATTCAATTACCTATTTATTAAATTATGTCTGCGATATCTTGATATATAGATTTCATAATCATGAAGGAAATCGCAGTGGTACATTTTACATGACAGCTGTACTTTTCGAAAAATATGAGAAAAACCCCAAAAATAGAAGTAGCGAGACGCACGACTGTGTGTATGCGCCATGATTTTGCTCCGCTAAATGCGACTTTAATACAACAATCCAAGGATTATGGTCACCTGTAGTAATAAGCGTTGCTTAAAAATGGGAAAACCTCGCCTTAACATAATTTACTGAGACCGGATGGTGGCCCAGAGGTAGCATGTGCGCTTTAGACTCTGACGTCACCCGGTTCTAACCTCGGCCCTGCATCAATGATAAATTATGTGCAGTTTCGATGATTCATCAAAAACTGTGAAGGAAAACATCGTAAGGAAACTGGCATATACAAGAACCTCTAAAGTTCAAAGGCTTTCACCAATATGCACTGGGACAGCTTGGTGGCCAGGCTTAAGGGCTCATCCTCTCTCTCTGAGAGAAAGCCTGAGTTGCAGCAGTGGAAACACGATAGGGTGAAATGATGATGATGATTACTGACCAGGGAAAATCACGCGAACGTGAACCTTATCGCGCCCACATACGGTTTGCGGTCGCGTGATTTTCCAACTGAGCGGATTTGGTGCCGCAATTAGCTGTTGTCCGTAAGGCACCAGATGAGAATATAGGTCGGTACTCGGCAGTAAAAAATCCATTATAAAACACATAAACGTGAGATCGAGATAGTAGTAGCTGACAATGAGTCATAAGAAGGTCGAGAATACATTCCACCTGCCCGATGACTTGAATTTTTTCAGTTATAAGATATTTTTTCATAGTTCGTAGAAATTATTTTAAGATAATATAATTATGATTTACTGTTACGTATATTCTTTCGTTTCGTATATTCTTTCGTTTCGTTAGGACAGCAGGAAAGCAGTGGACAAGGCTAGCACAGGACCGGAAAAGATGGCGCGCTGAAGAGGAGACCTATACCCAGCAGTGGGTGGAGAATGGTTGATGATGATGATGATGATAATATTCTTTCCATCCAATGGTTGCCTGAAACAGATCGCTTTTAGCGATAAGGCCGCCATTTGTGGCACTAGCTCGTAAATGTTTTATTTATAATTCTTTGTAATTTTTATTTCTGCATGCCTAGCACGGGCCGTGGACAAATTGTCTTTCCACCTTTTTTATCCCGCGAGAAAAAGACAAACGTATCCATATTCTAGCTTTGTTACGTCTAGGTGTGGATAAAAACGGTGGAAAGACTATTTATCCACAGCCCATGCTAGGCCTGCTGGTGTACACAATAAAGATTCTATCTAATTTATTTTTAACCCCCAACGTAAAAAGAGGGGTGTTATAAAGATTAACGTGTGTAATTATGTGCATCTACCTGTGGCATTGTAGCTCCCAAACGGTTGAGCCGCTTTTTTATTTTAGTTTTTAGGGTTCCGTACCCAAAGGCTAAAAACGGGACACTGTTACTAAACCTACGATGTCTGTCTGTCTGTCCTACCTATTAACGACTGTATTTTTCGAACCGTAATAGATAGCCAGTTGAAAATAAGAAAGTCGAAAAGTAAAAACAAAACACGTATTAACGTGTAAACGTATTTTATCAGCGTATTTTTGTGTTAGCTCTAATGTAAAAACGGTAATACGCACAAGTGTCAAACCTGGCATGATTACACACTCTAAAGCATAACAGAGAATAATAAATAATGGCCAAATGCGAGTCGGTGATAAAATTATGTCCATTACCAAGTTATAACTGGTAATTTCGCTATTGAATTTTGTGCTGGTACGGAACCCTCAGTGCGCGAGCCCGACTCGCACATGGCCGGTTTATTTATGTTTCTATATTACCAGAGTGCCATAGGCAACATTTTGCACTTGTTTCATAGGACTTACAAGGCAGGTTCATAAATCCCTTACCTTCGTATATAATCGGTTCCTTCTCACGGAAGTACGTGAGGGCGGGGAATTTCGTGATGCCATACTGTTTCGCGAGCCGCTTGTCGTTGATCTTCACGAAGTCGACGCCGAAGGTGTCGGTGTCGTCGTCTATCTTCTCCAGCTCCTCCAGCACCTTGTCGCACGTGACGCAGCTCCTCGCGTCTGTGGACACCGACAACAGTATGAAACAAGAGTGCGGTGCACGTCTGTTCTAGATAGACTCTGTGCGAAAAGAAAAAGGTCGTGGCAAAACGCATCCATTATAATTTTTTACCCCCTATGCAAAAAGAGGGGTGTTATATTTAGTAAATTAGCACACCATCATCATCAGCCAGAAGACGTCCACTGCTGAACATAGGCCTCCCCCTTTCACCTCAACACTGAACGACAGCCTTCCTTTTGCAGCCACTGGATGCCCGCGACTCTCACTATGTCGTCGGTCCATCTAGTGGGAGGCCTCCCTACGCTGCGTCTTCCGGTTCGTGGTCTCCACTCCAGAACCTTTCTTCCCCATCGGTTATCGGTTCTTCGAGCGATGTGGCCTGCCCATTGGCACTTCAACTTGCAAAAGTGATTAGTACTTTTAACTAAATGACAAATGCTATCTTTAACTTGTCGATGTGCCATATTAGGTCTGAGCTCTATCGTGGTTCTACTATGTTGATTTATTTCAGCAATTTAGAGCAGGACACTGTTTTATTCAGTATACATTTTCTTGCGCATAACAACTAAGAATTAAAATGAACTACATTCGTAATTGGGTCAGCGGGTTACTCATTGTACATACATTAACTGCAGAACTGCCTACTTAAATCTGTTTTCAGATTTCATGCTCGGCAAATGGGTCATATCATGGAATTAGACTTCGTGTACCAACCGACAGTCTGGTATTGATGCGAAAACACAAGTAAAAACTTGCATCAAGCATTTAACAAATTTTCAAACATTGTCTAACCAAAGTATCTAGAGAAGTAAGTCTTACCAAAGCGAAAGTATCTAGACAAAAGAAATTTTAATGCTTTTAGGGCCTCTGATGCAACGAACCAGAAAACACAGGAAGCAAGATAAACAAAATATCACCATTTTTCATCACTACGCGGGTGAAACCGCGGGGCGCAGCTAATACTAGATATTATTACTACGAGTCTATAGTCATTCTTGTAGGCCACCCAGAGATTTCAATCAAGATCGTTTATGATTGACGAGGGCGTTCGACCACAATTGACGATGGGGCAGAAGATGGTAAACACACCTAGCCGGCGGTGGATTTCCCTATAGGCCTAGTATGCGGGCCTAGAGCGGCAAAATTTTGGTGGCGGTACAACTTGGTGATTTTTTTTAGTAGTCGCGCCGTTTTAACCTTCGCGTCAACGTTTAAAAACCCAAAAATTTATTTATAGAAACTAGCAAAAAAAAAATTACACGTATATAGATCGCGATTATTGATAGTTTGGATCATCGAACTGAATCTCTGCTTACTAGATTACCTACTCCAAGTTCAAGCGTATCATTTTCATTTTGCTCTACTACAGACTACGGATTAGTCTAATCCGTAGTCTGTTTCCTCTTTTCCACTGAGTACGGAAACTAAAATACTAGTGGCAGTGAAAATACCAAATAAACCACTGGGTTATTTGGTATTTTCACTGCCACTAGTTTTTTAGAGTGGTTATTTGGTATTTTCCCTTTTTTTATTTTACCAAATAACCACTCTAAAATACTAGTGGCAGTGAAAATACCAAATAACCACTCTAAAATACTAGTGGCAGTGAAAATACCAAATAACCTAGTGGTTTATTTGGTATTTCCACTGCCACTAGTATTTTAGTTTCCGTCCTCAGTGGAAAAGAGGAATAATCGTTCCCGGGATCGTGCTTTACAAGGTGTAAGGGGGCAGCGGCAATATTTCATAGGCCTAGGGTAGCCGAGGTATCAAATCCGCCTCTACACCTAGCCTGGAATGGGAATTTACTGGTTATTTGGTATTTTCACTGCCACTAGTATTTTAGTTTCCATACTCAGTGGAAAAGAGGAATAATCGTTCCCGGGATCGTGCTTTCCAAGGTGTAAGGGGGCAGCGGCAATATTCCATAGGCCTAGGGTAGCCGAGGTATCAAATCCGCCTCTGCACCTAGCCTGGAATGGGAATTTACTTTGCGGAACACCCCGTAGTGTTTAGCAACATAGTTTGGTAGCTGCCAGCCGGGCCAGCCTCATGGATATCCTTCAAAAGCTGCTCAATCTCTTTGTTAGTATTATCAAGGAAGATAGAGTACTTTTGTCTATAGTATTATGCAATTCGAACTAGCCAACCACTGAGATGGGACCCGAGTTGTATGTCCTAAAACTGCGACCAGAACCACCGGAGGATGGGCAGCAGCGTCCTATTAGTACACGGTGAACTTACTGCGATCCCCAAGCCGCCTGCCATGCGTAGAGATTATGCCAACACTCCTTTCTAAGAGGTAGAACTTTTTCAGCAGTGGACGTTTACTGGCTGAAGATGTGATGTGTGAGCTACTGAGATATCATCGCTACAATTTTGTTTATGGTTTAACAATTGTTGTTCTTGGATAAATAGTGGCTGTAAGATTTTTAACTGACATCGGAAAACAAGCTCAAATCCCAATGTCAGGAATAAACTACGCAATAACGCCAAACATTTCGGAAGACGCCGTCGCCTACGGACTTACGCACGTAACGTAACTGCTAACATTGAAAAGCTGACAACTAACAAAACAATCGTCGAGGACGTGACATCAACATTTGGCAGTGATCTGTGATGTGCCTGCTTCGGTAGATTTAAATATAACATTTAATGGATCTGGAGAAAACTGCTGAACCATCCTCCAGCAAAGGGGTCGGAAGAGTCATAAAAATAAGGTCATCTATTCAACACATCCAAAAATAGTCGATGACCGTTTCGCATCCAAATATCAAAGGCGAGTATATGTCTCACTTACCTACTATTTGCAAACATCGTCTTAGTGACTGAATCGTTGGAGGACCTGCAATGGATGCTCTACGGCCTAGCCTATTCTTCCCAACGCATCGGTCTCAGGATGAACTTGAATAAAACCGAAGTCATGTTCAACGAACACGTTGCTCCGGGACGTTACCGGTTGGCATTAATCGCTTCACTCTAGACATCGTTCGAAAGTATGTTTACCTAAGGCTAGGCATGAAAAAAATATGAAAAAAATGAAAGAAATTTGAATTTGAAAAACAATTTTGAGTGAGGTCAAGAGAAGCGTGACGATCTTGACTCATTCCGGAGAGGTTGGCAAGAGGTGGCGGAGGACCGATATTTATGGAAGGAGATGGGGGAGACCTTTGCCCAGCAGTGGGATAGTATAGGTTAAATAAAAAAATAAAAAGTTAACTAAGTGTTTATATCAAAGTTGGTTTTCAGAAAAGGCAGCACTTAAAATTTTATCAAAATTGATGTAATTATTTTTACAGATATTGATAATCGGAGAAATTTGCTCGCTATAGACAGTATAAAAACATTCTTCTACTGTTTACATTATAAATCTGGAAATCTGAGCAGATGCTTGTGGTTGTAGACATGAAAGGTGAAACGTCATCAACAAAATAAACTCGTAAATCTCGCAAAGCAAGAGGTCGTGACTTGGCGCCCACGCAGCTGCTGCTCGACTCGTATTTATGACCGCCTCACGGTCTATCCTATCCCACATACGTTTTAGTTGTGCTCTCTGCTTTTAAACTTTATGGCTTCAGCATTTTTATGATGCCTCAACATAATGAAACTGTTATTATCTTAGGCGTTTGTTAAAAACATATAGACTTATTTTTAATAGAGTTAATAGCGTAGAACGATTAATTTATTGTTCTTTAAGCATTTGCTCGATCGTTTTAAAATTGTTATATATTTTAACGAAGTCATATAGGTATTGACGAATTGATTTGGCTTCTACACTGATTTCATTCACAGCCTAAAATTACAAAGACACGTGAGTAACTAAATGTTATATTTAGCGGCAACGCGAATCGTGATATGAATCATTATGAGCCATTTTAATAACACCAAATGCTCGTAAGCACAATCATACCAAATAATAATAGCTCTACGATCCACCGTGCAGATGGCCAGTGGAAAATAGCTCTACACTATTTCCTACGCCTGCATTTGTACATTATTGGCGATAAACTTCGAATAAAATAAACAAGACTCCATTTCTAAGGCGATCGAGCCCTGTTGGAGTGAAGACCATAAAGATACTATTGATGGCCTAGTTCATTAAACAGTTAGCAGAATAAAATTACCTACACTAATATTTTCAGCAAGATACTTGGTCTAAAACTGGATGGAAGGATGGAAGCAAACATCAGTGAATTTTAGACATAACGACCTAAAGACGTATTCACACATGTTTTGCAAAAATAAAATTTCTATTTATGTTCTGAATTTGTACTAAATTTATTATTTATAGGCCGTCCGATGGTCTTGCTACGTGGTGTAGCTGGCGGGCCACATATCGAGTAAGCCTAGATTATTAAAATCTTAAGGTTATTGACTCTTGCACGTTTTTCTTCATGAGAATTCTATATTTCGAGGAATGAAAAGTTACTTCAATAAACCTTTTTATATACATTTTAATATACGTGTATGACGTTAACGGTGACCCCGTTTATTTTCAGTTTCTACGAGAAAAGAAATAATCCGCCAGACATGCTACATGACGACAACATAAAAAATTAGCCAAGTCTACTCGGAGTTCACAAATCATGGTTTTGATTCGTGGCTGAGATAAATAGAACCGAGAATCTTCCTCTTCTTGGAAAGTCTATTTCAACTTCACTCAAACACCTCGACTTAGAGCAAACATTTCAAACAAATGTTTGTTTTTATTACTGTTGAAATCTAGACATGTTTCACAGCAAGCATAGGTTCTAATTACATGTCATGTCCCGGTAAAAGTCACAAGTCAATTGGATGGGTAGGTAGGTACTTTTATTTTGTATTTTGTATTGAGAAACGACGTCGCGCCAAGGCTGCAGACGTCGTAAAAAGGGTTAGAGAAGCTGGGCAGAATACATTGCCAGACGTAATGATGGAAGGTGGTGTACAGCAGTAACAGCGTGGTGGCCGAGACTAAGTTGGCGGAACCCAGGCCGACCGAGGATGATGTGGATTGACATCAAAAGTACTGTCGGGAACGTGTGGATGCGACTAGCGAGAGACCGGGGAGAGTGGCATAAACAAAGATGGTCGTTAAATATGCCTAAGCCAGCAGTGGGTCATTCAGGGCTGATGATGATGATTTTGTACTTTATAGCTATATTCTATAGGTAAGCGAAATACTCACTGACAGACGGGACTGACTAACCGACTTCATCACGAAATATACTTGAACTACCAAGTTGAAATTTGGTAGAAATTCCTTATGGGGTGTAAATGTAGAGGTCTTTGCGAATGAGCCGAATTAAGGAGGTTGAAAGTTTATATGAAAACCTACGCTTCCAAAGTCGCAGGCATAAGCTGATGTTTAAATAAACTATTAATTAAACAAGACTATGGTATGGTCGAATGTATGGCACATACGTATGTACCTAACATTCAACATATTTAGTGAGGATTAAAAAAAAACTCATCCCTGACAGAACATATAAGCAGTTTCAAATGGGCAGTTTACCAAAAACCACGGCTGCCTTCGAAATATATTAGGTACTTACTCATGTTATCTACCTAAAAACCGTTATTTCGGCGATAGTTAGTGGTCCTTCGAACAAGGTAGACGAATATGCACAAAAACAACCGTGAATATAAATATGTTACGGACGATTCTCACGGGACCCTATTAAGCCTACGCTGTCTGTCTGTCCGTCCGTCCGTCCTTTAAACGGCTGTAGGTCTCTTTCGAACCGTAATAGATAGCTAGTTGAAATTTTCACAAAATATTTAATACTAAGAAAAAATATTAATTAAAAAACTAAAAACTAATATGACAAATGTTTTTTTTTCTCTAGTGTAAAAACGGTAATACGTACAAGCGTCGAATTTGGCATGATTATGGTACACACTCTGAAGTATAACAACCAATAATAAATACAGGCCAAGTGCGAGTCGATGACAACTTTTTGTTCACTAAAGTAAAGCAACGTCGGGCGCGGTCAGTACTTTTTGCACTACTTTTTGTACTTTAATAGTTAACAATTTATGTTGTGGTACGGAACCCTCAGTGCACGAGCCTGACTCGCACTTGGCCGGTTTATTTATGTAGCTGCCAATTTGACGTCTGCTTATCACTCTTAATTTTTGCGACTTTGTAATTTCAGTCTGCTATAGTCTTATCAAATCATGTCATTTTGAAAAAAAAATTGGTGCCTAGTGACAAACAAGCAGGACGGCATATTGATAGTAAGTGGTCATAGACCCCTATGAACAACTACAACCCTTGAAAGTTGCCTACTCTTTAGGATAAGGATTTTGTTGACTTTTACCTAGCTTTTAATCCTGAAGAGGAAGGTAAAAGCTATGTTGACAATTGTAATTGTAGGTATCTGAATCATACAGCCACAGTGGAATTATTATCTTCATAAATTGTACAATATAATAGATCTAATCAAACGGATTAAGGATTTGGCGATGCCTTTGTGAACTGAGTGATTCAAATCTATATATATAAAAGCGAAATTCATCTACTCACTCACTCATCATAATCAGCCTTTTAACAGTCCACTGCTGGACTTTTAGCCTACCCCGAAAGGGTGATTGGGCCATATCCACCGCGCTGGCCCTGTGCGGATTGGTGGATTCACATACGCCATTGAATTCCTTCTCCGTACGTATACAGGTTTCCTCACGATGTTTTCCTTCACCGAAAAGCCAGTGGTATGAAAATCCGTACATAAGCTCCAAAGAGCTCATTGGTACGGGCCCGGGGTTTGAACCCACGACCTCACGCTTTCTAGTCTAGCGGTCTCCCAAATGGGCTACCACAACTTCTCACTCACTCATTAAACACGAAATCTCGAAAACTACTTGACCTACGAAGCTGAAATTCGGCAGGTAGATTTCTTATGGGGTGTAGAGGTCCGCTAAGAAAGGATTTTGCGAAAGGGCCGAATTAAGGATGACAAAAAGGGGTTGAAAGTTTATATGAAAGTCTACGCGTACGAAGTCGCGGGCAACAGCTAGTGCTTTTATATGCGAATTGTTCCTAGTCGATAGTGTCTGGAATTTAATCTATATGAAAGTACATATAGGTATTATTGTATTATATTAGCCTGCATCGTCCACTGCAGGGCAAAGGCTTCCTCTCCATTCTTACAGGTATTATTTAAGTGTTATAGGAGTACAAATTAATTAATTATAATGATATATGTACACACAACATAGATCAGTGGAAATCGCACACTGTACTATTCACACGATCTTTCTTGCCTCACACCTGCAAAATGTGGAATGAGCTACCTAACGTGGTGTTTCCGAGAAGCTACAACATGAGGTTCTTCAAAAGGCAAGTTAATAGTCCTTAAGGGTCGGCAACGTATCGGTGATGCCTCTTGTGTTACAAGTATCCATAGGCGACGGTGACTGCTTAACATCAAGCGGCCCGTCTGCTTGTTTGCCACCTATGGCATAAAACAAAACAAAAAAGTAGGTACCTAATTACAAGCATAATTATGTAGGGATATAATGGTATTATAATTTCCAATCGCATTTTCACATGTTAATTAGTAGGCGGGCATCCAGTGGATGCAAAAGGCAGGCTGTCGTTCAGTGTGGAGGTTAAAGGGGGAGGCCTATGTTCAGCAGTGGACGTCTTCTGGCTGATGATGATGATGATGAATGAATAGGTGCTCTGTTAAAATTAATGTTTAATTCTTAGTAATTTGTCGCAATTTTCATTAATCCAACAGTTAACGATGGCATTTGTATTTTTGGACGTATTCCAATGGAAACACTTGCTAGAGGCTTTCCGCAATTATTGTCTTCTCTCTTCTCGGCAACGGAGCTCTATTTTTGGTGCATTTTTAATGGACGGAAGTTTTATCAAGGGCACCAATCTCCCGTTCAACAGTTCTACGTGTCCTGGTATTTTTTTAATTGGAAAACCTTTTTTACACGCTCGTATGATAACTAAAATACTTTCGCAAATTGGTCCCTTCTAATTGTCAGATGTTGACTGTTTGTTTACGAGTACCAACATGTGTTTTGTTGACGATTTTGTAACCAACTTCCTGGATTATTTTAGGTAGATAGGCTCTAAATTTATTTGATATTTGATTTCAGTGGTATCAGATCTGTTAATACCATAGAAATAGAATATTAGCTAGTTAATACATTGAAATACATAGATAATTAGACACTCCTGACAGTGATGCATTGTACAAAAAGCCAAGAGCCTTCGGGAGTTGATACGCGACATGGCACCGACTGCAGATATGTCAACATTATTAATGAACCACCGCCGAGCTCACGGCATTGGATCCGCGTCCAACCCGCACGCGCGCACTCTTCGACCAACACGTTTTTTTTTTGCCAACACTTTCGCAAAAGATGGTCGAGAGGAATGTGACGTGTAGTGTCAACAAACAGGTCGCATCGACAGTTGGCGACAAAAGAAAATAGTCGGAATGCCGATAGCACGTAATGTTGGTCTATTTCAGCGGCACACGGTTATAGCCGCGGGGCGTAGGCGCCTCGACCTTGGAGCACCAGCGGTGGAACGGTGGGAAACGAGACTCGGCACCATTTTAGGGCGCGCCGACGGGCGCACCGGCCGCCGGACGGGTCAAGTTTTATTGTCTCCACGGCTCGGTTGCATAACTGAGCGTGTCTCGAAATATAATGCGCGTGCGTTCTCTCCGGCCGAAGATCATTAACTCGAGGATAACCCATTTGGACGGGCGCCGTCTGCTCGGCGGCGCCCGCCCCCGCCTGGCCGGCCGCCAGCCGCCCGGCCGCTATATCGGAGACGCGCGGCCCTCGCGGCGGGCGGCGGCCGAGTGCGCCGCTCGCCTCACTTACACCAGTAGACCGCGACGAAGTCCTTGTCCTCCAGCACTCGGTCCAGCTGCTTGGCGGTCACCTCCTCGATCTGCGGCTCGTGCTTGTTGGCGGCGGGCGCGGGCGCGGGGGCGGGGGACTTGCGCGCGGTCGCGGCGGCGAGCGCGAGCAGCGCCACTAGAGCCTGCAGCCACCGAGCCATGGCGAGGGCGCGCGCGGACTGAGCCGCGGCCGCCGCCCGCCCTGCGCGCGCGCACGCGGTTTGCCCCCGCCCCCGCGCCGCGCATGCGCCGCCCGCCCGCCCAACACTGCCCAACACCTGCGAGCCGCCGTGAACACGCTGTGTTTACACCGAGACGCTCTACCGCCTCTCTCTGATTCACAAATCGATCCAAATACCTATAGCGATAATAGTTATCGCTTTGATCACTGATCATAAGCTGGTGTGCCCACACGGCAGTTCTCGGCACGTGTGGGAGCAGTGCCGTTTATAGGGCGGTGTCAGCGATGCCCAGGCACAGGGCGCAGACCCTGCAGGGCCGCAGAAATGACCAGACCGCAGGAACAAATTTTTGGGTCATTAGGAAAGCGCATAAAGGAAATCTTTAAATAAATAGTTGTTTTTTTGTTTGCGTTTACGGTTTTTGTTAGTTCTTTATGTATCATCATCATCATCATCAGAAGACGTCCACTGCTGAACATAGGCCTCCCCCTTTTACATCCACACTGAACGAAAGCCTGCCATCTGCATCCACTGGATGCCCGCGACTCTCACTATGTCGTCGGTCCATCTAGTGGGAGGCCTCCCTACGCTGCCTCTTCCGGTTCGTGGTCTCCACTCCAGAACCTTTCTTCCCCATCGGTTATGGGTTCTTCGAGCGATGTGGCCTGCCCATTGCCACTTCAACTTGCAGATTCATGCAATTAGATACCGTGTAGGTATATATACAAGAGATCGACAAATCAGTAATATCACATATACTATAGATCTAAGTCTTTAATACCAAGAAATTATAAAGTGAGATCTTTACATTATTTTCAAGAAATTTACAATACATTACACCTTAAATATTAAGGGGGCTGTTCTCGTACGCAGTCTTCTCGTTCGCGCATTCTCAAATTTACTGAAAATGTAAAATTACTAAATTTACTTACGAAAAATCTAAGAAACAATAAATTATAAACAGTTCCTTAGATTTCGACATTCCGTCATGTTATATCTTTCGAAATGTCGAAATGCGCGAGAAAAATTCTTCCACCGTTGAGAAGCTACACTATCCCCGGGTGACAGCCTATATTGTATTTTCAAAAAAATTAAAAAAAAAAATTACCAAAACTCCAATAATACCCGTGCGAAGCCGGGGCGGACCGCTAGTTTGTAATAAACATTAGGACACATGCTTGTCCGCGCCCGCGCCCGGGAGTTAACGTGAGCAAGCACTTAATCAGCACCAATAATTAAGTCACCTTACCAAGACAAATGTATTTTTACACATCATTGTTCATAAACGCTTTTTTTCTCGCCTCTTTTACTTACTACCCTGTTCTAATTCTAATTCAAAGTGGGGGTGATAAGACCTGCACTGACATCCCGCTTGGGGTGTATTGTGCATTTGCCTCCGCCAGCCTACACAAACCAGCCGAGCTCCTTAAAATAACAAAGCACGGCTTTGGGTCGCTGACTAAACCGCTCAACCCCTATTTCACCAGGTGTTGTGGTATTGGAGACTTGTAGTTGTTGAGTTTCTTCAAGTTGTCTCAACCGTAATGGTATATCTTCTGTGGCCTTGCAATGCAGTAGTACATGCTCCACGGTCTCGTTCTCCTGTAGACAGCCTCTGCACAGAGGGTGTCTACTTACCCTGTTCAATACAATTCCAACGTGAGTCCATGGTAGGTAACGCGATGCAGGCACAGCGCGCAAACTTTATAACAACTGGTTGCCACATCGCGGTCCTCTCACTGATGTAGTTTATTGTTATAATCATCATTCAGCTGTAGGACGTCCACTGCTGGACATAGGCCTCCCCCATCGATCTACAAAAGGGCCGGTTGGAAGCGGCCTGCATCCAGCGTTTCCCTGCGGTCTCTTTTAGGTCGTCTGTCCACCTCGTGGGTGGACGTCCTACGCTGCGCTTACCGGTCCGTGGTCTCCATTCGAGAACCTTTCGGCCCCATCGGCCATCTGTTCTGCGTGCTATGTGCCCTGCCCACTGCCACTTCAACTTGCTAATCCGGTGGGTATTGTTATAATGTTTATTGAATTATTTAGCTTTTCATAAATTACTTACTTATGTTAACGCAGCAACCCAAAAAGTGTCTTGGCCTCCGATACTAAGACGCCTTGCATCTCTTGCGCTGTGCGAATCTTGCGCGAATTCACGCCAATCATGGACGTCCAGTTTCTGTAGATCTTTTCCCACTTCATCTTTCCATCTACACCTGGGACGGCCAACGGGTGTTCAGCTCTCTCCCGACAGTCCCAAATAAGCCCTTTTTACCGCGCGGTTCTTTCCCATTCTCTCCATATGTCCGAGACAGCTGACTCTATGGGATTTCATTTTGCCAAAGATATTAGGCCCGCTACCAGCTCTTGGATCTCTTGATTTTTTCAGTTAAACAAAAACTTTAAATCTATTCCAATCTCATCATTGCTCTAGCACTACCAGTACTTCCGGGGGGCTGATGCAACTTCGTTTGATCCGATCTAAGACTGCAGGGGTAATAGTTTGTGGCATACTTAAACATTGGTACATTTTCAATTCTTTTAAATAGGGGAATGGATTTTTATCCAAAATGTTTAGCATAATTTCCTCAGTGAGCCAAAGGGATCTTCCAAAGTCGACGTATTCAGCATTTAAACAATTTTCGAGCAGGAAGGACGACAGCTCAAGTATTAATGCCAGTTTACGGCTCGAGATTGTACTTTGGTATTGCATGTCAAGATAGCTTACCTCTTCAGGGTATTGCTTACTGGATGTGTCCCAAGTTAGGTTCTTTAAATTTCTGAACGGCTGTATTTCTAATTCCTTTGTATACAGTGCAGTGTGTTCTATAAAACCGCAGTTATCTATTGTCAAACTCTGCAGATGTGGGCACATCTGGCTTATATGCATTAATGCTTTTATGTCTATCTGTTCGACTTGTTGAAGATGCAAATCCACTAAACTACGTCCTCGAAATTGCAGCAACTCTGTGATTTGATCTGAATAAAAATCGTAGCCCGCTAATTTCAAGACACGCAAATCATGTAATCCAAGAAGTGCCATTAGATTCTTCTGTGAGCTCTTCCTTTTGTAAAGAGTCAAATTCTGGATCAGGGGGCACATTTTAATGACTAATTGCAGGTGTTCCAATTTTACAGAGTAACCAAAGTATGTTTTTAGCTGAAACGTTTTTCCAGTGTTTTGCGCATCAAACACAATGAATTCTAAAGCTTGCGCTATCAAAGCAGAACCAGTATCTTCGATGTTTGTACAGTTTAGTAAAAGTGTGTTGGTGCCCTTCAGACTCACTGATGTTCCTTTCAGGTTGACACTCCTCAAATGTTGAAGCTGGGTCAATAGATGTATGCTATTATCGTGGACAGCTGAATAGCAAATGTCTAACTCCTCGATTAATTTACAGTTGTCCGCTACACACTGTAAAATATTGTGTGTGCAGTTAAATGCCATGGATAAACATCTAAGGTTGTGCAATTCTTTCAGCAACTGAATGATGTCTCTCTCACTCGATGGTGGGAGATTTATTTTCAGATGAAGAAGACCGGAGAGCATGTATGATTTGCGAGCAAAGGAGGCTTGAAATAACTCCGAGTCGAGTAGCACGAATGTCAAGTTCTTGTTAAATAATGTTTCTACCATCCGCCCGACCACTAACTGAATAGCCAACTCCATCAGCGAACTTCTGTGCCGTAAAGTCTGCAGGGTTGATTTATAGAGTTGTGATAATGCTTCCATCGCTTCATGTACTAACCTATTATGATTCAATTTGGGCAAGTTGTGACTCAAATATTGTCGAATGATTTCTATTTGTTGAGAGAGCACAGTTTTAGCCGTTGCTATGTCAGTTTTGTATAGCTCTGATATTGGGAGTATTAATTTTTCTCCTTGTAATGCAATCCATTGTCCGAGTTTGACCATCGCTGAACTATCAAGTCTCCTCGGCTGCTGCAGCAGGTACCGCTCCATTTCTATTACCCTGCAACATAGCACAATATTCAGTTAATACAACGGAGAAGATTATCTTATGGCCGCTATCAGACTATGCATAGTAAAAGTAGCAAGTTGCTACTACACATCATCTGCATCGTTATGCATAGTGCAAGTGGCAGTGGAAGTGGTTAGTAGCACTTCCACTGCCACTTGCACTAAGCAAAACGATGCAGATGATGCGTATAAGCTACTTGCTACGCATTGTCTGCAAGCACCTTGACAGACATACCAAATATTAACACTTAAGCTGCTCGTATATCCTCTTTTTGTATTTAAATTTAATTGCTGTTTGTTAGTCTCGCTAAAACTCAAAAGCAACTTGACCGATTTGAATATTATTATTTTTATTCGCCTCAATACAATGGTGGTTTAAAAAAATATTAGATTGGAAAAATTGCCTGGAAAATTGGAAAAATCTGTAACTTTATTCAATGAAATTTTGACGGGAAGTTTGTCAGAGACCCTATTCATGATAGTATATTATTATACCCATTAAAATTTGTATAGAATATTCCATCTTTGAGGATAGAAAGTTAGGGGATTCATACCATTTATTGAATTTCACCCAAAAGGTAGTCGGCATTTTTTTGTTGTAAATTTAATTAATTTTTTTTTGCGATACCTAGAATCTTAGAGGGTCATTGTGTATCTTACGCACTCCAGGTTTCAGTAAAGTGGCAAAAACAAAAAGGACTTTACTCACAAATATTTACGGTATATTAGTATGTTTTGTGCTCTTATTATATTAAATTACCTACTCAGTCAATAGCAGTTGTAGGGTCAAGTAATTTTTTTACGCACAAAACTTCCTTTTTTAGCGTATCCATTCATAGGATCAGACCTATACGTCATAGTATTTACATTTTAATAGTGTGTTGTGGTTTACTTTACATTACAATATTATTTTTTCATTAGTAAATTGTAAACAAAAATAAAATTTATTGATTGACAAACATTGAAACATTGGACCAAAGAGAATATAATATAATATAATATAAGAATATATGTAATGCATTGGCAGTGTCTCCATATAAAAATAAAGGATTACCGTGTTGCCAGGGTGAAAATACGGTGTTTTACGGTGTGTCAGTTAAAAATTTACCGTAATTACCGTGTAATGTTTAAGTGTATGGTAAAATTGGTAAATAAGTAGGTTTAAATTTGTTTTTAGGTTAAAAACAAATTTAAAGGGAATTTAAAAAGCAATAATTAAATTACAATCAAAATTAAATTTTTAATACCTACTTATTATTAATTGTTACATGTTTCTAATTTTTTGTAATGAATTTAAACCTACTTACTTATAAAAAACTAGTTCCTTAATCCGAATCTAAGACGACAATTTCTTTTTCGTAAATAGAAGCATTCATTTTGCTGATCATTTCTTTAGTGGGCTGAGTGGGCATGAAATCAACACAGGTTTTTTCTCTTCTTTTTATCGACTGTTGACCCCTGAACTAGGTGCTGAGTGTTGCCATCTAAAATTTTGTGTTTTAAAAAGTTACGTTTCGTTACACGTAATCAAAAATGCGAAAAGTTATTCATCACCTTATTACGGTAGAATTACGACACGGTAATGCACGTTTACCGTAGACCGTAGATTATGTCAGATTACGGTGCATCTACGGTAATTACCGTGTATATTTTTTTTTTTTTTTTTTTTTACATTTGCCCATTGGGCAGGCTAAAGCCTTCAAGGCCATACCGCCTGTTCATCAGTTTATAATATACAAAAGTTGTATTTATTACAATTATTAGTCTTAATATTTACAGTATTTCAACAATGTACATGTTACTTAAATTAAATCTCGTCTACAGTACTAACTAAAAATTTATATAAATGACAAAATGTTAGGGGATTCATAAGCAACTCCTTAATGCAACGCGGGACCAACTCAATGTCGTCATAAAGTTCAAGAAGCCCATCCATTAGCACAAGGCGCTGAATGCCAAATGATGGACAATCGAAAAAGACATGATGAAGCGATTCAATTTCCTGCGATAAACAATGTTTACAATAGGGAGAGGTGGCCATTTTAAGACGATAGAGATGATAATTTAACCGGCAGTGGCCGAAACGCATCCGACAAATCGTAGAGTAATACTTTCTGTTATAAAAAGTATTACTCCGAGAAAACCAAGGTGTGGAATTGACCTGTACATCTAATGATGCGTACCAATTTCCTTTACATAAAGTTTCTGTTTGTTCATAAGAATGTCTTCCCCATACTTTACACATCCGCTGTTTTAAAATACTTATGACATCTGTGAATGGTATTGAGACATTGCCTTGAACAGGGATTAAATCTGATAGTTTAACAATAGTGTTGGCTAGATAATCTGCTTTTTCATTTCTTTTTATACCTTTATGTGAAGGTACCCATACAAAACTAACATCGATATTTACATTTGATAATTCTACCCACAATTGTTTGATAAGAAAAATTATGTAGTTAGTGTTAGCATGTAATTTGTTGTTCGCTAAGTTTTTTAATACACTCATGCTATCACTTACTATTAACCATTTATTGTGTCCTAAATTACGATTTTTAATATGTTTCATAGCGCTTAGTATAGCGATAGCTTCAGCGGTAAAGATACTAGCGTTTTTGTCAATTTTGTGACCCACACCTTTGTTTGAAGATTGTTCAAATATGGCATATGATACAGCATTATCATTTTTAGAACCGTCTGTGTAAATATATTTATGACCAGTCCATTCTGATAGCATGTTATACGCTTCTTCTTTAGAGGACAATTTATTATCTATGACAATATTCATTGCAGGAAATTTACTGTCAAAGGAGCCCTCAAAGCATGGTAAAATACAATTAGTTTGATAAATATTCATATTTTTAAGAAAATCTAGAAACGTTTGAAATTCTAGGAGCATGTAAAGTGGTTTTGAGACTGACATGAAGCGAGTGCTTGACATTGACAGGTTAGTCAAAAGACTGTTAGTAGAAATATAGTAAAGTTTTAATAAAAACCTTTCTTTCAAATAATTAAAGCGAATACTTACAGGTGAGACATTGCATTCAATTTGCATTGCATTTATAGGAGTGCTTATGAATGCCCCTGTTATTAGTCGTAGACACTTGTTTTGAAAGACGTCTAATTTATTTACAAGTTTAGAGTCTGCAGCGAAACAAAAGAAACCATATTCAAAATGACTACGCACTAAAGATTTGTACAGTGTTAGTAAGACCTTAGGATCTGCACCCCAATAAGAGCCAGCCAAAGATTTCAAAACATTGAAAGCTTTGCTAGCTTTACTAATGATGTGTTTTATATAATTATTCCAGGATAGATTGTGAGAGAATAATACTCCCAGAAATTTTACTTCAAGTACAACTGGCAGCGGAGTGTTGTTATAGCATACATCAGGCATATAAGAGCACCGTTTTCCAAAAACCAATACCTTAGACTTTGAAGGGTTGACATCAAGATTCAGGTAAGAAAAATATTGACTAAGTTTTGCTAATGCATTGTTAACAATATTGACTAATTGGGCTATATTGTTACCCGATGCATAAACAACCAAATCATCTGCAAACTGTAAATTCTTAACTTTAGAACCTAAAATCAGATTTAGACAACGTATATACATAATAAAAAGTAAAGGAGACAAAATTCCGCCCTGGCACACTCCTTTAGATGAACACCTAGGACCATACAAATGTCTATTATATTTCACAAAGACTTCTCTGTTATTCAAGAAATTTTTAATCCAATTTGTAATTTTTTCAGGAATCCCTATTGATAGAAGTTCATGACAAAGTATATCAACATTCAAGTTATTAAATGCACCTTCAATGTCAAAGAAAACAGCAATCATATGATTATTTGTGACCAAGGCGTTATGTATGTCAAGCTGCAATTGACAAATACTTTCCCTAGCTGACCGATTTCTGCGAAAACCAAATTGATTGGAAGGTAAGATACCATTTTGTTCTACATAAAACTCTAATCTTTGCTTCAACAATTGTTCAAATATCTTTCCTACACATGAAGTTAGTGCTACAGGACGATAAGAGTCAGGACACAGCCTTGGTTTATTAGGTTTTAAAATAGGCACCAAGCAATCTCTTTTCCAATCTTGAGGTATATCGTTTGATTCCCAAAGTAAGTTCATCACTTTTAAGAATATGCATAAACTCCTTTTGCTTATTTTTTTAAAAAGAGCATATGGTAGACCATCAAGACCAAAAGCAGTATCTCTTCTTGAGGAGATTGCAGAGAGTAATTCATTGAAAGTGAACGGACTAAATAGAAAGCTATTGGTTGTGTTTAAATTTGTGCTATTATTAGATACATTTAAATTCTGGAACACATAATCTGGAGTATATTTCCTTAAAAATTGTAAAATCCATGAGCTGTTATCATTATAATTTGCAACATATGTTTTGTTAAATTTGCGCATATATTTCCATGATGGACATCGGAGTACATCTATTAAAAGTTTCACACAGTGACTTCCACCCATTTTGTCTTTCCATCCTCAAGGTTAGTTTTTTAACAGCTCGAAGTCTTTTGAACTCCAAATAGTTTTCTTCTGTTGGGTCATTTTTATATTTTAGGTAAGCCTTTTTGAAATTCAAAACAACCTCTGAGCATTTTGAATTCCACCATGGAAGAGAACTTTTATAAGATATCTTACAAGGCAATTGATTATTGTTCACAGATCCACTCAAGTTAACTTGGTTTGATAGAGATTTCATGGCCGCTTCCCTCAAGATCCCACAAAAGAGTGAATAAGTATTCACAGGATTCGAATAATTTAGTTCAAAGCCTTCCAACAATGTGTCTACACAATTACTAAACACTTTCCAGTCCACACATTTGTAATTAGGGTGAACGGGCAAGTGTTGACCATTACAATTACTTCCATCTGATTCTGAACCTTGGTTATTACCCCCAAGCAATAATTTAATAGTCACTGGAAGATGATAACTAGTACCAAGAGGGTGATCAAGAACTGACCACTCACACTGAAGTGCTAACGAAGCTGAAACAAAGGACAGATCAAGAGCATTTGGACGCCATGTCAACGAACCGATTGTTGTTGTTTGACCATTATTAAGTAGGACCAAATTGTTATTATCAGTGACATCTAATAGTTCCCTTCCACGTAGTGAGTCATTACCACAACCGTAACTAGTGTGATGAGCATTGAAATCACCTGCTAACAAAACGGGACTAGGAATCGACTTTACCAGTGTGTCAAGTTTCGTTTTATTAAAAGCTGGATCAGAATTTTTAGGACAATAAATACTGCAGATACTAAAATCCTTACTATTCACTGTAATTTTGACACAAATGTTTTGCAATGAGTTATCAAAGTATGTGTTTAGTTTTGAGTAATTAATGCTTCTATGAATAATAATGGCTACTCCATTGTGATCATTGCCACAATCATTACGTTCAACATTGTAGTGTCTAATAATGAAATTTTGTTGAGATTTAAACCATGTTTCAGATATAATTGCAATATGTATGTTATGTGTGTAAAGATAATTAATAAATATATGCTTGTTACTGTTTAGACTCTGTGCATTCCACTGTATTATGTTCAAATAATCCATTATGAGAGAGGGGGAAGTTTATTACTTAGTGTTTTTTGAAGAGTCTCTTTAATAGACCCCGAATTTATAGGAACATCTTTGTTATTGATAATTTTCATTATAGTTTCAACCAATATGTTGATGAAAGTCTCCGATTTCATGAGATTGTTGACTTGGACGTCAAGTGTTCGTGCAGTCAATTTGGGAAAAGCCTTTTCATTAAACAATTCTGAAAATGTAGCCGAGCGTGTTTTTACTTTTATTTCTTCAATTTTTTGCTTTTTCATGGGACAAGATGCCGAGATGGCTATGTGATTGCCCTTGCAATTTGTACATATGGCATTTTCAG
The DNA here is from genome assembly GCA_932305915.1 of Agriopis marginaria. Classification (NCBI taxonomy): domain Eukaryota; kingdom Metazoa; phylum Arthropoda; class Insecta; order Lepidoptera; family Geometridae; genus Agriopis; species Agriopis marginaria. Next base: position 1,597,196 of record OW029923.1, read on the forward strand.
TATTGACCTGGCAGTTTTTATAGTTGTGACTTCCAGCACAAACTGAGCATACTTCAGCGTTTCTACAGTATTTTGCAATATGTCCAAATTTCATGCATTTTAAGCACTGCTTCACAGGAGGAATGTATGCACGCACTTCATGCCGCCAGGAATCTAAATATATATGTTCCGGCAGGTTGGTCGAGGCAAAAGTTATTGCCACTGTCTGCGTGGGGACAAAGGTGATAGCGCCTCCATCGCCCCTTACTTTTCGCATGAAACGCCTCACTTGAATAACATTTTTGGAGCTGCTAATTAAAGCGAAAATCTGTTTGTTTGACATTTCAACAGGCACCGAGGTGAGAACTCCGGTTACCTCAGTGTCACCAGCTGGAATGGTTGCCTTGAAAGACAGTTGGTCAAGGAGTTTTTTATTTTTTAGGAACATGTTAGCATTGTTTGGTACATCAAAGGTAATTCCCACCTTATACTTATTAATGGATTTCAGATGCATAACACCCGAGACCCCATGTTCACGTAACCCTTTAGACAAAGACATGCGGTCCCTGTCGCTGAAAACAGTGTTGTCAATCATATGCTGAAGAAAAACAATGAATTCTGCTTTCTTTGAATCTTCAGGATATTTACGCGAATATCCTGACACCTTGAAAATATCATATTTTTCAGTTTTTCTAAAGGACTTAGCTGATTTCAATGACTCGGTGTCCGTCGATGATCCGTCGCCGTCCGAGGGCGAGGTAGGTAGCGGCAGTGACAAAGGTAGTTCATCCTTCCTCCGCTTTCTTCTTTTCGTCATTTTCCAGCGAAAATACACCAATTTCTCTTTAAAATGAAAATACAAAATTTCCAATCAAAAAGACGCGCCTTTCTTGAACCACGGTTCCCGCCCTTTTTTTTACCGTGTATATGGAGACACTGTGCATTGGACAAACGAATTATTATTTTTTGTCAAATTTTTATGACCGTTGATTCAATGTCTTTTAGTCGTGATATTAATCATGTTTACTTAGTATTAAAAGCGTCAAACAAGTCATAGTCACAGTCAAAGTAAGTTACGGTCACGTTACGGTCAATTCAAACTCATGCCCTGTAAAGTGGTGGGGATTTACACACAGTGGGATTTACAAGTTAAAGTCACAGATCTACTAGTTATTATTATGGAGTTTTGGAATTTTTAATTTATTTCTTAGAATTATTGACCATGGATACAGAGTCCTTCAGTCGGAATAATAATACCTAGAGTAGCTAGCAGTGCCCTTAGTCCCAGATTTAATAGTTTACGAAAACTTTTTTCGTTTTCGTCTTGTTCCATACATTGCTGGGCTAAAACGTATTCAAAAACTTTTTTCCTATTAGAGTGAATCAATCTATCCCGCCGATAACTGCCAAATTTAGTTCCGCCACTTTTCCGATAGAGGCGCTTTACTAAAATGTATGGAACAATACGTAAACGAAAAAAGTTTTCTTAAACTATCAAATCTGGGACTAAGCGTATATACGTGGCGGATTTGGTTGACGCACCGTCATCCTACCAAAGGGAGAGAACGAAATCAGATATCTATCTTTCCCGTTGTTTGGACAGCGGTCCAGCGTACCACATCCATACTAGCTACATATACTAATCTGTGATCCATACACCTGATGCCTTATTATAGATGATTCGGATTGTGATCGCGATCACGTGCCATCTCACTTACGCACGTGGTGCGAGTAAATACATGCGAACGGGACGGCATGCAATCTCGATCACGATCAAACTTCTATAATAAGGCCGCTGTTAGTACTACAACGACTACAACTGAACAGACGCCATCAGACGTGTAGATATACCATAGAAATAAATAAACCAGCCAAGTACGAGTCGGTCTCGCGCACTGAGAGTTCTGTACCACCACAAAATTCATTAACGAAATTACCACCTTATAACTTAGTGATGAACAGAAACTTGTCACCGACTCGCACTTGGGCATTTTTTTTCATTTGTTATTATTTATACTTTAGAGTGTGTACTATAATAATGTTAAGTTTGACGCTTGTAAGTCAGTATTACCGTTTTTACATTAGAATTTAGAGCTAATATAAAAATAAGTTTAAAAAAATATACGTTTGTTGTGGGGTTAGCCCCTTTAGTTTTTGACTATTTATTATTTGTTAGTCAATCCGCCGTAACATTACATATACTGTAAAAATGTCAACTGGCTATCTATTACGGTTCGTACGATACAGCCGTTAATAGGTAGGACAGAAAGACAGACGGACGGACAGACAGACAGACAGACAGACGTAGACTTAGTACGGAAGCTTAAAAAGAGTAAAGAAATAAAGTGGTTTAAGCAAAACGATGCTGATGATGCGTATTGCGTAGTAGATACTTGCAACTTGTACTACGCATCGTCTTTAAGCGCCTAGTTAAAAAGTCAGTAAAATACTTTAAGATTAGAAAATATGGCTTTAATGATTTTAGCCTATCTAATGGGTGAAAAAAATAAAATAAAAAAAACGATAGTTTGACACGGGAGTCACAAATTATATAGTAGTATGTGACGGGAGTTTTGGCGCCAACGTGGAAAAAAACATGTCGGCTCGTTGGATTATTTTCCTAAACTAGTGTATTTTCGAGTGTTAATGTGTTCTAAATGGTGAATTATTATTCATTAAGTGCTCGTAGACGTGCTCGAGTGTGGGCAAGTGATATAACGAGGTGAAACGTGTCTTTTCGTGTTGTTTCCAAAACTCCATAGGAGCCTCTTGTAAAGTTCCCACCACTTTACAGAGGCATGAGTTTGACTTGACCGTGACTTACTTAGCTTGACTCTGACTGTGACTATGACTTGTTTGACGTTATTAAGACTATACAAAACAGAAGAATAGGCGGTATGGCCTTAAAGGCTTTAGCCTGCCCGATGGGCGAATTATAATTAAAAAAAAAAAGATAGTTTGACACATTTTCGTTCGAAAATACGAAACTTCGGATTCACCGGAATGTGATACATGAATAATCGAATCGGCAATACACGTATCGATTTACTTGAAAGCCTAGCATAAAATAAAAATAATAAGAAATAAGAAAAGAATAATAAGATAGCAATAAAATAAATGATTTATAATTTTTTATTTATTTTTAAACCTTAGTTTTAAGCAGCTGTTGAGTAGGGATTTTTTTGTCTAAAAGCCTATTATAATGTATGTAATTTTAATTTTTTCGACTAATACATGATATATTGTGTCTGCGTAATCTCACTGAAATGATTACTTTTCCAATTTAAATTGGCTGATAAATCTCTGAGATATTAGTGTATAATGTTTTAGGTGGGGTTAGAGAGGAGATGCTCTATCCCTTTCTCGCAAAGTAAAGTAAATATTTATTTCTGACGGCTCAGTAGGTATAGTGCGCCTTCTGGCTAGCATGAAATTAAAATTCTTATATCTTATTTATTTTTGAACTAAATTTAATTTTGTATAAGTTGATGTGCTCTATTTATGATTAGCTTTTTATGAGGTAATAAAAAATATTAGTCATCATGCCTATCAGCTTCTATAGCTGTTAAATTCTTTATTTTTTTTTAAGGTTGATGGAAGGCCTTCCTTTGAAATAAATAAACACAACAAACGTATTTTATTTATTATTTGGATTCCCAAGTCCCCATGCAACAAAACGTATTTTTGTAATAGTTCTAAAAATGTAAAAACAGTAATACGTACAAGCGTCAAACTTGGTATGATAAATCTCTATCTCTACATAGTATAAATTGAAGTCGCTTTCCGCGTCTGTCTGTCTGTCTGTCTGTATATCTGTATGGCCGCTAACTCCTTCTAAACCACGCAACGGATTTTGATGCAGTTTTCACTATCAGTTAGATACATTTTCAAGGAAGGTTTATATATTATATAACTAGCGACCCGCCCTGGCTCTGCACGTAAATTACAACCGTGCGAAGCCGGGCGGGCGGGTCGCTAGTATATAGTATAACACAACAATAATTATAACTTGTTGATGAACAGAAATTTGTCACCGATTCTCACTTGGCGATTTGAAGAGTAGAGAGTAAAGAATAGTATATTAATCGAATGTTATCACAGATATAAACTTCTGTGAATGTTCAATTATTAAAACATTCGTTTTAATCGATTCAACACGTCTTTTACAACACTAATCACTAGCAAATATTCATCTGGCCAATCAGTAAGCAGCGATGGCACAACACGAAAATGTCACGTGGAGCATGACTTAGCTTTGACTTGACTCGAGATGAGAACAACGGATTTTTGAACGAATTACACCAATGACCAATCTATCTCTATCTTTTCTCCGACTGACTATAATTCGGTTTGTTGTTCTTTGTTGGTCGATTGGTTTGGTATTTTATTTTTATTAAATTTTTGTCGTAGAAGTGCGTGCGCCGGCATAAAAAATTTTTTTGGTGATGTGGTGTGCCTCGTGAATACAATGATTATATTTGACTGACTTGTTTATCATTGTTGTCTAGTGTTAAAATTTTATTCAATCATTTGGTAAGTGCTAAACTTTATTTAAAATTTGAACCTACATATTTAGTTATGTACTCATCGCGCTGTTTTCTGTTGTTTGGATTAATCTTATCAGAAACTAAGGTGTCAACGTTTTCGCTTATTAGACACACGAGTCGTACCTACGTAAGTAGAATCTAGTTCAAATAACCATCACATAAAACTTTTAAAACACACACTTTCCTCTTTAATTTTCGTCTAGAAAAATGCACGTGATAGGTACAAAACAACTAAGCGCAAACTCGTCAGGTTCACCATTTGCCAAGAAGTTTCATTGTCCACCTTCCAACTCCATCACTCAGACCATGATAACAAAACATCAGTCCAACTTCCACTGTAATACCATTTGCCTCAGTGCCTTCTTTCAAAAATCCTCATAGTCACTAAGTAATTATCCAGTGACTCATATTATCTACATTATATATAATTATCATACCTCTGTCATACTCGCCTCTTCAACCAATGTGTTCTGCCCACCATGAATTATGGTGCCGAAACATGGACTCTCACACATGAGGCTGTGCACAAAATCAGAGTAGCACAGAGAGCCATGGAGAGATCCATGCTAGGCTTCAAACTCCAAGACCGAGTTCGTAATACTGAAATCCGACGAAGAACAAAGGTTCGAGACGTCGGAATCGCGGTAATGAAATTAAAGTGGAGCTGGGCAGGACACGTTGCTAGGCGCAGTGATGACAGGTGGAGTAAAGTTTTAACAGAGTGGTGGCCTAGGCAAGGTAGGCGGAGCGTTGGTCGCCCAGCTGCAAGATGGGTCGACGATATTATTACTATCGCGGGTCGAACCTGGACTAGATTAGCACAGGACCAAGGCAGATGGCATAGCAAGAGAGAGGCCTATACCCAGCAGTGGGATAAGGAAGGCTGTGGATGATGATGATGATGACCTCTGTTATATATATACTGTAATATAGTATTAGGTATACATAAAGATGTAACTAATTGTTAGTGACAATTAGTTATAAGAAATATTGTATGTTAGTGAAGGACAAAACTGTTGATACTTTTACTAACTTACTTTACCATCCATGTACACAGTTTATAAATACAGTCAAAACCGTTTATAGAAAGAAAGAAAAAAGAAAATAAATTTTATTCGACACCTTTACAAAAAACTTATATCTAAAGGATACAATCAGTGTCGAATGGGTCCGTCTCGGCATAATATAGCGACATCGTTTAGAACAACATACCGGTTAAAGTGACCAAAATCAAAGGTCCTGGCTGAATGTTATATGACCGCCTTATCGGTTGTTACAACTATCGGTTTTTACGACTCAATATGAGTAGTCCCTTCGATGTCGTTATAACAGATTTTGACTGTATAAAGAAAAAAATAAAAAAATAAATAAAGATTTTCCGATTCTGATTCCCTTATTAGTTTTTGAATGAATATGTTTTGAGGAAAAATTAAAAATAAACCGGCCAAGTGCGAGTCGGGCTCGCGCACTGAGGGTTCCTTCCCACCACAAAATACAATAATGATCGATTAAAAAAACGGACTTCAAAATTAGTAAAATATGCCATTTCCATTCCGTGAAACGAACCACTGTCAAACACGCAACGCACGCACGTTAAAATTATAAATCTTATTTTTTTAACACCTTGGGTTACATTGGATGGAGTTTTAGTAAGGATCCTTATTTTTTTGAAAATATAGCCTATGTCAACCGGGGATAGTGTATCTTTCCAACAGTGAAAGAATTTTTTAAATCGGTTCATTCATTTCAGAGCCTATTCAATGTAAACAAACAATCAAATATTTCCTCTTTATAATATTAGTGTAGACTATGTTGAGAAGCGATGTTTGACACAATTGATAACTATGTATACCTACGCAGATGTGATAATGTAAGTGTTTTAAAAATTTATGTTTACTCTACTTTAAGTATTTATAAGTGCAAAATTCAGTACAAAAATTTCTAAGTGATAAAATACAGTACGGCCCACTCCATACTCAAATTGCCATACCATACCATAATAGGGTCATTATGTTAACACAAGTGTCTCCTATTTAGCATCATCATCATTTCAGCCATAGGACGTCCACTGCTGGACATATGTCATATCCTGCCCTGCCCCATCGATATCCAAAAGGGCCGGTTGGAAGCGGCCTGCATCCAGCGTTTCTCTCCGGTCTCTTTTAGTTCGTCTGTTCATCTTGTAGCTGCACTTACCGGTCCGTGGTCTCCATTGGACAACTTATCGGCCCCATCGGCCGTCTGTTCTGCCCTGCTCACTGCCACTTCAACTTGCTAACCCGGTATTGCTATTTATCTATACTAATACTATATAAGAGGAAAGATTTGATTGTTTGTTTGCATTGAATAGGCTCCGAAACTACTAAACCGATTTGAAAAATTCTTTCACTGTTGGGAAGCTACACTATCCCCGGGTGACATAGGCTATAATCTATACCCGTGCGAAGCAGGGGTGGACCGCTAGTCATAAATAAAATAAAAATAGCCATTATTCTCTGATTCTAAACTCTACAGTACTATTAGTTTCTTTTATGCTTAATAACCTTATATATATATATATATATATTTAAATTTTTTAACTTAAATATACACATTCAGTCTGTATCACCAGCACCGTTTCCACTATCAGGTTGTCCGCCCTGGACATAGGCCTCCTCTATCATAATGTGCAATAAATGATTTGATGTTGACTTTAAAGTCGCATGTGAATCCAGTTTCTTAATCCTGAATCCAGTTTAGGCAAGTGTGTTCCATTGTAAACAGCAAGGGGAGGAAGCGGTAAAACGCAAGCCTTTGATTCAATAAAACAAAGGAAAATAAAGAGTGGCAAACATGCATGTGGTACGCCTGATTGTTACCATCTTCGGCAGCCAGCCTTGGTTTGCCTTTGGCACCCCAGAGAGGTGGTTACTCAGTGCGCAGAACTTCATGGGATAAAAATTCCACACCCATTCTAAAATAACCAAAATTATCTCATAATCTTGGTACTAGCTTTGTAATATTTTTATTATGAAACTTTTCATTTCATTTCATCATCATCATCATCATCATCATCAGCCAGAAGACGTCCACTGCTGAACATAGGCCTCCCCCTTTAACCTCCACACTGAACGACAGCCTGCCTTTTGCATCCACTGGATGCCAGCGACTCTCACTATGTCGTCGGTCCATCTAGTGGGAGGCCTACCTACGCTGCGTCTTCCGGTTCGTGGTCTCCACTCAAGAACCTTTCTTCCCCATCGGTTATCGGTTCTTCGAGCGAGGTTCATCATTTCATTTGCTTGCGCATAATTAGCAAAGCGGGACCAGGCACAAAGGATTGTGTGTGGACCTGCACATATTTTTTTAATGATGAATTGGGCTAGCGTTTGACCACAACTCACCTGATGGTAAGTGACGATGCGGTCTAAGATGGGCACGCTTGCCCATGAGGTGCCTATTCACTCTTCTCCTGAAGAGACTCAGGTTGTACCTTATAGGGAACACCGAGGCAGGGAGCGCATTCCATTCCTGTGCAGTTCGTATTAGGAATATGTTCTAAATAGACCAACTAAAGATATCTCAAAATCTTTGGGTTTACTACTTCCGTTTTGTCAAAAAGTTGAAGCTAGTATTGTTTCAAATGCTGAGATATTATTTAGATCACAGAGACAAGTGTTGTAAGGGAAGGGAACTCTTGTATTATCAGTAACTTACGAGATCTGATCACTGATATTATCAATTAGGGATTGTGATAGCGTTCTTTTGTTTGTAACAACTCACCACTCAGCCCATTGTTCTGTCTGACAATAAAATGGGCAAAAAATTGGTGCCACACTGCGAAACTTGATTTAGATAAGACAGCATGAGGCTAATTTTGCCAGAATTACTTATGGTAATATTTTCGTGATATGCATTATTTTTGGTTACTGGCATGGGATCTTTCTGATAGTTAATGGCATCAATTCTAATGTTCTCTAAACTAAACTAAACTAATTTTGACAGCTCTAAAATTGTTGCCATCCTTCTCTCACATATTAAAATGAAAAGAGAGGCAGATAATTTTAGTCCTGTCAGATTGGTTTAGTTTAGTGACAGAATCGACGTCCTGTGTCATAATTTTGAAAAATAAAACGCCCTAATTCATGCAATACCTACCCAAAGACGGGTGAGCTTGCTTTGGTTGGTAACTTGGTTTAGTATTGCAGGGGCCTTACTGCAACCTGTTTTAAGCGATTCTGTTTAGGTATTGCGAAAAGTTGCGCAAACAGTATCTCGGCGTGTCAAGGTTCACGTTCGCGTGATTTTCTGCACTGCGCTGTTTTGAACCCGCGTTATGAAGTATATAGCCGAAAGGCCCCTGTACCTACGTCTAGATCGTTCCCTACCTGTGGTTCCCCTAGCCAGTTCACCTGGGTGGACTATGGGTACTTACACTGACCCATGGTCCACCTGCTTGTTGTACTCTGGGCACCACTATAAATCTTATTATTCGTAGTACATTCGAGAGGTGGTCTTTTGATATTTTGGATAATATGTTATGTTAGGTACAGGGACAGGCATAGAAAAATAACTTCTCTACATAGTATAAATTGAAGTCGCTTTCTGCGTCTGTCTGTCTGTCTGTCTGTATGTCTTTATGGCCGCTAACTCCTCCTAAACCACGCAACGGATTTTGATGCGGTTTTCACCATCAGTTAGATACATTTTCAAGGAAGGTTTATATATATAACTAGCGACCCGCCCCGGCTTCGCACGTAAATTACACCCGTGCGAAGCCGGGCGGGCGGGTCGCTAGTAAATAATAATTAGTGTATTTATTTGAAACAGTCTGAAACAGCATTTATTTCAATATCTCAAGTATGTACATATACTTAGGCACACAAAACTGTGTTTTATGTTGCAACTTTCCCACTAGTTATAAAGTCTATCAAAATTCATAATCAATTGTTACCTACCAATGTTTATCAGGTGATAAAGATAGCCGATGGAATGTTATTCTAGAACTTTCTGGTAGGTTCTGTTCTGATAGCTACATTTGATAAATTATTTATTTGTTATTATTATTTGTAGGTATTGATCACCTACTTAGTTCTACTATCTACCTAAACATTCTAATAATATAAATTAATAATTTTAATTGGGTTGAATTATAATAACCAAGGTACCATTGTTGCACCATTTGATTCCAGTTTTTTTAACACACGGGTATAATCTATACCCGTGCGAAGCTGGGGCGGACCGCTAGTTAAGTATATGTCAAAGTTTGAAATATATGGTTTGAAAAACGTAAGAAATAACTTACGAACCGATAACCGATGGGAAAGAAAGGAAGAGAAGACGCAGTGTAGGTAGGCCTAGATGGACCTACGACATAGAGTCGCTAGCATCCAGTGGATGCAAAAGGCAGGCTGTTGTTCAGTGTGGAGGTTAAAGGGGGAGGCCTATGTTCAGCAGTGGACGTCTTCTGGCTGATGATGATGATGATGATGATGATGAAGAAATAACTTATTGGTGACGTCGTTACCTGCAATAGAGTGCCATCATTATTATAATCGAGTATAAATCATTTATGGTGCAAGATAACAATGGCGGCGCGATAAAACTCCCAATATTCGTTCTGCGAACGCGCGATAATCGCTATCGAAGCGTATCGTCGAGCCGATACTGTAAGGACGCTTATCGTAAGGAGTCAGTGGGTACGTGTCCGCACACTTGTCAACACACAACATGGCCGACTACCGCGCAGGGAAGGCCGGCATCAACGCAGAGGCGCAGGCCCGCATCCACAGCAAGTACAACCCCGAGATCGCGCACGAGACGCTGGAATGGATCCGCAAACTGACCGGCGAGCCCGCCAACACCGCCGGCGACGCCGACAACCTCTACGAGGTCCTTAAGGACGGCACCCTCCTCTGCAAGCTAGTCAACTCCATCCAGGAAGGGTCGGTCAAGAAGATCAACCAGACCTCGATGGCTTTCAAATGCATGGAGAACATCAACGCTTTCCTCGAAGCCGTGAAGAAGCTGGGTGTGCCTCCGCAGGAGACTTTCCAGACTATCGATCTCTGGGAGAAGCAGAATCTGTACTCGGTGGTGACCTGCCTGCAGTCTCTGGGCAGGAAGGCGGGCAACTTCGGCAAGCCTTCGATCGGGCCCAAGGAAGCCGATAAAAACGTGCGCGAGTTCACAGACGAGCAGCTGAAGGCCGGACAGAATGTCATCTCTCTCCAGTACGGCACGAACGCAGGCCAACAGAGCGGCATATCCTTTGGCAATAGGCGTCAGATGTGATAACGTTTATTTGTTACCTAGTTATATTACTATTTAAATAAATATTTTGTATATTTTATACCTAATATTTGCCTTTAATTTTCTGCAGCGACAAGGTGTGGCTCGTAGTTTTTAATAGCGCAGTGTGCGTAACAGCGTTAAAGATTAGATAAGGCTTGAGAATGTCCTAAGTGCACTACGTTACGTGCATCTAGAATAAGGATTTCAAACACTTATAATATGAAAAAAATTGAAATCAATTTGGTGTCTGAAATTCTAGATGTTTCCTGCAATCTTATGAAATGCTAAAAGTAATACTTATTCAACATATTTTCTTTTGACATTTTAATGCCTATCTACACTTTAGACTTTGTGTGTTCGTAGGAGGTAATCTCTGGAACTGCTTAATTGATTCTGAAGATTTTTCTACTTATAGAAAGTTACACTATCCCCGAGTAATATGTGCCACGTTTTGTTCACAATGAGGTCAAAGCTGCGGGCAAAAATAGTCTTAAGTTTATGATACATTTCCATGATAACAAAGCTGTTAGCTATGAGTTGATCTTGAGTTGGTGCATCGACCATCATCGTCCAGATAAATGCTAGAATCTTGCATTGCCAAAGGCACGGGCAATGAAGTACTATATATTATAGTTAAAAAAAACATGCTTCAGTTAGTGGCTCTTAAAAATAAACCAAAAGATCCGATACTCGAGGGGTATAATTAGTAGCCATTGAAGGAGTTACATAACACACTTAAAAATTTCGGGCCGATCCGACAATTAGAAGTAGAATAAAATCGACTTACAAGATTTGTTTACATTCTTAGTTAGTTAGTCCGTTTGTTAGTTAGTTCCAAGCGAAGCTAATATAAAGCATTTTTTTTAACCTATACTGTCCCACTGCTGGGCAAATTTCTCCCCCACCTCCTTCCATAAATCTCGGTCCTCCGCCACCTCTTGCCAACCTCCCCGGAATGAGTCAAGATCGTCACGCCAGCGTTTCTTGGGCGTTCCTTGACTGCGCCGTCCATCTGGCACCCACTGTGTGACGATCCTGGCCTATCCATATAAAGTATATAAATACGGAACCCTAAAACAGCAGCTCAAATTTTTTTTTGCTACAGCGTGCATAGAATTAACGTTCTTCGCAACTACATAGGACTCGTCAAACTAAATCCTGACAATTTCTTTACTTTTTGCCAATGACTCTTCAAATTCATAAGAATATGAATGAACAACTTATTTAATCTTAAGACACATTTCCGTGGAATATTTAATGATTAATTTTACAACTAGAATTAAACGATTCTCAATAATTCCACCTGCATTATTAAGTAATGTTGATAAGAAAAAGATTGTGTTGTCCTTCTGGCTGATATTATGCTTGAAACAAACTTACCAAAGTACTTTTGATATACCCTATATATGCTCGCTTGCATGCTTTTGTTCAAGTTGATTATATAGTCATCATCATCATCAGCCAGAACACGTCCACTGCTGAACATAGGCCTCCCTCTTTAACCTCCACAGTGAAAGACAGCCTGCCATCTGCATCCACTGGATGCCCGCGACTCTCACAATGTCGTCGGTCCATTCTAGTGAAAGGCCTACATACGCTGCGTCTTCCAGTTTTTTTTTTTTTTTTTTTCTAAAATAGTATATTGACTTGCGCTTGGCCGCCATCTCGCCTGATGTTAAACGACGATGCGATCTACGATGGAGCACGTTAAGAACCTTTCTTTCCCATCGGTTATCAGTTCTTCAAGCGACGTGACCTGCCCATTGCCACTTCAACTTGCAAATTTTAACAGCTATGTCGGTGACTGGTTCTTTGGCGAATATCCACGTTCCGGATTCTATCGCTATGCAATATTAATATACGTATGTATTTTTGAGTTTGCCAAGTAATTGATATCATCATCACCATCCACAGCCTTCCTTATCCCACTGATAGCAGGCCACTCTCTTGCTATGCCATCTGTAGTTGATATACTACAATGAAATTTTAAAAGAAGTTATTTCATTCAGCTTCTTACGTTATTGCAGTTGTCAGAGTTAAGAGCCTCTTATACCAAATTTGACGGTTTTAAATCAATTTTATTCAGTTGAATTGCAATATTTGAGCTGGAAAAAAATACATGTCACAGATACATCTGTGTTTGAGTTTATGATTTGGTTCAAAACACGATAGAATAAACTTTCCTCGATCAAAAAAAAATCTGAAACAAAGACGACTTAGTTTATTTTTTTCATTTTAAGCTCTAATGAAAGCTCGTAACAACCTGGAAATTGCATGTACTGAAAGGCAATTTTATTCAACATTTTTTTATTTGGATAGATTTTTGATAGTGAATAGTGTCGTTTAGTGAAATTAAAAGCGTAAAAAGGACGCGAGAATTTTGGCGCGCCGCGTTCAGTGCCGCGCATAGATAATACACTATATACATGGTGCCGCGCCAGGCGTCATCGAGGTCGGACCTATGCTCGTTTTTGTCTTTGCACTCCCCCCGCGGGCGTCTTGACTATAGCATTGTAAAATACATCGTCGCTATAAGTTGGCGGGAGCTGAGGGAGCGTTTTATTGCCTACGCGCCTCGGATAACCGCCCGTTAAAAGCGGATCTGCATGATCTAATTTCATCCTACCCATTTGTATATCGGAATGACAGGATACATTTTGTAGTGTCAATGACCATTTTCTTCGGAACAGCTGATATATTTTTTTCGCGATCTCAGGGTTGGTCCCATAGTAAAAGTTGTGAGTACAATGACTTCCTTTCGGCGAAGCGTACCCTTGCCTTATAGCCCTGTATTGTATACCTATTACCTAGGTAAGTACATTAAATTAAGTATTCGTTTACAGCGCCAGTGGTTTCAGCAGCATTTTTGTGGGTTCCTTCCTTCCGCAATCGTGACAGTTATGCCAGAGCGGCCACTAAAAATCGACACCGCTTTTGGTTGTTATGAATATTCCGAAAACCCGTACGAAGTGCTTTGATTCCACTTTTATTATGCGAACTGCTAGTCTGTGGAATGCGCTGCCTGAATGGGTGTTCCCCGATAGATACAATCTGGTCTTCAAATCATGAGTGAATCGGTTTCTTCTATAGGCAAGCGTGCTCCACCGTAGACCGCATCATCGCTTTACATCAGGCGAGTTGGCGGTCAAACGCAATCATATTGTTAAATAAAAAATAGTGCGTGGAGCACAGAAGAGACATTTTTTTCGTTTAACTTTTCTGTGGCGTGGAGTCCCTACGCACGGAAGAAGTTATACTTCAACAAGGAACCCTAAAATTATAACTAGGGCAAAAATATCAACAATTTAAAAACATGCTTTTCTCGAGATTCGAACCTAGCTCCTTAGGCTTCTCAATCCATTAGCGACACCATTACACTACCGGGTCTGATAGTCGCAGCCCGAAAAAAGGATACGCATTTCGCAACAATACGAGAGAGAAAAATTCCCCCTCCATGGTAGCGTTAAACGTTTAACGCAACCGTGTTGCAAGTCGCATACGAAGTATAACTTCAAAAATTACTGTTTAAAAATCTGCGTAACTCCAAACGAATAATTAAAACTAGTTTCATTATAATCAATACTCTTGCCCTTGACTATAAACATTCTGTTACTCCGTAGATTTATGAGCTGATATTTTGTCAAGATGTGGAAAATAACTGTTTGACATTCTCTAAAACGAGCTAGTTTTGCGAAGGCCTTGTGTTAATTAAATCTATACTAATATTATAAAGAGGAAAGATTTGATTGTTTGTTTGTTTGCATTGAATATAGGCTCCGAAACTACTGCACCGATTTGAAAAAAAAATTCACTGTTGGGATGCTGAACTATCCCCGGTTGACATAGGCTATATATCCCGGCTTCGCCCGTGCGAAGCAGGGGCGGCCTACTAGTAATAAATAAAATAAATAAAAATTACTGAATTAAATTATTGTCGAAATGCTGCGGTACTTATATCAAGATAATATACGATTCCGATAGCTGTTCAAATCTTACGTAGGCAGTTACTAAATAAAAGCGGCTATGTGCGAGTCGGGCTCGCGCACTGAGGGTTCCGTACCATAACATAAATTGTCTATACTAATATTATAAAGAGGAAAGATTTGATTGTTTGTTTGCATTGAATAGGCTCCAAAACTACTGAACCGATTTGAAAAATTCTTTCACTGACGGGAAGCTACACTATCCCCGGGTTACATATGTTATAATCTATACCCGTGCGAAGCTGGGGCGGACCGCTAGTTATCTAATAAAGTACAAAAAAGTAGTGCAAAAAGACGCCCATCCAGTACTACCGATCGCGCCCGAAGTTGCCGTACGAGAACCGGTGGTGAATAGAAATTTGTCACCAACTCGCACTTGGCCATTATTTATTATTTGTTGTTTTACTTTAGAGTGTGTACTATAACCATGCCAAGTTTGACGCTTAATCCGCCGTAACAATACCATATTCTGTGAAAATTTCAACTGGCTGTCTATTACGGTTCGAAAGACAGCCGTTAAAATATAGGACAATCGGACAGACAGCGTGGGCTTAGTAATAGGGTCCCGTTTACACCCTTTGGGTACGGAACCCTAAAAATTACTTTGTGATTGTGACGCGGTATATTGGAAGCATTCTATGATGTCATGGTACCGGGCGATTACACGTCCATTTTTATTAGTTACATAAGACATAAATGTAGTTAACAAGCTGTTTTCCTCCGTGACATGCGTACGAAAAATCTTCGTTTTCCTTCCTTTTACCTTCACCTTTATGAAATGCCATGGGACCAACACCGCTCCCCAGTGGAACTCCCCTTAGAAATATGCGTCATTACGGCATATCGATCTAACTTTTGCTACCACGACCGTTTCTAAGGCTTAAACGGTTAGACGGACTGCCTTTTTATAGTTATGATAAACTGATAGAGGGTGATGTAAAATTACAGTTCGGCAACAAAGAGAATGCAACTGACAGCTGCATTTTTTTTATGACAACTTTTTCTTTTAATACTTTACTGTAGTATATTGGCTACAAGCTACAATCTTCAAAAAGCTAGTATAATTGATCAGAATGTACTGTTTTGGTTCAGCTTTTTACCATGTTATGGCAGCTGTCAGACATTCTTTCAGCGGTCGCACTATAACACGATGTCATAGTGTTCGATGATAGGGTTCCGAACCCACAGGGTAAAAACGGGACCCTATTAGATATCCATGCCAGATATTAGATTAGATATTAGATATTATTAAGCCTATGTCTGTCTGTCTGTCTATCTGTCCGTCTGTCTGTCTGTCTGTCCTACCTTTAAACGTCTGTATCTTTCGAACCGTAATAGATAGCCAGTTGAAATTTTCACAGAATATGTAAAGTTACGGCGGATTAACTGAGAAATAATAAAAAAGTCAAAAAATAAAAGCGAAAGGGGGGTCGCCATACAATAAACGTATTTTTTTAATGTATTTTTGTATTAGCTCTAATGTAAAAATGGTAATACGTACAAGCGTCAAATTTAGCATGATTACGTATAGTACACACTCTGAAGTATAACAACAAATACTAAATAATGGCCAAGTGCGAGTTGGTGATAAGTTTCTGTTCATTACCAAGTTATAACTGGTAATTTTGTTATTGAATTTTGTGGTGGTACAGAACCCTCAGTGCGCGAGCCCGCCTCGCACTTGGCCGGTTTTATTCTTATAGTAGTATGTGTTGTGTACGACTGTACGTTGCACTTGACTACCCCGGTGGCTCAGTTGGTAGTGAACCTATCTTCTGAGCTTGGGGACGTGGGTTCGATTCCCATCTAGGACAAACATTTGTGTGATGAACATTTGTGTTTGTTCTATATCTGGGTGTTAATATCTATTTAAGTATGTATTTAAGCCTATATATGTATATATATCAGTTTCTGGCAGCCATATTACAAGCTTTGCTTAGTTTGGGGTCAGATGACCGTGTGTGCAAAAATGTCCCGAATATTTATTTATTATTTATTTACTTTTGACGAGTGTTATTGCTGACGTCATAGTGACGAATGCAGGTGTAGGTGGCATCGTAGGTAGTAGGCTAGGTACGTAAGTTGACGGTCGCCGGTACAGTTCCCGCAGCCGGATGGCGCGGTCTCGGCTCGGTGGTTCAGAAGCGCGGATATCCGACCCCTAGCGGAGCCCTATTCATTTCAACACCTCTACCGCTCAGCTGGACAGTATATACATTTACTTAGGCCGATGTTTTTTTAAACTAAACAATGTTAATAATTTAGCTTACTCTAGAAGTCATCTAGAGAACCTTTCGGCCCCTATCGGCCATCTGTTCTGCGTGATATGTGCCCTGCCCACTGCCACTTTAACTTGCTAATTCGGTGGGCTATGTCGGTAACTTCCGTTCGTCTACGGATATCCTCATTCCGTATTCGATCTCGTAGAGAAGCCCCGAGCATAGCCCTCTCCATAGCTCGTTGTGCTACTGAGCTTGCTTATGAGGCCCATAGTGAGAGACCACGTTTCAGTGCCGTATGTCATCACTGGCAACAGCAACTAACATCAAAACCAACAATGCATATAATATTTTAGATAGCCCGTTGGTCTATTTGATAGTGAGCCTGCCTTATGCGCTTGGGGGCGTGGGTTCGATTCCCACCTAGGACAAACATGTTCGTGATGAACATTTGCGTTTGTTCTATATCTGGGTGTTAATATCTATTTAAGTATGTATTTAAATCTATATATGTATGTATATCAGTCTCTGGCAGCCATATCACAAACTTTGCTTAGTTTGGGGTAAGGTGACCGTGTAAAAAAAAAAAACATAAGCGGTTTTTTTTTTTTATAAATAATAGGCTTGCGTTTGATCACCATCACGCCTGATGTTAAGCGATGATGCGGTCTACGTTGGAGCACGCTTGCCTAGAAGGAACCGATTCACTCGTGATTTGAAGACGCCCAGATTGTAACCATCAGGGAACACCTATTCAGGCAGCGAATTCCACAGACTAGCAGTTCGCATAATAAATGTGGAATCAAAGCGCTTCGTACGGGTTTTCGGAATATCAACCATAAAGCGGTGACGATTTTTCGTGCCCGCTCTGGCAGTCCGATAGAAAAATGGGCAGGAAGTAAGTAATATAGTACATAACCTACCTATGTAAGGAGCGCACCGCCTGATCAAAAGCTGAATATAAGTATTTGTACGTACAGACACTGTGAACAAACTCGTGCGCGTCTGACCCTTATTATCGAGCACGCACTATTTGACAATGACCCCGACCACGTGCATGGAAATAAACATTCGTTCACGGATCGTAGGAGCCCCTAACTAGAACATTTTCATAGCAGCTGTTCCAGCAATTTTGACCAAAGTTTTTTGTTGTTTAAATTAGAACGACTGTCAAGGCATTTTTGTAAGAAATTTGTTGTAGCCGGTTGCACCCATATAAACGAAACGTCAATCAGTCGAAATCAGTTAGCAACGGTGATGCGGAGCTCGACGCGTTGATCTAAATAAGAATGTTCAATCAAGGTTCACTCATAATGCCTATGACCCCGACTACGTGCATGGAAATAAACATTCGTTCACGGATCGTAGGAGCCCCTAACTAGAACATTTTCATAGCAGCTGTTCCAGCAATTTTGACCAAAGTTTTTTGTTGTTTAAATTACAACGACTGTCAAGGCATTTTTGTAAGAAATTTGTTGTAGCCGGTTGCACCCATATAAACGAAACGTCAATCAGTCGAAATCAGTTAGCAACTGTGATGCGGAGCTCGACGCGTTGATCTAAATAAGAATGTTCAATCAAGGTTCACTCATAATGCCTGGGGGTCTAGACAATACCCACTTTCTGTGGGTCACTTCATGCTAATGTCATTGTCAATGTAATTTTCATACAAATTCATCTTTCCGCAGCCGTTAACGCTAACAGTGAGAGGGCATTGTCTAAGCCCCCTGGTAACAGATTTTCCTTCTCATTTCAGTTCTGTTTTGTTCTCTTTTCTGTGGTTTGACCAAATTCAGCTGAGTATTCAATATTATCGAAAAGCCTTTTTTATGCAACTGATACTAGACGAGCAAGTCGCTTGGCTGATGGTAACAGTTCAGTGCAACAGCAATGCAATGCGCTCGTTAACCTGAAATATTTGATGTTCCCTGATAGTTACAGTCTCAAACATTCATATCACAAGTGAATTGGTTTCTTTTAGGCAAGCGTGCACCATCGTAGACCGCCATCTTGCGAGTCAAACGCAAGCCTAATATTAAATAAATTAAAGTTAAATCTCTTTATGCCCAGAAATTTCACTGAAAACATTGCCGTTGCGATGAATACATTTTATCTATATCTATACTAATATTATAAAGAGGAAAGATTTGATTGTTTGTTTGTTTGCATTGAATAGCCTCCGAAACTACCGAACCGATTTGAAAAATTCTTTCACTGACGGGAAGCAACACTATCCCCGGGTGACATATTAGGCTATAATCTATACCCGTGCGAAGCTGGGGTGGACCGCTAGTAATAATATTATAAAGAGGAAAGATTAGATTGTTTGTTTGTTAGTTTGTTTGTTTGCATTGAATAGGCTCCGAAACTACCGAACCGATTTGAAAAATTCTTTCACTGACGGGAAGCTACAATATCCCCGGGTGATATAGGCTATAATCTATACCCACGCGAAGCAGGGGCGGACCGCTAGTCCTCTGATAAATTGCTTTTCGTGTGTGAAAATAAGTGTTCCAATAAATAACGGTGAAATTTCATAATAGCATTTCTAAGATCGATTTACGTATGAATCATAATCAGAATAATTTATTGACACATCGAAACTAACATTAGTTATACCTATTCTAGAATAAATAATACTTAATATTGCTTACAATATGTCTCGTCATTTCACAAAAAATATCATTTGCTGTAAAAGGGCATTGTATAGGACAAACTAACATTTAAAATGATAATCAAATGTAACAGGTAGGTACAGATCAACAAAAGTCATTACACATGTATTCTTTTATGCTGTACAGTGTTCTCTCTAGTAGAAGCTGCTTCACTTAAGTTGAAAATGCTAAGCGATACTTTCCCTCTCATATCATTACACGAATTATTGTATTCGATCAACAGGTCGATATGACACGGAGAAAGCTTTTAACTCTCCATCTGGGTATGCATCGCCTTCGACCAAAATAAAATGAATGGACGGGCCGTAACAATTGAATTTGTTTAGTGAAAACGAGTCAAAACCGTCGCGGTTTATTGCACTTCGGGAAAACACACGAAGGCATCATTTTGTCAGATATTTCGTTGTCATATAACAATAGTCTTGTGTCACACCATAGAGCACATTATATGTACGTGTCACACTTGCTACGGCTAGAGACTGTGTCACACTTCCTACGGCTAGAGACCGACTGAAACGAAGTAAGCGCCAGCGCTCATTTTGTAATCTTCAAAAATGCGCTTCTTCTGGGCCTGTCCATTCATTATATATTGGTCGAAGTGCACCGCACATGTCATATTGCAACTTCATCTCGATGATTTAGCAATATTAGCCAACAAACGGATGACCTTACACTTTGGAAAGTGTTGAACGAATCTCGTCCAGAAATCATCGATTGCCATATTCTTGTGAAAGAATATTCCGTATTTCCCACGTTATACGATATCGATCGTTGTTGCAAGGCTTCAAGCGTTCCGCTACAGCGGCTCGCCCGTCCACCGGCTCCGGCCGAAGCCTCCGGTCCCGTTATCGGTCCGAGGAGATTATCTGCTACTAACGGGATGACGTCCGCTTTACGGGTTCGCTTGCCAGTCGCCTGTAGCCAAGGCACTCGATGCCGCTGCGTCATTACCAAGTCGATTGGCTGTAGTCGGGGCAGCTTCGAGATAATTAGATGCTTTAGTGAAAGCGGTAATCTCGCGTGTTAAACAGCAGCCTTTGAAATTACCATGAAATTACATAATCTTAAATGAAAATATTGCTCATCATCATCAGCCAGAAGACATCCACTGCTGAACATAGGCCTCCTCCTTTAACCTCCACACTGAACGACAGCCTGACTTGCATCCACTGGATGCCCGCGACTCTCACAATGTCGTCGGTCCATCTAGTGGAAGGCCTCCCTACGCTGCGTCTTCCGGTTCGTGGTCTCCACTCCAGAACCTTTCTCCATCGGTTATCGGTTCTTCGAGCGATGTGGCCTGCCCATTGCCACTTCAACTTGCAAATTTTAACAGCTATGTCGGTGACTCTGGTTCTTTAGCGAATATCCACGTTTCGCTTTTTTTTTAATATTGCTCCCTTTTTTTTTTTGTGTGTTTAGTAATAGGCTTGTTTGACCGTCAACTCGCCAGTGAAGCACGATTACCTAAAAGAAACCGATTCGCTCGCGATTTGAAGACACCCCGATTGTTCCTACCGAGGAACAATTCAGGCAGCGAACGAATCCGGAACGTGGATATTCGCCAAAGAACCAGAGTCGCCGATATAGCTGTTAAAATTTGCAAGTTGAAGTGGCAATAGGAAGGCCACATCGCTCGAAGAACCGGTAACCGATGGGGAAGAAAGGTTCTTGAGTGCAAACAACGAACCGGAAGACGCAGCTTAGGTAGGCCTCCCACAAGATGGACCGACGACATTGTGGGAGTCGCGGGCATCCGCAGAGAATGCAGATGGCAGGATTTCGTTCAGAAGGAGGCCAATGATCAGCAGTGGACGTCTTCTGGTTGATTATGATGATGATGACAATAAAAGTGGAATCAAAACGCTTCATATGGGTTTTCGGATTACCAACCATAAAGCGGATTTGTTATTCCCATAGCTTTAATAATTTGTATCTTGGTCGGTATTAAATACCGCGCTGCACAAATACGTAGACAGCTTTCATTAATTTTACCAAAAGTTTCTTCCGCGTCTCGTTTCCTATTCTTAAAGTAGCTGTAGCGTGTCAAGAGTAGTGATTTGGCGTGCTGAAAGTCATTTGTTCAGTGTTACGTCACGGCTTGCGAAGCTGTTCGAGATCCAACAGCCGTAGAACGCGGCTAGTAAATCTCAACCACGAAATGCCTGCACAAAGATGCTTGTTGTCTTTTTTTTCACTCTATTTTTGTCCACTGCTGTACATAGGACTCCCCTTTAACCGCCACACTGAACGACAGCCTACCATACGTATCCACTGAATACCCGCGACTCTCACAATGTCGTCGGTCCATCTAGTGGGAGGCCTACCTACGCTGCGTCTTCCGGTTCGTGGTCTCCACTCAAGAACCTTTCTTCCCCATCGGTTATCGGTTCTTCGAGCGATATGGCCTGCCCAATGCCACTTCAACTTGCAAATTTTAACAGCTATGTCGGTGACTCTGGTTTTTGTGACATCGTGAACATGAAATTGCGGTCAACAATTAATGCGGAATACAACTGTTGTTTTGTCATTTTACTGACACTATCTTCTTCTTCTTTCGAGTCAATGTTTCATAAATTATTATTTTATCTTCAAATAAATTTTTTAGCAAAATTTTGCAACCCCAAAAGCACTCGCCGTGGCTTCATTCAGGTCGTTTAGTGTGCAAGTTGTAGGACACGCTGCACAGTCCATCAAGTGTGATATTGTCTGAGGGTTCACACCACAAAGACATTCGTACTTACGACATACACTATATATGTGTGTATATTAAATAGACAATAAAAACTGCGTAGTTCAGTTTCCCATTGGCGTCACGTATCCGTGCGTCGGTTTCAGCAGGGGGAGCTACCAATTGATATGGCCCTGTCCTGCAGTGCACATGCCCCGGTGGCGATTTATTCGTTAACCTGCACCATATTGATACAGCTTGACCCCAATCATGGCGACATCTGCATTTTCAATTGACAATTTATCCTGACATTGGTTCCATATTGTTATTCACTCAGTCTGTGGTTCTTGGAACTTGAAAACAACCTCCATATACTGGGTTACGCAGAAAGGTGTCTATACCGTCTATAGTACCCATCATTATGGACAACTGTTATTATAGGACCAACCATCAAGTCGCGAAAAAAAAATCAGCTGTTCCATACTTTTTGCCGAGTGTGAGTGACATTTTTCTATGGCACACCTGATATTTTAATGCGATTTCACATAATGCTGAGATCCTTTTCGGCTTAGTACACCCTTTCCGCGTAACCCAGTATACATCTATATCTGATAATTATATTTGGTTGATATCTTTGCGTCATTATCAGTGTTTTCCAAAAGTATTTGCGATCAGCAAATCCAGATAGTTTAACAATTTTCATTGGAATAACCATTATCTGATTGTTTCGTAAGAACAAGTTGCATGAGAAGTGGGATGCGGAACTGTGAAGCCGGTTCCGTATCGCAGATCTGCAAGAACGCTGTTTTCATGTATCAGTTTAGTTTATCTTGTAACGTTTACATAACTCTCTTGTAATCAGTGCTCGAATTGGAACCGGAACGCATTTCCCTTCAAACCTTGCGAACTTTTAACCGACTTCAGTTTCTTTGCGCGATAAAATCCGAAACATGGATATTCGCCAAAGAACCAGAGTCACCGACATAGCTGTTAAAATTTGCAAGTTGAAGTGGCAATGGGCAGGCCACATCGCTCGACGAACCGATAACCGATGGGGAAGAAAGGTTCTGGAGTGGAGACCACGAACCGGAAGACGCAGCGTAGGGAGGCCTCCCACTAGATGGACCGACGACATTGTGAGAGTCGCGGGCATCCAGTGGATGCCAAAGGCAGGCTGTCGTTCAGTGTGGAGGTTAAAGGGGGAGGCCTATGTTCAGCAGTGGACGTCTTCTGGCTGATGATGATGATGATGAACCGACTGTCCAAGAAGGAGGGTTATGTTTTTGGGTTGTATGTGAGCATGTAAGTATGCTTCTGGGTTCCTGCAGTACCTCCTGTAGCCTAAACTGTGAGGTGTCGTTGGATTCCTTTACGAAACGGAACGGTGATTTCACGAACCGGAATGGCGTTCCGGTCCATATTGAGCATTGCTTGTAATTATGTTCTTCGCCCTCTCATACAAATATCCATGTCTTTTTTTAATGCCATAGGTGGCAAATAAGTTGACGGGCTGCCTGATGGTCAGCAGTTACCGTCGCCTATGGATGCTTCTAACAGCAGATGCATCACAACTACGTTGCCGACCCTTTAAGAATCTATTAAATCGCCTTTTGAAGAGCCCCATGTTGTAGCTTCTCGGTAACATCGCGGAAGGTAGCTCATTCCACATCTGCAGGTGTGAGGCAAGAGAGATCGCTTGAATCGCACAATGTGCGATTTCTACTGATCTGTTAGAGTTAACCCATGAAAGGTGAAAGTGTATGACTTGTACATTTAGTGTCAGTCATCCTTATTATAATAAAATTGCAGTCTTTGTCTGCAATTTTAGTGACATGATATTTTGGCCTGGGTCAAAAGTTACAATATTTGTGTCAGGTAATATTAAATAATTGTTATTCACTGTATCGTAATATTTTGTAAGTTTTTGCAAGCAGCGTCCAATTAGCATTAAACTGCCACTATATTTTTAGGGTTCCGTACCTCAAAAGGAAAAAAACGGAACCCATATAGGATCACTTTGTTGTCCGTTTGTCTGTTAAGATTTTTCTCGATTCCGTAGAGGTTTGCAAAATAACAGTGGAGACAAAGAACTTCGTACGGGTTTTAGGAACCATGAAACGGTGTCGCCTTTTTGTGCCCGCCCTGGCCGTCCGATAAAAAAAATTGCAGGATCCCGAATTAAATCATGCAGATTAGAAGCACACTCGAAATGTATCCGTTAAAAATTTATTGACTAGCAACTTTGCGCTGAAGCTCTAAGAAGCTAAGTTTGAACTAGGTCTGAATAGAAATTGCATAGCCACGGCGGATGCTAAAATGATCTGCATTGACATGCCGTTATATTATTATACAGCGTCCGACCGAAAGTAACCGCGTCTTGTAAATTGCAATGCGCCTCCTATTACGCTAGCGTTACATTTACCGGTTCGAAAGACACGATTCGAGTGACCGACTTGTGTCCAAAACCAGTTTGATCTGACGCGACCGAAGGCCCGTGGGTCAGCCTTGGCATTGAAGAACACGATGACTAATTAGTACGCACTTTTTTCCACCAACTTATAAGTCGTTACATCGAATGATGGAATCAGTCGCGTGCTAGGAATGGTTGAACGTGGGTTTCATAACGCGATTTACATAGTTATGATCACTTTAACGTAACGTCTCGTGTTTATTGCTTTTTTTTTTGAGGATTTTGTTGAAAAAGTGTTACAGATTTTCCGTTTATGTCTCACTTTACCGCGGGCATGATGTTTTGCGTCGCCTGTGTTCATTTACTGACATCGTTTAGTTTTTGTCACGATGCTGGTCTAGCTATAGTCTGGATAATTGCTTTGCCAGTCACGTTTTGATATAGGCTGCTAATGTCGATCTCTCCTCACGACTCTATCTTGGAATTCTCTTTAATATTTGCTTTATGGTACTTGTTATTGTATATTATTTTGCTCATTGCCAATCCGAGAAGTAGGAGAGAAAACCGGCTCGCGAGCTGTATTTAAACAGACAGGTGGCTGTTATGCTGACACCTACACTGTAACTTAGCCAAGTTATATGCTACCCGCACGTTCATTGCCTCCTATAGACGGTCGTTCGATTTTATCTCGAGCAAATGCTAACGATTCAGTAGACCGGCACTATACATTCCACCAAATCTCTATAACCCCTATATAACTTCTCCCTAACTGCAAAATATCCATCAAATACAGGTTCATGATTGCATCAATAAATTGCCTTTTGTCTCGCAGACTATGAGTAATGCTCAGAAATTTGTATCTCATGTAGTTTTCATTGTGTTAGCACATAATAAATAATAGGTGCTAGTTACCTTGGGTGCAAGATAAGATAAACTCTTTTGGCTGATAGTGCGGTTAACATTTGAATCGAATTCACTTACGATATGTTTTGGATGTGGGATATAACTTTGATCATTACGTTGTCTTTTAAAAAAAAATCAATTAATTAATATCAGTTCCTTGACTCCATTGGCGTCCCAGACATCAATTACCATTGCAAATGTTTGCAAATCGTATGACCCCGGAGGTCGGTAATGACAATTTCGTTTCGCACCGGGTGCCTCTGACTCATAGCGTCAACCATTCATGACGGCTTCTAAATGTGCGAGTACATTATAAACACAGTGTTAAAATGCTACTTCATCCAGTTTTCCTTGTTAATTTTCGTCAGTTTCACTCAAATTAAACGTTACTTTATTAAAACTCATGATATCTTCGAACGACAATCTCGCTGAACTCTTATAGTATTTTGTTTCAGTTTCAGTTTGTTATTGTTATAATTTGGAAATGTGGCTGCGAAACGCGGTGCGAGCCGTTTGTGTGTTCTACTATAGATAGTATCCATATATTTGCCTTAAAAACATCTGTGTCTACATGGTAATCATGTTAATGTTGTATATCTTGGAAATTCTTTAACGACATCAATGATATTGACATGGAACTTTTCATAGTGTCATCATTCAGGCAACTTGCTATTCATCCCTAAGATCAAAAAAGTCATAGGTAAAAGACATAATTATTATCAGGTTCAGTGACATCTTACTCAGAATTTTGTTAACTAAGATCATTGCGTGTGAAACGCTCGTCTATTCCAAAGGTTCTCATCAATACCAAGATTTGGGTCAAAGCAAAATACCAAGATTTAGCATTTTCGCGAGACAAAATGACAACGAAAATATAAATCACTGCTTTGTTCATGATCCACCAAAACTTTTTTTGCACGAAGGGGTAATTTACGTCCACATATGGTCCACATTCTATCCAATACGTTTGCTGGATTTTTTCCTGAGAAGTTTAATTTCAGCCGCAGGCAGTTCCTACAGAGGACGTTATTTTAATTTCCTATCTCTTCCTATAAACACTGTAGGATAATATTGTATGATAACTGTCGAATGTCATTAGATGCTATTATTACGGCCATCAAATGGTTTTTTACAATAAATTACGTATGTTTTTTCTATGCACATTCTATAACAACCTGCGCAAAGATAATTTTCAAAATTAGGAACATAAAAGCTTCCCGTCTTCGAGGATGACATAGAAAGTAGGACGGTGCGGTAAATTTTCCGAAAATGGCACAAACGAATGTAGCGAGGTCGACTCAAATGCGCCATCACCACTGACACTAAACCTCTGCTTTCTCACCATGTAACAATTACACGACACGATACCAGGCATTAAGGTAGTTTTTCCTTTAGCAAGGGGTTTGTGAAGGTCTTGTTATATGGCCACAAAAGCATTGTCCATCGCGATCTAAAGATGTCGGAGGTCATTGGCATGATTGATGTTGCTGTGTTGATATTGTGGAAAGACGATTGTGAGCTTACCTTGTGTCGGTGCTTTGACCTGGCCTCGATTCCTTTATGACCTTCCATATTCCAAGCCTTATATTTTACAAGACAGTGCTACATTTTCTTTAAGGGAAGGTTATCAATAAAGTTTATATTTTTCATCAAGTCGTGAACTGAATTTAGTTGGCAATAATATTACTTTTTCGGCTTATCAAACGTGTTATGAGTATACTTATCAAGGAATGTGCCTAGATAGAAATCGATATCACCAACTTTAACATTTAAGCTATAATTGTCGGATCTAACTTCAAAGCATTCTGGAAATATTACTTTGAAATTTATATTATCTTCAAGACACAGTTTATTATAACAGTCAAAGTAATTTTCTTGATTACAGCATAATAGTGTAAGATCATGTAAAGCCAGTAGAGATACCAAGGACGCTAAATCGATCTATACCTTGTAGGTACGGTAATTACCCATTCCATGTCAGTGAACACACGCCACATGTAATAATGCACGCAAATACATTCGGGTCATTGTTGAGTTGGAAATAATGAACGTGAACTATGCACAATCTCATTCTTTGCACATTGTTTCTGTAACTGTTCTCAGGACTGTAAAGATTGAGGCTTTGTTAAACTCTACCTTAACAGTATAATTATAAGAATACTAGCGGTCCGCCCCTGCTTCGCACGGGTATAGATTATAGCCTATGTCACCCGGGGATAGTGTAGCTTCCCGTCAGTGAAAGAATTTTTCAAATCGGTTCAGTAGTTTCGGAGCCTATTCAATGCAAACAAACAAACAATCAAATCTTTCCTCTTTATAATATTAGTTAGTTCCAAAGAGATTAATAAAATTACCAACGTCATTATAGTTAGCGACAGTTTTAAAAGCCACAAGGTACAAGTACTAAATAAGTATAATGAAAACGTCAAAGTTTATGATTACTTACTGCTTAATAAGAATAAAGGTTGTTATTAATGAAACACTCCAAGAAAGAAAGAAAGAAAGAAAGAAAATAAATTTTATTCGACACCTTTACAAAAAACTTATATCTAGAGGATACAATCAGTGTCGAATGGAGAAGAAGTTATTGTCCACTAATCAGATTAAATTAAGCCCGTGACTCAATGGTAGGTCGCAATACATGGAGTGTCCCGTTGAGTGCAAGATAATTTGTATAGCAGCCGCTTTGTGTGCTCCATTAAACTCTTTGAATGGTTCCTTTACTGTTTCTGTTGCGTGTCTGTTTAGCCCTAACATCTTTGAAATAACCTTTTCGAGATCAAGTTTCAACTTCTCTGTTTCTTTAAATAACTATTTCTGCAGTTACTGTTAAAGAGAATTTCAGATTATGTATTAAAGATTAGTTACACTGACCAGATGATAATAAATTTAAGACCTCCAACAGTCATAGCATAACTATATTCTGTGATTTATGTATTTGCACTAGATCTTTATAATTTTTAAATGCATCAGATATTACTTAAATTTTATTTGCATCGATAACTAAACGATAAATTTATAGTTGAGATAATATAGTTCTGATAAGATAGCTCGTGTTCTGCGAAGTCAAACTTGATCCGATCAATGATCGGCGTATTAGCGTTGATATTGCTTTTGATCGTATTTATGATTTAATTGCCGGGCAGTTATTAATAGATATCGATAGGGACCAGTCAAAAGTGAATGAAATGTGCTGTGATTTTATTGAGTTTGGTTTTTTGGGGAAAAGTAAATAGTTAAGAACGAGTTTTTGTCCTGTATCAGCTATGAATAAATCTAACTGTGTATTTCGCTTTCGAAAACAATCGTTTTATTAAAGCTGTTCAAATAGTGGTGAGTGGTTCCACATTTTATAATTTAGGTACAACTGAAAAACAAGCATCCAAACAATGTCTGAGAATGTAGAGAATGATACTGCAATGCAATTTAATTACCAGCTATTGTTCTAAGACGCTGTTGGTTCGGTTGATGCTATCGCTGGCAAATTATAATGCGCTCTTAACCTTGAGAGTTAATAATGTCATGAGAAGTGAAGATTAAAGACCAGAATCAGATGACAATGAGTTCAATGCCTTTAAAAGATTTAGTTTTATCGGTTTACAGTACCGATAATAATTTCTTTGTTTCAAAGATATCTATAACTAAAGTACCTAATTCAGCAGTTTTATTTACGAGTAGCTATTTATGTAAGCTGCTTTGAAGCTACAAGTTGTCATTCTGTGTTGTGAATGTAAAGCCCACTTCACTAAACTCTTGCGTTTCAACAGTTTTCAAAGGGTATGCCTTATTATGCTTTGTTCTATTTGGTTTGTGCTCGAGGTAATTTAGGCTCGCTTTCGTGATATTTTCTCGCCGGCTTCCTCTCGCTGGGCTGCATAATTTGCATCCGTTTATTTACGCCAGTCGTCTCTGCTCGTTCATACGTTTGCGCTTTCCTTTTGTGCGTTTTGGATAATTTCGCTGTTCTAGTTATTTGCGGTTTGCTTTGTTCATTTTCACTGACGCTTTGAACCGTGTATTGTATTTCAATAAAGATGTATTACTTTTTTTAAAGCTTTTATACTCTACCGGTTTACAGAAAAAAATTCTTCTGTTTTCACTAGGTATAGTGATTCAGCGTTGGTTTCGCTCGACCTATAGCTATGAATAGAGCAGGTCTGTCGTTTCAGGTTATAGATTTTGAATCCCTTTTCTCGGCTGTTAAATCACTGAATTTCTAAGGCAACTTTGTTTTGTACAGTGTGGAGTAACGGTAAACCACCGTTGGGCAATAAAACATTTCTTACGACTTCAATTAAAAGCCGGTTTTGCGTAAATAGGCTTGTTTTTGTGGTTTTCTCATTGAAACGACTTCACGGTACGTGACAATAGTTTACCGAGCCATTTATGTCTTACGCCACCTTCCATAACTGATATACTTTCACCTGCTGTATTAGCTTATTTTGAGTTAAGATTCGTCTCTTTTTCATAGTTCCGGTTAAAATGGCCTAGTTTTTAGCTTTCATTTCTACTAACTGAGATTTGAGTTCTAAGATGGATTTATTTCTGAGCATTACGATACACTTTACATTCATATAATCTACGCTTACATTAAAATGAGCTATTCTAAGCTATCTATATGCAACTCTCTTGTCATGCGACGTTTTTACGATGCGGTAATCTGTTTTGAAATTCAAATGTTGACATGTATGGCGCGTGTGATACATCTCCGCTCCACATGTTGTCGATTTTTTGTTTCCTGCAAATCGCGAACCGGAACGGTTGAGCGGACATGACCATTGTTACATGTTTTTTTATTACGTAACGTACTCACATGAAAGTGATACAGTATGCCTGTTTGCCACGAAAGCGAGTTAATTACATACTAGAGTATACTTGTTATTACTACTTTACGGTTTTTAATCTTTATCATGAGTATTACGCCATGTTTACCAACAACTTCTGGTCTTGTTCTGATCTGGTTGTTTATTTCTGTGTCGATGATATATTTTACTATTCTACAAGAATTATGCATGAAATGTGGTGTTTATATACTTTTAATCACATCGGGATCGCTGCCGCTTTGGGAATGACAATGAGGAAGCGTTCGGCGCGGTCACGCGGCGTCCATCCTCGTCATAATATGCAAATGCGTTTATTCTCATGACTATGTATTGTTCATAAACTGTGCATAATATGTTAGGAAGTAGACTAGTAATACGGTGCGGGCAGTGCAGCCGCTAATCTCGTTTGTTTGCGGTTCTTGTTATTAGTAAGGCCGGCAACACCGCGGGATTATAACCACAGCTGGACAATTCAAATGTGGTTTGGGGACT
Organism: Agriopis marginaria; assembly: GCA_932305915.1. Lineage (NCBI taxonomy): Eukaryota > Metazoa > Arthropoda > Insecta > Lepidoptera > Geometridae > Agriopis > Agriopis marginaria. The sequence continues at coordinate 1,628,171 of OW029923.1, forward strand.
TTAGGGTTTCATATAATTTGTTACAAATTACAACATTCACGTTGAAATAATCTGTTGCCATAAATTTTAGTAGTATTACCCATTTAACTAAGTACATACGCGTTAAGAACGCTATGTTCTAGGCAACACGATACTTTAAGAGGGCAGATCACGGCCAAGAAATTTGAGGAATAGGTATTTAGCACGATGTCGATGAACTCCTAATTAAAGTTTTAGAGATCGATTAGATCGTGACTGTGCTTTCATAAGCTAGTTCTAGTGAGTCACTGACCGTGAGTGTGTCTAGGTACATAGTTTGGACACTCAAACATTCTATCATCATTATAAGCATATGATAAGCCAAGCATATTGTTAGGCCTCACTTTGATTATGCCATTCACCTCGATCCTTTGTCGCTAGCCTTCATTCGCATCCTGCTGCCTTTCTAATATCGTCGGATCATCTTATTCTCGGTCAGCCTAAATTCCAACCTAGTCCTTCACTGTAGTAGAACACCTGTCGTCACCACTTCTGGCCACATACCCTACCACTACTTCCCTGTCTAGCTCCATATAAAATCCGACCCTACTAACTATATCCACCACTTTAGTACGACGTCGTGTTTCGGTGTTCCAGACTCGATCTCGTAGTTTGATGAGCAGAGCAAGGCGCGTTCCATGGCTTTTTGTGCGCCTCCAGTTTTATGCTACCTTATCAGTGTCCATGCATCGGCGCCATAAGTCACGATGGGCAGAATACCTACATTGGTTAAAGAGATAGGTCAGGTAGCACTGAGAACGTCGTCCAGTTTCCCAATCGCAGCCTATATGGTGTGGTCGATACCGATAGGTATATTTAGTTGCATTGCAATTATCTATACTAATAATAATATTAAAAAGAGGAAAGATTTGATTGTTTGTATGTTTGTTTGTTTGCATTGAATAGGCTCCAAAACTACTAAACCGATTTGAAAACTTCGTCCACTGTAGGGAAGCTACACTATCTCCGGGTGACATAGGCTATATTATATTTTAAAAAAAATAGGGATCCTTACTAAAACTCCAATAATATAACCCAAGGTGTAAAAAAATAAGACTTACACCTGTGCGAAACCGGGATGCGTTGCTAGTAAGAACTAAAGTCGAGAGTGAATCGGTTTCTTCTAGGCAAGCGTGCTCCATTGTAGATCGCATCGTCGCTTAACATCAGGTGAGATGGCGGCCAAGCGCAAGCCTATCTACTAAGAAAAAAAAACTTTTGTTATTTTGAATATAATACTCAAGAACCCGTATAACTTGTTGCAGGGAGGCATGACTATCGACAAGCAGCTGGTATGGGTGCGCGACCCCGCCGAGGGGTTCGTGGTGGCGCGGCTGCACGAGCTCATGGGCGAGGAGGCAGACGTGTTCCCTCTCGACAACAAGTACCCGAGGCGCGTCTGCAGCTTCGAGGACATATTCCCCGCCGGAGACCCGGCTAAGGAAGTCGAGGACAACTGTAAGTGAACATTATGTTGTTACTCACAAAGACTACAATCATCAGCTGCTATAGGAGACAAGGGTAACGTGTTCCCTTTTGACAAGTACCTAAGGCTCATGTTTGGCCATGGCTTCGAGGGCTTGTTTTCCGCTGAAGACCCGGCTAAGGAAGTCGAGGACAACTAATTTCGGGGGTTTCCCGTTCAGCTTTTTATAATGATACGCCCTGCCCCGCACTTTTGCCGCAAGGATATTCCATCAGGAACCGTTCATTTGCCGGGATATAAAGTCTGTGTCTGTGTTTATTGTGCGAACTGCTAGTCTGTGGAATTCGCTGCCTGAGTGGGTGTTCTCCGGTAATTACAATCTGGGTGTCTTCCAGTTGAGAGTGAATAGGTTTCTTCTAGGCAAGCGTGCTCCATCGTAGGCCGCATCATCGCTTAACATCAGGCGAGTTGGCGGTCAAGCGCAAGCCTATTTATAATAAAAAATTAAAAGTATCCAGCCCTTAGGGGAGGTAGTTTAGAACCAGGAGACGGACATAGGCTTTTCATCAGCATCATCACCATTTTTCACCGCTACGCGGGTGAAACCGCAAGGCGCAGCTAGTAATTATTTAAAACAATAGGCCTATTACTTTTGTGCGCGAGTGTACCCATGCGCAAACACACCCCCTCTACTTTCTTCCAGCGATCATTTTAAATGACGCGTTTTTTTTTTTACATCGGACTAGGCTAACATTTGACCGCGATCTCTCCTGATGGAAAGCGATGAAGCGGTCGAAGATGGAGCACGTTTGCCCAGTTATAACCTATTAACCCTAGACTTGAACACTCCAAGATTGTAATGCTGCGGAAACACAGACAGGGGCAAGTCGACCAGTCATCATCATCATCATCATCATCAGCCAGAAGACGTCCACTGCTGAACATAGGCCTCCCCCTGTAACCTCCACACTGAATGACAGCCTGTCTTTTGAATCCACTGGATGCCAGCGACTCTCACTATGTCGTCGGTCCATCTAGTGGGAAGCCTACCTACGCTGCGTCTTCCGGTTCGTGGTCTTCACTCAAGAACCTTTCTTCCCCATCGGTTTTCGGTTCTTCGAGCGATGTGGCCTACCCATTGCCACTTCAACTTGCAAATTTTAACAGCTATGTCGGTGACTCTGGTTCTTTGACGAATGTCCACGTTTCGGATTCTATCGCGCAAAAGAAACTCCGAGCATAGCTCTCTCCATTGCCCGCTGTGTGACTCTGAGTTTTTCCAAAAGGCCAAAAGTTAAGGACCACGTCTCAGTACCATATGTCATCACTGGCAACACACACTGGTCAAAGACCTTCGTCTTGAGGCACTGTGGACGAGACACATCTTGGACGAGAAGATGTCACGCAATTTCCCGAACGCTGCCCATCCGAGTTGGATTCTTCGGGCGACCTCTTTGCCTAAGTTTAAGTCGACCTGTACCAATGTTGAATTTTTCCATTTCCAGGCGAGCTGATGTTCCTGAACGAAGCCACTCTGCTCAACAACATACTGTCCCGATATAAGAAGAACAAGATCTACGTGAGTGCCCACCGTCACTTGTATCACTTACAATATCTACAATGAGTCACGTTTACAGAACAAACAATATTGTAGTCACCTTGAACGTAACTTACCTACTGCGGCCTTATTATAGAAGTTTGATCGTGATCGAGATTGCATGCCGTCCCGTTCGCACCTATTTACTCGCACCACGTGCGTGAGTGAGATGGCACGCGATACCTACTGCGGCCTTATTATAGAAGTTTGATCGTGATCGAGATTGCATGCCGTCCCGTTCGCACCTATTTACTCGCACCACGTGCGTGAGTGAGATGGCACGCGATCGCGATCACGATCCGAATCATCCAGAATAAGGCATCTGGTTACTTTCTGACGTCGTCAACTGTCAATGCAGTCGATGGGTGACGAATCCTTTCGCCTTATTTCTACCTGAGGAAGCAAAGATAATTATTATACTACGTATATTTTATCAATATGAGGAAGATTCAATCTATATAATATACTAGCGGTCCGCCCCAGCTTCGCACGGGTATAGATTATAGCCTATGTCGCCCGGGGATAGTGTAGCTTCCCGTCAGTGAAAGAATTTTTCAAATCGGTTCAGTAGTTTCGGAGCAGCAGGAAATCAGTAGACAATTTCACAGGACCGGAAAAGATGGCACGCTGAAGAGGAGACCTATACCCAACAATGGTAGGAAAATGGTTGATGATAATGAAGTATGTCACAGTTAACTGCCATGTTTTCTGAATCCGCTGGTAGGTTCAGTTCCTTATATAGGGGTCTATTTTACGGCGTACGGCATCGCCGTTATCATCTGTAGTTAGTTACTGTAGTGGACGTCCTTCCTGCAGACCATCCCTGGGTTCTTACGACAAGATTTAAGCTATTGTGTACCACATTGAATATAATTACTAAACTACCCAGCGAAGAGCAGCGTAGGACGTCCGCCAACTAGATGGACAGACGACCGAAAATAGACCGCAGGGAAACGCTGGATGCAGGCCGCTTCCAACCGGCCCTTTTGGAGATCGATGGGGAGGCCTATGTCCAGCAGTGGACGTCCTATGGCTGAAATTATGATGATAATGATGATTAAACTAGATGATCCTAACAATTTTCGTCTGTTTTTGAGTAGGTGACCGCTGTTAGCATTTAAAACTAAGCGGTACCGTGAAAAAACAAAACAGGGTGTGCAAAAAGTCTAGTATATAGGAAGTTAACCTACGAAGCAAGCACCTGCCCTCTGACCTTGGTCCATGTTTCCATTGCAGACGTACGTAGCGAATATCTTGCTGGCTGTGAACCCGTACGAAGACATTCCAGACATGTACTCCTCTAATACCATCAAGAAATACCAGGGGAAATCTCTGGGAGAATTACCGCCACACGTTTTTGCAATCGGTAAGTGCCTTTTAACAATCTCATCATCATCATCCCAGTCCCAGTTCCCAGTCTATATATTTATGAGTGTGTGATGTTTGTACGTAACAATTCAAATTTGTTCAGTAATTTAAAATCTAAACGACATAAACAGAAAGTCAATATTCCCACGAATCAGACAGCATTGCTAAATAACAGTGTAGTGTGTATGCTACCTATGATTTATAATCATTTGCCAAAATGTATTGTTGACATTGAACTTACCCACATTTTCAAACACAAACTTAAATGCTTCCTTCAAAGCAAGGCATATTATGATGTTGACGAGTACTCGAATGATAAATTTTAATTTACTTTGACATACCAATTTAATCTAGACTTGACATTTATTTTATATTATATGTAATTGTATTTTGAGTAGACTTGTATAATTTGGCAACAGCCATTAAAATAAGAGTTGTAGTTGAATTCGCTGTAGTTCAAGCTAATTTGATAATGTATAATGTGATAATAATTTTTCAATATTTAGTTAATTTTTCCTTAGATCCTAAAATTTTGTTTGCATGCCGAAAGGTCGATTATGGCGCTCATTTACTGTAAATTTTCCATCTTCTGTGTACCCATACATACGCAATAAATGATATATGAATATGTATCATCATCAGCCAGAAGACGTCCACTGCTGAACATATGCCTCCCTTTAACCTCCACACTGAGCGACAGCCTGCCTTTTGCATCCACTGGATGCCCGCGACTCTCACAATGTCGTCAGTCCAGCTAGTGGGAGGCCTCCCTACGCTGCGTCTTCCGCGTCTTTAATAATCTATACATACAATATTATAAAGAGGAAAAATTTGTATGTATGTTTGTAACGAATTGGCTCAAAAAGTACTGGACCGATGAATGTTACATTATCACTGATTAATATAGGCTATATAACTATACCCGTGCGGAGCCGGGGCGGACCGCTAGTATTAAATACGTTCGTAGCACGCACCCAAAGACTGACTACGTAGTAGTTGGTAGTAGCTATATCTAGTCTGTGTAAGCACCGCTTCTTAGCACCAATCAGATGAGTTTTCTTAAAACGATGTAAGTACCAAGTGTATTCGTGCAACTCTTGTACAGTCCCCATGGGCCCTTATTAACTAAAAAAGGCACTCTAAGCGCTGGTTTTGGCCCCATTGATGCCGTACAAAGTCCCGGGCTTGCCCCAAAAATAGACATTTAAATAAATGCTAATAATGTAATATTGCTTTTTTAATACAGCTCTATGATCATTAACGGGATAATTATCGTGATAAGGTTGTGAATGGAGCTCCCGATATAACTGTAGTGAACAACCGTGATAGTTTAAAACAGTGTTTTGATTTTTTTATGTGTGATAGGCTTGTATAATAGGTGGAGCATTGTTCCAATTTAAGACAATAATCAGACATGCAAATTGGGTAAACTCAAGGAATGTGTTATGACAAAGGTGCGTTTCTTTTAGTACCAACAATATTTTATGAGCTATGTCTTCTATACTTAATATTATAAAGAGGAAAGATTTGATTGTTTGTTTGTTTGTTTGCATTGAATAGGCTCCGAAACTACTGAACCGATTTGAAACATTCTTTCACTGACGGGAAGCTACACTATCCCCGGGTGACATAGGCTATAATCTATACCCGTGCGAAGCTGGGGCGGACCGTTAGTCATCAATAAAAATGTTAATTTAAACAAGCTCGTTACCCATTTTCATGTCCGCCAAACTTACCAATAAACATTTATCTTACAGCTGACAAAGCCTTCCGAGACATGAAGTCCCTGAAGCAGTCACAGTCAGTCATCGTGTCGGGGGAGTCAGGCGCGGGCAAGACTGAGTCCACCAAGTACATCCTCAAATACCTCTGCGATCTATGGGCTAAAGGCGCTGGACCGATCGAACAGAAGATTTTAGACGGTAAGCCTTGAAATAACATGCAAGTAAATAATATAAAGTAAATCAACAGAATTGGGATGGCCAAGAATGCCATGTCTCAACTCGATAAGATATGGAAGGATCGTAGCATCAGCAAAAAGACAAAAATGACTCTCGTCAACACCCTAGTCTTCTCTATATTTCTATACGGTGTTGAGACATGGACTCTTAAAGCTAAAGGCCGACAGCGCATAGACGCCTTTGAAATGTGGTGCTGGAGGAAAATGCTTCGTATTCCATGGACTGCGCATAGAACTAACCAATCGGTTCTCAAAGAACTCAAACTCCATAAGAAACCAAGGCTTTCCAACACATGCCTTCGGAGAGTTTTTGAGTTCTTTGGTCACGTAGCCCGTAAGCCTGGTGACGAGAACTCCAAAAACCTATCGTTACCGGAAAAATAGAAGGCAAGAGACCGAGAGGAAGGAGCCCAATGCGTTGGACAGATCAAATCCGCAGCGCCCTCAACATCAACGTTGCCGAAGCGGTTCACGCTGCTGGAAGCCAGAACAGATGGTGGAACATCATAAGGAGAAGTTGATGCGATGATGGGTCTCGACCCCCAGCATTGGGGAATCGACGAAAGGAGGAGGTGGGAAATCAACAGACACCAGGGTCATCACAGAGCACCCGCAGCGGGTGTGCGCAAAAATTTCCTGAATATCTTGTTTATTGGTGTCGCTACATGTTTCTTAGGGTGTGTTGCACCATCTTACTTTAGCAATAACAAACATTGACATTTCTGTTAAACTACCGGTTAGGCAAAAAAATTGTTGCACATACGTCATAACTTTAATTGTTAACCGTAACTGCCCAAGCTTCGTTGGTTAAGTGTTATTGTTTATGTAAAATATCTGATATGTATTTACTCTTCAGGAAAGCACACGAAGGCATAATTTTGTCAGTTGTTTCGTTATCATGTAACAATAGACGCGTGTCACACTTCCTACATTTTTGTAATCTACAAAAATGCGCTTCTTCTGGGCCCGTCCATTCATTTTATTTTGGTCGAAGTCTGGGGTAAATAAGGTCTCATTTGACTTGCAACCCTGGTAACTTTAACTATGCTAGTGAATACGCTGGTGCAACGCATAACGCAGTAACTGCTTAATGCATCGTTATTGTTATTGTAATAAACATTTAACTGAAATGTCGATGTTTGTTAAAACTAAAGTAAGATGGCGTAACCCACCCTTAGTGAGCCGTACTTACGGTTTTTGCGCTTAGCGGTTTATAGACATCGTTTGAAACTTGAAGAAACTTGGAGACATTTGTACTAAGGCATATCTCTGATGTGAGAGTTGAACATTGTAATTTGTCCCACAGCCAACCCCATCCTGGAAGCATTCGGCAACGCTAAGACGACCCGCAACAACAACAGCTCGCGTTTCGGCAAGTTCATGGAGGTGCACTTCAGCAGCAAGTACCAGGTGGTCGGCGGACACATCTCCCACTACCTGCTGGAGAAGTCCAGGATATGCACGCAGAGCGCCGAGGAGAGGAACTACCACGTGTTCTATCTACTGTGCGCTGGGGCGCCGCAGGACCTGCGGTCTGCCTTGAACATCACCAAGCCTGATGACTATTTGGTATGTTCACAGCTACTTACTTACTCAGCTGGTGCAGCGATCCGAAGTGAGTCTTGACCTCCGACACAAGAGAGCGTCATTGGTCCCTGTCTCGCGCTGTCTCTCAACAGTTCGCAACTTGGAGCTTGCGCAAGTCCGACTATATGGCATATTCCAGCGATATCTAGGCCGGCCGACAGGTCAGCGGCTTGCGGGAATTCCAAGATACGCCATCTTGTCAATGCGATCTTCTCCCATTCTCAGCAGGTGGCCTGTCCAGCGGAGTCTCTGGGCTTTTGGGCTCTGTGTCGGGGGTTAAAAACCGACGCTATCACAAATACATATATCGAGGCTGGCATCGTAATTTTAATCTAAGCAGTTAATCTTTGTGTCTCATGTCTTCTTTGTTTTTCCAGTACCTGAAAAACGGCTGCACCCAATACTTTACGAGTTCTGAATCGGAGAAGAAAATTGCTGCAAATCGTAAGAGCAAGCAGCAAGTGACAAAGGGTGGCCTTCGAGACCCCATATTAGATGACGTTGAAGACTTCCAGAGGCTAAATCAAGTAAGAGCAACTATGTTGAAAAATTGAGTTTGTCGACTCCAAAAATGTAACTAAGATTTTTTTTTTGCCGAGAATAGAACCATGGGGCCGGCTGCTCGCGAACTGTATAGGGACCTGGGGCCTTACGGACAACTGCTATTGCGGCACCTAATCCGCTCAATTGGAAAATCACGCGAACGTGAACCTTATCGCGCCCAGATACGGTTTGCGGTCGCGTGATTTTCCAACTGAGCGGATTAGGTGCCGCAATAGAAGTTGTCCGTAAGGCCCCAGGCCAAACGTTTGGTGGAGGTTACTGGTGACCGGGATGCTGGCGCCTACTTTGGCCAAAAATTTGTGCTGGCCACGTTTCCTTCCACTAAGGACTTTTAGTTTAAGGTATATTTATTTTTAAGTTGTTTTAGTTCATTTGAAATAGTTCAATCTATAGTTAAGTTGGTTTGTCTGTTAAAAGTAGGAATAGAATGGGTGTAGACTTTTGCATGGGCCATTTTCGGACAGAGTTTTAATTCTTGTTTCCTATTTGCTACTGCTCCACTTGAAACATCCCACTTCTGAAATTGTTTTTTTTTAATTTAAATAGGCTTGCGCTTGGCCGCCAACTCGCCTGATGTTAAGCGATGATGCGGCCTACGATGGAGCACGCTTGCTTAGAAGAAACGTATTCACTCTCGACTTGAAGACACACAGATTGTAACTATCGGGGAACACCCACTCAGGCAGCGAATTCCACAGACTAGCAGTTCCCACAATAAATCTGGAATCAAAGCGCATCGTACGGGTTCTCGGAATATAAACCATAAAGCGGTGTCGCGTGCGTGTGTAATCGACATCGTTTTATGGTTTATATTCCGAGAACCCGTACGAAGCGCTATGATTCCACATTTATTGTGCGAACTGCTAGTCTGTGGAATTCGCTGCCTGAATGGGTTTTCCCAGTTAGTTACAATCTGCGTGTCTTCAAGTCGAGAGTGAATCGGTTTCTTCATCGCTTAACATCAGGCGAGGTGGCGGCCAAGCGCAAGCCTATCTACTATTAAAATAAAATAAAAAAAAGGGATTCACATGGTTGGTGATCACAGTTATCTGCCATTGCAGGCTCTAGCCCGCGTTGGTTTGACCGAGGAGGAGATCAGGTCCGTGTACTGCGTGGTGGCAGCGGTCCTGCACCTCGGTAACATAACGTTCGAGGAGGACGCAGGCCCGCGCGGCGGCTGCGGAGTCGCGCCCGCCTCCGAGCCCGCGCTGGCCACCGCGGCCAAACTCCTGGGCGTGGACCCCGGCGAGCTCAGGATGGCCCTCGTGTCGCGGCTCATGCAGAGCTCGCGGGGCGGGATCAAGGGAACTGCTATCATGTGAGTACATTCCTCTTATCCCTGGCTAAAATGAAAGAAAGAAAAAGTTTATTTGTGACCATATTAGGTTTTAAAAAAATAGCTTATCACATCATCAGCCATTAAATGTCCACTGCTGACAAGGCCTCCCTTTTAGAGAGGGGTGTTGCCATAATCCCCACGCTTGGCAGGCGGCTTGGAGATCGCAGTACGTGTACTAACAGGACGCTGCTGCCCATCCTCCGGTGATTCTGGTCGCAGTTTTAGGACATACCCGGGTCAGCTTTTGTTTTTTTTTTTTTTTTTTTTTAATAGCTTATCGACAAGTTATAATGTAAGGTCACAAATCGGCCCCAACTCAGCATAATGCCGGCTGTTAAACAGCGCTGGTCTTCCGTTGGAGCCGTGAAAAAAATTAGTCGTGGAAATGAGTCGTGGCTTGAGAGAGAACGGTGATCTCTCTCAAGCCGCGACTCATTTTGGCTCAACCATTCACCGTTCAGAGAGCCCAGTATAAACGGCTTTAACAGCTAAAAGCTCATCATCATAATTTCAACCATAGGACGTCCACTGCTGGACATAGGCATCGAGTACCATATGAGTACATTCCTCTTATACCTAGCTAGCCAAAATGAGTCGCTTGAGAGAGATCACCGTTCAGAGAGCCCAGTATAAACGGCTATAACAGCCAAAGGGTCCCACAAACTAAGCTAAGGGGACGTCCACTGCTGAACATAGGCCTCCCCCTTTAACCTCCACACTGAACGACAGCCTGCCTTTTGCATCCACTGGATGCCCGTGACTCTCACAATGTCGTCGGTCCATGTAGTGGGAGGCCTCCCTACGCTGCGTCTTCCGGTTCGTGGTCTCCACTCCAGAACCTTTCTTCCCCATCGGTTATCGGTTCTTCGAGCGATGTGGCCTGCCCATTGCCACTTCAACTTTCAGATATTAACAGCTATAGCTAAAGGGTATTGATGATTAAATTCTATATTCTGCTAGGGTAACGCATAAAGGGTGTACTAAGCCGAAAGGGGTCCTTTATAATCATTATTATGAACAACTTTTACCATGGGACCAAACCTGAAATGGCGAAACAAATATCAGCTGTTCCTTACATTCAAGGAGAAAACCGGTATACTCAAGAACCGTAAAAAGGTCAAAGACTTTCACCAACATGCACTGGGTCAGCATGGTGGATTAGGGCTCATCCTCTCTAACAGAGAAGGCTTCTATCCCAGCAGTGGGAACATGAAAAGCTCATAATGATCACTTAATATCAGGTATTTGTGTACAAACGTATGTCCTAAAACTGCGACCAGAACCACCGGAGGATGGGCAGCAGCGCCCTGTTAGTACACGGTGAACGTACTGCGATCTCCAAGCCGCCTGCCAAGCGTGGGGATTATGGCAACACCCCTCTCTAAGAGGGAGGCCTTTGTCCAGCAGTGGACGTTTAATGGCTGCTGATGTGTGATGTGTGTACAAACGTATGTCCTAAAACTGCGACCAGAACCACCGGAGGATGGGCAGCAGCGTCCTGTTAGTACACGGTGAACGTACTGCGATCTCCAAGCCGCCTGCCAAGCGTGGGGATTATGGCAACACCCCTCTCTAAGAGGGAGGCCTTTGTCCAGCAGTGGACGTTTAATGGCTGCTGATGATGTGTGTACAAGCGTTATAGATTTTTTTGTTAGTTAATACTTCCCTCCAGTATAGTAAGTGTAGAGGCAGAAAAAAGGAGATTAAGCGCCAACGTCAAAAAACATGTCGCTCGTATTAGTTTCCTAAACTTGTGTATTTTCGAGTGTTGATGTGTAATAATGAACGTGCCCAAGTGATATAAAGAGACAACACATGTGTTTCGTGTTGTTTACAAAACTCCATAGAAGCCTCTTGTAAAGCTTCTATCAATTTACTGGGGCATGAGTTAGACTTGACCGTAACTTTGCTTGACTCTGACTGTGACTAAGACTAGTTTGACTTATTTAATAAACTTGAAAATATTTTCACTTCGATTAGTCGAACCACGGGGCCTTACGGACAACTGCTATAGCGGCACCTAATCCGCTCAGTTGGAAAATCACGCGAACGTGAACCTTATCGCGCCCAGATACGGTTTGCGGTCGCGTGATTTTCCAACTGAGCGGATTAGGTGCCGCTATAGCAGTTGTCCGTAAGGCCCCTGGACTAGAATAGCACAGGACCGAGGCAGATGGCATAGCAAGAAAGAGGCCTATACCCAGCAGTGGGATAAGGAAGGGATCATCCACAGCCTTCCTTATCTGCCTTATGATGATGAAAATATTTCAATACTTGACACTGGAAAATGCACAAGAAGTGCGACGCCAAAATCCTCTCACCAGCAGGCCTAGCATGGGCTGTGGATAAATTGTCTTTCCACCGTTTTTATCCACGCCTAGACGCGACAAAGCTAGAATATGGATACGTTTGTCTTTTTCTCGCGGGATAAAAACGGTGGAAAGACAATAATTAGTCCACGGCCTGTGCTAGGCCTGCTGGAAAGGAAAAGAAGTGCAGTTGAAAGCAGTGTATGAATGTTCCCAGGGTGCCGCTGAAGACGTACGAGGCCAGCAACGCGCGCGACGCGCTCGCCAAGGCCGTGTACAGCAGGCTGTTCGACTACATCGTGCACCGCATCAACGCCAGCATCCCCTTCCAGGCCTCCGCCTACTACATCGGCGTGCTGGACATCGCTGGCTTCGGTGAGCATACTCTCTTATAACCCCCGACGCAAAAGGGGGTGTTATAAGTTTAACGTGTGTAATATTTATGTACGTCTGTGGCATCGTAGCTTCCAAACGGCTGAATCGATTTAGATTTAAATAATAATAAATATTTCGGGACATTTTTCACACACTGTCATCTAACCCCAAACTAAGCAAAGCTTGTGATATGGCTGCCAGAGACTGATATACATACATATATAGTTTTAAATACATACTTAAATAGATATAACAACCAGATATAGAACAAACACAAATGTTCGTCACATAAATGTTTGTCCTACGTGGGAATCGAACCCACGCCCCCAAGCTCAGAAGGTAGGTTCACTACCAACTGGACCAATGGGCTATCATATTTAGTTTTATTTGTTTTAAATGTTTTAGGGACTTATCACGTATTAACATTTAACACGTGTTCAAATCGCGAAAGTAAAAAAAAAAGTTTTTGTTTTTTTTAAAGATGACTTGATCAAGAGTTTTCTTAGCTATGATTCAATGAAATCTGTTTACCAGTTCTGTGAAAGAAGGATAAAATAAAAACAACTCGATTTTCTTTATTATAATGATTTTATTGGTTTACGTTTGACCACCACCTTGCCTGATGTTAAGCGATGATGCGGTCTACGATGGAGCACGCTTTCTTAAAAGAAACTGATTCATCCGCGATTTGAAGACACCCAGAGTGTAACCATCAGGGTACACCTGCTACTGTCCTACAACTGGGTAGATAATGCCCTCCCCAGTAATTTCCCCCTAATGAATGAGGTAATGCCCTCCCCAGAAAACTGAAAACCGAGAACCGAAATGATCAATATTGGTGAAATATGGCAAGTAAGCAGTGTAAATTGCGATGATAGAATATTTTACCCTAAAATAAAGAGAACGCTTGTTGTGAATTTTGCGGAATACAACTTGAGTCTATTATCATTTGGCAGTGGACCACGAATGTTTCTAGACTCATGATGAAACCTTACTTATATTTTGTATTGTGTCCTTTCTCAGAATACTTCCAAATGAACAGTTTCGAGCAGTTCTGCATCAACTACTGCAATGAGAAGCTGCAGCAGTTCTTTAACGAACGCATCCTCAAGAACGAGCAGGAGTTATACAAGCGCGAGGGACTCAACGTGCCCGAGATCAGATTCGTGGACAACCAGGACTGCATCGGTCAGTATACCTTCTATAGAACGAGCAGGAGTTATACAAGCGCGAGGGACTCAACGTGCCCGAGATCAGATTCGTGGACAACCAGGACTGCATCGGTCAGTATACCTTCTATAGAACGAGCAGGAGTTATGCAATAGGCATGTGTCCTAATGTTTAAATTATAACAAATAACCGGCTTAGCGATGAATATAACTAAATACATTACACATACTGAAAAAATAATTTTAATTGGCTAATAAATCTCTGAGATATGAGTGTTTAAAGTTTTAGGTGGGGATAGAGAGGGGATGCTCTATCCCTTTCTCGCAAAGCGTGTGTTAGTATAGCATTTGTATGGCGCGCCTGAGGCATGACGTCACGGCTCAGTATAGTGCGCTCTCTGTCTAGCATAAAATTAAAATGCTTATACCTTATTTATTTTTGAACAAATTTTAATTTTGTTTATGTTAATGTGCTCTATTTATGATCAGCTTTTTTATAAGGTAATAAAAAATATGAGTCATCATGCCTATTTCCTGTGTTGGCAGGATTACCTCACAGGCCAGGGGAAGTACCATACCTTTGTCAGCTATTCAAGCTGCAAGCAGTACTGTGCTTACTTTACTGTATTCCCAAATATTCCCAGTGAAATTACTGAGCATAAAAAAAAATTACGTCTTATATCTTAGTGTAACAAACGCAGCGCATTGCAGCAGGCCTAGCACGGGCCGTGGACAAATTGTCTTTCCACCGTTTTTATCCCGCGAGAAAAAGACAAACGTATCCATATTCTAGCTTTGTCGCGTCTAGGCGTGGATAAAAACGATGGAAAGATAATTTATCCACAGCCCATGCTAGGCCTGCTGGGGGTTTAGACAAGACCCACTTTCTGTTAGCGTTCACTCCTGCGGAAAGATGAAATTGTATGAAAATGACATTAGCTTGAGATAACATCTCAAGCTAATGTCATTGTCAATGTAATTTTCATACAATTTCATCTTTCCGCAGGCGTTAACGCTTACAGAAAGTGAGTCTTGTCTAACCCCCCTGTGCATTCTCATTAGCGCTGTTGGCGTGATTCGATACGTGCCCTAAATTAATACTCACCGAACATTAATCATGATGTTTGAACATTGAGTTTGTAACAATTCGATATTTTGTGAAAATGCTACATTCTGCTGTACCTTCAGAGCAAATAAAAATACAGAGTCCCTACGGCGCACTGCCAAAGTGACACCAAAATAGCTTGAATATAGCGTGAATTCCCAATAAATACACGACTCACGCACACATACGCATTCAAAACGTGAATTTTTTGTCAGAACGTCGTACTGAAAACACCCGTTTTAAAAAGAAACAATGACTTCTTGCAGTGTTAAGAACTGTAAAAACAACACAAAAGTAAATAAGAAGACGGATGGAATATTTCCACACTTAAGTATTTATATTATCACTTATAATGAATTACACGACACGAACTTCGACTACGCACACATGTTTCAAAAAGTGGCTTCACTTTTCGTGTTCACGGTAGTCCCTCTGTATTTTTATTTGCTCTGTAGCTGTACCTTAAAGAAACTAAGCTGTATGTCCGTTTTAATACGGTCTAAATTACAATGCTTTTGTTCGTCTCCACTATGACTCTTAAAACTGAACAATATATCAAAATTACAGATTTGATCGAGAGCAAGAACCACGGTATATTCCACTTGCTGGATGAAGAGTCAAAGCTGCCGAAACCAGAGTTCGGACATTTCACACACTCCGTGCATAAGGAACTCGGGGCTAACAATAACAGGTGAGAACACACAGTAACACCCGACTAGCTGACCATCTTTATTTATCAAGGTGAAAAGAGCGCAGGAGTGGCGATCCCATCTTAAAATATATCAATATCAATATCAATCAATCAATAATTTATTCAAAAATATAAAAAGGTCTGACAAAAATACAAAACATAAGTAAACATAATTAGGTCTATAAAACACGTGAGCCTGAACTAGGTAATCCTGTGTTTCAGGCGAAAAGAGCTTAATAATAACATGCATTATTATAATCTAATAATCATTATAATCTAATTGAAAAATAAAACAAATTAATCAATTGCCTAGTTAACACAATGCAACTACAGGTACAAAACATAAAACATAAATACGATGTAGAAAGAAAACAATATTAGGTATATCGAATAACAAAGTCAACGTCCGATTACGATAACAAACAATATTCATTTTTGCACATTTCATAATTTCTCCGTATCATCATATGTCATATTTTGAAGGACAGTCTTAAGCATTTTTTTGCAATTATTGTAATTTAAAGGATATATATTAGCTAACACATTCAGTCTATTGTAAAGAAGTGGACCAAGAAACGTAGAATTTGGCAGTAAAAGCATGTTTAGCGCCTGTTTGTTGAGGGCAAACATGATACTTCCGCCTTTTGTTAGTATGTTCAGCGTTATAAGAAAGGGCTCTGTGCTGCTTTAATACTATGTTTAATATAAATAGCTGCCTAACTGTTAGTACACCACATGATTTATACAGGAGGCTAGTGGGAAAAATGAAAGGGCGGAAAGTTGCCACTTTGAGTATTGCCCTTTGGGCCCTTTCGGCTGTTAGTAACAATGTTTTACCTGCACCCCCCCATGTAGTAATACAGTAAGATAAAACCGATTGACAAAGGGCATAATATACTTGCCTAATTATTTTCAGATCAGAAATGTAACGTAGCTTTTTGAACACAAATATTAGCTTACGGATCCTATTATTTAGAGTTTCTATGTGTGGCCTAAAAGAAAGAGTTTCGTCAAGTATTACACCCAGATATTTTATTTTATTAGTATTTTTAATGACGGAACACGTACACTATTTATCAGTGGGGTATTTACAGTAATGCGCATACAGGTTGGAGATACTTTCAGTTGACCTTATTTTGCGCATCGAAAAGTTAATATAATTTGTCTATATTAACTTTTCGATATAACAGGCATACAAATATAAGCCAATAAAAATTTGACTTCGATAGCAGGTCGAGAATGCAATGAAGCGCCTTTGGAGTACTACTTCCAGCAATACAATGTATTGCATAGATTATAAAACGCAGATTAGTTAAAAACTGTAGTTTTTAACGGTTATGAATTTTGTAACTATACTAGCTGTTGCCCGCGACTTCGTACGCGTAGACTTTCATAATAAACTTTCAACCCCTTTTGTCATCCTCAATTCGGTCCTTTCGTAAAATCCTTTCTTAGCGGGCCTCCACATCACATAAGAAATCTATCTGTCAAATGGAAAAGTTCTGATTGTTTGTTTGTTCGTTTCTTTGCATTAAATAGGCTCTGAAACTACTGAACCGATTTGAAAAATTCTTTCACTGTTGGGAAGCTACATTATCCCCAGATGACATAGGCTATATATTTTTTTTAAAATAGGGATCATTACTAAAATTCCAATAATGTAACCCAAGGTGTAAAAAAATAAGACTTACACCCGGGGTGCGTTGCTATTAGATGATAACCATGTTACCAAAAATAATAGTTCAAAAACAATTCATCAACTTCCTGAGCGACTATGGCAGTCGAACCCTCATTTACCCATGTTATAGTAAACCTGTAATGCCTTTCCCCAATGAGAGCGGTACTCCTGCGTCACTGTGCCCTTAGGCAGAAGCAGTGAACCGCGGTTTCACCCGCTATCTAACCGATGTGCTAATAAGGGCTACAGGCACCCCCGAATCGGTGTCGTAACTTTAGGTGACGCCTAACGTCACTAGATATCACCTAAAGATTGGTGGTGGTTTTTTGCTCTACTAAATATTTAGGAATCTGATTTAGGCGACTCCTAGGGCTAGTGAAAACGGGCATTAGTATTTTTGTTGAGACATTAAAACGCATTCTCATCGTCCCGCCGTACGGATTTATAAAAGGCAATGACAATAAAACCACTTGACTGCTCATCTTTTACCCTGCATAAGCCAAAGGTTCTAACATGTCAACGTAAACTGTTTCGAGCGGGACCAATCCTAGGCGCGAATTGAATGAATGACTTTTGATTCTCCAATCACAAGCGTCGAGTCGCGTCGAGTCTCCAATCACAAGCGGCCACTGCGACCGACGTGGCATCATTTTGCATAAGATAATGCAATTTGTATGTGGGAAACATTAGATTAAGACTGGAGCAAAGCGAAACACTGGCATCGATTCTGATGCACTCTAAACCAAACTAAACTAAATTTGACAGCTCTAAAAATGTTTTCACCTTCTCACATATTAAAACGAAAAGACAGGCAGATAATTTTAGTCCTGTCAGATCGGTTTAGTTTGGTGAGTGATATGACAGAATCGACGCCAATGTCGTACTTAGCACAGGTTTATTCGGATTGAAATCAGCAGGCCTAGTAAGGGCCGTCGACAAATTGTCTTTCCACCGTTTTTATTCCGCGAGAAAAAGACAAACTTATCCATATTCTAGCTTTGTCGCGTCTAGGCGTGGATAAAAACGGTGGAAAGACAATTTATCCACAGCCCATGCTAGGCCTGCAGGACGGCCGCCCGCCGGCGCCTAACCTCCGTTACACTTGAACGTGTTATTATAATGTACTAACGTAGGTACCGCCATACACTACAGTATGACATACACTACAGTATGACATACAGTACAGTATTTTATTTGTCGCAGTTGCCACCTTGTTGACGCTGTTGTTGTTTATTTAACTGCTCATATTAATAAATTTTATATTTTACTAGCGGTCCGCCCCAGCTTCGCACGGGTATAGATTGTAGCCTATGTCACCCGGGGATAGTGTAGCTTCCCGTCAGTGAAAGAATTTTTCAAATCGGTTTAGTAGTTTCGGAGCCTATTCAATGCAACCAAACAAACAAACAATCAAATCTTTCCTCTTTATAATATTAGTATAGATGTATTAGTATTTATTATCGTAATTTTAAGTATTAGAATGTACGGTTTATATTATAACTATCACATTATTCAATATTGCACGCCACGCCTTCTACCTCCTGCAGGCCTAGCATGGGCTGTGGATAAATTATCTTTCCACCGTTTTTATCCACGCCTAGACGCGACAAAGCTAGAAAATGGATACGTTTGTCTTTTTCTCGCGGGATAAAAAAGGTGGAAAGACAATAACATGTCCACGGCCCGTGCTAGGCCTGCTGTATGAATCATCTCCATCCTAAGGTTGTCTGGAAGAGATCGCTCTTAGCGATAAGGCCGCCGATTGTTGCATTAGTTTTTAAGCTGTTTTATCGTGTGAATGAAATTTGTGGTGTGGGTTTATCTATCTATCTGTATTCGATGAAAGGGCACGCCGATTTGCATAAGAGAATGCAATTAGTATGATGTATTGTGTTTGTTGTAAAGGCTGCAAGTTCCGCGCGCGTCTCGGCTGAAGGCGCACCGCTTGCTGCGAGACGACGAGGGCTTCCTGCTGAGACACTTCGCGGGCGCCGTCTGCTACAATACTGTCAGTATAGAAACACTATGTCACCAGCGAGATACTATTCCCATACACTCACAATCTCATAGTGAAAACAAAAAACACCACACAAACAACGTCCGAGCGTCATTGTACATACATTGTATCAATAGCCATGTGTCCTAATAATTAAAATAAATAAATAAATATCTGGGACATTTTTGCACACACGGTCATCTGACCCCAAACTAAGCAAAGCTTGTAATATGGCTGCCAGAGACTGATATACGTACATAAAAAATGTAAATGTAATGTTTTATTTGTGTTTTTAAATTTTAAATTGGCTGACTAATCAAAAGGTGCAGCTTGTATACAGTAAGGGGAACACTCGAAGCCAAAAGAAGGTAATTGTACTCATCATTATGAACAACTTTTACTATGGGACCAGCACTGAAATCGCGAAAAAAAATTCATCCGTTCTATAGAAAACGGTCATTGACACTACAAAATGTATGGAACAGCTGATTTTTTTTCCGCGATTTCAGGGTTGGTCCCATAGTAAAAGTTGTTCATAATGATGAGTACAATTACCTTCTTTTGGCTTCGAGAGTGTTCCCCTTACATCCTGTATAATAACAATACAATATTGGTCACAATAGAATATCAAAATAAATGATCATAATGTACTAATTAATTAATAAAAATACAAAATATCTTCTAGAATTGATTTATAAGTGTCATAACTTTATCCCCAGAACCAATTCATAGAGAAGAACAACGACGCCCTCCACGCGTCCCTGGAGTTCCTGGTCCAGGAGTCGAACAGCTCGCTCGTGCAACAACTGTTCCAAACAACAGACAACAACAACGCCAAGGGCAAGCTCAACTTCATCTCCGTCGGCGCCAAGTTCCAGGCACAACTCACGCTACTCATGGAGAAACTGAAGGAGAACGTAAGTTCCTAAACCAGGAGTCAAACAATCGCTTAAATATTGCAAACGCATGCCTATTATGCCGGCACTGAAACGTGGTCTCTCACTATGGGCCTCATAAGCAAGCTCAAAGTCGCACAACGAGCTATGGAGAGGGCTATGCTCGGGGTTTCTTTGCGAGATCGAATCAGAAATGAGGATATCCGTAGACGAACGAAGGTTACCGACATAGCCCACCGGATAAGCAAGTTGAAATGGCAGTGGGCAGGACACATATCACGCAGAACAGATGGCCGATGGGGCCGAAAGGTTCTGGAATGGAGACCACGGACCGGTAAGCGCAGCGTAGTACGTCCACCCACAAGATGGACAGACGACTTAAAAGAGACCGCAGGGAAATGCTGGATGCAGGCCGCTTCCAACTGACCCTTTTGGAGATCGATGGGGGAGACCTATGTCCAGCATTAGACGTCCTATGGCTGAAATGATGATGATAATGCCTATTATACAAAACAAAAGTTCCAACTGGCAAAAAAACCGAGGGCAAACTAAGTTTTTTCTTTCTGTGTTTGTTGCAATGAATTGGCAATTGAACTGTGACGTAGTTTTGTGTCACTCTCGGAATAGCAGACCTTGTTTTATAAGATCATGCATTTACCATGATCACGGGAAGACTGAAGAATGCGGGTGGTTAGTCGAAAAGTTCAGAGTGCAGAGAAAACAATCTACCCTCTTTTTATTAAATACTGTTGCGCCCCTCGGTTTCACCCGCGGTGTGATGAAAAATGGTGATGATGACGACGATGATGAAAAGTAGCCTATGTCACTTTCCAGCACTTGAACTATACCCATGCAAAAAACAGGTCGATGCGTTGCTCCGTTGCTGCGTGAAAGAGTAACAAACAAACACACTTTCGCATTTATAATATTAAGTATGATATTATAGTTCCTCCATGGGTTTTTTTATAAATAATAGGCTTGCGTCTGACCACCATCACGCCTGATGTTATGCGATGATGCGGCCTACGTTGGAGTACGCTTGCCTAGAAGAAACCGATTCACTCGTGATTTGAATACACCCAGATTGTACACCCATCGGGGAACACCCATTCAGGCAGCGCATTCCACAGACTTGCAGACCGCACAATAAATGGAATCAAAGCGCTTCGTACGGGTTTTCGGAATAACAACCATAAAGTGGTGACGATTATTCGTGCCCGCTCTGGCAGTTCGATAGAAAAATGGGCAGGAGGGAATTAAATCGTGCAGATCCGATGCACACTCTCCGAAATGTATCCGATAAAAAACCGATAGACTAGCAACTTTACATCGATGCTCAAGACTAAGTCCGAACTAAGGATTCATTGCTGATGAATCCTTAGTTCGAATGTTTGGATGTTTCCATAGTAAGTGTTCCACTAACTACCCCCAGGGCACGAACTTCGTCCGCTGCATAAAGCCGAACTCGCGCATGGTGGGGCGCGTGGTGGAGGGGTCGCTGGTGCTGACGCAGCTGGAGTGCAGCGGCACCATCTCCGTGCTGGAGCTGATGGAGCACGGGTACCCGTCCCGTGCTCCGTTCAACGACCTGCACGACATGTACAAGGTGTACCTGCCGCCCAAGCTGCAGCGGCTCAGCGCGAGGGTCTTCTGCGAGGTCTGTCATCTGTTACTGTACTAGCGTTACATAACATTACTGCACTCTCCTGTTATAACAGATACTGTACTAGCGTTACATAACACTAGCTGACCTGACAGACGTTGTCCTGTCTTAGAACTGTCAAACACGCAAAGTAAAATTTTTTAAGGGGCCTGTATGTATACCCTCTGCAGCTCTCTCGCTCGCACATTTTCACATCATTGAAGATATAAAATCAATGAGTGTAAATTTCCAAAAAGTAACAAAATCATATCTTGGTGTCTATCGTAACATTACAAACAAAGAAATATTTGTTTCGATATCTTGTAATTTGACGGAATAACATGACACGAGAAATAAAAATCACTTGTTACCACTTTACTGTGGCAAATTAAAATATATCAAATTGTCATTTTCTTTGTTTGTAATGTTATAATAGGCACAAGACATGATTTTGTTACTTTTTGGAAATTCACACTCATTGATTTTATATCTTCAATAATGTGAAAATGTGCGAGCGAGAGAGCTGCAGAGAGTATACAGGCCCCTTAATCTATTTTTTTTACTCCTTGGGTTACATTATTGGAGATCTAGTAAGGATCCCTATTTTTTTTTTGAAAATATAATGTAGCCTATATCACCCGGGGACAGTGTAGCTTCCCAACAGTGAAAGAATTTTTCAAATCGGTTTAGTAGTTTCGGAGCCTATTTAATGCAAACAAACAATCAAATCTTTCCTCTTATAATATTAACATAGATAGATATAGATTAGTAACTCGAGCAACATTATTAACACTCGAGCAATCGATACATTTTATTAAACCAAAAATTGTGATGATAAAAAGTACCATATGTCACTCTCCGGCCCTTTAACTATACCCATGCAAAAAATCATGTCGATCCGTTGCTCTGTTGGTGCGTGAAAGAGGAACAAACAAACCAACAAACTTTTCGCATTTATAATATTATAAGTATGATCTACGTTTGTATATCAACTCGCCTGATAGTAAGCGACGTTGTGGCCGAGGATGGAACACGATGATCATTAACATTTGTACGCTGTAACAGGCAAGGACATGAGATACGTCTCCATTATTACGACCATGTATGCTACTTTATATGTATGTGTACCTACCATGTTCTGACAAATAAATATTTTGAATTTGAATTTGAATTTGATCTGGAAGAAACCTATTGGCGCCAAAACTCTTTAAATAAAATATAATAATAATTAGCGGCACATTTTTGCACACACGGTCATCTGACTCCAAACTAAGCAAAGCTTGTGATATGGCTGCCAGAGACTGATATACATACATAGTTTTGAAAACATACTTAAATAGATATTAACACCCAGATATAGTAATTTTTAAACTTTCGCGATTTGAACACATGTTTTAAATGCGAAAGGTACATATTTTTTACCTATATTAAATAATACGTGATAAGTCCCGATAAACATTTAAAACCCAGATATAGAACAAACAAAAATGTTCATCACATAAATGTTTGTCCTAGGTAGGAATCAAACCCACGCCCCCAAGCTCAGAAGGTAGGTTCACTACCAACTGGACCAACGGGCTATCTAATGGACTGCAGTATTATATGAATGTGAAATGCCGTATGTCCGTGTTTCCAGGCGATAGTCCACAGTTTCGGTTTGTCGGACAAGGACTACAAGTTCGGCGTGACGCGCGTGTTCTTCCGCCCCGGGAAGTACTCCGAGTTCGACACCATGATGAAGTCGGACCCAGAGAACCTCAAGTCCATCGTGGACGCGGTGCTGTCCTGGCTCGTCAAGTCGCGCTGGAGGAAGAGCATCTTTGCGGTGCTCTCCATCATTAAATGTAATTACAACTAATATTAAGGACACTTTCCGTCAACTGATAAAAATAAGCTAACTTTCAGTACATATCCCGACGAATACATATCGGTTTCTTCTAGGCAAGCGTGCTCCACCGTGGACCGCATCGTCGCTTAACATCAGGCGAGATGGCGGCCAAGCGCAAGCCTATCTACTATAAAAAAAAAAAATAAAAAAAAACTTATTTTCGTTTGACCAAAAGCCCGCGAATATTAGCTTAACCTCGGAAACGAGAGATTTTCGCAAGAAAAACTATAAATATTAATTGTAATACTTAGTCATATGGTATTATTATCTATGGATAGAAAGCTCTTTTTCTATAATATTTACGACAAAACTTAATCAAAATGATTATCAATAATTAATTAAAAATATTTTTCGTAGCCTCTT
Source organism: Agriopis marginaria (assembly GCA_932305915.1). NCBI lineage: Eukaryota > Metazoa > Arthropoda > Insecta > Lepidoptera > Geometridae > Agriopis > Agriopis marginaria. Next base: position 1,652,142 of record OW029923.1, read on the forward strand.
TCCACAAAAGTTACGAAAACCAATCGTGTTTCGAAACATATTTCTCAAAGTTTCACAGTTGACAAAAAATATTGATTTATAATAACTTTTAAATGTTTAGTTTAAGTTCGGTAGGTTTTTAGGTGTCAGCTCGTGACCGTGACCTTTGTAACATGGTGGAATCGTCCTATGGCTGAAATGATGATGATGATACAACTAAAACAAGTAGCAATACTATAAAACAACTTTACTTGTTACTAGCTGCGGCCAGCGGTTTCACCCGCGTTATGTACCTCATTGAAGCTAAAGAATGCTTGAAGATTGTAGTACTTACGCCCTTTGAGAGACTGCCCCGTGAGAATTTCATAAAGTGCAATAAATTATTGAGTACTGTTTGTCAGAGGGCCTTGTAACGCTTTGTAAATAATGTGACGGGTTCTATGCTCCTTATTGCTCGTAGTTGTAACATTTTTAATATGCTAGAGACCTGTAAAAGACTCCAGAGGCTACGTACTATTTGACAGAAGGCCTTGTACGGTTTGTAAATCACGTGAGAGATTCCATGCTCTTTATCGTGCTAAAATAACGGACACCATGTATATCATGTAGATTTAATATTGTATGACGTACTTGCAACGTCCGGACTTTAGTTTGTAACATCACAATGTACCACGTTTGCAACAATAAATAATTTTTCATGTTCAAATGTCCAGTGAAGAATAAGATCGCGTACCGGCGCGAGTGCCTGATCAAGATCCAGAAGTGCGTGCGCGGGCACCTGGTGCGGCGCCGCCACCGGCCGCGGTACCGCGCCATCATGAAGATACACGCGCTGCAGCACAACCTGCAGCACATGGAGACAGTGGTCGCGCAGCTCAACACTGACAAGGCGAGCGCTCAGAAGAACATGGACAACCTGAGGAGTTCTATCAAGAACGCTGTCGCCACCATCAAGGTTAGTTTTACTGTCTTCCTTGCATCATTGCATTTCGCTAAAATAAATAAATAATAATAAATAAATTATAATAAATAAATATTTCGGGACATTTTTGACACACGGTCATCTGACCCCAAACTAAGCAAAGCTTGTAATATGGCTGCCAGAGACTGATATACATACATACAGTAGAATCCGGATATAACGACCTTCAAGGGACCGGTGATACTATGTCGTACTAACCGGATGACGCACAAAACGGCAGGATTATTTCTTGAGTACATTTATTATGAAACCTAATTTGAGTAAACAATATCGTCACTAAAATAGGTCAGTCGTTATAAGAGAAGTCGTTATATATGAATTCTACTGTATATAGTTTTAAATACATACTTAAATAGCTATTAACAACCAGATATAGAACAAAAACAAATGTTCATCACATAAATGTTTGTCCTAGTTGGGAATCGAACCCACGCCCCCAAGCTCAGAAGGTAGGTTCACTACCAACTGGACCAACGGGCTATCTCTAATAAATTGACAATAGCAATAAAAAAGTGTCCACCGCAGTATCAGTTGGGAACTCAGTTCTTGAAGCTGTTGACGTACGCTTGTATTGATGTACGTAATGTAATTTTCATACAATTTCATCTTTCCGCAAGCGTTTACGCTAACAGGAAGTGGTTCTTGTCTAACCCCCCGGGATGTTCAATAACCTCAAAGATATAAAGATATTTACTAACATGCACTGTGCCAGTATGGTGGATTAAGACCCATTCTCTCTGTCTCTGAGACAAGGCCTGTCTCCCAGCAGTTAACACGATAGGCTGATAATGACTGACTGTATAAAACAGGGGTTCCCAAACTTATTGTCTACTGCCCACTTTGTGAATAAATTATTTTTAGCGCCCCCATTTTTTCACCTACTTAAAAACCACTATAACTTCAAATTAAATTAATCAATTATTGTGAGCTATATTAGCGGAGATTAAACATTAATTCTAATTCTTTTTTTTTCTGGGTCTCTTACCGCTCCCCTTTAGGCCTGCAGCGCCCACAAGGGGGGTGTTATCGCCCACTTTGGGAACCATTGGTATAAAACATAGCATTAAGTTATCACTCCCTAAGTTTGATATAATGTATTTGGTGTGTACAGGGTAACGACAGACTGACCCGCGACCAGATTGACCAGCTCTGCACCAAGCTGACCAAGGACGTGGAGGCGCAGATGGCCGCGCTACACAAATCCATGGTCGACCAGAAGAACAGGTGAATTGAACTCTACCCTGGCTGTTCACTCACAAAGGGTTACCAGAGTTTTTTTCCCTCTAATAAAGCTGTCCATAAATAGAGCCTTTCACTGAAATCAACAAAAGTGGAATCAAAGGGCTTTGTACGGGTTTTCGGAATATCAACCGTGAATAATTTGTATATGTCGAATTTCTAGTGTTAATTCCGCTTCTACGTCGTTTCGAGTACAATAAGGATTTTAGGTTAAACGCAAAGTAACGCCTGATTCAATCAACTATCAACCGTGAAGCCTTGAAAGTGGTCTTTTAGTCTTTTAGGTCTCTTCTATGGTACACTTGTTAACGTAATTATTGTTTGTTGACAGGGAAGAGCAAGAGAGGCTGCGTAAGATGGAAGCGGAGATGCGAGCCGTGGAGGAAGCCAAGAGACGCGAGCTAGAACGTATCCAACAAGAGGAGGACCATCGGAGGCTGTGAGTCTCTTATACACTTACCATCGTGGCTCTATTATGGTTTTGACCGAACAACCAATGAGGTTTTACCCATACAGACGCCACACAATTCAATTCATTTAATCTCTTTCAAGTAGGCATACTATGATACACTTTTGAAACGTCACAAAAAACACAAAGCTAAAACTTAAAACAAGAAATAATTCACAAACAATACATTTGGTAGAATTCCCAATACAATTCGAACTCACATCCTCACAGCAAGGTGTTCCCAAGTGTCAGTGGTAGAAAGCTACCAAATTTGTTTGGTAGCTTTCTACACCACTCAATCTTATAACATTAATTAATATAATAAAATAAAATCTTCTTTAACACAGTTAAAGAGTAGTAAAATGTAAAATTATGTTAAATTGTATAAATCTATGTAAAATAGTAAAATGTCAAATTTAAATTGTAATAATTAAATTAGATTAAAAGGTTATATTATTTCATTCTTTACAGTTACTTTAAGTTACTTGCAGCCTTGCACTCATTAAAAAGTACTAAAAACATGACAATATTATACTACAGCTACCTATATAGTACCCATAGAACATTACAGCTTTTTTAATATTTTTTTATTAAAGGGGTTTGGTCGATATTCGACCATGCCACTCTCATAAAGGTAATTACATATTTAAAAATTTTTTTTTGTTACACACTCAAACTAATTACTTGGCGATCGATTAAATTATCCAGAGGCCACGACAGCCCATAGGTACTTCAAACGATCCCTCATTACATATTTATACGTATAAAAATATAAATACTCAATTACCTAATCTACAAGCTTGTCCCTCGAAGAGAAATAGGTACATATTTTTACAGACATCCCAATATAAGTATTTCAGTTTCTAAACACACAACATGGCATGTTTGATTATTTTTCATACTCCTAAATAGCTCATCGTACGTTTGCTTCGTTGCCAGACAGAGGACGGACTGAGTTCACTCAAGCTAATGAACTTGTGTTTGTACCTCGGTAACACGTATCTCATCCATAGGACGTCCACTGCTGGACATAGGCCTCCCCCATCGATCTCCAAAAGGGCCAGGTAGAAGCGGCCTGCATCCAGCGTTTTTTAGGTCGTCTGTCCATCTTGTGGGTGGTCGTCGTACGCTGCGCTTTCCGGCTTTAAACGCTACCTCAGTTTATTTGCGAGCAAAGCGATGGATGTATTTCCAATGGTTGTCTTGTATGTACATCGTCTCCCTGGTTGCAGTAAAGCAGAGATGGAAGCGCGCCGCAAGGCCGAGGAGGCGGAGCGACGCCGTCTGGAAGAGCAAGACAGGATCGCGGCGCACACACTGCAGCAGCAAATGGAGGAGGCAGCTAAAGCTGACAAAGAGAACAGAGAGAGGTACATACTTATGTTATACTAGCTGACCTGACAGACGTTGTCCTGTCTTAGAACTGTCAAACATTGTAAATCAAATTTTTTTACCCAACCAGTTTTTGTAACCCAAGGGGTTACATTATTGGAGTTTTAGTGAGGATCGCAATTTTTTTGAAAATATAATATAGCATATGTTACCCGGGGATTGTGTAGCATTTTTTACAATTATTTACCCCCCCCCCCTTCTCCTTGTCAGCAAAAGTCAGCAAACCTCTTCCCCCCCTCCCATGCTTACGTAATCATTGGTACCTATATGCATTTTTCTTTTAATGTATTCTGTTTTTTTTATTGATTCGTGAGCAGCAGTTAGCAAATATTTGCCATTTGTGTAAAACAGTAAATAATAACTGCTGACGTAATCACGATATCGTCCCCCCCACCCACCATGTCATCAAAAATAAGCAAAGCAAAGACCCCCCGCCCCCCTCAAGCGCTTACGTAATACTTGAACGCCCCCTTGACAGCCGTTTTAATTTAAACAAAAAAATATATCTTTTCTGTGGTTTGTATAGTGCGTTCCCTATCTATCTCTGTAGGTGTTGAATTGTTGTTGTTTCAATAAGTTTCACATGAACTATAATGATGCCATTACAGATTAGAACAAGAGAGGATAGACCACGAGATGGCCGTGCGGCTGGCCAAGGAAACCAACGGCCACGTGGAGGGTTCTCCGCCACAACTGCGCAGGTATCACCCACGTTCGCTACCCACAGACATAGGGCGCGTTCCGAAACACCACTGCAAGTACCGTTCTTTATCGATCATCTAATTCGATAAAATGCCATAGAATCGATCACAGCGAGTGCTGATCAAAAGACATTTTATCGAATTTGACGAACTCAACTGTCAAATTTGACGATCGATAAACAACGGTACTTGTACTGCAGTGCCAACATCGCTAACGAGGGCACGAATAAAATATTTGGTTCGTTATCATTGGCAATGCTAGCGTGGTTCGGAACGCGCTTCTACACTTCTAACTTCTATAGGTGTAAACAAAGATGGCGCTCTAGCAACCGATGACAACTTGATTATCAACCAATCATTCAACCAATAATAACTGTTATGTTTTTGCGACATGGCTTTCAATGAATCTGTGTGACGGAGTTAATGGGGCCTGTACGGTACCGTACGCTACGCTTTACAACCTGACGGCATCAGTTCCGATCAGATTGATCAGTGTCGATCCTCGGCACTGCATCAATCACTTATTTAGTATTTAAATAAATTATGTGCAGTTTCTATGCAATCGCTTAACAACGATGAAAGAAAACATCGTGAGGAAACCATTCAAAGACATATGACATGCATTGGCCCAGCATGGTTGAATAGGGCCCATCCTCTCTCTCTCTCTCTCTCTCTGAGAGAGGCCTTTGTCCCAGCAGCGGGAACATGATAGGCTGATGATATGATCAAAGAAGAAGACGGTATCTGTAGTTTATTATTTGTTAAACAATATAAGCAATGAAGCAAGAAAAAAGGTAGCTCTCCTTATAGCTCTCCTTTCGCCAGTTGCGATCGCTGGTCGCGGTTGCTATGATCGGAATGCTACCTTTATTTACAACTAGTAGGCCGCCCCTGCTTCGCACGGGCGAAGCCGGGATATTATATAGCCTATGTCAACCGGGGATAGTGCAGCATCCCAACAGTGAAAGAATTTTTCAAATCGGTTCAGTAGTTTCGGAGCCTATTCAATGCAAACAAACAAACAATCAAATCTTTCCTCTTTATAATATTAGTATAGATATAAAAATTTCGCTTCCTCTGGTATATTGTGTTTCTGATTAAATTCTATTAAAAAATAATTATATTAGGACTTTCTTGCACAGGGCTTACACGGAGCCCTGGTATTAAGACGAAAGGAAATTTTGGTATTTATCATTACAAACAACTTTTACTATGATGAAACCAACACTAAAAATCGCAATAAAAAGATAAACTACAAAAAATTTACTGTTCCACATTAAACGTAATTTCTCTGACGAACGGATTTTTTTCGTGGTTTCAGGATTAGTTCCAAAATAAAAGTTGTTCGAATCGACCTCCTTTCGGCTTAATACCACCGTTCCGAGTAACCTTGTATGTGATTTGAACGAGTGCACTTCGGTCGGCGTGATTTCTTCTTGTACATAGCTTAGCACAGAGATTTATGCTGTTACTGCATATTTAAATAGTGTTTCAAATTAGTGATGTCTTTTGAAATTGAATGTTGGTACATGGACGTGCTTCAGTCAACTTTAAGTATGATACCCGAGACGTTGCTGTTTATGGTCGTTCCATAAATTTGTACTCGTTATTTATCTTGCTAAAATAGAAAAATTTAGGTGTGACAGGTACAGAGTAAAAAAAAAACAGGGTTAGAAAAACTGAGAGAAGGCATTTGTGCCAACAGTTGGAACATCATAGACTAGTGATAAAATAAGAAGCCGCTTCGCACCGGTAGTTCTTATTTTCGTTTGTTATTTGTTAAAACTCTTGAACAATATAAGAAATAAATAGGTATTTTCTAAGTCGCTTACCAACAGGAGAGTTGGTGGTCAAACGCGGACTTATCGGCGATAAAAAACATACAGAGGCCTTACGGACAACAGCTATTGCGGCACCTAATCCGCTCAGTTGGAAAATCACGCGAACGTGAACCTTATCGCGCCCAGATACGGTTTGCGGTCGCGTGATTTTCCAACTGAGCGGATTAGGTGCCGCAATAGCTGTTGTCCGTAAGGCCCCAGGACATTGCAAATTAAATAATACTTTAAAAAAAAATACAACCGACCTCACGGAAAGCTCAATAAGCGGGATTCTTCCCCTAATTTTCTACCCTTAGAAGTAGGAATATTTTCTTGAAATGTGACTGCTGTAGAAATTTTACCCTATTCGTTAGAAGATTTATTATCAAAATCGGGTCATAATTGGCAAAGCTAATGTAATAAAAAAAAACCCCTTTGAAAAGTGATTGATTGATTGATTAACTCTTTATTGTTCACAAAAATATAGGACAAAAATCTCTTAAAAACTAGTGTAACAACTGGCGGCCTTATCGCTAAAAGTGTCTATGGGATCAAAGGCTGTCATAACTGGAACCCAAAAAAATGCCATACCCCCTAATTGGGTGTTTATGTTAAAATAAGTGTGACCTATTTAGCACAATGTGCAATAAAATATTTGACTTTTCAAAAATCTTTATTTCGTGCACACCATTTTATAGTTCTAAGGTCAGCGGTTTAGGCTTTGCGTTGTCTGTCAGTGCACGAATTAAGATATTTACTAAGTAGAGATGTAAATATTCTGGAAATGTGTAAATTTGTAAAAAAAACATCCAGACTATTTTTAAAAGGCATCTGATAAATTAGGCCGCAATTTAGACATAAATTAATCGAACCAAAAAGTCCAACCTAGAAATACACAGCTCTGGCTCTAAAACAATGGCCGTCAAAATATTTAATAAATTGCCAAATGAATTATAAGATATCGAACAAGAATTTGCTTTTATAAATAACTTAAAAGGTATTTTAGAATCCAAATGTTATTACAACTTAGAAGAATTCTTCAATGATTATTTTGACGAAATGTACATAGATCGTTCCATTCTGACTATTGCAATACCCATATAGGGTCATATGTATTACTTTTTATTAAAACATGTTAATTTAAAACTCGCATGTACCTACATATGTCTGCAATAAAATATTGAGTATTGATACTTGGCCCCGTGGATCTCGATGTAAGTGTAATGGAGCAGTGAGTAATATGATCGTATGTCACACAGTTTCCCTACAATGGAGTCGATGAACGGAGAGAATAAGTTAAACAGGTACCACACAGACTTGGCCTATCCTTCGCACTTGGCTTGCACACTAACTCTCTAACACTTGCACTATGGACGACGCTCTGACGCTTTTCTTCTTTTATACTGGCCTACATGGAACTGTGATCCTAAAGCCGAAAGGAGGTCATTGTACTGGGGGGTTAAACAAGACCCACTTTCTGTTAGCGTTAACGCCTGCGGAAAGATGAAATTGTATGAAAATTACATTGACAATGACATTAGCTCCAGAGATGTTATTTTTTTTTTTTTTATGCCATAGGTGGCAAACAAGCAGACGGGCTGCCTGATGGAAAGCAGTCACCGTCGCCTATGGATACTTGTAACACCCGAGGCATCACAAATACGTTGCCGACCCTTAAGAGCTCGATTAACTCGCCTTTTGAAGAACCCCAATTATCTCAAGTTATCCCAATTAAGTAAAGTTATCTCAAGTTAATGTCATTTTCCTACAATTTCATCTTTCCGTAGGCGTTAACGCTAACAGAAAGTGGGTCTTGTCCAACCCTCCTGGTTATTATGAACAACTTTTACTATGTGACTAACCCTGAAATAGTGAAATATTAATTGTTATGGAACATATCGTCAGTCATCTTCTATGGAACTGCTGATTTTTGTTCGCGATGTTAGTTGGTCTAATACAAAAAAACGTTCATCATGACTAATGCAATGACCTCCTTTCGTTAAGTATCACCGATTCGTGTAACCCTGTAATTTACTTGCACAGACGTATCTAACTTTGTCGTAGAACATTTTTTGCGAAAACAAGTCGTCTTGAAGATAACTGGGGATTGTGACGTTGGCTGTTCGGTCTACATTTATTTATGTGCACTTTTATTTTTGTGCTATGAACTAAAATGGGTCATTAATGTGTATAATCCTATTTTAATGATGTTCACTTGGACCTGTCAAACTTTGCCCCTACGACATAACTGCGGATATCTTGTCGTTACAGGGGCCTTACGGACAACAGCTAATTGCGGCACCTAATCCGCTCAGTTGGAAAATCACGCGAACGTGAACGGGTGAACCTTATCGCGCCCAGATACGGTTTGCGGTCGCGTGATTTTCCAACTGAGCGGATTAGGTGCCGCAATTAGCTGTTGTCCGTAAGGGCCCAGTAATAGGATGGAAGCGGGAAACATTTTAACGTTTTAAAAGTGATTCATTTATCATTATAAAAATGAAGTCGCTTAATAAATACTGTACATAAATGGATTCAAAATATAATGGACCATTTATACCAGGCCAATTGACGACTCATTCATCTAATCCAAGCCACTAAAGCAGTCGATTGCAATAGTCGACAGCCAGCCGTAACGTCATGTCTTTATGCACACAAGCTAATAACGGCTTGGCTTAGTAGAATGGCTTTTCAAATGGCCTGGTATAAATGGTTCATTGAAGATTAGCTTAGTAGAATGGGTCGTCAAATAACCTGGTATAAGTGGTTCATTCAAGTTTGACTTAGGAAAATGGGTCGTCAAATAGCCCGGTATACAATGGCCGATTAACTTCAATTTTGCTTATTGATAATGATTTTTGTTTTCGCAACAAATGTCGTATGCTAATCTAAGTAGCCAATAATATGAGTCAGGCAGTTTGAGGTGTGTTTATTACAACTTAACATATTATAGAGAGCTTTATTTACCGTTATTTAGGTTTAAAAAGTGTGTATAATTGCATGATATTGTAGAAATGTAGACAGTATATTTATAATAATACCTCTAACCTTTTTACTTTTAATAGCTCAATAGTTTCTAGTTAATATATTTGTTTGACTTTTATTATATTTTTATCCAATAGCAAAAAATAAACATTATAAAGGTAAGGTTTACGTGAAATTAAATTCAACTCGGCAGCCTGATTACATTAGCAATCGCCGCAGAAGTAATTATGCCATCGTATTCGCTCCATGCATTCAAAGGAGATGCCGCGATTGCGTTCATATTATAGTAGATAGGAAGACTATGGAGCGGCTGAATCTGTATATAGTCGACGTAACATTTCTGAGCCAAAGATGGCTACCAGTCAATGATGCCTAAATATTTTAGCCTGCCCGCTATTCGCACGTATTACGCCAACCACCAAAATAGCTACGCATAAAATGGCGAAAGAGCCACCCTTGTCAACTTTCTAATCCATACATATTCAAGCTCGGCCCCACATCTTGCAAAGATGGAAATCTCACACCGTTCGATTTGTCCGATCCTTCATTCTGCGTACCTGCAAAGTGTGGAATATTTTTCCCCCAAAGGTCTTCAAACCGAGCTTCAACATGAAGCGTTTCAAAATAGGTGTGTTGTACAACTACCACTCCGGGCTAGAAAAGCACCTTCAACACCAGTGTTGTAGTCGTCCGTAGGTGCCGCTTTCTGCTTATCATCAGGCGGACTACATGTTAGTTTGCTGCTGCTTTTATAAAAAATACAGCAGCCTCTCCATAGTCTTCCTACCTACCATGATTGACAGTGACAGCTGACGTAATCCGGCTGCAGCAGTTAGCAAAACGTAACAATAATTGTATTTTTATAAATGTGTTTGTTCTGTGCGGCAGGTCAGAGCGCGTGCGGATGCAGCAAGCGATGCAAGGGAAACAGAAGTACGACCTCTCCAAGTGGAAATATTCAGAACTCCGAGACACCATCAACACGTCTTGCGATATTGAACTTCTTGAGGTAAAAACCCGTTGAAGTAGACGTGTTCTAAGTGGAATAATTTATCTGAAAGAGCTTTTATTTGCTGACGGACACCTTAATTCATTCATTTCTTTGAAAGTTTCGACCCAGGCTCTGATCTATCTGATTGATAAAGTCAATGGTAAAAGGTTTCCCTCCAATAGGGCATTTGACTGATTTTTACGAAACCATCTTAAATTGTTTATTATAATAAAATAAAGCAATCTTGAGATGTAATTCTCATAATTTTCAGTATTTGTGTTTTAAATGGCGGATCAAAATTCAAATTATTAAACTACCGCGTAAATGCTCCCTCTGGCATTTATGAGGCCACGTGACATTAGTGACGTCACACATAAGCAAACGAGTACTTCTCGCCATACAATTGTTGCCTCTATTTACTTTTGTGTGACGTCATATGGACATTCGACCTACAGTGTTTGCAGTCAAGTCACGTGATTAATGAAAATGTTTTTTTTTTTTTTAAATATAATAATAATTTTTTAATTTAATATAATAATTTTTGACTGCCAACTCGCCTGATGTAAAGCGATGATGCGGTCTACGTTGGAGCAAGCTTGCCTAGAAGAAACAGATTCACTTGTGATTTGAAGACATCCAGATTGTAACTATCGGGGAACACCCATTAAGGCAGCGCATTCCACAGACTAGCAGTACGCATAATAAAAGTGGAATCAAAGTGCTTCGTACGGGATTTCGGAATATCAACCATAAAGCAGTGTCGGTTCTTTGTTATACTTAATTTTTCCGAAAATCGGTACTTAAAAAAAAACTAAAAATAGGCTTGCGTTTGACCACTTCGCCTGATGTTAAGCGATGAAGCGATTCATTCGTGATTTAGTAATTAAATAATTTTGATTACTGAGGATCGGAACATACATAGACACATACACGTTAACTACTATACCGGTAGATTGACATTGGAGCCCCAGACCTTTAATAAAATAGTAGACCAAGCAATAAAATAGCAATAAGAACTATACCAGCAGCAAACCTAAAATACATTGTACCCTCCGACTACTATTTTTGCCAGAAAATTCGTAGCTCCGGTTGTTTATTTTATTTATTAAGGAACAGAAAACAGCCATATTATAAAATATACAACAATGTGGATAGATTAATAAACTTCATAATAATACAGCCAACAGCACTATTCACAGATTACTTGAAGAATTATATAAATTTACCGCTACGAGTAGCTAACTTGCCAAAAATAATATTTAAATATACATGTTTTTTTTTTTACAAGCTTTTATTTTACTCAATTTTGAAGCGGAAACTTCAACCGATTGAGCTGAAATTTGGTATACTTATGTAAGTTCGGTGACAATGCAATGTTATAGTACCTTCGAGCTGGTCTGATGATGGAGAAGGTGGTCCTTAGGAACTCCTAAAGGAAAAAAAACGTAACCTAAACGTATTTGCGAATAGGTTTGACTGTCAGTACATGAACCATTGCTCAATGGTACATTTGCTGACTAACAAGCAAATGGTGAAGGGTGTGAGCTAGTTAAGTTTAGTTTTATTGTATTAATTTTAAATTTTATGTTTTTTATATGATCAAAGTGGTCGAAATAAATTAATTTGAATTTGAATTTGTAACCCCGTCGAGTTTGGGTTCAATGGATTCCGATCCCGGAGATAGCCCGTTGGTCTAGTTGGTAGTGAATCTTACCTTCTGAGCTTGGGGGCGTGGGTTCGATTCCCATCTAGGACAAACATTTATGTGATGAACATTTATGTTTGTTCTATATCTGGTTGATAATATTTATTTAAGTATGTATTTAAAACTATATAATATGCATGTATATCAGTCTCTGGAAGCCATATCACAAGCTTTGCTTCGTTTGGTGTCAGATGACCGTGTGTGCAAAAATGTCCCGAATAATTATTTGTTTATATTTATTTATTTGTTTTCCCAAGCACTTTGGTCCTAGATGATAAATTCAACATGGGGGACGACGCCCCAAGATGGCGGACAAAATGTTCACATCATGATATGGGCATCAAATGAAAGGGTTTGCTGAGAAGAATACAAAAACATCGTTTTATGGTTGATATTCCGAGAACCCGTACGATGCGCTTTGATTCCACATTTATTGTGCGAACTGCTAGTCTGTGGAATTCGCTGTCAGTTCCAATCTGGGTGTCTTCAAGTCGAGAGTGAATCGGTTTCTTCTAGGCAAGCGTGCTCCATCGTAGATCGCATCGTCGCTTAACATCAGGCGAGATGGCGGCCAAGCGCAAGCCTATCTACTATAAAAAAAAACTTGTGTTATAAAGTCTTTTTAAATTAATAAAACTTATAAAATATCTGTTTTGGTCTCCAGGCGTGCCGGCACGAGTTCCACCGCCGGCTGAAGGTGTACCACGCGTGGAAGGCAAAGAACGCGCGCAAAACTACCAACCTGAACGAACAGGAACGTGCGCCGCAATCCATCATGGACGCCGGTGGGTACTCGCACAGAAAATAATTTTGTGTGCGTTTGAGCACGCTTGCATAGAAGAAAATTTATATTTTATTATTTTACGTATATTTTATCTAATTAGACTTCACAAGTGGTACAAACCACAAAAAAGCAAAAAAAAAATGTTTTAATTAAAACGGCTGTCAAGGCATTTTTGTAAGAAATTTGTTGTAGCCAGTCGCACCCATATAAACGAAATGTCCGTCATTCGAAATCAATTAGCAACTGTGATGCGGAGTTCGACGCGTTGATCTAAATAAGAATATTCAATCAAGGTTCACTCATAATTTCTGGTAACATATTTTTCTTCTTATTTCCGTCCTATTTACTTCTCTTTTCTGTGGGTACTCGCTACTCGGTGGGCAGCGCTCACCGACCACAGCAAGTGACTGCGCAAGTAGTGAAAAATAAATAAATAAATAAAAAATAAAAAGCGGTAAAAAGAGATTGCACGTATATCTACTTTGATTGTCGATTAATTCACAATTTCTGTTTCGTGCGAGTAAAAATGAATATTTAAATAAGCTAACTGAACCTACGCTTAATAAAAATATCCAAATGTTTTATACAGTCAAACACATTTTATTTATATTACACGGGAATTACTCGCGTAAGTTCAAGCCGGTCACTCTGACTATAGTTTCAACCGAATTAGGCAGTCTTTTTCAAGGTGAATGTACGCGTGCGGCTGCGTCTCGCTTTGCACTGCGGGCCGCCGCGCGACGCGCACTTGATGTCAACGGCGGCTGATCGGGCTACAGTTTATACACCGTTACCATAGTTATAATCATTTTAATTTAGTTAACCATGGGGCCGTGGGGATCAGGAGCAAAAAAAAATTTCAAAAGATTTGTCTTCACGTCTGGTTGATGCAACTCGTGACCAAAATGCCGGCCTCTACTTTGCTCAAAGGGTGAGCTTCGCCATACAACGTGGTAATGGGGCCAGCATGTTAGGAACAGTTCCCACTGGTAGCGGTTTAATAGAGTGATAGTGAGGTTTTAATTTATTGTTTTTTTTTTGTAGTAGTAGTTTTAGGTTTTAAATATCTGTGTTATGTACAATATTGTTATGTCATATGTAATAAAAATTTGTTAAATAACACATTCACCCTTTTAATGATATATCCTTGGCAGCCAAGTCGCCGCGCGTGGTGCAGAAGGGCGAGATCCTGGGCGCCCGACACCGGTACTTCCGCATCCCGTTCGTGCGTCCCGCGGCGTCCGACGAGCGGCGCGGCTGGTGGTACGCGCACTTCGACGGACAGTACGTCGCCAGGCAGATGGAGCTGCACCCGGACAAGACGCCCGTCTTACTGCAGGCCGGTGAGTCCACGCACGCACCATATAGTCCAGGGGGCTAGACAAGTCACACTTTCTGTTAGCGTTAATGCCAGCGGAAAGATGAAATTGTATGAAAATGACATTAGCTTGAGAGATGTTATCTCAAGCTAATGCCATTTTCATACAATTTCATCTTTCCGCAGGCGTTAACGCCTTGTCTAGCCCCCTAGAGATGGAGAACCTTTATTAGTGGTCAAGCATTTTTTTTTTACATAAAAACGTATGTGGCAACGATGTCAAAGAATATTTACCTAGTGTCTAATGAAAGAAGCCGGACTTGTGTGAGTAGGACTCGCACCTTGAGGGTTCCGTACAAACTTAATAAATAATTATGTATTTAGATCCATCCCGGGAATGACAAAATTAACATTGTAGTTGGCAAACAGGTGGACGTCTTACGCTGCGCTTACCGGTCCGTGGTCTCCGTTCGAGAACCTTTCGACCCCATCGGCCATCTGTTCTGCGTGCTATGTGCCCTGCCCACTGCCATTATATTTTTTGCCCCACACTAAATTGAAACGTAGGCTACGTCGATGGTTTGTAGTACAGTAATGTTGTGTCGTGGCAGGCGTGGACGACATGCAGATGTGCGAGCTGAGCCTGGAGGAGACGGGGCTGACGCGCAAGCGCGGCGCGGAGATCCTGGAGCACGAGTTCGAGCGCGAGTGGCAGCGGCACGCCGGCGCGCCCTACGTGCCGCCCGAGCTCAGGAAACGATAGGTAACACTACCTATATCAATACTTTCATTATTATACAGAAATGCTACAGATAAGATTAAGATACAGATTCTGTCATCATCATCATCATCATCATTTCAGCCATAGGACGTCTAATGCTGGACATAGGCCTCCCCCATCGATCTCCAAAAGGGCCGGTTGGAAGCGGCCTGCATCCAGCGTTTCCCTGCGGTCTCTTATGTGCCCTGCCCACTGTCACTTCAACTTGCTAATCTGGTGGGCTATGTCGGTGACTTTCGTTCGTCTACGGATCTCCTCATTTCGGATCCGAAGATACAGATTCGATACAGATTCTGTATCGATCGTCAAATTCGATAAAACGCCATAGAATCGATCATAGCTAGTGTTGAACAAATTTATTTTTCTTAAATCGAATTTGACGATCTTAACTGCCAAATTTGACGATCGATAAAGAACTGTACCTACACTGCTGTTTAGGTGATTGCGTAAAGTTGCGCGACCGTAAACCGTATCTCGGCGCGTTAAGGTTTACGTTCGCATGATTTTCCGAGCGCTTTTTCTGCGCAGTTTCGAGCCCGAGTTAAGAGGTCACAGTAAGGCCCCTGGCAGCCTATTGTTACGAATAGCAGTTTATATGGTATCTCCACAAGTATATTTTCACTGATTTACTACACAGCACTTATCCTTCAGCCTTTCGGCTTCCAATCCACAGCTCGACTGTCCTGACGGCCACTGAACGACCCAATATATACTTCCCTCTCTACTTAAATTAGCCCCTCCTACTGCAATTGTCAACAACCAATGACAAGTGACACTGATTTAGACTTTGACAGTTTTGACACCTATAAATATTCATGGACGTCAGTACGTCCATGTAAATATTGATACATATTTACAACTATTGACAAGAATCACCACACTATACAGACATACTTTATTGTTATTTTTTTATGTTTTCAGATTGTAGAAGACCATTGAACGTAGCGACACTAGACCGCACACAGACGAGCGATGTCGTTGAAATTCTATTTATATGAACATAGTTTATTATAGAAATTAAACTAGTGCTTTACGACGTGCCTTCACCGGTTCCTAGGTATATATTAGTGCAATATTGAGAGGGCCACCGTATTTTATATTCAAATATTAAAATAACTAACTCGATGTACTTTCATTTTTATTTAGTCACAAGATGCAAGATTCTTAGACGTAAACAATACATTAATATGCGTATTTATGAGACTCGTCATTTTACAAAAAAGAGTAATATATACAGTAGAATCCATATATAACGACTTCGCTTATAACGACTAACCTATTTTAGCGACGATATTGTTTACTCAAATTAGGTTTCATAATAAATGTACTCAAGAAATAATCCTGCCGTTTTGTGCGTCATCCGGTTAGTACGACATAGTATCGTCGGTCCCTTGAAGGTCGTTATATCCAGATTCTACTGTATTTAAAAAATGCAATAAATCTATTACTACTTAATTTTACATAAAATGTTGAAATTCGGAGAATGTATTTACTATGTGATAATTCCGCATAATAATACGTCATAATGTTCCGTATGTCCATAATATGTACAGTATTTTTACATGAATGGAGAGTGTCTTTCTTGATTGAGAAAAACTAATTTGGACTAAAATGAAATAAGATTCAAGGTATAAAATGCTGCAAACGCAGATTTCTACCGGTTATTAAACTAGCGCTTTTACATTCTACACGCGAGACTCACATGTTTTGTTTAGGCTGGAATTAGAGTGAGGCTGGATCGACGGTCAGCAACATCACTAGAGATTTAAAAAAATCCAATAAGGACATGGCTGCACCAATTCTTGCCTCGTTGATTTGCACGTTTACTAGCTGCGCCACGCTATTTCACCCGCGTTGACATTCTCTCAGGAACCATAGTTTTTTCCGGGATATAACATCACTATCACTATCTTCACTCTCCGACTATCCAATTATCTCTATGCAAAAATCACAATCAACCCGTTGCTCTGTGTGAAATAGGAACAAACAATCCAGCAAACACACACTTTCTTGTCTACAGGGTTACTGGTAATTAGTTAGCATCCTCATACCGGCTTCATTACGTCAAAAAAACTTTTGTTCAGACTTATCAAATATCACCAAAAAAAATCTGCTGTTTCATACATTTTAGATAGATAGATAAAAACTCTTTATTGTGTAACCAGAAATAAAAATTACAAACAGTTTGAAAACACTTACGAGTTAATGCCACAAGTGGCAGCATAATCGCTTTTTGTCGGGAGTAAAAAAATATATGCAAAATCTGGGTTTTTTTTCGTGAATTCGAAAACTCGTAAAACAAAAGTTGTTTGCAAAGACGTATTGAAGCCGGTTTAAGAGGATGCTAACTGACTATATACCCTGTATCCCATATATATTAGTATGATGATCTGATAGGTACGCGTGACCGACCGACGTTGGGTCATCGCGTCACTCTATTTCCAGCCTTACAGTGCGTATATTGGAGCCAATTTTTTAAATCGACTTTTCTTAATACATTCCGTAACAATTATTCATGACTTTATTAAATATGCATGAATTTTCATAGTGATAAGAACTATTCTAGGATAATGAATTTTTTAATATTGGCACTAAGTTAGGTGCTTGGGCGTTTTATCATAGGTTTAATAACTTTCTCACAAATGTTTTGCTTTTTAGTTCTTGGGCGTCACATTTCTACATCGAAATTTCACCTTCAAGTAGCAGCTATGTAAAATATTATTAAAAAAAAGTGTATTATTATGAAATGTGGTTATTTATAAAAGACATGGATTTTGAAAATACATTCCTTGGAATTATTTTCTAATTAAAGTGCGAATAACTTATCTGTGGAAGTCAGCAGATTACAGAGTTCAACATTTTGGAAGGTAGTGTCAGATCCGTGCAAAAAGAGAACCGTTGTGGCAAAACAATGAACTAAAAACGTAAAGTAAATCAGTACACGCGCTACCTCTTACCTACGACGCTTCTCTGTTTGCACAGATTCAGTCTATTGATAATTTATACAAATAGCAAGCATCCATTATACTTTTTAACCCCCAACGCAAAAGGGGTGTTTTTAGGGTTCCGTACCCAAAGGGTATAAACGGGACCCTATTACTAAGCCTACGATGTCTTTCTGTCCGTCTGTCTGTCCTACCTTTAAACGGCTGTTTCTTTCAAACCGTACAATAGATAGCCCGATAAGCCAGTTGAAATTTTCACAGAATAATATGTAATGTTACGGCGGATTAACAGAGAAATAATAAAAAAGTCAAAACGAAAGGGGCCCGTCCCCATACAACAAACGTATTTTTGTATTCGCTCTAATGTAAAAACGGTAATACGTACAAGCGTCTAATTTGCCAAAACACTTGAGCAGAAACTTGTCACCGCCTCGCACTTGGCCATTATTTATTAAAATAATCGGTCGGAGTTGGTGACAAGTTTCTGTTCATTACTAAGTTATAACTGGTAATTTCGTCATTGAATTTTGTGGTGGTACGGAACCCTCAGTGCGCGAGCCCGACTCGCACTTGGCCTGTTTATATTAAGTAAATTAGCACACGCGCGCCCTCAACCGTCCGGTTCTCTTTTTGCACAGACTCTAAAAGGGTCGTTTCGACTCCACAGAAAAGTTATCCACACTTCGTATTCACTTATCGGTATGTAAATAAGTATTTTAAACAGTATTTTGAACATTCCTGTATTATTATTCTATTTACTTTTTTAATCTTTTTATCCATGTTTTACAAAGTACAATGTAATACCATAGTAGAAAATATCAAGTAGACGCGATGTGCCTTAAGTGTTGCCGTAAAGTACATGACTAAAATAACTTTATTATACATACATAAATTGTAACTTTATGCTTTACCAAAATAAATAAGAGTTGATTGAAATTGTGTAATTCATTTCCCTATACAAACCACAGATTTTTTTTTTTTGTTTAAGTTATAACGGCTGTCAAGGCATTTTTGTAAGAAATTTGTTGTAGCCAGTTTCACCCATATAAACGAAACGTCAGTCATTCGAAATCAGTTAGCAACTGTGATGCGGACAAAGAACTTTGAGACCTAACCCAAAAAGGTAAGGTTCAAGTTCTTTGAATGCGGAGTTCGACGCGTTGACATAAATAAGAATGTTTAATCAAGTTTCACTCATGTGTCTGGTAACAGATTTTCCTTCTCATTTCCGTTCTATTTACTTCTTTTGTCTGTGATATAAACAATATAAAAAAGATGACCGCAGACACAGGGTTTTATCAGTAATAAACACCGCGAGCGTTTAACAAATGTTTTAAAACTATTACTATATTACTTCAAATTACTAAAAATAAAAAATAAAGTTATATCTGTTAGGCTGAAATGGGGGGTTTGACAAGACCCAGTTTCTATTAGCGTTAACGCCTGCGGAAAGATGAAATTGTATGAAAATGACATTGACAATGACATTAGCTTGAGAAATGTTATCTCAAGCCAATGTCATTTTCGTACAATTTCATCTTTCCGCAGGCGTTAACGCTAACAGAAACTTGGTCTTGTCAAACCCCCCAGAGGTAGAAACCAACACTAAGCTAGCGTTGCGTTTAATCCTTCGTTGGATGAGGTATCCTCCAAAATGTGCTGGACGAATTAAATATTGGATAAAAACTGGGACTCTCCATGTGCGAAGCGTTGTGCGCCACTTCGTATCCCCACTTCGACATGGCCTCTCCACACACACGCTAAAGAAAAAAAATACTCGTTTAGGTAATAACACAATTAAATATGATTAATTAACATTTATAACTAGCTGTGCCCCGCGATTTCACCCGCGTTATATACCTCCTAAGCTACATTGGTAGCGGACAGCAACCTCCTTTGATTTGGATAACAATTTCTTCCTTTTTTCTATGATGTAATAATATTATGTCAATGACTTCAATTTTCCTAGGGAAAATGGGAAAATATTAAAATTTCCTTATTTCTCAATCCTTATATAAATAAAATATTTTACATACCTACGTAGTACCATAGATAGATATGTAGTACCTACCTACCCTGAATCAGGCGCTTTAGTGTTTTTTTGATACACATGAATTTGGCGTTCTCTTATACTGCCGCCCAGGGTACGTGCCCCTGTTTGTCCATATAGTGGGAGGCCTACCTACGCTGCGTCTTCCGGTTTCTCTATTCATCATCATCAGCCAGAAGACGTCCACTGCTGAACATAGGCCTCCCCCTTTAACTTCCACACTGAACCACAGCCTGCCTTTTGCATCCACTGGATGCCCGCGACTCTCACAATGTCGTCGGTCCATCTAGTGGGAGGCCTCCCTACGCTGCGTCTTCCGGTTCGTGGTCTCCACCCCAGAACCTTTCTTCCCCATCGGTTATCGGTTCTTCGAGCGATGTGGCCTGCCCATTGCCACTTCAACTGGTTCCTCTATTACTTAATTAAAAAAAATACCTGTATTTTTTCCACTTCACTGAAATTCATGGCAGTCTTCCAGTTAAAAGGTATCTTTCGAGAAACCCTGAATGTAGAAAACATCTCCGTGTTCCTGACATTAGTGTGCGTTTGAAGAAACTTGTCAACAGAGGGCGTTCTTCCGAGCCGAAGGAACTTCAGGAGCTGGTCTGTAGTCCCGTTCAGATCTGATATTAGGTCTTCAAAACGAAGCGCCCTGAAACAAAATACCCGTTATATTTAGATGGGTAGGTACATAATTACCTTATTTGATACAAGTATATTTAATTTAAGTATCATCATCATCAGCCAGAAGACGTCCACTGCTGAACATAGGCCTCTCCCTTTAACCTCCACACTGAACGACAGCCTGCCTTTTGCATCCACTGGATGCCAGCGACTCTCACTATGTCGTCGGTCCATCTAGTGGGAGGCCTACCTACGCTGCGTCTTCCGGTTCGTGGTCTCCACTCAAGAACCTTTCTTCCCATCGATCTAAATGTACTTGAATTCTTTGTTTCTTCCCCATCGGTTATCGGTTCTTCGAGCGATGTGGCCTGCCCATTGTATAATATCAAACGAAGCAAACAAAAAAGCCGTGTTGTCCGTGTGGTAAAGTGCCAAGAACGCTGGCTGCATTCCCGCGTTGAATTGCCAAAGAAATTCTCTGCGCGAGGAATGAGTCATAACGATCACCCTATTTTGTACCGACAGACCTGCAGGAGCCTTACGGCCAACTGCTTACGCGGTATCAAACTAATGCAGAAATTGGAAAATAATCCCATGTAAGTAATTTAGGTAAGTAGGTATAATATAAATATTTACACAAGCTTATCCGGATATTGTTGAATGAATTTCCCAGCTGCTATGTAGTCATGGAGCATGTCTGAACACAACAAGTCCGGCTTGTAGCAGTCGCCCACGCAGAAGTGTCGTCTAGAGTGCATCACAGCGCGGGGGTCTCGAACCAACATCACAACCTTCACGTTCAATCTAAACATTAATTATAAATGTGAATATCATTCTCAGCGGAGAACGTGGAGGAACAAGAATATCATCATCGCCATCATCAGCAGCAGCAGCCTTGCTGAATGAACAAAGGTGACAAAGACAAAGACCTCCCTCTTTGTTTTTTGTAAAAAAAAACATGGCTATGGATACAAAATCCTTCGGTCGTACCTACTAATATTAAAAGTTTAATTTAAGTTTACGTGGTTACGTGGTATTAAAAAACGTCAATCAAGTCACAGTCAGAGTCAAGCAAAGTAAGTCACGGTCAATTTAAACTCATGCCCCAGTAAAGTGGTGAACTGGCGAAAGCTTTACAAGAGTTTTGGTAACAACACGAAAATACATGTTTCACTTACCCACAAACGAAAATTTATTTTCGTCGAAGTCGAACGTAGTACAAAAGTAGCTAAAAGAATGCGCTCGCTTCGCTTGCACTTTTTTACTTGTTGAGTTATGTACCTAAGTAAAGGGTGACACGCAACGGTGGTACTAGGTCAAAAGTAGGTCATTGCACTCATCAGTATTTTTTTTTGTAGGTATAGAACCAAACAAACAACGAAAAAAGAAGAAAAAAAATTACCTACTCGAATAAGTGGATTAGTTGGTACCTATATAGTTACCTACTTCACTACATAGTATAAAACAAAGTCACTGTCGCTGTCTGTCCGTCCCTATGTAGGTATGCTTAAATCTTTAAAACTACGCAACGGATTTTGAAGCGTTTTTTTTTTAATAGATAGAGTGATTCAAGAGGAAGGTTTGTATTTATAACTAGCGCCCCGCCCCGGCTTCGCACGTAAATTACACCCGTGCGAAGCCGGGCGGGCGGGTCGCTAGTCTATACTAATATTATAAAGAGGAAAGATTTGATTGTTTGTTTGTTTGTTTGCATTAAATAGGCTCCGAAACTACTGAACCGATTTGAAAAATTCTTTCACTGTTGGGAAGCAAGGGCGGACCGCTAGTATAAAATAAACTTACTTTTTGTCGTCCAATAAAGGTTCAGCGAGAGATAACCTGAATCGTACAACCTTCATACTCTGAAACGGAAACAGCTTGCATAATTTTGACACAAACTCTGCGTCATAACACAGGAGCTCCTCCTTAAATGAACATTTGCTCCACAGTCTTCGGTTAAGTTCGATTTGGTTCACTGTTTTCTTAATTTTTTTCACGAATGCAAAATACTCTTCCTTGCCATTCCTTGCCTGCGTAAAGTTACAAGCGAACATATCCTTGAGAATGCGTGCAGCATTATTCGCATGTGGAAACTTTACTTGATTTCGATATATCATTAGAGGTTCATAGTTATAGAAGTTACTTGGCATGGCATTTAGTAGATCTCCTAGGAAAGACGAGCCTGATCTCCAAGTGGATACAATGAGACTCCGCACAGGAGTCCCGCCAGATTCCATCACCAAGTCTTCTATACCGTTAACACCGGAATTAGTAAAGTTGTAGTCCCACGTCTCTATGTTTATCGTAGAGCGAGTGTTTTCTATTATAGTTTCAGTGAAATTTAGTGATCCCATTAAATCCGTCTTATTAAACCCAAGGCGCCAACAAAAACTAACGTTGTAACATTGCAGGAATAAAATAACACAGACAAATAATGCGATGCACATCAAGTAACATTTAATGCGTGGCCGCATTTCTCCTTGGTTTGTTTCAAATTATGATACCAGAAACGAACTAGCCGGCTGTTGCTGAGTCTGTAAATAAATAAATATTCTGGAAATTTTTGCACACACGGTCATCTGACCCCAAACTAAGCAAAGCTTGTGATATGGCTGCCATAGACTGCATACATGCATATTTATAGTTTAAATACATACTTAAATAGATATTAACAACCAGATATAGAACAAACACAAATGTTCATCACGTAAATGTTCGAATTTGGGAATCGAACCCACGCCCTCAAGTTCAGAAGGCAGGTTCACTACCAACTGGGCCAACGGGCTATCTAGTAGTTTTTAGTACATAATTTAGACAAAATAACATCCAGTATAAATCATATTTTTAATACAGTCAAATACCCTATTGGCTTTGCGAATGGCCAACTAAACCAAACTACCAATAAATTGATATCGATAACGGGCTATAGTCCGAGGCTTTTTTTTTCTTTAGCACCAACCGTCTAAAACTAGTGGAACAAAGAGTTATCTTATTATAGGTCTCTTACCTATGGGTAGGATCTATTTTTTATACTCTAATACACACTGGAAAAAAATATTTAAACTTAATTACCAAAGAATACGTTGACTAGCTCAATTGTGCAAACAACTTACTTACAATAATTTTCTTAGATAGGTACCGTAGCTATTACGTTTAACACTACATGTATTTGTATGGATATGTAAATATCTAACTATATCTAAAACAACTCATCTTCAGGTGACATTCATAGCTCTGTCATGGTCACGCGCTTAGGAAATATTATTACCAGAAACAGCTAAATGAAATTGTTAGGGTTCCGTACCCATATCGATATTAACAACACCGATTTTGCTCATATTCGTGGTATCATCGACCTAATCTGATGATGAAGCCAGGAGGTGGATAGTGGGCTACCACTAGGCCGCTTACCTATTGTTCAACATTGTAAGTTGATCACAGAAACAAAAAAATATTAAGACACACGTAAGTTGCTAGCAAAAATATTGTCATAGCTTGCTATAGTAGTAACTAGAATAGATGGACACACTAAACTGGGCTTTTTAGTCATATTCCTAACAATAAGGAACCCTGAAAACTATTCCCAACACCGTCACTAATCACTGTGACAAATAGCAGTTTATTTACCGTAAAATTTTGAAGTACATACGAGTAGGAACCATGGACCTACTTTGGGCCTACCAATAACTTGGAAGAAAAGAATTTCGTAGGGGTAGGTACGATATAGGAGGGGAATGGGAGGGAATAAAAATATAACGGTTGGGGATGGTATAGGAGTATAGGAGTGTGGGTGATTGATAATGATATCATTTCAGCCATAGGACGTCCACTGCTGGACATAGGCCTCCCCCATCGATCTCCAAAAGGGCCGGTTGGAAGCGGCCTGCATCCAGCATTTCCCTGCGGTCCCTTTTAGGTCGTCTGTCCATCTTGTGGGTGGACGTCCTACGCTGCGCTTACCGGTCCGTGGTGTCCATTCCAGAACCTTTCAGCCCCATCGGCCATCTGTTCTGCGTGATATGTACCCTGCCCACTGCCATACTTCAACTTAATCCGGTGGGCTATGTCGGTGAATTTCGTTCGTCTATATATCGTCTGGATCTCCTCATTTCGGATTCGATTTCGTAGAGAAACCTCGAACATAGCCCTCTCCATAACTCGTTGTGCGACTTTGAGCTTGCTTATGAGAACCATAGTGAGAGACCACGTTTCAGTGCCGTATGTCATCACTGGTAACACAGTACGCTGGTCGAAGAGTTTCGTCTGAAGGCACTGAGGTATTGTGGACGAAAAGACGTTGCGAAGTTTACCGAACGCTGCCCAGCCGAGTTGGATTCGCGCCGATTGACCTCTTTCTTGAAGTTGGACCTACCTAGTTCGACTGTTTGTCCTAGGTAGACGTACGCGTCAACAGCTTCAAGAACTGAGTTCCCATGGGAACTCAGTTCTTGAAGCTGTAACTGATACTAGGGTGGTCACAACAATAATTACATGTCAACATTCATAAAAATAATTATATTAAAACAATATAATAATTTAAATAATAATTAAAAAAAAAAAACGTTTTCTTTACAATTAGGCATTAATTATTTACTCCAGTTTTGGAATTAATTACGCTATACGGCGCCATAATAGTCAGAAAAACCTTAAGTTTATTTTTGAATGAATAAAGCTACTTGGCGTCCCTTATGGATTTAGGCAAGGGATTAGGGATGATAGCAGGGGGAGAGGGTGAGACAAGGGCGATGGCTGGAGGTGTGGAGGTCTATGGGGTAGAATATCTCGGGAAGAGGGGAGAGGATATTATGGATAAGGAAGTCAAGATTTTACAGTCTTTATACTCCATTCTCGCTCCGAGAAACCGGGGAGAGTGGCATAAACAAAGGGAGGCCTATAGGTACCCAGCAGTGGGTCACTCAGGGCTGATGATGATGATGATGATACTCCATTAATCTTCTCCGATATTTTCTGGTCTTAAATCAGCTTACAAAACATAATGAAAACCTGGAGCGAGTCAGCGCTGACGTAGCGTATCAGTTTATGCAAGTTGAAGGCAACAAACAAGTATTTGTTTTATTATTCTTTACCGAACAGTTCCCGGTATTTTTAGTACATAATATGTATGCCGTTATCAACCTTTATTCATTGTTATCTTTTATAGATAATTCACAAAATGTGCGAGATTGCAACAAATCTTACCAATTGCATTACTTTACTTACGTAATTAGTACCCTATAACAACACTTAAATAATAAACTTATTTGCTGAAGTAATTGTGCTAACAGTCTGAAAAATACTAGTCCAGGTGAAACGATGGCAGCAGGAACCCTATCAACCGAAGAACACCTCGTAACATTAATAAAGCAAATAGCCGTGGAACAAGAATTTGAGATCAGCGACACAACGATTATTGTGGTACCTTTGAGTAGCGGCGAAGACTACCCCCAATTTAAATTTAAGATAAAGGTGACACACGAAGCCAAAGATGACCTCCACTTGTTCGCGAAAGTTACTGAGCTGGACCATAATAACTGGGATAACTTAATATTAAAACCTTTCGAAAAGGAACGGCTGTTTTACAGCACCTTGATAAAGACTTACAGACAGCTGGAGGATAAACACGGTTTGTCTGACAAGGACAAGCTAAGGCTGCCGGTATGCTATGGAGTTAAAGCAGCACATAGGCGTGAGATACTGGTCCTTGAAGACCTAGCGAACAGAGGGTTCAGCTCAGCGAATAGGTTGGAGTCGGTTGGCTGGCCGTACGCAGCTGCAGCCGTCACGGAACTCGCCAAGTTTCATGCCCTGTCGATGGCTTTTAAACACGAGACTCCTACAGAGTTTGAGGAATTTACAACTCAATTACCCGGAGGACTTTTTGAAAAGAATGAAGAAACCGTCAGTTTACTCGAATCATTCAAGTCATTAGCTCTGGAGGCAGTGCGCAGCGAGAACCAAAAAAAGCTGAAAGCTTTCTTCAAAAGCCAAGACTTAACATCATTCAACGACATGTTAAAACCATTGAATCGTAAGGTGATTTTGCACGCGCACTTCTGGCCCAAAAACATGATGCACAAAGTGTTGAACGTAAGGAAATACCACTCAT
This sequence comes from Agriopis marginaria, assembly GCA_932305915.1. Taxonomy (NCBI): domain Eukaryota; kingdom Metazoa; phylum Arthropoda; class Insecta; order Lepidoptera; family Geometridae; genus Agriopis; species Agriopis marginaria. Next base: position 1,678,992 of record OW029923.1, read on the forward strand.
ATATTTAATTTCATATGGTCTTAGCTTCTAGTCATATGAGTACGTGCTTTTGTGTTGCAGGATGGTACTGTAGAAGTGACTCCTATAGACTACACGACCATACAGGCCGGTAACCCCGTCACTGATCTCATTCACTTTATCTTCACCGCTGCAGATACTTCCTTTCGAGCAGACCATTATGAAGAATTGATCCATCTCTACTATCAGGAGCTGATCCAGGCAACAGGAAGGCTCGGCCTGGATATAGAACAGGAATGCACTAGCGATGCTATAAAGGCTGAGATGATAGAGGCAAGTTATTTGTTTAAGAAGTTGGTGGGGGTAAATCTACTTATTGGTATGGATTCACTATTATTTACTTACAACGGCTGAGATTAGAGACGAACATGAGACTAACAGAGCCAGAATCCAGATTCAGTGTATTTTCCTAGGGAAAGGGATTCTCATAATTTCGTAGCCTCAGATCAAAAATATGATAAGGTGGAGATGGCGGGTGCGAATGCATCACGCCTAAATCAGGCTTGATTTCTTTAATAGATGCACTCTAAACTAAACTAAATTTGACAGCTCTAAACTTGTTGCCATCCTTCTCTCACGTATTAAAATGAAAAGAGACGCAGATAATTTTAGTCCTGTCAGATTGGTATAATTTTAGTCCTGTCAGATTGGTTTAGTCTAATGAGTAGTATGACAGAATAGGCCTCATACCTACAGCGACTGGATGGATTAGAAAGGATTTTGGTATTGGTGTAGCTTATACCCTGAATCGGTATGGACCGACGACATTGTGAGAATCGCTGGCATCCATGCACTGTATTCATAAGGCAGGCAGTCGTTCAGTGTAGAGGTTAAAGGGGGAGGCCTATGTTCTGCAGTGGACGTCTTCTGGCTGATGATACCCTGAATTAACAAATAGGTATATCCCGCCGGTATGCCGGTGTGCCGGTTTTATCCCGAGAAAATATACGGTTCCTGTGGGATGGTGGCTGAAGCCGCGGGAGATGAATTTCAGATTATACGTTCTAATTCATTGATTAACCTTGACAGTTACTAAGTAAGTAAAATTTGGAACCAACTTAAAATATTCATGATGTGATATGACGTTGCAATTTTTACTCGAACACGGCATATCCAAAGTATTTAGTAGGTACGTTATGTATTTATGTATGTATCTAGTAACCTTCAACAGTGAACAGAATTTGATAAATGGGGTGTCTTAGTTCTTAGGTGATCATTGGTTATGTAAGTGACGTCATGATAAATACAAGATGGCGACAAAGTACGGATGGAAAAAAATTACAATCTCTCATGAATCCATAGAAAATGTGTGATTTTGGTCCGTATTTTTTGTTCAGGGTTACCACAATCTCAAAAACATTCTTTTGAAGCTTTGTCACGCTCTCTCGGCTAATGAGAGAGCAAAACAAAATTCTAAGGTTAGGTATTACAAAAATGTTTTTGAGGTTGCGGTATACCATCGAATACCTACCGTTTGCAAAATACCGTTGGCATGTTTTTTCCGAATCTGATGAAGAAAGTAATTTGTAAATTTACATTCATAGAAACTGCCTTTCGGTCTGCTCGCGGCAGTGGCGTATCTGCCCGTCCTTGCGTTCGACGACCGTGCTGACACTGCCGACACTGTCGGTGCCGACCGAGGTGTTCCAGGTGACGAGAACAGCTACGACTTGGCTGGTGCACAACTCTACCATCAAAGACTCAATCAAGTCGTTGAGGAATTTGTGGGTGCGGAGATTTTGAAAGAAAATCCAGCCACGAGCAAGCGTTGTGGAATATGTTTTATTTGTTAGCAAAATACCTACCTATGCGAGGTACCTATCTATAGATATCATAATCAGCCAGTAAAGTACACTGCTGAATAAAGGCCTCTCTATTAGAGAGGAGTGTGGCCATAATCCCCACGCTTGGCAGGTGGCTTGGCGATTATGGCAATACTTCTCTCTAATAGGCAATTTTTGATATGATGTATGTAACTATAATGTCTTCTGTGGTTAAGATAAGATGTATTAACAAGGTATTGCAAACATATTTATTTTATTTATTTAATACTTTATTGCACCTGAATGGGTGTTCCCGATAATTACAAATGTACAATCTGGGTGTCTTCAAACCACGAGTGAATCGGTTTCCTTTAGGCAAGCGTGCTCCATCGTAGACCGCATCGTCAAAAAAGTCTAAAAGTAAAAACGAAAGGGGGGTCCCATACAACAAACGTTTTTTTTTAGTATTTTTGTATTGGCACTAATGTAAAAACGATAATACGTCTTGGCAGTACACACTCTAAAGCATAACAACAAATAATAAAAAATGGCCAAGTGCGAGTCGGTGATAAATTTCTGCCATTACCAAGTTATTGTACTCGAGCGCCTGTAGCAAGCTGCATAGCAAACTACTCCAACGATTGGAAGGCGTTATAACAACTGGTAATTCGGTTACATGGACAACTTTATTGTATTTTGTGGTGGTACGGAACCCTCAGTGCACGAGCCTGACTCGCACTTGGCCGTTTTTTTGTTATTACATTAGAGTAATTACAAAAATACGTAATAAAAATACGTTTGTTGGGGTTGAGCTGGAGCCCAACTGGCGTTCGTACAAATGGCAATGTACCTCAAGTCTTTGCTAGGTGCGGCGTACACATGTGAGGGTTTGCAAAATGAGTTTTATTTTTATTCTTTGTCTGTACTGGTCTTTGATTATATAGAACGGATGTGGTATAAGCTCGAGCTGCTATGGAAAGAAGTCTGGCACTTTTTGCCGGAGACGAAGTAAACACGCATAGCACACACTTGTTTTCTAAACCCCGCCCATTCAAGTGACCGAATACATCTCTACAAGCGCACACTTCAATATAACCTGCACTCATTGACAAAACAGAACACAAACACAAAATGCGCACCGCTCATTGGTCGCCTCGCTGTTGTTTACATCGCACACATTATACAAAGCTAGTGAAGAGATAAAAATACTGTGCCTTTACCAATCCGATATCGGATACCGAAGAGTGTACTGGAGAAGTTTGATTTGTAACTATGAAGTTACTAATAAAATATTGTATTGATAATACCGATAAAAAATACAGTGGGTAAATTAAACTACAGGAAAAAATCTCTAGAAAATATTTTTTCATCATCATCATCATCAGCCAGAAGACGTCCACTGCTGAACATAGGCCTCCCCCTTTAACCTCCACACTGAACGACAGCCTGCCTTTTGCATCCACTGGATGCCAGCGACTCTCACTATGTTTCTTCACAATATTTTTTAATAAAACTAATTAAAATTCGTGGGTTTTAGCCTTCATTAACTAAACAAAATACAAGCGAACACAAACACATTACTATTCATGGTATTATGCTGTGGTTAATATCAGTTTAGGTCGAAACGGTAAAACAAGCGGTAAGCACCAAGGTAATACAAAATTTTCGCGGTTTCACCAGCGTAGTGATAAAAAATGGTGATGATGATGATGTAAAGTAGCATATATGTCACTCTCTGGCTCTTTAACTATACCCATTCAAGAAAACTGGTCGATCCGTAGTTCCGTTGCAGCGTAAAAGAGGATAAAAAAACACACTTTCGCATTTATAATATTAGTATGATATACTTTGTATCCATTTTCAACCCACATTTATTATTCTGACACCATTACCTCAGAAAAAATAAATAAATGGAAGCGTTACACCTACACCTACAGTTTCCCCTTTAGCACTTACCTCCCCCTCCCCTCGGTCGTCCATTCGTATACATTTTGAGCACATCGTTTGCAGTTGTATGCGCTCAATATTGAAGTGTGCGTTTGTAGAACTAGTAAGAATAATTATGTCAGTATCTGCAATAGTTGTTTACCTCGCCCCCCTCAGTATTTGACAAACTTTTTTCGGTACCAGCTCAAATTTAAAGACCGATCCCAACCATATAATATCAAAGGCCATATACCAATAACAGACGATACCAATAATATTACCTACTGTACTGGAGATTTACTTATTTATGACAGTAAAGTAAATACAGTAGACGAGGCCGTATGGCTTTAGCATGCTCCGAAATGGGCGAAAAACACAAAAAAACGAGTATTTATACCTATCAAACTTCATTCAAACTTGGATTACGTCGTACGAGTAACTATATAAGTAACGAGTACGAGACTACGAGTAATAAATTAGCACATCACTAGTTCGTTTTTTCGACAAGGTTGCCAACTTAGTAACTATTTGTGCTAGATTTGGCTCTATTTTCGTAAGTCTAGTCTAGCGCTGAAATCTAAGATAAAACAGCTAACACTAAACAGCAATCACGCTGGTTTTTTTTTTGGTCACCGTAGAACAATACGCAGCCACGCGAGAAGTAACAAAACGCTTTAGTTTTATATGTTGCTTTGCTGTACTATCTTGGGGGATTTTCTTGGGGGAACTAATAAGATGACGATGTACCTACGTCCTACACTGATATGTTTGTCTGTCTAATTTTAATATGATAATCCTTTCTTTGTAGCAACCTTATTATTCATAGAATTTGGCCCTAAAACGTTTTTCTGATAAAATGGAGGCGTGACATGCTATTGTGTTATCCTACTGGATCGGATGACTCCCCCGCGTTCGCTTGCGGGGGGAAGAGAATGTCTATTTGACCGTTGTGTTTTAGAGTAGCATTAATTATATAGCTTAGTATGTTGATTGAGTAGTTCTAGTAAGAACTAGAATTGTGCACATTGTTTTCAAGCTATTTCCAAATAGCTTGAAAACAATGTGTGTATTTGGCAAAAATGAATTTAACGCGAGAATATTTGAAGTTTATCAGCATTCGGAATTAAAGAAATCTATATAAAAACTTAAACCGTTTTTCTCGGGTGAGGCAATACGTTCCATAATGAAACTTTATAATTTTATTCCATGTCCAAACAAATTAGCTATATATTTTGTAAATTTATATTAATCTAGCGTTATTTGAGATGTCATTTAGCGAGTATCTGTGATATCGAGTTGGCAACCCTGGTTTTCGATTAATATTTTCTTCTGTTCAATTAAGCTTACTTAAACTCGTTTTGTGGTGAAATTAGCACGTTATTTGTTTAAAAAAATACTTACCTGTGATAAGAGACTCCGTGCGTAGTGAAGTTCGTAGTATGTGATCGAGATTTACAAAGGATTACTGCACATATGACCATTTTTAAGGAGCTCCGTTTCGTAACATAGTAAGAAGACAAATGGCGGATGAACGACGTTGAAACAGTTTTTATAAAACGGTGTGCTCGTTTGACATACGTTGGCGGAGCCAACGCATGTACCTTGGCTGAGGGGAAATTATAGGTATGACATATCTGTTCTATATAATCAAAGGTACTGGTCTTCCGAATTTTAAAGATTACGAATGAAGATTATGTTTATACGCAGCACCGGCGTTAGGGTAGGGCGCGGTGGGACTACCGCCCAGGGCACCAGATATAAAGAGGCGCCGCAGGCGCCTTTATAAAGGCGCCTATGCATTAAAAAAAACTATTCTTTGCTTTTTTTCGGTTGAATGGCGCTGGTAGTGCTAAAACTGGCACTGTTTATACGCTAAAGTCTGTTGCCCAATCACTGGACACGCTAAAGTCTGGGCCGTATGACCATAAAAACTTTAGCGTATCCGTGCGCCAAAAAAAGGTAGTTCTTTATGCCCCTATTCACTAACTACAAAACACACACATCTACACAAAACATGATTCAAGAGTACTATTATAACACTATTATATTACCATGCTACATAAGAGAAAGATAACATTTTCTCTTTCCTCCCGTTGGTTGGACGGCGATGCGTCCGTCAATACCAAATCAGTGATCAATTGTATTATGTTCCTAAACTTGTTTATTTTCGAGTACTTGTTTAGTTTTAGTATTTATTATGGGTGGATTATTATTTATTAAGTTTTTGTGAACGTGCTCGAGTCGAGTCGAGATATATATGAGTAAGACTGAAGACTCCATATCCATGGTCATGAAAAATAATAAACGCTATTGTTGACACTGACAATTGAATTTGACAATCAGTTTTGACATATATATATTTAGCTATGACTATGACTCCGTTGAGCTCAAAGCTTTGAGCCCCGCTATTTTAATTTTTGGTGAAAAATTATCCGGCTTCCGTAAACCGTTGTTCCGTGCCGTAAACGCAACCGGCAACCCAGCCAGAATAGTGTTCAACAAAGAGTACCTTTTATAAACTGGTGTTCAAGTGTTCCGTGGACTTGTATTGTATGTGTTAGGTCGTGTATTTAGCATTATTTTATTTCCTCCGCACTCCGTGCCGTGGTGATTTTGCTATTTATTCTCGCAAATAAAAAAGTGTTAAACTTGTCTAAAATGACCTAGCAAACCATTTCATTTGCATTGTTAGAACAATACAATAATTTGTTAGTAGGTAAACAATTCGCAAACATGAATCTTGGCCGTCAGTGGTCGTCGCTATTGTTATTATTTTATGTATTACTAAAAGTAAACTGTCTTCCATATGATGGTAAGTGACCTTTTAAATTTTTGTGTAAACAGTTAAGCCCTTGCATGAAGACCTTAACAATTTTTGTGTAATCTTACCTCTTGCATGATTAGGTACTTTAATTTATATTCAGCAAAGTAGGTCGCCTTGATTGATTCACTGCACAGGCTGGGAAAAGGCCCACCCTTACCTCTTAATACCTTATAGATTAAACAGAAATGTTATTGCCATTTGATCTGAGTTAAGACCTGGCCTATTTACTTTACACGGTACAAGATTTTTTAAGCTATTACATCCCCAATAATATTGTAAATCATCATTATTAGTTTACCTTAGTTCACTGCTGGACATAGGCCTCTTCCAAGGCACACCACTCAGCTCAATCTCCGGCTTTTCACTTCCAGTCACTGCGAGCTGTCCTACGTACCTATATCTTCACTCCATCGAGTTTCAGACCTTACACTATGCTTGCCTATTTCTGGTCACTAGAATGCATCTAGCCTAATGGTTGATTCTTCAACAGAAATTACCTATGAATCTTGAGCTTTATTGGTGATATTGTCCCAGACAAATGCCAAGCATAGCTTTTTCTATGACTGAGCAACTTTGAACTTGCAGACCATTCCAACTGTAAGACGTAAGTGTCCACTTTTCGGTACCCACTGGTAATGCCAGTAACCAGTAATAATTATAATACCGGTAATACTTTTTTTTATTAACCTATACTGTCCCACTCTTGGGCAAAGGTCTCCACCATTTCTTAACAAATACGAATTTAAGTTAAAAAATAAGTTGCACTAATAAATTTTGTGCATTTTCGCTCCCATTGCTAAAAACGGTGAAAGAAAACATATTGACGAAACCGGTACGTCCAAGAAACTCGTTCAAGACAAGTTCAAAGACAAGATATTCACCAACATGCTCTGGAAAAGCATGGTAGATTATAGGGCCCATTATGTTTCTGAGGGAAGACCTTTGTTCTAGCAGTAAGAACGAAACAATGAATTAGATATCCCGGTGAACTTCGTACCACATGTATTGTGATTGATATCTATTTTTATGTTTTTCGTTTTTTTTCTTGTTTTTTTTTTTGGTTAATCATGTGTTTTATTCCATATTAACTTTTACACCATTTTTACATTTTTCTATCAGTATTAGCTTCTTACTCATTTATGGCCTCCTGGTACTTGTTTTTTTGCTACTCTCTATCACTATATAATTTTTTTTCATATAAAGTTTTTGATTAAAATACACTAAGTTTCAACCATAGTTCATAGTTTTACTTCATGCATAAAACCTGTTACGTAAACAAAATGCTCCTTTTTATAAGCCAACTCGGAAAGTTGGAATCATGATAAAATTTTACAATGTGAAACCCTTACCATTATACAAACCAATTTATGCTTAAACCTTTTACCATTGACTGTACTTCATGCATAAAACGTGTATGTAAACAAATGCTAACTTTTGATAAGATAAGATAAGATATTCTTTATTGTCATAAGAGTAAATCTATTATTATAATCTAAGTATAATACAGATTACGTTTATGGCTTCTCCGGTTTACACAATTTTAATTTTTATATTAATGCAGTGTGTGTATTACAACAGGTTGTACAACAGGTTAAAAATTTCGAATCATAAAATTCATAAAATTGGACTCTTGTGAACAAACAGGATTTTCAGAAACAACTTGTCCGATATTGATTAAAACTTCAAAGAAAATGGCCCAAGCTCCTGTCCCTACTTAGAAGTTACATTCTCTAGCTCCTTGAAGTATAAGACAATTGCTATACTATAGGACACTATCTCTGTCTCTTTTCAGTGCACTGGTTGGGAGGCCCTACTACAATAGAAAGAGACATCCCATCTTCCAAGCGGGCAGTTGATATATACTGTTACACCGGGACTTCCAAGAATTTACTAGCTTTATGGCAAACAGTTAAAGTAAGTGACAATTATTGTATCAATTAGAAACTTTGCAAGTACATATATCGACTGTGGAAATATCAAATTACGTACAAAGCGCTAGGTACTTTGTTTTTTACAGAACACAGTAGCACTACATTTACGCAATATTTAATTTTTTACCTCAGAAGAGAACATAACTTAAAAAATATATATACTAATATTATTTCTGGACAGATTGTTCTAAAATCACTTTATTATAGCAGGATATAGAATGAACCAAAATTAATCCATCCACATTGCAATTTAGAAAGAGATGTCAGTTACAACATTGCAAAAAATTGCATAGATTTTTGTGACTTAAGTATCATTTTGACATTAATTATTAATATTACGAAATGAATAAACAAAAGTATATTGTTATGAGGATCGAAGTTTTCTGAATTCGTAAACATAAAATCGTGTTAGTTACTACTTACGACAATATTTTTTGCTTAAAATTGTAAAAGATTTTGATAAAGTTTATGTTGTAAAGTAATTATGTTAAAATGGTGTAAAACTGCGGCCAGAACCACCGGAGGATGGCCAGCAGCGTCCTATTAGTACACGGTGAACGTACTGCGATCCCCAAGCCGCCTACCAAGCGTGGGGATTATGGCAACACCCCTCTAAGAGGGAGGCCTTGTTCAGCAGTGGACATTTAATGGCTGATGATGATGTTGTAAAGGGTTAAAACACTTATAACAAAGTATAGATCTCTCAGTTATAGGGACTTATGACATTGCATAAAACTACAATTAAGTTATAATCTAAATATATACCTACCTATAAACAATATAAAATTTTACTATTTTTGGTACTTACTACAAAGTATGGGCAGGCCACATCGCTCGAAGAACCGATAACCGATGGGGAAGAAAGGTTCTTGAGTGGAGACCACGAACCGGAAGACGCAGCGTAGGTAGGCCTCCCACTAGATGGACATAGTGAGAGTCGCTGGCATCCAGTGGATGCAAAAGGCAGGCTGTCGTTCAGTGTGGAGGTTAAAGGGGGAGGCCTATGTTCAGCAGTGGACGTCTTCTGGCTGATGATGATGATGACTACAAAGTGAATGTGATCATAACTCTTGCATTTAAGAGATAACACAATTCTAATAATACAGATCGATAGAATACAAAATTTGCTATGCATGCTGGTCAATGGTATATTTAGTGTACTTACAGCAAAATGAGTGTTACGACATTTTGAATGTCCACAGTCGATATTATGTAGATCGAATACAGTATTTTAGTACTAGTAAACGGATCTGACAATGGAGCCATGTGGATAGTAGAACTCTTTAATGGCTCCTAGTAAACCTCTCGAGCTTGGGCTCATTTCGTTGGTTTAAACGAGTCAATCAAATCAGTCTCATCTGTTATAGCCCTTAGCTTTGTATTTTTGCGAAGTATCGAAAGTGTACCCTAGTGTATCTATTTGAAATAAAGATTTATGAATTGAAAAAAAAAACCCTTGCCATAAATTCCACTCCTCCTCCTCATCCTTACACTTTACCGTACCTGTAAGTTGTGGAATGGTTCCACCTTCGGTTTTTCCTCCGAAGTGTAATTTGGACTGCTTCAAACAAAGGGTTTAGAGTCCTCAAAGGTAGGCAACGCACTGACAATGCCCCGGGAATTATAGGTGTCTATAGACGCTATAGGCAGTGGTAACCACTTAACATCAGGTAGCTCGTAGCTTGTTTGCCATAAATATTTTAATTCAATTTATTTTATTATTATCTAAATTTAATTAAACTTAAATAATATATTATATTATCTTTAATTAACACCATTGAAGAGCACTAGTTATCGCGACACAGGGAATCCTATAGCGATAACTAGCGACTGTAATTAGTTTTATTATGCATGTTAATTTTAATTATAATTCATAATTTTATTGTTCACTAAATTTTAATTAATCTTAAAACTAAATATTGTACTTAATATTAATAGTGGCAAATAATTTTTTTATTAAATTCTACTCCTTTTGTTTCTTTTAAAGAGTCACATAATGCATATTTTTTTACTATAACAATTATTATGAATAATTTCAGTTCCACATAAAAATAAAGAATGATGAGTTCCATCAGTACATCAGCACAGAGCCAGGAGAAGTGTACAAAGAGTACACGGAGGACAGCTACGGCTGGTCCGTTGTCAACCCGTTCACTAAGAAGATGTCCAAGAGCGTGTCTCTCAACCTGTTCAACACGACGTGCATGGCAGTCAACACCAAGGAGAGACATAGCATTGAGTTGCAAGTTCAAAGTGAGTACCAAAGCAATATACTCCAAAATTGTGTATATTTTTTTTCTAGGGAAACTTACAGCTGCTAAGTAATACAGTAGATATGAGATAAACAGTTACACAAAAGCCAAAAACATGTTTTCACTAATACAAACTAGAAATAGTGTAAATGCCCCGTTACAACACCAACTAGGGCCGGCAGTGCAAGTACCGTTCTTTATCGATCGTCAAATTTGACAGTTATGGTCGTCAAATTCGATAAAATGCCATTTGATCAATACTCGCTATGATCGATTCTATGGCATTTTATCGAATTTGACTATCGATAAAAAACGGTACTTGCACTGCTGGATAGATAAATAGTATGTACTTGGAAAACAAACATTCGAAGTCTTTACATAAGAGATAATAAATTAGTTACAAGAAAGAAAAAATAAATAAATAACTTACAAATTACAAAACCTAATACAAATTATGTGTTTTTATTTTTTTTATTTTTTGCCATTTTATTTTTAGTCTGATCAAATTTCACTTTTAATGTGTTAATGAAGTTTTTGGAAATTGCATTTTTAAAAGTATTATGCCTAATCATAAATAAGTCAACGTTGGTTGAATAGTTGCTATTGAAATTGATTAATGTGCGAATAAAGAATGAATTTTTACGATAATTAGTTTCGTATCGTGGAGTATCATGGATTTATTATAAATAATAATAATAAATATTCGGGACATTTTTTCCCACACGGTCACCTGACCCCAAACTAAGCAAAGCTTGTAATATGGCTGCCAGAGCAGATATACATGCATATATAGGTTTAAATACATACTTAAATAGATATTAACAACCAGATATAGAACAAACACAAATGTTACACACACATAGGCTTGCGCTTGGCCGCCAACTCGCGGCCTACGATAGTGCACGCTTGCCTAGAAGAAACCTATTCACTTTCAACAATGTTTGAAATAATTTTGAATAAAGGTTTTGTATATGACCTATCAGCATGGCAAGTTACATGTTTGTGTCGAATAATTTTGAAATGCGGGGGAGGATACACAAAAAAAGTGATGTATGAAACATTACCTTCATTTTAGAAGACCTATTTAACGATATCACAAACTAGAAAGTGCTGTGCGACAAAAATCATCTCCATTTCAAATGTACCTAGGCCACCTCTAAAATGTTTTTTTTTATACTTCTAAAATTTAGATCTATAGATGCATTATCTTAATAATTATAGAAATAAGATTTTCTTAAAAATTTGGACAGACTGATAAATAGATAGACGGACCGAACGAATTTATAAGGATTTCTTGTAGTATACTATGGAACCATAAAAAGGAGTGTATTCAGTTGATGAAAACAAAAAGAAATTTATTATTAGTTCTGAACCATGAACACACCCAAAAATGCAAACTTAGTTGTTGTTAGTTGACCCAAAAATGCAAACTTAGTTGTTGTTAGTTGACCCAAAAATGCAAACTTAGTTGTTGTTATTTGACCCAAAAATGCAAACTTAGTTATTGGGTATTTCCAGGAGTGGACCTCTGGCGGGTGGCGCTGATGTTCCTCGGGGTAGCGGTGATATTTTTCTCTCGCTCGCTCAGCGGGAACCCGCTGTTCTTCTACCTCTGTGGAGTGCTGGTGGGGGTCTTCGCCTCTTTCATGGTGCTGGTATACTACATCAGCAAACTACTGCCTAAGGTATGTACAAGGAAATACGCTCGGACTGATTATTTTTTATAAGCTGACTAAGATAAGATAAATAAATTTGAATGAGTCGGTCGGCCCCAGCTTCGCACGTATAGATTATAAGCCTATGTCACCCGGGGATAGTGAAGCTTCCCAATAGTGAAAGAATTTTTCAAATCGGTTCAGTAGTTTCGGATCCTATTCAATGCAAACAAACAAACAATCAAATCTTTCCTCTTTCTAATATTAGCATAGATAATAAGCATTTGAATGTCTTTGCTGAATTAATTTGAATGAATTTTTTTTTAAGGTAACTAATTAGGTTTTTACTTTATTTAATAATAATAAATAATAATAATAATAATAAATGCTACACCCACGCTCGTCTGTTATGAGACTGTACATTCCGCGGAAGTGGGGGGGTCGAGGCTTTTTAAATGCCAAGAACCTACACAACCGCGAAGTGTGCAGTCTTAGGGATTTTTTCCGTAACAGCGAGAGTGGGATGCATCGTGATGTTGTGGCTGTTGACAGGGGTCTCACACCGCTCTCCTTGGCAAACGAGAATTGGCGCAAACCATCGGTGCTGAGCATCGAGGATCGCAGGGACGTATGGAAGGGCAAGGAGCTGCACGGGCGGTTCTATCGGGCCCTAACAGGGCCCGATGTGGACCTGCTAGCGTCGGTGAACTGGTTACGTTTCGGTGACCTCTTTGGGGAAACCGAGGGTTTTGCCTGTGCGATTGCGGACGAAGTTATCAAGACGAACAACTACCGGAAATATATCATGAAGGACGGTACGGTCGACATCTGTCGGGCATGCCACCGTCCTGGAGAGTCTCTCCGACATATCATTTCCGGTTGTTCGCATCTTGCTAACGGCGAGTACTTGCACAGGCACAACCAGGTGGCCAGGATCATCCACCAGCAACTTGCCCTTCGATACGGCCTTGTCGAGTCTGAGGTGCCGTACTATAAGTACGCACCAGCGCCAGTTCTCGAGAATGGTCGTGCTTTGCTCTACTGGGACCGTTCTATCATCACGGACAGGACTATTGTCGCCAATAAGCCTGATATCGTGTTGGTCGACCGGTCCCAGCGCCGGGCAGTGCTCGTCGACATCACCATCCCACATGACGAGAACCTCGTGAAGGCCGAGAAGGACAAACTCAGCAAGTACCTTGACTTGGCTCACGAGGTTACCGCCATGTGGGATGTTGACTCGACGATCATTGTCCCGATAGTCGTTACGGTGAACGGTCTTATAGCGAAGAGCCTCGACCAACACCTTAAGAGGCTCTCGCTAGACAGTTGGGTCAAGGGTCAGATGCAGAAGGCGGTAATCCTGGACACGGCTCGCATTGTCAGGAGGTTCCTCACTCTGCAGCCCTAACCACCGGTAGCTTGGGCCCTGCCCCGCTGCCGGCGGCACTCTAGGTTTAGGTTTTTTTTATAATATTTTGTTTTTATATTTTATTGTAAAAAAAACTTAAATTTAAGAATGAAAATAAATAAATGTGCATAAATAATAAAATTTATTGAACCAAAAATTATAAATTCCTTAATTAACAATATTTGTTTTCAAACTTAAAAAGACTTACAAAGAGAAATTAGACATATTAGGACAACATTAAACATTACAAATATTGTTGTTTGTCTGAGACTGGCTGGCGCCTGTACTAGTAATTAAACTGTGCTACTGGCGCCATTTGGTATGGATGTAGGTTATTCCCTCGTTTAACACATTTAGGCCTCGAAGTATTCATGATTATTGTATGATAGCGATTAAAACCGCCGGGTGCTACCACTAAAATTATATTAAAAAACCAGACAAGTACGAGTAGGGTTCCGTTGGACGGAAACCTCAGAGCGCGAGTCAAAAAAAAAAATACTACACGTCAAACTCGTCACGTAAAACAAATTCTACACATTTAAAAAAAACTTGTTTCAGAAAACTCTGACGTACGGCATCCTGATCGGCGGATGGACTGTGGGCGTGTACTTGTTCCAACAGCTGTGGGAGAACGTGCGCTCCATCGTGCACCAGTACCAGACGTACGCGTTCTGGTACACCGTGGTGGCGGGCGGCGTCAGCTTCCTCGTCTGCTACCGGCTCGGGCCGCCCAGGAACCAGCGCAGCAAGGACCTCGTCATGTGGACTCTGCAGGTCAGTACACGCTGGTGGCGGGCAGCTTCCTCGTCTGCTACCGGCTCGGTTCGCCCAGGAACCAGCGCAGCAAGGACCTCGTCATGTGGACTCTGCAGGTCAGTACACGCTGGTGGCGGGCAGCTTCCTCGTCTGCTACCGGCTCGGTTCGCCCAGAAACCAGCGCAGCAAGGACCTCGTCATGTGGACTCTGCAGGTCAGTACACGCTGGTGGCGGGCAGCTTCCTCGTCTGCTACCGGCTCGGTCCGCCCAGGAACCAGCGCAGCAAGGACCTCGTCATGTGGACTCTGCAGGTCAGTACACGCTGGTGGCGGGCAGCTTCCTCGTCTTCTACCGGCTTGGTTCGCCCAGGAACCGGCGTAGCAAGGACCTCGTCATGTGGACTCTGCAGGTCAGAGCAATCAGTTCAGTCTCTGCAACTGATAAAGCTATCACATCATGAGCCAGTAAACGTCCACCGAGGAGTGTGCATCAGATCTGCATGATCTAATTCCCTCCTGCCCATTTTTCTATCGGACTGCTAGAGCAGGGACGAAAAATCAACACCGCTTTATGGATGATATTCCGAAAACCCGTACGAAGCGCTTTGATTCCACTTTTACTGTTCGAACTGCTAGTCTGTGGAATGCACTGGCTGAATGGGTGTTCCCCGATAGTTACAATCTGGGTGTCTTCAAATCACGAGTGAATCGGTTTCTTCTAGGCAAGCGTGTTCCATCGTCGACCGCATCATCGGTTAACATCAAGCGATTTGGCGGCCAAACGCAAGCCATTTTTTAAAGTCAATATTTTCCCTATTTTAAGATAAAATTCATAAAGAATCTAAATAATATTCGGGTCATTTTTTCAAACACGGTCATCTGACCCCAAACTAAGCAAAGCTTGTGATATGGCTGCCAGAGACTGATATACATACATATATAGGTTTAAATACATACTTAAATAGATATTAACACCCAGATATAGAACAAACACAAATGTTCATCACATAATGTTTGTCCTAGGTAATCGAAACAGAAACACTTAAATTACCACGGGATATTTACCTTACCACGGTAAATATCCCGTAAATAATCATATAACTTTAGTGAACAACCGTGATAGTTTAAAACAGTGTTTTACTTAAATAACATTTTGAAAAACAGTGTTTTTTTTAAAATATGTTTGTAGAGTATGGGCGTGCTGATGATATTCTTCAGCAGCGAGTACCAGGAGGCGGCGGCGGCTGTCATCGTAGTGTCGCTGCTCGCGCGGTACTTCCCGCAGTCACTCGCGCGCAGGATACAGGGCTACTGGTGAGTGCACACACTGATCACACTACTCCATTGCCAGAGTCTACGAACCCAACCGTTGGTTGTATGGCAATTTCTTCGACAATGGCGTCGATTCTGTCATGCCACTCACTAAACTAAAATTATCTGCCTCTCTTTTCATTTTAATATGTTAGAGAAGGATGGCAACTTACTTACTCGTTACTTGTGTAGCGGGCATTTTCCGCAACTAGGCCATTCACTGGCCCATTTTGCGTCACCCCGCTGTAGGTAATTCAGCCACCCGGTCTCCTCCAGGAAAGCCAGCAGCTCGCTTATGCCGGCGCAGGCTTCCCAGAGCGTCCTCGTTGATCCGAGGATAGTGTTTCGTTGTTCTGCCACGCTGCTGCACTCCAGCAGCAAATGCGCGGCCGTTTCTTCAGTCTCCAGACACCCTCTACATAGGGGATTGTCAGTAACCCCAATTTTAAAAAGGTGCTTGTTTTAAAGGCAATGACCTGTGACAACCCCAACAATTTGCCGGAGTTTGTCACTTTTAGGATGGTAACAGTTTTAGAGCTGTCAAATTTAGTTTAGTGCACATCAGAATCGATGCCAATGCCGTCGATTCTGTCATGCCACCGCCTGAAGGCTCATCCACACATAGCTCAGATCACGATCCTTCTTGCCTCATACCTGCAAAATGTAGAATGAGCTACCTTCCATGGTGTTTCCTAGAAGCTACAATATGGGGTTCTTCAAAAGGCGAGTTAATCGAGTCCTAAAGTGTCGGCAACGTATTTGTGATGCCTCTGGTGTTACAAGTATCCATAGGCGACGGTGACTGCTTACCATCAGGCAGCCCGTCTGCTTGTTTGCCACCTATGGCATTAAAAAAAACACACTAAACTAAACCAATCTGACAGGCTTAAAATTATCTGCCCCTCTTTTCATTTTCAAGAGAAGCTCAACACATATCATACCAGTAGATGGATTTCTTTGTTCTCTTGAAATGCTGTAAAACATGACTGCGATACTAGTGCTACGGTAATTTCTAGAACCTTTACGTACGCTATCTGACTGCAGCGCTTACGGAAGTTCGAGACAACCTATAGCACGCTCAAATTACGGTGCCATCTAAGTTTATACTGTTTTTAGGCAAATTTCCGAGCTACGCTCTAATGTTACGCTATTGTCTTTCCTCTTAGTCTATCTTCCTTGGTACGACAAACAGGCAGGGCGAGAATCTTGCAGTTGTGGCGTGGGTTAACAGTTCTGGGAAAAGTAAAGTTTTTTTTTTCTTTATTGAAGTCCCATCTCTTTAGCATTAGAGGTTATAGTCTCTTTTGTGACTGTCCGCAGGCGGCGCAAGTTCCCTCCGAAGCAGAAGCTCCTCTCCAGTGAGGAATATTACGAGGAAGGTGCGAGGGAGACCAAGCACGCGCTGGAGAGCCTCAGGAAGTACTGCGCGAGCCCCGACTGCGCCCAGTGGAACATCATGCTCAAACTTAACGACTCCAAACGGTAAGGGATACTATACTAGTTTTAGTTTAAACACCACTGCTTTCACGACGAAAGCCAGGCGCCACCAGAAGAAAGCACGACAAAGCTTAGATGTGACCATATCGGACCTCGAGGATACAAACTCCATGTGGCCCGTCTCGGGAACGAGGTCAGTCTCGAAGCCGGTTTCCCCACCTCTGGAAATCGGCTTCGAGACGGACCCCGGCTTCCCGGTTTACCATCCGAGAACGACCCACAAATCCACTTTATAACCGATGATCGTTGTTGTTCCCTGCATTCTCATCCAAACTAAACATGTATGCAAAATTTCAGCTCAATCGTTTGGTGATAACTGTTATAAAATTCAGTTATCACCAAAAATAAGTCGATGGAAGATCTAAGCATGATGCTCGAAGGCCTCAATAGAGTCTCCCAACAAGTGGGCCTTAAGATGAACATGGACAAGACAAAGGTCATGTCAATTATCCATGTTGTGCTCACCGCAGTATCAGTTGGGAACTCAGTTCTTGAAGCTGTTGACGCGTACGTCTACCTAGGACAAACAGTCGAACTAGGATCGAATCCGAAATGAGGAGATCCGTAGACGAACGAAAGTCACCGACATAGTACACCGGATTAGCAAGTTGAAGTGGCAGTGGGTAGGGCACATATCACGCAGAACAGATGGCCGATGGGGTCGAAAGGTTCTGGAATGGAGACCACGGACCGGCAAGCGCAGCGTAGGACGTCCACCCACAAAATGGACAGACGACCTAAAAGAGACCGCAGGGAAACGCTGAATGCAGGCCGCTTCCAACCGGACGATGGACTGGAGAGCGATGGGGGAGGCATATGTCCAGCAGTGGACGTCCTATGGCTGAAATGATGATGATGAATATAAGTAAAGCGCCCAATGGGCATGCAGTCATCTGCGTAACGTCCGGTATAAAATAAAACAGCTGCTCCACTGTTCAGGTTCGCCAGCTTCGTGGAGGGCAACTCTCACCTCAGCGACGACGAGGTGCTGGACTACGAGTCGTACGCCTTCTCCACGGACAGGAGCAGAAGCAGGTGCAAGCCCGTCGCCAACTCCACCAGGAACCACCTCGAGATATCTGACGACGATGGCTCCGAGACTGACGATGACTGAACTTGGCATGATAACTGCAGCTGTATGATTGCTAGTTGTTGCCGGACTTCGTACGTGTTTACTGCAGCTATATGATATCTAGGTGTTGCTCCCGACTTTGTACGTGTAGATTTTCTTATAAATTTTCAACCTCCTCGGTCATAATTATTGTATGAAGACAGTTTTTTTTTTCTATAATTTAGCTTATTTGTTTTAATAATATCTACTAATAACATTGTTGAAATGCTGTTGACATTATTTTATTATTTAATACTTTGTCTATAATATACAGATGAGGCAGTATGGCTTTAAAAGCTTTAGCCTGCCGGACGGGCGAAAAAAAGCAAACTTGTGTTCTTAGTTCTACAAGTTGTTCACTTTGATGGGTAGATCAACACTACGCTACACAATTCTTATTCTTATTCGAAATGGGGGCGATAAGTCCTGCACTGACGTCCCGCTTGGGGTGTATTGTGCATTTCCCCCTACCAGCACCTACCCGAGCCAACCCAACTCCTTGAAATATCGGAGTGAGGCTCTGGGGCGCTGGCACACACGCTCCAGTGGTGTAGATGGTAGTATAAGTACACTACACAATATCAGAGGGTGGAGTCTAATGGCAAAACAATTGAAATGTTATAGAGATGGGTCATTGTTTTGTCGAGTATTCAAGCTATCGATACTTTTAAAGGTAAAAAAAGATCTCTTCTGGTGCGTCTTCGGTGTTTGTTCGGCCGTCTGTATGTCACAGCAGATAAAAAATTTTACGTACTACTTATAAAGTTAATCTCATTAATCCACAGACAAATCTGTGCATTAATCACACTAATATCTTAAAAGCGAGTGTATTTTGTTTTGTTTTACGCCGAAACGGATGTTGATGAAATTTTGTATACAGATACCTGGAATAACTGGATAAACTAAGGATATATTTCACCATTGTTCACGCGGGTAAAACAGCGGGCGCAGCTAGTTGAGCAATACAGTTCAAAACCTAAAAGTATCGATAGCTTGAATACTCTATAAAAACTATGATCCATCTCTATTACATTTCAATAATAAATAAATAAATATTCGATTTTTTTTTAATTCCTTTAGATTCCGCTCCCTGAATCATACAACTGCAGTGAAGAACCGTGATAGTTTAAAACAGTGTTTTTAAATCGCTCAAATATAATAAAAGGCCAATGGTTGATCTGATAGTGTCTTAACTCGTAACAACTTTTCTTTTTCCATTGTATAATTTATGATAATCAAAAGGAATGAATGTTTTCATGTAAAATCTAAGGTGTATGAGTAAAGTTATCATCATCAGCCAGAAGACGTCCACTGCTGAACATAGGCCTCCCCCTTTAACCTCCACACTGAACGACAGCCTGCATTTTGCATCCACTGGATGCCCGCGACTCTCACTATGTCGTCGGTCCATCTAGTGGGAGGCCTCCCTACGCTGGGTCTTCCGGTTCGTGGTCTCCACTCCAGAACCTTTCTTCCCCATCGGTTATGATTAAAGTAAATAATTAAAACCACTAAAACAGAATTAATAAATATTTACCAGATTTTATTTTAAAATAACTTGTTCGAATCAAATATATTTTTACTCAACACTAGTAGATGGCATTTTCTTAATTCGTACACAGCTTAGATTTTCCATCAGGGGCGTTACGGCTACCTCTTAACGCGGGCTCGAAATAACCCAGTGCGGAAAATCACGCGAACGTGAACCTTACCGCCCCGAAATAAGCTTTGCGGTGGCGCAACTTTTCGCATCACCTAAACAGAATCGCTTAAAACGGGTGGCCGAAAGACTGTACGTTCAATATTTTTAATTTTATGTAAGAGATATATTTAGAGTGTGTACGATAAATTGATTTTTAATCATATTTGTTTGGGGTTTAATTCGCTATGCTATTATGCCAGCCCCTTATCATTGTGTTCGCTAACGCTAGTCGTATTTATATTTTATTTGTTTTTTATGCTTCAATAATATGGAAGTTTTTGACGTCTCGAAGTAACGTTTTTTACTTACTTATTTCAAATTAATGGGGAGACACACTGCTTATTTATCACGCCAGCAGGCCTAACATGGGCTGTGGTTAAATTGTCTTTCCACCGTTTTTATCCACGCCTAGACGTGACTGCCCTGGTGGCTCAGTTGGTAGTGAACCTATCTTCTGTGCTTGGGGGCGTGGGTTCGATTCCCATCTAGGACAAACATTTGTGTGATGAACATTTGTGTTTGTTCTATGTCTGGGTGTTAATATCTATTTAAGTATGTATTTAAAAATATATATGTACGTATATCAGTTTCTGGCAGCCATATTACAAGCTTAGCTTAGTTTGGGGTCAGATGACCGTGTGTGCAAAAATGTCCCAGATATTTAATTTATTTAAAGCTAGAATATGGATTCGTTTGTCTTTTTCTCGCGGGATAAAAAACGGTGGAAAGACAATTTGTCCACGGCCCGTGCTCGGCCTGCAGGTGGCGCATTATCGCTGGTGTTGTTTCACTGTGAAAAGTGTCAAATATCAATAGATAATTTTCGTAATTACACAATATTATATCGTCTGGTATTTTAACATGCCTCTGTGTAGTGCATTTCAGTGTAAAAATGAAGGTCCACAAAAAAAAAAATTGATAATTTAATTGCATACTTACTTTGCCACAAGATCAACTTTTTTACCAGCTAAGGAAGCATTTGTTTTCATAAATCTTTTTTAAATTTAGCTACTGTCATTAGAGAAACATTTTACTGTTTAAAAGCAAAGTTTATTTTTATTGTTTCATTCAAGAGCAATGTTTATAACCTCAAATGACAGCACCAGCGAAGGTGGCGCCATCTGAGATTAGTTTTGCCTGTGGCTTCCCATTGGATAACACCTCATGCAATGACGGCGTCAAAAAGTAAGACGCACTGATTCGCTCTCAGAGCTGTGGGGTTATAATTCAAGTTGGCACTAGCTATATGCCGTTACTAATGCCATCTAATGCGCACGAGCAGCGGGACGACACGATAGCGATAGCCAGTGTCAAATTATGTAATAACCCCGCTGGTCCGTCTTGAATTTGACTCACTTCCCGTGAATTCTGTTTTAATGTTTAGTAAAAAAAATAATACTTTATTAGAAGTTTGGAACAACAATTTGAAAACAAGTAAATCTCCTTATTTTAGTAAATTGTTAATTATGTCAATAATAATAAATATTAGATAGTTACGAAATAATTGTAAATAACATGGAACTGAGTAGGTATTTTTTAAATAAAAGATTACTTGTTAGTAATTATTTTAATCAATGCATTTAGTATAAATATAGATAAGTTTTGTATATTGATATAATTAAATAACATCACAACATGTATAGCACCTTAATTATTCAAATAAAACCTTTGTCGACAGATTTTGGTTATTTCTTATTGGTTACTTGATTCGAATATTAAATTTGTATTTTGTAATAAATTTTTTTAACCTTCGACCAAAATAAAATGAATGGACGGGCCCAGAAGACGCGCATTTTTGAATAATACAAAATTAGCGCCGGCGCTCACTTCGTATCAGTCGGTCTCTAACCGTAGAAAGTGCAACACGAGACTATTGTTACATGATAACGAAACATCTGACGAAATTATGCCTTCGTGTGCTTCCCCAAAGTGTAAATACACAACAAAAACTGTTATCTATTTTTTGTAACAAATTAACTGTACATGGTTATAATTAGGTGTTGAAGTATATGTCCAACGGTTTTGCCTAGTTTTTACTGAGCAAGTTCAATGGTTATGGCTCGTCCTATCATTTTATTTTGGTCGAAGTTTTTGACGATACTTTTTGACTTGTTCTGTTTCACGTCATATATTTAATAGTTCCTAAAGATAACACGACCTCTGTAAGTGCACTTATGTATTTTAACTTATGTAACGTTTGTGAATAAGTCTATAGTTCTAGGCGAGGATGAATCCTTTGTAGTTTGCATTTTAAATTTAGTAAATAAATGTTTTGTACAAATAATTTTGTTTTTGTTTTTATACTTTATATTTATAAGCAATAGAAAAAAACTACCTACTACCTACGCTGCGTCTTCCGGTTCGTGGTCTCCACTCAAGAACCTTTCTTCCCCATCGGTTATCGGTTCTTCGCGCGATGTGGCCTGCCCATTGCCAAACAGCTATGTCGGTGACTTTAGTTCTTTGGCGAATATCCACGTTTCGGATTCTATCGCGCAAAGAAACTCCGAGCATAGCTCTCTCCATTGCCCGCTGTGTGACTGAGTTTTTCTAAAAGGCCAATAGTTAAGGACCTACGTGCATAACTGGCTTTAAATTCATTCATTGACAGACAACGCAGAACCTAAACCACTTTAGAAAAGTACATTTTTCACTAGTATTGTCTAACATAGGTGAGCACTAGTACGCACCACTCGACACCTCAGTCTAAGACGCACTCCATGTCGCTAAGGATAGAAGACGATGGAAAGATATCATCAGAGAAAGATTGATGGAAGGTGGACCCAACCCTCAGACATGACGAATACGATTTAAGGAGGAGGAGCACTAAGGTAGGATATTTAGCAAGGTCGAAAGCTGTAATAATTATTTGTTTCATTTTGTCATCCTATTTCACATAAATCAAGCACATGTCAGTTGTGTTACCTGCTGCGTTATCCCCGTAGCTAGCAGGCAAAGTCATGGAACACATCATACTTATCAGATAATACTTTCGGTTAGTCTAAACATCAATAAATTATACATTAGCAGACGTTTCATCCGACAGTCGTACCAACAGTTAAAATAAAGCATATATTAGTATTTAGTACGTTATGGCACGTGTTTGTGTAGGTACAGTGAAGCCCTATGCGGCTCGGCTTGCCTTCTTGGATTTATCTAGAGTCTGCGGCGGTGGCGGGGGCTTCGCTGACATGTGGCGACTGTACAGCCTGGAAGGGAAATATTACATGTTATATGGAAAGCGACATAATAAAAATGCAAAGGAGCGATGGTGGCCGAGCAGTACAGAGAGATGGTGGCCGAGCAGTACGGAGAGATGGTGGCCGAGCAGTACGGAGAGATGGTGGCCGAGCAGTACGGAGAGATGGTGGCCGAGCAGTACGGAGAGATGGTGGCCGAGCAGTACAGAGAGATGGTGGCCGAGCAGTACAGAGAGATGGTGGCCGAGCAGTACGGAGAGATGGTGGCCGAGCAGTACGGAGAGATGGTGGCCGAGCAGTACGGAGAGATGGTGGCCGAGCAGTACGGAGAGATGGTGGCCGAGCAGTACGGAGAGATGGTGGCCGAGCAGTAAGGAGAGATGGTGGCCGAGCAGTACGGAGAGATGGTGGCCGAGCAGTACAGAGAGATGGTGGCCGAGCAGTACAGAGAGATGGTGGCCGAGCAGTACAGAGAGATGGTGGCCGAGCAGTACGGAGAGATGGTGGCCGAGCAGTACGGAGAGATGGTGGCCGAGCAGTACGGAGAGATGGTGGCCGAGCAGTAAGGAGAGATGGTGGCCGAGCAGTACGGAGAGATGGTGACCGAGCAGTACGGAGAGATGGTGGCCGAGCAGTACGGAGAGATGGTGGCCGAGCAGTACAGAGAGATGGTGGCCGAGCAGTACAGAGAGATGGTGGCCGAGCAGTACGGAGACGTTGGCCGACCGGTAGGGAGTAATGATTGCAGACCAACAAAACGAGACAGTTGTATTCGTAGCTTGGTTCGTGAAATTAATCACACTGGGGCATGGATAAATGCGTTGTTTGATCTGGGCGTGTAACATTAGTGAAGTACATACACTTTGTAGGTCTCGGAGCGCAGGTAGTCCAGCACGTGCGAGGAGCCCAGCTTGAGCTGGTCCTCTATCGGAGGCACCCAGAAGTTGCCATCCAGCCGCAGCACTGACTTGTTACCCGCCAGGTCTAGTGTACCTGCAATAACAAATTTATATAGTAATTTTTAAACTTTCGCGATTTGAACACATGTTTTAAATGTTTATCGGGACTTACCACGCATTATTTAATTTAGTTAAAAATATGTAACTTTCGCACAAAAAAAAAAAGTAACTTTTAAAACAAATTTATATAATTACGTACTAACACTTTCACCCGCTATGTTATAATCATGATTTTTTCCAGGGTAAAAGTAGCGTGTGTAAACCAAATGACAGCTGCAGATATGAATATTAACAGGATATTAGTTGTAATAAGTTTAATATGTGTATGTGTGTCTGCCTGCATCATACCTCCTAAACGGCTTGACTGATTTTGATTTAGTTTTTTTTGGTGAAAGGTGACTTGATTGGGAGTGTGACAATTATTATTCACATTTATTTATTTTCTTTCTTAATTTTTAAGTTTTTTACATCAATATAGTAAAAAAAAAATATTAAAAAAAAATATTATTATGCTAAGCCGAAAGAACCTAAAACCTAACCTTGAACCTTGTCGGATCTTCAGTTTTGTGCTTGTGTCACAGGTGTTTCTTAAGCAGCACCGTGTATCACCCCCATATGTATGAGACTATAGTTGGGATAAACTGACCTCCAGAAGACCCCTAGGGATTTCAAAGAGTTGGGTATGCTCGGGTGCTGGTAGGGGGAAATGCACAATACACCTCAAGAGAGACGTCAGTTCAGGACTTATCGTCTCCATCTCGAATAAGAAGAATAACATGGAGAACAGCTGCTCGCATAGATATTATTATATATATTTGCCATAGTTGGCAAATAAGCAGACGGCCCGCCTGATGGTAAGCAGTCACCGTCGCCTATGGATACTTGTAACACCAGAGGCATCACAAATACGTTGCCGACTCTTAAGGACTCGATTAACTCGCCTTTAGAAGAACCCCATGTTGTAGCTTCTCGGAAACACCGTAGAAGGTAACTCATTCCACATTTTGCAGGTATGAGGCAAGGATCGTGTGAATCGCACAGTGTGCGATTTCCACTGATCTATGATGTGTGGATGAACTTTCAGGCGGCAATAATGAAGTATCAGTATATTACCGATCTCGGGCGGCAGCACGACGAGCCGGTTCCCCTGCAGGTGCAGCTCGCGCAGCCGCGCCAGCTGGCCCAGCGAGCGCGGGACCTCGATCAGGTCGTTCTCGCGCATGGACAGCTGGGAACCACACGGCACAGTTACACACCAATCTCTCATGGCTACTGCGGAGACTAACTTACAACAAGTATATCGACCTCCTTGACGTCCGTCAACGGCGGATCTGGGGGGTTACACAAGACCCATTTTCTGTTAGTGTTAACGCCTGCAGAAAGGTGAAATTGTATGAAAATGACATTGACAATGCTAGCTTAGCCCTCTAAGGGGGAGGCCTTTGTCCTGCAGTGGACGTTTAAGGGTCCTATCACATTGACGAAAAAAGAATCGAAATCTGGATTTTTGATATAATTTTTCATTCAACTAATAAGATCTGTAGAAAATTCAGTTGCTGTATTAAATAGATCTGTATTTTTTATTGAATGTATCGGCTTCAGATTTTGGTAAAACTCGTCATATCCATTTGTTACCTCCAATTTACAAAAGTAGTTTTTCGTAAAACTATAGGAGGGAAAGTTTGAGAATGGATTTTGTTAAATTACTGTCATAAAATAAAATAAATTATGTTACGGTTTACTTATTTTATATTTATCTTGAAAATTACGGCTTTATTTATTTGTTTATACCCGAAAATACAACCTAATTTTGATAGTACGTTGGTCCAGTTGGTAGTGAACCTACCTTCTAAGCTTGGGGGCGTGGGTTCGATTCCCATCTAGGACAAACATTTGTGTGAACATTTGTGTTTGTTCTATATCTGGTTGTTAATATCTATTTAAGTACATATGTATTTAAACCTATATATGTATGTATATCAGTCTCTGGCAGCCATATTACAAGCTTTGCTTAGTTTGGGGTCTGGTGACCGTGTGTGCAAAAGTGTCCCGAATATTTAATTTAATAATTAGTTAATTAATTTAAAATTGCTGTATGCTACCAAAACTTGGTGTCTCTACAAAGAAACAAGTACCTACATATTTACACTGCCATACATAAACATCATCAGCCAGAAGACATCCACTGCATAGGCCTCCTCCTTAGACCTCAACACTGAACGACAGCCTGCCTTCTGCATCCACTGGATGCCCACGACTCTCACGATGTCGTCTCATATAGTGGGAGGCCAGTTAGAGATCACGCTACGAAACTCCGAGCATAGCACTCTCCTTTGCCCGCTGTGTGACTGAGTTTTTCCAGTTTTGAGTCTCAGTACCATGTCATCAATGGCAACACACACTAGTTAAAGACCCTTGTCTTAGGCACACACGCAAACGAAGTTTTATCTAGTGGTTTCACTGGCTATTCTACAGAAAATTTACCATCAATGTATCCGGGATAAAATAAGTTACGGAGTTAAGTGCACAAAAAATCAACACCGTTTTATGGTTGATATTCCAAAAACCCGTACGAAGCGCTTTGATTCCACTTTTATTATGCGAACTGCTAATCCGTGCAATGCGGTGCCTGAATGGGTGTTCCCCGATAGTTACAATCTGGGTGTCTTCAAATCACGAGTGAATCAGTTTCTTCTAGGCAAGCGTGCTCCATCGTAGACCGCATCGTCGCTTTACATCAGGCGAGTTGGCAGTCAAATGCAGCCTATTATTGAATTTAATCATACATACTTACACACATTTCCATTGGTGCAATAGTGTAAGTATGACTGTTTGTCTGCACTTAACTCCGCACCAGTAACTTAAAGATACTCACGATTTGCAAGTTCTTCAAGTTTCCAATTTCAGTTGGCAAGAATTCAAAATCATTGTCTCCCAAATACAGGGCTCGGAGGCTCTCTGAAATAATCACAATTCAACATTTTAAAACTGAACTATTCTATTTAATCTATTCTTTGGTATGATATACTTAGTAGGCCTCTTGCTGAGAATGGGGGAGGCTTGTAATGTTAGGAAAGCACATTTTACTGCCACCTTGTACTTACTGTATGGAAGCAATAAATAATCAGAATCTTAATCTTTTGGAGTTTGCAATAGCTTAGATCCCGCTGAAAACATGCTGTGTAGCTAAACCTGTACGAGTTCAAAGTCGCTGACTGGCAATCGAGAAGCCAAAGACCCACTGTAGATCTCTGCGCCAGCAGAGCAAGTAGAAGTTTCAATGCTAACCCATTATAAAGAAGTTTCCGGGCAATTTCTTTTCGTTGAGATTTTAATATGTCAGGTCCAATATTTCAAGGAGTTGGGTTGGCTCGGGTAGGTGCTGGTAGGGGGAAATTCAGAATACACCCCTAGCGGGACGTCAGTGCAGGACTTATCACCCCCATCTCGAATAAGAATAAGAAGTCTCAATACTAACCCATTATAAAGAAGTTCCCGGGCAACGTCTTTTCATTGAGATTGTTATATGTCAGGTCCAATATTTCCAGCACAGGGAACACTCCGAACCCTCGCGGCAGATTGTAGAGCCGGTTGAGGGACACATTGAGGATGCGGAGCTTGGGCAGCGACGACAGAGAGACCGGTAGCTCCTGAATATAATGATATTCATTATCATACTGTTGTATCTGTATGTAGTTCCGTTTAAATAGTTTTAACATAAGTTTAGTCGTAACCTCTTTTATTACTTAATCTGTAGTCGAGGTTTTGCCGGCTTTTTCTGTTGTTTAAGGTGGTTCGTTGCACAAATGGCGGGAAATTCAAATTTCAAACAGTTTTCTTGTCCTTGTAGCTAGGCCCGGTAATTATTGTAAACAACCATGATGTTTGCGCAGATTGATTATTATTCTTTACAAAATCATGTAAAGCTATTTATCTCTAATGCCCATTATTACTTACATTTGTGAATAAACAAATTTTTGCTGTTTGAAACGGTTTATTCACAAATGGAAGTAATATGGTGCGTTACTGTTAAATAATTGTACATTATAATGTAAAGAACAGCCAACATTTTGCGCAAACACTGTGTTTTGAGTCACGGGCATCCAGTGGATGCAAAAGGCAGGCTGTCGTTCAGTGTGGAGGTTAAAGGGGGAGGCCTATGTTCAGCAGTGGACGTCTTCTGGCTGATGATGATGATGATGTGTTATTTAAAAATAATTACCTGGCCTGGCTACTAGGACCAAAAAACTGTTTAAAATTTAAATTTCCCACCATAGGTGAATCGAACCACCTTAATAATGGACAGGCTACTTAGCACAATTAGGTATAATGTTTGATTAAAAAGATGTTTTTTTGAACATAATACTTTGAAATTTGTGACGTTTATTTGCCGATTGGCACTAACCAGAAAGTAGCTAATCAAGACTTTGCTTTGAGATGATGAAAGAGGCCCTAATAGTATCAGACCTGGATATGATTGTTGGCAAGGTTGAGAATCTCCAAGTTTGTAAGGTTGGCAAGTGCGGCCGGCACTGTGGTGATCTTATTGTGGCTCAGGGACAACCGAGTGATGTTGATCAGGGTGACTGGAAATCAAATGTTTCAAATAAATCACACAAACAATATCCATAGCTTTAATATCTTTGAAAAATACTCTAAATACCAAATTGAATGCATAAGTAATTTAATTCCCTAGTACATAATGCGATAGAAAAATTTTACTCATGGTTTTCCTTCTATGGCTTCTACTATACATAAAGATGATGTCATGAGTTAAATTTTGTGTAATATACCTATCAGATGACCGAAATAGTTATCAATATAATGCAGCTACTTAGTATAAAGGCATCGACAAAGTTACAGATAGTCATTTGATTATTTTGTACACAATCAAACAAAATGTAATAGTTGTAAGTACCACCATATTAGTAGTACTTTGATAAAACAATTCACAAAAAATTAAGGATAAAGTATGAGAGATAGGTAACAACGATTTTCTGTTGTTTTGTTTTTGACATCAAACTGGCTAGCTGAAGAAAAAAAAACGAAAAGAAAGGGAATGAAAACAAGCTTCAAGAAACAGGTTCAACCAGTTAAAAAATTTACAAAACAAGTTTTAAGGAGAGACTTACACAATCCTGGTATTTCATCAAGGCTGGTAATCCCTTTGTCCACCAAATCTATTTCAGGATTACCGATTTCTTTAGCTTCCTCTACAACTTTCTTAGCTTTCGACATTTTGGCAGTGTTTGGAATACAGGAAACTGGAGGTTGATGACTCATATTATTATTATTATCAATTGTCAAACGAAGTACCTTTTGACAATTGTGACGTCTGGTTTTTTTCGCCCATAGTATACAGGTTAAAGCTATTAAAACCATACCGCCTCGTCAACCGTATTTTATTGTCCAAATCCTAAGTATGCCCAACGTAAAAATAAACCAGCCATGTGCAGTCAGTCTCGCGCACTAAGAGTTCCGTACCACCAAAAATACAACAAAAAAAAATAGTACTTCAAAACGACAACATCACGCCCAGGCGATCACCCATCCTAGTACCGACCGCGCTCAACCGCCGCCTTGGTGGTGAACAAATATTTGTCACCAACTCGCATTTGGACATTATTTATTATTTTGTGTATTTTATTTTATTTATTTAACCATTGGTTGTTGTCAGCGTTAGCGGTTATATTCTCTTTGGGTTGTTAGAGCAATTTTGCCACCAACAGTGATGGAGGAGATAGTGAGACAACAATAACAGAACACTGGACACTGAACACTGGTCGATGACAATAATAACAGAACACTGGACACTGAACACTGGTCGATGACAATAATAACAGAAAATAATAGACTATAATCATGCCAAGTTTGACGCTTGTGAAAGAATGAAGATTCCCACATACAGAAAAAAACATTGCACACATATAAGTAGCAGGGATTTTATATTATTAGAAATTATCAGTTGATCGTACAAAAACTGATGCCTTTACCCTTTGATAATACATAGTTTGGATCTGCCTTTAAACTCGAGCTAGTACCGAAAAAAGTCTCCCCAAAACTAAAGGGGGCGAGGTAAACACTTATTGCACATACTGACATATTCTTACTAATTCTACATACGCACACTTCAATATTGAGCGGCACACAACTGCTAACGATATGCTAAAAATGTAATCAAACGGACAACGTCCAAGTGGGAGTGAAGTGCTGGGAAACGTAGGTATAACGCTTCCATTATTCTGAGCCTCTCCTCTACTCTTAGTACAAGACAAATGTTAGGAATTATTAAAACAACAAATCAGTTAACAAAATGTTTATGTACAATGTCTAAACTACTTCTTCTTTTTCTTCTTGTTTTTCGACTTGAACTTGAGTTTAGTTTTGATTTTCTCCTTCCGTATCCTTTCCTTGACGATCTGCTGCTTGTTCTTGAACTCTTTGCCCTTCGCCTCGGCCGCCTTGTTGGCGACTCGCTCGTTGTGCTTCACCCAGTGCGGACGGAACTCAGACACTGGGGAAAATATTATTATTTTTTAGAAAAAATAACAACAACTAACTTCAAGACTATCTACATGTACAAACTAAAACTAAAAAAGTAGAAAATTAAAATTAAAACAGAGATTGAAAAACCTCATCTAAACTTTTACTTTTGCTTGTTGCTTTTGGGGACCACAAACCAAAACGTCATTTGTGTATACATTAATGGTTTTTGTTGGTTTTTTTCAAAAAGCGCTGTATTAATTACGATAATATTTATATTGGACCACCTCAGAAGTATGACCTACCAAACAAAAAACGTCATAAACATCAAAATCAATTCATAATTTGCGGAGTAATCGCGTAACAAACATATCAGCTGACGCTAGAGGTCAACGAACGACTCGCGGCGCGCACGCGTTTACGGTTACATTGCTGTTTTGCAAAATTATGAACCACAAATACAACACTAAAAAAACCAGTATAAGGCAAATTATTATTGATTTAGATCGTATAATAATAGTTTTGGCTTCGGGGAACTTTCCCTTACACCCGGTATGATGTAAATTATTATTATTCTTCATGATTTCTTAGGGTGCGAAACCCTAAGGGACCGTCCATTAATCACGTGATGTTTTTTGTAGCATTTTTAACCCCCCTCCCCCTTGGTGATACGCAGTGAGGTTTAAGACTACCCTCCCCCCCCTAAAATTACGTGTATTTTTCAAAAAATCTTAATTTTTGTTTATATAGGTATTATAACGATAACGGAATAACTGGCGACTGGCAAGCCGAGCCGAGCGATCGTTGCGGTGCGCGGCGCGCGGGGAGTTCGTTCGTTGCCTGGCAACGGCGAGTCAAGGTCACACTCTGTTTAGAACTCGCGCGTTTGATGAAAAAATAAATACACGTGATATCTTACTACTACACCCCCCTCCCCCTTGTGCTATTTCGTGACTTTTTTGCTAACCCCCCCCCCCCCCCCGTTTCAAGCCTCACGTGATTAATGGACGGTCCCTAAGTAATCACACAGACGATATCTGTACCTGTAACCATGGACACTGCAGTGTCCGAAACATCAGGTTTTTTTCAAAATATGCATGTATTTTTTTTATGTTTCTTTATGACCTCCTATTATGTTTCAAATGAAACGTCTTTTTTAACAAACATCTGTAGTTATGCTAAGTAGCATGTCAATTAATTACCAACTGAAAATGGCGGCAAACATCGGCCACAGATTAAATAACAAAAGAGGTCATATCTACATTCTGAAGTTATGTTAAGAGTTTGAGAGTACCGTGCTGCTAGATTATAAGCTGTTGAAGATATAATTTTTAGCACGAATAGTTAACAAGTGCTTTGGCTCTCAAAGAGTTTTGTCTGCATAAGGCTAAAGTGTCTCGAGTCTCGACCAGAAAGTCAGGGACGAGACTGTTAAATCTGCAGAAAATCCCGGGAGTTCGAGGCACGAGGCGTCCCGGGACCCACGCCCTACCGCTACTCACCCGGCTTCTTCCTGCGTGTGTTGTTTGTTTGTTCGTCATCGGAGGCCGCGTCGTCGGGCGCGTTCCTCTTCCGCCACTCCTCGTAGCGGCCGCTGCGGTAGGAGGCCGGCACGCGCCCGCCGCTCTCTGTGCGGATCATCTTGCGACCTCCGTCCTGGGAAATTAAACAGAATGAAAACGGTCCTTCGCCTGCTAGTAGGCCTTCGAACAGATGCCTTATTATGGATGATTCGGATCGTGATCGCGATCGCGTGCCATCTCACTCACGCGCGTGGTGCGAGTAAGTAGATGCGAACGGGACGTCATGCAATCTCGATCACAATCAAACTTCTATAACAAGGCCGCTGTACGCTTAGGCATGGGCAGCAGCGTCCTGTTAGTACACGGTGAACATACTGCGATCTCCAAGCCGCCTGCCAAGCGTGGGGATTATGGCAACACCCCTCTCTAAGAGGGAGGCCTTGTTCAGCAGTGGACATTTAATGGCTGATGGCGTGGCGTGGCGTGGCGTGTACGCTTAGTCCCAGATTTGATAGTTTACGAAAACTTGTTTCGTTTACGTTTTGTTCCATACATTTTAGTAAAGCGCCTCTATCGGAAACGTGGAGGAACTAAATTTGGCAGTTATCGGCGGTATAGATTGCTTCACTCTAATACGAAAAAAGTTTTCGAATACCTTTTAGCCCAGAAATGTATGGAACAAGACGAAAACGAAAAAAGTTTTCGTAAACTATCAAATCTGGGACTTGTATGAGCTGGGAGACACGGACAGTCCACTTGTCGTGGCTGCATGAAGGAGAACGAAACTGTGGCATTGTGAAGCCAGAGAAGAAACTAGAATTCCTACCGGGTTGCATGAGGCATCATTGCCTTTTTCATCCACAACAACTGGACTGCTTTTCATCGTCATTATGCACGCTTCCATTTACACCACTGGAGCGTGTGTGCCAGCATCCCAGTGCCTTGCTCCGATATTTCAAGGAGTTGGGTTGGCTCGGGTAGGTGTTGGTAGGGGGAAATGCACAATACACCCCAAGCGGGACGTCAGTGCAGGACTTATCGCCCCCCATCTCGAATAAGAATAAGATAAGAAGTCTGTTTTCGTGAGCTTCGGCATACTTTTGAATTAAATTCTGCCGTCCCATTACTAAAAGTCCGTTAAGTGATATGGCCACAGTGTCACATAACGGTCTTTTAGTAATCGGACGGCAGAATTGTCAACAAACTCTACTTGAAGGTCTAAGCTAAGCAGGCAAACCCCTTGATAAGTAAAAAAACATAAGGTTAGACGAGAGGTAAGTGTAGCTGGTTACCGGGTCAACATGCACCATCTTCTTCCGTTTCCGGTCCCACTTGAGCATGTGTTGGTGTTGCCTGGCTGCGTCCCCGCTGTCGGCGGCGAGGTCGAGCTGCGCCTGCGCCGCGCCCACGTTGAAGTTCACCGACATGCTGCAAATATATCACTAATGTTAACAAGTTCAGATTTTTTTGTGTTGTAATCATCATCATCATTTCAGCCGTAGGACGTCCACTGCTGGACATAGGCCTCCCCCCCATGGATCTCCAAAAGGGCCGGTTGGAAGCGGCCTGCATCCAGCGTTTCCCTGCGGTCTCTTTTAGGTCGACTGTCCATCTTGTGGGTGGACGTCCTACGCTGCGCTTACCGGTCCGTTGTCTCCATCCCAGAACCTTTCGGCCCCATCGGCCATCTGTTCTGCGTGATATGTGCCCTGCCCACTGCCACTTCAACTTGCTAATCCGGTGGGCTATATCGGTGACTTTCGTTCATCTACGGATCTCCTCATTTCGGAGTGTTGTAATATTTCCCCAAAAAAAAAAAAAGTATTTTTTTATACATTTTCACCATTGGGATGGGGAGTTGCCATAATCCCCACGCTTGGCAGGCGGCTTGGGAATCACAGACGGTTTCACCATTTTATAGGAGGATGCTGTTGCCCATCCTCTGGTGGTTCTGGTCGCAGTTTTTAGGACGTACCCTGCGTCCATGGGTCCATTATATTTTTTTTTATTAAAAAACATTATTAAAAGATTGCAATAGATGGCGTTGATTATTATGATAGAAGAAATAGAGGTCAAATCAAACGTTAGCCAGATATAAATGTTTAGAACCCCTATAGTCCAACCAGTATAATAAAATATTTTCTATCAAAAATTGTATTATTTATCATAACATTGTATAGAACAGATATTACTGCCAAATATTAGACTAGCCAAAACTGGCAACTCCTTTGTCATGAATAGTTTATTATTTTATAACCTGCTACCCGAAAGTCTAATAAGTAAGAATGACAAGACGTTTAAGGAAATTGTAAAAAAAAATATTTAATACAATATGCTTACTACAAAATTAATGATTTTATCTGTGACAAAGCCTCTTTGCGCAAATTGTGTTTGGACTGTAAAGATATTATATAATGAATTCTATGGACATTGTTAATTATTGTTATAATCTAAGTACCTATTATTTTATTTTTATTACTGTTGACATTTTATTTTATTCAAATTGAATTTTAATATTTTTACACTTTTATTATCAATATTGTATATTTTGACTTTCATAACTGTACACTAATGTACCCATATTTGAGAAATAAATGAACTGAACTGAACGTTAAAATAAATAGTACAAAACGATTTTTCTTTTATAATTGTTCATATTACGACTAGAAAAACATAATAAAATATTTTTTGCACTGGTAACCCTTTTGTTAACATAAAATATCTAAGATTAGTGAATGGAGTAAGCACCTACTAGAGTCTGGCCAATGAAAGTAGAGACCGAAAAAGCGCGGCAAATTTAAAAATATCCGCATTGAAACCCCAAAAATCAGTATGAAATGCCTGAAATAATCTCACTTGATACTTGTAAGTTATTAATTTTTATTGTAACACAGTCAGAACACAGTAATGTTTGCATTTCATATTAATTTTGGGGTTGCAATGCGGATTTTTTTAAAATTTGGCGGGCGTTTTCAGTCTCTATTTTCATTAGCCAGACTCTAACTTGTTCTATTTGTTAGCTCACCCCATTTCAGTGTGTTGATCGCTCGCAGTGTGCGGTATATAGTTCTCGTCGCGAACTACTTCCTTGTTCTTCTTCGTTTGGCCGCTGAGAGATGACCTGCTGTACTTCTCGCTTTTATCTTCTAAATATCCAGTCACCTGGAAAAAAGTTTGAATAAATAAATAAAATAAATAAATAATAAATATTCGGGACATTTTTGCACACACGGTCATCTGACCCCAAACTAAGCAAAGCTTGTGATATGGCTGCCAGAGACTGATATACATACATATATAGGTTTAAATACATACTTAAATAGATATTAACACCCAGATATAGAACAAACACAAATGTTCATCACACAAATGTTTGTCCTAGGTGGGAATCGAACCCACGCCCCTAAGCTCAGAAGGCAGGTTCACTACCAACTGGACCAACGGGCTATCTATATTAGATATTATCTAGAATAGTACTTAAGTATTTATTTAAAACTATATATCAGTCTCTGCAGGCCTAGCACGGGCCGGGGACATATTGTCTTTCCACCGTTTTTATCCCGCGAGAAAAAGACAAACGTATCCATATTCTAGCTTTATCGCGTCTAGGCGTGGATAAAAACGGTGGAAATACAATTTATCCACAGGCCATGCTAGGCCTGCAGGCAGACGTCCCAAGATGGCGGACAAAATTTTCTTATCATGATATGGATATCAAATGAAATCACGTTTACTTTGGATGACAATTAATGTTAGGTAAATGATGTTATTCTAAATCCAATATGTACCAGTTATTTTTTATCCGCCCCCATGATATTGGTAAAAGGAAATAGATAGATAAACTCTTTATTGTTCACACCACACATTTCATACACACATGATAAAACAGCATAAAAACTAGTGCAACAATCGGCGGCCTTATCGCTAAGAGCGATCTCTTCCAGGCAACCTTAGGATGGAGAGGATTTATACAGGAGTTGCTGAGAATACGAAAAAAAAATGACGTCACACAAATTCAATAAAGGCAGACGTCCCAAGATGGCGGACAAAACTTCCATAGCATGATATGGATATCAAATGTTGAGAAGAATACGACAAAAGTTATTTGTTTTAATTAATAATTTTTATTTTGTTTGAGAGGTGACTTGAGAGCTTTCTTAGCTTATGATTCAAGACCCGGACCCGGGTATGTCCTAAAACTGCGACCAGAACCACCGGAGGATGGGCAGCAGCGTCCTGTTAGTACACGGTGAACGTACTGCGATCTCCAAGCCGCCTGCCAAGCGTGGGGATTATTATTTATTTATTTATTAATTAAAACGGCATTAAGCCAATTACATCAATTAATTACAGTTACAAATATAAAGATAAAATAAAATAAAATTACATATGTCACAAATTCTTAAATATCTAAAACATGTCAACTTATCCAGTACTTAAAATCTAAATTTAAACATGAAATTAACACGTTTATCACGTGTTCTTCTCGCAATACGTCAAGCATACCGACATTAAGTCCGACCACCTGTCGACAAGCACATCGCATACAGGGTTGTCTTTCAAGAGAGCGTTGAGCGCGGTGAGAGTACGCGGAATAGGAGACATGGAGCGAGCTACTGTACGGCAACGAGACTCGGCAAACAGTTTTATGGCAACACCCCTCTCTAAGAGGGAGGCCTTGTTCAGCAGTGGACATTTAATGGCTGATGATGTGATGTGTGTGATTCAAGAAAAGATTGTGGTTTGAAGATCATGAGCTCTTTTATGAGGATTTTAAAAAAACAATACTTGTCTATGATATCCTTGAATATGTCAGTAGTTTAACCCAACCACTCCATATTGTGGTTTCAAACTGACCTGTAGTTTTTTGTTTTCCCGCGCCTTTTGGACCAGCTTGCCGTGTTTTAGTTTCTTGATTTTCATCGCTTGGTACATCGGCGAGTCATTCTTGGCTGACAGTTCTAAAATAGTCTGCGAATAAAAACAGAAAATATAATCAATAAACTGTTTCTCAAAGTATAATAACCCGTACGAAGCGCTTTGATTCCACATTTATTGTGCGAACTGCTAGTCTGTGGAATTTGCTGCCTGAATGGGTGTTCCCCGTCAGTTACAATCTGGGTGTCTTCAAATCACGAGTGAATCGGTTTCTTCTAGGCAAGCGTGCTCCAACGTAGACCGCATCATTGCTTATTATCAGGCGTGATGTTGGTCAAACGTAAGCCTATCTATACTAATATTATAAAGAGGAAAGATTTGTATGTAAGTATGTTTGTAACGAATTGGCTCAAAAAGTACTGGACCGATTTTAAAAATATTTCACCATTTGAATTCTACATTATCACTGATTAATATAGGCTATTTTAATAGGCTATATAACTATACCCGTACGGAGTCGGGGCGGACCGCTAGTTATTTATATTTAAAAAATGGGCGTATTCCCACAGGTTGCCGTTGTTTGGTGTAAACTTACTCCTTTAGGCGTATAATTCTTGATCTGCTGCACTAGTTCGTTGGCCGCGTCAGTATTCTCATCGATGAGGAAGGGGTGGGTGTCGTTGGGTAGAGTGTTCAGCTTGGCGCGTCGGTTCGCCTCGGCCGAGGCGGGCTCGCGCCACTTGATGTACTGCTGCCATCCTCGACCGCACACGCGGACCGCATCTTCCTGGGAACAATCATGGACCTCATACAATACAATCGCTCGAAGAACTGATAACCGATGGGGAAGAAAGGTTCTTGAGTGGAGACCAATAACCGGAAGACGCAGCGTAGGGAGGCCTCCCACTAGATGGACCGACGACATAGTGAGAGTCGCTGGCATCCAGTGGATGCAAAAGGCAGGGTGTCGTTCAGTGTGGAGGTTAAAGGGGGAGGCCTATGTTTAGCAATGGACGTCTTCTGGCTGATGATGATGATACAATACAATACATCATCAGCCCGTAAACGTCCACTGCTGAACAAAGGCCTCCCTCATAGAGAGGGGTGTTGCCATAATCCCCACGCTTGGCAGGCGGCTTGTGGATCGCAGTAAGTTCACCGTGTACTAATAGGATGCTGCTGCCCATCCTCCGGTGGTTCTGGTCGCAGTTTTAGGACATAACCGGGTCCCAATACAATACATCTTAATGACACACCGACAGTTACACAACTAAAATCAAAATACAAATACACGGCAGTATAATGGGCGGCCTCATCATCATTATCTAGCCTGTCATGTTCCCACTGCTGGTACACAGGCCTTCTCACACAGAGAGAGGATAACCTCCTGATAAATGATGGACGTTTTCATTCGTACAAAATTTATTTTTATAGATAAACTAAAAATTCAATCAATATTGTAATTTCTTGCCAAGACGAACATCTATGGTTTGTATATAAATTCAATCGATATTGTAATTTCTTGCCAAGACGAACATCTATGGTTTGTATATAAATTCAATCGATATTGTAATTTCTTGCCAAGACGAACATCTATGGTTTGTATATAAATTCAATCAATATTGTAATTTCTTGCCAAGACGAACATCTATGGTTTGTATATAAATTCAATCAATATTGTAATTTCTTGCCAAGACGAACATCTATGGTTTGTATATAAATTCAATCAATATTGTAATTTCTTGCCAAGACGAACATCTATGGTTTGTATATAAATTCAATCGATATTGTAATTTCTTGCCAAGACGAACATCTATGGTTTGTATATAAATTCAATCAATATTGTAATTTCTTGCCAAGACGAACATCTATGGTTTGTATATAAATGATTGAACAATCAGTGAAAGTAGATTTATTTGTATTATCTACTGGGTTACGCGGAAAGGGTGACTAAGCCGAAAGGGTTCATAGTACCTATCATTATATACAACTTTTACTATGAGTTTGAAAAGAAATTGCAATTGTGAAAGTAAAAATAAAATCATATACATTATGTCAAATGTAAATAACTTTTTTCTATGGAACAGCCGATATTTTTTTTTGCGATTCAGCGTTGCACCTAAAGTAAAAGTTGTTCTTAATAATAGGTACTGTGGACTCTTTTCTGCATAGGCACCCTTTCCGCGTAAACACAGAATACATATTGGTACTCTCTTTTTTATAACCCAGTAGTTAGGATGTGTTACCAACACAATGAAATCGTTAAAAAGCAATATAGCTTTATGGATATTTTTGATCAAAGTCTATCCAGATTTAAGAGAAATATAAAAAAGATTGCATTCACGGCTCATCGTGAATGTAGCTAACTGAAAGTAAAATTATAGTTATTAACCAAATTAACATTTTAATATCATACTGTTTGTTAATAACCTTGATGAGTTATGGTGTTGGGATATGGTTTAGTTCCTTAATTTAGTTTTTATTATGACTGTATCCTGTTTTGTGTACCTCAATAAATAAATAAAAAGTACAAGTACAGAAGATTCACTCCGCAAAATCATTTAAATAGTAGCAACTCTTGCTACTACACAATAAAGTGCAATTCAGGACGCGTGAGCGCTAACTACCTACAGCTATATTAACCTAGAAGTTCCCTCTCTGTCTATCGTGCGGCAGCTAACGTGCCAGGTCCCGACAAGTCGGCTACTTGTAGGTTCATACCTAAAGTGCGGAGTGCGCCAGGCCTGGCAATAGCTGGGCATTAACTCGTTAATCGTTAATTAACGAAGTTAACACTTTGATTAACGGATTAACTTTTAAAAATGTTGACGGATACGTTAACTTCCGTTAATATGCAGAAGTCCGTTAATCGTTAATCCAATGCCTAATAGTTACCGCACGGCAACGACAAGTGCCGGGCGGCGCGTGGCAGCGAGTGAAACAATAACAAAACTAGATATATTTTGCCGGCGCGTGCGTGTGAGAAAGAAAACTGCGAAGAGATTTGTTTCGTTTGATCATTTCACTACTTAGCGCCGGTGCTTAGAGTGACGAGTGTTTTGTTTGTTTGATTGTTGTTATTATAAAGACATTTTAACACCAAAACGAGCCTCGCTTTCAGACGAGAACTTCAACATGTTAATGTTCATGAAGGGGAATATGCACCTTATACCCGACGATTAAATTACACATTTGAATTATACAAGTATTTTGTTTTGTTCCTAACCTGTTAACTTCCAGAACCTAAAAAAACAGGTTTTATAATTTCACTAACGCAACGATATAAAGATGCAATTTTACACATATTAACGGGTTAACGATTAACGTTAACTTGCGTTAATTCTTCCGAAATGTAACGCTTTAACATTTAACGAAGCTAACTTTTTTTGTAGCGGATTAACGATTACCGAAGTTAACTATTTGATTAACGGTGCCCGGCTATGGGCCTGGCGTAGCCCAGTATGTTTCAATACAAATGCATACAATCTCGGAGTAGTTTTTCTCCCAGGTGACGACGTCCTGGTGCCTCATTTCGAGCAGGCCGGTGGGCACGGCGCCCCACACGCCACTCGGACAGGCGGCGCCCTGCGGCGTGCCCCGCGCCGGGTGCGCCAGCTCGCTGCCCAGGAACAGCTGCAGGTCCAGCAGGTGCGCGATGTCTTCAGCGGCGACCAGCGAGAACGCACGCCCCGCTCGGCCCGCGCGGGCGCTGCGACCTGGACACCCCATACTGCATCAACACACTTACAAAAAGGAGGT
Source organism: Agriopis marginaria (assembly GCA_932305915.1). Taxonomy (NCBI): domain Eukaryota; kingdom Metazoa; phylum Arthropoda; class Insecta; order Lepidoptera; family Geometridae; genus Agriopis; species Agriopis marginaria. The sequence goes on from OW029923.1 coordinate 1,719,951, forward strand.
TTTCAATAAAGTTATATGATTATTTACGGGATATTTACCGTGGTAAGGTTGTGGAATGAGCTCCCGATATTTTGGCGCAGTTACATGCACCATGTTCACGGGAAGACTCCAAGAGGAAGGAGGGAAGGAAGTTTTCAATTCAACTGACACGGTGACTGATTTGACTGACATGGTTTATCATCTTCATGATTAGGGCCCGTCCATTAATCACGTGATGGTATTTTTTTTCATTTTTACCCTCCTAAACCTCCTCCTTGTGTGAGACTATTGTTTTTGTATTGATTGTGATATTTCGTGATTTTTGCTAAACACCCTCCCCCCTTTTAAGCCTCACGTGATTAATGGACGGTCCCTTAGCTAGAAGACGTCCACTGCTGAACATAGGCCTGCCTCCTAGACTTCCACACTGAACGACAGCCTGCCATCTGCATACGCTGGATGCCAGCGACTCTCACGATGTCATCGGTCCATCTTGTCCTACCTACGCTGCTTCTTCCGGTTCGTGGTCAACGCTCAAAAGCCTTTCTTCCCCATCGGTTATCAGTTCTTGGAACGATGTGGCAGTTGGTTGATATTCCACAGTGCATTGATTCCAGTTTTATTGTGCAAATTTCTAGTCTGTGGAATGCGCTGTCTAAATGGGTGTTCCCTGATAGTTGCAATTTGGGTGTCTTCAAATCGCAAGTGAATCGGTTTCATCTAAGACCGCTTCATTTTGCTTCATCGTAGACCGCATCATCTCTTAACATCAGAGGGTCAAAAGCGAGGGTCTGTTTTTAACAGACTTTAAAAAAAGGAGAGGTTCCCAATTCGGTTGTATTTTTTTTTATGTTTGTCACCTCAGAACTTCGTTATTTAGAAACTGATTTTTATCTATATAAACTATATATAGGGAATTATATAATGGTTATATTAGTGCTAGTTTAAATATAACGTACCCACTCTATGCACAAACAGTTTCGGCTTGGCAGGGAAGTTGTAATTAATGACGGTGTCGAGAGAGGGCAGGTCGAGCCCGCGGGCCGCCACGTCGGTTACTATCAGCACCGAGCACTTCTTGTTGGAGAACCGACCGAGGGCGATCTTACGGGCCGACGCGTCGAGCCCGGAGTATGCATACGTCGACGTGATGCCTGCTTGCTGGAGGATCTGAAAATGTAGATATTTATTCAAACAATGTTGTAAACGGTTTAAAAAATAAACATTTGTTTTTTAAATTTCTTTGTCTTCTAAATTTAGGTATTTATTTATTGATATAATATACTGGGTGTTAGGGAAACTGAAAAAAACAATTTGAATTGGCTGATAAATTTCTGAGATATAAGCGTTTGAAGTTTTAGGTCTCTAGAGAGCGCATGCTCTGTCCCTCTCTCGCAAAGCGTGTTAGAATAGCAGTTGTAAGGCGCGCGTGCAGCTTGACGTCATAACGTGCTAGTGTGCTCTAACATGAAATTAAAATACTAATAATTTATTTATTTTTATACGAATTTTAATTTTGTTTTCGTTGATGGGCTTTACGATCAGCTTTTTATGAGATAATAAAAAATATAGGACACGGGCCTATTGTAGTAATGCATATCTCCCTGGTTTGTCTGATATTAAATATGGTTGTAGCTTAGTCCAGTTTTAAGATATTTTATCTTTGTACCAAATCAAATACTTGTTAAGATAATAGTTGGAGTTATATGTAGTTGTTGTTTGGTTTATAGTTGTTATATTGTAGTAAAACAGGCTATAATCTTACCAGATGCAGATATTCAACGTGATGCTTTGTCGCAGCGAACACAACTGCTTGCGGCGTCTTCTCCGTTAACACTTTATCTAGCAACAGGAGTAAAGCAGCCGTTTTCAACTCTGCTCTGACGGATATCCATCCGAGCCAGAGCGTGGAAGGCAGCTTCCAGTCAACGTCCAACCTTATCAACACAGGGTCTGATAGGCCGGCTCTGGCAAACTCTACAAGCATCTTGGGCATTGTGGCAGAGAATAGGAGTGTTTGTCGGCTTGAGGGGAGACGGGCGACTATTTCTTGCAGCTGTTCTCCAAAGCCAAGTTCGAAAAGTCGGTCCGCTTCATCAAATACTATGACCTCTGAAAATTAAGGTTTGTTTGATGGATTACCTTGTTTAAAATGTATAGTATGAATGTGTAATCTCTACATAGTATAAATTAAAGTCGCTTTCTGCGTCTGTCTGTCTGTATGGCCGCTAACTCCTCCTAAACCACGCAACGGATTTTGATGCGGTTTTTACCATCAGTTTGATACATTTTCATGGAACGTTTATATACATAACTAGCGACCCGCCCCGGCTTCACACGTAAATTACACCCGTTCGAATCCGGGCGGGCGGGTCGCTAGTAAAATTGTAAACAAATAAAAAATATATTTAAAACAAGCATTCAAGAGTGCACATCATTTAATTTTTCGTGTTTTTCTCAGTAAATCTTTACATTTGATACCCACATCATGGGGGTGCATAAAAATAACTGGTCTGCCATTTTTGGGAGTCCGCCATATTGGATTTAGAATGACGTCATTAAGCTAATCATGCATTTTCATCCTAACTCGTTTCATTCGTGTGTTTTCATTCGTGTATCTCATCAGCTCAATCAGTTGGGGATAGCTGTTTTAAAATTCAGTTGCAAGATTTGACCCAAATTAACTTGGCAAGTGAAATAAAAGCTTGTAAAAAAGACAGTAGTCCAGGGTCGCCTTAAGTGCAGTACTGTAGTGTAACACTCACTTATATTATCAAGTTTCAAACTCATCTCAATGCAAATATGTAAGAAACGGCCCGGAGTGGCCACTATGATGTCAGGCGCAGTGCCAGACATGGTGCTGAACTGCTGTTCGATGGACTCCCCACCGAGGATGGCTGCCGACGTGAGACCGGTGAACTTGCCCAGCTCTCGGGTAAACCGTAATGTCTGGAAAAACAAGATTATTACATAAATACAGGGTTACATAGACTGTACCAAGCTGAAAGGAGGTTGTGGTACATCATTCTAATTCTAATTCAAAGTGGGGGTGATAAGACCTGCACTGACATCCCGCTTGGGGTGTATTGTGCATTTGCCCCCGCCAGCCTACACAAACCAGCCGAGCTCCTTAAAATAACGAAGCACGGCTTTGGGTCGCTGACTAAACCACTCAACCCCTATTTCACCAGGTGTTGTGGTATTGGAGACTTGTAGTTGTTGAGTTTCTTCAAGTAGTCTCAACCTTAATCGTATGTCTTCTGTGGCCTTGCAATGTAGTAGTACATGCTCCACGGTCTCGTTCTCCTGTAGACAGCCTCGGCACAGAGGGCTGTCTGTGGCTCCAATTTTGTATAAGTGATAGTTTAGGTCACAGTGACCTGTGATAGTACCTATCATCAGTCGAAGGTCCGACCTAGTTAGCTTTAGTAGTTTGTTAGTCACTCTCTTGTCTATTGATGGGTAGAAAGCTTTTGCGTGTTTACAGTCTTTTGTTTTAAAAATAAAACAAAAGACTGGTACATCATTATGAACAACTTTTATTAAGGGACCAAATCTGAAATCACGAAAAATAAACAGATGTTTCACACATTTTGTGGAGTGTCAATGACCGTTTTCTATGGAACAGCTGTTTTTTTTCGCGATTTCAAGTTGGTCCTTTAGTAAAAGTTGTTCATAATAATGAGTACAATGACCTCCTTTCGGCTTAGTAGTCTGTATGCGTAACTCTGTATACGGATGAAATCTTTCTTGTACATTATTTTAGCTCTAATAGCTGCATTCCATTAGAAAGCCATAATTTTTATGCCATAATGATAATGATAGGTAATCATAAGTGGCAAACAAGCAGACGGGTCTGATGGTAAGCAGTCACCGTTGCCTATGAATACTTGTATCACCAGGGCCCAGATTCTACTAAAGAAATTGTTTTTAAATTGTAATTGTTTTTTTTTTTTTTGTAATTGTCTCAAAACTGACAGTTTTAAATATTTTTTTATATTAGAACAATAATTATAATAGGTGGTATTGTTCTAATATAAAAAAATATTTAAAACTGTCAGTTTTGAGACAATTATAAAAAAAAAAAAAAAACAATTACAATTTAAAAACAATTTCTTTAGTAGAATCTGGGCCCTGGTGTTACAAGTATTCATAGGTGACGGTGACTGCTTACCATCAGACCCGTCTGCTTGTTTGCCACTTATGATCCACCTAATATTATAACTTAGTATAAAAAATAATTATAAACTGTAAATTTTGAGGCAATTATTAAAAAAATTAAATTGAAACAATTACATTTTAAAAACAATTTCTTTAGTAGAATCGGGGTCCTGAGGCACCACAAATATGTTGCTGACCCTTTAGGACTCTATACCATACCTACTTGTACCTGATAATCATACCTGTAGTGCCAACTCCCGAGTAGGTGACAGAACTAGTGCTCTGAAGTTCTTCCCAGGCAAGGCTTTGTGGTTTGGTGACAGGAGCTTTTCCAATATGGGGAGCACAAAGCATGCCGTCTTTCCAGATCCCGTGCGGGCCATAGCTACCACATCTTTTCCTTCTAGGGCCAAAGGAATTGTCTGTAAAATAATTAAGTAAACAAGGTTATAGGTAAACAATAGTAATATGCATAAGCATTGCCATTCAGAGTGGTAATGCTGCGAGCATGCTGGGTACGCTGCCAATTGATAGTGGGCTTGAGCATTTGGATTGTCTTTAACTTCCAATGGTGTATGGGCAGTCTAACTGTATTTGTAGTGTTAGTATTAGCTTGTATTTTGTTTAGTTAATAAAGGCACTTGCCCGGTAAAAAAAAGTTGTGTTGTGATAATGACCAACATGCACTGGGTTAGCATGGTGGAATAGGGCTGAGAGAAGGCTTGTGTCCCAGTAGTGGGAACATGATAGGCTGATATGGTGATGATGATGAAGTTGTCTAAAAGTAAATCAAGACAGACTCTGGCAGAGAATAGCATCATCATTTCAGCCATAGGACGACCAGACGTCCACTGCTGGACATAGGCCTCCCCCATCGATCTCCAAAAGGGCCGGTTGGAAGCGGCCTGCATCCAGCGTTTCTCTGCGGTCTCTTTTAGATCGTCTGTCCATCTTGTGGGTGGACGTCCTACGCTGTGCTTACTGGTCTGTGGCCATCTGTACATACAGAAATTGTGGCATCAAAGCGCTTCGTGCATACGTGGGGGAATGACTACCATGTACAGTTGGTGGATTGTTGGAATTGTCTGGGTGTCTGATAAAAGAAAATAGCGGGTGTAATCAAGTTGTGCAATAATAACAGCGGGCAATGGAGAGAGCTATGCTCGGAGTTTTATTGCGCGATAAAATCCGAAACGTGGATATTCGCCAAAGAACCAGAGTCACCGACATAGCAGTTAAAATTTGCAAGTTGAAGTGGCAATGGGCAGGCCACATCGCTCGAAGAACCCATAACCGATAGGGAAGAAAGGTTCTGGAGTGGAGACCGCGAACCGGAAGATGCAGCGTAGGGAGGCCTCCCACTAGATGGACCGACGACATTGTAAGAGTTGCGGGCATCCAGTGGATGCAAAAGGCAGGCTGTCGTTCAGTGTGGAGGTTAAAGGGGGAGGCCTATGTTCAGCAGTGGACGTCTTCTGGATGATGATGAAAATCGGTAGAGGGGTTGCAAAGATATAGGGGTTGCGACGTCACAGTTCGAGGAGAACTACTGGTCGTAGTTTAACACTGTTTTAAACTGTCACGGTTGTTCACTAAATATATATGGTTATTTAACGTGGTAAGGTTGTGGAACGAGCTCCCGATATTTCGGCGCAATCCCGTAAATAACCATAACTTTGATCGTAGTTTACTTTTCGATTTGAGGTTAAGTTTTTGTTTTTTGGATAGTCTTTCTTTATGTGCTTACCTTGCGTTGTATAGGCGTAGGCTGCTTGTAACCTCTCTTAGTAATGCCTTTAAGTATTGGGAAACTGAATCCCATAGTCTGAAATCCTCCAGAACCTTTCTTTTTCTTCTTTGCACTTTGAGATTCCTTCGTTTGATTCTCATCATCCTCGGGGGCATCAAACCCAGGAAGGTGATCATGTAATTCTTTTGGTTTTAACATTTTTCAGTTTTTCTAATTCACAGCATACTTAAAATCATGAAAATAATAAATTCACATGTGGAGATCTAACCAAACTTCTATTCTGTTTTTATTTTTACTATTATTGAATTGAATTGACTTTGGCTCATGACATTAACTTGACAGTTGACTGGTTGACTTGACTTGACTTTTTTCCCACTCATTTATAAGCAAGCTAAAGCCATTGAGGACATGCCGCCTAGTCTTACTCATTTTTGTGACATTTATGGTGTTTTGGAAACTACACGTTTCACCTCAATGCATCAATTACCCACACTCTAGCACACTCAAGAACACTCAATAAATAATAATCCATCATTATTACACATCAACACTCGAAAATACACAAGTTTTGAGAATTAAATCAGGCAACGTTTTGGTTACGTACCCAAAGGGTAAATACGAGACCCTATTACTAAGCCCACGATGTCTGTTCGTCCGTCTGTCCTACCTATTAACGGCTATATCTCTCGAACCGTAATAGATGGACAGTTGAAATTTTCATAGAATGTATAACTTTACGGCGGAGTAACTAACAAATAATATAGAAAACCGGCCAAGTGCGAGTTGGGCCCGCGCACTGAGGGTTCCGTACCATCACAAAATACAATAAGGTTGTCCAAGTAACCGAATTACCAGTTATTACAACGCCGTCCAAAATTGTCTGAGCAATTTGCTATGCAGTTTGCTACAGGCGCTCGAGTATAATAACTTGGTAATGAACAGAAATGTGTCACCGACTCGCACTTACCTGTTATTAATTAATTGTTTTTATTCTTTAGAGTGTGTAGTGTGTACTACAATCTTGCCAAGTTTGACGCCTGTACGTATTATCGTTTTTACATTAGATCTTTATATAATTTTTTTCAAGTTGGCGCCAAAACTCGACTTGATGATGACTAGTGATTTGTCAAGTCTATAATGCTTACGCTTCGCCTTACGTATTTTACACAGAAAAGAGAACATTTTTATTTTTATTTTCTGTGGTATTTTATGTCTACGGGAGACATTTCATACGGATGGATACAAAAATGAACATACATTTCCTTTTTCCATTATAAGTATCACTTGCCACACTTGATTATGTTTACAAACACCCAATCAATAATTAAAAAAAGTGATACAAACACGTTTAATTATTAAATGCAGGTGCAGATAGATCTAGAATAATCGGAACCAGAATCAGACAATAACTAAAATATTTTTAATTCTAGTTACCATTTAGTTACGATAGGACATTATAACGTCTTAATTGGAGGCAATTAAGTAACAGAAATCGTTTAAAAATATTAAAGCTAATCTTACATTACTATAGCTTTGTGCGACGGTAGGTCTGGAACGTACCTACCTACGCGACCATCTCCCGGAAATACCCGCGCAGCTAGTAACTAGATAACGTCATTTCCCGTCTCAAAATTCGGTTAGTATCCTCTGGGCATGCATGTTTCATCTGAAACTCGCCGTCATTTCCATCCGATAGCGCACAACGCGAGATCCGCACGAAAAATGTCTCAAAGGGAAACTTAAAATGTGTCGAAACGTCTTTCGAAATTCCTTCCCTTTCACGGAACATCCATTATAGTTGACAATAAATAAAAGCTGAGATTTCGAAGACAAAAGGTAACAATATCGTAGCCTGTGAAGGTAATGCGGAAGCGAGTCACGGTTGGCCGGAAGTGAGCAAAAAAAGCGGCGCGTCGTCTTGCGGCTTCCGGTCCGGCGCTCGCTCGAGCTGCCTGCAGGCTGCTAGCGGAACGTTTCAGGTGACTCGGGTCTTCAGGATGAAGGCTTTGTTTTTCTTACATTTTGTAGAAAGGTTTTGCGCCAATATTTAATATGAAAGTTAACTATTTTTTTTTTCGTTTATGAACTCTAAAACGTGGTAATGCTTCCAGATTCTTGACTACTTTTCAGGGGCTTTTACAGATTAGTGTTTTTGTTCAGTGTTTTTACATAAATTCTAAGTAGTTTTTAAGGTTCCGTACCCAAAGGGTAAAAACGGGACCCTATTACTGAGCCTACGTTGTATGTCTGTCCGTTCTACCTTTAAACGGATGTACCTATCTTTCGTACCGTAATAGATCGCCAATTTTCACAGAATATGGTAATGTTACGGCGGATTAACTAATAAATAATAAAAAGGTCATAAAGTAAAAACGAAAGGGGTCCCATAAACAAACGTATTTTTGTATTAGCTCTAATGAAAAAACGATAATACGCACAAGCGTCAAACTTGGCATGGTTGTAGAACACACTCTAAAGTATAACAACAAATAATAAATAATGGCCAAGTGCGAGTCGTTGACAAATTTCTGTTCACTACCAAGTTATAATTGTTATACTCGAGCGCCTATAGCAAAGTAATTAACTGCGTAACAATTGCTCCAACAATTTTGGAAGGCGTTATAATAACTGGTAATTCTGTTACTTGGACAACCTTATTGTATTTCGTGGTGGGACGGAACCCTCAGTATTAATTTTAGTTCATTAACTGTAGATTAAAGATTTTATACTATACTATGTTTCATATTTTTTGTTATTGTAGGTACCTACAATGTATAACTTGTGTAAATATTTTGTTTTGTCTTTCCTTGCATGTAGGTAAGTGGCTTTTGCTGGAGCCATTACTTAGGTATGCCTACTTGCTAATTCACTTGCTCGTCAAAGCAGACTCACTTGCTCCAGTCACTACCGTCAGCTACTGGAGAGAGTTAATTAGCATTGAGGGCTGTTATCTAGGAAGTTCAGCAGCTCGTCCCAAATTCATACGGATTTCGCACAGGTGAAGTTTGGAATATTGGAATAGATAACTTAGGAGTTAGTTTGGTTTGCGGGAAATACGTTGGTCGAACTAAAATAGTTCTAGGACTTGCGAATGTGAACGTTGGAAGTGTTGGAATAAGATTGAGATGTATCGGCACTAATTAATTCAATACCTTAGGGGCCTTTAAAACTCTTACGGCTAGCTGTTTAAGTGACAATCCAGTTAAGGCGAGGTTTTCTTTTTAGCAACGCTTATTTTTACAGAATGACCATAATCCTTGGTTTATTGTATTAAAGTCGCATTTAGCGAAACAAAATTATGGCGCTTACACACAGTCGTGCGTTTCGCTACTTCTATTTTTTTTTTTTTTTTAATGTACCTATAAGACTGAAAATGAAAATATTGATTTGGTGTCTACAAACGTTGTCGATCATGTGCCACACCGGTTTCCTTCATAATTATGAAATCTATATATCAAGATATCGCAGACATAATTTAATAAATAGGTAATTGATTGAATCCAAAAAAACAGTGATAAAAGCGCAAATCAGTGCTACTTTGACATATTTTTTCTATCGAGCGAAATGTGCTCAATTGTGTTTCGGTCTCATGGGTTTCCTAGATAAAACATTCAATTTGGTTATGACACTATTTTTATAATTTTAAGCTAGCCATGGAGGTATGCATACTTAAACTAGAATGACCATAATTGCTAAAAGTCGGAAAAGAGCGTCTTAAGTAGACGAAAAAATTTTGCGCGACCGCAAACCTTATCTGGGCGCGTTAAGGTTCACGTTCGCGTGATTTTCTGAACTGCGCGGTTTTAACGTTAGTTTGAGACCGCTTAAGGAGTTGGCCGTAAGGCTCCAGTTGTGGAAAGACAAAATATGACTGTTTGTTGTTTAACACTACTGCGATTTGCAGTATTCGCGCCTTTTTAGGGTTCCGTGACCAAAGAGTGAAAACGGGACCCTATTACTAAGCCTACGCTGTCTGTGTAGGTATCTGTCTGTCTGTCTGTGACGTTTTGAATCAATTTTTTCAGTTAAATTACAATATTTGAGCTGGAAAAAAATACATGTCACAGATACATCTGTGTTAGAGTCTGTGATTTGGTTCAAAACACGATAGAATAAACTTTCCTCGATCAAAAAACATCTGAAACAAAGTCGATTCAGTTTATTTTTTTCGTTTTATGCTCTATTGAAAGCTCGTAACAACCTGGAAGTTGCTTATACTGAAAGGAAATTTTATTTAAAAAAATAATATTTGGATAGAATTTTGATAGTGAATAGTTTCGTTTTTTAGTGAAATTAAAACCATAAAAAGGTCGCGAGAATTTGCGCGCACCGCGTTCAGTGCCGCGCCAGGCGTCATCGAGGTTGGACCTATGCTCGTTTTTGTCGTTGCACCCCCCCCGCGGGCGTCCTGACTCTAGCGTGGCAACATACATCGTCGCTATAAGTTGGCGGGGGCTGAGGGAGCGTTTTGTTGCCTACGCGACTCGGATAACCGGCCGTTAACGGCTGTATCTTTCAAACCGTAACAGATAACCAGTTGAAATATTTACAGAAGATGTATAATGTTGCGGCGGGTTTTGCTGATACCCGCTACTTCGTACGCGTAGAGCTCGGCCCTCGGCCTCGCTACTACGACCCGCTCCAGGAACACAAAATTTCATCCAAATCGGTCCAGCCGTTTACTCACCGTTTAAACATTCCCTGAACTTCCACGAACATTTCAAGACTAAGATAAGATAAATCCGTTCAGCCGCTCTCGAGTTTTAGTGAGACTAACGAACAACAATTAATTTTTATATACATATGTATATAGATATGCAGATTGAATACAGTCTTAGATTGTGGTAGCTTAGATTTAAGTCTTATTAGTAGTTATTGAATAATTATTAATTATGTGACATGTTCCAATAATGAAGTAAAAATTTCTTGAATAAAAAAAGGACCAAGTGGAATATTTCTAAATGAGCCAGTTATTAACCAATAAAATTTCGAAATAAAATATTACTGAATAAGAGATGATTAGTAAAATTTGTTTTCCTATATATAAATAAATAAAATAAATATTCGGGACATTTTTGCACACACGGTCATCTGATCCCAAACTAAGCAAAGCTTGTGATATGGCTGCCAGAGATAAACACACAATATATGGCTATGGCTGGATATGGCTATATCGGAATACATTGTTTTATGACAATTTGAACTAAAATTTGAGTTGTACCGTTAGTGATTTAGAAAGATTGTACGATTCCCTACCAATCTTCATACTTATCTCAAAACACGTGATTTCGGAAATGTTCCGGTAATGAATTGGACCGACGATTATTTATTTATTTTATTTTATTTTCATTCATTACAACTATTTTTACAGGATAAACCTAATACAATAGTGTAGTTTAAAAGTTAACATTTTAGGAAATTAAATACAATTATAAAATAAGTCAAGTAGTTAAATAATAATACATGCATTAGATTAGATTAAATTAGATTATATATGTCATTATATTAAAGTAGTCAATAAAATTAAATCAATTATTCAATTATTAATTTTTTCATAACATAAATGATACAATACCGCCTTTTCAAATTCTACAATAGAACACACAAACAGGTCTATTTTCTTTGCAACTTGATTTAGTGCTTGCAACATTCGAATCAATGGGCTCTTAGCAAGTAAGTTAGTTCTACCGCGGGGGACCGAGAACAACTGCGGCCGCCGCCGGCGCGCCACGTACCCGTCCGGCACGCACAACTTCATCATACACAATATTTCCGGATTTGACAAAACGCCTCGGAATACTCTTAGCATATAATATGCGAGCGCCCAGTTCCTTCTTACTTCCAATTTATTATATCCAACCATGCCCAGAACTAATATGGTTGGATACATTAGAGGATAGAATGGGTAAACTCCATATAACCTTAAGTACAAGAACCTTGTATACTTATTCTGTATACGTTCTAACATTAGAGTGTATTTCGCTTCATGTGGAGCCCACACTGCAGAGTTATATTCTAGCTGGCTTCGTATAAGAGCGTCATACAGGGCTGATATGGCTCTTATGTTCTTAAATCCCGCAGCTTGACGCAGCACAAACCCTAACCTCTTATATGCTTTTTTACAAATATGTACTATGTGGTTTCTAAACGTCAGGTCACTATTTATATTGACTCCGAGATCTTTGACCGTCTCGACCCGCTTTAAAACCTCGCCATTGAGGCTATAATCGCCTCTGAGTGGATCTTGTGATCTGCCGAACGAGATTACCGAGCATTTCGTGACATTGAACGCGAGCTTGTTATTTCGACTCCACTCGGCTACTCTGTCTATGTCCTCTTGTAAACGCTGACAGTCTCCTTTGTCTTTAACCGCCAAAAGCAACTTGAGGTCGTCCGCAAACAGTAAACATCGAGCTTCCTGAACAACACTTGGCAGGTCGTTAATCATGATAATAAACTCCAGCGGTCCCAGGTTCGATCCCTGGCTGACACCTGTTTTCGTGAAATAAGGTTCAGATCTGCACCCAGCATATTCCACGTACTGTCTCCTGTCCCTCATGTAACTTGCAAAAAAATTTAACATCTTATTGGTGCATCCGATAGCCGCCAACTTCGACAATAATATATCATTGTCGACCAAGTCGAATGCTTTTTTGAAGTCGAAATAGGCGGCATCGACCTGAACCCCCGCGTCCACGTGAGGGATGATGTAAGTCATCGCATTGAGCAAGTTACTGGTGGTGCTGCGTGCAGGCCTGAACCCGTGCTGAGCGTCCGAGAGCTGCGGCGATACCTGGCACTGGATACTGTACTGCACGGCAGACTCGAAAACTTTCGCCGGTGTCGAAAGGATCGCCACCGGCCTAAAGCCGCTCACTTCAGAACCGCCGTCACCCTTTGGAATCGGAATTACCCGTGTTATTTTCCAACATTCCGGAAAATATGACGCATCCAAACACACGTTGTAGATGTAATGCAGTGGTTTCTCTAGAGCCATGCGACAATCTTTTATAACAAAAGAAGGTATCCCGTCTGGCCCCGCCGAGCGCTTAGGCTTCAGCCGCGCCAGCGCCGCGCGCACCTCGGCCCGCGTGAGGCACGGGAGATGGATGCGCGCCGCGCCGGCGCCGCCCGCTGCCGCCGCCGCCTCTACGTCCAGCACTGCCGAACTGCTGCCATACACAGAATGGAAAAAAATTGCAAACTTACTTGCGCATTCCTCGTCGTGCAAAATTTTTCCCTCTTCTGTAATTTTTTTATTGTTTATTGTACCCCTTTTTGATTTTATATAACTCCAAAACGCCTTGGGGTCCTTAGTTAAATTATTTTCGACCATTTCCAAATGTTGTTCATGCGCACGAGCTATCATGATTTTTACCTCTGATCTACTTTCAGAAAATAGTTTGTAATTCTCCGCCGTATTACTAGACTTATAGATCTTGTGTAATTTCGCTTTTAGACGTATAGCTCGGATAATATCTAGCGTATACCATACTGGATAAGTATGTCTCTCGGACCCGTTCTTATTTAGTGTTATTATAATTGGACATGTCGAAAGTGACGGCAAAATAATTTTATTGGTACAAAATATTATATTTGATATTAAAATTAGAAAAATACTCAATTGATAATTAATGTCATTACAATTTTATTTGTTGGAATGTAATTAGCACCTTAACATAGCATATCGTAATTTTCAGTTTATTATCGTAAATTAGATATCAAATTCAGCAACGTGTCTTATTACCCAGTTTACTGCGGGACTCTCGGCAGTAAAGCGTGAATTGCTTAAGGGTACAATGATTTTAAACCCAGATTTGCCTTGCTCATAGTAAAAGACGTGTAAAGGAAGGCTACGAAGGCTACACTTGTATTTTTTATTTATTTCATGACGAAGGATACAGAGTTTTTTCAGTCAGAATAATAACAAAAATTCAAGGAATTAAAAAAAACGTTAAACAAGTCATAGTCACTGTCAGAATCAAGGAATTCCATTCAAGTCCAAGTCATGCCTTAAAGTAGTGGAGACTTTACTCGAGGCTGTTGTGGAGTTTACGAAACATCACGAAAATACAGTTTCACCTAATGAGGTAAGCAATGATGGTATGAGGTAATGAGCCTACACTCGAGCACGTTCAAACAATAATCCACAATTATTACACATTATAAATTCGCAATAGCTCAAGTTTCAGGGCGATGTTACCAAACTACTACTAGTAGCTACTAGTATAGTACATTTCAGTCTTCTTCCCAAAGTTAGATCTGAAAACCTGAAGAGTTCTCCTCATATATATTAAGGTTGGGTTAGATCTAGTAAACGTAATTAGTTGTATAAATTCACAAAAAAAAAAGTTATAACAGCGGTCTTTATACTTTAGTCCAAGTTTATGGGTCGTTATGCAAGCCGCCTGTAGCATTCACTTACTAAATATTGAATTGTGCACTAAATTGATGAGTCCATAATAGAAGCATTCGTGGTATATATTTTTATTATAAAAAATATTACAAATGAATACATATAAATGTTTATAAACAAAATACAAGCTAAAACTAAAACTACAAATACAGTTAGACTGCCCATAGACCGTTGAAGGTCTAAAGACAATCTAAATGCTCAAGCCCACTACCAGTTGGCAGCGTACCCAGCATGCTGGCGGCATTACCACGTTGAATGGCAATGCTTATGCGTTGAGCCAGAAACACGCCAGCATTTTGGTCACGCGTCGCATTAACCAGGCGCTCTGAAAGATTTTTGAAAATGAGGTGAGCTCCCGGTCCCCAAGGGCCCAATGTCTCGACCCCAAACGCCTCAAATATATAACCACTGCCGAGGTTAGCATATTTGCGTCGCTTGTGCTGCTCTGCCGAATTGGCAGCCGCGCCAGCCCTACCCTGTGTCTCAGGAAGATGTGACGGCGCCAAAGTATCGACACAAGTTGCGTCCCATACAAGGGGCCGCCCCAACCTCCAGGGCACAAGTGTCATACCGTCAGGCCTCCTTCCATCGTCGCGCGCAAGACCACTCGGTTCGAGCACAGCTGCGACATTGGCGGTGGAAAGAGCCCTGCGTATGATGTCGTTCAGGCTAGCGTGTCGGCCAATACGACCAGCGCTTCTCGAGCAAGAGAGACCATGGTGACCGAGCTGGTCAACAGCAGTACCACACTGACAGCGATGGGCCTCACAGCACCTTGCACCCAAGCGTAAGCTGACAGCTAGACGAAATGCGGTTGGATCTAAAAGGCTACCCGTGTTAAAAGAGGGCATAGCTTGCAACCAAAGTCCCGATTCCCAAACAGAGACAGCAAGAATACGAGCGCGATCTGCAACACTAGGACACGTATCTAGTAGCGATTTCCGTGCTAGTTCGCAGATCGGCCGATCCCACAGTCTCTGGGAAGACAACTTCCTGGGAAAATCGGTATTTGGACAAGCAAGCCTCCAAGCATTCATTGCCTCTTTCGAATGAGATACAACTACTTCGGAAGGGCCTAAAGAGGGTGCAAGGATTTTTTCTATTAATTTATGAGTACTATGAAATGAGGACAAGAATGCCGGTAACGCAACACTTGAAATTTGGCGGACCCCTAAGCCTCCTAACCTTACAGGTAGTGAGGCTTGTGACCATGTCCTGTCACTCAAATCAACATTCAAAACCGATATTAGAGTTTCCTTTACGACATTGTCTAAGCTCGAAAGGAGCTCACCGTGTTTCCACAGTGGACTACATCGTAAAGTGTACATAAATTTAGGAACAAACAAACAGTATCTGATAATTGTAAACGCCATATGGGCGTTAATTTTTAGTAACCTGTCGGAAGAACCCATAAAATTTTGAATTTTTTCCTCAACAAAAGGTGAAAAGGACTCATCTAATATCGGTGAACCCAGGAGTCGGAGCGAACACCTGTCTAATGATTTTATATTGGGAGCTAAATCATTGAATTTTTCAATAACCACATTTTTATCCGGACATGAATCGCAAACAAAAAGTTCGCATTTCGAAAAATTTAGTTCCAAACCAATATGACGAAATTCGTCTATAAGAATTTTTAAATCACTCAGAACAGTGTCAACGTCGCCTCCTAGGGTTCCGTCATCCAAGTACCAAACATTAAGTTTGGACTGGAGACGTTGAATAATTGGGTGAATAGCCAGGCTGAAAATGGCGGGACCGAAAGGATCACCCTGTTGACAACCGACAGATGATAACAAAACATTGTTTTGGTATGTCAATTTGGTGTCCCCTTGTATGGGACGCAACTTGTGTCGATACTTTGGCGCCGTCACATCTTCCTGAGACACAGGGTAGGGCTGGCGCGGCTGCCAATTCGGCAGAGCAGCACAAGCGACGCAAATATGCTAACCTCGGCAATGTTTATTGTATGTATTATAACTATATAAATGATAATTTTGCACACACGTTCGTCTGACCCCAAACTAAGCACAGCTTGTGATATGGCTACCAGATACTGATATACATAATTACATACATGAATATATATATATTATTATTATGTTCTATTGGTTTTTAACTGTACTGTCTTAAATTAGGTATCTTCTCCTTTATTTGCCTGATCTGACGTTTTAAGTAGCTATGTGAACACTTGTCTTCCTCATTCTTTGTAGGTACATAATCATTGGAAGAAATTAAAATATTTGAGTACGGAACCACGAGGTTACGAGCGGGGCACATTATTTTCTATACGCTCTACGGTATTTTTCGTTTATCGTTTTAATTATGCAGAGTTTTTGAGTGTTTAACGTTTGCTGACGCCAACTTTCAGATTGTTTCACGCCCATTTCAAATATAAATCACCAAACGGAAGACCAGGGGCTCCGGGGCCCCAGTGCTCGGAATTGAGAGGCTTATTATACGACTGGGTGTAAAAGGTTGTGTGTAAATATCTATTTAAGTATAAGCATTTAAAAATAACAGCTATGTCGGTGACTCTAGTTCTTTGGCGAATATCCACGTTTTGGATTTTATCGCGCAAAGAAACTCCAAGCATAGCTCTCTCCATTGCCCGCTGTGTGACTCTGAGTTTTTCCAAAAGGCCAACAGTTAAGGACTACGCTGCTAAAATAAGCATTAGCTAATAATAATAAATTAATAATAAGCGTTAGCTGTTAAAATTTGCAAGTTGAAGTGGCAATGGGCAGCCCACATCGCTCGAAGAACCGATAACCGATGGGGAAGAAAGGTTCTGGAGTGGAGACCACGAACCGGAAGACGCAGCGTAGGGAGGCCTCCCACTAGATGGACCGACGACATTGTGAGAGTCGCGGGCATCCAGTGGATGTAAAAGGCAGGCTGTCTGAACGACAGCCTGCCTTTTGCATCACCACATGTGTGGAGTTTAAAGGGGGAGGCCTATGTTCAGCAGTGGACGTCTTCTGGCTGATGATGATGATGATGATTTAAAAATATATATATGTATTATGTATGTATATCATTCTCAGGCAGCCATGTCACAAGCTTTGCTTAGTTTGGGGTCAGATGACCGTGTGTGCAAAAATTTCCTGAATATTTATTTATTTAATTGTGTATGTTTGTATGTCTGTTACAATTTATCTCCGAAACGGCTGGATTGATTAGAATACGGTTTTTTATTAAAACTGTTAAACTGTTTAAAAGTTTATGACCTCTTCAATGGCTTTTCCCGAAATAATAGCGAAATTCCTTCTGCTGTCTAAAACTTGCTCAAGTTTTCACGTAAGAATAATTAACAATATAAAAAATCCGACTTCAAAATTAGTAAGCACTTTTGGCTGTAAAAAAATAGACCGAATTGAAATCTGAAGCAGAGGGCTATCGCGAAAAATAGCGTCTGAAAACCGTATCTCGGCACGTTAAAGTTCATGTTCACGTGATTTTCCGCATTCACCTAAAATCAATCGCTTAAATATAGGTGACGGTACGGCCACACAAGTCAGTTTTTTTTTTAATTTTGTAATAGGCTTGCCTTTTACCGCTTACTCGCGCGATGCTGCAGTCTACGTTTCCTGCAAACTCACGCTCCGTTCCGTTACAACAATGAGCTTCCTCCGTCCATTCAATATGTTTGCCCCGCCAGCCGCCACGTTTCCCGCCAAACATTAGTGCAGGTTACCGCTAAGTACTACGTTAGCGCAAAATAGCGCTAATGTTGTGCGGATAGTGTCCTCATTACCGCCCTGTGACGTCACCGGAACATACATTATTGTTTAGTCGTGTGTTGCCAGTGATGGCACTGAAACGTCCCTCACTATAGCTGTGACTATAGGCCTCACAAGCAGCTTAAAGTCGTACGAGCTATGGTGAGAGCTAGCTCGGGGTTTCTCTACGAGATCGAATCAGAAATGAGGAGATCCGTAAACGAATGAAAGTAACCGACATAGCCCACCGGATTAGCAAGTTGAAGTGGCAGTGGGCAGGGCACATAGCACGCAGAACAGAAGGCCGATGGGGTCGAAAAGTTCTCAAATGGAGACCACGTACCGGTAAGGGAAGCGTAGGACGTCCACAAGATAGACAGACGATCTAAAAGAGACCGCAAAGAAACGCTGGATGCAGGCCGCTTCCAACCGGCCCTTTTGGAGATCGATTGGGGAGGCCTGTGTCCAGCAGTGGACGTCCTATGGCTGAAATGATGATGATGACATTTACTAAATGTAAAATGCTGAAGCCGTAAATTCAACACCACTGTGGCACAAAAACAGGTCTAGCCGTTTCGAACAGGTTGTCACTAGACAATATTAATGACTTGAACATATCGGAGTGCCTAGTGCGAGTTTTTCCAATTAAGTACCTACCTGGCTACGATTAGTATGAAATAAAAGCAGTTCCATCTACATGGCACTAGATGAAACTAACATTTAATTTTGTACCCTGTAACAGGCAAGGACATGAGATAGGTACGTCTCCATCCTTACGACCATGTACTCCTACTCTATAAAATCATCATCATCAGCCATTAAATGTCCACTGCTGAACAAGGCCTCCCTCTTAGAGAGGGGTGTTGCCATAATCCCCACGCTTGGCAGGTGGCTTGGAGATCGCAGTACGTTCACCGTGTACTAACAGGACGCTGCTGCCCATCCTTCGGTGGCTCTGGTCGCAGTTATAGGACATACTCCATAAAATACTACCATGTTCTGACAAATAAATAATTTGAATTTGATGCTGTTCTTATTTCATTCAAATCGTAGTTAACGTAATTAACTTTGACGGGATTGAGTAAGTCACAGACTTTAGGGTATATACAAAATCCTTGGTCACAGAAGAGAAAAAAAAATCGTTTAAAATAAAACGGCTGTCATTTTTTTTTCTTTTTTTTATTGGCAAAAGTTAAAAAACTATTTTTGCCAGACTTTTCTGTGGAGTAAGTAAACGCAAGAGGAAAAATTCACACTAGGCCACAGAAGTTATATTAGTACAAGTACTAGGCACTCAGATAAAACTTTGAGATATAAAACAGATGTCTGAGAAAAATATAATTTTAATATAGGTATTGATACATATTTTAAATAATTATTACCTATACCAATAGGGCCGTAGCCAAATAAAATAAAATAAACTAAACACAATACAAGTAAAGCAAATTCACACTAAATACTTTTTAATCAATTTAACTTATTTAGAAAACAGTAGGATTACCTAAATACAGTTGGAGGTCTTAAGATATACATAGGTACCTACCTAACCAAATGATAGTAGGTACTAGGTACTCCAACACGCTAAAATATTTTGCAAACATTGTCCATTGACAAAGGACTTTTCTTTTATGCGGCTAAAGAGCGGCTGCTTGTATTATAGCCACAACACATCGATAAAATATACCAATTCTTTGCCACAAAATTATAAAAGAATTCTTTGCCAGAACATTATAAAAAGATTTCTTTGCCACAACGTTGTAAAATAATTCTTTGCCACAACATTATAAAATAATTCTTTGCCACAACATTATAAAAAGATTTCTTTGCCACAACGTTATAAAAATAATTCTTCGCCACAACATTATAAAAATCTGAACGAAAATAGAAAATTCTGATCACTTTTACTAGCTTTTTGAATGTAAGATTGTAGGTGGTAGCCAAAACATCATCATCATCAGCCCTGAGTGACCCACTGCTGGGTATAAGCCTTCCTTTGTTGATGCCACTCTCCTTGGTCTCTCGCTAGTCGCATCCACTCGTTTCTCATTCTCGTTTTTATCACAGTTATTTTGATGTCGTCGGTCCACCTCATCGTCAGTCAGCCCGGGTTCGTCGACAGTATGTATAGATATATCAGTAGTTATCTATACTATCTATACTAATATTATAAAGAGGAAAGATTTGATTGTTTGTTTGTTTGCATTGAATAGGCTCCGAAACTACTGAACCGATTTGAAAAATTGTTTCACTGTTGGGAAGCTTCACTATCCCCGGGTGACATAGGCTATATATCCCGGCTTCGCCCGTGCGAAGCAGGGGCGGCCTACTAGTCTTTTAATATACGAGTAATTTAGTTAATTTATTAAAAGATAATGTTTACGGACATGGCCGATGGGTCCGAAATGTTTTCGAATGGAGACCATGGACCGGTAAGCGCAGCGTAGGACGTCCACCCACATATTGGAAGGACGACCTAAAAGAGACCGCAGGAAAACACTGGATGCAGGCCGCTTTCAACCGGCCCTTTTGGAGTTTGATGGGGAGGCCTATGTCCAGCAGTGGACGTCGTATAGCTGAAATGATGATCAATGGTTATGTACAGATTTTTCAATGTTATTGCAGGTCTGTCGGACGTATTTTCTCAGCGACTGGTGAGAGTGTACATTTTATTTTATTTTACAAGGAAAACATACAGCTCCTAATTAATACAGTAGATATGAGATAAACAGTTACACAAAAGCCAAAAACATGTTTTCATTAATACAAAATAGAAATAGTGTAAATGCCCCGTTACAATACCAACTACGGCCTGGATAGATAAATAGTAATTGGAAGACAAATATTCGAAGTCTTTATATAAGAGACTAGCGGTCCGCCCCCGCTTCGCACGGGTATAGATTATAGCCTATGTCACCCGGGGATAGTGTAGCTTCCCAACAGTGAAAGAATTTTTCAAATCGGTTCAGTAGTTTCGGAGCCTATTCAATGCAAACAAACAAACAAACAAACAAACAATCAAATCTTTCCTCTTTATAATATTAGTATCTCTACATAGTATAAATTGAAGTCGCTTTCCGCGTCTGTCTGTCTGTCTGTATGGCCGCTAACTCCTCCTAAACCTCGCAACGGATTTTGATGCGGTTTTCACCATCAGTTAGATAAATTTTCAAGGAAGGTTTTTATATATAACTAGCGACCCGCCCCGGCTTCGTACGTAAATTACACCCGTGCGAAGCCGGGCGGGTGGTTTGCTAGTAGATAATAAATTAGTTACCAGAAAGAAAAAATAAATTAATAACATACATATTACAAATATATAAAGCCTAATAAAAATTAAATGTTTTTTTATATTAAATTTTACTTTCTTTTGCCATTTAATTTTTTGTATTATCAAATTTCACTTTTAAGGTGACAAAGAAGTTTTTGGAAATTGAATTTAAAAAATCAAATGGATGGACGGGCCCAGAAGAAGCGCATTTTTGAAGATTACAAAATAAGCGCAATAATGGATGACTGCGCCTGGGCGTTGATGGGATTTTGTCTTCTCTATCTCTTCTCTTCTCTACATAGTATAAATTGAAGTTGCTTTCTGCGTCAGTCTGTCTGTATGTCTGTATGGCCGCTAACTCCTCCTAAACCACGCAAAGGATTTTGATGCGGTTTTCACCATCAGTTAGATACATTTTCAAGGAAGGTTTATATATATAACTAGCGACCCGCCCCGGCTTCGCACGTAAATTACACCCGTGCGACGCCGGGCGGGCGGGTCGTTAGTATTGCATAAAAAAATGTGTACTTTAGTAGCTAAACAGCTATGTAGTGGTACGAAACCCTCTGTGTGCGAGCCCAACTCGCACTTGGCCGGTTTTATTTCTCAGACATTTCACAATGGGACGTTTCCTTAAAAACAATCCTTTACCTCATTAGCAGCATTCAGATAGCAGAACTGGCAGCCATTGTCGCGGTCACAGTAAATGACTCGGAAACCCATTAAGTAACACCTTTGTGACTGGTCTATTAATCAGCAAGAGAAGGCCTAATGATTGCATGACCTCACCCTTCATCGGAGAATCCAACTTGGCTGGGCAGCGTTCGGTAAACTTCGCAACGTCTTCTCGTCCAAAATACCTCAGTGCCTTAAGACGAAAGTCTTCGACCAGTGTGTGTTACCAGTGATGACATACGGCACTGAAACGTAGTCTCTCACTATGGGCCTCATAAGCAAGCTCAAAGTCGCACAACGAGCTATGGAGAGGGCTATGCTCGGGCTTTCTCTACGAGATCGAATCCGAAATGAGGAGATCCGTAGACGAACAAAAGTCACCGACATAGCCCACCGGATTAGTAAGTTGAAATGGCAGTGGGCAGGGCACATATCACGCAGAACAGATGGCCAATGGGGTCGAAAGGTTCTGGAATGGAGACCACGGACCGGTAAGCGCAGTGTAGGACGTCCACCCACACGATGGACAGACGACCTAAAAGAGACCGCAGGGAAACACTGGATGCAGGCCGCTTCCAACCGGCCCTTTTGGAGATCGATGGGGGAGGCCTATATCCAGCAGTGGACGTCCTACGGCTGAAATGATGATGATGATGACCCTTCACCCTTGCTGTCTCCAATACCACAACACCTGGCGAAATAAGGGTAGAACAGTTTAGTCAGCGACTTAAAGCCGTGCTCCGTTATTTTAGGGAGCTCGGCTGGTTTGTTTGTTGGCAAATGCACAATACACCCCAAGCGGGATGTCAGTGCAGGTCTTATCACCCCCACTTTGAATTAGAATTAGAATTACTACTCCCACCAAATTTTTTATCAGAGTGCCGTGATTCGCCGGTCTGTAATTTTGTAGTACCATAGTAGAGCACGAGAGATGGCTGCCGGTCAGTAGCATCTGCGCTTTACAATTTGACGGCACCCAGTTCGATCCTCGGTCCTGCATTAACAACTTATTGGAGCCTTGGGGACCGGGAGCTCACCTCATTTCAAATCTTTCAGAGCGCCTGGCTGACCACAATGCTGGCGTGTTTCTGGCTCAACGCATAAGCACTGCCATTCAGCATGGTAATGCCACCAGCATGCTGGGTACGCTGCCAACTGATAGTGGGCTTGAGCATTTGGATTGTCTTTAGACCTTCAACGGTCTATGGGCAGTCTTACTGTATTTGTAGTTTTAGTTTTAGCTTGTATTTTGTTTAACTGTAAGTAAAGTGTTATTTTATTCATAACCACGTT
Source organism: Agriopis marginaria (assembly GCA_932305915.1). NCBI lineage: Eukaryota > Metazoa > Arthropoda > Insecta > Lepidoptera > Geometridae > Agriopis > Agriopis marginaria. Next base: position 1,743,215 of record OW029923.1, read on the forward strand.
GAATGGCGATGCTTATGCGTTGAACCAGAAATTAATTAATTGATAATGATAAATTTATCATTACCAAGAAAGAAATATATTTATTTGGTAACAGCAACATTAATTAACTATAAGTAACAATCTGTATGTAATTTATTTAATGTATTATATTATGAAAAATAAAATAGTTTATCTATCTATCTTTGCCTGTCAAATCTAACCGAATGTTTCACTGTGAAAGATTGTAAAACCTGACATCTTTCTGCAATGATCATACAAGTTTTTAGTACCGCATTCGCAGCTGACTTTGTATGTATTCAATAAAAGCAACAAAGTACGAGATATCACTTGTAAATCTTCAGTTCGGTGCGCCGCGGCGCCGTTTTAATATTCAAGACATAGTAGTAAAGTATAAGAGTCAGAGATTCGCCTAACTTGCGAATCGCGTATCTATAATTCTTCATTTCAGTCGTAGGACGTCCACTGCTGGACATAGATCCCCCATCGATCTCCAAAAGGGCCGGTTGGAAGCGGCCTGCATCCAGTGTTTCCCTCCGGTCTCTTTTAGGTCGTCTCATCGTCTGTCTATCCCGTGGGTGGATGTCCTACGCTGCGCTTACCGGTCCGTGGTCTCCATTCCAGTACCTTTCGGCCCCGTTGGCCATCTGTTTTGCGTGCTATGTGCTCTGCCCACTGCCACTTCAACTTGCTAATCCATATTCATACTCTTTATTCGTAACATAAGTTACGTGTCATGGTGTAATTAGCTAATTGCAATAACAATTTATCAATATTAATAATTATACATCATACTGTCAATAGTAAATGATACAAAAAACATCAAATTATTAATAATTACCAATAATGGTCAATAAAAGAGTCAAAACTTGATCTAATAATAATATAAACATTAAAAATATAATTGTTGCATTACGCTACAGTATGCAAAAATCCACACACCCTATAAAATGTTTGCTCTACATTTCCGGTGGACTATGTCGGTAACCTTCGTTCGTCTACGGATCTCCTCATTTCTGATCTATAATTACTTAGAGACCAATAAATATTTGTCCACAAACCGGAAGACGCAGCGTAGGCAGACTGTGTACAATACATTTCGGAATATCACTATCTACCGCTCCAAAATATTACGTATTTTAAGTCCTGCTGGCTTGTCGATCAGACGTGCTACTGTTACAAGGAGTTCCTGGACTGTAAAATTGGTAGAGGAGCAATAAATTGTACAATTTTTTCTATTAACAGCATATTGTATATTCAATTCAATCAATTAATACATGTCACAAACTAATTTAAATTACATAAATTCACGTCTAATCAGATAACCCGTCCGCACTGTTCCTGGTGCAAAAGTGCCCATAACACTGGCAGCATTCCCACGCTGAATGGCAATGACCAATCTTTGCACCAGGAACGAGCTAGAGCGGGAGTCACCACCGTTATCTCGTATTCTGCGGCCAACTTCTGAGATCAAGCTCTTGGCCTCAGTGCCCCAACTGCCCATAGTTTCCACGGCAATGGGTACAAAATGATACTGTAGCTCCATTGCTGCGTACTTCTGCCACTTTCTACAGGCGGCATCTTTCGCTGCTGCTGCCGGTGTATGGACGGTTCGAGTCAGGTGGGTGGCTGTGACAGTGCTGACGCAAGTAACGTCCCACACTAAGCACTTGCCGTTTTCCCATGGCACCAGAGTCAAACCGTCTGGTCGTTTACCATCGGATCTACTAAGACCCGGTCGCTCCAGGATACACGGAACGTTGGCAGAAATGAAAGCCCTTCGAACTATTCAGGGCATGGTGTCGCGGAAACCTACCCATGCAGCGACGACAACTCAGCGCGTGGTGACCATCAGCCTCCACCATGGAACCGCAGGTGCATCTATGTGGTTCACACACCTTGCAGCCCAGACAGAGAGCCACAACAACACGCAGGGAGTCGTCGTCCAACAAGGTCCCCAGGTGAGGTGAAGGAAGTGCGTGTAACCATGCCCCTGATTCTGACTGAATTTTTTTCTATTATACTAAGCGGTCTGCCCCGGATTTGCACGGGTATTACTGGAGTTTTAGTAAGGATCCCTAATTTTTTTGAAAATATAATATAGAATTTTTCATATCAGTTCATTAGTTTCGGAGCCTATTCAATGCAAACAAACAAACAATCAAATCTTTCCTCTTTATAATATTAGCATAGTATTTTATTTTTTTTGACAGATTTAAAATGTATTATTCCCACTGACATGCAAATATTAATTACGCAATAAATGAATGACCTAGTGATATTCGTGGGCATCTAGTGGATGCAGGCTGTCGTTCAGTGTGGAGTTCTAAAAAAATCGGTTTATCGGTACAGTGAATTGTACTACAATTGTACTACAGCATATCTATGGTACTGAGACGTGGTCCTTAACTGTTGGCCTTTTGGAAAAACTCAGAGTCACACAACGGGCAATGGAGAGAGCTATGCTCGGAGTTTCTTTGCGCGATAAAATCCGAAACGTGGATATTCGCCAAAGAACCAGAGTCACCGACATAGCTGTTAAAATTTGCAAGTTGAAGTGGCAATGGGCAGGCCACATCGCTCGAAGAACCGATAACCGATGGGGAAGAAAGGTTCTGGAGTGGAGACCACGAACCGGAAGACGCAGCGTAGGGAGGCCTCCCACTAGATGGACCGACGACATTGTGAGAGTCGCGGGAATCCAGTGGATGCAAAAGGCAGGCTGTCGTTCAGTGTGGAGGTTAAAGGGGGAGGCCTATGTTCAGCAGAGGACGTCTTCTGGCTGATGATGATGATGATGATATCTATAGATCTTGTTGATCTGTGGTATTATCATCGTAACAATATGTTAAGAGACCATATAGTATGAAATAACGTACTGCATACCTCAACTTACACGGTGCTTACAAAGCAGTACCTATTACAATATTCATAGATTCAATACAATGCTCGCGAACTAATCAAATATTTAGACGATACAGCGATACACACGAGCTGTGGATAATAAAACTAGCTTCACAGACCACCTGCTGTTTTGAATCGAACTGTTACATTGCAGTATTGAACCGTTACATTTTGTAAAAGATTTGTTTGTAGGAAATGTATAAAATTTTAAGAGAATACTTAATGTTAGGTGATTTAAGTCGATCAGCGAAAAAGCCGTGGTAGCTATTTGGGAGACCGCTAGACTTGAAAGCGGTGTTCTGAGTCACTGAATTCTATGGAGCGGTGAGGGGAAAAACGTGACGCTGCGTTGGAACTGCTTAGCTATATACCGAGACCAATGATAATTAATTTAGACAATAGACAAATTATGAAGCTTGGCTTTTTAGCGCTTGTTTGTAATACATATATGATTTTTAGAAGTGATTTTCCACGACAATGATACTTACTATCACTAGTATAGACCTATTAATGGCTGTAATTTAAAATAACTATTTAAAACTAATGTATATATTTTTGTGCTGTTGGTCTTGAATAAAGATAAAATAAAATTTAATTTATGGAAAAAACACATATTTTGAAAGTTAATAAAAATTGTTTTCCTCCACAAACCGGTTCCAACTCAGCATATGCTGGTTGCTTTAACCAGCGCTGGTCTTCCGGTGGAACCGCCGGTGACATCACCCATGGCCAACACCCAACAGTAGACACACTCAAATCGTCATTGACCCCGATGTTGTGCCAGCGCCGTTTTTTTTCTGTAAACTACCGTACAGAAATTGATTCCAGGTTAAAAAGTGTTCCTTATGCTAATCTACGATATAAACTATTTCAATATAAACTATTTATGATGGAAACATGCCCCACAAACGTGCCCGAAGCTTTGTCACGCCGACCCAGCCCCGAGGCGCGAGGTGTCATCAAAATTCAATTTTTCGTGTATTCTTTTTCGCATTAAGCATTTTGGCGCATCTTGCTATCTGGCGCCTAAAGCGACCGCTCCTGTCGCTCTACTCCAGAGGCCTTACAGCCAACTGCTAACGCGGTATCAAACTAACATTAAATCCGCTCAGTTGGAAAATCACGCGAACGTGAACCTTAACGCGCCCAGATACGGTTTGCGGTCGCGTGATTTTCCAACTGAGCTGATTTAACGTTAGTTTGATACCGCGTTAGCAGTAGGCCGTAAGGACCCGGGACTGCCGGCACTGCGTTGTGCGTTCTCATCACGAGATCAAAACTTCAAGCAGCATTTGATATTATATAACTTGTTACATACGAAAAACGTATAAACATAAACTATAGTAGGTAACCTCAGTTATTTCAGATATTTTCAACACGTTCGTTTCTTATTGTACTAAAATGCTTCGCACACCGTCAGCGCACTTTAACAAAACTGTTTCTCCTGCTAACGTTGCACTGTGGACTACGATGGAACTTATGAGACTTGTCATTCTCTTAGAATTGTTGCAAGCACCGTTCCGTTACACGTTTGCGCTGAAAATATTTTATGACTTTTTAAAATGATTAGGTATACAATTCAAACAGGTTCCGTACCCATAGGGTAAAAACGGGACTCTAATACTCAGGTTACGCTGTCTGTCTGTCCTACATTTAAACAAGTAGTATATTTCGAACGTAATAGATAGCTAGTTGAAATTTTCACAAAATATCTAATGTTACGGCGGATTAACTAACAAATAATAAAAAAGCCAAAGTAAGAACGAAAGAGGGGTCCCCATAAAACAAACGTATTTTTAACGTATTTTTGTATTAGCTCTATGTAAAAACGTGTAACGAAACAAAACGTTACATATTTATATAATTATAAATTCATTAAAATTATTAGAATACATACATACAAACAAACAATTAATTACAAATGACATTATTATTTACAATACTCACAGAAAAAATAAAATACTTTCTTTATATTTACATCTACCTACCTACGGTTTTCATTTCTTGCAAATCCGAGCGTGGCTATGCATTTTGCATGTCACATATATATTTTGTATGACTCACGGCCAGCGGGGCATGACTTGAGGTACAAGGGGAGCAAGCCAGTTGAGTGCGCGCCTAGCGGCCATTCGAAGCAACTCTGATTCCTGAGACGGTTGACACTTGTCTGGCGTTCTAGCGGACAAGTGTTTTTTTGGGTTCGCCATAATTACCGACTAGCGTTCTAGCTAGTGGATATTTATTCCGTAACTTCTGTGCCGTCTCCGTGAAAGTGATTTCCCGTTATAGGGTGAGTTTTGAATGGCACATAAAACAAATCATGTCTTGCTTTTATTCATACTGCGTATAATTATAGAATTGTGTTTAATTATTCATTTTCAGTTTTTCTCTGCACTGTACTTATTTGCTCAAGTGTAACTTGCTTATCTATTGGGAATTCCGTTAAAATCACTTCACTTCTTTTTTTTATAACTACCTTGTTTTTTTTTATTAATTTTACTAAATTAACGCATTTAGTAACCTTTTCTATTTCCAATCAAATCACAATGTTTATTTTATTCATCACTTAGCCTTCAGCTTCTTTATATACTAAAATGCAACTCCGTTCTGATAGTAGTTACCACCACGACAAAGCAACTATGCAGGTAACTACCCACATTATTTGTGATGCCGTGGTGGGTCCTCAGAACGGGAATTAGATGAGCCAAATCTAATTATTTGGTTTGTCGATTCCAGGAACAATCCCAGGAATACAATCCGACATACCGTAGTCCCATTTGGAGTCTACCTTGGGACTGCTGCCGGTCCGACCCGAGTGCGGCCGGTTCACATCACCACCTGTCATCATCAACATCTTCGGCTGGATCAACCTCGCTGCGCGTTCTAGTGCCGAGGCCACTTCTCGTGCTGACCCTGAGGCCACCTACCATCATCGGCCGACCCACAATATAGGGTAGTACTGCGCTGCGGAAGTAGAAACAGACGGATCTTCAGGTCGATCAACCACGACCCCATAAATTTTATGTGCCTCCTTCTGAGCTATCTATAGTAAATTCACTAGTCAAAATTTTATCTTGTTCTTTATTTATTATAACTTCAATCATTTTATTACATCACTTTTTACTTTTTACCTTAGTTTTCATTTTCTAAATACCATATTAGGTAAGTTAGAAGCCAAGGGAGGGTATAGCGGTACAAACGGCAATACGTACAATTATTAATTATTGTATTTTGTGGTGGTACGGAACCCTCATTGCGCGATCCCAACTCGCACTTGGCTGGTTTATTATTTTAACATTGATTTTAATTTTCTCTGGCGTTTTATTACTAAATCTCCAGTAATTTAGCCATTTTTTTATGCCATAGTTGGCAAACAAGCAGGCCTGATGGTAAGCAGTCACCGTCGCCTATGGATACTTGTAACACCAGAGGCATCACAAATACGTGGCCGACCCTTAAGGACTCTATTAACTCGCCTTTTGAAGAATCCCATGTTGTAGCTTCTCGGAAACACGACGTTAGGTAGCTCATTGCACATTTTGCAGGTGTGAGGCAAGAAAGATTGTGTGAATCGCAGTGTGCGATTTCCACTGATCTATTATGTACTACTGTATGTATGTATACTGTACGGTTAGGGATCGTCCATTAATCACGTGAGGCTTGAAAGGGGGGGAGGGGTTTGCAAAAATCACGAAATATCACAAGGGGGGAGGGAGGTGTAGTAAGATATCACGTGTATTTATTTTTTCGTCAGACGCGCGATTTCTAAACTGAAAAGTGGCGTGTAGTGTGAGCTTGCCAATCAAAAACAACCTGCAACCTTTCTGTCAAGTAATTTTTGTCATGGTCCATAATTTCAGAATAAAATTAGATAATACTTTATACCTGTATTTAAAAATATATATAAAAAAAAATGATTCTTTGTAGGTACTAACTTAACCACGTATAACCAAGGGAGAAGAGAGGGGGGGGGGGGGTAAAAATTCTAAAAAATATCACGTGATTAATGGACGGCCCCTTATACAGCTCATTGCAGCCCGCCCTAGCCATACAGCCAGCCAGCTAGCCAGCTAGCCGTGCACTCTGTCAATTAGCGCGAGTCAGTGGCAGCATGGTGTCATGCGATGCGGTTAGCGTCAACTTGGATTGTGTCCGTCTAACTTATATGAAGCGCCGAGGGAGCATGAGAAGATAGACGGAGCCTTAGTACATGTGGAAACGCGATTTTAAATTCCTATTATGTGCAGTTTTGACGCTATCGTTCAAAAACGGTTTCTAAAGAATCTGAATCTGGTACTATTACGAATAGGCTTGACTCCTTCCTTGGTAATTCTATTAAGGTGGTACGATTCACCTATGGCGGGAAATTCAAATTTTAAGCAGTTTTTTGGTCCTAGTAGCCAGGCCAGGTAATTATTTTTAAATAACACAGTGTTTGCGCAAAATATTGACTTTACATTATAATGTACAATTATTTAACAGTATCGCACCATATTACTAACATTTGTGAATAAACCGTTTGATACAGCAACAATTAGTTTTTTCACAAATGTAAGTAATAATGTGCATTAGAGATAAATAGCTTTACATAATTTTGTAAAGAATAATAATCAATTTGCGCAAACATCATGATTGTTTACAATAATTACCCGGCCTAGCTACAAGGACAAGAAAACTGTTTGAAATTTGAATTTCCCGGCATAGGTGAATCGAACCACCTTAAGCACAAAGTTGCATATAAGACACTGACGTCAGGAACTTAGGCAACTCGCGAACGAGTTTGAAATTTTCAATCTAAGTTAAACTTTAACTTGGCCAAGATCCGTGCAGAAACAATTAGGTAGGTACTATTTTGTTGCATCGTATAACACCTTACAGTTTTTAATCAACATATTAATTTTAATTAAAATATAACTATGTATAATTTTTATATATATATGATTTTTGAATGTTTTTTAGGTTTCCGTACCTCAAAAGGAAAACACGGAACCTTTATAGGATCACTTTGTTGTCCGTCTTTCCATCTGTAAAGACCTCTTTTCTCAGGAACGCGTAAAGGTATGACGTTGAAATTTAAATATAAAATACTCGAAGCTATGGTTTCTTTCAGCTGGAAAAAATACCATTGTAAGGCAACGCGATCAAAAGATATGACCGTTTATGTCACATATTTTCGCATATTTTGCGATTTCACAAGGGAATCAAAACCTATAAAGTAATTCCCTTTGACCTAGAATCATGAAATTTGGCAAGAGGCAAGGTTTTACTGCACATGTTAAGAAAATATCCGAAAGTTGGTAATTAGAAGTTATAAAAAATTTAAAAAAAGTTTTACGGTTACAAACTTACATTTTGTAGTTGGCATGTTTCGAAGAAACTTATTGTCAACTACAAAATTAAGTTTTTCTTTCAATTATTCAACTTTTGTTTGTTGTTGTTTTTTTGTTTGGACGCGCTCTGAAGGTTCCGTCCAACGGAACCCTAAGAGTACGAGTCTTACTCGTACTTGTCCAGTTTTTTTTTTATTTGGGAAAAACTGAACGTCTTTTTTCCTGCAAGATTTATAAATCATCTTTGGGACTTTTGTATGATCCACAACTACGACTGGACAGGACAAATCTCTATGCTCTGACTCCGACTCATTTGTCAGGTTAGTTTATTAAATAAATAAAAAATATAAGGTTTTGTATACTCATTATTTTAAAATAATACCAGAAAATGCAAAAATAAGAGAACAAAATAAAACGGCTGCACTTAATCAAGTTTAATTTATATCCCCATTAACAATGAAATGAAAATTGCATTGTCGTGTAATTTTTACGCTTGCTGGTTTCGACAAATACCCTACTGGCAACACTGGCTGTTCTCAGTTCTCAATTTTATCTGGGATCTGCAAACTTATAATATACTAGCGGTCCGCCCCAGCTTCGCACGGGTATAGATTATAGCCTATGTCACCCGGGGATAGTGTAGCTTCCCGTCAGTGAAAGAATTTTTCAAATCGGTTCAGAAGTTTCGTAGCCTATTCAATGCAAACAAACAAACAAACAAGCAAACAATCAAATCTTTCCTCTTCATAATATTAGTATATATTTCATTTTTTCGAATTTATACTAAGTTGGAATATACACTTGAAATCGAATTTCGGTTCGACGACAGGAAAGCCAAAATTTTCTCTTTCTTTCAAAAAATTTAATTAATGTGTCATCAAATTTTAACGTTGCTTAACAACGGATTCGGCCAGATTGTATTGGTCATACATTCCAGAAAGGGATAGAGTACTCCTAGATTTACTATTTAATTTGGAGCCGTTCCAAAAATTGGTTCATTACAGCATCTACCTTTGTTACTTTGCTAACTTGCTTTTATCACCTTTTTATCCCAAATTCCTTCCTGTACTTGAAGCGACGTAGAAGCGGATTTACACTATACTCCGTTCACAAATCTTAGATATTTTATGTAAACAAAGAAATGTCACGAAAAGTCACTGTCAAAGTGAAATGCCAGTTGCTCAAAGCTTTTTCTTTTTTCACTTATGATCAATATTTTACTCTCTATTTTCCTCGGCTTTGCTCTCGCACGATAACGATACAAAACGATTTTTATTTTATAATAATTGTTCATATTACGATTAGAAAAACATAATAAAATATTTTTTAGGTCAAATATTGTAAACTACTATTATGAATGATATTTTTTGCACTGGTAACCCTCTTTGTTTACATAAAATATCTAAGATTAGTAAACGGAATAGGTATAGAAATTCGCCAGATTTTTTTTGCTATTTTTATTTCCTTTTGGGAGGATTTTGGCACGTCTTGTGCCAGTGTCAAATTTTTTAATATTTTCAAACTTTACACAATATCAACAAACAAGTCATAGTCAGAGTCAAGCTGAGTAAAACACACGAGCTCATGTTACGACTACGTGAACATATTGTTTGGGAATTTAATGATTTATTTAGTTTTATTCCGCAGTAAAATATATTGTGTTTCATGTAGGATAAAGGTGTCCTGCGTTTTTCTCTAGTAAGAAGTAGAAGTCTCTAGTAAAGTCTCCACCACTACTACGGCATGACTGGGACTCGACCGTGACTTACTTTGCTTGACTCTGACTTGCTTGACGATATTTCCTTACTTAAACCAATGCCAAATTCACAAGTCTTCACGTCTTGTGCATTTGGCAGTCTCAAGATATCATAATTATATTATGAACGCTTAAATCACCACGGTGGAAAAAATAAATCAGCCAAGTGCAAGTCGGGCTTACGCACTGAGGCTTCCATACCACTACAAAATACAATAATTATCAATAAAAAAAACTGACTTTCGGATCGGTGAAAGAAATGATAAGGTCATCCAAGTATCCGAGTTACCAGTTATAACTTGGTAATGAACAGATTTGTCACGAAAACGCACTTGGCCATTATTTATTAATTATTGTTATACTTTAGACTGTGTACTATAATCATGCCAAGTTTGAAGCTTGTACGTGGTGCCGTTTTTACATTAGAGCAAATACAAAAATACGTTACCCTTGGGTGTGGAACCCTAAAAATAGACTAGAGGTACATACACGGTACATACTTAGTACTAAATCTAATCTATCATAGCTTAAATCATAACAGTATTTTATTGCTAAACGTGTTTAATGGCTCAAAGCACATAATTCTTATAACTTTTCTCCGCCTGACGGAAAGAAAAATATCGAGATCCGCGAATCCATGCCTAAGAATAAATCCATTTCCTGAGAAAGCGTTCGGCACGGGTCGCATGTGCGTTATTTATGAATTTCAGAACAAAACCGATAAAACTTGGAAAATATGAATTTGAATCCGCTTTTTCCATGTTGCCGGTTTACGTTGCTTTGTTGCACGATTATTGGATTAGAGTAATGGTTGCGGTAATACTTTGGAATACTTTTTTGCACATTGTGTGAGCATTGATTATTTTGAAGAAAGGAGGAAAGTAATAGCTTTGCCAGCATGGAGAGGTAGTTGTAGACACCCTTCTTGGAACGCTTCATGTTGAAGAACTATGGGGAAAAGACATTCAACACCTTAAAAAAATCAGGACGAGCTTAATACTTAATTAAACATAAAAGCTACTGCTCCAATATTAGGTTCAAAAAGCTAGTAAAAGTGATCAGAATTTACTGTTTTCCTTCAGCTTTTTAAAATATTATAGCAACTGTGACATGCATTCTTTTAGCGGCCGCACTTTAATCGACGATGCGGTGGTAAGATTTACTTGAAATTGGTACCGAATCATTTTTATAAATGGTCTACGGAACTCGGTTTCTCTTTAAAAATGGCGGAAAATTCAAATTTCAAACAGATTTTTGTCCTTGTAGCTAGGCCGGCTAATAAAGCGATTATGCTGTTTGCGCAAATTGATTATTATTCTTTACTAAATCATGTAAAACTATTTATTTCTAATGCACATTATTACTTACATTTGCCAATAAACAAATTTTTGCTGTTTCAAACGGTTTATATGCTAATGTAAGTAATATGGTGCGTTACTGATAAATAGCTGTACATGATAATGTAAACAACAACCAACGATTTGCGTAAACACTGTAATTTTACAATAATTACCTGGCCTAGCTACAAGGACAAAAGAACTGTTTGAAATTTGAATTTCCCGCCATAGGTGAAACGTACCACCTTAAGCAAGAGCTGATAAATTATGGAAAGTCAACTCAAAGAATAAAACCATCGCCTATTGAAAAGGCGTTCAAAGCAATGCATTGTATCCAACTCTTAAGATATTAAAAGAAATCCAACGAAATACAAACATCAACTCACATTGTGCTATTGTTATAATAGCCGCAAACCAGTTTACAAAGACCAGTCGAAGTAAAACAAGTGCGCATGCTTCAGAACAAAATTGTTTAGGAGTAGAAAACGTTAGAGGTCAGGTTATACTAGCTACAGTGGTTACAGCGTGAAAGAACCATATTTCGCTTTACGAGTTTCTCAGAGATCTAAAATTTGTTCGAAATTCGTCGCCTCGCGAAGAATAAAAGGATATTTTCTTACATTGTGGCAAATTCTACTGTATATCTTTGTAGATACACAAGGATGTTAATGTGTCTTTAAAATAAGAGCGTTGTTCTCAAATTCATTCAAAGACACCTCATCCTTGAATGCGGTTAGCGGTTTTCATTGAAATTTTAAATTTGAAAGATAGGCTTGCTCTTAGCCGGCATCTCGCCTGATGATGCGGTTTACGGTGGAGCACGCATGCGCGTGCAAAAGGCCTTTCTTTTAAATTTTGTAAGTAAGTATTACACTTACACTACTGTAAAATTTAAATATTTTAACAAAATTCAGTACAAGAAATTTACTTCCAGTTCAACATTTAGCCAAGCGTTTCTATGAAGAAATTTCTTATTAAATTCTCACCTCGTGCCGTCTCAATCTGATATGCAAATTTTTAAAGCGCTATTTCCCCGAGTGTTTTTCGTGTTACCGCAAGAACAGATAAAACGGAACCGTTTTGGCGCCAACGTGAAAAAACATGTCGCCTCTTTGTATTACTATCCTAAACTTGTGTATTTTCAAGTATCAATGCGTAATAATTTTATTATTTATCAAGTGTTAAATAATTCGTGAACACGCTCGATTATAGGCAAGTGATTTTTGAGGTGATCATGCCTTTTTTTGTATAAGATAGGCTTGCGCTTGGCTGCAATCTTGCCTGAAGTTAAGCGTCGATGCGGCTTACGATGGAGCACGCTTGCCTAGAAGAAACCGATTCACTCTCGACTTGAAGACACCCAGATTGTAACTGACGGGGAAAACCAGAGTTAAGTTTTGAGTTTTTTTTCCAAAACTCCATTGAGCACTCTAGCAGTCTCTACTATTTTTACTATGGCATGATTTGGACTTAACCGCGACTTACTTTGATTGTCTGTTTAGTAAAAACTGATCACATTTTCATACTTGATACTGGAATTACTGGAAAATAGACGACAAATGGGACGCCAAAAGCACCTAAAAAAAAAAAAAAGCGGAGATAACAGTGCGACGAAATTCGCTTGTTCCAGAAATTAAAAAAAAACTAGTAGTTTACCTTAACTGTGACCTCATGACCTATAGAGGCCATGATGTAAAGATAAACTTAGGTATCTTCACAATCTATTGATATATTTTTCTAATTTTTGAACTTAGATATTATATTTGAATTTTTTATTTAGAACTGTATAACTTCACGTACCCTCACTCACCCCTCCATTAGGTATACTGTAAGGGGAGGATGTCTTATATCTAAAAACTAGCAACCAGCTCGCACGTAAATTACATCCGTGCGAAGCTGGGGCGGTCGCTAGTTATATATACATAAACCTTCCGTGGAAATGTATCTAACTGATGGTGAAAACCGCATCAAAATCCGTTGCGTGGTTTAGGAGGAGTTAACGGCCATATAGACATACAGACAGACAGACGCGGAAAGCGACTTCAATTTATACTATGTAGAGAAGAGAAGAGATAGTGATGAGCTATTAAAAGAAAACACACAGTCGAATTGATAACCTCCTCATTTTTTAAGTCGATTAAAAACATCAATTTATGACATAAACCCTGTTGTCTTGTGTAAACTTTTTAGCGCGATGCGCACGTGGAGACGTTGCCTTTGGGAAGCGAGTTCATTTCTAATTCAATATAGTACGGATACAATAACTTGCTCTCTGCTATTGGAGGAATGAACGCGATAGTTTCTGTTCTGCTTATTTTAAGACGACTAGAAATACTGGCAAATTATACGTTTAAACTCCGAACTATTTGACTGCAATTCCAGGATTTGCGGGAAGATATTTAATTTGGTACTGCTAAGAAGTACCTCGCAATTGCTTGTTCATAGTTTTTCGATGCTGTATTTTTAACTCCTGACACTAAAAGAGGGGTGTAACTCTCAGTTATCTGTGTATCTGTCTGCGGCATCGTAGCTCCCAAACGGCTGAACCGAATTTGGTTAAGTTTATTTTGCTTGAAAGGTAACTTGTTCGAGAAGTTCTTAGCTATGATTTATGAAAATCTCTTGAGCCGTTTAAAGATTTTTAGCACTTTTATCATGGGTTTAAAAAAGTTTAATTTATACTTATAAGTTGTAATGCTGTTTTTTTCTTTTTTGTCTCACTTTAAGTATTAAAGCGTCGATATCGAGTTTTTTTAGTTAAATGCATATACCTATCCATTTTTACTAATTGTAAATAGGGATGCCACATCCATATTTTAGATAGATAGAAACTATTTATTGTGTAGTACACCAGAAATAAAAATTACAAGCAGATAGAAAACACTTAATAGCTAGTGCCACAAGTGGTATTTTACGTTGTTAACAGTTTTTGACGCTATCAGAACATAGATGGAATACGATTTCAATAATAGTTGGTTTTTATAAATAAATAAATATTCGGGACATTTTTGCACACACGGTCATCTGACCCCAAACTAAGCAAAGCTTGTGATATGGCTGCCAGAGACTGATATACATACATATATAGGTTTAAATACATACTTAAATAGATATTAACACCCAGATATAGAACAAACACAAATGTTCATCACACAAATGTTTGTTCTAGGTGGGAATCGAATCCACGCCCCCAAGCTCAGAAGGCAGGTTCACTACCAACAAGACCAACGGGCTATCAAATGGTCGTTTACTTGAAAATCGGTCCACAATTTTAGTATAATTTTATTGGTAACAGCTATTGCTTGCGACTGTGTACGCATTTACGCATGTACTTACTTAAGAATTCTCTTTTAATCCATCTTTATCGTTCGGTAATGTTGAACCCATGATTTTAAAGATCGTTGAATATAAGGGTTAATTTTTACTGTCATATTTTCCTTTTTCAAAATATCATCGAATTGAAAGTACAGTATCATACTTGACTATACATGATGTTTCTGATATTATACCTAACTTTAAAGAAGATATGTGAACCTATTAAAAATAAATCTCTCAAGTAAATATAAACATAATGCCTGGTGTAACGGTTAGATACGGATGTTGTCATCACTTCCGGTAAACGACCAATTCCAATGATTTATAACGGGAAGATACCGCATGTTTCATTTTATACGCACAAAATATACCCAAGTTATTACCACAGGTACCTTTGAGGCGTTGATGCGTGTGTTCTATTATATATTTACGATGTTCCATAATGCAATTGGAATTTGAATAAGTTATGGATGTAAAATATCTAGACAATAAACTATTTAATTTCATAAGCTAGATACAGCGAAATAAAAACAATTCGCTGGCTAGATAAGAATATCTAGCTTATGATTAATTATTATTTCTAATCATCATTTATTTGTTTTCGCATTTCGAGTTTTTTTACTAATGTACATAAAAGAGATAATTATATTAAATAAGGCTTTAATGACAATGTCACTGTTTTTTTTTTGCAAGTTAAAAGCTAAGTTTAGTGTAACTCATGCATACAACGCATTTTTTCCTTGACTTTAATATCCGCCCTTTTCTTCGGCTCGGGCTGATACAAGTCTTGGCTAAAATTGATTGTTTTATGCACTCGTTGTATAATCTAATATAATTAGCATCATATTGCACAATGTAACTGTACATGTAGATACGTTTATTATTGCCCGGGCAATCTAGTTGACCTGCGTCACCTAGGTTACTCCAGATAATTTAATTAAGTCTAGACGCCTTACCTTTATCTTGGTTTTACGTTTTCTCTATGCTAATTTGGTTTCTGATGGTATTTTAAGACGCCGATAATTTGATTTGATTTGTTTGGAATAAGACCCGCTATTCAGAAATTTCGTCATGACGGTATTTGAAAGCTTTACCTTAATCTGAAGAAAATTCGTAAATTATCGAAGTTAAACTGTCGCGGCGTTACGAAAAATATGAATAGAAATAGGCACTCTTTTTAATCATTAAAGTTAATTGATTATTTATGGGATATTTACCATGGTAATTGGTAAGGTTGTGGAATGAGCTCCGTAAATAATCATATAACTTTAGTGAACAACCGTGATAGTTTAAAACAGTGTTTTTTGGAAAGGTGATAATTGTATTATACAAATACAAATTAATTTATTGGGCATTATAAAAATTGACAAAATAATATATGAACCCATTGGCTCCGAACTAGTAATAAATACTGTGTTTCGGGAGCCAATGGCCTCTTCCGTTAAATGTTACTAACTAAATGCCTAAACAGACTAAAATAATAAGAAAAAGTTATGACAATAAATTTACAAAAGTTATTAATTTGTACAAAACAAAATAAAATAAATATATGTATATAATTATATAGATACAGGCAAATTTTAATATCAAATGCATACACTTAATAAGGCACATATTAAAATTAAGTTTATTTTTAACCCCTGACGCAAACAGAGGAGTGCTATAAGTTTAACGTGTGTATCTGTGTCTTACTATATCATTGTAGTTTCCAAACGGCTGAGCTGATTTTGATTAAGTTTTTTTTTTGAAAAGTGACTTGATCGAAAGCGTTTTTAGGGTTGCGTACCCAAAGGGTAAAAACGGGACCTTATTACCGATGTCTGTCGGATCTTTAAACGGCTGTATCTATCGAACCGTTATAGATAGCTAGTTGAAATGATCACAAAATATGTAATGTTACAGCGCATTAACTAATAAAAAAGTCAAAAAGTAAAAACAAAAGGGGGTCCCCAAACAACAAACGTATTTTTAAAGGTATTTTATTATTAGCTCTAATGTAAAAACGGTAATACGTACAAGCGTCAAACTTAGCATGATTATAAATATAACAACAAATAATAAATAATAGCCAAGTGCGAGTCGGTGAAAAGTTTTTGTTCAATACCAAGTTATAACTGGTAATTTCGTTATAGAATTTTGTGGTGGTACGGAGCCCTCAGGTTGTGAGCCCGACTCGCATTTGGCCGGTTTATTTTACTATACTATAGTAACAATACAAATATGACTTGTATCTACCATTACCAGTAAAATTATTAAGATTTTGCCTCTAAGCAAGACGCTTCACTATAACTTTATACTGTTACGGAATGTTATGTAGCTTAATTAATATCTTGTGAAGTATCTATATAATTACTAGCGACCCGCCCGCCCGGCTTCGCACGGGTGTAATTTACGTGCGAAGCCGGGGCGGGTCGCTAGTTATATAATTATTTAAACTATCCTATATCTCAAGTTGGATCGAACTGCACATGGTGTGCGAATTTTATTATAATCGGTTAAGTGGTTTAGGAGTCCATTGAGGACAAACATTGTGACACGAGATTTATATATATTAAGATATTAAACGACTTGGGGTAATAAAGTTTCAGCAGCAATTTAATTTTGGCATAAGGCAATAAGTATGTCTTGTGGTATCTATGTATTATAAGGTACTAGCTGAAACCCGCTACTTCGTACGCGTAGAGCTCGGCCTTCAGCCTCGCTACTACAACCCGTTACAGCCTATGTGTTATTCTAATGTATAAGCTATATTATTGTAAACTTTCATTAAAATCCATTCGGTAGTTTCTGCGTGAAAGAGGAACAAACATCCATACATCCATACATACATACTTTCGCGTTTATAATATTAGTAGGATATATCCTAAGATTACTAATATTATAAATGCGAAAATTTATATATATATATATATATATATATGTATGTATAGATGTTTGTTCCTCTTTCACGCTGCAATGGAACAACGGATCGAGCTGATTTTTTGCATAGGTATAGTTGAAGAGCCAGAGAGTGACATAGGCTACTTTTCATCATCATCATCGCCATTTTTCATCACTACGCAGGCGAAACCGTTGATAATAATCTCAAAAAGTATGGTTTAGAAGTAGTACATTATATGGATGGATTAAGAATACATTGGTTTCTGGAAACACGGGAATGTAATGCTCTATTTTAGCAGAGAAAACAAGGAAATCCTTGCCGGGACACGTATAAAGTATTCAAAAGGCACTCGTTTTACACTCACTGTAGGAATGTTTGACATTTCACGCGGCAACCTTTTCCCTTGTCTAATAAAGCTATTGGAACACAGTCGCTGGCACAATGAGACGATGGCAGCTTGTATCGGGACACAGAGCCGACGCAGTGGGGCAACTCGAACTGTATTACGTGTTTTGAATTTACTACTGTGGAGAAAAGCGCTTTTCACTCTATCTCGTGCGCACGCTCAATATCTTTAACGACAAATTATTGAGGTTAATATTTTTTTTATTATAAATAATAGGCTCGCGCTTGTCTGCCAACTCGCCTGATGTTAAGCGATGATGCGGTCTACGGTGGAGCACGCTTGCCTAGAAGAAACCGATTCATTCATGATTTGAAGACACCCAAATTGTAACTATCGGGGAACACCCATTCAAGCAGCGCATTCCACAGACTAGCGGTACGCACAATAAAAGTTTTTATATATAAATTAATACATTAAATCGGAAAATTGGTACTTAATTTTTTTATGTTTATTAATCTTGCACGCTGACAAATTTCTGTTTAACACCAAGTTATAACGACACAGTTTTTTAAAAATTTATCAAATTTTATTATTATGATTTTTATTATAATAATTTTAATAAATTAAATTATGAAAAATTACGTCGCGGGCATCCAGTGGATGCAAAAGGCAGGCTGTCGTTCAGTGTGGAGGTTAAAGGGGGAGGCCTATGTTCAGCAGTGGACGTCTTCTGGCTGATGATAATGATCATGAAATTATGAAAAAATATAACCCAACTGCATTGTATAAATATTAGGTAACTAAATAGCAATAATTTAACCTCTAATATTTTTTTCGCAGACGCCATCTTGGACTCTCGTACCCTATGTCACTTCCACTATTCAAACGATTTAAATGACACCTAGGAAAGCATGCTCAATCGTTGACCGCATCATCGCTTGACATCAGGTGAGTAGATCAAACGCAAGGCTGTTATTTAATATACAAAATGAATTAAAATAACAGCATCTTAGGGCCAAAATACATGGAAAAGGTACGACGCTGACCTCGTCATGTTGTACCACGATGTCGTAACGTAGCACGTCGTGACGTACTAGTGCAGTGCCACTTTCCCTGCTAGAAAACCTCTATTTTTTTTAAATTATTATTCTGATTTATAACCAACGAGAGTATTTCATTAAAACACAATAACTGCAAGTGTATCATTAAGTAGCTTTTTTTAATTTACTGTAGAATGCAAAGAGAGAAGAAGAACGAAGAATCAGAATATTTGAAATCGTAGCACTCGTAGCTTTTGCTACGTCTCGTAGCACCTCAGCTCGTAGCATCGCAAGTCGTAAATTAAAGCTACACAGAAATGAAAGAATAACATGAAAATTCTCAACGATCTCAAAAACCAAGGAGATTGAAATCAGATGGGAATCAACATGGGGTTCTTCAAAAGGCGAGTTAATAGAGTCCTAAAGGGTTGGTAACGTATTTGTGATGCCTCTGGTGCAAGTATCCGGTGCGACGGTGACTGCTTACCATCAGGCGGCCCGTCTGCTTGTTTGCCACCTATGGCATAAAATAGATGTCTTTAGCATCATGGGCATCACAGATTTGGGATTTTTTTACTAAGGCATGACTATGACTTGACCGTGACTTACTTTGCTTGACTCTGACTTGTTTGTTATGAAACTTGAAAATATTTATATATCTCTATCTTCTCTATCTCTACATAGTATAAAGTAAAGTCACTTTCCGCGTCTGTCTGTCTGTATGGCCGCTAACTCCTCCTAAACCACGCAACAGATTTTGATGCGGTTTTCACCATCGGTTAGATAATTTTTCACGGAAGGTTTATATAATATATAACAAGCGACCCGCCCCGGCTTGGCACGTAAATTAAACCCGTGCGAAGCCGGGCGGGTGGTCTTTAGTTTCATATAATCACATCATCAGCCAGTAAACGTTTACTGCTGTAAAAACGTCTCCCTTTTAGAGAGGGCTGTTGCCATAATCTCCACGCTTGGCAGATGATTTGGGGATCGCAGCACGTTCACCGTGTACTAATAGGACGCTGCTGCCCATCCTCCGGTGGTTCTGGTCGTAGTTTTAGGACATACCTGGGTCCATTTCTATAGTCGACACTGGCGAATACACAATACGTGCGACGCCTAAATCCTCTCAAGAGAAAAGACAAAAAAATATTGTAAGTTTCAGCACTGGTATTTCTCCACTGCCCCCTGTGTATCGTCGCATTCGAGTCACGAGCGCGCGATATGCGATCACGTAGCGCCGCGACTTGCGATCGCTCGCTCTGCTCGAATAGCCTTTATAATTGCTCACACGGCTGTCTTGATTAACTTTTTGCTAGAGACACTTTTGTGACGTAGATATACTTTTTCAAGACAATCAAAGAATTGGTGCTTAGTAAACACAGGGCTAAAATAACTTTCCTTGTTTCCTGAGAGATATAATTCGCACTAGCAGCGCTAGTCATCATCAGCCAGACGTCCACTGCTGAACATAGGCCTCCCCCTTTAACCTCCACACTGAACGACAGCCTGCCTTTTGCATCCACTGGATGCCAGCGACTCTCACTATGTCGTCGGTCCATCTAGTGGGAGGCCTACCTACGCTTTGTCTTCCGGTTCGTGGTCTCCACTCAAGAACCTTTCTTCCCCATCGGTTATCGGTTCTTCGAGCGATGTGGCCTGCCCATTGCCACTTCAACTTGCAAATTTTAACAGCTATGTCGGCGCTGCTAGCGCTGCTAGTAGCTAGTAGTAATAAACCAGCCAAGTGTGAGTCAGGCTCGCACACTGAGGGTTCCTTACCACTACAAAAGTTAATAACGAAATTACCAGTTATAACTTGGTAATGAACGGGAATTTGTCACCGACTCACACTTGTTTGTTGTCATACTTTGGAATGTTTACCTATTCCTATGCTATAACCGAGCTAAGTTTGACGTTTGTACGTATTACTATTTTTACATTAGAGCTCATACAAAAATACGTTTGTTTTATGGGGACCTTTCGTTTTTACTTTTGACTTTTTTATAATTTCTTGGTTAATCCGCAATAACATTACATATTTTGTGAAAATTTCAGCTGGTTATCTATTACGATTCCAAAGATACAGCTGTTAATAGGTAGGACAGAAGGACAGACGGACAGACATCGTAGGCTTAGTAATAGGGTCCCGTTTTTACCCTTTGGGTACGGAACCCTTAAAGTAGAAAATTACAGTTAAGAGACTGAAAGTCGTCATCAAAACTTTTGCTGAAGAAACCACAAATCATAACGTCATCTGGGTATTTTTTATTTTATTGATTTTTTCAAAAAGCGCTGTTTAAATTTCGATAAAAGTTATATAGTACCACCGCACTACTTCTGAAGTATGACCTACCAAACAAAAAAAGAATCAGTAAAATCAAATTCATAATTAGCGGGAAAATCGTGTAACAAATTTTTTTTTTTTCAAATTGTCGACTTGAGAATCTCCCTTTTTTTGTCGGTAAAAAATCATTGGTGGTACTTGTAAATGATTTCCTAGTTTCTATATAGACATCCGTCATCTAGTTTACCTGTGACCAAGAACATTGCTATTGTTTCAACGTCAGGAATAAAAATAATGTATACAGAGTGTAAAGGGAACACTCTCGAAGCCAAAAGAAGGTAATTGTACTCATCATTATGAACCACTTTTAGTATGGGACCAACCCTGAAATCGCCAAAAAAATATCAGCTGTTCCATACATTTTGTCGAGTGTCAATGACCGTTTTCTATAGAACAGCTGTTTTTTTTTCGCGATTTCAGGTTTGGTCCCAAAGTAAAAGTTGTTCATAATGATGAGTACAATTACCTTCTTTTGGCTTCGAGAGTGTTGCCCTTACACCCGTATATATATAACATGCCGACTGCATGTTGACTGCCCCGGTGGCTCAGTTGGTAGTGAACCTATCTTCTGTGCTTGGGGGCGTGGGTTCGATTCCCATCTAGGACAAACATTTGTGTGATGAACATTTGTGTTTGTTCTATGTCTGGGTGTTAATATCTATTTAAGTATGTATTTAAAAATATATATGTACGTATATCAGTTTCTGGCAGCCATATTACAAGCTTTGCTTAGTTTGGGGTCAGATGACCGTGTGTGCAAAAATGTCCCAGATATTTATTTTTATTTATTTTTATGCCACAGACCTGTATAGTTCTGTGTAACACGATAAAATCAGTTAGTATTTTTTTTTACTAAAAATGGGCTTGCGCTTGGTCACCTACTCGCCTGGGCCCCGATAAAAAAAAAATGGTTTTTAAATTGTAATTGTTACAATTTTATTGTTTGAATAATTGCCTCAAAATTTACAGTTTTTTATACTAAGTTATGATATTAGGAGGTGGTATTTTTCTAGTATAAAAAAAAATAATTCAGTTTTGAGGCAATTATTTAAAAAAAAAAAATTGAAACAATTACTATTCAAAAACAATTTCTTTAGTAGAATCGGGGCCTAGATGGTTTGCGATGATGCGGTCTACGACGGAGCACGCTTGCCTAGAAGAAATTTCAAGGTACTTACTGAAAGTGTTACCTATTACATCTAATATGTTGTTATGTCAGCTTTTCGCTCTAATTAATCAACTAGTTCTACATAGAGCTCGGTCTAATTTGGACCAAACTAATCTGCTAATGCTTACTCCGTAACACGTCATGGTTCCGTCAGACACTAAACTATAAATATACCACAGCCTAAAGCCGCATTCACATTTGTCTGACGTGTTGTGTCATGATGCTTTCTGTCGTGATGGCTACTGTTCACATCTATATGACGCGATATGACGCATTTTTTTATCATTTCCGTTATAGCTCTCAGAGAGTTTACACATTCGCAATGTTTTTTCATGAATCATCCGATTCAGATTGTATATTATATATTATATTATATATATATTGTATTGTATTCCGCTTTATATTGTCGTACGTACTCGATCAGCTCGTCGTCCATACTTCTGACGCGTCAACACAACAAAATGGCGCGTGCACACTAGTCCGACCCGCTGTGTCGTGTCGCTGCGCCGCCCCCCGCACCTCACCCATCCTGACGCGGACCGGGATCGCTTCTGACGCGACACAACATAAGCCATCACAACACACTGCATCAGAGAAATGTGAACGCAACCATATTAATTGTATGAGACGGATACCTTTCTGATGCATCATGACACAACACGTCAGACAAATGTGAATGCGGCTTAAGATCCCGTGATTTTTACACTGGTAATTTCAACTGTAAATTTTTTCTTAGTAAAAACTAGCCTATCTATATGTATAAAAGGCGGTGTGTGTATGTTATGTTCACAATGAGCTCTGAAACGGCTGGACTGATTTTGATGAAGTTTTCAGGCAATCTTCAAATTAGCCTAGCAAGTAATCCTGTGAATTTGGGTAGCGATCAATCAACAAATTTACAATTGGTATTTTAATATTTTCCCTACAAAACAAGTACAAGAATTAAAGTCCATACATGGACATAATTATTACCTTTGAGAATCGAATTCTTATACATCATTGCATATTACACCATAAAAAACAAGGTAAAGAGTCAATGACGTTTTACCAGGGTATACAACGTCCTTGGATAAAGTATATTAGTTTGTAGCAAAAAAAAAAAAGTATATTAGTTGCACAGATTAGTTGTGATATTAGTAATACATCGTTGATAAATAAGTAATTGTCATCTAAGTCAAAGGAGGTTGCTGTCGCTACCATGGAGG
Organism: Agriopis marginaria; assembly: GCA_932305915.1. Lineage (NCBI taxonomy): Eukaryota > Metazoa > Arthropoda > Insecta > Lepidoptera > Geometridae > Agriopis > Agriopis marginaria. The sequence goes on from OW029923.1 coordinate 1,766,841, forward strand.
TTGCTTCAATGAGGTATATAACACGGAAACCGCAGCTATGATAGTATCTCATATTTATAAATCTTTGTGGTGTGAACCCTCAGACAATGACACACTTGATGGAGTGTGCAGCGTGTACAACTTGCACACAAGACGACTTGAATGAAGCCACGGAGAGTGCCATTAGGGTGGCAAAGTTTTGTTCTAGAAACTTGATTTGAAAATAGAATTGTATTTTGCGGAACATCGACTCGAAAGAAGAAATATTTATAAAAGTACCTCGAGTCTTTTCCTTGAGTGCTCACTTTCTAAGGTGCTCTTTGTCGACCCTCCAAGCCTCCTATCATGTTTGGAATGGTTACTCGTCTCTCAAAATTCGTCTCTCACGAGGACAAAATGAGACATTACGTCGAGTTTACGTCAACAGTATCGTTTCTCAACAGGTGGGTGTTAAAATGAATACGGACAAGACAGAAATCAAGTCTAGTCATGTTGTACTCTAGCCGGTAGTCGTTGGAAATAATTAAAAAAAAAAAAATTACGTTTATTTGCTCAATTTTTACAAACTTATCAAATAGGTACAAAGATAAGAAAAATTAAATTATGAGTTAGTGGGTAGGTAAGAAAATGTTTACATACCTACTCCAAAATATAAAGTTTAGATACATTTTGTTATCTGTTTTGTTTTTAAATCTAAAATAGCAAGTAGATAATGATTATTTATTATAAACGTTATATACCTAGTATTATTATATTATACATGACTGTCTATTATGTTATGTGTTATTATATTTTTATACATTTTTAAGGGGCGGAATATATTGTTCTACTAAAATCTTAATTAACTAGAAATTTTGCCAAACAAAAAAGTTTCTTAAATTTATAAGAGGGTATGTTTTTTTAAATTAATAAATTTGCAATACCTACATTCGACGACAAGGTAGGTTAGGTACATGGCTGAGCACTAACTCCTAACTAGGTTGCCCTGTATTTAGGATATCAGTCCCTTCCTGTCTACGCATTAGAGTAATATTATGATGGAGATCCACAGAAACACTGAAATAAGTTTCAATAATAATAGTTAAATAATTATATACTGGAATATATATATATATATATTTAATTGAGCATATTAAATAGAATAGAAAAAAAAACTCACATTGTAAACACGACATAATCTCAAACTACCCTCTGCTGCATACCTCGCTGCATTATGACCAGACTCGTCGACTAACCGAACACAGAAACAAGTTATGACACGGACTTAACCATCAAAGCGCTCCTAGATGTGGCATCTAGTCAGAAGCATTTATACAATATAATTTATCATTGAATTCTTCGTGTATTACTATTTATTTATTTTAGGTGAAGCGTAAATTAATTGAAATAAAATAGAATGGATTTTTATTAGTTTAGGTGATTAGTGTTAGCATACATTTTGTTTAGTTAATAAAGTCACTTGCTCTAAAACTGTATTTAGCAGAGATTTAAAACAACTTTATACATGTTTTTTATTTATTTTTTATTATTGATATATTAATTAATTAAGTGTTACAGTGTTTATAATTGCGAGGTTGTTTTAGCTTATAGTGCAGATGAGGTGGGATTCTAAATGGTATAATACCATTTATGTAATATATCTTTGTATAATATTTATTTTTTTTTTTTATTTTTTTTTTGATACTACCTACTATGCTTATATTATGCTTGAATCTTTATACTTTTGATCACATTTATAATACGACATCACATCTCATCGAAAGTTTGTGTGTGTGGGAGTGTGTGTGACATGATGTTTGCCGTTTCTTCTCGCTGAAGCGGCTTAACGGATTTGCATGAAATTTAGTATGACAGCGTATAATACTCTAGACGTTTTGGCCATTGTCGATTGTTTCTACACGACCATGCGAAAACGGTGCACATCCCTGGCGCGCAGGGTCCGGGCCAGCCCCAACACCATCCTAAACGTATTTGCGAATAGGTTTGACTGTCAGTACATGAACCACTGCTCAATGGTACATGTGCTGACTAACAAGCAAATGGTGAAGGGTGTGTGTTAGTTAAGTTTAGTTTTATTATATTAATTTTAAATTTTATGTATTTTATATTTTTTATATGATCAAAGTGGTCGAAATAAATGAATTTGAATTTGAATTTGAATTGTATCTTGGACAGATTGTTTAGTTAGGTATATCAAACTTAGGCAAAGAGATCGCCAGAAGAAGCCAACTCGGATGGGCAGCTTTCGGGAAATTGATAAACTTCTTCTCTTCCAAAATACCAGTGCCTAGAGACAAGGGTCTTTAACAAGTTTATTGTTTGTATGTGTTGCCAGTGATGACATACAGTACTGAGATGTGGTCCTTAACTGCTGGCCTTTTGGAAAAATTCAGAGTCACATAGCGGGCAATGGAGAGAACTCTGTTTGGAGTTTTTTTGTGTGATAGAATTCGTTGCAATTATTAATAAAAAATCCTACTATAAAATTTGTAAATAGGCAATTTCGTCATTTCATTACTTGGCATATTGTTTTCCAGTTATTTTAATTTAAAAACCAAACTACTGAGCCGATTTTTTACTAAATTTCTTTGGAAGCAATCTGAAAATATATCCCACAGACCTCTGTGGTATATACCAACGATCTATATTATTTATATTAATTACTATATACGATTCTATATTACTATACTACGTACTTTATCTAAGGTATATCCTTTAAAAACGGTTTATAAATGACGGAAATCCGAAATAATAAAAACGTTCAACCGAATTGAGAACCCGTTATTTTTTTTGATATCAATTAAAACATGTTTAAAAAATTAATTTATATTACACGGGAATTACTCACGTAAGATTAAGCCGGTCACTCCGACTATAGTAATATAAATAAAATGTGTTAAAACCACGTCAGTTACTATAGTAAAAATGTTTTAAAATGTTCGTACAAAATTACCCATTATATTTTGTTGACGATACATTGCCTCATTTGTATTGCCTGCCGCAATGGCAATAAAGTAAACACGCGTAATGCAATAAGCAAACACTCTATGCTCACCACAGTTTCGAAAGTAGCTCAATTTTGTAACTTAAAAGATAGACAGCATTCCTTGGAGAAATTCCACTGCATGTGATTAATGATCTTATGTACCAGAGAATAAGCTTGTTATTTATTATTTTGCTTTTGAGTTTAGTGTTGTATTAACTTTATAATTTATCTTACTTAGATAAGATTGGATTTCTAACAGAAGGTACTTCACTGGTGTGTTCTTTTATGTTTTTTTTTTTAAGAATCGGAAAGCTAAGTGTGACAGATACATAAAGTAAATAAACCGGCCAAGTGCGAGTCGGGCCCGCGCACTGAGGGTTCCGCACCACCACAAAATACAATAAAGTTGTCCAAGTAACCGAATTACCAGTTATTTTAACGCCTTCCAATCGTCGGAGTAATTTGCTACGCAGTTAGCTACGGGCGCTCAAGTATAATAACTTGGTAACAAACAGAAACTTGTCACCGACTCGCACTTGGCCATTATTTATACTTTAGAATGTGTACTACAATCGTGCCAAGTTTGTCGCTTGTACGTATTATCGTTTTTACATTAGAGCTAGTACAAAAATACGTTTATTGTACCCTTTCGTTTATACTTTTTGGCTTTTTTATTATTTGTTAGTTAATACGCCGTAACGTTACATATTCTGTAAAAATTTCAACTGTATTACGGTTCGAAATATATAGCCGTTAATAGGTAGGACAGACAGACAGACACACAGACAGACATTGTAGGCTTAGTAATAGGGTCCCGTTTTACCCTTTGGGTACGGGACCCTAAAAAGTAAAAGCAAGCCATAAAATATTACTTAGCTAATAAAAAAACGCACTAGTGAATTATTGGACTATGATGGCTTTGAGGGTTCCGTATTTGGATGGTCGGTACTTTTGCACAACTTTTTGTATTTTGTGGCGGTACGAAACCCTCAGTGCATGGGCCCGACTCGCACTTGGTTTTATTTTAAACAGAGGCATTTCTATGTACCGGTAACACCCAAATTTTTCCGGAGGGCACCAGAATATACCGCTGGTGACGTTGTTAACCAAGTCACCAGCGGTATATTCTGGTGCCCTCCGTCAAGCACAGATGCTTGCCATCAATGGTGGTTTAGTAGATGTAATTCTATATAACCTATGTACTCCGAATCAGCCGGGTATCTTTGGCAGATTCTTTAATTCCATGTCTAGGATTCTTGATGTGAATACACTCTGACAAAAAAGAGGAATGAGAGAGAGAGAGATAGTGTGAGAGAGAGAGAGAGGAAGACAAAGAGAGAAAGAGCAAGAAAAAAGACAGAATGAATGAAAGAAAGAAACAGAAATATTGAAAAATTTCTTAATTAAAACAGCAAAATAATGGATCGCCGCTAGCCCCTCTCTGTGTTTCCGCAGCATTACAATCTTGGAGTGTTCAAGTCTAGGGTTAATAGGTTATTACTGGGCAAACGTGCTCCATCTTCGACCGCATCATCGCTTTCCATCAGGCGAGATCGCGCTCAAACGTTAGCCTGGTCCGATGTAAAAAAAACATTTATTTTGTGCGGAATACATTACAAAATCAACATAACAAAACAGAAAAATACAATTGAAGATAAAAAAGACGATACATGTAATAAATAATGAAGCTGTTATAGAACAGCTGTAATATTTCCACTGTGGCAGTGGAGTGTGAATGCCTATCACGAGCGACGGTAAACGGTCACGTATGCGACTGGGAGCCGACTGGCGCCCCTCGTGTGAACCTGCATTTTAAAGGTACGTTTCAAGACATCGTAACATCAACAAAATTAAAATTCTGCGCTTTTACAAGGAAACGTTTTCGTTCATAGATACTTAATAGGCTTGCGTTTGACCGCCAACTTGCCATGATACAGTCTGCGATGGAGCACGCTTGCCTAGTAGAAACCGATTCACCTATAGGTATCAATACTGCAGAGGTCAGAACAGTGGCTTTGACGAATGTAAAAATGTGAGCCAAGACGTAGCCTAGGCCTACATAAGTAAGCCCATTAATGTTTATTTTTCGCTATGACTTGTAAACTACTTTTTTCAAACATTGTGGTGATATTCACGTGAAATATAGATAAATATTTTGGGATTAAATTATCTATCCATTAAAGAGTTACCTAGCAAACAAACTGTGAAAAAAATAATTAAGATGGACGTAGCTTGTAATGTAAATCAATCGCAATTCACAGGACACAGTATCGAAAAACTCAGTTATTATTGTCTGTAAATTCTTACATAGGCATGTACAAATTTACAGAGAGGTTAGGTAGGTTTAAACCTCTATGCCTTCGCCTCTTTAGTAAAAACTTAGTTAAACCTCTTTGCACATTGATATAATTATTTTACGCAAGTAACTACAAATTAATTCGTGGAGATTATAACCTCTATGCCTTTGACTCTTTTTAATAAAAATCATAATTAAACCTCTTTGCACATTGACATAATTATTTTACGCAAGTACCCTCAAATTAATTAGAAAAGATAAAAATTTGGCCATCAATTATTTTTGCATCGATTTATGATAGTCGATTGATCGACTTTCAGTATAATATTGGTAAAAACACATTCTTCAATATTATAACTCTTAAAAGTACTCAACCTGTTTAAGAAAATTATGTTTCATGATTTGAATGTGTCGATTTCACTTATTTTTATGGAACAAAATTAGATATCAAGAAGATTGTGTTAACTGGTATAATATTAGCAAAAAATACTTACATAATTTTCGTTCGATGTGAGCAATGAAAACGTGGCTTTATGCATGTGCTTCCAAAATGTCACACTTTCTGTGTCTTCACGTCGGTTCCAGGACTTAATTGAGCTCGTAGAGCGGTTTCATTGTTCCAAAAATGCCAAAATTCTCTAACGATATTTAAAAAAAATATCACTTTTCATGTTGCACGCCACTGATTCAGTATTTGTATAAAAATTTCACACAAAAATCTATGACAACGAATTATCGCTACGAAAAAAACAAACAAACGAAATACATTTTTAGACAATGATTATGGCATATTTTAAAGGTCTCGAAAAATTTGCATAAATACAAAGGCGTGCATTAATCTCGCCGCCCCGGACGGCGTTAGGCGTCCCGACGCCAACGTCCCCTTCGGTGTACTCTGTCTACTCACATAAAGCGATACGATTGCAGTTTCATACATTGGCATGTAATTTTTTTCATTTCTATAAACAGGGATACATTTTATAAGGAGTGACTTTTTATTTTTGTATTGTACTAGTGACCCGCCCCGGCTTTGCACGTAAATTACACCCGTGCAAAGCCGGGGCGGGTCACTAGTTATATATATATATAAACTTTCCGTGAAAATGTATCTAGCTGATGGTGAAAACCGCATCAAAATCCGTTGCGTGGCTTAGGAGTTAGCGGCCATACAGACATACAGACAGACAGACGCGGAAAGCGACTTTAATTTATACTATGTAGAGATGAGACCGGTCACAGAATAAATAAGAGTATAATAAAGAAGAGGAGGTTGGGTGGGTTTTGTGGGGGAGGGGCGGTGAGCGACGCGCGGTGGGTGCAAAACTTTATTTATTATGATGCACTTGCAAAGCTTGCAAAGCTGGCATGTGGAACGCAAAACGGTTATAACCACTAGGTACTTAATAGGTACCTACTAAATCTAAGATTGGTAGCCATAATGGGCAGAGTAAACCAAAATTTTGTACGAGTGTAAGCCTCACCTGAATTCTATAGCTAATGGTTAATTTGTACGAGTGTAATTTACCCCACCAGGGGGGGTTACATTCAGGAATTTTCCAACAAAGCGGTGACGCTATAGGCATTATTCGTAAAAACATCGCATCGCCTCCTGTGGGTATGCAGGTCGAGTCGTAACGGAAGTTGCGCCGAAACAAACACATTCTTCCCCTCCCGGATCCGGCGCGGCCCGGACCCGGCGCGGCCCGGACCGCACCCGGAACCACCGCCGACGTGTTCAAGCACCTATTTGTTACGCTAGCGTGCTGCTGCATGTATTATTCAAACTTCGGACTAACTTGTTCGGATTTTAAATGGGCATCGCTTGATAAATATCACCGTTTTTAAACAAGTGAATGTAGCGCTAACTAAATAATATTTACATACAGCATTTGCATATAAAACAATAAAAAAACTTTTGAAAAATAAGCTTTTAGGCGTCGGCCTATTTTAGGACGTCATTTTTTCAAAAGTTTTTTTCTTAGTAAACACTTTCATTTGATACCAATATTATAAACAATAACTGGTCCGCCATCTTTACGAGTTCGCCATATTAGATTTATAATGACGTCACTTAGCAAACCATGCGTTGTCACCCATTTTAAAAAATATTAATATTAGTCTTGGGTTTGACTGCCAACTAGCCTGATGATGGAGCACGCTTGCCTAGAAGAAACCGATAAACTAAACGTGTATGCAAAATTACAGCTCAATCGGTTGCAAGATTTGTTCCACATATACATAATAACAGGGCAAGTTAAGGGTCCTGTATACCCTCTACAGCTCTCTCGCTCGCACATTTTCATATTATTGAAGATATAAAATCAATGGGTGTGAATTTTTATTTCTCGTGTCATTTTATTCCGTCAAATTACAAGATATCGAATAAGGAATTTCTTTGTTTGTAATGTTACGATAGACACCATGACATGATTTTGTTACTTTTTGGAAATTCACACTCATTGATTTTATATCTTCAATAATGTGAAAATGTGCGAGAGAGAAAGCTGCAGAGGGTATACAGGACCCATAAATAAGAGCTTGTAATAAAGGTTGGCCGTCACGTGACGCCCGACAAATGTGAAACATGACAGCATAAGAGAGCGTCATATTGTTAGCCGTCACGGCATACGAGTCGGTTTTACTGCCAAGACGCGCCAATAGATGTTTTACATCAAAAACTAGTGCAGGTATAACTTAAAACTTAATAAAAACTTAAAACTTGGTAAACTTAGTCTAATTTTGTATGGTATGAAATAAAAACGTAGCTAGAATTGGGGCAAGTATTTATTTGCTCTGATAGTTGCAATTACATTGTAAAAAGTCAATTGAAAATCTCTACTTCTGATCACTTTCGCTAGGCTTTTGAACGTAATATGACGGAGCAGGTACATTTTATCAGTACCAGTACATTTCAGTAAAATATTTAAAAAAAGTATTTTTTTATGGTGCAGCTGTCAGGTCAAATACATTTTTGGACCGAGTTTAACTATAAAGATTTGTTTCATTGTACGGAGGCAGAAGTTCGCAGAGTGACAATGGATTTTTATAATAATATTAAGGATCAAATACAGAACCCTCTTAAATAAGGACTGTAAGTGTTATAAATAGTAGATATTTTTATTTTTTGTTGTCTGTTTCATTTGTTATTATTATGTATAATTTTTATTTTTATTATAGAGGCATATTTTATTTTTCTACTTTTTAATAGATTTTAAGGTGTATTTTTTTATTATATCCATGGGTGGGTGAATTGGGGCCCCCTGTAACTGCCCACCTAATTGTATGTTAAATAAATAAATAAATTCAAACTAAGTCAATACAAAAACACATCATCGACCACGAAACCCACCTGATTTTTAGACTTTAATTAAAATCCCGCCTCGTACAAGCCGCGTTGTAGCAACTAATCTGAGAGTTCACTCATAACGAAACTTTGTGGATGAAATTAAAAAGTTGTGAGTTTAGCCGCCTCGCCTGACGCCTAGCGCTGCCTTGATTAGAAGAAGAAAGTTTCTTGTACTCAGGAGGTGTAATAATAGAGACGTTATAGGCGAACAACACGGCTTTAAAACTGACTAAACGCAGCATAACAATCTGAGTTTCTGACCAATGACTATAAGGATTATCAATTATTGTTAGAGATTCAAGTTTAGTTATTTATTGATTATATAGTATTTTATTTTTGTGTCTTGACTGATTTATTTATTTTCACTTTCAATAGTTTAATTTTAATGTTGTTGTCTGACAAAGCCCCCATACAGCTGAATTAGTTTTAGTATTTTCAATGTATTATGTATTTATTTTAATGACTTTTTTACTAATGCTTAAGTGTACTAGTCTGACGAGGCCCTTATACAGCCGACTTATGTATCGCTATGACGCGCATAGATCTACCCTCATTATGGTTAAAATTTTCGTTTGCTGAGCGAGCCTCAATGGTTCTTACAAACTTACAATAAAAAAAAAATAAAAAAAATTGTGCACTAAATTGACGAGTCCATAATAGGAGCATTTGTAGTATATATTTTTTTATAAAAATTATTATGAATGTGACTTTATGATAATAAATGATATTCTATTCTTCTATTCATAGCATAGCTTTTTATTTTCCTACAAGTTCAAAACCCGTGTTTTTTTTTGTGGGCAAGTGTCTTCATTAACTAAACAATATACAAGCTAATACTAAGGGTGGGTTGCACCAACTTACTTTAGCTTTAACATTTCCGTTAAATTACCGGTTAGGCATAAAAATTGTTGCACCATCTGACAATTGTTAAATGACGTCATAACTTTAACATGCTTTAACGTACCCAGCATGCTGGCGGAATTACCACGCTGAATGGCATACTTATGCGTTGAGCCAGAAACAAGCCAGCATTTTCAAATATCAAATTCTCCAGATTTTTTAAACTACATTTCATAATACAGATATTATAATTTTTTGGTTCAATAAAACTGAGTTAATAATTTTTATTTTCAATTAAAGTTATGAGACTACATAAAAGTTACAAATTAAGACTTAAGTAATGACTTTCCACAGCGTGGCAATGCTGCCAGCATTCTGGCCGCTTTTCCCTCCACTGAGGCTTTTAGATTAGTATTTTTTAATGATTTTTATAATAATTAGGTAGTAATGTAGGTGGTCCCCATGTCTGCGGACTGCCCAACGCTGATATTTAGAATTCCAGGGTGGACATAGTAGTGTTTGTGACAAATCTCGCGAAGGACGCCCAAAATCCGCCTTCACTGAAGATTACATCATTGCTGTGAGACAACTAATTCTCGAAGATCGTCATGTGACGTATCGAGAGATAGAGGCTCTATTAGGCATCTCAGGGACAACCATTCAGAAGATCTTTCATGGAGCGCTTGGTGTGAGAAAGCTAGCTTGCCGTTGGATACCGCATCTGTTTTCCGACGATCACAAGGCGGCCCGCGTCAGATGGTGTAAGAAAACTCTGCAAAGGTTCAACCGAGGAGAGTCAAATCACGTCTGTAAAAAGTAAAAATGTAAAAGACATCATCAGTGGTGACGAATTTTGGATCTATGCCTACGATCCTGATTCTAAACAACAATCTACAAATCTGGGTCTTTCAAGACGAGCCAAAGCCGACTAAAGTTGTTCGTTTTCGAAGCACTTCAAAGAAGATGGTGGCCACGTTTGTTGGAAAAACCTATGTTGCGACTATTGCACTTGAAGATCGTAGAACGGTTAACGTAGAGTGGTATACCATAGTTTGTTTACCATAAGTCATCGCCAAACTTCGAAAATCTAACTCAAAGCGACGCATCATCCTGCACCACGACAACGCAAGCTCCCACAGCGCTCGACAAACGATTGAGCATTTGAAGCAGAAAAAAGTAGAAATTCTTGACCATCCTCCATACAATCCTGACCTAAGCCTTAAATATTTCTTTACATTTCCTAAAATTAAGAAAATTCTTCGTGGTCAAAGGTTCCAGTCCGGTGAAGAAGCAGTCGACACTTTCAAGTCAGCCATTTGAACACTCCAACTTTAGAGTGGAATAGATGTTATAATAACTGGTTTGAAAGAATGGAAAAGTGTATTAAGCTACTTGATGAATACTTTGCAAAACAATAAAAAGTACTATAAGGTTCTAATTGTGTTTTTTCTTCAAACGACAAAACTTAAAAGGCAAGCTACGTAACTCATTGATTTATTTAATTCATGCATAGCAAGTATGTGCATGCCTATTTTTAGAACAATCCAGAACCAGCGCTGACTCCGATAAATTTCTGAGTGCTCAATACTTTTATCCGATTATTTCAGGACTTTTTAATCCGATGAAACTATGAGTTTTTCCCGAAAGTAGAGGAGCCGTGAGCTCGATAATGGGTTTGAGAGTAATAAGTTCGACGGATTTCAATAGCGTTTCACGTCATTTTATTCAGAAATTTGGTATTAGTAAATTGTACCCGCACTAGATTAGACAAACGAGGGAGATTTGGTAAGGTGCCGAGGTGGATGCGAAAGCATCTGGCCTAAATCAGGTTTGATGCTTTTAGTCGAATTCACCCAGCAGACGCCCTTTTTTTCTCCATGTAGACCACATAAAAGATATTGTTTTGTTTAAATTAGAATGGCTATCATGGCATTTTTGTAAGAGTTGCACCTTTTGCATATAAACGAAACGTACCCGGACCCGGGTATGTCCTAAAACTGCGACCAGAACCACCCGAGGATGGGCAGCAGCATCCTGTTAGTACACGGTGAACGTACTGCGATCTCCAAGCCGCCTGCCAAGCGTGGGGATTATGGCAACACCCCTCTCTAAGAGGGAGGCCTTGTTCAGCAGTGGACATTTAATGGCTGATGATGTGTAAACGAAACGTCAGTCAAAATCATTTAGCAACTGTGATGCAGAGATCGACGCGTTGAAATAAGAATGTTCAATCAAGGTTATATCCACGATTAATACTCTACTTTTTATCCCGGAAAATACACGGTTACAAGAGGATGACATTATAAATTAGAACAATAAAATTATGCAAAAACAACTAATGCCTTTAAAAAGTTATATTTTTTGTAGCCTAAAAGAACTCAAATTATATAAATAACTAAATCAAAGACATATATAATTCTAAAACAAATTACAGTATAATAATATAAAGTAAATAAAGCTAAAAACTAAGATATCTCCTCAGTATTACGTGGCTTTGCTGTCGGTGCCTTTTTTACTTTTTCAAATGACATGGCTTTGTCACCCGCTGGCCTTTTGTTGTGGGTTCTGCTGCCTATGCCTTCGAACCTGAAATGTAGAATAATTAAAGAAGAATATATTTAATTTCGTTCGAGTTCGTAATACCGAAATCCGACGAAGAACAAAGGTTCGAGACGTCGGAATAGCGGTAATGAAATTAAAGTGGAGCTGGGCAGGACACGTTGCTAGGCGCAGTGATGACAGGTGGAGTAAGGTCTTAACAGAGTGGTGGCCGAGGCAAGGTAGGCGGAGCGTTGGTCGTCCAGCTACAAGATGGGTCGACGATATTATTACTATCGCGGGTCGAACCTGGACTAGATTAGCACAGGACCGAGGCAGATGGCATAGCAAGAGAGAGGCCTATACCCAGCAGTGGGATAAGGAAGGCTGTGGATGATGATGATGATGATATTTAATTTATTTATATTACACGGGAATTACTCACGTAAGATTCACGGTCACTCCGACTATAGTCTATAGTATATTTTTATTTATATGTCTAATATTAATTATAATTTGTGTAATAATGTGTAGTAAAATTATGTACGTATATAATTTTGTATTGATATATAATTTAGGTTAGATTCATATTTATTGTAATTTGTTGTTATGTATATTATTATCTTGTAAAACTTTGATATTTCTGTTTATTTCTTTTTGTCTTTTATAAGGTGTTTTTGATGCACGCCTACGTACTGTTTGTTCCAACCTGGTGGATGACTGGTAGAAAATGTTTAGCATTAAGTCCTCCAATTGTACATGTTTACTTAATTTGTAAGTGTGCAATAAAGTATTAAATAAATAAATAAATATAGTAATATAAATAAAATGTGTGAAAACCACGTCAGTTACTATAAGTATATATTTAGTTGGTATTCAGAAACATGTACTGGGCTAGCTTGGTGGATTAGGGCCCATCCTTTCTCTCTGAGAGAAGGCCTGTTTCCCAGCAGTGGGAACATGATAGACGATAATAATGATGATATTTAAAGGTCGGCATCGTATCTGTAACATTGAAAATTTATGAAAGAGACGGTGAGCGAGCGCGGCCTTAAAGGCCTATTATCCGAGTCGCGTAGGCAACAAAACGCTCCCTCAGCCCCCGCCAAGTTATAGCCATGTATATATATTTTGCCACGCTAGAGTCAGGACGCCCGCGGGGGAGTGCAGGGGAGTGCAACGACAAAAACGAACATAGGTCCGATCTCGATGACGCCTGGCGCGGTACTGAACGCGGCGCGCCAAAATTCTCGCGACCTGTTTAAGTTTTTAATTTCACTAAAAAACGACACTATTCACTATCAAAAATCTATCCAAATAAAAAATGTTGAATAAAATTGCCTTTCAGTACATGTAATTTCCAGGTTATTACGAGCTTTCATTAGAGAATAAAATGAAAAAAATAAACCAAGTCGACTTTGTTTCTGATTTTTTTTTGATCGAGGAAAGTTTATTCTATCGTGTTTTGAACCAAATCATAAACTCTAACATAGATGTATCTGTGACATGTATTTTTTTCCAGCTCAAATATTGTAATTTAACTGAATAAAATTGATTTAAAACAGTAAAATTTGGTATAAGGTGGTTTTTTTGGGATTATAACACTTGAAGCAACGTAGAAGCGAAATTACTCTAGAGATTCGTCATATACAAATAAAACATGGACTTCCACAAAGTGACGCCTGATTTAATCAACTGTAAAAAGATAAATATTCTTTCACACAATTATTATTCCCAGGTTGAGAGTAATGTACCGGATTAGCAAGTTGAAATGGCAGTAGGCAGGGCACATAGCACGCAGAACAGATAATCGATGGAGACGAAAGGTTCTCGAATGGAGACCACGGACCAGCGCAGCGTAGGACGTCCACCCACAAGATGTCATCATCATCAGCCAGAAGACGTCCACTGCTGAACATAGGCCCCCCCTATAACCTCCACACTGAACGACAGCCTGCCTTTTGCATCCACTGGATGCCCGCGACTCTCACAATGTCGTCGGTCCATCTAGTGGGAGGCCTCCCTACGCTGCGTCTTCCGGTTCGTGGTCTCCACTCCAGAACCTTTCTTCCCCATCGGTTATCGGCACAAGATGTACAGACGACCTAAAAGAGATAGCAGGAAAACGCTGGATGCAGGCCGCTTCCAACCGGTCCTTTTGGAGATCGATGGGGTAGGCCTATGTCCAACAGTAGACATCCTATGGCTGAAATGATGATAATGATGCAGGGCCGGATTTAGAGGTCCAGAGGCCTCGGGGCAACAAAAGATAGATCAATGATTTCTGTTATTTAAGATTAATATAATCAAATAATCATGTATGTATAAAGTACTGTAGGCTGTAGGTAAAGGTGAAAGAGCAAAAAAAACAAATATCAAAGGAAAAGATGCTTACTAGTGTTAACTAGTTGGAATTTGAAAGATTTTTTTTCCGAAGTCTCTATTGTGGGGGCCCCCCGTTTGTGGAGGCCCCGGGGCTTTCGCCCCGGTTGCCCTCCCCTAAATCCGGCCCTGTAATGATGAGAGTAATGTATTCATGAATTTGCATACCTTTTCATTTTGAATGGTGTTTTTTCCTCACGTTTAGGAGGTTTGTGTTTGGTATTAAAAGTGAGAACGTAACGATTTACGATATCAATGTTCTTTGTAGTGATTTCTGGATACATGAGTTTCTCCCACTGGTCTCTCTCAACTATCCACATCCTCTGGTATTCGTATGATAGAAGCCACTCGACGCGCGGCTTTCCTTCCTGTCAATCATCATAATCAATCACCGATAACCGATGGGGAAGAAAGGTTCTTGAGTGGAGACTACGAACCGGAAGACGCAGCGTAGGGAGGCCTCCCACTAGATGGACCGACGACATAGTGAGAGTCGCGGGCATCCAGTGGATGCAAAAAGCAGGCTGTCGTTCAGTGTGGAGGTTAAAGGGGAGGCCTATGTTCAGCAGTGGATGTCTTCTGGCTGATGATGATGATGAATCATCATAATAATTATTGTAAATATGAAAGTTAGTGTCAGTGTGTTTGTTGGCACTAGATTGACACTAGATGATGATAATAATGACAAAATATCGTTCGTGTGCAAATGTGTTAATTAAAAATAAACCGGCCAAGTGCGAGTCGGGCTCGCGCACTGAGGGTTCCGTAACACCACAAAATTAAATAACGAAATTACCAGTTATAACTTGGTAATGTACAGAAACTTGTCACCGACTTACACGTTGAACATATTGCGATCTCTAAGCCGCCTGCTAAGCGTGGAGATTATGGCAACACCCCTCTCTAAGAGGGACTCAATTTGCCATTGAGACAGACAGACGTGGAAAGCGGTTTATTAGAAATCCTTTATTGGTAAAAACTTCGAAAAACATAAATTACTTCGAAATCTGTGTTTAATCACAATCAGATCAGCTGGGTTTTTTATTGAATAATAAAAAAACCGCTTTCATTTGACCGAAATCTCGCCTGATACGATGATGCGGTCTACGATGGAGCAAGCTTGCCCAGAAGAAACCGATTCATTCGCTACTTGAAGACACCCAGATTGAAATGGAAATCATCAAAACGGTAACTAGTCAGGAATCGAACTCGGGTACTTCTATCCACGAGGCAAACGTACTGAGCCAAACTAGTCGTCAGTTGATAAAAGGTCTAAGATCAGACAAACATCGGAGATATGCCTTAGTACAAATATGCTCGGGGTTTCTCTACGAGATCGAAACTTCTAACCTCTAAACCACATAACTGATTTTGATGCGGTTTTCACCATCAGACAATTTTTTACGGAAGGTTTATGTGTATAACCTTCGGCCAAAATAAAATGAATGGACGGGCCATAACCATTGAACTTGTTCAGTAAAAATGAGTCAAAACCGTCGGACATATACCTACTTCAACACCTAATTATAACCATATACAGTACATTTGTTACAAAAATAGATAGCGGTATTTTGTTGTGATAATACACTTTGGGAAAGCACACGAAGCCATCATTTTGACAGATGTTTCGTTATCATGTAATAATAGTGACGTGATGCACTTCCTACGGCTAGAGGCCGACTGCAAAGAGAATATAAATACTACGGCCGACTGAAACGAAGTGAGCGCCGACGCTCATTTTGTAATCTTCAAAAATGCGCTCTTTCTGGGCCCGTCCATTCATTTCATTTTGGTCAAAGTGTATAACTAATAGCGACCCGCCCCGGCTTCGCACGTAAATTACACCCGTGTGAAGACGGGGCGGGTGGCCAGTTAGCCTATAAGTTTATGTTGATATTTCGTTTGGGTACCTAAACTAAGAATAATGATTTATTTTTGACTGACCATGAACTTCCAAGGCTGGGGATAGTATTTAGGAAAATCTGAGGAAATGATATTGTTACTAGGTGCACACCGCTGCGACCTTTCCCATTTTGTTCCAGTCATCCGGACCATTTTGAACGTGGTATTTATAGCAGGAGAAAATTAGGTCAAGGTTTTATAATATTATATTTATTTGGAAACTAAATTAATTCATTGCATAGAAATCTGTGACAGAAATGACACCATAATGACACACACACAAACTTTACATCTCTTGGAAACGGTACGTCAAAGCTACGCGTTGACACTTTTGTTTTTATCTTTCCTTTGTGAGGATTTTGGCGTCGCACTCCCGTGCATTTGCTATTGTCAAGTATGAAATTACAAGTATGATGTAATGTAGTCAAACAAGTCAGGCACTATGTATTTTATGATTCTTACTAGAAAATATTGACATTCTTACTATAACCTACCTACAAATCAATTTTATTGTTATTGTATACTGATTCATAATTTTTATTGTATTTTTTTATTGACTGACTCGTTACTCGCCTTGGCGTACCTGTTTAGTAATAGGGTCCCGTTTTCACCCTTTGGGTACAGAATCGTAATGATTTGTACCCCGTGCCCGTGTGGCAGATTACTATTGCTTCAAAGTGGCGGGTGAAACCGCGGGGCGCAGCAATTTAAGATAAGACAAGCTAATTATATTTATTGCCAAAAACCAAAAACAATGGACATATACTATTAGAAACATAAGGAGAAACAGTGTTTAGCAATAGTGGTATGCTCAACGCTGTACTGCGAGGTCCCGAAGGGTCACGCAGGGCTGGTTTTCGGCATACCAATTTGCTCAGAAAAAAATGGCAGGTGAACATTAGACGACGGCAAGTATTACAACTTACAAAAAGTTGTCTATGACATTTAAATAAATATCAACTAATTAAATCTATTGTAGTTTGTTTTAAATGTTTATCGGGACTATTGTTTTATGTTTTTCTTTTGTTTTGTTTTCTATTGTAGTTGTCTATGTTATCTAAATAAATATCAACTAATTAAATCTATTGTAGTTTGTTTTAAATGTTTATCGGGACTATTGTTTTATGTTTTTCTTTTGTTTTGTTTTCTATTGTAGTTGTCTATGACATTTAAATAGCGTACGTTTAGTTAAGTACCGTATAACAAGTCATCAATAAACAGTAAAGTAACAACAGTAATTGCACTCGAAAGGCCAGCACCAGCTGGTCCGACAATAAAGAGCCAATTGTCCCGAACGTGTGGTGTTTACGACGAGCCGTAAAACTCGTCTGGAGATGGCAACATCATGATATCGGACAACTATCACAATAAGCTAACTCCACACTTGTGTGTCACTTTCAACTTACTTTCTACTCTCATAACGCTCTTTTTTAGGGTACCGTACCAAAAGGAAAAAACGAGACCCTATTACTAAGCCTACCATGTCTGTCTGTCCATCTGTCCATCTGTCCGTCTGTCCGTCTGTCCGTCTGTCCGTCTGTCCGTCTGTCCGTCTGTCCGTCTGTCCGTCTGTCCGTCTGTCCGTCTGTCCGTCTGTCCGTCTGTCCGTCTGTCCGTCTGTCCGTCTGTCCGTCTGTCCGTCTGTCCGTCTGTCCGTCTTTCCGTCTGTCCGTCTGTCCGTCTGTCCGTCTGTCCGTCTGTCCGTCTGTCCGTCTGTCCGTCTGTCCGTCTGTCCGTCTGTCCGTCTGTCCGTCTGTCCGTCTGTCCGTCTGTCCGTCTGTCCGTCTGTCCGTCTGTACGTCTGTCCGTCTGTCCGTCTGTCCGTCTGTCCGTCTGTCCGTCTGTCCGTCTGTCCGTCTGTCCGTCTGTCCGTCTGTCCGTCTGTCCGTCTGTCCGTCTTTCCGTCTGTCCGTCTGTCCGTCTGTCCGTCTGTCCGTCTGTCCGTCTGTCCGTCTGTCCGTCTGTCCGTCTGTCCGTCTGTCCGTCTGTCCGTCTGTCCGTCTGTCCGTCTGTCCGTCTGTCCGTCTGTCCGTCTGTCCGTCTGTCCGTCTGTCCGTCTGTCCGTCTGTCCGTCTGTCCGTCTGTCCGTCTGTCCGTCTGTCCGTCTGTCCGTCTGTCCGTCTGTCCGTCTGTCCGTCTGTCCTACTTATTAACGGCTATATTTATAAAATTTGCAAGTTGAAGTGGCAATGGGCAGGCCACATCGCTCGAAGAACCGATAACCGATGGGGAAGAAAGGTTCTGGAGTGGAGACAACGAACCGGAAGACGCAGCGTAGGGAGGCCTCCCACTAGATGGACCGACGACATTGTAAGAGTCGCGGGCATCCAGTGGATGCAAAAGGCAGGCTGTCGTTCAGTGTGGAGGTTAAAGGGGGAGGCCTATGTTCAGCAGTGGACGTCTTCTGGCTGATGATGATGATGATGATGAGGAACCCTTAGTGCGCGAGCCCGACTCGCACTTGGCTGGTTTATTTATTTATTTTATTAGAGCATGCAATAATTCAATAACATAGAACGTGATTAATGCTAGACTAATATTATTAATGCGAAAGATTGTATGTGATTGTATGTAAGTTTGTCTCAACTGAATTCTGTAACAGCTAATAGTAGAATTTGAATGAAATTTGGTATCATATGGAGGTAGCTTATACATATTACTAGCTGCGTGCAGTGGTTTCACCCGCGTCATAATTATACATAGGTACTCCTTGGTAGCCACAGCAACCTTCTTTCAATAACTGGTAATTGGGTTATTTGGATGACCTCATTTTCTTTCATCGAATCGTAATGCCATATTTTACTAATTTTGAAGTTGGTTTTTAAATTGATAGTTATTGTATTTTGTGATGGTACGGAACCCTCAGTGCGCGAGCCCGACTCGCACTTGGCCCGTTTTATTATATATTTAAGTATCTGAATTATGCTTCTTTTTATCATGTAAAATTATTTCTGTGAGATTTTGAGTGAAAAGTAAGTGTACTGGATAAAAAAAAGTGTAGTTCTTTAGGCAATAATTAAATGTTTAAATTGTTGGAATATATTATCTATGGTGCAGTTGGCAACACCGTTAAGATGTCTCTCTCTCTTCCGGTGTAACTAAATAAGCGACAAGAAGGTCTCCCAATTATAAAATACATTAATTAGTCCAGAAGGCTGTTTTATTCAAATAACATATAATAAAGTTCTCATAGGTTATGGGCTACCAACGCCCGATAGTTATATTTAGGGAAAGTGATAGGATTAAAAAGATAAATTCAGATTTCATCGGTGCACGCCATAGTGAAAAATATGGCTACGCACAAGGACGAGCATTATCGATTGTATCCACAACTAAATGCCGATTCATTCGACAACTGGCGTTTTAGAGTGCAGTGTTTGCTAGAAGAAAGAGGGTTAGGCAATACATTGACCCAAATATGCAGCGACGAAAAAGGAAAAACGTTGGACGCCAAGGCGAGGAGCATTATTGTTCAGTGTCTCACAGACAGACATCTAAACCTAATAAAAGAATGCAAAAGCGCACAGGAAATGATACAGGTATTGAGCAACATGTTCCAAAGAAAAAGTATTATATCCAAAATATCTCTGAGGAGAAAACTTATACAGCTCAAACACACAAGTGGAAAACTCGAACACCATTTCGAAAAATTTGATAATATAATTCGGGAATTGGAGGTAACAGGTGAGAAAATTGAAGAAACTGATAAAATATGCTATTTGATGACAGGACTAGGAGAGGAGTACAACAACATAATAACAGCAATAGAGACCATAAATAGCGAAGTAAAACTAGACTTTGTGAAAGCAAAACTATTAGATCACGAAGTTAAAAAGGATAGTAACTTGTCAATACCAGACCAAGCAGACCCTCAGTCGTCATTTGTAAGTACAATTTGTTTTAAATGTCATAAAAGAGGACATAAGTCTTACCAGTGCTACAGCAGAGGTCAAGGCAGAGGCCGAGGAAACCGAGGTCCGAGAACAAGAGGAGCCGTATACCAAACCGAGCGTAAGAACCCAATGTTTTTAGCATCGGATCAGGCGCTACTCAGTAATGAGCAAGATGGAAATATCACCTTTGTTGTCGACTCCGGAGCAACTCAGCATTTCATTCAAGAGAAATACGAGAAATATTTAATAAATACAAGAGCTCTAAACAGTAAAATGGAAATTAAAATAGCCAATGGACAAATATTGCAAGCTACACAACAAGGAGATCTTGAAGTATATTACAATGACGAAGGACTGACAATCGAAGTAATAATAGTACTTGGATTGAGCAATAACTTGATGTCGGTAAATAAATTAGTAGAAAACGGAAAAGAAGTACAATTTAAAAATAATAAATTGACCATAAAATCCCCAAATAGAAAAATTTACTATGGAAAAAAGAGCGGCTTACTATACACACTAAATTTTCAACTCCAAATGGGAGAATCAAGCAATATAATGCAAAACGATGATATGGTATGGCATAAGCGAATGGGTCATATGTGTAGGAAAAACTTAGCAATTATGGGATTACCATACAGTAAACTACCATGCGAGGCTTGTTTGAAAAACAAATCAACGAGATTACCATTTAAAAGAATACAAGGACCAAGGTCGAGTAAAATAGGAGATTTAATTCATACCGATATCTCAGGGCCGGCAAGACAGCCCACAAATGAAGG
The DNA here is from genome assembly GCA_932305915.1 of Agriopis marginaria. Taxonomy (NCBI): domain Eukaryota; kingdom Metazoa; phylum Arthropoda; class Insecta; order Lepidoptera; family Geometridae; genus Agriopis; species Agriopis marginaria. Next base: position 1,787,785 of record OW029923.1, read on the forward strand.
TTACAAATATTATCAAACTATAATAGATGATTTCTCACACTTTACACAAACATACTTATTGAAAAATAAACATGAAGCTACAGAAAAATTAATATACTTCATCAAAGAAATGGAAACACAAGAAGATATCAAAATAAGAAAAATTAGATGCGATAACGGTGGAGAATTTACAGCAACAAAATTGAAGAAATACTGTCAAGAAAAAGGAATACAAATACAGTACACGCAAAGCTATAGTCCACAACAAAATGGAAAAGCAGAACGAATGAACAGGACAATATATGACAAAGCACGAACAATACTAGACGAGTCTAATCTACCAAAATATTTATGGGGACAGGCAGTACTGACAGCAACGTTTTTAATAAATCGTTCACCGTGCTCATCTATATCAAATAAAATACCTGCAAAAATAAGAAACAAAGATTTTAACTTAAATAAAATTAAAATATTTGGATGTAAAGCTTGGATGCATATTATGCCAAAAGGAAACAAATTATCAAGTCGTGCAAATGAGTGCAGAATGGTAGGATATTCTACGAACGGATACACATTATGGAATCCAAAGACAGACCAAATCATAGTCTCGAGGGATGTACGTTTCGATGAAAATAATATTACATATGAACAGAGCAAAAATGAAACTCAAAAGCCAGTGGGAATAAAGTATGGAATAATAGAACAAGAAGAATCATACGAAGATCATGAAAACCAAGAAGACGAGGAAGAATTTCACGACACAACCGAAGAACCTAAAAAGACCAGTAATGGAAGAGAAGTTAAAAAACCGATAAGGTATCAAGATGTACAGACAGTTTATGAAGCATTTTGTTTAATGTCGAGCGAAAACGACCCGGCAACATATGAAGAAGCAATAAAACAAAGTCCGGAATGGAAAATAGCTATTGAAAAATAAATTAAATCATTAACGGAAAAGGAAACTTGGACAACAACAGATTTACCTGAAGGAAAGAAAACAATAGACACAAAATGGGTTTTCCGAACCAAAACAGACGGAACCAATAAAGCCAGATTAGTAGCTAGAGGATTCCAGCAACAAACAAATGAATTTGTATATTCACCAGTAGCAAAAGTGACTACTATACGACTAGGATTATCAGAAGCGTTGCATAATAATTGGGAAATCGTACAAATGGACATACCATCAGCATTTTTAAATGGAAAAATTGAGAGCGAAGTTTACATAAAAGTTCCAGAGGGAGTAAAAGTAAATAATCAAAAACAAGGAACTGTTCTGAAACTTAAAAAGGCGCTCTATGAATTAAAAGAGTCACCTAAATATTGGAATAAAAGATTTAATGAGTTTTGTACAAAAATCAACTTGAAAAGATCAGAAAACGACATATGTTTATTTAAAGGAAATGGAGTGTGGCTTATACTATTTGTAGACGATATACTATTAATGGGAAATATGGAAAATGTCAAGGAAATAACAAAATTACTGGAAAATGAATTTGAAGCAAAGAATTTAGGAAAAATAAGTAAATATTTGGGACTTGAAATAAAAAGAACTGAAAACACAATAAAAATATCACAAAAGCAATTTATTATAAATATTCTGAAGAAATATAACATGAGCGAATGCAAGGAATTGAAGACACCGATGGAACATAGTTTCCAAGTACCTGAAAATGAAGAAAGTGTTAATAATGTGCCTTATCGAGAGCTTATTGGAAGTCTAAACTATTTGTCTACAATGAGTCGACCTGACATTACATTTGCAACTTCATTCTTAAGCCGATACCTCGATAAACCTACTAAGAGCACATGGTCAGCAGCGAAAAGGATTTTACACTATCTGAAGGGCACAATGGACAGAGAACTCACATTCAAGAAAAGAGAAGACTCTAATACTCCTCTTATTTCAGCTTTTTCAGATGCCGATTGGGCAAGCGACAAATCTGACAGAAAAAGTGTCAGCGGAATGTTGATATATAATGGTGGCAATCTAATATCATGGTCATCAAAGAAGCAGCAGTCAATAAGTCTATCAACCGCTGAATCTGAGTACATTTCAGCAGCAAATTGCATCTCAGAATTATTATTTGTGCGTGGACTTACTTTAGACTTTGGAGATCAATCTGAACAGTGCGTGCTCTATGTGGACAATCAAAGTGCTATAAAAATGCTAAACAACAGTGAAAATACGCGTTATTCAAAACACATAGACATAAAATATCATTTTGTGAAAGACATTGTGAACAAAAACATTGTGAAAGTGAAATACATAAGTTCTAATGAAAACACCGCAGACATTATGACGAAAGCGTTGTGCTGTGTTAAATTCAGTTATCACAGAGACAATTTACCAATTTCGTAAGTTTTTGTCTAGTATATTTAAGTTTTTCAGTATTTTTTTATAGTTAATTGATAAAACTTTGTTAGAATAAGTAATTTAGAGGTTAAAATTTTGTTTTGATGTTAGCTGTCAAAGTCAAACATAAGGTTGTCAAAATGTAATTTACTGTCATAGTGTTGACATTTAAAGAATAAAAATTTGTACTAAACTCGGATATAAACATAGATAAACATATATACTAGATTGCGTTCTGTCAAAATATTCCCATACAAAACTAAACCTTAACGTCTAAACGTAAGGGTTCATAATAATGTGGCTAGGAACATGGAGGTAAAACGAGCTCACTGAGATAGCTACCACGGAGGAAGTGTATCCCTTTCTAAAGATTGCCATTACATAAAACATATATTTTAGTAAAACTCTGTTTTAAACTATCTCGGCTGTTCACTAAAGTTATAAGATGTTGTGGAATCTCATTCCACAACCACCACGGTAATTATCCCGTAATTATATTTTAGTAGTTTTACTTATTCAATAGGACATACCAGGCAGGCCCTATTTTGGGGTGTAAACATAAAATTACTAACAATAAAATAAAGATTAATTTTTATTTCCATTTTCTAACGGATATTAATGTAGATATATCTAATGTATCATGTACCTATTTCAATTTTATTTTTAAGTAACCATGTAGGTTCCAAGTATAATTACTAGGAACCTTCATGGTTCTACTGAACTATGAAGCTACTGGCAGCATTAACGACATGACGTTTTTGATTGTTTGCTTATTTTGTTTTTTCATGCATGATTTTTGAATAATTATTTTAAGATGGTGAAAAATTGTTGTATAAAAACTGTGCTAGTGAATCATTCGGTGGCTGCGGCATATCTTTTCACAGGTAGGTACACAAAGCTTGTAATACAAGAAAATGTTTATTAGGGTGTCCATACTCGTGTGAACATGAACAATTATTTTTATACATTATGTTTTAGCATGACCTAGGGATATTTTAAAGTAATTCGCATTTCGGCGAGTGTGCGCAAAAGCTTCGAGCCCTTTTTCCACCCTCCCCCTTTTACTTAGGAAAAGTAGAACGACTGCACACTACCACCCCTTCCTAGTGAATATTCCAAAGATTTGAACTCAACGATTTGGGTCTTCATTTATGATACGTACTGCCCAAGAATGGAACTCCCTGCCGTCCTCCTTGTTTCCTAAGAACAACAAACTAGATATCTTCATGTCTAGTGATAGACATGTATAGATAGATATGAATAGATTTCTAGATCAACGTGTTCCATCCTCCGCCACACCGTCACGTACCATCAGGTGAGTAAGTGGCGAAACGTAGATCTAGTACCACCATCCAACGGTGTATCGAGCTTTCTGTGTACAGTTGTATCGTTCAAGGGTGTTTCGACGAATCGTACGGGAATCATTCTAAATATTACATAAAAAATGAAAGTACCTAAATTCATCGCTGAATATATTTCATGTTACAGTATACCAACAAAAGAGGATGTAAGAAAAATGTGGTTGGACGTAATTCTTAGTCGAACAGCAAGTATAACAAAAAACTCCAGGGTGTGCAGTTTGCACTTCAACACAGAAGATTTTATAAAGACACTAGCGACCCGCCCCGGCTTCGCACGGCTGCAATGCTAAAAATAAAATAATATACTACAGAATGTCTTTATATACTACGCAGTAAGTAAAATATGCCAAATAGTAGTCATGCCAATCTTCTATATTTATAAAAGCCAAATTTACTCACCCACTCACTGACTTGTCACGAAATCTCAAAAACTATTTGACTTACGAAGCTGAAATTTGGCACGTAGATTCCTTATGGGGTATAGAGCTCCGCTAAGAAGGATTTAGCGAAAAAGCCGAATTAAAGAGGGCAAATGGAGGTTGAAAGATTATATTAAAGTCCTTTGTTTTTGATAATACTTAGGAATAAAATTTGGTATTCAGGCTAATAGTTTAAAATAAATAAATACTGTTATATTTTTACAAAAAAGAAGGATTAAGGAGGTGGAATTGGAGTTTGTATGTTGTGTTGAAAGTTATGCAACTACGAATTTGTAATTTGACAAGTGGGTGTAAAAGTTCATTTAAAAATATTTTACGAAAGGGCCGAATTAAAGGGCCCAAAAAAGGTTGAAAGTTTAGGTGAAAGTGTACGCGTACGAAGTCGCGGGTAACGGCTAGTTTATTATAAATGCAAAAGTGCAAGTGGGGTGCACGGAAGGAGCCTCCCCGAGTGTCGTTTAATTGATAGTACCTAAATCGCTAGAACGCCCGGCGCACCCTGGACGGTCAGTGCCTATTGCTTCTTGCACTGACTGACTAATCCCACCACCACGACTTCGTACCAAAAACGGCCCTTCTCAGGGCCCTCCTCAAAACGGCCCTTCTCAGGGCCCTCCTAAAAAAGGTCCTTATCAGGACTCAACACAATCCTTGCCCTTGTTGGCGCCAAGCCAAACAGAATTTTCTAGACTTACAACAAAAAGTTCTTTAGAGAGTCAACGCCAACTGAATAAACCAGCTTTAAACGTCATATCCATCAACATAGAAGGGTTCTCACATGACAAAGCTCAACTTTTAACCGAACTCTGTCGCAAAGCCAAATGCGATGTACTTTGCGTCCAAGAAACACACCGAGACCAAACACAACTCAGACCACAAATTTATGGAATGACACTTGCGGTTGAGATCCCTCACGCCAAACACGGCAGTGCCATATTTGTTAGGTCTAACTTAAAAGTAATATCTGTCTCTAGTCAAGATAAGGATTGTATTGAAATACTTACAATAGATACTGGTGAGTGCACAATCACCTCTATTTATAAACCACCGAGCCAACCTTTTAAGTTTAACAAAACTGATAATTTCCATAGCCGAGATATAAGAATAGTCGCTGGAGATTTTAACAGCCATAGTACAACTTGGGGCTACCAAGATACCAACGCTGATGGAACTGCTGTGGAGCAATGGGCTGAAGCTGAAAATCTCTCTCTAATCCACGATCCCAAACTCCCATCCTCATTCAATAGCGGCCGCTGGAAACGGGGATATAATCCGGATTTAATATTCGTATCGAATAAAATCCGTCCTCTCTGTAGTAAATCAGTGTGCAATCCAATACCCAGAACCCAACATAGACCTATTTCATGTACCATCCAAGCCGCTGTAAAACCAGTAGAGGTGCCTTTTCGACGCAGATTTAACTTCGCAAAGGCAGACTGGGATAAGTTCTCTGCAAAAGCCGATGAAAAATTGCTACACATAGAACCAAAACCTCAGAATTACGAAAAATTCGTAGATATTGTATGGACTATTTCACGAGAATGTATTCCAAGAGGCTGTCGGTCTCCATATATTTCAGGCCTCAAACAAGATTCAACGAATCTTCTTAAAACCTACAGCAACCTTTACGCTTCTGACCCTTTCTCCGAGGAAACTACCATAGCCGGGGAAGAACTTATGAATAGCCTCAGTAATTCCCGTAGAGAAAAGTGGATGCAAGCAATAGCCAATGTAGGTATGACGCATAATAGCAAGAAAGCTTGGTCCACTTTTCGAAAGCTCACCGATAATCCTCCAGAGCCCACAAATCATGGGAAAATAACGGCCAACCAAGTAGCTCACCAATTGCTCTTGAATGGAAAAACACCCAACCGCCTACCTAAAACCGCTAAGCTACCCAAAGACACGAGAAGTCTTACTGACATTAGCAAGCCTTTCACCTTATCAGATATTATCCCTGCAGTAAAATCGCTGAAAAATGGCAAGGCTGCTGGTCTCGATGATATCAGCATAGATCAAATAAAACACCTCGGTCCTGTAGCCGTGTCTTGGTTGCTGGCCCTTTTCAACTCATGCCTTGATAGCGCCAAACTCCCTAAGATCTGGAGGAAAGCCAAAGTTATTGCACTGCTGAAACCAGGGAAATCACCAACAGACCCTAAGAACTATCGCCCAATTTCTCTTCTATGTCACACATACAAGCTCTTCGAAAGACTCCTCCTTGAACGTCTCACTCCAATTATTGACCCTAAAATTATCCCAGAACAGGCCGGTTTCCGACCAGGAAAATCCTGCGCAGGTCAAACACTTCGACTCACCCAACACATCGAGGACGGATTTGAAGCTAATAAAATAACGGGTGTAGCCTTGATAGACTTGTCAGCTGCGTACGATACCGTAAACATCAAACGGCTTTTGTCAAAGGTACACCAAATCACCGAAGACCAATGCTTCACACAGGTCCTGGGTGAAATGCTACGTAACAGGCGCTTCCAAGTTCATCTCGGCTCCAACAAAAGTAGGTGGCGCTCCCAAAAAAACGGCTTACCCCAGGGAAGTGTACTTGCACCAATCCTGTTTAACATTTACACCAACGACCAAATAAAACCCCCTGATACAGAAAGATTTTTGTACGCCGATGACCTTGCACTAGCCGTCCAAACTTCCACATTTGAAGAAGCCGAAGAAAAACTTAGCATAGCCTTGGATTCTCTCAGCTCATATTATGATCAGAACTCCTTGAGACCTAATCCATCTAAAACCCAGTGTTGTGCCTTCCACCTGCGCAACCACCAAGCTAACCGAAAGCTTAACATTTCGTGGCGAGGCACCAAAGTTCTACACTGCGACAACCCAGTTTACCTAGGCGTTACATTGGACAGGACCTTAACATACAGAAATCACTGCCATAAACCACAAGACACGAATGAAAGTTGAATCCCGTAACAACCTCCTCCGGCGCCTCACTTCAACAACCTGGGGAGCTGCTCCACATGTTCTCCGGACTACCGGATTGGCACTCTGCTTCTCTGCTGGAGAGTACGCATGCCCAGTGTGGCATCGTTCTACTCATGCAAAAGAGGTAGATGTAGCCTTAAATGAGACATGTCGGACAATAACAGGGTGCTTGAAACCGACTCCTCTTAATAAACTGTACCCACTTGCAGGCATCGCACCACCAGCACCTCGCAGAAGTGTTGCCTGCGCCGCTGAAAAGCGCCGTCAGGAAGCAGACTACCGGCACTCCTTATTTAACGTAGACACACGTAACAGCCGTCTCATAAGCCGCAAAAACTTTTTAAGCCAAACAATAGCTCTGGACGGTCACCCCAAGGATGCTCGAATTGCCATGTGGCAAGAACTGCACAGTCCACCTCCAAACTACATTGTCCCTGCCGAAGAGCTCCCCCCAGGCCATAAAGAACCATGGCCCACTTGGAAAACCCTGAACCGACTACGGTCTCAAGTGGGCCGAAGTCGGGATAATATGGCAAAGTGGGGTTATATAAAGGGCTCAGACACCGAATGTCTTTGTGGTGTGAACCCTCAAACAATGACACACTTGATGAACTGTGCAGCGTGTCCTACAACTTGCACACAAGACGACCTGAATGAAGCCACGGAGAGTGCCATTGGGGTGGCAAGGTTCTGGTCTAGAAACTTGATTTGACAATAGAATTGTATTTTGCGGAACATCGACTCGAAAGAAGAATGCAAAAGTTTGTCTGTTGTATGTGAAAGAGGAACAAACATCCATACGTACAAACTTTGGCGTTTATAATATTAGTAGGAAGTAGGATAGGATGCGAAAGTGTGTTTGTTTGTTACTTTTTCACACAGCAACAGAGCAACAAATCAACCAGATTTTTTGCATGGGTATAGTTCAAAGGATGGAATGTGATAGCCTACTTTCATCATCATCGTCATCTAATAGGTGTTGCTAACTGATCACCGAATTTAAGCAACGGACTACACGGTCAATCTTAGGTAGGGTGATTGCAAGTGGCATTTAGAAACCGACCGTTACCGTAGGTCGAATGAAAAGTTAACAATCTGGGTGCCTTCAAGTCGAGAGTGAATAGGTTTCTTCTAGGCAAGCGTGCTCTATCGTAGGCCGCATCATCGCTTAACATCAGGCGAGTTAGCGCCCAAGCGCAAGCCTATTTAAAATTAAAAAAATATATATGTCACGTGACACGTATGTCCCGGTTGAGTCTTATAACAATAGCCGCTAAGCCATCTCAAAGGCCTTCAGGCGTCCTGGCGGCCTAAAATTCTGACATTAGCGCAAGTCACTGGGCCTATATGAACTTCCTGTATTTGCTGAGAGTACCTATACGATGATTATAGGAATTACCTACAATTTCTTCGTTTCCTCAAAATCATGAACACCCTACAAGAAAAGGACAAACTACTCCGTGCTCGCTTCTCCCTCGGACCGTTTTTTTAGCATGAGTACTCAATCCAGGTCCCTTTAGGGTATATATAAAATCCTTGGATATAAAAGATAAAAGTGTTGCCATGTATAAAATTAAAATTTGTACTAAATTCAATTATAAGTTGAAAAATGTTTTATAAAATCCAGAAACTTAAATTGAGAGGGAGTGTTGGAATATATTATCTATGGTGCAGTTGGCAACACCGTTAAGATGTCTCTCTCTCTTCCGGTGTAACTAAATAAGCGACAAGAAGGTCTCCCAATTATAAAATACATTAATTAGTCCAGAAGGCTGTTTTATTCAAATAACATATAATAAAGTTCTCATATAAATAAATTAAAATACGGTTACTTTTTTAATTTATTTTTTGAAAGTCGTTACGTAAAACACGAACAAGATAAAAATAAGGTCACAAACACATTATTTCCAACGTAAAGAATGAAAAATCCTCCCGTAAAGCCCATTTTGTGAAAATAATGGCTGATTTCAATCAGCGGACCCGCTGACCCTTTACAAAGGGCGGCCCTTCCACAATTTATCATAAATCATATTATATATTGACCGGCTTTTCCGGGTCGACAGAAACTAGACGTTTGCGCTTATTCCGCCATAAAAGGACATATTATATTCGGCCTACAACTATTATACGAGTAATTTCGAAGCTGTGTAGAATTGGGAAAATGACATGAAAGCTTTGGAAAATGTAGTTAGGCAAAACTGATACTGGGCGATTTTTTTCCAACATATAAAAAAATTAAATAAATAATAAATGAGTCCAAATAATAAAAACTTTTTAAACTGATAAAAAGCGCGGTAACGTTGTTTGGACTCATAGTAAAAGTGGATCACAATGATAAGTAAGTACAGTGACTTCCTGTGATTTAGTATCACCGTCCGTTGTAACATTGTGTAATATGAGTCGTTTGCAGCACTGATTATCCGCTTTTAGTTGACCAAATTACCTTAACTATAAGAATTACGTCATTTGAAGATTTTTTTTTTTTTTTTTTTTTTAAATAAATTATAGGCTTGCGTTTGACCACCGGTCAAACGCAAGCCTGCGGTCTACGTTGGAGCACGCTTGCCTAGAAGGAACCGATTCACTCATGATTTGAAGACACCCAGATTGTAACCATCGGGGAACACCCATTCAGGCAGCGAATTCCACAGACTAGCAGTTCGCATAATAAATGTGGAATCAAAGCGCTTCGTACGGATTTTCGGAATATCAACCATAAAGCGGTGACGATTTTTCGTGCCCGCTCTGGCAGTCCCATAGAAAAATGGGCAGGAGGGAATTAGATCGTGCAGATCCGATGCACATTCTCCGAAATGTATCCGATAAAAAACCGATAGACTAGCAACTTTACGTCGATGCTCAAGACTAAGAAGCTTAGTCCGAACTAAGGATTCATTGCTGATGAGCTTCTTGGCCCGTTTCTCTATAGATTCCAATGTCTCAAGCTGGTACTTAGCTGATCCATCCCAAAGGTGAGAGCAGTACTCCATACACGACCGAACTTGTGCTTGATACAGTGATAGCAACTGTTCCGACGTGACGTGACGTGATGGCTTGGTGTCATTTAACTTTTGGCTAAATAACGCCCTTACTTCAAAACAGCTCTGCCATCTTTTCGCTGACGGAAATTGTTACATACGAAAACAAGACAGAAAAATTTTCTTAGTATTAGTTATTTGTCGTTTCTAAATAAAGAAAGCATTACGATCATGGCGACCGCGACAGGCGACCTCGACTGGCGGCGGTCGTTTATATTTTTGTCAACTAGATATTGATATATGTTTGGGACTAGCCCTATACCGATGCAAGGTAGTGAAGAAATTGTGTTTACGGAAGCTATTACCTTGCAACTAACAACAATAGAGTAAAGCAAACGTTGCAGCGCTGAAAAAACAAACTTAAAGCCGTTTTCTAAACTTCATTCATAAAGCTCCGAAAGCGACGTTCGTCGCATGGCGGGGAAAAATTAATAAAAGTTAGGAACAGTGCACACGTGAGCTCCAAAGGCTTAGAGCTAACAACTGCCGTCTTTGGCCCAGTGGGAACACTGAGTGGCGAATACAGTAGGATTTATTGAATGACATAAAAATTTTTTGAGTCACCGACATAGCTGTTAAAATTTGCAAGTTGAAGTGGCAATGGGCAGGCCACATGGCTCGAAGAACCGATAACCGATGGGGAAGAAAGGTTCTGGAGTGGAGACCACGAACCGGAAGACGCAGCGTAGGTAGGCCTCCCACTAGATGGACCGACGACATTGTGAGAGTCGCGGGCATCCAGTGGATGCAAAAGGCAGGCTGTCGTTCTGTGTGGAGGTTAAAGGGGGAGAGCCTATGTTCAGCAGTGGACGTCTTCTGGCTGATGATAATGTACAATTTTTTTTAGGTTTTAAAATTACTGAAGTTTTGCTGGGTATAAGTCTCATTATCATCATCATCATCATAATCAGCCTTTTAACAGTCCACTGTTGGACTTTTAGCCTACCCTCGAAAGGGTGATTGGGCCATATCCACCACGCTAGCCCAGTGTGGATTGGTGGATTCACATACGCCATTGAATTCCTTCTCCGTACGTATGTAGGTTTCCTCACGATGTTTTCCTTCACCGAAAAGCCAGTGGTATGAAAATCCGTACATAAGCTCCAAAGAGCTCATTGGTACGGGCCCGGGGTTTGAACCCGCGACCTCACGCTTTCAAGTTTAGCAGCCTCCCAAATGGGCTACCATGGCTTACGCATACGTATACGGGTATATTTCTCCGTCTGTCTATACGTTACGGTTATTTACTCAGAGACTGAACTCGATCGCATTTATTTGCTCAGACAGCTGTAATAAAAAGCTAAATAAAAACATTTATTGAAATAATTTATTTGCTAGAATACATTACATACAATGTCTTAATATTATTTTTGTTATACTGTATTCAGTCTGCAAGCAGACGTACAAATATTCATATGATAAATAATTTATTTAAGTATAACAGAAGTGTATTATAAAAAAAACATTTAATTTGTATTAATAAACCAAATGTTATATGTCAAAAAAAGTGTATTTATTAGATAATTCTATAAATTCCTTAACGCTAAAGAAACAATGGTTAAGAAGACATATAGTTAACGTTGTGTGAGTAAATCAGAATTAAAGCATAATATTTTTAGTGCACATAGCCTTCTGCACTTCTCCATCTATGGCGCGGCAGCCCGGGATTTGCCGATAGATTTTAATTAATATATAGTTCCCGGGAGTTATTCGCCAAGTTCGGAACTAGATCGCGCGGCGTGCGTAATTAGAATTAATGTTGCCACACCGTCTGCCGACGCCTTTATAACCAGGTAAAACTCTTAAACTTTAAGCAGCTTTGCGAGGTTCCTATTTTAAAAGTATTTGAGAGTTGAAACTCTATGACGTACTTATCAAGTAGGTCTTCCCGCCAAGCTTCAACATGGAGTGTTTAAAGGCTGCGCTGACTAGCCAGAGATAATTCTTTCGCAAAATTTTCAGGACTACAGAACCATAAAAAAGAGTTATTCGAAAGGGTTCTGATATAGCGAATATATAAAACCCAACGATCTTCTCTTCTATACATAGTATAAATTGAAGTCGCTCTCCGCGTCTGTCTGTCTGTCTGTATGGCCGCTAACTCCTCCTAAACCACCCAACGGATTTTGATGCGGTTTTCACCATTAGTTAGATCCATTTTCAAGGAAGGTTTTTATATATAACTAGCGACCTGCCCCGGTTTCGCACGTAAACTACACCCGTGCGAAGCCGGGCGGGCGGGTCGCTAGTTTACTTATACTATGATAAAACCTTTGAGAATCTGAATTCTCAAAGTATACAATAATACAGATTATGAAGTAATTTGAAAAGATCTCCGTGGATTGAACCTTCAATCCAGGAAGATAGGATATATCCTCTTAAATTTTTTTGTAGTCTCATCTTATATTGTAGCGAATTAGTTGGCAACTATGAGCGAGAGAACGCGTGAATTCGAATCAATAAACACAGAGCGTCTTTGGATGCCATCCAATGCGTCTTACATTTTTACGATAGCTATTACATTGTACGCGCATATAACTTAAGTATTTACGTTGCATGATTGCGCATCGCAATGAATGCACAATGGATCAAGTATAATAAATGTTGTTTATATACGGGGTGTAAGGGGAACACTCTCGAAGCTAAAAGAAGGTAATTGTACTCATCATTATGAACCACTTTTAGTATGGGACCAAACCTGAAATCGCGAAAAAATAATCAGCTGTTCCATACATTTTGTCGAGTATCAGCTCTCGTTAGAGAGTAGTATATTCCTTGAGTGTCAGTGACCGTTTTCTATAGAACAGCTGATATTTTTTTGCACAAACATTTGGTGTGCACAATAAAGAGATTCTATCTATCTACATTTGTCTATGGTCACACGTACAGTAAATAATGTCAAATAGACTTGTATTCTCAGCTTTTTAACAGTCCACTTTGTATAGTATGAAATCTTTGAGTCCATTGGTCCACTGTGACTTAGGCCTACCCTCAAAAAAGCGAATGGCCATTCCACCATGCTGGCCCAGTTGCGGGTTGGTGGATTCACATACACCATTGAATTTCTTCTCTGTACGTATGCAGGTTTCCTCACGATGCTTTCCTCTACCGAAAAGTCAGTGTAAGTATGAAAATCCGTACATAAACTCCAAAGAACTCATTGGTACGGGGCCAGAGATTTGAACTTACGACCTCACGCTTTCTAGTCTAGCGGACTCTCAATAGGCTACCACGGCTTAAATAGACTTAACCGGAGGCAAATGAAGGTTGAAAGTCCTTATGAAAGCCTTTTTTATTGTCAGGAGGGAATTCTTCCAAGATACCCACCCGGGTTCATTGATGCAGCCAGGTTATGTAGGATTATACCCACTAAAAACCCACCTGTGATCAGCCCTAGCTTGACAAGAGGGCTCCGGGATGTACAGAGGAACTCAGCACTGCACTACGGCTCCTCCCGAGCTAACTGCGTGTTGTCTCGGCTCCATTGCCAACGTCTGTCACACAACGTTGCCGTCACCTCCCGGGGTTCGTTTGGGTAGATGGTCAGAGCCTTCGACCATATCGAGCTCAGAGGTCTCCTTTTAGTGGTCTCTTACTACAGGCCCTGTCTGCCTAACTGGTACCGATGTCTTGAATGGAGTCGCCCATCATCACTTAGGTGATAATATTCACAGGTGATCAAAGGATACTAAAGGGTCGCGTATGATCACCCGGGTGATCAAAGTGGAATAGACCGTATTCTATTACCAGGGCTATTATATGGAAGCGAAAGAACGCGTCGCGAGCAACAAGTAGTAAATGATAAGATTATAGAAATAGCAGCTACGTACGTATTCACACAGCTTTAATATCGGAGCTATGAGCGATGGTGGTTGAGCAGTAGCATGGTGCAGTTTACAATCTGACGGCATCTGGTTCAATCCTAGGCCCTGACTGCATGATGCACCAATTACTTATTTATTACTTAAATAAAGTACGTGAGGAAACCGATATCTCCAAGAACCTGGTTCAGACTAAGCTCCTTAGTCTTGAGCATCGGCGTAAAGTTGCTAGTCTATCGGTTTTATCGAATACATTTCGGAGAGTGTGCATCAGACCTGCATGATCGAATTCCTTCCTGCCCATTTTTCTATCGGAATACCAGAGCGGGCACAAAAGATCGACACCGCTTTATGGTTGATATTCCGAGAACCCGTACGAAGCGCTTTGATTCCACTTTTATTATGCGTACTGCTAGTCTGTGGAATGCTCTGCCTGAATGGGTGTTCCCCGATAGTTACAATCTGGGTGTCTTCAAATCACGAGTGAATCGGTTTCTTCTAGGCAAGCGTGCTCTATCGTAGACCGCATCGTCGCTTTACATTAGGCGAGTGGGCGGTCAAATGCAAGCCTTTTAATAGATTTAAAAAAAAAAAAACTCAAAAGTTCAATGACATGATATTCACCAACATGCATTGGGCCAGCATTGTGGATTAGGGCCCGCACTCTCTCTGAGAAAAGTTCTGTATCCCAGCAGTTAACAGAACAGAAGACGTCCACTGCTGAACATAGGCCTCCCCCTTTAACCTCAAGTGCAACGAGTGCAATGTAACAAGCAGTTAACAAGATCAAATCAAATCAAATCAAATCATTTATTTCTTTAAACATTATACAAAAAGTTTCATCTTATTGGACTAGTATTTTGATACATAATAAAATAAGTATACTACCGCCGAACTAGGCTCGAAGCCTGTGTAACAGTATGCAGCGCCCTTTCCCCAGGGATTGAGACTACCAAAGATTAGCTCTAAAACATAATATCAATAGTTATAATAATTTAATTAACTACATTTTATATTTGTATTTTTATATTTTATACATGCAAGCACAATATTAATAATGGATAACTTAAAGAATAACAAAAAAGATGAGTGATGTGTGAGTTAGTTCCTCTCTGTGTGTGAAATGTTTGTGTGGGGTGTGTCTGGCGTATGTATGTGTATGAGGCATCGTCGCAGTCGTTACACTCAATCGAGTTGGGCTCAATTGAGTGTGACAATACGATGCACACGTATGTGTGTGTTACTGTGTGTGAGTGTTTATGATAGGCTTAATTATAATGATGATGATAAAGTAACTTAGCAATACTTAGTAGGTAAGTAGATATGAAGGCTGGAGCAGTTTTTTGGTTTAAAAATTCGCAGTAGCTGCCAAATGTGGCATGCAAGTGGCACGGATATGAAATGAGGTCGCGAGGCTCTGTTAAGCTTTTTAGCTGCTTTTTTAAAGGTTTCCTTTGCATTCGAATACGTCCATGGTTTTTGATATTATGCCAACGAATGGTTCCTTGCTATGGGTGTTAATCTAGATCTACTTTAGAGCTTGGAGTTTAAATCGCATGTTTGTTTACTGTGTTGCAAGTTTTTCATATCTCTACATAGTATAAATTAAAGTCGCTTTCCACGTCTGTCTGTCTGTCTGTTTGTGTGGCCGCTAACTGCTCCTAAACCACGCAACGGATTTTGATGCGGTTTTCACCATCGGTAAGATAATTTTTCACGGAAGGTCTATATATATACCTAGCGAGCCACCCCGGCTTTGCACGTAAATTATACCCCCGCGAAGCCGGGCGGGCGGGTCGCTAGTTTAATATAATAATTAACAAATTGGGTACACACTGTGTCCTATGTTAAATTGAAAATCAACTTATGTTTTGCAAAGCTCTTTGTAAAGCAACTTTACTTAGAAAAGTTATTAAAGGCTACGCTCAATGGCTAGATCCATCTCTGTAGCATGTTTCAACATTTATGAAGATAAAAAAAAATCACTGAGTGAGAGTTCTAAAAACTGATTAGAAATTATCTTTTTTCTTATATAATAGTATGCAAACAAGCGACGGGCCACCTGATGGTAAGTAGTCACCGTCGCCTATGGACACCTACAATACCCGGGGCATTGGCGGTGCGTTGCCTACCTTTGAGGACTCTATTCACTCTTCGCTTGAAGCGATTGAGGTTATATGTTGGAGGAAAAACCGAAGGCGGTAAGCCATTCCACAACTTACAGGTGCGTGGCAGAAACAATCGATCAAATCGAACAGTGCGAGACTTCCACGCATCTATAATATGAGGATGGCTTTTTTGGCGATGGCGTCCGGTTCGATAGTAAAACCGCGATGGAGGGACGAGGTCAAAGAGTTCATC
The DNA here is from genome assembly GCA_932305915.1 of Agriopis marginaria. Lineage (NCBI taxonomy): Eukaryota > Metazoa > Arthropoda > Insecta > Lepidoptera > Geometridae > Agriopis > Agriopis marginaria. The sequence goes on from OW029923.1 coordinate 1,804,099, forward strand.
AGAACATTCCCCATTATAATACCTGTAGAACAAGCTGAGCGAACCAACGTCCCGGCGCAAGCTCAGCGGTTCCAAGGCGTTGGTTAGATTCGGGTCATCGACAAGTCTAACGGCTCTTCTCTGCAAGGAGTCAAGTGGATCGAGCTGGTACTTCGGTGCGCCACTCCAGAGATGGGAGCAGTATTCCATGTGTGGCTGAACCTGTGCTTTGTATAATAGAAGACGCTGGTTCGGCGTGAAGTACCGCTTGGCTCTATTGAGAACACCCAATTTTCTGGACGTAAGACCAGCCTTGCTCACCAAATGACTCCTAAACTGGACCTCGCTGGAAATGTCGACGCCCAAAATGGCGATGTTCGTCGACAAGGTAAGGGGAATGTCCTAAAAAGACGGTGATGTGGTGAACGGGGTTTTTTTCGCAGTGAACGCAATAGCTTGCGTCTTGGCAGCATTAAACTGCACCAAATTCTGCATGCCCCAGACAGTGACCTGCTCAAGAGAGCACTCGACAGCAGACACAAGCTCCGCTCTCCTTTCTACGATTTCATCTTGACGAGCGTTTGCATGGCCAGAATATTGGGCATCACCCGTGCTATCATCCGCATAGCAATGGATATTGTTAATTTGCAACAAATCATTAATATGCAGGATGAATAGCGTGGGCGATAGCACAGAACCTTGTGGAACTCCGGCATTAATTGACATGGTCGCAGAACAAGCACCATCGATGATCGCTCTTATGGAGCGACCATGCAAAAAGTTACCAATCCACTTGCAAAGCCCATCAGGTAAGCCGTAAGATGGTAGTTTTGCTAAAAGTGCCTTATGCCATACCCGATCAAATGCCTTAGCGATATCTAAGCTGACAGCGAGAGCTTCGCCTCTACTTTCGATAGCTTCTCCCCAACGGTGCGTGAGATACACTAAGAGATCCGCAGCTGACCGACCGTGACGAAAGCCATACTGGCGGTCACTAATCAGCTGATGATCTTCCAGGTACCCCAGAAGCTGAGAGTTAATCACTCGCTCCATCACCTTGCAGAGTAGGGAAGTAATCGCAATTGGCCTGTAGTTTGATGGGTCGGTTCGGTCACCCTTTTTGGGCACAGGGTGGACGTGGGCTACCTTCCAGCAAGACGGTACGATACCGCAACTGTAGGAGAGGGAGAACAAACGCGTTAAAACTGGAGTTAACTCAGGAGCACATCTTTTTAAAACGATCGCCGGAATGCCATCCGGCCCACTCGACTTTCGCACATCAAAGGACCACAGTTCCTTCCGCACTGTTTTCTGAGAAATGCGTATTTCCGGCATAGAGCTCGCGCAATTAGGCAGAGTAGGTGGAACAGCACCCCCATCGTCAAAAGTAGAGTTAGAGGCAAAAAGACTACCAAGTAAATCGAAGTATCTTTTGAATAACTTTGCAAATAGTAATAGAAATAAAATGGCCAAGTGCGAATCGGGCTCGCGCACTGAGGGTTCCGTTCCACCACAAAATACAATAAAGGTCACCCAAGTAACCGAATTCCTAGTTATTGTTCAGGCTTAAAACCTTCCAAAATAGTCGAAGTACTTAATTGCTTCGCAAAAATATTTTGCTACAGTGACGCTCGAGTATAACACAAATATAACTTGATAATGAACAGAAATTTGTCACTGACTCGCACTTGGCCATTATTTATTATTTGTTGTTATACTTTAGATTTAGAGTGTGTACTATAATCATACCAAGTTTGACGCTTGTACGTATTACCGTTTTTACATTAGATTACTTTTTTTTATTATAAAAAAAAAGATTGGGCATTGGCATCGATTCTGATGTACTTACACCATACCTACCATGATACCTACTACCCAAAGGGACGGAAAGCTTCAAACAGAAAAAACGAGCACAGCGAGAGGTACCACGTTTAGCCATTTGTCCCTTTCACACTACATGTCTTATATACAATGACATTCATGAACACATATTAGTGTGTGGTGTTGCCACTTTTGGAAAAATATTGTAACCGTAAATTTGGTATTAATTTGGGTAGTCCGTACATGATTTTATCAGCATCATTTTTAATTATTTTTATTTGTGAAACATAACATCTAAAAGAAAACTCTCATGGTTCGTGGTGCATCCGTTTATTATTGTAGTGATATAAATAAGGAACAAATTAGTATGTACGTGTGTCGAGTACTGCTTCCACCTATTCGACGGAGCAGCCAAGTACCAACTGGAAGCTTTAGATTCCGTAGACCGGCGTGCTATGAGGCTGATTGGTGACAGCAAGCTAGTCACCAATAAATTACAAAGCCTTGAGCACTGCCGTAAAGTAGCTTGTCTGTCTATTTTCTACCGGATATATTTTGGTGAGTGTGCGCAAAAGCTTCATGACCTTATTCCACCCTCCCCCTTTTACTACAGGACAAGTAGAAGGACAGCACACTATCACCCCTTCCTCGTGGAAATTCCAAAAATTCGTACACAACGATTTGAGTTGTCTTTTATGATACGTATTGTCCAAGAATGGAACTCCCTGGCCTCCTTGTTTCCTGAGAACTACAATGTAGGCATCTTCAAGGCTAGAATGAATAGATTTCTTCTAGATCAACGTGTTCCATCCTCGGCCACACCGTTGCTTACCATCAGGCAAGTTAGTGGCCAAACGTAGATCTATTCTGTATAAAAATATAAAAAAGTATGAAAAGTAATGAGGAATTAGTATCAGTGATTATGTCAACACTAGAAAGGGACAAATGGCTAAACGTGGTACCTCTCGCTCTGCTCGTTTTTTCTGTTTGAAGCGTTCCGTCCCTTTGGGTAGTAGGTATCATGATACCTACACTAAACTAAACTAATTTTGACATTTTTTTTTATATAATTCGCCCATCGGGCAGGCTAAAGCCTTTAAGGCCATACCGCCTATTCTTCTGTTTTGTATAGTCTTAATAACGTCAAACAAGTCATAGTCAGAGTCAAGCTAAGTAAGTCACGGTCAAGTCAAACTCATGCCTCTGTAATGTGGTGGGAACTTTACAAGAGGCTCCTATGGAGTTTTGGAAACAACACGAAAAGACACGTTTCACCTCGTTATATCACTTGCCCACACTCGAGCACGTTTACGAGCACTTAATGAATAATAATTCACCACCTAGAACACATTAACACTCGAAAATACACTAGTTTAGAAAAAAAAACAACGAGCCGATATGTTCTTTTCCACGTTGGCGCCAAAACTCCACTAATTTTGACAGCTCTAAAATTGTTGCCATGACATGTTGGCATATTGTTGTCACTAAACTAAACCACTGACAGGACTAAAATTATCTGCTTCTCTTTTAATTTAAATATGTGAGAGAAGGATGGCAACAATTTGAGAGCTGTCAAATTTAGTTTATAATTACAAATGTGATTACAAATGATACAAGGCGATATTGAAAAGGATGGCAGAAAAGTTTATTTTTTCTTTGTGGCATTTGAGCTTGGCCCTAAATAGTAAAACCGTAGTAAACAACTTCTTTGCGGATCGCACCATTCCGCTTTGCGTAACATCAGAAAAGATGTGGTCAAACCACAGACCTAAAAAAAATTGCTACGGGTCAAACATAACAAACCTACATAAATTATACCAAAAAGTTTTACATCACGCATTATCTGTCACAATTTTGTCTCGTAACCGTTGTCTTTGTCCACTTGATATAAAACGGACAAGACAAGAGATAAACTTTGTCGTTGCCCACTTGTCTAGTACTCAGCCCTTTTTCAAGCATTTGTGTCTTGTGACGGACTAAATCCCGAGAGGATGTTGCGTGTTTGATAAATCGTTGTACAACATGCGTAATGCGAAAAAAGGAATGCGGTAGAAGTAGCTTCTTATATGGGCTTATGGAAAAACGTGGGACATTTGTGTGACGGGTTGAAAAAAGTGCTACGAACGTTTTTTTTATTTTTTATATAATGTTATGTAGAATAAATAGTTCTACGTTTGGCTCCAACTCGCCTGATGGTAAGTGATTCTGTAGATATCATCATCATCATCATTTCAGCCATAGGACGTCCACTGCTGGACATAGGCCTCCCCCATCGATCTCCAAAAGGGCCGGTTGGAAGCGGCCTGCATCCAGCGTTTCCCTGCGGTCTCCTTTAGGTCGTCTGTCCATCTTGTGGGTGGACGTCCTACGCTGCGCCTACCAGTCCGTGGTCTCCATTCCACAACCTTTCGGCCCCATCGGCCATCCGTTCTGCGTGATATGTGCCCTGCCCACTGCCACTTCAACTTGCTAATCCGGTGGGCTATGTCGGTGACTTTCGTTCGTCTACGGATCTCCTCATTTCGGATTCGATCTCGTAGAGAAACCCCGAGCATAGCCCTCTCCATAGCTCGTTATGCTACTTTGAGCTTGCTTATGAGGCCCATAGTGAGAGACCACGTTTCAGTGCCGTATGTCAACGATTCTGTAGATATACTAATAAGTAATCAGTACGCTTAGTCCCAGATTTGATAGTTTTCGTAAACATTTTTCGTTTATGTATTGTTCCATATATTTTAGTAAAGCGCCTCTATCGGAAACGTGGAGGGAATAATCGGTAGTAATAGGCGGTATACAGTTAGCATCCTCTTAATGGCGGTTTCAATAGTAATTCGAGAAGTTACCACATGGGGTTCTAGAAAAGGTGAGTTAATAGATTCTTAAAGGGTCAGCAACGTAGTTGTAATGCCTCTAGTGTTGCAAGTATCCATAAGCGACGGTGACTGCTTACCATCAGGCAGCCCTTCTGCTTGTTTGCCACCTATAGCCCTGATAGCCCGTTGGTCCAGTTGGTAGTGAACCTGCCTTCTGAGCTTAGTGGCGTGGGTTCGATTCCCACCTAGGACAAACATTTGTGTGATGAATTGTGTTTGTTCTATATCTGGGTGTTAATATCTATTTAAGTATGTATTTAAAACTATATATGTATGTATATCAGTCTCTGGCAGCCATATCACAAGCTTTTTGCTTAGTTTGGGGTCAGATGACCGTGTGTGCAAAAATGTCCAAAATATTTATTTATTATTTATTTATATATATAGTATTAAAAAAATACGCCAGTCAAAATCAGTAGGATTACCAACTACAGACCATGATCTAAGAAAACAAGGTCTTGCAATCTGGGAGTGGTCCCGCAATGACGTCACTGTCCAGTTGCCACTTTATTCAATCAGCTGTTACTTGGTGTATCGTCATCTCTCTCGAACCTGTTGTAAATTGACATCATGACATCATTGCGGGACGCCCACGTGGTCATTTTTTCTCGGATTGCTATACCTGGCGGAGTATATTTATACCATGCTAGTGCTACAGACTTAATTCAATCAGTTTGCGGCTTTGCTTCTAAAAAGATTCAAGCTTAATTTTATCCTTACGATTTATTTCCACAGCGAGGTGTTCAAACATTTATTGTCCCCTGAAAACCACTCTTAGAGCTCTTAAATTCAATAAAATATACACAACCATCAGTATTTGTTCTTGAGACGCTGTAAGTTCTATTTTCACACCCCTTTTCGTTAAGATTTGGAGTTTCCACTTGATACTTACTTATGTATACAAAATAATGAAGATTGACACAAAATGGTTTGGCATCAGGTGTGAGTGAAACCGAAAATAGCAACATGTATGGTTTAGCTAATTTATAAGTAAAAAAAAAAATACAATACAATACAAACAAAAAAAAATACAATTAATAGATTCTGAAAAAATTGCCTAGTATAAATAGATAGATAGATAGAAACTCTTTTTTGTGTACACCAAAAATAAAAATTACAACACGATAGAAAACACTAAAATAATAGAATAGAATTAGAATAGAATTAGAATAGAATTAGAATAGAATTAGAATAGAATTAGAATAGAATTAGAATAGAATTAGAATAGAATTAGAATAGAATTAGAATTAGAATAGAATTAGAATAGAATTAGAATAGAATTAGAATAGAATTAGAATAGAATTAGAATAGAATTAGAATAGAATTAGAATAGAATTAGAATAGAATTAGAATAGAATTAGAATAGAATTAGAATAGAATTAGAATAGAATTAGAATAGAATTAGAATAGAATTAGAATAGAATTAGAATAGAATTAGAATAGAATTAGAATAGAATTAGAATAGAATTAGAATAGAATTAGAATAGAATTAGAATAGAATTAGAATAGAATTAGAATAGAATTAGAATAGAATTAGAATAGAATTAGAATAGAATTAGAATAGAATTAGAATAGAATTAGAATAGAATTAGAATAGAATTAGAATAGAATTAGAATAGAATTAGAATAGAATTATAGAATTAAATTAGATTTAGAATTTGTTCTAAATTTAGCATTTACAAAGTTGGTCTCAACCACAAAAAGCAACATCACGTTTCGATTGAGCACGTTTACGAGCACTTAATTATGAATAATATTCACCATTTAGTACACATTAACACTCGAAAATACACAAGTTTAGGAAAATAATCCAACGAGCTGTCATGTTTTTTTCCACGTTGGCGCCAAAATCTTTATAGTAGCTTCTTTCTGTGGTATGTGCAGTGGTATGATGGATCCGTTGGACCATCCACTATAATTTTTCGACAAAATGAAAAGCAACGCTTATTTTTGACTTAAGTAGGCGTTTTAGTAACAAGACTTTTTTGAATACTTCGGGAAAGTTATCTCGGAAGATATCAAAAGTTTCTAATGATCGGCTCGGAAATTCGGAGAAAGTCACGATCTCGTTTTTGGGCTTTGTTACTGAACAATAATAATTAAAGCAATCTTTTTTAACGAGATTCCTATTTCTGGTTTTAAAATATAGAAGAATTACTATTCTAGATTTTAGAAAACCAGAAATAGGAGTCCCTCTATCATTTTCTAATTAAAACGCCTATACATTTCTCATCATCATCAGCCAGAAGACGTCCACACTGAACGAAAGCCTGCCACCTGCATCCACTGGATACCCGCGACACTCACAATGTCGTCGGTCCATTTAGTGGGAGGCCTACCTACGCTGCGTCTTCCGGTTTGTGGTCTCCACTCAGAACCTTTCTTCCCCATCGGTTATCAGTTCTTTGAGCGATGTGGCTTGCCCATTGCCACTTTAACTTGCAAATTTTAATACCTTTGTCGGTTAGTCTGGTTCTTTGGCAAATATCCATTTTCCGGATTAAATCGTGTGAAAAAACTCAGAGCATAGCTCTCTCCATTGCTCGTAGTGTGACTGAGTTTTTCCAAAATGCCAATAGTTAAGGACCACGTTTCAGTACCATATTATGTCATATTTAGTATATCTATAGATTTTTTCGAGCGATGGGGTCTGCTCATTGCCACCTGAGCTTGCAAATTTTAACAGCTATATCGGTGACTTTGGTTCTTTGGCGAATATTCACGTTTCGGATTCTATCGCGCAAAGAAACTCCGAGGTAACTTAATAATTATAAAAATTTATAACTTAATGGTATTTATTACTCATGGGGAAATCAAACACTTTAAAGACCATGCTATGTTTATAATCACAGACGTCACTATGATGTTATTCCACTTCAACAAATGTTTTTACTCAATGACGCAAAACCTAAAGGAAGGCATCGTATTTAACTCAATCATCGCTTCAGAACAGGCGAGGTCGCGGTAAAATGCAACCCTATTTTTTTTATTTTTTTTTATTTATTATTTATCTTATTGACTAACATACATGTTATTAAAACACAACTCTGCCAAACTGTATAGCAGTTTGTAGGCAGACATCTACTCTCTTTACAGCATTTTATCATCAACGAGTAGGAACATATTTTGGACATATTAGTTATATGCCTTTATTATAATATTGCATATAAGTATATGTGGCAACAAAGAGTCATTATGGGAACACCAGTAATGGACAGCGCCAAGAACCCGCAACAAAGGAAGAATATGAACAACAACTCAACACCAAAATTGAATTAAAATACTTAGAATAACTATACAAAGAAACCAAGTACATTCGCAAAATTTAAGCCATTCAAATGGAGTCATATATGGCTCCTAAAATATATAAAAATTTTACTATGACAATTTGCGCGGTGAAATCGTACCACAACAAATCAGAAAAGCAGCATAAGATCCATTAATTTTCTTGCTTAAATCGTTTAAAATACCAATCAAAACGTAAGCTACAAAGCGAATTTGTAGCTTACGTTTTGAGAAGGCGTTGTTTGGAAACCTACCTACTCTGAGTAGTTATTCTAAGGTAAATTAGTTTTTTGCTCAGCCTGACTCTTCCCACTGGGCAAAAATTATCAGCCTGATCAGCCAAAATATCGTTAGTTTTGAAGTTAAAACTTCTTTAGGCACGTTGGGCACTTTTTGTGATGGGGGAAAAGCATTGAACTCGCGTGACCGTCACGCTCAGATACTCGTTCGGGTAATGTCGCCTCAGTCGACTGAGGGAGCGAGAGAGATATAGTTAACTTCAATGAAGTTTTCACTTCTGTCGTGTGGTCAGCACAGATTTTTTTTAAAGAAATAATCTTGAGTACCTTTTGAAAAACTAACTTATCTTAGAAATTTTTTATAGTACAATTTCTAGGCCTCACCATCGTCATCATCTATGTGTTATTTTATGACATGCAAAATATTCTACAGGGTGTAAGGGAAATATTCTCAAAGCCAAAAGAAGGTAATTGTACTCATCATTATGAACCACTTTTAGTACGGGACCAACCCTGAAATAGCGAAAAAATATCAGCTGTTCCATACATTTTGTCGAGTGTCAATGACCGTTTTCTATAGAACAGCTGATATTTTTGCGCGATTTCAGGGCTGGTCCCATAGTAAAACGATGTTCATAATGATGAGTAGGTACAATTACCTTCTTTATGCTTCGAGAGTGTTCCCCTTACACCCCGTATATTGTTGTTATTTTAGCTAACAAGAATTTGGTATAGAAGCACTGCCGTAATGCAAAACAAAAACAAAACATAACCGTTTTACAGTTAACAAACAACCTTTTGACAGTTCTCTTCTTCCACGGGGCCTCCTTGGGCGTAGGTACGAATTAAATCCGAGCCTCTCCGAGCGGTCATTAAAGTGCCCGAAACAAAGGAAAAAACTGTCAACTTTCTCCAAGTTTAATTGCCTTAATAAATCTGGGACGGGCGGATTGGGAGCCATGCAGTTGGCGGTAGGAGTCATCGCATACGATGGATTTTGTCAGCGGAAGTTTCTTTCTATTTTTTTCTGGCATACCTACGCAATTTTTGACTGCCTCGCTGGCTCAGTTGGTAGTGAACCTATCTTCTGTGCTTGGGGGCGTGGGTTCGATTCCCATCTAGGACAAACATTTGTGTGATGAACATTTGTGTTTGTTCTATGTCTGGGTGTTAATATCTATTTAAGTATGTATTTAAAAATATATATGTACGTATATCAGTTTCTGGCAGCCATATTACAAGCTTTGCTTAGTTTGGGGTCAGATGACCGTGTGTGCAAAAATGTCCAAGAGATTTTTAAAAATTATTTCTTCCTACTCTAACAATCTCACGGAGTTTTAGGCATTTAATGACCACTGACTGCTATGGTGGACTTAGCATACGCACTACAAATATGTTATTATCAATTTGATAAACCGTCTTCAAAATTATTATATAAACAATTCACTTTGATTTTTTAAGATAATCGATACATGCGGTCGTATATTTTGAAAGCAGGTTTTGCGGTGGATCTTAGAAATGTTTGATTAACATTTTGTACAGCAGTTTATAAATTATGAACGTTTTCCTAATTGGTTATGTTATTTTTTAAATATTTTATTTTAATTTAAAAATACCTTTTTAGGTAACAGAAATTTCGGATGATATTGTATAATAATATGTGGTCATTTACATTTATGGGGTGGTACGTTTTTCCCTTATAAAAACAAAATGTGCTGCCCGTTGTGAGATGACTTTGTACACACATTTATACGGGTATTTGTGTTTGTACATTTTGTGACACATTGTCTACCGAAATATGCAGTCGATCCGAACGTCCGACCGCAGTTGTTTAGGTTATGTTTATCCAGAAAAAATATTTCACCCAACGTTTGTATTAGGAATGTATTATTCGTAGCTGTCCAACATTGTTAGCATCTTTTTTGGAAACAAAAACTTTTTAACAAACCCTTTTTCTTAAAAACTTTTCCGGAACTCACTTAACTTTCTTTTACAATCTTGCTGAGCCAATCTCAGTCCAATATCCGTTGAGTTAGTGGCCCAATCAGCGAGATCCCCTTCCGACGCAAGATGCAAATGAAACTCTTTGTAACGAATCTTAGGGGATTTATTCGTAAAAATTCCGCCCGGAACGCTTCTACAAAGAAAATAAATTGGAACTTGGTAAACTTTTCGTAAATATATCGCTGTAGTGTTGACGTGAATGATGAAGGCTTAAAGCCTCTACCTGTAAAGTATTTATAGATTATATCCACAGAATTTTCGTATTTTAATATGAGGAGGTGAAGAACAAAACCTCACATTTCCAGTTTTTAAAATTTTAGAGAATACATAAAAATGTCTCGACGGAATTTCTCTTTTTCAGCGGAAAAGTGTGGTTTTGTTCGAAACTCTCGATTTCAAATGAAATTTTATATAGGAAAAGAGGTGTTTTTGACAAGGTTTTACTTACATGCTTCAATCAGCTTATAATTTTTTGCCTTTGAAAAAAAAGCGAAATTTTCAAAAGTGGAAAATTGAGGTTTTGTACTTCACCTCCTCATATAATAAATTAACCAATCTAAATGTACCTAATATTAATATAAATTAATAATCTAGGAAAAAAAAAAGAGATACTTAAATTGGATGCCTCCACATTAATTATTTTACTTGGGTACATCGTCACTTGGCCAGCACAATACGGGCCATGAGCCTAGTGTTGGGGCCCTTGTTAAAGTCGACATCTATATTATATAAAGCTAAATTACCACTGACTCACTGACTCACTCATTTAGATAGTTGTTTGGAGACTTGGGGGGGTGGGGGGGAAAAAGTGAGTATGGGGTCGTGTAGAGGAGGAAAACGTAAGATCAGGAAAAATACCTGATCTTCGGAAGGTCAACTCTTCGACCTGAACCCCCTATGGATCTCGGAAAGTATGACAGGTGGGGAGAAACAGTTTAAACTAAAAATGAACCTCAACCTTGGACCTCTTTAGAGAAATGAAAAAAAACATGGCTCCCATACAAAAAAAAAAAAAACCCATACAAACTTTGGACGTTCGTAACTCGAAAACGGTTCGACATCGATGGGGGGTGTTTGAACAAATGTCATAGGGAATCGGGGGCCCCAACTGGTAGGGGCCCCCAAAATGACTTTCAGGGGCCCCAAATTTTCAAAATGGTCCTAGGAGGCTGATTTTTGGTTTCCGAGGGTATTTTGAGGTCCAGATTGCGATTATAAGAAATTTTTTTGGATTTTTTTTTTTTTTAATATAGCTGCCATACAATGGATTTTTCCAAGTACCGAGCGAGTGCCGTGGTGAGGCCGTCAGGCCGAACCACGGCACTTGCGAGGTCACCAAGCTCAAGCGAGGCCGCAGGCCGAGCTTGGGCGCCTTTAGGCCGCGAGGCCGTAGGCCGAGCTCACTGGTGCGGGGTCGTGGTGAGGCCGCAAGGCCGAACCACGACCATCGCACCAGTCACAGGCACAAGTTGGCGAGGCCGCAGGCCGAGCCTAAGTCTCGAGCTCAAGCGAGGCCGTAGGCCGAGCTTGAGATCCAATGGCGCGAGGCCGTAGGCCGAGCACTGGTGCAAAGGGTCGTGGTGAGGCCGCAAGGCCGAACCACGACCCTTGCACCAGTCACAGGCGGAAGTTGGCGAGGCCGCAGGCCGAGCCTAAGCCTCGAGCTCAAGCGAGGCCGTAGGCCGAGCTTGAGTTCCAATGGCGCGAGGCCGTAGGCCGAGCACTGGTGCAAAGGGTCGTGGTGAGGCCGCAAGGCCGAACCATGACCCTTGCACCAGTCACAGACGAATTCCTGACAATTATGAGGTCACCAGCCGAATTCAGTGCGAGGCCGAAGGCCGAGCCGCTCGTACTCCCTTTGACGGAAAATACTCGATTGGTAAATTTATATGGTTATTACGACTGAACTTGAAATTTCTTCTACGTTTCCACCACCATTAGGAGATTTGTACCTATTCCACTTCGATCTTCAATTTCGGTCATGGAAATCAAAAATCATCATCATCATCAGCACATTTTCTCATGTATTGCAATTCCTTACCCATTTTCAACACACATTCACCGTTTTGTTAAAGTTTAAAAGTCGAATTAAAAGAGCCGACCCCACCCCACTAACACACACCCCCCCGCGGGCCGCTTGCGGCCCGCGCACCCACGCAAAACACTAGTTATACTATATAAAGTTAAATTACCACTGACTGACTCACTGACTCACTCACTCACTGACTCACTGACATAATTGTTCTCGAAACTGGTGAGGTCTAGAAGAAATGTGAGTATGAGGTCTTGTAGCAGGGGAGAATGTGACCCAGGGAAAAATCCCTGATCTTCGGAAGGTCAACTCCTCGACCTGAACCCCCTATGGATCTCGGAAAGTAAGACAGTTGGGGGGTAACAGTTTTAACTAAAAATGAATGAAATCTTCGGACCTCTTTAGAGAAATGAAAAAAAACATGGCTCCCATACAAAAAAAAAAAAAACCCATACAAACTTTGGACGTTCGTAACTCGAAAACGGTTCGACATTGATGGGGGGCGTTTGAACAAATGTCATAGGCAATCGGGGCCCCCAACTGGTAGGGGCCCCCAAAATGACTTTCAGGGGCCCCAAATTTTCAAAATGGTTCTAGGAGGCTGATTTTTGGTTTCCGAGGGTATTTTGAGGTCCTGATTGCATTTATGAAATTTTTTTTTGGATTTTTTTTTTTTTTAATATAGCTGCCATACAATGGATTTTGTAACATACCGAGCAAGTGCCGTGGTGAGGCCGTTAGGCCGAACCACGGCACGGCACCAAGCTCAAGCGAGGCCGCAGGCCGAGCTTGGGCGCCTTTAGGCCGCGAGGCCGTAGGCCGAGCTCACTGGTGCGGGGTCGTGGTGAGGCCGCAAGGCCGAACCACGACCATCGCACCAGTCACAGGCACAAGTTGGCGAGGCCGCAGGCCGAGCCTAATTCTCGAGCTCAAGCGAGGCCGTAGGCCGAGCTTGAGATCCAATGGCGCGAGGCCGTAGGCCGAGCACTGGTGCAAAGGGTCGTGGTGAGGCCGCAAGGCCGAACCACGACCCTTGCACCAGTCACAGGCGGAAGTTGGCGAGGCCGCAGGCCGAGCCTAAGCCTCGAGCTCAAGCGAGGCCGTAGGCCGAGCTTGAGATCCAATGGCGCGAGGCCGTAGGCCGAGCACTGGTGCAGAGGGTCGTGGTGAGGCCGCAAGGCCGAACCACGACCCTCGCACCAGTCACAAACAAATTACTGACAATCATGAGGTCACCAGCCGAATTCAGTGCGAGGCCGAAGGCCGAGCCGCTCGTACTCCCTTTGACGGAAAATACTCGATTGGAATATTTATATGGTTTCTACGACTGAACTTGAAATTTCTTCTACGTTTCCACCACCATTGGGAGATTTGTACCTATTCCACTTCAATCTTCATCGCCGGTCATGGAAATCAAAAATCATCATCATCATCAGCACATTTTCTAATGTATTACCTCTTCTTACCCATTTTCAACACACATTCACCGTTTTCTTAAAGTTTTTTAAGTCGAATTAAAAGAGCCGACCCCACCCCACTAACACACACCCCCCCGCGGGCCGCTTGCGGCCCGCGCACCCACGCAAAACACTAGTTATACTATATAAAGTTAAATTACCACTGACTGACTCACTCACTGACTCACTGACATAATTGTTCTCGAAACTGGTGAGGTCTAGAAGAAATGTGAGTATGAGGTCTTGTAGCAGAGGAGAATGTGACCTAGGGAAAAATCCCTGATCTTCGGAAGGTCAACTCCTCGACCTGAACCCCCTACGGATCTCGGAAAGTATGACAGGTGGGGAGAAACAGTTTAAACTAAAAATGAACCTCAACCTCGGACCTCTTTAGAGAAATGAAAAAAAACATGGCTCCCATACAAAAAAAAAAAAAACCCATACAAACTTTGGACGTTCGTAACTCGAAAACGGTTCGACATCGATGGGGGGTGTTTGAACAAATGTCATAGGCAATCGGGGGCCCCAACTTCCGGGGGCCCCCAAAATGACTTTCAGGGGCCCCAAATTTTCAAAATGGTCCTAGGAGGCAGATTTTTGGTTTCCGAGGGTATTTTCAGGTCCTGATTGCATTTATGAAATTTTTTTTTGGAATTTTTTTTTTTTTAATATAGCTGCCATACAATGGATTTTTCCAAGTACCGAGCGAGTGCCGTGGTGAGGCCGTCAGGCCGAACCACGGCACTTGCGAGGTCACCAAGCTCAAGCGAGGCCGCAGGCCGAGCTTGGGCGCCTTTAGGCCGCGAGGCCGTAGGCCGAGCTCACTGGTGCGGGGTCGTGGTGAGGCCGCAAGGCCGAACCACGACCCTTGCACCAGTCACAGGTGGAAGTTGGCGAGGCCGCAGACCGAGCACTGGTGCAAAGGGTCGTGGTGAGGCCGCAAGGCCGAACCACGACCCTTGCACCAGTCACAGGCGGAAGTTGGCGAGGCCGCAGGCCGAGCCTCAGCCTCGAGCTCAAGCGAGGCCGTAGGCCGAGCTTGAGTTCCAATGGCGCGAGGCCGTAGGCCGAGCACTGGTGCAAAGGGTCGTGGTGAGGCCGCAAGGCCGAACCATGACCCTTGCACCAGTCACAGACGAATAACTGTCAATGTTAAGGTCACCAGCCAAATTCAGTGCGAGGCCGAAGGCCGAGCCGCTCGTACTCCCTTTGACGGAAAATACTCGATTGGAATATTTATAAGGTTTCTACGACTGAACTTGAAATTTCTTCTGCGTTTCCACCACCATTAGGAGATTTGTACCTATTCCACTTCAATCTTCATCGCCGGTCATGGAAATCAAAAATCATCATCATCATCAGCACATTTTCTCATGTATAGGGATTTCTTACCCATTTTCAACACACATTCACCGTTTTCTTAAAGTTTTCAAGTCGCACCTAAAAACTCGACCCCACCCCACTAACACACACCCCCCCGCGGGCCGCTTGCGGCCCGCGCACCCACGCAAAACACTAGTCTATACTATATAAAGCTGAATTACCACTCACTCACTCACTGACTCACTGACATAGTTGTTTGGAGACTTGGGGGGGTTGGGGGGGAAATGTGAGTATGGGGTCTTGTAGAGGAGGAAAACGTAAGATCAGGAAAAATACCTGATCTTCGGAAGGTCAACTCCTCGACCTGGACCCCCTACGGATCTCGGAAAGTATGACAGGTGGGCAGAAACAGTTTTAACTAAAAATGAATGAAATCTTCGGACCTCTTTAGAGAAATGAAAAAAAACATGCCTCCCATACAAAAAAAAAAAAAACCCATACAAACTTTGGACGTTCGTAACTCGAAAACGGTTCGACATCGATGGGGGGTGTTTAAACAAATGTCATAGGGAATCGGGGGCCCCAACTGGTAGGGGCCCCCAAAATGACTTTCAGGGGCCCCAAATTTTCAAAATGGTCCTAGGAGGCTGAATTTTGGTTTCCGAGGGTATTTTCGGGTCCAGATTGCGATTATAAAATTTTTTTTTGGTTTTTTTTTTTTTTTTAATAGCTGCCATACAATGGATTTTTCCAAGAACCGAGCGAGTGCCGTGGTGAGGCCGTCAGGCCGAACCACGGCACTTGCGAGGTCACCAAGCTCAAGCGAGGCCGCAGGCCGAGCTTGGGCGCCTTTAGGCCGCGAGGCCGTAGGCCGAGCTCACTGGTGCGGGGTCGTGGTGAGGCCGCAAGGCCGAACCACGACCATCGCACCAGTCACAGGCACAAGTTGGCGAGGCCGCAGGCCGAGCCTAAGTCTCGAGCTCAAGCGAGGCCGTAGGCCGAGCTTGAGATCCAGTGGCGCGAGGCCGTAGGCCGAGCACTGGTGCAAAGGGTCGTGGTGAGGCCGCAAGGCCGAACCACGACCCTTGCACCAGTCACAGGCGGAAGTTGGCGAGGCCGCAGGCCGAGCCTAAGCCTCGAGCTCAAGCGAGGCCGTAGGCCGAGCTTGAGATCCAATGGCGCGAGGCCGTAGGCCGAGCACTGGTGCAAAGGGTCGTGGTGAGGCCGCAAGGCCGAACCATGACCCTTGCACCAGTCACAGACGAATAACTGTCAATGTTAAGGTCACCAGCCGAATTCAGTGCGAGGCCGAAGGCCGAGATGCTCGTACTCCCTTTGACGGAAAATACTCGATTGGAATATTTATAAGGTTTCTACGACTGAACTTGAAATTTCTTCTACGTTTCCACCACCATTAGGAGATTTGTACCTATTCCACTTCAATCTTCATCGCCGGTCATGGAAATCAAAAATCATCATCATCATCAGCACATTTTCTAATGTATAACCCTATTCTTACCCATTTTCAACACACATTCACCGTTTTCATCAAGTTTAAAAAGTCGAACACAAATGACGACCCCACCCCACTAACACACACCCCCCCGCGGGCCGCTTGCGGCCCGCGCACCCACGCAAAACACTAGTCTTAAATATATTTTTAAAATTTCTGGAAATTTCTCACTTCTTAATTATAAGTCTTATTACATTAGTCTTAGTAGTTTGTATTAGAATTAATTTAAGATTCCACAACTTGTTTTAGAAATTAAGATTTACTGTTTCTGGCTCAACGCATAAGCATTGCCATTCAACGTGGTAATGCCGCCAGCATGCTGGGTACGCTGCCAACTGGTAGTGGGCTTGAGCATTTGGATTGTCTTTAGACCTTCAACGGTCTATGGGCAGTCTAACTGTATTTGTAGTTTTAGCTTGTATTTTGTTTAGTTAATAAAGGCGCTAGCCCAGTAAAAAAAAAAAAATTTACTTACTTACTTACTTATTTATACTATTTACGATTCACGGGCAATTTCCTAGTCTTTGATTTTAGGACTAGGGTATGTCCTGGTCAAATAGACGGTATGGCAAGTTTTCTTTAATAACATTAGACGTAAAAAACTTAAAGTTAATGCTAGAATCCCATGCACCAACACTTTTGTTTACAAATTTTAATTTGATTATCATCATTATCAGCCTACCATGTTCCCACTCCTGGGACAATGACCTTCTTGCAGAGAGAGAAAGTGGGTCATAATAAATGCTATCCCATTACATTTTGGTAAATGTCATATTATAGACACAGACATAATTTATTTGTGGCAAAAAAATACAATAATTGTAATAGTAAAAAAGACCTTTAAATTTAAACAAATCCATTTTTTTTTTTTTTTTTTTTTTTTTTTTTTTATTATAGATAGGCTTGCGCTTGGCCGCCAACTCGCCTGATGTTAAGCGATGATGCGGCCTACGATGGAGCACGCTTGCCTAGAAGAAACCTATTCACTCTCGACTTGAAGACACCCAGATTGTAACTATCAGGGAACACACACTCAGGCAGCGAATAAAACAATAACAAAAGCTTATTATATTTTTTTGTCACAAACCGGCTCCAACTCAGCAAGATGCCGGTCGTAAACAACCGGCGCTGGTCTTCCGTTGGGACCGGCTGGTGACGTCACGTACGATCGTACCACACGGCACGCGCACAAGCTACTCCATCCGTAGACTATATCCGTGTATTATTTCTTTGAACCTTTTAAAATTAGGACGGTTTACTTATTTCACCGTTTTTGAGCAATGAAATCGAAACTCCACATAATTTATAGGTCATTGGTGCAGGGCCGAGGATCGAACCGGGTGCCGTCAGTTTGTAAAGCGCACAATCTCTCGTTCAGCCACAATCACTTTTAACAATCATACTTTAGGTAGTGCTAAACATAATTAAAAAAATATTGCAGAGCTGCGACGGTTCTGAAACTCCTGAATGATAAATGGAAGACGGGATATTATTTATTTAACGAAAGGCCTGAGTTGTCACTAATCGGCAAAACATTATAGTTAGGCGTCAGTAATCGGGAACTCTCTCAGACTTTTATCAGCATAGACACCGCGTAGAAACCCAGTGTATATTTTCGTACCTTTTATGACGCCACGAATTTAGTGGTAGTTTACCTCCACTATCATCTCCGTTTTTTTTAAATAAATGGAAGCGTTTTATCTACATTTTCCCCTTTAGCACTTACACCCTCCGTTGGTCATCCGTTTGATTACATTTTGAGCACATCGCATGAAGTTGTGGCCGCTCAATTTAGAAGTGTGTGTTTTACAACTAGTAAGAATATGTCAGTGTGTGCAATACGTGTTTACCTCGTCCCCTACAGTTTTGGCAGGCTTTTTTCGGTACTATAGCTCAAGTTTGAAGCAGAACCAAACTATATATATTATCAAAGATTCGCATAGTGAACTACTTTCGAAGAGATTTTATAGTTTACTATGGCGCAATTTTTAATTTTTGTATTGTCGTCTGACATGCTAATGCCAAGACGATCGACGAAGATCGAAATAAGAGTTGGGGTGTTGGTCAAACTAAAGACAGACCATAAACATTTGTACACATTGTAAACATTAATTGTAAGCATTGTAAGTGTACTCGCGAGGTCTATCATGATAATAGTCTTTGGGACACCCAGATTATTCAATAATTTATTTGGGACATTTTGAGTAATGGGCCTTAGTGGCCCTCTTTCTATTTAGGTTTAATTATTTATGTTGGGTTTGCGTTGTTAAATGTACTTTATAATTTATTTAGCAATGATGATAATAATGCAGGATAAGCCTAGATTTAAGTTTTTTTTTTATATTTTGGTTATATATGAATATTGTAATGAGTTGGATGTTTTGTTTTTGTATAGCTTGAGAGAAGTTTTTTTTCTTTTCTGTGATATTTCACGAACATAATTGTATAATTTGTATATAGTACAAAACTATGTATTAGCTTTACTTAGTATGTGTACAAGCACAGAAAATAATAATTATGTTTACTCCTCATTTCTGTGAGTATTGTTTTTTTTTTAAATCTGTTTTACAGCTATTTATATCCATGCGTGCGTTCTGAATACAAAATAATTATGACGAGAAATATCGTTAATTTCAAGGAACACCAACAAAATTCGAAATTCAAACCATACTTCACGCTAATTTAACTGCTCATTCGAACAGAAAAAGCAATTTACATGAACATCAACGTTGTCAAACAAACCCGCTTCCAGTTCAATTACATAGCAAACATTCAAATTCTAATCCCAAAACAAAACGGCCGATATGGAAATTTAATATGCATTGCCGGTTCGATAGAGTTGCTAGTTTAATATTCATCGCTTGCTGTATACACAAGTCAATAAAACGTGTTTTACGAGTGAGAGGCGATGTAAAGCTAGCGATAAATTGCTAACACACGATCCACGGCCGTATTGCGAGGAGTTTATTCGGTGCGCGTGCACTGCACTTTGCGTAATAAAAGTACCTACTGGATTTCAAATAATACAAGGAGCGGTTAGAAGCAGGCACTACAAAGCAGTTTACAGTTTACAAAGTGGATTGTGTGTATGCCTCGAACATTCATGCTCACCATCGAAGGCACCTTCTTGCGGCGGCGTCGTGTGTCGGGTCGCTCTCTTCCCTCAGATATGGTTGAGGAGGGCGATGGCTGGCACATGTGTCATACTCGTGATCGGGTGCTGCTTGCGGGTCGCTGGTCTGCTCGCGGTATATACACAACACTAGTAAGAACATGACTTAATTGTTTTAACAGTAGATTTACATCTAACGCAGCGTAGGGAGGCCTCCCATTAGATGGACCGACGACATTGTGAGAGTCGCTGGCAGAGTGGATGCAAAAGGCAGGCTGTCGTTCAGTGTGGATGTTAAAGGGGGAGGCCTATGTTCAGCAGTGGACGTCTTTTAGCTGATGATGATGAACTAAATTTTAGTTAAGTACGTATACCTAAGTCACGGACCGTAAAAAAAGCGGCTTACGGAAGATATACCCAGGTAGTTTTTTTTTTCTTAGTTTAGAGGTCATGTTTTTTATATGACAAATTGATCATTAAAATAAAACAAAATATACTACTGCAATATCTAGCCTATCACAGTTTGAACAAAAATACGTATCTCACGACACCTCACACATCAATATTGATTAAGCCGTTGACACTGTAGGAGGTAATAATCATACCTACTTATACTACGGAATCAAATGTGAAATCACAAAAAAGATCGGAGAATCTATACACGATGAATGTATTTTTTTTACAAAACAGCTTAATATCGATTTCATTGTAAAACTTGTTTATAAACGACTAGCGGTCCGCCCCAGCTTCGCACGGGTATAGATTATAGCCTATGTCACCCGGGGATAGTGTAGCTTCCCAACAGTGAAATAATTTTTCAATTCGGTTCAGTAGTTTCGGAGCCTATTCAATGCAAACAAACAAACAAACAAACAATCAAATCTTTCCTCTTTAGTATAGAAGTATAGATATTAATATTAGTATAGAAGTATAGATAAGTTAAATGATCTCCTTTCGGGTTGATGGCAGGCACCACCGTTCTGTGTAATCTGTATTGAATTTATATCTATGAACGATATAAAAATGTACGCAAACACTGCGAGAATTTTAATGCACTTCGAAGTCAAACCTCTAAAGAACAATATGAAACGCCTTAAAATTCAGCGCGTACCTCGCAGAGTCAGCGAATTGCTCCATTACCCGCTGTAGGGTGACACTGCTTGGATTATTACTCCGGAATTATCATACATTCTATTCGATTCAATTTTTTTATTAATTAATAGGCTTGCGTTTCACCGCTACCTCCACGATGATGCGGTCTACACTGGAGAACGCTTGCCTAGAAGAATCCGATTCACTCGCGACTTGAAGACACCCAGATTGTAACTCTCAAGGAGCATAATGTGGAGTGCTTCAAACGAAGGTTGAATAGAGTCCTCAAAGGTAGGCAACGCACTGACAAGCGGTGACCTCTTACCATCAGGTGGCCCGTAGATTGCTTGCTACTTATTCTATTTAAAAAAAAACATACATTCGGGCAGAAAATTTCACAGTCTAGCAGTTTATACAGTAAACTGGAATGAAAGCGCTTAGTAGAGGTTTTCGGAAAATCAACTATGAAACGGTGTCTCCTTTTCGTGCTCACCCTGGCTGGCCCGTAAAAAACAGGCAGGAGAGAATTAGATCATGCAGATCCAATGCACTTTCTGTGAAATGTCGGATACATAAAACCGATATAGGGTACGTGAAAAACCAATAGACTAGCTTCAGATTCATAGTCCTCGGTAGCTCAGTGGAATGGAATTTATCTAACCTAATCTATGTTACGTTGGGAACATTAAATTATTTCCTAAATTTATATGGGTACCTATATGGGTCACTTAAATATGTATCAAACCTGAGGCAGTGGTTACATATTTGAGGCGTTTGGGGTCGAGATATTGGGCCTTTGGGGACCGGGAGCTCACTTAATTTTCAAAAATCTTTCAGAACGCCTGGTTAATGCGACGCGTGACCAAAATGCTGGCGTGCTTCTGGCTCAACGCATAAGCATTGCCATTCAACGTGGTAATGCCGCCAACATGCTGGGTATGCTGCCAACTGGTAGTGGGCTTGATCATTTGGATTGTCTTTAGACCTTCAACGGTCTATGGGCAGTCTAACTGTATTTCTAGAGTTAGTATTAGCTTGTATTTTGTTTAGTTATTAAAGGCACTTGTCCATTAAAAACAAACCTATTATTATTATTACAATTTTCAATTACTAAAATGATTTTTAATTGCCTATACTAACTATAATATTGTAAAATACAAGCTAACTAACACTAAAACACCTAGATTACTTTGCTACTATTAAAAAACAGTTGGATTGCCCGCCCAATGCCCATAGATAGACCGTTGATGGTAGATAATCCAAATACTCAAGCCTACTAACAGTTGACAGTGTAAAAAAATATACGGGTATTGTGTAGACATGAAAACCTTAGTTCCTTAGTTCCTATGACGAGTTTCACAGAGCGGCAATGGTTTTAGTCATTACCAGTCCAAAGCTGGCGTACTTATAAATTATTATTGTATGGTTTAGTTTAGATAATAGGGTTTAAAGTCATAGTAGTTTTTATACTATTGTTATTTATTTAAGATTTTGTTCAATGTTTTAATTTAGGTCTGTTTTTTAGTTTGTGCTGTAGATTTTATTTTTAGTTTTAGTTAACCTTGAATGGGTGAATTGGGAAACTGTAATTCGAGGTATGTATTTTTATAAATAAAATAAAATAAACTTATTATTGATATTTGAAAGTCTCTCCGTGGATGGTAAACTATGGAGACAAAATGAATCTCTTTGAGAATACAAAAACTTAGTTACAAAACTTACTTAAAATTTAAATATATATTACCTTTATCACATATCACCAGCAGCCGAGCCGTCCACTGCTGGACAAAGTTCTTCTTCTTAAAGAAGGGTATTTCCATAATCCCCACGCTTGGCAGGTGGCTTGGGGATCGCAGTACGTTCACTGTGTACTAATAGGACGCTGCTGCCCATCCTCCGGTGGTTCTGGTCGCAGTCTTAGGACAAACACGGGTCCTATCTTTACAATGACTTGTTATTGAATGTGATTTCTAACCTTTTTTACTTGTTTTTATCAGATGAGAAATTGGTTCCTATTTTTATTGGTTAAGCTATAGTGGTTTCAGTCGCGTGACCTCATCTTCTCTCTCGACGGCAGCAAATTGATGGAAGCGCTGCGCTTCGAGATTACTGGGTAAGATAGTGGTAAGACGTCTTTGATAGTAGATAGCATGCTACACATCTATGTATCTACATGACTGTTCAGAATATTTTAATAATTATTTTGCAAAAATATAATTTACGTAGTTTTCAAATTGTTTGGTAAAGATGACTTATCACGGTTGTTCACTAAAGTTATATGATTATTTACGGGATATTTACCGTGGTAACGTTGTGAAATGAGCTCCCAATGAGCTTCGGGAGCTCATTGGGAACAACCTTACTACGGTAAATATCCCGTAAATAATCAAATTCCAAAATGTCCCAGAATACTTATGCTTACTCCGCTGGCGCAGTGACCCAAAGTGGGATTTTGCTTTTGACACAAGAGAAAAGAGATCAAGAGATCTATCCGATGTTTTTTTTTTCAAATTGGTTCAGTAGTTTCGGAGCATATTCAATGCAAACAAAGAAATAAACAATCAAATTTTTCCTTTTTATAATATTAGTATAGATATAGATTAGTTTATAGTTTTGTTATTGTGCTGTGCTTGTAATTTTGAAAATTAAATTATCATTATCAGTTCAGTATCAGCACTTTAGCTGTAGAATTGTTCCTTGCATATTGCATGGTTGCAAATAAACACATTGCATAAATTAATGTAACCAAAAATAACCTTCCAAATCCCTACATTAACTCGCTGCGAGATGAGATGATTTATTAATACATTTCCACCCAGCTGCTCATTTAACAAAGGACCGCGTAATCTAACACGACTCATCATCCAAATTGATTCCCTCTCGCGTAACCCCGTCCTTGCTTATAAGACTTTACGTACAGTTCACACACCGAGAGATATGATGTTGGGAATGGCTTAGGGTGATGTTCAGAGTTCAAAGACAACAGTCGAGCTTTCTCCAAATCAAGTTTAAATTCGGCAAGATGACGTGTTATAACGTGCCAGCCTGTATTATGTAGCAAAAGAATAAGGGTAGCATTCCAACTTCCGATTTCCCGGTGCAAGCGTTGTTTATCACTACATATAAATTCATACTGATCCGACGCTGGTCGACGATGCGGTCGCGGTCGCCGGTTGTGGTCGCCGGTCACGGTCGCCGGTTGTGGTCGCCGGTCACGGTCGCCGGTTGTGCTCGCCGGTCACGGTCGCCGGTCGCGGTCGCCGGTTGCGGTTGCTAAGATCGGAATGCTACACACGTAGAGCAGTGGTCGAAGTACGATCATTCGATACGTAAAATAACCACCGAATTCTATACAAATTTATATTTCAAAATTAAAAAGTTGTATGAAATTGGATACGAATTTTGCGTCCAAAATTATTATTATACTTATTTCGCCCAATAAATATCGTTATTAGAAGACCTTGTAC
Organism: Agriopis marginaria; assembly: GCA_932305915.1. Lineage (NCBI taxonomy): Eukaryota > Metazoa > Arthropoda > Insecta > Lepidoptera > Geometridae > Agriopis > Agriopis marginaria. The sequence continues at coordinate 1,828,296 of OW029923.1, forward strand.
ACACATGTGCACGCCATCGTCGAATAACAAGCAGTGAGTATTATTTGTTATGTTTTGTCAAATATACGATGATAATTTTGATGGTCACGCCCATGAAGTTTCGTATCTTTTCCTGTAAAATGTACTACAAATAATGTCGTTTTTAATTTATGGGTACCTACTTAGTGGAGTGCCACGCTTAATAAATAACCACAGGCTATCGAAAATCGGTTTCGAAATAATATAAATCAAACGACAAAAAAATTATATATACGTAGGTAACTACATAATTTTTTGTTAATTTTAAAGTTATTTGCAACTAGCTGCGCCCCGCGGTTTCATCCGCGTATTGATGAAAAATGGTGATGATGATGATGAAAAGTAGCCTATGTCACTCTCTGGCTGTTGAACGAAACTTAATGTAATATTATAAAGTGTTTCAAGTATGACGTCATGCACTTCATAGTCGTATGACGGTCGCGTAACATCACAAACGGTGCTTCAGCATTTCTTTAAAACTTTGAGAAACACGGCACCAGCGTGTCGGTACAAGCCGGTGCCGTGTTTCTCAAAGTTTGCAAATGGAACATGGCCATCTATTCCATAGATGTAGAATGTACAAGATTTAGCGAGGCATCCAAACAAAGGCGAAAAAATGGCACCAGTTTACTGTCGTAGCTAGCTACTAATATATACAGAAATACAATAAGTCATAAAAGTATTTTAATAATAATCAACCTTCTTTCTGTCTATTATGGTTTAGTTTCGACTAACGCGTAATTGATGTAGACCTGCTGCTCCACGATACTGACGAGAGCTTGTAAACTTTTATTACCATACCTTTTCTAAACTATAATATTATAAAGAGGAAAGATTTGATTGTTTGTTTGTTTGTTTGTTTGCATTGAATAGGCTCCGAAACTACTGAACCGATTTGAAAAATTCTTTCACTGTTGGGAAGCTACACTATCCCCGGGTGACATAGGCTATAATCTATACCCGTGCGAAGCAGGGGTGGACCGCTAGTATTAAATAAGATCACACATTTATTTGTGCTCTTTAATCTCTGGCCGTTTTTAGGACCGGTACCGTTGATCTTGTACATTCTACATCGATGATCTATTTACATAGGTACACGGTGTTATCACTAAAGATGCCATGTCTATGTGCCAGTACCTTTAATAGAGAAAAACTAGTCACAGAAATGGTAATATGTCGAAATATCTTCAGAATTAGCATAATTTACATTTTTTGTATGCTCAATTTTACGCTTTTGACTGAGCATTTCATTTCTTTTGTATACGCAACGCAAACGAAATTTAAAGGGTTCATTTGTGTAATGAACCATGTAAATTCATAGCATGTAAAATTTCTACTCGCTCTTCAATCTCCACTTCAGGTTTACCTCTGCTCTCGGCTGCGTAACTGCAAGAAACTCACCGTCTTTTGAAAAAGTAAGTTTTTTAAATTCGTTTTGAGATTACAATGCATGAATAACCAAAAATCGACATCGTTTTATGGTTGATATAGTGAGAACCCGTACGAAGCGCTATGATTCCACATTTATTGTGCGAACTGCTAGTCTGTGGAATTCGCTGCCTGAATGGGTTTTCCCCGTTAGTTGCAATCTGGGTGTCTTCAAGTCGAGAGTGAATCGGTTTCTTCTAGACAAGCGTGCTCCATCGTAGACCGCATCGTCGCTTAACATCAGGCGAGATGGCGGCCAAGCGCAAGACTATCTACTATAAAAAAAAAATATAACAAAGAATCACTCTAAGTATAATTTTAATTGAAATAGGGTAAAAAGAAACTAAAACTGTTTTGTTTAAACCTTAGATTAAGATATAACTAACTTTCCTCTCCCTGTATTGTGAATAACTAACTAAATTCGAAATTTTAGTCAAGTATAACAAAAGTCACGGACCCTAGTAACCGTGGAGTTGCAACTCCACGGACATTAGGGTCCGTGACGTTGCATTTAAAAAAACAATAAAAAAAATGTTGTCAGGTTCAAGTTAAAATAATTTAATTTTAATTTGTAAAAATACAATAATCCAGCATGATAAGCGAGACGTTAATCAAAACTAACGTCATTATGAAAACAATCAGTATTTTGTTTTAAAGTTCGCAGCAAGTTCAGCAGCAAATCGGCTGGACTGATTTTGACGGGCTTTTCACTGGCTGATATTTATAATTTATTTCAAAGTATTTTTATTTCTTACTAGCGGTCCGCCCCAGCTTCGCACGGGTATAGATTATAGCCTATGTCACCCGGGGATAGTGTAGCTTCCCAACAGTGAAAGAATTTTTCAAATCGGTTCAGTAGTTTCGGAGCTTATTCAATGCAAACAAACAAACAAATATTTCCTCTTTATAATATTAGTATAGATTAATAATATAATATAATGCATGTATCAATACAAAGAGTGTGTTAAACTAATGTACGTAGTTGGTTCTAGTTTACATCAAAAGAATTTTATAATTTGTTTAGCAAGTGTACTAACTAACGAGTAAATAAAACTTAAATATAAAATTCACTGGCGAATAACTGATAATAAAAGGATAAAAGGAGAATAATCCACGATGACCATGGACTGGTAAGCGCAGCGTAGGACGTCCACCCACAAGATGGACAGACGACCTAAAAGAGACCGCAGGGAAACGCTGGATGCACGCCGCTTCCAACCGGCCCTTTTGGAGATCGATGGGGGAGGCCTATGTCCAGCAGTGGACGTCCTATGGCTGAAATGATGATGATGATGATGATGAATCCATGATGGTGAAACCGTGCGGGGCGTAGCTAATCTCTTCTTCTCTTCTCTACATAGTATAAATAAAAGTCGCTTTCCGCGTCTGTCTGTCTATATGGCCGCTAACTCCTCCTAAACCACGCAACGGATTTTCACCATCAGTTAGATACATTTTCACGGGATTTTTATATACATAACTAGCGATCCTCTCCGGCTTCGCACATAAATTACACCCGTGCGAAGCCGGGCGGGCGGGTCGCTAGTTTAAAATAACACAATTAAATCACATAAAATGACCAATAACTTTATGAAAAAAAAAAACAGGCTGTCATGAACTTCTAGATTTTGAGAAAAACCTAAAAACATGTATAAGAAGGCCTAATATATCGAGAAAAAATTCACCTATTATGTATCTAAAATAACATAATTTTTAGGCTTCCGTACCCAAAGGGTAAAAACGGGAAAATGGGCAGGAGGGAATTAGATCGTGCAGATCCGATGCACAGTCTTCAAAATGTATCCGATGAAAACCGATAGACCAACTTTACGTCGACGCTCAAGACTAAGAAGCTTAGTCCGAACTAAGGATTCGTTGCTGATGAGCTTCTTGGCATGTTTCTCTATAGACTCCAATGTACATCACATGTACATGACATGTACACTTGTAAATATTCATTGGACAAAAAAAGTTGGAACATGGTTCAATACAAATGTAAAAAAAGAACTATTTTTTTTTAATAATTTGAGTGTCTGTAATTTGACAATTGTCACTGTCGGTCGAAAGAGATTCTCCCTAGGGCTGAAATGTATTACATTCAACTTGCTCCACAGGCAACTTCAGACCTAATTTCTAAATATGACTAATGAAAAATATTATAACATTTTATTTCCAGTTCAGCGAGCGTAATGTCCAGGTGTTTGAGTGTGGTGTTCGTTGTCATGATGGCTGCAGTGCTGCTGGCTCTTGTGACCACCACTGTCTGTGACGACATCGGTACAGACGTTGGCGTTGGCGTTGGCGTCGACGTTGGCGTTGGCGTCGACGTTGACGTTGGCGTCGACGACGAAGATAACGCGGTCGATAACGGCACAGGAAATGATTCTAACCTACGGAAGAAGAGGTCAATTGGTTATCCATTTTAAATATTTATATGTATATAAAAAAAAACAGATTTTTATTGACTTAAGGATGGCATGCTGGAACAATATAGTATATTATGCAACCAGTGAATAAAGGACTGATTTAAAACGAGAGCCATAGATGAATCACGAGCAAGTAAAGGATTCTAACAACTGAATCACGACCGTAGGATTCATGATGATTGAATCACGTGAGTAGAGAGTGATTCAAGTGTTAGAATCCTGAGCGATGCGAGTGATTCATGGCCCTCGATATAAATCCGTTTTATTCAAGAGTTGCATACTATACTTTATACCATGACTACGAGATAAATAAAGATTTAAGCGAAAATAGACTTTTAATGAAGAAAATAGGAAGGTTAAAATAATTAAAATGCACATTAAAATTGTAACAATTACTAAAATTAAGAGTGATTTTTCTTATTACTTTTTATGTCAATGTTATGCTTTTTTTATAATACACCGTAGCATAGGATACATACTCCATAATGTAGATGACTTCTTTTTTTTGACAGTTCATTAAAGTAAGTTAGGAAAACAGACTCTCAAAATGTGCCAGAAGGTTGATTTTCATTTTCGATTTGCAAAACTCATCGTAAGCTGTGATGTACGCCAGCCGTGATTTGATGGGTAGCAAGTTTTCTACTATATCGGCCCCCTCTCTTTCATAAACTCAGGTGTCACACGCAATACATCTTCTTCATCACTTGAATGCATTTTCAATCGATTTATTATTAAGGCGCAGTCTGATCACGATTTCAAATTCGTTTTTCACCCGCTCACGCCATGATCTATTTGCTATCTAAAACGGCTTTGTATAAAGTCGTAAATCGTATATCATCATATTTGATGATGATGATGACTTTGTGCTTGTGTTTATATTATTTTGAGGGTGTTTATTTAATTTATCAAACTATATAAATGAATTTCAACAATTAACTGGTCAAAGTTTTAAAAGACTAGTCTGGCTATACAATTCGTACAAAAAATATGTTGTTGTCACTGAAAATTCAGAGTTCTTCAATTCAGAAGCTATTTTTATTGTGCAATTTGTAATATGTTTTTTTAAGAGTCTAGACAATTTTTAAAAAAATTATTCGGTTAAGGTTATTACCAAGGGGTTTTTTCTACTTGTAGTATTTTTTTTATCTGATCAGCTAATTTTGTCACGTCACACAAAGCGTTTAAAAACACTTCTTTTGGTAAGTTTTGCGATTGTACCGCGTCTTAAGTAACAATAAACTTAGCACCCTTTCGGGGTAGGCTAAAAGTCTAGCAGTGGACTGTTAAAAGGCTGATTATGATGATGATGAACAGTAAACTTCGTTGTCGTACAACTTACAGTAATCAAAATAGTGCCAATATACTAACGACAGGAAAGAACACAAAACAGTATTTATACTAATGCTAAGCTCGAAAATGTCGACCAATCAACGGTCGAATAGATATGTTGGTGTGTTCTAAATTCAAAATCGTGAGTAAAAAGGCTTTTTATTCACTGTTTTCAGTGAACAAAATAAGCTTATAACAGTATAAATTACTTTAAGTCACAAGTACTCCAATGTGACGGTAATAGTAATCTGGTGATGAGACCAAAGTATAGGGACTTCCTGACGGCAAACAATGGACCAGTGTGTTAGGGTTTATTGGTTTTTCATCATAATTAAACATTTTTCAACATTGAGTCACGGGTATCTAGTGGATGCAGATGGCAGGCTGTCGTTCAGTGTGGAGGTTAAAGGAAGACACTGTTTTAAAAACACTGTTTGAAACTATCATGGATTTTCACTAAAGTTATATGATAATTTACGTGATATTTACCGTGGTAAGGTTGTGGAATGAGCTCCCGATATTTCGGGGCAGTTACATGCACCATGTTTACGGGAAGTGAAGTGTCTTCCCGTGAACATGGTGCATGTAACTGCGGTAAATATCCCTTAAATAATCATATAACTTTTATGTCATGATTTGTTTTAGAAATAAAAACGTGAAAACTTTTTCCCATTACATGTTACATACCCTGTTATTATGTTATTTATGTCGCCATTTTTAGAAACAAGGGTTTTCACCATTCCAAGAAAAATGGAATACAATAATAATGAACACAAAGAGCACAACTTCAAACGCTGTCATGGTGAATTTAACAACAAAAATAACACAAGCAATGTTTTTATGGACCTTATTGAAATACATCAGAAACGAAATTACCCTTTGTTTTGTAAGCAGAATAAGGCAGGTGTTCCATAGCATAGATCGGATATCTGCTATTTTATATCTCAACAAACGTATTGACATATAATTGACTATAGTTATTTGTCAATACATTTATACGGGGTGTAAGGGGAACACTCTCGAAGCCAAAAGAAGGTAATTGTACTCATCATTATGAACCACTTTTACTATGGGACCAGCCCTGAAATCACGAAAAAAATATCAGCAGAGCTCTTCTACAAAAGTCAGCGACATACTAGCCCGCTGGATTAGATAGGTAGTAACTTTTTATTGTGTACACTTGAAATATAAATTACAAACAGATAGAAAACACTTACGAGCTAGTGCCACAAGTGGCGGCCTTATCTCAAAAAGCGATCTCTTCCAGGCAACCATTAAATTGAAAGAATTTACGTAATATGATCGACGGGGGATGCTAAAACACTTTTAATGATACCATTAAATAAATACTACTAAATGATATATAGTGTGGATGTATGGATGATATGTAGTGTGGATTAGCAAGTTGAAGTGGCAGGGAGCAGGGCACATAGCACGCAGAACAGATGGCCAGTGAGGCTGAAAGGTTCTCGAATGAGACCACGGACCGGTAAGCGCAGCGTAGGACGCCCACCAACAAGATGGACAGACGACCTAAAAGAGACCGCAGGGAATCGCTGGATGCTGGCCGCTTCCAACCGGCCCTTTTGGAGATCGATGGGGGAGGCCTATGTCCAGCAGTGGACGTCCTATGGCTGAAATGATGATGATTATGAAATTATTATACATATCATGTATATAATGTTACCACCTCCAAGTTTAGCTGTAAGGCTGTCTCTAAGTTCTAAGATTAACGAGGAGACGTGTTATTATCACAAAGTTTAATTATTTTAATGACTTGGTATTATGAAGGTTTCGTTTTATTTCGCGAGCTTAGTTTCATGTCACTGTGAAAGTAGCAATCTGTTTTTTTTTCTTTTTTTTATAGATAAATTTTTACCATGGATAAAATAGTCCATGCCTTTATTTGCTCAATATTAAAAAAAAAAAAAAAAAAAAATTATTTTTTCTCTTAGGCGTAATAACAAGACTTAAATTAAACTTAAATATTAATGAGTCCATCTTTATTATCAATTTATAATTAAATATCCCTTTTTTTCTTTTCCTTTCTTCTTTTCTGCACTTCTCAACTTTCTCTTAAATTATCATAGCACTGTTAAGTTATGATGATTGCTAATGTATGAGTCAATAAAGTTGGAAAATACTTCGAATTTTTTAAATTGGTATCATTTTTATCAACCATTTTCCACTCACTCCTGAGTTTTGCCCACCTTGATTATAAACGTTAACTCTCCTTATCTACACTCTTAAAGTTGAAAAATTTGGAAATGGACAAGTTCGGAAGTGGATAAACTTGACCGGAGGGAATATATATCTATATAACAAATAGATCTGAGTTTTTTAAAACAAATATATTGGCTTCATACATCAAATTTACAAGTCTTTTTTTGTTAAACTTTCGGTGGGAAAGAATGACGGCTTTATTTGTTCGTTTAAATGCCCGAGAATTCAGACATCTAAAATTTAACTATTGCATATTAATACAGCTCATAGTTACTTCAAAAAAATATATCTATATAGTTAAGACTTAACCGCAATTTAAAAAAAACTTCCAAAGTATTGCAACTATATTTCATTTCAATTCAATCTTTCTCTACAAAATCTACAAAACATACGATAGATAGATAGAAACTCTTTTTACACCACCATCATTTGTACACCAGAAATAAAAAATTCAAACAAGATAGAAAACACTAAAGAACTAGTGCCACCAGTTATCGCTAAAAGCGATCTCTTCCAGGCAACCATTGGATGGAAAGAATTTACGTAACAGAATCGACGGGGGATGCTAAAACACTTTTAATAGTACCATTAAATAAATAGTACTAATTGATACATCTTATCTTATATCTTATGTAACTATAAACAATGTCGTGTTAGTTACACCATTTCTAACTCAAGAACGGCTAGACCAATTTTGATGATCTTTGATCTGTTGGATTCCTCTCCGCCCCGAATAGCAGAATAAGTAAAATATCGTAAAAATTCAAGAAGAAAAAATAATTTCAGTTTCTCATACATTTTATAAGGAACGGCAAGAATTGAGTCTATACATTGACATATTAGGTACATACATCATGGAAAAAAAACTTCTAAGATCAAAGTCAAAAAGGGTTTCTCCCGCTACCAAGGAGGTTGCTTCAAGGAGTATATAACGCGGGTAAAACCGCGGGGCGCAGCTAGCAGTATATCATCATCATCAGCCCTGAGTGACCCACTGCTGGGTATAAGCCTCCCTTTGTTTATGCCACTCGCCCCTAGTCTTATCTTCTTAATATATATAAATCTCCTGTCACAATGTTTGTCCTCAACTCCTAAACCACTTAACCGATTATAATAAAATTCGCACACCATGTGCAGTTCGATCCAACTTGAGAGATAGGATAGTTTAAATAATTATATAACTAGCGACCCGCACCGGCTTCGCACGTAAATTACACCCGTGCGAAGCCGGGCGGGCGGGTCGCTAGTAGTATAATAAAATAATAAGTTCTTTCCCCCGCAATACAAGTGATATACATCAACCTCACGCCATTTACCTCAAACTTAAATAAAAACAAGTTACGACTTGATTAAGTGCTAAGCTGTCAGCACAGGAAGTGGTTAGGGAAATGCGCGTGTTTCCCCCATTTCCCGTATTTTGGGGTAAAATGAGTTATATTGTATCCGGGACCATAAAGATTAGCAGTTCGTGTTGCCAAATGCTCCCGTTGCCATTGTGCTGCGTTTAATTGAATCTGAATGATTTATGTTAGTAGATTAGGTTGTCGTTATGAATGACTTATTAGTAATCAGACGACTTTGGTGACAATGTTAGGGGAAATTATCGCTTAGGAAAATTAATGTGGTAATTTTGGTTCAACGTAGTAGTTTTATCAGCATATGCATGGCAACTAAAGTAAAAATATTTTTTAAAAATTATTATTAAGCTTATATTTGATCACCACCTCAAATGATGTTAAGCGATGATGCGGTCTATGACGGAGCACGCTTGCCTTGAAGATGCAGATTCATCCCGATTTGAGGACATTCGGTTAGCCTAGAAGGTACTTAATGTATAATTATATTTGAAATCGTTAATAAGTTTTTATTATTCAACATAAGGATCTAATAAAAAAACTATATATTGAAGTCGTTTAGAGAAGGTTTGCTGCGTAATTGAGTAGTAAATATCGTGGTGTCGTAGCACATGGTGTCGTAGCACATGGTGTCGTAGCACATGGTGTCATAGCACATGGTATCGTAGCACATTCTGCTACGAGTGAGGCGATTTTTTTTGTACTCTGCCTAAGTAGATTCGTAGCAAGGTCATATTGGAAAAAAGCAAACAACGATTCAAATTGAGAAACTCCCTCCTTATTTGAAGTCATTTTAAATAGGTTTCATCATCATCATCATAATCAGCCTTAAACAGTCCACTGCTGGACTTTTAGCCTACCCCCGAAAGGGTGATTGGGCCATATCCACCACGTTGACCCAGTGTAGATTGGTGGATTCACATACGCCATTGAATTCCTTCTCCATAAGTATGCAGGTTTCCTCACGATGTTTTCCTTCACTGAAAAATCAGTGGTATGAAAATCCGTACATAAGCGCCATAGAGCTCATTGGTACGGGCGCGGGGTTTGAACCCGCGACCTCACGCTTTCAAGTCTAGCGGTCTCCCAAATGGGCTACCAATAAATAGGACTATAAATAGGTTTGTTAGCAGCGAACTCGCTAGTATCGTAGCACATGCTGTTACGAGTGAGGCAAAAAAAAAAAAAAAAGAAAAAAAAAAAAAAAAAAAAAAGAAGAAGAAGAGTGAGGAAGAAAAGTAAAAAGAAAGTGCTAATAATCTTGGATGCCATCGGCGTGATATTCAGCGAACCCTTCACTCGCCCGCATCAGGTTTCCATTACGGAATTGAAAAGTTATTTCTCTGGTACTCGCGCCATCTGATATCATAATCCTACACTTTCGATGCGTGACTTTGGAATAACTTTTATTTTATTGTAACCATGCAAGGTTGACTTTTATTTCTTCATCGACTTTTATTAGCAAAACGTGAGTTTTATTATTCTCCGCGTCATGAATAAATATGTTTTATGTTCGTTGTAAAACCGAAATTATTTGCGGCCCTATAAAATGTACTCGTAAGCTTTATTGTTTTGGAATATTGCAAGCTATCAAACCGGATATTATGATAATTGTATTATAGCATACGTCAAGCTCCCTGCAATGCGATGGAACTACGTGGCGTATCTCTAGACGGATATATTTGTTATTGGTGTCTTCAAATCACGTGAAGATCGGTCTGGTATACATATATAATTTTAAAAACGTACTTAAATAGTTATTAACACCCAGATATAGAACAAACACAAATGTTATTCACATAAAAAAAAAAACCTAAGTGGGAATCGAACCCACGCCTCCAAGAGCAGAAGGCAGGTTCACTACCAACTGGACCAACGGGCTATCAACGCATTGGAATATTATGCTATTAAACAAGCCTGGTAAAAAAAAATTGATTCTTCGGCAGCTCATCTATGTGTGATTAACATTCCCATATTAATCAATCAGTCTTAAACATGATATTGGTTTTGTATATTAATGTTTTACCGATATACGGGGTGTAAGGGGAACACTCTCGAAGCCAAAAGAAGGTAATTGTACTCATCATTATGAACAACTTTTTCTATGGGACCAGCCCTGAAATCACGAAAAAAATATCAGCTGTTCTATAGAAAACGGTCATTGACTCTCGACATAATGTATGCAGTATGTAGTCGTAATATCGTCGCGATTTTAATTTTGATCAGTCCTGGAGGCCTCCCCCAAATCCAGATCAATCTTTTAGAAAGATTGATCTGGATTGATAGGCTGGCGTGTTTCTGGCTCAACGCATAAGCATTGCCATTCAACGTGGTAATGCCGCCAGCATGCTGGGTACGCTGCCAACTGGTAGTGGGCTTGAGCATTTGGATTGTCTTTAGACCTTCAACGTCTATGGGCAGTCTAACTGTATTTGTAGTTTTAGTTTTAGCTTGTATTTTGTTTAGTTAATAAAGGCACTTGCCTAGGAAAAAAAAAATCTTTTAGAGCATAATCTTTTTAGCTTTACTTGGCTTGTTTCGCGTTTTATTTATGGTAGAGAAAGTGTGAGTTTTTGTAAGATTGTAGTAAAGGTTCTCAAGAGATTGTAATAAAACAATACGTGTGTTTTGTTTAAACAATGAGTATTAAATCTTAATCTATTATATATTATTATATATTATATTCTTAATCTTAATCTTAATTATTAGTCATCAAGAGGACTATACTATATTGTCCGGCGGAGGGTATTGTTACACCATAACACAGGTTAATTCCTAGCTTGGGTAACAAGGCTCCTCATCATGGACTATTTATTTAAGGAACAAACTATTGTTAAATTTTTATGATCGACAACGTTTGTAGACACCAAATATATTTTTTTTTTTTTTTGGGACATTTTTGCACACGCGGTCGTCTGACCCCAAACTAAGCAAAGCTTGTGATATGGCTGTCAGAGACTGATATACATACATATATAGTTTTAAATACATACTTAAATAAATATCAAACACCCAGATATAGAACAAACACAAATGTTACACATAAATGTTTGTCCTAGGTGGGAATCGAACCCACGCCCCCAAGCTTAGAAAGTAGGTTCACTACCAACTAGACCAACGGGCTATCAATATTTTAATATATATTTTCATTTTTCACTTTCATTTTCATACTGATCATGTCGGTAAAAAAACGTGCTCTAACGTAGACTATATCATCGCTTAACATCAGGCGAGAAGAAGGTTAAATGCAAAACTATCCCTAAGTTTAAAAAAACCTATTCACATAATTCAGAAAATAAAATAAGCCATGGGAACCGGGAGTCAAACAAATTTTCAAAAATTTCAAAAAACAATTTGCTGGCGTGTTTCTGGCTCAACGCATAAGCACTGCCATTCAGCGTGGTAATGCCATCAGCATGCTGGGTACACTGCCAACTGATAGTGAGTTTGAACATTTGGATTGTGTTTAGACCTTCAACGGTCTATGGGCAGTGCAAAGTATGCAACTGCATTTTTTTCCAGCCTAGTGCGGGAATCGCTGTTATTATATTTTATACTAGCGATCCGCCCCAGCTTCGCACGGGTATAGATTGTACCCTATGTCACCCGGGGATAGTGTAGCTTCCCGTCAGTGATTTTTTTTTTCAAATCAGTTCACCGTAGGCTCCAAAACTACTTTCGGAGCCTATTCAATGCAAACAAACCATCAAATCTTTCCTCTTTATAATATTAGTATAGATTACTAAACTCTCTCATAAACATAAGCCTTACTATATTGTTCATTTGATGTACATATCTTATTTAAGTCTATGTTTATGTTAATAAATATATTTTTCATTTTTCTTTTTTTCTTTCATTTTGTTAGTTTTACTTTCTATTTTGTTTAGTTAATAAAGGCACTAGTAGAAATAAATAAAAGTAAGTATCATTGTGCGTAACACAATTTCTCTCACATGCGAGTACGTTTAATCCCATTGTAAACACAAACGCTTTGAACAGATTGAAACAAAGGAAGCCCCGGAACCATCAGCGACAGGTATCCCCATCATAATCGTATTCACGCCTGTATAATGCGCCAAATGGTCCCAAACGAGCGCCCAATAAAACCTTATTTGTATTTAATTGCCGCTCTCCTAATAAACACCGCCGTTAGACCGTCACGAAATTGTCTAGTGTTCCGATAACTGAAACGTAATGAAATTTCACTAACGTTTCAAACACGGCTCCAAACGGCCCGAAGGAATTTATTGCCACGCGAATGAAACTTCAATTAGAACAATTTGAAGGTCTCTAATTGTTTGGGGGGGTTTAATTAAAATATGGCAGCGTATAGAAGGGGTAACAGCCGATCTGTTCAGGACGACTTTGTTTGATGGATTATCGACGTAGAGATGAAGTAATGATTGCTGGCAATTAGCAAAAAGGTATCTATATTATTTTATTTATATTACACGGGAATTACTCACGTGTAATATAAATAAAATGTGTGAAAAACACGCCAGTTTCTATAAAAAAATATATATATTATTATTTTAAACAATGTTTTAAGAGCAATTCTAGTGCAAAGCCTATATTCACAACGTATAGCATTCTACAAGGACATGAACAGTTAGATAAATTCGTCACCTTTCTTTGTATTCTGCTTGTTCAACATTTACCGACTGAGTCATCACCATCATCAGCCAGAAGACGTCCACTGCTGAACATAGGCCTCCCCCTTCAACCTCCACACTGAACGACAGCCTGCCTTTTGCATCCACTGAATGCCAGCGACTCTCACTATGTCGTCGGTTCATCAAGTGGGAGGGCTACCTACGCTGCGTCCCCCCCCCATGACCGCCTGAGTACTTTATCTTAAATGCATATTCACAATCATCTTTGGTAACATAATTACTAAAAAGTATTTTATTTCTATTACACGGGAATTACTCACGTAAGATTAAGCCGGCCATTCCGATTATAGTCGAGTATAGTGAAAACCACGTCAGTTTCTATAAAAAATACTGAATAGTTATTTAGTAAAGTACCTACATTCTTTCAGTCAGTTAGGTAGGTTTCGCTTAGGCAAAGAGGTCACCCGAAGAATCCAACTCGTATGGGCAGCGTTCGGGAAATTGCGTGACATCTCGTCCAAAATACCATAGTGCCTAAAAAGGTCTTTAACCAGTGTGTGTTGCCAGTGATGACTTTTATTACTGTATTTTTTGCAGGTAATTAACTTATTTCAGTAACTTAAATGACATGCCATCTTTAATTCGTAACATAAAAAAAGGTAACCCATTAATTACCGTTATCGGTGACTGTTAGGTTTAATAGATTAATAGTAAGGTTTAATTTTATTTTATAACTTATATGTTGGTCTTTTGGAAAAACTCAAGAGTCATACAACGGGTAATGAAGAACCTATGCTCGGAGCTATATTTGCGAGATTGAATCCGGAACGTGGATATTCGCCGAAGAAACAGAGTCACCGACATAACTATTAAAATTTGCAAGCTGGAGTGGCAATAGGCAGGCCACATCGCTGGAAGAACCAATAATCCATATTGTTCAAATTCAAAATATTTATTTGTCAGAACATGGTAGGTAGTTAAGTTTTGGGAGCACTTTGTTTTAAAACTAGAAATAAAAATACGTGTAGCCGATTTGGAGGCTTTAATGCTAATGAATCAAAATCTTAATGCTAACTTAAAACGACACGGTGGCCTGGGAGGCCTTACTCAGCATTACCAAGAAATACATTGTGATATGCTGAGTAGTCTGTCTGCTAATCTAATACAGACGGATGGCGAGGATGCATAACTCCTCCCTCCCTAAGTGAGAAATTATCGGGATGTTCGATTTGAGGACTTTTCCGACAATTTCGTAAAAACGGGATAACCCTAAAATAAAAAGCATACACAAAAGTTATACATAAACTTAAAATTACGAGGCCTAATGTGGCGTAACCTAAAACACTGATGCTAATAGAGTCCGTTTCTCTTTTAGTAACACTTTCAAACACTTCACTATTTTTTAACGCAAACGACAAGTATTTTACTTCATCCAAGCCGATCTCGTGCATGTTAAGTGCTTGTGCACTTGACAAACTCGCGTTCGTACGAAGTTGCGGTAGATTGATGATAGGCATCGGTGTCGCCATATCTATCTCGGTGTAAGTACGATGGTAACGGATCTTGATTTCGTTAATCTCGACGTCACATGGCTCGTCGAGTGTCATGATGTAAGTCCCGTGTACTGGGTATTTGGAAATTTCATCACCACATCGTTTGGTAAGCAGTGTTTCCAATCTCGTAAAAAGTATCCAATTGTCGTCGGTAATTTTCTGAAGTTTTACGTCTTCTAGGTAGACAGGATATCGTTTGCAGCCAGTGAGATTTTTCTCATATTTCAAAAGTTGCTCTTCACAGGTAGGCCCACTGTACAAGGCTCTGTTGTCATCATTGCATAGGTAATGGTCTCCAGCGCCAAGAGGGTGGCAAGGCTTTACGATCGGTAAGTATTTCATCCCGTTCGCCAATAGGTAAGGGTATTTAGGAAATATAGCAAAGGTTTGGTTTTCAGGTTCGTGGAAAACTGGGAGTGCGTACATTTTAAAATAGTTATAGGTACAATTATCAGTTAGAGGAATTTCCATAATGAACGTGATCTGGTTTTTCTTAATATATGATTTTACAGTAATAGTTTCTTCAATTCTGACTAAATTTGATTCGGTAGGTTCATATACCAAATTTCCAACATTTGATATTAATTGCAAATGGTGCAAAAGTTCAGTAGAGTTTACAATAGACTGGTGTAAGATAGAGCTTTTACTTAGTGCTAATGCGGTCTCGATTTCACTTAATTTAATAAATATAGTACGGAAGTTACTTATAAATAAACTATACAATCCTAAAACATAAGAGGACACAGCTAAATTGTTTTCTTTAGTTAACGTTTCTTTCAAAGAGGTTTCGACCATTTTTAGGCGTGTATCAAGAGTTAACGAATCTTGGTGGATTAACTCAGTAATATTTATGAGGCTGTTCAACATTTTGGAGGCGACAGTAACTTTCTTTGAAACAATAATTTGGTCGTGGTTAGTTTCGGAAATTAATTTATCGTATTTAAGTGCGTCATCATGATCTAGATTTCCTGTTATAACTTTTATAATAGAGCCTAGTGGATTGAAAATGCCTCTCTTAAATCGATTTGGAATTAGTTGACGATATTTATCAACGGTTATGTCGCGTAGATGCTCTGCGTGCATTAATATACCGATAAATTCATGAGGAAACTTTTTGTTTAGAGAAATCAATTTCTGATACTCGGTGAATTTTGCTATGACAATATTCAAATCAGTATAAACATTATCTAAATTCAGGGTTTTAATAATTGTCCAATTATCTATTTCCACATATGCTTGGCCTTCTTTTACTGGCAGGACTCCTGGATTACCTTCCAGTGATTGCAGATGAAGAGCAGCAGCCGATGTTGCTAGCGCCAGGATACAGCACCTGCGGAGGGCGTTTTATATTTTTAATCGGAGCCTTTGTGTCTCCTCTTGCTGTTTCTACTTTAATAGGGGCAACGTTTCTTTCAGTCACACCTATGACTTTCGCCTTTTTATATCTAGCCTTATCTTTACTTTTCCTTTTATTGATGTCTTTCACGAAGACAGTCTCTTCTTGTAGAAGTTTAATGTTAGTCTCACCACCTCGTTTTTCCCTAATTAGTTCCTTATTAGCCACTATATTTTTTGCCAATTGCTTGTACAAGAATTTCGTGCGCTTCTCATGATCTTTTACTAGTTGCTGGGTATATGTTTTTTCAAATTCTACGTTAAATGGATTGTCTGTATCTGTATGACCGAAAACGACTTCAAATGGGGTTAGACCTGTCGTTGTGTGTATAGTATGATTATATGCCATAACTGAGTACGTCATAATAGACGCAGCGTCGGTGCATTTCTGTTCATATTTTCCTAATCGGTATATTTCAATAATTGTTGAATGGAACCGTTCGATTAGTCCCATTGAGTTCGGATTATTGACTGTCCCTATATGACGTTCTATTTTGTGGAGGCTAAGGAATTCTTTCATTAACTCGTTATTGAATTCCATGCCAGGATCTGAACTTATCCTTTTGGGAATTCCATAAAAAGAAAAGTACTTCATTAGGGCTCTTACAACTTCCGGTGTTGATTTGTTTGGTATTTCAATGGCTTGCCCTAATTTACTGAATGCATCGATTAGAGTTAAGTAGTATTTGCCTTCCATGGAAAACAGATCGATGAATAACTCCTGGAACGGTGCATCTTGTGTTTGTGTTAATTGCAAGACGGGTTTTAGGGGCTTCCTGTCGTACTTCATCTTCCTGCATGCTTCACAGGCATTTATGATTGCTGCTACTGTCTCTTCCATTTTACTCCAAAAATAATTTCTTCGAATCCTGACTAATGTTTCCTTAATACCACGATGGCACGTTTTTCCTTCATGATATTTCAGAACTATCTCTTTCTGTTCACTTTCTTCTTCAACATATACAACTCGTTCTGTGCACTCATACAGGTTAATCATATCCTTTTTAAATAGTCCAACAACTATATTACTAAACTGTCGGCGATGTTCATTTTCCTCGAAATAAATAAAATACTTAATTTTTGGCCTGATGTACTCTTTGAGAAATGTTTTCACTAATTCTGGGTTGTTTGTAGGCATGAAAACTTCTAAAATTTTTTGTTTTTCGCGAGAAAGGTCTTTTACATGTAATTCATTTTTAAGCCATGAAAATACTAAAATTTGGTTAGGCTTGTTGTCAATAGCCTCGTGTAAAATGGGTATTCCTGTTGATTCTAAATCGGCGGCCGAATGAATAGTTTGTGAATTACTACTTTCAGGTGCTGATTGGATAACCGGGCGTTCAATCTGGTGTTCAGAAAACAGTACAACGGTATCTGAAGAGTCTGAAATATTGCTACGACTAGCAGAAATTGTTTTACTCAAGTCTGATATCGTAACAGTTGATGAATCGTGTCGTTCCCTTTTACCACCTGACAATTGTATGATGTTTTGAACTACCTCGTCCATTTCTTTCTGTAATTTACGTTCTTTTCTGTCCAAGTTTACTGCCATTGAGTTTCCTTCATCGTCCGAATCTAAAGCATTAACCTTAATCCTACTTAGGGCGTCTGCATTCGTGTTTTGTTTGCCATTTTTGTATATAATTTCAAAGTCAAAGTCTTGAAGGCGTAGCCTCCAACGTGTGAGTTTACTATTTGGATCCTTAAGGGAGTTTAGCCAGGCTAATGGTCGATGATCGGTGTATATGTAGAATTTTTTTCCATACAAATATGGTCGAAAATGTTTAGTCGCCCAGATAATAGCGAGTAGCTCTCGTTCTATAGTGCTATAACGAGTCTCTGTATCACTCAAGGTTCGGCTGGCGTAAGCTATCGGTTTGTCGCTGCCAACCTGTCCTTGTGAGAACACCGCCCCTAAAGCTACATTTGAAGCATCTGTTGTTAAAATGAATGGTTTCTCGTAGTCAGGGTATTGCAAAAGCGGTGCGTGAGTCAGGAGTTCCTTGCATTTATTAAATGCGTCAATATAATTTTGATCTATGATGATTTTATTGCGTTTTTTCAAACAGGCAGTCAATGGTTGGGTTATCTTTGCAAAGTTGGGAATAAAACGTCTATAATATCCAACAAGTCCAAGGAAACTTTTAATTTCTGTCGTGGTTTTTGGTATTGGGAAGTTCATTACAGCTTTAATTTTGTCGTCATTAGGTTTCAACCCGTTTTTTGTAATGGTATGTCCAAGATACAATACTTCTTTTCGCAAAAATTCTGATTTGTCAAGCTGTACCTTGAGGTTAGTTTCTCTGAGTCTATCAAAAACTAGCCGTAGTTTTTGGATATGCTCTTCGAGGCTGGATGAAAAAATGATGACGTCATCAAGATACACCATACAGTGTAAACCTTGTAGTCCTCGAAGTACATGGTCCATAGTACGCTGAAAAGTCGCGGGAGCTGTCTTTAAACCGAACGGCATCCTCAAAAATTCGAAATGGCCGTTCTGCGAGCTAAAAGCTGTCTTCTGTCTATCCTGTTCCTCAACTTCAATCTGATGGTAACCGCTCGCTAAATCTATTGTACTGAAGTAAACACTTTTACCCAATTTGTCAAACAAGTCGTTAATATTTGGTAAGGGGTATTTGTCGTCGATGGTAATTTCATTTAGGCGTCTGTAGTCTATAACCATACGAAACTTTTGCTCTCCAGATGCATCGATTTTTTTCGGCACTAGGTGCACCGGAGCATTCCACGGGGAATGGGACTCTTGGATAACATTATCTTGTAACATTTTCTGTACTTGACGATTTATTTCATTTGCTTGTGTCGGAGCCTGTCTATATGGTTTCACAAAAATCGGGTCTTCATTTTTGGTACGAATTTTATGTTTTACTTGGTTGGTAAAAGTTAAAGGCAACAGGTCACAGTGGAAAATATCTTTGTATTCTCTACAGAGCTTAGAAATTTTTTTTCGTTCCTCGCAGTTAGTATGGTCCAATCTGAGTTTATTTAAATTTTCTTCAAGTATTTTGTCCGTTTGTACGCTTGTCAAGTTTGTAGAAAAAGAGAGGTCAGAATCTGTATTTAAATAATTCAAAACTTGCAAGGGTTGTTTAACTGTGAGAATTACTCTTTCGTCAGAAGCGTTTTGGATAACTGTAGTAGCGTATCCGTTGATACAATTCACTATTGCACTTGGCATTCGTACGCCGGGGCCAAATTCTCTATAGTCAATTATAGCTTCGCCTGAATGTTGGTCTGTAGGCACTTTGACGCGTTGTTCTGACCGCGGTTGAAGTTCAATTACATAGTTCAGATTTGTGTTAATTATTGGAATGCATGTGGTTTTTGTTTTTAAAACTGAGTGTTTGAGATCAATTACTGCATCCAGTTGTCTCAACAAGTCATTTCCGATTAAACCATCGTAGCGCGAGTCGACATCGTACAAATAAAATTTGTGAAAATCATCACTGTTGAATGTCGGTAACAGTGGAATTTCGATAACTTCACTGTGTCTACTCGACGCATGAGTACTGACAATTTGGAAGGGTTCATACCTGATATTGTAGTAAAAGAACTGGTACGCCTTTTGAGGGCTCAAGAATGACCTTGTACTACCAGTGTCGATCATCATTTTTGCATCTATTTCCGGGATATAAATGTGAGGTAATTTAAGCGTGGGGTCACAATTTAATTCTACGACTTCTTCTCTATTATGGAGGCCGGTATAGGAAAATTTTCAGTTAATTGTTCCTGGGGCAATTCTGTCTCGTTATTGTATACTTCATGTTCAACGTCGTCCGTGTATTCGTACTTACCGTAGTCAAACTCGTTATCATCGTAATATTCGTGATACTGTTCGTCGTCATATCCGGTCATCTCGTTGAGCTTAAAACCTTCGCGTGGCAATGGAACGGCTGTCCTCATAGTTACGTCTGAGGTTTGCAAGCGTGGCGGCTGGACTTGGGGTGGTCTGTATCCGAATTGTTGGGGTGTCATCCCAACATTAGGGGTTGGTCTAAAGCCTAATGGTTGCAGCTGATTGTTACCAAATTGTGGGCGGTAGCCTAACTGTGGTCTGTAACCGAACTGTGGTGGACGATACCCAAGCTGAGGCCGGTAGCCGAAGTTTTGCGGTTGACCTTGAGGCATCCTAAATGGTGTGGGTTGAATGCCGAAATTAAATTTAGGCGTTGCATCATTATTTGGTAATAGAGCAGGGAATCTAAATCCACTGGGTTGCGGGTTCACGCCAAATTTAAAACCTAAACCAGGATTTTGCGGTAAAGTCGGCCTTGACACTGAACTGTTACTATTAATACCGTGCATACGTTTTCGCATGTTATACTGGTCGTGAAAGTTTACTTCTTCAAGCACTACACTCAGAGCATCTTCCAAGGTCGCTGGGCATTTTAACCTTACTATGCGCACCATATCCTCGGGCAAGTTGTAAAGAAATACGTTTAATGACATGTTATTATAAATAGTTGTTTTTGCGCGTTTTAAGGTAACATCATCTAACATATTCACTTTGGAAATCAATAATGACCGAACACTTTGAATTCGACTACAAAAATCCAAATAACTTTCACCGGATTTAATTTTCATCGATTCAAGTTCAATATTTATGCATTGTTCACTGCGCGGATCTCCAAAATGTTGTTTCAGTAATTCTTTTAACTGGGTCCAAGTCGTAACATCTTCGCGTTCAGATAATAAAGCAGCCGCTTTATCATTAAGTCGACTTGTTACAGATTGATACACAAATAAATCCTGAGCAGCATTGCCTCTATACCTGCTAATTACATATTCACATTTTCTAATGTACAAATTTAATGTGCCCTTGTCTCCTCCATAAATAGGAACAAGGTTCAAAATTTCGCGTGGAATCGGTACGACCTCTTCTACTTGGGCCATTTTTTCGTAGAGTAATGAGCAGGTTAGAGAATACAAAAATTTAATTCTAAAATATTAATTGAGTAAGATGTCACTACACATTTACTCCACTCTATAAGGTTTTTTTTTAGAATTCTTATAAGTATAGAGTACTAAGCAGGTTACAGCTTACAGCATGCAAAAATTCAATTTTAAAATACTTATTGTCTACAATGTCTCTACATTTACTCTACTCTATAAAGTTTTCTCAGAATGCTTATCACTAACGGTGAACTAAACAAAGTTTTATATTGAGTCACCAGACACGTTATAATGAGCGAAGTCTTATCTCAATAATAACAATATTCGTGGAAGGTTAGGATTTGGAAAGGATGGCGAAAAGTTTTACTCACCAACCGACCGCTTCCATCCTGCGTGTCCCGTTCATAACAAATTTATTTGGTTTGAATCTCACTCTCGCCGCATTTCCGCGATCAGGTAAATTTGGATACCCGGATAATCACACGAAAACTAGTGCAGCGATATACGAGCGAATCCTACCGGCTGCGCCAGTTAAGTTTTGGGAGCACTTTGTTTTAAAACTAGAAATAAAAATACGTGTAGCCGATTTGGAGGCTTTAATGCTAATGAATCAAAATCTTAATGCTAACTTAAAACGACACGGTGGCCTGGGAGGCCTTACTCAGCATTACCAAGAAATACATTGTGATATGCTGAGTAGTCTGTCTGCTAATCTAATACAGACGGATGGCGAGGATGCATAACTAGGTATGGTGTCTGTGTATATGGTGTAGGTATGTAATTTGTATGTTATTTATTTATTTTTTCTTTCTGGTAACTAATTTATTATCTCTTCTGTAAAGACTTCGAATGTTTGTTTTCCAATTACTATTTATCTATCCAGGCCCTAGTTGGTGTTGTAACGGGGCATTTACACTATTTCTAGTTTGTTTGTTTGTAGTGAAAATATGTTTTTGGCTTTTGTGTAACTGTTTATCTCATATCTACTGTATTAATTAGCAGCTGTATGTTTTCCTTGTAAAATAAAATATAAAGCAGCATACATGGTCGTAAGAATGGAAATGTATCTCATGTCCCTGCCTTTTACAGTTGTTTATGCTCCCATTTTGTCCATGGCCATTGCGCTAAGAGCGACATGATTACATGACATGGATAGCAACAAAAAATTACCCAGCACTATTGTGCTTCATAGATTTTAGATTTAAACTTAGGTATTAAGTAGATGAGCGCCTCTTTACAGCGTGATATCATTTTATTTTATTTGTAGTGTTAGTTTGTATTTTATGGGTCATTTAAGTGCCTGAAATAAATGATTTTATTTATTTATTATTATTATTACTATATTTATAGGCACCAACAAAATTCATAGTAGAACCATCTAGAATAACGTCTACAATTATTCGAGCTGAGGTCGCAGACTCGGCAGAACTGTGAACCCGCACGCCGCCGGGAACAACGCTGAGCGCCGCAATGACACCGCAGCGCCAGTCAGCGGAACTCTGACACCTTGTAAGTCCCAGGAACAAGCGCCGCCAACTGAGCGAGCTCCGTCAGCTTTTATCATCGACTAGCTTTCGACTTTTCCCGTATTCTGAGCTCAAAACTTGGGAATGGAGTAAATTCAATTTTTTTGTTAAGGTCGAACGTTTCCTCTGTGGCGGGAAATTAAATTTTCAAACCATTTTTTTGTCCTTGTTATTTCATTTATTTAATAACACACAAAACAGAATGCAATAATTTTAAAATAATATTTAATTTACATTTAATCGATCTGTATCACATTCTAAAACTATGTATGTCTAAGTGCATTATAATAACATCATTGTGGGTAGTAATTTTTAAACTTTCGCACACTTTTGAACACATGTTTTAAATGTTTATCGGGACTTATCACGTATTATTTAATATAGGTAAAAAAAAATTACCTTTCGCTCGACGTTTCGACCATGTTACAATGGCCATGCCATGGCATGTTGTGTTGTTGTTTGTTAGTCAGCTCGTGACCACGGCCATTGCAACATGGTCGAAACGTCGAGCGAAAGGTACATATTTTTTATCAATGTGGGTGTTTATAAATTGATAATTAATAAAATATTGAACAATTAATTTTCAAACTTTCTTTGTTAGGCTGGTTATTGTAAAATGAACACGGTGCTTGTGAAAATCGATGTTTATTCCTTCCATTAGCCATCATAAAGCCATTTATCAGTAAAGAAAATTATTACTTACAAGATGTTCTTCATGTTCTTAGTACGAAGAGTGAGTGAGAGTGTTCAAGAAAAGAGAAGAGTGTTTGTTCAGTCGTTTATTGGAGGTTTTTCATCTTTTTTGCAGTGTTAGTAATAAGCTTGTATTTTTCTTCGTCAAAAATCGCGTGAGGATTTATTAAAAACTAGCGGTCCGCCCCAGCTTCGCACGGGTATAGATTATAGCCTATGTCACCCGGGGATTTTATAAATGTATTATATAAGTTAAGTTAATTTAATTTATTTGGATTAATTTATTACATTAATTGTAATTTTTCTTTTTAATTTATTATGACTGACTTTTTGTGTTTCTTTTTAACTATTTGATTCGTGTATGTATCTACTTATTTATTATTTGATTACTATAATTTTAATTTATTTTATAATACGATTTGACATGTAAAATAACATTTTATGAATAAATATGAATATAGGATAGTGTAGCTTCCCGTCGGTGAAAGAATTTTTCAAATCGGTTCAGTAGTCTCGGAGCCTATTCAATGCAAACAAACAAACAAACAATCAAATCTTTCCTCTTTATAATATTAGTATAGATTACTATAACAACGGCTTACACTCACGATTATGTTTATCGGTCGAGACGATCCACCGGTTTCGGAGATATTAGAGCTCCTTCATCAGGGTATACGCGTGATTCTGGAGACAGTCGCCCGTGTACTGGCGATGTACTGGTTTTTTTAGCTTGTATTTTGTTGTTTTAAACGGACTTGGCACTTTAAAAAAGCTATTTAACTTGTTATCACGGTGCCGTGTAGCCCAGTATAATCAACTAATACTTAGCTACTTCAAAACAAAAAATAAACCTGAAAGCTGTATAAGAAAATAATAAATTGCAACACATGAACGCCAAACCGGCACAGGAAGACCGCCAAAACACATCAACTCGAGCACAAGATTCTAAAGTAATAATATTTCATCGAGCGAAAAGAACAGTTTGCGCTATCGTCTCTGGCGGACTTCCAGATATGCTTGGCTGGAAGTTTCGTTACACCTAAGCTACTGGGTCGGCTGTCAGGGACTGTTACAAGTCTGTGATGATTATTTTCAGTAGTATTAGAGCGATAAAGCTTTTAGCCTAATGCACTGGTCGTAACCATATCTGCACATACATAAAAATATCACCAGAAAACGTCTACTGCTGAAAATAGGCCTTCCCTTTAAAGCACTACACTGAATTACAGCCTGCCGTGCATCCACTGGCTGCCAGCGACTCTCACGACATCGTCCGTTCATCTAGTGGGAGGCCTACCTAGAGTACTCCACTCCAGAACCTTTCTTCCCCGTCGGTTATCGGGTCTTCGAGCGATGTGGCCTGCCCATTGCCACTTCAACTTGCAAATTTTAACAGCTATGCCGGTGACTCTGGTTCTTTGGCGTATATCCACGTTTCGGATTCTATCGCGCAAAGAAACTCCGAGCATAGCTCTCTCCATTGCCCGCTGTGTGACTGAGTTTTTCCAAAAGGTGAACAGTTAAAGTCCACGCCTCAGTACCATAATTATGTCGTCATAATATGACAAAAATTTGTATATTCGTATATATTTTTGTCAAATAACGCTCACTCAAGTCCTTGCGCCCACTAGTACCGTTCCGTTATCGACCATCACCGTAGCGTGTCATGGCAGTGAATTCACAAATTTAAAGCGTTTCTAACAGGGGCGGATCCAGGATTTCATTTTTGGGGGGGGGGGGGCATTCTCACAAGATTTGAAGGAATCAAATCGAAAAATGAGTCGAATGTATGGAATTGCTAGGTGTTTTAGGGTGATCCCCCCTGGATCCGCCAATGGTTCCTAACATGTTCATAGTATGATGAATGTGACATTTTCACAATAAAATAAATAAACATTCGGTAAACACACAAACAAACAAAAATTACACACCCCAAACTAAGCAAAGCTTAGATATATAATAGATATTAACAACCAGATATGGAACAAACACAAATGTTCATAGCACGAAAGCGCAGAAGGTAGGTTCACACTAACACACTACTAACTGGTACAGCGGGGATATCTGTTTGACAGTATAAAGTTTGATTCGGTTCATAACTAAATCAGTAGAACACTTTGTACACATAGTATTACCTACCTACGAGTTATAGGTAGGTGCTAGGTATATAATATGATGGCGATCTAATTGGCCATCGTTTGCATGAACAAACTAAGCGATTTTGTCATACGATTATCATTTTTGAACATTTTGCGAACTAATCGTCCAAACATTGATTGGAAGTATATAAGGAATTGAGAATCCCTTCCTTCTTTGAAGTCGGTTAGGAATAGTAAATAACATTTCGTTATTATAACATACTAGGATAGTGGCTGTTATAACGTCTACTATCTATTGAGCAGTACGAAGTAACTCGCCGATGTAACAAGTAAAACCTCTTACACGCCGCGTATTCACGCTCGGTGCCTGACAGGGTCTTACTGGACACATATTATCAGTTACTTAGCTCCATACATCATAGTTTCCTTTTTTGCCAATAATCCCTGTACGATCACTATTCTGATTATTTATTTAATTTTAATTAAAGTCCAATGCTTGCTTTGCTTACAGCGGAACCAACGCGAATAGCAAGGCGACATTAAAAATATTATTTTTTTCTGTTATGTATGCAACAGATAAAGTTACACGACAGTACTTCAATTTATTATTCGTTATCTATAACACAATACAAATTAATTACACTTTATTGACACGACAAAAAGGACAAATTACAAAAGGATCTAGTAAACCAATTCAAAATATGCAATATGTCAACTGATCCCGCGGGATCGGTTCGGGCGGTTGACGTAAGCACCGGGAAAAAATACATTAAATAGAGGCACATCGGTAGTCTTATCGCTAAAAGCGATCTCTTCCATAC
This sequence comes from Agriopis marginaria, assembly GCA_932305915.1. Lineage (NCBI taxonomy): Eukaryota > Metazoa > Arthropoda > Insecta > Lepidoptera > Geometridae > Agriopis > Agriopis marginaria. The sequence continues at coordinate 1,854,686 of OW029923.1, forward strand.
AAAATTCAGATGAGCAGAGAGATATTCCTTATGGAGTATGTACGAAGGTGTAGAGTACGTTTAATAATAATATAGTATAAATGTAGTTATCGAAATATACATACATAACTACAAGTAAAAAAGACGCACTACATACGAATGTTGTTTCCACTAATATTAAAAAAAATAAGTATGTATGTACGTAAGTATAAATAGACAAACATAAATACAACATTCCAAAAATGAAGACACGAAAGTCAGTGAGCTAGGTTGGATAATCTCAGAAAAGAAAATATAGTTCCCAGTATTGTGTAGCAGCCCGTCGCTGTTGCTTTTAATCTGTGGAAATCTTAAGTACTGACCAAGATGTTTTGGTATTTATTTTTACCTCATATTTTATGAACGTGTCTGAGACCATTATTCTGTACGTGAGCTGGGTCACTGACTGTCGCTTCCAGTGCGCTAATGCACTCCTTCGACCTCGGCTACATACATTTTCATTGATATCTTAGAGGTTTTCTCGGTTTGAGATAAAATGTCTGCGGTGGCTTCTTTGGAAAAGTTTTTGTACTGCATTTCAATGTGTACAAGTAAATGTGATTATTTGGTGCTTAGTCCAGTTTTAGATAGCCCGTTGGTCGAGTTGGTAGTGAACCTGCCTTCTGAGCTTGGGGGCGTGGGTTCGATTCCCACCTAGGACAAACATTTGTGTGATGAACATTTGTGTTTGTTCTATATCTGGGTGTTAATATCTATTTAAGTATGTATTTAAACCTATATATGTATATATATCAGTCTCTGGCAGCCATATCACAAGCTTTGCTTAGTTTGGGGTCAGATGACCGTGTGTGCAAAAATGTCCCGAATATTTATTTATTTATTAGTTTCATACTCATTCGAAGTAAAAATACATTTGCTGTGATTACGTGACATATGAGCGCGCGTGACAACTGTTTTTACAAGAATTTAATTAAATTGCAATGTTTGTTTGTTTAGCTGTGGTTTAGATGTAATCTTGCAAGCTAAATTAGAACAATTTTGCATAAAACTATACTTGACAACAACTGGACACAATACAATATCCAATATTGTAATATTAACAAAATTACAGCCAAAATAGAATAAAACATTTGCCCCTGTCTATGTTTCCGCAGCATTACAATCTTGGAGTGTTCAAGTCTAGGGTTAATAGGTTATAACTGGGCAAACGTGCTCCATCTTCGACCGCTTCATCGCTTTCCATCAGGCGAGATCGCGGTCAAACGTTAGCCTAGTCCGATGTAGAAAAAAAAACATTCGAATAAAAATTTAACGCATAATTTATAAAAACTTGTTTAGAAAAAAAAAACGCATTAGATGGTTCTGGTTGTGGATGGTGATGGTTTGATAGTGGTTTGGTGGATCAGAAGGTTGGTGGTGGTGATGGCATGGTTCTACGGCGTAGGTATATCAGCCGAGGAAAATGAGTCATCGCACGTACAATGAGACAGCTTTTATACCGTAACACTATGATTAATCATTATAGTTTAACACTTTTCTTCAGAAAAGAAAAAAGAAACTATTACAACCCTGCGATTTTCAAGATCAAGTGAGGGTAGAAGAACATAATACCCGCACTTCTCGCCGGACTCACGCGCAGTGTTCAGTCAACTTGTGATCACGGCTATTGTAACATGGCCGAATGAAACGGCGAGTGAATCACGAAAGTAAAAGTTACTGTCGTTACATTAAATTTGTCTTCATATCCGCTGTTATAGGTTACATTTTTGTCAAGTTTTCGGTTTTTATTTTATTAGACAGTCATTATCATTATTACCAATCACCTTCCCACTGCTGGGACACAGGCTTCAAAAAGAAAGACAGGACTAACGACAGTTAGTAGAACAAAACCCTTAGAATAACTACACAAAGAAACCAAGTACATTCGCAAAATTTAAGCCATTCAAATGGTGTCATATATAGCTCCAAAAAAAAAAAAAAATACTATGACAATTTGCGCAGTGAAATCGTACCACAACAAATCAGAAAAGCAGCATAAGAGTTATGGTGTGACATTCCACAGGTAATCAATTAATTTTCTTGCTTAAATCGTTTAAAATGCCAATCGAAACGTAAGCTACAAAGGGAATTTGTAGCTTACGTTTTGGGAAGGCGTTGTTTGGAAACCTACCTTCTCTGACAAAACCCTTTTAACATATTCCAGAACTAGCAGTAAAGCACGGATTATCTAATTGTTAGCAGTAACAATATCCGGCGACGGCGTACTAACGCTTCGGGAACGAGGTACTCAGGCAGTAAACATGAACAGCATTCTAACTATTAACTAATCTGTGACGGTACTAACATAAGCTAACATTTGTTTGGAAAATTATTATAAAGTTGAGTCCAAGACGTACCTATATCGGGTGTAAGGGAAACGCTCCCGAAAATGGTGACTGGTGGTGGACTTACTGAAACGATACCACAAAAAAACAGCAATATTTTTAAACGTATTTTTTTCGCAACATGTGATTTGCATATGCAGCTGTTTTTTTTAAGTTAAACTTTTTACAGTCTGCTCTTGACTGCGGCCAATGTAACATGGTCGAAACGTCAAGCGACGTACTTATTTTTACCTAAATAAAATAATGCGCGAAAGTCCCGATAAAATTTAAAATATAAAGTTTACAAATATATTTTTTGGTACCATAACTGGTACCCCATACTGTTTCATCTAGTAAAATTTATTAGCCTTTTTATTTATCTTTATAATATAAAGTAACTTTCTACTTCTGTTTGTAATCTGTGTTAATGTGCATGTACTTAACTGATGCTTAGAAAAATAAACATTATTATTAGTGTATTAACACAAATAATAATTATAGATTGTGTTTCAGTCACAGTTGGTAAAAACTGAATTAATATACATTTGGGAGCATTTACATAATTGCGGCGGAGGCGAGGGTATGTAATGATACGTAACGAAACTGTGCCCGTTTGGCACAATAGTGATGTTAACAATTCAAGACTTTGGCTCTAGAGGTTATTTTAGTATTACGAAAATACTAGGAAAAAATTAAATTATAATAAGTTATATTTATAAGTTTAGCCCACCGGATTTAGCAAGTTGAAGTGGCAGTGGGCAGGGCACATATCACGCAGAACAGATGACCGATGGGGCCGAAAGGTTCTGGAATGGAGACCACGGACCGGTAAGCGCAGCGTAGGACGTCCACCCATAAGATGGACAGACGACCTAAAAGAGAACGCAGGGAAACGCTGGATGCAGGCCGCTTCCAACCGGCCCTTTTGGAGATCGATGGGGAAGGCCTATGTCCAGCAGTGGACGTCCTATGGCTGAAATGACGATGATGATGAATAAGTTATATAGGTATTAATTAACATGTTTCTTTTGTTAATTAACGTATAAAATACAAATTTACCAAAATATTATTTTATCAATATTGTAACGTAGACATGATTACGTTTTTTTAACTTTAACAAAAACTAATAAAAATATATATCCATTTATACGACCATGTATGATAATTTATAATTATGTATGTGTACATACCATGTTCTGACAAATAAATATTTTGAATTTGAATTACGACGGTATGATGGTGGTAAACTATGAAACGATGGTATACTCATGGATATACAATAATTTTTCTTAGCCTGTTTCATTTTACTGTCGGGCAAGGGTTTCCTTCCCCATTTCTTTCCGCACAATACTATCTTCCGCCAAGTATGGCCAATTGATTTGGAAGATGCGAAGATGGAAGATTTTTCAGTTTAAAAACATTAATAGAATTGTTTAAAAACAAAAATTTAATCAAAAAATGTAAATTATATTTTATTTTGTTTCGACTAGATAATAAGAAGTAAATTATATATCATAAAAAAACCGGCCAAGTGCGAGTCGGGCTCGCGCACTGGGGGTTCCGTACCACCAATAATACCACCGTACAAAATACAATAAGGTTGTTCAAGTAACCGAATTAACGCCTACCAAAATTATCGTAAATAATTTGCTACGCACTTTGCTACAGGCGCTTGAGTAATAAAATGGGACAGAATGATAATCGGGACAGAATGAGAAAATGGGACATGGTAATATAGTCGTAACAGGACTATAAAATGTTACACACGCAGCACATCACTAGCAAGCCCCGGTGTGCTGTCGTTTGCCACAGCCGTGCGCGATCATCGCTGAATTATGTACTCAATTGAGGATTTACTGAAAAAGAACCGAAAAAATGCGTTAATTTTTTGCGCAGGAAAAAGGTGTACGGCATGTAAAACAGGAGTGCCATTGACGCTGGGTGATAGACGACGAAAACACCGTAAAATATAGCTTTCGTTTTTTCCGGTTTGGAAGTATATAAGCCGCGTCGCACACGGGGAACGTAAAAAAAAAGTACATCAATAATATTTCAATGGTGTTCCGTATACGGCGCAACATGCTAACGCGTTACTAAGTCATAGTCATAGTAATTTTATTTATAAAGCCAATTTACACGTCCAATAAAAAAATGTAAATAATAATAATTTAAAATACTATTTAGTAAGTAAAAATTAACATAATAATAAACATAATATGGCGAGCCGTCGGTGAGTGGCGACACCGCGTACCCCGATTCCATGGGTCTAAAACCCCAGAGACCCTGACCCCTGGCTTGCCTTAACCGGCCGTCTGGGGGTGGAAACCGCAAGAGCTAAGAACCTAAGCTCCAGGGTGGAAGTGTTAAAGGGCATAACGCCGCGAGTAGCTCTTAGTGAAAGTGCAGCACACCTCTCGACACCCTAAGCCACCCACGCCAATGTTGCCCCTCCGGTGACAAGATGCGGCGCCATTATGGGGGGCCCATTTAGTGGGTGGCAAGTCATCACCTGCCTAAATTTATTTTGAGATGAGACAGGATAAGGCAGGTGCCGTATCTCATCCTATAGATCTGTTTTCCTATCCATAAGTTGTTCACCTCAATAGCCCAGATTTTTTATCCCATATTGTACAATAGTTTTATATTCCATTTTATACAAACCCCATAATTGTATTTTTTATTCAACAGGGCCTCTTGGTGTTGGCTTCGCCCCCCCAATGCCTCTCAAAGGTCCGGGCTAGACCCGTGAAAGTATCGAAATAATAAAACATAATAAAATACAAATGAATTATAATCTTTTAACCGTTACTGTAACTCTACTGGCATTTCAGGGTTACCAAGATACAGACGTAGCCTAGTTTGGGACCCACAGATTACCACGTATTTTGGGTACTTTCACAAAGCTGCGAGGATAACTCTGTTTGTTATTTATATTAGGCTAATAATTAGTATATAAAGGCTCGAGGTCCAACATAATCATTTATTCAATTCAATCAATAGTACAATTTTACAGCATTAATATAAAGTAAGGTACAGGATGTGAACCGGGCGAGCGCCGTCGACCAAATGTGTTTCTGTCAAGCGAGCGCCGCCTTTTATAGCTAGTAGTCGGAGTGGGGGACGAGTCAGGCGACACTCGTTCGATCGCTCGCTTGTGAGTCATGGAACACCTGCCGGCCGCTCGCCCGTTGCACGTGCTGTTTTCCAAACTTGGTAGCAATGGCGCCGTCACGGCCATACTGACGTGCGCACGTCCTCGTGCGTGCCTTTTTTAAGCGTTATCTGGAGAAAAAGAAGCATGTTCGTTTATCCTGACATATTTTAACAGATAAAGACGTAAAGTATAATCTGCAACACGGCTGGTCCGGTTTGCAACAAAACCCTTCAGAAATTAATTGCAAGACAACGTCTGGTCCGGTAAAACCCTTCAGATTGCATTCCTGAATACCTGGTCCAGTCCTCTTTCTTTTTTCGACTCTTCAGGTAGCTGCGTTATCCCTTCAGTATTGTAAACTGGACCGGATTGTGCTAGGCCGGATTCTTAATCCCTTTAACTGATTTTGTTAGTCCGGATAGATATCCCTTTAGCCAATTGTGCTAGTCTAGATATATCCCTTTAGCCAATTGTGCTATTCCAGATAGATATCTCTTTAGCTAAGTCATTGGCCCGGATAACCCCTTCAATGACACTTTTTTAAATCATCACTTACTTTATGATCAGTTCCCAGACAAAAGTTCTCAACATTATCTGTACCCGCACTTAAAGTGCGTATTGGCAGTATAGCATATCAGTATAGCGTATTAGTTTCTAGAACAAAGTCATTGTCATTTGTACACGCCGTCACGTCGTCGTCACTAAGTTTTAGAAATTTCTAATAAGGCTCATGGGCCACGAGGTATCTACTACCTACTTTGCGTAAATTCTCACAGGCATATTTGCAGAACCTGTTAGAACCATTTAAGTGTCTCAACTCATACATATTGTATACCCAAAACTGCAGCAGGTTATTGTAAAGGGAGCTTTATACTTTGGATCAAATTATATTTGGCGTCATTCCTAACTTTTACTAAGACAAATATCTCCGATAGAAAAAGGTAAAACTTTAGCATTACCTTGATTAAATCGAATGACATAGCTCTTGACATTTTTTTTTTTAAACTATTGGAAGCTGAAGATCTTGCTAATTTGAGATTAAATCTCGAATTGTCGCAGCCAGTTGCAATTTTAGAAAACGAGTAACCTTGTACACCGAACATTAACTCTGGGTGAATCCTGTTACTCTACAACGTGTAGTGTTAAGAGGGTATACCATGGCCAAGAAATTTGATGAATAGGTATTTAGCAAATCTATTGCTATCCCTTGACCTCAAGCCTCTCCCAGTAGAGCGCAATAGGGACAACTGCAGCTCGGATCGATTATACCTACGAAAACTAGACAAAATCATCGTCTCGTATTTTTCTGTTTCCTCATTCAAAACTAAGCCGATTTCATATTTTTTTTAAATTAACAGATGTGAAAAAGATTTAACTATGCTTTTATCATTTATTTTTCTTTTATAAACTCGTTGGCGGTAAAAAAAAAAAATGGGATATTTAAAGGCTCATATTTCTTATAGTAGTTAACTTATAAGAAAAAATTAATGATAGAAGCATGACAATGGGGGAGATAATTTTTATTAAAAAAATTACAGTTCTAGCGGTATTATCCAGGGAGGAAACACGAGAATACCTTTGTATGGACATTTGATTTTCAAAGCGGAATTAAAGTAACTACTATTGACACCCTTCAAAAAGACTTCTTCATGAAGTCGTTCGCCATTAAGTAAATTACTATTACTGTTTTGGTAGCCTACATTCTGACCCGGAACGTAACTTGTCTGATCCGGAATCTAGAAGAAGTCCGGAAGACTAAAACATGTGAATAAAAAATATAGAAGTAGAATATTGCTGGAACAAAAAATATAAAACCAAAAGACTCTAAATAAACTAAGAAGTGCATTTCACAAATTAAGAAATAAATTAAATATTATGTGAATTGAAACGTTTATAAGATGTAATGGAATGGAATTTTAAACGTTACACAAAATTAATTTTATAACTGTTTGCATGTAGGTAATTCAGTAGTAAAGTTGAACCGACAGAATCCAGTGTTATATTTCGAGTATAATGCACTAATGCAGGTACGAGTAAGTTGTAGCGATGCACGAATTGCGCTTTACTATTGTTCTATAAAGGTAGTGCTACAAACTCGTTATTTTTAGGGTTCCGTACCTCAAAAAGAAAATGGAATCCTAATAGAATCACTATATTGCCCGTTAGTTAGTCTGTCAAGCATCTCTACATCTCTACATAGTATACTCTCTACAAGTCGCTATCTGCGTCTGTCTGTATGTATGTATGGCCGCTAACTCCTCCTAAACCACGCAACGTATTTTGATTCGGTTTTCACCATCAGTTAGATACATTTTCAAGGAAGGTTTATATATATAATTAGCGACCCGTAAATTACACCCGTGCGAAGCCGGGCGGGCGGGTCGCTAGTATTATTTATATTATAAAAGAGCGACCCGCCCGGCTTCGCACGGGTGTAATTACCGTGCGAAGCCGGGGCAGGTCGTTAGTTATATATATAAACCTTCCGTGAAAATGTATCTAACTGATGGTGAAAACCGCATCAAAATCCGTTGCGTGGCTTAGGAGGAGTTAGCGGCCATACAGACAGACAGACAGACGCGGAAAGCGACTTCAATTTATACTATGTAGAGAAGAGAAGAGAAGAGAAGAGATATATTATTAAGATTTGAAAACCGTTTTTTCAAATCTTTCATTTTAATCACCTGCTGCCTACTGCTAGGTTGTTAGGTCGGTGGTCAAAGCTTTCCTTGGGCTACTGTTTTAGTTCGTTTGCTCGCTGCGTACCTAAAACGCAAAGCGCCTTAATCGCGTTGTGCCTGAACCAAACGCGACGTAGGTATATTGAGACTTAGGTCCATTGAGTTTTAGTTCAAGAGCGAGATAGACCCTGTGGGAATTAGGTCCATTGATTTGTAGCTCAAGAGCGAGATAGACCCTGTGAGACTTAGGTCCATTGATTTGTAGCTCAAAAGCGTGATAGACCCTGTGCGACTAAGGTTCATCGAGTTTTAGTTCAAGAGCGAAATACGACTTTATTGTTTACTAGCTGCACCCCGGGTTTTATATTCTTTAGAATTGTGTACCAAACCTTACTTGCACTCGTGCCCTGACATTTTATCACCAACATGGCGTGGACAAAAACTAATGCAACCGCCGCCGCCGTTTTATTATCCACATATCGTGGCAAATAATATCCTTTCAGAATGAATAACTTTGCAATTAGGTATGTTATTTACGGAGTAATACGTACTGTTTACTTTTGCAAATACTTCTGTAGCTAATTCATTAGATTTTAAATTGTTCATTTACACGAAAAATATTTAAAACAGTATTTAAAAACTAAAACTGTCACTACCTAATTATTATATACAAATAAAAATTAAAATTATATTACAAAAATCATTAAAAATACTAATCTAAAAGCCTCTTGGTGGAGGGAAAAGTGGCCAAAAATTAAAAAATTTTGACCAAAGTAGGCGCCAGCACTCTGGCCACTTTTCCCTTTTTTGGCTTTTAGATTATAATATTTTTAATGATTTTTGTAATATAATTTTAATTTTTATTTGTATATAATAATTAGGTAGTGACAGTTTTAGTTTTTAAATACTGTTTTAAATATTTTTCGTGTAAACATGACGCATGGATAGATTTTATGCAAAATTTGGTAGAATATAAAATTTTAAACGGCAGACTTATATAACCGTTTGTTACTTTAAATTTCGTAATTTTGAGCATAGCTATTTTTACTGGAGATGTATTAATTTTCGAAATTTAAATACGTACCCGAATACGTATGTTGCGTAATTAAATGTATAATTTTCCTACACTAGTGTGTCTTCAACTGTTAATGACGTAAGCAAAAATGGTGGATTATAATTTATCAAGTGTTAGAATAGTCAGGTATATCCAAGAACCTAAAAAAATTTAAGATATAATTTTGACATTCACCAACATGTACTGGGCTAGCATCACAGAAAAGTTTTTTTTGTTTAAATTAGAACGGCTGTTAAGGCATTTTTGTAAGAAATTTATTGTAGCCAGTTGCACGCATATAAACGAAACGTCAGTCAATCGAAACCAGTTAGCAACTGTGATGCGGAGTTCGACGCGTCGATTTAAACAAGAATGTTCTATCAAGGTTCTGCCATAATGCCTAGTAACAGTTACTTACAACAGTTAACAGTTAACAGTTAGTTACAGTTAGTAGTAGTTACTTCTCTTTTCTGTGGATAGCATGGTGGATTAGGGCACATCCTCTCTGTCTCTGACCATTACCATTGTCCATAACCATTGTACTTGCTCAGTAAAAACGAGTCACAACCGACGGACATATACTTCAGAACTTAATTATAACCATGTACAGTACATTTGTTACAAAAAATAGATAGCGGTTTTTTGTTGTGTTATTAAAACACTCACTCACTTCGGGAAAGCACACGAAGGCATAATTTTGTCAGATGTTTCGTTACCATGTAACAATAGACTCGTGTTGCACTTCTTACAGCTAGAGATCGACTGAAACGAAGTGAGCGCCGGCGCTCATTTTGTAATCTTCAAAAATACGCTCCTTCTGGGCTAGTCCATTAATTTTATTTTGGTTGAAGGCTCATTTGTAGGAAGGTGAGAATTTATTATAATGAGGTGAAACATGATTTATTGTGTTTTTTTTTCAAGTTCCATAGAAGCCTCTTATAAAGCCTTCACCACATAACTAGGCCATGATTGGACTTGACCGTGACTTACTTTGCTTAACTTTAAATGTGAGTATGACCTGTTTGACGATATTTTAATAAAACTTGAAAATATTCAATACCTGACACCGGCAAATGCTCAAGAGGTGCGATGCCAAAAATTCTCGAAGGAAAAAGTGAAAAAAAAAACTACTAGATGCTATTGCTTGGCATTTCAATCATCCTCGTTACAATTAAAAGTGCTTTTACAAGCGAGCAGGTTACATTCTGAAAATTGTTCGCTCGCTTTGGGTACTTGTATCGTTCAAAGCGCTCAGAGCAGCTGGAGCGAAATCCGGAGTTAAGCGTTAATATACGTTTTCTTATTTACAAACATTACGCCACTGCGACACGTTCAAAAAGAAATGCCAAAAAGAACGCACTGAAAGGGAAAATTGTACAGGATTTTGGGGAACGTGCAGCATTTTTACGATAAAATTTGTATGAAAGAACGTCCAGGTTGAAGCTGCAATTGATTTATTCTGCAGAGTGTCGATTTCTAAATTGGTTTCAAGACTTGTTTCTTAAGGTTGGTACTAGGTATTCTTAGAGCAACATGGAAGGGAGTCGCCAAACATACAAACAAACCGCGAGTACGTCTCAGCGCATTTTTGTAACTATACAGAAGTTTATTTATTTACGGAAAACAAGATGCAGGAAGTTCGTTGCCGTTGTTATAAGACACTATTATCTTTATAAAATAATATTTATAATTTAAATAGCTTAAGTTTAGTAAGTTTGTGTTTGACAACTAAGTATCTATTCTGTGGTATATAATTATATACCTACATTAAAAAATGTAGGTTAAAGGGTCAACTTTACAAAATACATAAAAACCGGCTAAGTACGAGTCGGGCTCGCGCACTGAGGGTTCCGTACCACCACAAAATTCAATAACGAAATTACCTGTTATAACTTGGTAATGAACAGAAACTTGTCACCGACTCGCACTTGGCCATTTTTATTATTTGTTGTTATACTTTAGAGTGTGTACTATAATCATGCAAAATTTAACGTTTTTACGTATTACCATTTTTACATTAGAGCTAATATTTACTTAGATAAAATACTTTTGTTATACCCTTTCGTTTTTACTTTTTGACTTTTTTATCATTTGTTAGTTAATTCGCCGTAACATTACATATTCTGTGAAAGTTTCAACTGGCTATCTATTACGGTTCGAAATATACAGCCGTTAATAGGTAGGACAGACGGACAGACAGACATCGTAGGCTTAGTGATAGGGTCCCGTTTTTACCCTTTGGGTACGGAACCCTAAAAACCTTGCAAACAACGAGTGATAACAACTTACAAAAAGTAGTTTTCAAATCGAGTTTTTATGACGTGCAAAAGTACGAAAAGAGGTTTTCCATGATAATGCTATCGTTAAAATGTCTACTTCTTTTCTCCGTTACTTTTAAACCGTCCAAGTCTAAAGATGAAGCTGTTTAGAGTATAAAGAAACTAGTTGCTAACTCCAAACTGTAAACCTTGCGCATTTTATTAAATGAGTCAATTTCTTTTGTTTGAAAAATAGGCCCACCACAAACTAAATCCGTATAGTAATGAAACTCATGTCGATTTGTTCCTCATAATCTCTAGATTTAGTGGTAATATTAGCTATATCCGATCAAACCGGAATATTGACAAAAGCCGATTACTATGGCCACTGTTGTAAAATATGGTCTGTTTATTTTTGTATAAAAAATCCTAAGCATGCATTCTTTTTCGTATTAAAAACGTTCCGGTGTGAAAAAAAGTGACTTTATAAGGGAAATGAATGAATTGTGGCAAAAATCACATATATTATTCTGTATTCCGGTTTCATTTTTACCTTATCCTTCGTCCGAATGGTACAAAAAAAAACGATGAATTTTATAGTGGTATACCCATCAATATACGGTAAATTCGGTGGGCCTAGAAAAAAATTTCTTCTTTAATCATATTATTGACTGAGGCCGTTATTTTTGATATACAAACACGGTAAAACACTGTTTTAAACTATCACGGTTGTTCACTAAAGTTATATGATTATTTACGGGATATATACCGTGGCAAGGTTGTGGAATGAGCTCCAGATATTTCGGCGCAGTTACATGCACCATGTTCACGGAAAGACTGAAGAATGCAGGTGGTTGGTCGGACAGTTAAAAAGTTAGGTGCAGACATAACGATCTACCATCTATATCGGGATCTCATTCCACAAACTTACCACGGTAAATATCCCGTAAATAATCATATAACTTTACAAACACGGTGGCCTAAATAAATATAAATGACATGCTAAGTTTCATCAAAAACCGTTCGTTTTTAGGGTTCTGTACCTCAAAATGAAATAAGGATAGGACCCTTACAGGATCACTTTTTGTCCATCTATCTGTCTGTCTGTCAAGACTCAAAACCTACAGGGTACTTCCCGTTGACCTAGAATAATGAAATTTGGTAAGAAGCGAGGTCTCAAAATACATAATAAAGGCAAAATTCCGAAAGTTATTAATTTGAAGTAACACTGAATAAAAAAAAAAAATACAAAATTACATTTTGTAGTTTTATTTTTTTCAACAGGGCAAGTGCCTTTATTAACTAAACAAAATACAAGCTAAAACTAAAACTACAAATACAGTTAGACTGCCCATAGACCGTTGAAGGTTTAAAGACAATCGAAATGCTCAAGCCCACTACCAGTTGGCAGCGTACCCAGCATGCTGGCGGCATGGCAATGCTTATGCGTTGAGCCAGAAACACGCCAGCATTTTGGTCACGCGTCACATTTTGTAGTTGGTATGTATGCCAGCCTCTGTTTGTCAACTACAAAGTCTATCAATATTTCAATATTCTTAACCTTTTTTTCGTGGAGACTCCCGGGATGGATGAACTATTTACAATTCTACATACATGAACTCTCAGATTGCGAGTCCTACTCACACCTTGCCCAGTTTTTTGTCAATCCGGGGCGTCGCTTAACGTTTCCCGCTATCATTTCAAACTTAACCCATCACACGTCAGCTGGATGATTTATGTCCCATGGCCGACGTGAGTTATAGTCGCATGAACTTTCTTCGTTATTGCTCCATCGCCGCGATGGCGATTCTCTTTCATTACCGACTTGCCGGCAATTTGGCCCACTTTGCGAAATCTACCTTTCATATTCGTACCTTGAAAAGTCGAGTGGCATGAGCAAGATTGAATTTTTGCAGCTATACTCGGTTTTTTTTTTTTTTTTTTTTTTCAATTTTTAAAGGCGGACAAGTGTGAGTAGGACTCTCACCCCGAGGGTTCCGTACAAACTTTATAAATATACATGTAGATCCATCCCGGGAATCAAGTCTTGACGAAAATAGGTTAAAAAGATTGAAATATCAAATGACAAACTTAACTGTGTAGTTAGCAAAGAGGCGCTTCCATACATACTATTTAGAAAATGTAAGTTTTTAACAACTTTTTTTTAATGTGACTTTTTTCCTTTATATGTGCTTACCTTACTTTTTGCTAAATTTCATGATTCTAGGTCAATGGGAAGTACCTTGTAGGTTTTGTGTTCATCGAGTCTTGACAGACAGAAAGACAGACGGACAAAGAAGTGATTATGGGTAGCTATCCTTTTTGTAATTTTGCGGTATAAGTTGTTCATAATGATGAATATTATGGACCCCTTTCAGCTTAATACACCCTTTCCGCGTAACCCAGTACATATTATATTTTCAATGTAAAATTAGGGGATAAATCCCATTTATTTAATTTCGTGTGAAGACAGTTGTAATTTTTTTTTGTAAAGTGTTTTAAAACCGCCTTATCTTTTTCAGATGCCTCTCCATTACTGAAGATTGGCCGTTTGTTTAAAATTTAAAATTTGCAAGTTGAAGTGGCAATGGGCAGGCCACATCGCTCGAAGAACCGATAACCGATGGGGAAGAAAGGTTCTTGAGTGGAGACCACGAACCGGAAGACGCAGCGTAGGTAGGCCTCCCACTAGATTGACTGACGACATAGTGAGAGTCGCTGGCATCCAGTGGATGCAAAAGGCAGGCTGTCGTTCAGTGTGGAGGTTAAAGGGGGAGGCCTATGTTCAGCAGTGGACGTCTTCTGGCTGATGATGATGATGATGATGAGGTTTTGTTTCTCGATGCCGTTAGCTCAGGGAATTACTTTCTATCTTGCGCTTAGTGGAATAGTTGGTCGACGCTGACGATTTTGGTTTATTCCCGGAAGTTGACGTAAACGTAGCCAAGACTATTACCTTATTTATTTTATTTACATTGCCATATAATGAGTTGTAACATTTAAAATGCACTAAATACACATTATACCCTGTTTATAGGGTGTTGCAAATAGTAAATGGTTTTACTTATTCTACTTAGAATTACACTAAGAATAATATTCATACAATATTCATGAAATTGAAAGATCTTTCTTGTAAAAACTCGTCTATCGTGTAATAACATTTTCTTATCAAAAATAATTTTAGTTTATTTTGGAACTTTCCGTTATGTGTCTCTTCTCTTATTTCTTTCGGTAGATGGTTGAATATTTTGTACATCATGTATTGAGGACCTTTTCTGACTATTTCTAGTTTTGGTTCTGGAGCCACGATCTGGTGTTTTCTGCGAGCGTTTGTGTTAAATTGGAATAAATTAGTGTGTTTTTTTACAAAAGTTGCTGCCTCGAGGATATACAAAGATGGGAGTGTTAGGATGTTTTGTTGTGTAAAGTGGGGTCTACAACTGTCTCGTTGTCGGATGTTCATTATTATTCGAATACATTTTTTTTGCATTATAAATAAGTCTTTTGCATCAGTACTATATCTCCATATTATGATACCATACTTAAGCCAGGAATGGGCGTACGCATAGTAAGCGCTTTTAGCTGCTGACATATTTGTATTTGCTTTTAAAAATTAGCAAAAGAACCTTAACAAAAAGCAAAACATATTAATGCGCAATAAGTCCCGATAGTCAATAAAATTATAATTCACTAACATCGTCAAAGTAACCATATTCCTATCCTACTATCCTACTAATAATTATAAACGCGAAAGTTTGTGTATATGGATGTATGAAAGAAAGAAAATAAATTTTATTCGACACCTTTACAAAAAACTTATTTCTTATTTTCTTTATTTTATCTTTATTCTTATGTATGGATATTTGTTCCTCTTTCACGCAAAAACTACCGAATGGATTTTAATGAAAGTTTACAATAATCTTTATTCTTATGTATGGATATTTGTTCCTCTTTCACGCAAAAACTACCGAATGGATTTTAATGAAAGTTTACAATAATATAGCTTATACATTAGAATAACACATAGGCTATAACGGGTTGTAGTAGCGAGGCCGAAGGCCAAGCTTTACGCGTACGAAGTAGCGGGTTTCAGCTAGTAATATTATAAACACGAAAGTTTGTACATAATATAGACTGATGTATGGATGTTTGTTCCTCTTTCACGCAGCAACGGAACACCGGATCGACCCGATTTTTTGCATGGGTATAGTTCAAAAGCCAGAGAGTGACATAGGCTACTTTTCATCATCATCATCATTTTTCATCAAGACGCGGGTGAAACCGCGGGGCGCAGCTAAGTATTGAAATACATTTATAGTTCCGTAGAAACTATGACAGCCCGTTGATAGCCCGTTGGTCCAATTGGTAGTGACTCTGCCTTCTGCGTTTGGGGGCGTGGATACAATTCCCATCTAGGACAAACATTTATATGATGAACATTTGTGTTTGTTCTATATCTCCTTTATTAACTAAATAAAATACAAGCTAAAACTAAAACTACAAATACAGTTAGACTGCCCATAGACCGTTCTATATCTGGTTGTTAATATCTATTTAAGTATGTATTTAAAACTATATATGTATGTATATCAGTCTATGGCAGCTTTGCTTAGTTTGGGGTCAGATAACCGTGTGTGCAAAAATGTCGCGAATATTTATTTATTTTACAAATAAAAAAATAACTTTAACGATTTCCTCATGCACGAATTTATAGTAGTATATCTGAGTTTCAATCTGTTAGGTTAGTATCCAACGCCAATAATGCAGGCGACGGCGGCACGGGATCCAGGTGGGAGCAAACGGCAGCTGCGGTTTCTCCACCTGTACAGGTCAAAGATAACCTAGAGGTACTGTGAAAGAAACGACATAATGATTCTCGACTCTAAACATGTGATCATTTTATAACACAAAAAAATAAATATAGAACGCCTGTCAAGGCATTTTTGTAAGAAATTAGTTTGGAGCCAGTTCCACCCTTATAAACAAAACGTCAGTCATTCGAAAGCATGACTCGATCGAAGCACGATTAGCAACTGTGATACGGAGTTCGACGCATTGATCTAAATAAGAATGTTCAATCAAGGTTCACTCATAATGTATGGTAACAGATTTTCCTTCTCATTTCCGTTCTATTTCCTTCTCTTTTCTGTGTTTTGTACATTGTCCAATAGGCCTGTGTCCTAATGTTTCATTTATTACAAACTAGCTGATCCGACAGACGTTGTCCTGTCTCAGAACAGTCAAACGCGCTAAGTTAAAACCGTCGTTAAGTCTTCTGAAATATTCCAATTTTCGGCGCAATTTTCTTAATTTTCCTTTCCGTAAAAACCTTCTACAAAGTATTAGGAAACTTAAGAAATAGATGAATGAAATCGGTAAGATCTTTCTTAAGTTATGGTGTGACCAAAGTAAATAGGGATAATTGTTTTTATATATAGGTAACATGCAGGTTTAACAAAGGATATAACTAAATACATCACACATAATATATGTACTGAAAAAATAAATTTAATTTAATTGGCTGATAAATATCTGAGATTTATCAGCGTAATTTAATAAAGCCTAATTAATCAGCGTTTAAAGTTTTTGGTTTCGCAAAGTTTTTGTTATGTATAGCGCGCGCAAGGTAGCCTATTTTTTTATTTTTTTTTATTTTTTTTTTTATTTTTTTTAATTTTTTTTTTATTTGGGAGACTGCTTGACTTGAAATCGTGAGGTCACGAGTTCAAATCCCGGCACGTGCCAATGAGTTCTTTAGAGTTTATGTACGGACTTTCATACAATTGGCTTTGTAGTGAAGGAAAACATCGTGAGGAAACCAGCATACGTTTGGAGAAGAAATTAAATGGCGTATGTGAATCCACTTGGAATCCACCAACCCGCAACTGGGCCAGCGTGGAGGCTGGGTAATTAAATTTTAACATAATTAAAATTTTCCTGAAATGGTCGGCCTAATTTCACAATTTCAAATTCACCGGTCACCGCTTTGGTGAAAATATATACAATTTAAAAAATAACGATTGAAAGCGACTTCGTTGTTTCTAAGTAGGCTTCCTGTTAATTTCATCTTGGCTCCGTGGATGCACGTCGCCAAGATATCTTTACTTGAACGTCAGGCCGAGTTAGCTTCAGATCGTCAAACTAAGGGACGAGACGTAGCGATTTGAAACGGCTAAACATATGGTAGTTAAGCACTAGACATTTATGGTCGTATTACGTATCTCATGTATGTTTAGCTAGACTGATTGGTGAAAAAGCAATCCATGGCATGAAATTTGAATGTGGATAGTTTAGTATCCACGATTACTTATCCACAATTTTTTAGGAATGGATAACGCGGTATCTACATGGTTACACAGACTGTACTTAACCGAAAGGAGGTCATTGTATTCATCATTCTGACCAACTTTTACTATGGAACCAACCCTGAAATTGTGAAAAAAAGACAGTTGTTCCATAGAAAACGGTCATTGGCACTCGACAAAATGTATGGAAGAGCTGATGTTTTTTTCGTGACTTCAGGGTTGGTTCCGTATAAAAGTTGTTTATAATAATGAGTATAACGGACTCCTTTCGGATTAGTATAGCCTTTCCGTGTAACACTGTATTGTGTGCAGTACACGGTTATATACGCGACATGTTCGTTGTATGGTGTAGTCTGTAACTTTACATGCGCTATGTTTGCAATAATTGGATTGCAAATAAGTGGCAAGCAAGCTACGGGCCACCTGATGGTAAGTGGTCACCGCTGCCTAAAGACACCTACAATACCCGAAGCATTGTCAGTACGTTGCCTATCTTTAAGGGCTCTATTCATCCTTCGTAGCTTTACATGTGCCATGTTTGCTCTACGGTGTACGTTGTAACTTAACATGAGTCATGTTCGGTGTACGTTGTAACTTAAAAAGCGTCAAGTTTGCTCTACGGTGTACATTGTAACTTAACAAGCGTCAAGTTTGCTCTACGGTGTACGTTGTAACTTAACAAGCGTCAAGTTTGCTCTACGGTGTACGTTGTAACTTAACATGAGTCATGTTCGGTGTACGTTGTAACTTAACAAGCGTCAAGTTTGCTGTACGGTGTACGTTGTAACTTAACAAGCGTCAAGTTTGCTCTACGGTGTACGTTGTAACTTAACAAGCGTCAAGTTTGCTCTACGGTGTACGTTGTAACTTAACATGAGTCATGTTCGGTGTACGTTGTAACTTAACAAGCGTCAAGTTTGCTGTACGGTGAACGCTGTAACTTTAAATATTTTTTTTAACAATACATTTCTTGTAACTTGCAGAATACCCAAACAAAATCAATTTAGTATTCTCTATCCTGGGGCAAGACGGCAGCGCTCGCGCAGCAGCCACCGCTCGTCCCGACCCGGTTTGTCCTGGTAAATCGATTACGAGGCGCGCTGTTTACCCGGTAATGACATCCGGGCAGCCAGCTCTTTGTCCAGGCCTCCCGGATATTGCCTGACCTTGTTGGGACAACTGCATATTTTACTATTAAGGTACTTATAGATGATGATAGTGGATACGGAACGGAAATAGGCAGTAATGGTTTATTTGGAGACGTGGAAATTGAATGTGTTTTGTTTTATGATAAGTGTTACAAAATGGTTTCAACTGTGTCCAGTACACTGTAGGAATATAAATAGAAGGTCAGCTTTATTAACGTGTGTTAAAAATCGGTAAATTTATATGATTTTAATCTTAATATATATAAATCTCGTGTCACAATGTTTGTCCTCAATGGACTCCTAAACCACTTAACCGATTATAATAAAATTCGCACACCATGTGCAGTTCGATCCAACTTGAGATATAGGATAGTTTAAATAATTATATAACTAGCGACCCGCCCCGGCTTCGCACGTAAATTACACCCGTGCGAAGCCGGGCGGGCGGGTCGCTAGTTGTTTTATAAATTAGTACGTACCTTGAATTTAAGGATATTATAATGACTAAGTACTAGACATAATAGTTAAGTATATTTAGACATAATATGCTAACCTCGGCAGTGGTTACATATTTGAGGCGTTTGGGGTCGAGACATTGGGCCCTTGGGGACCGGGAGCTCACCTCATTTTCAAAAATCTTTCAGAGCGCCTGGTTAATGCGACGCGTGACCAAAATGCTGGCGTGTTTCTGGCTCAACGCATAAGCATTGCCATTCAACGTGGTAATGCCGCCAGCATGCTGGGTACGCTGCCAACTGGTAGTGGGCTTGAGCATTTGGATTGTCTTTAGACCTTCAACGGTCTATGGGCAGTCTAACTGTATTTGTAGTTTTAGTTTTAGCTTGTATTTTGTTTAGTTAATAAAGGCGCTAGCCCGAGAAAAAGTATATTTTGTTTCAAATGTAAAGTACCTATAAAAAGTTTAATAATAAATTGAATGTAGTGATGTTGACCAGTGTGTGTTGCCAGTGATGACATATGGTACTGAGACGAGGTCCTTAACTGTTAGGCTTTTGGAAAAACTCAGAGTCACACAGTCGCGGGCATCCAGTGGATGCAAAAGGCAGGCTGTCTTTCAGTGTGGAAGTTAAAGGGGAAGGCCTAAGTTTGTTCAGTAGTGGACGTCTTCTGATGATGATGTGGCAAATAATTTTCTCATACAAACATTAATAACGAGATTTTTTAAGGAAATTCCTTAAAAAAATTATCATCGCTATATCCTCAGGCGGCTCTCGAGTCCTACACCATTACTTCCACTATCATGCAGTACTCGCCAGTCACTGCAACATCAATCCAGTTAAAACACCATCATAAACCATAAATTAACGTCAACAAGATTCTAAATCGCTTATCTTTACTGCATGCGAAAGTTTGTTACGCACTTAAAAAGCAACAGTATACGTGCTTCCAACAGAACCTTAAACAGACTTTATAAGGTCGATATTGATCTATTATAGGGGTAAATAACTTGGTAAAACATCGGGCATTATGCCAGAGCGTCAATAGAATGACGGTGCCTCCGGTAACCGGGTGTTTACAACGTAGTTACGGCCATTTTGCGGCTGATATTGTTAGCGAGAGCCATTGCCGGATGAGTATGGGATATAGAGGATATTCTTGACCACGGGTGGAGACGGCCGGGATAACCCTCCTAATAGATGTCGTGTCTACTTTATAAACGGTAGAGGTTCGTAGGATCGTGGATAGCAATATCTTTATGTTTAGAGTAAACAAGAAAGTCTATTATTCGTTAGTCAGTTAGTACATTTTGTGTGTTTTTGAGTATTCTTACGAATGCCTTCACTGTCATCAGTTATGGTACTTCTCTACATAGTATAAATTAAAGTCGCTTTCCGCGTCTGTATGTTTGTATGGCCGCTAACTCCTCCTAAACCACGCTACGGATTTTGATGCGGTTTTCACCATCAGTTAGATACATTTTCACGGAAGGTTTATGTATATAATTAGCGACCCGTCCCGGCTTCGCACGTAAATTACACCCGTGCGAAGCCGGGCGGGCGGGTCGCTAGTTACTCAATAATTTATTGAGTACATAATTATGAATTTCACATAACAGCTGATATGCTTAAGACCGACTTTTAGCAATTTTGGTCATTTTAGTTTAAGTGTGTCTACTTCTATGGTTATAAAAATGGTGTCATATCAAAATTGAATGTTTTATCTAGGAAACTCCAAAGATCGAAACACGATTTAGGATATTTCGCTGGATGGAAAAAATATATGAAAGTAACACTTACGATTTTCTCCCTGTTTTGTGGATTCATTCAAATACATATTTATTAAATTATGTCTACGATATCTTAATATACATATTTCATAATTATGAAGGAAACCGGTGAAGTACATTTTACATTACCTACAGCTATACTTTTGGATTATTGAGTCACTGACATCCAGTGGATGCAAAAAGCAGGCTGTCGTTCAGTGTGGAGGTTAAAGGGGGAGGCCTATGTTCAGCAGTGGACGTCTTCTGGCTGATGATGATGATGATGATACTTTTGGAAACATATGAGAAAAACCTCAAAAATAGAAGTAGCGAAATAGAAATAGCTTCGGTTTTTCCTTCGAAGTATAATTTTAATTGCTTTAAACGAACGGTGAATAGAGTCCTCAAACGTAGGCAACGCATTAACAATGTCCCAGGTATTGTAGGTGTCTATAGGCAGAGACCATTTACCATCAGGTGGCCCGTAGCTTGTTTGCCACTTAATCTATGTAAAAAAAAACAACAACCAATCAATAAAAAAGCAATCATAAAACTGTAGGATATAAACTTTTTGTTTATTAAGTTTAAAACTGTAATAATATAGGTACTTAAGATGCAATAAGAATTCATTGACCGAAAAAAAAACGTCTTCACAAAATAACGTTCTCCTGGTAGATTTCTATCCATTATAATAAACAGTAGGTGTGAGTAATGGACCCGGGTATGTCCTAAAACTACGACCAGAACCACCGGAGGATGGGCAGCAGCGCCCTTTAGTACAGGGTGAACGTACTGCGATCCCCAAGCCGCCTGCCAAGCGTGGGGATTATGGCAACACCCCTCTATAGGAGGGAGGTCTTTGTCCAGCAGTGGACGCTTAATGGCTGCTGATGTGGTGTGATGTGTGTGAGTAGACATAGACATAGACATAGACATCATTTATTTGTGGCAAAAAAATACAATAGTAATGGTAAAAAGACATTTAAATTTAAACTAATCTTAACTAAAGCTTATTATATTTTTAAGTAGTGACCTCAAAAATTTTACTAAGTCCAGTGAGTTTAATTCGATTTTATTTTTTTATTTTATTTTATTTTATGTTTATTTAAGACCAACAGCACAAAAATATATACATAGTTTTAAATAATTATTTTAAATTACAGCCATTAATAGGTCTATACTAGTGATATAAGTAACAAGTTTGCTTAATATGTCCACGGAACCTTATTATTAATACCTGTTTGACGCTCTTGACTACTTACTTATAATGAATTTGCCCTTCCATTTGCTTCCCCCCAACCCTTAACTCACCCCCTTGCAAAATCCTTTCTTAACGGACCTCTACACCCAGTATATCTAGTACTTATTTCAATTTCAAAACAAACCTATCATCTCTTATTTCGAATAAACGATCCATTTCAGAATGCAAATGGAATAAACTCATTGCAAAGTGAAACAATCGAAACTGAGCCATCGCTGAAACGTTCGAGGTACTTGTAGTCCTTTTGATGCAAATGCGCGTCGAAAGTGATTGGATCATGGAGATTGGAGCTGAACGGCCGAGGGTGGGACCGCACTACGCTGCACTGTAAGACGCGACAGCATAATTTTTTCTGACTACCCTATAGTTTTTTTTTTTTTATTGTTTTTTTTTTACTCTCCACGGACTCCTGGGACCGTGCCCTTTGTCAACTTTAACAATTTCTTTTTTAACTATATTTGATCTATACTAATATTATAAAGAGGAAAGATTTGATTGTTTGTTTGTTTGTTTGCATTGAATAGGCTCCGAAACTACTGAACCGATTTGAAAAATTCTTTCACTGACGGGAAGCTACACTATCGCCGGCTGACATAGGCTATAATCTATACCCGTGCGAAGCTGGGGCGGACCGCTGGTATTACATAAAACTAATGACTGTACAAGAGGAATGTACAAATTATAAAAACTTATAACTATGTTGCGTGTATACACCGAGCAGTCCAGCTCCCGCAAGCAGCACCCGTTCACGAGTTGACGCGTGTGCCAGCCATCGCTCTCCTCGCCATGTTTGAGGGAAGAGGGCGACCCGCCACACGACGCCGCCGCAAGAAGGAGCCTTAAAATGACCCTCTATAGGTTTGGATTAGTTAGAAAGAAAAATATTTATTTATGACAGAAACAAAATTTACAGACATTATGAATAAAATTAAATCAACAAAGTAATAGTTTCTGCCACAAGCCGATCCCAACTCATAAACAACCAGCGCTGGTCTTCCGTTGGAACCGACAGGTGATGTCACGCACGTCAGGCAGCAGGTGTGCGTTGCTAAAATACTTTATTACCAATGAGTATATACACATACAAACGAAAGCACTTTAAGGTGGTTCGTTTCACAAATGGCGGGAAATTCAAATTTCAAACAGTTTTATTGTCCTTGTAGCTAGGCCGGGTAATAAATGTAAACAACTATGATGTTTGCGCAAATTGATTATTATTCTTTACAAAATCATGTAAAGCTATTTATCTCTAATGCACATTATTACTTACATTGGTGAATAAACAAATTTTTGCTGTTTCAAACGGTTTATTCACAAATGTAAGTAATATGGTGCGTTACTGTTAACTAATTGTACATGATAATGTAAAGAACAGCCAACATTTTGCGCAAACACTGTTTTATTTTAAAATAATTACCTGGCCTGGCTACTAGGACCAAAAAACCGTTTAAAATTTTAATTTCCCGCCATAGGTGAATTGTACCACCTTAAGCAGTTAGATTAGGTCTCAAGCTCTCTGAATAATAATAATAAAGGCTCTAAGCCTCAGCATGCGCAGAGACGTTGGGTTCTTAGTGTCTTTTATCGAATTTACAACGGGGAGTGTTCTGAAGAATTGTTTGATCTGATGCCGGCGTCGCGGTTTTATCATCGCACTAGCCGCCACTGCCTAAAAGCTCATCCACGTATCATAATAGATCTATAAAAATCACTCACTCTGCGTTTTACGCGGTCTTTATGCCTCATCTGTGCAATATGTCGAAAGAGCTCCCATCCTGCGGCATTTCCGAGTAACTAACTATAACATGGGGTTCTTCAAAAGGGCTGCATCGTATCTGTGGTATTACCTTCGACCAAAGTAAAATAAACGGACGTGCCATAACCATTGAACTTGCTCAGTAAAAACGAGTCAAACCGTCGTACATATACTTCAACACCTAATTATAACCATGTACGGTATATTTGTTACAAAAAATTGATAGCGGTTTTTTGTTGTGTTTTCACATTTTGGCATAATTTTGTCTGATGTTTCGTTATTATGTAACAATAGTCTTGTGTCGCAGTTCCTACGGCTAGAAACCGACTAAAACAAAGTGAGCGCTGGTGGTCATTTTGTAATCTTTAAAAATGCGCTTCTTCTGGGCCCGTCCATTCATTTTGTTTGGTCGAATGGTATTACAGGTATAACGATGATCGCTTATTATCAGGTAACCCAGTTACTTGTTTGCCATCTATGGCATAAAAAGCGCAATATAGGTGTTTGATTCCACTATTTATATATTTTTTTTATTTTTTTTTATATTTTCGGTTTTTTTTTGTATTTTTTTTTATTATATAATGGATTTTTGTTACAAATAAAATATTGTCTATTTCAGTGCAGCTAAAGGTAACAGATGTCGCACTCTAGTGGAATACCACCTGCTGCAAATATTGTCGCGTCGCGTAATACAACTCAGTGTGTCATTAACTTAACGCTGAACGGTTGCCTTGCCAGTTATTTTCTAATCTAATCGCTCGAAAGGATTGCAAACAATCACCATTTAACGCTCAAGAGATGAGAATTCATACTGAATTAAAATTATTTATTGAAATTAGTTTTTATTTCTAGTGTCTGTTTAGTTAATTAACTAATGAGGATGGCGTGATAATTGTGCCTCCTGACTTGAGGTATAGTAACTGTTTAGTCCTATAGGTATTGTTTAGGTATAAATAAGGCAAGTGGACTGTATATCGACTGGTATATTGGTTTGAATATAAACATAAAGTAAATGCGCGACTGCTTGGCGCTGAGGTGGCGGCGGAATGGGCGATGAAGCCGCGCTTCATCGCCCCTGTGGTACCCCTGTGGCACCTGCCGAGCGTTGGTGCTCCAACAGTAACTGCAGAATAGTGCAGAAAGGTGGATAGATAGTATAAGTAGTTATACTATCTATCCACCTTTTAATTTTCTCCTAGATTTTTGTATTGAGATTTTTGTATTAAAATAATCATCATCATTTCAGCCATAGGACGTCCGCTGCTAGACATAGGTCTCCCCCATCAATCTCCAAAAGGGCCGGTTGGAAGCGTCCTGCATCCAGCGTTTCCCTGCGGTTTCTTTTAGATCGTCTGTCCATCTTGTGGGTGGACGTCCGACGCTGCGTTTACCGGTCCGTGGTCTCCATTCCAGAACCTTTCCGCCCCATCGGCCATCTGTTCTTAGTGATATGTGCCCTGCCTACTGCTATTTCAACTTGCTAATTCGGTGGGTTATGTCGGAAACCTTCGTTCGTCTACGGATCTCCTCATTTTTGATTCGATCTAGAGAAGCCCCGAGCATAGCCCTCTCCATAGCTCGTTGTGCGACTTTGAGCTTGAGATCAAAATAGATGAATAATATTTCATCTCAGATGTGATAAAAATTTAAGTTGAGATGAGTTGTTACGCAGATCAGACAAACAAGAGAGATACGGACAATTATTGTTCGTGTTTAAATGTCTCCGTGTTTCACCAAATTTTTCAGTATGCTATTTTATTTTACAAAATAAGAGTGATTTCGACTAAAAGCATCAAGCTTGACTTAGGTCAAACCTAAAAAAAAAACAATCCACATTCTTGCTTTGTCATATTCAAATTCATTTATAAATAAAATGTATTTTTTTTTACATATCAAAATAATACAAATCAAATAATAAATTATATCAAACAAACCATTTTGGACTAGACTAGAATAAAAAAAAAGATCAATCAATTAAATAATAAAAAAATAAGTAATATGTCTATGCGCGGATAAAAACGTTGGAAAGACAATTTGTCCATGACCCGTGTCAGGTTTGCTAGGGGAATGGTCACGCGGTTGAAACCGTGGGTGCTGCTAGTATCTCATAATCCTGCGATAACGTTTTGACTTCGACAACAGTTATCCGCCACCCACGATAAGTTATTTAGATCTAAAGAAGACAATTTTTTCTAGGCCCACCGAATTTACCGTATATTGATGGGTATAACACTATAAAATTCATCGTTTTTTTTTGTACCATTCGGACGAAAGATAAGGTAAAAATGAAACCGGAATAATAATATACAGAATAATATATGTGATTTTTGCCACAATTCATTCATTTCCCTTATAAAGTCACTTTTTTTTCACACCGGAACGTTTTTAATACGAAAAAGGATGCATGTTTAGGAATTTTTATACAAAAATACATAGACCATATTTTACAACAGTGGCCATAGTAATCGGCTTTTGTCAATATTCCGGTTTGATCGGATATACCTAATATTACCACTAAATTTAGAGATTATGAGGAACAAATCGACATGAGTTTCATTACTATACGGATTCAGTTTGTGGTGGGCCTATTTTTCAAACAAAATAAATTGTCTCATTTGAGTATTTGAAAAATTATAATCGACAGGAAAACAGAAATTATTCAACCAAGAACTTGCAGTGGCAGCTTCCAGCGTTATTTGTCCATGTTATAGGGCTTCAGCGAGGGGCTCTTAAACCGCTCCAGCTTTATGTCGACAATGTTCACTGAACTCCGACCTCAGGACAGCGAGCTGAGTTTTACAACGTACATGAGAATACGTTTCGTTCAAGATCTGAATGAAGACTATTTCGTTGTATTATGGTTAAATGTTTTTTATTTATTTTTACATTGCCAGGAACGCTTTCTTTAATTTAACAAAATACAAGCTAACTTACACTACAAACAGACTGCCCATAGGCCGTTGAAGATCATTTATTAAAATAAATTAAACAAAAATTTGTTCAAAATATTTTGTTTTATTGACCTAGCAAAATGACCGAAACACATTTTTCAAACGTATATACCTAGTATACGTATATACCTCATTTTCAAAAATCTTTCAGAGCGCCTGGTTAGTGCGACGCGTGACCAAAATGCTGGCGTGTTTCTGGCTCAACGCATAAGCATTGCCATTCAACGTGGTAATGCCGCCAGCATGCTGGGTACGCTGCCAACTGGTAGTGGGCTTGAGCATTTGGATTGTCTTTAGACCTTCAACGGTCTATGGGCAGTCTAACTGTCTTTGTAGTTTTAGTTTTAGCTTGTATTTTGTTTAGTTAATAAAGGCCCTAGTATAAAATAAAAGTATAAGTATAAAAAGTATAAAAGTATATGGTTATTATATTATTTTTTTAAACTCCAAATGAGCCAGCGCGATCCTGCTTCCGGTATTCTGGATAGTAGTAAAACGCAGGCTTATAGCTTTACAGAAAGAACAAACGTTTAAATGAGCAAGTTAGCGTACTTATCAAATTCTACACAATTAATAAAAATTAATAGCAATTCAAACGTTGTAAGTTTTTTTTTCAACTCGTATTTTTGTAACATCATCATCATCATCATCATCAGCCAGAAGACGTCCACTGCTGAACATAGGCCTCCCCCTTTAACCTCCACACTGAACGACAGCCTGCCTTTTGCATCCACTGGATGCCAGGGACTCTCACTATGTCGTCGGTCCATCTAGTGGGAGGCCTACCTACGCTACGTCTTCCGGTTCGTGGTCTCCACTCAAGAACCTTTCTTCCCCATCGGTTATCGGTTCTTCGAGCGATGTGGCCTGCCCATTGCCACTTCAACTAGCAAATTTTAACAGCTATGTCGGTTACTCTGGTTCTTTGGCGAATATCCACGTTTCGGATTTTATCGCGCAAAGAAACTCCGAGCATAGCTCTCCATTGCCCGCTGAGTGACTCTGAGTTTTTCCAAAAGGCCAACAATTAAGGACCACGTCTCAGTACCATATGTCATCACTGGCAACACACACTGGTCAAAAACCCTCGTCTTGAGGCACTATGGTATCTTGGACGAGAAGATGTCACGCAATTTCCCGAACGCTGCCCATCCGAGTTGGATTCTTCGGGCGACCTCTTTGCTTAAGTTGGACTTACCTAACTGAACAATCTGTCCAAGATAGGTGTAATGTTCAACAACTTCTAGAGTATCGTTCCCAACGACTATCGGCACGGGTTCAACATGTACATTCGACATGATTTTTGTCTTGTCCATGTTCATTTTAAGACCCACCTGTTGGTAACATTTTTGTAACACTTTAATGTTAATATGCAATGTCCTGTTTTACTATTTATACTATTATACTTATAATTGGACTTAACTGTATTATATTAGAAATTAGAACTTAATTAAACTGTCTACCCAAACTATAAATAAAAAACTTCATTGAGGTCGCTGTCTTCGGGTAAGGTGCCCAAAAAGCTGGCGACATTACCACGTTGGATGGCCAAACTTATTATTCTTTGGCCAAGGTAAGTACCAGCTCTTTGGTCACCTGTCACATCTACGAGGCGTCTGGACAACTCTTTAACCAAACACCGAGCTGCCGGACCCCACGGTCCCATGGTTTCAACTCCAAACGGAAGAAATATGTAAGTTGTACGTTATTTAAAATCAAAATGCACGTAAATATTTATTCCTCACATAATTTGTCTGAATGAAATAGAATGTAATGAAAAAAATCTGCTAGTAAGCACCAAAATAACAGGGAATCATAAATAATCCTACCTATTTCAAAACAAACCATCTCCTACTCGTAATTCCTGAGGGAAGTGGTAAAATAAAACTCACGGCGCGCGGAAAACAAGAACTTTTCATGAAACTGTGCTGAAATTCTCTAATTAGAAATTATTGCAGGAAACTTCTTCGGACCCTTAAGATTTTTTTCCCGATGAGCCACTAAATGAAGATCTGAAATAAAGTTTATTTTAAAAGATTCTTCTTTAGTAAATACTAGCGGTCCGCCCCAGCTTCGCACGGGTATAGATTATAGCCTATGTCAACCGGGGATAGTGTAGCTTCCGTCAGTGAAAGAATTTTTCAAATCGGTTCAGTAGCTCCGGAGTCTATTCAATGCAAACAAACAAACAATCAAATCTTTCCTCTTTATAATATTAGTATAGATTATATATTATTGTAATGCACAGATGGAACGACAGTAGGTTTTTATTAGATATGCTATAATTATCCGATTTTGTGATTCGATTTTGTTCTGTATCGATTATGTTAAAAAATTAATATACAATACGTTCCAGCATTAAACATTTTGTATAAAATAATAGAACTGGGTCTTCTCGTCCAAAATACCACAGTGCCTAAAGACATGGGTCTTTAACCAGCGTGTGTTGCCAGTGATGACATACGTTATTGAGACGTGGTCCTTTGAAAAGATCAGAGTCACACAGCAGGCAATGAAGAGAGCTATGCTCAGAGTTTCTTTGCGTGATAGAATCCGTAACATGGATATTCGCCAAAGAACCAGAGTCACCGACATAGCTGTTAAAATATGCAAGTTGAAGTGGCAATATGCAGGCCACATCGCTCGAAGAACCGATAACCGATGGGGAAGAAAGGTTCTTGAGTGGAGACTTCGAACCGGAAGACGCAGCATATATCGTGAGAGTCGCGGGCATGCAGTGGATGCAGATGGCAGGTTGTCGTGCAGTGTGGAGCTCTAAGGGGAAGGTCTTTGTTTTGGACGTCTTCTGGCTGAGGTTTTGGTTTTGGTTTAAATTTTTATTTTACCAATAAAAATCTGACACGTAGCTATTAAAATACCAATCACGTACGGCCTTACTTATAAACGTTACTTAAAAGATAAGCAATGCTCAAAATTGCTGTCAACTTCTCGTTGACGGAAATTGTCACAGGTGAAAACGAAACAGCAATTTTAAGCTTTGTTTAACTTCAGTAACATTTATAAGTAAGGCAGCGAAACTATAACACTCTGAGTACAGTAGCAAAACCAAACCAGCTCCGGTTTAGAACGAAATTAGGCACTTGAGTACCTACCTTATCCTGCCATCCCCTTTTTACTACAAAACTAGTAGGAAAACGGCCCACTACCACCCATACATTGTGGATTTTCCATGGATACATACAAAACGTTTCGATTCTACGTTTCTAATCCGTACGGCCAAAGTTTGGAACAACCTGCCAGCTTCCTTCTTTCCTGAGAGATATATATAACTTGGGCCTTTTCAAGGCCAGAGTGAATAAGTATCTTCTAAGTCTGCGTGCTTCATCTTCGACCACATCGTCGCTTACCAACAGGCGAGTTGGTGGTCAAACGCGGTTTTAACAGCGTTAAAAAAAATAAAAAAATAAAAAAACTGTCAGTATTGAGAGCTGCGTCGGTAAGTACATAAGGTCGAAAGTCCTCTGACGTGGTCACAAGAGTATTAACTGCGACGGTGACTTGACAACACTATTAAAAACTTCCTCCAGTGGCAAGGCTGCCAGCTGTAGGCTGAGAAACTACCGAGCATCGCTGTTAAACTAACTTCGGCTAATACCAGTTAGGTATTTTGTTTATATTACACGGGAATTACTCACGTAAGATTAAGGGTCCTGTATACCGTCTGCAGCGCTCTCGCTCACACATTTTCACATTATTGAAGATATAAAATCAATGAGTGTGAATTTCCAAAAAGTATCAAAATCATGTCATGGTGTCTATCGTAACATTACAAACAAAGAAATGTTTGCTTCGATATCTTGTAATTTGACGGAATAAAATGACACGAGAAATAAAAATCACTTGTTACCATTTTACTGTGTCAAATTAAAATATATCAAATTAACAATTTCTTTGTTTGTAATGTTACGATAGACACCATGACATGATTTTGTTACTTTTTGGAAATTCACACTCATTGATTTTCTTTAATAATGTGAAAATGTGCGAGAGAGAAAGCTGCAGAGGGTATACAGGACCCTTAAGCCGGTCACTCCGACTATAGTTTCAACCGCATTAGGCAGTCTTTTTCAAGGTGAATGCGCGGGCGCGGCTATGTCTAATATAAATAAAATGTGTGAAAACCACGTCAGTTTCTATAATAATTATAACCAGTTAGGTACTTACTTCGTTTACCTTTGATCATTATAATAGTTTGGATTTGCCTTTAACTCTAGCTAGTACCAAAAAGTCTGCCAAAAACTGAAGGAAGCGAGGTAAACACGTATTGCACACACTGACATATTCTTACTAGTTCTAAAAACGCACACTTCAATATTGAGCGGCACACAACTGCAGACGAGCTGATCAAAATGTAATCAAATGGACGACCAAGGGGGGTGTAAATGCTAAAGGGGAAACAGTAGGTATTATATCTATATATTATATTATCTATATGTAATCGTTGTTCTGTATAAAATTGTTGTTCTAGTTGTTTTATTCGATTTGTATATATAAATATATTATATGTATTTGTACGCGCGCGCACGCACAGGTATTGGGCGTGACGTCACTTGCCGGGTCCAACAGAATACCAGCGCTGGTTGTGTACAACCAGCAACATGCTGAGTTGGGGCCGGTTTTTGTGATAATGTACCTACTTATATATGAAATATTTTGTTTAGCTTTAAATTACATTATCGCAAAATAAACTTTTCTGTATTTCTGTATATTATAACACCTTCGACCAAAATAAAATGAATGGACGGGCCCTAACCATTGAACTTGATCAGTAAAAACGAGTCAAAAACGTCGGACATATTACTTCAACACCTAATTATAAAAATGTACAGTATATTTGTTACAAAAAATAGATATCGGTTTTATTTGTGTATTTACACTTCGGTAAAGCATACGAATTCATAATTTTGTCAGATGTTTCGTTATCGTGTAACAATAGACTCGTGTTTCACTTCCTACGGCTAGAGACCGACTGAAACGAAGTGAGCTGGCTGGCGCTCATTTTGTAATCTTCAAAAATGCGCTTCTAGTTGGCCTGTCCATTCATTTTATTCATCATCATCATCCACAGCCTTCCTTATCCCACTGCTGGGTATAGGCCTCTGTCTTGCTATATGCTATCTGCCTCGGTCCTGTGCTGTGAATCTAGTCCAGGTTCGACCCGCGATAGTAATAATATCGTCGACCCATCTTGCAGCTGGACGACCAACGCTCCGCCTACCTTGCCTGGGCCACCACTCTGTTAAGACCTTGCTCCACCTGTCATCACTGCGCCTGGCAACGTGTCCTGCCCAGCTCCACTTTAATTTCATTACCGCGATTCCGACGTCTCGAACCTTTGTTCTTCGTCGGATTTCGGTATTACGAACTCGGTCTTGGAGTTTGATGCCTAGCATGGATCTCTCCATGGCTCTCTGTGCTACTCTGAATTTGTGCACAGCCTCATGTGTGAGGGTCCATGTTTCGGCACCATGAGTCATGGTGGGCAGAACACATTGGTTGAAGAGGCGAGTTTTCAGACATTGTGGCATATGGCATGACTTGAGGCGCGTCATTTTATTATGGGCGAAGTATAAATAACACTTCCATTTATTTCTTCCGAGTCGTTTGCACGTCATCATCATCATCATCATCAGCCAGAAGACGTCCACTGCTGAAAATAGGCCTCCCCCTTTAACCTCCACACTGAACGACAGCCTGCCTTTTGCATCCACTGGATGCCAGCGACTCGTTTGCACGTACTTTCCATTAATATAGGCTTTTATTTAACTTGCACCAAATACATTTTCAACCTTATTTAAAAGGAGGGTCTCAATTTGTCTGAATGTTTTTAGGGTTCCGTATCCAAAGGGCGTGAACCGGACCCTGTTACTAAACCTACACTGTCTGTCTGTCCATCCGTCTTACCTTTTGACTGGACTATGTTTTTCGAATCGAAATAGATAGCCAGTTGAAATTTGTGTGGATATGTAATGTTACGGCGAATTAACTAAGAAATAATAAAAACATCAAAAAGTAAAAACTATACACCCCATACAACAAACTTTTTTAAAACGTATTTTTGTATTTGATCTTATGTAAAAAAGGTAAAACGTACAAGCGTAAAAATTGGCATGATTATAGTAAACACTCTAAAGTAAAACAACAAATAATAAATAATGGCCATGTGCGAGTCGGTGACAAGTTTCTGTTCACTACCAAGTTACAACTGGTAATTTTGTTTTTGAATTTTTTGGTGGTACGGAACCCTCAGTGCGCGAGCCCGTCTCGCACTTGGCCGGTTTATTTCAAATTCTAATGGCGATTTATATAATTTTATTTAGTATAAATTTGCTTTATAGGAGTTTTATCATAATTATGTAGCTTACGTTATTAAATTTAGTTCTCGTATTTAAAGCGCGGTACTTATCTCTTTCCAACAGACGTTGATCGCATAGATTTGTCACTGTTTCGCACGAGGGCAACACTTTGGCGTAGACGAACGAAAGTCACCGACATAGCCCACCGGATTAGCAAGTTGAAGTGGCAGTGGGCAGGGCACATATCACGCAGAACAGATGGCCGATGGGGCCGAAAGGTTCTGGAATGGAGAACACGGACTGGTAAGCGCAGCGTAGGACGTCCACCCACAAGATGGACAGACGACCTAAAAGAGACCGCAGGGAAACACTGGATGCAGGCCGCTTCCTACCGGCCCTTTTGGAGATCGATGGGAGAGGACTATTTTATTTTTTTATTTTATTTTATGTTTATTTAAGACCAACAGCACAAAAATATATACATAGTTTTAAATAATTATTTTAAATTACAGCCATTAATAGGTCTATACTAGTGATATAAGTAACATTGTCATGGAAAATCACTACTAAAAATCATATATGTATTGCAAACAAGCGCTAAAAAGCTAAGCTTCATAAGTTATTACATAAGGTAGTTAACAAACAAAATTAAGCACAATTATACTTATGTAGCACATAAAACAAATACTAGCTTAAAATTATGCTTGGGTATATTAAGAGCCTCTTATACCAAATTTGACGGTTTTAAATCAATTTTATTCAGTTGAATTACAATATTTCAGCTGGAAAAAAATACATGTCACAGATACATCTGTGTTAGAGTTTATGATTTGGTTCAAAACACGATAGAATAAAATTGCCTCGATCAAAAAAAAAATTGAAACAAAGTCGACATAGTTTATTTTTTTCATTTTATGCTCTAATGAAAGCTCGTAACAACCTGGAAATTGCATGCACTGAAAGGCAATTTTATTCATTTTTTTTTATTTGGATATAATTTTGATAGTGAATAGTGTAGTTTTTTAGTGAAATTAAAAGCGTAAAAAGGACGCGAGAATTTTGGCGCGCCGCGTTCAGTGCCGCGCCAGGCATCATCGAGGTTGGACCTATGCTCGTTTTTGTCGTTGCACTCCCCCCGCGGGCGTCCTGACTGTAGCATGGTAAAAAACATCGTTGCTATAACTTGGCGGGGGCTGTGGGAGCGTTTTGTTGCTACGCGACTCGGATAACCGCCCGTTAACATAAAAACGTGCTATGTCCAGCAGTGGACGTCCTATGGTTGAAATCATGATGATGATGATGCAACACTTTGGATTTGAACTTACGACATGGAATCGAGTGTCGACTATCAACAAAGTATTTCCACTAAATCAAATCTTTATTTCAGCTCCAAAAAGGTCCCAAATTGAGTTGTCTCAAAGGCAATCTAGAAGCTCCATTACTATGATCGATATAAACTAAGATAGTTTTTCTGTTGAACGTTTGAAATTCTAGACAACCAGTTGTTTCACTCGAATCGAATTGAAGTTGTTGAAATACTCGTAGAGAAGTTGCGAAACTCGATTGTCTCGAATAAAATTTGAAGACGTGCATTTCTTAAATTGTATTTCAATACAAAAAAGAAAAGTGGTATTTGAAACTGTTATACGTAAAATGGAATCCGATTTATCCGATAGTGTGAGTAAAATGACCTTTGGGCAAAGTGCGTGAAACATGTATACTATCGAATTGCGAACTAATGTTGAATTTGCGTGGAATTTGATGCGTATTAACGGCCTATTATCCGAGTCGCGTTGGCAACAAAACGCTCCCTCAGCCCCCGCCAAGTTAGAGCGACGATGTATTTTGCCACGCAAGAGTCAGGAGGCCCGCGGGGGGAGTGTAACGACAAAAACGAACATAGGTCCGACCTCAATGACGCCTGGCGCGGTACTGAAAGCGGCGCGCGCAAATTCTCGCGACCTTTTTACGCTTTTAATTTCACTAAAAAACGACACTATTCACTATCAAAAATCTATCCAAATAATTTTTTTTTGAATAAAATTGCCTTTCAGTACATGCAATTTTCAGGTTATTGCGAGCTTTAATTAGAGCATAAAACGAAAAAAATTAACTAAATAGACTTTGTTTCAATTTTTTTTTGATCAAGGAAAGTTTATTCCATCGTGTTTTGAACCAAATCATAAACTCAAACACAGATGTATCTGTGACATGTATTTTTTTCCAGCTCAAATAGTGTAATTTAACTGAATAAAATTGATTTAAAACCGTCAAATTTGGTATAAGAGACTCTTAAAAAACGCTGTTGTCCAGTGTGATTTATTTAAATTAAACAAAATATACCCAATGTATGTGTATGTAATAAAATAAATTATTCGCACGCAGAGTTGACGTTTTACAAAGCAAGCCGCGTTCAATCATTGAAAGCGCTTGATAACACACTGTCCCGATTTTCCATCTGACTGCCGGTGGCCGTCCATCGGTATTGATAGAGCGGCGTCAAATTTCCGTTATCACTGTACCACCAACGCTTTGCAACATTACGCCCGAATGGAACAAGTCATGAACTACAACCATTATATAATTTTCGGCAAATTAGCTACTCCTAGCGGTAGATTTATATAATTCTTTAACGGGCGGTTATCCGAGTCGCGTAGGCAACAAAACGCTCCCTCAGCCCCCGCCCAGTTATAGCGACGATGTATTTTGCCACGCTACAGACAGGATGCTCGCTGGCGGAGTGCAACGACAAAAACGAGCATAGATCCGACCTGGATGACGCCTGGCGCGGCACTGAACGCGGCGCGCCAAAATTCTACATTCGACAGACAGACATACAGACAGACAGACATCGTAGGCTTAGTAATAGGGTCCCGTTTTTACCCTTAGGGTATGGATCCCTAAAAAAGAAAACTTTTTAGGGATTGTATTCCCGCCACAAGGAAACGTTCCAACTTAACTAAACAAAATACACATCTAACACTCACTGCAAATACTAACAGTTAAACTGCCCATAGACCGTTTTAAAGACAATCCTAAGCCTACTCACTACCAATTAATTGTTTTTGTTGTTTATTGTTTAGTGAATTCCTGAATTGTCAAAGGTTGGAAAACTTACAATCAAGGTGAAAAATATATGATTTTTTAGTCAAAAACGTCATGAAAACATAACAATAAAAAGTGCACTTAAGTTAATTGGGAATACACATAAATATTTAATATTCTTTTATACTTGAAAGTGAAACTAAGATTTAAAATAACTTCACAAAGCTATCGTTGAATAAAAAAGTAAAAAGTTTTACGTTTAGTTTTAAATTTTTATTTCGTACTAGCGACGTACTAGCGTGCTTCGCACGGGTGTAATTTACGTACGCGTAGAGTCGCGGGTATCCGATGGATGCAAAAGGCAAGCTGTCGTTCAAGGGGGAGGCCTATGTTCAGCAGTGGACGTCTTCTGGCTGATGATGATGATGAATTTACGTACGAAGCTGGGGCGGGTTGATAGCTATATATATATAAATCTTCCGTGAAAATGTATCTAACTGATGGTGAAAACCGCAACAAAATCCGTAGCGTGGTTTAGGAGGAGTTTGCGGCCATACAGACACACAGACGCGGAAAGCGACTTTAATTTATACTATGTAGAGATAAAAGTTTTTATTTATGTAACACTGTTTTAAACACGGTTGTTCACTAAAGTTAAATGATTATTAACGGGATATTTACCGTGGTAAGGTTGTGGAATGAGCTCCCGATATTTCAGCGCAGTTACATGCACCATGTTCACGGGAAGACTGAAGAATGCGGGTGGTTGGTCGAACAGTTAAAAAGTTAGGTGCAGGCAAAACGATCTACCCTCTCTATTAGTCTTCTTTCTTCTTAGTTCTTTATTTATAGTTCAACAAGCAAGCAACTCGATCCCCAAGCCGCCTGCCAAGCGTGGGGATTATGGCAACACCCCTATCTAACTGGGAGGCTTTTGTTCAGCAGTGGACGTTTACTGGCTGATGATGATGATGATGATGAAGCAAGCAACTCGTGTAAGTTGCAATGCAATGGCAGTATAATACTAAGTGCCATTCTGTGCATCGGTTCGCGAAACTTTCCGGAACTTGCTGGTCCTAGCTGAAACTTGCAGGAACTGGCCATGATATCGTCGGATCGTGTAGTAATTGGCGAGACAGTTGCAAGTTTGTTAACACAGCGGATAACTGCATCACAATGGCAGTAATCTGAGGAAACGTGACTACGAGCAAACTTCTGGTACTTGATTCAATTCGTATTATGCAAAAGAGTACCTAGTCTTTTTTTCAGAGATAAAATTACCCACTGTTACATCCGCTTTTCTGGAGAAACCGTATTTTTATGGATAAAAGTAGCCTGTGCGCCTTTTCTTCTTCACGGCCTAAGCATCCGCACGTGACAAAATGTGAGATAAAAAAATCAAAAATGTATACTCATTTTGATCGACTGCCAAAAAGGAGTGTTCCCAAACTAGTTTAATTTTTATAAAAAAAAAAATTTTTGTTTGTTATTTCAGAACTCTTTTATGAACCGAACAAGGATATTTTTTTTTAATTGAAAGGATATTCGGATTTGTTTCTTAAAAATGAAATTGGATTCATAGAAATATCACCAAAATCGGTTTAGTAGTTTGGCTTTTAAATATAAGCTGGAAAATTTGGTTACTTGGATTACAAAAAAACCGGACAAGTCCGAGTAGGACTCGCACTTTGAGGGTTCTGTTGGTTGATACCCTCCGAGTGAGAGTCCAAACAAAAAAAAAACAACAACAAAAAAGTTAAAATATTGAAAGACAAACTTAACTTTGTGGTGGACAATAAGCTTCTTCGATACAATACAACTACAAAATCAGAATCAGAAAACATTAAATTTATTGATCAACTGATACGTTATTATTATGCTAGATGTTAGTGCAAAAATTGTATTCATCAGTCTACCCTCATCGGGCATTCAATATTTACATTAATAATATAATTTAATTTTAAACAATTTTTATATAATAATGATATCAAGTTAATTATACATCTCAACAGCGAATACAAAATGATAATAATACAATAAAAATAATAATTGCCTTAACTTACTCATGTTATTTATACTAAATATTAGTCGAAATCGTTTATTTAACAATGTCATTTCAGTAGAGTTATTTCTATTAATTAACTCATTTAAATCATAAAATACATTATTTATCAACCACATTTTAAGTTTAGTTTTAAATTGTACAGTATTAGGAATGTCAGTAATAGTTTTTGGCTGCAAGTTATAGATGTTGATTGCGCTGATGAAGGTGGTTCGATTCACAAATGGCGGGAAATTCAAATTACAAACAGTTTTCATGTCCTTGTAGCTAGGCCGGGTAATTATTGTAAACAACCATGATGTTTGCGCAGATTGATTATTATTCTTTACAAAATCATGTAAAGCTATTTATCTCTAATGCCCATTATTACTTACATTTGTGAATAAACAAATTTTTGCTGTTTCAAACGGTTTATTCACAAATGTAAGTAATATGGTGCGTTACTGTTAAATAATTGTACATTATAATGTAAAGAACAACCAACATTTTGCGCAAACACTGTGTTATTTAAAAATAATTACCTGGCCTGGCTACTAGGACCAAAAAACTGTTTAAAATTTTAATTTCCCGCCATAGGTGAATCGAACACAATTCGAGCGCGGTTCAAACAGGTAATCATTTCCCCGGATAGCGGTACTTCTCATTCGCACTTCAGTTTTTTTTAAATATATGGTTGTTGTTTCTTACAAATAAGGATATCTCAAGAATATAAATACCAGTTAAGGTTAATAATTGTTTGTAATGTAAGTTTGTAATAGCAAAACAATCATTTTTAAATGATATAACTTTTGACTTTCGGATTTATTCCTTTACTAGCTTCCGCCCGCGGCTTTGCCCGCGTTGTTCTAGGGAAAAATTATGAAGTACTAAGCAAAAAGCTTTATTTTAGGACGCGACTAAATACGTTTTATGTATTTCATCCTGGATATTGATGGTCAGTAGGTACACGGTGCTTTATGAGCAGGAGATCTAAAGTTAAATTCCTGGCCTGGCTGGGCCGTTTGTGGCCCAGCGAACCACGCGACCTAGAAAGTTTTTTTTTTCTTTTTTGTACGTCACTTGTGCTTGACACTCGCCCTCGAGGCCGCTTGCGGCTCAGCGAACCACGCAACCTAGAAAGTTTTTTTTTTCTTTTTTGTACGTCACTTGTGCTTGACACTCGCCCTCGCGGGCCGCTTGCGGCCCAGCGATCCACGCAACCTAAAAAGTTTTTATTTTTTATTTTTTGTACGTCACTTGTGCTTGACACTCGCCCTCGCGGGCCGCTTGTGGTCCAGCGAACCACGCGACCTAGAAAGTTTTTTTTCTTTTTGGTAAGTCACTTGTGCTTGACACTTACACTTGCGGGCCGCTTGCAGCCTAGCGAACTGAGCAACTTAGAATTTTTTTTCTCTCTTTTTTTACGTCACTTGAGCTTGACACTCGCCCTCGCGGGCCGCTTGCGGCCCAGCGAACCGCGCAACCTAGAAAGTTTTTTTTTTTTCTATTTGGTAAGTCACTTGTGCTTGATACTCGCCCTCGCGGGCCGCTTGCGCAACCTAGAAAGTTTTTTTTTTCTTTTTTGTACGTCACTTGTGCTTGACACTCACCCTCGCGGGCCGCTTGCGGCCCAGCGAACCACGCAACCTAGAAAGTTTTTTTTCTTTTTTGTACGTCACTTGTGCTTGACACTCGCTCTCGCGGGCCGCTTGCGGCCCAGCGAACCACGCGACCTCAAAAAGTTTTTTTTTTCTTTTTGGTAAGTCACTTGTGCTTGACACTCGCCCTCGCGGGCCGCTTGCGGCCCAGCGAACCACGCAACCTAGAAAGTTTTTTTTTCTTTTTTGTACGTCACTTGAGCTTGACACTCGCCCTCGCGGGCCGCTTGCGGTCCAGCGAACCACGCGACCTAGTTTTTTTTTTTCTATTTGGTAAGTCACTTGTGCTTGACACTTGCCTTCGCGGGCCGCTTGCGGCCCAGCGAACCGAGCAACCAAGAATTTTTTTTTCTCTCTTTTTGTACGTCACTTGAGCTTGATACTCGCCCTCGTGGGCCGCTTGCGGCCCAGCGAACCGCGCGACCTAGAAAGTTTTTTTTTCTTTTTTGTACGTCACTTGTGCTTGACACTTGCCCTCGCGGGCCGCTTGCGGCCCAGCGAACCGAGCAACCTAGTTTTTTTTTTCTTTTTGGTAAGTCACTTGTGCTTGACCCTCGCCCTCGCGGGCCGCTTGCGGCCCAGCGAACCGCGCGACCTAGAAAGTTTTTTTTTCTTTTCTGAACGTCACTTGTGCTTGACACTCGCTCTCGCGGGCCGCTTGCGGCCCAGCGAACCACGCAACCTAGAAAGTATTTTTTTTCTTTTTTGTACGTCACTTGGGCTTGACATTCGCCTTCGCGGGCCGCCTGCGGCCCAGCGAACCGCGCGACCTAGAAAGTTTTTTTTTTCTATTTGGTAAGTCACTTGTGCTTGACACTCGCCCTTGCGGGCCGCTTGAGGCCTAGCGAACTGAGCAACCTAGAATGTGTTTTTTTTTCTTTTTTGTACGTCACTTGTGCTTGACACTCGCCCTCGCCGGCCGCTTGCGGCCCAGCGAACCACGCAACCTAGAAAGTTTTTTTTTCTTTTTTGTACGTCACTTGTGCTTGACACTCGCCCTCGCGGGCCGCTTGCGGCCCAGCGATCCACGCAACCTAAAAAGTTTTTCTTTTTTCTTTTTTGTACGTCACTTGTGCTTGACACTCGCCCTCGCGGGCCGCTTGTGGTCCAGCGAACCACGCGACCTAGAAAGTTTTTTTTTCTTTTTGGTAAGTCACTTGTGCTTGACACTTACACTTGCGGGCCGCTTGCAGCCTAGCGAACTGAGCAACTTAGAATTTTTTTTCTCTCTTTTTTTACGTCACTTGAGCTTGACACTCGCCCTCGCGGGCCGCTTGCGGCCCAGCGAACCGCGCAACCTAGAAAGTTTTTTTTTTTTCTATTTGGTAAGTCACTTGTGCTTGACACTCGCTCTCGCGGGCCGCTTGCGGCCCAGCGAACCACGCGACCTCAAAAAGTATTTTTTTTCTTTTTGGTAAGTCACTTGTGCTTGACACTCGCCCTCGCGGGCTGCTTGCGGCCCAGCGAACCACGCAACCTAGAAAGTTTTTCTTTTTCTTTTTTGTACGTCACTTGTGTTTGACAGTCGCCCACGCGGGCCGCTTGCGGCCCAACGAACCGCGCGACCTCAAAAAGTTTTTTTTTTCTTATTGTTAAGTCACTTGTGCTTGACACTCGCCTTCGCGGGCCGCTTGCGGCCCAGCGAACCGCGCGACCTAGAAAGTTTGTTTTTTCTCTTTGTTAAGTCACTTGTGCTTGACACTCGCCCTCGCGGGCCGCTTGCGGCCCAGCGAACCACGCAACCTAGAAAGTTTTTTTTTTTCTTTTTTGTACGTCACATGTGCTTAACTAACACTCGCGGGCCGCTTACGGCTTGCTAAATCTGTTAAACAGTCGTAGAGTTGAGCGATTAAAATTATGCTACAGGAACTTACATATTGTCGGCATAAAATAGCCTTAGTTTTAATCCAGGGAATATGCTACCTCCATACCAAATTTCATCGAAATCCGTTAAACAGTCACAGAGTTGAGTGATTGATGTTATACTACAGGAACCATAGATTTTTTCCGGGTTAAAAGTAACTCATGTGATAGTCCAAGGAATATTGTACCTTCATACCAAATTTCATCGAAATCCGGAGTTAAGTGATCAAAGTTATCCTACAGGAACCACTCATTTTCCCAGGATCAGAATTAGGTTATGTTATAATATTATTCAGTGTATAATCTACCTCCATACCAATTTCATCAAAATTTGTTTAACAGTTACATAGTTGTGTGATTGAAGTTATCCTATAGGAATTGTAAAATTTTCCGGGATAAAAAGTATTGTGTGTTTTAATGTGGCTCCTTGTCTGTTTCTTTACCAAATTTCATATTTATTCGTTGAGCCGTTGTGAAAAAGAATGATTATACCATCCCACGGGAACTGTCAAATTTTCCGGGATAAAAAGTGGCTTGTGTTGCAATGTGGCTGCTTGCCTGTTTTTGTACCAAATTTCATACTTATTTGTTGAGCCGTTGTGGAGATTTGTGTAATTGAAATTATCCTACAGGAACCGTGCATTTTTTCGGGATAAAAAGTAGCCTATGTGTTAATCCAGGGTATAAGCTATATACATTCTAAATTTCATCCAAATCGGACCAGTAGTTTCGGCGGTGACTTCAGCCAAACATACACACTTACCCACTTACACACTTACACACTTACACATTACAGTAAGATATGCGCTGTGAGACCTTGCACCTTGCCAAATTTCATAATTCTAGGTCAACGGGAAGTACCCTATAGGTTTTGATTCCCTTGTGAAATCGCAAAATATGCGAAAATATGCGACATAAACGCTCATATCTTTTGATCGCGTTGACATACAAGTTTAATTTTATCCCAGCTAAAAGAAACCGTGGACTCGAGTATTTTGTATAAATTTCAACTTGATACCTCAACGCGTTCTTGAGGAAAAAGTGTATTGACAGACGGACAGACGGACAACAAAGTGATCCTATAAGGGTTCCGTTTTTTTCTTTTGAGGTACGGAACCCTAAAAATATATAATGTCTCAACGCAGATAATCGCTTGGTCATAAGATCAAAATTCATTGTATCTCTCGTCTGTGATACTTTATCGAAAATATATGATGATAGATA
Organism: Agriopis marginaria; assembly: GCA_932305915.1. Classification (NCBI taxonomy): domain Eukaryota; kingdom Metazoa; phylum Arthropoda; class Insecta; order Lepidoptera; family Geometridae; genus Agriopis; species Agriopis marginaria. The sequence continues at coordinate 1,897,971 of OW029923.1, forward strand.
ATTTGTGAAATATGACGTAATATAAATAATCTCTTCTCTATCTCTACATAGTATAAATTGAAGTCGCTTTCCGCGTCTGTCTGTCTGTCTGTATGTATGTCTGTATGGCCGCTAACTCCTCCTAAACCAAGCAACAGATTATGATGCGGTTTTCACCATCAGTTAGATACGTTTTCAAGGAAGGTTTATATATATAACTAGCGACCCGCCTGCCCGGCTTCGCACGTAAATTACACCCGTGCGAAGCCGGGCGGGCGGGTCGCTAGTAATATATATTTTGATATAATTTTATCGTGTGTTATGGCCTTAAGTCTAGACCTTAATTACTTGGTAATTATCGTCCCCATTTTGCCCTCAAGGCGGTTTGTCTCCAAAATCTCGAAACCAGATACTAAGATGCGTACAATTAATTTCGAAGCTTTGGCAAAAACGGCCATTTTGTTGTACAAATTATGTACATAAATTATACATAATCGCGGCGGCAGCTGGGGCTGTGACACCAGTTGTAATGTACAATTTAAAGCAGCCATTTCTTTTGTTTTTTTGTGGAGAATTAAGAAAGTAAGTTAAGATTTCGCCGGGATATGAGACTGCAATGTTGTGACTTCAAGGCCACGTTAGCATTTTATTCCCGGGAAAGAGGGTTTTTTGAGAATATTTTTAATAATGTTGGTGATTCAAAGTTATAAGCAACATAAGTATATTTTAAGGCTACATTTCTTTTCACACGACTGCCTAAAAAGGTGTATTATGTTTTGAGGGTTCATGTATGATATGTATGTAGGTTTTTTAATTCCACAATAAGTCCTAAATCATCATTCATCACCATTTCAGCCATAGGACTTCCACTGCTGGACATAGGCCTCCCTATCGATTTACAAAAGGGCCGGTTGGAAGCGACCTGCATCCAGCGTTTCCCTGCGGTCTTTTTTAGATCTTCTGTCCATCTTGTGGGCGGACGTCTTACGCTGCGCTTACCGGTCCGTGGTCTCCATTCCACGCTGAATGGCAATGCTTATGCGTTGAGCCAGAAACACGCCTGCATTATGGTCGCGTCAGGCGATCTAAAAGATGATTGAAAATGAGGTAAGCTCCCGGTCCCTAAAACCCAATGTCTCGACCCCAATCGGCTCAAATATGTAACCACTCAAATAAACACACTTAAATGTTTGGTGGCTACGATGCCAAACTATTTACAATATAATAAAATTGCCCTGTAAAGCTGTCATTGTTAAATTCTGAGCTTGCTGAATGAAGGACCTATTATGGAGTCTTTAAACACTCAGTGCAATGTTTCCTTCATAATATAATACAGAAAACACGAGTATCCATTATAAAATCTCTACAACTCGCCATCTTTAACAATTTCGCTTTTAATTTAGTTATTAACAGAATTTACGGGCCCCATTATCATTAATGCGAGCTATTTGTTGCATGTACCGCGTAAATTAGGGTTCCCCAGGATGGCGCGTAATTTGAGATACGGAACCCTGCGTGCTAGAGAACGGTGTGTTAATAATTATCAAGTAAATGTATATTTACTATTCTCGGACCAAGCTTTTATTTTCTCTGACAGCTGTAATAAAATTGTAAAACGCTGATGAAACCCACAAATTCTGATCACTTTCGCTAGATTTTCGAACGTAAGACATAATTTTGAGTGTAGTAGGTACCCCCCCTGTAGCAGGTAAATTTTTTATTTAAGTGAAATATTAAAAGAAAATGTTTTTATTCAGCTTTTTACAGTGTTATTGCTACTGTCAGAAAAAATAAATAACTAGCTATCTGGTAGTGTTGCATATGCCCATGGGCGGCGATTACCGCTTACCATTAGGTGGACCGCTTGCCTTTTTGCCGATCTTTTCTATAAAATATAATAATAGGACCCGGTATTGTAGTTTTATGGAGTAGCTTCTGTTTGTTCAGGATGTTTGCTAATGGCATACCAAACGTCATATAAATTGGTTTTGCCACTATATAGTTAAGAGAGAGAGAGAGAGAGTGAGAAAAATAATTTTCCCTGCCGACCTACACTAAAGAAACGGCTAGTTTGGTTCGGTTAGTTTAGTCTAAACTCGCCGCCATAACAATGATCTTGAGCTTATTAAATGACACGGGAATTACTCACGTATGATTAAGCCGGTTACTCCGACTATAGTTTCAACCGCATTCGACGGTCTTTTTAAAAATATAACTAGTGATTTTTTGTTGTGTTTTTTACACTTCGGGAAAGCAAACGAATGCAATTTTCTTTGTTGCTTTGCTTTGTAATCTTCATAAATGCGCTCCTTCTGGGCACGTCCATTCATTTTATTTTGGTCGAAGATTGAAACTATAGTCGGAGTAACCAGCTTAATCATACGTGATTAATTCCTGTGTTATATAAACAAATTGTTTAAGGTGTTTAATTAACAATGAAAATAAAACAGCTAAATAGCACCGAATGAGAGCGCGTCCTGGTCACAGGTGGGCTCGCTCGTTAATCAGCTGCGATTACGCTGCGGTCACGCTGCGGTCGCGCTTCTAGTGTGCGATTAGTGGATGCATTCCGGAATTGGGGCGTCATAGATAGGGATCTCATTAAAACGTAAATCAACTACGATTGTTGTTACGGTTAATAAATAATTACATGTTTTAAATGTTTATCGGAACTTTTTTAGGACTTATCACGTTTTATTATAATTAGGTCAATCTGTCAAAGTCAAACACAATCACGCAAATCCCATACCACCACATACCACATTATACACACGGACACACACATACACGCACACACACTCACCACACTCCACACTTACTAGGATAACTGTAACTATAAATATTCGCTAGGATGCCTCCTAAAATAAAAATTTAGTTATATTGTGTTTCGTTTTGTTGGTCTCCATATTACGGGCCTTGAGCCTAGTGTGGGACCGCAGGAATGTCTGCTAATTGTCTACATGAATTTTAATATACCTTAACTATAATTATTTGTTAAAATGTAGGTAATTCGAATTTTTGGAAATAAATTTATCTTATCTTATCTTATCTAGGTAAAAATAGGTACCTTTCGCTCGACGATTCGTCCATGTTACAATGACCGTGGTCACGAGCTGACTGAACACTGCGGGTGAGTCCGGCGAGAAGAGCGGGTGTTTTGTTCTCCTACCCTCACTTGATCTTGAAAAATCGCAGGGTTGTCACTACGACACACAACACTGACTGTATCGGAAACATGTAAAACACGAGTTCAAATAGCGAAAGTTTAAAAATTACTAATAATAATTACTTTTGTAGTAAGCATATACTTATGTTCACTTTGACCACAGCGGTGAGTTTGTCTAAAGGCATCAAGCCTCATCTAGACTTGATGTGTTCGCATCTACCACGCTACATTACCAGGGAGATAACCCTTGGTTGTCTGATTTCAGGATTCCCTCTAAAGCTTATTCTACATAAAAAATAACCACATTTGTTCACAAATGTCGGAGTAATCAGCGGACGTACATTAAAAAATAAGAGAGAAGAATAGTTAAAGACATTTTATTTATATTACACGGAAGTTAATCACGAAAGATTAAGCCAGTCACTCTGACTATAGTATTAACCGCTTTAGGCGGTCTTTTTCAAGGTGAATGCGCAATTGTTTCTATAATAAAATAATTCAAGAATTGAATGATAAGGCCGCCACTTGTGGCACTAGCTCGTAAATGCTTTCTATGTTTGTAATTTTTATTTATGGTGTACACAATAAAGAGTTTTTACCTATCTATTATATAAAAAAACGTATGCTCTGTTCTCAGGGACCCAAGATACAGGCTTAGCCTAGTTTGGGGCCCACCGAAAATGTTTTATTTAGGGTTCTCATATTGTGTATATCTATTGTTAAATTTTATGTGCTCTTTTTTGGAAATAAATGTATTATCTTATCTTATCTTATCTTATCTTGTCTTGTCTTGTCTTGTCTTGTCTTGTCTTGTCTTGTCTTGTCTTGTCTTGTCTTGTCTTGTCTTGTCTTGTCTTGTCTTGTCTTGTCTTGTCTTGTCTTGTCTTGTCTTGTCTTGTCTTGTCTTGTCTTGTCTTGTCTTGTCTTGTCTTGTCTTGTCTTGTCTTGTCTTGTCTTGTCTTGTCTTGTCTTGTCTTGTCTTGTCTTGTCTTGTCTTGTCTTGTCTTGTCTTGTCTTGTCTTGTCTTGTCTTGTCTTGTCTTGTCTTGTCTTGTCTTGTCTTGTCTTGTCTTGTCTTGTCTTGTCTTGTCTTGTCTTGTCTTGTCTTGTCTTGTCTTGTCTTGTCTTGTCTTGTCTTGTCTTGTCTTGTCTTGTCTTGTCTTGTCTTGTCTTGTCTTGTCTTGTCTTGTCTTGTCTTGTCTTGTCTTGTCTTGTCTTGTCTTGTCTTGTCTTGTCTTGTCTTGTCTTGTCTTGTCTTGTCTTGTCTTGTCTTGTCTTGTCTTGTCTTGTCTTGTCTTGTCTTGTCTTGTCTTGTCTTGTCTTGTCTTGTCTTGTCTTGTCTTGTCTTGTCTTGTCTTGTCTTGTCTTGTCTTGTCTTGTCTTGTCTTGTCTTGTCTTGTCTTGTCTTGTCTTGTCTTGTCTTGTCTTGTCTTGTCTTGTCTTGTCTTGTCTTGTCTTGTCTTGTCTTGTCTTGTCTTGTCTTGTCTTGTCTTTTCTTATCTTATCTTATCTTATCTTATCTTATCTTATCTTATCTTATCTTTTCTTATCTTATCTTATCTTATATTATCTTATCTTATCTTATCTTATCTTATCTTATCTTATCTTATCTTATCTTATCTTATCTTATCTTATCTTATCTTATCTTATCTTATCTTATCTTATCTTATCTTATCTTATCTTATCTTATTAATAAAAAATATTAAACCGAATTGACAACACTGTCGGTTACAAAATGGGCCGATCTCCGCTACCGACACAAGTAGGAACATTTCTCGGCGACTTTACCTCATAACATTGTATTACCTGTTATGTCATCTCATGACATGTTCTAACGCGTTCTGTGTCTGTAGTAATGAAATAGCGGAGACGTTCCGGCGCGCCATCTGCACATCCATTATACCGGCGCACTCGCGGCTATCCCGCGGAGTGCTGAATAACCACGTAATTGCGTTTCGTTCCACGTAGATAGTTTGAAAGTGAACCTCGGTACTAGAGCTGCTATATTTTTCAGCTTTTTGAAGTGAAGATTTCTTTAGGTACGCTGAGAATTTTATTTTCTGCGTATTGAATGAGACCGAGCCGTCACACTCGGCTATGTAACTCTCGTTCGGGTATAGTCGGCTCGAGTCGGCTAAGAGAGCTAGTGAGAAATAGTTATTAACCTTGCCTTGATGAAGTTTTCACTTCTGTTGTGTAATCTTAACGGCGTATTATCCGAGTCGCGTAGGCAACAAAACGCTCCCTCAGCCCCCGCCAAGTTATAGCGACGATATATTTTGCCACGCATGAGTCAGGACTCGATCATAGGTCCGACCTCGATGACGCCTGGCGCGGGAATGAGCGCGGTGCGCGCAAATTCTCGCGACCTTTTTACGCTTTTAATTTCACTAAAAAACTAAACTATTCACTATCAAAAATCTATCCAAATCAAAAAATGTTGAATAGGATTGCAGTACAGATTGATTTCAGTACATGCAATTTCCAGGTTGTTACGAGCTTTCATTAAAGCATAAAACGAAAAAAATAAACTAAATCGACTTTGTTTCAGATTTTTTTTTGATCAAGGAAAGTTTATTCTATCGTGTTTTTAACCAAATCATGAACTCAAACACAGATGTATCTGTGACATGTATTTTTTTCCAGCTCAAATATTGTAATTTAACTGAATAAAATTGATTTAAAACCGTCAAGTTTGGTATAAGAGGCCGTTAAGCACACACGGTTTTTTTTTATCAAAAAAAAAGTAGCTTATCTCTTATTTTTATACGGGGAATGCTCTGAAGAGATTTTTGATCTAATTACTGCGTAGGACTTCCCAAAACCGACAAAAAACTCGCCCTAACATCTTGCAAAGCTGGAAGTCCCGCACCGTCCGATTTTTCAGCTCCTTTCTTCCGCAGACCTGCAAGGTGTGGAATGTCCTTTCTTCAAAGGTCTTCACGCTGAGCGTCAACATGAAGATTTTCAAAAAGGGTGTCTATAATTCCCTCTCCGGGTTGGCAAAGCATTGTCAACACCGCTAGTGTTGCAGGTATCCATAGGCGGCGGTTTCTGCTTACCTTCAGGTGGACCACATGCTCGTTTGACGCTTTTATATCCATTCTAATATTATAAAGAGGAAAGATTTGATCCACATCACATCACATCAGCAGCCATTAAACGTCCACTGCTGGACAAAGGCCTCTTAAAGATCTCTTAAAGAGAGGTGTTGCCATAATCCCCACGCTTGGCAGGCGGCTTGGGGATCGCAGTATGTTCACCGTGTACTAATAGGACGCTGCTGCCCATCCTCCGGTGGTTCTGGTCGCAGTTTTAGGACATACCCGGGTCCTAAGATTCGGGTCATAAGATTTGATTGTTTGCATTGAATAGGCTCCGAAACTACTGAACCGATTTGAAAAATTCTTTCCCTCTTTGGGAAGCTACACTATGACATAGGCCCGGGTGACATAGCCTATATATCTATACCCGTGCGAAGCCGGGGCGAGCCGCTAGTATATTATAAAAAGGCATATTTTAGAAATACCAATTACCATACTTTACCATATTTTAGAAATATTTTAGCGACACTATCTCAACGCATGTAATAATTTCGTGATATTATATAAATATGCCTAAATTATTACATTTGGCTGTCGTTCAGTGTGGAGGTTAAAGGGGGAGGCCTATGTTCAGCAGTGGACGTCTTCTGGCTGATGATGATGATGATTATATAAACACCGAATTCTTTTACCAATACTATCTCGATGCATGTAATAATATAGGCATATCTTAGAAATGCCGACAAACTAATTTTAATCCTGTTTTTCCAACTATGCCACTGCAATTTTTTTACAATGTAACTTAAATGCACAGTAATGTAAACTAAATTACCTTCATAGTTTGGTTTTAGTCTGCTTTTTGTGGTGATATTATTTAAACCGAAATCCATAGCTTCATATATCTCTTCAAGACGGTATATATATGGTAAAGTTAGTGGAAGCGGAAGCGGCAGTAATACTGGTAGCAGCAATTGCGGTAATATTACCCCACAATCTCGGGAAAACGCAAACACCTGGCCACATACTCGGCGCGCCACATCGACCCGGTATGCCTCGGGAATCGGGATGCATTCCTTGAACCGAAGTGGAATATACGCGGTCGGAGGTTCCGCGAGCTACACTTATGGCGCGTGAAATCGACCTTTAACTTTCTACGTATTCCCTAAGCCAGCTACGGTTCTACGAATTACTACAGTAAGATTTGCTACAATGCTCTGCTGCTACAATTTGTTACGGTGCTACGAGCTGCTACGATGCTACAAGGTGCTACATCATCATCATCATCATCAGCCAGAAGTCGTCCACTGCTGAACATAGGCCTCCCCCTTTAACCTCCACACTGAACAACAGCCTGCCTTTTGCATCCACTGGAGCCAGCGACTCTGACTACGGTGTTACGGTTCTCTGCAATTTCTGTGAATCTCGTTATTCTACGACTAGCGGTTCACCCCGGCTCCGCACGGGCATTGTTATATAGCTTATTAAAATAACCTATATTAATCAGTGATAATCTAGCATTCAAATGGTGAAAGAATTTTTAAAATCGGTCCGGTACTTTTTGAGCCAATTCGTTACAAACATACATACAAATCTTTCCTCTTTATAATATTGTATGTATGTATGTATATAAATGTTCCAATATAATTTTTGTTTTGATAAACATATTTATTGTACTGCTTTTGTTGCGTTATATCTACAGAGTGTCACCTTAGACCAAAATAAAATGAATGGACGGGCCCAGAAAAGCGCATTTTTGAAGATTACAAAATGAGCGCTGGCGCTCATTTTATTTCAGTCGGTCTCTAGCCGTAGGAAGTGCGACACGAGGCTATTGTTACATGATAACGAAACATCTGACAAAATGATGCCTTCGTGTGCTTTCCTGAAGTGTAAATAGACAACAAAAAACCGCTATCTATTTTTTGTAACAAATGTACCTACTGTACTTTTTTTATTGAAATATTTGGCTTCAAGTTTTGGAAAAACTGAAGATATCAAACTGTCACCTCCAATTTACAACAGTAGTTTTTGGTAAAATTCTCGGAGGAAAAGATTGAGAGTGGATTTTGGTAAACAATTGACTTAAAATAAACAATTTTAATGTTCTTGTTCCGTTATACACATCCTGACAAATTATGGCTTTATTTTTGCGTTTCTGCCCGAAAATTCAAATACCAAAAAATTTACGATTGTATTTTCAAATACAGCTCTTAATATTACTGCAATTTATCGCATGAAACAAATTTTAATACTGAAAAAAAAAAAAAATACTTTCCTATAGGTAACGGGTAAAACCGCGGGGTGTTGCTAGTAAAACATATAACATACTCACTTACAATCCCACGTAAAACATTACCCTATTTCTTGGGCAGTCGGGTAAACAGTATTGAAATCTTGAGAAAATTTAATAGTAAATTCAACAACGAATTTTATATCCAGTTCTCTGTGACCCACTCGATCTTTCACAACTCTGTGCCTGTACAAAATACGGACCGGTCACTGCAATAGAATTCAATTATAAACCTGTCTTTGATGTGAAAGCTTTGTATTTTGACGAATAAACTATAGCCGAGTGCACTTTCAGTGTCTGCAAAAGGGAATATTTTGACTCTTTTTGCCGTAATTTGTTCCACATTTTGCTCTGGAGTGGGTTGTACTTGTGTACAAACAAAATTCGGAGACATACATTTTTCGGATACATTTCGGAGAGTGTGCTACAGATCTGCATGATTTGATTCCCTCCTGCCCATTTTTCTATCGGACTGCCAGAGTGGGCACGAAGAATCGACACCGCTTTATAGTTGATATTCCGAGAATCCGTACGAAGCGCTTTGATTCCACATTTATTGTGCGAACTGCTAGTCTGTGGAATTCGCTGCCTGAGTGGGTGTTCCCCGATAGTTACAATCTGGGTGTCTTCAAGGCAAGCGTACTCCATCCTAGGCCGCATCATCGCTTAACATCAGGCGAGTTGGCGGCCAAGCGCAAGCCTATTTATAATAATAATAAAAAAAGACGGTTGATAACCCGAAAACCCATGCGAAGCGCGCTTTGATTCTACTTTTATTGTGCAAACTGCTAGTCTGTAGAATGCGCTGCTAGAATGGTCGTTCCCTGATAGTTACAATCTGGGTGTCTTCAAATCACGAGTGAATCGGTTTCTTCAAGGCAAGCGTGCTCCATCGTAAATAATTAACGTTTCGATTGTTTATTGTTGCGTAAAAGAAGGAAAAACAAGCCACACTCTCCAATTAAAAATATTATGTATGCCTGCATGTTGGGTACGCTGCCAACTGATAGTGGGCTTGATCATAATGGATTGTCTTTAGACCTTCAACGGTCTATGGGCAGTCTAACTGCTTTTGTAGTATTAGTGTTAGCTTTAATTTTGTTTAGTTAATTATAACACTAGTCCATTAAAAAAAAGTTGGATTCGAATTCAAAATTTAATACGCTGTAAAGCTTAACCGATTAAGCTAACAATCAAATATACTTCCTGTATTTTTTATGAAAATTACTCCTAACTACGAAAATTATTTTGCAATGACACTTAGCTTTACAAATAAAATTTACGTTACAAAACATAACTAAAACTAAAAATAAATAAGTAAGAAGAAAAAGAAAAATAATCCTAACTTTTTTTTGTTCTACGGGGTGTAAGGGGATTACTCTCGAACCCAAAAGAAGAATTATTATTGTACTCATCATTATGAACAACTTTTAGTAAAGGACCAGCCCTGAAATCGCGAAAAAAATATTTGCTGTTCTATAGAAAACGGTCATTGACACTCGATAAAATGTATGGAACAGCTGATTTTTTTTCCGCGATTTCAGGGTTGGTCCCATACTAAAATTGGTTTATAATGATGAGTACAATTACCTTCTTTTGGCTTCGAGAGTGTTCTACTTACACTCTGTATAAACAAGTATAAATATCGACTTGTGATAAAAAGATGCAGCAATATCCTTTCAAATTTTCCGTATATAAGTTAGTAAACATTTTTAGTTTTTCCTGAACTGGCGGTATTCAAAGCCACAACATGTTTTTAACTTTTTAGTTTAGAGTTCATTTAATAAAAACCGAGCTCTGACTTTAAAATTTTTGAGAGGTGTATACAGTTTTTCTGGTTATTTTTTGACTACGAAAGTTATTTTTATGTGTTAGCAATAAAATATTTCTGAACAACTCCCACTATTTGTTGTACCATTTTTCATTCTGGTATAACATGAAACACGAAGCCATATAAACACAGAGTGTGTCTATGTTAACAATTTTGAATCTATCATAGCTTAACATTAGACGAGCAGGTGAACAAACGGAAGCCTATATAACTTTAAAAAAAAGATAGGTTAATGACCGGAGAGTGACATAAAAATATGTTTATGTAAGACATTTTATCCCGAAAAAAAATTACGGTTTCTAGAAATGTAACGCGTAGACCGCATCATCTCTTAACATCAGGCGTAATGGTGGTCAAACGCAAGCCTATTATTTATAAAAAAAAAAAAACACGCGGGCGGTTTGAAATCTTTTACACTAGGGCCTCAGCCTAAACCAGCAAACCTAATTACAGTATACACGGAATCATTGAAGAAGCAAACGTTGTCAATTGTCTAAATTGATATAGGTAGCTATTTGTTGGGTGGGTGGATTGGACATGGGTCCCGTTATATCCCATTCACGCAAACATCGCAGCGTACGGAGCGAAGGGCGCGGTGCGATAGCAAGTGACAAGTGAACATTTCATTTCATTTGTTTTGTTTTTGTTAAAATTTTCCTGACCGTGGATTCAATGTCCTTTAGTCGTAATATTAAACATGTTTACATAGTATTAAAAGCGTCAAACAAGTCATAGTCACAGTCAGAGTCAATCAAAGTAAGTCACGGTCAAGACAAAGTCATGCCCCTGTAAAGTGGTGGAGATTTACAAGAGGCTCCTATGGAGTTTTGGAAACAACACGAAAAGACATGTTTCACCTTGTTATATCACTTTCCCACACTCGAGCACGTTTACGAGCACTTAATATATAATAATTCACTATTTAGTACACATTAACACTCGAAAATACACAAGTTTAGGAAAATAATCCAACGAGAAGCATGTTTTTTCCAAGTTGCGTCAAAAAAAACCCACTAGCATTTCATTTTTAGGAATGATGCCATTTAATCGCACACTTTTTTAACATGCTTTTATTAGCTTCAAGAAAAGAAAAGGGTCTTTGACTAGTGTGTGTTACCAGCGATGACAGATGATACTGACACGTGGTTCTTAATTGTTGGAGAGAGCAATGCTCGGAGTTTCTTTGCACGATAGAGTCCGAAACCTGGATATTCGCCAAAGAACCAGAGTCACTGATATAGCTATTAAATTTGCAAGTTGAAGTAGCAATGGGCAGGACACATCGCTTGAAGAACCGATAACCGATGGGAAAGAAAGATTCTTGGGTAGAGACCACGAACTTGAAGACGCAACGTAGGTGGACCTGACTTAGCACAAAATCGTGCTCTATGGAGGAAAAGGACAAGAAAGGCTGAAAAATACCCCCAAGAAAAAGTGATGCGGCGAGGGCCTTGTATGCCGTGGTCTCGGCCATATTAGATCAGCGGGACTCTGGTCCCTTTTGATTAAGTTGCTTTGTAAAACGGGGCTGGAAATATCGCACAGCGACCCCAACAAAATTAGAAAAAAATATGGGAAATGGTCTAAAATGAAGACAAAGATGTTTTGCGACAAATTACCTGTGGGTCCGTCAAACCATCTGTACCTGAGACTTTATCGTGTCTAATAATGTCTACTTGTCCAGTCAAGCTGCAAACATCCGCTTTCGCTTATGAGTCAAACACAGCGTTAATCAGAAGCGACCACAGTTCCCTGATTAATATCAGTCGTGGGCACGCCGGAGCTGTGTGGGGTAGTATCGTTTATTCTATGGCCCCGTTTGGAAATTGCAATTGGTTAATGCCACGCCAATTGCGTTAAGCGATACTCTCTCGTATACGAGGGATGATTTTAGCAGAGTGATATTAGGCAAGGTAATCAAGGAAAGGTTTGTTTGTTGGCTTTTTGGATGTTTTTATGTACAAAAGGAAGATGGAATGGAAGCTTAGATAATGTATGCCCGAATATGAAGGTTTTTAGGGTTCCGTACATCAATAGGAAAAAATGGAACCCTTATAGGATCACTTTGTTGTACGTCTGTCCGTCTGTCAAGACCCTTTTTCTCAAGAACGTGTAAAGGTATCACGTTGAAATCTATATCAAATACACGGGTTTACGGTTTCTTTCAGTTGTGAAAAAATCAAACTTGTACGTCAACGCTATCAAAAGATATGATAATTTATGTCACATCATCATCATCATCAGCCAGAAGACGTCCACTGCTGAACATAGGCCTCCCCCTTTAACCTCCACACTGAACGACAGCCTGCCTTTTGCATCCACTGGATGCCAGCGACTCTCACTATGTCGTCGGTCCATCTAGTGGGAGGCCTACCTACGCTGCGTCTTCCGGTTCGTGGTCTCCACTCAAGAACCTTTCTTCCCCATCGGTTATCGGTTCTTCGAGCGATGTGGCCTGCCCATTGCCACTTCAACTTGCAAATTTTAACAGCTATGTCGGTGACTCTGGTTCTTTGGCGAATATCCACGTTATTTATTATGTCACATATTTTAGCATATTATGTAATTTCACAAGGGAATCAAAACCTATAGGGTACTTTCCGTAGAGCTAGAATCATGAAATTTGGCAAGAGGAAAGGTCTCACAGTACATGTAAAGTAAAAAAATCCGAAAGATGTCAATTTGAAGATCATATAAAAAAATATTGTTTTGCAATTAAAAACTTGCATTGTGTAGTATGTATGGAAGAACTTTATTGTCGGCTACAAAGTTACGTTTTTATTTCAATATATTTTTTGTATAGTCTCGCGCTGTTACGGTTCCGTCCAACGGAACCCTCAGAATGTAAGTCCTACTCGTACTTGTCCGGTCATTTATTTTATTTTATGTTAGGTAGTACGGTAAAGAAAGAAAGAAAGGTCAAGTACTTGGTTGATAGGTTTCATGCTAGGACGTATCAAATAAAGTAAACACATGGTTCATGTAAATAATCTCTAATCCCTCCTGCCCATTTGGACTACCAGAACGGGCATGAAAATTTACACCGCGTTATGTTTGATATTCCGAAAACCCGTACAAAGCGCTTTGATTCCACTTTTCTCAACTCAGAACTCAGAAAAATACTTAAAACGTAATATTTTACGGTTCATTAATTCTTAAAATAAATGTCCTGCGCATATCATGTTCCGGTAGTTTTTTATCTAATTCGCGTTATTCTAACTAAAATTTTACTATGTCAGCAAAAAAAAACCTGTCTCTCTGTCTGTTTGTTAACTTTTCACAACTAAACGACTGGGCCGATCTTAACGAAATTTGGCAGAAAGATAGTGTGCATCATGAGGACGGAGATAGAGTACTTTTCCACTGAGAAATGCGGGTAACACTGCGTGATTCAGCTAGTTATAGGATAAAAATGTCTATAATAATAAATTGTAACACTTTTAAAATTACGGAATCTACATATGCGTGACTCGACACGCTCTTGACAACAAATTTGATTTTAAAATTATAAGATTATTTACGGGATATTTAACGTGGTAAGGTTGTGGTAACTTGCCAGTGCATGGAATCCAGTATTAGGTTGTTTTAAAAATAAAAGTCCGCGTTCAAAATGTGTTCAAAATACTATACGCAGTGATACAGTGAGTGTGTTTTGTCGGGATTTAGGATCGAGTTCTAGTTCTAGTAATAACCGTAGCAAAAGACTAAGAAAGAGGGTAGATCGTTATGTCTGCACCTAACTTTTTAACTGTTCGACCAACCACCCGCATTCTTAAGTCTTCCCGTGAACATGGTGCATGTAACTGCGCCGAAATATCGGGAGCTCATTCCACAACCTTACCACGGTAATTTTTTTTTTATAAATAAAATATTCGGGACATTTTTTTGCACACACGGTCATCTGACCCCAAACTAAGCAAAACTTGTGATATGGCTGCCAGAGACTGATATACATACAATACATACATATATATTTTTAAATACATACTTAAATAAATATCAAACACCCAGATATAGAACAAACACAAATGTTCATCGCATAAATGTTTGTCCTAGGTGGGAATCGAACCCACGCCCCCAAGCTCAGAAAGCAGGTTCACTAGCACTACCAACTGGACCAACGGGCTATCCGTCAAAATATCCTGTAAGTAATCATATAACCTTAGTGAACAACCGTGATTGTTTGAAACAGTGTTTTAATTTGATTTTGGCATAAAAATAACATTACTTATTAAATTCGTTGAAACGACAAACTCTCCAGCGTATCACAGTAATGTGAAGCCAAACTCCATACATTATAAACATTGGACTGTCCGTCTGTTTATCTCTCAAACAAGTTGAATTCCGCCGGTGCCGAGAGCCACAAAGTGAATTATTTGTGCGCTCGCAACGAGATGGTTTGAGTTATTTAATTTAGTAGTTCCCGGTTCGATTCCCAGTAGGACCGCTGTAAAGCTAATGGCTGGATTACTTAGATAGATATGGGTAAACTATAGACGGAATAACCGTAATGCTCAGCGTATAATAAAAATTAAACTTCTATTTTAATCATCATCAATTCAGCCATAGGACGTCCACTGCTGGACATAGGCCTCTCTCCCATCAATCTCCAAAAGGGCCGGTTGGAAGCGGCCTGCATCCAGCGTTTATCTGCGGTCTCTTTTAGGTCGTCTGTTCATCTTGTAAGTGGACGATCTACGCGGCCCTTCCGGCCCGTGGTTTCCATTCAAGAACCTTTCGGCCCTATCGGCCACCTGTTCTGCGTGATATTTGCTTGCCCACTGCCACTTCAACTTGCTAATCCATGACGAAATGGGTTAGCGTTTGACTACAACTCAGCCGATGGTAGGTGACAATGCAGTCTAAGATGGGGCACGCTTGCCCATGAGGTGCCTATTCACTCTTTCAAGAACCTTTCGGCCCTATCGGCCACCTGTTCTGCGTGATATTTGCTTGCCCACTGCCACTTCAACTTGCTAATCCATGACGAAATGGGTTAGCGTTTGACCAGAACTCAGCCGATGGTAGGTGACAATGCAGTCTAAGATGGGGCACGCTTGCCCATGAGGTGCCTATTCACTCTTGTCTTGAAGAGAGCCAGGTTGTACCTTGTAGGGAACACCGAGGCAGGAAGCGCATTCCATTCCTGTGCAGTTCGTATTAGGAAGGAATTTTGGAAACGCTGCGTGCGGACTTTACCACAGTTCACAACGTAAGGATGGAATCTCTCCCAATCTCATCTCCAAACAAATAATAAATTACTCTAAAAGCTAGTCAGAAACCATACGTTCTGTTCTGTTTCATTATTGAAGCAAATTCATTGTTATTGTCCCGAACAAGAGAGTAGCATTAGCGTGTTTTCGTCGATCTTCATTGCGTACATAATTAATTAGAAGATCCCACGTGACTTTCTCGCCACACTTTATGTTGAGATAATAAACAAAACGTTGAAATTTGCGAAACGAAAACAAAATTGCTTAAATTAGGCTTTAATGACGCCTAAGTCGATAGGCATGTGTCCTTATTTTTTTAGGGTCCCGTAGACAAAAGTTGTAAACGGTATTATTTAGCCTACCTTGTCTGTCCGTCTGTCTGTCTGTCTATCCGTCTTACCTTTACTAACGTAACGTGGTCGTAACGGCTGTACCTTTCGAACCAAAATAAACCGCCAGTTGAAATTTTCACAGAATTTGTAATGTTACGGCAGATATACCTACTAAGCAATAATATAATGAAGTCAAATAGTAAAAACAAAAAGGGGTAGAAACGTATTTTTTAAAACGTTTTTTTTCTATATCCTCTAATGTAAAAACGGTAATACATACAGTCGTACACAGTCATACAAGCGTCAAACTTGGCATGATTATAGTACACACTGTAAAGTATAACAATGAATAATAAATAATGGCCAAGTGCGAGTCGGTGACACATTTCTGTTCATTAAAAGTTATACCGAGCATCACTTGCATAATATTAACTAAGTCAGAACAACTGTTTTTAAAATAGATAATTATTGTATTTTGTGGTGGTACGGAACCCTCAGTGCGCAAGCCCGACTCGCACCTGGCCGGTTTTATTCTTCTTCTTTCATGTATATTCAGAATAGATGACGATTTTATTTAAAAAAATACTTTATTACTAGTGCACGTTCATATCTTATCTTACTAATATTATAAATGCGAAAGTTTGTGTGTAAGTGTTTATGTTTGGCTGGACTCTACGCCGAAACTACTAAACCGATTTAGATGAAATTTGCTATGGATTTAGCTTACCCTATGTCCCGGGTATTGTAGGTGTCTCTAGGTAGCGGTGACCACTTACCATCTGGCGGCCCGTAGCTTGTTTGCCACTTCTCTACATCGTATAAATTGAAGTCGCTTTCTGCGTCTGTCTGGCTGTCTGTATGTCTGTATGGCCGCTAACTCCTCCTAAATCACGCAACGGATTTTGATGCGGTTTTCACCATCAGTTAGATACATTTTCAAGGAAGGTTTATATATATAACTAGCACCCCGCCCCGGCTTCGCGCGTAAATTACACCCGTGCGAAGCCGGGCGGGCGGGTCGCTAGTATTCTATAAAAATAAAATAAGCCCTGGATTACCAGGTACAGGCTACTTTTCATCATCATCATCACCACTATTTTACACCACAATGCGGGTGAAACCGCGGGGCTCAGCTAGTATTCAATACTAGAGCAGTCAAGAATTTCAGTGTTCCAATCGCACTGTATTTCTCCATTGGCGTCTGAACGTCAAACCACAGGTTTAATATTATGCAGACTCAATGCTACAAGTTTCAACAGTTTAATCTCGCTGCGCGCCCGATCGATGCCGGAGTACCCACCATTCATGTTTGATCTAACATGATATATTTCTTTGAAACAAAATCGAGTCGTACTGATATTTTACGAACTAAACAAAAACATAATATATTCATGCCACAAATTAACAATAATATGTACCATAATAGTCCATATATAATGGCCCTCAAAATTTATAATAAGTTACCTACCGATATGAAAGTGTTAAACGATAACAAATTCAAAACTAAATTAAAATCATGGCTCATTTCCAAAGGTTATTACAAGTTAAAGGAATATTTTGGTGACTAATTACAATTGTATTGTTAATACTACAATGTTATTACTGTACTTTATTTTTAATTACAATTTTATTGTTAATATTATAATTAGAATAACTTTATAAACCAATTATTTTAAGTTAGCATAATACATACTTACCTTAAGTTATTGTACGCTCGTAAAGGGCAGACTGTTGATACTACTATGTTTTTACCATCTTCTGTACACAGTTTTACAATAAATTATTTCTGATTCTGATTCTGATGACTTGCTTTGTAGGTGTTTTGATCTTGGAATTCGTTAGTACTTTGGACTATCATAAGACATATTGTTCCCTTCGACTGTGTTTCCGTTAACGGCCTCTTATAGCAAATTTGACGGTTTTAAATCAATTTTATTCAGTTATATTATAACATTTGATCTGGGAAAAAATACATGTCACAGATACATCTCTGTTTGAGTTTATGATTTGGTTCAAAACACGATAGAATAAATTTTCCTTGATCAAAAAAAAATCTGAAATAAAGTCGATTCAGTTTATTTTTTTCGTTTTATGCTCTTATGAAAGCTTGTAACAACCTGGAAATTGCATGTACTGAAAGGCACTTTTTTTTATTTGTGTAGAATTTTGATAGTGAATAGTTTAGTTTTTTTGTGGAATTAAAAGCGTAAAAAGGTCGCGAGAATTTGCGCGCACCGCGTTCAATACCGCGCCAGTCGTCATCGAGGTCGGATGTTCGTTTTTGTCGTTGCACTCCCCCCGCGGGCGTCCTGACTCTTGGGTGGCAAAATACATCGTCGCTATAACTTGGCGGGGGCTGAGGGAGCGTTTTGAAAGAAAGAAAATTTTTTGAAAGAAATTTTTTTTTTGTTGCCTACGCGACTCGGATAATAGGCCGTTAAGGTGGTACGTTTCATGTATGGCTGGAAATTTAAATTTCAAACTGTTTCTTTGTTCTTTTAGCTAGGCCGGGTAATTATTGTAAACGATCATGGTGTTTGCGTAAATTGATTATTATTTACAAAATCATGTGAAGATATCACTGTATAATTGACAATATTACTTACATTTATCGATGAACTGTTTTTTGCTTTCAAACGGTTTATTGACAAATGCAAGTAATATGGTGTGTTACGAATTAAAATAGCTGAACGTAATAATGTAAAGAACACCCAACGATTTGCGCAAACACTGTGTCATATACAATAATTACCCTGGACTAGCTCCAAGGATAAAAAAACTGTATGAAATTTGAAATTTCCGCCATATGTGAAACGTACCACCTTAAACGGGAATAGCGGTAATTTATAATCTATTATAACACCCTTGCTTATAATGAATCCTCACGTGAGTTTTGATTAGCAGTAATTTAGAAAAATTATTAAATATACTTCCCGTTGTCCCTGTATTCTGTCCCCATTGATATCGCAAAGTCAAATAGTGTAAACTCTTTATTACGACCTTCGTTATAACGAAAAAAGAAACCGGGCAAGTGTGAGTAGGAATCGTACCCTGAGGGTTCCGTAGAAACGTAATAAATATGTATGTATATCCATCCGGGGAATCAAGTCTTAAAAAAGGTTATAAAAATTGAAATAATGAATGACAAACTTAACTTTGTAGTTAGCAAAAAGGTGCCCCGATACATACCACACACACATGCACACTATCACCCCACACACTCGCCTCCCACATACACCCACAACATGTACCCATAAATTGATTATAATATACGACTGTAGGTATTAATTAGATTAGCAATATAATGTAAATCCATTATTGGTAAGTTAAGTTCTTAGTTTATTGTTAAGTTTTTAAAGGGCTGTGGATTTTGTTAAATAAATAAAATAAAATAAAATAAAATAAAAATACCAAATACAAAATGTAAGTTTGTGATAGCATAACCCATTATTTTTATGTGATGTACTATCAAATTATATACATTTTGTTGAGTGTTAATTACCGTTTTCTATAGAACAGCTGATATTTTTTTCGCGATTTCAGGGCTGGTCCCATACTGAAAGTGGTTCATAATGATGAGTACAATTACCTTCTTTTGGCTTCGAGAGTGTTCCCCTTACACCCCGTATAGTCCTCTTACCGGCTTGTTTTTGTTAGGTCTTCGCTTGAAAACCGGAAACGCATTGCGCGCGTCAAATTGGGCGCACAGACGTGCGCATGCCACGTTCATACGTCATTAATTCTACGTACTCGTGCAGTGATGTATTTTGGTACGGTTTGTGTACGGTATTTTAACCGAGTTTTTTGATAGGATTGTGCTTACAAACTGGAAAATCCGCATTTATATTGCAATGGAGTTATTTATTGAGGTTCGAACAAATTGGACACCGCGAACAACACGCTATAAACGGATTGAAACCTTGTTTGTGGTGTAAATTTTGTAGGGTTCCGTACCAAAAGGGTGTAAACGGGACCCTATTACTAAGCCTACACTACCTTTTGTCTGTCCTAAATTTTAACGGCTGTATCATTTGAACCGTACCTAAAAACAAATTTATTCAATAAAAATTACAAGTAAAATAAAAACTATCTTAAATTTAAATTTATAACTAAAACTAATCTAAAACTAAAATTAATCTAAAACTAAAACTAATCTAACAATCCGCTACAGGTGGGCAGCGTGCCCAAAATGCTGGCAGCATTGCCACGTTGTATGGCAATGCTTATTCTTTGGGCAAAATAAAGGCCAGCATTTTGGTCACGAGTAGCTTCGACCAGTCGCCCTGATAGGTCTTTAAATATTCGATGGGCTCCTGGTCCCCACGGTCCAAGCGTCGTACCTTAGATATGCAGTTGAAATTTTAGCAGAATATGTAATTTTACGGTGGATTTACTTATATTAAAGGGAAGTAAACTAAATGTTGTATGGTAACTCCCATACAACAATTACAGTTACGTATTTTTGTAATTTCTATAATTTAAAACGGTAATACAGCGGGCAATGGAGAGAGCTATGCTCGGAGTTTCTTTGCGCGATAAAATCCGAAACGTGGATATTCGCCAAAGAACCAGAGTCACCGACATAGCTGTTAAAATTTGCAAGTTGAAGTGGCAATGGGCAGGCCACATCGCTCGAAGAACCGATAACCGATGGGGAAGAAAGGTTCTGGAGTGGAGACCACGAACCGGAAGACGCAGCGTAGGGAGGCCTCCCACTAGATGGACCGACGACATTGTGAGAGTCGCGGGCATCCAGTGGATGCAAAAGGCAGGCTGTCGTTCAGTGTGGAGGTTAAAGGGGGAGGCCTATGTTCAGCAGTGGACGTCTTCTGGCTGATGATGATGATGATGATGATGATGAAAACGGTAATACGTAAGTCGTCATTGACAAGCATCAAACTTGGCATGATTATTGTACACACTCTAAAGTGTAACAACAAATAATAAATAATGGCCAAGTGCGAATCGGTGAAACATTACTGTTCACCATCAAGTTAGCAACGTCGGGCGCAGTCAGTACTTGGATGGGTGACCGCCTGGGTCGCGAGAGATGTTGTCTTTTTGCACTACTTTCTGTAAGTATTTTGTGGTAGTACACAACCCTCAGTGTTTGAGGCTGACTTGCACTTGGCCGCTTTATTAGGAGTATGTGTATGTATGTCAATTTCATCCTTGACATTAGTTAGAAAAATTTATTAAACAAATAAAAAAAATATCATCATTATCATCATCATCAGCCAGAAGACGTCCACTGCTGAACATAGGCCTCCCCCTTTAACCTCCACACTGAACGACAGCCTGCCTTTTGCATCCACTGGATGCCAGCGACTCTCACTATGTCGTCGGTCCATCTAGTGGGAGGCCTAGCTACGCTGTCTTCCGGTTTGTCTCCACTCAAGAACCTTTCTTCCCCATTGGTTATCGGTTCTCTCGAGCGATGTGGCCTGCCCATTGCCACTTCAACTTGCAAATTTTAACAGCAAAAATTAACAGCAAATTTAAAAAAAAATATGCGTTGTCCAATTCATTCCGGTAGGTATAAAGCCATATAAAAATTTACACTTTATTTGTATTGCACTCGGACATTTTTTAATATCCATTCATAAATGTCGACGTTATATTATGAGTACAATTACACTTCTTTTTTATTACTTCCGACCTAAAAACGAATGTTAAAAAATTGCATTTTGTTGGCAATGCGTCGCGTTATAGGCAACGAAATGTCGCTGATTGCCGCGTCGCAACGTATATCGTCGCATACTTTAAGCTGCTTCGTATAAAGTGGACAATGTAAGATACTTTTTCAAAAGATAATATTAATAACGTATAGGAAGCAGTTGGCAGGCGCGCGGCAACAGTACGCTGTTGGCGAATACGTCGTTTTTGGGTGTTGGTTCAAGCTAAAGTCTCAGCTGAGAGTTTGTAATAAACTGCGTATAATTATATGGTAATTTATGGTATTTTTGTTATAAAATGGAGACCACGAATCTGAAAACGTAGCGTAGTGGACAATACAGGCTGGTTATGATGATGCTGAAGTGATTGAAGTGAAACTGTTTAGTCACTTAACACAAAAATATGTACATAGAGAACCTATTAAAACTAAAATTAAAATATAAAACAACGTTGTTTTGGCGAATCGTACGTGACAAATCAGAGCAAGATAGTAAAGCCCAGCAGTTCAGCAAATGGCTGAACAGGTTTTTGTAAATCATAGCTAAGAACAGTCTCAATCAAGTCAAAAAATATCGAAATCAAAATCGGTTTATACGTATAGGAGCTATGATGCCACAGACAGACGTTAAACTTAATACCACGCGTGACTTGACCACGCTTCAAATAGCGTTGGGAATTAAATAAAATACTCATGAAGTGTTATTAACCTTTTTTTTAATTAATTTATTTCATATAAATAGGCCTATGTTCAGCAGTGGACGTCTTCTGGTTGATGATGATGATGATTTCATATCATCATCATCATCATTTCAGCCATAGGACGTCCACTGCTGGACATAGGCCTCCCCCATGGATCTCCAAAATATATATACGTGTATTATATATGTGTATTTCATATATAATACACGTAATTGATCTAAATTTGTATCGAAAAACTAGACTGTTTGTATCGATATAAGCTTCACTACACGCACTGACACAATAGCGCAAACATAAATAAATTTCAAATTTAAATATTAAAAATAAAAAATACACCTAACGTTTACAAATAAGTACTTAGGTACCTGTACTACAATTTCAAACTTCTGTTCATCCCGGTAATATCTGTGATAAGCATAACTACCCTAAATCACGAAAAACAAATAACAAAAAATTGTTCTTGTACCTTCTAATTATAATTCTAATTCAAAGTGGAGGTGATTAGACCTGCACTGACATCCTGGTCGGGGTGTATTGTGCATTTGCCCGCCAGCCTATACACAAATCAGCCGAGCTCCTTAAAATAACGAAGCACGGCTTTGATCGCTGACTAAACTGCTCTACCCCTATTTCGCCAGGTGTTGTGGTATTGGAGACTTGTTGTTGTTGAGTTTCTTCAAGGAGTCTCAACCTTAATCGTATATCTTCTGTGGCTTTGCAGTGCAGTAGTACATGCTCCACGGTCTCGTTCTCCTGTAGACAGCCTCTGCACAAAGGGCTGTCTTTGGCTCCGATTTTGTAAAAGTTATTGTTTAGGTCACAGTGACCTGTGATAGTACCTATCATCAGTTCTAAGTGTTGTTAAGCTTTTACCTTGTACCCCTGTTAAGCTACAGCCAGAACAAACGAGCACCTCATAAAATATTATTACATTCAAAAAACCCGCCACATACAGTGCGAGATAATTGTTATGGGATATATGAAAAGTTTGCTCGGAATTGTTTGCTCGGCCTCGAAACAAAATATCTGCGGAACAATATTCAGTCGCAATTGGAACGGAACAGGATGATTGTTTCGGCGATTGTGCAGTTCAGAATGATGATTGGGTGACACTGGTGTTTCAGTTTGTTTGAACTACCAAGCAGCTTTGTAGGTATAGCGGCGAGGGGGTTATGCAACTAAGCGACGAGACGAGCAAGTCACTCGCCTGATGCTAAGCGTCATCATCATCAGCCAGAAGACGTCCACTGCTAAGCATAGGTCCCGGCTTTTACCTCCACACTGAACGACAGCCTGCCTTTTGCATCCACCTAAAATTGATTTTGCTAAGCATCACCGTAGCCATAATAGCCGGCCAGCCAGGATTTTGAATTTTTCAAGTACTAGCGACCCGCCCCGGCTTCACACGGGTTTAATGCTGATACTAAATATACTACAGAACGTCTTTATATACAACGTTTACAGCTTTTTTGTCATTAGACAATACAAACATGTTTTCTTTGGAGGTTACTCTTGAAAGAACGACATAATAATTGGCCATGTCAAAAACACGACGCCCGGTGTATATATATATACATTATAGGTATATAATAATATCTATACTAGTACCGGGTGGCGTGTTTTTCACATGGCCATATATAAATACATAGTGAGAGTCGCTGGCATCCAGTGGATGCAAAAGGCAGGCTGTCGTTCAGTGTGGAGGTTAAAAGGGGAGGCCTATGTTCAGCAGTGGACGTCTTTTGGCTGATGATGATGATGACATATATTGTTTTTTTCTAAAACTCCGATAAAAAGAGCTGAACTGAAGTTAGATATCGTCGGACGTGGTCTTTATTTGGATGGATGACCGCCTGGACGTGATGTAGTCTTTTTGCACATTTTTTTTTGTAATTTAGTAGTTAAGGCGCCGTGACTAGCTGACTTTTATGTTTTTGAGGGGGTGAAGCAGAGGAAGTGGCGGCCGACTAGTCCCACCTACAGCGGGGCGCACCGCGTGAATCTCGCCAAAACGCGACGTCCTTCACCTATAGACAGCTATAGACACGTAATTTCGTCGGTCCACAGCATAGCTCCGTTGGCGCAGTGGTCTGGCCCGCGCTCGTAAACCACGAATGCCCGGTTCAAATCTGTAGTATGTAGATATTTTTGGACTCAATTTTTTATCATAACACTAAATCAAAGGATACGGCTGTTTCTGCCACATATTTTGAGACTCGTAGGAGTGCTCTTTTTATGTTTTGATGGGCAGCAAAACATAAAAAAAGCACTCCCATTGATCTAAAATCATGAAATTTAGCAAGAAACAATCTCTTATCACAAGTAAAGGGAAAAATGCAAAAGCCAGAAATGGTTAGTTCCATTAAAAAAAAAAAAACAGCCAAGTGCGAGACGGGCTCGCGCACTGAGGGTTCCGTACCACAACGTAACTTGTTAGGTACTAAAGTAAAAAAAAAGTGCAAAAAGCCCAGGCGGTCACCCATCCAAGTACCAGCCGCACCCGACGTTGATTCACTTCGGTGATCGTACGAGAGCTGGTGGTGAACAGAAGTTGACACCGACTCGAACTTGGCCATTATTTATTATTTGTATTTGTAGTTGTTGTTTTTTTAGTGTGTACTATTATCATGGAAAATGCCATGTGAAAGATACAGCCGTTAGTAGGTGTGTGTACGTTCCCGATGAAAAAAAAACGTTTTAGCGCAAAACAAACTTAACTTTGTTATTTAAAAACTGTTGTCTCCATACATCGACCTAGGTTGCGATCAGTTTATCAAATGCAAAAATGTTTACAATCTCGAATATTAGGGTTCCGTACCCAAAGGATAAAACGGGACCCTATTACTAAGCGTACGATGTATGCCTGTCTGTCCGTCCCAAGTTATTTAGAACTTTTTTAGTTTTATTGTAGACTAGCTGCGCCCCGTGGTTTTACCTGCGTAGTGATGAAAATTGGTGATCATGATGATGAAAACAGTATTTTTTTTTCTCTTTCAACATAAGCTATCTGACAGGGAAAATCCCGTCAAAATCGGTTCAGCCATTTTGGAGTCTATATGGAACATCATCATCATCAGCCTTCATAGGAAACATACATACATATACATACATACACACATCGCCTTTTACATGTGTAGAGAAGATAGATAATTATTATGTTCAAAGAAGACTGTAACACCTTGTTAGGGTTCCGTAGAACTACAAGGAACCCATATAAGTTTGTTCTGTCCATCCGTCTGTCTGTCTGTCCATCCCAAGTTGTTTAGAACTTTCTCACTTTTATGGTAGACTAGCTGCGCCCCGCGGTTTCACCCGCGTAGTGATGCAAAATAGTAATGATGATGATGATGATGATTAAAAATAGCATTTTTGCTCTCCTTATTACATGTGTTATCTGACAGTGAAAATCCCATCAAAATCGGTTTGGCCATTTTTGAGTCCATACGGAATATCATCATCATCATCAGCCTTCATAGGGAACATACATACATACATACATACATCGCTTTTTATATGTATATAGAAGAAAGATATACTCAAAGAAGACTGTAACACCTTTTTAGGGTTCCGTTGAACTACAAGGAACCCATATAAGTTCGTTCGTCCATCCGTCTGTCTCTGTCCATCCCAAGTTGTTTAGAACTTCCTAACCATTATAGTAGACTAACTGCGCGCCACGCATTCACCTGCGTAGTAATGAAAAAAATTGTGATGATGATGATGAAAAGTTGCAAATTTTTTTCTCGTCATAACATCAGCTATCTGATAGTGAAAATACCATCAAAATCGGTCCTGCAGTTTTCGAGTCTATAAAGAACGTTACAGACACACACATACGCACACGACGAATTATTTCAAAAACATTAGAAAAATAACAAAAAGAAAATGGAAAATGTGAGAATTGAACCCGAAGCCTACTCACAGTCGCAGGAACTTATCCATTTCGTCAACCACTCGTCCAATTGAAATATGATGCTAGTGGTGAAATTATGCTTCTAATATATAAAATAATATAAATGTACAAACAAATCGTCACAAAATGTAAGGTAGCATCAGGTAGCCCGTCTGCTTGTTTGCCACCTGTGGCACATAAAAAAAAAGTAGACTAACTGTGCTCTGCAGGTTCACCTGCGAAGTAATGAAAATATGATGATGATGATGATGATGAAAAGTTGCCAATTTTTTTCTCCTCATAACATCAGCCATCTGACAGTGGAAGTCCCATCAAAATCGCTCCTACCGTTTTCGTGTAAAGAACATTACACACAAGCATACAAACACAAACACACACACACACACACACACACACACACGCATGCACGCACGCACATGACGAATTATTTTAAAAACATTAAAAAAAATACAAAAAGAAAATTGGTAAATATGAGATTTGAACCCTGAACCTTACTCACAGTCGCAGAGAACTTATCCAATACGTCGAACCGTTCGGCCAACTGGACTATGACAATTGTGGTGAAATTATGCTTCATAAAATAATATATACAAACAAATCGTTACAAAATTTAATTTTCATTCGCCTGCCTTTTTAGTACTTATAATCCAAGAAAACATTGCGGATAAGGTAGGTACTTACTTTACAACTTCCGTCAAGGTGTTTTTGTGTCATAAAGTTGAGATTATATTTTGGAGAGGTTAGCGGAACAAAGCGACACACGTCCGTCTAGCAGCGCGCCTCAGCGGTCTCTGTCACATCGCGTAAAAATAAAAGAGAAGTGAAAAGACGCCGCGGCGGCACGACGTTTCGTTCGACGCGTTCGAGCTAAGTTCTGATTAAATTAAATAATAGTTAAAAAAATCGAATTTTTATCGATAAACAAAAACGATGATGCTATTTGTCACAATATTTACCATCATTCTTGTAAATTTTGTCAAGATTTGTTTATAAATTATCGAGATAAAATTGTATGCGTTTAGGCAAATTTCAAGCTTAGAGGTTATTTCATGATTTTTTTCTATCGAGAAAATTTATCGGAATCGTGTTTTGGATCCAATGGTCCTCTCAGAAATATGATCAAGATTAACACATAATTTTTTTACTGCTTCAAAATGAATACATTATCTTAAAAAAATGTTCTGTGAAGCCTTTTTGACTGTAAGACCGCCTTAACAATTTATGTGGTATTACGGAACCCCCAGTGCGCGAACCTGACTCGCGCTCGTTTTATTATTTTGTCAGTCACCAGGAAAATACTTTGTTTTAAACTATCACGGTTGTTCACTAAAGTTATATGATTATTAACGGGATATTTACCGTGGTAAGGTTGTGGAATGAGCTCCCGATATTTCGGCGCAGTTACATGCACCATTATCGGGAGCTCATTCCACAACCTTACCACGGTAAATATCCCGTTAATAATCATATAACTTTAGGAAAATACTTGTCAAATTATTTTCAAATTGCAATCTCAATTAATGGATAATTAGGTACAACGATGTCACTGATAATATTCCAGCGTTATACAATGCGGTCGGATTTTAATGACAATCAGCGTTATCTTGGTGAGGTCAGCTCGATTGTAGGCTCTTTAAAAGCGGAAATTCCACCAGACAACACCACATGGACACATGGCACATGGTAGACAACACACCGCCAATGCCAAGGGTAGGTGTTCATAGGCAACGGTCGGCAGCCCTGCCCACCGTTGCCCATGTGCCTACATATCACGCAGAACAGATGGCCGATGGGGCCGAAAGGTTCTGGAATGGAGACCACAGACTGGTAAGCGCAGCGTAGGACGTTTACCCACAAGATGGACAGACGACCTAAAAGAGACCGCAGGGAAACGCTGCATGCAGGCCGCTTCCAACCGGCCCTTTTGGAGATCGATGAAGGAGGCCTATGTCCAGCAGTGGACGTCCTATGGCTGAAATGATGATGACGATAGGCAACGGTGACTATTTACCATCAGGTGGCCAGTCGCTTGTTAGTCTTCTATTATATGATATAAAAAAATTGGTTGTCTGTAAAGTTGGTTTACAGACGAAAGTTTAACGTGAAAACGTTATAACAAAAACACAAAATGAGCGTAATGGGATAGTGGACGTAACTGGACAATAAGCGTAATGGGACAATTTTTCGTGCGTGCAGCCGGCGTTCATCGATTCAATAGACGTTGTCACGTCAAAAAAACTATTCACTCTTGCACAACCGTTAAAGTTAAGAACATTGTTAATACTAAATACAAAAAATATGTATAACATAAAACGATTATTTTGATACAGGAGTTACTCAAACCTAACGAGCGAAACGAAGTTCGTAATTTCACCATTTTTCCTTTTCACCTCAACGTTCGACCCGTCATCGCATTCCAAACTCTCCATAAATCAATTTAAAGTACCGAAACGCTCTGAATAATCCTTGGGCAATGACCAGAAAACAGATAGATGGGTAACTCATCAAGAGGCGGTGCAAATAGACATTCTCAAAAACGCTTATGCACGGGCAATTTAAATGTGCGAACTGCTAGTCTGTGGAATTCGCTGCCTGAATGGGTGTTCCCCGTTAGTTACAATCTGGATGTCTCCAAATCACGAGTCAATATAAGTCCTATAATCTAGCGTGCTCCATCGTAGACTGCATCATCGCAAATTGGCGGTCAAACGCAAGCCTATTAATATAAAAAAATGCAAATAAAATAAAAACCCTGATTGCAAAATGTAGCATATGCCACTCCGGAGATAAGAATAAAAGTGCAGTTCTATTAGTGAGGACTGGCACGCGATGCACATGCACTGCGCTTCATTTTGTATGCTAATGATTTGTCCTTATCTTTTGGTGGACCGGTCAAGCGGAATTATCACTTTCTATCCGAGTGAGACGAAAAGCTCTGAAAAGTTCTTGAATGGAGACTACGGAACGATAAGCACAGGTTAGGACATCCACCCATAAGATGTACAGACGACCTAACAGAGTCGGTAAGAAAACGCTGGAAGCAGGTTGCTTCCAATCGGCCCTTTCGGAGATATGATGATGATGATGATCTGAGTGAGCACGAACGCCAACTTTCCTTCCGCTACGCCGCATTTTGCTCAAAATTTGCCAGTCACTGTGTACACGATGTTTTCAACATGTCCATCTGTTTCCTTCGTTGTCTGTGGCCGAGGACTGCGCCGCCTTTGGAGCGTGCGCCAGGTAACTTACGTACCATGATTCATACTCAGGCCGTATATTAGGAGCCCTGAATATATGAGCTGTCATTTAGTGGAGATATTGTAGTACCCACTCGTGAGAAAGTGTGGAGTTATGGATATTGAGGTGATTGTTTTGGCTTGCTACGGATCTTCTTTCTATTTCCTTTTATAAAATGACAATGTCGATCTGAGTGGCTTTAAATCCTTTAAATAGCTTCAAATCGTGAGCAAATCGGTTTCTTCTAGACAAGCGTGCTAAAGAGCGTGCTACAGCCCATCGTAGACCGCATCACGCTTAGCATCAGGCGAATTGGCGGTCAAGCGCAAGCCTATTTATAATTTTTTCTCTTTGGTTTTGACATGTATAATTAACTTGACATCATTATTATATAAAAATTGTTTAAAATTAAATTATTATTAATGTAAATATTGAATGCCCGATGAGGGTAGACTGATGAATACAAGTTTTGCACTAACATCTAGCATAATAATAATGTATCAGTTGATCAATAAATGTTTTCTGATTCTGATTCTGTAAATTTTCCAGCGGTTTAACTCACAAAAAGAAATTCTTTTGTTGTTTTTTGTGTAATGGTTATCTAGAGAACCAAAGAAATTGAATTTTTTGAGGAACCTCGACAGCTTTTTCTATACAATAAAAAATAAACACGCAAATCGGTTCAAAATTATCACAGTTATCGGCGCGTTATAAAAATACGGATCTAATTGAAAACCTTTTTTAAGTAGGTTAAAAATATGAATAGTTACGTACAATGAGATAAGCTTTACATTACCAATGTATTTGATAGATACAAACGTAATCCGTTTTTCAATCACCGCAACAAACATTGTTAATGCTCTGTGAATAATGGATGTCGGTACGTCAATATAGCACGACGCAAAACTTCATTAACTATTTGCATGAATGTTGTATCACTCGCCCAAAATAATAAGTTAGTACATACAGAAATTAATTAAAGATCCGTTGCAAAATATTATATTCCTAAGGTTATTTGTAAACAACTAAACATAGGTACGTTTTGCATCCTGCATTAATATATGGACCCGGGTATGTCCTAAAACTGCGACCAGAACTACCGGAGGATGGGCAGCAGCATCCTATTAGTACACGGTGAACGTACTGCGATCCCCAAGCCGCCTGCCAAGCGTGGGGATTATGGCAACACCCCTCTATAAGAGGGAGGCCTTTGTCCAGCAGTGGACGTTTATTGGCGGCCGATGTGATGTGATGTGATTAATATACGGAGACGAAACAAAACAAAAAATCTTGCATAATATACATAGTAATGTAGGTATATTTAAAAAAATCAATCCGCTTCTAACCGGCCCTTTTGGAAATTGATGGGGGAGGCTGAAATGATGATGATGATGATGAAACAAAATCAATTAATACACACAAAAACAAGCACTTTATACTACATAGGTATATTGATATAACTAGCTACATAATACGTTTATGCCCTATCTATAGGTACATGGTCATTATGGATTATAATTACTAGCTGACCCAACACACGTTGTCATGTCGATCTGTCAAACGCGCAAAGTCAAAATCGTCGTTAATTTTCCAGAAATTTTCCATTTTACTGCGCAATTATCTTAATTTTTGTTTCCGTAAAATCCTTCTACAAAGTATTAAAAAAACTTTAAAAAAGACGAATGAAATTGGTAAAGTCGTTCTCAAGTTATGGCGTGGCCAAGGTAAATAAGGATTAATTTATATATAATACTAGCGGTCCGCCCCAGCTTCGCACGGGTATAGATTATAGCCTATGTCACCCGGGGATAGTGTAGCTTCCCGTCAGTGAAAGAATTTTTCAAATCGGTTCAGTAGTTTCGGAGCCTATTCAATGCAAACAAACAAACAAACAATCAAATCTTTCCTCTTTATAATATTAGAATAGAAGTATAGATAGTATAGATATACTTGTGTCGAGACTTTGGCGCCGTCACATCTTCCTGAGACACAAGGTGGGGCTGGCGTGGCTGCCAGTTCGGCAGAGCAGCACAAGCGACGCAAATATACTAACCTCAGCAGTGGTTACATATTTGAGGCCTTTGGGGTTTAGACATTGTGCCCTTGGGGACCGGGAGCTCACCTCATTTTCAAAAATCTTTCAGAGCGCCTGGTTAATGCGACGCTTGACCAAAATGCTGGCGTGTTTCTGGCTCAACGCATAAGCATTGCCATTCAACGTGGTAATGCCGCCAGCATGTTGGGTACGCTGCCAACTGGTAGTGGGCTTGAGCATTTGGATTGTCTTTAGACCTTCAACGGTCTATGGGCAGTCTAACTGTATTTGTAGTGTTAGTTTTAGCTTGTATTTTGTTTAGTTAATAAAGGCACTTGCCCCGTATATAGAAGATTATATATGTTCAGCTTGACAATAACCCCGACTTGTGTTGCCAGTATAAAATTATCTAAGTGGACCAAAAAAAAAAACGAAACGAGGATCGATCTACGTTTTGGCATTTTTTTTTACTCAAAACTATTTCATCATAAAAAAAAATAATTTTGTCCAAATAGATCAGTAGAATAATTTAAAAGATTGGAACAAACCGAAAGGGCAGCCTATGCCCAACGGTGGGTTATGAAAGTTGTATGAAAAGCTGATCATAATGGATTTATTACAATTACGTTTATTAAAGAAAAATTAATCTATAAACAAGTAAAGTTAAATGATTATTGACGGGATATTTACCGTGGTAAGGTTGTGGAATGAGCTCCCGATATTTCGGCGCAGTTACATGCACCATGTTCACGGGAAGACTGAAGAATTCGGGTGGTTGGTCGAACAGTTAAAAAGTTAGGTGCAGACATAACGATCTACCCTCTTTCTTAGTCTTTTGCTACGGTTAACATAACCATCATCATTATCGGTTATCATTTAACTTTAGTGAACAACCGTGACAGTTTAAAGCAGTGTTATAAACAAGTAATTATATCAGCAGTCAAATCTACGTGTACAAATAAATATCACTGAACGCCAACGTAGAATATAAACAATGAGTGAAAACAAAGGCCACTGTCTCTACTGACTATAATTAAGTATTCTATTGCTTGATCAATAGGCTGTAATTCATTTTAGGGCAGGTTTTACTTAAAATGGGAATCGTTGGTTAACTACAAAATGTTAAGCCGGAAGGGGTTCGTTGCACTCTATTATTACCTATCATCATCATCATCATCAGCCAGAAGACGTCCACTGCTGAACATAGGCCTCCCCCTTTAACCTCCACACTGAACGACAGCCTGCCTTTTGCATCCACTGGATGCCCGCGACTCTCACAATGTCGTCGGTCCATCTAGTGGGAGGCCTCCCTACATAACTATTATTACCTATGAACAACTTTTATTATGGGGCTAACCCTAAAATCGCAAACAACTATATTTTCATGTTTATAAATGTTCCATACATTTTGTCAAGACCGTTTTCTATGGAAATCTGATTTTTTCACGATTTTAGTGTCCTATACATCGAGCAATGTGCACTTTAACTTTCAAATTTTAATAGCTATGTCGGTGCCTCTGGTTCTTTGGCGAATATCCACGTTCCGGATTCTATGGCGCAAAGAAACTCTGAAGAAAATTTGTTACTGAATATAAATACGAAGCCATTGCCGGTTATCCATCGATCGTCGATCAAGACCGTGAAGCTTGCCCCGTTTCTAGAAGTGAATAATTAATATGAAGAAATAGCGAGGTGAGGCAACACCGCCGTGTTTTATTGGGAGCCAGGCGATTTACAAAACAAATAGCTTTCTGCGGCCCATTTAAGGTGGGAATTAAGGAATTATTTAAATGCTGGCACACAAATCAAAAGTCAACGAGTGTTGTTTGTTTTGAATAATAAGAAACGTTGTTACAAGGTTAGGAGTTATTCTTAGATTTAGACACGATCCTGTCTCAAGTTATGATAGTTATGTCTTATTAACTACCTAAACAAAATACAAGCAAATACAAGCACTAATACTACAAAAAAAGTTATATAGACTGCCCAATCTGCCCATAGGCGGTTAAAGGTCTAAAGACAATCCAAATGCTCAAGCTCACTATCAGTTGGCAGCGTACCCAGCATGCTGGTGGCATTAGCCACGTCAGCATTTTGGACACACGTCGCATTAACCAGGCGCTCTGAAAGATTATTGAAAATGAATTGAGCCGTCCCCAGGGTCTCTATGTATGTATTTTTGTATTGATTTAATTAACGATTGACTGTAAATTAACTGGATCATTATTATTATTTTGACATATTATTATTTAATATGACATTGCTTATTTACTTATTATTTAGAATTGCATTGTGTTACTATGAATTTGATTTATTACCTTAGTCTATTTTTATATGTATTGATTTTCTATTTAATTAATTGTATGGGTTGTTTTGTTGCCTGAAATAAATTAATTTGAAAAATGTATTGACCCCAAACGGATTAAATGTAACCACTGCCGAGGTTAGCATATTTTCGCCGCTTGTGTTGCTCTGCTGGATTGGCAGACGCACCAGCCCTGCCTTGTCAGGTCTCAGGAAGATGTGACGTTGCCAAAGAAAGGTGCCAAGGCATCGACATAAGTCGCGTTCCATACAAACGACGCCCCAACTTCCAGGGAACAATCCAATACAGCTGCGATATTGGAATTACGTGTCACTTTATGTCATAGACTGCCCTATCTAAATATAAAATTTAGCTGCAAGATTTGAGCCAAACTAACGAGGTAAATTAAA
Source organism: Agriopis marginaria (assembly GCA_932305915.1). Classification (NCBI taxonomy): domain Eukaryota; kingdom Metazoa; phylum Arthropoda; class Insecta; order Lepidoptera; family Geometridae; genus Agriopis; species Agriopis marginaria. Next base: position 1,932,100 of record OW029923.1, read on the forward strand.
GCTTGTAAAATGTGTTCCCACGTCAATCGACACGGGTTGACGGCTCGAAGTTTAGTTTTCACGGTCTGGGGCCTTACGGACAACTGCTATTACGGCTACTAATCAGCTCAGTTGGAAAATCACGCGAGCACAAACCGTATCTGGGCGCGATAAGGTTCACGTTCGCGTGATTTTCCAACTGAGTGGATTAGGTGCCGCAATAGCAGTTGTCCGTAAGCAGTACTCCATTGTTTATTTGTATGGAGACCTTTTTAGATTTTGTACAATGATTATTTGACCCGCGACGCCGCGCCGGAGGCATAAAGTCGAATAGTTTTTAAGAACACTCCCCGTTATAGAAGCGATACAATATACAGAGAGTTGACACTTGGGAGCGCCGTTCTAAAGATGGAAGCAGTACTCCACGTGAGGACGGCTTTGTAAAGCAGGAGTCTTTGACTCGACGTGAAGTACCGCTTCGCTTTATTAAGTACCTGCACGAGTTTCTAAGATATAGCTTAGCCTTACTTGCGATATGATCGTGGAACTGTACTGTCATATCTCTACATAGTATAAATTAAAGTCACTTTCCGCGTCTGTCTGTCTGTATGTCTGTATGGCCGCTAACTCCTACTAAACCACGCAACAGATTTTGATGCGGTTTTCACCACCAGTTTGATACATTTTCACGGAAGGTTTATATATATAACATGATATAGCTAACGACCCGCTCCGGTTTTGCACGTAAATTACACCCGTGCGAAGCCGGGCGGGCGGGTCGCTAGTGTAGTTATAATTTTTTAGTTCTGTGAAAAAAAAATACAAGTTTATATGATTGCATTCAAACAGTGCTCTCGGAGACTCTGGTTCTTTGGCAAATATCCATGTTCCAGATTCTATCGCGCAAAGAAACTCCGAGCATAGCTTACTCCATTGCATGTTGTGTGGCTTTGAGTTTTTCCAAAACGTAGCGTAACGGCCTCTCACTAGATGAACCGACGACATCGCGAGAGTCGCGGGCATCTAGTGGATGCAGATGGCGGGCTCTCGTTCAGTCAGGAGCTCTAATGGAGGTCTTACGTTCATCAGTGGACGTCTTCTGGCTGATGATGTCGATGAGTGCTCTCGAAAAAAAACCGAATGAAAAAATCATACAGGTTACGTAGCTGGAATAATTTCTCAGCACCACAAATATCTTGACATTTCCGACGGTCCCTGCATCACGACTTAATTTCGTCTTCGCACAAAAATGGCTGGCAATTTTTCTTTGCCCTTATGAAGGGTTCTACAGGTCAATATTCACTCTGCCGGAGATGGAACAAAAAAAAACATGATCTCTTCCAGGGTTTCCAGTAAATTAATCTTTCCAAAAAACTAAGTCTTTTCAGTGGGCATAAGTGTGAGCGTGGTATTTTGCGTGCGTCCGAGCGAGCGTCTGAGCGTGTGTCCGAGCGAGCGTCGGAGCGTGTGTGAATGTGTGTGTTTGTCAACACCTTGCTTTAAAATTACAAACCCATCTCGCTTCTAAGCTATGTTTATAAGCTGTTTTAGAGGGTCATCACGCCTCCCGCCAGCGTCGCAAGGAGTTTACTTCCTGCTCGCACGTCTCCCCCTTCCGTGCTCTCGTATTTTACACACATTGCCGGCTGCGCATTCGGCATTGTATAGAATACCTAGGCAAAGTATAAAATAAATAATATTTCATACATTGCCTGAACGTTTTAGGCATTCTATACATTGCCTAGGCATTGTATAGAATACCGGATTATACACATTGCCGGTAACATATCTATAGATTTTTATCTGTCTACTCGGGTAGACTGCCCATAATTTTGTTTTGAACGCAAAGCAAGTCCTGACTGTTCCTTTTTCTAGAATCTAGAATCTAGCCCATCTCTAAAATCTGTTCCTTTTTCTAGATTCTAGATTCTAGATAAAGGAACAGTCAGGTAAATTTAATTACGCAGGTTCCAAAGCGTCTGTCCGACTTGATTCGCACCTCTGTAATCACATCAGTGTACGATGTGCTGCATGCTGCATGTCGCCAAAGACAGAGCATAAATCAGAATCATCATCAATCAGTCAGTGGGGCGCAGAATCACTAAACTGAGGCTGGTATGTGGTGGATGTAACGACCCTAAGACACGAGGACTATTGAGGAGCACGACAAGAAGGGGGAATGACTTGGCAGCATGGCGAGTATCGACCCTGAGGGTCAAAGTTGCGTTAAGTCGCCGCAACTCGAGTAATCCCGTACAATAGGATTTGGACGAGCCCTCAGAGATACCTTCGTTCGGTGGCGCAATTGATGGAAGATGGTGCTTGACCTTTGGCTGAATAGTGGTTTTACTTGCTTGAGTTTTTCTTCCAAGATAGGTTTGCCTCTTAAGTGAGGTAAACGTAATCACACTTATATTATTACTAGCTACACTCCGCGGTTTTACCCAAATTTATATACCTCCTTGAAGCTTGCTTACAAACATTCAAGCTTGTAAAACCAGCTGAACTTGAATATTTATGAATAGACTTGAAATATTGAACAATATACAATATTTGAAAGTATATTTTTTATTTGCTGGTTGTTATTTAGTGTTGGTTTAGTGTTTTTTTACAGAGGCAAGTGCCTTTATTAACTAAACAAAATACAAGCTAATACTAACGCTACAAATACAGTTAGACTGCCCATAGACCGTTGAAGGTCTAAAGACAATCCAACCGCTCAAGCCCACTACGTTAGATTTATCGCATAAAGTCAGCAATCCTAGTATCTTATAACTTAAGACCACGTTACCATCACTTAACCCGTATCTATTGGATGTGAGGTATTTAAAGGATTATCAGCACTCTCGCAAACAACCTTCAAAGTGTTACCGCTCCGCCACGTTAGTTGATTGATAAGACGGGGTGTTAGCAAACTTCGTGCAAATCATTTTGAGCATTAGTGTAGTGTAGACAAGCTTAGTTAACGAAGATTACGTCTCGTTAAAAAAAATAAGCTAAAAAAAATAAGTTGCCCAGCTTACGGCCCAGCGAAATTAGCAGAAAAAAAAGTTTCTTTCTACATAACCTCGATCACTAGACCTCAAATAAAAAAACGCTTTAAAGTCCATGTGACTTCCCAAGTTTTTTTTAAATTTTGTTTATTATTTTACTTATTATAGTACATTTCCAAAATATATACTTATGGGCAATATTTTAGTATCTTAAATTGAAATTTTGACAAATAATAAATGGCGGAGAATATAGAAAAATACTATTAATTGGAGCTTTCGAAATATACATAATATACTTATGTATATTATGAAATTTTAAATATACTCACGTATATTTTGAAATTAAGGCATATCTGTTGAAATCTTTATATTTTCTGTCTGTTTAATATGTATGTATATTTTCCGTGATAAAAAGTATTTTGTGTTTTAGCTTATAGCCCATCTCTATACTAACTTTTATACTTTTTCGTTGTGCCGTTGCGCAGTTGGGTGGTTACACTATCTCATAAGATCGCAGAATTTTCTGAATTTTTTTTAATTACAGAACTGAATTTTTTCTGGGATAAAAATTTGCTTGTGCTACGCTCCGCCTCTTGAACTGTGCCCAGGCAAAAAAAAAAAAACATTCCGTAGCTCTGTTGCTGCGGCGTGAAAGAGGAACAATAAAAAGAACAGAAAATACACTTTTGCATTTAATACATTAGTATTCGAATACGAATTCTCATAGTAATTGACCTCCTAAACTCGATTAAAATACTCGACAACGGCAAATGCACAAGAGGTGCGACGTCAAAATCCTTCCCGAAAAGAAGCAAAAGCGAAAAAATTACTTTCTTGCATTCTAGTTAAACAATCCAATTAAGTTTTAGGACCCGGGTAAGTCCTAAAACTGCGACCAGAACCACCGGAGGATGGGCAGCAGCGTCCTGTTAGTACACGGTGAACGTACTGCGATCTCCAAGCCGCCTGCCAAGCGTGGGGATTATGGCAACACCCCTCTCTAAGAGGGAGGCCTTGTTCAGCAGTGGACATTTAATGGCTGATAATGTATGTATGTATGTAATCCAATTAATAACAATTCTTAACAGCTACATCCTGCTTGGCGTTCACCCAGAAATACGTCCAGAGGTAACAACGACCGGCATATTTGTACAAATTAGTTGGCTACCACCACCGGCACCGCCTGATGGTAAATTACGAACTTATAGGCTGGCTTTTGAGGCAACTTTATAAGATAGTCAATTTTCTAACATAACTTTCTAAGAGAAGGAGGAAAATAAGAAGGAAAAAAGAAGAGAGAAGAGCGAGAGGAGGGTAAGGAAGGAGGGATGTATTGAACCTATGTAGATATGTAGTGTACCTATCAATAAAAAATAATAAAAAAAGAGCATAAATAAAGTTGCCACTCTATCGGTTATTTATCAGAAACATTTCGGAGAGTGTGAATCGGATCTGCATGATCTAATTCCCTCCTCCCCATTTTTCTATCGGATTGCCAGAGCGGGTACGTAAAATCGACACCGCTTTATGGTAGATATTCTGAAAACCCGTGCGAACCGCTTTGATTCCACTTTTATTGTACGAACTGCTAGTCTAAAAAACCCATTGACCCTGATCTTTACAAAGTAACACAGAGTTATACGGAACAGAAACAAAGCCGAAAGGGGGTCATTGTACTCATTATGAACATTTTTTACCATCTAACCAACCATGAAATTGTGATATAAAAATTAGATGTTTCGTAAAAAAATTACATTCACACGAAAGTTCCATGTAACCCTGTATTATCATCATACTATAGGGTTACGCGGAAAGGGTGTAATAAGCCGAAAGAGGTAAGATTTACTCGTCTTTAAAAAAAAGTACAATGGGGCAACCCTGAAATCACGAAAAAAAAACAGGTATTCCATACATTTTATAGACTGTCAATTACCGTTTTCTATGGAACAGCTGATATTTTAAAGAACAACCAACAACAACTTTAGTGAACAACCGTGATAGTTTAAAACAGTGTTTAGGCTGATATTTTTTTCGCGATTTTAGATTTGGTCCCATAGTAAAGTTCTTCATAATGATGGATACTCTTTAGGCTTAATACACCGTTCTGCGTAACCCAGTATAAACGAAGTTTAATATACTTGTTTTGCGAATGTGTTGAGGACAATTATTATTAAGTTCTTTATTGCATCTTTGGTCCTTAATCACGTCCTTAACGACACATTTCTCGGCAAATAAGAATTTTTGCGGTAACAAGCCACATTCCAGAGAATGTGGGGCATTTTAGGCCATAAAAATTTCTTTTGGAATGCTTTACTTACTCGTACGTACTGACATAATTTATTTCATCTCTACATAGTATAAATTAAAGTCGTTTTCCACGTCTGTCTGTCTGTCTGTATGTCTGTATGGCCGCTAACTCCTCCTAAACCACGCAACGGATTTTGATGAGGCTTTCTACATCAGTTAGATTATTTTTCACAGAAGGTTTATATATATAACTAGCGACCCGCCCGGGCTCCGCACGTAAATTACACCCGAGCGAAGCTGGGCGGGCGGGTCGCTAGTATTTTTATAAAAGCTTAACTTGAAAAGTAAACTTACAACACTGTTTTAAACTATCATGGTTGTTCACTAAAGATATATGATTATTTACGGGATATTTACCGTGGTAAGGTTGTGGAATGAGCTCCCGATATTTCGGCGTAGTTACAAGCACCATGTTCACGGGAAGACTCGGTAAATATCCCGTAAATAATCATATAACTTAAGTAAACTTAAGATTTTTAGGATTCCGTAGGACTAAAAACCTTATAATCATTATTGTCGTTCTGTTCGTCCGTCCGTCCTATTCCATTAGAACGACCTACCTTCTTCAGTAAATGTAATTTTGTATTTTAGGGGTAACTCTGATACCTACATATAATATGGGGATGTTTATTTCTGTGGTGAAGCTCTGTGGTCTTAGCCAAAATCCAGATTTGTATTATCCTGACATAACAGACTGTTTATAGGTTTTGCCAAAGAGAAAAAAAAAAAAAATTATTAGTAAAGAATATTTTACGTGAAAGACAACGATCTTTAAGCTTTACAGAGAGATGTCACAAAATGGTCAAAATAATCCTACTTCCTACTAATATTATAAACGCGAAAGTTTGTATGTATATATGTATGGATGTTTGTTCCTCTTTCACGCTGCAACGGAACAAGGGATCGGCCTGATTTTTTTCATGGGTATAGTTCAAGAGCCAGAGAGTGACGTAGGCTACTTTTCATCATCATCATCATCACCATTTTTCATCACTACGCGGGTGAAACCGCAGAGCGCAGCTAGTATTACATAAAGTTTGTTATATGACCTAATTAGTATGGCAAGTTACAAGTTTATATACCTATTTAATAGTTGAGAAATGCATTTGCATTTCTTTTTATCCCGTTGGTTGGTTGGTTCCCCGACTTTTTTCTCTTTTTGCCACTTTGGTGAGACGTAAAAGTTTTGATGAGTTATTTCTCCATTCCATAATGTTTGTTCGTTTTCAAAATATAAATGCCAAGCGAAACACGAAAATGTTGTAAACATCATCATCATCATCATCAGCCAGAAGACGTCCACTGCCTAAACATAGGCCTCGTCTTTAACCTCCACACTGAACGACAGGCCTGCCTTTTGCATCCACTGGATGCCAGCGACTCTCACTATGTCGTCGGTCCATCTAATGGGAGGCCTTCTAGTGGTCCATCTATGTTGTAAACACTTGGCCTTATTCATAAGGATACAACATTGCAGATATAACATTTTATTCTTCTCGATAAACCATAAATATTTTATGTTAAAAGAAAACGTGTTCGATGAAAATGTTGGAAGTAAAACCAGTAAAACGAAAAGAAGTCGTTGCCAATTTTGTAAAAAAATATTTTCCTTGATGTCCGGAATGTTATTGTTCCCATCGAGTTTTATTAAAGTTGGCAATTTCATGAAAAATGTTTTTTGTAATAACAATTGTTTAATATTCGCTGCTTCTGTAATGGGTTAAAAGTACAGCGTAGCGACTACCTATTATTAACGCTTTTTTAATTCGGTAAATGCAAAGATCTTCCTACTAATCCTACTAAAACACTGTTTTAAACTATCACGGTTGTAATATCGGGAGCTCATTCCACAACCTTACCACGGTATATATCCCGTTAATAATCATATAACTTTAATACTACTAATATTATAAACGCGAAAGTTTGTATGTATAGATGTATGGATGTTTGTTCCTCTTTCACGCAAAAACTACCGAATGGATATTAATGAAAGTTTACAATAATATAGCTTATACATTAGAATAACACATAGGCTATAACGGGTTGTAGTAGCGAGGCCGAAGGCCGAGCTCTACGCGTACGAAGTAGCGGGTTTCAGCTAGTAATATTATAAACGCGAAAGTTTGTATGTATGGATGTATGGATGTTTGTTCCTCTTTCACGCTGCAACGGAATAACGGATCGACCTGATTTTTTGCATGGGTATAGTTCAAGAGCCAGAGAGTGACATAAGCTATATTTCATTATCATCATCACTATTTTTCATCACTACGCGGGTGAAACCGCGGGGCGCAGCTAGTACGATATATCGTATATACCCTAAAGGCAGGTAAATGTCATAAAACGCCATTATATCACAACCTCACTAATATGTTTGTTACTCCTTCGCGCTGAAATGGCTGGACGGATTTCGATGAAATTTTGAATATAGTTAGCTTATATTCTGGATTAACACATGCTTTTTTTCATCATCATCATCATCATAATTTTTAATCACTACGCGGCTGAAACCGCGGGACGCAGCAAGTATGAGATATAATGACAAAATTCCCGTAACAGATATTATTATTATTATTTCTTAGTTAATCGGCCGTAACATTACATAAATTCTGTGAAAATTTCAACTGGCTGTCTATAACGGTTCGAAAGATGCAGCCGTTAAAATGTGATGGACCGACAGACGGACGGACGGACAGGCAGACAGACAGATGGACAGATTGACATACAGACTACGTAGGTTTAGTAATAGGGTCCCATCGACAACAATTAGATACGGAACCCTAAAAAGATTATGTGGTGGTCATGACGTAGTCTTTTCTGATATATAATTTTGACTGCTCTTATTATTTCTATTGAATTATTATTGTGAAGTGAAATTGAAATTAAAAGCTGAATATAAATATTTCATAAATTATTAACATTTCACTGAAGTATATCGGGTACCTGCTGGTGTCCTATGTTTAAAAACCTAACAAAAGTGATCAGAGTTTGTGGTTTTTTTACAGTTTTATTGCTAAACATGAATATTTTTGGACAAAACATTGGTATGTGCGGTACACAGAAAAGAGAAGTGAAAGTGAAGTAAATAGAATGGATATGAGAAAGAAAATCTGTTACCAGGTATATGAGTGAATAAGGTTCATCATTGAACATTCTTATTTAGATCAACGCGTCGAACTCCGCATCACAGTTGCTAACTGATTTCGAATGACTGACGTTTCATTTATGTATATGGGTTCAACTGGCTACAACAAATTTCTTACAAAAATGTCTTGACAGCCGTTTTTTTTTTATAGTAGACTAGTAGGCCGCCCCTGCTTCGCACGGGCGAAGCCGGGATATATAGCCTATGTCAACTGGGGTTAGTGCAGCATCCCAACAGTGAAAGAATTTTTCAAATCGGTTCTGTAGTTTCGGAGCTTATTCAATGCAAACAAACAAACAAACAATCAAATCTTTCCTCTTTATAATATTAGTATAGATAGGCTTGCGCTTGGCCGCCATCTCGCCTGATGTTAAGCGACGATGCGGTCTACGATGGAGCACGCTTGCCTAGAAGAAACCGATACACTCTCGACTTGAAGACACCCAGATTGTAACTAACGGGGAAAACCCATTCAGGCAGCGAATTCCACAGACTAGCAGTTCGCACAATAAATGCGAACAAAAAAATAATAATTGTGGTGTGGTAGCATATACTAAATCTTACCCTTCCTTTTTATATTCTAATGGAACTTGAGCTCCGGTTTTTGTCTCGCAAGTCCATAATGAGTGCTTGGTTTGGGTGAGATTTTGTTGCGTCAAATAGAGCGATAAAACAATTTACCTTTTTTTACAAGCTTTTATTTAACTTGCAATGTATGTATCATCATCATCAGCCAGAAGAAATCCACTGCTGAATATAGGCCTCCTCCTTTAACCTCCACACTGAACGACAGCCTGCCTTTTGCATCCACAGGATGCCGGCGACTCTCACAATGTCGTCGGTCCATCTAGTGGGAGGCCTCCCTACGCTGCGTCTTCCGGTTCGTGGTCTCCATTCCTTTCTTTCCCATCGGTTATAGGTTCTTCGAGCGATGTGGCCTGCCCATTGCCACTTAACAAAACAACAACAAATAACACAACAACAAAAAAAAAAAATTAACAACACAAAACACAAACAACAAATCTTTCAATCTTTGTTAGCAAATTATAACAGCTATGCCGGTGACTCTGGTTCATTGGCGAATATCCACGTTTCGGATTCTATCGCGCTAAGAAACTCCGAGCATAGCTCTCTCCATTGCCCGCTGTGAGTTTTTCCAAGAGGCCAACCGTAACTACTACCTATTGTCAACTCATACAATTTATTTTGTCAATATTGAGATTTTTTTTAATCCGCTGCCGCTTTACTACCAAGCCCCCAGTCCTGCGGTTTATAGAGAGTACATAGTGTAAGCGTATGAAGAGTTTTGTTTCTTGTTAGTAAAACGGTCCGCAGCGCTCACGGCCGCTTTCAACCAGTTTTAATGTTCTACATTTTCCGTTTTATTGCGATGCTTTGAATGAACTTTAGGATTTTTAAAGCGTTTCTAGCTTATTTTTATAACGTTATGCTGAATATATTCTGTGATTTATTTGAATACATTTTTGTCTGTAATATTTCCTTTTTTTATTCTTTCCTTCGTGAGGAGTTTGGCGTCGCACTACTGTCTATTTGCCAGTGTCAAGTATTAAATTAGTTGGATGAAATGTAGCCAAACAAGTCAGTCACAGTGAGAGTCAAGCAGAGTAATATTTCCTTTCAATTTTGTATCGTGAGTCGAATGGCATGTTAAATTATAGATTCTAGTTATTTGCAGGATCACATGGAACGACATAGAAATATCATTATGAACAACTTTAACTAATAAAAAGATTTATTTTACAATATTTTATAAATAATTTGAATTTTCATAAAATTATACCAGGACATCATGAATCACTAGAATTTTGATAATATTAATGAATATTTCTCTAATCTAGTATTAGTGACTGAGGCTTTTAGCTGACTTAAGTACCAGGCTCCCATAGATCGGAAGGAGGCTCACCTTAGTTTTAATGATACTACACTTACTAATTAGGTATAGAGCATTGGTATAGAGCCGTTTCCTCATGAAAAGACAGACAGATACACAGGCAATTTATTTTAAACATCGTTGGACTCACGTCATGGGCTTCAGTTAGGCTTCGCTGCAGCTGCCAGTAATAACGTTTTTATTGTCGATGCAGTAATGTAGTATTAAACGTCCGCGAGCGAGGTAAAAACGATCCTTCTCTGCTCGCAGGTGAGTCATTCATCAAGTGCCGATGCAATTTGCTCTGAGATTGACTCGAATCTCAAACTCACTGAATACATTTTAAGATTTGAAATAAATTGAAATCTGACCAACTATAAATTACTTTTCAAGACTAGTATCCAATGTGCCCTTAAATGCTCCTTCTAAAATAATCGAAATGCGAGTTAATTTTGTTCTAAAGGGTCGGCAACGTATTTGTGATGCCTCTGGTGTTACAAGTATCCATAGGCGACGGTGACTGCTTTCCATCAGGCAGCCCGTCTGCTTGTTTGCCACCTACGGCATTAAAAAAAAAAAAACGCATCAAATCGCTGGCTCACTATTACAAGGTTCTATGTTATTTTCTTACAAATTCAAAATTCAAAATATTTATTTGTCAGAACATGGTAGGTACACATACATATAAAGTAGCATACATACATGGTCGTAAGAATGGAGACGTATCTCATGTCCTTGCCTGTTACGGCGTACAAATGTTAGTTTTTTTATAAGTATATAATTTTTATTTACACGTTCTGTAATTTCAATTTAAAAATTTTGACTTTCATAAATATTGACTAAGCAGGGTTGATGCTTGAAATAGATACTTTCACTCAAGCATAAACCCTGCTAAGTCAATTTATGAAAGTCAATTTTTTTTTATTGAAATTACAGAACGTGTTAGAAAATAACATAGAACCTTGTAATAGTGAGCCAGTGAAATCGCAATATAACATGTGTCTAGCGCATAATAGCTTGTGCATACACTGCATACTGCCTTGGCATACAGGGTTACGCGGCAAGTACTAAGCCAAACGGGGTCTATTATACTTTTATTTTTTAAATAATTGGCTTGCGTTTGACCGCCATCTCGCCTGATGTGAAGCGACGATGCGGTCTACGATGGAGCACGCTTACCTAGAAGAAACAGATTCACTCGTGATTTTAAGACACCCAGATTGTAACTATCGGGGAACACACATTCAGGCAGCGCATTCCACAGACTAACAGTTCGCATAATAAAAGTGGAATCAAAGCGCTTCGTATGGGTTTTCGGAATATCAACCATAAAGCGGTGTCGATATTTCGTGCCCACTCTGGCATTCCGATAGAAAAAAGGGCAAGAGGGAATTAGATCATGCAGATCCGATGCAGACTCTCCCAAATTTATCCGATAAAAAACCGATAGACTAGCAACTAGCGATGCTCAAGGCTAAGAAGCTTAGTCTGAACCAGGGATTCGTTGCTGATGAGCCTCTTGGCACGCTTACTCATCATTATGAGCAATGTTTACTATGAGACCAAACCATTTTCTATGGAACAGCTAATATTTTTTTACGATTTCAGGTTTGCATTTGATACAGAGGACAAAACACTCTTAAAAATTAGTGTAACAACTGGCGGCCTTATCGCTGAAAACGATCTTTTCTCGGCAACCTCAGGATGGAAAGGATTTTATAGAAGACGTAGAAGACGGGGTGTGCAATAGAGGATAGAATATCAAATACTTTTATTTATACCATTCGCATAATTATATTTTATAATAATAAAAAAGAAATATATGACGGCGCCATTGCTGCCACGTTTGGAAAACAGCACGTGCAACGGGCGAGTGGTCGAGCAGGTGTTCCGTGACTCACAAGTTTCCTATATTAAAAAGTACTCTTTGCTCACAAGCGAGCGATCGAACGAGTGTCGCCTGACTCACCCCCACTCCGCCTATCAGTTATAAAAGGCGGTGCTCGCTTGACAGAGACATCCGCTCGTCTTGCGTCCTCAGTCGCTGATCGGGTTAAGCTGGGCCTTCTCTCAGGAGATTTCACCCGGCTGACCCTGCATCGCCGCTGACGCGGGCGAGCAGTCGTTGGACAGGTGGCCATACCATCTGGCCACCCCCCGTTGTGCCGCCGCGTGTGATTGGGTGAATAGTGCGCGTGCGTGTAGTTCATTGTTTAGTTCGCTCCAGCCGTTGCCGTTTTTCGTGGATACCAGGTACTCACCTCACGTTATCACTCACTTGTTTTTTCGTGTACTCATCTCACATTGTTGTTACTCACTCACCCGGTACTCATCTCCCTACCCCGGTAGGGAGACTACATTCACCTTAGCCTGTTGGGGGGACCCTTCCCCCCAACCCAATATTGACTTTGTTTTGACTCTGTTTTTAACTTTGTTTAATTAAGCCTTCCGTTAAATATGGCGACCAGGAAGGATCTTGAGACCGCCCTCGATGCGTTCTCAGGCCCCTTCCTGGCTCAGCTTATTGCCAATCCGTCAGACGCGGAGAACTTTCTCCGCTCCCCAGCGACGTTCGCGGCCAATTTTTTTACCAGGAAAGCTTCCAAAGCCTCCCCCTCTCCGTCCTCCTCCCTTACCCGTAAGGCTCCACCCAAGCCCAAGCCTGGGCGTGACCGCACCGCGGCGGCAAAGCTGACGCCTTCCTTTAAAGGCCCAGCCTCTGCTCCCAAGTCCCGGGCTCCCTCAACGAGCCGTTCTCGCTCGCGCTCTCCCAGGCGCATCCGCTCTCGCTCTCGCAGAGGTCGCTCACGATCCGTGGCGCCCCAGGCGAAACTCGACTTCAGGAGCTCCTCGCGTGCCTCCCTGAAGGTCAATCATGAATATGGCCCGCTAGACAGCCCTCTCTCTCCCGACCCCATCCCCTCGCAGGAGGAGATGGATACCGACGGCTTCACCGTCGTAGGTAAGGGCAAGAAGCGCCCCGCTCCTTTGGCCTCCCCCCCTCCCCCGCCCAAGGCCCCGTGCCCCTCCTCTGGAGTCATGCCTCCAGCAGCCACTCCCGACGCTCCTCCAGCGCCTACCCCCAAGCTCTCTAAGCCCCCTCGTCCTTTGGTCATTCGACAAAAGGAAGATTGGGGTAGGGTATCCCAGTTACTGGACGACCACGAACTTACTTTCGTGGCCAAAACAACGAGTGACGGCATCAGCGTCAGACTTAACTCTTCGGACGACTACCGTCTCATCACTAAACTTCTCCGGGCTCAGCAGATCCGGTTCCACCACCACCCGCTTGAGGAGGAGCAAGTTCTCCGCGTTGTGATACGCGGCCTCCCTAAAGAAATTAGTACCACGTCCATCCTTGAGGACCTTAAGTCCCAAGGCTTCCCCGCCCGCGAGACCCACCGCATGCACAGCGGCAGGGCAAAAACCCCCCTTGACCTCGTCTTGGTCATCTTAGACAAGACCCAAGAGGCTAAGGCCATCTTCAACCTGAAGACGGTCCTCAGCCTCTCGGGTCTTAAGGTGGAGCCCCCGCACCGTAAAGGTATCCCAGGCCAGTGCCATCGTTGCCAGCTCTATGGCCACGCCGCCCGCTTCTGCCACGCTGCTCCTCGCTGCGTGAAGTGCGCAGGAGAGCACGCCACTGCCGAGTGCTCGCGTCAGAAAGGGGACCCCACCCCACCCACTTGCGCCCTCTGTGGTCAGGGTCATACCGCGAACTATCGTGGTTGCCCCATGGCCCCAAAGGTCGCAAAGGGCCAGGGTAGGACCCCTCCTCCCCGCCATCCGCCCCGCCCCAAAGGAGCCGGCCCTAAGCCAAAACTCACAGTTGTCGAGGCCCCCCAATATGTGGATGCCCCTCCCCCTAAAGCTAATGCATGGACCAAGCCCCTGCAAGCCCCTCAGGCCAGCCAGCCCCCGACTGCCACTTCGGCCCCTTCTCATGCTCGCGCTCCCGCGAAGCAAACCCGCCCTGCCAACCCGCCCCAGTCAGCTCGTCCTTCTCTAGGCCACTCTGGCTCCCAGTCCAGCCTGAAAGCAGACTTTGCCCTTTTAAAATCTATCACCAACTCCCTCGACCTAGAGGAAGTGCGGTTAGTCGCTCGATTGGTCCGAGAGAAACATGACCTCCAGTCCATCATGGAGGATCACATGGGTCTCTTTGAAGCAATCAAGCGCCTATCCTCCAACACAAATTTTGGTAACTAACATGGATAGTACACCAAAACGTATTAAACCTCGCTCATTATCGTTGGCATGGTTCAATGCCAACGGCCTCTCCACTGAAGCTAGGGATCAGCGCCCCCTAATTCACCACTTTCTCTCGACCCACCAGGTCGATGTTATGCTCGTGAACGAGACCTTTCTAAAACCTAGCAAGAGGGATCCCAGGATCGCAAACTACTTGCTGGTTCGTAATGATAGGACTACTGCCATGTTAGGCGGTACTCTTATCTATTACAAAAGGTCCCTTCACTGCATTCCTATTCCTACTCCTCCCCTCAAAACTTTGGAAGCATCCTGTTGCCGTCTCTCGATGACCGGTAATCAATCAATCACCCTCGTATCTTGTTACCTCTCCGGTAACAAGACGCTCCACAGGAGTGACATCGAGGCTCTCTTCTCTCTCGGTAGCGCCGTCATTCTGGCTGGCGACTTCAATAGCAAGCACCTTATGTGGGGCTGCAACACGTCCAACGTAAAGGGTAACCTTCTGAACTCCCTCTCCGACGAACTCAATTTTGATATCATCCCTCCCAGTACCCCGACTATTTTTCCCTCCAACCTGCAATGTAGGCCAGACGTGCTTGACTTAGCGCTTCTGAAAGGCGTAACACTTCAGTTGCGCTCCTTGGAAGTGCTACACGAGCTCGAGTCTGATCACCGTCCAGTTTTGATGCGGTTAGGCCCCGACCCGACTGACAGACCTCCTGCAACCAAGACAGTGGTGAATTGGAAGCAATTAGGCGATGCCCTAAAGGCGGTCAATTCACCGGACTTGGACAGAATCCCTGAGGACATTGTGACCCCTCACGACGTCACCACTTCAGTTGACGCTCTCACTAGCCACCTTCGCACCGTTATAGGTGAGTCCTCCAAGCAGGTCCCAGCCGAGGATGACCGACGCTGGGCTCTGCCGGAGGACGCGAGGGAGCTACTGAGGGCGAAACACGCTGCCGCTAGGGCCTACGATTGGTATCGCACCGAAGATAACAGAGCCACTCTGCGGTATTACGAGCGTGCCGTAAAAAACCGCATCAGTGAACTCCGTAATCAGAGGTGGGATAACCTACTTTCAGAGATCCAGCCAACCCACCAGGCATACTGGCGGCTGGTTAGATCTCTGAAATCTGACACCGTGACTGCCATGCCTCCCCTTTCCCGTCCAAATCTCCCCCCCGCTTTCGAAGACGAGGAAAAGGCCGAATGTCTGGCCGACAGCCTCGAGCAACAGTGCAGCCCCTCTTTAGATCAGGTCGAACCTGCCCACCGCGAAGCTGTGGACAGCGAGGTCGAACACAGAATCTCCACTCCTCCCGTTGACACCCTCGAGCCAGTCACTGCCTCTGAGGTCGAGTCGATCATCAAGGGCCTCCAGATCAGGAAAGCCCCTGGTGCCGATGGCATCTCAAACAAAGTGCTCAAGCACTTTTCCGTCTCCCTTGTTTACCTCCTTGTCAGCATCTTCAATGCAGCCATCAACAACTCTATCTTTCCCGACGCCTGGAAGTCTGCCGAGGTGATCGGCATTCACAAACCAGGCAAACAGCTCTCCGAGCCCTCCAGCTATCGACCCATTAGTCTCCTCAGTACTCTGGGGAAGATCTATGAGCGCATCCTTCTGAAGCGTATCTGGTCCCACGTTAGAGACAACAATCTTCTCCCCGACGAGCAGTTTGGTTTCAGAGCCAAACACTCTTGCGTCCAACAAGTGCACCGCATCACGGAGTACATTCTCGAAGGTTTCAATAGGAAACCATCCCACGGCTACACCCACAAGCCCTTCTGCCAGGGCACCGTTGCGGTCTTCCTCGACGTGGCGAAAGCGTTCGACAAAGTCTGGCATAACGGGTTGATATACAAGTTATTTCACCTCGGGATGCCGGACCGTCTGGTGCTCATCATACATGACTACCTCACGGCTCGTAACTTTCGCTATCGCGTCGAAGGGACTCATTCTTCACCTCACCCTATAGGCGGCGGGGTCCCTCAGGGCTCCGTCGTGGCACCCGTCCTCTTCACGCTTTACACTAGCGACATTCCTAGATCTCCCCACGTGGATATAGCTCTCTTCGCTGACGACACCGCCCTCTACACCAGAGGGTGGAACAAAGTCATCCAAAGGGCCCATCTTCAACGAGCCCTCTCTCATCTAGGTGATTGGTTCAAGAAGTGGGCCATCACGGTCAATCCGGAAAAAAGTGCAGCAATGTACTTTCACCCGTCCAAGAATCCCCCGTCTAGGCCTATCACGCTTCACGGTAAGGCCATCCCTTGGACCAGCTCGACCAAGTATCTCGGCGTGACTCTCGATCGCCGACTCACTTTCTCCAAACACATTCAGATAGTCCGCAATCGAGCGGCATTCTTTCTAGGGCGCCTCAGCCCCCTCCTTGGCGAGCGTAGTAAATTGTCACTTAGAAATAAGTTGACAATCTACAAAACTTGCATCCGCCCCGTCATGACCTACGCCTCCGTGGCGTTCGCCCACGCCTCCCGCATCGATCTGGACAAGCTGCAGGTCATTCAAAATCGCTTCATCCGCAGAGCGGTCGGCGCTAGCTGGTATATGCGAAACGCCGATCTGCACTGCGATGTTGAACTCCCATCTATGATTCAATACATTAAGTATAGCTCCCGCCGCTACTTTGACGCGGCGCCTCATCACCCAAATCCTCTTGTAGTTAAAGCTTCCAACTACTCAACAGACGTGACAGACCCTCCTCCTCTCCGTAGACGCCCTAGAGACATCTTGGGCGACCCGGACGACCCCATCGCCGTCGTCACAGCGGCGGCGCTGGGGTCGCCCGATCCGACTGCTCCTAGCAATAGGAAATATTCAGTTTTTGGTACAGGCGTCGGTTACCAGAGGCACACACACACACAGCGATCCCGCCGGCGGGATCGTAGACCCTCGGGATCTGTTAGAAGATCGGTTAGATTCTCTCCAAATAATCATTCAGTTCAACAAACCGCTAGGGCTCCAGGGCACACCCCTTCTGGGGTGCCTGGGCAAGTCTGATTCCCACCCCCGGCGACGGCCCAAGCCGAGGTTCGTACCTTCGAGGTGCCCTTGTGCTAGTCGCCCTAAAACTTAAACCATCAAGTTATGCCGAACGCACTCTGCGTTCGCTAACTAGTCCGGTCCATCTGTAGAGGCCAAAAGGCCAACATTACAAGTCAATATCAAAAAAAAAAAAAAAAAAAAAAAAAGACAGAGACATCCCGTCATGACCTACGCCTCCGTGGCGTTCGCCCACGCCTCCCGCATCGATCTGGACAAGCTGCAGGTCGTTCAAAATCGCTTCATACGCAGAGCGGTCGGCGCTAGCTGGTATATGCGAAACGCCGATCTGCACTGCGATGTTGAACTCCCATCTATGATTCAATACATTAAGTATAGCTCCCGCCGCTACTTTGACGCGGCGCCTCATCACCCAAATCCTCTTGTAGTTAAAGCTTCCAACTACTCAACAGACGTGACAGACCCTCCTCCTCTCCGTAGACGCCCTAGAGACATCTTGGGCGACCCGGACGACCCCATCGCCGTCGTCACAGCGGCGGCGCTGGGGTCGCCCGATCCGACTGCTCCTAGCAATAGGAAATATTCAGTTTTTGATACAGGCGTCGGTTACCAGAGGCACACACACACACAGCGATCCCGCCGGCGGGATCGTAGACCCTCGGGATCTGTTAGAAGATCGGTTAGATTCTCTCCAAATAATCATTCAGTTCAACAAACCGCTAGGGCTCCAGGGCACACCCCTTCTGGGGTGCCTGGGCAAGTCTGATTCCCACCCCCGGCGACGGCCCAAGCCGAGGTTCGTACCTTCGAGGTGCCCTTGTGCTAGTCGCCCAAAAACTTAAACAATCAAGTTATGCCGAACGCACTCTGCGTTCGCTAACTAGTCCGGTCCATCTGTAGAGGCCAAAAGGCCAACATTACAAGTCAATATAAAAAAAAAAAAAAAAGACAGAGACACATTTCGTCGACGGCGCTCGCCCGGTTCACATCCTGTACCTTACTTTACATTATTGCTGTAACATTGTACTATTGATTGAATTGAATAAATTGTTATATCGGACCTCGAGCCTTTATATATAATAAAATAAAATAATAAAAAATATAATATTCCATTCTAATATTCGAATAAGTTTGGTCCCATAGTTAAAGTTATTCATATTGATGGATATTATAAACTCCTTTCGGCTTAGTACTCCCTTTTCGCATAACCCTGTATACTTAGTGTGTTTTTAATTGCACAAGCAAGAAAAATCTCCATATGCTATTAGCTCGATCTTTCTTGTTTCACCCCTATTAAATTAAATTAAATTTATTTATTGAGGAAAAAACGATGTGAACAATTACATTTACCTCACACAGTAACACAGAAAAATAATAATTAGCGACAATAATAAAAACAATGATTTAAAAAAAAAACTACAATTCCATAAAAGTAAACAATGTCAGACTTATAATCTAAAATAATTAATAAATAAATAAAATAATATCCATTACAATTTTCAAAATGTCAAATAAAATAAATGTGCTATAACCTACCTTCCGCGGTGTTTCTTTACCTTTAAGTTGCTTTAATGTCCTTCTTTTGTATTTCATATAAAAGACCTTTAATATATTTCATGTTATATCAAAACTCACTTGGTAGGTAATACCAAAATCCAGTAAAAAAAAAAACTAAAAACTACTTGAAAAAATACAAACTAATACTAATATATAAAACTAAACTAATCTAAAAATCCGCTGCCAGCAGGCATCGTACCCAAGATGCTGGCTGCATTGCCGCGTTGAATTGCAATGCTTATACGCTGTGCAAGATATCGGCTTTAAGTTAGAAGTTAGTTTAAGTTGCTTTAATGTCCTTCTTTTGTATTTCATATAAAAGACCTTTAATATATTTCATGTTATATCTATACTAATATTATAAAGAGGAAAGATTTGATTGTTTGTTTGCATTGAATAGGCTCCGAAACTACTGCACCGATTTGAAAAATTCTTTCACTGTTGGGATGCTGCACTATACCCGGTTGAAATAGGCTATATATCCCGGCTTCACCCGTGTGAAGCCGGTGCGGCCTACTAGTCTATATCTATACTAATATTATAAAGAGGAAAGATTTGATTGTTTGTTTGTTTGCATTGAATAGGCTCCGAAACTACTGCACCGATTTGAAAAATTCTTTCACTGTTGGGATGCTGCACTAGACCCGGTTGACATAGGCTATATATCCCGGCTTCGCCCGTGCGAAGCAGGGGCGGCCTACTAGTTATAAAGTTATTATTGTCAAATGTATGGTTTATTTGTTAAATTTTAATTAAGAAATAGCTAAACTAACAGCTATTTGTCGACCAGTTGTTGATCACAGTCACAATAAAAACTGCCTGCGACATAAAATACCTACTCGATTTCTACAAACCCGAGAAACAAGTAAACATCGTCTCTCAGAGTAAATCGGACGTGTTTAGCGACAAATGAAGTAGATCAATAATCGTTTTATTCCATTCTTCACCATTGGCTTTGTCTCTCTCGCACACAATACATTCCGCACACCTCATTTGTCGACTCAATCGTCGAGAAACTGCGATATGAAACGATTATGTACCCTTACATACAAGACTCGCTATAACCACAGCCTAAAAATTTATACACTTTGTTATTTATAAAAATAACAGAATTAAAGTCCTTGTGTGAAGATTTTCCTACTCTGTGGAGCACAGTGGTTTAATATGAATGTGATTGAACGTGAGGGTTCATTTGGTTGCAGAAATTCTGAATTTCAACAAAATTGTGCATTAAATTTTAGTTCCATATGGCGCGGTGTTAACTCTTTCTTTAGAGCTTATTTTACGTGAATATTTTAAAGTTTCAAGCAAGTTTTATTTGGATTGTTTTTTTCTATAATAGTATCTTTGGAAAAACTTTTTTCGATAAAGCGACGTGACCTGGTGTCAATTTATATACGAGTTGAAACTAGTGACGTTTTTACCTATCCACCTATACCATAGGTGGATAGGTTTAGGTTCCTAGAACCAATTTTAAGAACTAGCATATAATTATGTATACAGTGTTACAATAAATGGATTCTGATTCTGATTCTAAAAAAAATCTAAACAAATATTAAGAAAATTGCGTTGTCTGATAAATTTTTAGATTTCTACACATCATTTAGCTGTTATGCGTATTCCAGCAACATGGTAGATATGGCACATGGCGTTGTGACTTTACAGGCATTTGTGTGAAGCAAAAAAGTCACGTAGCGTTACGTCATATAAGTCGACACCAGGACACCGTGTGTTTAATACAGCTATATCGAAATGCCTCTCAAATGTCCGGTCTAGACCCGGGAATGTGTAATAAAAAGTAAAAGGTAAAAACCCTGAAGCCGTGGTAGCCTATTTAGGAGACCGCTAGACTTGAAAGTGCTAGGTCGCGGGTTCGAACCCCGGGCCCGTACTAAGAGCTCTTTGGAGTTTATGTACGGATTTTGATACCACTGGCATTTTCGGTGAAGGAAAACATCGTGTGGAAACTTGCATACGTAAGTACGGAGAAGAAACTTAATGTCGTATGTGAATCCGCCAACCCGCAACTGGGCCAGCGTGGTGGATATGGCCCAATCACCCTTTCGGGCTTAAGTCCAGCAGTGGACTGTTAAAAGGCTGATTATGATGAATTATAAAATTTACGTGTATGCATAGATTTTTATACTATTACTACGTTTGTAAAAGATCAATGCGTATATGTAAAAATGCGAAAGGTTCATGCAACAAAAAACAACTGCATTGGAATGATTTTTGCACAGCAATTATTGGAGGGGCCCCAGAGTTTATGATACTTTTTATACAGAAAAATTTACAGCTACTATGCGATTGTTCACGCGGGTGCAGCCAGTATCGCATGAATTCAGAACCAACATTTCTCCAACCGCCAAACTTTTCACCACCATAAAACGCAATGGCAGAACCATTCGACCTATTTAATCCATACCCCATAAGTTGGCACGCTCGCCGTACATAAACATCAATGGTTGTAATAAATACATTGTATTTACATTCGAAGATGTCTTACGATGCTACGCCAAGTGAGGCTGTTACATTTAGGGGTTGGAGTGTGCTGTAAGCGATAAAAAATAGCGGTATAGCTGTGTAGCGGTATAGAAGGTATTAAATACAACGTGTAACTAAAGGTGTGGTAATATTGAAGGGTATGTATGTACTCATTTATTATGAACAACTTTTACTGTAAAGCCAAACCTGAAAAAGCGGAAAAAAATCAGTTGTTCCATAGAAAACGGTCATTGACACTCGACTCGAAGTTGTTTAAAATTACATTTCCTACAATTTTGGTTCCCATAAATTTTTTCGTAGGATCGATATTTTTCGATTTATACCTGAGAAGAGTTGGGGGTGAACAGCATTGCTTATTAAAAATTTTCGCGTAAAATAAAAAATCAACGAGTTGTTCGATAAACAAAAATTCACCCCCTCTCTTCGGGTATAAATCGAAAAAAAAAACGATCCTATGAAAAAAATTATGAGAACCAAAATTGTAGGAAATTAAATTTTAAACAACTTTTGGATTTACTATTTTCCGTGTAAAATTGAAAATAAATGTGTTATTCAAGATACAAAAATAACCCTTTAAACCAAGACGGCGGATGCAAAAATAACTTTGGTATCCCTACTTTTTGAATTTAGACTACCTTGCTGCTTCCAATTTTTGTAAATCTCAAGCCTGTTTTTAGCTAATTCGACTGGGCTACTTACACACAAACGCGCATCGGAGCACTTTTCGCTTACGCTGATATGCAGTGCGTAACGCATTTGGTCATCAGGTTAAACATCAATCATATAAAAAGAGTAATCTCTACTTCTTTCAACTTGTGGCATAGTTCCTACGACTGCCTATCGTAACTGTTTGCAACATGCTCTTTTTTACTCAGCAGCCTTGCCAAGCGTAGTGCAACGGCATTTATTTCCAGTGTTGCCAGCGGAATATGTTCAAATCCACGCGTCTCGACTCTCGACGCTTGAATTGATTAATTAAACAAGCCAGTTATTTGCCTTTTAATATCTATGAAAAAAATTTGTAACGGGTAATGAGCAGAAACTAAATAACGTTTACTTTCAACGCCGTTTGCAACGCTGCCACAACGACTCTCTTGTCAGATATCTTCCACGGGCTCCATTTTTAACCGACTTCCAAAAGGAGGAGGTTATCAATTCGTATGTTTGTTTGTATGTCTGTATGTTTTTTTGTATGTATGTTACGCGATTACTCCGCCAATTTAGAATAGTTTTTGATGTTTTTTTTTTTGGTTGGTAGGTCATATCTCCTAGGTGGTCCCATATAAATTTTATCGACATTGATTCAGCGCTTTTTGCAAAATCTACAAAAACATGACAATAAGCAACGAACTCAATGTACATTGTACAGTGCCAACAACTTAGCTGTTAAGGTGGACAAAATTAGAACTACAGTTATTTCTTGGTGAATTTTATACTTTGTTCTCCACTAGCGACGCTGTCAACTGAACAGCAAACATAGAGGAACTGTTCCTAGAACAGAACTTTAAAAAAAAAAACAAAGAAGTGTCTCTATGGCGACCGAGCCCTGTAGTTTTTCGTAAAAAAAATCATGACCATGGATACAAAGTTTTTCAGTCATAATATTAAACTATATTTTCTACTTTTGAGTTTCAGTTTGTAATTGTAAGAATAGTCATGAATTTCTTTCGTTTTTTTCTAAAAATTATATTTTTAATTACTCGTATGATATTTTGCATGAAAATATCATGCGAAATGAAATAATTTATAGATAGAAAGCTAATTGGACTGGTTCAAACCGCTCGTTGCGTTAGCGAGTTTTTTTTGCAATGACGTAAAGAATACCAGGTTTTGTTTGGGGTTTCGTTCGAAAGTCAGTCATTTCCAAATTATATTAACGTGCGAATTATCATACATGTGATTAAAAAATCAAGCCCCTGAAAGATATACCTACAATCTAGCCTTAGATATAATTTAATTAATTCAATAACATAGGTAAAAAACAGAATGCAATAATTTTAAAATAATATTGAATTTACATTTAGTCGATCTGTATCACATTCTAAAACTATGTATGCCTAGGTGCATTATAATAACATCATTGTGGGTTAGGTACCTACTTATAAACAGATAATTAATAAAGTATTTAACACTTAATAATC
Organism: Agriopis marginaria; assembly: GCA_932305915.1. Taxonomy (NCBI): domain Eukaryota; kingdom Metazoa; phylum Arthropoda; class Insecta; order Lepidoptera; family Geometridae; genus Agriopis; species Agriopis marginaria. The sequence goes on from OW029923.1 coordinate 1,955,864, forward strand.
CACCATTACTAGATACACATTACCACATAGCCCACCGGATTAGCAAGTTGAAGTGGCAGTGGGCAGGGCACATATCACGCAGAACAGATGGCCGATGGGGCCGAAAGGTTCTGGAATGGAGACCACGGACTGGTAAGCGCAGCGTAGGACGTCCACCCACAAGATGGACAGACGACCTAAAAGAGACCGCAGGGAAACGCTGGATGCAGGCCGCTTCGAACCGGCCCTTTTGGAGATCGATGGGGGAGGCCTATGTCCAGCAGTGGACGTCCTATGGCTGAAATGATGATGATGACTACACATTAACACTCAAATACTCAAACATTTGTGTATACAAGTTTAGGAAATTAATACGTGCTTTTTTCCACGTTGGCGCCAAAACTCGCTATTCAAGGCGTTTTTTTTTGTTATAATTTTCATGACCTTTGGTGGATTTAATGTCCTTTAGTCGTAATATTAAACATGTTTACATTGTATTAATAGCGTCTAACAAGTCATAGTCACAGTCAGAGTCAAGGTAAGTAAGTCACGGTCAAGTCAAACTCATGCCCCTGTGAAGTGGTGGAGGCTTTACAAGAGGTTCCTATGGAGTTTTGGGAACAACATGAAAAGACACGTTTCACCTCGTTATATCAAATTCCCGCACTCGAGCACGTTTACGAGAACTTAATGAATAATAATTCACCATTTAGTACACATTAACACTCGTAAATACACAAGTTTAGGAAAATAATCCAACGAGCCGACATGTTTTTTTCACGTTGGCGCCATAACTCTATACAAGGCGTTTACTCGCAGTGTTGCCAGCTGAACATGTTCGATTTCCGCGCTCATTTATTTTTAGCGACTCCACAACAAACTTTGAGAGTTGTTTTAAATTTTTCGGAATAATTTATTGTTGTGGAAATTGTTTTCGGGAAACCGGGCCTGGGTAATTGGTGAACGAGTTTGGAAACTCGCAGAAAAGTAAAATATTAATAAAATACTTAATTACATTTTTTTGAAATTTAACCCACAAATTAATACTAATGTGCAAAAATATATAACTATTCAATAAAACGTATTTTTTGTAGCATATTCAGAATAAAAACTGAATTATTTTCACCTGATGACGCAAAGAGGGTAATGCATTTAAAAGTGAGGCATTGTTAAGTATTCTAGTCTAGAGGCGTGTCTGTAGACTATGCATCATTCATCTTTATTATTATGTTAGCCTATCATGTTCCCACTGGGAACTGGCTCCTCCTGAGACACAGGCTTTATCTAAAAAAAAAAATTGTGCGTGGAGTCCCTCCACGCGGAAGAAGTTATACTTCAACAAGGAACCCTAAAATTATAACTAGGGCAAAAATATCAACAATTTAAAAACATGCTTTTCTCGAGATTCGAACCTAGCTCCTTAGGCTTCTCAATCCATTAGCGACACCATTACACTACCGGGTCTGTTAGTCGCACTACAAAAAAAGGATACGCATTTCGCAACCCTACGAGAGAGAAAAATTCCCCCTCCATGGTAGCGTTAAACGTTTAACGCAACCTTGTTGCAAGTCGCATAAGAAGTATAACTTCAATAAGTAAGCTTTTAGCCTTAGCTAAGAAAATGGTGCGAATAAATCGCGGAAAAAAATCTGGTGTTCCATACAAAAGTTCATTGAATTGGTTATAATTCAGTTTTGCTGCTTAATTTACACGTTGTACATTATACATATAGCTAGATAAGTGAAATCACCAATTATATGGCTACTAGTGCTTTAGTAGCTATTTGGTTGGTGGTTGACAGTAGAATAGTGGTGTTCACACGCAACGTTGCACGAGGCGCGCGCCGGCGGCAGGGGTACGTGCGGGGTGCGGGAGGGGCAAAAATAGATTCGATCCTAATCTTCTTGCCGACTAGTGCGTGAGTCAGAAAGTTACCAACTTACGCATAAAATTGAGTGTTATACGATAAAATTTAGTTGACTAACACTGTTACCCGTAACACCGTGTACACGTTATTAGTCTTATTTAGTATCTCGCTATGCTTGGAGTTTCTTTGCGCGATAAAATCCGAAACGTGGATATTCACCAAAGAACCAGTCGCCGACATAGCTTTTTTTAATGCCATAGGTGGCAAACAAGCAGACGGGCTGCCTGTTGGTAAGCAGTCACCGTCGCCTATGGATACTTGTACCACCAGAGGCATCACAAATACTGTTAAAATTTGCAAGTTGAAGTGGCAATGGGCAGGCCACATCGCTCGAAGAACCGATAACCGATGGGGAAGAAAGGGTCGGGAGTGGAGACCACGAACCGGAAGACGCAGCGTAGGGAGGCCTCCCACTAGATAGACCGACGACATTGTGAGAGTCGCGGGCATCTAGTGGATGCAAAAGGCAGGCTATCGTTCAGTGTGGAGGTTAAAGGGGGAGGCCTATGTTCAGCAGTGGACGTCTTCTGGCTGATGATGATGATGATGATGATGATGAGTATCTCGTTGGTGTTTTAATATTATTTTTTTATAATAATTTACAACCGGGCCTTGATCTATGGATTATAATCATCACTACAGTACATACTGGGTTGAAAACAAGCGTTAAACAAGGTTTGATCTGAGCATTGAACCTTGTGTACTGGTTCAAGATTATATCATGTGATATTCTGCTGTAAGTTCTACGGAATAAGTTTCAAATTTCAATGTTGTACCACCACAGTTCGATAATACCGTTCCCCGTAAATAAATAGGAACAATAGAAGTTTTAATCATAAACGATATTTTAATGCGAAAAGCCGACCGCAAAGTATGATTACAAGAAGCCTGCCTTATTAAATATTCATACTTCCGGGAAGTTTACAAATTCAAAAGGTCATTCTACTTACTTAGCATCAATTTTAGTTGAATTAAAACTGTTTTACACCCCAAAAGGTTAATACAAAATTACACGAAATGGTTGTGGTAAGCGTAAAAGCATTATACTCGTTACTAAGAACAACTTTTAGATGGAAAATAGCTAATAAAAGTAAGCGATTTTGACAATCGGTATCTGTTCTAAAAGATACATATTTTTTGACGTGATAACGTCTTATAAATCGATGAACGCCGGCTGCACGCACGAAAAATTGTCACGTTCCATCTGAGCCGCGCGTGCAAGCGAGAGCGAGTAGCACCAAAACTTGTACTTTTTGAAATAATAATCTTTAGGTATATTGTTGTATATAACAGAAATTGCATAAAAATTACTGAATTTGTGACAATAAGTAATAAAAAAAACAACTATAACAATTTCATCTGCAAATATTTTTTTTTTGATATTGACTTATAAAGTTGGCCTTTTGGCCTTTACAGATGGACCGGACTAGTTAGCGAACGCAGAGTGCGTTCGGCATAACTTGATGGTTTAAGTTTTTGGGCGACTAGCACAAGGGCACCTCGAAGGTACGAACCTCGGCTTGGGCCGTCGCCGGGAGTGGGAATCAGAGTTGCCCAGGCACCCCAGAAGGGGTGTGCCCTGGAGCCCTAGCGGTTTGTTGAACTGAATGATTATTTGGAGAGAATCTAACCGAGCATCTGTTAATATTCTCAGCGTTAGTTTTATTTGCCGAGACAAGAATCTTTCGCTGTGACGTAACTCCGTCCTCAATTAATTTAAATTCCTTAGTTTCTCGTATTTACTGTCACAGAACTTATAGGACATCGTGTTGTTTGCAAGCTCTAATGAGCGAAAAATAAACACTTATTTACAATGAATCTCTCATCTCTTATTTTATTTTATATTATTTTACAAGGAAAACATACATCTGCTAATTAACACAGTAGATATGAGATAAACAGTTACACAAAAGCCAAATACATGTTTTCACTAATACAAACTAGAAATAGTGTAAACGCCCCGTTGCAACACCAACTAGGGCCTGGATAGATAAATAGTAATTGGAAAACAAATATTCGAAGTCTTTACATAAAAGACAACAAATTAGTTACCAGAAAGAAAAATATATATAAATAACATACACATTTTCAAATATATAAAACATAGCGGTCCGCCCCAGCTTGGCACGGGTATAGATTATAGCCTATGTCACCCGGGGTTAGTGTAGCTTACCGTCAGTGAAAGAATTTTTCAAATCGGTTCAGTAGTTTCGGAGCCTATTCAATGCAAACAAACAAACAATCAAATCTTTCCTCTTTATAATATTAGTATAGATAATACAACTAAAATTTTCAACTTAGGTTTAATTTTACGTTTTTGGAACACTTACACCTTACACTTTACACACTCACACTTTACACTTTTATAAGGCTCTTCCGTCTGTAGGTCTCTCGCTCGCACAACATCACTTTAATATATTATTATAAATTTATTGTTTATGAATTTCCAAAAACAAAGCAGACATAGTGTTAAGAACGGTATTAAACAAATAAATAAATTATATTTAAAAAAAGTTGAAGAAAAAAATCTTCTACCTTAAAACTGTGTCTGTTTAGTTTTTGGAAATACACAAACAGTAAATTTAAATCTTAAAGCCTTAAAAAAATCATTTTATGTGGGCAAGCGCCTTTATTAACTAAACAAAATATAAGCTAAAACTAAAACTACAAATACAGTTAGACTGTCCATAGACCGTTGAAGGTCTGAAGACAATCCAAATGATCAAGCCCACTACCAGTTGGCAGCGTACCCAGCATGCTGGCGGCATTACCACGTTGTATGGCAATGCTTATGCGTTGAGCCAGAAACACGCCAGCATTTTGGTCACGCGTCGCATTAACCAGGCGCTCTCTCCTTTTTTGTTGTTTTATTAATATAACAAAGTCATTTTTTTTAACAAAAACCCGATCGTAAAACTATACCAACAATAATTATGTACAAACTTAAACGGAAAGTAGAAATAAATCATCAGTGCATAATTATCCCGGGGACCCGGGTATGTCCTAAAACTGCGACCAGAACCATCGGAGGATGGGCAGCAGCGTCCTGTTAGTACACGGTGAACTTACTGCGATCTCCAAGCCGCCGGCCAAGCGTGAGGATTATGGCAACACCCCTCTCTAAGAGGGAGGCCTTGTTCAGCAGTGGACATTTAATGGCTGATGATGTGTGATGTGTGTATAATTATATTTTTTTGTTTTTGTTGATTTTTTCAAAAATTGCTGAATTAATTTCGATAAAATTCATCTATGAAATACGATCTACCAAACAAAAATATTATCATAAAAATCAATATACATAATATTGGCGAAGTAATCGCGTAACAAACAAAAAAATCATACATTCGAATTGAGAACCTCCTGATTTTTAGAAGTTGAAAACCTCGTCTTTTTTCGTTGGTTAACAAATAAAGATATTTTTTTTTAGTATAATTATATTAACTTGACTGAGTAAAATGGTAATCAACAAAAACTTCGGATGTATCCATTTTACTTCATCAAATGAAAAGATTATACAAATATACAAGGTGTAAGGGGAACACTGTCGAAGCCAAAAGAAGGTAATTGTACTTATCATAATGAACAACTTTTACTTTGGGACCAGCCCTGAAATCGCGAAAAAAATATCAGCTGTTCTATAGAAAACGGTCATTGACACTCGACAAAATGTATGGAACAGCTGTTTTTTTTTTTCGCGATTTCAGGGTTGGTCCCATGATAAAAGTGGTTCATAATGATGAGTACAATTACCTTCTTTTGGCTTCGAAAGTGTTCCCCTTACATCCTGTATACGAAATGTGGTAAGACCTGTGGTAAGACTTATAATAGATGACCTAATAATAGTATCGATAGAATTAAACCGATAGATACGACGTTAGATAGTATAATTATAATGTAGATATTGTAAAAATGTCTACTACTCCTATTGCTGAAGGCAGGTGCGTGGTGGTGGAAATGAAATCCAGCTTAGTTCAGTATGGTACTTTTATTACATTTAATTATAACTAAGACTAGTAGCTAATATAGGTACGGTGTATGACGTGCGCAAGCTGTGGCACATAAGGAAGAAAGAGGCCCGCTCCGGCGCGCAGGAGCCTTTATATAGCCTCCTGCGGCATGTAGCGGGCGGGCGGCGGGAGGGCGGCGCAGGAGTAGGTACTCGCGCGCATGCGCGTCAACAGATATATATCACACCACACACCACTAATGATGAAAAAAGGCCTCTGTCTTATAGAGGGGTGTTGCCATAAACGCCACGCTTAGCAGGCGGCTTGGGGATAGCAGTACGTTTATCATCATCAGCTAGAAGACGTCCATTGCTGAACATAGGCGTCCCCCTTTACGCTGAACGAAAGCCTGCCATCTGCATCGACTGTGTGCCTGCGAATCTCACAATGTCGTCGGTCGATCTAGTGGAAGGCCTACCTACGCTGCGTCTTCTGGTTCGTGGTCTCCACTCAAGAACCTTTCTTTCCCATTGGTTATCGGTTCTTCGAGCGAAGTGGCCTATTGCCACATCAACTTGAAAATTTTAACAGCTATGTCGGTGACTCTGGTTCTATGGCAAATATCCACGTTTCGGATTCTATCGCGCAAGGATACTCCGAGCATAGCTCTCTTCATTGCCCGCTGTGTGACTCTGAGTTTATCCAAACGGCCAAAAATTTAAATTACAAAATGAATAATACATATTTACAAAAATGTACTATACCATTGCTACCTTTACACACCGTCAAAGGTGAAGTTAACGCACAAAATCCCCTTGAATTTATTTTTTATAAAAAATATATATTATACAACAATAGAATTAATGAGCTTACTGATGCCGGGGGCTGTACGTGTTAATGATGTTTTCTGTTATGTTTGTGAGGGCGGTCGCGGACTTGTTCAGGACACGGGGTGCTTTAACTGAAAAAATATTTTATTCGAGTTTTGTTTTTGGATGTTGTTAAGACCGTTCAGTTTTTTTTTTTTTTTTTTTTTTAGTTTTTTTAGGCTTTTAAGTCCCCAAATAAGTTAGTGGTTCCCTTATGCAAAAGTTTTGATGAGGATTTTATATTTTTGTTTAAATTGTAATTTTTCTACTTATTAGTTTAAGTTTGTACATAGGTACAGAGGTCTTGCAGTTAGTAAATGTTTTTTTCAAAAAAATTGCTTTATTCTATTTTCTTGTAATGTTCGGTTAGTGGGGTCAATAAAGTATTAGTGTTTTGTTGTCTTGTATTACATCAAGAACTTTTCAACATCAACTGGCTTTTCGGTGAAGGAAAAACATCGTGAGGAAACCTGCATACGTACGGAGAAGGAATTCAATGGCGTATGTGAATCCACCAAGCCACACTGGGCCGGCGTGGTGAATATGGCCCAATCACCCTTTCGGGGGCAGGCTAGAAGTCCAGCAGTGGACTGTTAAAAGGCTGTTTATGATGATGATTACATCAAGAACAACCACAGAAAAAATATCAGTCGTATGGTTAATTCTATAATTCTTTCATCAAGCAATTTCTTCCAATATAAGTTAAATAAAATGATGAACTGCAAAAGTCATCTTACAATGTCGCAAAGTAGATTTTCTTTTGAATTTATCTTGAAACACAAAATTGAAAAGAAATAAAAATCCTCTAAAGCAACAGAATATAACGCGGAATAAAACATAAAGCATAAAGTCCAATCTTCCTTTCAGTGCGAGAAAAGGACTAAAGGACGCCGCCAATTGGCAAAAATCATGCATAAAGAGATCAAATAAAAAAAAAAAAAAAAAAAAACTCACTTTAATGAAATTATAGCACTCCTCCACGTGTTTTTAACCCCAGATGCAAGAAGAGGGGTATTATTACAATATTGTACTTACTTGCTTACTCCAATAGTAATCAAAATAGTACCAAGTTTTCTTTCATTCATAGTATTTTGTTACCGATCAGCCCTAGTGCAGGGACTACTAGAAAACTGTACACTTATATTGTATTTGTCTATACTAATATTATAAAGAGGAAAGATTTGATTGTTTATTTGCATTGAATAGGCTCCGAAACTACTGAACCGATTTGAAAAATTCTTTCACTGACGGGAAGCTACACTATCCCCAGGTGACATAGGCTATAATCTATACCCGTGCGAAGCTGGGGCGGACCGCTAGTATTTTATAAGTTTAACGTATTATCTGTGTAATTGTAGCTCCCAAACGGCTGATCCGATTTTGAATTAGTTTTTTTGTTTGTTTGTAAGATGACTTGGTGAAGAGTGTTTTGAAAATTTTATGAACTATGATTCAAGAAAATCTGTAATACAACAACAACAACAAGACTTTGACACCACATGAAGGACATTACAAGAAAAATAAATAAATAAATATCTGGGACATTTTTGCACACACGGTCATCTGACCCCAAACTAAGCAAAACAAATACATTGAATAGAGGCACGAAAGGCAGTATTATTGCTAAAAGTGATCTCTTCTATACACTCTTCCTTTCGTCATCATCATCATCATGATGATGATGATGATGATGACGAAAGGCGGTATTATTGCTAAAAGTGATCTCTTCTATACACTCTTCCTTTCGTCATCATCATCATCATCATGATGATGATGATGATGATGACGAAAGGCGGTATTATTGCTAAAAGTGATCTCTTCTATACAGGCTAATGAATATTTGGATATGAATATTTGGATGGATAGATAAATATTCCTACTGGAATGTAGACGGTGGTGTAGAATACGTTTACTCTTCTCTACATCATCATCATCATCATCAGCCTTGAGTGACCCACTGCTGGGTATAGGCCTCCCTTTGTTTATGCCACTCTCCCCGGTCTCTTGCTATTCGCATCCATTCGCATTCGCATCCATTCTCTACATAGTACAAATTAAAGTCGCTTTCCGCGTCTGTCTGTATGTATGGCCGCTAACTCCTCCTTAACCACGCAACGGATTTTGATGCGGTATTCACCATCAGTTAGGTACATTTTCACGGAAGGTTTATATATAGCTAGCGACCCGCCCCGGCTTCGCACGTTAATTATACCCGTGCAAAGACGGGCGGGCGGGTCGCTAGTTTAGTATAAATACAGTTATCGACCAGTGTGTGTTACTAGTGATGCCATACGGCACTGAAACGTGGTCTCTCACTATGGGCTTCATTAGCAAGCTCAGAGTAGCACAACGAGCTAAAGAGAGAGCAATGCTCGGGGTTCCTCTATGAGATCGAATCCGAAATGAGATCCGTAGACGAACGAAAGTCAGCGACATAGCCCACCGGATTAGTAAGTTGAAATGGCAGTGGGCAGGGCACATATCACGCAGAACAGATGGCCGATGGGGCGGAAAAGTTCTGGAATGGAGACCACGGACCGGTAAGCGCAGCGTAGGACGTCCACCCACAAGATGGACAGACGACCTAAAAGAGACCGCAGGGAAACGCTGAATGCAGGCCGCTTCCAACCGGCCCTTTTGGAGATCAATGGGGGGGAGGGGCTATGTCCAACAGTGGACGTCCAACGGCTGAAATGATGATGATGATGACAATTATCGAAATATAGCTACCTAAATACATACATACGAAGATAAAAAAGACACACTACATACGAATATTGCTTGCATAAATATTTTAAGATAATAGGTATGTAGGCTACTTTCCCTACACATGTATAAATTATACTTAAATATATATTACATTCGCATGATATCCATTTAGCTTATTTATAACATCACACTACACAATAAAATAGCATTAATATGTACCAACTAAATATTCACCTTAGTCGATAATCGATATTGATTATCGACCTGGGAGAATCCTTCGTTCGCCGCGCCGCAATAGATAAGCCGGCGCACGCGCAGAGCGGTTGTTATGGTACGGTCAGCGGTGCCGCGTCGAACCAGTCCAAAACCTATTGCGACGCAAAGCGCACGTCTACATTTTTACTTCCCGCCTTTCTACCTTCCGTGTTAGCTTAATTTCTTTGCAAAATAAACTTTGATGTAAAGTGATATAATTTCGGTTTGATTACCTAATCCCGTAACCCATACTTAACCATAGGTACATAATGTAGACATACATTCAAATACACGACGACTAAGACACGAAATCCAGCGAGATAATCCAGACGATAATAGTATAGTGATACCATGATAAAGCTAGGAGGTGGATACTGAAAATCTTCAATAGCTACCAGTGAATCCCTCATGTTTAGGCTTCTCTAAATAAAGATAAAGATAAAGATTATTTATTTGCACAAAACACGAGTAAATCATTCACACATTTAAAAACGCATGCACAATAGGTGTGTTAAAATATTAGTCACTTTGTATCATGTTTTGCCTAGTTTGTAGGCGTACAAATCTAGAGAGATGGTGTAAAAATACCGTAAGAATTATTTATATATAAAAGTATTAATTAAAATAACTGTCGAAATAATTTCAAAAGTTCAGGTATAATGTTATTAATTTAAATAGTCAACAGATAGACATTACTATAATTGTATGATAAACAAATTGACCTACTGCAGGCATTACTAAAATTTATCATTTATAAAATCACTAACTTTGTAATAACATTTCTCGACTAAAAGTTTTTTTAGTTTTGTTTTAAATTGACTATATTTTAGATCTCTTATTGAAATCGGTATAGTATTGTAGATGGTCGGTCCCATACACATTATACTGTGGTTCATTAAGGTGGTTTTAGATGGGCGATTACGACATCTGTTTTGGTCTCTACGATTTCTTACCGCTAAGCCAGATATTGCCGGGAATAATTCTGGATTATTTTTTACGAATAAGGCAGTTTCCAATATATATAGAGACGGAAGCGTAAGAATTTTATGTTTAGTAAAGTAAGGCGTGCAACTAATAGTACTTTCTAATCTAAACATCGATCTGATACAGCGTTTTTGCCTTTTAAAAATAATCTCTGGTTTGTTTCAAGAAACACTCTCGTATTCAATTATTCAATTAGTCTCAATTATTTCGTCGCCACTACCATAAATCTTCGTCAATTCAGGTCAACCCTAAAATGTTTTAGAGCAAAGTTACTTCTTATTTACTCAGCTAAATAACTCCTACAGGCGGTTTTTAAAAGAAATATTTTGAAAGAAAAAAAAAACGTATCATTCTTTTGATTGATTTGATGGAAACTTAGGTCTTGGAATGTGCATGGTTTTATCATCATAATCAGCCTTTTAACAGTCCACTGCTGGACTTTCAGCCAACCCCCGAAAGGGTGATCGGGCCATATCCACCGCGATGGCCCAGTGCGGGTTGGTGGACTCACATACGCCATTGAATTCCTTCTCCGTACGTATGCAGGTTTCCTCACCATGTTTTCCTTCACAGAAAAGCCAGTGGTATGAAAATCCGTAGATACATAAACTCCATAGAGTTCATTGGTACGGGGTCGGGATTTGAACCCGCGACCTCACGCTTTCAAGTCTAGCGGTCTCCCAAATAGGCTACAACGGCTGTCATGGCTTTATATTGGAGTTGAATTCTGTGCTGAGGTTGAAAATTTGTATCAAGTATTTTCAATAAAATGGGAAGCTCTGAAATTTTAGCAAGGTTGATATATTTATGAGTACCTATACCAACTATTCCTGGCGACTTTATCAATCTACACTATAGAGTATAGATTATTAAAATAGTGTACTTGGTATAAGAATAATATCATTTTTTTTGTTCAACAAAATATTTGTTTTTTAGTTTAATTTTCTCCAAGTTGTAGGTACTGAAAATAAACCAAAACATTCACCTCGCAAAACCATCGCAAGCCACGTTCTTGAGCAGCGAGTAATCTTCGTTAATACGCCACGATACGCCATAGTTACGCTATGAGTTCGCCAAACCGCGTACTCCTGTAATCTCTCATCTAGAGTTGCCGAGCCGTGCTAATGGCTTATTTGCATTCGTTTCATCTTGTTTTATGGTTAGCTGAGCGACACACCTCCTCCCACCTACCGACACAGTTCCTCAAAAATCTTGACAATCTTCTTACACACACTACTATATTCGAGCAGTAACGCGCCCGCGACGTGTGACGTCACTGTTATTACGTCATAAGTCAACGTCGCCATTTTAATTTGCTCATAAAGTGGCCATACGTCATGTCTTGCAGTGCGGCGCTCACAATCGAATTCTTGGCTGCTTCACATGTCACAGCGGAGTTGTAGGCAGAATATCAACTGTCTTCCTCTTGAAAATCCCCAATTATGACAACCTAGCCCTGAGCCCCTCACTGACCACTGTCTATGGCAACTTTGCCATAGACAGTGGTCATGACTGAGGTTGGTAAAATTCTTTACTGTCTATTCTACTTCTAGGTACATTCGGCTAGCTTATGGTGGTCATTTAAGCATTTTAAATTGGGTGTTGACTATTTTCGTTAGATTCCTTGAAGCTTAACCCTCGTGTATAAATATTAAAAAAAAACAAATAAAAAATCATAACAAAAAAAGGTTTCCGCGAGAAGTCCATAGTTGCAAACAAAAGAAGAGAGACAGATCAAAATATTTAAAAACTAGCGGTCCGCCCCAGCTTCGCACGGGTATAGATTATAGCCTATGTCACCCGGGGATAGTGTAGCTTCCGTCAGTGAAAGAATTTTTCAAATCGGTTCAGTAGTTTCGGAGCCTATTCAATGCAAACAAACAAACAATCAAATCTTTCCTCTTTATAATATTAGTATAGATTACCCGGTGAAGTGCGAGTCGGGCTTGCGCAATGAGGGTTCGGTACCACCACAAAATACAAGTGTTTGTGTGTGTGTGTGTGGGTGTGTGTGTGTGTGTGTGTATGTGTGTTTATGCGTGAGTGTGTTTTCGGTGTTCTGTGGTCGAGGTTCGAATGATAAGGTCGTCCAAGTAATGAAATTATCAGTTACTAGCTGCGCCCCGCGGTTTCACTCACGAAGTGATGAAAAATGGTGATGATGATGATAATGATGAAAAGGACCTTTTTTTCTCTTCGTATAACATCAGATATCTGGCAGTGAAAATCCCGTCAAAATCGATTCAGCCATTTTGGAGTCTATACGGAACGTCATCATCGTCATCATCATCAGCCTTCATAGGGAACATACATACATCGCTTTTTATATGTATATAGATGAAAGATAATTTGGTAATGAACAGAAATATGTCACCGACTATTATTTATTACTTATTGTTATATTTTAGAGTATGTACTATCATTATGATGATGTTTGTACGTATTACCTTTTTTATATTAAAGCTAATCCAAAATACGTAATAACGTTTGTTGAATTTTTTATTATTTTTTAGTCAATATGCCGTAATATTACATATTTTGTGGAAACTTCAACTGGCTATCTATTACGGTTAGAAAGATACAGCCGTTTAAAAGTAGGACAGACAGATGGCCGTATCAGTGAATTAATAGTATATAGCGGCGCAAAAAAGGTAGGAAATTCTATTAATTTCACCGTAGGCTTAAAGATAGGTATTTCTAGGTAGGTAAGTAAAATTCGTGTCATTCACAAATACTAATAAATATATTATAAAACACTTGTGTCAATAATAATTATTAATTATATTTTTTAAAGTAATAAATATCTAAAATATACTTATTAAATATTTGTACAAATTATTAATTCGATTAAGTCGATAAGGGCAAAAATGTCACCCTAATTGTTATTGTTCTACCTAAATAAAAGGTTATTCTTTGTGCCATATGATAACAAGCTCACGTGCTGCCTGATGGTAAGCGATCACCGTCAATGTATACCTGTAACACCCGGGAGCATCACAGATACGTTGCCGACCTTTTAAAGACTGTATTAACAGCTCTTTTGAAGATCCCAATGTTGTACTTTCTCGGAAATTAATGCCACAGGAAGTCGTAATAGGTAGGTAGGTGTTAACGGCCTATTATCCGAGTCGCGTAGGCAACAAAACGCTCTCTCAGCCCCCGCCAAGTTATAGCGACGATGTCTTTGCTACCCAAGAGTCAGGACGCCCGCGGAGGGAATGCAACGACAAAAACGAACATAGTTCCGACCTCGATGACGCCTGGCGCGGTACTGAACGCGGCGCGCGCAAATTCTCGCGACCTTTTTACGCTTTTAATTTCACTAAAAAACTATTCACTACCAAAAATGCATCCAAATAAAAATAAAAAATACAAAATTGCCTTCCAGTACATGCAATTTCCAGGTTGTTACGAGCTTTCATTAGAGCATAAAACGAAAAAAATAAACTAAGTCGACATTGTTTCAGATTTTTTTTTGATCGAGTAATGTTCATTCTTTCGTGTTTTGAACTAAATCATAAACTCAAGGACAGATGTATCTGTGACATGTATTTTTTTTCAGCTCAAATATTGTAATTTAACTGAATAAAATTGATTTAAAACCGTAAAATTTGGTATAAGAGGCCGTTAAGTAGGTAGGTAGGTGGTTATCCCTGGAGCCGGGGTCTTAGAATACTGCTTCAGTATCCCCTGCCTGTCGTAAAAGCCGAGTAAAAGGGGGCCTTTGGGCTTGTGGGTGGTCAGATTTGGGGATCTGATCTCCCATTCAGTAAGCCATGGGAAGACAACGGCGCGATGTGGCCCACGCTGTTGTAAAGGAAAGGAACGGAAATGCCCTGAGCATTTCCCGGGAGCGTTGCTTCAGGTAGGTGCTAGGAGGATACCGGTGCGTTCCTATGGAGATCCCGGTACCCTCCGTCTGGCACAGAGGTCGGCCACCGAAGGTGTTTTAGTGGGTGCAATCTCACATAACCCGGCTCCACCCCAATACAGCTGGTTACCTTTTGAAGATTTCCCCCCCGTCAACAAAAAAAAAACGTAGATAGATGGTAAGTAGGTTTGTAGGTGGTTGGTGCTATGTTTTCATGCAAGTAGGTGTAATACCTTAAACCGTATTAACCATAGGTTTTAATACATTAGATTAAATTTGTTATTTATGTAAAAACAAACATCCCTACAACCAATCAACCAGTAATACTGAATTCAATGCGATGCGATCAGCCTATTTTTAACCGACTTCAGAAGGAGGTTATCAATGCGACTGTATGGTTTTTTTGTATGTTTGTTACGCGATTACTCAGCCAATAATGAATTTATTATGATAATTCCTTTTTTCTTTGGTAAGTCATACCTTAAAGGTGATCAGCCAACTTAAAAAAAAAAAAATGTTTGATTTGTTATAATTATGTTATTTTCGGTCTCCTCCACCAGCCTATTTAGAATATCAACACGTAAATAGCTTTTTCCATTATAGACCAGGGTAGAAACTTTTTGAAAACAAAAATAAAAATTATAGTAGGATGAAACTCATTGGAAAAGGTAGAAAATAGAACAAAAATTAAAAAAAAAAAAAATACGGGCGAAGGAAGTAGAAAGGGGGGTGGATTTAAGGGTAAAAACGGTTTATCTTGATTTCCGGAAAAACTAAAAATCCTATGGAAAAATGCAAAGACCTATATGTACTTTGAGTTCGTTGGAAAAATGTTAAATCGCAAAGTTGTAGGTAGGTAAAGTGGTAGGTGAGAGAGAGAGAGAGAAAGAGAGAGATATAGTTATATTGTCGATCATCAAAATTATGCCGGAAAATATTAGATCAAGTAATAATTGAGATAGTCAATATTTATAAAAAAGTTGAACAATATTTGTTGTAATATTTATAGTTGTAGTATGTTAAAACAGATTATGATTATGCAAAACAATAATGTGCCAATAATTTTATGCCAATGTGTATTAGGAACCCAAAATTATGCGAATAAAGGCACACCCGATAACTTCAACTTTACTACCGTGAAAACCAAATAATCGCCCTACAATATTTTAATGTGACTTTCCATTTACCTTGTCAAAATACATCTGAATACGTTCAAGTAAATTTAAATATTTACATTTCAAAAACACCTGGATCGAACTAATTGTTTGTTTTTTCAGTTAATATAAACACTTGTGTACATCTAGCTTTCTAGCATATAAATACAGTTGCATCCACATTAGAAATTATCAGTTCACACTTTTCGCAGTTCACTGTAACTCGAATTCCCTTAACATTCAATTTAATTCAAATCGCCAAAATGAAAACTGTTGTTGTTCTTGGTAAGTCTTTACTGTACTTTTTTAAATACATAATAATTTCGTGCTCAATCCAGAGATCTAAGCGGAACTTACGAACGAGTCTTAATCGTTTTTGCAAAAAATATTGTAAAATGGATATATATGAGCCATTCAATACTCAATAGCTCAATATTTATATGAAGGCTCGAGCCCAATATACAAACTAATTGATAAACAAACTTGTGGACTTGTACGAAGTCTATTACAATGTTCACGAAAAATGTGCCCTGGGGTTTTTTATCTTTAATTTTTTTTTTGTATTTCTTATGTTGTTATAACAATGTCCAATTTAGTAATATATAATATATAAATTAAACGCACAAGGTACTAAGGTACCTTAGCTAGTTATTTAGTCTACATTTGGTACGGACATTGTTGAGTGCTGCCCTGATATATCCATAGTTTTAAATATCATTAAACCATTATAATTCATCATCATCAGCCAGAAGACGTCCACTGCTAAACATAAGCATCCCCCCTTTAACCTCCACACTGAACGTCAGTCTGCCATCTGCATCCACTGGATGCCCGCGACTCTCACAATGTCGTCGGTCCATCTAGTGGGAGGCCTACCTACGCTGCGTCTTCAGGTTCGTGGTATCCACTCCAGAACCTTTCTTTCCCATAGTTTATCGGTTCTTCGAGAAATGTGGCCTGCCCATTGCCACTTCAACTTGCAAATTTTAACAGCTATGTTAGTGACTCTGGGTCTTTGGCGAATATCCACGTTCCGGATTCTATCTCTAAACCAGCCAAGTGTGAGTTGGGCTTGCGTACTGAGGGTTCCGTAGCACCACAAAATACAATAAGGTCGTCCAAGTAACCGAATTACCAGTTATTATAACGCCTTTCAATCGTCGGAGTAATTTGCTACGCAGTTTACTACAGGCGCTCGAGTATAATAACTTGGTAATGGACATAAATTTGTCACCGACTCGCACTTAGCCATTATTTATAATTTGTTGTTATACTTTAGAGTGTGTACTACAATCGTGTCTAGTTTGACGCTTGTACGTATTATCTTTTTTACATTAGAGCTAATACAAAAATACGATAAAAAATACGTTTGTTGTATTGGGAACCCACCCCCTTTAGTTTTTACTTTTTTTATTATTATTTGTTAGTTAATCCGCCGTAACGTTACATATTCTGTGAAAATTTCAATTGTCTAACTATTACGGTTCGAAAGATCTAGCTGTTAATAGGTAGGGCAGACAGACAGACATACATCGTAGGAGTAGGGTCTCGTTTTTACCCTTTTGGTACGGAACCCTAAAAATATTTTATTTCAAAAAATACAATTTGGTTCATTATATTTTTTAAAGTGAAAACTTGGTTACAATTCATACTGAAACGTCGTATAAACTTAATTGTTTTTAATTATTAATTATTGTACACTCTTTTGTTTATAATTGCATTTGCACGTACTTTCATCATCATCATCAGCCAGAAGACGTCCACTGCTGAACATAGGCCTCCCCCTTTAACCTCCACACTGAACGACAGCCTGCCTTTTGCATCTACTGGATGCCAGTGACTCTCACTATGTCGTCGGTCCATCTACTGGGAGGCCTATCTACGCTGCGTCTTCCGGTTCGTGGTCTCCACTCAAGAACCTTTCTTCCCCATCGGTTATCGGTTCTTCGAGCGATGTGGCCTGCCCATTGCCACTTCAACTTGCAAATTTTAACAGCTATGTCGGTGACTCCTATGGACCCTGTATGGTGAATATCTACGTTTCGGATTTTATCGCGCAAAGAAACTCCGAGCATAGCTCACTCCATTGCCCGCTGTGTGACTCTGAGTTTTTCCAAAAGGCCAACAGTCAAGGACCACGTACTTTATTATTATTATATTCAGGGACCTTTTTGTTCGTTGTGTTTTGACCGTTATGTTTTATTTTTCAGCTTTCGTCGCAGTGGCCATTTCTTGTGCCCACGCTAGTTACACACCAGGTGACAAACTCAAAAAGTGCATTAATAAAGCGTTTGGTATTGTCACTCGTGTTGCACGTGATGTTGGCGAAAGCCATGACTCGACCAGCAAGGACAGTAAATGCAGCAGCAGTGGCAGCAGTGGCAGCAGTGGCAGCAGTGGCAGCAGTGGCAGCAGTGGCAGCAGTGGCAGCAGTGGCAGCAGTGGCAGCAGTGGCAGCAGTGGCAGCAGCAGCGAGAGCGGAAGCAGTAGCGACAACAATCACAGCAGTGGACATGGTGGTAGCAGCGGTAGCAAGGAAGATAGCGAAAAAGACAGCAATAGTAGCGAAAAAGATTGTATCTCCGATTTGTAAGTATAAAATACGGGCTACGCCAAATTTTAGTATTCGATTATTTTGAATATTGGTTGGGTTACAACCCCCGACTTTTTCATTCCATCTACTCTAATAACGATTATTAGTTAATTATTATAAGTGCGACTTGACATCCCCTTCTATATGGATACGTAAATCTTATCCACCAATGGTATCCTGGAAGAGATTGCTTTTAGCGGTAAAGCTGCCCCTTGTGCACTAGCTCTTATTTTTTTTCTGTAAGTTCCTTTTATTTTTTGTGGAGTGTGTACTATCTCTATAATAAAACAAAATATAATAAATAATGGCCAAGTCGGTGACAAATTTCTGTTATAATTGTGTTTAACCCGAGCGTTACTGTAGCAAACATAACTATGTGACTGCGTGGCAATTGATTCGGCAATTTGGGAAGGCATTAAGCCGGAACTGGTAATTTAGTTACTTGGACGACCTTAAAGTATTTTTTAATGGTACGGAACCCTCAGTTTGCGAGCCCGACTCGCACTTGGCTGGCTTATTTCAGTTCTCGTGGCATAGCATAACCATTACGCTGGAGCACGCTTGTAAACAAAAAAACTCGCTATTTCAAATAACAATAAGCCAGTCAGACTCGCGCACTGAAGGTTCCATACCACCACTAAATATAATAAACCAGTCAAGTGCAAGTCAGGTGCACACATTGAGGGTCCCGTACTACCACAAAATATACCCATCAGTTATTTTACAGGCTTAACGACTTCCAAAATAGTCGAAGCAATTGCAATACAGTCACATATTTAATATTTTGCTACAGTGATGCTCGAGTATAACACAATTATAACTACATGAACAATCTGGTAATGAACAAAAAATTGTCACTAACTCGCACTTGGTCATTCTATTTTTTTGTTATACTTTAGAGCAGGGGTTCCCAAACTTATTTTGTCTACTGCCCACTTTGAGAATAAAAAAAATATTTTTTAGCCCCCCTGTTTTTTTCCTACTTAAAAACCACTATAACTTCAAATTAAATTAATCAATTCATCATCATCATAACCTTTTAACAGTCCACTGCTGGACTTTTAGCCTACCCCCGAAAGGGTGATTGGGCCTTATCCAACACGCTGGCCCAGTGTGGATTGTTGGATTCACATACGCCATTGAATTCCTTCTACGTACGTATGCAGGTTTCCTCACGATGTTTTCCTTCACCGAAAAGCCAGTGGTATGAAAATCCGTCCATAAGCTCCAAAGAGCTCATTGGTACGGGCCCAGGGTTTGAACCCGCGACCTCACGCTTTCAAGTCTATCGGTCACCCAAATGGGCTACCACGGCTTAATCAATTATTGTGAGCTATATTAGCGGTGATGTTCACAATTTGTAGTTGAGAGTCGAGAGCTCATACAGTCGGTGTCTAAGTGGCCTCCTAGCTAAATGAAATTACAAATCACCCCCTAAGCCTCTACACAACGCCCCCTTTTTTTTCTGGGTCTCTATCCGCCCCCCTTTAGGCCTGCAGCGCCCACAAGGGGGCGTTATCGCCCACTTTGGGAAACGCTGCTTTAGAGTGTGTTTTATGATCATGATTATTACATTCAGGACTCATTTTAAAATACCTATTCAACGATATCACACACATAATTGTGCGAAGTTTCATTCATTATTTTAATAAATTATAAAAGATAGAAGGATCTAAAAAACAATGGACGGACAGAGGGACAGATGGACTGACAGACAGACGGATGGACAGAACAAACTTATAAGGATTCCCTATAGTACTACGGAACCCTGATCCTTAAGAGTAATCCTTTTTTTTTACAAAATTTACCTTCCTACCTAGCTATCTAGCCACCTAGCTACCTAGCTTCCTTAGCAGATTTGAAAATATGCGAACTAACTCTGACCGGTAACCTTCTGAACTTCTGTCTGAAGTCTCTTGAGCAGGTCTCGGTCTGGGGTGAACTGAACCTGGTTCAATTTAACCCAACAAAGACGCAAGTTTGCGCGTTCACCGCTAAAAAAAAACCATTAGTTGTAGCTCCTCACTTTCAAAACACTCCCCTCAAGGTTTCAGAAAGCATTGGAATCCTTGGAGTCGACATTTCTGTGAATGTAGAGTTCCGCGGTCATATCGCAAGTAAGGCCAAGCTCGCATCTAAGAAACTTGGTGTGCTCAATAAGGCGAAGCGGTACTTCACGTCGAGACAAAGACTCTTGCTTTACAAAGCGCAAGTCTGACCTCACATGGAGTACTGCTCCCATCTTTGGAACGGAGCACCCAAGTATCAGCTTGACCCACTTGATGCATTACAGCGTAGAGCTGTCAGAATTGTCGACAATTCCAAGCTCACTGAACACCTAGAGCCGCTCAGCATGCGCAGAGACGTTGGGTCTCTCTGTATCTTTTATCACACTTACAACGGGGAGTGTTCTGAAGAACTATTTGATCTGATGCCGGCGTCGCGGTTTTACCATCGCACTAGCCGCCACCGCCTGAAGGCTCATCCACACATCATAGATCAGTGTAAATCGCACACTGTGCGATTCACACGATCCTTCTTGCCTCATACCTGCAAAATGTGGAATGAGCTATCTTCTACTGTGTTTCCGAGAGGCTACAACATGGGGTTTCTCAAAAGACGAGTTAATCGAGTTCTAAAGGGTCGGCAACGTATCTGTGATGCCTCTGGTGTTACAAGTATCCATAGGCGACGGTGACTGCTTACCATCAGGCAGCCCGTCTGCTTGTTTGCCACCTATGGCATAAAAAAAACAAAAAAAACCGCAACCTAAATTTTTATGAATCAGTTCAACCATTGCGAATCTACATATTTAAGCAGTCCCATACTAATCCTATAGAATATTTTGAATTTCCTGAAATAAAAAGTACCTATTGTGTGTTTTAATATGGCACATAGCCCATCTCATTCTAATTTCATGGTTACCTATTCGTCCAGCCGTTATGGAGATCAGCTATTCCTCGGGAACTGTATATTTTCCGGCATAGAGAGCAGTCCATGTCACTCTCCGGCCCTTGGATCACGTCGATCTCGGACTTTATTCTCCATCATCTATTAAATTTCTTGCCATAATCTTCGACCTGTATAATAATTTCTTTTATTTTGGTCGAAGTCCATAACGCGCGGCGCCATACCATGGAAATGCCATTGAAAAATTGACCCAGTGATGAAGTGTGATTGAATTAGTGCAAAATACTTACATGTATTGTGTTTTTCTTTCAGAACTGATTGCATTATCCAGTATTTACTAGAAACATTAAAAGGGATAAACTGCTCGAACGGCACCAGTGCAATGAAAACTATTCTGAAAAGTGTTGACAATGTGCTTTCTATTTGCAAAGACATTAAACTTCCACAAATAGATAGTTCAGGTGATGATTTAGATTTTAATCCTTTCCAGATTATCAGTAGTCTGTTGTAGTAAAGCAAATCTTTCAGTTTTTCTTACATACGAAAATATATCTCATAAATTAAAAACAAAACTTTCATTCAGCAAAATTTAAATATAAAATTTGTAGTTCATAAAAAAATTACCAATTTTTTTTATTTCAGTATTATTTTCCTTTATGTAACGTATTTGAATGAGAAATAAATGAATATGAATAATACGTGTTTATTATTTCACCATACCCAATATCAAGAATGTTATTTTTATCCATACACAGGTAGGTACAGTCGCCTGCAATAATAGTTATTGTACAATTTTATTTTTGTGTTTACGCTGATTATATTATATATATATATTAGTTTTTTTTATATTTGAATTTTTGACGGTAAATATCCCGTAAATAATCATATAACTTTATTAGAATTTTAATACTATGACATAATAAAAAAGATATGAAAGTTATAATAATTATATTATTGCTGGCGACTATACAAACATTGTCTGTTATCATAGACGATTCAATAAATACTTAGAAAAGTGCACCGGCCTAGTAGGTACATTTTTTACTTAACACTATCTAACACTAACTATTACGGTTGTTAATATAAACTGTCATGTTCACGGGAAGACGCCAGACGGCTTCCCGTGAACATGGTGCATATAACTGCGCCGAAATATCGGGAGCTCATTCCACAACCTTACCACGGTAAATATCCCGTTAATAATCGTAGAATGTTTTACTTACCTACTTTAATTAGTATTTATTATTCAAAATCTCAGTCAAATTACAATTAAGACGCGGTACAATCGCAAAATTAACCAAAAGAAGTGTTTTTAAACGCTTTGTGTAACGTGACAAAATTAACTGATCAGATAAAAAAAATACTACAAGTAGAAAAAACCCCTTGGTAATAATCTTAACCGAATAAAATTTTGAAAAATTGTCTAGACTCTTAAAAAAACATTACAAATTGCGCAATAAAAATAGCTTCTGAATTGAAGAACTCTGAATTTTCAGCGACAACAACATATTTTTTTGTACGAATTATATAGCCAGACTAGTCTTTTAAAACTTTAACCAGTTAATTGTTGAAATTCATTTATATATTTTGGTAAATTAAATAAAAACCCTCAAAATAATATAAACACAAGCACAAAGTCATCATAATCATCAAATACGATGATATACGATTTTCGACTTTAAACAAAGCCGTTTTAGATAGCAAATAGATCATGGCGTAAGCGGGTGAAAAACGAAATTGAAATCGTGATCAGACCGCGCCTTAAACTAATAACTATTCAAATAACCCACCCCTGACCGTTCCCGGCGCAAAGTACCCAAAACACTCGCTGCGTTACCGCGTTGGATGGCAATGGCCAACCTTTGCACCAGGAACGACCGGAGCGGGAGTCACCACACTTTTCCTTGAGCCTGTGCCCTATCTCCGAAATGAGCTTCTTGGCCTCAGTCCCCCAACAACCCATGGTCTCCACGGCAACGGGTACAAAATTGTAAAGCGGCTCCAACGCTGCGTACTTCTCTCTCTTTTTATCAGCGGCATATTCCGCCGCTGCTGACGGTGAGCGGACGGTGCGACTCAAGTGGCTGGCGGCGACAGTGCTGACGCAAGTAGCATCCCACTACTACTACTAGCACTTACTTTAATGGGCTTTAGTAAAATTTTAGTTTGTGGATATTAAAATATTATCACAATCTTACTAAATAGGCTACGATGACAATAAAAAATTATAAAATGAAGGTAATTCCATGATAGGACTATTATTACTACTTTCCTTATTCACTTAATCGCGCATGACATGTAGTCAAAATTTCCCTTTGCAAAGTGATACCCATGATACCTACTACCCAAAGGGACGGAACGCTTCAAACAGAAAAAACGAGCAGAGCGAGAGGTACTATGTTTAGCCATTTGTCCCTTTCACACTACACGTCTTATATACAATGACGTTCATGAACACGTATTAATCTGTGGTGTTGCCACTGTTGGAAAAATATTGTAACCGTAAATTTGGTATTATTTTGGGTAGTACGTAATTTGAACAGCATCATTTTTAAATAGTTAATTTTTATTTGTGAAACATATCTAAAAGAAAACTCCTGTGATTATTTGCATCCGTTTATTATTGTAGTGATATAAAATAAGGAATAAATAAGTATATACGTGTATACAATTTGTAATGTGTGTATTTATTTCTATTAATTTTTTAAAATGTTTTATTTTCTTCCATAAATAAAAAATTGTCTATTGTCTATTGTCTATACGTGTACTGCTGCCACCTATTCGATGGGTGCTATGAGGCTGATTGGTGACAGCAAGAAAGTCGCCAATAAATTACAAAGCCTCGAGCACCGCCGTAAAGTAGCTTGTCTGTCTATTTTCTACCGGATATATTTCGATGAGTGTGGGCAAAAGCTTCATGACCTTATTCCACCCTCCCCCTTTTACTACAGGACAAGTAGAAGACTGCACACTATCACCCCTTCCACGTGGAAATTCCAAAGATTCGAACACAACGATTTGGGTCGTCTTTTATGATACTGTACTGTCCGAGAATGGAACTCCCTGCCATCCTCCTTGTTTCCTGAAAAGTACAATCTAGGCATCATCAAGGCTAGAGTGAATAGATTTCTTCTAGATCGACGTGTTCCATCCTCGGCCACACCGTTGCTTACCATCAAGCGAGTTGGCGGCCAAATTTAGATCTATTCTGTATAAAAATATAAAAAGTATGAAAATTAATGAGGAATTTGTATCAGTGATTATGTCAACACTAGAAAGGGACAAATGGCTAAACATGGTACCTTTCGCTCTGCTCGTTTTTTCTGTTTGAAGCGTTCCGTCCCTTTGGGTAGTAGGTATCATGGTGATACCACGTCGGTCGCGGGGAGCAGCTTGTGATTGGAGACTCGACGCGACTCGACGCTTGTGATTGGAGAATCAAAAGTTATTCATTCAATTTGCGCCTCGGATTGGCCCCGCTCGAAATAGTTTAGGTTTACATGTTACAACCTTTGGATTATGCGGGGTAAAAGATGAGCAGTTAAGTGGTTATAACAAAAAACTATGGACAATTATATATTCTCCGCACCCTCACATAATGGCGCCCCAACTTGGTAACTGACTAAAGTTCAGAAGTTTGCTCTTTGAGCATGTCATCGAGCCATGGAGCGCAGTATCTTAGGAGTGAAAATTATATACAAGATAAGCAACACAGTGCTGCGCTCCAGGACTCAGATTGCCAACATACCTCAAAAGGCCGCTATAACTAAAGTACGGTCATGTCAGTCGATTGTCAGAGGATTGTAGGGCCAAAACCACGACACTTGTTTGTGGCTTTCAAAGGATAGCAAACCCTCTTCTTTCCGGACGGCCCAGACGGAGATATATGGATAAATAGATAAACTCTTTATGGTTCACACCACACATTTCATACACATGATAAAACAGCTAGAGAAAACAGCTACAGATGGAGGGACGAACTGGACTCTGATTAACAATAAAAGACTGGGCTCTAATTGCCCATAACAGAGAAGAATGGAAGGAAAGAAGGGAGGCTGTTGGTGACTGGCCGATTATAGGCTAGTTTTCTTTTTAATTTTAAATACAAAGAATGTTGATTTTGTTTTTATTTTGACGTTTTGTTGTCAGATTGATTTCATTGTAGCTTTTTATAGGTTGTGTAAATATCATTTAAATTATTACAAGTTTCTACCACCATTGTGCTTCTCAATTTCCTCATTCTACCATACCAGCATCCATACAGTCCACCGATTGTCAACAGAGACTTTTGCCCTGCAGTGAGACTATGCAGTCTTGTATGATAAAATATTAAAGACTGTTACTTTAAACCTGTATACTTTCAAAATGGTAAAAATATAATTTTACGAACTAAAAATTAAGTAATTTAAGTTTGTGGCAATACATAATAACGGCTTAAGAGCCTCTTATACCAAATTTGACGATTTAAATCAATTTTATTCAGTTGAATTACAATATTTCAGCTAGAAAAAAATACATGTCACAGATACATCTGTGTTAGAGTTTATGATTTGGTTCAAAACACGATAGAATAAAATTGCCTCGATCAAAAAAAAAAATTTAAACAAAGTCGACTTAGTTTATTTTTTTAATTTTTTGCTCTAATTAAAGCTCGTAACAACCTGGAAATTGCATGCACTGAAAGGCAATTTTATTCAACATTTTTTTATTTGGATGGAATTTTGATAGTGAATAGTGTCGTTTTTTTGTGAAATTAAAAGCGTAAAAAAATCGCGAGAATTTTGGAAAGAAACTCCCCTCGCGGGCGTCCTGACTAGCATGGTAAAAAACATCGTTGCTATAACTTGGCGGGGGCTGAGGGAGCGTTTTGTTGCTACGCGACTCGGATAACCGCCCGTTAATCTACGACTCAAGTAAATGCATATTAATTACTGTGCGCACCGGGGAAGTCCAACAAAACGTAAAATTCATAAAGTAACACAATTACATGTAAATATTCTATTCTATTTAGATAAAATATTAAATAACCACGTGTATGCATAAAATACATAATAGTACAGACACAAAAGATTCACTCCGCAAAATCATTTAAATAAATAGCGACTCTTGCTACGACACAATAAAGTGCAATTAATGTCGCACAGCAGTAATTACCCAGTTATATTCACCTAGAATATAACTGGGCAATGGAGAGAGCTATGCTCCGAGTTTCTTTGCGCGATAGAATCCGAAACGTGGATATTCGCCGAAGAACCAGAGTCACTAACATAGCTGTTAAAATCTGCAAGTTGAAGTGGCAATGGGCAGACCACATCACTCGAAGAACCGATAACCGATGGGGAAGAAAGGTTCTTGAGTGGAGACCACGAACCGGAAGACGCAGCGTAGGGAGGCCTCCCACTAGATGGACCGACGACATAGTGAGAGTCACTGGCATCCAGTGGATGCAAAAGGCAGGCTGTCGTTCAGTGTGGAGGTTAAAGGGGGAGGCCTATGTTCATGTTCAGCAGTGGACGTCTTCTGGCTGATGATGATGATGGTGATTCACCTACAAGTTGCTTCTTTTTCTATTTTATTTTATTTGGAAATCATAAAGTTATAAATAATTAGATTACGGAAATATTGATTATTAAAACACTATTTAGCACTTTTCGCATATTGAATCAATATTTTTTTTGCACAATATCGTGTAACTCTTTACTCTTTAGGTACGCGATAGGGTGTAATCTGATTATCTCTACATAGTATAAATTGAAGTCGCTTTCCGCGTCTGTCTGTCTGTTTGTATGTCTGTATGGCCGCTAACTCCTCCTAAACCACGCAACGGATTTTAATGCGGTTTTCACCATCAGTTAGATACATTTTCAAGGAAGGTTTATATATAATATAACTAGCGACCCGCCCCGGCTTCGCACGTGCGAAGCACCCGAACAATTGTATACAGTAGAATTCATATAAAACGACTTCGCTTATAACGACTGACCTATTATAGCGACGATATTGTTAACTCAAATTAGGTTTCATAATAAAATGTACCAATGAAATTTCATAATCCTGCCGTTTTGTGCGTCATCCGGTTAGTACGACATAGTATCGCCGGTCCCTCGGTCGTTATATTCGGATTCTACTGTATTTGACAAGTTCAGCAAATTTTTGGCAAAAAAGAAAATTATCTTTCACACCTGACCTAACCTTTTTTTCTCGACAATTGCTGACATCCGGCTGCATTGGGTTACAATTGCAGATTAAATGGAAATGTACCTCTAAAAATCCCCCAGTGACCAGTCTTACTACTTGACAAATGGGCTCCAGGATCTCCAGTGGAACGCACCGGAGAAGAACGGAACCCTCGGCACTGTGCTACGGCTTCTCCCCCACGCAGTTGTGTGGGCTCCTCCTCCTATAATAACGTTAGTCACACAACGAAGTCGTCCTGACCCGGGAATCGCTTGTGTGGATGGTCAGAGCCCCGCCTTCGACCACCGTACACGACGTACGCGGTGCTTTGACCCCGAGTGTCCCCGAGCTTTGTACGCTTTACACTGGTGATTTGCAAGTTAGAAAATTCTATTAATTTCACCATAGCCATAAAGATATGTATTTCTAGGTAGGTAAGTAGCATTCGCGTTATTCACAAATACTAATAATTATATGATGAAACACTTGTGTCAATAATTATTATTTATTATATTTATTTACATAATTAATATTTAAAACATACTTATTAAATATTTGTACAAATTATTACTAAGTCGATAAGGGCAATAATGTCACCCTAATTGTTATTGTTCTATCCAAATAAAATGTTAGGTAAAAAAATGTTTTTTAATTCTTGGCATAATTATGTGAAAAACAACCTAACGGGCTGCCTGATGGTAAGCGATCACTGTCGCCTAAAGATAACACACACTATATCACACATAGGTAGGTAAGGTAGGTAGGGATAGGTATCACACATAGGTACGTTGCCGCCTTTTTAACGACTCTATTACCAGCTCTTATGAAGAACCCTATGTACTTAATCAGAAATTAATGCCACAGGAGGTCGTAATAGGTAGGTAGGTAAGTGGTAAGTAGGTTGGTAGGAAAAATTCTTAAAATTAAACTGTAACAAATCGACAGGAGAGAGACTTTGTAATCACAAACTTCGCTAATAACTTCGCTTAACATCAGGCGAGTTGGCGGTCAAGCGCAAGTCTATTATTTATGAAAAAAAAAAAAACTTTGTAATAGGCCTCTTGAGGCACAAAATGAAATAGTAATGAAACAATAACTCATCATCATCAGCCAGAAGACATCCACTGCTGCACATAGGCCCCCCCCCCTTAGACCTCCACACTGAACGATAGCCAGCTTTTTGCATCAACTGGATGCCAGCGACTCTCACTATGTCGTCGGTCTATCTAGTGGGAGGCCTACCTACGCTGCGTCTTCCAGTTCGTGGGCTCCACTCAAGAACCTTTCTTCCCCATCGGTTATCGGTACTTCGAGCGATGTTGCCTGCCCATTGCCACTTTAACTTGCAAATTTTAACAGCTATGTCGGTGACTCTGGTTCTTTGGCGAATATCCACGTTCCGGATTCTATCGCGCAAAGAAACTCCGAGCATAGCTCTCTCCATTGCCCGCTGTGTGAATCTGAGTTTTCCAAAAGGCCAACAGTTAAGGACCACGTCTCAGTAGCATATGTCATCACAGGCAACACACATTAGTCAAAGGCCCTTACAATGACACTGGTATCTTGGACGAAAAGATGTCACGCAATTTTCCGAACGCTTCCCAAGGCGCCTGCTCGTAAGGCGCGGAAAAATCGCAAAATTAACCAAAAGAAGTGTTTTAAACGCTCAGTGTGATGTGACGAAATTAATTGATCAGGATAAATAAAATAAAAAAGATCAAACAAAAAGATAAAAAAATACTGTAAGTAGAAAACACGCCTGTTTATAATCTTGACCGAATAACTTTTTGTTAAAATATCTGGATTATTAATTTAGTGTCCAACAGTGTTTGTTTTTAATTGAAATACTCTGAATTTTCATCAACAACAAACAACTTCTATTTTTTTACGAAATTACCAGACTTTTGTTATAAAAATTTATACAGTTATTTGTTAAAATTAATTTTTATATTTCGTATAATTATTAAATACTAGCGGCCCACCCCGGCTTCCCACGGGTATAGATAACTTTATGGGCTTTGCCTATGTCACCCGGAGATAGTGTAGCTTCCCAACAGTGAAATAATTTTTCAAATCGGTTTAGTATTTTCGAAGCCTATTCAATGCAAACAAACACACAAACAATCAAAATTTTCCAAAACCCTCATCAAAATAATATAACCACAAGCACAAAGTAATTTGAAGGAAAACATCGTGAGGAAACCTGCATACGTACGGAGAAGGAATTCAATGGCGTATGTGAATCCACCAATCTACACTGGGCCAGCGTGGTGGATATGGCCCAATCACCCTTTCGGGGGTAATCTAAAAGTCCAGCAGTGGAGTGTTAAAAGGCTGATTATGATGATGAAGCTCAAAGTAATCATCATCATCAATTCTGATTGCATACGATTTTTGACCTCAAACAAAGCCGTTTTAGATAGCAATAGAACAGGGTGTGAGCGGGGTGAAAAACAAATTTGAAATCGTAATCGGACCGCACCATAATGAGAACCGCTAGGGACTGGAATGCCTTGCCACCGTTCTTGTATCCTGAAATCTATAATCTGGATATCTTTTAAGGTTGGAGTGAATAAGTACCTTCTAGGTATACGTGTTTCATCTTCGGCCACAACATCATTTTCCATCAGGTGCGTTGAAGGCAAAAGATAGACCTATTAAAAAAAAACTTTTTGTTTACAACGTTAGTCAAACGATGTTAGTGTTTGGATTTGGCGGCCTAAAACTCTGACACTAGGGCTAGATACTCTGCAAGTATGAACCTTACTACCAAGGTGACTATATCCGAACAATTTATAGCCATTGTCATTTGGATCGTTGCCTCAAATGACCTCGGTAATGTTTTTAAGAAAGTCATACAATAAAAACTGCGAAGTGTGAGGCGGGCCCGCGCACTGAGGGTTCCGTACCACGACAAAATACAATAATTTTTAATTTATAAAACCGACTTAAAAATTAGTACATCACATATAGATATAGAGTAAATTAATATGCAGATATATTATAGACACCGTTTTAAACTATCACGGCTGTTCATTAAAGTTATAATTATGATTATTTACGGGATATTTAGCGTGGTAAGGTTGACCTACCCCGTAAATAATCGTATCACTTTATACTATAGACAGTTAAAAATAACAACCGGCTGTACTCAAACCTGCGCAATCCAAGTAAACGCCCCAAGCGATTTTACCGCTAAGCTACCGTTGATTTTCTGTTAGCCTCCATTTCCTGTGTTCCCCCTAACAGACACAGACCAACGGGAGACTGGGGGGAGACAGACGGGAATAATCCCAAATAAGATATATTTGATACCAATCTAATCAACAAAAAAAAAGTAAAAGAAAAAATTATAATTTACGGGATATTTACCGTGGTAAGGTTGTGGAATGAGCTCTCGATATTTCGGTGCAGTTACATGCACCATGTTCACGGGAAGACTGAAGACATACCATATCATCATCTGATCATATACCTTTAGTGAACAACCGTAATAGTTTAAAACAGTGTTTTAAAAGAAAAAATATTGTAAAATCCCAAAAAAGTAATTCTAAAGTGTGAAACAACACTTCCAGATATAAATTTGTTTTAATTTTACTCTTCTTGTGTATTTACTTGTTGATATAATTTTAATGGGGAAAGTGCCTTTATTAACTAAACAAAAAAAACATACAGTCGAATTGATGACTTCCTCCTGAAGTCGGTTAAAAATACAAGCTAAAACTAACACTACAAATACAGTTAGACTGCCCATAGACCGTTGAAAGTCTAAAGACAATCCAAATACTCAAGCCCACTTTCAGTTGGCAGCGTACCCAGCATGCAGGCGGCATTACCACGCTGAATGGCAATGCTTTTGCGTTTTATATAATTACCTTAATTTAAGGCATAGCTGGAAATTAGCGGCTTGTTGTCATTTAAAAAAACCGTATGATCGATTGGTGTCTTAGTTTATTGATAAGTTAGTTGTAATAAAGATGTAATAACTAAGCTAATATTATTGTATATACGATATTGTTTCTGTTCCTTCGCACTTAGGTTAATACGAATGAGATTGCCGATGACAAATGCATCGCCACAGAATGTTTAATTTTTAGGGCTCCGTACCTGTCGCGTTGTGCGGTTCTATTTCCCCAAAAGTATATAGGCTCACCCGCCGTCTACAGTACCCAAAGGGTAAAAACGAGACCCTATTACTAAGCCTAGGATATCTGTCTGTCTGTCCGTCCGTCTGTCCTACCTTAAAATGGCTGTATCTATCGAAGCGTAACAGATAGAAATTTTCACAGAATATGTAATGTTACGGCGAATTTTCAAAAAAATAATTTAAAAAAAATCCGCCGTAACATGTTCTGTGAAATTTTCAACTCGCTATCTGTGACGGTTCTAAAGATACAGCCGGTTAAAAGTACAACGAGCAGACGAACGGACGGTCGGACAGACAGACGTCCTAGGCTTAGTAATAGCTCTAGTATAGTATATTTCTCTATGGTAATAGGGTCCCATTTTACCCTTCAAGTACGGAACCCTAAAAATTAACATAAAAAAACTAATAACTTCGTATTCTTTGTCATTACTTGCCCTACACTGTCATCATTACGCATAACACTAATGTGAGATAAATTCTTGGGCATATTGAAACCGTATAATCGCCCTACAATATTTTAATGTCACGACCACACGATACATGACCTTTATCTTGTCAAAATACATCTGAATACGTTCGAGTAAATACAAATGTTTACATTTCAGCAACACTTGGATCGAACTAATTGTGTTTTTTCAGTTAATATAAACACCTGTGTACATCTAGCTTTCTAACATATAAATACAGTTGCATCCACATTAGAAATCATCAGTTCACAGTAACTCGTACTCCTTTAACATTCAATATAATTCGAATCTTCAATATGAAAACTATTGTGTTTATTGGTAAGCTTTTAATATAATGTACTTTTTTAAATACATAGTAATTTATTTTGTACTCAATAACTGTATACATAAAAATCAATGTGTGTATGTATTATGGAGCTAGCAGCTGAATTTATTTTGTAAAAATAATAATAATCTTTATTTTTTATAGTTAACGATTTAGTTTTTTGTTATTTACACATGTATCATAATTAGTAGTTAAAAACTTTAATCCATCAGCCTAGATAGCCCGTTGGTCCAGTTGGTAGTGAACCTACCTTCTAAGCTTGGGGGCGTGGGTTCGATTCCCACCTAGGATAAACATTTATGTGTTGAACATTTGTGTTTGTTCTATATCTGGTTGCTAATATCTATTTAAGTATGTATTTAAACCTATATATGTATGTATATCAGTCTCTGGCAGCCATATCACAAGCTTTGCTTAGTTTGGGGTTAGATGACCGTGTGTGCAAAAATGTCCCGAATATTTATTTATTTATTTATTATCAGATTTATTTCTCAGGACCCAAGCCTATATTGTGATGATCCCAAGCTCACTAATAAGCCGGATCCAAAAAATATATTGTTTCATTTACCCATGCATTTTGTATGAAACGGCAAGACAAAGAGAATATCGGCAAGAATTGAAGTCATTAACATACTGCATAGTTTTTTTTCTTCATCTAACTCAAAGGAGTTAGCTGTCGCTACCATGGAGGTTCCTTCAAGGAGGTATATAAGGTGGAACCGCGGGGCGCAGCTAGTTCTCAGTATAAAATAACCGACCTCAAAATTTGTGAGGACTCTAACAAACGTATTACGATTGCCAAATCAACAAGCGCTCGAATAATATTCATATTATTAGAGCTACTAAATAAAGAACAAATTTCATCCTAATTACACCCATTTTTTTTTTAATACTTTTAAAATTGGGATATATACTAAAACTGTAACTGTGCTGTTTCATACACTTGCCTTAACAACTAACGACGGGCAGACAGACAGACAGAACGAAATTATAAGGGTTCCTTGTTGAAATGTCCTAAAAATGGCAGTCATAGGGACTGCCGACCGAAAATAAAACTTAAAAGTCTGGCGCAACTTAGTATTCCATAAGTTCTTTGGGCGCAACACGTCACATAAGTGTGTCAGTGACGCAAACCCGTAAGTTTTGCCCGGACCAAATATCACTCGACGCAGCTAAAGAAGATTTCACTTCAAAAATGAAAAGGACCGAATTGAGAACTGAGAACGGTCACTGTGTAAAAAAGTCTTATAATCTTAATTTTACGTACCTTCATAGTTTTTTTTTTTTATAATAATCTTGCGTTTGACCACCAGCACGCCTGATGTTAAGCGATGATGCGGTCTACGTTGGAGAACGTTTGCCTAGAAGAAACCGATTCACTCGTGATTTGACGACACCCAGATTGTAACCATCGGGGAACACCCATTCAGGCAGCGCATTCCACAGACTAGCAGTTCGCATAATAAATGTAGAATCAAAGCGCTTTGTACGGGTTTTTGGAATATCAACCATAAAGCAGTGACTATTTTTCGTGCCCGCTCTGGCAGTCCGATAGAAAAATGGGCAGGAGGGAATTAGATAGTGCAGATCCGATGCACACTTTCCGAAATGTATCCGATAAAAAACCGATTGACTAGCAACTTTACGTCGATGCTCAAGACTAAGAAGCTTAGTCTGAACTAAGGATTCATTGCTGATGAGCTTCTTGGCCCGATTCTCCATAGATTCCAATGCCTCAAGCTGGTACTTAGCTGATCCATCCCAAAGGTGAGAGCAGTACTCCATACACGACCGAACTTGTACTTGGTACAGTGATAGCAACTGTTCCGACGTGAAGTACCGTCGCATCTTCGATAGGATACCCAGCATTTTAGCAGCCAATTCAATAGCAATAGCAGCAAGTTCAGTCTTGCTCTCAATATAGGAGCCAAAATTGAGGGTAGATGTCAGAGAAACGCCCAAAAGCTCAAGCTAGTCAGTTATCGGAATGGATACATCCCGGAAAGTAAGAGCCAGTTGGAATGGCGTCCTTTTGGCGGAGAACAGTCACGCCTGGGTTTTAGCAGCATTGAACTTGACCAGATTGGCATCACCTCAATCGGAAACTGCCTTAAGGGATAGGTTCATGCGCTCGAGCATGGCCTCTCTGAGAGACTGGATTTGAGGTCCACTGGTTCGTGCATTGCATGTATAGCTCTCTACTACTGTGCTGTCGTCTGCGTACCCAAAGGTACCGAGCTTTAGCAGATCGTTGATGTGCAGCAGCAAGAGCGTTGCAGAGAGCACCGACCCCTGGGGGACACCGGCATTAATTGCCATTCGATCAGACGAGCAGCCATCAATGACAACTCGAATCGATCTATCCCGCAGAAAGTCCGATATCCACGCAATAAAACCAGCAGATAAGCCAAACGAGGAAAGCTTGCTAATAAGGCCAGCATGCCAAACTCTGTCGAAAGCCTTCGAGATGTCGAGGGAAACGGCGAGCGCTTCTCCGTATTTCTCGATGACCTCACTCCAGATATGTGTGGCATACGCTAGAAGATCCCCAGTGGACCAGTTTCGGCGGAATCCGTATTGCCAGTCACTGAGGAGATCTTTGGCTTCTAGATACGCCAAGAGCCTGTTGTTGAGGACTCGTTCCATAGTCTTGCAGAGTACGTGAATACGTGACCGAGATTGGCCTGTAGTTGGCAGGGTCGGCACGACTACCTTTTTTGGGTACAGGTTGCACGTTTGCAAGCTTCCACGACTTCGGCACTTGACCAGTCTCAAGCGAGAGACGAAAGAGGCGAGTAAGTATAGGAGACAACTTAGGCGCACTGTTACGTTATAAAATGAAAGGGTATGATGCAAAAGGTTGCAACAATAATAAAAAGGCCAATTAGGTAAAAAGTGGCAGATGGGAAAAATTCAGTAAAAAGTGCCAGATGGGAATTTGATTCTTAAAGAAAGGTTACATTATTAGGATCCTAGACGAACCTTTGAGGCAGATCTAGGATCGGTAGAAAAGAAGTTAAAAGTTACCGGGATAAAAGTTTAGTCGGTAAAACAAAGAACCTGTTGTCAAGAGGCTGTACCGAGTAGATACCTGGAGCTGCTTATGAGGACAAAATGAAAGATTTAATTACGTTTAACAAGTGCTATATTTATATAAGCTCATCAGCAATGAACACATAAGTTTACACAATAAAGAACTACTAAATTAATAACTAGCGTCAAACATGCACATAAGTTTACACGTTAAAAAACTACTACAAAGGCAAAGATAATACTAAAGCAAAGGTAATTTATAGACTGCGACTGAATATAAGTCCCAAAATATTAAAATTACCAACTGGTAAGTTGGTTGGTAAGTTAACTTATAATAATAAATTCTCAGATTTAGACATTTTTAATACTTCTAAATTTATATTTAAACGCGATGTTATTGAAATACTTACAGAGGTCGACTAATAACTCATGCATTGTTCAAAGGAATATATTTTTATCTTATATAATTATAAATATATCATCCATAAAATATTATATTAATAGGTACATAATACTAAACATCATTTATATATAATTATAGATATTTTTTACTCCTATTCATAAAAATTGTTTGCGACTGTGTATAATTTATGTATGTATATATAATAAACTCAAGTAAATTTCATCATCATAAAAAAAAAACATCATTATCAGCCTTTTACGGTCCTATTGTTGGGACACAAGCCTTCCCTCAGTGAGAGGACGGATGGTCCACCATTCTGGCCCAGTGTTTCCATTGTGGTGTCATTAAATTATATGGTTTTTGGGTATACCGGTTTCCTTACGATGTTTTCCTTCGCCGCTTTTGAGCAATGACACTGGAAAAATAATTATTACATGCACATATTTTATATTAATATACCCAAGCATAATTATAAGCTAGTATTTGTTTTATGTGCTACATAAGTATGATTGTGCTTAATTTTGTTTATTACCTTTTTTATTAACTTATGAAGCTTAACTTTTTAGCACTTGTTTGCAATACATATATGATTTTTAGTAGTGATTTTCCATGACAATGTTACTTACTATCACTAGTATAGTAGGTCTATACTAGTGATATAATGGCTGAAATTTAAAATAATTATTTAAAACTATGTATATATTTTTGTGCTGTTGCTCTTAAATAAACATAAAATAAATAAAATACATTGAGGCCCAAGCCATAAGCGAGCTTTGCCGGACAGATGCACGTCAGAGTAGGGAATATAGTACTCCATGGCCTGATGTAACACATCCGTCACAGCATCCACGCAGGTCGAAGGATTATCAGAAGAAAAGCACAATGACTGCCAAGGATAAGATGCAAAAAAAGACCCATCTCATCCCAATCCGCTGACTTATATCGCCACAACCGCCGAGTGCCTTTAGGGCTAAGATCGGGCGGGGAGTAGACAGATACAGATTTCACCAGACAATGGTCAGAGTTACCCAGAGGTGAACAAACTGACACTGAGTAGCGGTCTGGATCGGTTGTCAGCAGAAGATCCAAGCAATAAGGCGTGTGCGTGTCAACGGCAGGTACCCGTGTAGCACCTTGGACAAGCTGAGTGAATCTAACGATAAACGCTCTCGCGTCGTTCTCCCAGCATGGTCAGTGTCCTGGTATGGGAATAGCCACTCCTGATGGTGGCCGTTAAAATCCCCCATTAACACTAATTGGGCTGTAGGGTACTTTAGCTGCGCCGCATCCGCCGCCTCGATCACATATTCTGTGAGCCTACTTGGCTCCTTATCTCCGCTGTGCGACCGGTAGATACAAGCATATATAATGTTCTCTATTCTTGTGTCCACCAGGACCTAGAGCACAGACAATCTGGGGTCTTCAAATTGACGGAGACGCCGACAGCAGAAGTCGTCTCGGGCGTATAAGCACACTCCAGCTCGAGGCTTGAAATTGTGCTCTAAGGAGTATAATAGAGAGTATATAGGAGTACGATAAATACGCTACGACAGACGGACTTCCGATCTGCGTCTCCGTAAGGAACAAAAGGGCTAGCTTTTCAGTCTCTACGTGATAGTGGACTGGTACGAGATCGGAGTGCAGACCTCGGATATTACTGAGGTGCACTTTTAGTGAAAGGGAGTGCAGCCGCTGTTTAACATTATTCCTTTCAGTTTTTTTCCGCATGGTGTTTTGAGTGGTTTGGTGGGAAAACGGCAGAAGAATGAGACTCCACGCTGCTGACCAGTAGACTAACAACGCGGAGCCACACAAATGGGGAACTAGTCTGGAGACTGCGGGGACGCCCGAGCCCCCCCGAGCATGTCCATTGGGCCCTTTCCTCTGGTTGCCGACCGGCACGATGGCGCATCCCGGGATTTTTCGCGAGTTAGCGGGGCAGCCTTTCGCGAGTGGCTAGTTCACTACTTGGGCCCCCTACTGACTGCGGTCGGCCAGCGATGCACCGTGCTTCGGATCTCGCTACCTTTCATGACTAGTTACCCTGTGCAGCCCAGCAATGCATGCCAGAACATTCTTGCAGCAGTGTAGCTACTATTCCGACCCATTTTCCCTAATGGAGTCACCGGAAAACATGCCGGCATGACTTTATCCGGTGGGTGGTCACTAGCCACGGCTGGAGCCTACCACCAGTATGATGTCACCTGATTAGCACCACCCGGGGACCACGTGTGGGGTTTCAGCAAGGGTGCTCTCTCACGGACGAGGGTGACTCGGCCCCCGAACGATTTAGGACCACGTATGTGTGTGTTTTTGTTTTTTGTATTTTGACCGTAATTTTTGTTTCAGCTTTCTTCGCAGTAGCCATTTCCTGTGCCCGCGCTGTTTCTTCTACATGTGAATGCGTGGCAGCCGCTAAGGTTAATGCTACTTGTGTCCAGTATGATGCCATGTAAGTATAAAGCACGGGTGTAGCTTGGTTTTAGGTTATTCTAATAATATCTAAAGGGGGTTGGTTTTGGGTTTCAACCCCCCTGGCTACCGGCCCCATGGTAAAAACATAAGTCAATTTATAAATTTTTCAACAAACGTATATTTTTAAAAT
Organism: Agriopis marginaria; assembly: GCA_932305915.1. Lineage (NCBI taxonomy): Eukaryota > Metazoa > Arthropoda > Insecta > Lepidoptera > Geometridae > Agriopis > Agriopis marginaria. Next base: position 1,994,219 of record OW029923.1, read on the forward strand.
ATTTTTGTTTTTGCTCTAATTTAAAAACGATGATACGTACAAGCATCAAACGGGGCATGATTATAGTACACACTCTAAAGTAATTAAATAAATAATGGCTAAGTGCGTCGCGGTGACAAACTGTTCACCACCGGTTCTCCTACGGTCACACAAGTTAAGCAACAACGTCGGGCGTGGTTGATACTTGGATGGCACCTGCGCGTGATGTACTTTAGTAATATTGTATTGTACTTTACTACTAAACAATTTAAGTAGCTTATGGCCTTAAATATATCGTGTTTAGTTATTTGAGAAATCACCCAAATTAAAAAAGTGTAACACAACCACAATTAGTTTACTGTAAAATCAATAGACGGCACTGTATGGCCCGCTTGCGTCGCGTTTTACATTGGTAGCTTTTTGATTTATGTTTTGTCGTCATCCGGATTTGAGTATGAAACTTTTAGTGCCGCATGACCTATGCTTCTACCATGTTGAGTTGAGACATAGTGTTGAACGCCTTATCGTGCTTTCTGCCGCTTCTAGCCTGTTGGCACGGCGCTGCGCTCCGAATCTGGAGGCGAGAGACAGTATTAAACTTTTCATCTTACCCGCTAACGGTAACGCGTGTTAGTTTCACGAATAAACTTCGTAGGTACTTGTCACGAGTCGCCGTTTTTAACTGTCTTCAAAAAAGGGATTCTCAATTCAGTTGTTTTTTTATGTTTGTTACCTCAGATCTCCGTCGTGGGTGAACCGATTAGGATTTTTATTTATTTGAAAGGATATACCTACTTTCAGATGGTCTCATAAAAATCGGTTCAGTAGTTTGCACGGTTAGTGTCCGGGAACTTAACAGGTGCAACGCGACACGCCGCGATGGCACCGCAGTACAAGATCGAGTGGGTATCACCTAAATCTTCGCTAGCCCGCAAGTAAAGAGCTAGCAAAGCATTCAGGGCTCCCATTAACGCCACGTAGTCTAATTTAATCAATTAAGTAATTATTATTGTAATTTTTCTCACTTTAAGTGAACATTTGGTATTTGACGTGTAAATTGACATTATATTAATAAATTACTTATGACTTAACGTTAAAGGTCTTACTATTATTTTTGTTACACTGTATTCAGTCTGCAAGCAGACGTGCAAAATGACTCAATGGACTTAGCCAAATTTAAGAAATTGATCATCATAAAACATACTTACTTGTTAAAGAGTTAAAAAAAATACATTTGGGAAACACATTCTTTCTTAAGATAATTTTAGGCTCATTCTTTAAATTTCTTACAAGCAAATCTTTATAAAATTAAATCAAAAATTTTGAAAATTTGCGATTGAGCTCTGGTTGGTAAGTGCGGCTATAGTTTGTTTGAATCAGTTCAATCGTTGCAAATCTAAATAATTATCTAAGTAATTCCATAAATTATTTTGGAGCCCATAGCCCATCTCTATATCTAATTTCCTGGTTATTCGACAAGCCGTTACGGTAATCAGCCACCTAACAGGAAATGTATTTTTTTCTTAAAAACAAGGTATCCCTGTCACTCTCAGACCCTTGAATCACGTCGATCTGGGACCTTAGTCTCTGTCTCCTATGACATTTCTTGCCATAAACGCGTGACGCCATACCATGAAAATGCAATAGAAAAAAATTACTGTGGATAATCATCATCATCATAATCAGCCTTTTAACAGTCCTCTGCTGGACTTTTAGCCTACCCCCGAAAGGGTGATTGGGCCTTATCCAACACGCTGGCCCAGTGCGGATTGTTGGATTCACATACGCCATTGAATTCCTTCTACGTACGTATGCAGGTTTCCTCACGATGTTTTCCTTCACCGAAAAGCCAGTGGTATGAAAATCCAAAGAGGTCATTGGTACGGGCCCAGGGTTTGAACCCGCGACCTCACGCTTTCAAGTCTATCGGTCACCCAAATGGGCTAACACGGCTTACCTGTGGATAAAGAAGTTTGATAATCAGTGCAAAATACATACTTGTGTTTTTCTTTCAGATTAAAATGCTTGACCTTAAACGTACATGATAAAATGGTTAATCTTAGTGGTAAGTGTGCAAACGACTATAAAGAATTAGCTAATAACTTAACACCAGTTTTACAAGGCGCGTTGGCTGAAGTTCTAACCTGTACAACTACAGTTGCTGTTCCTATCAAATCCTAAAGATTTTGTTTTAAATTGAAAGTTTTTTTTTTACCATCATTATATTGTATATTTTTTGCCACAATTAAATGATGCCTATGTCTATGAAACATTATAAATCTATATTTATTTACAGTTAGCCAAATCTATAATTTTTTTTTTACTTATTAAATATATATCTGATAAAAATTGTTTTCATTGATAAAATTCAAATATAAATTGTATTTCATTAAAATTCCTTATCTTGTAAAATATTACAGAAATTAAAATGTTCTGGCACATATTAATTTCTGTAATATTTTGCATAATTATGTAACGTATTTGAATGAGAAATAAATTAATATAAATAATACGTGTTTATTATTTCACCGGACCCGGGTATGTCCTAAAACTGCGACCAGAACCACTGGAGGATGGGCAGCAGCGTCCTGTTAGTACACGGTGAACGTACTGCGATCTCCAAGCCGCCTGCCAAGCGTGGGGATTATGGCAACACCCTTCTCTAAGAGGGAGGCCTTGTTCAGCAGTGGACATTTAATGGCTGATGATGTGTATGTATGTATGTTTTATTTCACCATACCCAATATCAAGAATGTTATTTTTCATCCCATCTATTCGAAAAAGACAAAATGGTTTGCCATTAAGCGCACCCAAAGGTGGTGTTTTCAATAAGAAACTTTTAGCAGGCAGTAATGAGTTTTTAATCCTCTTTATAAATTCGCCGCAATTATCTTTGCCGCGCCAAAGAAATCAAACGCAAATATTGTTTGAATAATGACTGTCTGGAACGATGGCCCATAGTAGCACCGCTAAATATTTTTTTAAATAAAAAACAAGTTTAAATCGCGCAAACTACAGCCCGCGTTTTCGTAAATTTTCACGAATTGTTAGTCATTCATGGTTTTGTGTAACAAAATTTTTTCATAATTGCGAAAATGTCTCAAATCTTACTATCTTACTAATATTATAAATGCGAAATTTTGTGTGTAAGTGTGTATGTTTGGCTGAATTCACCGCCGAAACTACTGATCCGATTTAAATGAAATTTAGTATGAATATAGCTTATACCCTGGATTAACACAAAGGCTACTTTTTATCCCGAAAATATGCACGGTTCCTGTAGGATAATTTCTATTACACAAATCTGAGTCACAAACGCGAGTTGGCGGCCAAGCGCAAACCTATTTATAATTAAAAAAAAAAAAAAAAAATGAGGCGCCTTTTATTTTCTCATAGTGGGAGATAAAAATGAAGTATCACTGGGCGCAAAATATTTTTTTAGCACGACGTACTTTGAATCCCTCGCTTCTTTCAGGATTCTACTAAAGAATCAATCATCATCGTAAACTGCATGCTGTGTTCACTAGTATTAGGAATTACACCGTGATTCTTTTGTTGTGTAAGATTTTAGTATAATATATGTGTATATTCCAAATTGTGAACCAAATAAACAAAAAAAAAGAAAAGAAAAAACCTCAGTTCCCTCTGCGCTCAAAAGCGCCGTCGCCGTAAAAATATTATTTTGCTCAAGGAAGCAATAATAGATTGTAACGTAAGGACGTTACAATCTATTATTTAATTTTATCCATACACAGATAAGTACAGTCGCCTGTAATAATAGTTATGGCACAAATTGATTGTTACATAATTTTTTAGTTTATTCTCAGTATATTTATTAGAATTTTAATGTTTTATCATTGTTTAATACAATATTGAATTTGTATAAAAAGTTAATCGGTTAGCATCATCTTAAGAGTCGATACGTTGTCGGCTAAAATCCAAGTTTTGCCCATGCCTCATTTGCATCACCTCACACCTTGCTTTACACGATACTAGACCAACCTTGCGTTGCGCGCCAAATGCGCGCGCTGGCGTCGTGCAAGGCAACAGCAATTTTAGTACGAAAATAAGCGTAGGTAATCACTAACTAAGCCTACGACTAAGACACTACGTACATACTGGTCGATTAGAGAACCTTCCTCCTTATTTGAAGTCGGTTAAAAAGCTAAGTTCCTACTGTTTGACCAGTTGGGTTGGTTCGGGTGTGTGCTGGTAAGGGGAAATGCACAATACACTGGCTAGCGGGACGACCAACTGGCCAAACAGTAGGTACTACTACTTACCTTTTTATCCGACTTCAAATAAGGAGGAAGGTTCTCAATTCGATTTGTATATTCTTAGTGTCTTAGTCTGTTAGTCTTAATCTTGGTCCAGTCTTGGTGCGCGTTCTTGGTGCGCGTTCTTGGTGCGCTTTTTTGGTGCATACACAGCGTTGGTACACAGCGTTGGTAAACAGTGCTGGTCCACAGTGTTGGTTCAGTGTTGGTCCGGTGTTAGTCTAGTTTTAGTATTAGTCTTTGTGTTATTTGAGATGGGGGGGATAAGGCCTGCACTGTCGTCCCGCTAGTGAATTGTGCATTAGGGTGGGTATTTTTTTTTTTAATTTATGTACTCTAATAGCAATAAAAGGGTGTTGTAAGGGTTCAAAACGACTTGTGTAAAATATTATTAGACTTCATTAACATTAAATGCCTCCGGATTAGCCTCAAAGTTTCAAAAATAAAATAAAAATTTTGTAGATCAATAAGACAACGTTAAAATCAGTTTAATAATTTTTTTTAATGTCTATTTACCTCTAAATATATATAGACTATTCTCGAAATTATACAAATACATATCTAAGTATTGATCATATTAGGCATGAGGTGAGGAGGTGGGGTGCATAGATTGCACTTAGTGCGACACGTTTTACACGTCAGTAACACCGCAGTTAGGTTAAACAATCCTTACTAATCCTTACTTCCTTACTAATATTATAAAAGCGAAAGTAGCTCTGTCTCTCTGTCTGGATGTTTGTTCGCTTTTCACGACTAGGCATCATATAGACGGATCCATATGATGTACACTATCATTCTGCCAATATTAGGCAATAGGCCAATATGCCATAGGGTACTTATTCTCCCAGAAAATGCGGGAAAATTGGAAAATCGCGGATAGCACCGCGGGATTCAGCTAGTAGTGTTATATTTTGATGGTACGAAGATAAAACTTTAATTATATCAAAGCAAGGATGTAAACGTTGCAAACGGATTGTGATAGAAGAATAATTATATTTAATATCTAAAATCTAAGAATCATATTTTATTGATAAAATACCTGAACTCGAATTATTTGGGTTACATTGCTCCAACCTCTAGCACCTTCTTCCAAGTCATAGAAATGGCTATGTTTGATTACTGCTTTAAAGCCGACATTAATTATCAATAAAACATTTGTTGGCAATTAGGTGTGATGGAACAAATGTGAACGTTGGAAAATTTCAAGGAACTATGCGTTTACTGGAAAAATGATGTAATAAACCTTTACAATGTATGGTTACCATAAACGAATTACATTGCGACATTTGTTCACATATTATATTGACGGCGTTACATCGGGTCACCCAACATTTATAGGTATAATGGGAAAATTACTGGAAAACAGTTAAAACAATAGTGTTGGTCAGTTTCAACCAATTTTTTCAGATTTCCTGGAACTAACAATCAAACATCGACCAGTCGACATTTGTCGACCAGCTCGGCCACCACGGGCTTTCCTGCGTGAGAAGTGCAGGTAGGATTCCCCGCCATGCCAGCCTTAACGACATCATCCGTCGGGCTTTTACCACTGCTAACTGCGCGGCCGTACTCGAGCCGAGCGGTCTCGTACGTAGCGATGGTAAAAGACCGGACGGCATGACTTTGATTCCTTGGAAGATGGGGCGGCCTTTAGTATGGGATGCTACTTGCGTTGATACCCTTGCGCCGTCTCATCTTCTCGGTACGCAAAACAAGGCTGGAGCGGCGGCTGAATCCGCAGAGGGCCTCAAAAGGCGCAAATATAGTAGCCTAGATAGTGGGTATATGTTTGAGCCTTTTGGGGTCGAAACTTCGGGTCCGTGGGGGTCGGGTGCCAAAAACATTTTCAAAGATTTATCCAAACGTCTGGTCGAAGCATCTCGCGACCAAAATGCTGGTCGGTATCTTGCGCAACGTGTAAGCATTGCAATACAACGCGGCAATGCGGCCAGCATTTTGGGAACGATGCCAACGGGCAGCGGTTTATTAGATTAGTTTAGTTTAATATAATATATTTTTATTTAGCGTATTTAATTTAATTTAGTTTAGTATTAGTTTTTAATTTTGTAAGTAGTTTTAAGTTTTATTTTTGTTTCTATTCTAATATGTGTAATTTTCTTGTTTACTGAATAAACTGTTTAGTATTAGTAAAAAAAAAAAAAAAAACATCTAAGTGCTGTTCAATATATCTGTACCAAATTGTTTCTGCTATTACAATGGGCGTGTTTCTAGATGATTTAGCAAACCAATGACCAGGCTAGATGTCTCATGCCTGATGGCTAACCTAAGCTAATCGTATTTTAGTGATTTTAGCATCTAAAGTTGTCAAAGTATATGCTAAGACTAGATTCGCTGTTAAGACTCGACCTATTCTCAAAATGGAACATGACACTTTTAGAAGTTAATTTCTGCATCTTTATAATTATCCTGTGATCACAATAAACAGTTATTTACTCACCCTGAGAAATTGTTGCTTGCAATGTTGACTGACCCACAAAATCACGTTGTATTTTGAAATCTCGCATAATCATACAAAGGAATACTAAGACTTTTTCAAGCTTCCACATAAACCTAGATGCATCTTCATATATTTATTTAATTGCAAATGCAATTAAATAAATGTTACCAAGCAAAATGTTACCAAGCCACCGATTCTCAAGGGTCTATATGACGCAGAATTGCAATCAATTAGTGCGAAAAGTGGTGAAGAACAATTGCCTCTGCTTCTCCTGCTATGTCATACACAAGCAGTTGAATGAGCGATTAAGACTGTGACAAAAGCATCAAACACTTTGTGGAAATCTTCAATATTCATCTTTATCAAGGCTCAGATAGAGTTCTGCAAAGATTTGCGGAAATTCGACAGTAAGAAGGATTTTTCCGTTTATTCCATTCTGTCCGACTATTTGTCCGATGATCGGACTGTTTGGACAAAAATATTCCAATCTGTCCGACTGGCCAGTCGGACAGATTGGACACGCAAATTTTGTTCCAAATAGTACTACTGGCAGTAAAGTACAGTGAAAACAAAAATGTTATACTTATTTTTTTCCTACTATTTTGACTTTGAGTGTCGGCTAATTTCTATGTGCAATATAATAATTAAGAATAGTTTTTTTCACCAAGTCCCAAGTTCCAGGAATGTATAAACCATGAAGACGGTTTCCCCTTCGCGACTCATGATCACACTTTTTATGAATCTAGAGTGAAATACCTCTCCATCGTTTCTGTTATCCTGGTATGTACCTGGTATCGACGTTTTCCAATAATTAACGTTTGTTCTACTTGTGGAGGAACACAGTAGAAACTACTCGGCTGTGGAGAGTGTGATCACGGGTCGCGGTCGCTTCTCGAGGTGGAAAACCTCTTCATGGTTTATGCAGTCCTGGTACTTTGATTTGGTGAAGCTTTTTGTTCGACCTTGTGAATGACAGCTGTCATCGGAAATGAAGATCTCGACGAGATCTATCACTTCTGCAAAGAGACTGCTAGTCCAGGATCAACAGTTTCCGAGATATCACCCAACCAAGTTTGACAGCTGTCATCGGAAATGAAGATCTCGACGAGATCTATCACTTCTGCAAAGAGACTGCTAGTCCAGGATCAACAGTTTCCGAGATATCACCCAACCAAGTTTGACAGCTGTCACACTGATATCTGTCAACGCCCACATTAAACCATGGAGAGATACCCAAATCCAGCAGCAGTGGTCTGATAAACGTAGGCTAATGATGGTGATGATGTCACTGACTTCTGTCAACGCCTACATCTACCCTGAGACAGGCCCAAGTCCGTCTGATAAGAGTAGGCTGATAATGATGATGATGGATTAAGACCCATTCTCTGTGAGGGATGACCTGTGTCCCAGCAGTGGGAACATGGTAGGCTGAAATGATGATGATGATGAAATTTTAAATTCAGGATACTTTGCGAATGATGATAATGATGGTGGATTAGGGCCCATCCTCTCTCTCTCTCTGAGAAAAATCCTGTGTCCCAGCAGTGGGAACATATTAGGCTGAAATGATGATGATGATGATGAAATAACATACAAATGATAATTACGATAGATTCATACTAATTATTTTGTTACAAGTGTTTGGTGTGAAGTACTTACTTCAAAGATAATAATCCTACAAAAAGTACCTAATTACTTTTCAGATTGATTGTATCGTAATATTCTTAGTAGTACTATTTGGAACAAAATTTGCGTGTCCAATCTGTCCGACTGGCCAGTCGGACAGATTGGAATATTTTTGTCCAAACAGTCCGATCATCGGACAAATAGTCGGACAGAATGGAATAAACGGATTTTTCAGGTTAATACAAATATTAATATTGAGACGTTTAATTATTTCTGTATTCAAAATAACAAAGAATATGCTTAATATTTGAGTTTAAAAATAACAATAGAACATGTTAAATACTAAGCATATTCTGTTTTACTGTTTTTAACCTGTTTTTTTTTTGCTTCCTATTTTACCAAGCAATTTTTTATATCGGTTAAAATTGAGAACCTTCCTCCTTTTGCAAAAAAGCCGATTCTAATAAAAACATGAGAAAATGTGGAAAGTCAAAAATTCGGTACCGACATACCTTTTTAACCGACTTTAAAAGAGCTGTGCTTCACCCAGGGTTTTTTTTTGTTATACATCTACACCTGACCTTCGGTCCTGCGAGCCGGCCCGCCGTCTGACGCCGCTGCCCACTTCCTCGCCTGCAGGAAGGCAGCCGGTCCTGTTCAGATTGGTGGAGCCATCTTCTCAGGCAGGTCCTCACCCGACGCCTGCTACCCACTTCCCCGCCTGCAGGAAGGCAGCCGGTCCTGTTCAGATCGGTGGAGCCATCTTCTCAGGCAGGTCCACACCCGACGCCTGCTACCCACTTCCCCGCCTGCAGGAAGGCAGCCGGTCCTGTTCAGATCGGTGGAGCCATCTTCTCAGGCAGGTCCTCACCCGACGCCTGCTACCCACTTCCCCGCCTGCAGGAAGGCAGCCGGTCCTGTTCAGATCGGTGGAGCCATCTTCTCAGGCAGGTCCTCACCCGACGCCTGCTACCCACTTCCCCGCCTGCAGGAAGGTAGCCGGTTCTGATCGGAGTGACTTGGCTTGTCTGTTTGGCCGCTGGTCCGGGTCTACACATACCACTACACCGCGCTCTCGGTACTCTGCGTGGCAACCTTCAGTTGCCCGCAGCTTCATTTATTTTTGTGTTGTCCTTTTTATAACATAACCTTTTAACTTTATACATCGTCTGGTTTCAAAGCACGAATAGGTTCCTTGTAGGTAAGCGAACGCACACCCTAGCCGGTGGATATGTCGATACTTAGAAACTTAAGGCGCCCAACTCTGTACTAGCATAGGGCTAGACTTAAGACATAACCACTGAATGTGATAAGCTGTGTGGAAGGAGAATTATACCAATAAAGAGACGGGAGCTGTGCGACCACTGTACCAATACTCGTCCTCTTTTATTTATCTCTTCTTCACCCCCGCTTCAATTTAAGAAAACGTTACAGAAGGACGCTGAAAATGGAGAAAATATTATTTTAAAAATTAAATATTAAGTAATTTAAGTTTATGGCAATATATAATAACGGCCTGATATGCGACTCAAATAAATGCATTATTGCTATTCGCACCGGGTAAGTCCGACCGAGTCGATCATAAGATTAATAAAATATAACAAAAATTTGAATAGCGTGAATATAAATGACAAAGGCGAGGAGCCTACCCTCGGCGTATATATATAAAACAAGGAGCCACGAAACCAGCGATTCTGGAAGTATGTAGAAGTGGATTCTGTGTATGGCAACAGCTCGGCAGTGCTGGACGTAGAGGCGGCGGCGGCAGCGGGCGGCGCCGGCGCGGCGCGAATCCATCTCCCGTGCCTCACGCGGGCCGAGGTGCGCGCGGCGCTGGCGCGGCTGAAGCCTAAGCGCTCGGCGGGGCCAGACGGGATACCTTGCCATGCGACAATCTTTTATAACAAAAGATTGTTATAAAAGATTGTCGCATGGCTCTAGAGAAACCACTGCATTACATCTACAACGTGTGTTTGGATGCGTCATATTTTCCGGAATGTTGGAAAATAACACGGGTGATTCCGAATCCAAAGGGTGACGGTGGTTCTGAAGTGAGCGGCTTTAGGCCGGTGGCGATCCTTTCGACACCGGCGAAAGTTTTCGAGTCTGCCGTGCAGTACAGTATCCAGCGCCAGGTATCACCGCAGCTCTCGGACGCTCAGCACGGGTTCAGGACTGCACGCAGCACCACCAGTAACTTGCTCAATGCGATGACTTACATCATCCCTCACGTGGACGCGGGGGTACAGGTCGATGCCGCCTATTTCGACTTCAAAAAAGCATTCGACTTGGTCGACAATGATATATTATTGTCGAAGTTGGCGGCTATCGGATGCACCAATAAGATGTAAAAAAAATTGCAAGTTACATGAGGGACAGGAGACAGTACGTGGAATATGCTGGGTACAGATCTGAACCTTATTTCACGAAAACAGGTGTCAGCCAGGGATCGAACCTGGGACCGCTGGAGTTTATTATCATGATTAACGACCTGCCAAATGTTGTTCAGGAACCTCGATGTTTACTGTTTACGGACGACCTCAAGTTGCTTTTGGCGGTTAGAGACAAAGGAGACTGTCAGCGTTTACAAGAGGACATAGACAGAGTTGCCGAGTGGAGTCGAAATAATAAGCTCACGTTCAATGTCACGAAATGCTCGGTAATCTCGTTCGGCAGATCACAAGATCCACTCGGAGGCGATTATAACGTCAATGGCGAGGTTTTAAAGCGGGTAGAGACCGTCAAAGATCTCGGAGTAAATATAAATAGTGACCTGACGTTTAGAAACCACATAGTACATATTTGTAAAAAAGCATATAAGAGGTTAGGTTTTGTGCTGCGTCAAGCTGCGGGATTTAAGAACATAAGAGCCATATCAGCCCTGTATGACGGTCTTATACGAAGCCATCTAGAATATAACTCTGCAGTGTGGGCTCCACATGAAGTGAAATACACTCTAATGTTAGAACGGATACAGAATAAGTATACAAGGTTCTTGTACTTAAGGTTATATGGAGTTTAGTCATTCTATCCTCTAATGTATCCAACCATATTCGTTCTGGGTATGGTTGGATATAATAAATTGGAAGTAAGAAGGAACTGGGCGCTCGCATATTATATGCTGAGAGTATTCCGAGGCGTTTTGACAAATCTGGAAATATTGTGTATGATGAAGTTGTGCGTGCCGGACGGGTACGTGGCGCGCCGGCGGCGGCCGCAGTTGTTCTCGGTCCCCCGCGGTAGGACTAAATTACTTGCTAAGAGCCCATTGATTCGAATGTTGCAAGCACTAAATCAAGTTGCAAAGAAAATAGACCTGTTTGTGTGTTCTATTGTAGAATTTGAAAAGACGGTATTGTATCATTTATGTTATGAATTAATTAATAATTGACTTATTGACTACTTTAGTAAAATGACATATATTATAATGGACTTCCGCAAAGTAACGCCTGATTCAATCAACTATATATTATAATCTAATTTAATGTGTGTATAATCTAGTTTAGCGTGGTGACTCCCGCTCCAGCTTGTGTGGTGACTCCCGCTTCGGCTAGTGTGGTGACTCCCGCTCCGGCTAGTGTGGTGACTCCCGCTCCGGCTCGTTCCTGGTGCAAAGGTTGGCCATTGCCATCCAACGCGGTAACGCAGCGAGTGTTTTGGGTACCTTTGCGCCGGGAACGGTCAGGGGTGGGTTATTTGAATAGTTATTAGTTTAATTGTAATTTGACTGAGATTTTGAATAATAAATACATTTAATCCAATCTAATGCATGTAATATTATTTAACTACTTGACTTATTTTATAATTGTAATTAATTTCTTTAAATGTTAACTTATAAACTACACTATTGTATTAGATTTATCTTGTAAAAATAGTTGTAATGAATGAAATAAATAAATATATAAATAAATAACACAGGTAAATATGTTAGGCATTTAGACTAACTTAGATATAATAATTATTTTATTGAATAACCCTACCCGTGGTTATTCACAGAATACATAAAGCAAAGAAAGAAAGAAAGAAAGCATTTTTTTGTGCACAAAACACTACAATATCAACATTACGAAACAGCGAAATAATAATTAAGTTATGTAAACGGGATGACATATAAAACACTCAGAGTGGCGACTACTTCATTTATTCAGCAATCGAAATAAACACAGAGATAGTTTTTTTTTTTTTTTTAATATATTGACTTGTAATGTTGGCCTTTTGGCCTCTACAGATGGACCGGACTAGTTAGCGAACGCAGAGTGCGTTCGGCATAACTTAATGGTTTAAGTTTTTGGGCGACTAGCACAAGGGCACCTCGAAAGTACGAACCTCGGCATGGGCCGTCGCCTGGAGTGGGAATCAGACTTGCCCAGGCACCCCAGAAGGGGTGTGCCCTGGAGCCCTAGCGGTTTGTTGTACTGAATGATTATTTGGAGAGAATCTGACCGATCTTCTAACAGATCCTGAGGGTCTACGATCCCGCCGACGGGATCGCTTGTGTGTGTGTGCCTCTGGTAACCGACGCCTGTACCAAAAACTGAATATTTCCTATTGCTAGGAGCAGTCGGATCGGGCGAGCCCAGCGCCGCTGCTGTGACGACGGCGATGGGGTCGTCCGGGTCGCCCAAGATGTCTCTAGGGCGTCTACGGAGAGGAGGAGGGTCTGTCACGTGTGTTGAGTAGTTGGAAGCTTTTACTACAAGAGGATTTGGGTGAAGAGGCGCCGCGTCAAAGTAGCGGCGGGAGCTATACTTAATGTATTGGATCATAGATGGGAGTTCAACATCGCAGTGCAGATCGGCGTTTCGCATATACCATGCAGCTAGCGCCGACCGCTCTGCGTATGAAGCGATTTTGAATGACCTGCAGCTTATCCAGATCGATGCGAGAGGCGTGGGCGAACGCCACGGAGGCGTAGGTCATGACGGGAGAGATAGTTGGCTGGCAGGCTGGCTTATATACACTCCCTTCAAAGGCTTGGCGAGCTTGACAGTGGCATACCGTGAGGAGGTGTGTCATGGCGGCTAACTGGCTATCATTCGCAGTTTCGCAGGCAACGTCACGCCCGTTTTGTCGCTGTAGTGTCCAGTGCGACAAAGAAGGGCAGTGCTCAGCGATATTGCTACAGACTTTTCTGCAGCGTTGATTTTCAGCACTGACCTTCAGAGGCGCACGGAACTACAAATAGAGATAGAAATAGAAAAAACATTCGTAGAATGAATAGGTACATTAATATAATAAACACAAAAGTGACATGGTCAACACTTCAGAAAATATTAAAAAAAAACATGAGGGGAAGTATTTCTATATAATATGTATTCTATATTTTAATATATAAAAGCGAAATTCATCTACTCATGCACTCACTCAATAATCACGAAACCTCGACAACTACTTGACTTACCAAATTTAAATTTGGCAAGTAGATTCCTTATTGGATGTAGAGGTCCGCTAAGAAAGGATTATCCGAAAGAGCCGAAATAAAGGGGGCAAATGGAGGTTGAAAGTTTTTATGAAAGTCCTTTGTTTATAATGCTAGAATGTTGCTCAGAAGGAACCAATTCACTCGCACCTTGAAGACTGATTGTAAGTGTTGAGTTTGCCAAATAAATAATGGCCTAATGCAAGTCGGTTACAAATTTCTGTTCTTTACCAAGCTACAATTGGAAAATTAAATTAGGTGTGTAATTGGACTGCCTTATTATGTCTTGCACGTGATCGAAATTGCATATTTTACTAATTTTGAAGTCGGTTTTTTAAATTGATAATTATTATATTTGTGGTGGTACGGAACCATCAGTGCTCGTGACCGACTCGCACTTAGCCAGTTTTTGTGCATATTGTCGCACAAACTAAATCCTTGTTTTGTTACCATGAGCGCACGCATTACTACCTAACTTATACATAACTTATATTTTTCGACAATGTTTTTTTAAATAATAAATACGTATCTGATACTTGATCTAGGACCCATCGCTGGACACACACGCACGCGAGCTATCTGGACATCCATCTGCATTGGGTTGCAGCCAGGTTAAATGAAAATATACCACTAAAACTCCCCCAGTGACGAGACTTACTACTTGACAAATGGGCTCCAGGATCTCCAGTGGAACGCACCGGAGAAGAACGGAACCCTCGGCACTGTGCTACGGCTTCTCCCGCACGCAGTTGTGTGGGCTCCTCCTCCCACGATAACGTCAGTCACACAACGAAGTCGTCCTGTACCCGGAATCGCTTGGGTGGATTTCCTTCGGACTTTCCTTCCGGATTGGCCTTCGACCACCTCCAGGCCAGAGATCATTTTAATAGCTTCTTGCTTTTGTACCTACGCGGTGCTTTAACCCCGAGTGTCCCCGAGCTTTGTACGCTTTACACTGGTGATTTGCAAGCTAGAAAATTTCACCATAGCTATAAAGTTAGGTATTTCTAGGTAGGTAAGTAATATTTGCGTTATTCACAAATACTAATAATTATATGATGAAACACTTGTGTCAATAATTATTATTTATTATATATTTTACATAATATCTAAAACATACTTATTAAATATTTGTACAAATTATTACTAAGTCGATAAGGGCAATAATGTCACCCTAATTGTTATTGTTCTATCCAAATAAAATGTTACGTACTAAAATGTTTTTTTAATTCTTGGCAAAATTATGTGAAAAACAACCTAACGGGCTACCTGATGGTAAGCGACAGCGTGACAGCTCATGACAAGACGGTCTTGCGGCAGTGAAGCAGCTGCTCCGACCCGTTTTCCCCCAACGGTGTCACCGGACAACACGCCGGAACACGGCTAGGCCGCTTGGCGGCATGGCTTTGTCCGGTGGGTGGTCACTAGCCCCGGCCGAAGCCTACCACCAGTGTTCACACCTAAATAGCACCACCCGGGGATCACGTGTGGGGTTTCTGAAATTTAAAGGGTGCCTTCCCACGGACGAAGGTGACTTCCCCAATTAATTGATCAGGATAAATAAAAATAAAAACATCAAACAAAAACATTTAAAAAAATACTATTAGTAGAAAACACGCCTGTTTAAAATCTTGACCGAATAACATTTTGTTAAATTATCTGGATTATTAATTTTATTGTGCAACAATTTTTGTTTTTAATTGAAATACTCTGAATTTTCATCAACAACACACAACTTCAATTTTTTAACGAAATTACTAGACTATTGTTTATAACTTTATACAGTTATTTGTTAAAATTAATTTTTATATTTCGTATAATTATTAAATACTAGCGGCCCGCCCCGGCTTCCCACGGGTATAGATAACTTTGTGGGCTTTGCCTATGTCACCCGGAGATAGTGTAGCTTCCCAACAGTGAAATAATTTTTCAAATTGGTTTAGTAGTTTCGAAGCTTAATCAATGCAAACAAACACACAAACAATCAAATCTTTCCAAAACCCTCATCAAAATAATATAACCACAAACACAAAGTAATTTTCGGTGAAGGAAAACATCGTGAGAAAACCTGCATACGTATGGAGAAGGAATTCAATGGCTTATGTGAATCCACCAATCCGCACTGGGCCAGTGTGGTGGATATGGCCCAATCACCCTTTCGGGGGTAATCTAAAAGTCCAGCAGTGGAGTGTTAAAAGAATAGAATAGAATTAGAATAGAATAGAATATTTATTTATTGCCAAAAGTAATATACCATAACCTTAATTTTACTTAGAAATAGCAAACACTATATATTTATTGTCTAAATAGAATTGTCGGCGAGCCTCAAACTAAGCACGAGGCCTGTATGTTGAGGCTCGAGTGCAGTTATACAAAACAAGTTGTTGACAAACTGTTACAGAATATAATTAATTATACACGTACGATATTTATGTGGAGTAAGTACTAAATGAAAAGGTAAAAAGATACTTAAAGTTAAGTTTAAGGTACTCATTAAATTAATAGAAATATATATGGTGTAAAAAAATGTTATATTATATATGTGGGGCCTATATTATGTAGGTGTGGTTGAAAGAGAGCGAGTGTTATTATGTGAGTAAGGTGGTTGGTGTGAGGGTGAGTGTATGTGAGTGAGGTAGTTGGTATGCGGGTGGGTGTATGTGAGTGAGGTAGTTGGAATGTGGGTGGGTGTATATGAGTGAAGAAGTGTGGGTGAATGTAAGAAAAGGCTGATTATGATGATGAAGCTCAAAGTAATCATCATCATCATCAATTCTGATTGCATACGATTTTTGACCTCAAACAAAGCTGTTTTAGATAGCAATAGAACAGGGTGTGAGCGGGGTGAAAAACAAATTTGAAATCGTAATCGGACCGCACCATAATGAGAACCGCTAGGGACTGGAATGCCCTGCCACCGTTCTTGTATCCTGAAATCTATAATCTGGATATCTTTTAAGGTTGGAGTGAATAAGTACCTTCTAGGTATACGTGTTTCATCTTCGGCCACAACATCATTTTCCATCAGGTGCGTTGAAGGCAAAAGATAGACCTATTAAAAAAAAACTTTTTGTTGACAACGTTAGTCAAACGATGTTAGTGTTTGGATTTGGCGGCCTAAAACTCTGACACTAGGGCTAGATACTCTGCAAGTATGAACCTTACTACCAAGGTGATTATATCCGAACAATTTATAGCCATTGGATCGTTGCCTCAAATGACCTCGGTAATGTTTTTAAGAAAGTCATACAATAAAAACGGCGAAGTGTGAGGCGGGCCCGCGCACTGAGGGTTCCGTACCACGACAAAATACAATAATTTTTAATTTATAAAACCGACTTAAAAATTAGTACATCACATATAGATATAGAGTAAATTAATATGCAGATATATTATAGACACCGTTTTAAACTATCACGGCTGTTCACTAAAGTTATAATTATGATTATTTACGGGATATTTAGCGTGGTAAGGTTGACCTACCCCGTAAATAATCGTATCACTTTATACTATAGACAGTTAAAAATAACAACCGGCTGTACTCAAACCTGCGCAATCCAAGTAAACGCCCCAAGCGATTTTACCGCTAAGCTACCGTTGATTTTCTGTTAGCCTCCATTTCCTGTGTTCCCCCTAACAGACACAGACCAACGGGAGACTGGGGGGAGACAGACGGGAATAATCCCAAATAAGATATATTTGATACCAATCTAATCAACAAAAAAAAAGTAAAAGAAAAAATTATAATTTACGGGATATTTACCGTGGTAAGGTTGTGGAATGAGCTCTCGATATTTCGGTGCAGTTACATGCACCATGTTCACGGGAAGACTGAAGACATAACATATCATCATCTGATCATATACCTTTAGTGAACAACCGTAATAGATTAAAACAGTGTTTTAAAAGAAAAAAATATTGTAAAATCCCAAAAAAGTTATTCTAAAGTGTAAAACAACACTTCCAGATATAAATTTGTTTTAATTTTACTCTTCTTGTGTATTTACTTGTTGATATAATTTTAATGGGGAAAGTGCCTTTATTAACTAAACAAAAAAAACATACAGTCGACTTGATGACTTCCTCCTGAAGTCAGTTAAAAATACAAGCTAAAACTAACACTACAAATACAGTTAGACTGCCCATAGACCGTTGAAAGTCTAAAGACAATCCAAATACTCAAGCCCACTTTCAGTTGGCAGCGTACCCAGCATGCAGGCGGCATTACCACGCTGAATGGCAATGCTTTTGCGTTTTACATAATTACCTTAATTTAAGGCATAGCTGGAAATTAGCGGCTTGTTGTCATTTAAAAAAACCGTACGATCGATTGGTGTCTTAGTTTATTAATAAGTTAGTTGTAATAAAGATGTAATAACTAAGCTAATATTATTGTATATACGATATTGTTTCTGTTCCTTCGCACTTAGGTTAATACGAATGAGATTGCCGATGACAAATGCATCGCCACAGAATGTTTAATTTTTAGGGCTCCGTACCTGTCGCGTTGTGCGGTTCTATTTCCCCAAAAGTATATAGGCTCACCCGCCGTCTACAGTACCCAAAGGGTAAAAACGAGACCCTATTACTAAGCCTAGGATATCTGTCTGTCTGTCCGTCCGTCTGTCCTACCTTAAAATGGCTGTATCTATCGAAGCGTAACAGATAGAAATTTTCACAGAATATGTAATGTTACGGCTAATTATCAAAAAAATAATTTAAAAAAAATCCGCCGTAACATGTTCTGTGAAATTTTCAACTGGCTATCTGTGACGGTTCTAAAGATACAGCCGGTTAAAAGTACAACGAGCAGACGAACGGACGGTCGGACAGACAGACGTCCTAGGCTTAGTAATAGCTCTAGTATAGTATATTTCTCTATGGTAATAGGGTCCCATTTTACCCTTCAAGTACGGAACCCTAAAAATTAACATAAAACAACTAATAACTTCAAATTCTTTGTCATTACTTGTCCTACACTGTCATCATTACGCATAACACTAATGTGAGATAAATTCTTGGGCATATTGAAACCGTATAATCGCCCTACAATATTTTAATGTCACGACCACACGATACATGACCTTTATCTTGTCAAAATACATCTGAATACGTTCGAGTAAATACAAATGTTTACATTTCAGCAACACTTGGATCGAACTAATTGTTTATTTTTTTAGTTAATATAACACTTGTGTACATCTAGCTTTTTAACATATAAATACAGTTGCATCCACATTAGAAATCATCAGTTCACAGTAACTCGTACTCCTTTAACATTCAATATAATTCGAATCTTCAATATGAGAACTATTGTGTTTATTGGTAAGCTTTTAATATAATGTATTTTTTTAAATTAATTCATTTTGTACTCAATAACTATATACATAAAATCAACATGTGTATGTATGTTTATGGAGCTAGTAGCAGAATTTATTTTGTAAAAATAATAATAATCTTTATTTTTTATAATTAACGATTTAGTTTTTTGTTATCAGATAAGAGATTAACCAATTATTTTATTCTTTTCTGTGTTTGTTATGTACACATGTGTCATAATTAGTAGTTAAAAACTTTAATCCATCAGATTTATTCCTGGTGGACAAAGGCCTATTGTGACAATTCCAAGCTCACTAATAAGCCGGATCCATAAAAATATTTACTTCATGTAAGTCAAAAGAATTTGATGTCGCATGGAGATTGCTTCAAGGAGGTATATAAGGCGGGTGAAACCGCGGGGTGCAGCTAGTTCTCAGTATAAAATAACCGACTTTAAAATTAGTGAGCTAGAGTGCTCACTAATTTTAAAGTACAAACGTATTACGATTGCCAAATCAACAGGTGCTCGAATAATATTCATTTATTATTAGAGCTGCCAAATAACGAACAAATTTCATCCTCATTTCAACCCTAAAATGCATTTTTTTGGGGTGAAAATTGAGATCTATACTAAAACTGTAACTGTGCAGTTTCATACAATTTTATTGCCTTAATAATTGAAGACGGGCAGACAACGTACTTATAAGGGTTCATTGTGGAAGTGTCCTAAAAATGGCAGTCATAGGGACTGCCGACCGAAAATAAAACTTAACAGTCTGGTGCAACACGTCACATTAATTAGCATGTCGGTGAGTTTTGCCTCGACCAAATATCGCTTGGCGCAGCTAAAGAAGATATCACTTCAAAAATAAAATGGACCGAATTGAAAACTGACAACCATCACTATCAACTGTGTAAAAAAGGCGTTTAATCTTCATTTTACGTACCTTAAGACTGCCTCTCCGTAGATTTAGGACCACGTGTGTGTGTATGTGTTTTAATCGTAATTTTTGTTTCAGCTTTCTTCGTAGTGGTCATTTCTTGTGCCCGCGCTTCTGACTTTGATTCCAGCTCTGAACGTTGTTACAATACACTTATGTAAGTATTAAACACGGGTGTAGCTTAGTTTTAGGTTATTCTAATTCTAATAATATCTAAAGGGGGTTGGTTTTGGGTTTAACACCCCAAAACCCCCCTGGCTACCGCCCCTTGGTATAAAACATTAGTAAGTATAAATTTTTCAACAAACGTATATTTTTATGTATGGCCCGCTTGTGTCGCGTTTCACATTGGTAGTTTTTTGATGAATGTTTTGTCGTCATCCGGATTCGAATATGGAACGTTTAGTGCCGCATGACTTATGCTTCCACCATGTTGAGACATAGTGTTGAACGCTTTATCGTGTTTTCTACCGCTTCTAACCCGTTGGGACGGCGCTGCGCTCCGCAGTCGGAGACGAGAGGCTGTATTAAACTTTCATCTTATCCGCTAACGGTAACGCGTGTTAGTTTCACGAATACACTTCGTAGGTACTTGTCTCGATTCACCGTTTTTAAGGTGGTATGTTTCACTTATGGTGGGAAATTCAAATTTTAAACAGTTTTTCTTTCCTTTTTGTTGTCAGGCCGGGTAATTATTTTAAAATGACACAGTGTTTGCGCAAATACTTGGTTGTTCTTTACATTAGCATGCACAACTATTTAACAGTAACGTACCATATTACTTACATTTGTAAGTAAAATGGTACCGGTGTACCGTTTGAAACAGCAAAAATGTGTTTATTGACAAATGTAAATAATAATCTGCATTAGAGATAAATAGCTTTACATGATTTTGTAAAGAACATTATGATCATTTATAATAATTAACCGGCCTAGCTACAAGGACAAGAAAACTGTTTGAAAATTGAATTTTCCGCCATTTGTGAAACGTACCACCTTAATTGACTTCAAAAAAAAGAGGGGCGGGGGTGTGTTTTTTATGTTTGTAACCTCAGATCTCCATGGTCATGTATGAACGGATTTGGATTTTTATTTATTTGAAAGGATATACTCTCTGATTAGTCCCATAGAAAATTCATGAAAATCAGTTCAGTAGTTTGGTTTTCAAATCAAAATAACTGGAAAAAACCTCACCCAAGTTAACAAAATTACGAATAAATAAATTAGTTAGGAAAAAATTATAACTATGTTATTAATAATTATTCGTGCTACGTCGTAGACACAGAACTATGTCTATTAAATATAGTTCTGTGGTCGTAGACCACATTTTCACCTAACATCAGGCGAGTGGGCGGCCAAACGCAAGCCTATTATTAAATATAATAATAAAAATAACACGGGAGTTTTTATGGCGAGCCGTCGGTGAGTGGCAGCACCATATACCCCGCCCGATCCCTTGGGGCTAAATGAGACCCCGAGGTTGGCTTGCCTTAAACAGCCGTCTGGGGGTGGAAACCACAAGATCTAAGATCCTAAGTTCCAGGGTGAAAGTTTTAAATAGCATAACGCCACCAGGAGCTCTTAGTGAAAGTGCGGCACATGTCTCGACACCTTAGGCCACCCACGGCAATATTGCCGCCCCAGTGCCAATATGCGGCAGCCTTTATGAGGGGCCCATTCAGTGGATGGGAAGTCATCATCCGCCAAAATATCATGAAATTAGGCATAATTGGCGAGTGCCATACCTCATACCATAGACCAAGAACATACCATAAATATTTCATAACAATAGCTAAGACTTTAGAAAGCCATATAATTGTGGTCACCAAATTCATAGTTCAGGAATTGGTTTGCACAAATGAAATCAAATCAGTTATTTGCAAGAATTCATTTTTGTTACACAGTCTACAAGCAGACGTGTAAAATGATGGTTAGGTATAGAAAAAAATCAAGAGTATGTAGCTCCGTGGATTTAGCCAAATTTCGGATTGATCATGCCGACATAACACATAACTGATATGGATGAGCCAAAAAAAAAACTGGTTGGGAAACATTCTTTGTTAAGATAATTTTACGAAAAGGTCAATCCTTTAAATTCCTACTTAACAAATCTTTATGAAATAAATCTAAAATGTCGAAAATTTGCAATAGAGCTCTGGCTGGTAAGCGCGGCCTTAATTTGTTTGAATCATTTCAACCGTTGCAAATCTAAATAATTATCTAAGCAATTCCATAGATTATTTTGTAGCGCATCATAGCCCATCTACGTTACAATACGGAAATCAGCCACCTAACGGGAACTGTACGTTTTTATGAAAAAAAAACAAAAAAAAAACAATCCATGTCACTCTCCGGCCCTTGATTCATGTCGATCTGGGACCTTATTCTCTGTCTTTTATGAAATTCCTTGCCATGAACGCGTGACGCCATACCATGAAAATGTAATAGAAAAATTTACTCTTTGTACGATGAAGTTTGATAATCAGTGAAAAATACTTGTTTTTCTTTCAGAGGTCAACGCTTTATCACAAAATTTCAAGAAAAATTGGAGTCGACGCTCTGTACGAATTGCTTCACTGAAGGATTGGCATCCGTAATAGGAGTTGCTGAATGCACTATCTCTGAAATCAACGAATGGACTGTATCGGATTTATAGTCTAAATTTATTTTCAGTAAGCGAAATCTATCAGTTCTTTCTTACTTATAAAAATATATTACTTACTTATAAAATTCAAATATAAATTGTTTTGCATAAAATTACTTATCCTATAATAATGTAATATTTCGCATAATTATGTAATGTATTTGAATGAGAAATAAATTCAAAGAATAATACGTGTGCATTATTTCACCATACCCAATATCAAGAATGTTATTTTTATCCATATTACACAGGTAGTCGTCCGCAATAATAGTTATGGCACAAATTGATTGTAACATATTTTTTTGATTTCTGAGTATATTTAGTGGAATTTTAATGTTATGACATTATTTAACTAAAAACCGGCCAAGTGTGAGTCGGGCTCGCGCACTGACAACCGTCCACCACAAAATACAATAAGGTTGTCCAAGTGTAAGATATCATATTTTAGGCTAAATCGTTTAAAGTTCTTGTTTTCATTTCAACATGAGGCTAGACTAAACATCAGATAAATCAAGCACTTAGTGACAAACTTGTTTCAATATGAGCATATTGAACATATAAACAACACCAATCATAAACTTGGATATTTATTAGGTCGTTATTGGAAATACGTAATGTGACACAAAGTAATAATTTTTCGGTTTAAGATAAACTTTGCCTAAAATTTTATAAAGACAAAGACAATTCTAAGGAATACACTCGAAAAAACCTAACTCAAGGACTAGTTTTTATTGTCATTTTAAACTGTGAGAAAACCACACCCACAGGAGAAAAATCTTAATTAACCAATAGGAGGCCTTAAATTACAAAGGTTAACGCCTAAGGGTTGATTCAATGCGTCGGAGTTAAAAAGATTTGGAATAGGATTCAGTTCTAAAAGGGGTGTCCGATGCGAAACAACTCAAATAATGAAATTTGAGCTGTCGTGTATTTTTTTTTAACTAATTCATTAAAGTCGGTGTAAGAATTTATTTTATATTGTGAAATAAAAATAGTGAGTGTTGTTAGTGTTAAAATTAAGTATTTATGGCAACACCCCTCTCTAAGATGGAGGCTTTGTTCAGCAGTGGACATTTAATGTCTGATGATGTGATGTGATACATATCTTTAGGTACCGAAAGTCCTTTGAAGATTGAAAATATGAATAAAATTTTACTTGTTTTCAATCATTGATATACCTTCAATTTCATAAAGTTTTCTTGCAAAAATATGTTTACGAAGCCTCCTATGGCTATTCACATTGATTAGATAAGAGATAGCGCAAAATTAAGTTACTTTCTGCCCCCGCTAGCTCGCCGGGGGGGCAGCGGTGTGGGGACACCGCTGCATCAGTGCAAAAAGCTCGCTGGGGCGACAGCGGTGTGGGGACACCGCTGCATCAGTGCAAAAACAGCGTTCGTGAGGAGAGGTCGCGCGAGTTTCATAAACGTATTTTGTGTCACAATTAAACAAACCAGACAGTTGAGTATCATGTCCTATCATCGTTACTTTTACAGTAAGGATTTACCTCCAAACCTATTGGAGGTAAATCCCTCGAAATGTGAATTTTTCCCCTGTAGTTGTGAGGCTCGTGCAACCTTCACTCGTTTCGGTACTATTTTACCTTAAAGATTTTTATTTTACTTCAGATTTTTACTTTTTAAAGTCTCCTATTTTTCTAGATGCAGTTCCTGAGGCCATTTCATCTCGTACATATCTTCTCCTTACCACTCAGGAGCTTATCAAATACCTTTTTGCGCACGTGGCGATTGTCCTGTTGCGTATGTGCTTCGCTCTACGAAAATTACATACCTACTACGGACTACCTCTACCTTGAATTGTCCAGTAGAGGTATCTGCATTTGACGAAGCCCTAAAATCGGTGATTGAGTCGGTCCTCAATGTCTCCTTTGAAGAGTCTCAGTGGTCTCAGGTGGCTTTCCCGATCCGGTATGGGTCTTGGGGTGCGATGCGCTCGTGATGTGGGCTTTTCTGGCGTCGGCACATGGGGTTGCGGACACCGTCACTACCATTCTTCACTCCAATGGTGACGGGGACAGTATTCCTTATGTGTCGAGCGCCTTGTCAGCTTGGGCGGCCCTCAACTTGGATGCGACGAACCCAGTGGTGGTTAATGTTCAGCGGGCGTATCCCATATATCTGGAATCCAGCCAGAATCTGGAGCATGGTTGCACGCGCTACTTTCTCCTCACCTGAGCACCTTACTGGACGAAACAGAGAAAAACAACATATGTGAAAATAATTACTACACCTTGTTTTTGCAAGGCAAAGGCCTCTTTATTTCACTACTGACTGGGTTATTGCAGAAAGTGTGAAAAGAAGAGTATTCTCCTCGGGGATTAAGGTGTCTTCGTCTTGGGCGTGCTTGAATCCCGAGCGTAATGAAGGATTCTATTCTTAACGGCCTATTATCCGAGTCGCATAGGCAACAAAACGCGCCAAGTTATAGCGACGATGTATTTTGCCACGCAAGAGTCAGGACGCCCGTGGGGGAGTGCAACGACAGAAAAGGAGCATAGGTCCGACCTCTATGACGCCTGGCGCGGTACTGAACGCGGCGCGCGCTAATTGTCGCGAGTTTTTTACGCTTTTAATTTCACAAAAAAACGGAATTATTCACAATCAAAAATCTATCCAAATCCATTTTTTTTTATATAATTGCCTTTCAGTTCATGCAATTTCCAGGTTGTTACGAGCTTTCATTAGAGCATAAAACGAAAAAAATTAACTAAATCGACTTTATTCCAGATTTTTTTTGATCGAGGAAAGTTTGTTCTATCGTGTTTTGAACCAAATCATAAAATCTAACACAGATGTATCTGTTACATGTATTTTTTTCCAGCTCAAATATTGTAATTTAACTGAATAACATTTATTTAAAACCGTCAAATTTGGTATAAGAGGCCGTTAACTCCCTCGCTAAGCTCGGCAGTCACCTCTCGTATCCTTTATTACGCTCGGTAATCAATATGACGCCCGTGACTTAAGACACTGCTTTATCCCCTTGGTGAATAATCTACTATTTTTAACGTGTATGAGATTTAATGTAAAAACGGTAATAAGTACAAGGCCCCCAGTCCCCGGCAGCCCCGCTATTCCTGGCTACGGTAGCGGTCATGGTAACGGCGGGGCCAGGGGTGCTAAGAATCCCCGGCAGACGCCCGGCTACCAACCCCAGCGACGACGGCTGGCCCTGGTAACACACAATATACGCACCATGAGGACTGATGAGAAGATTGTTGCCCGTTAAGCCTGATCAATAACTGGTTGTATTTTTTGGTGGTACGGAATCCTCATTGCGCGAGCTCAACTCGCACTTGGCCGATTTATTTCACCAGAGCAAATACAAAAATACGATTAAAAAAACATTTGTTGTATTGGGTAAAAACTAAAGGGGGTTTAAGGTAGTCTAAGGGGGGTGTCCCTCTAGTTTTTACTTTTTCACTATATTTATATTTTTAGTTATTCCGCCGTAACATTACATATTCCGTAAAAAAATCATCGCGGTTCAAAAGATAGGACGGACAGACAGACAACGTAGCCTTAGTAATAAGGTCCCGTATTCACCCTTTGGATACGAACAATACAACCAAAACATAACACACAACCGTTCGTAATAAAAACTACGAGAAAAATGGCGGTCGGTTGCTGACGCTGGCAGCTGGTATCGTATATCTGGTCGCTTATCGTATAGGACCGGCGACCAGAATCGGGGTCCGCCTGTCTTCGTCGCTCGTCGCCGTGGTCGCCATGATTGGAATGCTCCCTTAACTAAGTAAACAATTTCTTCACTTTTATTGTTGCGATAGTCAATTTATTTAAAAATGACGGCCGATCATCGAGTGTCTCAGATGAGAGAAAGATTTTATTCACAATTGCAAATTAAACGAGAAGGAGCAAATACTAAAAATCGCATGTTTATTGATGACAAACGATATGAACAATTGTTAGAAGAAACAAAAATGGAAAAACAGCCGAAAAGAAGACTCCCCGGGATTACTGGTTATTGAAGCATTATGATTCTATATGTTGATATTTCCTGTGAATACTCCTGATAACAATATTATGTACTACATCGCTGATGGTGAATTATTCCAAGTACTTTACGATACACATCAGAGTATTGGCCATGGAGGACGAGACCGAATGCAGAAAGAACTTTTTGCACGATACAAAAATATAACACGCCGTGATACTGAACTATATCTGCAACTTTGCGAACCGTGCCAGCAAAAACAAAAAGGAATAAAAAAAGGTATCGTTGTCAAGCCCATACTTTCAACCGAATTTAATTCTCGATGTCAAGTAGACTTGATTGATTATCAATCTCATCCAGACCAGGAATATAAATTTGTAATGGTCTATCAAGATCATCTAACGAAGTTTGTGATATTAAGAGCACTGAAAACAAAACGCACAGAAGAAGTAGCGTACAATTTATTGGATATTTTCACACTGATTGGTGCACCAGCAATCCTACAATCTGACAACGGCAGAGAATTTTCAAACCAAATTGTAAGTAATCTTAAAAGATACTGGCCGACTTTAAAAATTGTCCATGGTAAGCCTAGACATTCCCAAAGTCAGGGGAGTGTCGAATGAGCAAACCAGGACATCGAAAACATGCTAACAACTTGGATGCAAGATAATGATAGTGAACGTTGGAGTGATGGTCTGCGATTTGTACAACTCATGAAGAATAGAGCGTTTCATTTAGGTATCAAAAGAACACCTTATGAAGCTCTTTTCGGCTCTAAAATAAAAGTTGGTATATCATTGCCTCTCGATGATACTTACAACCTGGAGAGTGAAGAGGATCTAGAAAATGTGATTAAGTCATCCACAAGTATTTCTATTGCTTCAGAATCAGTTATAATAGATCCAGTTCGGACAAAAAATCAACCTTTAGAGGCTCAACATCAACAAAGCTCCGCTATCGAAAGTTCTGAGATCAGTAATGAAGCATCAAATGTTCAAAGTACGAATGATGAACACATGACTATTTTAAAATTGATAAGAGAGAGAGAAATTTTTGATGAGCCTGTGAATATTGAAGATCCCCCTTCTGAGGCAAATGGTCAACCGTTAGATGATACGTATTTTGTAGCAGAACGTAAGCAATCATTGAGTTCCCCACTCTTGTGCTGTGTTTGTACCAAGGAGACAACGGGTGCTCATTCGTGTAGAAATTGCAACAGTTCTATACATGCTATTTGTGCTGCTCCGGAAAAAGATATGGCAGAAGGCTATGATTCTAAAGTTTTTTGCCTTTTATGTGCGAAAAACGCATTAGTTGTGGAGAACCGCGTCAGTTCCAAAGATAATTTAGCAAAGCAAGCTCAAATAATGCTCAAAACTTCTGGAAAAAAAATTCCCCCTGTGCCATTGGGTACCACTGTAAGAATCCCTGTTCCGGAAGTCGACAGAGGTCGTGGTGATGCTCGTAATATACTAGCTGTTGTCTTACAAAAAACAAATGATGAACTTTATCAGCTCGGAACAAAACAAGGTGTTGTAAAGACATTGTATTCAAGGCAGCAGTTCACAGTTTGTCATCAAGAATTACTTAAAAAAGAAGATGTCCCTAATCAAGAAACGACACTCCGTTCAGTTGGGAATCTACAATCTACGGGGACAGGTCAGGGATTTGTAAAATGTACTTGCAAAAAACACTGCGATACTAAAAAGTGTTCATGTCTTAAGAGTAAAATTTTATGCACTTCAAAATGTCACAATAGTTCCTCATGTAAGAATAAATAAATATTTTTTACTTAATAAATGACATAATGACATAACATTAAAAAAAACACAAAATCATAATAAATGTCGAAAGATTACTTCATTATATTGTTTTATTTACGTTTGAATAAAAAGTATGCAATAATTGCGCTCTAAAGCAATTTGCGGAAATTGATAAATATTAATTAAGTTTTCAGTGGTTTTCACATTCAAATTATGTCATTTTATGCCTTAAATTTTGATTCCATTCAATTATAATGATAAATATGCTTTTAATAGGTTTAAAAAGTAAATTTTTGATGTTTCGGACCCCAATGGTTAATTTTAATAAAGTTAATTTTGAGCATAAATAAGGTGTTTTATTTGTTCGTAATTTTATAGGTAGGTACAGTAGTTACTTAAATCATCATTCATCATTTCAGCCATAGGACGTCCACTGCTGGACTACCTATGTCCAGCATTTCTTTTCCCATCGATCTCTAAAAGGGCCGGTTGGAAGCGGCCTGTATCTAGCGTTTCCCTGCGGTCTCTTTTAGATCGTCTGTCCATCTTGTGGGCGGACGGCCTACGTTACGCTTACCGGTCCGTGGTCTTTATTCAAGAACCTTTCAGCCACATCGGTTCTGCGTGATATGTGCCTTGCTCGCTGCTACTTAAACTTAAACTTTGTTAATCCGGTGAGCTATGTCGGTAACTTTCGTTCGTCTACGGATCTCCTCATTTCTGATTCGATCTTCTAGAGAAACCCTGAGCATAGCCCTCTTCAACTTCGACTTTTAGTGTAATCATGGGGCCTATAGTGAGAAATCACGTTTCAGTGCCGTATATAATCACTGGTAACACACACTGGTCGAAGACTTTCGTCTAAGGCACTGAAGTATTTTGGATGAGAAGACGTTGCGAAGTTTATCGAACGCTGCCCAGCCGAGTTGGATTCGCCGATTGAGCTCTTCCTTAAAGTTGGATCTGCCTAGTTGGACTTTTTGTTCTAGGTAGACGTACGCGTCAACAACTTCTTGCACTGAATTTACAACTTATACTGGGGTGGGCACAATATAGATATTTGACATGACCTTTGTCTTGTCCTTGTTCATCTTAAGACCCACCAGTTGGAAAACTCGATTGAGGCCTTCGAGCATCGTGCATTGTGGTCATGTCAGAATCGATGGAATATTGAAATATTCCATCGATTCTGCCATGACCACAATATCGTCATTATTATTGTTATTAGTGTTATTATTTTTCTGTGTTACTTGTGTGAGGTAAATGTAATCAATGTTAATTAATTAATTAATTAATGTTCACATCGTTTTTTCCTCAATAAATAAATAAATTTAATTTAATTTAAATTAATCGTCGGCAAACCGAAGGTGAGTGATGTACTTGCCGTTGATGTTGATGCCGAGTCCTTGCCATTCCAGGATCTTGAAAGCGTCTTCAAATGGGGCAGTGAACAGATTCGGAAAGATTGCGTCTCCCTGTCTCATGCCTCTTTACAATGGAATTATCTTCGAACTCTACTCCTGTACTCTGACCGCCATGGTGACACTATTATACAAACACTTCAACACTTTGACATATCGATAGTCAATACCGCATCGCTGGAGAGATTCGAGCACCACCCAAATCACGGTCGAATCAAAGGTTTTCTCATAGTCCACAAACGCTAAACATAGTGGCAAGTTATACTCTTCAGTCTTCTGTATAACTTGCCGTAGGGTGTGGATGTGGATGTGTGTTTTTCGGAAACCACTGATCACCGTCGAAACCACTGATCCGATATAGATGAAATTCGGTATGGATGTAGCTTATACCCTGGATTAACACATAGGCTATTTATCCCGGAAAATGCCCGGTTCCTGTAGGATAACTAATAAGTATGAAATTTCGTATAGAAATAGACAAGCAGCCACATTGAATCACACGATACTTTTTATCCCGGAAAATTTGACAGTTCCCGTGGGATGGTATAATCAACCATCT
Organism: Agriopis marginaria; assembly: GCA_932305915.1. NCBI lineage: Eukaryota > Metazoa > Arthropoda > Insecta > Lepidoptera > Geometridae > Agriopis > Agriopis marginaria. The sequence continues at coordinate 2,024,603 of OW029923.1, forward strand.
TCACAACGGCTCAAATAATAAATATGAAATTTGGTAAAGAAATAGACAAGGAACACACAATACTTTTTATCTCGGAAAATATTACAGTTCCTGTAGGATAACTTCAATCATACAACTAGGTAATTGTTAAACAAATTTTAATGAAATTCGGTATGAAAGTAGATTATACACTGAAGAATATTACATAATTAAGCTAATTTTGATCCTGGAATAATGAGCGATTCCTGTAGGATAACTTTGATCAGTCAACTCCGGATTTCGATGAAATTTGGTATGGAGGTAGCATATTCCCTGAATTGAACGGATTACGATGAAATTTGGTATGAAGGTACCATATTCCTTGGATTATCACACGAGTTACTTTTTACCGCGAAAAAATGTATGGTTCCTGTAGGATAACATCAATCAGTCAACTCCGTGACTGTTTAACGGATTTTGATGAAATTCGGTATGGAGGTAGCATATTCCCTGGATTAAAACAGGCTATTTAATACCGACAATATGTAAGATTCCTGTAGGATAATTTCAATAATTCAACTCCGTAACTGTTTAACAGATTTGGATGATATTTAATAGAGATCTTATACTCTAGATGTGCACATAGGCTACTTTGTATACCGAAAATTTAACGCATCCGTGGGCGAGTGCCAAAATTAGGTGATGTACAATAAAGTACAAATGTACAAAAATTTTGGTTGCTCGGTTCGCTGGACCGCTAGCGGCGCGCATTGGCAAGTGTCCAGCACAGGTGATGTACAAAAGCAGCCCACGAGGGCGATCGTCAAGCACAAGTTATGTACAAAAAAGTTTTTACAAAGTTTTGAGTTATTACTTACTAGTTCGCGTGGTTCGCTCGAGGGCGAGTTTCAAGCACAAGTGACGTACAAATTAAGTTAAAAAAAAACTAGGTCGTGCGGTTCGCTGAGCAGCAAGCGGCCCGCGAGGGCAAGTGACAAGCACAAGTGACGTACCAAATAGAAAAAAAAAACTTTCTAGGTCACGTGGTTCACTGGGCCGCAAGCGGCCTGCAAGGGCGAGTGTCAAGCACAAGTAACGTATAAAAAACAAAAAAAAACTTTCTAGGTCGCGTGGTTCGCTGGGCCGCAAGCGGCCCGCGAGGGCGAGTGTCAAGAACAAGTGACATACCAAAAAGAAAAAAAAAACTTTCTAGGTCGCGCGTTTCGCTGGGCCACAAGCGGCCCACGAGGGCGACTGTCAAGCACAAGTGACGTACCAAAAAGAAAAAAAAAATACTTTCCAGGTCGCGCGGTTCATTTCGCTGCCAGCGGCCCGCGAATGCGATTGTCAAGAACAAGTGACATACCAAAAAGATAAAAAAATACTTTCCTAAAAACATGTTCGCAATCTCTAGCTGAACCTATTTCATATCAATGTAACTTTAGCTTCACCAAAGGCATATTCCCATCTATTCTCAAAAAGGCTATGGTCTGTCCCATTTTCAAAGCTGGAGATAAGAATCTAGCCTCTAACTTTAGGCCTATTTCGCTTTTGCCTACACTAGCTAAAGTAATAGAAAAAATTGTTAACAAGAGATTGGTATCATACCTAGAAAAAAAATATTTGGCAAACAACCAGTTTGGTTTTCGTTCTCGAAAGTCAACTGATGACGCTGTACTGCAGTTAACAGCTCTAACGACCAAGTACCTGGATATGGGAGAAAAATGTGTAGGTGTGTTCTTGGATCTTCAGAAGGCGTTTGACACGGTCTCAATACCAATACTTTTGGCTCGATTGCAGGGTGTAGGAGTAAGAGGCAGTGTACATGAATGGTTCACTGATTATTTAACAAATTGCACACAGCAAGTAAAAGTGGGCCAATTCTAAAGTAACAGTGCCGTCTGCAATTACGGAGTCCCTCAAGGCAGTACATTGGGGCCAACACTATTTTTATTATATAAACGAGCTTTGCAAAATAAAACTAACGAACGCTGAAATTCTTATGTTTGCAGACGACACTGTTCTCCTGTTCCATGGTCCAAGTTGTTATTTGTTAAAATTAATTTTTATATTTCGTATAATTATTAAATACTAGCGGCCCGCCTCGGCTTCCTACGGGTATAGATAGCTTTGTGGGCTTTGCCTATGTCACCCGGAGATAATGTATCTTCCCAACAGAGAAATAATTTTTCAAATCGGTTTAGTAGTTTCGAAGCCTATTCAATGCAAACAAACACACAAAAAATCAAATCTTTCCAAAACCCTCATCAAAATAATATAACCACAAACACAAAGTAATTTTCGGTGAAGGAAAACATCGTGAGGAAACCTGCATACGTACGGAGAAGGAATTCAATGGCGTATGTGAATCCACCAATCCACACTGGTCCAGCGTGGTGGATATGGCCCAATCACCCTTTCGGGGGTAGGCTAAAAGTCCAGCAGTGGAGTGTTAAAAGGCTGATTATGATGATGAAGCACGAAGTAATCATCATCATCAATTATGATTACATACGATTTTTGACCTCAAACAAAGCCGTTTTAGATAGCAATAGAACAGGGTGTGAGCGGGGTGAAAAACTAATTTGAAATCGTAATCGGACCGCGCCTTTATGAGAACCGCTAGGAACTGAAATGCCTTGCCACCGTTCTTGTATCCTGAAATCTATAATCTGGATAGCCTTTAAGGTTGGAGTGAATAAGTACCTTCTAGGTATACGTGTTTCATCTTCGGCCACAACATCGTTTTCCATCAGGTGCGTTGAAGGCAAAAAATAGACCTATTTAAAAAAAAACTTTTTGTTTACAACGTTGGTCAAACGATATTAGTGTTTAGATTTGGCCACCTAAAACTCTGACACTAGGGCTAGATACTCTGCAAGTATGAACTTACTCCCAAGGTGATTATATCCGAACAATTTATAGCCATTGTCATTTGTATAACCGCATTGCCTCAAATGACCTCGGTAACGTCTTTAAGAAAGTCATACTTATTGTATGACTTTCTTAAACTTAACCGGCGAAGTGTGAGTCGGGCTCGCGCACTGAGGGTTCCGTACCACCACAAAATACAATAATTATCAATTTAAAAACAGACTTCAGAAAAAGTCCATTAGATACAGATATGGAGTAAATTAGTATACAGATATATCATAAACAGTTAAAAAAGGCAACCGGCTTCATTCAAACCTGTGCAATCCAAGTAAAGTAAGCGATGTTACCGCTTAGCTACCGTCGATTTTCTGTTAGTCTCCATATCCTGTGTGTCCCCCTAAGGGAACAGTAGAGGGACAGACAGGAATAATCTTGAACTCTTAAGATGTATTTGATACCAATGTAAGCAACAAAAAAAAAAGGAAAAAGAAAAATATTGTAAAACCCAAATAATAAGAAATTCTTTAGTATGAAACAATACTTCCAGATAAAAAATTGTTTTAATGTGAATCTTCTTGTGTACTTACTTGTTTAAATAATTTTAATGGGGCAAGTACCTTTATTAACTTAACAAAAAAAAACAGTCGAATTGATATAACCTCCTCCTGAAGTCGGTTAAAAATACAAGCTAATACACTACAATAACACTACAAATACAGTTAGACTGCCTATAGAACGTTGAAGGTCTAAATTCAATCCAAATGCTCAAGCCCACTACCAGTTGGCAGCGTACCCAGTATGCTGGCGGCATTACCACGCTGAATGGCAATGCTAACACTACAAATACAGTTAGACTGCCTATAGACCGTTGAAAGTCTAAAGACAATCCAAATAATCAAGCCCACTTTCAGTTGGCAGCGTACCCAGCATGCTGGCGGCATTACCACGCTGAATGGCTTATGCGTTTTATATAATTACCTTATTTTAAGGCTTAGCTGGAAATTAGCGGCTTGTTGTCATTTAAAAAAAACCGTACCATCGATTGGTGTCTTAGTTTATTGTTAAGTAAATTGTAATAATTATGTTTATGTTATTGTACATACGATATTGTTTCTGTTCCTTCGCACTTAGGTTAATACGAATGAGATTGCCGATGATAAATGCATCGGGACAGAATGTTTAATTTTTAGGGCTCCGTACCCAATGGGTAAAAACGGGACCCTATTACTAAGCCTAGGATATCTGTCTGTCTTTCCGTCCGTCTGTCCTACCTTAAAATGGCTGTATCTATCGAAGCGTAACAGATAGAAATTTTCACAGAATATGTAATGTTACGGCGAATTATCAAAAAAATAATTTAAAAAAAATCCGCCGTAACATGTTCTGTGAAATTTTCAACTGGCTATCTGTGACGGTTCTAAAGATACAGCCGGTTAAAAGTACAACGAGCAGACGAACGGACGGTCGGACAGACAGACGTCCTAGGCTTAGTAATAGCTCTAGTATAGTATATTTCTCTATGGTAATAGGGTCCCATTTTACCCTTCAAGTACGGAACCCTAAAAATTAACATAAAACAACTAATAACTTCGAATTCTTTGTCATTACTTATCCTACACTGTCATCATTACGCATAACACTAATGTGAGATAAATTCTTGGGCATATTGAAACCGTATAATCGCCCTACAATATTTTAATGTCACAATACATGACCTTTACCTTGTCAAAATACATCTGAATACGTTCGAGTAAATACAAATGTTTACATTTCAGCAACACTTGGATCGAACTAATTGTTTATTTTTTTAGTTAATATAACACTTGTGTACATCTAGCTTTTTAACATATAAATACAGTTGCATCCACATTAGAAATCATCAGTTCACAGTAACTCGTATTCCTTTAACATTCAATATAATTCGAATCTTCAATATGAAAACTATTGTGTTTATCGGTAAGCTTTTAATATAATGTATTTTTTTTTTAAATACATAGTAATTCATTTTGTACTCAATAACTATATACATAAAATCAAAATGTGTATGTATGTATATGGAGCTAGTAGCAGAATTTATTTTGTAAAAATAATAATAATCTTTATTTTTTATAGTTAACGATTTAGTTTTTTGTTATCAGAAAAGAGATTAACCAATTATTTTATTCTTTTCTGTGTTTGTTATGTACACATGTGTCATAATTAGTAGTTAAAAACTTTAATCCATCAGATTTATTCCTGGTGGACAAAAGCCTATTGTGACAATTCCAAGCTCACTAATAAGCCGGATCCATAAAAATATTTTCTTCATGTAAGTCAAAAGAATTTGATGTCGCATGGAGATTGCTTCAAGGAGGTATATAAGGCGGGTGAAACCGCGGGGTGCAGCTAGTTCTCAGTATAAAATAACCGACTTTAAAATTAGTGAGCTAGAGTGCTCACTAATTTTAAAGTACAAACGTATTACGATTGCCAAATCAACAGGTGCTCGAATAATATTCATTTATTATTAGAGCTGCCAAATAACGAACAAATTTCATCCTCATTTCAACCCTAAAATGCATTTTTTTGGGGTGAAAATTGAGATCTATACTAAAACTGTAACTGTGCAGTTTCATACAATTTTATTGCCTTAATAATTGAAGACGGGCAGACAACGTACTTATAAGGGTTCATTGTGGAAGTGTCCTAAAATGGCAGTCATAGGGACTGCCGACCGAAAATAAAACTTAACAGTCTGGTGCAACACGTCACATTAATTAGCATGTCGGTGAGTTTTGCCTCGACCAAATATCGCTTGGCGCAGCTAAAGAAGATATCACTTCAAAAATAAAATGGACCGAATTGAAAACTGACAACCATCACCATCAACTGTGTAAAAAAGGCGTTTAATCTTCATTTTACGTACCTTAAGACTGCCTCTCCGTAGATTTAGGACCACGTGTGTGTGTATGTGTTTTAATCGTAATTTTTGTTTCAGCTTTCTTCGTAGTGGTCATTTCTTGTGCCCGCGCTTCTGGCATTGTTCCCAGCTGTGAACGTTGTTACAATACACTTATGTAAGTATTAATCACGGGTGTAGCTTAGTTTTAGGTTATTCTAATTCTAATAATATCTAAAGGGGGTTGGTTTTGGGTTTAACACCCCAAAACCCCCTGGCTACCGCCCCATGGTATAAAACATTAGTAAATATAAATTATTCAACAAACGTATATTTTTATGTATGGCCCGCTTGTGTCGCGTTTCACATTGGTAGTTTTTTGATGAATGTTTTGTCGTCATCCGGATTCGAATATGGAACGTTTAGTGCCGCATGAGTTATGCTTCCACCATGTTGAGACATAGTGTTGAACGCTTTATCGTGTTTTCTACCGCTTCTAACCCGTTGGGACGGCGCTGCGCTCCGCAGTCGGAGACGAGAGGCTGTATTAAACGTTCATCTTATCCGCTAACGGTAACGCGTGTTAGTTTCACGAATACACTTCGTAGGTACTTGTCTCGATTCACCGTTTTTAAGGTGGTATGTTTCACTTATGGCGGGAAATTCAAATTTTAAACAGTTTTTCTTTCCTTTTTGTTGTCAGGCCGGGTAATTATTTTAAAATGACACAGTGTTTGCGCAAATACTTGGTTGTTCTTTACATTAGCATGCACAACTATTTAACAGTAACGTACCATATTACTTACATTTGTAAGTAAAATGGTACCGGTGTACCGTTTGAAACAGCAAAAATGTGTTTATTGACAAATGTAAATAATAATTTGCATTAGAGATAAATAGATTTACATGATTTTGTAAAGAACATTATGATCATTTATAATAATTACCCGGCCTAGCTACAAGGACAAGAAAACTGTTTGAAATTTGAATTTTCCGCCATTTGTGAAACGTACCACCTTAATTGACTTTAAAAAAAAGAGGGGGGGGGGGGTGTGTTTTTTATGTTTGTAACCTTAGATCTCCATGGTCATGTATGAACGGATTTGGATTTTTATTTATTTGAAAGGATATACTCTCTGATTAGTCCCATAGAAAATTCATCAAAATCAGTTCAGTAGTTTGGTTTTCAAATCAAAATAACTGGAAAAAACCTCACCCAAGTTAACAAAATTACGAATAAATAAATTAGTTAGGAAAAAATTATAACTATGTTAACAATAATTCAGAGTCCGCAACAGCGCGCTGCGCTCCATAACAGGTGTGGTCGACGTTGGCCAAAAAGCTGTCAGACTAAAATGGGATTGGGCGGGACATGTGGCGCGCATGCATCCCGACCGATGGGCCAGGATCGTCACACAGTGGGTGCCAGATGGACGGCGCAGTCAAGGAAGGCCCAAGAAACGCTGGCGTGACGATCTTGACTCATTCCGGAGAGGTTGGCAAGAGGTGGCGAAGGACCGAGATTTATGGAAGGAGATGGGGGAGACCTTTGCCCTACAGTGGGACAGTATAGGTTAAAAAAAAAAAAAAAAAAAACAATAATTATTCGTGCTACGTGCGAGTGGGCGGCCAAACGCAAGCCTATTATTAAATATAATAATAAAAATAACACGGGAGTTTTTATGGCGAGCCGTCGGTGGCGGGTTATATGGCAGCACCATATACCCCGCCCGATCCCTTGGGGCTAAATGAGACCCCGAGGTTGGCTTGCCTTAAACAGCCGTCTGGGGGTGGAAACCACAAGATCTAAGATCCTAAGTTCCAGGGTGAAAGTTTTAAATAGCATAACGCCACCAGTAGCTCTTTGTGAAAGTGCGGCACATGTCTCGACACCTTAAGCCACCCACGGCAATATTGCCGCCCCAGTGCCAATATGCGGCAGCCTTTATGAGGGGCCCATTCAGTGGATGGGAAGTCATCATCCGCCAAAATATCATGAAATTAGGCATAATTGGCGAGTGCCATACCTCATACCATAGACCAAGAACATACCATAAATATTTCATAACAATAGCTTAGACTTTAGAAAGCCATATAATTGTGGTCACCAAATTCATAGTTCAGGAATTGGTTTGCACAAATGAAATCAAATCAGTTATTTGCAAGAATTCATTTTTGTTACACAGTCTACTGTCCAAGCAGTGGGGTCCAAGTTCTTTAAGACCCCACCCCGAAAAAGACCTCAGAAGCTCTCAGACGAAACCATTAAGCTAATGAAAGACCGGACTGAGATGAGACTGCAATCTTCAGCTGATATGTCGGAATATGGCCAACTTAATAGACGAATCTCGAAATCGGTGCGACACGATCTGCGCTCCTACAATACAAGATGTATTAGGGATGCAATTGAGCGGAACCAGGGCTCGAAAGTGTTCGCGAAGAATTCGTCTATTGGGAAGAGCCAAATGACGAAGCTGAAGATCGAGGATGGCAGTATCATTTCATCAAAGCCGGAGATTCTGAGAGAGCTCGAGAGGTTTTACGGACAGTTGTACACCTCGACACGACAGCCTATTGTCAGTACAGCTCAGGACAAGAGAGCGAAACTGACCCGACATTACACTGAGGACATCCCAGACATCAGCTTGTACGAGATTAGAATGGCTCTGAAACAGCTTAAGAACAACAAAGCGCCGGGTGATGACGGAATCACGACAGAACTACTGAGAGCGGGTGGAAAACCGGTACTTTTAGTCCTCCAGAAGTTATTTAATTCCGTCATTCTCGAAGGTACTACGCCTGAAGCATGGCACAGGAGTGTGGTGGTACTCTTCTTCAAAAAAGGTGATAACACCTTATTGAAGAATTATAGACCCATCTCACTCCTGAGCCATGTGTACAAGCTGTTCTCCAGAGTCATTACGAACCGTCTCGAAAGCAGGTTTGATGACTTCCAGACCCCCGAACAAGCCGGTTTCCGTAAAGGCTGGAGCACCGTAGACCACATTCACACGCTCCGCCAGATTATACAGAAGACTGAGGAGTATAATCGGCCATTATGCCTAGCGTTTGTGGACTACGAAAAAGCCTTCGATTCAATCGAGACCTGGGCAGTATTGCAGTCCCTCCAGCGTTGTCATATCGACTATAGGTATATCGAAGTGATGAAGTGTCTGTATAGAAACGCCACCATGTCGATCCGATTACAGGACGAGAGCACGGAACCAATCCAACTGCAGAAAGGCGTGAGACAGGGAGATGTTATCTCTCCGAAACTGTTCACGAACGCATTGGAGGACGTTTTCAAGCTCTTGGACTGGAACGGATTCGGCATCAACGTCAATGGCGAATACATCACTCACCTTCGTTTTGCCGATGATATAGTCATCATGGCAGAGTCGCTGGATGATCTCAATACGATGCTCAGCGACCTCAGTAGCCTTTCCCAACAGGTGGGTCTTAAAATGAACATGGACAAGACAAAAATTATGTCCAATGTCCATGTTGAACCCGTGCCAGTGGTCGTTGGGAACGATACTCTCGAAGTTGTTGACCATTACACCTATCTTGGACAGATTGTTCAGTTAGGTAAGTCTAACTTAGGCAAAGAGGTCGCCCGAAGAATCCAACTCGGATGGGCAGCGTTCGGGAAATTGCGTGACATCTTCTCGTCCAAGATACCACAGTGCCTCAAGACGAAGGTCTTTGACCAGTGTGTGTTGCCAGTGATGACATATGGTACTGAGACGTGGTCCTTAACTGTTGGCCTTTTGGAAAAACTCAGAGTCACACAGCGGGCAATGGAGAGAGCTATGCTCGGAGTTTCTTTGCGCGATAAAATCCGAAACGTGGATATTCGCCAAAGAACCAGAGTCACCGACATAGCTGTTAAAATTTGCAAGTTGAAGTGGCAATGGGCAGGCCACATCGCTCGAAGAACCGATAACCGATGGGGAAGAAAGGTTCTGGAGTGGAGACCACGAACCGGAAGACGCAGCGTAGGGAGGCCTCCCACTAGATGGACCGACGACATTGTGAGAGTCGCGGGCATCCAGTGGATGCAAAAGGCAGGCTGTCGTTCAGTGTGGAGGTTAAAGGGGGAGGCCTATGTTCAGCAGTGGACGTCTTCTGGCTGATGATGATGATGATGACACAGTCTACAAGCAGACGTGTAAAATGATGGTTAGGTATAGAAAAAAATCAAGAGTATGTAGCTCCGTGGATTTAGCCAAATTTCGGATTGATCATCCCGACATAACACATAACTGATATGGATGAGCCAAAAAAAACTGGTTGGGAAACATTCTTTGTTAAGATAATTTTACGAAAAGGTCAATTCTTTAAATTCCTACTTAACAAATCTTTATAAAATAAATCTAAAATGTCGAAAATTTGCAATAGAGCTCTGGCTGGTAAGCGCGGCCTTAATTTGTTTGAATCATTTCAACCGTTGCAAATCTAAATAATTATCTAAGCAATTCCATAGATTATTTTGTAGCGCATCATAGCCCATCTACGTTACAATACGGAAATCAGCCACCTAACGGGATCTGTACGTTTTTATGAAAAAAAAAAAAAAACAATCCATGTCACTCTCCGGCCCTTGGTTCATGTCGATCTGTGACCTTATTCTCTGTCTTTTATGAAATTCCTTGCCATGAACGCGTGACGCCATACCATGAAAATGTAATAGAAAAATTTACTCTTTGTACGATGAAGTTTGATAATCAGTGAAAAATACTTGTTTTTCTTTCAGAGGTCAACTCTTTATCACAAAATTTCAAGAAAAATTGGATGCGACGCCCTGTACGAATTGCTTCACTGAAGGATTGGAATCCGTATTAGGAGTTGCTGAATGCACTATCTCTGAAATCAACGTATGTACTATATCGGATGTAAACTAAATTTATTTTCATTAAGCGAAATCTATCAGTTCTTTCTTACTTATAAAAATATATTACTTACTTATAAAATTCAAATATAAATTGTTTTGCATAAAATTACTTATCCTATAATAATGTAATATTTCGCATAATTATGTAATGTATTTGAATGAGAAATAAATTCAAAGAATAATACGTGTTCATTATTTCACCATACCCAATATCAAGAATGTTATTTTTATCCATATTACACAGGTAGTCGTCCGCAATAATAGTTATGGCACAAATTGATTGTAACATATTTTTTTGATTTCTGAGTATATTTAGTGGAATTTTAATGTTATGACATTATTTAACTAAAAACCGGCCAAGTGTGAGTCGGGCTCGCGCACTGAGGGTTCCGTACCACCACAAAATACAATAAGGTTGTCCAAGTGTAAGATATCATATTTTAGGCTAAATCGTTTAAAGTTCTTGTTTTCATTTCAACATGAGGCTAGACTAAACATCAGATAAATCAAGCACTTAGTGACAAACTTGTTTCAATATGAGCATATTGACCATATAAACAACACCAATCATAAACTTGGATATTTATTAGGTCGTTATTGGAAATACGTAATGTGACACAAAGTAATAATTTTTCGGTTTAAGATAAACTTTGCCTAAAATTTTATAAAGACAAAGACAATTCTAAGGAATACACTCGAAAAAACCTAACTCAAGGACTAGTTTTTATTGTCATTTTAAACTGTGAGAAAACCACAGCCACAGGAGAAAAATCTTGATTAACCAATAGGAGGCCTTAAATTACAAAGGTTAACGCCTAAGGGTTGATTCAATGATATGCGTCGGAGTTAAAAAGATTTGGAATAGGATTCAGTTCTGAAAGGGGTGTCCGATGCGAAACAACTCAAATAATGAAATTTGAGCTGTCGTGTATTTTTTTTTAACTAATTCATTAAAGTCGGTGTAAGAATTTATTTTATATTGTGAAATAAAAATAGTGAGTGTTGTTAGTGTTAAAATTAAGTATTTATGGCAACACCCCTCTCTAAGAGGGAGGCTTTGTTCAGCAGTGGACATTTAATGGCTGATGATGTGATGTGATACATATCTTTAGGTACCGAAAGTCCTTTGAAGATTGAAAATATGAATAAAATTTTACTTGTTTTCAATCATTGATATACCTTCAATTTCATAAAGTTTTCTTGCAAAAATATGTTTACGAAGCCTCCTATGGCTATTCACATTGATTAGATAAGAGATAGCGCAAAATTAAGTTACTTTCTGCCCCCGCTAGCTCGCCGGGGGGGCAGCGGTGTGGGGACACCGCTGCATCAGTGCAAAAAGCTCGCTGGGGCGACAGCGGTGTGGGGACACCGCTGCATCAGTACAAAAACAGCGTTCGTGAGGAGAGGTCGCGCGAGTTTCATAAACGTATTTTGTGTCACAATTAAACAAAACAGACAGTTGAGTACCATGTCCTATCATCGTTACTTTTACAGTAGGGATTTACCTCCAAACCTATTGGAGGTAAATCCCTCGAAATGTGAATTTTTCCCCTGTAGTTGTGAGGCTCGTGCAACCTTCACTCGTTTCGGTACTATTTTACCTTAAAGATTTTTATTTTACTTCAGATTTTTACTTTTTAAAGTCTCCTATTTTTCTAGATGCAGTTCCTGAGGCCATTTCATCTCGTACATATCTTCTCCTTACCACTCAGGAGCTTATCAAATACCTTTTTGCGCACGTGGCGATTGTCCTGTTGCGTATGTGCTTCGCTCTACGAAAATTACATACCTACTACGGACTACCTCTACCTTGAATTGTCCAGTAGAGGTATCTGCATTTGACGAAGCCCTAAAATCGGTGATTGAGTCGGTCCTCAATGTCTCCTTTGAAGAGTCTCAGTGGTCTCAGGTGGCTTTCCCGATCCGGTATGGGTCTTGGGGTGCGATGCGCTCGTGATGTGGGCTTTTCTGGCGTCGGCACATGGGGTTGCGGACACCGTCACTACCATTCTTCACTCCAATGGTGACGGGGACAGTATTCCTTATGTGTCGAGCGCCTTGTCAGCTTGGGCGGCCCTCAACTTGGATGCGACGAACCCAGTGGTGGTTAATGTTCAGCGGGCGTATCCCATATATCTGGAATCCAGCCAGAATCTGGAGCATGGTTGCACGCGCTACTTTCTCCTCACCTGAGCACCTTACTGGACGAAACAGAGAAAAACAACATATGTGAAAATAATTACTACACCACTTTTTGCAAGGCAAAGGCCTCTTTATTTCACTACTGACTGGGATATTGCAGAAAGTGTGAAAAGAAGAGTATTTTCCTCGGGTATTAAGGTGTCTTCGTCTTGGGCGTGCTTGAATCCCGAGCGTAATGAAGGATTCTATTCTTAACGGCCTATTATCCGAGTCGCATAGGCAACAAAACGCGCCAAGTTATAGCGACGATGTATTTTGCCACGCAAGAGTCAGGACGCCCGTGGGGGAGTGCAACGACATAAAAGGAGCATAGGTCCGACCTCTATGACGCCTGGCGCGGTACTGAACGCGGCGCGCGCTAATTGTCGCGAGTTTTTTACGCTTTTAATTTCACAAAAAAACGGAACTATTCACAATCAAAAATCTATCCAAATCCATTTTTTTTTATATAATTGCCTTTCAGTACATGCAATTTCCAGGTTGTTACGAGCTTTCATTAGAGCATAAAACGAAAAAAATAAACTAAATCGACTTTGTTCCAGATTTTTTTTGATCTAGGAAAGTTTATTCTATCGTGTTTTGAACCAAATCATAAAATCTAACACAGATGTATCTGTGACATGTATTTTTTTCCAGCTCAAATATTGTAATTTAACTAAATAACATTTATTTAAAACCGTCAAATTTGGTATAAGACGCCGTTAACTCCCTCGCTAAGCTCGGCAGTCACCTCTCGTATCCTTTATTACGCTCGGTAATCAATATGACGCCCGTGACTTAAGACACTGCTTTATCCCCTTGGTGAATAATCTACTATTTTTAACGTGTTTTTGTATGAGATTTAATGTAAAAACGGTAATAAGTACAAGGCCCCCAGTCCCCGGCAGCCCCGCTATTCCTGGCTACGGTAGCGGTCATGGTAACGGCGGGGCCAGGGGTGCTAAGAATCCCCGGCAGACGCCCGGCTACCAACCCCAACGACGACGACTGGCCCTGGTAACACACAATATACGCACCATGAGGACTGATGAGAAGATTGTTGCCCGTTAAGAATGATCAATAACTGGTTGTATTTTTTGGTGGTACGGAATCCTCAATGCGCGAGCTCAACTCGCACTTGGCCGATTTATTTCACCAGAGCAAATACAAAAATACGATTAAAAAAACATTTGTTGTATTGGGTAAAAACTAAAGGGGGTTTAAGGTAGTCTAAGGGGGGTGTCCCTCTAGTTTTTACTTTTTCACTATATTTATATTTTTAGTTATTCCGCCGTAACATTACATATTCCGTAAAAAATTCATCGCGGTTCAAAAGATAGGACGGACAGACAGACAACGTAGGCTTAGTAATAAGGTCCCGTATTCACCCTTTGGATACGAACAATACAACCAAAACATAACACACAACCGTTCGTAATAAAAACTACGAGAAAAATGGCGGTCGGTTGCTGACGCTGGCAGCTGGTATCGTATATCTGGTCGCTTATCGTATAGGACCGGCGACTAGAATCGGGGTCCGCCTGTCTTCGTCGCTCGTCGCCGTGGTCGCCATGATTGGAATGCTCCCTTAACTAAGTAAACAATTTCTTCACTTTTATTGTTGCGATAGTCAATTTATTTAAAAATGACGGCCGATCATCGAGTGTCTCAGATGAGAGAAAGATTTTATTCACAATTGCAAATTAAACGAGAAGGAGCAAATACTAAAAATCGCATGTTTATTGATGACAAACGATATGAACAATTGTTAGAAGAAACAAAAATGGAAAAACAGCCGAAAAGAAGACTCCCCGGGATTACTGGTTATTGAAGCATTATGATTCTATATGTTGATATTTCCTGTGAATACTCCTGATAACAATATTATGTACTACATCGCTGATGGTGAATTATTCCAAGTACTTTACGATGCACATCAGAGTATTGGCCATGGAGGACGAGACCGAATGCAGAAAGAACTTTTTGCACGATACAAAAATATAACACGCCGTGATACTGAACTATATCTGCAACTTTGCGAACCGTGCCAGCAAAAACAAAAAGGAATAAAAAAAGATATCGTTGTCAAGCCCATACTTTCAACCGAATTTAATTCTCGATGTCAAGTAGACTTGATTGATTATCAATCTCATCCAGACCAGGAATATAAATTTGTAATGGTCTATCAAGATCATCTAACGAAGTTTGTGATATTAAGAGCACTGAAAACAAAACGCACAGAAGAAGTAGCGTACAATTTATTGGATATTTTCACACTGATTGGTGCACCAGCAATCCTACAATCTGACAACGGCAGAGAATTTTCAAACCAAATTGTAAGTAATCTTAAAAGATACTGGCCGACTTTAAAAATTGTCCATGGTAAGCCTAGACATTCCCAAAGTCAGGGGAGTGTCGAATGAGCAAACCAGGACATCGAAAACATGCTAACAACTTGGATGCAAGATAATGATAGTGAACGTTGGAGTGATGGTCTGCGATTTGTACAACTCATGAAGAATAGAGCGTTTCATTTAGGTATCAAAAGAACACCTTATGAAGCTCTTTTCGGCTCTAAAATAAAAGTTGGTATATCATTGCCTCTCGATGATACTTACAACCTGGAGAGTGAAGAGGATCTAGAAAATGTGATTAAGTCATCCACAAGTATTTCTATTGCTTCAGAATCAGTTATAATAGATCCAGTTCGGACAAAAAATCAACCTTTAGAGGCTCAACATCAACAAAGCTCCGCTATCGAAAGTTCTGAGATCAGTAATGAAGCATCAAATGTTCAAAGTACGAATGATGAACACATGACTATTTTAAAATTGATGGGAGAGAGAGAAATTTTTGATGAGCCTGTGAATATTGAAGATCCCCCTTCTGAGGCAAATGGTCAACCGTTAGATGATACGTATTTTGTAGCAGAACGTAATCAATCATTGAGTTCCCCACTCTTGTGCTGTATTTGTACCAAGGAGACAACGGGTGCTCATTCGTGTAGAAATTGCAACAGTTCTATACATGCTATTTGTGCTGCTCCGGAAAAAGATATGGCAGAAGGCTATGATTCTAAAGTTGTTTGCCCTTTATGTGCGAAAAACGCATTAGTTGTGGAGAACCGCGTCAGTTCCAAAGATAATTTAGCAAAGCAAGCTCAAATAATGCTCAAAACTTCTGGAAAAAAAATTCCCCCTGTGCCATTGGGTACCACTGTAAGAATCCCTGTTCCGGAAGTCGACAGAGGTCGTGGTGATGCTCGTAATATACTAGCTGTTGTCTTACAAAAAACAAATGATGAACTTTATCAGCTCGGAACAAAACAAGGTGTTGTAAAGACATTGTATTCAAGGCAGCAGTTCACAGTTTGTCATCAAGAATTACTTAAAAAAGAAGATGTCCCTAATCAAGAAACGACACTCCGTTCAGTTGGGAATCTACAATCTACGGGGACAGGTCAGGGATTTGTAAAATGTACTTGCAAAAAACACTGCGATACTAAAAAGTGTTCATGTCTTAAGAGTAAAATTTTATGCACTTCAAAATGTCACAATAGTTCCTCATGTAAGAATAAATAAATATTTTTTACTTAATAAATGACATAATGACATAACATTAAAAAAAACACAAAATCATAATAAATGTCGAAAGATTACTTCATTATATTGTTTTATTTACGTTTGAATAAAAAGTATGCAATAATTGCGCTCTAAAGCAATTTGCGGAAATTGATAAATATTAATTAAGTTTTCAGTGGTTTTCACATTCAAATTATGTCATTTTATGCCTTAAATTTTGATTCCATTCAATTATAATGATAAATATGCTTTTAATAGGTTTAAAAAGTAAATTTTTGATGTTTCGGACCCCAATGGTTAATTTTAATAAAGTTAATTTTGAGCATAAATAAGGTGTTTTATTTGTTCGTAATTTTATAGGTAGGTACAGTAGTTACTTAAATCATCATTCATCATTTCAGCCATAGGACGTCCACTGCTGGACTACCTATGTCCAGCATTTCTTTTCCCATCGATCTCTAAAAGGGCCGGTTGGAAGCGGCCTGTATCTAGCGTTTCCCTGCGGTCTCTTTTAGATCGTCTGTCCATCTTGTGGGCGGACGGCCTACGTTACGCTTACCGGTCCGTGGTCTTTATTCAAGAACCTTTCAGCCACATCGGTTCTGCGTGATATGTGCCCTGCTCGCTGCTACTTAAACTTAAACTTTGTTTATCCGGTGAGCTATGTCGGTAACTTTCGTTCGTCTACGGATCTCCTCATTTCTGATTCGATCTTCTAGAGAAACCCTGAGCATAGCCCTCTTCAACTGCGACTTTTAGTGTAATCATGGGGCCTATAGTGAGAAATCACGTTTCAGTGCCGTATATAATCACTGGTAACACACACTGGTCGAAGACTTTCGTCTAAGGCACTGAAGTATTTTGGATGAGAAGACGTTGCGAAGTTTATCGAACGCTGCCCAGCCGAGTTGGATTCGCCGATTGAGCTCTTTCTTAAAGTTGGATCTGCCTAGTTGGACTTTTTGTTCTAGGTAGACGTACGCGTCAACAACTTCTTGCACTGAATTTACAACTTATACTGGGGTGGGCACAACATAGATATTTGACATGACCTTTGTCTTGTCCTTGTTCATCTTAAGACCCACCAGTTGGAAAACTCGATTGAGGCCTTCGAGCATCGTGCATTGTGGTCATGTCAGAATCGATGGCATATTGAGATATTCCATCGATTCTGCCATGACCACAATATCGTCATTATTATTGTTATTAGTGTTATTATTTTTCTGTGTTACTTGTGTGAGGTAAATGTAATTAATGTTAATTAATTAATTAATTAATGTTCACATCGTTTTTTCCTCAATAAATAAATAAATTTAATTTAATTTAAATTAATCGTCGGCAAACCGAAGGTGAGTGATGTACTTGCCGTTGATGTTGATGCCGAGTCCTTGCCATTCCAGGACCTTCAAAGCGTCTTCAAATGGGGCAGTGAACAGATTCGGAAAGATTGCGTCTCCCTGTCTCATGCCTCTTTACAATGGAATTATCTTCGAACTCTACTCCTGTACTCTGACCGCCATGGTGACACTATTATACAAACACTTCAACACTTTGACATATCGATAGTCAATACCGCATCGCTGGAGAGATTCGAGCACCACCCAAATCACGATCGAATCAAAGGTTTTCTCATAGTCCACAAACGCTAAACATAGTGGCAAGTTATACTCTTCAGTCTTCTGTATAACTTGCCGTAGGGTGTGGATGTGGATGTGTGTTTTTCGGAAACCACTGATCACCGTCGAAACCACTGATCCGATATAGATGAAATTCGGTATGGATGTAGCTTATACCCTGGATTAACACATAGGCTATTTATCCCGGAAAATGCCCGGTTCCTGTAGGATAACTAATAAGTATGAAATTTCGTATAGAAATAGACAAGCAGCCACATTGAATCACACGATACTTTTTATCCCGGAAAATTTGACAGTTCCCGTGGGATGGTATAATCAACCATCTTCACAACGGCTCAAATAATAAATATGAAATTTGGTAAAGAAATAGACAAGGAACACACAATACTTTTTATCTCGGAAAATATTACAGTTCCTGTAGGATAACTTCAATCATACAACTAGGTAATTGTTAAACAAATTTTAATGAAATTCGGTATGAAAGTAGATTATACACTGAAGAATATTACATAATTAAGCTAATTTTGATCCTGGAATAATGAGCGATTCCTGTAGGATAACTTTGATCAGTCAACTCCGGATTTCGATGAAATTTGGTATGGAGGTAGCATATTCCCTGAATTGAACGGATTACGATGAAATATGGTATGAAGGTACCATATTCCTTGGATTATCACACGAGTTACTTTTTACCGCGAAAAAATGTATGGTTCCTGTAGGATAACATCAATCAGTCAACTCCGTGACTGTTTAACGGATTTTGATGAAATTCGGTATGGAGGTAGCATATTCCCTGGATTAAAACAGGCTATTTAATACCGACAATATGTAAGATTCCTGTAGGATAATTTCAATAATTCAACTCCGTAACTGTTTAACAGATTTGGATGATATTTAATAGAGATCTTATACTCTAGATGTGCACATAGGCTACTTTGTATACCGAAAATTAAACGCATCCGTGGGCGAGTGCCAAAATTAGGTGATGTACAATAAAGTACAAATGTACAAAAATTTTGGTTGCTCGGTTCGCTGGACCGCTAGCGGCGCGCATTGGCAAGTGTCCAGCACAGGTGATGTACAAAAGCAGCCCACGAGGGCGATCGTCAAGCACAAGTTATGTACAAAAAAGTTTTTACAAAGTTTTGAGTTATTACTTACTAGTTCGCGTGGTTCGCTCGAGGGCGAGTTTCAAGCACAAGTGACGTACAAATTAAGTTAAAAAAAAACTAGGTCGTGCGGTTCGCTGAGCAGCAAGCGGCCCGCGAGGGCAAGTGACAAGCACAAGTGACGTACCAAATAGAAAAAAAAAACTTTCTAGGTCACGTGGTTCACTGGGCCGCAAGCGGCCTGCAAGGGCGAGTGTCAAGCACAAGTAACGTATAAAAAACAAAAAAAAACTTTCTAGGTCGCGTGGTTCGCTGGGCCGCAAGCGGCCCGCGAGGACGAGTGTCAAGAACAAGTGACATACCAAAAAGAAAAAAAAAACTTTCTAGGTCGCGCGTTTCGCTGGGCCACAAGCGGCCCACGAGGGCGACTGTCAAGCACAAGTGACGTACCAAAAAGAAAAAAAAAATACTTTCCAGGTCGCGCGGTTCATTTCGCTGCCAGCGGCCCGCGAATGCGATTGTCAAGAACAAGTGACATACCAAAAAGATAAAAAAATACTTTCCTAAAAACATGTTCGCAATCTCTAGCTGAACCTATTTCATATCAATGTAACTTTAGCTTCACCAAAGGCATATTCCCATCTATTCTCAAAAAGGCTATGGTCTGTCCCATTTTCAAAGCTGGAGATAAGAATCTAGCCTCTAACTTTAGGCCTATTTCGCTTTTGCCTACACTAGCTAAAGTAATAGAAAAAATTGTTAACAAGAGATTGGTATCATACCTAGAAAAAAAATATTTGGCAAACAACCAGTTTGGTTTTCGTTCTCGAAAGTCAACTGATGACGCTGTACTGCAGTTAACAGCTCTAACGACCAAGTACCTGGATATGGGAGAAAAATGTGTAGGTGTGTTCTTGGATCTTCAGAAGGCGTTTGACACGGTCTCAATACCAATACTTTTGGCTCGATTGCAGGGTGTAGGAGTAAGAGGCAGTGTACATGAATGGTTCACTGATTATTTAACAAATTGCACACAGCAAGTAAAAGTGGGCCAATTCTAAAGTAACAGTGCCGTCTGCAATTACGGAGTCCCTCAAGGCAGTACATTGGGGCCAACACTATTTTTATTATATAAACGAGCTTTGCAAAATAAAACTAACGAACGCTGAAATTCTTATGTTTGCAGACGACACTGTTCTCCTGTTCCATGGTCCAAGTTGTTATTTGTTAAAATTAATTTTTATATTTCGTATAATTATTAAATACTAGCGGCCCGCCTCGGCTTCCTACGGGTATAGATAGCTTTGTGGGCTTTGCCTATGTCACCCGGAGATAATGTATCTTCCCAACAGAGAAATAATTTTTCAAATCGGTTTAGTAGTTTCGAAGCCTATTCAATGCAAACAAACACACAAAAAATCAAATCTTTCCAAAACCCTCATCAAAATAATATAACCACAAACACAAAGTAATTTTCGGTGAAGGAAAACATCGTGAGGAAACCTGCATACGTACGGAGAAGGAATTCAATGGCGTATGTGAATCCACCAATCCACACTGGTCCAGCGTGGTGGATATGGCCCAATCACCCTTTCGGGGGTAGGCTAAAAGTCCAGCAGTGGAGTGTTAAAAGGCTGATTATGATGATGAAGCACGAAGTAATCATCATCATCAATTATGATTACATACGATTTTTGACCTCAAACAAAGCCGTTTTAGATAGCAATAGAACAGGGTGTGAGCGGGGTGAAAAACTAATTTGAAATCGTAATCGGACCGCGCCTTTATGAGAACCGCTAGGAACTGAAATGCCTTGCCACCGTTCTTGTATCCTGAAATCTATAATCTGGATAGCCTTTAAGGTTGGAGTGAATAAGTACCTTCTAGGTATACGTGTTTCATCTTCGGCCACAACATCGTTTTCCATCAGGTGCGTTGAAGGCAAAAAATAGACCTATTTAAAAAAAAACTTTTTGTTTACAACGTTGGTCAAACGATATTAGTGTTTAGATTTGGCCACCTAAAACTCTGACACTAGGGCTAGATACTCTGCAAGTATGAACTTACTCCCAAGGTGATTATATCCGAACAATTTATAGCCATTGTCATTTGTATAACCGCATTGCCTCAAATGACCTCGGTAACGTCTTTAAGAAAGTCATACTTATTGTATGACTTTCTTAAACTTAACCGGCGAAGTGTGAGTCGGGCTCGCGCACTGAGGGTTCCGTACCACCACAAAATACAATAATTATCAATTTAAAAACAGACTTCAGAAAAAGTCCATTAGATACAGATATGGAGTAAATTAGTATACAGATATATCATAAACAGTTAAAAAAGGCAACCGGCTTCATTCAAACCTGTGCAATCCAAGTAAAGTAAGCGATGTTACCGCTTAGCTACCGTCGATTTTCTGTTAGTCTCCATATCCTGTGTGTCCCCCTAAGGGAACAGTAGAGGGACAGACAGGAATAATCTTGAACTCTTAAGATGTATTTGATACCAATGTAAGCAACAAAAAAAAAAGGAAAAAGAAAAATATTGTAAAACCCAAATAATAAGAAATTCTTTAGTATGAAACAATACTTCCAGATAAAAAATTGTTTTAATGTGAATCTTCTTGTGTACTTACTTGTTTAAATAATTTTAATGGGGCAAGTACCTTTATTAACTTAACAAAAAAAAACAGTCGAATTGATATAACCTCCTCCTGAAGTCGGTTAAAAATACAAGCTAATACACTACAATAACACTACAAATACAGTTAGACTGCCTATAGAACGTTGAAGGTCTAAATTCAATCCAAATGCTCAAGCCCACTACCAGTTGGCAGCGTACCCAGTATGCTGGCGGCATTACCACGCTGAATGGCAATGCTAACACTACAAATACAGTTAGACTGCCTATAGACCGTTGAAAGTCTAAAGACAATCCAAATAATCAAGCCCACTTTCAGTTGGCAGCGTACCCAGCATGCTGGCGGCATTACCACGCTGAATGGCTTATGCGTTTTATATAATTACCTTATTTTAAGGCTTAGCTGGAAATTAGCGGCTTGTTGTCATTTAAAAAAAACCGTACCATCGATTGGTGTCTTAGTTTATTGTTAAGTAAATTGTAATAATTATGTTTATGTTATTGTACATACGATATTGTTTCTGTTCCTTCGCACTTAGGTTAATACGAATGAGATTGCCGATGATAAATGCATCGGGACAGAATGTTTAATTTTTAGGGCTCCGTACCCAATGGGTAAAAACGGGACCCTATTACTAAGCCTAGGATATCTGTCTGTCTGTCCGTCCGTCTGTCCTACCTTAAAATGGCTGTATCTATCGAAGCGTAACAGATAGAAATTTTCACAGAATATGTAATGTTACGGCGAATTATCAAAAAAATAATTTAAAAAAAATCCGCCGTAACATGTTCTGTGAAATTTTCAACTGGCTATCTGTGACGGTTCTAAAGATACAGCCGGTTAAAAGTACAACGAGCAGACGAACGGACGGTCGGACAGACAGACGTCCTAGGCTTAGTAATAGCTCTAGTATAGTATATTTCTCTATGGTAATAGGGTCCCATTTTACCCTTCAAGTACGGAACCCTAAAAATTAACATAAAACAACTAATAACTTCGAATTCTTTGTCATTACTTATCCTACACTGTCATCATTACGCATAACACTAATGTGAGATAAATTCTTGGGCATATTGAAACCGTATAATCGCCCTACAATATTTTAATGTCACAATACATGACCTTTACCTTGTCAAAATACATCTGAATACGTTCGAGTAAATACAAATGTTTACATTTCAGCAACACTTGGATCGAACTAATTGTTTATTTTTTTAGTTAATATAACACTTGTGTACATCTAGCTTTTTAACATATAAATACAGTTGCATCCACATTAGAAATCATCAGTTCACAGTAACTCGTATTCCTTTAACATTCAATATAATTCGAATCTTCAATATGAAAACTATTGTGTTTATCGGTAAGCTTTTAATATAATGTATTTTTTTTTTAAATACATAGTAATTCATTTTGTACTCAATAACTATATACATAAAATCAAAATGTGTATGTATGTATATGGAGCTAGTAGCAGAATTTATTTTGTAAAAATAATAATAATCTTTATTTTTTATAGTTAACGATTTAGTTTTTTGTTATCAGAAAAGAGATTAACCAATTATTTTATTCTTTTCTGTGTTTGTTATGTACACATGTGTCATAATTAGTAGTTAAAAACTTTAATCCATCAGATTTATTCCTGGTGGACAAAAGCCTATTGTGACAATTCCAAGCTCACTAATAAGCCGGATCCATAAAAATATTTTCTTCATGTAAGTCAAAAGAATTTGATGTCGCATGGAGATTGCTTCAAGGAGGTATATAAGGCGGGTGAAACCGCGGGGTGCAGCTAGTTCTCAGTATAAAATAACCGACTTTAAAATTAGTGAGCTAGAGTGCTCACTAATTTTAAAGTACAAACGTATTACGATTGCCAAATCAACAGGTGCTCGAATAATATTCATTTATTATTAGAGCTGCCAAATAACGAACAAATTTCATCCTCATTTCAACCCTAAAATGCATTTTTTTGGGGTGAAAATTGAGATCTATACTAAAACTGTAACTGTGCAGTTTCATACAATTTTATTGCCTTAATAATTGAAGACGGGCAGACAACGTACTTATAAGGGTTCATTGTGGAAGTGTCCTAAAAATGGCAGTCATAGGGACTGCCGACCGAAAATAAAACTTAACAGTCTGGTGCAACACGTCACATTAATTAGCATGTCGGTGAGTTTTGCCTCGACCAAATATCGCTTGGCGCAGCTAAAGAAGATATCACTTCAAAAATAAAATGGACCGAATTGAAAACTGACAACCATCACCATCAACTGTGTAAAAAAGGCGTTTAATCTTCATTTTACGTACCTTAAGACTGCCTCTCCGTAGATTTAGGACCACGTGTGTGTGTATGTGTTTTAATCGTAATTTTTGTTTCAGCTTTCTTCGTAGTGGTCATTTCTTGTGCCCGCGCTTCTGGCATTGTTCCCAGCTGTGAACGTTGTTACAATACACTTATGTAAGTATTAATCACGGGTGTAGCTTAGTTTTAGGTTATTCTAATTCTAATAATATCTAAAGGGGGTTGGTTTTGGGTTTAACACCCCAAAACCCCCTGGCTACCGCCCCATGGTATAAAACATTAGTAAATATAAATTATTCAACAAACGTATATTTTTATGTATGGCCCGCTTGTGTCGCGTTTCACATTGGTAGTTTTTTGATGAATGTTTTGTCGTCATCCGGATTCGAATATGGAACGTTTAGTGCCGCATGAGTTATGCTTCCACCATGTTGAGACATAGTGTTGAACGCTTTATCGTGTTTTCTACCGCTTCTAACCCGTTGGGACGGCGCTGCGCTCCGCAGTCGGAGACGAGAGGCTGTATTAAACGTTCATCTTATCCGCTAACGGTAACGCGTGTTAGTTTCACGAATACACTTCGTAGGTACTTGTCTCGATTCACCGTTTTTAAGGTGGTATGTTTCACTTATGGCGGGAAATTCAAATTTTAAACAGTTTTTCTTTCCTTTTTGTTGTCAGGCCGGGTAATTATTTTAAAATGACACAGTGTTTGCGCAAATACTTGGTTGTTCTTTACATTAGCATGCACAACTATTTAACAGTAACGTACCATATTACTTACATTTGTAAGTAAAATGGTACCGGTGTACCGTTTGAAACAGCAAAAATGTGTTTATTGACAAATGTAAATAATAATTTGCATTAGAGATAAATAGCTTTACATGATTTTGTAAAGAACATTATGATCATTTATAATAATTACCCGGCCTAGCTACAAGGACAAGAAAACTGTTTGAAATTTGAATTTTCCGCCATTTGTGAAACGTACCACCTTAATTGACTTTAATAAAAAGAGGGGGGGGGGGGGGTGTGTTTTTTATGTTTGTAACCTTAGATCTCCATGGTCATGTATGAACGGATTTGGATTTTTATTTATTTGAAAGGATATACTCTCTGATTAGTCCCATAGAAAATTCATCAAAATCAGTTCAGTAGTTTGGTTTTCAAATCAAAATAACTGGAAAAAACCTCACCCAAGTTAACAAAATTACGAATAAATAAATTAGTTAGGAAAAAATTATAACTATGTTAACAATAATTCAGAGTCCGCAACAGCGCGCTGCGCTCCATAACAGGTGTGGTCGACGTTGGCCAAAAAGCTGTCAGACTAAAATGGGATTGGGCGGGACATGTGGCGCGCATGCATCCCGACCGATGGGCCAGGATCGTCACACAGTGGGTGCCAGATGGACGGCGCAGTCAAGGAAGGCCCAAGAAACGCTGGCGTGACGATCTTGACTCATTCCGGAGAGGTTGGCAAGAGGTGGCGAAGGACCGAGATTTATGGAAGGAGATGGGGGAGACCTTTGCCCAGCAGTGGGACAGTATAGGTTAAAAAAAAAAAAAAAAAAAACAATAATTATTCGTGCTACGTGCGAGTGGGCGGCCAAACGCAAGCCTATTATTAAATATAATAATAAAAATAACACGGGAGTTTTTATGGCGAGCCGTCGGTGGCGGGTTATATGGCAGCACCATATACCCCGCCCGATCCCTTGGGGCTAAATGAGACCCCGAGGTTGGCTTGCCTTAAACAGCCGTCTGGGGGTGGAAACCACAAGATCTAAGATCCTAAGTTCCAGGGTGAAAGTTTTAAATAGCATAACGCCACCAGTAGCTCTTTGTGAAAGTGCGGCACATGTCTCGACACCTTAAGCCACCCACGGCAATATTGCCGCCCCAGTGCCAATATGCGGCAGCCTTTATGAGGGGCCCATTCAGTGGATGGGAAGTCATCATCCGCCAAAATATCATGAAATTAGGCATAATTGGCGAGTGCCATACCTCATACCATAGACCAAGAACATACCATAAATATTTCATAACAATAGCTTAGACTTTAGAAAGCCATATAATTGTGGTCACCAAATTCATAGTTCAGGAATTGGTTTGCACAAATGAAATCAAATCAGTTATTTGCAAGAATTCATTTTTGTTACACAGTCTACTGTCCAAGCAGTGGGGTCCAAGTTCTTTAAGACCCCACCCCGAAAAAGACCTCAGAAGCTCTCAGACGAAACCATTAAGCTAATGAAAGACCGGACTGAGATGAGACTGCAATCTTCAGCTGATATGTCGGAATATGGCCAACTTAATAGACGAATCTCGAAATCGGTGCGACACGATCTGCGCTCCTACAATACAAGATGTATTAGGGATGCAATTGAGCGGAACCAGGGCTCGAAAGTGTTCGCGAAGAATTCGTCTATTGGGAAGAGCCAAATGACGAAGCTGAAGATCGAGGATGGCAGTATCATTTCATCAAAGCCGGAGATTCTGAGAGAGCTCGAGAGGTTTTACGGACAGTTGTACACCTCGACACGACAGCCTATTGTCAGTACAGCTCAGGACAAGAGAGCGAAACTGACCCGACATTACACTGAGGACATCCCAGACATCAGCTTGTACGAGATTAGAATGGCTCTGAAACAGCTTAAGAACAACAAAGCGCCGGGTGATGACGGAATCACGACAGAACTACTGAGAGCGGGTGGAAAACCGGTACTTTTAGTCCTCCAGAAGTTATTTAATTCCGTCATTCTCGAAGGTACTACGCCTGAAGCATGGCACAGGAGTGTGGTGGTACTCTTCTTCAAAAAAGGTGATAACACCTTATTGAAGAATTATAGACCCATCTCACTCCTGAGCCATGTGTACAAGCTGTTCTCCAGAGTCATTACGAACCGTCTCGAAAGCAGGTTTGATGACTTCCAGACCCCCGAACAAGCCGGTTTCCGTAAAGGCTGGAGCACCGTAGACCACATTCACACGCTCCGCCAGATTATACAGAAGACTGAGGAGTATAATCGGCCATTATGCCTAGTGTTTGTGGACTACGAAAAAGCCTTCGATTCAATCGAGACCTGGGCAGTATTGCAGTCCCTCCAGCGTTGTCATATCGACTATAGGTATATCGAAGTGATGAAGTGTCTGTATAGAAACGCCACCATGTCGATCCGATTACAGGACGAGAGCACGGAACCAATCCAACTGCAGAAAGGCGTGAGACAGGGAGATGTTATCTCTCCGAAACTGTTCACGAACGCATTGGAGGACGTTTTCAAGCTCTTGGACTGGAACGGATTCGGCATCAACGTCAATGGCGAATACATCACTCACCTTCGTTTTGCCGATGATATAGTCATCATGGCAGAGTCGCTGGATGATCTCAATACGATGCTCAGCGACCTCAGTAGCCTTTCCCAACAGGTGGGTCTTAAAATGAACATGGACAAGACAAAAATTATGTCCAATGTCCATGTTGAACCCGTGCCAGTGGTCGTTGGGAACGATACTCTCGAAGTTGTTGACCATTACACCTATCTTGGACAGATTGTTCAGTTAGGTAAGTCTAACTTAGGCAAAGAGGTCGCCCGAAGAATCCAACTCGGATGGGCAGCGTTCGGGAAATTGCGTGACATCTTCTCGTCCAAGATACCACAGTGCCTCAAGACGAAGGTCTTTGACCAGTGTGTGTTGCCAGTGATGACATATGGTACTGAGACGTGGTCCTTAACTGTTGGCCTTTTGGAAAAACTCAGAGTCACACAGCGGGCAATGGAGAGAGCTATGCTCGGAGTTTCTTTGCGCGATAAAATCCGAAACGTGGATATTCGCCAAAGAACCAGAGTCACCGACATAGCTGTTAAAATTTGCAAGTTGAAGGGGCAATGGGCAGGCCACATCGCTCGAAGAACCGATAACCGATGGGGAAGAAAGGTTCTGGAGTGGAGACCACGAACCGGAAGACGCAGCGTAGGGAGGCCTCCCACTAGATGGACCGACGACATTGTGAGAGTCGCGGGCATCCAGTGGATGCAAAAGGCAGGCTGTCGTTCAGTGTGGAGGTTAAAGGGGGAGGCCTATGTTCAGCAGTGGACGTCTTCTGGCTGATGATGATGATGATGACACAGTCTACAAGCAGACGTGTAAAATGATGGTTAGGTATAGAAAAAAATCAAGAGTATGTAGCTCCGTGGATTTAGCCAAATTTCGGATTGATCATCCCGACATAACACATAACTGATATGGATGAGCCAAAAAAAACTGGTTGGGAAACATTCTTTGTTAAGATAATTTTACGAAAAGGTCAATTCTTTAAATTCCTACTTAACAAATCTTTATAAAATAAATCTAAAATGTCGAAAATTTGCAATAGAGCTCTGGCTGGTAAGCGCGGCCTTAATTTGTTTGAATCATTTCAACCGTTGCAAATCTAAATAATTATCTAAGCAATTCCATAGATTATTTTGTAGCGCATCATAGCCCATCTACGTTACAATACGGAAATCAGCCACCTAACGGGATCTGTACGTTTTTATGAAAAAAAAAAAAAAACAATCCATGTCACTCTCCGGCCCTTGATTCATGTCGATCTGTGACCTTATTCTCTGTCTTTTATGAAATTCCTTGCCATGAACGCGTGACGCCATACCATGAAAATGTAATAGAAAAATTTACTCTTTGTACGATGAAGTTTGATAATCAGTGAAAAATACTTGTTTTTCTTTCAGAGGTCAACTCTTTATCACAAAATTTCAAGAAAAATTGGATGCGACGCCCTGTACGAATTGCTTCACTGAAGGATTGGAATCCGTATTAGGAGTTGCTGAATGCACTATCTCTGAAATCAACGTATGTACTATATCGGATGTAAACTAAATTTATTTTCATTAAGCGAAATCTATCAGTTCTTTCTTACTTATAAAAATATATTACTTACTTATAAAATTCAAATATAAATTGTTTTGCATAAAATTACTTATCCTATAATAATGTAATATTTCGCATAATTATGTAATGTATTTGAATGAGAAATAAATTCAAAGAATAATACGTGTTCATTATTTCACCATACCCTATATCAAGAATGTTATTTTTATCCATATTACACAGGTAGTCGTCCGCAATAATAGTTATGGCACAAATTGATTGTAACATAATATTTTGATTTCTGAGTATATTTAGTGGAATTTTAATGTTATGACATTATTTAACTAAAAACCGGCCAAGTGTGAGTCGGGCTCGCGCACTGAGGGTTCCGTACCACCACAAAATACAATAAGGTTGTCCAAGTGTAAGATATCATATTTTAGGCTAAATCGTTTAAAGTTCTTGTTTTCATTTCAACATGAGGCTAGACTAAACATCAGATAAATCAAGCACTTAGTGACAAACTTGTTTCAATATGAGCATATTGACCATATAAACAACACCAATCATAAACTTGGATATTTATTAGGTCGTTATTGGAAATACGTAATGTGACACAAAGTAATAATTTTTCGGTTTAAGATAAACTTTGCCTAAAATTTTATAAAGACAAAGACAATTCTAAGGAATACACTCGAAAAAACCTAACTCAAGGACTAGTTTTTATTGTCATTTTAAACTGTGAGAAAACCACAGCCACAGGAGAAAAATCTTGATTAACCAATAGGAGGCCTTAAATTACAAAGGTTAACGCCTAAGGGTTGATTCAATGATATGCGTCGGAGTTAAAAAGATTTGGAATAGGATTCAGTTCTAAAAGGGGTGTCCGATGCGAAACAACTCAAATAATGAAATTTGAGCTGTCGTGTATTTTTTTTTAACTAATTCATTAAAGTCGGTGTAAGAATTTATTTTATATTGTGAAATAAAAATAGTGAGTGTTGTTAGTGTTAAAATTAAGTATTTATGGCAACACCCCTCTCTAAGAGGGAGGCTTTGTTCAGCAGTGGACATTTAATGGCTGATGATGTGATGTGATACATATCTTTAGGTACCGAAAGTCCTTTGAAGATTGAAAATATGAATAAAATTTTACTTGTTTTCAATCATTGATATACCTTCAATTTCATAAAGTTTTCTTGCAAAAATATGTTTACGAAGCCTCCTATGGCTATTCACATTGATTAGATAAGAGATAGCGCAAAATTAAGTTACTTTCTGCCCCCGCTAGCTCGCCGGGGGGGCAGCGGTGTGGGGACACCGCTGCATCAGTGCAAAAAGCTCGCTGGGGCGACAGCGGTGTGGGGACACCGCTGCATCAGTACAAAAACAGCGTTCGTGAGGAGAGGTCGCGCGAGTTTCATAAACGTATTTTGTGTCACAATTAAACAAAACAGACAGTTGAGTACCATGTCCTATCATCGTTACTTTTACAGTAGGGATTTACCTCCAAACCTATTGGAGGTAAATCCCTCGAAATGTGAATTTTTCCCCTGTAGTTGTGAGGCTCGTGCAACCTTCACTCGTTTCGGTACTATTTTACCTTAAAGATTTTTATTTTACTTCAGATTTTTACTTTTTAAAGTCTCCTATTTTTCTAGATGCAGTTCCTGAGGCCATTTCATCTCGTACATATCTTCTCCTTACCACTCAGGAGCTTATCAAATACCTTTTTGCGCACGTGGCGATTGTCCTGTTGCGTATGTGCTTCGCTCTACGAAAATTACATACCTACTACGGACTACCTCTACCTTGAATTGTCCAGTAGAGGTATCTGCATTTGACGAAGCCCTAAAATCGGTGATTGAGTCGGTCCTCAATGTCTCCTTTGAAGAGTCTCAGTGGTCTCAGGTGGCTTTCCCGATCCGGTATGGGTCTTGGGGTGCGATGCGCTCGTGATGTGGGCTTTTCTGGCGTCGGCACATGGGGTTGCGGACACCGTCACTACCATTCTTCACTCCAATGGTGACGGGGACAGTATTCCTTATGTGTCGAGCGCCTTGTCAGCTTGGGCGGCCCTCAACTTGGATGCGACGAACCCAGTGGTGGTTAATGTTCAGCGGGCGTATCCCATATATCTGGAATCCAGCCAGAATCTGGAGCATGGTTGCACGCGCTACTTTCTCCTCACCTGAGCACCTTACTGGACGAAACAGAGAAAAACAACATATGTGAAAATAATTACTACACCACTTTTTGCAAGGCAAAGGCCTCTTTATTTCACTACTGACTGGGTTATTGCAGAAAGTGTGAAAAGAAGAGTATTTTCCTCGGGGATTAAGGTGTCTTCGTCTTGGGCGTGCTTGAATCCCGAGCGTAATGAAGGATTCTATTCTTAACGGCCTATTATCCGAGTCGCATAGGCAACAAAACGCGCCAAGTTATAGCGACGATGTATTTTGCCACGCAAGAGTCAGGACGCCCGTGGGGGAGTGCAACGACATAAAAGGAGCATAGGTCCGACCTCTATGACGCCTGGCGCGGTACTGAACGCGGCGCGCGCTAATTGTCGCGAGTTTTTTACGCTTTTAATTTCACAAAAAAACGGAACTATTCACTATCAAAAATCTATCCAAATCCATTTTTTTTTAATATAATTGCCTTTCAGTACATGCAATTTCCAGGTTGTTACGAGCTTTCATTAGAGCATAAAACGAAAAAAATAAACTAAATCGACTTTGTTCCAGATTTTTTTTGATCTAGGAAAGTTTATTCTATCGTGTTTTGAACCAAATCATAAAATCTAACACAGATGTATCTGTGACATGTATTTTTTTCCAGCTCAAATATTGTAATTTAACTGAATAACATTTATTTAAAACCGTCAAATTTGGTATAAGAGGCCGTTAACTCCCTCGCTAAGCTCGGCAGTCACCTCTCGTATCCTTTATTACGCTCGGTAATCAATATGACGCCCGTGACTTAAGACACTGCTTTATCCCCTTGGTGAATAATCTACTATTTTTAACGTGTTTTTGTATGAGATTTAATGTAAAAACGGTAATAAGTACAAGGCCCCCAGTCCCCGGCAGCCCCGCTATTCCTGGCTACGGTAGCGGTCATGGTAACGGCGGGGCCAGGGGTGCTAAGAATCCCCGGCAGACGCCCGGCTACCAACCCCAACGACGACGACTGGCCCTGGTAACACACAATATACGCACCATGAGGACTGATGAGAAGATTGTTGCCCGTTAAGCCTGATCAATAACTGGTTGTATTTTTTGATGGTACGGAATCCTCAATGCGCGAGCTCAACTCGCACTTGGCCGATTTATTTCACCAGAGCAAATACAAAAATACGATTAAAAAAACATTTGTTGTATTGGGTAAAAACTAAAGGGGGTTTAAGGTAGTCTAAGGGGGGTGTCCCTCTAGTTTTTACTTTTTCACTATATTTATATTTTTAGTTATTCAGCCGTAACATTACATATTCCGTAAAAAATTCATCGCGGTTCAAAAGATAGGACGGACAGACAGACAACGTAGGCTTAGTAATAAGGTCCCGTATTCACCCTTTGGATACGAACAATACAACCAAAACATAACACACAACCGTTCGTAATAAAAACTACGAGAAAAATGGCGGTCGGTTGCTGACGCTGGCAGCTGGTATCGTATATCTGGTCGCTTATCGTATAGGACCGGCGACTAGAATCGGGGTCCGCCTGTCTTCGTCGCTCGTCGCCGTGGTCGCCATGATTGGAATGCTCCCTTAACTAAGTAAACAATTTCTTCACTTTTATTGTTGCGATAGTCAATTTATTTAAAAATGACGGCCGATCATCGAGTGTCTCAGATGAGAGAAAGATTTTATTCACAATTGCAAATTAAACGAGAAGGAGCAAATACTAAAAATCGCATGTTTATTGATGACAAACGATATGAACAATTGTTAGAAGAAACAAAAATGGAAAAACAGCCGAAAAGAAGACTCCCCGGGATTACTGGTTATTGAAGCATTATGATTCTATATGTTGATATTTCCTGTGAATACTCCTGATAACAATATTATGTACTACATCGCTGATGGTGAATTATTCCAAGTACTTTACGATGCACATCAGAGTATTGGCCATGGAGGACGAGACCGAATGCAGAAAGAACTTTTTGCACGATACAAAAATATAACACGCCGTGATACTGAACTATATCTGCAACTTTGCGAACCGTGCCAGCAAAAACAAAAAGGAATAAAAAATATCGTTGTCAAGCCCATACTTTCAACCGAATTTAATTCTCGATGTCAAGTAGACTTGATTGATTATCAATCTCATCCAGACCAGGAATATAAATTTGTAATGGTCTATCAAGATCATCTAACGAAGTTTGTGATATTAAGAGCACTGAGAACAAAACGCGCAGAAGAAGTAGCGTACAATTTATTGGATATTTTCACACTGATTGGTGCACCAGCAATCCTACAATCTGACAACGGCAGAGAATTTTCAAACCAAATCGTAAGTAATCTTAAAAGATACTGGCCGACTTTAAAAATTGTCCATGGTAAGCCTAGACATTCCCAAAGTCAGGGGAGTGTCGTACGAGCAAACCAGGACATCGAAAACATGCTAACAACTTGGATGCAAGATAATGATAGTGGACGTTGGAGTGATGGTCTGCGATTTGTACAACTCATGAAGAATAGAGCGTTTCATTTAGGTATCAAAAGAACACCTTATGAAGCTCTTTTCGGCTCTAAAATAAAAGTTGGTATATCATTGCCTCTCGATGATACTTACAACCTGGAGAGTGAAGAGGATCTAGAAAATGTGATTAAGTCATCCACAAGTATTTCTATTGCTTCAGAATCAGTTATAATAGATCCAGTTCGGACAAAAAATCAACCTTTAGAGGCTCAACATCAACAAAGCTCCGCTATCGAAAGTTCTGAGATCAGTAATGAAGCATCAAATGTTCAAAGTACGAACGATGAACACATGACTATTTTAAAATTGATGTGAGAGAGAGAAATTTTTGATGAGCCTGTGAATATTGAAGATCCCCCTTCTGAGGCAAATGGTCAACCGTTAGATGATACGTATTTTGTAGCAGAACGTAAGCAATCATTGAGTTCCCCACTCTTGTGCTGTGTTTGTACCAAGGAGACAACGGGTGCTCATTCGTGTAGAAATTGCAACAGTTCTATACATGCTATTTGTGCTGCTCCGGAAAAAGATATGGCAGAAGGCTATGATTCTAAAGTTGTTTGCCCTTTATGTGCGAAAAACGCATTAGTTGTGGAGAACCGCGTCAGTTCCAAAGATAATTTAGCAAAGCAAGCTCAAATAATGCTCAAAACTTCTGGAAAAAAAAATTCCCCCTGTGCCATTGGGTACCACTGTAAGAATCCCTGTTCCGGAAGTCGACAGAGGTCGCGGTGATGCTCGTAATATACTAGCTGTTGTCTTACAAAAAACAAATGATGAACTTTATCAGCTCGGAACAAAACAAGGTGTTGTAAAGACATTGTATTCAAGGCAGCAGTTCACAGTTTGTCATCAAGAATTACTTAAAAAAGAAGATGTCCCTAATCAAGAAACGACACTCCGTTCAGTTGCGAATCTACAATCTACGGGGACAGGTCAGGGATTTGTAAAATGTACTCGCAAAAAACACTGCGATACTAAAAAGTGTTCATGTCTTAAGAGTAAAATTTTATGCACTTCAAAATGTCACAATAGTTCCTCATGTAAGAATAAATAAATATTTTTTACTTAATAAATGACATAACATTAAAAAAAACACAAAATCATAATAAATGTCAAAAGATTACTTCATTATATTGTTTTATTTACGTTTGAATAAAAAGTATGCAATAATTGCGCTCTAAAGCAATTTGCGGAAATTGATTAATAATAATTAGGTTTTCAGTGGTTTTCACATTCAAATTATGTCATTTTATGCCTTAAATTTTGATTCCATTCAATTATAATGATAAATATGCTTTTAATAGGTTTAAAAAGTAAATTTTTGATGAGTCGGACCCTAATGGTTAATTTTAATAAAGTTAATTTTGAGCATAAATAAGGTGTTTTATTTGTTCGTAATTTTATAGGTAGGTACAGTAGTTACTTAAATCATCATTCATCATTTCAGCCATAGGACGTCCACTGCTGGACCACCTATGTCCAGCATTTCTTTTCCCATCGATCTCTAAAAGGGCCGGTTGGAAGCGGCCTGTATCTAGCGTTTCCCTGCGGTCTCTTTTAGATCGTCTGTCCATCTTGTGGGCGGACGGCCTACGTTACGCTTACCGGTCCGTGGTCTTTATACAAGAACCTTTCAGCCACATCGGTTCTGCGTGATATGTGCCCTGCTCGCTGCTACTTAAACTTAAACTTTGTTAATCCGGTGAGCTATGTCGGTAACTTTCATTCGTCTACGGATCTCCTCATTTCTGATTCGATCTTCTAGAGAAACCCTGAGCATAGCCCTCTTCAACTGCGACTTTTAGTGTAATCATGGGGCCTATAGTGAGAAATCACGTTTCAGTGCCGTATATAATCACTGGTAACACACACTGGTCGAAGACTTTCGTCTAAGGCACTGAAGTATTTTGGATGAGAAGACGTTGCGAAGTTTATCGAACGCTGCCCAGCCGAGTTGGATTCGCCGATTGAGCTCTTCCTTAAAGTTGGATCTGCCTAGTTGGACTTTTTGTTCTAGGTAGACGTACGCGTCAACAACTTCTTGCACTGAATTTACAACTTATACTGGGGTGGGCACAACATAGATATTTGACATGACCTTTGTCTTGTCCTTGTTCATCTTAAGACCCACCAGTTGGAAAACTCGATTGAGGCCTTCGAGCATCGTGCATTGTGGTCATGTCAGAATCGATGGAATATTGAGATATTCCATCGATTCTGCCATGACCACAATATCGTCATTATTATTGTTATTAGTGTTATTATTTTTCTGTGTTACTTGTGTGAGGTAAATGTAATTAATGTTAATTAATTAATTAATTAATGTTCACATCGTTTTTTCCTCAATAAATAAATAAATTTAATTTAATTTAAATTAATCGTCGGCAAACCGAAGGTGAGTGATGTACTTGCCGTTGATGTTGATGCCGAGTCCTTGCCATTCCAGGACCTTGAAAGCGTCTTCAAATGGGGCAGTGAACAGATTCGGAAAGATTGCGTCTCCCTGTCTCATGCCTCATTACAATGGAATTATCTTCGAACTCTACTCCTGTACTCTGACCGCCATGGTGACACTATTATACAAACACTTCAACACTTTGACATATCGATAGTCAATACCGCATCGCTGGAGAGATTCGAGCACCACCCAAATCACGATCGAATCAAAGGTTTTCTCATAGTCCACAAACGCTAAACATAGTGGCAAGTTATACTCTTCAGTCTTCTGTATAACTTGCCGTAGGGTGTGGATGTGGTCTATGGTACTATAGCTTTTTCGGAAACCACTGATCACCGTCGAAACCACTGATCCGATATAGATGAAATTCGGTATTGATGTAGCTTATACCCTGGATTAACACATAGGCTACTATTTATCCCGGAAAATGCCCGGTTCCTGTAGGATAACTAATAAGTATGAAATTTCGTATAGAAATAGACAAGCAGCCACATTGAATCACACGATACTTTTTATCCCGGAAAATTTGACAGTTCCCGTGGGATGGTATAATCAACCATCTTCACAACGGCTCACCTAATAAATATGAAATTTGGTAAAGAAATAGACAAGGAACACACAATACTTTTTATCTCGGAAAATATTACAGTTCCTGTAGGATAACTTCAATCATACAACTAGGTAATTGTTAAACAAATTTTAATGAAATTCGGTATGAAAGTAGATTATACACTGAAGAATATTACATAATTAAGCTAATTTTGATCCTGGAATAATGAGCGATTCCTGTAGGATAACTTTGATCAGTCAACTCCGGATTTCGATGAAATTTGGTATGGAGGTAGCATATTCCCTGAATTGAACGGATTACGATGAAATTTGGTATGAAGGTACCATATTTCTTGGATTATCACACGAGTTACTTTTTGCCGCGAAAAAATTTATGGTTCCTGTAGGATAACATCAATCAGTCAACTCCGTGACTGTTTAACGGATTTTGATGAAATTCGGTATGGAGGTAGCATATTCCCTGGATTAAAACAGGCTATTTAATACCGACAATATGTAAGATTCCTGTAGGATAATTTCAATAATTCAACTCCGTAACTGTTTAACAGATTTGGATGATATTTAATAGAGATCTTATACTCTAGATGTGCACATAGGCTACTTTGTATACCGAAAATTTAACGCATCCGTGGGCGAGTGCCAAAATTAGGTGATGTACAATAAAGTACAAATGTACAAAAATTTTGGTTGCTCGGTTCGCTGGACCGCTAGCGGCGCGCATTGGCAAGTTTCCAGCACAAGTGATGTACAAAAGCAGCCCACGAGGGCGATCGTCAAGCACAAGTTATGTACAAAAAAGTTTTTACAAAGTTTTGAGTTATTACTTACTAGTTCGCGTGGTTCGCTCGAGGGCGAGTTTCAAGCACAAGTGACGTACAAATTAAGTTAAAAAAAAACTAGGTCGTGCGGTTCGCTGAGCAGCAAGCGGCCCGCGAGGGCAAGTGACAAGCACAAGTGACGTACCAAATAGAAAAAAAAAACTTTCTAGGTCACGTGGTTCACTGGGCCGCAAGCGGCCTGCAAGGGCGAGTGTCAAGCACAAGTAACGTATAAAAAACAAAAAAAAACTTTCTAGGTCGCGTGGTTCGCTGGGCCGCAAGCGGCCCGCGAGGGCGAGTGTCAAGCACAAGTAACGTACCAAAAAGAAAAAACATATACTTTCTAGGTCGCGCGGTTCACTGGACTGCCAGCGGCCCGCGAATGCGAGTGTCAAGAACAAGTGACATACCAAAAAGAAAAAAAAAACTTTCTAGGTCGCGCGTTTCGCTGGGCCACAAGCGGCCCACGAGGGCGACTGTCAAGCACAAGTAACGTACCAAAAAGAAAAAAAAAATACTTTCCAGGTCTCGCGGTTCATTTAGCTGCCAGCGGCCCGCGAATGCGATTGTCAAGAACAAGTGACATACCAAAAAGATAAAAAAATACTTTCCTAAAAACATGTTCGCAATCTCTAGCTGAACCTATTTCATATCAATGTAACTTTAGCTTCACCAAAGGCATATTCCCATCTATTCTCAAAAAGGCTATGGTCTGTCCCATTTTCAAAGCTGGAGATAAGAATCTAGGCTCTAACTTTAGGCCTATTTCGCTTTTGCCAACACTAGCTAAAGTAATAGAAAAAATTGTTAACAAGAGATTGGTATCATACCTAGAAAAAAAAATATTGGCAAACAACCAGTTTGGCTTTCGTTCTCGAAAGTCAACTGATGACGCTGTACTGCAGTTAACAGCTCTAACGACCAAGTACCTGGATATGGGAGAAAAATGTGTAGGTGTGTTCTTGGATCTTCAGAAGGCGTTTGACACGGTCTCAATACCAATACTTTTGGCTCGATTGCAGGGTGTAGGAGTAAGAGGCAGTGTACATGAATGGTTCACTGATTATTTAACAAATTGCACACAGCAAGTAAAAGTGGGCCAATTCTAAAGTAACAGTGCCGTCTGCAATTACGGAGTCCCTCAAGGCAGTACATTGGGGCCAACACTATTTTTATCATACATAAACGAGCTTTGCAAAATAAAACTAACGAACGCTGATATTCTTATGTTTGCAGACGACACTGTTCTCCTGTTCCATGGTCCAAGTTGTTATTTGTTAAAATTAATTTTTATATTTCGTATAATTATTAAATACTAGCGGCCCGCCTCGGCTTCCTACGGGTATAGATAACTTTGTGGGCTTTGCCTATGTCACCCGGAGATAATGAATCTTCCCAACAGTGAAATAATTTTTCAAATCGGTTTAGTAGTTTCGAAGCCTATTCAATGCAAACAAACACACAAAAAATCAAATCTTTCCAAAACCCTCATCAATATAATATAACTACAAACACAAAGTAATTTTCGGTGAAGGAAAACATCGTGAGGAAACCTGCATACGTACGGAGAAGGAATTCAATGGCGTATGTGAATCCACCAATCCACACTGGGCCAGCGTGGTGGATATGGCCCAATCACCCTTTCGGGGGTAGGCTAAAAGTCCAGCAGTGGAGTGTTAAAAGGCTGATTATGATGATGAAGCACGAAGTAATCATCATCATCAATTATGATTACATACGAT
The DNA here is from genome assembly GCA_932305915.1 of Agriopis marginaria. Lineage (NCBI taxonomy): Eukaryota > Metazoa > Arthropoda > Insecta > Lepidoptera > Geometridae > Agriopis > Agriopis marginaria. The sequence continues at coordinate 2,063,839 of OW029923.1, forward strand.
TTTTGACCTCAAACAAAGCCGTTTTAGATAGCAATAGAACAGGGTGTGAGCGGGGTGAAAAACAAATTTGAAATCGTAATCGGACCGCGCCTTAATGAGAACCGCTAGAGACTGAAATGCCTTGCCACCGTTCTTGTATCCTGAAATCTATAATCTGGAGAGCCTTTAAGGTTGGAGTGAATAAGTACCTTCTAGGTATACGTGTTTCATCTTCGGCCACAACATCGTTTTCCATCAGGTGCGTTGAAGGCAAAAAATAGACCTATTTAAAAAAAAACTTTTTGTTTACAACGTTGGTCAAACGATATTAGTGTTTAGATTTGGCCACCTAAAACTCTGACACTAGGGCTAGATACTCTGCAAGTATGAACTTACTCCCAAGGTGATTATATCCGAACAATTTATAGCCATTGTCATTTGTATAACCGCATTGCCTCAAATGACCTCGGTAACGTCTTTAAGAAAGTCATACTTATTGTATGACTTTCTTAAACTTAACCGGCGAAGTGTGAGTCGGGCTCGCGCACTGAGGGTTCCGTACCACCACAAAATACAATAATTATGAATTTAAAAACAGACTTCAAAACAAGTCCATTAGATACAGATATGGAGTAAATTAGTATACAGATATATTATAAACAGTTAAAAAAGGCAACCGGCTTCATTCAAACCTGTGCAATCCAAGTAAAGTAAGCGATGTTACCGCTCAGCTACCGTCGATTTTCTGTTAGTCTCCATATCCTGTGTGTCCCCCTAAGGGGACAGTAGAGGGACAGACAGGAATAATCTTGAACTCTTAAGATGTATTTGATACCAATCTAAGCAACAAAAAAAAAGGAAAAAGAAAAATATTGTAAAACCCAAAAAATAAGAAATTCTTTAGTATGAAACAACACTTCCAGATAAAAAATTGTTTTAATGTGACTCTTCTTGTGTACTTACTTGTTTATATAATTTTAATGGGGCAAGTACCTTTATTAACTAAACAAAAAAAATAAAACAGTCGAATTGATATAACCTCCTCCTGAAGTCGGTTAAAAATACAAGCTAATACTAACACTACAAATGCAGTTAGACTGCCTATAGACCGTTGAAAGTCTAAAGACAATCCAAATACTCAAGCCCACTTTCAGTTGGCAGCGTACCCAGCATGCTGGCGGAATTACCACGCTGAATGGCAATGCTTATGCGTTTTATATAATTACCTTATTTTAAGGCTTAGCTGGAAATTAGCGGCTTGTTGTCATTTAAAAAAAACCGTACGATCAATTAGTGTCTTAGGTTATTGTTAAGTAAATTGTAATAATTATGTTTATGTTATTGTACATACGATATTGTTTCTGTTCCTTCGCACTTAGGTTAATACGAATGAGATTGCCAATGATAAATACATCGGCACAGAATGTTTAATTTTTAGGGCTCCGTACCCAAAGGGTAAAAACGGGACCCTATTACTAAGCCTAGGATATCTGTCTGTCTGTCCGTCCGTCTGTCCTACCTTAAAATGGCTGTATCTATCGAAGCGTAACAGATGAAAAAAATCACAGAATATGTAATGTTACGGTGAAAAAAAAAAAAAATTTTTAAAAAATCCGCCGTAACATGTTCTGTGAAATTTTCAACTGGCTATCTGTGACGGTTCTAAAGATACAGCCGGTTAAAAGTACGACGAGCAAACGGACGGACGGTCGGAAAAACAGACGTCCTAGGCTTAGTAATAGAGTCCCATTTTACCCTTCAAGTACGGAACCCTAAAAATTAACATTAAACAACTAATAACTTCGTATTCTTTGTCATTACTTGCCCTACACTGTCATCATTACGCATAACACTAATGTGAGATAAATTCTTGGGCATATTGAAACCGTATAATCGCCCTACAATATTTTAATGTCACAATACATGACCTTTACCTTGTCAAAATACATCTGAATACGTTCGAGTAAATACAAATGTTTACATTTCAGCAACACTTGGATCGAACTAATTGTTTATTTTTTTAATTAATATAAACACCTGTGTACATCTAGCTTTTTAACGTATAAATACAGTTGCATCCACATAAGAAATCATCAGTTCACAGTAACTCGTACTCCTTTAACATTCAATATAATTCGAATCTTCAATATGAAAACTATTGTTTTTATTGGTAAGCTTTTAATATAATGTACTTTTTTAAATACATAGTAATTCATTTTGTACTCAATAACTATAAACATAAAATCAACATGTGTATGTATGTTTATGGAGCTAGTAGCAGAATTTATTTTGTAAAAATAATAATAATCTTTATTTTTTATAATTAACGATTTAGTTTTTTGTTATCAGATTTTTTTTTTTTTTTTGTTTATGGAGCTAGTAGCTGAATTTATATTGTAAAAATAATAATAACCTATATTTTTTATGGTAAACGATTTAGTTGTTTGTTATCTACATATAGTACATATAGTTAGTAGTAGTATATTTCTCTATGGTAGTCGTTTTAGACTCTAATCCATCAGATTTATTCCTGGCCTTTTGTGCCTATTGTGACAATCCCAAGCTCACTAATAAGCCGGATCCAAAAAATATATCAAATTGACATAGTGCATAGTTTTTTCTTCATAGTCAAAGGAGTTTGATGTCGCTACCATGGAATTTGCTTCAAGGAGGTATATAAGGCGGGTGAAACTGCGGGGCGCAGCTAGTTCTCAGTATAAAAAAATCGACTTCAAAATTAGTGAACACTCTAAAAAACGTATTACGATTGCCAAATCAACAAAATCAACCAAAGGAAGTATACTAGGCCCAACGTTTTTTTTGATTTACATAAATGACCTTTGTAATAAAAAACTAGACAATGGCATTATCATTTTTTACGCTGATGATACTGCCCTCCTTTTCTCTGCTGATTCTGAAGATGAAGTCTACAAGCGTGCGCAATCCGGATTCAATATTGTAAGCAAATGGCTTCAGCACAACTTACTAACATTAAATGCAGGCAAGACAAATTATATTAACTTTTAACTTTTCGATGCGCAAAATAAGGTCAACTGAAAGTATCTCCAACCTGTATGCGCATTACTGTAAATACCCCACTGATAAACAGTGTACGTGCATTAAAAATACTAATAAAATAAAATATCTGGGTGTAATACTTGACGAAACTCTTTCTTTTAGGCCACACATAGAAACTCTAAATAATAGGATCCGTAAGCTAATATTTGTGTTCAAAAAGCTACGTTACATTTCAGATCTGAAAATAATTAGGCAAATATATTATGCCCTTAAAAAATGCAGTTAAAACATTGTTACTTACAGCCGAAAGAGCCCAAAGCGAAATACTCAAACTGGCAACTTTCCGCCTTTTCATTTTTCCCACTAGCCTCCTGTATAAATCATGTGGTGTACTAACAGTTAGGCAGCTATTTATATTAAACATAGTATTAAAGCAGCACAGAGCCCTTTTTTATAACGCTGAACATACTAACAAAAGGCGGGCCTGTTTGCCCTCAACAAACAGGCGCTAAACATGCTTTTACTTCCAAATTCTACGTTTCTTGGTCCGCTTCTTTACAATAGACTGAATGTGTTAGCTAATATATATCCTTTAAATTACAATAATTGCAAAAAAATGCTTAAGACTGTCCTAGAAAATATGTCATATGATGATACGGAGAAATTATTAAATGTGAAAAATGAATATTGTTTGTTATCGTAAGCGGACGTTGACATTGTTATTCGATATACCTAATATTGTTTTCTTTCTACATCATATTTATGTTTTATATTTTGTACCTGTAGTAACATTGTGTTAACTAGGCAATTGATTAATTTGTTTTATTTTTAAATTAGATTATTAGATTATAATAATTCATGTTATTATTTATTATCTCATACATTTATTTTCTTTCTTAAATTTAAGTTTTTTTTTACAATATATATACAAAAACAAAATATTATAAAAAAAAAAACTAAACCTAGAGTGCCGCCGGCAGCGGGGCAGGGCCCAAGCTACCGGTGGTTAGAGCTGCAGAGTGAGGAACCTCCTGACAATACGTGCCGTGTCAAGGATTACCGCCTTCTGCATCTGACCCTTGACCCAACCATCTAACGAGAGCCTCTTAAGGTGTTGGTCGAGGCTCTTCGCTATAAGACCGTTCACCGATACGACTATCGGGACAATGATCGTCGAGTCAACATCCCACATGGCGGTAACCTCGTGAGCCAAGTCAAGGTACTTGCTGAGTTTGTCCTTCTCGGCCTTCACGAGGTTCTCGTCATGTGGGATGGTGATGTCGACGAGCACTGCCCGGCGCTGGGACCGGTCGACCAACGATATCAGGCTTATTGGCGACAATAGTCCTGTCCGTGATGATAGACCGGTCCCAGTAGAGCAGAGAACGACCATTTTCGAGAACTGGCGCTGGTGCGTACTTATAGTACGGCACCTCAGACTCGACAAGGTTATATCGAAGGGCAAGTTGCTGGTGAATGATCCTGGCAACTAGGTTTTATATGTTGAAAACTATGTTTTTATTACTTATTATTAAGCTCTTTTCGCCTGTAACACAGGATTACCTAGTTCAGGCTCACGTGTTTTATAGACCTAATTATGTTTTGTAATTTTGTCAGACCTTTTAATATTTTTGAATAAATTATGAATATATTAAATAAATTATGAACAGGCTCGAATAATATTCATATTATTAGAGCTACCAAATAAAGGACAAATTTCATCCTCATTTCACCCCTAAAATGCATTTTTTGGGGTGAAAATTGAGATCTATACTAAAACTGTAACAGTGCAGTTTCATACACTTGAGACGGGCAGACAATGAACTGATAAGGGTTCATTTTGGAAGTGTCTTAAAAAGGGCAGTCATAGGGACTGCCGATCGAAAAGAAAACTTAAAAGTCTGGCGCAACACGTCACATAAGTATGTCGGTGACGCGAACCCTTTAGTTTTGCCCCGACAAATATCGCACGACGCGACTAAAGAAGGTTTCACTCTAAAAATAAAATGGACCGAAATGAGAACTGAGAACGGTCACTTTGTAAAAAAGTCGTATAATTTTAATTTTATGTATACCTTCATAGATTTAGGAACAGGTGTGTGTGTGTTGTGTCTTTGTTTGTTGTTTTTTGACCGTTACTTTTGTTTCAGCTTTCTTCGCAGTGGCCATTTCCTTTGCCCGCGCTGATAGTGGTTTGTGTCAATGCACGCAGACCGTTCAGGTTGACGTTAATAAATGTCTGAATATTAACGACGTGTAAGTATATATAAAGCACGGGTGTAGCTTACTTTTAGGTTCATCATCATCATCATCAGCCAGAAGACGTCCACTGCTGAACATAGGTCTCCCCCTTTAAAATCCACACTGAACGACAGCCTGCTTTTTGCATCCACTGGATGGAAAAGGCAGGCTGGAGCTTACTTTTAGGTTATCCTAATAATATCTAGAGGGGTTGGTTTTAGGTTTCACCCCCCAAAACCCCCCTAGCTACCGGCCCCATGGTATAAAACATAAGTGAATATATAAATTTTTCAACAAACGTATATTTATTTAACGATTTTTGTTTTTGCAATAATATTAAAAAGGTGTATACGTAAAAGCGTCAAACTTAGCATGATTTTTGTGCACACTCTAAAGTATAATACAAATAATGGTCAAGAGGTTGTCTTTTTCCACAACTTTTTTGTTCTTTAGTAACTAACGAGTAATATGGTGGTACGAAACCCTCAGTGCACGAGCCTGACTCGCACTTGGCTGGTTTGATTTTTTGATAAAAAAATTAACAAATTAAATAATAAAAATTAAAAAATTAATTTTGAAAATAATTGTTATGCTTTTTGTTATGTTTGTAACTTATATTTTGTAGTTAGTATGTTTTTTTTTGTTTATTTATAAGCTTGCGTTTGACCGTCAACTCGCCTGATGTAAAGCGACGATGCAGTCTACGATGGAGCACGCTTGCCTAGAAGAAACTGATTTACTCGTGATTTGAAGACACCCAGATAGGTTTTATGGAAGAACATTACTGTCTGTCTTTCAATATTTCAACTTTTTTGTTGTTTTTTTTGTTTGGACTTTCGCTCCGAGGTTTTCATCCAACGGAACCCTCAGAGCGCGAGTCCTACTCATACTTGTCTGGTTTTTAGGGTCCCGTACCGGAACCGACCGTAAACGGAACCCTATTATTAAGCCTACGCTGTCAGTCTGTCAGTCCGTCCGTCCATCCGCCCTACCTCTTAACGGCTGTATCTTTCGAATCATAATAGATAGCATAGCAAGCTAAAATGTTCACCAAATAATATGTAATATTACGGTGGATTTACTTAGAATAATAAAGTCAAAAAGTTTAAACTAAAAGGGGGTTGCATTTTTCGTTTGCAACGTTTTGCATTTGCTCCAATATAAAAAACGGTAATAAGTATCATCAAACTGGGCATGATTGTAGTACACACTCTAAAGCAAAATAATAAATAATGGCTAAGTGCGAGTCGGTGACAAATTTCTGTTCACTACCGGTTCTGGTACAATCACACGAGTAAAGCAACAACGTCGGGCGTGGTTGATACTTGGATGGGTGACCACCTGCGCGTGATATATTTTATTGTTTGTTTTACTACTAAACAATTTAAGTAGCTTATGCTCTTAATTGGAATCATGTTTATTTCTTTGAGAAATCAGCCAAATTAAAAAAAGGGGTAACCACAACCACAATTAATTTACTGTAAACTGTAAAATCAATAGGCGGCACTGCATGGCCCGCTTGTGTCGCGTTTTACATTGGTAGTTTTTTGATGAATGTTTTGTCGTCATCCGGATTCGAAAATGGAACGTTTAGTGCCGCATGACCTATGCTTCCACCATGTTGAGACATAGTGTTGAACGTCCAATCGTGCTTTCTACCGCTTCCAACCCGCAGCCGGAAGAGAGAGCGAGATGCAGTCTTAGACTTCTCATCTTATCTAACGTGTGTTAATTTCATGAATAAACTTCGTATATGACCACGAATCACCCTTTTTAGCTGACTTCAATAAAAGGGGTTCTCAATTCAGTTGTTTTTTTAGGGTGAAGCCAAACGAGCGTAATTTTATGAGTTGTGAGTCGCGTATTTTCGGTCACTCTCTTACATCATGGTAACTCATTTTGCGTCGTCGTGTGGTACAAACTGCATTTTTGTATGAAACCGAATGCAGCAGAAATTACGCGACAGAAATTTCGACAAAAACTCATAAAATTACGCTCGTTTGGCTTCACCCTTAATGTTTGTTACCTTAAATCTCCATAATTTTTAACCGATTTGGATATTTATATATATATATATATATATCTGAAATTTGGCTAAGTTCACGGAGCTTTGTACTCTTGATTTTTGTCTATACCTAACCATCATTTTGCACGTCTGCTTGCAAACAGTCCATGTCACTCTCCGACTCTTGATTCATGTCTATCTGGGACCTTATTCTCTGTCTTCTATGAAATTCCTTACCATAAACGCGTGACGCCATACCATGAAAATGCAATAGTAAAATTGACTCTTTGTATAATGAAGTTTGATAATCAGTGCAAAATACTTGTTTTTCTTTCAGAGCTGGTTGCCTTACCAAAGCGATCGAAACTTTATTAGGTACTGAGTGTATCACTTCAGGAGGGCTTAACACCAAGGTTGCAGGAGAGTTAACAAACATGGTTGCTCAAATTGGCTCATGTGCACCTGTAACTTTACCTGTAAATTTACCTGTAGGACGCTAAATTTATTTTCAGTAAGAGAAATCTATCAGTTTTTTCTTACTTATGTAACGTTCCATGATCGTTACCTACTCCCAAATTCATGGCAAATGGCACATACGCTAGAAGCCAAACTTAACGAATAAAAAAGGTCACTACTATGACATAAACATTGTTGACAGAATGAAGGTGACTGACGTAATGTCAGTCAGTTTCATTCCGCTATGCAAAAAACAATTTTGTTCTAAGACAAAGGAAATTGTGTAAAAAACTACATTTTAAAAAGATTCGGGTATATAAATATCGAATTCTTTCTAGAAGGAATAGGCTATATATAGGACTCGAAATAAAAACTGGGTCATACGCGCAGTTGACTACAGTGAAAAAGTCGCTCAGAACTTAACCTTACAATCAAATCTTACAATCAACTGGTTAGCCCGTCTTCAATCGGGTAAGTTATTTCCGTGAGATGCCTTTTAGATGTGTTAATTGTGAAATCTGTCTCGACAAATAATGCTAATCGTTATTTGTCAATTGAATTATCATCAGGCCACTTGTGTTCTAAAACGCAGTGCAAGTGCGTTTCGTATCCGTACTATCTGCGGATGTGGACGCGCGCCGTACTTACATTATAATATAATTGTGTTCTAAGCTCTTAAAGCATTCTGTAATCTTGGATCCTTCCGATCAAAAACTGTGTTTTAACGCCGGTACCACGTCATGTGAGGCGGGGCCTAGTCCGATCTGCCGTTATCTTCGGGGTCTCACACGACGTGGCCGTGCGGCTCTTGAGTACTGATCCTCATGCGTAGTTTCTTCGACGCATTTCAGGCTCCTACCCTCTACGCCAATTCTCCGACCACGTACGAGTCGCCACGCTGTCGTGACGCTACGTTTACTTCCCTACTACTACGTCGGTCGTACTCCGGCCACGCACAAACTTCGGGAACTACTACGCGCAGACCGCACTCCGGTCACGCCTGAAAAGCTCACGAAGCCTCTCGTCGCTGCGCTGCCTGCTGACATCCTACGTGCCACGAGCCGCGTCGAGCCACGCGGCGATCGGCGCCCCAGCTCTTCAAGCTAAGTCTCAAAACAAGGGACCAACACGTTTTTTTATCGCCATCACCTTCCGAGTTCACACGACCCTCAGTCTCCTGTAAATTCATTCTTACTTTATTAAATTTTAACTTATACTATCTTAAACTCTTTCTTTTGAAACTCCTACCCACTGCTAGGTAGAACTTCACCAAGCTTCACTTGGTGAACGTTTCAGTGGCGCCCAGGTATTAAGCAGGAAGGTGGATAAAAAAGTGTTGATCTCTCTGGCGTGGTATATTCACGGCTCTTTCTCTGTAACCTTGTGTCCGTCTGTAGGTTGTATGGTAAAAACCGCCCTGTGCTGGTGCGGGAGCTTATTGTTAGAATACCCAGCTGTAGTCTCCATGCATGTCGTAAGAGGCGACTAAGGAAGACAAAGGTTACACCTACAGAAGTAACGCCTTCTGTCCGCGTCTTAAACGCACTATAATATTTTTTTACTCGATTGTTTTTTATTATAGTAAAATTAAAATCTTTCAGTACTTTTATACACGCACTATCTTAAAATCTTGTTCTTTAAACTCAAACTTATTTACAAAACTTACCACCCAACCTACACTCGGAACATCTAACTTGTATATGTAAAACTTGCTCTCACGGAAACTCACCCGATATCTCTCTAAAAATCCAGATCAAAACTCTCTTTGACGGATATCTCTCTAAAAACTAAAATCAAAACTCTTTTTGGCGTAGGAATATAAAATGGCTTACCCCACTTATAATTTTTATCGCATACTTAGTTAGCATACTTAAAATTTACTCGTACCTGACAATATCACTCGTTAAAATGACTCGCAGAACCATCTTTCACTATAAAACTTTTAAAAGAAAAATAAATACCTTCAACTTTACTAAAAACTAAAAAATATTTTACCACTATAGCTTCCCTCTGAAGAAAATTTAATTAATCTAGCATCTAAAACTTGATATTAACATCTAAAAATTAAAAAATACCTGACTTGAAAAAAAAAAAAAACTTAGAAATATTTTTATTTACATATATCGTATAATATCTATTTATGTATGTCTATTAAATATCAGAAATAGGGCGGTTAGTGTACTCTAAAACTGAAAGCCTTCACACTAAGAGCGGTTATTGCAAACTCTTAAAAAAAAGCCTCTAAATTGCTAGGAGCGGTACTCGTGAACTCCATAAAAAAGCCCAAAACACGAATATTAATTAAAATAATCTTTTGTATACTAGGTAATTCAAGTCAGTCGTCAATATAGCTATAGCAAACTAAACAATTAAAGTTTACTTATAGTTAACTCTATCGATACCTTAATAACTTCACTAGTCACCTAGACTACAATCGCTACCTACTACAATCTCTCGGTCCTAAACTTGTATACCACTACTTACTCTCTTTGACGTACTAACTAGCAAAATAGTTCCTTATTTTGTTAGCTTTTCTTTTATTTTGCTGCTTTTAAGTATTGTATCTAACATTCTTAACAGCAAAATGGAGAACCCACCGGTATTCTTGCCGTCTGTATAGGTGCCACTAAAGCATTTATACAGCGATACCGGACTCTTCACAGTACGCCACAAGTCTTATTGGGAACTTCAGACCATAGCATCCTGATTAAATTAATTTTACACTCGAGCCTACTTAATGTTAACATATTAGACTCAACCCTGGACGGGGAAGGTGTAATTTATAACTAGGATGCTAGAGAGGTCAGCGAATTTTCTTGAGCAAAAATTCTTAACTGAAAAAGGGGGTATGTAACGTTCCATGATCGTTACCTACTCCCAAATTCATGGCAAATGGCACATACGCTAGAAGCCAAACTTAACGAATAAAAAAGGTCACTACTATGACATAAACATTGTTGACAGAATGAAGGTGACTGACGTAATGTCAGTCAGTTTCATTCCGCTATGCAAAAAACAATTTTGTTCTAAGACAAAGGAAATTGTGTAAAAAACTACATTTTAAAAAGATTCGGGTATATAAATATCGAATTCTTTCTAGAAGGAATAGGCTATATATAGGACTCGAAATAAAAACTGGGTCATACGCGCAGTTGACTACAGTGAAAAAGTCGCTCAGAACTTAACCTTACAATCAAATCTTACAATCAACTGGTTAGCCCGTCTTCAATCGGGTAAGTTATTTCCGTGAGATGCCTTTTAGATGTGTTAATTGTGAAATCTGTCTCGACAAATAATGCTAATCGTTATTTGTCAATTGAATTATCATCAGGCCACTTGTGTTCTAAAACGCAGTGCAAGTGCGTTTCGTATCCGTACTATCTGCGGATGTGGACGCGCGCCGTACTTACATTATAATATAATTGTGTTCTAAGCTCTTAAAGCATTCTGTAATCTTGGATCCTTCCGATCAAAAACTGTGTTTTAACGCCGGTACCACGTCATGTGAGGCGGGGCCTAGTCCGATCTGCCGTTATCTTCGGGGTCTCACACGACGTGGCCGTGCGGCTCTTGAGTACTGATCCTCATGCGTAGTTTCTTCGACGCATTTCAGGCTCCTACCCTCTACGCCAATTCTCCGACCACGTACGAGTCGCCACGCTGTCGTGACGCTACGTTTACTTCCCTACTACTACGTCGGTCGTACTCCGGCCACGCACAAACTTCGGGAACTACTACGCGCAGACCGCACTCCGGTCACGCCTGAAAAGCTCACGAAGCCTCTCGTCGCTGCGCTGCCTGCTGACATCCTACGTGCCACGAGCCGCGTCGAGCCACGCGGCGATCGGCGCCCCAGCTCTTCAAGCTAAGTCTCAAAACAAGGGACCAACACGTTTTTTTATCGCCATCACCTTCCGAGTTCACACGACCCTCAGTCTCCTGTAAATTCATTCTTACTTTATTAAATTTTAACTTATACTATCTTAAACTCTTTCTTTTGAAACTCCTACCCACTGCTAGGTAGAACTTCACCAAGCTTCACTTGGTGAACGTTTCACTTATAAAAATATATATCTCATAAAAATTGCTTTCAATGATAAAATTCAAATATAAATTTTGTAATATTTCATAATATTACTTATCCTATATAATATTACAGAAATTAAACTGTTTTAGCACATTTACATTTTCGCATAATTATGTAATGTTATTTTATTTTTTACTTTTTTTTTTTATTATGGAAACAAAATACAAGCTAAAACTAAAACTACAAATACAGTTAGACTGCCCATAGACCGTTGAAGGTCTAAAGACAATCCAAATGCTCAAGCCCACTACCAGTTGGCAGCGTACCCAGCATGCTGGCGGCATTACCACGTTGAATGGCAATACTTATGCGTTGAGCCAGAAACACGCCAGCATTTTTGAATTTGAATTTGTATTTGAATGAGAAATAAATTTATATGAATAAATACGTGTTTATTATTTCACCATACCCAATAATCAAGAATGTTATTTTTATCCATACACAGGTAGGTAGGTACAGTCGTCCACAATAATAGTTATGGCACAAATTGATTGGTACATGATTTTTTAGTTTATTCTGAGTATATTTATTAGAATTTTAATGTTATGACATTATTCATTTAAAAACAGGCCAAGTGCGAGTCGGGCTCGTGCACTGAGGGTTCCGTACCACCACAAAATTCAATAAGGTTGTCCAAGTAACTGAATTACCAGTAATTAAAACGCCTTCCAAAATTGTTGTAAGTAATTTTTTACGTAGTTTGCTACAGGCACTCGAGTATAATAACTAGGTAATGAACAGAAATTTGTCACCGACTCGCACTTGGCCATTATGTATTATTTGTTGTTATACTTTGACGGACGGACGGACGGACAGACTGACAGACAGACAGACAGGTCGTATATAATTATATGTATCGTTAACATCGCAACGCATTGTATGCAACACCTGCGTTGCGACGACCTCCGACAGCGCTGCGCGCTTTCCCCTTCCCCGTTTCGTTGCTCATCCGTCGATCCGTTTAAAATGTCGCCTGCGATGACGCAACGCATAATGTGGCATGTCACCATCGAGATACAAATCCTATAGTGACACAATCACTCAGTGAAAACAGTCGGAAAACGTCCGAGTGTCGCGCCGAATTTTGGTTCGGACATTTTTTGGCACAATTGTGACTCTATATCGACGTAAGAAAACGAAACTGCAGTGCAAGTACCGTTCTTTATCGATCATCAAATTTGACAGTTGATATTGTCAAATTCGATAAAATGCCATTTGATCAGTACTGTCTATGATCGATTCTATAGCATTTTATCGAATTTGACGTACGATAAAGAACGGTACTTGCACTGCTGCTGTAACTAGGTAAAATGTCGTAAGTGAGTTTAATATACAGGTAGAACCAGAAAAAAATACTGCGTGTGCGTCGAATGGCCCGACTCTCATATTTCTACGATGAACTTTTTCTCAAAAGTGGTAACTAATATGAAAAATATCGGTGTAAAATTTGTCGTAAATGCACAAAAATTATGTCTTTTTGCACATGATACGTGATTATTAATAATTATTACTTAGGCGGTTCGGATTTAGGAATTCAATAATACTTAAAGCATTTTTTGTGGTATGCAATTTTATGATGATATTACTTACAGCATTTTTGGCACAGAAATAATCATTTAAAAATATTTTATAATGTTTTTGTGGTATTTAATAATTATTTTGAGATTACTTACAACACATATGCAGCTTATAATTTACAGATCCTTACATATTACAGCACTTTTCACTTTCTTACGACAATGGTATTAACGCCATATACTATCTTTCCGCGCTAGCATTCTTTCCTTATTTACAACAAAATGCGTCTCGATAATGGTCGAGACGCCTCTTGGTGGCTCAGACCATTGCCTTATTATTACATTAGCGCCAATCGCAAACTCCACCCGTACTGTACCTACTGTTAGGCGAAACGTTTCGCACTATCGGTCAGCGGATTGGGATGGATTGCGTGAGTTCTACGTATCTTACCCATGGGGGCAGCTTTGCTTCTCTTCAGACGATGTTGACACTTGTGCAAGCTCTGTCGCCGATGACTTGCTTCAAGGAATAGAATGTTTCATTCCAAGTTCTGTCGTGCGTATCGGTGGGCGGAGTCGACCATGGTTTAACAAATCATGTGCGGAAGCTCCTAGATTGAAGCGAGCCGCTTTAAAATCATGGTCTGAAGCATAAGTTGATCAATATTCGAACACCTCTATCTTAACAAAATAGTTAAATGCTGCCTCCAGGTCCAGTAAGAGGATATTGCCAGAGCCAGAGCAGCCCATATCAGCAGAAATGGCGACCAACTTGCAACATTTCCATCTGAAAGTCAAGTTTTCTGGTCACTATCCAAGGCTGTTGAAGGCAACTTTTGTCAGTCCTCTTTACCTGCCCTGCGAAGGCCAGATGACACATTGGCCCATAGTGCAAAGGAGAAAGCCGAATTTCTTGTACTCTCTTTGACTCGAATTCGACTCTCGATGATGGGGGCGTGCCAGAAGTACGTTTGCTCTTAGAGAGCGGTACGGAAGGAACTCATGTCCCTTGATGTGCGAAAGTCGAGTGGGCCTGATGTGATGGCGTTCCAGTCATCGTTCTTGAAATTTGTGCTACCGAGTTGACCCCGGTCTTAACGCGCGTCTTAACTTTTCCTACTTTCTCATTCAACAAATTGTGTGCCATCGTCGTGGAGATTACCCTGGTCCACCCAATCCCTAAGATAGGAAATCGGTCTGATCCGTCTAATTACAGGCCCATAGCTATTACCTTTCTTTTCTGTAAGGTGATGGAGCGAGTAGTAAACACCCAGCTCCTTGGATATCTGAAGCAACATCAGCTCATCAGCGACCGTTGATACGGTTTTCGTCGTGGTCGATCAGCTGGTGATCTTCTGGTATACCTTACTCACCACTAGGCAAAAACCGTTGAGAGCAGAGGGGAGGCACTTGCAGTTATCCTGGACATAGTCAATGCTGGCGTTGCGCAAGGTTCTGTTTTATCGCCGACGCTGTTTATTCTCCATATCAATGACATCTTGCAAACCAGCAACATGCATTGTTATGCGGACGATAGTAGCGGTGATGAACATAGGTTTGCGCGTTCACCACTACAATAAACATTTGTTGCGGCTCCTCGTTTTCAGAACACTCGTCTCAAGGTTTCGGAGAGTATCGGAATTCTGGGCGTCGACATTTCTGCAAATGTACAGTTCCACTGTCACTTCGTAAGTCTTGCTTCCAAGAAACTTGGTGTACTAAAAACAAAAAAAACTTGGTAGTACAGCAACAGTGTAGGTTTAAACTTGGTGTGTTTTGTGTAAGGCAAAACGGTACTTCACGTCGAGTCAAAGACTCTTACTTTACACAGCACAAGTCCGACCTCACATAGAGAACTGCTCCCATCTTTGGAACGGAGCACCCAAGTATCAACTTGAGCCTCTTGATGCATTGCATCGTAGAGCTGTAAGAATTTTCAATGATCCCAAGCTCACCAAATACCTAAAACTGCTCAACAAGCGCAGAGGTTGGGTCTCTCTGCATCTTTTATCGCATTTATAACGGGGAGTGTTCTGAAGAACTGTTTTATCTGATGCCGGCTTCACGGTTTTATCATCGTTCTAGCTGCCACCGCCTGAAAGTTCATCCACACATAATAGATCAGTGAAAATTGCACACTGTGCGATTCACACGATCTTTCTTGCCTCACACCTGCAAAATGTGGAATGAGCTAGCTAATGTGGTGTTTCCGAGAAACTACAACATGGTGTTTTTCAAAAGGCGAGTTGATAGAGTCCTTAAGGGTCGGTCGGTACCGTATTTGTAATGCCTCTGGTGTTACAAGTATCTATAGGCAACGGTGACTGCTTGCCATCAGGCGGCCTGTCTGCTTGTTTGCTAACCATGGCATAAAAAAAAATGGTGATTAGTTTGAATACAACATCTGTATTTTAAATTGGATTTTTCGTCTCTTTGAATTATTTTGATATATATTTGCTCACAAAAAACAATTATTTGTGATAAATTAAATTAAATTTGTGATAAGACGCAGTTTTAAATACTAATAAATAATATGAAATGGACATACATCATTTTAATTACACTATACATACGGTGTTTCATGCTTTTCACACATAATTTAGGTATTATCTTTTTATTCACCATTTAATACAGCTCTTTAACGCTAACTATTCAAAATATTTTGAGTACGGCATTTTATGCATCAGCATAAATGTGTAGAACCATGTAGAACTAAGCTTTTTCATACAAATTTGTCAAATACTTATGATATTCTTCATGTCTGTGAATAAAAAACCAATTGCTGTAAATACTGAAAATCATGCTTCTGATAACTTTAGGACTAAGATATTTACATAGATTTACGGACAATGATAAAACAAATATATTTTCTCTTTACACCATCACTCTACGAGGTACAGTTATTAAAAAAATAATTAATTGCGGTTTTTTGGCTCTGGTGTAAAGTTAGGATCTGGCTACTTACAGCAGTTTCGTTTTCTTACGTCAATATGATGTATTGTATCTAGACGCTATCACTAAAAATATAATTATGTAAAACAACGCAGCGTTGACGCTGCTTCTGCGTCGATGCAACGCAACGCAACACAATGAGGCCTCCCTCTAAGCGGATAGGTACTTATTTAGCAGTTCACTCCATAGTTAAAAATTAGTTCCGTCTGCGCTTCGTTAGCGATTTTTTTACCTCCGACTCAAAATAAGGGTGTTATAAATTTTACGTTGTTATAATTATCTGTGTGTCTGCCTGTAGCATTGCAGCTCCCAAACGGCTAACTCGATATAGTTATTTATGTTTGACGATCGAGATTGTTCTTAGATATTACGATTTAAGAAAATCCGATTAGCTGTTTAAAGATAATTTTTCTTCAATTCAATCAGTCTTTTACAAGGGGTTTACGAAAATGCAATTTATATTTATTATTATCCTGCGTTTGCTTAATATTTAGCGATGATTCAGCAGCCGTTTAAAGGTAAGACGGACGGACGTACGGACGCAAGGACGGACGACGGACTGACGGACAGACGGACAGACGGACAGACGGACAGACGGACAGACGGACAGACGGACAGACGGACAGACGGACAGACGGACAGACGGACAGACGGACAGACGGACAGACGGACAGACAGACAGCCAGACGGACAGACGGACAGACGGGCAGACGGCCAGACGGACAGACGGACAGATGGACAGACGGACAGACGGACAGACGGACAGTGTAGGCTTAGTACTAGGATCCTGTATATACTCTTTGGGCTCGGAACCCTAATAAGCAATGTCGTAATTCCAAAATTCAAATTTTAATTTTACATTTCATCCATTCTGACTCCTTACTTATTAGGCCGTTAGCGAGCTTCTGATTAAACTCGTTTACAAATTGTAAAGCCGTTAAGAGGAGCCGGCGCGAATTGAATTACGTTTGTTTATCCTAATGGGAGGGATTTGGGGGGGGGGGGGATTTTAAAGTCAATGCCAAAGTACTGTATTAATAAACATTATGTTTGTATGTCATATAAGAATGTGTACAGATAATATACAACATTTAAAATAGTATCAAAATAGAAATAAACTTATATGACGGTAATAACAATTTAAAAAAAATGATACACATTAGATTTTTTTACCGTCAGGGTTCACCAATTCATTAAAACCATAAAACGCCTGATCGATAAGCCAGCGTCGTTTAAATTTACAACAGCTCAGATTGAGCGCATCTGTCACTGTTTTTGGCAACCGATTGTACACCATCGGCCCCATAACGTGCGTTGACTTGCTGGACTTAGCGAGGGAGTGCCTGATACCAACAAGCCTATCAGCGTTACGTATTTTGCAAGTGTGCGTGTCGCTGAGCTTATGATAGAGACTTATTTTACTTCATGCTTGTATAATGATAATGATATTTTATTCATAATAATAATTACATGTCAACACCTAAAATATAAAAAAATACATCATAGAATTAATAATATTTATTTATTTATGGAAAACAAACAGCGTTAACAACATAAAACATAGTAAGGAAAATAAGAACAAACAAGCCTTAAAAGTTTTCACAAATAGAACAGTTATACAATCCAGTTCCGTGAATATTGAAATAAAATAACAAGTGCAATAGAAAAAACTATCAAATAGTATAAATAAAATTCAAATATATATATATATATATATAATCAATGGTTGAAGCCATATCAATCTAACAATATAAAAAGTATATATTAATGAAAAATATGGTAAGGAAAAATAAATCACTACTCAAGAAATACAATCAGACGAAAAAAAAGCTGAATAAGCATAATTTTTGAAGAAATTTTGTCTGGCTGTAAACAAGTCAACGTTCTTGGAATATTTACAATTAAAGTTGTTACATACTCTTATAAAGTAAGAATTTTGTCTATAATTGGTCACACAAGAATCCACATGAAGTACAAGATAATTTCGTCAGGTCACAGCACGAATAGGTATTCGGAATTTAATCTTAGACAGAAGATGATCACTACATTGCCATACCCAATCAGGGTTATTGTTATGTATTACCTAATTTAAACATGCTACCTAACATCTGTATGTGAACTTCATAATAATTATGCAATAAATGATTGAGTATTGAGTATTGAGTACACTCAATCTGGTTGGAAATGAGGTTTTGGAGGAAGGTCAGATCAGCCACCTCCCGTCGCTGCGACAAGGGAAGCAGATGATGGTGCTTGCAGTTCTCACTATAATCCACAAAATTCAATCTATGCCTAAAATTAACGAGACGGAGAAACTTTCTCTGAACCTTTTCAATACAATCATTATAATGAAAAAAAAAAGCAAAATAAAAATAATAATATGTCATTCTAATTATAATTAGGCATCAATTATTGACTCCAGTTTTGGAATGAACTCCTCCACGCTATACGGCGCCATCAGTCAGAAGGACCTTAAGTTTATTTTTGAATAAATACAGCGACTTGGCGTCCCTTATGGTTTTAGGCAAGGCGTTAAATAATCTTATGCCAAATATTCGAGTACATATGTGAGACTTGGTTAGCCTTTGTATGGGCATAGTCAAGGTGTCCCCATTCCTAGTCAATTTTTCGTGGACATCGCCGAGTCTCACGAAGGACGCCAAGTTTTTATAAACGTATATACCGGTATGGTAATAGTACAATGCTGGCAGAGTCATTAACTTAAGGGTGCTGTATACCCTCTGCAGCTCTCTCGCTCGCACATTTTCACATTATTGAAGATATAAAATGAATGAGTGTGAATTTCCAAAAAGTAACAAAATCATGTCATGGTGTCTATCGTAACATTACAAACAAAGTTTTTTTTTTTTAAATTTTATATCTTCAATAATGTAAAAATGTGCGAGCGAGAGAGCTGCAGAGGGTATACAGGACCCTTAAGGTCTTTGAAAATTTGTTTCGCCGGAGTTAGTGGTTTGACTCGTGCGACTACGCGATATAGGAAGCATAACTGGAATATTTAATGACGTCATTTTAGTATTACATAGAAGAATAATCTGAAGCTTATTACATTATAGTAATAGAAACAAATAGATATTGTTTTTAGGGTTCCCTACCTCAAAATGAAAAAACAAAACCCTTATAGGATCACTGTGTTTTCTGTCTGTCCGTCTGTCTAGCTATTATGACCCTTTTTCTCAAGAACGCGTAAAGGTATTAAGTTGAAATATATATAAAATACTTGGGTCTACGCTTTCTTTCAGCTGTGAAAAAATCTAACTAATAAGTCAACGCAATCAAAAGATATGACCATTTATGTCGCATATTTTGCTATTTCGCAAGGGAATCAAAACTTTTAGGGTACTTCCCGTAGAGCTAGAATCATGAAATTTTGCGAGAGAAAAGGTCATACAGCACATATTATTATGATGCAAAAAATCAGAAAGTCGTTATTTTGAAGTAATATCATAAAAATATTGTTTTCAATTACAAACTTTAATTTTGTAGTTCGTATGTATGGAATACGCTTATTGTCGACTACAAAGTTAAGTTTGTCTTTAAATATATCAACTTTTTTGTTTGGTCTCCCGCTCTGAGGGTCCGTCTAACAGAACCCTCATAGTGCGAGTCCTACTCGTACTTCTCTGTTTTTTTTAAACCCTTGATTAAGAATCAAACCCTGATAAGAAGTCTCATACCTGGAAAATTTAGAATGAGCTGTTCCACGGTGTTTCCGAGAAGCTACAAAATGGTGTTCTTTAAAAGGCGAGTTAATCGAGTCCTAAAGGGTCGGCAACGTATTTGTGACGCCTCTGGTGTTACAAGTATCCAATTGTCCAAGTAACAGAATTACCAGTTATTATAACGCCTTCCAAAATTGTCGGAGTAATTGCTACGCAGTTTGCTACAGGTGCTCGAGTATAATAACTTGGTAATGAACAGAAATTTGTCACCGACTCGCACTTGGCCATTATTTATTATTTCTTGTTATACTTTAGAGTGTGTACTACAATCGTACCAAGTTTGACGCTTGTACGTATTATCGTTTTTACATTATAGCTAATACAAGAATACGTAAAAAAAAATAAAAAAAATATGGTGATCCCCCTTTTGTTTTTACTTTTTGTATATTTTTTTTTTTAGTTAATCCGCCGTAACGTTACGTATTCTATGAAATTCAACTGTCTATCTATTACAGTTCCAAAGATATAGCCGTTAATAGGTAGGACAGACGGACGGGCGGACAGACAGACCGACATCGTTGGCTTAGTAATAGGGTCCCATTTTTAACCTTTGGGTACGGAACCCTAATAAAAGAAAAAGTCCTCAAAAGGCGCAAAATATAGAGGTCGTTGGGCGCAAATATAGTAGCCTAGACAGTGGGTACATATTTGAGCTGTTTAGGGTCGAAAATTTAGGTTCGTGAGGGTCGGGTGCTAAAAATATTTTTAAAGATTTGCCTAAACGCATGGTCGAAGCATATCGTGACCAAAATGTTGGTCGGTATGTTGCGCAACGTGTTGGTATTGCAATACAACGCGGCAATGCGGCCAGCGGCCACCATGCAGGTAACGATGCCTACGCTACGTGCAGCGGTTTATTAGATTAGTGTAGTCATTTAGGTAAGTTTAATATGATTCCAAATATGTATACTTTTCGTGCCGAAGAATACCACAAAGAAGACAATTTTTTCTAGGCCCACCGAATTTACCGTATATTGATGGGTATAACACTATAAAATTCATCGTTTTTTTTTTGTACCATTCGGACGAAAGATAAGCTAAAAATTAAAGCGGAATAATAATATAAAGATTAATATGTGTAGTTTTGATTTTTGCCACAATTCATTCATTTTCCTTATAAAGTCACTTGACCGGAACGTTTTTAATACGAAAAAGGATGCATGCTTAGGAATTTTTATACTAAAATAAATAGACCATATTTTACAACAGTGCCATAGTAATCGGCTTTTGTCAATATTCCGGTTTGATCGGATATAGCTAATATTACCACTAAATCTAAAGATTATGAGGAACAAATCGACGTGAGTTTCATTACTATACGGTATTAGTTTGTGGTGGGCCTATTTTTCAAACAAAAGAAATTGTCTCATTTCTGGATAAAATAGCTGATAATCTTCAAATGACTGGAAATATTTTCTTAAATCAAAGCTAAGAACACTCGAAGTAACCTGTCAATCATTATCTCTACATCTCTTCTCTTCTCTATCTCTATCTCTACATAGTATTAATTTAAGTCGCTTTCCGCGTCTGTCTGTCTGTATGTCTGTATGGCCGCTAACTCCTCCTAAACCACGCAACGGATTTTGATCCGGTTTTCACCATCAGTTAGATACATTTTCAAGGAAGGTTTATAAATATAACTAGCGACCCGCCCCGGCTTCGCACGTAAATTACACCCGTGCGAAGCCGGACGGGCGGGTCGCTAGTCAATTCTAAATCATAAGCAAACTAAATCAAGCAGTAGTGTGTTTAAAATTGAATTTACGCTAGGAGAAAAAAACTGTTTTGGCATATTTAAATACATAAAGTTTGTATGTATGTATGTTTGTTCCTCTTTCACGCAAAAAACTACCGAATGGATTTTAATGAAAGTGTACAATAATATAGTTTATACATTAGAATAACACAGGCTATAACGGGTTGTAGCAGCGGGGCCAAAGGCCGAGCTCTACGCGTGCGAAGTAACGGGTTTCAGCTAGTAATTATTATAAATGCGAACAGTTTGTTGGTTTGTTTGTTCCTCCTTCATGCAGCAACAGAGCAACGTATCAACCTGATTTTTAGCATGGGTATTTTTCAAGGACCGGAGAGTGACATAGGCTATTTTCATTACCATTTTTCATCACTATGCGGGTGAAACCGCGGGGCGCAGCTAGTGAGTTTATAAAGACGTAATATAATTATTGTGTAGGCACTTCACTACGGCGCGGCTGATCGCAGTTAGCACATACAAATTGTATTTGCGAGTTTGTGCACCCATTTCACGCTTCTGCTGATATAGGTCCTACCATTAAACACGTGGCATTCAATATCGACAAATCACTGGCTCACTATTACAAGGTTCTATGTTATTTTCTTACACATTCTGTAATTTCAATTTAAACATTTTTACTTTCATAAATATGTATTGACTTAGCAGGGTTTATGCTTGAGAGAGATATTTTAACTCCAGCATAAACCCTGCTAAGTCAATATTTATGAAATTCATTTTTTTTTAATTGAAGTTACAGAACGTGTAAGAAAATAACATAGAACCTTGTAATAGTGAGCCAGCGAAATGCAGACAAAACAGTAGCGAAAATTTATGCATCAAATCAACTAAACTAATGTTACAAATAGACAACGACCCACTACCACCCATAATTATGGACTTTCCTTACCTGTAGAAGGTTTTTATGGAAAAAAAAATGGGAAACTTGCCCAGATAATGGGGAGACACACTGCTTATTTATCTCGCCAGGTGGCGCATTATCCTGGTGTTGTTTCACTGTCAAAAGTGCCAAATATCAATAGATAATTTTAGTAATTACATAATAAATATCATCTGGTATTAAAACATGACTCTGGGTAGTGCATTTCAGTGTAATAATAAAGGTACACACCGTTTTCCTTCCGATGAGAAACAATAATGTTGATAATTTTATTGTTTATTTACCTTGCCACAAGATCAGCTTTTTTACCAGCTAAGGCAACATTTCTTTTCTTTAACTCTTTTTTTTAATTTCGCCACTGTAATTAGAGAAAACGTTTTACTATAACACTGTTTTAAACTATCACGGTTGTTCACTAAAGTTGAATGATTATTAACGGGAAATTTACCGTGGTAAGGTTGTGGAATGGGCTCCCGATATTTCGGCGCAGTTTCATGCACCATGTTCACGGGAAGACATGCACCATGTTCACGGGAAGACAGTCTTCCCGTGAACATGGTGCATGTATCTGCGCCGAAATTTCGGGAGCCCATTCCACAACCTTACCACGGTAAACGTTTTACTGTTTAAAAGCAAAGTTTATTTTTACTGTTTCATTCAAGAAACAGATAAGATGTTTATAACCTCAAATAAACCACAAATTAATGACAACACCAGCAAAGGTGGCGCCATCTGAGATTAGTTTTGCCTGGGGCTTCTCATTGGAAAATTTCAGAAACTTAACGATGATTGTAACTTCGCTTGTTTGACAGTTCTAAGACAGGACGTTTGTCGGGTCAGCTATAGTCACCGCGTTACCAACTGAGTCATCGAGCAATAAACGTCATACCATAAGACCTGTAAGTGCGAGCGAGATAGACAGATATGATATGTGGGTGCGAGCGAGATGAGATGAGCAATGATTTATGACCTAACGAGTCTGATGGTAATGCGTTTAGTATAGTATGATTTCCTAAGTATCAAACTCGAAGAGTGTACTAGGAGTCCAGCACCCCGATACATTAGGGCTGCTCCTCACGTGCGACGATGTGTCTCGCACCAGAAACTGCCCTGAACTTTACTATCCACCCGGGTAATGCACACAACTCATACGTGACGAATATTGGTAAATATGACGCGTCGCAAGTGTGTCGCTGTCTTTATTTATTTCTTCTGTAAGACGAAATAATATATCAGTATTTTTACCCGACAGCTGCGAACCAAAACTGGATATTGTGCTTAACTTGTATGTAGGTAAGTGTAGGTAATATCCTTACCAATATTATAAAAGCGAGAGCAACTCTCTGTCTCTCTGTCTGGATGTTTGTTCGCTTTGCACGACTAAATCACTAAGCCGATCTTAACGAATTTTGGCAGGATGATAGTGTACAATGGGGAATCAGATGGGGAAGAAAAGTTCTGGAGTGGAGACCACGAACCGGAAGACGCAGCGTGGGGAGGCCTCCCACCAGATGGACCGACGACATTGTGAGTGTCGCGGGCATCCAGTGGATGCAAAAGGCAGGCTGTCGTTCAGTGTGGAGGTTAAAGGGGGAGGCCTATGTTCAGCAGTGGACGTCTTCTGGCCGATTATGATGATGATGATGATAGTGTATATCATAATTATGGACGGACATAGGGTACTTATTCTCCCAGAAAATGCGGGGAAATTGGAAAATCACGGGTAGCACCGCGGGATTCAGCTAGTATAAAATATAAGTGAAAGTCACAGTCAAATCATTTATTGCACATTATGCTAAGTAGGTGAAACGTATATAAACATAATGACCCAATTAGGGTATGGCAATTTGTAAATATTATATGGAGCAGCCTGATCTGTTTTATAATGTTTTATAAAAATTTCTACTGAATAATAGCACTTTCAAATTAATATGTTTTAAGATCTTTTTGCCAAATTTTGTTCATTTGCGTCTCTCGCAGGGTAAAATTGAGGGGACAGGACCACGCAGCAGATTGTCATTATCACAGAAAAGAGAAGTAAATAGAACGGAAATGAGAAGGAAAAATCTGTCGCCAGGCCCTATGACAGAACCTTGATTGAACATTCTCATTTATGTTAACGCGTCGAACTCCGCATCCAAAGAACTTGGACCTTACCTTTTTGGGTTAGGTCTCGAAGTTATTTGCCCGCTACAAAGTTGCTAAATGATTTCGAATGACTGACATTTCGTTTATATGGGTGCAACTGGCTACAACAAATTTCTTACAAAATAGCCTTGACAGCTGTTCTAAATTAAACAAATTTTGTTTTTCTTTAGTGTGATTTTGCTACTGAGTAGTAGATAGGTACTTAGGATTACTATAGAAGACTCCAGATCCCAACTACAGAGTTAACATTTAGACTTCAGTGGTTTCACTCGCCTGCGAATCCAAATACATGAATTACACTCAAAATTGTTTCGTCCACAAATCTCTGGTGTATTTGTCATATCAAGTACTATAAAGAATATAACAAACAATAACTAACAGACGGGTGGACCTTGGTTTACTGGGCCGCTGTCTGACCAACGGAAGAGAACGAATAAGAATATGATGAAGAGTGAATCGGTTTCTTCTAGACAAGCGTGCTCCATCGTAGACCGTATTATCGATTAATATCAGGCGAGGTGGAGGACAAACGCAACCCTGTTATAAAAAAAAAACAAAAAACTCTTTTCCTTTCTGCCGTTGGTCAGAAGGTGGTCTGGTCAACCAAATCCATACGTCTGTTAGCACTTTTAGAGCAGTTTGTTAACACATAACAAGATGTCTCATGCAAAGGTGAACCTTTGCGAGGCATCTTCAGGACGAAATGTTGTCTCTTCGAGCACTTGGACGAGAATGGCTTACTTGATTGTGATATTATGTTGCCGATAGATTGATATAGGCCAAAGGTGTCATTGTTACAAAATAAATGTAAGTTTTCACAGTACGTAATAGTAAAGCATCTTTATAATCCTGGACAATTTACTACAGCGCTTTATTTGTAGCTTATTATTTGTAATGGATTTGGGATTTTTTCCCAAATTTCTACTGTTATCACTTCGGGAATTCCTCTCAACGAGTGCGATAGTACGTTACGAGTACATGCTGCAAAGTATCAAGGAAATTCAAACACGTTTATTACAACATTATTTAAATTTGTTTAAGCTAATTTATTATGTTTACCCGAAAAGATAAAAAACGAGTTTTCTTTATATACGTGCGGAAAAGAAACTCTCATAGATATTCAGTAAACATTATGTGAACATATAGTTTTAAAATTGCAGTTCAGTAACTGCTGTCTTAAGTGCTACTTAGTAAAAATTAAATAAATAAAAAAGCAACCGTTACTAAAATTAATCATGAACATGGATCCAAAATGTGGAAATAAAAACGTAAATGGAGTCGATTGCAAAGAAGATACAACAGAAAAAGAAGTAGAATATGACCAACTGCTGTCTTCAGCTGGAGAATTTGGACTTTATCAAATATTGCTTTTCTTAAAAACTAGCCCTTTTTACGTATTTGGAGGTTTTGTGTACTTAACACAACTTTTCTTAACGGAAGTTCCGAAGAACTTTTGGTGTCGGATACCGGAGTTAGAAAATATGACTGCAATTGAAAGGAGAATTTTAGCGATACCAATAAACAACGTGTCACTAGTGGGTTATTCTCAATGTACCTCTTACGTAGCCAACTGGACTGAAGTACTTCAAACTGGCATTAAACCAGATCAAACATGGGATACTCAAGAGTGTGAATATGGATGGGAATTTAATACTACAGAAATACCCTACCCGACGATATCTAGTGAACTTGGATGGGTGTGCGATAAAGATAGTTACCAAGCGACAGCACAGTCCCTCTTCTTTGTCGGATCCATTATTGGAGGATTTGTTATTGGGTGGATTGCGGACCGCTTTGGGAGAATTCCAGCTGCAGTATTTGCCAACGTTATTGGATGTGTTGCCGGTATTGCTAGCACTTTCACGAGAAACTTCGTGGAATTCACTATATGTCGTATATTCATGGGCATGTCTTACGATAACTGTATGATCATGGCCTACCTCCTCGTATTAGAATACACCGCTCCGAAATACAGGACATTAGTTGCCAATTTATCTATTGCCATATTTTTCACTCTTGGCGTGACTGCGCTTCCTTGGATAGCGTTAGCTAGTGGACATTGGAAAATAATGTCTTTAGTTACCAGTATTCCACTGGCTTTAGCCTTATTAGCTCCATTTATAATGCCAGAAAGTCCTCGTTGGCTGATTACTAAGGGTCGAGTTGATGAAGTTATTACTAACGTGAAAGCTATAGCAACCACTAACAAGAAAAATGTGCCTGCAAAGTTGATCGAACAATTTCAAACATCATGTGAGAAGCATAAACAAAAAGAATCTGTTAGCTTATTTGAACTACTAAAACGGCCTATACTTCGAAATCTGTTTGTGTGCATTTGTGTTGAATATCTATGTGTTATGATTGTTTTTGACGCATTAGTAAGGACAATAGGATCTCTAAAATTTGACTTTTTCATATCGTTCACGGTGATATCTTTTACAGAATTTCCTTCTTTGGTTCTTTTGTCATTTATCTTGGATTTAACTGGAAGAAAATGGTTATCTATTGTTTCCCTATCCATATGTGGTGTGTTAAGTTTTATAACTCCATTTGTTGGCGGTGGCTTACCATCTGTTGTGTGCGCTGTGTTTGCTCGATTTACTTGTAACATGGCTTTTAATTCCATCCTCCAGTGGTCAGCAGAACTGATACCGACTCCTGTAAGGGGTTCTGGTACATCTATTATACATATATGTGGTTATATCGCAACTTGTGTATCACCATTCATAGCATATATAGATAACTATGTAAATTGGTTGTCAATGGTAATAATAGGAGCTATTTCGATTTTTTCTGCTGCCATTTGTTGTTACTTACCAGAAACTGCTCGGAAAGAAATGCCCCAAACGTTTGAAGAAGTCGAGACTATGATGAGAAACCGAACATTGTGGGATATTTCGTGTTTGCAAAATAAAGATTCGAATCATGATAGAAGCGCTGGATACGCAAATGATACATTTGAGATTAATTGAGCAGTTTTTTAGTCCCGGTGCAAAGAAAGAGGTGTTAGGGATAAAATGAAATCTACGTATGTGTCTGTCTGTTGCATCGTATCTTGCAAACGGGTAAACCGATCCATATTTTTTTGTATTTATTTAAAAAAAGCAGTTATTTTAAAGTAGTTCTTAGCCATTATTGAAGAATTAAACAGTTGATTTTGAAGAAAAAAAATATATACTATTAATCCATCATTCGATAGTGCCGCTAATAAGGATCGTATTCTGGGAAGTAATGTGATAGACGGCAAATTTAGGAAAAGAGCCAATTTTTTACAAAATATTTTTTTACGGGTTTGATTCCTGGCTAGGAGTACTCAAAGGATTCTCAGGTCCAATTTTGATGAAAACCAAAACTGCACCATTGCTATTGTTACTCCATTATTTTATCTTTAAATAGATTATTTTCAAAAATTCAATGGCGCAGTTTTAGTTTTCATCAATATCGGGCCTGAGAATCCTTTAAGTACTTTTCGCTATACCTCATGATTTCGGTTTTGGTCATCCATTCCCGTAAAAAAATATATCCTGTATAGTTATAGAATAGAACATTTGGCCACCAACTAGCTTGATGGAAACTGGAAAGTGACGTTGTAAGAAGATGAAGCACGTAAACCTAGAACTCCTAGAAGGTACTTATTCACTCTGGCCTTGAAGATACTGTGGTTATAGTTGTTGACATTCCTTCGTTTATTTTTGTGTTAGTCATGTAGTTAATTATATGTCAGCGTAATAATTAAACAAATTATAGTTGTCGTAAAAGTAAATATGACGTAGGTAATCTTTTTATTGAATAAAACATTTTATCTGGAATTGGAGTTTCTTACTCGAGCGTGTTATCTCTTAGTTTTATGATTTGAATTATAGTAAAGCCAGTATACTTTTAGTAAACAAACGTAACTAGAATGAATAAAGATTGTTTCATAGATTTTATACAGTTTTCTATATTATAGATGTATAAATTACGCTAATATAACCTTATTAGGAAAAACCCAATGCGAAAAGCCAATAGAAATGCTACGAATAAAATTGAGTTTTTTTTTTAAGTGAAAAAAAAAACCAACATATTTAACATGCGTTTATTAACGTATTTTTGTCCTATGATATAAGTGCCTAATTAATAATATAAAAAAAATACTTAAACTAAATAGTTTTATTAGATTACCTAAAATTTACAAATAAAAATAATATTTCCATGAACTCAACACCCCATAAAGTATTTTTCAATTCTATACTGTACAAACGTTTAAAAATTATCTTTTATACCTTAACGTGCCCTACAATCAGAGGTGTCAATTTTGCCCAGCAAGTGTCATCTTACTACCTACTCTTAGTATTCGTAATGACCACGTGTCTTTATTGCACTCTGAGGATTTATTCAGAAATTTTATATTGTAAGTGCAGAAAGAGATAAAGAAAGTTGTACCACATGCTTCAGGAATCATAAATAGGGCCAAATGAGCCTCTCAGTTATGTGGTTACTACTTACCTAATTTCCAAGTCAACCAAGATAAAAATTAAATCTAATCTTATGACCTTATCTTCAATACGTAGATCAATAATTGTAACTAAAAGATACATTCTAGTCTTAGGATGTATGTCCAGTAAATTTTTACATTTTGAATTGGTCTCCAATTTGACTTCCGGTTTATATTCGAATCTGGCTGCATTTAAAAACTTTGCGCCAAGTGAGGCATGCAAAGCAAGGTAAACTGCAATAAGGTTTGCAATAAGTCCGTGTTTGACCACCAATTTGTCTGTTGGGTGAAATGGCTTATAAATTAATGAGGTGCATGCAATCAATTGCGACAGTTGAGTCTACTAAATAATTCTCAAACGCACAAAGACAGGGTACTAAGTCATTGTGCAACAAAGAGTATCGAATTCAAGTTCATTCCTTGCTACAGTCTAACATTTATTTGGCTTTTAGGAAGCCTGCGTGAAAAGCTTTAAACATAATTTTCAGAAGGCTGTGGGAGACCTCTCCATCGACTACGAATAGTTTCTCACGGTTATGGTATAAAGGAATTTTGAATTCGAGACCCTTAACACAGCTGTTCAAGTGTTTTTTTCATACTTAACACCAGCTCATTTGGTGTGTGGTGTTTGTAGTGTGGTTTAAACCAGGCTGGATGTTCAGATCTGGCATAGGAGTTTCTCTGAGCCAGATATTACTGCAACAAACATTAAAACCTTGAAGTTTAGTAAAAAAAAAAAATAGAAAAATCAAACAGCAGTTTTGGAAAGCCTGGCAAAGGTCTTATCGGTCTCAACTGTTAAAACAACCTAAATTGCACCAAAGTTCCAAAAAAGAGATCTGCAATTTGGTATCATTAAAAAAAATGCTGAAGAAAAAAAAAAAAAAAAATTATTACAAAAAAAAAAATTGAATATTTTGATAGATTGTTTTTTTTTTTATTGTTTATGCTTTGTTTTATGAAAAAACATTTCTTAGCGCAGACAGTTTGGTTAGGGTTGTTAAATTAAAGCAATTTTAGTTAAAATAAACCGGGTGCAAGTCAGGCTCAAATATCGTAAAAATACAATGGAAAACATTTGGTTCTTAAATAATATGTTTCAGCTAGGTGCTGATAAAAATCGTTGAGTAGCTCAATTGAATTAATACAAAATTACTATATCGTGCTTTCATACATTCTTCCATACGACACGGCTATGATAACTCAACATAAGCTGGTTTTAACTTCCGGGAATCGTTATCCCAGGCAAGGGTCGCAACCCCTCACCATTACCGTGATCTATGTATAACCGTAGAGGGCAGATAACCTCCCCTAGGCAAGCTTATGAGTCACTGAGGCTCACTGATCTCTAGAAAGGTAAACAAAACGTAAGGTAATGCAAGACAGCAATACTAACAATATCGAATAAAACAATTTACCTCCATCAAAACACTGATTTAAACTATCACGGTTGTTCACTAAAGTTATATGATTATTGATGGGATATATACCGTGGTAAAGTTGTGGAATGAGCTCCCGATTCACATATTTCATTCCACAACCTTAGCACGGTAAATATCCCGTAATTAATCATATTATTTTACCTACATCAGTCGCGTCAATTTACATTTTCGAAATTAATATTTTTTTAAATACCCCGAATATTTTTTAGATTTTTTAGAGAAACCACGTAATCATCCGCAAGACTAGGAAGTACAGTATTGGCCTTTATGCTGTGACTATTAAATATTAGTACGTACGTTTCACATAATGGCGGAAAATTCTTTCAAAAAGTTTTTTTGTCCTTGTAGCTAGGCCGGGTAATCTCTTGAAACACGGACAAACGGACAGACGGACAAGAAAATGATCCTACAAAGGTTCCGTTTTGCAATTTGAGGCACCTTGAAATACGTTTAAATTTCGAAAATAAAAGAAAGTCAGTACTATGCCGAGAAAAAAGGTGCGAAACATAGATAGGTAAGTATTTTAAGGTTTTTTATTTATATGACACGAAAATTACTCACGTATGATTAAGCTGATTATTTCGACTACCAATCACCAACCCCCACCGACTAAAAACCGACCAAAAAACCCCCAAACTGATCAAAAAACCGACTAGGTAATAGGTAAAATGTGTGAAAACCACGTCAGTTTCCATAATAAAATAATATATTATAGCTTAATACTCCGTTAATACGTACGTACTAACATAAAAAAAAAAAACAGCAATTCTTACGAAAGACAACCAGGCGATATTCGCTTTTTTATTATCTTCGAGAAAATAAGAGTTAATAATTTGCTAAAAACATAGGTGCCATTAAAAAAAAAAAACAGAGTAGTACATTATATGAACGCTAAATAAACGCTAAATACTAAACTTATACAGGGTGTAAGGGGGACACTCTCGAAGCCAAAATAAGGTAATTGTACTCATCATTATGAACCACTTTTATCATGGGACCAACCCTGAAATCGCGAAAAAAAAATCAGCTGTTCCATACATTTGGCGAGTGTCAATGACCGTTATAACGCTTACAACACAAACATCTGGGATCTGAGACCACATAAACTTCTGCACACATTTGTAACTGAACTGGAGATATTACTCTAAATACCGTACGTCCTAACAAGCTATTAACCACAACTATGCAACATTAAGGCGGCGACAAACGGGGTAAGTTGCTGGAACAGCGAAACTTCCACTGGAGCAAGCTGAATACTGGACGTATAGACAGAGACTCGTTTAGACAACTTGTTTATTTCAGATAAACAAGTAATAACTTTTTTTCAACTAACTTAATTTAAAATATATATATACTGAACGTGGTGACCGGGACTAGATTGGCGGAATCCTGATCGACCAAGGATGAGGTAGACTGACGACATCATAAGAAAAAAATCGTAATCGTTTTATGGTTGAAATTCCGAGAACCCGTACTAAGCGCTTTGATTCCACATTTATTGTGCGAACTGCTAGTCTGTGGAATTCGCTGCCTGAATGGGTTTTCCCCGTCAGTTACAATCTGGGTATCTTCAAGTCGGGAGTGAATCGGTTTCTTGTAGGCAAGCGTGCTCCATCGTAGACCGCATTGTCGCTTAACATCAGGCGAAATGGTGGCCAAGCGCAAGCCTACCTACTATAAAAAAAGCTGTCGGAAACGAGTCGGAATGCGACTAGCTAGAGACCGGGGAGAGCGGCACAAACAAAGGGAGCCATATACCCAGCAGTAGGTCATTCAGGGCTGATGATGATGATGAATAGATGTCATAACCAGTATAATCTGGTTTAGGTCTCTATTCCACTGCTTTGTTTCACAATTTGGGGCCAGCAGGATTTTGAGATCTAGGACAGGAGTGAAGCTATTAGGATTTTCTGAGCTCTTGCACTTTTGATAATATTTATTTTATGATGTAATGGGCTAGCCATTGACCGCAAATCTCTTGATGGATAGTGACTTTGTGGTCTAAGATGGGGCACGCTTGCCCTTGACGTGCCTATTCACTTTTGTCCTAAAGAGAACCAGGTTGTAGTTTGCAGAGAACACCGAGGCAGGAACGCATTCCATTCCTGTGCAGTTCGTTTTAGAAAGGAATTTTGGAAACGCTGCTTGCCGACTACTTCATGCTCTCAACGAGTTCACAGTAGAATAGTGAGGAATCATAAAAATACAAAAATGACGATGTCTAGCCGAATTAAAGTATACCTAAACGTCTATGAATTAAGGCTAAAACTAGCCTGTTTTTCTTCGAGTCACTTCGGGGAGTCAGACAAGCCATCGAGATTCGTCGACGTCCGACTGGAGGATGGAACATGTCACCGACTTGGAGACTATTACTAGAGACTAGTCTTCATGGAGTTCGTAGGAATTACGAATTACCATGAGACTGGTGGCAGCGTTGTGAGCTCCATTTGCTGGAGCCGTCCAGCCAAACAGGAAGATTCTAGTGAGGAAGAAAATAGCGCGATTCGGCGTAACATATATTTCTCTACGCGCCCTCATCTTGCACTCAATCAGCAGCCGCTTTCATCACGTGCGCGGCACTCGGCGGCCCGCAGTGCGTGCACCTTGGAAAGAAACCGCCGAAAGCGGTTGAAATATAGTCGGAGTAACCGGGAGTCATCATGGCAGAGTCGCTGGAGGACCTAAATACCATGCTCAGCGACCTCAGTAGCCTTTCCCAACAGGTGGGTCTTAAAATGAACATGGACAAGACAAAAACCGGGTTAATCAAACGTGAGTAATTCCAGTGTCTAAATAAAATGTGTGAAATTCACGTGGGTTTCCATAATAAAACCTTTCGACCAAAATAAAATGAATGGACGGGCACTAACCATTGAACTTGCTCAGTAAAAATGAGTCAAAACCGTTGGACATAATTATAAAAATGTACAGTAAAGTTTTATTTGTGTATTTACACTTCGGGAAAGCATATCCATGCATAACTTTGTCAGATATTTCGTTATCACGTTACAATAGACTCGTGTTGCGCTTCCTACGGCTAGAGACCGACTGAAACGAAGTGAGAGCCGGCGCTCATTTTGTAATCTTCAAAAATGCGCTTGGACTGTCCTGTCCATTTATTTTATTTGGTTGAAGATAAAACCCACCTCATATTCAAAAATCTTTCAGAGCGCCTGGTTAATGCGACGCGTGACCAAAATGCTGGCGTGTTTCTGGCTCAACGCTTAAGCATTGCCATTCACCGTGGTAATTCCGCCACCGTGCTGGGTACGCTGCCAACTGTTAGTGGGCTTGAGCATTTGGATTGTCTTTAGATCTTCAAGGTTCTATAGGTAGAATATCTGTATTTGTAGGGTTAGTATTAGCATGTATTTTGTTTAGTTAATAAAGGCGCTTGGCTATATAAAAGCAAAAAAATATAAAAAGTAACCCATCTTAAGTTACAGTTAAGTTATGTTATAGGTACTCAGTAATGCCGCAAACTTCAAAGGATTACTTAATGTGATGGCATAATGCTAGAGTTTGCGTACTGTGCTAACGACAGCTTCATGCACGCTAGAAGAGATTCAGAGGATGCATTTGCGGCGGTACTAATCCTTGTTCTGCGAAACCCGACGCGCTCGTTGTTTTGAGAGTTTGTCCAGTACCAGAGTGACCAATATAGGAATGGAACTAAAAAGCACGACCATGCATCAGCGGCTATGATGATAAATGTTAATTATTTGGTCAGCGGTGAGTCCAAGCAACGTTCTTGAACTGCGGCAGCATAACATTTCAAACGGACAAAATTCAGAAATCGGCGCAAATATGTTAAGTAACCTCAGCAGTGGTTTCATATTTGAGCTGTTTGGAGTCATGACATTGGGTTCTCGGAGACCAGGATCTCATCATCATCATCATCATCTTTTCAGCTATAAGACGTCCACTTCTGGACATAGGCCTTTCCCATTGATCTCCAAAAAGGTCGGTCGTCTGTCCATCATATGGGTATTAAACGTCCTACGCTGCGCTTAGCGGTCCGTGGTCTCCATTTGAGAACCTTTACGCCCTATCGGCCATCTGTTCTGCATGATATGTGCCCTGTCCACTGCCACTTCAACTTGCTAATCCGGTGGGCTATGTCGGTAACTTTTGTTCGTTTACGGATCTCCTCATTTCTGATTCGATCTCGTAGAGAAACCCCGAGCAAAGCCCTCTCCTTAGCTCGTTGTGCGACTTTAAGCTTGCTTATTAGACCCATAGTGAGAGACCACATTTCACTGCAACACACACTGGTTGAAGACTTTCGTCTTAAGACACTGGTGGCAAGGTATTTTGGACGAGAAGACGTTACGAAAGATCTCACCTCATATTAAATAAAATTATTAATTTTGAAAACACTTTACGTGATTTTAACACGCTTTTCGTATTTTTCTCAGCAATACAATCATTTGATACCCATATCATAGAGGCGAAGCGCCTTCGCCACCTTTAGGTATTATCTCTATCTCTTCTCTTCTCTACATAGTATAAATTAAAGTCACCTTCCGCGTCTGTCTGTCTGTATGTATGTATGGCCGCTAACTCCTCTTAAATCACGCAACGGATTTTGATGCGGTTTTCACCATCAGTTAGATACATTTTCTCTGAAGGTTTATATATATAACTTGCGATCCGCCCCGGCTTCGCACATAAATTACATCCGTGCGAAGCCGGGCGGGCGGGTCGCTAGTTATAATATAAAGTTTAATTACGCTTAGTAGTGCGTGCTAAAATTTACTTTATTGCGATGACGCAGTGGGTTTTCAGAGTGAGCACTTGTGTTATTATGTCTTTTATGGTCATGGTTACAGTTTCAACAAACGTAGCCTTCCAATAAGATTATACAAATTTATGTTTAGTACTAAGAAGGCTGCATCTCCTACTGAAAAACTTTCCCGCCACTGTGGCTTACGACAGGCAGTTTCAGAGCTGAAAACAACCGTTTCAAGACCATTCCCGAGACTTTTATGGCACACGGTTTATGAACCTTTAGGAAGAACTGTTTTTTACGTGTATTAGCATATAGATTTTATTGGAAAAGTTTTGTGAAATGTATAAGGTTAGAGGCGCAGTGACTATTTAAAACGATTTAGTTAATAACTATAGTTATGCACACGAGTATCCTCGTAATTTGCAGTGACTATTTTAAACGATTTATTTAATAACTGTATATTGTTATGCTCACGAGTACCCTCGTAATTTGCAGTGACTATTTTAAACGATTTATTCAAAAACTATATATTATCCTCACGCACGAGTATCCTCGTAATTTGCAGTGACTATTTTAAACGATTTATTTAAAAACTGTATATTGTTATGCTCACGAGTACCCTCGTAATTTGCAGTGACTATATTAAACGATTTATTCAAAAACTATATATAGTTATGCTCACGCACGAGTACCCTCGTAATTTGCAGTGACTATATTAAACGATTTATTCAAAAACTATATATAGTTATGCTCACGCACGAGTATCTTCGTAATTTGCAGTGACTATTTTTAACGATTTATTTAATAACTGTATATTTTTATGCTCACGAGTACCCTCGTAAGTTGCAGTGACTATTTTAAACGATTTATTCAAAAACTATATATAGTTATGTTCACGCATGAGTATCCTCGTAATTTGCAGTGACTAATTTAAACGATTTATTTAAAAACTATATATAGTTATGCATATTTTTGGTGATATACTCCATAATTTAATGTTGCCACATTTAGTCAAAAATACAACGGCATTAGAGAAAAGAGCTGTGATTATTTTGTGAAACACTCAAGTTAATTTTCTAACGATTATAAACTATAATATATTATAATCATATTTTTTATTATTCGTTTCTTTTTTTTGCGTGTGACATGTACTGGGGCCTTACGGACAACAGCTAATAGCGGCACCTAATCCGCTCAGTTGGAAAATCACGCGAACGTGAATCTTATCGCGCCCAGATACGGTTTGCGGTCGCGTGATTTTCCAACTGAGCGGATTAGGTGCCGCAATTAGCTGTTGTCCGTAAGGCTCTTGGTCCTCTTAGTTCACGAGCTCCTCGTAATTTTTAAGTTTTAGTCATTGTAATAGTTGTTTTATATGCAAGGTTGCACTGTTGTTTTTTTGCGCGAGTACTTGTATTCAAACCTGAGCGATGGATTCTAAGATTAGATCAAAATATAGAATCCTGAGCGACGCGAAGGTTTTAAAGGTACGAGACGCAGAATAACTTTGCTGTCGAGCGAAACACACAACTTTTCATCTCACCTTAGCGAGGCAAATATTGTATTTCTTCTAAGTTATTATCTTCTTGAATCAAACTATTTGAGGTGTTATTCAACGAGGTTGGAATGTTTAAACACTGAATAATTAGAATTTTTAGAAAAAAAAAAGAACCGACTTCATGACTATATCTCTACGCTATATCTACATTTACAAACTGACACTAAAAAGTAGAAAATATTGTTTAATATTACGACTGAAATACTTTGTATCCATGGTCATGAAAAATTTAACGTAAAACAACAGGGCCCGGTCTCCATGGAGACACTTCTTTGTTTTTTTGAAGTTCTGTTGTAGGAACAGTTCCTCTATGTTTGCTGTTCAGTTGACAGCGTCGCTAGTGGAGAACAAAGTATGAAATTCACCAAGAAATAACTGTAGTTCCAATTTTGCCCACCTTAACAGCTAAGTTGGTGGCACCGTACAATGTTTACACTTTACATTGAATTCGTTACTTATTGTCATGTTTTTGTAGATTTTTCAAAAAGCGCTGAATCAATGTCGATAAAAAATTTATGGGACCACCTATGAGATAAGACCTACCAACCAAAAAAAGAATTATCAAAAACAATTCTAAATTTGCGGAGTAATCGCGTAACAAACATACTTACATTAAAAAAAAACATACAGTCGAAGTGATAGCCGCCTCTTTTTGAAAGCCGGTTAAAAAATAGAAAGTGTCGACAAATTCATCACGTTTACTTTTTCACGCTGGCGGCCAAAAACTACTATTGTGCACAAATTTTTAACGATAAAGAAAGCCTTTCCAATCTGGTGAGATGAAATAGTAATTTGTTGTATTAGGCTGCAAAGTTGTTATTTGGCGCGAGTGCCTCGTATATACTATTGTTACGCGCCATAAACAAAAACATGGCTAGGATGTATTGATAATTATGCTACTTTTTTTGCAGTGCATGGCGTGCGATATACTTGGTTTATTTGATCAAAGTTCTGCCTGAATAAATGAAATTTTTACAACAGTAATTTTCGAATACAACCTGTTACATGTCGTAGATTAAAAAAAATAGTTTAGCCACACAATGCTTTTGATATGAGATTAAAACTATAAATTAATCGTCCCGGTTTCGCCTGTCCATATCGTGGTTGTTGTTGAGGTATTGTCCGTAGATTTATTGTTCCTATTGTTGTTTTTCACCGCCTGAATGCTGCGGGACAGGTATAACGGAGTCCGTATAACGGACGAGGTTATAATATTATGTAGACATTCGAAAATATCTTATTCATTATGGTATAATCTGATACTGTGAGTACTATGCAAATACTTGGAGCTGGGCATAATAAGTTGTTACTAGGAAAACATGCTCCATCTTCGACCGCGTCTTCGCTTTCCATCAGGTGAGATTGTGGCCAAACATCAGCTTAGTCCGATGTATTCAAAAGCAATGATTATACGTTACATGCACAATTAAATCCTTTGAACAGATGGTACTCCCATGAAATACCCTAACCTTTATGTTTTATTGCTTTTTTGTATATTTTTTTAAAGTGAAAACTTCTTCAAGTACGTTGAGCACTTTTTGGGATGGGGAAACACTGATCTCGCATGACCGTCACGCTCTTTAACTCGTTCGGGTAAAGTCGGCTCGTGTCAACTAAGGGAGCGAGACAGATATAGTCAACCTTGATGACGTTTCTGTCATGGGGGGTTGCCATAATCCCACGCTTGGCAGGCGGCTTGGGGATCGCAGAACGTTCAACCATTCAAGTAGGAGGATGCTGCTGCCCATACTCTGGTGGTTCTGGTCGCAGTTTTAGGACGTACCCGGGTCTACTAGATGGACTGATGACATTGTGAGAGTTGCTGGCATCCAGTGGATACAAAAGGCAGGCTGTCGTTCAGTGTGGAGGTTAAAAGGGCAGACCTATGTTCAGCAGTGGACGTATTCCGGCTGATGATGATGATGATGATGAAATTTCACTTCTGTCGTGTGGTCTGAAGCATACACTTTTAATACCTACATTAAAAGTAATTGAATATGGAACACAACTACACAATAGAGTAGCTTAAATAATTTTACTAAATTAAGTCCAGTACGGGTTTAATTTAGTTAAACAATTCAATTATTTAACCCGCCTACAGTTACCTCGCTTTCAAACTTTCAAATCACTGGTTGTGAATTTACAATAGTTAACAAAGGTTAATAATTACCCGAGAAAAAAAATAACAAAGAAAGGTTTATCATCATCATCATCATTATCAGCCACAAGACGTCCGCTGCTGAACATAGGCCTCCCCCTTTAACCTCCACACTGAACGACAGCCTGCCTTTTGCATCCACTGGATGCCAGCGACTCTCACTATGTCGTCGGTCCATCTAGTGGGAGGCCTACCTACGCTGCGTCTTCCGGTTCGTGGTCTTCACTCAAGAACCTTTCTTCCCCATCGGTTATCGGTTCTTCAAGCAATGTGGCCTGCCCATTGCCACTTCAACTTGCAAATTTTAACAGCTATGTCGATGACTCTGGTTCTTTGGCGAATATCCACGTTTCGGATTTTATCGCGCAAAGAAACTCCGAGCATAGCTCACTCCATTGCCCGCTGTGTGACTCTGAGTTTTTCCAAAAGGCCAACAGTTAAGGACCACGTCTCAGTAGCATATTATGTCATCACTGGCAACACACACTGGTCAAAGACCCTCGTCTTGAGGCACTGTGGTATCTTGGACGAGAAGATGTCACGCAATTTCCCGAACGCTGCCCTTTCGAGTTGGATTTCTACTCGTTGTCTACGTATATTATATTCTCGCATTTAATTTTGTGCCCAACAAAGAATTCAAATGACGTACATATACGACAATGGTTCCCAACTTCTTTTTGTTTTTGTTGGTATTAATCGTAAACAGTTTGTCTCTCCCGCACGTTGCGTGTGCGCCTACAGATTGTACTAAGCTGAAAAGAAGTCATTGTACTTATCATTATGAACAACTTTTACTGTAGGACCAAGCCTAAAATTGCGGGGAGGGGAAATCAGCTGTTCCATACATTTTGGCCAGTGCCAATGACCGTTTTTTTAATGAAATAGCTGACATTTATTTCGTAATATCCGGGTTAATCCCATAGTAAAAAAAACATAATGATAAGTACAATGACCTCCTTTCGGCTTAGTGCAGTCCATATAAGTATGAGTAGCCCTGGCTTTCGCAATTTCGTATTTGATTTTACGAATTTTTTAGGGCTTTTGAGTTAAGATTCAGAATGAATCAAAATCATAGCATTTTTTTTAAATAATAGCTTGCGTATGACCGCCATCACGCCTGATGTTAAGTGATGATGCGGTTTACGTTGGAGCACGCTTGCCTAGAAGAAACCGCGTAAGTTTTGCTTGTATAAGTCGTAAGCTGAACAATGCATTAATTTGACGGAGGAAATAGAAACAAGCAAAAGTCGCCACTCTTTCAGTTGTTTCGGACAGCTGAATCGTAAAACTACAGCCATTATCTGTTACCGAAACACAAATATTCAAAAACCACCGAACCGCTCTGTAATTTACTATTCCAATGCCGTGAATTTATGGTAATTGCTTACAAAAAGTTATGATTTACTTACATTTACGAACAACGGCTGACTTATTTACAGTCAACGATACGATCAGCGACAAAAACGAGCATCTAGCAATACTCGGAACTCTAAACAACAAGAGAGTTTTAGCGCCAACGTGGAAAAAAACATGTCGGCTCGTTGAATTATTGTCCTAAACTTTAGTATTTTCGATATGGTGAATTATTCATTAAGTGCTCGTAAACCTGCTCAAGTGATATAACGAGGTGAAACATATATTTTCGTAATGTTTCCAAAACTCCATAGGAGCCTCTTGTTAAGTCTCCACCACTTTACCGCATGAGTTTGACTTGACCGTGACTTACTTTGCTTGACTTTGACTATGACTTGTTTGACGCTATTAATACTATGTAAACATGTATATTATTACGACCAAAGGACATTGAATCCACGGTCATGAAAATTTTAAGATAACAACAACAAGACACCATCATCTCTACGACCTTCATCATGTTGGGTTGGAGCCGATTAATGACAAAAAATGTCTAACACTGTTTTAAACTATCACGGGTGTTCACTAAAGTTATTATAATTATTTACGGATTTTACGGGATATTTACACAACCTTACCACCGTAAATAATCATATAACTTTAAAAAATATCAAACTCTTGTTTAGTTTTATTTTTAATTAAATTTTTACTTACTATAATTATTGTACATTGTATTTTTTGCCACAACATTTTTGTTGTCTATGTCTATGACAACGATTTCATACTTATACTAATGACAACGATCTTTTATATTAATGCCTAATGGTCTATGTACATTAAATACATATTTTCATCTGCAAATGCAATATATTTATCTGCAAAAGTAAAATCAAAACATATTTAAATAGTCTAAACATAAATGAAACGGAGGAGTTGTTGCGGATTGTCTACTAATCCGTACATGCTCGTATCCAATAATCTAATTAACTTAAATGCAATGTAATTCAATCCATCAATTTAAATTCAATATTTTTATTCCATTTTAATTCAATTTCTTTCGATACTTTCACGGCCCGGACCTTTCAGAGGCATTGGGGGGGCCGAAGCCAATTTCTTTTATTATTATCTAAATTTAATAAAACTTAAATAATATATTATATTATCTTTAGTTAATACCATTGAAGAGCACTAGTTATCGCGACACAGGGAATCCTATAGCGATAACTAGCGACTGTAATTAATACAAATACAAATACAAAATAAAAAGCTAAATGCCTAAACACAGACTAAAATAATAAGAAAAAGTTATGACAAAAAATTTACAAAAGTTATTAATTTATACAAAACAAATAAAATATATATATAATTATATAGAAACAGGCAAATTTTAATATCAAATACATACACTTAATAAGGCGATAGTCTAATACATAATAATCAAACAATAAAAGTATTAAAACAATGTCATATAAATGTACGCATTTATGTGCCATCTCAATACACAAGAAGTCACAGGAATATGTGCACAGGGAGGGGGGTGGGGGTGGTTGTCTGTGTGTGGGTGGGTGTGTGAGTTTAGGGGTGTGTGCGTGGATGTGGGTGGGTGTGTGTATGGGTGTAGGTGGGTGTGTGTGGGTGTAGGTGTGTTTGTGGGTGTGTGATTAGTTATAGTATGCATGTTAATTTTAATTATAGGTAATTCATAATTTTATTGTTTATTAATTTTTTATTAATTATAAGTGAACGTTGTAGATTAATTACAAATAAGTGTCAAAAATAGAAATGTAACTGCTTTTTTATGCTAATTAATTGCACGCCATACACTATTTTCATAAAAGATATTCCAACAGAAATGTTAGAAACATACCGATTTATTACGCAGAACATAAAATTTTTAATTAATATTAAAACTAAATATTGTACTTAATATTAATAGTGGCAAATAAATTTTTATTATTTATTATTATCATTCATTCATTCCTTAGTTATACAATTTTATTGAAAAAAAATTACTCGGAGAACCGGGGATTTAAATATGTTGAAATGTGCGAGGGAGATACAAATCACGGGTTTTTTTTGTAGATTTTTTGTTCCTCTTTCTTTACACTCGTCTAAGATATTCTGCCGCTTCTATGTCACGCCACTTTACGTGTCGTATCGGTAAATTTAAACTCCACAGCCAGTCTTCTGGTATAACAGGAGAGTTCTCTTAATTTGCGATACCGCTTTGGGCCGGCATTAATTCGAGCGTCCAAGCGGTAATGATTCGATTTTCCTGACGACTTGGGATTGTTGTGCTTTAGGGGGGTGCTGCTGTGTATTGTTTTTGATAAAGTTCAAAGCCATGTGACTGTGTGAATTCAAATTTAAATTCAAATTCAAATTATTTATTTGTCAGAACATGGTAGGTACACATACATATAAAGTAGCATACATACATGGTCGTAAGAATGGAGACGTATCTCATGTTCTTGCCTATTACAGCGTACAAATGTTAGTTTTTTATATATATTATTATTAGTTTTTGTGAATATTAGAATCTTCGGAAGGAGACTTGGATTTTATCAACGGATTTTCTATTACAGGGATAGGAAACAAGATCACGTGATGTGTGGCACTTTGATTACTCAAAATGGCGTCG
This sequence comes from Agriopis marginaria, assembly GCA_932305915.1. Classification (NCBI taxonomy): domain Eukaryota; kingdom Metazoa; phylum Arthropoda; class Insecta; order Lepidoptera; family Geometridae; genus Agriopis; species Agriopis marginaria. The sequence continues at coordinate 2,106,994 of OW029923.1, forward strand.
TTCATTAGTTTTGGTAAACTTCAAAACCAAGTTTGGCTGAAGACTTATGGTACTGAGTAATGGTCCTTAGCTGCTGGCCTTTTGGAAAAATTCAGTCACACAGCTGGCAATGGAGAGAGTTATGCTCGGAGCTACTTTGCGCGATATAATCCGGAACGAGGATATTAAAAGAAAAATATATATATATAATAATTATTTAATTTACGCTGTAATAGCTAGATATTAAAATTTTAAAGTTGAAATAGGAATGGGCGGCCCACATCGTTCCTAGAACTAATAACCGATTTGGAGGAAAAGTTCTTGAGTGGAGACCACGAATCGTAAGACACAAGGTCTCCCACTAGATGGACCGACGACATCCCGAGAGTCGCGGGCATTCACACATCACACATCATCAGCCATTAAATATCCAGTGCTGAACAAGGCCTCCCTCTTAGAGACGGGTGTTGCCATAATCCACAAATAAACACACAAATCACACAAAAGTCACAAATAAACATTTCTTTCTTTCTTTCTTTCTAATCCCCACGCTTGGCAGGCGGCTTGGGGATCGCAGTACGCTCACCGTGTACTAATAGGATGCTGCTGCCCATCCTCCGGTGGTTCTGGTCGCAGTTTTAGGTCATACCCGGGTCCATACGCGGGCATTCAGTTGATGCAGATGGCAGGCTGTCGTTTAGTGTGGAGGTCTAAGGGGGAGGCCTATGTTAAACAGTGAACGTCTTCTGACTGATGATGAAAGCCAAGTGACAGTAAGAATATTAGAATCTTTGGAAATACACTTGGGTTTTTCGATGGCTCCTGTATTATAGGGATGGAAAACAAGATCAAGCGATCTGCGATACGTTGATTGCTCAAACTGGCGTTTTTTAGGGATGTTCATAATTTTTTGACAGGTATGCAAACATGGCCTCTATCCAACTGCTCCAGGCAACAGGAATTATTAACTTTTTGGTTAATGTGCTGGTTAATAAAGGCACACTGACACATAGACACATACAAGAAGATCGGTTAGATTATCTCCAAATAGTCAGCCAGATCAAACAACCTCATAGGGCCTTAGGACCAGGGCCTGTCATTATTCCCCCTCTCCCGCCGACGACCAAAGCCCACGGCTCATACCTAAGAGGTGCCCTTGAGCTAGTTGCCCCGAAAGTGCGTTTGCCAACTGCCCAGTGACGCTGTCGAGGCCATCCGAGGCTGACAGTAATAGTCACTGAGGAGACCCCAGATTATATTACTTTGTGACGCATGCGCTCCTTGTTGAACTCTCAATTTATAAACAACTAGCAGTCCGCCCCGGCTCCGCACAGGTATAGTTATGTAGCCTGTTAAAATAGCCTATATTAATCAGTGATAATGTAGCATTCAAATTGTGAAAGAATTTATAAAATTGGTCCAGTACTTATTGAGCCAATTCGTTACAAACATACTTACATACAAACTTAGAATAACTACACAAAGAAAACAAGTACATTCGCAAAATGTAAGCCATTCAAATGGTGTCATATATGGCTCCAAAAAAATATAAAAATTTTACTATGACAATTTGCGCGGTGAAATCGTACCACAACAAATCAGAAAAGCAGCATAAGAGTTATGGTGTGACATTCCACAGGTAACCCATTAATTTTCTTGCTTAAATTGTTTATAATACCAATCGAAACGTAAGCTACAAAGCGAATTTGTAGCTTACGTTTTGAGTAGGCGTTGTTTGGAAACCTACTTTCTCTGAGTAGTTATTCTAAGCATACAAATATTTCCTCTTTATAATATTAGTATAGACTGGTATGACTTAATTGGTAGACCGTTTGCATTTTGAGCAAGACGGTAGCTGCGATTCTCGGTTTGATGTTCTTTGAATAAAGAATTATTTATTAGCTCTGGGTCTAGGTGTTCGTTATGCATGCTTTGTGTATTTTATGAGATCTTCGACGCAGAGAAAACCTAAGAAAGTTACGTGTGTGAGGGGTTTTTATATTTTTATACAAAAGTCTTTTTACCAATGTTCCAATATTCAAATAGTCCTTCCACGTCATTCACCTCATGCTTGCCTGTCCAACGGCCCAAAAGGATTGTCAAGCCCACCGGATTGATTGGGCGGACCTTGAAAGATACCTACATAAAAATATTTACTGATACAGACTAGAAAACTACAGAAGATCTTCGATTTATAATTGGTGCCTGTTTGTTTTATCGTTTTGGACCAGTGGCCAGGTATCAGAACTTTGGGACTTATAATAACATTAGTTTTCTTTTCCTGGGCAAGCGCCTTTATTAACTAAACAAAATATAAGCTAAAACTAAAACTACAAATACAGTTAGACTGCCCATAGACCGTTGAAGGTCTAAAGACAATCCAAATGCTCAAGCCCACTACCAGTTGGCAGCGTACCCAGCATGCTGGCGGCATTACCACGTTGAATGGCAATGCTAATGCGTTGAGCCAGAAACACGCCAGCATTTTGGTCACGCGTCGCATTAACCAGGCGCTCTGAAAGATTTTTGAAAATGACGTGAGCTCCCGGTCCCCAAGGGCCCAATGTCTCGACCCCAAACGCCTCAAATATGTAACCACTGCCGAGGTTAGCATATTTGCGTCGTTTGTGCTGCTCTGCCGAATTGGCAGCCGCGCCAGCCCTACCCCGTGCCCTACCCTATAACATTAGTTTTCCCTGTTCGCACCTTGCGACCCCTGTCCTCAACCAATTTTACTTATAATATTTTTTTAAATTATATTAGCATGAAAATATCTACAACATTTCATGAAAATAGAATTAACGGTATGCTAGTTACCTTCGAATAGACATAAACGTCGTTTTGATCCAATAGCCTCTAAAACACCCGGTTGAATCTAACAAATAGAACTTTAAATAACCGTTGGTCAGAGCTATCGTGCCATTTGAACTGTAGTATAAGGCCCAGTCAGCTCTAAAAGCTACCAGTGGTCAGCCCCCAAAAGTCCAGCAGGGTCGAAAGTGGCGATTCGCTTACCTATTATTGAACAAAATGGCAAGTACGACATGGTGAAAACCTCTCAAGTTTAGTATAATTGCCATAATAAAATAATAAAAAAAGCTGATTATCTTTTAAATACCAAATCGATTCAGCCGTTTGGGAGCTATGATGCCAAAGACAGAAATACGCAAATATATTTAATAAATAATAAATAAATAAATATTCAGAACATTTTTACAAGATACGCTGACATATAGATACACAGGCCCCTCTTTTTACGTCGGGGCTTAAAAATATATGAGATGGTAGAGTTTGTAGTACTAGCGAGTCATTCACGAGAATGTTGCTATACAATGGCATCGATTTTGATGCACTCTAAACTAAACTAAATTTGACAGCACTAAAATTGTTGCCATTCTTCTCTCATGTATTAAAATGAAAAGAGAGGCAGATAATTTTAGTCCTGTCAGATTGGTTTAGTTTAGTGAGTGGTATGACAGAATAGGCCTCATTGTGTGTTTTTCTGTATTCTAATAAGTAGCAATCTGCATCATTGATGGTGCAAGTCAATGATGCATACGGTACCAGGTGAAAACGTTAGTTGCGTTTGCACCATTAACGGGGCAAACGATACATAGCAGTTACATCTGCACCAGGCGTTGATGGCCAAGTCAATGGTGCATACAGTACGAGGTGAAAACGTTAGTTGCGTCTCCACCATTAATGGGGTAAACGATACTAAGAAGTTGCGTTTGCACCATTAATGGTGCAAGTTAATAAATGTTGCAAACGGTACATCGGTTCCTATCCAATCATCCAGTAGAATGCTGGTGGAAGAACAAGTTTTCTTAACCGACCACCCGGTTAGACAGCAGCTGGTGGTCTGTTAAGAACAAGTTTTCCTAACAGACCACCCAGGCGAACAGCTGGCGGTCTGTTATGAACAAAATTTCCTAACCAACCACCCAGGTGAACAGCTGGTGCTCTGTTAAGAACAAGTTTTCCTAACAGACCATCCAGGTGAACAGCTGGTGGTCTGTTAAGAACAAGTTTTCCTAACCGACCACCCAGGTGAACAGCTGGCGGTCTGTTATGAACAAGTTTTCCTAACCGACCACTCAGGTGGATGGTTTGGGTGGTCAGTTAGTAATAAACCTTAACCACTCACTGCTCTAATAATATAAATGACACGTAGAAGATCTTTGTTTCTCTAAGATTAGAAACCCGTCATGTAAAGGGAGATATTATAAAAGATAAAATTTCCTCTCTGTCTTTTCATAGTTTGGCACAGAGAAAAGGGATTGAGAGCAAATAGAAATCAGGACGTTTCACCGGTTTCAGGTATATTTTCAATGTAAAATTTGTCGATAAACAAACCACAATAGCTTGGGATCCGTCGACTCGAATACTAATTTATTAGGGCGCGTTTCCATGATCCCGGTCTGAATATTCAATGAACTACAATATGTAAACAGTTCTGAGTACTTATACATTCTGAATGACTCAAGGGACTCGCAACATTGCAATAATAGCGGAAGAAATAAAATAATAAAAAAAAACTCCAAGTATCGACCGCACCCGACGTTGCTTAACTTCGGTGATCTTACGAGAACTGGTAGTGAATAGAAATTATTCACCGACTCGTACTTGGCTAGTTTTTATTATTTTTTGTTTTACTACAGAGTGTGTTCTATAATTGTACCAAGTTTAACCTTTTTACGTATTACCATTTTTACACTAAACCAAATACAAAAATACGATTAAAAAAAAACGTTTGTTGTAATTTAATGATTTATTTACTCTTCAATTTCTAGTTTTTGATTCTATAATGTCTTAGCCAATTTGCTATAAAATTAATATTATGTAAAAAAAATCAACTGAATATCTATATCGGCTAGTTTTTTTTTTTTTTTTTAAATAATAGACTTGCGTTTGACTACCATCTCGCCTGATGTTAAGCGATAGATACAGCCGTTAAAAAGAAGGACAGACAGACAAACAGCATAATTATGCTTAGGGTTCCGTTTACACCTTTTGGGTACGGAACCCTGAAAACAACATTTACTTCTTTATTTCTTCCAAATATTAAACACTAAAGTGAAAACAATGCCGTCGATTCTGTCATACCACTCACTAAACTAAACCAATCTGACAGGACTAAAATTATTTGCTTCTCTTTTCAATTTAATATCGTCGCAAGAAAGGCAGAATTACTGAAGCGCCAAATAGGCATATTGAGTTATATAGATATTCGGAATCAGCGTTTTTTTCTGCGTCGATCAGTCTGGGTCCCATAGCGATACGAGCACTATTTTGGCGTTTCAGTAAAAGGAAAAAAGGGGTTTTTTCATCAACCAGAGTCCTTATACGACACTTTTTTGGCATTTTATTTGTGCCTGTCACCTAAGTAATTTTGTTTTCCTGCAATAAATTACAAGTAAATTTGGCTTCCGGCAATTTAACAGCTAATATTTTAGAGTTATAAGTAATTTTGACTATAAATATTTGAATCAAATGGCGGTTAAGAAATTTTGCTTTACTGTAAATTGAAGTCATTTTTACTTAAGCGCCACTATATCACAAACCAGCAGTCCATTTATTATGGTTTGTACTTCTGGACATAGAAAATGACAAATTAATAAAAGTTTACCTTGACGTCATCGAAATTCTTGTGCTGGGCAAAAAGTTATGGATTAAAAACGAAAAAAAAAAAACTTAAAACGGCTTTTTCTCGAAATGGTCATAAGGGGCTTCAGTAAATTTGCCTTTCCTGCGACGAAATGTGACAGAAGGATGGCATCAATGTTAGGGCTGTCAAATTTTAGTTTAGTTTAGTTTAGACTACATCAGAATTTATGCCATTGACTACTTACTGATCTTGCCGGAAGCTGAAATCAGGTCTAAAGCCATGTATATTTTAACGTGTGTCAATGGAAACAATAACTTTAAGGTCTTGCATACGCACTCGGCCCGGACCCTCCATACAATTACATTCGTTTGGACTCACAAAGTAATACAGGAAAATGTTTTCAGCAACGATGATTCAATTTCTGTTACACAGCATTTCCCTAGAAAAAATCAGAGTCACACAGCGGGCAATGGAGAGAGCTATGCTCGGAGTTTCTTTGCGCTATAGAATCCGAAAAGTGGATATTCGCCAAAAAAACAGAGTCACCGACATAGCTGTTAAAATTTGCAAGTTGAAGTGGCAATGGGCAGACCACATCGCTCGAAGAACTGATTACCGATGGGGAAGAAAGGTTCTGGAGAGGAGACCACGAACCGGATGACGCAGCGTAGGTAGGCCTCCCACTATATAGATGCACCGACGACATTGTGAGAGTCGCTGGCATCCAGTGGATGCAAAAAGCAGGCTGTGGAGGTTAAAAGGGGAGGCCTCGTTCAGCGACTCACACAATGTCGTCGGTCCATCTAGTGGGAGGGTGTACTAAGGGGTGTTAGTACACCCTTTCCACGAAACCCTTTATATTACTTTTCGTAAACATAGAGAGGATATACACAAAAATATCACTATATCCAATGTTTCAGCAAAAACACTTTGTCATAAATATCTGACCAAATAATGAAGTTAGTTACTATAGTTAACTTAATTAATTAAGTTAATTACTCATTTTCAAAAATCATTCAGAGCGCCTGGTTAATGCGATGCGTGACCAAAATGCTGGCGTGTTTCTGGCTCAACGCTTAAGCATTGCCATACAACGTGGTAATGCCGCCAGCATGCTGGGTACGCTGCCAACTGATAGTGGGCTTGAGCATTTGGATTGTCTTTAGACCTTCAACGGTCTATGCGCAGTCTAACTGTATTTTTAGTGTAAGTTTTAGCTTGTATTTTGTTTAGTTAATAAAGGCACTTGCCCATAAAAAAAAGATATCTTAAATAAAAGACATGAAGTTAGGAACATTGATGAATTACCTAGAACCACAGACTTTTTACAGTCTGTGCCCAGAACAAAAAGCATAAATAATTTTGTTCCGAAAAGAATGGCAGAACTGAAACTGGAAATTTTAGATAAAACCGCGTAGGTGGAGTAAGTTTCAAATATTTGCGTGTGCGATATGCAGCCGTGATTGATGATGTTTAGCCGTCCCCCCCCCCCCCAACGACGCTAATGTTCCGCCTAACGAATAATAGAATTCCTGATGCGGATTCAATGTTTGCGGCTTTGTGATTAATGCGAAACTGGAGATTGATAGAGATCTAGTATAAAATACTGTTATTTTATATTTGTGAAATAGATTTTTTATTTATTTACTCAGTTATTTTGTTTTATTTATTAGCAACGCACCCCGGCTTCGCACTGGTGTAAATCTTATTTTATTTACACCTTGGGTTACATTATTGGAGTTTTAGTATGGATTCCATTTTTATTTTATTTAATATACTGGATAATTAAACTGGTGTGTTTATTTACCGACGTATAGACACCGCGAGCTCATAAATTTGTATGGAACCCCAATATGTCGAATTTTTTACGGTTCTTCTTTTATGGTTCTTAAGTAACTACTAAACTTAAGATCTTAGGATTAGGAGATACTTACCCATAGAAGAATGACATCTTTGGAGATACCACACTACCTAAAGACAAGGGTCTATGACCTATACAGTGTGCATTTAATTTTTATTTTAAACTAGCGGTCCGCCCCAGCTTCGCACGGGTATAGATTATAGCCTATGTCACCCGGGGATAGTGTAGCTTCCTAACAGTGAAAGAATTTTAAAATGGCTCAGTAGTTTTGGAGCCTGTTCAATGCAAGAAACAAACAAACAATCAAATCATTCCTCTTTATAATATTAAGTATAGACAACCACAGTTTGCAACATCTATACTAATATTATAAAGACGTCTTATTAATTTTTAAATTATATGGGCTTATTTGTAATTATAATAGGTTTGCGTTTGACCGCCACCTCGCCATGGTCTACGATGGACCCCGCTTGCCGATTCACTTGCGATTTGAAAAAACCCAGATTGTAACTATCGGGGAACACACATTTAAGCAGCGCATTCCACAGACTAGCATTTCACATAATAAAAGTAGAATCAAAGCGCTTCGTACGGATTTTTAGAATATCAAAAATAATTAAGAGAATTTAGGATTTTACCATAAACCTAAACAAGTTTAGGTTTTGATAAAAAAACTGTATTTTCTCAGGTTTATGACAACATAAAGTGTAATTTTTTGGCTTCTTCTGGTTCTTTTACCTGATTTTATCATAAACCTGCAACGCATAGCACCCCCACATATTCTTGCAAAGCTGGAAATCTTAGACCGTCCGATTTTCCGCTCCTTTATTCCGCGGACCTGCAAGGTGTTGAATATCCTTCCCCGAAAGGACTTCCCACCGAGCTTCAATATGAAAAGTTTCAAAACTGGTGTCTACAACTTCCTCTCCAGGCAGGCAAAGCACCGTCAACACAGCTAGTGTTGCAGGTCCATAGTCGGTGGTTGCTGCTTACCATCTGGTGGACCACATCCTAAATTAAAGTTATATGATTATTTACGGGATATTTACCGTGGTAAGGATAAATAAATAATTATTATAACATTAGTGAACAACCGTGATTGTTTAAAACAGTGTTTCACATCCGTAATTGTCGCTCTTATTAAAAAGATAGATACCAATTGTGGTTAAAAACATCAATCAAGGTCTCACCAACCTACCGGACTGACCGAAGCTAAGGTTGCTTTACTTGGCTGATCTGAGAAGACAGCTAGGCTAGTTGAGGTCCATATGAATGAATCGCGCATGCGTCATACCTACAGTCTCTCAGTTAGTTCCCACGTCTACCCGGAGCCGACAGTGATCACTTGGCTGTGGAAAGAGGTCCGTCCTTTCGCAGTTTCAACCTCGAATGCGCGTAATCGAAACTTTTAAAATGTGAATTTCATCGCAATATTTTCTCAACAGCCAGTGTTGATTTTTTTGGTGAAAGTTCAAACATGGTGATGAAGTGGTCTATGATGTTTTTGTTCTTTGGAGTTACAGTGCTGTTCGGGTTTACGGATTCTGTTGGTAAGTTATTTGACAACTATTTGATTTTAGATACTATAAAATTTATGACGTCATGGTTTTTCGAATTACTGAAAATGTAAAGGACAGCGAAGGGATTTTTAATTGAAACATATAGCAAAAAAATATACATATATGGCTTCTCACGTTTAGCTGACTGTCCAGAAAGAGCGTAATGTTTTTCGGGTATATGCGTGGGTATGTATTAAATGTAATGTATATGTAATAAGTATGTATGTGTGTATTTTACTCCTAAGCGGCTTGACAAATATTGGAATCCGTCCATCACGTGCTCCATCTTTGACCGCATCATCGCTTTCCATCAGGCGAGATCGCGGTCGACGTTAGCCTAGAACGATGTAAAAAAAAAGAATAAGTAAAGTCGTCTGATTCGATTTTAAGTCCAGATAATCAGAGTTATTAGCTTTCTTTTGCAGTTGGGTTATTGCTTTTAAAAATGTACGTATTGTTGACAACTTTGGAATAGTAACTTTTTTGTTTTCCATTTTGGTTCCAAACCAAAACCGTTCGAGTAAGTGTGGTGAAAACAGTGCTAGTGTTAAGTAGTGTAGTATTTATTACTCTTATTCTTGGTTTTTGAAATAGAAACTAGAATAGAAATTAGAATTAAATTACTTATTGGTCTTAAATTAGACTGGATTGTATTTAAATTAAGTGGCTGCCTTTTATAAGTGCAACATAAGGAAAAGAAAAAAAATGTATTTCAGTCAAATCACGTTATGAATAAATATAAATATTTACACAATTTTGTATTTGAACCATTCAATAAGTCGAAACAATGTAGTTACTGATCGATATATTTACACTGGAAAATTGATTATTTCGGAGATAGGGCACAGGCTTAAGGAAAAGTGTGGTGACTCCCGCTCCTGCTCGTTCCTTGGTGCAGAGGTTGGCCATTGCCATCCAACGCGGTAACGCAGCGAGTGTTTTGGGTACCTTTGCGCCGGGAACGGTCAGGGGTGGGTTATTTGAATAAATATTAGTTTAAATAGTTGTAATTTGACTGAGATTTTGAATATATACTGGAAAATATTTAAAATATTTAGAACAATAGCAGCGGTCGAAAAATAATTGAATCGAATTACCAAACAAATTGTAGGAAAGCTGTACAAACGAGACGTGCCAATTGGAAATTATTTGTTTAATTTCTGTATTAAATTTTAACACTTTTTCAAAATGGTTTTATTAAAATGTGATTGTGTGGGGTAATTTTGATTGTTTTGGATTACTGAATGTTATTGTGGTGCCTATACATAGCTATTAGCACCTCATTATCTATACTAATATTATAAAGAAGAAAGATTTGATTGTTTGTTTGTTTGCATTGAATAGGCTCCAAAACTACTGAACCGATTTGAAAAATTCTTTCACTGACGGGAAGCTACACCATCCCCGGGTGACATAGGCTATAATCTATACCCGTGCAAAGCTGGGGCGGACCGCTAGTTATCAATAAAAATATAGCTACGAGATTTTAAGAAAATTATTATGTAACAAGGTGAAAACATTTAGGTTATTCACCTTGTTACTTAATACCTTAATCTTATTATAAGATAAATTTGAGCATATACTCGTAATTATTGAAACTGATGTGGTTTTCACACATTTTATTTGTATTACAAAGTAAAGCGAGACGCAGACGCGCGCGTGCATTCACCTTGAAAAAGACCGTCTAATGCCATTTAAACTATAGTCGGAGTAACCGGCTTAATTTTAAGTGAATCATTCCCGTGTAATATTATTGAAATAATTATAATTTTTGAGTCTATATCATGAATATTATCTATTTGTATTGAATTAAAGAAACGCTAAACTTTTTGATAGCGACTTATGCCACAGAAGTGTTTATATTCTGTGATACGTATCATAAACCTAAGCAAAAATCGACATCGTTTTATGGTTGATATTCCGAGAACCCGATTTGATTCCACATTTATTGTGCGAACTGCTAGTCTGTGGAATTCGCTGCCTGAGTGGGTGTTCCCCGATAGTTACAATCTGGGTGTCTTCAAGTCGAGAGTGAATCGGTTTCTTCTAGGCAAGCGTGCTCCATCGTAGACCGCATCAGGGGAGATGGCGGCCAAGCGCAAGCCTATCTACTATAAAAAAAAGCATAAGTCACACTAATATATTATGTAACAAGGTGAAGAACCTAAAGGCTTGAGCATTTGGATTGTCTTTAGACCTTCAACGGTCTATAGGCAGTCTAACTGTATTTGTAGTTTTAGTTTTAGCTTGTATTTTGTTTAGTTAATAAAGGCGCTTGCCCAGGAAAAAAAAAAAAAAAAAACCTAAATGTTGTTCACCTCGTTACATAATGTTAGGAACAACTTAGTCATTGCGAAAATAAGACAATAAAAATATTAGAGTCTATAGATTAGAGAAACCTTATATCCTAAAGGACTGGAAAAAAACTATATATGAGAGAAAATAGGAGAGGCAAGCTGTCATCCTTGTACATGACAAACTAATGAAAACAATAATAGAGGGAAAAGTAGAAGGAAAAAGAGGACCAGAGATACCACGGATAGTATTTTTAGACCAAATACAGAAGACGGCAAATGTCATACAAGGAGGTCAAAACGCTGTCAGAAGACCCTGAAGCTTAATTCACCGAAAAGAGCTACGCTCTTAAATGACAAATAAATTATATCATGTTACTTTCAATTATCAATTTTTTTTCTTTCAATTATCGGATGGGGCAGGCCTCATCGCTCGAGGAACCGATAACCGATGGGGAAGAAAGGTTCTGGAGTGGAGAACGCGAACCGGAAGACGCAGCGTAGGGAGGCCTCCCACTAGATGGACCGACGACATTGTGAGAGTCGTGGGCATCCAGTGGATGCAAAAGGCAGGCTGTCGTTCAGTGTGGTGGTTAAAGGGGGAGGCCTATGTTCAGTAGTGGACGTCTTCTGGCTGATTATGATGATGATGACGATTTAAGCATTGCAAGGCAGGATTTATCTTAAATGGTCTTATAAATTAAGTTATCTAAAAACTCAAAGCAATTTTCTCGTAACATTCAAGTCTTTATCAAACGATGCTTAAATTTCCGATATCTGATGGTGCGTTAAGATAAAATTAAATCAGATTAAATATAAATGAAAGTGGTGGAAAAAGTCCTTTATATTAAACGATGAGCTTAAGGCTTAAACCCACTAGAATCTTGAATAATATTTTATGAAAAACTTTGTAGGGGGAAAGATTCTCTTCATTAAAACTCTTCAAGAAAAATTATCATTACTAAAAACATTTTTTTATATTACTTTTGTTTGTTACCTCTGACTGAACTCCGTCATCTATACTAATATTATAAAGAGGAAAGATTTGATTGTTTGTTTGTTTGCATTGAATAGGCTCCGAAACTACTGAACTGATTTGAAAAATTCTTTCACTGACGGGAAGCTACACTATCCCCGGGTGACATAGGCTATAATTTATACCCGTGCGAAGCTGGGGCGGACCGCTAGTTTATATATAAACCGATTTAATTTTTATTTGAAAATATACACTTTTAGATTTGATTTCTATATGTAAATAACTGGAAAATATGTCATTTAAGTAAACGAAGTTGCGTATTTACAAATTTTGAAGTCGGTTTATTAAATTGAAAATTATTTAGTAGGTGAGAAGATATCTTTACTAATATATCCTTACTTCCTTACTAATATTATAAAAGTGAAAGTAACTATGTCTCTCTGTCTGGATGTTTGTTCGCTTTTCACAACTAAACCGCTAAGCCGATCTTAACGAATTTTGGCAGGATGATAGTGTACATCATATGGACGGACATAGGGAACTTATTCTCCCAGAAAATACGGGAATATTAGAAAATCGCGGGTAGCACCGCAGGATTCAGCTAGTATTATAATATATATATGTAGTTGACATTTTATTATGGAATTATTATGGGAATTTAATATATTTATATATTTACTAGTAGGCCGCCCCTGCTTCGCACGGGCGAAGCCGGGATATATAGCCTATGTCAACCGGGGATAGTGCAGCATCCCAACAGTGAAAGGATTTTTCAAATCGGTTTTAAAAACAAACAAACAAACAATTAAATCTTACCTCTTTATAATATTAGTATTGATTACGTACTAAAAATATTGTGTGGACGAACCTTGACATTTAACTTTTTTTACAATCTTACTAATTTGACTACAAAGTTTGACAAAAACTATAATACATTCTATGAAAAACTTTTAAGAAACCTTAAACCTTTTTTCATGGTGTCTCCAAATCACGAGTGAATCGGTTTCTTCTAGGCAAGCGTGCTCTAACGTAGACCGCGTCATCGCTTAACATCAGGCGAGATGGTGGACAACCGCAAAATTTTGTCGACTCTTATTATCGTGCGCATGTTACTGCAACCTCGGCGTGAACACACGCTTACAGTTTAGAATTATAATTATAAATATTAACTCAAGCCTATTATTTATAAAAATTAAAAAAAACTTTTATCTCAGTTGTGCTGGTTTTTAACCGACTTCCAAAAAGAGGCGGTTATCAATTCGACGGTATGTTTTTTTTAAATGTATGTTTGTTACGCGATTACTCCGGTAATTTAGAATTGTTTTTGATGATTCTTTTTTTGGTTGGTAGGTCTTATCTCATAGGTGGTCCCATATTTTTTTTATCGACATTGATTCAGCGCTTTTTGAAAAATCAACAAAACATAAGTACAAGATAATAAGTAACGAATTCAATGTGCAATGTAAACATTGTATAGTGCCACCAACTTAGCTGTTAAGGTGGGCAAAATTGGAACTACAGTAAGGTATTTCTTGGTGAATTTCATACTTTGTTCTCCACTAGCGACGCTGTCAACTGAACAGCAAACATAGAGGAACTGTTCCTAGAACAGAACTTCAAAAAACAAAGAAGTGTCTCCATGGCGACCGGGCCCTGTTGTTTTTCGTTAAATTTTTCATGACCATGGATACAAAGTATTTCAGTCGTAATATTAAACAATATTTTCTACTTTTTAGTAAATGTAGGTATAGTCATGAAGTCGGTTCTTCTTTTTCTAAAAATTCTAATTATTAATTATTTGGCTTTGATATAAATGCCTCGGTGGATTGTACCCGAGACACGAAGACGTTGGATTTTTCTTGAGAGGATATGAATTTTTTCGCCTTGAGCAAGATGGTCGTTATATTCCTAAACGTCATGCTTTATTAGAAAACCAGTGCAGAATATCGCGTACTATATAGAGAACTATAAATTAGTAAAAAAACAATGCTTTGTTTTAGTTTTGTTTTGTTGTTTTTGGGGTCTTTTGATGCAGTTTTCTCAGAGCAAAAATTGTTTTTTAGGGTTCAGTAATACCACCAACACGAAACCCACGACGTAATATTTTCGCTCCTTGGCAGATTTATTTATCACTAGTAGGCCGCCCCTGCTTCGCACGGGCGAAGCCGGGATATATAGCCTATGTCAACCGGGGATAGTGCAGCATCCCAACAGTGAAAGAATTTTTCAAATCGGTTCAGTAGTTTCGGAGCTTATTCAATGCAAACAAACAAACAAACAAACAATCAAATCTTTCCTCTTTATAATATTAAGTATAGACTAGAGTAAATAATCTTTTAAATCCTCGAAATTAGATTTGTTATTTTACAGCAACAAATTCACGGATCGTTCGCGTTATATATTTGTCTATTATTAATAATAATTGTCCATATTATTTTTCCAGTAACTTGTTTTTTTTTTAATTATTATTAATAATAGGCTTGAGTTAATATTTATAATTATAATTATAATTCTACACTGTAAGCGTGTGTTCACGCCAAGGTTGCAGTAACATGCGCACGATAAAAGGAGTCGACAAAATTTTGTAGCAGCGCGCATGTAGCCCGGCTGGCGTCTGAGTATAGAAGATTCACTCCGCAAAATCCCACGACTTTTGCTACTACACAATAAAGTGCAATTCAGGACGTGCGAGCGCTAACTATGTCGTTGGTCCATCTAGTGAGAGGCCTACCTACCCTGCGTCTTCCGGTTCGTGGTCTCCACTCAAGAACCTTTCTTCCCCGTCGGTTATCGCTTCTTCGAGCGATGTGGCCTGCCCATTGCCACTTCAACTTGCAAATTTTAACAGCTATGTTGATGACTCTGGTTCTTTGGCGAATATCCAAGTTTCGGATTTTATCGCGCAAATAAACTCCAAGTATAGCTCTCTCCATTGCCCGCTGAGTTACTCTGAGTTTTTCCAAAAGGCCAACAGTTAAGGACCACGTCTCAGTACCATATGTCATCAGTGCAGCTACAGCTATAGCTATGTTAACCTAGAAGTTGCCTCTCTGTCTATCGCGTAACTTTTGTCGCGTTATCTCTGTCTATCGCGCGGCAGGTACGACAAGTCTTCTACTTGTTACCGTCGCTTGTTTGTCTACTATTATATAAAAATAAAAATAAACTTGTAGCTTCATACCTAAAGTGCGGAGTGCGCTAGGCCTGATAAAGTTTTTTTTCTATTTTCCATGTGATGGATTTAGATTTATTTAGAGATACGTCATTACGTCGCGTCGTATTTGTGTCGGTACGTCATTGGCCGACATGTGACGTCATTGCCTGCGGAGCGCCTCTCAGATCAAGGGGCTAATTAGGGTACATACCCGCTCAAACGCAAAATTCAAACCCGTCAAAAGAGGCTCTCAGCAAGATCATTAAAATACTTCAATCACTCCTATCTGGTACTTCTTTAGTCTTACATATAGGTACACTCAATATTATTCTCCTTCCTTTCTACTTCAAATGCGAACCAATTTGATTACTGACCTAAATAAATTATCATCTAATTGGGTCTTCAAAAATGATATTTTTGACTACAAAGATCACTTATAGAAAACCCCTCTTATATTTTTGTGAGCGTTTTGAAACATATATGAAATAATCTACAGAACCCATTTACTAATGACACTGAACGTCGACTAAGGAAGATGTCAAGTAGCATTCCATGTTTGAAAGTCCATCATAATGCCCTCGTTGACTTTTCCTTTGATTCATGCAATTATTGGAACGTAAACGTAAGCGTTTTCAAATAACGACCACTGGTCTTTACTAGCATAGATACCGTAAAGTTAACTTTTACCTAGCGCTTTATAAATTTGTTTTGTTTTATTATACATGGAAAACAAACAACTGGTAATCAACACTGTAGATATAAGATGAGATAAATAGTTACACAAAAACCAAAGAGAAGTTTTCACTAATACCACAAAATACATAATCTTCTTAATATATATAAATCTCGTGTCACAATGTTTGTCCTCGATGGACTCCTAAACCACTTAACCGATTATAATAAAATTCGCACACCATGTGCAGTTCGATCCAACTTGAGAGATAGGATAGTTTAAATAATTATATAACTAGCGACCCGCCCCGGCTTCGCACGTAAATTACACTCGTGCGAAGCCGGGCGGGCGGGTCGCTAGTATATTATAAGTACAAGCTAATACTAACTTAAATAGTGAAAATGCCCCATTGCAACACTTTGGCCTGGATAGATAAATAGTATCCGGAAAACCAACATTCGAAATCTTTAACATAGAGAGATATTTAACATTAAAGTTAATTAAAAGAAGAAAAAAAGCCAAACTATAATTTAGGCATGATGTTTTTTTTATTACCTCATAAAAAACTGATCAGAAACAGAGCCGATCAACGAAAACAAAACTAAAGTTAGTTCGAAGATAAATAAGTTATAAGTATTTTAATTTCATGCTAGACAAAGAACGTACTATATTGAGTTATGACGTCACGCCTCAGGCGCGCCATGCAAATGCTATACTAACACACGCTTTACGAGAAAGGGACCGAGTATCCCCAGCCCGTTGGTCCAGTTGGTAGTGAACCTGCCTTCTGAGCTTAGGGGCGTGGGTTCGATTCCCACCTAGGACAAACATTTGTGTGATGAACATTTGTGTTTGTTCTATATCTGGTTGTTAATATCTATTTAAGTATGTATTTAAAACTATATATGTATGTATATCAGTCTCTGGCAGCCATATCACAAGCTTTGCTTAGTTTGGGGTCAGATGACCGTGTGTTCAAAATGTCCCGAATATTTATTTATTTATTTATTCTCTATCCCCACCTAAAACTTTAAATATCTCAGATTTAGCAGCCAATCTACTTATTTTTTTCATTAAGTGTGTGTTTAGTTATATTCATCCCTTAGCCTTTTATTTGTAACTAGCTGCGCATCGCGGTTTCACCCGCATAGTGATGAAAAATGGTGATGATACTGATGAAAAGTAGCCTATGTCCGTCTCCTGGTTCTAAGCTACCTTGCCTTGCCCCACACATTTTCAGCCGTTTTTGAGTTATAAATAGTGTAGGTAACTAACACGACTTTCTTTTATATAAATAGAAGATAGATAAACATTAAGACACATGCCTCACCGTTTATTTTTATTTTATTAAGAAAAAATAATATGTTGACATCATTCTTATTATAATTTTATTGCTGACATTTAATGTTTAATTAATTTTTTACATAGCATAGACTTTTTTTTTCATTTTTATGTAAAAAAAAAAAAAAATTATGTGGACGTTTTTTTTTTTTTTTTTATCTCTGTCCTAGATTCGTGTGACTTATAATTGTAATAATTGATAAGGCAAAATTGTTATACTTTCTTACACTAATAACACTAGAAATAAGCACTCGAGTAAACTGACTTGCCTCATATGACGAACATGTTATATTGGTGAATAAATAATCTGAATCTGAATATTTGTTATAA
Organism: Agriopis marginaria; assembly: GCA_932305915.1. Taxonomy (NCBI): domain Eukaryota; kingdom Metazoa; phylum Arthropoda; class Insecta; order Lepidoptera; family Geometridae; genus Agriopis; species Agriopis marginaria. Next base: position 2,124,769 of record OW029923.1, read on the forward strand.
TTTTTAGTAACATCATATTTCAAGTTAGCTTCATAAATATTAACTCTTAACTGGACGGGCCAATACGCACCTAATTGATACTTCAGAAACATACGGAAATCCTCATGTTCTTGGAACCAAGGAAATCGAGGTCCGAAAACAACTCAATTATGGAAGTAATCTAAAAAGAAACTTGCGAAGAACCCAGAAAGTCTTTCGATTCGATTAAATCGAGTTCTGTCCATCTCGATTGAATATTCATCACTCGTATAATCGAATCTAGCTTCGTATAAAAGTTTCGGATAGATAATTTAATATTAAATGTATGGGGATGGCAATTGATTTTACCCGAACTTAAAAAACTAAAAACTATTTTATTTGGAAGTCTAAAATAACTCCATTTTAACCGTTTTTCTAAAGAGTAATACGTATAATTCCGCTTCTACTGAGAAGCGGAAGAACACTAGACATTCGTCAGAAAAACAGATTTGAAGATGGATTTCCGCAAAGTAATGCCTGATTCAACCAACTATCGATTTTAACTTAAAAACCAAGTTTTGATTTAATTTTATAAAACTTGTAGCAACACCCCATGGCTTCTCTCGCTATCATACAAAACCTGTAAGTTGTTGGGATAAAATTTGCACGTGTGGTACACTGGACATGGTAAATGACTTTTATTATAAAAGCCATTTACTTTAGTTGAGTTTAGTTAAGCAATTATTTGCAGTTGAAAAAATACAGATGCATTTATTACAGAAATTGAATTATTATAGATCTTTATATTTGATGGAATCAAAACACAAAAGACCCGGGTATGTCCTAATTCTGCGACCAGAACCACCGGAGGATGGGCAGCAGCATCCTATTAGTACACGGTGAACGTACTGCGATCCCCAAGCCGCCTGCCAAGCGTGGGGATTATGGCAACACCCCTCTATAAAAGGGAGGCCTTTGTCCAGTAGTGGACGTTTTGATGGCTGCTGATGTATGTATGTATATGATTATTTATGGGATATTTACCGTGGTAAGGTTGTGGAACTAGGTAGGTAGGTACCTAGCTAGGTGGTAGGTTGTTATGGATGAAATTTGAAATATAGATAGCTTATGTCCTAGATTAATAAATATGCTAATTTTCATCATCATATTCATCATCACAATTTTTCATCACGACGTGGGTGTAACCGCGGGGCACAGCTAGTATTTTATATGTAAAAAACATACAACCGAATTGAGAAGCCCCTCCTTTTTTGAAGTCTGTTAAGGTGGTTCGATTCACAAATGGCGGGAAATTCAAATTTCAAACAGTTTTCTTGTCCTTGTAGCTAGGCCGGGTAATTATTGTAAACAACCATGATGTTTGCGCAGATTGATTATTATTCTTTACAAAATCATGTAAAGCTATTTATCTCTAATGCCCATTATTACTTACATTTGTGAATAATCAAATTTTTGCTGTTTCAAACGGTTTATTCACAAATTTAAGTAATATGGTGCGTTACTGTTAAATAATTGTACATTATAATGTAAAGAACAGCCAACATTTTGCGCAAACACTGTGTTATTTAAAAATAATTACCTGGCCTGGCTACTAGGACCAAAAAACTGTTTAAGATTTAAATTTCCCGCCATAGGTGAATCGAACCACCTTAAAGCAATATTCTCCGATCCATTGAATATAAATGTAACTTGTAGACAGCGGGAGCTTGTACTCAATGATCTGAGTAAATATACGACGTGACAACACGCCTTCCTAAATTATTCGTAAACAAACTATATACCTAAGTCCTACTTTTATTTGACACTAGCAGCGCCTCGTGGATATACCCGCCAACCTACAACAGTATTTTTTCCTGGATAAAAAATCGGTAATCTTCTATCGAAACGAGTTTTAATTCCTATTTGGCAACCAGTTTCGATGGGCGGGCCACATCGCTCGAAGAACCGATAACAGATGGGGAAGTTTCTTGAGTGGAGACCACGAACCGGAAGACGCAGCGTAGGTAAGCCTCGAACTAGATGGACCGACGACATAGTGAGAGTCGCTGGCATCTAGTGGATGCAAAAGGCAGGCTGTCGTTCAGTGTGGAGGTTAAATAGGGAAGCCTATCTTCAGCAGTGGACGTCTTCTGGCTGATGATGATGATGAACCAGTTTCGAAAGCAGAATAATTTTTCGTTTTCCGAATCTAATTTCGAAACTTGGTTTCGAAAATGGCCGAAGCGTAGTGTTTGAGTTTCGTTATCGCTATTTCGTTTATTCAGCAATCGAAATTAACAGAGAGATCGATGGATGGCTTGGCTGGCTTTATACACTTCCCTCCAAAGGCTTGGCAAACTTGGCGGTGGCATTGCGTGCTTCATGGCGGCTGACTGGCTGTAATTAGTAATTTTGCAGGTAGACTAACGTCAGCTTTGTTACCTATGTGTTTCTTAATAGAATCTTTAGGTCGTTTATACTTTGACTTTGGGGCCGTGGTCTTAGAATACGGCCTTAATATGCTGTCTATCTTAAAAACTATTAAAGAGGTTCTTTGGGCTGGTGGGTTGTCAGATTTGAAGATCTGATCTCTCCCATACAAGCGAGCCCAGGAAAAACAATGGCGCAGTATGGCCCGCAGCCACAGAACCACTCCAGAATCTTTCTTCCCCATCAGAACCGATAACCGATGGGGAAGAAAGGTTATCAAGTGTATATTTTGTAAATTATGGCCCACCAAAGTGGCAAAAAGTTGTCCCCCTCCTGCATTTCTAAAGTATTAGACATAGAAACTTGCATTTTGCCATGCTGATAGGTCATATTAAAAACCTTAATTCAAAATTATTTCGAACATTTTCTGATTATAACTTTTTGAGTTATAGCCAGAGTTCTGGCTACAACAAATTTCTTCCAAAAATGCCTTGACAGCCGTTCTAATTTAAACAAAAAAAAAAATGGTTCATGCAAACAAAGTCACTATCGGGGAACACAGAAAATAAAGAGAAATAGGTATATTTTATTTATATTACACGGGAATAACTCACTTAAGATTAAGCCGGTCCCGTGTAATATAAATAAAATGTGTGAAAACCACGTCAGTTTCTATAATAGAAATAGGTATGTTCAAAAAACCTGTTTAACATTACAAACAATTAAAGTCCTTTGTCACGTAGCTTAATTCCACAGGGGTTCTCTTAATAGATCTCGAAATCCCATTATTTTTGTCCCAAACTGAGTGGAGTTTGATTAATGCAATTTCCATATTAAAGGAGAAGTTCAGGAAAAAACATCATTTTTGTTGGCGATTGAACATGAATTTATTAGTAGGTGCAAATTACAAAGTTGAAATGTCAAGGGGTTAGGTACATTTTTATTATTCAAGATGGCGCGACCGTTGTTTTTAGGAAGAGTTATAATCCTGACAGAATTTTATTTTTAAAAAGTTTTTTTTTGTAATTCATCCTATTCTTTTTTATGATTATAATTTTTTTATAAATATTTTATAAGTAGCACAACGAGCTATGGAGAGGGCTATGCTCGGGGTTTCTCTACGAGATCAAATGAGGAGATCCGTAGACGAACGAAAGTCACCGACATAGCCCACCGGATTAGCAAGTTGAAGTGGCAGTGGGCAGGGCACATATCACGCAGAACAGATGGCCGATGGGGCCGAAAGGTTCTGGAATGGAGACCACGGACTGGTAAGCGCAGCGTAGGACGTCCACCCACAAGATGGACAGACGACCTAAAAGAGACCGCAGGGAAACGCTGGATGCAGGCCGCTTCCAACCGGCCCTTTTGGAGATCGATGGGGGAGGCCTATGTCCAGCAGTGGACGTCCTATGGGTGAAATGATGATGATGATGATGATAAATATTTTAATGCGATTACCGTTGTCATCATTATCCTAGTTCTGGGAAACAGGCCTTCTCTCAGAGAGAAAGAGAGGAGAGTTCTCATGGAAGTTCCGAAAATTCGTGCCCAAGAATGGTCCTCCCAAACATCAACCTTGTTTCCTGATAATTAAATCTTGGCATCTATAAGCCTATAAGGAATATATTTCTGCTAAATCAACTTTTTTTTTTTTTTTTTTTTTTTTATTATCAAAAACACTTATAACACCATTACAGATAAACTAAAGCGATGATATAACAACTTAAATAAATATTAACTATTTTAATTTTAAGGTACAAAAATGACGTGTTCCATCCTCAGCCACACCGTCACTTACCATCAGATGAGTTGAATGCCAAACGTAGATGTTTATGTATACTCAATAAAAAAAAAACCGGCCAAGTGCGAGTCGGGTTTGCGCACTGAGGGTTCTCTACCACCACAAAATTCAATAACCAAATTACCAGTTATAACTTATGGTAATGAACAGAAACTTGTCACTGACTCCCACTTAGCCATTATTTGTTGTTATACTTTAGAGTGTGTACTATAATCGTATTAAGTTTGACGCTTGTAAATATTACCTAATACTAATAAGAGCTAATACAAAAATACGTAAAAAATACGTTTGTTGTAAGGGGACCCTTTCGTATTTACTTTGACTTTTTTATTATTTGTTAGTCAATCCGCCGTAACATTACATATTCAGTGTAAATTTCAACTGGCTATCTATTATGGTTCGAAAGATACAGCCGTTAATAGGTAGAACAGACGGACATACATCGTAGGCTTAGTATCAGGGTCCCGTTTTTACCCTTTGGGTACGGAACCCTAAAAAACTTGTAGCCAACTACTGTGTGCGAACTGCTAGTCTGTGGAATTCGCTGCCTGAATGGGTTTTCCCCGTTAGTTACAATCTGGGTGTCTTCAAGTCGAGAGTGAATCGGTTTCTTCTAGGCAAGCGTGCTCCATCATAGACCGCATCGTCGCTTAACATCAGGCGAGATGGCGGCCAAGCGCAAGCCTATCCACTAATAAAAAAAACTGTTTGTCGCAAAGAAGAATATTCATCCTTCTTCATAGCATCTATGAGGTCTTAGTTATATAAGAATACAGATGATATCATCATGAATTAAATTAAGCCGCATGACAGTAGATGCGAGTACAAAAAGTTAAACGTTGCCGTAACACGGAATGTCCTAAAAATACACTCTTTATTTTGCTTATAAAACGATACCAGTAAAAGTCACAGTCATTGCTTCATAAATCATAATGACATCTTGGAGGGAGTCTAAATTTTTCTCAGCGGGGTCTCTTCCGGCGATGAGAGGACATTTTTTATTTCTCTCCACTTTAACGACGAAATGAACAAAATATTTTTCCGCTGTTCATCAATGACAAAGGAATATTTTGCATTATGATAAAAGCTACGTGGGAAATACTGTTTCGGTGTTCGAATGTAGCTGGTATTTTTGTAGCAAAATATTTGCTGTAGCAATTTTATCACAGATGAGTTCAATTTGTTTTTTATTTTAACAACCTACGAACACTATAGGCGTAGCTTCTGTTGCCATTGTGGATCGTCCAATATTCTTAAAAGTAAAAGATAATCAATCTGTTTTTATTAGGTAGCTTTACATTTATAAAAAATCCAGTGCATCCAGTCGAATCTAGTTGAAGTCGAGAAGTCGGGCATCCAGGGGATGCAAAAGGCAGGCTGTCGTTCAGTGTGAAGGTTAAAGGGGGAGGCCTATGTCCAACAGTGGACGTCTTCTGGCTGATGGTGACATAATAAGTTGTATATAATATCCAAGATTCTATTAAATACAGTTAGACTGCCCACTACAACTTTTGTAGTGTAAGTATTAGCTTGTATTTTGTTTAGATAATAACGACAATCGCCCTTCTAAAAAAACCGGACAAGTACGAGTAGGACTCGTGCTCTGAGGGTTCCGTTGGAAGGAACCCTCAGAGCGCGAGTGCAAAAAAAAAAAACTAACTGAAGTTGAAATATTGAAAGACAAACTTAACTTTGTAGTTGACAATAAGGTTCTTCCATACATTCCAACTACAAAATTTAAGTTTGTAATAGCAAAATAATTATTTTTAAATAATATAACTTCAAATTTGTGACTTTCAGATTTATTCCTATATATGTGCTATGAGACCTTGCCTTTTGCCAAATTTAATGAGTCTAGGTCAACGGGAAGTACCCTATAGGTTTTGATTCCCCTGTAAAATCGCAAAATATGCGACATAAACGTTCATATCTTTTGATTGCGTTGACTTACGACTTTTACTTTTTTACAGCCGAAAGAAACCGTAGACCCACGTATTTAGTATAAGTTTCAACTTGATACCTTTACGCGTTCTTGAGAAAAAGGGTCTTGACAGACGGACAGACAGACGGACAGACAGACGGACAGACGGACAACGAAGAGATCCTATAAGGGTTCCGTTTTTTCCTTTTGAGGTACGGAACCCTAAAGAGCAATAAAAGCGCGCGCACAATTATGGTTGTTCCCGACTTCATTTTTCTTGCTAACGTTACTAAAGATATGAATGAGATAAAACCAATAACATTAGTGCGACGCGTGACCAAAATGCTGGTGTATTCCTGGCCCAACGCATAAGAATTGCCATTCAGCGTGCTGATGCTGCCAGCTGGTAGTGGGCTTGAGCATTTGGATTGTCTTTAGACCTTCAACGGTCTATGGGCAGTCTGTTTTTGTAGTGTTATTGTTAGCTTGTATTTTGTTTATTTAATCAAGGCAATAGTAATAAAAAAAAATGCTTTATATAGGACTATCACATTACAAACAATTAGTTGTTTTTTTTTTTTTTATTAATTTACGAGCGAAGTGATTTATGTCTTTAGTAATGTGAAAACGCGTGAGCAAGAGAACTGCGGACGAGAAAGGCAACCTTAAAGAACGCCACGTATATTATAAGTAGGCGCAACTCAATGACAATACTTGACTGCTCATACTTTACCCCACAGAAGAGAAAAAAATTACTTCTCTTTTCTGTGCTTTACCCCGCATAAGCCAAAGGTTCTAACATGTCAACCTAAACTATTACGAGCGGAGCCAATCCTAAGCGCGACTCAAAAGAATGACTTGATTCTCCAATCACAAGTGACGAGTCGCGTCGAGTCTCCAATCACAAGCTGCCCCCCACGACCGACGTGGCATCATTTTGCAAAAAGGAATTTTGACTACATGCGAAATCAAGTGGTTATCCTATTCCTACTAATATTATAAACGCGAATGTTTGTAAGTATGGATGGATGGATGGATGGATGTCTGGATGTTTGTTACTCTTTCACGTAAAAACTACTGAATGGATTTTAATGAAACTTTACAATAATATAGCTTATACATCAGAATAACACATAGGCTACTTTTTATCCCGAAAAAATGCACGGTTCCTGTAGGATAATTTCAATTACACAAATCTCCACAACAGCTCAACTTAATAATTATGAAATTTGGTATAGAAACAGGCAAGCAGCCACATTGCAACACACAATACTTTGTATCCCGGAATATTTTACAGTTCCAGTAGGATAACTTCAATTTCACAACTATGTAACTGTTAAAGAAATTTTGATGAAATTGGTATGGAGGTAGATTATATACTGAATAATATTATAACATAAGCTAATTCTGATCCTGGGAAAATGAGTGGATCCTGTAGGATAACTTTGATCACTCAACTCCGGATTTCGATGAAATTTGGTATGGAGGTAGCATATTCCCTGAATTAACGGATTTCGATGAAATTTGGTATGAAGGTACCATATTCCTTGGATTATCACATGAGTTACTTTTTACCCCGAAAAAAATGTATGGTTCCTGTAGTATGACATCAATCACTCAACTCTGTGACGTTTAAGGGATTTCGATAAAATTTGGTATGGAGGTAGCATATTCCTTGAATTGAACGGATTTCGATGAAATTTAGTATGCAGGTATGCCTTGCATTATTACATGAGCTATTTTTTACCCGAAAAAATGTATGGTCCTATAGGATAACATCATACACTCAACTCGGTGACTATTTAACGGATTTTGACGAAATTTGGTATGGAGGGAACAAATTCCCTGGATTAAAACTAAGGCTATTTTATACCGACAATATGTAAGTTCCTGTAGGATAATTTCAATCATGCAACACCGTAACTGTTTAACAGATTAAGCAAGCCGCAAGCGGCCCGCGAGGGTTAATGTCAAGCACAAGGGACGTCACGAGGGCGAATGCCAAGCACAAGTGACGTACAAAAAAGAAAAAAAAAACTTTCTAGGTCAAACAAAAATGTAAAAAAAAAACTAAAAAGCACAAGCACAAGCACAAATAAAAGCACAAAAAAGCACAAGCACAATAAAAAGCACAAGTGACGTACAAAAAAGTAAAAAAAAATATACTAAAAAGTAAAAAAAAAAAAACTTTCAACTAAAAAGTAAAAAAAATAAACAAAAAAGTTAAAAAAAAAACTTTCTAGGTCGCGCGGTTCGCAAGCGGCCCGCGAGGGTGAGTATCAAGCACAAGTGACGTATAAAAAACTAAAAAAAAAACTTTTTAGGTCGCGTGGTTCGCTGGGCCGCAAGTGGCCCGCGAGGGCGAGTGTCAAGCACAAGTGACGTACAAAAAAGTTTAAAAAAAAACTTTCTAGGTCGCGCGGTTCGGAAAAAAAAACTTTCAACAAAAAAGTAAAAAAAAAAAAAAAAAAAAAGTTAAAAAAAAAAAAAAGTTAAAAAAAAAAATTACTAGGTCGCGCGGTTCGCTGGGCCGCAAGTGGCCCACGAGGTCGAGTGTCAAGCACAAGTGACGTAGAAAAAAGTAAAAAAAACTTTCTAGGTCGCGCAAAACAAAACAAAAAAGTAAATAAAATAACTTTCTAGGACGCGCGGTTCGCTGGGCCGCAAGTGGCCTGCGAGGGCGAGTGTCAAGCACAAGTGACGTGCAAATAAGAAAACCAAAACTTTTTAGGTCGCGCGGTTCGCTGGGCCGCAAGCGGCCCGCGTGGGTTAGTGTCAAGCACAAGTGACGTACAAAAAAGTAAAAAAAAAAACTTTCTAGGTCACGCGGTTCACTGGGCCGCAAGCGGCCCGCGAGGGTGAGTGTCAAGCACAAGTGACGTACAAAAAACTAAAAAAAAAAACTTTCTAGGTCGCGCGGTTCGCTGGGCCGCAAGTGGCCCACGAGGGCGAGTGTCAAGCACAAGTGACGTACAAAAAAGTAAAAAAAAAAACTTTCTAGGACGCGCGGTTCGCTGGGCCGCAAGCGGCCCGTGAGGGCGAGTGTCAAGCACAAGTGACGTGCAAATAAGAAAACCAAAACTTTTTAGGTCGCGCGGTTCGCTGGGCCGCAAGCGGCCCGCGTGGGTGAGTGTCAAGCACAAGTGACGTACAAAAAAGTAAAAAAAAAAACTTTCTAGGTCGCGTGGTTCGCTGGGCTGCAAGTGGCCCGCGAGGGCGAGTGTCAAGCACAAGTGACGTACAAAAAAGTTTTAAAAAAAACTTTCTAGGTCGCGCGGTTCGCTGGGCCGCAAGCGGCCCGCGAGGGCGAGTGTCAAGCACAAGTGACGTGCAAATAAGAAAACCAAAACTTTCTAGGTCGCGCGGTTCGCTGGGCCGCAAGCGGCCCGCGAGGGTAACTATCAGACACAAGTGACGTGCAAACAAGAAAAACAAAACTTTCTAGGTCGCGCGGTTCGCTGGGCCGCAAGCGGCCCGCGAGGGCGAGTGTCAAGCACAAGTGACGTACAAAATAGTTAAAAAAAAAACTTTCTAGGTCGCGCGGATCGCTGGGCCGCAAGTGGCCCACGAGGGCGAGTGTCAAGCACAAGTGACGTACAAAATAGTAAAAAAAAAAAACTTTCTAGGACGCGCGGTTTGCTGGGCCGCAAGCGGCCCGCGAGGGCGAGTGTCAAGCACAAGTGACGTGCAAATAAGAAAACCAAAACTTTTTAGGTCGCGCGGTTCGCTGGGCCGCAAGCGGCCCGCGTGGGTGAGTGTCAAGCACAAGTGACGTACAAAAAACTAAAAAAAAAAACTTTCTAGGTCGCGTGGTTCGCTGGGCTGCAAGTGGCCCGCGAGGGCGAGTGTCAAGCACAAGTGACGTACAAAAAAGTAAAAAAAAAAACTTTCTAGGACGCGCGGTTCGCTGGGCCGCAAGCGGCCCGCGAGGGCGAGTGTCAAGCACAAGTGACGTGCAAATAAGAAAACCAAAACTTTTTAGGTCGCGCGGTTCGCTGGGCCGCAAGCGGCCCGCGTGGGTGAGTGTCAAGCACAAGTGACGTACAAAAAAGTAAAAAAAAAAACTTTCTAGGTCGCGCGGTTCACTGGGCCGCAAGCGGCCCGCTAGGGTGAGTGTCAAGCACAAGTGACGTACAAAAAACTAAAAAAAAAAACAACTTTCTAGGTCGCGTGGTTCGCTGGGCTGCAAGTGGCCCGCGAGGGCGAGTGTCAAGCACAAGTGACGTACAAAAAAGTTTTTAAAAAAACTTTCTAGGTCGCGCGGTTCGCTGGGCCGCAAGCGGCCCGCGAGGGCGAGTGTCAAGCACAAGTGACGTGCAAATAAGAAAACCAAAACTTTCTAGGTCGCGCGGTTCGCTGGGCCGCAAGCGGCCTGCGAGGGTAAGTATCAGACACAAATGACGTGCAAATAAGAAAAACAAAACTTTCTAGGTCGCGCGGTTGGCTGGGCCGCAAGCGGCCCGCGAGGGTGAGTGTCAACCACAAGTGACGTACAAAAAAGTTAAAAAAAAACTTTTTAGGTCGCGCGGTTCCCACGAGGGCGAGTGTCAAGCACAAGTGACGTACAAAATAGTTTTAAAAAAAACTTTCTAGGACGCGCGGTTCGCTGGGCCGCAAGCGGCCCGCGAGGGCGAGTGTCAAGCACAAGTGACGTGCAAATAAGAAAACCAAAACTTTTTAGGTCGCGCGGTTCGCTGGGCCGCAAGCGGCCCGCGAGGGTGAGTGTCAAGCACAAGTGACGTACAAAAAAGTTAAAAAAAAACGTTCTAAGAGGTCACGCGATTCGCTGGGCCGCAAGTGGCCCGCGAGGGCGAGTAAAAAAAAAAAACTTGGTTGCGCGGTTCGCTGGGCCGCAAGCGGCCCGCGAGGGCGAGTGTCAAGCACAAGTGACGTACAAAAATGTAAAAAAAAAACTTTCTAGGTCGCGCGGTTCGCTAGACCACAAGTGGAACGCGACATACAGGGAAAGTAACAAGTAAAAAAAAAAATATGGGGTCGCGTGATTCGCTGGGTTCAGTTATTTAACTCTATTCATCATTCAAACACCTGCCAGGCCAGGAATTTAACCTTAGATCTCCTGCTCATAAAGCACCATGTACCTACCGACTATCAATATCCAGGATGAAATATATAAAACGTACTCAGTGGCGTCCTAAATTAAAACTTTTTGCAGAGAACTCCTCAATTTTTACCTAGAACAATGCGGGCGAAGCCGCGGGCGGAAGCTAGTCTACTAATAAAACTAATAACTATACTACTAATACTAATGGTTACTAATAATATTTTAAAGGGGAAAGATTGTTTGTTTGTTTGCATTGAAAAGGCTCCGAAACTACTGAACTGAAAAATTCTTTCACTGTTGGGAAGCTACACTATACCCGGGTGACACAGGCTATAATAATATATACCCGTGCGAAGCCGGGGCGGGCCGCTAGTAAATAATAATTATCTTTGGCGCAACCGACAACGATTGACGTCAGTAGGTATAGGGAGAAATGACATGACTTCAACTTCACTTCGCACACAAAAGAAACTTCTTTACTACCATTTATATCCTCTTTATTTACTACAAAGGATTTAGAGTCCCATGTGGATCTCAGTCCGCTGAACAAGTCAGTCTGTCAGTTAAATATCCAAACAATCAAAAGAGAAGGACTTGGTCCTTTGATACCCCTTCTTTTTGATACCTCGTCACAAGGCGACCCGTGGAACGCTGCTGGGCAAACAACGTCGCATACGGGAAAAGGGCCGGAGGAAAAACGTGATTTGGGGAGTTTTATACAGTGTCTCAGGTTGCATGATTTGGAAGGTGTTATTGTTTTATAAATTAATAGCTGCGCCCCGCGGTTTCACCCACGTATTGATAGAAAACGGTGATGATGATGGGTGCTTACGGAAGTTAGAGACAACCTATAGCACGCTTAAATTACGCTGCCATCTAAGTTTATACCATTTTTAGGGAAATTTCCGAGCTACGTTCTTATGTTCCGGCATTGTCTTTCCTCTTCCTTGGAAAATATAACGTGCCATGATATGGGAATAAATGTGTAAGGTAAAGCTTTCGTGACACGTTCTTTTGATGGGTCACACCATTGTGATTGGCTATTTGGATATGGCAGACCTCTGTAATTGGCTTTGGATGTATCACGCTTGCGTGATTAGTTCTTTTGGTTGTTTAAAAAAACAAGATAATAAAGTTATGTGATTATTTACGGAATATTTACCGTGGTAAGGTTGTGGAATGAGCTTCCGATATTTCGGCGCAGTTACATGCACCATGTTCACGGGAAGACTGAAGAATGCGGGTGCTTGGTCGAGCAGTTAAAAAGTTAGGTGCAGACATAAAGATCTACCCTCTTTGTTTGTATTTTTCTACGGTTATCACTGGAACTCGAAATCGATCCTAAGTCCCGACACAATACACTCACCGTGTCACTGCGTATAGTATTTTGAACATATTTTGAACGCGAATTTTCATTTTTATTTTTAAGGCATCCTAATACTGGATTCCACGCCCTGGCGAGTTGAAAACCATCACCTCGATTGAAATTCTGGCATTTCGAGATCTCAATAGTTTCCTTTACTAGCCTTGGTATGTAATGGCGTTCGGTGGATTTCAGGGTTGTGAAATTCAATCCAGTGGTTAGGACCGGCGTCCAGCAGATGCTCAGCTATGGCAGGTTTATGTATCTCATTGTTTTTTACCGCCTTAATGTGTTCCTTGATGCGGCATGAAATAGTTCGCTTAAGATAATAAATCGAAAGAAAATTTATTTATACAGCGCGACATTAATCACTGGTTTGCACAACCATGCGTCGGATCCGCGGACGGCCTTTCCCCATTGTCGAGAAGCGCGCCATTATGGGCCTTTGTGGCCGGCCGACAATGCCGATTATAGCTAATAATAAGATTTGACGCGAACGAGGGAGTGGTCGAGCCGGCCCGGACCTTTGTGTCGGGGATTTTGAGAAAATAAATCTTGGAATTCTTTGTGCTTTAGGTCAAGTGTTTTGGTTTCTCCGTCAAACAATCGAATCGAGATTTCTTGTTAGAAATTATGGGATCATCATCATCATTTCAGCCATTGGACGTCCACTGCTGGACATAGGCCTCCCCATCGATCTCCAAATGGGCCGGTTGGAAGCGGCCTGCATCCAGCGTTTCCCTGCGGTCTCTTTTAGGTCGTCTGTCCATCTTGTGGGTGGACGTCCTACGCTGCGCTTACCGGTCCGTGGTCTCCATTCCAGAACCTTTCGGCCCCATCGGCCATCTGTTCTGCGTGATATGTGCCCTGCCCACTGCCACTTCACCTTGCTAATCCGGTGGGCTATGTCGGTGACTTTCGTTCGTCTATGGATCTCCTCATTTCAGATTCGAATTATGGGATATTAGAATTAAAATACGTCAGTAAATACGGAACAAAGCGTGACTTCCAGGAAACATGTAAAATATAACGTCCAATTTACACCACCCAAACAAACGCGACTTCTAGAGGATGAGTCTCCCAAATATTATGGGTTCCATACGGTAGCGAATAGACGGCGATGGTTTACAAAGAGTAATGGTATGTCAAAAAATATTTTTTTCCCTTGTGGCGCCGGTGACCTCGCGTCGTCCAAGTTAAGTCGCACGCAAGTCTAGATTCTAAATTGAATATAAACCTTACTCAACCTGGCCAAGCCAGCTCTAGAACTTAGGACGCAAAATAGTTTTTCACGCAGATTTTCCCTACGGAAATACTCAATTGTTCTGCGTCCTCAGTAACCAAATGTATTACGGTCGCTTACAATTCCAGCAAAACACATAGAAGCGGTACGATATCTGACGCTGAGTGCTAAAAATAGCTTTTAAGGCTTTTTTACAGCAACAATGCAAGTTTTTCTTGTCCAAAAAATTAAGACTAGTCTGAACAAAGAATTTTCCTCGGAAGCAGGATTTAGTGGCTTACGCAACTTAAATACAAATTTCGAATGTCAGAAATGGGTGCGAAATCAAACGACTTCGTTTTATATCCTACTCTAACGCATAAGCTTGTCTTTATAGGCGTCTCACTTCATTATAGAAGTCGCACCCGTTTCATAAATATTTTTCTTTAAGGTGGTTCGTTTCACATATGGCGGGAAATTCAAATTTCAAACAGTTTTCTTGTCCTTGTAGCTAGGCCGGGTAATTATTGTAAACGATCATGATGTTTGCGTAAATTGATTATTATTCTTTACAAAATCTTGTAAAGCTATTTATCTTTAATGCACATTTGTGAATAATCTAATTTTTGCTGTTTCAAATGGTTTATTGACAAACGTAACTAATATGGTGCGTTACTGTTAAATAATTGTACATTATAATGTAAAGAACAGCCAACATTTTGCGCAAACACTGTGTTATTTAAAAATAATTACCTGTCCTGGCTACTAGGACCAAAAAAAAAAACCTGGTCTGTGGAATTCGCTGCCTGAGTGGGTGTTCCCCGATAGTTACAATCTGGGTGTCTTCAAGTCGAGAGTGAATAGGTTTCTGCTAGGCAAGCGTGCTCCATCGTAGGCAGCATCATTGCTTAACATCAGGCGAGTTGACGGCCAAGCGCAAGCCTATCTATAATTTAAAAAAAAAAAAATTGGTGAATCGCACCACCTTAAGGGAGTCCCACCTCTCGATCGTTAGCGGTTATATTCTTTTTGGATTTAGTCCTTGTTTTGAGGAATTTTTACAAGCACAATACATGGTCAAAGTCAAACGACACGATGTGCCCATTGAGAGACGTAGGTGTTTTCCTTCCGAAGTTGGCACGTCATATTCGTTTTCCGAAACTAGTTTCGAGACTTGGTTTTGAAAGTGGCCGAAGCGACGCGGCCATTTAACCCGACTCGGCCCCAAAGCGATCGGTCACGGACAATTTTACATTGCATTGTCTTTTAATAATGCAGATCAAGAGGTCAAGAAAACATTTCTGTCACTGTTGTTGGACTATAATTATTATTATTCTTTTAGAAACAATTTCCATTGTGATTTTCCGTCTTGCGACAGACGACAAAAAAAATATATTTCTGTCTCATTGAACATTTACAAAGGTCTGTGATCGACAACCTAGAAATATTTGTTCAAAGATTCAAAGTCTTATTAGGAACATTATTTTTTTCGTTCGCAGACATTGATGTTTGAAAAAGGCCTTGCCTAATAAGAACTCTTGAGTCCCCCAAGTTTATGAAGAAACCCTTTTTTATATAAACCTGGAGTTTCAAGCAGTTGTTTTTTAAGAATATTTATTTAGAGTGGGCTACATTTTACCCACCTGATATGTATTAATTCAAGCCGTTACTCCCTATCTTTCCGGACTCACAAAGAAGAGTCTTGGAGGGCGTCCCGAGGGGATGTATTTTTTATCTTGACTTGATTTAGTGAATACTTGGCAAGATGCTCGGTTGCCGCGACTTTTTGCGGTAAGCAGCGATAATCTCAACAGGGAAATGCGAGGGCGGAAAATACGGTGCAGTAAATCTTTTATTGGCACTTAGCCCCTTACTAGATGTTTTTATAAACATATTGTCACCCCGCAGTTTCGGTAAGCTTTCCGGCGTTTCATAATTTAGATACTACATATTTCATCATCATAATCAGTTTACTTTTTTTTTATTTTTTTCCTGGGCAAGCGCCCTTATTAACTAAACTAAATACAAGCTAAAATTAAAACTACAAATACAGTCAGACTGCCCATAGACCGTTGAAGGTCTAAAGACAATCCAAATGCTCAAGCCCACTACCAGTTGGCAGCGTACCCAGCATGCTGGCGGCATTACCACGTTGAATGGCAATGCTTATGCGTTGAGCCCGAAACACGCCAGCATTTTGGTCACGCGTCGCATTAACCAGGCGCTCTGAAAGATTTTTGAAAATGAGGTGAGCTCCCGGTCCCCATGGGCCCAATGTCTCGACCCCAAACGCCTCAAAATAATCAGCCTTTTAACAGTCCACTGCAGCTGCTGGACTTTTAGCCAACGCCCGAATGGGTGATTGGGTGGTTTGTTTAATTTATACATTATTATAGCTACATAATTCTATTACCTGTTACTTTTTATCAGCTAAATTACAAATTACATTTTTATTGTAAAAATAAAAAAAAAACTGACTTCACGGGAAATTGCTGAAATTTTATAATATGGGATTTATCCCTTTGTTTTACACTCTTATTTAGAGATAGAATCTTACGTCCAATTTTTAATGGGATCATCCTCGAGATTGATAGCTTATTGAATAAATATTTAAAAAAAACGGTTCAGAATCAGCGAAGATATCGCGCTACACAAGTATAATATATTTTTTTAAACTCTTAGTCTCAGCGTAGGTAGGCCTCCCACTGGATGAATCGACGACATTGTGAGAGTCGAGGCATCCAGTGGATGCAAAAGGCAGGCTGTCGTTCAGTGTGGAGGTTAAAGGGAGAGGCCTATGTTCAGCAGTGTACGTCTTCTGGATGATGATGGTGCGGTGCATCCAGTGGGAGGCCTACCTACGCTGCGTCTTCCGAGAGAGAAGAAAAAATATATATTTTCTTTGGCTTTTTAGGCCCTTGTCCCATTGGTCAGTAAAGTTTTTACAAAGTGTCAAAAACATTTTCGTTTCAGAATTCCAATTGTCACAAATGTCAAAATTTGTGTTGACGGAAAGTAGCACCTCTTTCTGGACGGACGTAAATATAGATTAAAAGTAATAATCTAATTAAGTGTAGATACACCAAACTAAAACCCCAACTGCGAGCGCTGCCAAGTCCCCCTTACACCCACACCACACTATTAGCTAGTCGGTGCCCACACCCACTCAATAGCCTACCCACACCCAGCAAACGTATTCAAAATACGAACAACGTTCTGCCGCCCACGTGTTTAATGAACCAAAAGTATAGTCTAAGTAATATCGACTTAAGCCTTTCGTATTTCATTTTGTAAACAGATACCTAAATAGAAAAACTGGTCTTCTTTTATAGTGTGTGCTTAGAACAATTTTATTATACAAGTGTATATTTGATCCTAAGTTTCATCATCTTCATCATTACCATCATCACCACCATCATCACCACCATCATCACCACCATCATCATCATCGTCAGCCTAAAGACGTCTTACTGCTAAACATAGACCTCCCTCCACACTGAAAGACAGCCTGCCATCTGAATCTAATCCATCTACTGGGAGGCTTACTTACCTACGTTGAGTCTTTTGGTACATGGTGTCCATTCAAGAACCTTTCTTTCCCATCGGTTATCTGGTTCTTCGAGCGATGCGGCCTGCACATTGCCACTTCAACTTGCAAATTTTAGTAGACAGTCGGTGATTATATTTATTTGGCGAATATCCACGTTTCAGATTCTATCGCGCAAAGAAACTCCAAGCATAGCTCTCTTCATTGCCCGCTGTGTGACTCTGAGTTTTTCCAAAAGACCAGCAGTTAAGGACCACGTCTTAGTACCATATGTCAACCCTGGAACAGGCGGCACTGGTCATAAATAATATAAATAAAATAAAATAAAAATCGTTTAATTCAGGCAACTTGACCCATAGATCTCGTACTAATTAATGTCTTAATCTATACTAATATTATAAAGACGAAAGATTTGATTGTTTGTTTGCATTGAATAGGCTCCAAAACTACTGAACCGATTTGAAAAATTCTTTCACTGACGGGAAGCTACACTATCCCCGGGTGACATAGGCTATAATCTATACCCGTGCGAAGCTGGGGCGGACCGCTAGTTTAAAATAAAATAAATGCACACTGTATAGGTCATAGACCCTTGTCTTTAGGCAGTGTGGTATCTCCAAAGATGTCATTCTTCTATAGGTAAGTATCTCCTAATCCTAAGATCTTAAGTTTAGTAGTTACTTAAGAACTATAAAAGAAGAACCGTAAAAAATTCGACATATTGGGGTTCCATACAAATTTATGAGCTCGCGGTGTCTATACGTCGGTAAATAAACACACCAGTTTAATTGATGCGGAAGTTACATGAAACTAATGAGCTAAGAACTGATGGGGCCGTAGCTGACGTGACGTTACTGACGTGTTACTTATTAGAACGTTAGGTACTCACGAGAGCGTTGGTAATGAAAGCGAAACTTATGACGATCTATTTGTCGTTCTCTGCAGATAATAGTCTTTATTGTTCAGTGTTAAGGGTCCTGTATACCCTCTGCAGCTCTCTCGCTCGCACATTTTCACATTATTGAAGACATAAAATCAATGAGTGTGAATTTCAAAAAAGTAACAAGATCATGTCATGGTGTCTATCGTAACATTACAAACAAAGAAATGTTTGCTTCGATATCTTGTAATTTGACGGAATAAAATGACACGAGAAATAAAAATCACTTGTTACTTCTGTGCTTGTTACCATTTTACTGTGTCAAATTAAAATATATCAAATTGACAATTTCTTTGTTTGTAATGTTACAATAGACACCATGACATGATTTTGTTACTTTTTGGGAATTTACACTCACTGATTTTATATCTTCAATAATGTGAAAATGTGCGAGAGAGAGAGCTGCAGAGGGTATACAGGACCCTTAAGTGGGCACACGGGCAGCGTTTTGTCCATACAAACGTATTCTCGTGTTTCCTCCCTGGATAATACCGCTAGAACTGTATTTTTTTTAAATAAAATTTATCTCCCCCACTGTTATGCTTCTATCAGTTTTTTTTGATAAATTAACTACTATAAGTAATATGAGCCTTTAAATATCCCAATTTTTTTTTTACCGCCATGTTCAGACGTCTATCAAACAAATTTGATGAGTTAATAAAACAAAAGTAAATGATAGAAGCATAGTTCAATCTTTTTCACATCTATTAATTAAAAAAATAATGAAATCGGCTTAGTTTTGAATGAGGAAACAGAAAAATACGAGACGATGAATTTGTCTACTTTTCGTAGGTATAATCGATCCGAGCTGCAGTTGTCCCTATTGCGCTCTACTGGGAGAGGCTTGAGGTCAGGGGACAGCAATAGATTTGCTAAATACCTATTCATCAAATTTCTTGGCCGTGGTATGCCCTCTTAAGGCGCTTGCAGACGATGAGTAGTACAAGTTTTCAACCAAAATAAAATTAATGGACGGCCCAGAAGAAGCGCAGTTTTGAAGATTACAAAATGAGCGCCAGCGCTCATTGCGTTTCATTCGGTTTGTAGCCGTAGGAAATGCGACACGAGACTATTGCTACATTTAAAAAAAACATCTGACAAAATATGCCTTCGTGTGCTTTCCCGAAGTGTAAATACATAACAAAAAACCGCCATATATCTTTTGTAACATATGTACAGTACATGGTTATAATTTATAATTAGGCGTTAAAGTATTTGTCCGACGGTTTTGACTCGTTTTTACTGAGCAAGTTCAATGATGAGTGATGGTTAGGGCCCGTCCATTCATTTTATTTTGGTCGAAGGTACAAGTAACAAGTAGAAGTAGCAAGTTTAGTGCCTACTACGCATCGTTTGCAACGGTATGCTTAGTGAAAGTGGCAGCGCCACAAGTGTGTAGCACACACCGCAGTGCTAAGCGCCAGCCAGCTTTTTGGTCACCCGTCACATCTATTCTGTATTATAGAAAATGTATTTATATGAAATAAATTTTGTTCATTATTATTATTATTTATTTACTTGTATAACAGGTAAAATAATAAACTTTTTTTTATAAATAATAGTCTTGCGCTTGACCGCCAACTCGCTTGATGTTAAACGATGATGCGGTCTACAGTGGAACACGCTTGCCTAGAAGAAACCGATTCACTCGTGATTTGAAGACACCCAGATTGTAACTATCGGGGAACACCCATTCAGGCAACGCATTCCACAGAGTAGCAGTTCGCACAATAAAAGTGGAATCAAAGCGCTTCGTTCGGGTTTTCGGAATACCAACCATAAAGCGGTGTCGGTTTTTTGTGCCCTCTCTGGCAGTCCGATAGAAAAATGGGCAGGAGGGAATCAGATCATGAATATCAGATGCACACTCTCTGAAATGTATTCGATAAAAGACCGATAGACTAGCAACTTTACGCCGATGCTCAAGACTAAGGAGCTTAGTCTGAACCAGGAATTCGTTGCTGGCCTCTTGGCACGCTTTTCGATAGACTCTAACGCCCCAAGCTGATACTTAGCTGATCCATCCCAAAATTGAGAGCAGTACTCCATGCACGTAATAATATAATTCCATGCTATTTAATAATAGGCTTCCATTTGAACACCACCTCACTTGATGTTAAGCGATGACGCGGTTTACGACAGAGCACGTTTGCCTAGAAGAAACAAACTCACTTGCGATTTGTTTAATAAACATCCTACCTACGTGGTAATAAGTAATAATCTTATTTTTACATCTCAGCCAATATCTAGTCCCGACTTGTTAAAATGTGACAGACACAGCCATAATTCTACTAAGTTATGATCCCAGGGGAGAGCATTAACCAGCCGGTGGTTTATTCAGGAAAGTGAGCTGCTGTTTTATTCGAGAATTTTCGTAAAAAATAAACATGTCTGCGACGATTTTTCGGCATAAAGCCGCCATCCGTCACGCGCTCCAGCCAGCGACCGTGACTAACTCAAACATTATGTTGCCTAACGTTTTCTGAAACAAAACGAGATGAAAATTTTGTTTTATGAATTTGAAAGTTCTTTTTTCTTCTTTACTCATGAAAAAAATTTGGCGTCACACATCTTGTGCATTTGCCAGTGTTTTGTGCCATTTGTTAAAATGAGGAGGTGAAGAACAAAACCTCACTTTTCCACTTATAAAAATTAAGTTTTTTTTTCTTTGGGCAAAACATCATTTATATTTTATTTTTATTTTATTTATTTAACAAAATCCACAGCCCTTTAAAAACTTAACAATAAACTAAGAACTTAGCTTACGGCCAATAATGGATTTACATTATATTACTAATCTAATTAATACCTACAGTCGTATATTATAATCAATTTATGTGTACATGTTGTGGCTATGTGTGGGTGTGTGCGGGAGGCCGAGTGTTTGGGATGATAGTGTGCATGAGTGTGTGTGTGTGTGTGTGTGTATTATAAAATTATAAATTGCTTGAAGCATGTAAGTAAAACCTTGTCAAAAACACCTCTTTTCCTATATAAATTTTCATTTGAAATCGAGAGTTTCGAACAAAACCACACTTTTCCGTCGAAAAAGAGAAAGTCCGTCGAGAAATTTTTATGTATTCTCTTAAATTTGAAAAACTGGAAATGTGAGGTTTTGTTCTCATCATCATCATCAGCCAGAAGACGTCCACTCCTGAACATAGGCCTCCCCCTTTAACCTCCACACTGAACGACAGCCTGCCTTTTGCATCCACTGGATGCCAGCGACTCTCACTATGTCGTCGGTCCATCTAGTGGGAGGCCTACCTACACTGCGTCTTCCGGTTCGTGGTCTCCACTCAAGAACCTTTCTTCCCCATCGGTTATCGGTTCTTCGAGCGATGTGGCCTGCCCATTGCCACTTCAACTTGCAAATTTTATATGTCGGTGACTCTGGTTCTTTGGCGAATATCCACGTTTTTTTCTTCTCCACCTCAAATATTTTCAAGTTTTCATCAATATTGTCAAACAAGTCATTGTCACCACAGTCAAAGCTATTAAGGTTCTCTTTTTCCACTTTTAGCAATTTTTGTCTTTCTAGTTCTAGTTTGTCTACTTCCATGGTTAACTTAAAATTATAAAAATAGAGTCACATTGAAATTGAGGATTTTACCTAGGAAACTGTAAAGACTGATAAACGATTAAGGACATTTCGCTCGATAGCAAAAAAAAAAGAAAAGTTTTGTGCTTTTCTCCCTTATTATAGAAACTGACGTGGTTTTCACACATTTTATTTATATTACACAGGAATTACTCACGTTAGATTAAGCCGGTCACTCCGACTATAGTTTCAACCGCATTAGGCACTCTTTTTCAAGGTGAATGCATGCATGTGGTGTGAGTAATTCCCGTGTACCTAATATAAATAAAATGCTTTTCTCCCTGTTTTTTTTTTTATTTATTCAAATTATTTACTAAATGTTGTCTACGATATCTTAATATACAGATTTCATAATTATGGAAGGAACCATAAAGGTACATTTGACATTACAGCTATACGAAAAATATGAGAATATCCTCAAAAATAGTAAAAGCGAAACGCACAACGTGTAAGCGCCATGGTTGTGCTCCACTTAATGCGTGACTATAATACATTAAATTAATCCTTATGGTAACGAGATACAATTCCTATAGATTCACAATATCTCAGTAAACACAGTCAAAAAACGTCCGAGCGTCATTGTACCTGGTATCAATTATATAGTGCACAATGCCAAATTTACTCCAATTTAGACGTTATGTCACTTGAATAATGTTCAACGTTGGTCGTCCGCTATGTCGTCGTAGCTCCGGCATCGCGCGGCGTTGTAGTCGGATTGCGGCTACCTTGTATCTAACCAAAAAGTCTGCACAATTCGTAGCGTGCGCCGAGTTTTGGTTCCTTATGGTCATCTGTAGTAACAAACGTTGCTTAAAAGCGGAAAAACTCGCCTTAAGACAAAGCTTCTTTATAAAAGCTAATGTACTGTAAAAGTAAATATGTTTTGCGGTTGTGGTGAAGGGGAATGAAGCTGCGACCGAATAAGCTCCGGCCACGTTTGTCAAATGTCCCCGGCTGTGTAAGCAAGAAAGGCAGACTTGGAGGGACACAGAACGAAATAAAACTGAACTAGCGCCTCACATTAGACAAATAAACCGATTCAAAGTCGAAGTCAAGCTGTCTTCTATGTTATAAAAAAAACCCCCAAAGTCGTAGCGCCTTTTTAAGTTATTTAAAATTGTGCCTAAAGTTTTTTGCAATTTACTAAATTTTTTAATTATAAATAGGCTTGCTCTTGGCCGCCAACTCGCCTGATGCTAAGTGATGATGCGGCCTACGAAAGAGCACGCTTGCTTAGAAGAAACCTATTCACTCTCGACTTGAAGACCCAGATTGTAACTATCGGGGAACACCCACTCAGGCAGCGAATTCCACAGACTAGGAGTTCGCACAATAAATGTGGAATTAAAGCGCTTTGTACGGGTTCTCGGAATATCAACCATAAAGCGGTGTCGATTCTTCGTGCCCACTCTGGCAGTCTCTTTGTCACCTTTTTTTTAAGTAACAAGGGCAGCTTACATGTACATCACATGTCCTGGCTTAAAATGTAAGTTGTTACAATCAACTTCAAATAATTATCAATTTAAATAAACCGGCCAAGTGCGAGTTGGACTCGCGCACTGAGGGTTCCGTACCACCACAATATTCAATAGCGAAATTACCAGTTATAACTTGGTAATGAACAGAAATTTATCACCGAATAGCAATTGGCCATTATTAATATGTACGTATATCAGTTTCTGGCAGCCATATTACAAGCTTTGCTTAGTTTGGGGTCAGATGACCGTGTGTGCAAAAATGTCCCAGATATATATATATATATATATATATATATATATATATATATATATATTTATTATTTGTTGTTACACTTTAGTTGGACCCGGGTATGTCCTAAAACTGCGACCAGAACCACCGGAGGATGGGCAGCAGAGTCCTGTTAGTACACGGTGAACGTACTGCGATCTCCAAGCCGCCTGCCAAGCGTGGGGATTATGGCAACACCCCTCTCTAAGAGGGAGGCCTTGTTCAGCAGTGGACATTTAATGGCTGATGATGTGTGTGTATGTGTGTTACACTTTAGTTAGAGTAAAAAACAAGTAAGTATAACAACAAATAATAAATAATGGCTAAGTGTAAGTCGGTGTCAAATTTCTGTTCACCGTCGGTCTCGTACGATCACCGAAGTTAAGCAACGTCGGGTGCAGCCGGTACTTGGATGGGTGACCGCCTGGGCGTTGATGGGATGTTGTCTTTTTGCACAATTTTTATGTATTTTAGTAGCTAACAAGTTATGTGGTGGTACGTAACCCTCAGTGCGCGAGCCCCACTCGTACTTGACCGGTTTTATTTACTACTAGCTGACCTGACAGACGTTGTCCAGTCTTAGAACTGTCAAACACGCAAAATTAAATTTGTAAATCTAATTTTCTTACGCCTAGGGTTACATTATTGGAGTTTTAGTAAGGATCCCTATTTTTTTTTGAAAATATAATATAGCCTATTTTACCCGGGGATAGTGTAGCTTCCCAACAGTGAAAGTATTTTTCAAATCGGTTCAGTTGTTTCGGAGCCTATTTAATGCAAACAAACAAACAATCAAATCTTTCCTCTTTCAACATTAGTATAGATTAGTCAGGATAAGGATTATATAATATCTAGACTAAAATTACCGAATTGTAAAACAAAAGCCATCACTAATTCCAAGTAAATTTTTCCAAAAAGCTCCAAGAGTCGACTCACGAACCACGTTCATAAAAAGGTCCTTTTATCACGCCGGGAGCGGCCCACCCTTTCTCTGTCGGCCAAATTACCACCCATTTGCGGTTATGGTTCACTCTTCACCCATATTTCGGGTTAAACAACGAACGCGATGGCGATCAAGGAAGGGAAGGTCCTTCACACTACGCTATAGAGTACCTAGTTAATTTTTCAAATTACGTTTACCTGCTCGATCGCGTTATGGCGAGGTTTTTACACTTTTAAGCAACTACAGATGACTATAAAGTTAAATATATTAGACTAGCGACCCGTCCACCCTGTTTCATATGGGGTTAAGTTACGTGCGAAGCCGGGGCGGGTTGCTAGTTATATTTATAAACCTTCCGTGAAAATATATTTAACTGATGGTGAAAACTGCATCAAAATCCGTTGCGTAGTTTAGGAGGACTTAGCGGCCATACAGACATACAGACAGACAGACACTTAAAGCGACTTTAATTTATCTATGTAGAGAAGAGATTAAAGTCACTTTCAGTGGAGCATAACTATGGCGCTTACACACTGTCGTGCGTTTCGTTACTTCTATTGTTGAGGTTATTGTTGGTATATTTTTCGAAAAGTATAATTCCGAAAATACAAATGAAACTTAAACTAACATCAAACATAAATATACGGCAATTAAATTGGTGGCCTTATCGCTGAAAGAAATTTCTACCAGGCAACCTTTGGATGGATAAGACTAAAGAATTTAAAAACGGTCAGTGTACTGAGTATGATAAAGGAGATAAGGAAAAGCTGCAAAAAAATTGTCATCCCCATTTCACATGTACCAGAGCCACCCCTAGAATGAAACACATTTTTTTTACAATTAATCAATAGTAAAACCAAGACGTGTCATACATACACTTTTATTAGTAACTATAGAAATTGTAAGCTTCCAAAGAATTAGGATGGCGGACAGACGGATAGAGAGACGGAACGAATTTACAAGGGTTTCTTGTATAACTACGGAACTCTTAACAGATGAATGTTTGCTAAGAATTATCTGAAATAAGTTTTTTGTTTGAAAATTGATACAGTACATACGTTATAAAAAAAAAAAATTTAAACAAGTCAATGCATTAATTATGTTGTGAATTTATTCTGTGTACTTTATTTGGAGTACTTTATATGTAAAAAATTCTCACCTACCTACTAACTCTTATTTTGTTTTTTATCGTTGTACCTATTTCATAAGCTTGTAAAATTTTGAGCATATAAATGTTATTATTATTAAATTATTATCAATTAGAAAGCGGGCCCCATATGGCTGACACTACTGCTATAAGTTAGTTGCGTCTCAGTATCGTTATGAGGGAAGGGTCTATGGGAGTGTCAAGCGCGTGACTGAGTGCCGTTTTTGTCACTTTGATAGTGATGGCACAAGTTTGAAGGCGTAAAGCCGAAATATTATGGGTTTTAGTGTAATCTGTGGAAAGGGTTGACTTACTATTATAATATGCTATTGTGAGGTTATGGAGGTTGGTTTTTGTTAGTTATTTTAAATTCAAATCAACCAATGCCACCAGCATTTTGGGGACCTTTCCTTCAACTCCACTAATGGTCTTGTAGTTAAAGTTTTTATTTAGTTATTTTAAGTTTTTTACGACTACAGCATCATTATCATCATCAGCCAGAAGACGTCCAATGCTGAACATAGGCCTCTCCTTTTAACCTCCACACTGAACGACAGCCTGCCTTTTTGCATCCACTGGATGCCAGTGACTCTCACTATGTCGTCGGTCCATCTAGTGGGAGGCCTACCTACGCTGCGTCTTCTGGTTCGTGGTCTCCACTCAAGAACCTTTCTTCCCCATCGGTTATCGGTTCTTCAAGCGATGTGGCCTGCCCATTGCCACTTCAACTTGCAAATTTTAACAGCTATGTCGGTGACTCTGGTTCTTTGGCGAATGTCCACGTTTCGGATTCTATCGCGCAAAGAAACTCCGAGCATAGCTCTTTCCATTGCCCGCTGTGTGACTCTGAGTTTTTCCAAAAGGCCAACAGTTAAGGACCACGTCTCAGTACCATATGTCATCACTGGCAACACACACTGGTCAAAGACCCTTGTATTTAGGCACTGTGGTATCGTGGACGACCACAGCGTTGCATATCAATAAGCGAATAAGCAAACACAAACTTAAGGTGTTACGTTTCACCTATGGCGGGAAATTCAAATTTCAAACAGTCTTTTGTCCTTGTAGCTAGGCTGTGTATTTATTGTAAAATGTTTGACAGTGTCTGCTCAAATTGTTGGTTGTTCTTTACATTATCATGATTGTACAGCATATTGCTTACATTTGTCAATAAACCGTTTGAAACAGCAAAAATTTGTTTTTTATGTATTAAGTATGCGTCCTCTAGTTTAGAATATACAATGGGACTGACATGTAGAATACTATATAAGTCCCAAAAAAACTGAATAAAAAATAAATAAAAAAAAAACAGCAAAAATTTGTTTATTGACATATGTAAGTAATAATTTGCATCTTAAAATAAGTAGTTTCACACGATGTTATAAAGAATAATAATCAATTTGCGCAAAAATCATGATCGTTTACAATAGTTACCCGGCCTAGCTACAAGAACAAGACCAAAATGCAGGCGTGTTTCTGACTCAACGCATAAGCATTGCCATTCAACGTGGTAATGCCGCCAGCATGCTGGGTACGCTGCCAACTGGTAGTGGGCTTGACCTTTAGGATTATTTGGATAATTTAGACCTTCAACGGTCTATGGGCAGTCTAACTGTATTTGTAGTGTTAGTTTTAGCTTGTATTTTGTTTAGTTAATAAAGGCGCTTGCCCAGGAAAAAAGAACAAGAAAATTGTTTGAAATTTGAATTTTTAAGAAAATTTGAACCTTCACCGCTATAAAAAGTTTAAGTGCTCCATCTTCGACCGCATCGTCGCTTTCCATCAGGTGAGATCGCGGTCAAACGTTAGCCTAGTCCGATGTAAAAAAAAAAAAAAAGTTTTTCGTTAATATTTGTTATTATTATAATTTCTTCTGCGTAATAAATTTATTTTGTTTAGTTAATAACGACATAATCATCCTAGATATTTAGAGTATTTGTCCTTAGGGAGTCCGATTAATGCAATTTTACACTATCTTCCACTAGTAGGAAAAACAGACAGACAGACATCGTAGGCTTAGTAATAGGGTCCCGTTTTTACCCTCTGGGTATGGAACCCTAAAAATGCAGTTAATGTTGCCATTTTCGTAGTCATCAGTCATGTTGCTTATAAACGTGGTCTACTTTCCATGCTTATAAAGTCGCATATCAACGGAGTGTGACAAAGGGTGGCCGCGACCCCGGATCTGGGATGGATGCCCAATGAGCTCCGGAGATAGCTTGGGGGATTTTTCATCCTGTACGGGTCGGATTGAACATTTTTCAAATGAGGACGTGGTTTTTATAAGGATGTAAGGTTAGGCCATTAAGCCACATTTTGCCGGACAAGTATTTTACGAATGTGTGGGACGTAAAAAATGTTCCAATAAACGCCGTCAAGGGTTTTAAGAGTTCTTTTATTTTGAGGTTTTTTAATACAGAATAGATCTACGTTTAGCTACCAACTCGCCTGATGGTAAATGACGGTATGGCCAAAGATGTAACACGTTGATTTAGGAGAAATCTATTCACTTTTGCCTTGAAGATGCCTAGTTTGTAGTTTTTAGGAAACAAGGAGGACGGCAAGGAGCTCCATTCTTGGGAAGTAGGTACGTATTATAAATGACGACTCAAATCGTTGCGTGCAAATTTTTGGAATTCATAATACATGCATTTCACATCATCACATCATCATCACCATCATCATCAATTCATCATCGTCGTTATCATCATCATCTACATTTATAAAAGTCGTGTTTATTTGTTTTCCTTCGTCGCTCCTTATCAGCGAAAAGTTGATAGCATTTCAAAAAGTATTTAAAGAATATGATCATCAGGGCAAGACATAAATTCATCATCATCATAATTTCAGCCGTAGGACGTCCACTGCTGGACATAGGCCTCCCCCATCGATCTCCAAAAGGGCCGGATAGAAGCGGCCTGCATCCAGCGTTAACATAACCACACATAAAAACTAACAGACATAAATTACCTTAATTGAATACCTCAGTTTGGACATAATGAACTCTATATAATAGTTGGTAGATAATCTTATTACGATCTTACTGAAAGTTAATAACATTGTATCAATTTTAGTAGTACCAAACAACATTTAAATTAAAGCACCAACGCGAAACGTAAGCCGACGATGAAAAGTGGTGAGATCTGTCAGAAGCATGCGAGTGTCGACTCTCGGAAACACAAGCACGCTAACGCGCTTATGTATTTCGTAACATTGTGATAAACTTGTCGCTTAGTAGACAAAACGACTACTTAGCACTGTACGCTATTGAAACCCGAAGTAAGTACTAAGTGGTCGAGTAACAGTTACAAGGGCCGGTCCACTAAAGTTGTGTGAAACAGTTTCGTTGAAATGTTTCTGTGTTAATCTAAGATGTTTTGTTTGTTTTGTACGTATCATAATTGTAACGATGGTCGCAGGGATTTATGATGATAAGGACAATACGCAGATTCTTCAAAATGTATTTTATTCAACAAACCCAAAAAAAGCTGAAGTTATGATTTTGTTGTATGTTTTTACGACCATGGATACAGAGTCCTTCAGTCGTAATATTAAACACGTTTATGTATTACTAATAGCGTCAAACATGTCACAGTCACAGCCAGAGTCAATCAAAGTAAGTCATGGCTAAGTCAAACTCATGCCCCAGTAAAGTGAAAGAAGCTTTACAAGAGGCTTCTATGGAGTTTTGGAAACAACACAAAAATATATGTTTCGCCTAGTTATATCACTTGCCCATACTAGAGCACGTTAAAGGGCACTTAAAAATAATAAGCCACCGTTTAACACATTAAACGGGAGGCAATAATGTACGACACAGATAATGTACGGCATGATATTGTACGGCATAATAATGCACAGCATGATAATTGGTGTACATGTACATGGAATATCATGTTGTACAATATCGTGCCGTGCAATATCATGCCGTACATTATCAGATCGGTCCAATAATGCACAAGCGATAATGTACAGCATGATATTCCATGTACATGTACACCAATTATCATGCTGTGCATTATTGTGTCGTACAATATCATGCCGTGCATTATTGACTCTGTTTAATAATGTACACCCCGATTTTGTACAGCATGATAATTGGTGACCATAAAAATTCAAAACTGATGCTTCGTTTAGACGTGGACATTCCACGTCGAGTGTATTAGGTACAAATGAAATGAGTGACAGATCCGACACAGAGCATCCGGACTTGAGTAGGTTAGGTTCGAAATGGGTCACAGAACCGACACAGAGCACCCCGACTCCACCTAGTCTTGTGGTCCCTAACCCTAGAGTGTATATAAAAAGCGCGGGAGCCAGAAGCTCAAGGGAGGTCCTGAGTGAGAGCGAGCCATACGAGACCGAGCGGAGCGAAGGGGGGAGGTGGCGAGCGAAGCGAGCCGGTGACCTCCGTAGCGAAGCGAAGGTCGAGTGTGGCGAAGCGACACTCAGGGGCGACCGCAAGAGCTTCTGGCGGGAGCCCACCTGGAGTCAGACTTGCGTTGGTTAGGTTCGAAATGAGTGACAGATCAAACACAGTTTTACTCTTCTCTCCGCCTCACCACCAAAAATTTTTGATGGTTCTCATATTTTTAATCTGTGACTATCTTACACTATCTTGTTCAAACGAAGCATGGAATCGACAGACGTCATAGACTCAACAGCCAATAAGAGCAGAGACATTTCAGCAAAATTAGCCAATAGGGAGATGCCACCTTTTATCATGTTGTACATTATCGGTCGTACATTTTCGGCCCGTTTCGACAAAACACGGCCTGTATTGCACGACATGATAATGTACGGCATAATAATGCACAGCCCGATAAAACGTGGACTTTTTTCTCGTACATGGATTATTGGCTGTGCAATCCTGGCTGTGCATTCCTTGCCGTACTTTATAGACACGGGCCGATAATTGACGGCCAGTATTGTACGACATGGATTGTACAACATGATATTTGATGTACATGTACACCAATTATCATGCTGTACATTATCATGCCGTACAATATCGTGTCGGCAATTATCATGTTGTACATTATAGACACCCCATTAAACTCTCGAAAATACCCAAAATTTGGAAAAATACAAAGATTTTGTTATTCTTCAAAGGATAAATAATACAACGAGCCGACACGTTTTTTCCACGTTCACGCCATAACTCTTTCAAGCTATCACTTACTTTAGTGTTACCATCTATTACCTACACTTGCCAGTGCAAACATAATAATTCTACCAGCATCTAATCATTTAAAATCAAGCTAATTTGAATATAAAAACAAAATTGATAAAATTTAAGATTTAAAATTATTTATTAATAAGAGTAGCATAAACTGGAATAATAAATGAATTAAAATGGTGAATTGATAAAACTTAACACACACTTGTCATAACCATACACTTATTTATATTAATTACTTCCGAATCACTTTTTTTTTCCTGGGCTAGCGCCTTTATTAACTAAACTAAATACAAGCTAAAACTAAAACTACAAATACAGTTAGACTGCCCATAGACCGTTGAAGGTCTAAAGACAATCCAAATGCTCAAGCCCACTACCAGTTGGCAGCGTACCCAGCATGCTGGCGGCATTAGAATTACTTAGATATTTATTGACGGCGGCGGGATCAGTTTCTAGATCATGAGTCAGTGATGACTCATCATCATCATCAGCCGGAAGACGTCCACTGCTGAACATAGGCCTCCGTCATCAGTGATGACTCATCATGAATTCTGTCAATCATTCTGTGAATCATGAAGCTGAAATTTGGCAGGAATAGATTCCTTATGGGTTTTTGGATCCCCCTTTTTTACTTTGCGTCTACAGCGAAGGAAATGAGAATTGAAATAAAATTATTTATTGATTAAAAAAAAACTTTTGTAAACCAAGATTTTAGGCGTCAGCCATATTGAATTATTTGTGATGTAATTTTATTTTTCGTATTTTTCTCAGCACACGCTTTTATTTGATCCCCATATCATGGGAATGCGTAAAAAATTACTGGCCCGCCATCTTTGGGAGTCTGCCATATTTGATTTAGAATGACGTCACTTTGTCATCTATACTAAACGCGTATGCAAAATGTCAGCTCAATCAGTTCGGGATATCTGGTCTGAAATTCATTTGCAAAATTTGTCCTACACGTAATGTACTAACAGGGGCCTTACGGACATCTGCTATTGCAGCACCTAATCCGCTCAATTGGAAAATCACGCGAACGTGAACCTTATCGTGCTCAGATACGGTTTTCGGTTGCGTGATTTTCCAACTGAGCGGATTAGGTTCCGCTATAGCAGTTGTCCGTAAGGCCCCAGGGCAGTTTCAATAAAAGCTTGTTAAAACTACAGAAAAGAAAAACATTTTTTGTTTGAATTACAACGGCTGTCAAGGCGACAGATTTTCCTTCTCATTTCCGTTCTATTTACTTCTCTTTTCTGTGGTTAAAACACTCCAACGCAATTACTAGCCACTAGAATTAATAGCTCCAAGTTCCAAACAACAATTTGTTTCTCCGAGATTCAATTCCATCATTCCCTGAGTGTGTGTTCCTCTTGCCCATTGTTCCCTTGATCAACGTGATTGTTTCCCGAAATTATTTCCTTCCTGTACGTCGAGATAAGTTGATGACTTCGGGAAGCGGTGTTCGCGATGTTTTCCTTCTTTGATGGCACTGTTTTTCCAGCATCGCCTCGCACTAACAGCGGATTGGATCGTGTAATAATAGGCTGCAATATTTTATCGTGTAAGAACTGACTTCTAACTTGTAACATTCGCAGTAATGTTACGCGACACAAAATCGGAATTAAGTACAAAGAGAATAATTTTTGTATTATTTTTAATGTCCACAAAGTTAAAACGAAAGGGGTCCCCCATACAACGTATTTTTGTATCAGCTTTAATGTAAAAATGGTAATACGTACAAGAGTAAAATTTGACATGATTATAGATATTTTGTGAGGAAATCTGCATACGTACGGAGAAGGAATTCAAAGGCGTATGTGAATCCATCAATCCGCACTGGGCCAAGGTGGTGGATTTGGCCCAATCACTCTTTCGTGGGTAGGCTAAAAGTCAAGCAGTGGAATGTTAAAAAATGATTATGATGACGATGATAGATATACAAACTCTATAACAACAAATGATAAATAATTACCAAGTGCGAGTCGGTGACAAGTTTCTGTTCATTACCAAGTTATAACAGGTAATTTCTTTATTTAATTTTGTGGTGCTACGGAACACTGTGCGCGAGCCCGACTCGCACTTGGCCGGTTTATTTATTATTTTTTAGTTAATCTGCTATAACATTACAGTCATATTGTGAAAATTTCAACTGGCTATCTATTATGGTATAAAAGATACAGCCGTTAATAGGTAGGACAGACAGACATCGTAGGCTTAGTAATAGGGTCCCGTTTTACCCTTTTGGTACGGAACCATAAAAATTATTTACTTATAAACTTTTAAGTCGAGTATTATTCGTCTCAACAATTTTTTATTTTTTTCAACGGGCAAGTACATTTATTAACTAAACAAAATACAAGCTAAAACTAATACTACAAATACAGTTAGACTGCCCATAGACCGTTGAAGGTCTAAAGACAATCCAAATGCTCAAGCCCACTACCAGTTGGCAGCGTACCCAGCATGCTGGCAGCATTAGCACGCTGAATGGCAATTCTTATGCGTTGGGCCAGGAATACACCAGCATTTTGGTCACGCGTCGCACTAATGTTATTGGTTTTATCTCATTCATATCTTTAGTAACGTTAGCAAGAAAAATGAAGTCGGGAACAACCATAATTGTGCGCGCGCTTTTATTTCTTTTTTAGAAGGGCGATTGCCGTTATTAACTAAACAAAATACAAGCTAATACTTACACTACAAAACCACTACCACTACCAGTTGGCAGCGTACCCAGCGTGCTGACGGCATTACCACGTTGAATGGCAATTCTTATGCGTTGAGCCAGAAACAAACAAACAAACAAACAAATTAATTTGTTGGGCATTATAAAAATTGACAAAATAATATATGAACCCATTGGCTCCGAACTAGTAATAAATACTGTGTTTCGGGAGCCAATGGCCTCTCCCGTTAAATGTTACTAACTAAATGCCTAAACACAGATTAAAATAATAAGAAAAAGTTATGACAAAAAATTTACAAAAGTTATTAGTTTATACAATACAAAATAAAATATATATATATATAATTATATAGATACAGGCAAAATTTTATATCAAATACATACACTTAATAAACACGCCAGCATTTTGGTAAATTTTTGTTACATTACACGAGAATGTTACAAGCAAGTGTGGACGTACCTTAGTGATAGCCTGCAATATTTCACAGGCCTTCAGCATTGATGAAGGGAGAAGTTTTGTTTTACGAGAAAGCATTACTTTTCCATCCATGGTTGATCATGCGGAAGAGGATTGTCTTATTATGCGATCATGGGTGGAATGGAATATCCTTACGGTGTGTTCAGTTTTTATGGACACCATTTTTCTAAGATTTATGTTTCATTTCGAAATATACATGGTACTAAGCCAAAGAGAGTTTATCGTCACAGAAAAGAAAAAAATAATCGCTTTTCTACATTCATCGCAGTCATAATTTTGCACTACTTTTATGGGACCGATCCTGAAATCACAAAAGCAGGTGTTCTATAGAAATAGTATATTGTGATACAATACTACTAAATACTATTAAAATTTAAATTACTACTAATTTAAATTAGTAAATAATACTATTTCTATTTCTTACTGACCAATGTCAATTAACTGAACCTTAGTTAAGAGTTTGCAAAAATTCTTTCCGGCCAGGGTACAAGGACAAGAAAACTTTTTTTTTTTTTAAATAATAGGCTTGCGTTTGACCACCATCACGCCTGATGTTAAGCGATGATGCGGTCTACGTTGGACGAAGACACGAGACGACAGATTGTGACCATAAAACTGTATGAAATTTGAATTTCCCACCATATTTATGTGAAACATACCACCATAATGATGATATAAGTAGTATAAGTAAAAGATCGTTACCATAAGAGAAAACGAATAAATAAAAATACCACATCGTAGACAGTTAGATAATTCTTTATTGTGTACACCAGAAATTACATGTGACATACATACATATAACAAAAACAGCTTAAAGCAAGTGAAAGAATTGGCGGCCTTATCGCTTTAAGGCAACTTTAATAACAAAATCGATTTTTTATCGGATACATTTCGGAGAGTGTGCATCGAATCTGTACGATCTAATTTCTTCCTGCCCATTTTTCTATCGGACTGTCTAAGCGGGCACGAAAAATCTGTGGAATTCGCTGCCTGAATGGGTGTTCCCCGATGGTTACAATCTGGGCATCTTCAAATCACGAGTGAATCGGTTCCTTCTAGGCAAGCGTGCTACAACGTAGACCGCATCATCGCGTGATGGTGGTCAAACGCAAGCCTATTATTTATAAATATATATATATATTTAGTATTTTTAGTTAAAAATTTGTGTATATTTTTATAGAACTGGAATATATCTGCGGGGAGATTAGTGGTATAAAATTGTTGATGTCCTCCA
Organism: Agriopis marginaria; assembly: GCA_932305915.1. NCBI lineage: Eukaryota > Metazoa > Arthropoda > Insecta > Lepidoptera > Geometridae > Agriopis > Agriopis marginaria. The sequence continues at coordinate 2,160,033 of OW029923.1, forward strand.
GCAGGCCTAGCACGGGCCGTGGATATATTGTCTTTCCACCTTTTTTATCCCGCGAGAAAAAGACAAACGTATCCATATTCTAGCTCTGTCGCGTCTAGGCGTGGATAAAAACGGTGGAAAGACAATTTATCCACAGCCCATGCTAAGCCTGCTGCAGATTCAGTGACTCACGATTTGTAGTATTCTTATTAATGATTAAGATTTTAGTTTCGATGCTATTGCTTAATTATTTTTTAAGGAAAACATGGTGAAGTTCTGATACGTCTAAGAACCTGAAAAGTTCAAACACACATGATATTCACCATCATGCATTGGGCCAGCATGGTATATAGGCCCATTTTCTCTCTCTCTCTGAAAGAAGGCCCGTGTCCCAGCAGTGGGAGCAGTGGGAGTGCGAACATGATAGACTGAAAAGATGATGATGAATGAGATATAATAATTCTTGGCTTACTTAATTCAACTTTGACGATATTCTAAAAAACGAACTAAGGTTTTTTTCCTATTTAAAATACACGTCGATAGTTTAAAAGCAATATTTACAAAAACTTACCATACAGAATTTGAGGGGTTCATCTAACCAAGTATGTAGTATTTTCATAAATTACTTTGCATAATCTACTGGATTCACGAAATACGTTAGCTTCTGAAGTACCGTTCTCTAAGCTTAACCAATTCAAATGTTATTTCAAAATGAAATCAGTTTATTGTCTAAACAACGGGTTCACTCCGTACACACAGAGACTCCGCCAGGGGGCGTCGAATCGTGAACAGTGATTTACGTTGAGCCCGCGAATAAAAATCATTTTTAATTATTTAATGTATAGTTTGCGATGTTTACTGCCGATTTCTAGTGACTATTAGTGATAATTGAACAGTGATAAGTGTTATCCAAGGACAATAGCCATTTTCAGCTCGGTTATTTTGAATTTTCACAACTGACCAGTACGAAATTTTTGAATTTGAATCGCGCCAAAATCTAAAGCATACAGTTTTCGATGTTTAGTGCCGATTACTACCGATTATTAGTGATCATTTGTGATAAATGAACGGTATTCAGTGTTATCCATGGTCAAAAACTATTTTAAGCTCAGTTATTTTAAATTTTCACAGCTGACCAGTACGAAAATTTTGAATTTAAATCGCGCCGATATCTATGACATTTAAAAGTGGAGTGAACAGTTCAAACTAAAAACGGTGATATTGGTTGTATGATAGTGTTAAAGCCTATTTTAAGGACAATGCAGACAAAGTTTAGTAAATATGTTTTACTATTTCAAATTGTGAAAATACGACAAACTTCGTTAAGTGCCATCTAGCGCAACTCTTTTGTACAATTTTCTCGTTCGTCGAACTTTGAACCCTGATCCTGTGTGTTGTGAGTGGTTTGTTTCAAAACAAAAAACTTTGAACCCTGACCCTGTGTGTGTTGTAAATGGTTTATCACTAAACAAAAAGATGGCACCACCATGCTCAAAAATGGACGCAACTACGTTTTGGAGTACCTAATCCACTGCTTTGTTTACCCATCTAATGGAATGTTATAATAATTACTAATCTCATATTTACCTAGTTATGTCCTATAAAATGGCGTTCTCAACGAATTTAACTTTTGCACATACTGCTATCAATTTGGATTGCGCAGGGTGCCCTAACAAAATAACAAATAGACAATACATGGTATGCTCGGCCTGTCAATGTACCTACGACCTCATCTGTGCAAATGTATCCCTGACCCGATTTCAAATTATGGACAAAGTTAAGAAAATCGCATGGAGATGTACACCTTGCTACTCAAAAAAACCAAAAGGAGACAATACAAATACACCTGTTGGTAGTCAAAATAACATCCAAAGTTTTGAACTAAATGACAGCCCACACAGTAATGTTACTTTAAGAAACCCGAATGCATTACGCCGGCGGTTATCCCTAGGGAACCTCTCCTTATCGAGCGACACGATCGGCGAGAGTTTTGAAGATGCGACCGTCTGTTCTAATGACGTTTTAGAAAAATCGCAACAAGACAAAAATTACTTAAAAGATGAGGTCGAAGAATTAACCGTTCACTTGATTAAGGCGAAGGCGGAAATTAATAAACTGTTATCGGAAAACTCAGAACTAAAACTTACCATTGAAAAACTAAATAAAGAGAAGGAACACGATAAAGGAGCACGACCAACTCCCAGCGTGTCGTCACCAAATCGGGCTCAAAATATATCGAAAATTCTGTCACGAGCCAGCTGCGACAATATAGTCCCAAAAGAAGAAAAATCAAAAAATCCACTGACTAAACTAAGTCATAGTAAAGACTTAAAAGCTCCTACTCAAGGTATCAAGAAACCTACTTTGCCATCAGGACGAGAATCTAACAAACCACTAACATCTCGCCAAACAAACAATGACTGTAGTGCGAGACTCAACATAAAATCACTTGAAATTTCAAACACCACTACCTCTTCTAGGAAGCCTAAAATCACCGTGATCGGTGACCAAACGTGTACAGAGTTAGCGCCACTGTTGATCACACTGAGGTCTAAGCACATAAATGCAAAAGAATATGATGTCTGCAATTACTCGTATCCTGATGCGCCATCGGACTACATATTACGAAACTTCAAACTAACTGATGAAAATTCTCACGAAGACGATTGGATAATACTATCTCTAGGCTCAAATGATGTAAACCCCACTCGAATCTTTAACGAACTATCTGCATTCTTGCAAAGATTCACGAAGCAAAAAATTGTGATAACAGGCATTGTATTTAACCGTTGCTTAGATGAGGGAAAACTTAACCAAAAGTTAAAAAACATTGTCAATAGCTTCGACAACTGCGAGTTCCTACCAGTTCCAAACCACTCAATTAGGAGGTCACCTCCAAGAAATGGGAGGCATTTATATAAAGCTCTCAACCACTATATCAACACGAGTGATTATAAGACGTGCTACCTGGGGCATAATATCACAAAAATGATAAAATCAAAACCAGTCTCTCATTTAAAACCGGGCACAATACCCTATTACTTCGATAAAATTAAAAAAGCCCAAACTGCCAAAACATATGAAACCACTCTTCTCATGACTCTTGACAAACATGTAGAGTCTCCCAATCCCGGAACAATACCGTTCTATTTTAAAAAAAGAATAGCACCGACCCACGACCAGACTACAAACAACACCAACCCAAAAACTAGCACTCCCGATTCTTCCCAGTTTTTTCGAGTCTAAACAAAATAAATCCGAGTACCTAAATATTCTTCATTTAAATGTTCGTGGCATGAAGAAAAAAACCGAACAACTAGAATTATTATTAGAAGAGAAGCAAAATATTGATATCTGTTGTTTTAGTGAAACATTTTTAAGAAATCATCAATTAGAAGCAACCAAACTTGACGGGTACCAAAACGCGGCACATTTTTGTAGAAAAAAAGTTAAACAGGGAGGTGTTTGTGTTTATGTGAAACATTCCATCACTTTCAAGAAATTAAATTGGATTGAAGATATGGCTATAGAGCGTCACTTTGAGTGCTGTGGAATAGCAATACCAGACCTAAAATATATCGTTGTTTGCATGTACAGATCTCCCAAAGGCAACTTTAAACTTTTTACTGAAAATTTCGAATTATTACTCCATAAATTAACCTTGCGATTTGGATGTAACAAGAACAAAGTAATAATATGTGGAGATTTTAATATTAACTTACTCCAAGAATCGAAACAAAAAGATAAGTTTTTAAATACATTAAAAATGTTTGACGTGCATCCCGCTGTGTCCGATGCCACTAGAATCACACAGAAGACTCGAACTTGCATAGACAATATCCTAACAAACGTAAAACGTTATAAAACAGAAATATTAAACAGGGATATATCTGATCACACAGCACAGATAATAAGTATCTTTGCTAACTTAAGTTTCCGAGAAAAATACTGGTTCATATACAAGAGAAGGGTTGATGCAAACATTAGTATTTTTCAAAAATACTTGTCGCAAATCAACTTTTCAAATGTATACACTTTTGATAACCCTAACCAAGCGTATACTGAATTTATAGACCTGTACAGTCTAATATTTAATTTGAGTATTCCTGTAGAAAAAGTAAAAATAACATATAAAAAAAATGCAAACTGGAAAACAAAAGGAATAAAGATTTCTAGTAAAAACAAAAGACAGATCTTTCTAAAATGGCAACAAAACAAAAACGAGGTTAATGACAACTTGTATAAGAAATACTCAAAAACATTTAAGAAAATAATACGTATATCTAGGAAAACTGCTAACGTAAAATATATAACAAGGAGTACCAATAAAAATAAGGCCACTTGGGGTATTATAAAAAATCACACCTCTGAAACAAATCACATCAAGACAACGATAGAAAGCATTAAATCAGGTAACGAAGAAATAGTTGAACCATCTAAAATAGCTTCGTCTATGAACAATTACTTCATAAAACGTAACGAAACAAACCAGACAGGCAATTCTTCCCAACATAAGCCTATCAAAACAAATCCAAAAAGCATTTTTATTAGCCCAGTAACCTGCAATGAAATAAGAAATATAGTAAAATCATTAAAAAGTAAAAAAACCGCTGGTTACGATGGCATTTCCGTACAAGTCATTAAAGAAACCATAGAATTTATAATAATGCCCCTGACATACATAATTAATATCTCGATTGAAACTGGTCAGTTCCCAGACGGTCTAAAACCAGCATTAATCAAACCTTTACATAAAAAAGGTTCAAAATCAGAGATGGGCAACTACAGACCAATTGCCATATTACCGAGCTTTTCAAAAGTTTTTGAAAAAGTACTTTATAACAGGTTTACTTCATTCTTTGAATCCAACAACATTCTCAACGAAAATCAGTTCGGTTTTCGTAAAGAGAAAAAAACTACTCACGCCATCTTCAAGATGCTAAAACAGGCTTGGGAAGAGATCAATAACAAAAAGACTGGTATTGCTCTCTTTTTAGACATGTCGATGGCATTCGATTGTGTCGAACACGAAGTTTTACTAACAAAACTAGAAGCTATGGGTATACGCGGTACACCATTAACTTTGTTGGAGTCATACCTAAAAAATAGATCACAGGCTACAGTTATAGAAGTATATAATAAGGACACAAAAACGGTAGAACGAGAACAATCAGCATTCCAAGATATAAATATAGGTGTTCCACAAGGTAGTATCTTTGGGCCTATTCTATTCAATTCTTACATCAACGAATTACCGCTTATCACAAAACATCTCTGCGTCATGTTTGCTGATGATGCTACTATATTTATACCCCAGAAAAATCTAAGTAAAACTGATTTTGAAATTGAAGTTAACAAAACATTAAAACAATTCACAGACTGGCTAAAATGCATAAACCTAAAGGTTAATATTAGTAAAACCAATATACTGCAATTTACTAACTATAAAACCACTCCTCTAAACCTAGACATTACAAATAACGGAAACAAAGTTAATGAAATTAGTGTAACAAATTTCCTAGGAGTCACTTTAGATAAAAACTTAAACTGGAAAGCGCATATAAATAAAATAAATAATAAAATCACAAAATACGTCTACGCTCTATCGGTTCTTAGCAGTATCGCATCAAAATCAGTAGCAATAAGTGCATACTATGGATATGTGTTTCCTCATCTAAGCTATGGTATTATATTTTGGGGGGATTCAGTAGAGGTTGAGTCCACATTTATATTACAAAAACAATGTTTACGGAGCATATACAAATTGAAACCTACTGATACTCTACGTAATATATTTATAGTTAATAAATTTTTAACCCTGACCTGTTTATATATATTAGAGCTGTGTTTGTTTGTAAAGAGTAATGAGGAAACTTATTTCAACGCTAAGTCGAGTCGAATTGATAACCTACGTACAAAATATCGATACAATATGCGTATTCCTCAAATAAATAACGCCATGTACTACAAAAGTACATTCATAAATGCTATACATGTGTATAATAATCTGCCTATTGGGTTAAAAACTCTAAATGGCTTTAAATTTAAGTCGAGTTTAAAAAACTGGCTCTTATCTAAAGCATATTACAACATGAGAGAATACTTTGAGATATAAATAATAATTATAATTATGCCTAGTTATTAACACTGTTTATTACCTAAAATTTAATATAATTATTACATTGATATTGTTACCTAGTCCCCGTGGTCGATTGTTGCGCTTATAGTAATAAAATTGTAGTTAATATTTTATGTAGTATTTCAATAATATGTGTTTCTAATAATTCTATTGTATGTTCTATATGAACACAACTGTTGTGACTAATTACCTTATAAGCCTAAGACCTTTGTACACAGTTGAACAATAAAGTATTATTCTATTCTATTCTATTCTATTAGGACATGATATGTATAGCGGCCGTTCTTTCAAATATACTGGAACAAAGATTATAAACATTTAATCAGCTTTGCCGAGAAATTCGTAGATACGTAGCTTTTTTCTTAGACTGAACACTAAACAGCGCCAACAGCGTGATGTTGTAGCGTTTTGTGCACAGTATAATTATAAGCGATGTTTTTTAGAGCGAAGATTTTTTAAACTTGTTCTATTCTACTCTTTTTCTGTTTTTATATTTTTATTTTTTGTCTCTTTATTTATCTCTTTCTCTCTTTTTATCTCTCTCGCCTTTTATTACTCTCGTTTTATCTTCTCCTCTATTTCTCTTTCTCTCTTTCTATCTTTCTCTTTATCTCTTTCTCTCTTTCTCTCATTATCTATTTCTATTTTTTTCTCCTTCTCTTTCTCTTTTTCTCTCTTTCTCTCAATATCTCTTTCTATTTTTTCTCCTTCTCTTTCTCTTTTTCACTCTTTCACTCTTTCTCTCATTATCTCTTTCTATTTTTTTCTCCTTCTCTTTATGTTTTTCTCTCTTTTTTTATTTATCCCTTTCTAATTACACCACATCAGTAAAATTTAGCACAGCAATATCTCAGCGGTTTCGTGTCCTTTGATTTATTCATGCAAGCTTAAACTTCACAATCTTACAATCAAACAATCCTACCATTCAGAATTTTAATCAAGCGATGTCTTTTGTCAGCTTAATTGTCGACTTAACAGATTGTCGTCGGCGCTTCTATTATGCTTACTTTTATAAGATGTGAAACGCCCTTGGTGTGGTTCAAATAGGTAGTCTCAATCAATCGGTCTCTTTTTACTTGGATTGACAGAACAAATGGCATAGGCATGGTATGGTTTAGGAAATAAACGCTATCGTGATTCAGATGGCACGTCAAGGGGCACCTAAAGGCACAAGGCTATTTATTTAAAATAGAAATCAGCACGTAAGAATTAAAAAGAAACAGATTTGCCCGATGAGGTTTTACCAGGAAATGAGATATCCTACTTATTAAAAAATCACATAAAAACATGGAATTATTTTTCATAGGTACTCCAAAATCGTGAATCGTATGTTTACGTCGTTACCAGACATAGGACGGACTGAGTACACTCAAGCTAATTAGCTTGTATTTGTATCGCAGCGCAGAACTCGGTAAAACATATCTACCTCAGTTTATATAATAACAATATAACGTTATTGGATTTGCCATTATCTTTTAAATACAATTTCAGTCGCTCTACCTCTCGCCAGCCAAAGACTTGCAGCAAGTGCAAGTGCCACTCTTGTCGCACAAGTGACCGATTTCTCGTGTTTTTTTTTTTTTATTTTTACGGTTCCGTACCTCAAAAGGTAAAAACGGAACCCTTACACTTCGTTGTCCGTCTGTCTGTCCGTCTGTCTGTCCATCTGTCTGTCCGTCTTTCTGTCCGTCTGTCTGTCCGTCTGTCTGGACCCTTTTTTTCAAGAACGCGTAAAGTTATCAAGTTGAAATTTACATTAAATACTTGGGACTACGGTTTCTTTCGGCTGTAAAAAAATGAAGTTGCAAGTCAACGCAATCAAAAGATATGAACGTTTATGTCGCATATTTTGCGATTTCACAGGGGAATCAAAACCTATAGGGTACTTTCCGTTGACCTAGAATCATGAAATTTGGAAAAAGGCAAGGTCTCATAGCAGATATATGGGAATAAATCCGAAAGTCACAAATTTGAAGTTATATCATTTAAAAATATTTATATTGCAATTACAAACTTACATTTTGTAGTTGGAATGTATGGAAGAACCTTAATGTCAACTACAAAGTTAAGTTTGTCTTTAAATATTTTAACTTCAGTTGGTTTTTTTTTTTGGATCGCGCTCTGAGGATTCCGTTGGACGGAACTCTCAGATCGCGAGTCCTACTCGTACTTGTCCGGTTTTTTAAATTAAAGCAGTCTTTCTTACTTGTTAAAACATAATTTAAAAGATTTCATCAAGCACTTACAATGTAGCACGAAACTGCATAGCTGGTCCAAATTAACAGCTTAAAGTTTTTAATTAACTGCGAGTCTCCGCCGCTTCTTGCCTAATTACTGAATCTAGGCAAAAGCTTAGTTATTTTTAATTATTATGTTGTAAAATTACGCAATTTATAAAGTTTTTAAAATGACCTTTATAATGATTGAATGCGTTTTGTAGTAATAACCTAAGCTAATAAATTATACAGCTGTATGTTTAGCCAAAAAAAAATAATTTAATTAAATAATAAACTAGTAGGCCGCCCCTGCTTCGCACGGGTGAAGCTGGGATATATAGCTTATGTCAACCGGGGATAGTGCAGCATCCCAACAGTGAAAGAATTTTTCAAATCGGTTCAGTAGTTTCGGAGCCTATTCAATGCAAACAAACAAACAATCAAATCTTTCCTCTTTATAATATTAGTATAGATACTCTAAAAATGTTTGTTTAATATTCTACTATTTTAGTTTGCATTTAAGAAGATTAGAATGTCAAAATCAACAAAACAAAAACACTGATAAATGAAATGTTTATAAAAATAGTTGGTCCGAAATAAATATTTATTTATTAGCGTTTTTGTTTTGTTGTTATTTAGACTTATCGTATTCCACACAAGACACGTCACTTAAGACAACAGTTCAAAATAAAGCTTATATATTCTTCAGAAGACAAGATTGCTTTAAAAAGGGATTTAAAAAAATGCTTCTAATTTTTTTAGTGAAACTTCTTATGCGACTTGCAACAATGTTGCGTTAAACGTTTAACGCTACCATGGAGGGGGAATAGAAAGAGACAGAGCGAGAGTTTTAGATGCCATCTATGAGGAAATTTTGAAACTTGTACATCCTTCTCATAGTTTATTTCACTAATATTTGCATAGGTGGCAGAACATGTGACTTCCAACAAGGTTGCGTTAAACGTTTAACACTATCATGGAGGTGGTATGAAAGCACTGTTGCGTTAAACTTTCAACGCTCCTGGGAAGGGGGAATAGAAAGAGACAGAGCGAGAGTTTCACTTCTTCCGCGCGGAGGGACTCCACGCATATTTTTTATTATTATTTATTATTGGCGGCCGTAATATATAGGAATTATTACAATATTGGGTGTTGATTTGAAAAGTTTGCAATAAAATTATGTTTCGAAAGTACCTAAAATGTGATGACATCGTGTTTTGGCAAATTTCTTGTAAATAGTTTTTTTTTTTTTAATGCCATAGGTGGCAAGCAACCAGACGGGCTGCCTGATGGAAAGCAGTCACCGTCGCCTATGGATACTTGTAACACCCGAGGCATCACAAATACGTTGCCGACCCTTTAGAACTCGATTAACTCGCCTTTTGAAGAACCCCATGTTGTAGCTTCAATAGTAACACTCTCGCCCCGAGTAACACTTTTAGCAAACATTGTCTACATCGTACGGCTATTTGATATCATTGTTTACAAAACAAACTTGCTTTGTCTGGAGACATTGATTTCACCGATACGGATGCTAAATTTACAATCAACGATGCGTCTTTCAAACGTCTAAATTAATATTATTCTTACTAAAGAAATTCTAGTATATTTTTCGCTTCAATGTCGTGTCAAGTACATAAATACATAACTGGCCCAGAGCGTGTCGAGACAGGCATATGTTTAGGGTTCCGTGCCCAAAGCCATATAAATAATCACACACAGTTACATTGTGGTCAATTTCGTAGCTATGAAATTAGAGGTTGTAAAATTTTTTTTACAAAAGAAGTTCTGTGGAGAACATAACTTACATCTATACTAATATTATAAAGAGGAAAGATTTGATTGTTTGTTTGTTTGTCTCATTGAATAGGCTCCGAAACTACTGAACCGATTTGAAAAATTCTTTCACTGTTGGGATGCTGCACTATCCCCGGTTGACATAGGCTATATATCCTGGCTTCGCCCGTGCGAAGCAGGGGCGGCCTACTAGTAGTTTATATTTAACCAAAGAGAAAACTACTCGAAAAACATTATTTGCTAAAATCATTTAACGAAATGATCATTAACGTATGAAGCAGGGGCGGCCTACTAGTAGTTTATATTTAACCAAAGAGAAAACTCCTTGAAAAACATTCTTTGCCAAAATCATTTTACGAAATGATCATTAACCTATGAGTTTTTGAAATTATTCATTTATATCACTTTAACCTAAAAAGGTGTGATCAAAAAATATTTGCAATAATTTTATTCCAAGCTTCTGTGGAATGCACTGCCTGCTTCTATCAGACATGCCAAATCTATTTCTAGTTATAAGAATCAAGTCTATCACATCAGCAGCCATCAAACGTCCACTACTGGACAAAGGCCTCCCTCTTAAAGAGGGATGTTGCCATAATCCCCACGCTTAGCAGGCGGCTTGGGGATCGCAGTAATTTCACCGTTTACTAATAGGATGCTGCTGCCCATCCTCCGGTGGTTCTGGTCGCAGTTTTAGGACATACCCGGGTCCAAGTCTATACACATTGTTTTAGTTTATTTATGTTAATTGGTACGTATGTATGTATTCTATTTAAAGTATGTAGTTTATAACTTTTAGAATCGTTATATCTCAGAAACGGTGGCTCGTAAGAAAAAAAGTATTGAGACATTTTTTATAGATAATTTTATGATCTACAATTTTTGTTTGAGGTACTTTTATGATAAAACTTACCGTTTTGCTGAAAATCGCGAAATACTCATTTTTTTGACCTTTGACCTTGAATAAAAAAAAAACATACACGGGAATGATGGGGAACTTCTAGACATTGTTTATAATTATGTTTTGAACAATTTCACTGATTTTCAGCTTGTTGGGACTTTATGTAACTTCGAATGTCTAAATTGACCGGACTATAAGTCAAAGCAGGTTGCTGTCGCACCCGGGGCCGTTGCTGCAAGGATCGATAACACGGGTGAAACTGAGGGGCGCAGTTAGTGTAGTAATACACAGACGGAGGACTTAATGCTAAGCATTTTCTACCATCCATCTATCACGTTGGATCCCCCTCCCTGTATCTGTCAATGAGCAGCACTCAATTGTTTATTTAACCCTCTACACTCGGGCTAATACGAGAGTGAGTTTGATTTTTAAAAAATATTGGCGCCAAACGTTTCACTTTTTCCGTGCGCACTCGGCGTCGATCGTAAACAACAAACAACAGTAAACTATAAACCTAGGATTTTTTCAAATTTTTTTTAGGCTTTTTAGACATAGCCGAAAACCAGAAAAAAGATTTCACAGTCAGAATCTGAAAAAAAAAGTTCCGGTTGTAAAGGGTTAAAGTTTTAAATTGAACACAACGCAACTGCCCGACGTTGCCCGATTCACCCTTGTATTATATTCGAAATATTTGATTAAAAAAAACATTTGCCATTTTAAACATTCCTATTGTATGTTTATGATGATTGTATGGTAAATATTTTATTGTTTACTATTTTGTTGACAAAATTTATCCAATGTTTAAATACAGCGTGCTCATAAATATTTAGGTCGGGAAAGGGACCGTTTAACGTACCAGAAGTATATCTTAACGGACAGCCTGTTAAACAGTGGACAGTTTCAAGTACCTTGGCCACATCGTGACCTCTAAATTAAAAGATGACAGTGACATCGAGCGTCAAAGACGCAGTCTGTGTGTTGTAGGGAACATGATAGCTAGAAAGTTTTTTAAGGCAGTGCCTGATGTAAAAATTACGTTGTTTAGGTCTTATTGTCAGACTTCCTATACGTGTCAACTCTGGACAGTATATACTAAAAAATCTCATGACACCATTCGAGTGGCCTACAATAACATCTTCAGGCACCTTATGGGTCTGAGGTGGTATTGTAGCGCCTCCGAAATGTTCACTGAAGCTCGAGTAGCATCATTTCATGCTATACAGCGACAGAAAATAGCATCGTTCATGTCCAGAGTTGACACGTGTAGGAACTCCATTATTAGAAGCCTAGGCAACAGGCTGCTGACGGAGTCGTATAGACGGTGGATAAAAATTGCCACCTAAATATATTTTATTTTAATTTTTAATTAATTATTATTCTTAATACTGTGTGTTTTTTGCAACTGTGATATGGACCTAGTGTCCGAAATAAAGATTTTTATTATTATTTATTTATGATTATTATAAATAAACGACGTTTCACACCTTTATTTTCACACTAGGATTCCCCGTATCGGGGATTCACTGTAACACACACAAAGACGACACACACTCCCGCCCATAAACTATATAATATGATCTGCATGATCTAATACTCTCCTGTCCATTTTTGTATCGGACTGCACAAAAAATCGACACCGACATCGATTCCACTTTTATTGTGCGAACTGCTAGTCTGTGGAATGCGCTGCTTGGATGGGTGTTCCCCGATAGTTACAATCTGGGTGTCTTCAAATCATAAGTGAATCGGTTTCTTCTAGGCAAGCGTGCTCCACCGTAGACCGCATCATCGCTTAACATTAGGTGAGTAAGAGTCAAGCCTAAAATAAAATAATTACAACATTATCATCAACCTGGTGAATAACGTGTAGTTGCCTTTTCAGAATAGTTTGTCTCTAGCATTAACGTTAATTATTCTGAAATGTTATTTTGTGTACTAATCTTCACTCAGACAAATTTAAATCGAAAATGGCCACTTTAGGCATGTGTTTGTGATCAATAGGCTTGTGTCATGTTTCATTTATTATAAATGACATATTAATACAAGGAAATAAATATTATATAACACAATAAATGATATTGGCTGTTAAATCTCTGAGTTTTTGGTGGGCCCATAGAAAGCAAATAAATGCTTTATCCCTTTCTCGCATACTGTTTGTTGGAATGGCATTTGTATGGTGCGCGCACGGCATGACGTCATCACGTGCTATAGTGATTAGTATGATTTCTGTCAAGGATGACATTAAAATACTTAAAACTTATTATTTTTGAACAAAATTTAATTTTGTTTTCGTTGATGGGTTCTATCAAAGATCAGCTTAGTAATAAGATATAAAAAAAAAATGATAAAGGCATATTTCGTACATAGGTACTATATTTTTTAGATCACCCTGTTACATAAATATTCTGGCTATGCACTAAGTCAAATACAGTTATTACGTATATTGTAATATATTTAAATGGTATTCATTATTATGTCCCTCTATAAGTATTTTAAAGAATTTATAAAAAAAAAATGATCAAGAAATTATCACTTTGGTAATAACCATGGGGGCGGCAACAAACGAAGAAACAGACATTGCTGACGAAAAAGAAAATTTTCTGGCTAAATTCGAAAAACAGCTGGGATTCCAAACAAGAATAAAATGGGATTTCACGATTGTTTTTTGTTCAATGCATATTGTTGCACTATACTGGAGTTATCATTATGCATTCCCAGCTAAATGGCAAACGTTAGTATTTGGTGAGTATATAATATAACCTTATAAGTCCTTTGTGCGTCTGTGTGGTCTAAGTTTTAAAATAATTTAGACCAATAGTGTACTATAATGCATGTAACTGCGCCGAAATATCGGGAGCTCATTCCACAACCTTGCCACGGTAAATAACCCGTTAATAATCATTTAACAATAGTGTACTATGTTTATTGTTTTTATAGTAGTATCGTATTTATTATCATTTACTGGGACACAAACCTTTTCTCAGAGAGAGAGAGAGAGAGAGAGAGCATGCATTGTGTGTAACCTAGTGCATATTAGTGAATATCATGTCTGTGAAATTTTTAGGTTTTTGGACAGACCGGTTTCCTCACGATGTTTTCCTTCACCGTTTATGAGCCATGGATAAATATCCTCACCGTTGTATTTTTGATAGCTATTCAACCGCCCAATTGTAGTTTGTAAACATTACTGTGTTCCGTAAAGGGCAATTCCAGTAAAATTACTGAGCGTAAAGAGATTTAACATCCAAAATCTCAAGGAGACGAGTGCCGTGCATTGCTGCTCAGGGCAGGGATTTGAACTTCTGAATTTCTAAATTCTCAGTGGCAGTAAACTGTAATAGGTAGTTGAAAAAAATTGTCATTTCATCACTCAGTTGCATAAAACAATTACATACTCATATTTTTTATAACTAATCAAATATTTTCAGGTAATATCAATTGAGGAAATTTATTAGTATTCGATTTAAATTGGGTTTTTAATCATTTTATCAAGCTATTAAAACTTTTATCAAACTACATCTCTTCAACTCATGCAAACGGGAGTGAGGTTTCGACTGCTCAAAGTGACTCAAAATATTGTTTTATTGAGTGAAACTTAATTTTACTAAATGTACTTATTTAATTTTTAGCATTTGTTATGTATACTGTTTCTATGATGGGCCTCTCCATTGGAATCCACAGGCATTGGTCACATAAGACTTTTAAGGCAAAACTTCCGCTGAAGATATTTCTTATGCTGGCTTTTGCTTCAGCTGGACAGGTAAGGAATAACCTATCTGTCTTCTGGATAATGATGATAGCTTCTTTATTAAGCCTTCGTCACTCATGTTTCACTTCATGTTTGAGCTCATTTGGTTAGTTTTACGAGGCACTTAAGGATGAGTTTTTTTTTTTAACTTTTAGCATACTATCTACGGGTGGGTGCGTGATCACCGGCTACACCACAAGTACAACGAAACGGAAGCAGATCCCAACAATCCAAAGCGAGGGTTCTTTTACGCACAAATTGGATGCTACTTTTTAAAGAAAAACAGCATCGTACTGGAAAAGGGACGACAGATAGACATGAGTGATATCTTGGAAGATCCCGTCGCTGTATTTGAGCGCAAGTAAATTTATTGTCATTGTTTGATAACATATAGTTTGGATCTACCTTTTTCATCATCGGTGTGGTCTTCCGTTGGGGAGGTAAGGAGATTGACTGCGAGAGGTGCCTCTCATTGCTGAGGCTGGGTGCTGAGGAAACACTGTCCCCAGGGAATTAGTGTTCGAGAGCGCGAGTGCTTTGCGGCGCCTCGATCGCCCTCTGTGGTCCAGTGCGAGCGAACTAAAGCACGCTTAGCCGTTTGTCTGGACGTCCAGTAACGTAAAGGTGATGGGCGAACAAGTTCGTGCACTCTCCTTGGAAAATCGTATGAAATACCGAAAAGTTATATGATTATTAACGGGTATTTACCGTGGTAAGGTTGTGGAATGAGCTCCCAATATTTCGGCGCAGTTTCATGCACCATGTTTACGGGAAGACTGACTCAGGCTTTCCGTAAACATGGAAGACTGACTCAGTCTTCCCCTGAACATGGTGCATGTAACTGCGCCGAAATATCAGGAGCTCATTCCACAACCTTACCACGGTAAATACCCGTTAATAATCATATAACTTTAGTGAACAACCGTGATAGTTTAAAACAGTGAAATACCGAAAAGCTCGGGTTGGGACCTTACGCCGGTGGTTCAGGTTCTGAAGCTTCTTTTTAACCAATATTTCGCCGCCAGTGTGATTTGTAGTTCGTTTGTTTATTGAAAAAATAACTAAGGTTCTTTTTTTAAGATATACGACGTTGTTGAGACTAATGTGTGCCTTTGTCCTCCCGGCTCTTACCGGAGTATTGCTTTGGGATGAGGACTGGAAGTGTGCTGTGGCGTGGCAAACTTTCATCAGGGTCATTGTGGTGTATCACGGTTTAATGACAATCAACAGCGTAGCGCATAGTAATATGTGTGTAAACAGACCCTACAACAAGTGAGTGTAATTTCATATTTCTTATACTAATTCGATAGGCCTTATTACTGAAACTGACGTGGTTTTCACACATTTTATTTATTCTACTCAGGAATTACACACGTAAGATTAACCCGATTATTCCGTCTATCTTACGTGACTCATTCTCGTGTAATATAAATTAATTACGATAGGCCTTAGTGAAATAATGCTGAGCAAAAATGTAAAATCTGCGTGATATAATTCGCCCCTACCCATTTTTCTATCGAACTGCCAGAGTGGGCACAAAAAGGCAACATCACTTCGTGGTGACCCGAAAACCTGTACAAAGTGCTTTGACTCCACTTTTATTGTGTGAACTGTTAATCTGTGGAAGGCGCTGCCTCAATGGTTGTTCCTTGATAGTTACAATTTGGGGAGTCTTCAAATCACAAATAATTTCTTCTAGGCAAAGTGCTCCATAGTAGACAACATCAATGCTTAACATCAGGCGAGGTGGCGGTCAAGTGCAAGTCTATTTTTAAATAACAATTTAAAAAAATACGCCTTTCGTAATATCTGCCTCCTTGGCGTGTCCGTCAACGGAGTACCTAACTAGCGCTAATAAGCGCGAACATAGCTGGCAAAACCCTTCACGTAATGACAAATTTTAACCACTTGCTTGTTCTTAGTTTTAAATATAACCGACGTAAAAAACCTTGATTGCTTTGTGCTTTGGCACGTTGCTCGTGATGTCTCGCAAGTTTGCTAGTTTTTTATTATTACGGTTATTTACAATGTGAGCTATTTGTGATGAATTGCAGGCAAAAAAAATCGACACCGTTTCACGGTTGATATTCCGAATGTCCGAAGTGCTTTGATACCTCTTTTATTCTGCAAATCGCTAGAGTGTGGAATGCTGTGTATGGATATACAATTTCATGGTGTTTTTAAGTTCACAAGTAAATTTAACAAGTAAATCGTTTTTTTCTAGTTAAGCTTACTCCACCGTAGACCTTATAATATCAGGCGAGATGGCAGTCAAACGCAAGTCTGTTTCTAAATAAAAAAATACTGAATTTTTTTCCTTCTTTCAGGAATATATTGGCTGCAGAGAACTGGTTTATTTCACTCGTCTTTATTGGCTCAGAAGGCTCCCACAACTATCACCACACGTTTCCTAACGATTACAAATCGGCGCCAACAAACAATTATTTTTGTTTGTCTACAAATTTAATAAGGATTTTCGAAAAGATTCAGAAAGGGACTGGCGTACGATCTGAAAGAGCCAAGTCCTTCTTTGGTTAGTGCTATTCTAGAAAAACAAAAACAGCACCTTATAGAATAAACAGAATATACGATGGACACACATCTACAATTATTTGAAGAGTAATTTTAGTAAAAAAAACTTGATTCTCAAACTTTTTCTAAATTTTGAATAATAAATTGTAAAATTACTTTTACAATAACGTGTTTTATTTTATCCTTTTATTTGCAAATATTTAATGGGTATGAGCCAAACATGAACCCATAGTCGAGAAGCCACAACCCTGTAGTGCAAATACCGTTCTTTATCGATCGTCAAATTTGATAAAATGCCATATATAATAAATCATTTATTTCAATTGACAAGACTCATAGGTACACAAAAATTATTAAAATAGTCACATTATATTTAAATTCTAACGTATTAAAATAGTCCCTAATACACTGTTGTCGGTTGCATGTTAGACACATAGGTTGAACAAATGAACATGCAATCGACAACACTGGTTAATATAGGGACCGTCCAGTCTCAGTAGCGAAGTGCCTCTCTTCCGCATCGTCGCATAAAAGCAAACATTGTCGACGCACTGCAGTACCCGGGGAGACCCAACATCATTCTGAATGCTTTTATGAACTGGACGCAAAGGGCGATGTAAATTTTGTGTGTGTAGTCAGCCCACAGGCTTCAGGTATAAAATGTGGCACATAGAATCGATCATAGCGAGTAGTGATCAAATGGCATCTCAACTGTCAAATTTGACGATCGATAAAGAACGGCACTTGCACTACTTAGTCGCCATTTGTCAAGGATGTTATATATACCGTAAAAATGACTAGGTAGAACATCCTTGCCATTTGTCTAGACAGCAAACACTCACTCATGCGTTCACTTATTCACTATGTAAAATCAGGCTTTGTTGGATTTACTGTTTGCTCTAAAGCAGTGGTTCCCTGTTAGTTTTTCCGGCGTACAACTTAAAAAAATACCTTAAACTCGCGTACCCGTCGAGTCCAGTTGCAGACCGATCTTGGTGCAGACTCAGTTTGTGAGGACTAATAAGGACTGAAATTCTATGAAAGGCGGAAGCCTTTCATAGACGTCACGCGCTGTATGTAGTCCGTTGGATGCAGACGCACTGCATACGGTGTTACGTCTTTCATAGAATTTTATACTTTACTGATCCTCACAAACTGCGTCTGCACCGGATCGGACTGCAACTGGAGTTGGTCTGCTCCTGCCTTTATTGCAGGAATGATAAATAAAAATAAAAATTAACTGATGCCGGGGTACAGATAAAATTATCTTAGTCAAGCCACTCGTCGCGTAACCCTTGATGCAAATTCGCGTACCCCTCGGGTATGCGTACCACTAATTAGGAACCACTGCTCTAAAGCATTGAATTTATTTACACACTAGTCGGTGCCCGAGACTTGGTGCGCGTATATTTTCATATAAACTTTCAACCCTTTTTTTCTGCCCTAATGAGGCCCTTATGCAAAATAATTTCTTAGCAAACTTATACACCCCATAAAGATTCTACTCGCAAAATTACAGCTTTCTAGTTGCATAAATTTCAACACAACATTCAAACACTAATTTCACCTACTCAGTCCGTCCTTTTTGAATTTTTAGGGTTCCGTACCCAAAGGGTTAAAACGGGACCGTATTACTAAGCCTACGCTGCCTGTCTGTCCTTTTGTCCGTCTGTCCTACCTTTTAACGGTGGTTATAATATTGTTATTGTTTTAATGGTTGTATCTGTCGAACCGTAATAGATAGCCAGTTAAAATTTCACAGAATATGTAATGTTACAGAAGATGAACTCAGAAATAACAACCAATTCAAAAAGTAATAAAACTGGCTAAATGCGCGTTGGGCTCGCGCACTGAGAGTTTCATACCGGTACATAACTTGTTAGCTACTAAAATACAAATACAACATCCCATCAACGCTCAAGCGGTCACCCATCCAAGTACCGGCCGCGCCCGACGTTGCTTCACTTCGGTGATAGTATGAGAACCGGTGGTGAATAGAATTTTGATACCGTCTCGCACTTGGCCATTATTTATATATTTTTTTATTTATAAAATATATGCTTGCGCTTGACCGCCATCTCGCCTGATGTCAAGCGATGATGGGTCTACGATAAAGCATGCTTGTCTAGAGAAAGCAATTAACTCTCGACTTGAAGACACCCAGATTGTTACTGACGGGGAACACTCATTCAGGCAGCGAATTCCGCAGACTAGCAGTTCGCACAATAAATGTGGAATCAACGCGCTTCTCTATCTACTATATATATATATACATATCCAACCTGTTCGTCAATAAGGATACCATATTTGTCCATTAGATCCTGGAAAAAGAATTCAATTAATATAGCAATTTTTAACTTGATTATAACCATTATGTCTGGCCGAGAAAGAAAATTGCCAGTATATGCGATGTATATGGACTTAACCAAGGTTTTTGATCATGTGGATCACAACATATTAATAGGTAAACTAGAGGCGTATGGAGTGAGAGGCAATATTTTGGATTTGATAGATTCTTACCTCCGAAATCGATTTCAGCAAACACAAATCACAAAAATTTGTTCTGAATCAAATACGGAACAGAAACATACGTCTTCTGGTGGCTTGGTTAAATATGGCGTTCCACAAGGAAGTGTGCTTGGAACTTTGCTATTCATCATTTATATAAATGATCTACCTCAAGCTATCAATAGCTTGAGGTAGCAAACAGAACCATCGGGTGGTCAACCACCCGATGGTTCTGTTTGCTGATGACAGCCATTTTTGTGGGTGAAAAAAATAAACCTCTGGAACCAGAAATTTATTTGGCATTAAATAATATAGTGCAATGGTTGACATCTAATAATTTATTAATTAATCTTGTCAAAACTAATACTATGACATTTTATAAATATAAGAAACTGAAATCTAAAATAATTTATAAGGATAATGACATTCAGAATGTTACAGTTGCCAAATTGTTGGGTCTCAATTTGGATTCTAATCTGGACTGGAAAATACACGCTGAATCAGTACGCTTAAAACTAAGTAGCTATTCATATGCCCTTTATAATATGTTGTCCAAGGTAGTAAATCAACAAGCAGTGCTCACATCTTATCTACTATTAACATCTACTTTACGATACGGCATAATATTATGGGGGAACTGTTCGGAACGAGAAAACCCTTTTAAAGCCCAAAAGAAATGCTTGAGGTCTGTCTGTCACTTAAAGCCGACAGATTCCTGATATCCACACTTTTTGAAATTTAATATTTTGACATTCCCATGTCTTTATATTTACGAGATTTCAGCATTAATTAGAAATAATTTACACATGTATGAGTTCCTCAGAAGTAAAGGAAGTAAAAATAAAATACATATGCCCAAGCACAGGACTGCATGTTTTGATAAGGGAGTTTGTGGTATGGGTCCGATAATCTACAATCATTTGCCAAAAACAATATTAGAATCGGAGAGTGTGACTGTATTTAAAACAAAGTTGTTAAATTTGCTCGTGTTGAAGGCTTACTATAAAATACAAGAATTTTTGGTTGATAAGTTGTGATAATGATAATTTAAGCTGACATTCTTTTTTGACCCGATTTTTTGATATTTTTAATTGTGACATTGTAAATTGTTTTTTTTTTTTGTTTATATAATTTTGTGTACATTGTAATTGAACGAGGTGTGGGTAATTGTAATTGAAATATAATTTAATTTAATAAATGCATGAAATTAGTTTAAGTAAATTATTATTGTATGTTCGCAATGAACTTGACTGTTGATACTTATAAGCATAAATTAAGACCTGACATGTAACACAGTTGAACAATAAATATAATCTGAATCTGAATCTCACAAGTTCGGTCGTGCATGGAGTATTGCTCTCACCTTTGGGATAGATCAGCTAAGTATCAGCTTGGGGCTTTAGAGTTTATCGAAAATTGTGCCAAGAGGCTCATCGACAATGAATCCCTGGTTAAAACTAAGCTCCTTAGTCTTGAGCATCGGCGTAAAGTTGCAAGTCTATCGGTCTTTTATCGAATACATTTCGGAGAGTGTGCATCTGATCTTCATG
Source organism: Agriopis marginaria (assembly GCA_932305915.1). Taxonomy (NCBI): domain Eukaryota; kingdom Metazoa; phylum Arthropoda; class Insecta; order Lepidoptera; family Geometridae; genus Agriopis; species Agriopis marginaria. The sequence continues at coordinate 2,181,403 of OW029923.1, forward strand.
ATCTAATTCCTTCCTGCCCATTTTTCTATCGGACTGCCAGAGCGGGTACAAAAAATCGATACCGCTTTATGGTTGGTATTCCGAAAACCCGAACGACGAGCTTTGATTCCACTTTTATTGTGCGAACTGCTAGTCTGTGGAATGCGCTGCCTGAATGGGTGTTCCCCGATGTCTTCAAATCACGAGTGAATCGGTTTCTTTTAGGCAAGCGTGCTCCACCGTAGACCGCATCATCGCTTAACATCAGGCGAGATGGCGGTCAAGCCCAATCCTATTATTTATAAAAAAAAAAAAAAAAAGATTATTATGCTCTAGGATTCTTTAAAATTGTTCAAAGAGGTTCTGAACTGCCCGGTTTATGCAGTTTTTTGTAAGAGTCGTGGGCATCCAGTAGATGCAAAAGGCAGGCTGTCGTTCAGTGAGAGGGTTAAAGAGGAAGGCCTATGTTCAGCAGTGGAAGTCTTCTGGCTGATGATGATGATGATGATGATGATGATGATGATGACAGTTAAAAGCTAATACAAAAATATGTAAAAATATACACTTTCACTTCTCATGCTTGTAAAGTTCTTGTTTATGCCCAATGTAAGTGGACTAAAATTTCTTTTTATGTTCTAGGGTTCTTAAAAGTTGTTCAAAGAGGTTCAGTTTGTAACCATGTGTTGTAACCACCACCACACTCTCCGAAATGTATTCGATAAAAGACCGATAGACTTGCAACTTTACGCCGATGCTCAAGACTAAGGAGCTTAGTTTTAACCAGGGATTCATTGTCGATGAGCCTCTTGGCACAATTTTCGATAGACTCTAAAGCCCCAAGCTGATACTTAGCTGATCTATCCCAAAGGTGAGAGCAATACTCCATGCACGACCGAACTTGTGAGATTCAGATTCAGATTATATTTATTGTTCAACTGTGTTACATGTCAGGTCTTAATTTATGCTTATAAGTATCAACAGTCAAGTTCATTGCGAACATACAATAATAATTTACTTAAACTAATTTCATGCATTTATTAAATTAAATTATATTTCAATTACAATTACCCACACCTCGTTCAATTACAATGTACACAAAATTATATAAACAAAAAAAAAAAAAACAATTTACAATGTCACCCGACACCTGTTGTGTTATAAACACAACTAATGGTTACAAACTGAACCTCTTTCACCGGTAACCATGTGTTGTGTTTATAACACAATACATGATTACATGGTTGAAGTAACCATTGCAGCCTGGTTCCATTACCGTGTGAAATAAAGCATGCTGAACTAGTCTTAGGCGGACTCTTTGTGCTGGTCGCCGGAGGCCGATGACATATATTTCAGAATATTTTATATTTGAAAGAAAGAAAGAAAGAGAGAAAAAGTTTATTTGTGACCAATATAGGTTTTTTTTTAAATAGCTTATCGACAAGTTATAATATAAGGTCACAAATCGGCCCCAACTCAGCATAATGCCAGCTGTTAACCAGCGCTGGTCTTCCGTTGGAGCCGTTTGGTGATGTCTCTGTACAAGCACACATACAGTACACACGACAAAATAAAAATATAAATAAAATAATAAATAAACCAATCTAAAAAGAAATACTAATAATGATGACAATGGGGTAATTATTATATATTATACTATATTATATACTTTGTAAACATAATTTCTTATATTGCACTCGTGTTATGCTTTTGAGTTTCCTCTTGTTGCTGATGTGCAGTATAATTTTTTTAAGTTTGTACCTAAAACTTTTAACATTCTGCAGGTTCCTCAACGGCGGAGGAATATTATTCCAGCGTTAAAACCTTTATTATATTATTTGCGCATTATAGAATATTGATTTTAGTGCAATTTTTTTTTTTGTTAAAGTTGTGTTTTCTGTGCAAATTCGAACCCCAGGATAGGAAGAACCTAGGGCCTTACGGCCAACTGCTTACGCGGTAACAAACTAACGTTAAAACTGTGCTGTTCGGAAAATCTCCCAAACGTGAACCTTAACGCACCCTGATGCGGTTTGCGGTCGCGCAACATTTTTTCATCACCTAAACGGGATTGCTTTAAAAAGATAGCCGTAAGGCCCTTGCACTGTGACTTTCCCTAGTAACTGGGTGTTTCAGGCTCTGGCTAAGTAGAACTAACCGGTGGTAAGCAAACATCCGTCTGCTAGCGTGCGTACATTTAAACACTAACTTATTTTTTTGTAAAAATCTTACAACGGCATTTGTTTATTTAAAACTATTGGCTTGCATTAACAATTTTAATCCCCCTAACATCAAAAACAGTCACTTGACGATTGACGAGGGTCTGATGAACCATTTTGGAGTCATAGTAATGGCAGCACGGCTGTCTGGAGCTTTCAAAGTAAACCTCATCCTACTATCCTACTATTTATTGAGAAAGTTTGTATGTATGATGTATGGATGTTTGTTCCTCTTTCACGCAAAAACGACCGAATGGATTTTAATGAAAGTTTACAATAATATAGCTTATACATTAGAATAACACGTAAGCTATAACGGGTTGTAGTAGCGAGGCCGAAGGCCGAGCTCTACGCGTACGAAGCAGCAGGTTTCAGCTAGTCAACCATAATTTAACATGCAAAGCTAACTAAAATGGTTTAGATCACCAACATAAATTCGCTAGCTAATCTATAGTATCTATCTAGCTATTTAGTCAACTCGAAAAGCTAAATGAAACTATTTAAAACTCTCACTGGAATTAAGGGTCCTGTATACCCTCTGCAGCTCTCTCGCTCGCACATTTTCACATTATTGAAGATTTAAAATCAATGAGTGTGAATTTCCAAAAAGTAACAAAATCATGTCATGGTGTCTATCGTAACATTACAAACAAAGAAATGTTTGCTTCGATATCTTGTAATTTGACGGAATAAAATGACACGAGATTTGATATATTTTAATTTGACACAGTAAAATGGAAACAAGTAATTTTTATTTCTCGTGTCATTTTATTCCGTCAAATTACAAGATATCGAAGCAAACATTTCTTTGTTTGTAATTTATTCTTCTTTATTTGTATTGTAACAACCCTAGAAAGCTTTGGCAAACTATTAATAGCATCTGCGACAACACTAAAACACAAACAAGCTCAACTGAATTATTAGCTAATTGCGAGGACTCAACCCAAGCACTTAACACCTGTAACAACTACTTTGCTAATGTTGGTCGAAACCTTGCAGACAAAATTCTCAGCAGTAGCTCTACCAGTGAGAATACTTTGGCGGGCTCTTATAGAAGTAATGATGCATGCTTACATTCTTTTTTCATCTCCCCCACAGACACGGTTGAAGTAGGTAAACTCATCTCAGGCATCAAAATAGGTAGTGCACCAGGCCATGATGGTATCACTGGTGATCTAATTAAGCATGTAAAGCCTTTTATATTAGAACCTCTTACACACCTATGCAACTTGAGCCTTGAGAACGGTAAGTTTCCGGACATATGGAAGCTTGCAGTGGTGGTGCCTATTCATAAGGATGGTCCAAAGGACAACCCCCATAACTATAGGCCGATATCCTTGCTGAGCATTTTTTCCAAGTTATTGGAAAAACTGGTTAACAATAGGTTGGTGCAGTACCTTGATGCAAATCAGCTCCTCTCGGAGAGACAGTTTGGGTTCAGACGTGGTAAGTCCTCTGAAGATGCAGTGGTCTTACTTACAAACTTGATCTCGGCTGCTGTAGACCTGAGGCTGCGATGCCTGGGGGTATTTCTCGATCTCGCTAAGGCCTTCGACACGGTATCGATTCTGATCCTATTAAGGAAGCTTGAGGCAGCTGGAATTAGAGGTATTGCCTTGGAGTGGTTCCAGAGTTATCTGACTGATCGTAGGCAACGCGTGAGGGTTGGGACGTGTATCAGCGATGAGCTTCCGGTGGGTTTCGGGGTTCCCCAGGGCAGTATCCTCGGACCGACTCTCTTCGCCATCTACATGAATGATATCCTGAACCTCAAGCTTCCTGGGGTTGAAATAATCTGCTATGCTGATGATACCGTAGTCATTTTCAAAGACACATCCTGGGTAAAGGTCATAAAAGCGGCGGAAGAAGGAATGGGGCATGTAGCTACATGGTTGAATAGCAACCTTTTGACTCTAAATACAAAAAAAACTAAAATTTTGTCGTTTTACAATACCCGACGATCAGAACCAGATACCAATTTATTCATAAAGCTCCACTCTTGCACTACAGGACCTAGAAATGGGCCTTTGAGTTGCTGCAGCTGCGAATCTATTGGAAGACTTGATAGGATACGTTATCTTGGGGTTGAGCTGGACGAGTCACTTACCTTCAGGCATCACATCTCAAAGCTATCGGGACGGGTTCGTAAGCTCATTTACGTCATGAAGGGTTTACGCAACTCCTGTGAGCTGAAGACCCTCCTGATGGTATACACATCTCTTTGCCAATCGATACTAGCCTATTGTAACCTGGCTTGGGGAGGCGCAGCAAAAACTCTTATGCTGGGGCTCGAAAGAGCCCAGCGAGACGTCTTGAAAGTCATGCTGCGAAAACCCTTTCGATTTCCTACGGTTAGTCTGTACAGGGAAGCCGAAGTTCTGACGGTAAGGCAGTTATTTATGCTGAAAGCTATAGTCGCAACGCACAAGTCACTTAAGAATTTGAGCCAGCTCTCAGAAATAACAGGTAGACGAGTATTCAGAGTACCTGTAGGTGGAACCAAATCGGCATACGCAGTCCGTCATCCAAAATCTCTTCTCCCTCGCATATACAACGAAACCGTTAGAGCTGTTCCTAATATAAAAATGCAAAGGACATCTATAGTTAAGCTATCAGCTAAAAAATGGTTGCTCACTTTGTCATACGATGACACTGAAAATTTTATAACACGGATTCGCACTGCGCAGTGATCTAGTCATATAAAAACGTCAAACACACACACACACACACACACACACACATTTGACACTACACTTTAGATATTAAATACCTATGTACTTGAGAAATTATTTTCAGTCATACTTATATAAATAAGTATGATATTAGTTTAAAAATAATTTCTAAATTTTCTATATTGATATAATTTGACTAATACAATTAATAACTAGTGAAATGTAGTAATTTTAATAAATGAACCAATCCAAATGTAACTAATATTAATATAAATTAATATCCTAGGAAAAACAAACAAAAAAAAAAAAAAAAAATTGGATGCCTCCACTTTAAAAATTTTTTTGAGTACATCGTCACTTGGCCGCCACAATACGGGCCATGAGCCTAGTGTGGGGCCCTTGTTAAAGTCGACATCTTAAATATGTTTAAATTTCTTACTTTTTATTATTAAGTCTTAGTAGTTTGTATTAAAATTAATTTAAGATTACACAGCTTTAATGTTACGATAGACACCATGACATGATTTTGTTACTTTTTGGAAATTCACACTCATTGATTTTATATCTTCAACAATGTGAAAATGTGCGAGAGAGAAAGCTGCAGAAGGTATACAGGACCCTTAAGAAAATATCACTGGAAATTAAAATTATTGACCGAGCGAAGCGCGGTGTCAGATTCTAATGACTATAATGGGATAAGTAATTATCAACTGGCTTTCTATTAAGGTTTGAATGATACAGCCTTTAATAGGTAGGACAGACAGACAGACATACGTCGCAGGCTTGGTAATAGGTTTCCGTTTTTACCCTTTGGGTACAGAACCCTAAAAACGTGTCGTATTGGGAACCTTCCTCTTTTCAGGGTACCGTACCTAAAAAGGAAAAAAAACGGAACCCTTATAGGATCACTTCGTTGTCCGTCTGTCAAGACTCTTTTTCTCAAGAACGCGTAAAGGTATCAAGTTGAAATTTATATCAAATACTTGGATATACAGTTTCTTTCGGCTGTAAAAAAATAAAAGTTGTAAGTCAACGCAATCAAAAGATATGAACGTTTATGTCTCATATTTTGCGATTTCACAGGGAAATCAAAACCTATAGGGTACTTCCTGTTGACCTAGAATCATTAATTTTGGCAAGAGACAAGCTCTTACAGCACATATAAAGGAATAAATCTGAAAGTTGTTAATTAGAAGTTATATCATATTAAAAATATTATTTTACAACTAGCGGTCCGCCCCAGCTTCGCACGGGTATAGATTATAGCCTATGTCACCCGGGGATAGTGTAGCTTCCCGTCAGTGAAAGAATTTTTCAAATCGGTTAAGTAGTTTCGGAGCCTATTCAATTCAAACAAACAATCAAATCTTTCCTCCTTATAATATTAGTATAGATTACAAACTTACATTTTGTATTTGTTATGTATCGAAGAACCTTATTGTCAACTACAAAGTTAAGTTTGTCTTTCAATATTTCAACTTCAGTTAGTTTTTAACTCAACGGAACCCTCAGAGCACGAGTCCTACTCGTACTTATCTGCTTTTTTAAAAGTTGGTTTCATACTAGATAGCCCGTTGGTCCAGTTGGTAGTGAACCTGCCTTCTGAGCTTGGGGGCGTGGGTTCGATTCCCATCTAGGACAAACATTTATGCGATGAACATTTGTGTTTGTTCTATATCTGGTTGTTAATATCTATTTAAGTATGTATTTAAACCTATATATGTATGTATATCAGTCTCTGGCAGCCATATCACAAGCTTTGCTTAGTTTGGGGTCAGATGACCGTGTGTGAAAAAAATGTCCCGAATGTCCCGAATGTCCCGAATACTAAAATGTTGTTCTCGTAACTCGCTGACGAAAGTACACGAAGGTAGTACGACGACCCGCCGTTGCCCGGTTCATCCTCGCGGTGTCATATTTTTGAAAAAAAAAAATACATTTTATTATTATTGTATGCTTATTGTATGTTTACGATAATTGTATGGTAAATATTTTATTGTATACAATTTTGTTGACAGAATTTATTCAATGTTGAAATACAGCGTGCTCATAAATAACATTTTACACTCAAAGCTCGACTAATAGTGCTAACAACGTGTGGATTTGGTTGACGGACCGCCGTCCAACCAAGTCCGTCTCGTCTGTTAGCTACTTTAGATTCCCTGTGTCGGGGATTCCCTGTAACACACACAAAGACAAAGACAACGCACACCCAGATCTATAAACAAAATAACAATTACTACATTGTCATCAGCATGGTAAATAGCGTGTATTGTTTTTGCGTTTTTCCATAATATTTTGACTCTACATGAGCCCGGTTCTATCTCGGTTTTTTCTAGGCAAGCGTGTTCCATCGTGCTGCCGTCCGATTACTAAAATACCGTTAAGTGATATGGCCACAGTGTCACATAACGGACTTTTAGTAATCGGACGGCAGCGTGGACCGCATCATCGCTTCACATCAGATGAGATAGGTGGTCAAAAGCAAGCATACTAATAAATTTAAAAAACATTAGCTTGTCAAATATAGTAATTCAATCTTGAACCGAATTTTTGTACTCAAGCCTTGGACAAAAATTTCAACCCTACCGCAATTTCGCGGTGTTATGAATTAATTGAACGGTAAGGTTGAAATGTTTATCCAAGGCTAGTGCAAAAGATCGGTCCAGTGCAGTTTGGGTGGTCCAAAATTTGGAGGTTAGACCTACCACGAAACATTTCTGCCCTCGATTCCTTCGAGTCTTGGTTTTGAACAACACGAATATTTGAAAAATCGGACGTGGTTTAGAAATACTGTTATGTGTTTATGTTATCATTTCCTTTTTAAATAATGACCTTACTTGATAGGACAGGTCAACGTTATAATTATGCATATAATTTAGTTACAAAAAATTGTCTAGAAAAATCATATTAAAATTTATTACTAATTAAGGTAAAAATACAGCTAAAAAACTAAAAGATGATTACATAAGTCATCATCATCATCAGCCAGAAGACGTCCACTGCTGAACATAGGCCTCCCCCTTTAACCTCCACACTGAACGACAGCCTGCCTTTTGCATCCACTGGATGCCAGCGACTCTCACTATGTCGTCGGTCCATCTAGTGGGACGCCTATCTACGCTGCGTCTTCCGGTTCGTGGTCTCCACTCAAGAACCTTTCTTCCCCATCGGTTATCGGATTACATAAGTACTAACTACTTATTTTATATTTACTACATTCTTTAGATCATCCTGTAACAGAAAATAATATTCTGGGTATGCACTACGTCACATAAAATCGTTACTTAAATAGAAATGTATTTAAATGTAATTCATTAATGTGTTCCATTTTAAGTATTTATGCCTCTTTTTGATAAAGAAATTATCACTCCGTCAGAGGTAGCCATGGGGGTGGCAATAAATGAACAAACAAACATTGCTGATGACAGAGAAAGTTATTTGGCTAAATTCGAAAAACAGCTGGGATTCCCAACAAGAATAAAATGGGATTTTACGTTTGTTCTTAGTTCATTACATATTGTTACACTTTACTGGAGTTATCATTATGCATTCCCGGTTAAATGGCAAACGTTAGTATTTGGTGAGTGTTATAATTTATAGTGTATCTATTATAAGTTCTCTTTGTGTTTATGTAGTCCCTCGTCTAAAGTTTATAAATTCGAGAAGTTCTATGGACATATTTATTATACACGTTGGTCTAAAACTGTCAGCAGCTTGGCCAAAAACCCAAGAGCCAAGCTGAGTCGAAACTAAACTCAAAATATCTCGGACATTAACATGTACGAGATTAGGATGGTTCTGAAACAGCTCAAGAAGAACAAGGCTTCGGGTGACGATGGAATCATATCCAAACGTCTGAAAGCGTATCACCGGTACTCAAAGTCCTTCAGAAGCTATTTAATTCCATCTTTCACGAAAGCATAACGCCTAAAGCGTGGAACAGAAGTATGCTGGTGATATTTTTTAAGAAAGGTGACAACATTTTGCTGAAAAATTACACACGTATCTCGCTTCTGGGCCATATTTATAAGCTGTTATTGAGGGTCCTCACGAACTGTTTCAATCGCAAGTTTGATGACTTCCAGTTTACAGAACAAACCGTTTCCGAAAAGGCTATACCATATTATACCACATCCACATGCTACTACAAGTTAGACAAATTACCGAATAGTAATGTATGAGCCGTGGTAGCTCATTTGGGAGACCGCTAGACTTGAAAGCGTGAGGTCGCGGTTTCAAACCCCGTGCCCGTACCAATGAGCTCTTTGGAGCTTATGTACGGATTTTCATAACACTGGCTTTTCGGTGAAGGAAAACATCGTGAAGAAACCTGCATATGTACGGAGAAGAAATTCAATGGCGTATGTTAATCCACCAATCTGCACTGGGCCAGGGCGGTGGATATGGCCCAATCACCCTTTCGGGGGTAAACTAAAAGTCCAGCAGTGGACTGTTAAAAGGCTGACTATGATGATGATGATAACTTGCCATGTTTAACGTTTGTGGACTATGATAATGCCTTTGGTTCGATCAAGATAATTATGGGCGGTGCTCGAGTCTCTCCAGGGATGCCGTATTGACTATCGGTATGTAGAAGTATCGAAATGTTTGTAAAATAACGCCACCATGTCAGTCTGAGTACAGGAGCAGAGTTTGAAGGCAATTCCATTGCACAGAGGCTTGGGCCAGGCAGAGGTAATCACTCCGGAATCGTCCTCAGCTGCATTGTAAGACACCCTCAAGCTCTTAAAATGGAAAGGACTCGGCATCAACATCAAAGGCGAGTACATCACTCAGCTTCGGTTTGTCAACGATATTGTGGTCATGGCAGAATCGATAGAAGATCTCAGCATGATGAAGTCTTATGGCTGAAATGATAATGATAACTGTGTTCTGCATTAAAAGGCAATGTTTCCAGTAAAATTACTTTTGGCATAGAGAGATTTAACATTTACCTACTGTCTCAGGGCGACAAGAACAGTGCATTCCGGGTAGAGTTTTGAGCTGTTAATTAGCATGAAGCGATGCAAGCATGAAGCAATTATAAATTCTCAGTGGCAGTAAAATGTTATACGTATGCGTTACGCTTACCATCATTCGAGAAACTTACTCATCTTATTAAAAAAACCCGCACAGTTGCATAAAAATACCTACATATAGAGGATTACGTTGAAAGGGTGTACAGCCGATAGGGGTCCATTAAACTCATCATTATGAACAACTTTTACTATGGGACCAACACTGAAATCGAATAAAAATAGCTGTTCTATATAAATTTTGTCGAATGGCAATGACCGTTTTCTATGATCACACACACAAACTGCCGTCCGATTACTAAAAGACCGTTAAGTGATACTGTCACTTAATGGTCTTTTAGTAATCGGACGGCAGCTAAGCTGATGTTACACCCTTTCCACGTAACCCAGTAAAGTTTTTATAACTTGTACTCGTATATATGGTATATGCTTCAACCAAAATGAATGGAAGGGCTATAACCATTATCCATTAAATTTGCTCATCATAAAACGAGTCAAAACCATCGAACATTTTATACTTCAACGCCTAATTATAACAATGTGCAGTACATTTGTTACAAAAATTTATAACGGTTTTTTGATTTACACTTCGGGATAGCTCACAAAGGCATAATTTAGTCAGATGTTTTGTTATCATTTCACAATAGTCTCGTGTTGCACTTCCTACAGCTAGAGACCGACTGAAACGAAGAGTGAGGGCCGGCACACATTTTGTAATCTTCAAAAATGCGCTTCTCCTGGGCCCTTCCATCCATTTTATAGAGTAGATAGCCCGTTGGTCGAGTTGGTAGTGAACCTGCCTTCTGAGCTTGGGGGCGTGGGTTCGATTCCCACCTAGGACAAACATTTGTGTGATGAACATTTGTGTTTGTTCTATATCTGGGTGTTAATATCTATTTAAGTATATATTTAAACCTATATATGTATATATATCAGTCTCTGGCAGCCATATCACAAGCTTTGCTTAGTTTGGGGTCAGATGACCGTGTGTGCAAAAATGTGCCGAATATTTTGTCCCGAATATTTTATTTGGTCGAAGGGTATAATAATATTGTATAAAAGTATTTTTTGGGTCACTCTAAGCAAGAAGGAAAACTTTATAGACAATACTTTATTCGTAAAAAAAATCCATACAAACTATCAACCCATATCTCTTAGACTCAAATCACCGATAGTTAGCGAACGGGAGGTAAAAGTAAAAGTAAAAGTAAAAAATTTTATTGCATAAACTGTGTACAATGACGATGGATCAAATGTTTAGAGTTTCAACAGTCTGTCCTAGCGGACGTGCAATTATTTTTGTATATTGATACATACATTAGCAGTAGGCAAATGAAAACTGAGAACTGAGATATGTGACGCCAAAATCCTCATAGGAAAGAAAAAAGTTAACAGTTTCTTTTTTCATTGATCAGCTACAATAAACTAATTATATTACAGATTTATTCAATAAAAATTACAAGTAAAATAAAAACTATCTTAAATTTAAATTTATAACTAAAACATATTATATATTATTATTATTATTATATAATTTATATTTATAATATATAATATATTTTTATTTAGCGTATTTAATTTAATTTAGTTTAGTATTAGTTTTTAATTTTGTAAGTAGTTTTAGGTTTTATTTTTATTCTAATATGTGTAATTTTCTTGCTTTGATTAAATCACACCACTAAAACTAATCTAAAACTAAAATTAATCTAAAACTAAAACTAATCTAACAATCCGCTACCGGTGGGCAGCGTGCCCAAAATGCTGGCAGTATTGACACGTTGTATGGCAATGCTTATTCTTTGGCTTATTCTTATTGCTTATTCTTCAGTAGGTAATATAATTTAACCTACATTCATCTATTTAACCATATTTACACAAAAAAATTGAAATTTAGAAAAACTAGAAAATTCGAAAAACAAGTTTTTTTTGATTGCTCAAAGTGACTCAAACTATTGTTGGATTGAGTTAAACCTAATTTAATTTAATGTACTTTGTAAATTTTTAGCGGTTGTTATGTACATGGTTTCTTGGATGGGCATCGCCATTGGAATCCACAGGTTATGGTCACATAAAACTTTTAAGGCAAAACTTCCACTGAAGATATTGCTAATGCTGGCTTTTTCTACCACTGGACAGGTAAGGAATATAATTATTATTTATTATCTCACGAGCTAGAAAACGCTTTTTTATCGTGTAAAATCAACACGCAAAAATCATTTTTAGGGTTCCGTACCCAAAAGGAGTAAGCGGAACCATATTACGAAGCCTACGCTATCTATCTGTCCTGTCCGACAAATAATAAATAATGGCCAAGTGCGAGTCTGTTGTGCGAGTTGAGTGGAGACCACGAACCGGACGACGCAGCGTAGGTAGGCCTCCCACTAGATGGACCGACGACATAGTGAGAGTCGCTGGCATCCAGTGGATGCAAAAGGCAGGCTGTCGTTCAGTGTGGGGGTTAAAGGGGGAGGCCTATGTTCAGCAGTGGACGTCTTCTGGCTGATGATGATGAAGTGCGAGTCTGCGACAATTTCTGTTCACCACCATGTTAAACAACATCGGGCGCGGTCGGTACTTGGATGGGTGACCGCCTGGGCGTGATATTGTCATTTTGCTATACGAAATTCTCAATGCGCGAGCCTGACTGGTACTTGGCTTGTTTATTATTAGCTGACGCATTGAATTTTAAACATGACAAACGATTTTCTAACCCTCACATTTTTCAATCAAAAGCTGATTACTATGAACTGAGAGAAAAGCGGACAGAGCCACTCCAAGCAATACAAATACAATACAAATACAAATTCAAATTCAAAATATTTATTTGTCAGAACATGGTAGGTACACATACATATAAAATAGCATACATGGTCGTAATAATGGAGACGTATCTCATGTCCTTGCCTGTTACAGCGTACAAATTTTAGTTTTTTATATATATTATTATTAGTTTTTGTTAAAGTTAAAAAAAATAACGAAATTATGTCTAAGTTAGAATATTGTTAGAATCATATTTTGGTTTGGTTGTATTTTATACCCTAATTAGATGTTTATTACTACCTATATAAGCTATTATTATCATTTTATCTTTTCCTAGTACCTAGTCTCGATTTTGACAATTATTTAGTCTACATTACATATCAAAACATTTTTATCATTAAGGAATTCTGAAATTTCATAGTAGCTTTTTTGTGCTAATAAAATTTTAAGTTTATTTTTAAACATTCCAATATTTAATTCTCTGATAATTTTAGGAATTTTAGTATATATTAAAGGAGCCATACAGAATACACTTTTTTGCATGAGTGCAGTTTTTACAAAAATATTTATTTGTCTCATATACAATCTACATCTCATATACATCTCATATACGTTATACAATCTATGTGAATCTCTGACTCCTATGCTAGGTAGATTACCTGTATTATAGGAGTCAGTTCCTTCCAAGTAATGGTGACAGATATTGACAAAACTAATAACTAAAGTTGTATTATTATTTACGGGATATTTATCGTGGTAAGGTTGTGGAATGAGCTGTGGAATTATCGGGAGCTCATTCCACAACCTTACCACGCTAAATATCCTGTAAATAATCATATAACTTTAGTGAACAACCGTGATAGTTTAAAACAGTGTTTAACTAATAACTAAAGTATTATATGCATGCATTATTTGTGTGTGTGTGTGTGTGTGTGTGAGAGTGTGTGTGTGATAATGAAAGAAACCCTAGTGTATATTTATGTAATATATTACAAGTATGTATGTATGTATGAAGCTATGGATCGGATGCCAGGCAATGAAAGTGAAGCCTACTACCGATCTTTTAAATTTATATTCAAAATTAAAGCCAAAGTTTTGTGACGATTTTCTCTAAACTCTTAAGTAGATTTGGACGCTTCCAGAGTTGACAACATTGCAAAAGATAAGTAAATTTAGGTACAAATAGGCAAAAACTAAGTGGCAAACAGTGGCAACTCAGCGCTGTAATATTAATAATTTTTTTAAATTCCTTAATAGTCTTGCGTTTGGCTGCCAAGTCGCCTGGTTAAGCGATGATGTGGTCTACGATGGAGTACACTTGGCTAATAAAAACCATATCACTTCTGATTTGAAGACAACCGGATTGTATCTATTGGGCAACATCCAAAACTAATTGATCCGATTGGGAAATGATCGACCAAAACAAATAAGTAGATAACTATTTAATTTCATTTTGTAATCCTACTTTCGCATAATCAAGAACATGGATAGGAAAAGGGAGAATACCGATGGGGAAGAAAAGTTCTCGTGTGGATACCACGAACCGTAAGACGCAAGGCCTCCGATTATATGGACCGACGACATCGTGAGAGTCGCTGGCAACCAGTGGATTCAGATAGCAAGTTGTCATTCAGTGTGGAAATCTAAAGAAAAGGCATATGTTTAACATTGAACGTCTTTTGGCTAATAGTGATGATTATAAAGAATAACCATATCAAGAGTTCCACTATCTACCTCCTGGTACCCTTCATATATGAGCTACTTTGATTTTTTTACGAGGCATATAAGTATGTTTTTAAACCTATTTTAGCATACTATTTACGGGTGGGCGCGTGATCACCGGCTTCACCACAAATTCAACGAAACGGAAGCAGATCCCAACAACCCAAGCCGAGGGTTTTTTTTCGCACACTTTGGATGCTACATATTAAAGAAAAACAGCATTGTACTGGAAAAGGGACGACAGACAGACATGAGTGATATCCTGCAAGATCCAGTCGCTGCATTTGAGCGCAAGTAAAAATTTTGTCTTTGGCCAATACCATGTATCTGTTTACCTACATAATTTTATTTCTTAGCGTATTTTGATATTTATGGTTGAGCAAAGATGTAAAAATTCATAGACGTCTAGACGAGGTCAAGTATAATGCCGCTAAGACCCAGGCGTGTCCGTTCTCTGCCACACGGACACTGTTCTTACTGGCTCCTACTTTCCGGGATGTATCCATTCTGGTAACTTGAGCTTGAGCTTTTGGGCGTTGCTGTTTCCTAGCTTCAAATTTGGTTCCTATATTAAAAACAAGGCTCAATTGGCTGCCAAAAAGCTAGGTATGCTATCGAAAGATTTCACTGTACCAATCACAAGTTCGGTCGTGCATGGAGTACTGCTCTCACCTTTGGGATGGACCAGCTAAGTACCAGCTTGGGGTGTTGGAGTCTATTAAGAAACGTGCCAAGAGGCTCATCAGCAACGCATCGCTAGTTGACTGTTTTAGGGCAAAACGCTTGGTACGAATGAATGGTGTTTCAACCATGTATGGCGGGTGGCACTTAGCCGTTTGTCCGGACGTTTATTTTATTTTATTTTTATAGAATAAGTGGCAAACAAGCTACGGGCCACCTGATGGTAAGTGGTCACCGCTGCCTATAGACACCTACAATACCCGAGGCATTGTTAGTGCGTTGCCTACCTTTGAGGACTCTATTCATTCACCCTTCGTTTGGACGTCCGGTAATGTAAAGGTGATGTGGAAAGAAGTTCGTGAAATTCCATTGCAGTACTCTCCGTGAAAAATCGTATGAAATACAGACAAGCTTGGGTTGGGACCTTACACCGGTGGCTCAAGTTCTGAAGCTTTCTAACAACTGATACTTCATCGCCAATGATCTTTGTTGCTCGTTTTTCTATAGACAAAATTATCAAGAATGTTTTTTGTTTTTTAAGATACACGACTTTGTTGAGACTTATGTGTGCCTTCGTCCTCCCGGCCCTTACCGGGGTATTGCTGTGGGATGAGGATTGGAAGTGTGCTGTGGCGTGGCAATCCTTGATCAGGGTCCTAGCGGTGTATCACGCTTTAATGTCAGTCAACAGTTTAGCGCATTTATATGGAAACAGACCCTATAATAAGTGAGTGAAGCTTTCATATTTCTAATACTTATTGTATTAATAGACCTTAATTAAATAATTCTTAACAAAGATGTAATGGTATGCGTGATTTAGTGGTTTAAGATTTTTATTTTCTCATAGAATAACATTAATTCACTTAGGTGAGAAAATAGATGTTTTACTTAACTAAGGTACTTAAAGATTGCAAACTTTGCAAACAATTTTAGGTACTATAATATTTTATCGTACTTTTTTTTCTTTAGTTTCAGTTTAGTTCTTTAGTTTTCTATAGTTGTTTTTTAGTTTCTTTAGTTTACATCGTTAACGGCCAGCTATCCGAGTCGCGTAGGCAACAAAACGCTCCCTCAGCCCTCGCCAAGTTAGAGCGACGATGTATTTTGCCGCGCAAGAGTCAGGAGGCGCACGGGGGGAGTGCAACGACAAAAACGAACATAGGTCCGACCTCGATGATGCCTGGCGCAGTACAGAGCGCGGCGCGCGCAAATTCTCGCGACCTTTTTTTGCTTTTAATTTCACTAAAAAACTAAACTATTCACTATCAAAAATCTATCCAAACCAAAAAAAATAGAATAGGCTTGCCTTTCAGTACATGCAATTTCCAGGTTCTTACAAGCTTTCATTAGAGCATATAACGAATAAAATTAACTAAATCGAATTGGTTTCAGATTTTTTTTGATCAAGCACAGTTTATTCTATCGTGTTTTGAACCAAATCATAAACTCAAACACAGATGTATCTGTGACATGTATTTTTTTCCAGCTCAAATATTGTAATTTAACTGAATAAAATTGATTTAAAACCCTCAGGTATAAGAGGCTGTTAATATCAGACAAGATGGCGGTCAAGCGTAAGTCTATTTATAAATATAAAATACTGATATTTCTTCCTTCTTTCAGGAATATATTGGCTGCAGAGAACTGGTTTATTTCACTCATCACCGTTGGCACTGAAGGCGCCCATAACTATCACCACACGTTTCCTAATGACTACAAATCGGCGGCATCAAAACATTATTTAAGTTTGTCTACAGTTTTAATAAGGATTTTCGCAAAGATGGGACTGGCGTACGACTTGAAAGAGCCAAGTCCTTCTTTGGTACGTGCTATTATCGAAAAACAAAAACTGTTAACGAAAAAACAAAATATATGATGTACCTACAACCTACATCTATTATTATTTGAGAAGTAATTTTAGTTGAGGGTTTTCATACTTGGTTCTACTTAAAGTAAAGAAAGCGCAGGAGTGGTGCATTAAAAAAACGTAACATGTATACTAAAATCTAAGTAAAAATATTTGACTATACCCACCATAAAAATACGACCATATAATTTGTCTATACCGATAGATGGTCGAGAATGTAATGGAGTATTTTTGTAGTAATATTTCTAGTAACAACGTATACCATTGGTTAAAAGAAGCAGATGATCTAAAAACCGCCGTTTTTGGCGGTAATTAGTTTTATAATATGATACCTTCCTTACGTTACTAAAAATTACATTTCAAAAAATTCTTCATTACTTTCTTGAGTGACTGTGGGAGTCGAGTTTTTATTTACTTATCTTTTAGTATATCTATTAGTATGTTTTTTAAGGGTTCCGTACCCAAATGGTAATAACGAGGCCCTATTACTAAGCCTACGTTGTCTTTTTGTCCGTCTGTCTATCTGTATGTCTGTCTGTTTGCCTTTCTGGCGTTCTGTCTGTCTGTATGTATGTCTGTCTGGCTGTCTGTCTGTCCGTCTGTCTGTCTGTCTGTCTGTCCGTCCTACTTTTAAATGGCTGTATCTTACGAACTGTAATCGATAGCCACTTGAAATTTTCACCGAATATGTATGACACTCTGAAGTATAACAACAAATAATAAATAATGGCCATGTGCGAGCCAGTGATAAGTTTCTGGTCATTACCTACCAAATTATAACTGGTAATTTTGTTAATGAATTTTGTGGTGGTACGGAACCCTCAGTGCGTGAGTCCGACTTGGCCGGTTTATTTTTTATAAGAACACCACTCCTGTGCCCTTTTCACTTTAAATTTGACTTGATGCTCTAATTATACATTTTGAAGAATAAATTGTGGTATGACTGATACAATAAAATGTTTTGTAGCATGTTTTTAGCTATTTTATTTGACAAAATTCAATAGGCATGAGCCCATAGCCAAGAAACCACCTTTGCAATGCAAGTACTGTTTTTTTTATCAATCGACAAATTTGACAGTTGAGATTGTCAAATTCAATAAAAATCCATAAGGACCCCAAGGACAAGGACTAGGTTAGTTAAAGTTGAGAAACAGGGTCGTCTCGCAAAAATATTAATGTACAATAAATTACCTAATAGTATAACCGAACTGAAATATAGTAAATTCAAACAGATATTAAAGCTATATGATTATTAACGGGATATTTACCGTGGTAAGGTTGTGGAATGAGCTCCCGATAGATAAGAAAACACAAGATAGATATAGATATTAAAGCATTTCTTTGAAAACAACCCATATTACAAATTAAGTGAATATAATTCAATGAAGTTCACGGAATCATCATTTTTGTAAGTTTAGTCAGTTTTAGGTTTGTTTAATTGTTTTAGTGTGGTTGAGTTTTTGAGGTGTTAATTTATTGTTGTTGTTTTTTTAATATTTTTGTTTTATAAGTTAGCCAATTTTATTTAACTCTTATTTATAACATATTTCTTCTAAAATTGACTTGCCTATAAAGTTGTTTTTATGGCCAATAAATATTTCTGATTTCTGATTCGATTAGTACTCACTATGTTTGATTCTATTACATTTTCCGCACATTATAGATGCGTGGAAGTCTCGCACTGTTCGATTTGATCGATTGTTTCTGCACGCACCTGTAAGTTGTGGAATGGCTTACCACCTTCGGTTTTTCCTCCGAAGTATAATTTGGACTGCTTCAAACGAAGGGTGAATAGAGTCCTCAAAGGTAGGCAACGCACTGGCAATGCCCCGGGTATTGTAGGTGTCTATAGGCAGCGGTGACCACTTACCATCAGGTGGCCCGTAGCTTGTTTGCCACTTATTCTATAAAAAAAAATAAAAAAAATATCGAATTTGACAATCGATATAGAACAGTACTTGCACTGCTCAGTCGCCATTCTTCTCAAGGATTTTATAACATCCTTGATGTTTCTAGACAGAAAACGGCATGTGAATGTGAACTCACTCACTCACTTACAGACTATGTAAAATCAGGCTTTGTTGGTTTTACTGTATTCTAAAGCTTTGAATTTATTTACACATTCCGCTCTTCTGTTGAAAGGCAAGATTAGCGTTTCAATTATTCTAACTGAACAGAGATTTTAATAAAGTTTTAGATGTTTGGATTTTGCTACAAAAGTTTTTGTTCATCTTATAATTATAATGCCACCTGAGGCATAAAATATCTATATAGATATTAAAGCATTCCCTTGAAAACAACCCATATTACAAATTAAGTGAATATAATTCAATGAAATTCACGGAATCCTCATTTTTGTAAGTTTAGTCAGTTTTAGGTTTGTTTAATTGTTTTAGTGTGGTTGAGTTTTTGAGGTGTTAATTTATTGTTGTTGTTTTTTAGTATTATTGTTTTATAGTTAGCCAATTTTATTTAACTCTTATTTATAACATATTTCTTCTAAAATTGACTTGCCTATAACGTTGTTTTTATGGCCAATAAATATTTCTGATTTCTGATTCGATTAGTACTCACTATGTTTGATTCTATTACATTTTATCGAATTTGACAATCGATATAGAACAGTACTTGCACTGCTCATTCACCATTTTTTTCAAGGATTTTATATACGGGGTGTTTTATATAAAGGGAATTCTCTTGAAGCCAAAAGAAGGTAATTGTACTCATCATTATGAACAAATTTACTATGGGACCAGCCCTGAAATCGAGAAAAAAATATCAGCTGTTCTATAGAAAACGGTCATTGACACTCGACAAAATGTATGGAACAACTGTTTTTTTTTTCGCGATTTTAGGGTTGGTCCCGTAGTAAAAGTTGTTCATAATGATGAGTACAATTACCTTCTTTTGGTTTCGAGAGTGTTCCCCTTACACTCTGTATACCCTACAGAACATCCTTGATGTTTCTAGACAGAAAACGGCATGTGAATGTGAACTCACTCATTCGCTGATTCATTCGCTTATTCACTCACTTACAGACTATGTAAAATCAGGCTTTGTTGGTTTTACTGTATTCTAAAGCTTTGAATTTATTTACACATTCCGCTCTTCTGTTGAAAGGCAAGATTAGAGTTTCAATTATTCTAACGGAACAGAGATTTTAATAAAGTTTTAGATGTTTGGATTTTGCTACAAAAGTTTTTGTTCATCTTATAATTATAATCTATTAGCGGTCTGCCCTGGCTTCGCACGGGTATAGTTATATAGCCTATATTAATCAGTGATAATGTAGCATTCAAATGGAATTTTTTTTTTTTTAATTGGTCCAGTACTTTTTGAGCCAATTCGTTATAAACATAAATACAAATCGTTCCTCTTTATAATATTGCACAGATAAAGGACAAGAGTCACTTTTTCTCATATTGTCATTTTATCTATTTATCTGAGTGACGAGGTGAACTAGTTGCTCGCTTTTTTATGCCATAGGTGGCAAACAAGCTGATGTGTCACCTGATGGTAAGAGATCATCATCACTTATGGATACCTGCAACACCAGGGGCATCACATATACGTTGCCGACCCTTTAAGACTCTGTTAACAACCATTTTGAAGAACCTCATGTAATAGTTTAGCTTGATGGTAAGCGGGCTCACCTACAGTTTAGTGACACCGGAATTTACAACCAGTTCAAAAGAACTAAGATATATATATATCATCATCATCATAGTCAGCCTTTTAACAGTTCACTGCTGGACTTTTAGCCTACCCCCGAAAGGGTGATTGGGCCATATCCACCACGCTGGCCCAAAATATGGCTATATAATATATATGCCTAAGTAAAATTATCGTTCGTGCCAATAGTTTCTATATTTTTTTTCAATAAACGGTTACGCATTGAGACTGTTTGTACTAATCCGAAAGGAGGTTGGAGGTCATAGGATTTCCTTCTTAAATTTATGAAGGAAATATCACTTGCCTTCCAAAACCGATTCCTTCTTCCAAGAATCAAACGTTTGGTGGTCAAACGGAAGCCTATTAATTATTTTAAAAAAAAAACAGCAGAAAAGTCAGGTTAATTTTTTTATAGTGTAGATGTAGATGATCGCAATTGGAAAATTTCCACTAGGCATTTTGAGCTCAGAACGTGGACCGAAAATAGTAGGAAGATCAATCGATACTTCCCAAGTTATCCATCATGCCGGAATGCTGACGCAGCTTGGCGAGAAGTAAATTAACTGTTTCTTAGGAAGTGAACACCTTGTAGGAGTAAAAACTTATGCAATTTCCTAAGTTGTTGAGGTCCTTTCCACAGCAAGATATTCAAGTAGTTAGATATCTTCACTCACCGCATTAATCAAAACATTGTTTTTTTAAAGAATCGACACTATGACACACGACAATGGGTGATATTCCTAGAACCCGTATGAAGCGTTTTGATTCCACTTTTATTGTGTGAACTGCTAGTCTGTGGAATGCTGCCTGAATGGGTGTTCCCTGGTAGTTACAATCAGGGTGTCTTCAAATCACGAGAGTGAATAGGTTTCTTTTAGGCTGGCGTGCTCCATCGTTGGCCGCATCATCGCTTAATATCAGGCGAGTTGGCGGCCAAGCGCAAGCCTATTAATAATAATAAAAAAACAATAGGCTTGCGTTTGACCAACATCTCGCCTGATGTTAAGCGATGGTGTGGTCTACGTTGGAGCACGCCAGCCTAGAAGAAACCGATTCACTCGTGATTTGAAAGCACCCTGATTGTAACTATCGGGCAACACCCATTCAGGCAGCGTATTGCACAGACTAGCAGTTCGCACAATTAAAGTAGAATCAAAACGTTTCATATGGGCTTTCGGAATATCAACCATAAAGCGGTGACAATTTTTCGTGTCTGCTCTGGCAGTCCGATGAAAAATAGGCAGGAGGGAATTAGATCGTGCAGGTCCGATGCACACTCGCCAAACACTTAAGTGGCTCCGAAATGTATCCGGTAAAAACGGATAGATTGGCAAATTTACCTCGATGCTCAAATCCACAGAAAAGAAAAAATATACTTCTCTTTTCTTTGCTCAAGTCTAAGAAGCTCATTTGACAAGACAAACACTTGAAATCCATCAATTTTGATGTTTCACATCTGCTGGGCGTCCCGTGACGGCCAACTATTTTCCCAATAGTTTTTTTTTAATATACATATTGTCAACATGGACAAAATCGTTCATGGATTTACTAGCTAATTTTAAAAAAATATAAATATTTTTTAACAATGAGCTAGTGTGTAGTGTGCTTAAAAAATATAAATATTTTTTAATAATGAGCAATATATCATATTTTTTCTCTTAGGCGTAATATTACAAGACAATTACTAATGAGTCCATCTTTTTTCTTATTATTATATTTTTTTAATTATATATCCTATTTCTTTCTCTCTCTCCCTCTCTCCTTTACCGCACTTTACAACTTTCTCTGAAATTATCATAATAAAATGAAACATATTTAGTTTATTGTTGTCGCTCTAAGTTTCTTAGTATGCGAAGGTGTAGTTTCACTTCAGTACACGTAACAAAGAGCTCGTGTGCGCGGTAACAGCTCCAGGCTCCTGCTATCTTATCTCGAGGATACTTGTATTGTACAGTTTGAGCTCACGAGATACAACACCCTGGAGCTTTAGGAAGATACAATTTACTTCCATAAACTTGAATGGCTTTGCAAGACGAAGCATTACTTGAATCTGTTTTAAAATTGTTACAGAAAAATACTTTACTTCTTGGGTGTATGGTTTCTGCGACTAGTGTCACACCATATAAATTAGGGCCAATTTAATAGATCACATTTGACACCTGTCAGTCTATTGCTTATCATCATTTCAGCCATAGGACGTCCACTGCTGGACATAGGCCTCCCCCATCGATCTCCAAAAGGGCCAGTTGGAAGCGGCCTGCATCCAGCGTTTCCCTGCGGTCTCTTTTAGGTCGTCTGTCCATCTTGTGGGTGGACGTCCTACGCTGCACTTACCGGTCCGTGGTCTCCATTTCAGAACCTTTCGGCCTTATCGGCCATCTGTTCTGCGTGATATGTGCCCGTGCATGTAATAAATATATTACGTATTTTTAACTGAAGAAAGTTAAGCAATGGGGGATTTTCTGACTGCTCAAAAATTGTCAGTTGCATGCGGCTGCAATCGGCTGTAAGGCACGGAAGTCTACCTTAAGCCCAGATAATGTGTTCATATAATTTAAAGACCAGTCATAATTGAGCTATCGATGCGAATAAACGTCTGGAATCTTACTAATAATGCGAAAAGTTTTATTGGTTTGTTAGTTTGTTGGGTTGTTTGTTCCTTTTTCACGCAGCAACAGAGCAACGGATCGACCTGATTTTTGCATGGGTGTAGTTTAAGGACCAGAAGTGACATAGACATCGTACTTTTCAACATCATCGTAATCATCATCATCACTACGTGGGTGAATTCGCGGGTCGCAGCTAGTTTTAAATAAATTTGAGCCACTCTTCCGGCCAATCACGCATTGTGCATACTATATATACTATATATTGCATACTATCAGTTCAATTGTTTTTTATTTGTGCTTGTAATTATTAGGGCATATATCTATAATAATTATAAATAAGTGACCAATATACACACATCATCAGCCATTAAATGTCCACTGCTGAACAAGGCCTCCCTCTTAGAGAGGGGTGTTGCCATAATCCCCACGCTTGGCAGGCGGCTTGGAGATCGCAGTACGTTCACCGTGTACTAACAGGACGCTGCTGCCCATCCTCCGGTGGTTCTGGTCGCAGTTTTAGGACATACCCGGGTCCAAGTGACCAATACTTTGGAGAAATTAAATTCAATGTAAGTAGCGCGGTTCAAAAGCCTAGTCAAACAAAAATGAGATATAAAAGCACTTGTCCTGTTGTAACAGCACAAATTCATATCATGACATTTTCACGGTAGTTGCCAGGTGCTGCAAATATGATGGATCGCTTGGAGAACGACTCGATTGACCATTCGAGAGAATATCCCAGAGTTTATCCCAGAGTTGGTTGTTACTTTATGAGGTTTTAAATACTAGTAATCTTTCAGAGCACCTACCTGGTTAATGCGACACGTGACCAAAATGCTGGCGTGTTTCTGGCTCAACGCATAAGCATTGCCATTCAGCATGGTAATGCTGCCAGCATGCTGGGTACACTGCCTACTGGTAGTGGGCTTGAGCATTTGGATTGTCTTTAGACCTTTAAAAGTCTATGGGCAGTCTAACTGTATTTGTAGTTTTAGTACTAGCTTGTATTTTGTTTATTTAATAAAGGCACGTATAAATATACAATGTCAAACAATCATAATGTCAAACAATGATAAAATTATAGAAAGATCAATATATTTACATATTTAAGACCGTTTACATTCTTGGAATACTTACTTTAATACTTCCTTGTTGATTGCTTGCTCAGTATTTACTTAAGCTGAAATTTTAAACAGATATTATTTTCTCTCTGTTCCGACTTTCTCTTATGAATAGCGAAAAAGTTGCTCTCTATAGTGAGTATACTCGATCGAAGCTACAAATAGCTCTGACAGCTGCAGAAAATTATGGAAAGCTAAATAAAAACTTCACTGTCTTATATAATGTTATGTCATACCAGTTACAATCTTACGTAAAACCTCAGCAAAAGGGTTCAGAATTTACGGTTCTCATTCGGGTTTTGCAATCTGCAGCTGACAGGGTTATTCCCAGCATGTGTCGAGGGTAGTGTCTAAAGAAAAGAATTCCATTACTCAACTTATAAAAAGCCTTGCATCATTCTCCAAGGTCAGCCTTATAAGCTTAAGAAATTGCTGAGCTTCAAGCTTCAAGTCTGAAGCCTACAAAAATCCTCTACTTTGTCTAACGTATGGCACCACTTACCCGGGTTGAAATGTATGAATAAAAAATAGTTTCGGCCAAGGCTGGACCCTCGTCTGTATGATTGATGATGCATCAAGCACGACTGATGGGCTATAGCGTCTTGTTAGCTTGTAATTATGTGTGAGATTTGATGGAGAGTTTTGGGTTTGAGTTTATTTACATTCCCTTGTTTTTGTATTACAATTTTAAAATAGAAACATTTAAATGTTAATTTCAGTGTTGACTTGTTTGGACTTCGGCAAAGCGCGCATTAGGCTCACGCACTGAGGAATCATAATCATAACATCACAAATATAAAAATTATCAATTTAAAAAACCGACTTCAAAATTATTAAATGTGGAATTTCGATTTGGTGAAAGAAATGATAAGGTCTTCCAAGTAATCAAATTACCAGTCCATCATAATAAGCCTTTTTAACAGTCCACTGCTGGACTTTTAGCCTACCCACGAAAGGGTGATAAGGACATATCCACCACGCTGGCCCAGTGCGGATTGGTTGATTCACATACGCCATTGATTTCCTTCTCCGTACGTATGCAGGTTTCCTCACGATATTTTCCTTTACTGAAAAGCCAGTAGTATGAAAATCCGTACATAAGCTCCAAAGAACTCATTGGTACGGGCCCGGGGTTTGAACCCGCGACTTCACGCTTTCAAGTCTAGCGATCTCCCAAATGGGCTATCACGGCTTACCGTATACTTACTGGCTTACCGGCCACGAATTACCAATTATAACTTGGTAGGTAGTTAACATATTTGTGACTGACTCGCACTTGGCCATGATTTATTATTTGTTGTTCTACTTTAGAGTGTGTACTGTAATCATACCAAGTTTGACGCTTCTACGTATTGCCGTTTTTACATTAGAGCTAATACAAAACATCAATTATAACTATACAATTATAATTTCAAATACCATGAAGATAGTTTTAAAGTAGTTACGATATAGTGTAAGAAAGAGCTAGTTCTACTCAGTTCCACTGAACTCGAAGCTCAGTTGCTTGACCCATTTCTCAAGGGCCTTATTACAAAGTGCTTTGCAAAAATGTAGAACATTTCTATGTAGATTTGAATTCACAAGAGAGTTATTTCTGCAGCATATAGTTTGGATGTAACTACGAAGTGAATTTCAACTATTAAAGTCTACTATTATTGAACCATGTCTGTAAGGGTTGCACATGGCTGTAACTAAATCAAATTATTTGGTACTAAAAACATTTTTGGGGTTCCGTACCCAAAGGGTAAAAGAAAAGAAAATAAATAAAGAAAGAAAAATATGTATTTATGACAGAAACAAAATATAATATAGACATTATGAATAAAATTAAAACAACAAAGTAATAGTTAACAAAGAGGGACCCTATTGCTAAGCCTACATTGTCTTTCCGTCTCTCTGTGTGGTATCTCTCGAACCGTAATAGATAGCCAGTTGAAATTTTCACAGAATATGTAATGTTGCGGCGGATTGACTAACAAATAATAAAAAAGTCAAAAAGTCAAAACGAAAGGGGGGTCCCCCATACAACTAACGTATTTTTCTTTACGTATTTTTGTATTAGCTGTAATGTAAAAGCGGTAGTACTTACAAGCGTCAAACTTAAATGATTCTATAAAAAATGGCCAAGCGCGTGTTGGTAACAAGTTTCTGTTCATTACCAAGTTATAACTGGTAATTTCGTTATTGAATTTTGTGGTGGTACGGAACCCTCAGTGAGCGAGCCCGACTCGCACTTGGCCGTTTTTTTTTTGTTTTTTTTTTTTTTTAATTAAGTTTCCCTTAAAATGCAAAATAAATAAATTATCACACAATACTTCGGAGGGCAAAGTCAATAGTTTTTAATTGAACTTTACGGCTGAAGCCAGAAGATTGGTCGTGGACTGTGGACATTGTGGTTATTGAATATTGAAACCCCTTTTTTGCAAAGCCGAGGACCGCAGGCGTTAAATATGAAAAGCCAGTGGTAAATTAGTTTGTGGTGGGAGGGAATAATGAAACTTTGCTTTGACATAGGTTTTTATTTAATTTTCCTCTTTTAGTACTTAAGTATAGTCTACATAATTGTTTAAGAGATGTAACTTCGCACCAGTCTCAAAGCTTATGTTTTTTAAGGTTCTGTACCTCAAAAGAAAAAAAGAACCCTTATAAATAACCCTTATATATTATATATCTATTTATATAACACAGTTTAATTACTAGTACAGGCGCCAGCCAGTCTCAGGCAAACAACAATATTTGTAATGTTTAATGTTGTCCTAATATGTCTAATTTCTCTTTGTAAGTCTTTTTAAGTTTTAAAACAAATATTGTTAATTAAGGAATTTATAATTTTTGGTTCAATAAAATGTATTATTATTATTTATTATATAGGATCACTTCGCTATCCGTCTGTTCGTCTGTCCGCCTGTCTGTCTGTCTCATCATCATCATTTCAGCCATAGGACGTCCACTGTTGAACATAGGCCTCCCCCATCGATCTCCAAAACGGCCAGTTGAAAGCAGCCTGCATCCAGCGTCTGTCTGTCTGTCAATATTCAAGGGAATCAAAACCTACAGGGTCCTTCCCGTAGATCTAGAATAATGAAATTTGGCAAGAAGCAAGGTCTCATAGCACATAATCATGACTGCCCCGGTGGCTCAGTTGGTAGGGAACCTATCTTCTGTGCTTGGGGACGTGGGTTCGATTCCCATCTAGGACAAACATTTGTGTGATGAACATTTGTGTTTGTTCTATGTCTGGGTGTTAATATCTATTTAAGTATGTATTTAAAACTACATATGCATGTGTATCAGTCTCTGACAGCCATATTACAAGCTTTGCTTAGTTTGGGGTCAGATGACCGTGTGTGCAAAAATGTCCCAGATATTTATTATTATTATTATTTATTAACTATAGAAAAAAGTCCGAAAGATGTTAATTTGAAGTTACATCACATTAAAAATGTTTTACATAATACTACATTAATATATTACCTGCCATTATTAAGCAATACATTCAAATATCGAGTTTCAACGTTTTCATATCGGATTTAAATCGAATTACTCAAACATTCGTTCATTCAGCCCGTTAAAGCCAATAATTGTTTTATCGGGTTGCTCGTTGTTTTCAACTTTATTATCACTTACTGATTTAAAATCAATGCGACTGAATGAGACAAGCGAATCGTTCGACTGATGGCAAGCGTCACGCTCGTGCATATTAGTGTCACTGGAAATTTAGAACTTCAAATATTACCATGTCAAAATAAACCAGCCAAGTGCAAGTCAGGCTCGCGCACTGAGGGATCCGTACCAACAAAACTACAAAAACAAAAACAAAAATTCAATAACGTAATTACCAGTTATAACTTGGTAACGAACAGAAACTTGTTACAAACTCGTACTTCATCATCATCATCATCAGCCAGAAGACGTCCACTGCTGAACATAGGCCTGCCTTTTGCATCCACTGGGTGCCCGCAACTCTCACAATGTCGTCGGTCCATCTAGTGGGAGGCCTCCCTACACTGCGTCTTCCGGTTCGTGGTTTCCACTCTAGAACCTTTCTTCCCCATCGGTTATCGGTTCTTCGCTGTCCACATCGCTCGAAGAATAGACGGTGACTCTTCTTCTTTGGCGAATGTCCACGTTCCAGGTTCTATCGCACAAAGAAACTCCGAGCATAGCTCTCTCCATAGCCTAAAACTTAATTACGTACCTAAATCAGGAGTGTATCTCTTCTATTGCTATGCTTGTATCATTAATTTTTTCTTCTAAGTTAACTAGTATAAGAAATTAAATTAAAGCCTTTAAATATCCCAAAAATTGTTTTTTTTTGCCGCCATGTTCAGACGTCTATAAAACAAATTAGACGAGTTTATAAAACAAAAATAAATGATAGAAGCATAGTTCAATCTTTTTCACAGCTATTATTTTAAAAAATTATGAAATCGGCCCTGTTTTGAATGAGGAAACAGAAAAATACGAGACGATGATTTTGTCTACATTTTGTAGGTATAATCGAACCGAGCTGCAGTTGTCCCTATTGCGCTCTACGAGGAGAGGACAGCAATAGATTTGCTAAATACCTATTTATCAAATTTCTTGGCTGTGGCATGCCCTCTTAAAAATGCTATAAAATCCTCTATGAGCGCAACACTGTGCCCACTTGTCAATTGTTTTACAATAAATTATGGCTAGTGGAATTTCACTATCCGACCCAAATTTGTGATCAACGGGTACCGAATTTAAATAAGTGGTTCATTATCATCATTAATTATCAGCCTATCATGTGTCCACTGTGGGGGCACTAGCGTTCTCTCAGAGAGATAGAAAAAGAGAGGATGGGCCCTAATCCGCCAAGCTGGCATTGCTGGCCCAGTGCATATTGGCGAATAAGAACTTTTGAGGTTCTTAGACATTGTGTTTTCTTTCACCGTTGTTCAGCGATGGCATCGTATCTGCACATAATTTATTGAGGTACTCAATAAGTTATTGGTGTAGGGTGAAGGGTCGAACCAGGTGCCGTCAAATTGTAAAGTGCACATGCTACCGTTCAGCCACTATTGCTCCAAATAAGTGGTTATATCCTTCGAGCAAAATAAAATAAATTAATTACTTAACCATTGAACTTGCTCTGTAAAAACGAGTCAAAAACGTCAGACATATATTTCAACACCAAATTATAACCATACCATGTACATTACATTTGTTACAAAAAATAAAAAGCGGATTTTTGTTGTCTATTTACACTTCGGGAAAGCCCACGAAGGCATAATTTTGTCAGACGTTTCGTTATCATGTAACAGTAATCTTGTATCGCACTTCCTACCGCTAGAGACCGACTGAAACGAAGTGAGCGCTGGCGCTCATTTTGAATCTTCAAAAATGCGATATTACTGGGCCCGTCCATTAATTTTATTTTGGTCAAAGGTATAATACAATACAGAAACTCGAAGTCCGGTTATATTGTGACACATCATTGTAAATACGCTACACAGAGCTCACTTTTCGATGCTCTGCTTTCCGGTCCGAATGGTCAGTTTCTCTAATGTGGTTGAAATAAATTTCATGACAAATAGCGACACTTCGTGCAACTATAATTATTAACAACCCACGGGGAATAATCACTCATTTGGCTATTCTGTTTTGTTGAATGAATTGCCCTCGACTGAATTCGTTTGTTATTTAATTTTCACCGCCATTTTTATTCATAGTTGCGGATAATTTGGAGATGGTTCCAAATGGACGGTCTTTTTCAACTACTATTAGCTACCATATATGGCTAAAGTTAAGGGTGTAAGGGTACCAATGTAGCTTTTATGGGGAAGGAGGAGGGGAGGTGCATTCAATGGACCATTTCACCATTTTATTTATAATACACGGGAATTACTCTAAGATTAAGCCGGTTACTCCGACTATAGTTTCAACCGCATTAGGCAGTCTTTTTCAAGGTGAATGCGCACGCGCGTTTCACCATTCAAAGTTTATGGAGATGAATGGCCATTTTATGGGTAGCAAGCAAATAACTGCCACCTTAACCAGAGGTTAATTGGGATCCAGTAGTTTTAATTTTATTACAGGGACGCTAATTATACCAAACTAGCGACCCGCCCGCCCGGCTTCACACGGGTGTAATTTACGTGTGAATCCGGGGCGGGTCGCTAGTTATATATATAAACCTTCCTTGAAAATGTATCTAACTGATGGTGAAAACCGCACTTCAATTTAAACTATGTAGAGATTACCAGCTGTCATAAAATTTAAAAATTGAGCCCATTGACCACTGGTAGTGGTCAGATGGTTCTAAACAAAATGTATACGATGTATACGGTCTCAACGATACTCTTAGAACTGTTGGCCTTATTTCTTGAACAAAAATAAGGTAATGTCAGCGTTGACCTCGCTAGCAGACGACCTATTTTGGCAGAATCAGAAATATTAAACGGGTTTGTTTATGTTTAACATATCACCAAAATATCATCATCATCATCATCAGCCAGAAGACGTCCACTGCTGAACATAGGCTCCCCCTTTAACCTCCACACTGAACGACAGCCTGCCTTTTGCATCCACTGGATGCCCGCGACTCTCACAATGTCGTCGGTCCATCTAGTGGGAGGCCTCCCTACGCTGCGTCTTCCGGTTCGTGGTCTCCACTCCAGAACCTTTCTTCTCCATCGGTTATCGGTTCTTCGAGCGATGTGGCTTGCCCATTGCCACTTCAACTTGCAAATTTTAACAGCTATGTCGGTGACTCTGGTTCTTTGGCGAATATCCACGTTTCAGATTTTATCGCGCAAAGAAACCACCACCAGAATATAGTAAAAAATAAAGCGTAAAAAAAAAATTATACCGCAATTTTTTTTTAATGATCACTAAAATTAAATTACACCAATATATCATTAGAGCATATTTTTTATTTTACTGTTAAAACCGCATTTATTTATTTGTCAATACATAATATTATTAATATTAAACAATTAATACATGTCACAATTTTTTTTGGTGGTAAAAATATAAGTTGCCTTCGGTAAATAAAACCAAAACATCAAAGTTACTTCTGATCTAATTTACAATGCGATAATTTCTCTGAACAATTATATAGAAAGAGGCTGGCCTGAGGCACACAATATAAAATGTTGAAATATAAAATTACATTACTGTTTTAATATTTTCACTAAATTAATTGTATGGGTAGAGATAGAATAAAATGTTGTAGATTAACCCCTGAGGCGGGTACAGATTAGGTAATAGCTACCATGGAACTTTTCGTCCTAGTCAAAGGTAAATCCAAACTTAACCAGGTCAATTGGCAATTTACACAATAAAACTTTAGGAGCTTTTAGAAGGCTCGTTACTAGAAAATAGGAAACTGTTTATTTTGTCCCTTTTAACCTGACATCCGTTGATATGGATTGAACTGATATGAAGTTTGATGTACTTAGCTGTCTTGACTCGACCCGATATTGCATATCCAATAAGTTATTTGAGCCAATTCAACAATTTTTACAATGAAATACATTATAATTATGATAAAAGGATTCTAAAATATTTACAGAAAACTAAATATTGCCGTTTAAAGGATAGCATTACAATGCAATGCAATGAAGTAGAGTTAGAAGGATTTGTTGACTCAGACTGGGCTTGCTGTGAATTAGATAGGAAATCATTCAGCGGCCACTGCTTTATTATGTCTGGTTCTGTTATTTCATGGTAGAGCAGAAAACAACAGACTGTCTCATTGTCTAGTATTGAAACGGAGTATGTTAGTCTTTCAGAGGCTTCCAGAGAGGCTGTATATTTAAGAAATTTACTGCATGAATTAACGGGAAAGCTATGTGTAATTAAATTGCATTGTGATAACCAGAGTGCCCTAAAATTGGCAACTAGTCAACAGTCAAATAAACGAACAAAACATATTGATGTGCGATTTTATTATGTTAGAGACGCTGTTAAAAATAACTTAATTAAAGTATTGTATACATCAACGCAAGAAATGCCTGCTGACTTGTTAACAAAAGGCTTACTATCTGTGAAGCATTATAAATTCATGAGAATGTTGGGTATAGTATAATATAAAAAAAAAAAAAAACATATATTTCAGCCACTCCAATGACCCATAAAATAAAATACAAACTAACACTACAATAAAATAAAATGCTATCACGCTGTAAAGAGGCGATCATCTACTTAAACCTAAGTGTAAATCTAAAGTCTAAGAAGCACAATAGTGCTGGGTCATTTTTTGTTGCCATCCATGTGAACCGAGACCCAATGTTTAAACATTGGGCTCCTTAAATCGTCAGAGACAGCCTCGAGTATCCTGTTAGCGGAACGACACAGGCGTTGCCAGAATGAAGCCACCCTGGTTCTGATTACAGCGAAGAAGTCGGGATAATAAGGCAAATAATGTTTTCATTATACATAATATAACTTTATTTTGTTAAGTGGGGGTGTTAATCTGTGGTATCAAATCACTGTAGTGTTGCCATCTGTGGTGTAGGGTGGTACTTAGTTTTTTGTTAGTAAACGTCACTTCGATTCAGCCATAACGGAAGAACGTGTTTTATTTATATATTTGTAGTAGTGGATACTTCAACGGTTTGTTTATTTCTTACCCGTAAGGTACAATAATTGAATAGACGATTAGTATTTCCATCTCTAGAAAACCAATTTTTATTGGCAGTTCCTAAGAAAAACTAAATTAAAATATCTCCAAATTACTGTCTCATTTCTTTACCAACATTTTTCGCACAATTTTTTGGCAAATTAATTTTAGGATAAAAAACCGCCAAGCTTGAATTAGTTTCCAATTTATTCCAGTTTATCGCGACAGAAATTGGAAATTCTAAGCTAAGCGCGAAGCGCTAGTAATAACCAAGTAAAAATTCCTACACGTAACACGACGCTAATGACAATTTCATGTTTGACATGTGGAATTTTCAAACAATAATGGCTTAGAAATATGTTAGCTCATTTGCGTGCTAAAAGCCGATTCATCTCCTTCATTCACGTTTTGCACATTTCTTCTTATTTAGAAGGATGTTACTCTTATGTTGTGTTGATTCAAACCTCGGTGTTCCCTATAAAGTACAACCTGGGTCTCTCCAAGACAAGAGTGAATAGGCATCTCATGGGCAAACGTGCTCCATCTTAGACTGCATCGTCACTTACCATCAGGTGAGTTGTGGTCAAACGCTAGCCCATTTCATCATAAGAAAAAAAAAAAAAAAACCTTATATTTAGTTACAAGAAAACAGCAAGAAAATTAAAATATATTTAGATAAGAACCCTATAATTTCTTATTGATCACATTTTGACAATATTATTATGGAAATCGTTTTTTTTTTTAATTCTTCATGTATTTAAATCACAGAAAAGAGAAGTAAATAAAACGGAAA
This sequence comes from Agriopis marginaria, assembly GCA_932305915.1. Taxonomy (NCBI): domain Eukaryota; kingdom Metazoa; phylum Arthropoda; class Insecta; order Lepidoptera; family Geometridae; genus Agriopis; species Agriopis marginaria. The sequence goes on from OW029923.1 coordinate 2,215,124, forward strand.
TGAGAATGAAACTCTGAGTGAACTTTGATTGAACATTCTTATTTAGAATTTGTATATGTCGAATTTCTAGTGTAATTCCGCTTCTACGTCGTTTCGAGTACAATAAGGATATTGGTTAAACTATTTTCTCTATAGATAATTGTGATTCTAATTTGAACTTAACCTGAATTTAAATATTAATTACATAAAAGAACAAAATTAACCTAACCTGAAACAAAAAGTAATTAAATCTGTAACAAAAAATTCGTTATAACAATTACAAATAAATAAATATTCGGGACATTTTTGCACACACGGTCATCTGACCCCAAACTAAGCAAAGCTTGTGATATGGCTGCCAGAGACTGATATACATACATATATAGGTTTAAATACATACTTAAATAGATATTAACTCCCAGATATAGAACAAACACAAATGTTCATCACACAAATGTTTGTCCTAGGTGGGAATCGAACCCACGCCCCCAAGCTCAGAAGGCAGGTTCACTACCAACTCGACCAACGGGCTATCTAAAAAAACAAACAAAAAAAACAAATTAAAAATGGACTTCCGCAAAGTAACGCGTGATTCATTCAACTATTCTTACTTAGATTAACGCGTTGAACTCCGCATCACAGTTGCTAACTGATTTCGAATGAATGACGATTCGTTTGTATGAGTGGAACTGGCTAAAACAAATTAAAAAAAAAAAAAAAAAAAAAAAAAAATGCCTTGACAGCCGTTCTAATTTGAACAATATGGGTCTATGGGTTTTCCCCCATAGTTACAATCTGGGTGTCTTCAAATTCACGAGTGAATCGGTTTCTTCTAGGCAAGCGTGCTCCATCGTAGACCGCATCGTCGCTTTACATTAGGCGAGTTGGCGGTCAAACGCAAGCCTATTATTAGCAACAAAAAAAAAATGTGGTTTAAATGCAACTTATTATTTGGAGGGGAAAATGTTAAACCTTAGATTATAATTACTGATTGCGATAACAAACGTGCTCACATCCCACTACTACCTGGGCCCTTATTCTTTATCTCATATCAGGTTACTGCATTAATGCGTGACGTCATAACATTACAGATACAGCTGATCGCATGGCGGACACAGGAATAACCACTGCACAACCAAAAGACGGCATTAAGCGCTGGCCAAAGTTCATGTTGAAAATTCCGTGTCTAAGCTGAAATATAGGTTGACTTTTTTTATTGTTTTTATTAGAATCAGGATTTGTATTAGATTAACTTGTGTTATAGAAATTCTTGTTAAATTAGTTTATTAAAATGTTTATGCTTTTTTTTAATATAAATATATTGTTATATATATAATTCTAATTTTGACATTTTGTATACCTACGGGGTGTATGGGGAACATTCTCGAAGCCAAAAGAAGGTAATTGTACTCATCATTATGAACAACTTTTACTATGGGACCAGCCATGTAATCGCGAAAAAAATATCAGCTGTTCTATAGAAAACGGTCATTGACACTCGACAAAATGTATGGAACAGCTGATTGTTACCATGTTTACCGTGTTATTTGTAACCATGGTTCATCATCATCATCATTTCAGCCATAGGACGTCCACTGCTGGATATAGGCCTACCCCATCGATCTCCAAAAGGGCCAGTTGGAAGCACCCTCAATCTAGCGTTTCCCTGCGTTCTCTTTTAGGTCGCCTGTCTATCTTACGGGTGGACGTCCTACACTGCGATTCACGTTTCACCCATGGTTACGTTGTAACCATGTTACCGCATTGTAACTCGTTTACTTCGTATAATTGGCATATTAGGTACTTATGTGGTTTCATACAGAATTGGACCCTGGCCACATTTATAGTAGAGGTCACCACTAAAGCTTTTAGGTCAGTGGTAGCACTCCAAATACAAATACAAATACAAATACAAATCATTTATTCGGGCATAATTTATGTTAAGCTATAGTAATGATCCCAGAGGCTCCTGAACTAGTCAGAGACTGTGTGACGGGAGCCAATGGCTTCTCCTATTAATGTATCAATTAATTATACCAAAACAGTAATAAAGCATTTTAAAAGTATGTAAAAAAATAATAATATTTAAAAGTAATTTAAAATTTTGATTACCATTCCAATAAGTAGCCAAAAGAAAAATAATAATTAGATAAAATAATTTTTAAACCATTAAATACAACAGTCTGCGCTATTCTATGCGCAGTTTGTGTGAACATGTGTATGTATGTGTGTGTGTGTGTGTGTGTGTGTGTGTGTGTGTGTGTGAGTGTGTGTGTGTGTGTGAGTGACTCCGGAATACATTAAAATGAAGTAGGTATACTCGGTATGGTTCATTAGACGTCTCACAAGATGTATCGGTTGCTCCCGGAAGCCTGGCATGAACTTTAGAGATGAGAGATATTGAATAATTCAACCGAATGATCGTCAGCAACTCGATACTTACATAAACATTTGAATAAATAAATGATGGCCAAGAGCTTATCAATACACGCACATAGAGTTTCGTTTTAATAGGTATGGACCACGAACCGGAAGACGCAGCGTAGGTAGGCCTCACACTAGATGGACCGACGACATAGTGAGAGTCGCTGGCATCCAGTGGATGCAGTGGTGGTCGTTCAGTGTGGAGGTTAAAGGGGGAGGCCTATGTTCAGCAGTGGACGTCTTCTGGCTGATGATGATGATGATGAGGTATGGTAAATTTCCTTACTAGATAGTTTAGACATTACTTTGGTTATTACACTTTTCGCAATAGCATTTCGAACGAAGCTTGACTAATTTAGTCAAATTTAGGGTTAGGTAAAGGTTTGGGTACTTTTCATGCTATTTTTGGTTCATCATCATCACCATCATCAGCCCTGAGTGACCCACTGCTGGGCTGGCCTCCCTTTGTTTATGTCACTCTCCCCGGTCTCTCGCTATTCGCATCCACTCGTTCCCGACAGTATTTCTAATGTCGTCAATCATTTTTGGTTAGTCGTTTTGAATTTATAACAATTTTACTGCAATAATTCAAACATTTGTGAGCAAGAATTGTTAATAATTTTGATTAAGGTTATTAAGATAAGTAACCTATCAGTAGTAGGTATGTCTAATAGTAAAAAAAATAGAGGAAGAGGGGGGAAGGGCAACTTTTTGCAATGTTTTGGCGGGCCTCGTTTTACAAGGCATAATTTTGATACAAACGCTTTAATTCCAAAAGACCTATTCAAAGAAATAGGAAAATTATTAAAGTTAGATTGTTATACGTCAAACGAGTTGACGCAGCGAAAAAAAATATCATACCTATATGACATGTACCAGAGTCACCCCTTAAATACCAAATTATTACTTTTTATACTTTTAGATGGGAATCTTTACTAAAATAATTGTAATTGTGCAAAGTTTTATGAAGGTACTTAAAATAAGAAGGTTCTAATCATCTAAGATGGACGAACAGAACGAACTTATAACAAATGAAAACCTTAAACTAATCTAGTATACCGCTACTGGAAATTGTTCCCCAAATGCTCGGCCCATTACCACCCCTAGTAATAGGAGGTGTCTGGAAATTTCACTAACAAATTATGCTAGTTTTTTTTTTTTTTTTGTTAATATTTTCATGAGCGTGGATTCAATGTCCTTTACTCGTAATATTAAACAGTTTTCGTAGTCTTAATAGGGTCGAACCAGTCATAGTCACAGTCAGAGTCAAGCTAAGTAAGTCACGGTCAAGTCAAACTCATGCCCCTGTAAAGTGGTGGAGACTTTACAAGAGGCTCCAATGGAGTTTTGGAAACAACACGAAAAGACACGTTTAACCTCGTTATATCACTTGCCCACACTCGAGTACGTTTACGAGCACTTAATGAATATTAATTCACCATTTACTACACATTAACACTCGAAAATACACAAGTTTAGAAAAATAATTCAACGAGCCGACATGTTTTTTTCACGTTGGCGCCAAAACTTCATGCTAGTTTTATTAACAGTAGTGCTGCCAGGTCACAAGGCAAGATACGTAGATTACCGTTTACCGATACAGTCAGTGTTGTGTTTTGTAGTGACAACCCTGCAATTTTTCAAAATCAAGTGAGGGTAGACGAACAAAACAACCGCTCTTCTCGCCGAACTCACCTGCAGTTTTCAGTCAGTTCGTGACGACTATTGTAACATGGTCAAAACGTCAAGCGAAAGGTATTAATTATATTTTTAGTTTTTTTTATTATTACCTATTTTACATAAATAAAATAAAGCGAGATAAGTTTCGATAAAAATTAAAAATAAATGTTTATATCACGAAAGTTTGAAAATTACTTTTAATACATGGATCTCAATATCATAAGCTCCTTGCCGTAGTCAAATAAAAAGATCTGAAATTAAATTAGAGAATGGCTCCCGTGGTGCAGTTTTCCCACACAGTTCTCCTTCCAATAAGGTTCAGTGGTTCCGTACCGTACGTTCCAGTAGTTTGCCCGGCGATCGCCAAGGGACCGATTGGAAACTAACCAAACAATATCGACACTTCCTTCTCGAACTTATTCTGCGATAGTTAAGGCCAGTATACACTGGTACTAAAAGTGGCCAAAACTATAAACATCGTACTTAGCACCATCTGGGATTAATCCTTTTTTTGCCATTAACGTCAAAATTAATAAATTTTCTTGTAATTAAGATCATACCGTGGCCATTTATATAGGTGCCTTTCATACATGGTTTCTTTTTGTGTATTATAGTAGTAAATACATGTTCTCTAGAGATAGTGCAAACTAAAAACTTAGCGTCGCTCCACTATATAGTAGAAACACAGAGTTTCACTTGGTTTCGATATTGAAACTTTTCCGCCGACATCACCATAATATAAGTAGGTTACTTCGTAGATGTACAAACCGCGGTGCAGGTACTAGAACATTTACCGATAGTTTTTTTTTTGTGTTGTGTGTCGTAGTAACAACCCTGCCATTTTTCAAGATCAAGTGAGGGTAGAAAAACAAAACACCCGCTCTTCTCGCCGGATTTACCCGCAGTTTTTAGTCAGCTCGTAACCACGGCCATTGTAACATGGTCGAAACGACGAGCGAAAGGTACCTAGTTTTACCTAAATAAAATAATACGTGATAAGTCCCGATAAACATTTAAAACGGGTTATGATCGACAATTTAGACGTTTTGATTTATTTACACTTATAAATTATTAATGTGATGAATTATTGAAATGATAAAGAACTAAAATCAAAACCCAACACTGTTTTAACATCGATAAAGGTCGATGCAACTGATTTTGTCGACCGCAAATGATCGATAAAAACTGTACTTGCATTGCAGCCCTTATGTCATGGACCGAGTATCTTGAACGGCTCAGGAGGATTGCCTGCAATAAAAGAAAATCGCGGTGAATTAACTTGCCTTTTTGTTTGAAAGAGTTTTGTGTTTATCCGGCTCCATCGGAACCCGGATAAAGTTGATGTCCTTAAATGAGGATGCTACTTGGACTTTGTTTGTACTTTGTATTACGACTCTTTGACTTCGCTGCGGATTGAGAGTATTCTAGGAAGGGTTGCTTTGTTTCTATGGAAATACAGTAGAATGTTACTTTGAAGCGGAAAGTTTTTAAAGGAAAGAGTCTTGTTGGGAATAATATTATCTGAATCTTAATAAAAAACAACCAACATTTTTAAGGGGTATTTATGTTAAAGCTTCAGCTTCAGGCTTGATTTTTTCCTACGCTCTGAGTCAGCACTGACGTCGGTTGCCGACGTTGCAGTACGTTCACCTTATACAAATAGGACACTGCTGCCCATCCTCCGGCGGTTCTGTACCCTTAGTACAAATTTTGATAGTTTTCGAAAACTTTTTTCGTTTTCATATTGTTTCATAGATTGCTGGGCTGAATGTTATACGAAAAAATTTCCGTATTTGAATGAAGCAACCTATACTGCCGATTACTACCGATTTTAATTCCTCCGCGTTTCCACTGGAGGTGCTTTATTAAAATGTATATAACAATACGCAAACGAAAAAAGTTTTTGAAAACTATCAAAACTTGTACTAAGGGTACAGAACCACCGGAGGATGGGCAGCAGTGTCCTATTTGTCGCAGTTTTAAGACACACCCGGGTCCTAACTCGGGTACATACATTGTATCAATTATATGATAGCCCGTTGGTCCAGTTATGATAGCCCGTTGGTCCAGTTGGTAGTGAACCTGCCTTCTGAGCTTGGGGGCGTGGGTTCGATTCCCATGTAGGACAAACATTTATGCGATGAACATTTGTGTTTGTTCTATATCTGGTTGTTAATATCTATTTAAGTATGTATTTAAAACTACATATGCATGTGTATCAGTCTCTGGCAGCCATATCACAAGCTTTGCTTAGTTTGGGGTCAGATGACCGTGTGTGAAAAAAATGTCCCGAATATTATTATTATATATTTCACAATCCCACATTTATTCCAATTTAGACGTTATGTCGCTTGTTTAGTGTTCAACGTCGCTTGTCCGCTATGTCATCGTAGCTCTGGCATCGCGCGGCGTTGTAGTCGGATCGCGGTTACCTTGTAACTAACCAAAAAGTCTGCGCGATACGTAGTGTGCGCCACGTGTTGGTTTGGACATTATTTTGGCACGATTGTGACTCTATATATATTGCATCTCAATGATCGCTCCACTTGGAATTATAATTAGGGAGTAAATATGCACAAAAAAGAAGAAAAAATAGGCAGTCATGGGGACTGCCAACTGCAGGCCTAGCATGGGCTGTGGATAAATTGTCTTTCCACCGTTTTTATCCACGCCTAGACGCGACAAAGCTAGAATATGGATACGTTTGTCTTTTTCTCGCGGGATAAAAATGGTGGAAAGACAATTTATCCACGGCCCGTGCTAGGCCTGCAGAAGTTAAAACTAATACGTCACATTACCATGTCAGTGTCGCGAACCCATAATTATGTTTTGCCCTACCGCGGCTAAAGAAGTTTTCATTTCAAAAATCTAGATAACAATAATAATAGTAAGGCAATGATATATGTGTAGTAGTAATTTATAATAAGTCCTCACGCGATTTTTGATAAACTTTATCTGTTCAGATTTTAAAAAAAAACTTACTTGACGGACAGACAAACCGCAGGGAAACGCTAGATACAGGTCACTTCCTTCCGGCACTTTTGGAGATCAATGGGGGAAGGAATGTATGTCCAGTAGCGGGCGTTCTATGGGTGAAATTATAAACATAATAAAAACTTTTTTTTTTCTTTTAGTTTTGATAGCCCGTTGGTCGAGTTGGTAGTGAACCTGCCTTCTGAGCTTGGGGGCGTGGGTTCGATTCCCACCTAGGACAAACATTTGTGTGATGAACATTTGTGTTTGTTCTATATCTGGGTGTTAATATCTATTTAAGTATGTATTTAAACCTACATATGTATATATATCAGTCTCTGGCAGCCATATCACAAGCTTTGCTTAGTTTGGGGTCAGATGACCGTGTGTAAAAAAAAAAGTTTTAGTTATGTTTAAGCCATTTTTTTCAATCAAACTTTTCATTGTTTCAGATTTGCCTAGATTCGTTGGGCCTGGTTCAAACGTAACCGTGGCACTGGGCCGCGACGCAGTCCTAACCTGTAAGGTTGACAACTTGCAGACGTTCAAGGTAATTTTGACTTTAAAGTAGTTAACTTAATGCTTATGTTTACCTGCCTATCCAAAAGAACAGCAACATAATTTTTGGAAGTAAGTGTATCAAAGTTTGTAGGTTATGTGATTTTATGTAGCTGTACAATTCGATAGCTCAGTGAATAAAACACACAAGGCACTTTACACCGGATTTATTGTTCGACAAAGTTACGATCTTACAGAACGTCCACTGATTTGCAAAACCAAACGATACCGCGATGCAGGAATTGTTCTGCCGACCGTAGCGACATCCAGCGGTATGCTTACGAACTAATTAACAAAGTAGCTAACTATTATTGATGGTTCATATCTTAACAGTAGCCTAAACGGTTTGACTTATTTCGGCGAGCAAGATGTCGTGAGTTTTGAAAAGTCTGAAATCAGATATATGATTATTATTGCGAAATATTTACCGTGTTAAGGTTGTGCAGGTTGGGCGCATGCATAGGTATCGTATGCATAGTTTATACAGTGTGTAAGGGGAACACTCTCAAAGCCAAAAGAAGGTAATTGTACTCATCATTATGAACAACTTTTACTATGGAGCCAAACCTGAAATCGCGTAAAAAATATCAGCTGTTCTATAGAAAACGGTCATTGACACTCGACAAAATGTATGGAACAGCTGATTGTTACCATGTTTACCGTGTTATTTGTAACCATGGTTCATCATCATCATCATTTCAGCCATAGGACGTCCACTGCTGGACATAGGCCTCCCCCATCGATCTTCAAAAGGGCCAGTTGGAAGCGGCCTGCATCTAGCGTTTCCCTGCGGTCTCTTTTAGGTCGCCTGTCTATCTTACGGGTGGACGTCCTACACTGCGATTCACGTTTCACGTTGTAACCATGTTACCGCATTGTAACTGCTGTTCCATACATTTTGTAGAGTGTCAATGACCGTTTTCTATAGAACAGCTGATATTTTTTTCGCGACTTCAGGGCTAGTCTCATAGTAAAAGTTGTTCATAATGATGAGTACAATTACCTTCTTTTGGCTTCGAGAGTGTTTCCCTTACACCCCGTATATTGTATTACTTCATACAAAAGTCAGTCATAACAAGATTATTGGTGGGATATTTCCCGTGATAACCACAGTCCACACGCATAAGGCAAAGGTTCTAAAATCACAACCTAAACTATTTCAAGCAGGGCCAATCCTAGTCGCAAATTAAATGAATGACTTTTGATTCTCCAATCACAAGCGTCAAGTCGCGTTGAGTCTCCAATTACAAGCTGCCCCCCGCGACCGACGTGGTATCAGTGTGCAAAAGGGAATCTTGACTACATGCGCGATTAAGTGGATAAAGTTGCAGATGCAGCTCGATATTTCGGCGTAGCTACATGCACTGTGTTAAAAAAACTAGAGGCGCTAAGTGCCAAAGGCGGAAGACCAGCGCTGGTTAACAGCCGGCATTATGCTGAGTTGGGGCCGATTTGTGACCTCATATTATAACTTGTCAATAAGCTATTTTTTTAAAAACCTAATTTGGTCACAAATAAACTTTTTTTTTCTTTCTAAGTATGCATTCTTAAAGCGACATATTGACGGCTCACTGATTTCTAACTAAATAAATAAGTAAGACGAGACAATTGGCAGACGTCCAACTCTATGGAAAGTGGTCACTTCTGCTTAATGGTCCCGATAAAAATCCAATTTTATCTGGCATTTGCACCTGCAGTGCTATAAACTCAGAATAATATTGCCTCCAGCCGATTCCTCCGTCTTTATTGCTATGTCAATAAAAACTAGAAGCATCCACATTAAAATTCTTCGCAGAAAATAATATGAAGTAAGCTTACCTTTTACATGTATTATTTAGGAGTATATACATAAGTAACCGATAACCGATGGGGAAGAAAGGTTCTGGAGTGGAGACCACGAACCGGAAGAGGCGGCGTAGGGAGGCCTCCCACTAGATGGACCTACGACATTGTGAGAGTCGCGGGCATCCAGTGGATGCAAAAGGCAGGCTGTCGTGTCAGTGTGGAGGTTAAAGGGGGAGGCCTATGTTCAGTAGTGGATGTCTTCTGGCTGATGATGATGACATACGTAAAAAAATTACACAGATAAAGATCTGACGTTGTGTTGTTAGAGAGAATAGCAGAATAATCAACAACTTATCAAAAAAATTAACCGGCCAAGTGCAAGTCAGACTCGCGCACACTGAGGGTTCCGTACCACCACAAAATACAAAAATTATCAATTTAAAATTAATACAATATTCGATTCGGTAAGGAAATGATGTGATCATCAAAAACGGTCATCCATGTAACCCATTTACCGAAAAAATACGGTTGTTTTAGGATAGCGGGTGAAACTGCAGGGTGTAGTTAGAACCTAATTAATGTTTTTCATAAGTTTCACAACCATTTTTACTGCACATAACGGCTTTCTTGCAAGTTGTTGACCTCGTTTCGCCACTTCCCGTTCTCCACTTCGCGGGGCTCGACAAACTTAAGTGTTATACAAGAAATGTCATTTGCATCACAAAGAATACTGTATTTTCAATGAATTTGGCCTCTATCTGAAATTATTAAGCTACAACTGTCAAGCTATCATCTAAACTAATATTATAAATAGCCAGCTTATGCGACAAGAATCTTGTGGTGTCCAAATTTTAATAAATTTGAGTTGCTAGCACTTTACACTGTTCTAAACTTTCACGGTTGTTCACTAAAGTTATACGATAACTAGCGGTCCGCCCCTGCTTCGCACGTGTATAGATTATAGCCTATGTCACCCGGGGATAGTGTAGCTTCCCGTCAGTGAAAGAATTTTTCAAATCGGTTCAGTAGTTTCGGAGCCTATTCAATGCAAACAAACAAACAATCAAATCATTCCTCTTTATTTAGTACTAGCGGTCCGCCCCTGCTTTGCACGGGTATAGATTATAGCCTATGTCACCCGGGGATAGTGTAGCTTCCCGTCAGTGAAAGAATTTTTCAAATCGGTTCAGTAGTTTCGGAGCCTATTCAATGCAAACAAACAAACAAACAATCAAATCTTTCCTCTTTATTTAGTACTAGCCGTCCGCCCCTGCTTTGCACGGGTATAGATTATAGCCTATGTCACCTGGGGATAGTGTAGCTTCCCGTCAGTGAAAGAATTTTTCAAATCGGTTCAGCAGTGCAAGTACCGTTCTTTATCGATGGTCAAAATGTCCCAGATATTTATTTTATTTTATTTTATTTATTTATTTAAATTTGACAGTTGTGGTCGTCAAATTCGATAAAATGCCATTTAATCAATACTAGCTATGATCGATTCTATGACATTTTAACGAATTTGACGATCGATAAAGAACGGTACTTGCACTGCAGTAGTTTCGGAGCCTATTCAATGCAAACAAACAAACAAACAAATAAACAATCAAATCTTTCCTCTTTATAATATTAGTATAGATATACATATAGATAGAAAAAGAAGATTAACGGAATATTTACCGTGGTAAGGTTGTGGAATGAGCTCTCGATATTTCCGTTCAGTTACATGCACCAAGTTCACGGGAAGACTGCGGGAAAAGACTGATGGAGAATGCGGGTGGTTGGTCGTAGTCGGACTGGCCATATACGATAGTCAAGGTGGGGTTTGCCAGCTGGGCCCCATCCCGCGCGGGTCTGGCTCTTGCGTCATTCCGCAAGCCAGGCGGTAGGTAAGATAGGGGGTCTCCAGTCTCAGGCCCTGGATTTTAAAAATAATTTGGCGTTTTTGGGGTGGCTCCGGTACATGTGAAAAGGAGATGAAAATATTTTTTTCGCTGCACCCCCTTGTGTGGGGTATCATTGAATAGGTATTTTAAAATGAAAGTAAGGTTTAATGCATCAATTTTTAATCAAGTGTATATTTTGTGAATTATGGCCCGCCAAAGTGGCAAGTTGAAATGGCAGTGGGCAGGGCACATATCACGCAGAACAGATGGCCGATGGGGTCGAAAGGTTCTGGAATAGAGATCACGGACCGGTAAGTGCAGCGTAGGCCGTCCAACCACAAGATGGACAGATGACCTAAAAGAGACCGTAGGGAAACGCTGGATGCAGGCCGCTTCCAACCGGCCCTGTGTCCAGCAGTGGACGTCCTACGGCTGAAATGATTAAAGTGACTCAAACGTCATTGACCTTTTTGTAAAATTGTCTGGACAAAGAATATTTCTCAATTAGTTTTCTTTTTGACTAAACCATAAAATGTATATGGTATGTTTGTATGATGCACCTCTGAAATATCGATAAGTCCAGCTTCGAACTTTATTTTTTTTAATGTAATTACCAATTTCTGTACTATGATTGTGATCATAATTATAAGACATTGGCTACGGAGAACGGAACCCTACCATATGCGTGGCCAGTTATTTGGAAAATGTTTAATGTCACAGATATGCTACCTATTGCGATGGTTGCGGTCATTGAGGTAGCATTTGTTGCACTGCGGATAAAAACACAATACTTTTAGTTTTATTTGCTAGTGTATTTTGAATACAATATTGGCACTGCAGTGTGTGATAGCAGAAAAAGCTATAAGATTAAAGAAAAGCTCTTTTGTTTGTTCAACTCTGTTATAAGTTTGTATCTGTGGAATTCGCTGCCTGAATGGGTTTTCCCCGTTAGTTACAATCTGGGTGTCTTCAAGTCGAGAGTGAATCGGTTTCTTCTAGGCAAGCGTGCTCCATCGTAGACCGCATCGTCGCTTAACATCAGGCGAGATGGCGGCCAAGCGCAAGCCTATCTACAATTAAAAAAAAAAATAAAAAAAACTTGCACTTTACTCCTATACTTATTTATTTAATAAATTTTTGCGGAAAAATAACAACCTACTCAACTTATTTCAGTCGCAGTAATTTTTTTAGTTATACAGGATTCATTCTCTAAATTTTCAGTCTTTATGTGTGGAATATTTTCTTGAAATATAAATGTGGCCACTTTTAACCGATTGTGAATTTAAAATAGGTTCTTCATCTTTATCTTCAAACGGGAAACAGGTTTTTAGGATTCCGTAACCAAAGGGAAAAAACGGGACCCTATTACTAAGCTTACGATGTCTGTCTGTCTGTCTGTCCGTGTGTCCTACCTTTACACGGCTGTATCTTTTGAATCATAATAGATAGCTAGTTAAATTTCAGTTCACAGAATATGTAATGTTACGGCGGATTAACTAAAAAATAATAAAAAAGTCAAAAAGTAAAAACGAAAGGGACCACCCTACAACAAACGTATTTTGTTACGTATTTTTGTATTAGCACTAATATAAAAACGATTATATACAAGCGTCAAACTTGGGATGATTATAATGGACACTCTAGAGTATAACAAAAAATAATAAATAATGGCCAAATGTGAGTTGGTGACAAGTTTCTGTTCATTACCGAGTTATGTAACTGGTAATTTCGCTATTAAATTTTGTGGTGGTATGGAACCCTAAGTACGCGAGCCCGACTCGCACTTGGCTGGTTTTGTAAATATTTCTACTAAAAATCCTATAATATGCATCTTTAAAATATGCTTTATTATTTTGAACAATAAATTAACCGCTTTTAAACACCGTCGGAAGGCTAGAGCATTAGCAGCCACTTGCAAAGATTGATGGGGACAGACGCTATCGAGACGAAGCCAGAATAATGGGCAGCTTAACTGAAATAGAAGCCGTGCAGATTGCGATGCAACTCAGATTTACTTCCTCAAATGCAAAACGGCAACAGGAATGCAATTAAATGCTATCTTGAAATTGCTGGTCATATACCACAACTGATTCACCACATCGCTTGAAGAACCTATAAACGAGCAAAGGTTATTGATTAGAGACCACAAACCAGAAGACGCAGCGTAGGTAGACCTCTCACTAGATGGACCGACGACATTGTGAGAGTCGCGGGCTTCCAGTAGATGCAGATGGCAGGCTGTCGTTCAGTGTGGGCTTCTAAAGGGGAGGCCTATGTTCAGCAATGGACGTCTTCTGGCTGATGAAGAAAGAGATTCAACATCTTAATACACTGACCTTTATCAAGAAAGATACCACAAGCACGTCTAGTTATACGAAAACCCTGCGTGCCGTATTTTTTGTTCTACTATGACATGACAAAAGCAATTTAGGGGTAGTTCAGAATGAGTAGTTATAGTTCAGAATACATTAGTACAAGTAGTGAAAATTCACTCCACAAAATCATTTAAATAAGTAGCTACTCTTGATTCAACACAATAAAGTGCAATTCAGGACGTGTCTAACTATCTACAGCTATATTAACCTACAAGTTGCCTCTAACGCACAGCAGGTCCGACACGTCGGCTACTTGTAGCTTCATACCTAAAGTGCGGAGTGTGCCAGGCCTGGTAGTACGACCAATTCACCCGAAGTGGTTTTACAGTTTGCTTTGGCTTGATAGAGTATTTGAAGTATGATATAATCGACTTTAAGAATTAATTTGCATAGTGTAATGACATACCAGTGTATTATTAAGTTGGTACAGAGAAAAAACTATTAAACCGCCACCAGTAGGAACTATTTCCAAAATGCCCCTTTACGTACAAGTTACGTTCTATATGATAGATAACTCATTATTGTTCACACCAGAAATGACAGGTAGATAAAAAAAAAACAACTTAAACCTAATGAAAAATTTGCGGCCTTTTCGCTGTAAGTGATCTCTTACAGGCAGCCATAGTATGGAGAGGACATACAGAAGAGGAAAAGAATCCTTAAGGGGACTGTTCCCGTCTGCAGCTCTCTCGCTCGCACATTTTCACATTATTGCAAATATAAAATCAATGAGTGAATTTCCAAAAATAACAAAATCATGTCTTGGTGTCTATCGTAACATTACAAACAGAAATGTTTGTTTCGATATCTTGTAATTTGACGGAATAACATGACACGAGAAATAAAAATCACTTGTTACCATTTTACTGTGTCAAATTAAAATATATCAAATTGTCAATTTCTTTTTCAAAGAAATTGACCGTGATCGTTTGATCGAAGTAGAGGCTGACATTTGTTTATTAATTACTAGCGGTCCGCCCCAGCTTCGCACGGGTATATATTATAGCCTATGTCACCCGGGGATAGTGTAGCTTCCCGTCAGTGAAAGAATTTTTTTAATCGGTTCAGTAGTTTCGGAGCCTATTCAATGCAAACAAACAAACAAACAATCAAATCTTTCCTCTTTATAATATTAGTATAGACTAGTAGGCCGCGCCTGCTTCGCACGGGCGAAGCCGGGATATATAGCCTATGTCAACCGGGGATAGTGCAGCATCCCCATAGTGAAAGAATTTTTCAAATCGGTTCAGTAGTTTCGGAGCCTATTCAATGCAAACAAACAAACAAACAAACAATCAAATCTTTCCTCTTTATAATATTAGTATAGACAAGTAAAAGTAAAGTAAGTGTGTTAAAAACTAGCTACAACGTAACTATTAACTTTATAAAGCGACAAACCAATTAAATCACGAGACAAAGAAGGTGCATTAGCATGGAACGATTGATGACTGCAGAGGTTTATCAAGAAGGATGGCAGCTTGCAAGGCGGAGCTGTAGCTCAGAGCTGCAGCTATTGGGAGCAGCTCTAATGGGAGTTGGCTCTAATGGAGCGGTGCTAAATTGTTCTAGTTAGACAAAAGACATAAATTCAATGGTTTTCATTATATTTTTAAGAGGGGTCAGCGTTTTGTCCATACAAACGTATTCTCGTGTTTCCTCCCTGGATAATACCGCTAGAGCTGTAATATTTTTATATCAAATTTATCCTCTCTATTGGCATGCATATATAATTTATTTATTCTTATAAGTTAACTACAATAAGAAATATGAGCCGTTAAATATCCCATAAATTGTTTTTTTTTTACCGCCATGTTCAGACGTCTATCAAACAAATTTGACGAGTTTATAAAACAAAAATAAATTATAGAAGCATAGTTCAATCCTTTTTACAACTATTAATTTAAAAAATAATGATATCGGCCTAGTTTTGAATGAGGAAATAGAAAAATACGAGAAGATGATTTTGTATACTTTTTATAGGTATAATCGATCTGAGCTTCAGTTGTCCTTGTTGCACTCTACGGGGAGAGGCTTGCGGTCAAGGGACAGCAATAGATTTGCTAAATACCTATTCATCAAAGTTCTTGGCCGTGGTATGCCCTCTTAACGCCCGACGCAAAAAGAGTTGTTATAAGTGTAACGTGTTAGTCCAGTCATTATCATCATCATCATAATCAGCCTTTTAACAGTCCACTGCTGGACTTTAAGCCTACCCCCGAAAAGGTGATTGGGCCATATCCACCACGCTGGCCCAGTGCGGGTTGGTGGATATATACAGTTATTATATACATTTGGAAATGCAAACATACCGAGAAAGACAAATTTTGGATATGTCGTGGGGAGGGCCTAGAAAAGCTTAACTTCAAATTGTGGACCAAAATTACCTTGTGCAATTTCCGCCATGTTAAAAAGGGGTTAAATTCAGTTCTTTCATCATAACTCGGTTCTCCGTTGATATACGAAAAATTTTATGCGATACTTTTTTATGAGAGTGAATCGATTCCATTTTTATTTTTTTTAACGCTGATAAGTCCGCGTTTGACCACCAACTCGCCTGTTGGTAAGCGACGATGTGGTCGAAGATGAAGCACGCAGACTTAGAAGATACCTATTCACTCTGGCAAGAAGCCTCCTCTCTGGCTCCTTGTAGGCAAGCGTGCGCCACAGGATTATTATTGCATTAAAAAAAATATACATTATGTGTTATTATGGCTGATTTTCCAACAAATAAAAAAAAATGTTAAAAATTAGGGAGTTCCAAAATAAGAAATAACTGGCAAAACAATTAAACCAAACTAACCAAAATAAGAAATAACTAGCGTGTCGAAACTCGAGACACGCATATGATGGGGTTCCGTTTTTCCAGTTCAATCATCATAGTTCAGAAATTGGAAAAAGCAATAGAAATGTAAACGGTTTTAAAACCTTGTAAAACGATCAACAGCTTCACATTGAGAGTTTTAAGAGTTTTCTACAAACTCGTGTACAATTTAATTATGAAATTTATCGTTTTCTCATTACAGAGCTCATACTTCTAAAGTTTAATTTACGCTTAAAGTTTTCCTTTACAAAAGGAACTAATTATTCTAGAATTCTTGGAAATAACTGTATTTTAATTAAGCTCCAATGTTATTTTATTAACGTGTTTGAGAACTTATTGAAATTTGCCTCTATATTGAAGGTATTAAAGGTGTGCTCTTAATTAAATTTATTGACTTCAATATAGACCTATTAAAGGAGTTTCAATTTAATAGATCTAAATTAATCTTAGGCCTAGTATACATGGTATCAAAGAACGGTACGTTATTTTACTTGCCAAAAGTTATATAATAGAAACTGACGTGGTTTTCACACATTTTATTCAAAAAAGATGATTCCGATGATGATGATGATTTCATTCTTTATTTATCGTTATAACTTTATGTAATTTTCTAGTCAAGTTTTTATAGCTGTGTAAATGTTCATGTAACTGACTCTTAGAAATAAAAAAATATCTTATCTTATCTTATCTTATCTAATGCGGTTAAACTATAGTCGGAGTGACCGGCTTAATCTTACACGAGTAATTCCCGTGTAATTTAAATGTAATAAAATGTTACCAAAAGTTATTAAAACTATACAATAACAACTGTATAGCTGTATATAAGCTTAGAACTTAGTATAATAATTAAACAAAATAGAGTTTTTTTTTAAATAATTAATAGGCTTGCGTTTGACCACCATCACGCCTGATGTTAAGCGATGATGCGGTCTACGTTAGAACACGCTTGCCTAGAAGGAACCGATTCACTCGTGATTTGAAGACACCCAGCCAGATTGTAACCATCGGGGAACACCCATTCAGGCAGCGAATTCCATAGACTAGCAGTTCGCATAATAAATGTGGAATTAAAGCGCTTCGTACGCGTTCTCGGAATATCAACCATAAAGCGGTGACGATTTTTCGTGCCCGCTCTGGCAGTCCGATAGAAAAATGGGCAGGAGGGAATTAGATCGTGCAGATCCGATGCACACTCTCCGAAATGTATCTGATAAAAAACCGATAGACTAGCAACTTTACGTCGATGCTCAAGAATAAGAAGCTTAGCCCGAACTAAAGATTCATTGCTGATGAGCTTCTTGGCCCGTTTCTCTATAGATTCCAATGATTATTACTGAACTGTAGAACTGGCTGGCACCAATACTAAATGATTAAACTATGCTACGATGTTACTAAAGTAAAAAATATCATTGTAGATAAATTTTAAACAACGTACCCTGATATTTCCCACGTAACTACATACGAAATCCGTTACTGTATACAAAGCTTTTTGTTTTAAATTTTTTGTAACAGCAAGGGTGCGTCTTTCCTTAAAATCAGGCATGATGTAGACAAACGCTGTGTTCAAGTTGAGAGTGAACAAGTTCTTTCTACGTAAATGTACTCCATCTTAGCTCATGTCTTTTTTTAACATCAGGCATGGTGTTGAAAATGATGCAAACCTCTCATGAATCAAAAACACGAAGTTTGAAAATAAGACCAACCCAGCAAATTCGAAAAGAATCAGATTGTTCCATACATTTCGTTGAGCGTATAAATGAAAATTTTCTAGTAGAATCTCCAATAGCTTTCATGGCATAAAGAGATACAATAATGCCTTGCAAACGCCAAAATAATAAAAACCAATACTCTAGCCAAGCTGAATAGAATTATAATATCTATACACATATTATAGCTCGCATAGTGGATCCAGTAACTGTTTCATACCTTTTAAAATTTAACCTTTCGCACGTAGCAGTCCGCCGGGCGCAGCCGTCGGGCACCTAAAACTGGGTAAGAACTCACTAGGTTATTCATTCAATGATTCTGGAAGTGTCACAAAATACGACTCTGCCTGTCGAAAAGCTGATTAAGACGACCTTTGTGCTTGTTGGCAATCAGATTTGAGGATCCAACCTCCCATTTAAGCAAAGTAGCGACCCCTGGGAAGACAACAGCGCCTTTGTAGAGGGAAGGAGGGGTAATGCTCAGACTATTTCTCAGGAGTGCTGCTTCCGATACCATTCTTATAAAAATCCCGATGTCCTCCTTCAATCACAGAGACAAGATATTGAAGGGGTTTTAGTAGGTGCAATTCCACAAACAAATTTCCCTATTTAAAAGACTGGGCCCCCGTTAATAAAATAATCAAAAAAGTCGTCTCGTACTACTAAGAAGTATAGTGCAGCTTTACCCTCACGTTATGGATTATTCATTGTATAGCTCGCTTCGCTCTGTTATGACTTCGGTTTTTGGCTTGAATTCCGATATGAGAATTTCCAGTCTGTAGTTTCAAAGTAGAATTGGTTTTTAAATAGGATCAAATCGGATATTTTAAATGCAAGTTTGTATTTATAAGCATCTAAATATTTTTTTTTATAGTAGATAGGCTTGCGCTTGGCCGCCATCTCGCCTCATGTTAAGCGACGATGGGGTCTACGATGGAGCACGCTTGCCTAGAAGAAACCGATTCACTCTCGACTTGAAGACACCCAGATTGTAACTAACGGGGAAAACCCATTCAGGCAGCGAATTCCACAGACTAGCAGTTCGCACAATAAATGTGTAATCATAGCGCTTCGTACGGGTTCTCGGAATATCAACCATAAAACGATGTCGATTTTTTGTGCCCGCCCTGGCGGTCCGATAGAAAAAAGGGCAGGAAGGAATTAAATCATGCAGATCTGATGCACACTCTCCGAAATGTATCCGATAAAAAACATATTGGCATAGATATAGTTTATACTCTGGAATTCTGCATTAAACATAGGCATTTTATCATAGAAAAAGTGACGGTTCTTGTAGGATGGTGAGTGAAACCGCGGGGCAGCTCTAGCAACTATATAGGGTTCCGCATATAAACTGTACTAAGCCGAAAGGAGGTCATTGTACTTATTAAAGTTCTAAAAATTAAAGTTCTTCATAATGATGAGTACAATGATCGCTTTTTGGCTTAGTACAGTTTATATGCGTAACCCTTTAATACGTATCTCATGATCTCATCAAATCCACTGCTGGACAAAGGCCTCCCTCTTTAAGAAGGGTGTTGCCATAATCCCCACGCTTGGCAGGCGGCTTGGGGATCGCAGTACGTATACCTACTGCATAATATTGATATAACTGCATCGAAAAAGGCCGCGTTTATAACATTTAGAGGTACTTAAATGACATTTTAACGAGAATCTAATATCGCTTGTGAATAGAAGTAGGCAATTTTCGAATATTGGCCCATTACCTAGAATTGAATTTGAGTTTTTTATTCTAAACTTCTTACATAATTAAATTGCCAATATTCTAGCAATGGATAAGAAATAAATTTTGTATAACATACAAAGTTACACGGAACGGTGGTACCAAACCGAAAGGAGGCCACCTCAGATGTAGTAATAGTACGAGGGTAGAGTATGGTAAGGTATTGTGGCGGGTGCCAACTAAAAACATCAGGCCTGATTTAGGCCCATCTGGCCTAAATCAGGCTTGATGTTTTAGTAGAACTCACCCAGTAGACGACCTTGTTGACCTTTTGCATTTGGACTATTAATTCATTGGTGTTGCTACAAGTTTTATAGTGTACATTAAATTAGAAAGTGAGCCATACTTACAGTTTTTGCCAATGTTTTTGAGGTATGCGGTTTACCGGTGTAGTAAATAAAAAAAATACGATACACGGAGACATTTGAACACGAGCGGTATCTGTACTAAGGCATATTTCTCTCGTTTGTCTTCTGAGGAGGCCACTGTTCTCACCTTGATGAAAATCTTTTAGCATAGTATCAACCCTGAAATTAAAAATGCGATTTTCTGGTGGTGGGCCAGCAGGTTCCCCCTGCTAGAGGTAAAAAAAAAAACTTCACACTAATAATAATGAAATTGTGTTATTCATCTCTAAACTGAGAGTTACGTCTGAAAAACGGCGCGGCTTCATTTTTAACTGCCTTGGTCGACTGCACCCCACATTTCTCAGGCCTACCACCTGCAAACAAGGCCCCCAGTCTACGTTACAACCTGAAATGCCTATCCATATCGACCATTTTTCCTATTTGTAGAAGTGTCGAATAAAATATATTTTCTTTGTTCATTTTTAACTGCCTTGGTCCACTGCACCTTACATTTCTCAGGCCTACCATCTGAAAACGTAGCCCCCAGCCAAAGTTACAACCTAAAAGGTAAGTTAACCTATCCTTATCCACCATTTTACCCCAATTTTAGGTCACTGGGAATGAACAAACCATGGTACACTGTCCTCGTTTTGACGGCGACCTTAGACGATGGGTTCATCTCCTATGCAGTGGGAGAGGATCCTTGCAGCGCAGCATTTCACGGACTGGCGTGGCTCTGTAGATTTTGGGTTGCAAGCTCGCGGGTTCTGTTACTAGGGACGTGAGGAGAAGACCTCTTTTCGCCGTCTCACCTAGTTGTAGAGCATAATATGTATAGTACACATGTCCTTCTGAGTGAGATGTAGACGATGTCAAGATGTACCCGCAAGTAAGCAACGAAGATACGGGCAACATTGTCACATCACGAGGTTTATGCAACATGCTGTAGCTAGATTCTACCCATTTTTTACCGGGCTGGATAGTTGCATCTTACAATTTACATGGGGCCATAGAATGTTATCATTATAGGTATAACTAATCAGGTTTTTTTATCTACACCAGGTGGCGTGGCTCCGCGTAGACACGCAGACGATCCTCACGATAGCAGGCCACGTGATAACCAAGAACCATCGAATCAGCGTGAATCACGGAGACGGCTCCTGGACCCTGGGACTGAAAGATGTGAGCCCCGGGGACGGCGGCCGGTACATGTGCCAGGTCAATACTGAGCCGATGATGTCACAGACGCACTTCTTACATGTTGTTGGTAAGAACTTTCTTGAGGTTTGATGTCGTGACTCTCATCAGAATCTCCTTGATGGTCATGAACCATCTTAAAGTTATATGATTATTAACGGGATATTTACCGTGATAAGGTTGTGGCGCAGTTACATACACCATGTTCACGGGAAGACAACATGAACATGGTGCATGTAACTGCGCCGAAATATTGGGAGCTCATTCCACAACCTTACCACGGTAAATATCCCGTTAATAATCATATAACTTTAGTGAACAACCGTGATAATTTAAAACAGTGATGAACATTCTTTCTCTTTCATTGGTGAAATGCAGAGCCTCGTACACTGATGTGTGAAAGTGGTGCGAATCTGATCGAACCAAGCATTGAGCTTTGGCGAGATCGTTTGCCATCGTCTGTTTCCGTTGTTCACCACTTTTAGTCTTTCACTGGTGGACATCCCGTAATAAGTTGCGAGTCCCCCCTCACAAGTTTTTCCGTCATGGCCACAAAAACTTTCCGTTGGTTAACGATGGTAGCCAATGATTTGTTTTATCCACTAGTAAAGAATATCCATGTCAAAATTAAGTGTGTCGTTGTCATCAACTTTTTATACTTTTATATACTATATTGCCCATCGCCTTAGCCTTTGCCTCTGACTATTTTTTATTCATTTTAAGAGCGGAAAACAAGCATGCTGTCCCCCTGATGGTAAGCAAAAACTGCCGCATACACCTGCAACAATGATGGTGATGACGGTATGCTATTAGATTTTCTAGATTGTCACCGTCTTTGCTGACAATATGACTGAGGTAGGTACTCTAAGATATGCTTGAGACGAAATGAATAAGGCCTTGACTAATCTAAAAATTAACCTTCAACTGTAAGATTGACAAAACAAACACTGTTTTAAACTATCACGGTTGTTCAGTTATAAGTTATATAACAAAACAAAGACTTGACTGAATCCAGAAATACACATGCCATCTTATTAGGTAAGTAGCTTGCATGCCAATCATAATGCCAACAAATGGAATATGTCAATGGCGCATTGAAGAAAAATTTGCAAGTTAAATTGCATGCAGTTTGCTTCATGGCATGACTGTAATTTACAAGAGGTAAACGGTATTGGCGTGCCAACGATGTCGATTTTGCTCATATTTGAACTATAAAGCTAACAAAATTTTATAAAGATCGGATCAGCTGTTATGAAGTTATCGTCAACCAAACATACAATAAAAAAACTTATAAATGTTTTTAATTGTATGTACACTATTGTTATTACGGAAACTGGCCAGGTTTTCACAGATTTTGTTTATATTACACGGGAATGTTAATCTTGCGACCCGGGTATGTCCTAAAACTGCGACCAGAACCACCGGACGATGGGCAGCAGCATCCTGTTAGTACACGGTGAACGTACTGCGATCTCCAAGCCGCCTGCCAAGCGTGGGGATTATGGCAACACCCCTCTCTAAGAGAGAGGCCTTGTTCAGCAGTGGACATTTAATGGCTGATGATGTGTTAATCTTGCGCGAAATTGTCTCACTTTACACCAATGACAATATAATCACTTGACTGCTCATCCTTTACCCCGCATAAGCCAAAGGTTCTAACATGTCAACCTAAACTATTTAGAGTGGGACCAATCCTAAGCGCAAATTGAATGAATGAATTTTGATTCTCCAATCACAAGCTACCCCCCACGACCGACGTGCCATCATTTTGTAAAAGTGAATTTTGACTAAATGCGCGATCAAGTGGCTATATTATCTTTGCTTTACACAGATTGTAACTGCTTAATCATACGTGAGTAATTCCCATGTTATATAAGCACTTATCTGTTCCCGTACACTTTAAGACTTCTTCGTTTGCTCAACTATGCACAGCAGTCAAAAATGCATCATTCTCTATTTTCTTAGTGCCACCAGATATAGACGACGAGGCGAGCAGTAGCGAGATTCTTATCAAGGAGGGTGAAAGCACGGCCCTCCGATGCGTGGCCTCTGGGACTCCACCCCCTCTCATTGCGTGGAGAAGAGAGGACTCCCGACATTTCAAGATAGATAACCAGACGCTAGGTCAGTAACGACAGCTTTACATTCCATAGACACCTGTAGACACCAAGTACATTTAGTCAACATATTGGCACAAATTTCGCGTATAAGAACGATCCATCCTAGATTTGTTTTTACTTGGCTACTGCCCCTTTGGTTGTTCGGGCAATTTTGCCATATCCTCTATTTATATGTAACAGGCCAGTATAAATGCCATGACCACGGACTAATCAGCGTTCAGTATCTCACCTCCGCAAACGCATAGGCAAATTCCGAAGCAGGCCAACAACAACGACGGCTCGCCAACAGTGATAATGAGAACCAACACGACACAAACAATCCTAGTGGCGTATTGGTTCCCTTAGCGCTGTAGCATTGATTCAGAACGCACATCTAGTTGTCTGAATTTTTGCATTGTGAATTTGTAATGTCTATAGAGTATCAAGTCGTAGTCAGTCAGTAAAGATGCCGCAGTATTTTGAAGCATAGCTCTGCATGATAGTTGGTATTGTGTGCAGTGAAATAAGCCATTTATTCTGTCCTATATTATTATGGTTAATTCTAGTAGTTTTTATAGTTATTGTGAGTGTATATATAAGCGGCGGTTGCCACTTACTATCAGATGGTCCGTCAAATATTTGTCACTTATTCCATAAAAATAGGCTATCGCCATGTTACAGGGCTTTAGCCATGCAGCAAGTTTTTAATAGTAGGTATGTTATTTTGATTATGTATATGACATAATCGATATACCAGCATAGGACGTCCACCCACATAATAGACAGATGACCTAAAAGAGACCGCAGGGAACGCTGGATGCAGGCCGCTTGTAACCGGTTCTTTTGGAGATCGGTAGGGGAGGCTTATGCCCAGCAGTGGACCTCCTATGTCTGAAATGATGATGATTATGACATAATCAAAAGTATGTTGTGGGAATTTGGTTGGTACGACATTTTATTTGCCTAGATAACATTTGACGTTTTCTCAATACAATAAACGTAGTTATAGAGAGATATAAAATTGACATTGCATGGACATTCAACCTCTTCATCTTCATGTTTTCTGATGTAACCTTAGCACGAGACATTGTCAAATTCGCGGCACCACTCCAAAAACAACAAAAAAGGGTTGAAGTTGAAATCAGCGCTATCTGTAAACATTTCATCATCATCATCAGCCAGAAGACGTCCACTGCTGAACATAGGCCTCCCCCTTTAACCTCCACACTGAACGACAGCCTGCCTTTTGCATCCACTGGATGCCCGCGAATCTCACAATGTCGTCGGTCCATCTAGTGGGAGGCCTCCCTACGCTGCGTCTTCCGGTTCGTGGTCTCCACTCCAGAACCTTTCTTCCCCATCGGTTATCGGTTCTTCGAGCTATGTGAAAACATTAACATTTACTACCAGCTAAACTCATTGTCGGTTAAAAAGGAGCACAGATTATGTACAAACACGAATACAAATTGCCTTATTAATACTGAAATTCTTAACAATAGCCAAGAGCTCGATGCGTATTCCGTAACTAGAATTAAAAGTACTTACACAGCCAGCGCTTAAGAAACGCATCAAATTTTACACCCGTCCAATAATAAAACCAACTGCCTACAAAATTACCATGCTAACATTTGGTAACAAACAAACTTCAACATTGCAGTAACAGCATCCCACTGCTATAAAAGGCAAATAAGCAGAGTATCCGTTAATTCCGTCCAAACAACATCAGAACAAACAATTGTTTTATATAAAGTTTAGTCTGAAACGAGCTTTATCTGCTAGTCACAGCACCGTGGCGGTTTGCGGACATAAAGCTGGTGAGCAAAAACTGTCACAGTTTACAGTGCTGCACACAAGTCGCGCAGACAAAACAACTAACTGCGACCACACAAAGGGAAAACTTTCGCGCCTGTGGCTATAAATTGAATGTTAAACTCCCCTATTTGCATTGTTTTCTTTTAAACTTTGTAATAATCACAGATCTTTACTAAGATAGACACCATAAGCAATTTAGGATGTATGAAAACAAAACGTGCCACATTTTAAATATTTTACTTTAAAAATAAAATTATTATTTTGAGTGTGAGGTCAGGGGAAGATTACAGTTGGGTTGAAACGCGTTTGAAAAACTGCGTCGTCTTCTCATCACTTATCCCGCAAAGTCTTAAGACAAAAGTATTTAACTAGTGCATTCTACCTGTCATAACTCACGATGCTGAAATGTGAACATATATAGTTGGAGCAGTCCACAAGTTCAAGGTCGCTCAACAAGTTATGGAGAGAGCTATGCTTGGCGTATTTCTAATTTCTAAGGAACCGTATCCAGAATAAAGTTATTTGCCGAGAACCAAAGTCACAGACATTGCCCAACGTATTAGCAAGCTGAAGTGGCAGTAGGCTGGTCACATTTGTCACATAACCGATAACCATTAGAGTAAACTTCTTCTGGAGTGAAGACCGCGAATCGGCAAACGTAGTGCCGATATACGTAAGGCAGCTAGCAGTTTGGCTGAATAGTGTCCATTAGGAGAGGTCTATATCCAGCAGTGGACTAATGTAGGCTGAATAAAAACATGATGATGTATATGGCATCATGATGGCAATTTATTTGTAGCTTAACTCCATTTGCACGGTCAATAGCTTTCGAAGAGTCTTTACAGCTTACGGTGCAATTGCTGGGATCGGCGTCTATCGTACTCCTATCAAAATGACGTAGATAGAACTGAACCACGCGGCGTGTTAGTTAAAACATTTATTAAACTTAAAACAGGCCATAGACATGAAAAGTAGCTAAGCGGTCTGCATTATTTGATTCCCTCCTGCCCATTTTTCTATCGGACTGCTAGAGTGGGCACGAATAATCGACACCGCTTTATGGTTGATATTCCGAGAACCCGTACTAATTCCACATTTATTGTGCGAACTGCTAGTCTGTGGAATTCGCTGCCTGAGTGGGTGTTCCCCGATAGTTACAATCTGGGTGTCTTCAAGTCAAGAGTGAATAGGTTTCTTCTAGGCAAGCGTGCTCCATCGTAGGCCGCATCATCGCTTAACATCAGGCGAGTCGGCGGCCAAGCGCAAGCCTATTTATAATAAAAAAGCGGTGTTTTCTTGATAGAAGTCTATGGTTATAATTATGGATATTATTTCTCGAACGTTTGCGAACACGAACAAGTATGTAAGTATCGAAAGTTCGCGGTAAGTATTCTTGCCAAATTTTAAAGTTACTTAAAAGACTAAACCCGTTCTTCGAAAGGTATTTTCAAATAAATGTTTGAAGGTATTGTTTCGTTGTTACAAACGAAAGTCTCAGTAAGTTTGGGTGTTAATTAATACTTCAGCTCCTTCCTTCTCAATTAATACATTGTTTGATTAAAATTTGCCTTTTCGACGATTTTTCCGCTTAATCGCACTTCTTGGATTTGTTATTGGTGATTTGACTTAGCTACTATTTCGATGAATTTGATTTATTTAGAAAATATTTTACCGTAAAATAAAAATAAAATATAGGCCTCTCCCAATGCTCGCTACTCAGCCGGATCTTCGGAATTTCGCAATGTCATGATTCTGATTAATGCCAACTGCCTTAAGCATATCGAACCATTGAGCCTCAGAGTTTCCTACGATCATCATCATCATAATCAGCCTAATCTGTGTTAATATTTTAGGTTTTTGTTGATTATTCCTAAAAGTGCTGATCAATTTCAATAAAATGTATATGGAACTACTTCTAAATTGTGATCTAATAAACAAAAAAAGAATCATCAAAATCATATCATAATTGGCGGAGAAATCATGTGACAAATATTAAAAAAAAAAAATGGTTAACCTCCTCGTTTCGTCGGTTAAAAAAAGCTGAATTATCAGTATGGGGTAAAACAAAGAAGAAGAAAATCCTTTAATCTCCTTCAAGGGTTAGAAGGAAATCTCAGGGATTGATTAACCAAGACTGACAAGACCAAGATTACTTATACTAAGAGTCGCACAGTGGGCAATGGAGAAAGCTATGTTCGGAGTTTCTTAGCGTGATAAAATTTGAAACGAGGATATTCGCTGAAGAACCACAGACGCCGACATATCTGCCAAGATTTGCAAGTTGAAGTGGCAATGGGCAGGCTACATCGGCTGAAGAACCGATAACCGATGGGGAAGAAAGGTTCTTAAGTGGGCACATGGGCAGCGTTTTGTCCATACAAACGTATTCTCGTGTTTCCTCCCTGGATAATACTGCTAGAACTATAATTTTTTTAAATAAAATTTATCTTTAAATCTTTAAAGAAAAAATAAATGATAGAAGCATGACAATGGGGGCATTGTCATGCTTCTATCATTTATTTTTTCTTATAAATTAACTACTATAAGAAATATGAGCCTTTAAATATACCAAAAAATCATTTTTTTTACCGCCATGTTCAGATGTCTATCAAACAAATTTGACGAGTTTATAAAACAAAAATAAAGAAAGAAGCATAGTTCAACCTTTTTCACTTCTATTAATTTAAAAAATAATGAAATTCGCTTAGTTTTGAATGAGGAAACAGAAAAATACGAGACGATGATTTTGTCTACTTTTCGTAGGTATAATCGATCCGAGCTGCAGTTGTCCCTATTGCGCTCTACTGGGAGAGGCTTGAGGTCAGGGGACAGCAATAGATTTGCTAAATACCTATTCATCAAATTTCTTGGCCGTGGTATGCCCTCTTAAGTGGAGACCACAAACCGGAAAACGCAGGCAGGCTGTCGTTCAGTGTAGAGATCTAAGGAGGAGGCCTAGGCTCAGCACTGGAGGTCTATTGGCTGATACTGTCATAGTTATTGTCAAAGAGTTGAAATGAATTTATAAAGCCTAACATGCTTCGATCCCCAGTATCCAAGTGGAGCGGCACATGGATGAACCTGACTGCCGTAGAGCGAGCGACGTCAGGTGCTTTCCTCTGTATAGCAACTAATGGAGTCCCTCCGTCCGTCAGCAAGAGAATACAGATCAACGTAATGTGTGAGTCCAATATTTCTCTAGTTTTTCAGTAGTTTCTGTTTTAACTTAAGTACTGATTAACTAACTACTTAAGTTATTACTTCTGACGTGTGAAGTCCTAGGTTGCCTTTTTATCGCTTTGGTATACAACTAGCTGTTTTTCTAAGATCAAACAAACAAGGAAGATGTGGTAAGGTGGCTGGTGGGTGCGGACGCTTTAGCCATTTCATGTGGACTAATAATTAGTTCATTGGTGTCACAAAAAACTCTTAGAATACGTGAAAAATTATTGAGTCGTACGTTCTGTTTGTGCGTTAAGCGGTTTACTGAAAAAAGGTATGAAAATTTGAGACACTTGAAATGATTATAAATGGTACAAAGCATATCTCCCTTGTTAGTCTGAACTGAGTTATTTTTAATCGATGTGTTACCAATTATTTAAAACGTTTTTGTCATTTCGTTGTCAGTTCTTAAGAGTACTGTCATTTTTGTGGACGTTTACCCACAAAAATATTATTAATTATGGATCAGTGGTTTTAAAAATGGTTCTTGTATTAAATATTTGTTCAGGTGTCTGTTGAGTTGCTAATATGTTTTTTTTTTTTTTGATTTCTAACTGAAATCAACGGCCCCTTTAAAATAGCAGGTGAAATAACGGAGATTTGCAAATAAAATGCACTGGTTTTTAGGTTATTATTTCTTCACAGTCACTCCATCAGTATGGGCTGGACGGGTAGCCATCAGGGCTCCGACTGGAGGTGTGGTCACGCTGCTCTGCACTGCTGAAGCGTACCCTGCGCCCGCGGTCTACTGGACCTTGAATGGAGAGCAAAGACTTGTCAATGGTACGCTTATACCTGAATGGGTGTTCTCCAATAGTTACAACCTGGGGGTTAGACAAGAGCCACTTTTTGTTAGCGTTAACGCTAAGATGAAAATGACATTAGCTTGAGAGAACGTCTCTCAAGCTAATGTCATTGTCAATATCATTTTCATACAATTTCATCTTTCCGTAGGCGTTAATGCTAAAAGAAAGTGACTCTTGTCTAACCCCCTGGTGTCTTCAAATCACGAGGGAATCGGGTTCTTCCAATCAAGCGTGCTCTATCGACCGCATCACTGCTTAACATGAGGCGAGTTGGCGGTCAAGCGCAAACCAATTATTTAATTATAAAAACTCGAGTTTTAATAAAACTAGTGACTATTAGCATTCGATCTAGTAATGCCGCTAACATGCTGGGTGTGATGGTCATGGCAGCATTTTGCACACGAAATATGAAAAAATTGAATTTTGACTACATGCGCGATCAAGTGGTTATATTATCTTTGGTTTTTACATTAACTTTTGTGACTAACTTACAATATGGACAATGTGTGTGTGTGGTGTGAAACAAGACGCTGCTGGTCGCAGTTTTAGAACATACCCGGGTCTCTTGTGTTTATATAGATTTAAATGTCATCATCATCATCACAGCCAGAAGACGTCCACTGCTGAACATAGGCCTCCCCCTTTAACCTCCACACTGAACGACAACCTGCCTTTTGCATCCACTGGATGCCCGCGACTCTTACAATGTCGTCGGTCCATCTAGTGGGAGGCCTCCCTACGCTGCGTCGTATGCTATGCTCGGAGTTTCTTTGCGCGATAAAATCCGAAACGTGGATATTCGCCAAAGAACCAGAGTCACCGACATAGCTGTTAAAATTTGCAAGTTGAAGTGGCAATGGGCAGGCCACATCGCTCGAAGAACCGATTTAAATGTATATACAGCAAATTACCCGGACCCGGGTATGTCCTAAAGGACCCGGGTATGTCCTAAAACTGCGACCAGAACCACCGGAGGATGGGCAGCAACGTCCTGTTAGTACACGGTGAACGTACTGCGATCTCCAAGCCGCCTGCCATGCGTGGGGATTATGGCAACACCCCTCTTTAAGATGGAGGCCTTGTTCATAAGTGGACATTTATTGGCTGATTATGTGAACAGCAAATTATATACTCAAGATATTTTTTTCGCAAATTTTGTACTGTATTTACCTACCCAACATTAATAACGATATAACCACAACATCCATGTGTTTTGTAAATTATTTCCACGTTGATTGGATTTTTTACGTAAGAATGGAAGAAAGGTTTCCGAGAAAGCAATTTTTGGAAAGTAAATCACGATACATAAAATTATTAAGAGTTTCAATTGAGGAAGCATTTACAAAATTCACGATTTGATTAGTCTATTTAGGGTTTTTTATTGAAATGCTAATGAAAGTAACGCATAAAAATTCATATATATTTATTTTATTCATATTCATATCGTCGCAGGAAAGGCAAATTTACTGAAGATCCAAATTACCATTTCGAGAAAAAGCCGTTTTAAGTTTTTTTTTTTGTTTTTAATTCATAACTTTTTTCCCAGTACAAGAATTTCGATGACGTCAAGGTAAACTTTTATTAATTTGTCATTTTCTATGTCCAGAAGTACAAACCATAATAAATGGACTGCTGGTTTGTGATATAGTGGCGCTTAAGTAAAAATGACTTCAATTTACAGTAAAGCAAAATTTGATTTAAATATTTATAGCAATCAAAATTACTTATAACTCTAAAATATTAGCTTTTAAATTGCCGGAAGCCAAATTTACTTAAAATTTACTTGTAATTTATTGCAGGAAAACAAAATTACTTAGGTGACAGGCACGAATAAAATGCCAAAAAAGTGTCGTTTAAGGACTCTGGTTGATGAAAAAACCCCTTTTTTCCTTTTACTGAAACGCCAAAATAGTGCTCGTATCGCTATGGGAATCCAGACTGATCGACGCAGAAAAAAACGCTGATTCCGAATATCTATATAACTCAATATGCCTATTTTGGCGCTTCAGTAATTTTGCCTTTCTTGCGACGATATGATTAAATTCATTGATTAGGTAAGCTAAAATTTTAAAAACAAAAAATATTCACACCTAAAAAAAACATACTAACAAAAATCGCTTGTAGCGAGTTTACGGCATGACTTCCATAAAGTTAAGTTTTGACCCGGGTATATCCTAAAACTGTGACCAGAACCACCGGAAGATGGGCAGCAGCATTCCTATTAGTACACGGTGAACGTACTCCGATCCCCAAGCCGCCTGCCAAGCGTGGGGATTATGGCAACACCCCTTTTTAATAGGGAGGCTTTTGTCCAGCAGAGGACGTTTGACGGCTGCTGATATCAAAATCAAAATCAAAGTAATTTATTTTGACATAAATTTAGTTTTACATAACGTGATTTTCCATAGGCTCCCGAACTAGTCTGGGACTGTGTGTCGGGAGCCAGTGGCTTCTCTTATTATAACAGTACAATTATGCCAAAGCAAACAGTTATATCATGCAAAATACAAAATATAATTTAGAATTTAGAATTATTATATAAATTTATCAATATATATAAAGCCAAAAAGAGAAGAAAAAAAAAAAGAACACAACTTACAAAGCAAAGTATTATATATATAAGCAAACCTTAAGTAATATGTTTTTACATCTTAAAATGACATGTAGTACATATGACCCTGTTAGGGTATGGCAACATAATAATATATTATATCAACGAAAGCCTATAGATAGTTAAAAGATTTTGAATTTCAGGAAGTGCCTAAAATGCTGACTAAATGAGACTAACTTTCTGGCAGGGCAAATACAGGGCAGCATTTTCGTCACGTAAATAATTTTTCAGTCTCTCCGACAAGTCCTTTAAATGTCGAAAGCACCAATGGAACTAGTATAATAGGTAACAAAATGTAACAATAGTAGATTGTTGCATCGAGCGCAAAGTGTATTATTAATCAAGGGTTCGTCTGAAAACCGGCGCTGATAGTCCTTGACTTTCAGCATTGCCGAGACGGACCCATTCGTATCCTTTAGATATAGGTTTTTGTAAAGGTGTCTAATAAAATTAATTTTCTTTCTTTTATTTTATTTCTTTTCTCTCTTTTCTTTCTTTTCTTTTTTTCTTTCTTTTCTTTCTTTTCTTTCTTTTCTTTCTTTTCTTTCTTTTCTTTCTTTTCTTTCTTTTCTTTCTTTTCTTTCTTTTCTTTCTTTTCTTTCTTTTCTTTCTTTACTTTCTTTACTTTCTTTACTTTCTTTTCTTTCTTTTCTTTCTTTTCTTTCTTTTCTTTCTTTTCTTTCTTTTCTTTCTTTTCTTTCTTTTCTTTCTTTTCTTTCTTTTCTTTCTTTTCTTTCTTTTCTTTCTTTTCTTTCTTTTCTTTCTTTTCTTTCTTTTCTTTCTTTTCTTTCTTTTCTTTCTTTTCTTTCTTTTCTTTCTTTTCTTTCTTTTCTTTCTTTTCTTTCTTTTCTTTCTTTTCTTCCTTTTTTTTATTTTCTTTCTTTTCTTTCTTTTCTTTCTTTTCTTTTTTTCTTTTTTTTCTTTCTTTCTTCTTTCTTTAATGCACGAGTGTTATGTTGGTGACTAAATTAACACGAATGCATTAATTATTCACTTCAGCAAGGTGCGTAATCTACTTTTCTTTCAATTACATTTTTACCTACCGTGATAAAATATACCCACTCAAATTAAAAACTCAAGTTAATGAAAACAAAGTCCGTTATTTCATTTTCTCTCAAAAACATTTAAAACTTACAATTATTTTCACCAAAGTCGGTTTTATTCCGCCGATTTATATTTTCAGTATCTTTTTGATCTAATGCATAAATTTAAATATTAAACTTATTAATTATACCCTTGTGGTAAATTTATATCTAAATAATAAATAAAAAAAACAGTGCATTAATGAAAAACTGCAACATTGAGATTTAATATAACATAATCTGCACTGTTTTGGTTCTAAGCAAAAAATACGTCCTTTGTGTTTGGTTTTGTAGTGATTAATGATAACATTACTACGTAGTTGAAAGTAATATATATTTCATCAGAAGTTTTAACGGGCCATAGTTGTGTAAAAATTATGCACTAAGTTGCCACCTTCAACTTTTGATTTCTAAATATTCTTAAATAAAATGAAATTTTGAAGCATCCATTAAAAATAAAACGTATATCAATTATTAATCTGCCAAACTCTATCAGCACTGAAGTATAATTATTACATTTTATGGATACAGCTCATTAATATTTCAAAAGTCTGAAATTCTGCATGAAAACTTCTAATTTTAATAACCCTTATAATAACCAAAAGTTCTCGAGAATTAATACTTAGGTATAAAATTTATTATTAAGGTTTTGAAATGCTCTATGCTTTCAAATATGAATAGAAAACTTGTTAATTATTGTTTTGGGGATCCGTAACACAAAAGAAGGTAGTTTTAGTAAAATACCACTTTATTCATCAAAATTAACAACTTTTGCAATGAGACCACAACCCTAAAATAAAATCAGCTATCCCATAGAAAAATTTCATTCACACTCAAGGCGAAGTGTATGGAACAGTGGATTTATTTTCGCGATGTCGAGGTTGGCTCTACATTAAATTTGGTTCATAATATGCATTTGAGACTGATTTTTTTTATTGTCTTATTAAAGCTAACCAACCAGGCGGTCACAATAATTCAAATGTGTTCAAAATTCATCATCATCATCATCAGCCAGAAGACGTCCACTGCTGAACATAGGCCTCAACCTTTAACCTCCACACTGAACGACAGCTTGCCTTTTGCGTCCACTGGATGCCCGCGACTCTCACGCTGTCGTCAGTACATCTAGTGGGAGGCCTCCCTACTCTGCGTCTTCCGGTTCGTGGTCTCCACTACAGAACCTATCTTCCCCATCGGTTATCGGTTCATCGAGCGAAAAAAAAGAAACCATAAGTTCAAAATTAAGGAAGATAATCTCTTACTTGACAGAGAGCTTTATACTTACGTATGACATTACTTGACACGTCATAGACAAATTCCATAGTGACACTCACTGCAGTAAAGGGACAGAGCGTTCTTTTAGATTATTACTTTCCATTTCGTGTAACCTTATTATCTATACTAATATTATTAAGAGGAAAGATTTGATTGTTTGTTTGCATTGAATAGGCTCCGAAACTACTGAACCAATTTGAAAAATTCTTTCACTGTTAGGAAGCTAGACTATCCCCGGGTAACATAGGCTATATTATATTTTCAAAAAAAAATAGGGACCTTTACTAAAACTCCATTAATGTAACCCAAGATGTAAAAAAATAAGATTTACATTTTTAACTTTGCGTGTTTGACAGTTCTAAGACAGGACAACGTCTGTCAGGTCAGCTAGTCTATACTAATATTATAAAGAGGAAAGATTTGATTGTTTGTTTGTTTGTTTGCATTGAATAGGCTACGAAACTACTGAACCGATTTGAAAATAATTCTTTCACTGTTGGGAAGCTACACCGGCCCCGGACGACATAGGCTATAATCTATACCCGTGCGAAGCTGGGGCGGACCGCTAGTATATAATAAAACCACGACGACTTATAAAGACGACCCAAAAGATTATAGTTTCTAACTTTTTTCTCTTTCCGTCAAGGAACAAAACACAAGCTAAGCATGTCTTCCCGGGGCTACAGACACAGCCTGAGCCTCTTAGTGACCGACATGTCCCGGGAAGATGCAGGCGCGTACCGCTGTCACGTGGAGAACAGCCTGGGAAGAGCACAAGCAGAACTTTTCTTGCATTGTAAGTAGATATCCTGCCTTTGTGTCCATAAGATAAGATACATATTCGTTATTATTTCACTCACGTGATTAGGGCTCCTAACTAATGTTAGGAGCCCTAATCACGTGAGGTTTTTTAGCATTTTTTAACCCCCTCTCCCTCATGGTGATACTTGGTGACGTTTAAGACTAACCCCCCTGCCCCCACCCAAAATCACGTGTATTTTTTAGTACCTAAAAAGAATCTTATTTTAAATCTAACTTAATTCTGATATAAGGGACCATGACAAAAACGTCCAGACAGAAAGGTTGCAGGATGTTTTTGATTGGCAAGGTCACACTACACGCCACTTTTCGGTTTAGAAATCGTGCGTTTGACGAAAAAATAAATACACGTGATATCTTACTACACCTCCCTCCCCCCTTGTGATATTTCGTGATTTTTGCTTAACCCCATTTCAAGCCTTTCAAGTCTCACGTGATTAATGGACGGTCCCTTATTTCCACACAAATTTTGTTTATTTTATACAGGGTGACTGGTTAGACAGTGGAAATATTTAAGGATATCAATGTACCCATTATTATGAACAACTTTTACTATGGTACCAACCCTGAAATAGTGAAAACAATCCGCTGTTCCTGAAAGTCAATGAACAAAAACACAGAATGTCGAAAGAACAGAATGTCAGTGTGTGTCAATGAACTTTTGTATGGAACAACAATTTTTTCCGCGATTTCGTATTTTGGTTTCATAGTAAAAGTAAGAATAATAGTAGCCCCAAATATTTCCACTGTCTATAACCGTAATCTTATGTGAATAATTCCTATGGTGACTACTATAGGAATTTTATTTATATTACACGGGAATTACTCACGTAAGATTAAGCCGGTCACTGCGACTATAGTTTCAACCGCATTAGGCAGTCTTTTTCAAGGTGAATGCGCGCGCGCGGCTGCGTCTCGCTTGCCTTCCCGTGTAATATAAATAAAATGTGTGAAAACCATGTCAGTTTCTATAATACTATAGGAATTATTCACATAAGATTATGCCTGAACTAAAAACCCTAAAATAAAGAGAGGAAAGTGAAATCACTCTAAAGTAAAACAAAAAATAATAAATACTGGCAAAGTGCAAGTCAGCGCAAGATAAAGATCATGAACTGAATGTTTTTTTTGTTGCATAACCCTTTTTGCGCTAGTCACGCAATTCACGCACGAAGCCAGTATTTATTTAAATTTGTTTTAGGAATAAACTTACTTCTTATAAAAAAGCCACTGACTTCTGAAACAGTTTACGCCTAACTCCATATTCTTTCGTGAGCTTACACATAATATTTTAGCTTCTATCTTCATTGTGTCCATCCTCACAACTTCACCTGCATAGGTTTATTCAACATGGCTGCTATACCGAAGTGCCGGATTAGCGATACTGAATGTTGCATTTTGCCAGAATGTGATTTAATTATTATTCTTTACAACAGTGTTAACTACAACCACAACAACCACTACCACTACTACAACTACGTCGACGACAACGACAACCACTACAACAGCTCCAACAACTATCACGTCATCGACGCGTAAGTTTATCAACTGGTCATAATTTACTACCATTTTAATCATAACTACTACTTAAATCATTACTACTATACAGGGTTACGCATTTAGACTAATATTGAGTCGAAATGAGGTACTTTCGGCTTAGTACAGTCTAAATGCGTAACCCTGTATTAACCCTTGCTACCATTTTGATCTTTCATCATCATCAGCCAGAAGACGTCCACTGGCTGAACATAGGCCTCCCCCTTTAACCTCCACACTGAACGACAGCCTGCCACGAACCGGAAGACGCAGCGTAGGGAGGCCTCCCACTAGATGGACTGACGAAATTGTGAGAGTCGGGGCATCCAGTGGATGCAAAAGGCAGGCTGTCGTTTTGATCTTTACTAGTACTTAAATCCTTACTACCATTTTAATCCTAACCACTACTAAAATTCATACTACCATATCCTTGCTACCATTTTAATTCTTATTACCATTTTTATTCTTCTAGGTTTAGCCATAAGATTCAAATTAAAAACATTTTTTTTATTGCAGATGACGGCGATAGACATTTGGAGCAGCTTCATCGAGGAGTATTAGAAGAATCTGATCAAGAAAACCCTTATATTGTCCTGAGCCAACACCAAATGCAGAACTTAGGTAAATTGTACT
This sequence comes from Agriopis marginaria, assembly GCA_932305915.1. Lineage (NCBI taxonomy): Eukaryota > Metazoa > Arthropoda > Insecta > Lepidoptera > Geometridae > Agriopis > Agriopis marginaria. The sequence goes on from OW029923.1 coordinate 2,252,491, forward strand.
GTTGATGTTTTTTATGGTCCGTACCCAAAGGGTAAAAACAGGACCCTATTACTAAGCCTACGATGTCTGTCTGTCTGTCTGTTTGTCCATCCGTCTGTTTGTCCTACCTATTAACGGCTATATCTTTCGAACCATAATAGTTGGGCAGTTGAAATTTTCACAGAATATGTAACGTTACGGCGGATTAACTAACAAATAATAAAAAAGTCTAAAAGTAAAAACGAAAGGGGGGTCCCCTTACAACAAACGTATTTTTGTATTAGCTCTAATGTAAAAACGCTAATACGTACAAGCGTCAAACTTGGCGCGATTATAGTACACACTCTAAAGTATAACAACAAATAATAAATAATGGCCAAGTGCGAGTTGGTGTCAAATTTCTGTTCATTACCAAGTTATTATACTCGAGCGCCTGTAGCAAACTGCGTAGCAAATTACTCCGACGATTGGAAGGCGTTATAATAACTGGTAATTCGGTTACTTGTCAACCTTATTGTATTTTGTGGTGGTACGGAACCCTCAGTGCGCGAGCCCGACTCGCACTTGGCTGTTTTTTTTTTTCTTATTATATTATGAGGATTTTGCAGCGTTATCAGTTGATAATTTATTATAGTTAACAAGACAGTGACTTCGATTTTGATGTACCATTCTCTAAACTAAACTAAATTTGACAGCTCTAAAATTGTTGCCATATTTTTCTGACGTATTGAAATAAAAAGAGACGGTGATAATTTTAGTCTTGTCTCTTGAACCGAGTGACACACACATGGTGATGGTAAATGACCGGACGGTGTGACGTTGATTCCTTGGAAGATAGGAGGCCATTAATATGGGACGCTACTTGCGTTGATACCCTTGCACCGTCTTATCTTCCTAGAACGCAAAGTAAGGCTGGTACAGCGGCTGAATCTGCAGAAAGCCTCAAATGGCGCAAAATAATAAATATAGCAACCTAGACAGTGGGTATATATTTAAGCCTTTTGGGGTCGAAACTTTAGGCCCGCGGAGACCAGGCGCTAAAAATATTTTTAAAGATTTATCAAATCGTCTGGTCGAAGCATCTCGTGACCAAAATGCTGGCCGATATCTTGCACAGCGTATTAGCATTGCAATTCAACACGGCAATGCAGCCAGCATTTTGGGTACGATGTCTGCTGGCAGCGGGTTATTAGATTAGTTTCGTTTTATATTTTAGTACTAGTTTGTATGTATTTTTTCAAGTAGTTTTTAGTTGCTTTTTGTTTATTAGATACTTGTTATGCATATGTTAGAAATTATAATAAAAAATCTAGCACTTTTTGTTTTCTAAGGCAATAACTCCATAGGAGCCTCTTGTAAAGTTCCCACCACTTTACAGAGGCATGAGTTTGACTTGACCGTGACTTACTTAGCTTGACTCTGACTGTGACTATGACTTGTTTGACGTTATTAAGACTATACAAAACAGAAGAATAGGCGGTATGGCCTTAAAGGCTTTAGCCTGCCCGATGGGCGAATTATAATTTAAAAAAAAGTTATGCTTGTCAGATTAGTTTAGAGAATTGTACAACAGAATTGATGCCAGTATATGTTGTGGAAATCTATATTTTGTAGAAATCGCATACTGTACCGTAGTTGTGATGCCTCTGGTGTTACAAGAGGTCTAACTGGTGGTTCTGATGCATCTGGTGAGCCTCTAGACCTGCTATATCTTGTGCCAGCTATACAATCAGATCTCTTGTAAATCTCTTTTCTTCCCCAGAAATGGTAACGACGATGTGACCCGACGCTGACGCGCGCGGACCTTGGAGTGAAGGCTGGCCCCCGACGAGCCTCGCGAGCAAGTCTCCGCCCACGTGGACGATGTTCTGGTTCTCAGTTATGTTCTGGAACCTCGCCTGACATTCATAACATGTTCTGTGGGACAATAGTCGAGGATGTGTAAATATAATGAAGATTGAATAATTAGGACGTGAATCGACGCGGTGCTTCATGCAATGAAGCTCTTGTTGTAATGCAGGGTTACGCATATAGACTGTACTAAGCCGAAAGGAGGTCACTGTATTCACAACAACTTTTATTGTTGGACCAACCCTGTCTTCAAGTTGAGAGTGAATAGGTTTCTTCTAGGCAAGCGTGCTCCATCGTAGACTACATCATCGCTTAACATCAGGCGAGTTGGCGGCCAAGCGAAAGCCTATTTATAATAAAAAAAAAAAAAAAACTGAAATCACGGAAAAAAAAAACATCTGTTCCATAGAAACCAAGAAGGCAAGTTGCAGTCAAACGCAATCCTATTTTTTTTTACTGTCATATTGACACTCGATAAAATGTATGGAACAGCTGTTTTTTGCGATTTGAGGGTTAGTTCTATCGTTAAGGTTGTTCTTAATGATGAGTACAATGACCTCCTTTCGGCTTAGTACACTCTATATGTGTAACCCTGTATAAAGTAATGACCATTAATAGATAGGCCTAATAGACAATAGGCTACCGGACTAATTATTTGTAAACTGACTTCAAAAAAGTAGGGGTTATTTTTTATGTTTGTTACCTCAGGACTTAGTCGTTTATATAAAGAAACCTTTAATTTGAAAGAATATACTATCAAATTGATCCCTTACAATTTTATCAAAATCGGATTAGTACTTTGGTTTTAAAAAATATATCATGTAAGTGAACGAAATTTAACAGTAACTAATTTAGAAATTGGTTTTTAAATTGATTATATATTATTGTTTAAAAAAAGCTGAATATAAAAAAGCGAAACACTAAAAACAAAATTGAATTATTTTCATATCTTGCTAGACAGAGAGCGCACTATACTTACGAATGACGTCACATATAAGTACGCCATACAAACTCTATACTGACACTTCCTAATCAGCCTTTTAACAGTCCACTGCTGGACTTTTAGCCTACCCCTGAAAGGGTGATTGGACCATAGCCACCACGCTAGCCCAGTGCGGATTGGTGGATTCACATACGCCATTGAATTTATTCTCCGTAGCAGGTTTCCTCACGATGTTTTCCTTCACCGAAAAGCCAGTGGTATGAAAATTCGTACATAGCTCATTGGTACGGGCCCGGGGTTTGAACCTCGACCTCACGCACTTATACTGGCATTTGCCTTGCAGGAAAGGGACAGAGCATCCCTTCCTAATCTGAACAAAAACTTTAAACGTTTATATCTCAGAGCTTTATAAGGCAATTTAAATAGTTTCTTCTGTATTAGGTACATTTAGTTCATCAGTTCAGTGTGGAGGTTAAAGGAGGTTATAAACATTTAATTATATTTTTCAGTAAGTCTGTTATTTTTAACAAAACTGTCCGATAGTCTATTATATATACAAAAAAATTAAAAATCAATAATAATTATTATCTTCAGTAAAAATTATTGTTTGTGAAATATGTTACATGTTACTACCAAAATTAACTTTCTGTGACAGTATACAACCGTCAAGCAGTAGTGTGCAAACATTGAAGGGCAATGTTTTTTTAAAATAAATAATAGGCTTGCGTTTGACCACCATCACGCCTGATGTTAAGCGATGATGCGGTCTACGTTGGAGCACGCTTGCCTAGAAGGAACCGATTCACTCGTGATTTGAAGACACCCAGATTGTAACCATTGTGGAACACCCATTCAGGCAGCGAATTCCACAGAGTAGAACTTCGCATAATAAATGTGGAATCAAAGCGCTTCGTACTGGTTCTCGGAATATCAACCATAAAGCGGTGACGATTTTTCGTAATGTTTAATAATAAGGGCAAATAATTGTACTTCTCCCACTATCATGGGCAAGTGTGATGTATACCATCAGACAAGTGACTTGCACGTCTGCGTCAGTTGCATAAAACCCTTTTGTAATGTTATAATCGAACAATTGGTACCTACTACCTATTTATTTATTTTTTTGGAGATTTGCAAAACGCAAGGCATTTTTACAAATTGTTTTTCATGTTTATTCATTTGTTATTTGAAATTCCAATATTCTTCAATATTGAACAAGTTTAGAGAAATTTGCATGTTTATTTGAATTTCAAATTAATTTGTAATTGTATATTGTTACCTAATTGAACAACGACTGCTGTATTTTAATATTAAATTGTTTCTATTTAACTGTATAGTAAAAATAAATAATCACAAGGAATTTTAAATTATTATGACTTTGAGACACTAACTTGTAAAATTAAAATTGCAAATTGTAACAATTGAATTTTAATTTGCGTTTCAATTTCGTAATAATTAAACAGAATAAGTGTTTCAGTTCGTCTAGACGATAAGGTAAATTAGTTAAGTTAGGATATTGCTGTAAATAATTTTGCACAAGGCTAGTCATATCAAAATTTATAAACACTTGCCAATATGGTGTAAAATGTTTAAAATTATTTGAATGGAGTAACGTGACCTCTACACAATGCATTTATTGTATGATATTGACTGACAGGTAACACTTTTATAATCATAGATTTACAAACACATAGATTGGTTTTAAACATTGATAGTTTGCACGTTAGCAGTACGTTTAAAACCCACTGGTGCAATATTTTATTTATTATTTATGAGTACAATGATGTTATTAGAATGCACCTAGGCACACAAAGTTTTAGCGTGTGATACAGATCTTTAATAATATAAATTTTATTTTAAAATTATTGCATTCTTTTTGTTGTAATATTCTGTTATTTAATAAATTAAATCAAGTCTCAAAATCATCCAAAACCAATGAAAAATAAAACCATAGTAGAAATAAGCCATACTGCACTAAAACCTCTTTGGATTTAGTACAGATTAGCAACAAAATTTTCCAACAACAACGACAACTTTCATCAACATATTATTGATTTTTTCCCCAAAAATTTTTGTGTTTCAACACACGAAAATTGTTGCCGGTTCTGCCCGCAGTGCAAAGCGAGACGGAGTCGCGTGCGTACTCACCTTGAAAAAGATCACCGAAAGTAGTTGAAACTATAGTCGGAGTAACCGGCTTAATCATACGTGAGTAATTCCCGTGTCATATTATAAACATAATGTCTAAATTAGGTCGTTATTTTTTGATGAAAATAGGATGTACATTAGTTTCTAAATTAAATTAGTCCCTATCTACATTGAGACATCATTTCGTGGACACACTTTCCTTAATTTTTCTAGCTAGGTCGACCCAACCTCTATGTGCTTGTAAATCTGTGTGAATAATATTTATTTGCTGTGAAATAAAAGTCATTGTAGTTAAATTAACCTGCATGTATGTTAACGCCTGAATACTTGAACTCGAATACAATGCCATTACATTGACCTGTTTTGTTGTGGAAAATAAATTATGAAAAATACGTGTTTATTTTTTTTCTCTCTTAAGACTCAAAAAGAATATACCCGTCAAATAGTGTAGTAATATTTAAAAAAAAAGTTGACCTACAAACAGCTTGACAGATTTGAATGAAATTTGGTATGGAGTACCCTAGAATAAACATATGACATTCTACATTTTATTTATATTACACGGGAATTACTCACGTAAGATAAAGCCGGTTACTCCGACTATAGTTTCAACCGCGTAAGACGGCCTTTTTCAAGGTGAATGCGCGCGCGCGGCTGCGTCTCGCTTTGCACAACACACGAAGTGTAAACGAAGTTCAGTGCAAAGCGAGACGCAGCCGCGCGCGCGCATTCACCTTGAAAAAGGCCGTCTAACGCAGTTGAAACTATAGTCGGAGTAACCGGCTTTATCTTACGTGAGTAATTCCCGTGTAATATAAATAAAATGTGTGAAAACCACGTCAGTTTCAATAATAAAATATGACATTCTAACCGATTCTAGAAGAATCGGTTTCATGAGATAGCTTCACTATCATCCGTGTTACAGCAGTTTGACTAACTCTCATCATCTACGGAATTGGAGCAACTGTGCCAGCGCCCCACAGCAGTTTCGCTCCTGTATTCCAAGGAGTTGGCTCGGGTATATGCTGATAGGGGGAAATGCACCAAATAAACATTCATACAATCACATCTGCGTAGGTATGCATAGTTATCAATAAAATTGTGTCTAACATAGGTTCAGTGGGCCCCAAACTTAGGCCGGTTACTTGATGACCCGTGAAATAGTTTTGCGTATATTTGATTTAACGCACGCGCTTATGGTGTTAATTACGACAGTAATTAAAATTAAAAATAGGTAAACTAAATTTGCATTAATTCAAAGGAGAATTATGGTAAGATACAAAAGACAGTTGATTGAATTAGGCGTCATTCTGCGGAAACCCATCCTCAAAACTGTTTCTCAGATGAATCTCTAGGGTAATTCCGCTTCTACGCGAAAATCGTCAGAAAAAACAGTTTTGAAGATACAAAGGAGTTGAAATATTTCATACTGTTATAAGAACCAGAGTCACCGATATAGCTGTTAAAATTTGCAAGTTGAAGTGGCAATGGGCGGGCCACATCGCTCGAAAAACCGATAACCAATGGGGAAGAAAGGTTCTGGAGTAGAGACCACGAACCGGAAGACGCAGCGTAAGGAGGCCTCCCACTAGATGGACCGACGACATTGTGAGAGTCGCGGGCATCCAGTGGATGCAAAAGGCAGTGATGATGATACTGTTATTGGACTTCCAAACCAATGAATTAATGAAGATATTGTTCGTGTTTGAGACATTGCATTTGCATAATAAAGTGCAGTACTCATTGCCCTCTTTTGAATACAAAGAAGAAGAAAATATCACATTCCGCTTGTCCCTCCAAGAAATCAAGTTGAACGTGACGGGCCGCTTTTCAAAATTTATCGTCCAGGTGCAATAAATAAGAAGGTTGCGCCATTAGCCCGAGATAACTCTGTTTTATTGTAATTTTATGCGGCACATTAGCTGCCGGAGAAAATGCAAAACTCTCTCGAGATTAATTAGCTATATACGAAAATGTAAGTAACATTTGCTGAATGGCGCAGAAGATTTTATTGGCGTGAACGCCTTCTATCTTTAGATAGCTTCCTAATTGTGGGGGCGGAACGGATAAGTGTTAATATTATCGGCGTTTGTTGGGTTGAAAAAGTATTATCTAAAACATGGTATTAATTAGTTCGTAATTAAGAATCCACTGTGATAAATGTTGGACTTTTTTAAGGTCTCAACCGTAAAGTCGAGAGTCGTAAATTGGTGGTCAAATTTCTTCTTCTCTAATATAAATTGCAGAAAAGTACGTATATTTTAATATTGGGCCCAAAAAACTTCGGATCTGCAGGATCTATTTCCTTCCTACCAATTTTAGTGCTAACTGACCAGGGCGGGCATGAAAAGGCAACACCGTTTCATGGTTAATATTTCGAAAACCAGTATTCCCCAATTGTTCCAAATCCAGGTGTCTTCAAGTCGCAAGGAAATTGTTTCTTTCTATTTGTTCAGCCTGTCTCTTCCCAATACTAGGCAAAGGCCACCCACCATTTCTTTGCACGCATCTTTATCCTCCGCCAAGTTCATCAACGTCATCTTATTCGTGGTTGACCAGGGAGTCGTCATCTGTCTGTAGGCTCCCATCATCATCATCATCAGTCTGAAGACGTCCACTGCTGAACATAGGCCTCCCCCTTTAACTTCCACACTGAACGACAGCCTGCCTTTTGCATCCACTGGATGCTCGCGACTCTCACAATGTCGTCGGTTCATCTAGTGAGAGGCCTCCTTACGCTGCGTCTTCCGGTTCGTGGTCTACACTCCAGAACCTTTGTTCCCCATCGGTTATCGGCTCTTCGAGCGATGTGGCCTGCCCATTGCCACTTCAACTCGCAAATTTTAACAGTTATGTCGGTGACTCTGGTTCTTTGGCGAATATCTACGTTCCGGATTCTATCGCGCAAAGAAACTCCGAGGATAGCTCTCATGATTGCCCGCTGTGTGACTCTGAGGCTCCCATTCCCATTGAGTGGCAATTTTCGCCCACTCGTTCCTTTCTATCATACAATAGAAAAAATACTTATGGAATAATAAATTAGTTCATAGTCTTTGACGAATATTATTACAAAATCTTTGTTTATAGTATAAACCATGGCATTCTGGGTAATCAAATTTACCACCATGCTTAGCTATGCTTGCTTACCATGCCTAGGCGGCAACTGACAACTGTCTACCCATATTACAAAATGTAATAAAACAAAACGTAAGTCGATCCTACAGTACAACATACCTGGGCCGAAAACTAATTTGATTCCTAAAAGGTCTGTCAACTCGCCAAAAGTCCCAAATTAAATTCTCCACTAAAAGTTCAATAAGGGCACTAGACAGAATAATAATGCTTTTGCTTACAGCCTCTTTCACTTTAGAGATTTGCAAGCTAAGTAGAATGTTCTAGGGATATAGAATCTCTAATGATTCCTTTGGATTAGGTATTAGGTATGCCTACTTTACGTCACATACCTACTTTTAACAGGGTTACACAGAACCGTGTGACCAATCCAGAAAGAATTCATCAAAATGAACAACTTTTATTGTGGAATCAACCTTGAAAACGCGAAAAATATCTCCTCCATTTTAAAATGTCATTCACACTGGTCGTTTATTACGACTTACCACATTTTGTGCACAACAAAGATTATGTAACAATGATCAACTCTGCATACCAAACTATTGTATTTTTAAAACGTACCTACTTACTACATATGTGCACTATACCATCGATGTATGGACCAGCTGATTTATGTTTTTTGTGATTTCATGGTTGGTCCCATTGTTCACCTTTTGTTTTGTTATAAAAAAAACCATTATTGTTGTTGTTTATATAATAAGCTCTAGAACAGTTTTTTTACTAACCCATACTGTCCCACTCCTGGGCAAAGGTCTCGGGACAGTTTTATGTTTAACTTAATGTTTTCCTTACCATCGTATATTGTGTTTTTGCCACAAATAAATTGTCTATTATGATTATAATTACGAGTACCATCCTTCGGTTCTATTTTAAAATCAACAATATAATTATCTGCGTTTGGCCACCAAATCGCCTGATGGTACTTAAGTAAAGATAATAATATAAAAACCCAGTTGGTCCCGTAGTAAAAGATTTTCATAATGTTAGTCATTTCGTAACAGTTATATCCAAACCTCCTTTTGGTTAAGTAGGCAACTACTACTTTTCCGGGTAACCCTACAAAATTCAAATTCCACTAGAATACTAAAGTAGCTTTATAGTTTACTCAATGGTACGGACTTAGAATAAGTTTAATTGAGGTAATGTGAGTCGAAATAGTTGTACCTACGGGTACGGTTTAGCTAGGAGCGTGTCTAATTTCAGAAAAATAGGTTCTGGGCTCGATTTATAGGGATTTTCTAGCGTTTTACAGACTGAACAAATTATAAACATTACTATATTCAGCGTGGTAATTCTGCCAGCATGTTGGATACGCTGTCAACTGGTAGTAGGCTAGGGCATTTGGATTTTCTTTATTCCTTCAACGGTCTATGGGCAATCCAGCTGTATTTTGGTTTTAGTATTATATTGTACTAGCTGTTGCCCGCGGCTTCGCTCACGTAGTATTGAAATCTACTTTGCTACCTCCCGTCTTTTTAGTTTCAGTCTCGCATCCATCCTGTAATCCACTCTACTCCTAAACCACCCTTTCCCCTCCAATTCTGCATTCACCCCCTAAATCCACTCAACTCCCGTTCTGCTCTTTCCGCTCCAGGCCCGAATCCGTCCCGAAATCTACTCTTCTTCCGCCCTATCCTTACTGCACCAGTCCTGCATTTGTCCCATAATCTACTCTAATAATACAGTCCCACCCTTTCCGATCCAACTCGGCATCTGTCCCGTAAGCCACTTTACTCCCTTTCCGCCTTTTTGCAATCTAGCCCCGCATCCGTTCCGCAATCTACTTCAGTCCCACTCTTTCCGATCTAGTCCTGCAGCCGTCCGCTCCACTCTACTCCCATACCGTAATCCAATATACTCCTATCGCGCCCTTTTCGCTAATAGTCCCGCATCTGTCATGTAATCCACTCTAGTTTAGTCCCGCCCTTTCCACCTGAATGGTATGCCTACTTTTATAGTATTGTTTAGCACAAAACTATAGTTTTTATCTATGTAAAACTAAAAACATTAGTGATTAGATCGACTTCAAAATTAGTAAAATACGCATTTCGAGTCAGGCTCGCGCATTAAGGTTTCCTTACCACCACAAAATACAACCATCAGTTATTGTCTGAAATAGTCGAAGTAATTGCGACGCAGTCACATACATATTTAATTCTTTGCTACAGTGACGCTCGAGTATAACACAATTATAACTAACAAAAATTTGTCACCGACTCGCACTTGACCATTATTTATTATTTGTTGTTAGACTATAGTGTGTGGTATAATCATGCCAAGTTTGACGCTTGTACGTATTATCATTTTTACATTAGAGCTATTAAAAAAATTTGTAAATAATTGTATGGGGGTTGGAGACCCCCTTTCATTTATTGACTTTACTATTATTACATTTCCGAGTTGATCCGCCGTAACGTTACATATTTTGTGAAAATTTTAACTGTCTATCTATTACAGTTCGAAAAATACAGTCCGTTAAAAGGTACGACAGACAGATAGACAGAGTAGGCTTAGTAATAGGGTCCCGTTTAACACCCTTTGGGTACGGAACCCTAAAACCACGTAACTGAGAACCTTTTTTAAAGTCGGTTAATAATACCTGTGACACCGCTCCACCGCAGCACACCATTGTTGAAGGTAGTCTGGAAGAGGTCGCTCATAGCGATAAGGCCGTTTTTTTTTGTTCCCGTATTTAATGCAATCTTTTTGTAATATCTTTTTTATGGTGTTGATAATGATTATTTTATTATATTACCTACTAACCACATAATAATGTGCAGTATGAAGGCGCTGCGCGGATTATAATGGTCGCGTTATTTTAATTTTACATAATCTCATGAACTGTGCAACTAAACCACATACTGTAAACGGCAAAATTTATCTACATTAAGTACTCCTGATAATAAATTCATTTATTTTTGTAAAGATTCATAAATTAGATTACAAAACTGCATCTAAACATGACCTTATGATTTTAATTTTAATTTTGAACAAAATAACCGGTTATTATCGTTATTGTGGTTTTCCTATAAAAGTTAGATATATGCTATCGCGGACTTTTTTATAAAACTACTTACGAACTACATTTTTGTCAAACATTGTATTTACTTATCTCAAACCGTTAGGTCAGCGTACGCCGATAAAGAAGCCAATCAGCTAATTTTTCTCCGACATGTTTTACTAATACGGTTATTTAGTGTAGAAAACTAAACTTTATCATTATAAAACATAGCCTATGGCACTCAGGAATAGTGTAGCTTTCTATTAGTGAAAGAATTTTTAAAATTGGATGAGTAGTTTCGGAGTTAAAACAGAACAAACAAACTTACAAACTTACAAACTTTACCTCTTTATAATATTAGTGTAGATTTAGTATAGTTAATAAAAGCATAAGTCGCTCTTAAAAAGGTGATTTAGGTAATTTAATGTGTGTAATCCGGAACGAGGTTATTTTCCGAAAAATCACAGTTACCAACAAAGCTGCCAAGATTTGATAGTTGAAGTAACAATGGGCATTGGGCAGGTCACTTCGCTCGAATAACCGATAATCGATGAGGAATATAGGTTCTCTAGTGAATAGTACGAACCAGAAGACGCAACGTAGGTAGGTCTCTTATTAGATGAATCGAGGACATCGTGAAAGTCACGGACATCCAGTAGATGCAGATGGGGCAGGCTGTTGTTCAGTTTGGAGTTTCTATCTTCTAAGTGATGATGATGAATGTGAGGTTTAAAAAAAAGAAGATATTGGATAATAATTATGTAGATGTCTTTTTATACTTTGTGTGTGTGCCTTATAAAGGAATGGACAAAAATATCTATCATCATCATCATAATCAGCATTTTAACAGTCCTCTGCTGGATTTTTAGCCTACCCCCGAAAGGGTGATTTGGCCATACCCACCACGCTGGCCCAGTGCGGTTTGGTGGATATCAATATTATAGGAAATATTATAAAAATATCTATACTATAGGAAAATTATGTTAACATTGGAAAATTGCGTGCAAAATCCGTCCATAAACATTTAATTCAATAGAACACTTCAATAGTTTTTACAGCGACCGCTCCAAAATCCTTTCACAAAGCAATAAACCATCCCAGTTTACGTGAACAAAGAAAACCACTAACATTACGCGACCGAAATCCTGCCTATCACTCACGTTGTCACATACTGCTTGAGGAAGTGAATCGTTTGTCCCTTCTACCGCGACCTACAGACACGGACAGTAAAGCAACTTTTTTATCTCCGACGAAAAAAGAAGGGTGTTATAGGCACTATAATAGACGTAAGGATTTGGTTGACGGACCGCCGTCCAACCAACGGTAGGGAAAGAGAAAATTGTCTCTTTCTCTTCCGTTGGCGTTGGTTAGATTAGACGGCTTTCTGTCAAACAAGTCCGTCTCGTCTGTGAGCTACTTAAGGTTAACGTGTGTATATTTGAAGAACATATTCTAACATACTAATATATCTCTAAGGGTGAACAATTTTATGAGTGAAAAGAGAAGAAAACAGAATTTTTTTGTGAAGAAAACATTGAATTTCCCGTGAAGTATTTATAATTGTTTATATTGTTTTATTATTTGCTGTGTCCGTGTTAAGTAGTGAAGTGCTACCTATAAAGAACAAGTGAACAAAGTGTATTCCTTTTCGTACAGACAATAAGAAACTTATCTATACTATCTATACTAATATTATAAAGAGGAAAGATTTGATTGTTTGTTTGTTTGTTTGCATTGAATAGGCTCCGAAACTACTGAACCGATTTGAAAAATTCTTTCACTGACGGGAAGCTACACTATCCCCGGGTGACATAGGATATAATCTATACCCGTGCGAAGCTGGGGCGGACCGCTAGTTATATTATAATTATATGAATATTGGACATATTCTTAGTTCTTAAAATAACATAATTATGTAGTTTAAGGTTTGTGGAATATAATAACAAAATATCTTACTAACCAAGCATTACACTGGACTGTAATTAAATTAAAGGAAGCCCATCGAGATACAATTCCTATAGAGTCACCATCTCTCAGTGAAAATAGTCAAAAAACGTTCGCGCTTACAATGCAACACAATTTAATTTAATTACAATTTTTCAATTATATACTTCACAATGACACATTTACTCCAATTTAGGTATTATGTTGCTTGCATTCATGTTCAACGTTAGTTATCCGCTATGTCATAGTAACTCTGGCATTACGCGGCAATGTAGTCGGATTGCGGTTACCTTGTAACTAACCAAAAAGTCAGCGCAACTCGTAGCGTGCGCCGAGTTTTGGTTCGGACATTTTTTGGTACGATTGTGGCTCTATATTTATTGTATCTCGAAATAGAAGCCTTTCAATATCAAAATTTTAAAAAATAAATGACAGTTAAGTCTTTATGTATTTATTTTTTATAATACTATACTTTGCGTATTGCGCTTCTGGCCTGTATCTGTATTGTCAACGCTTTTATTTAACTCGAGTGATTCGAAAAGGGTTTTATTTCACAGAAACTAGTTTGAGGTACTTTTACTTGCTATAATTTTATTCTGAGCTTCAGATTGAAGTAGGACAGGTCCACCAAATGGCTGTATCATTGTAAAAGAAAATTAGTAGGTCCTTATGAGTCGGTCTTTTTAGGGTTCCGTAGCCAAAGGGTAAAAACAGGGACCCTATTACTAAGCCTACGAAGTCTGTCTGTCTGTCCGTCTGTCCTAACTATTAACGGATATATCTTTCGAACCGTAAGCCAGTTGAAATTTTCACAGAATATGTAACGTTACGGCGAAAAGTCAAAAAGTAGAAACTAAATGGGGGTGGGTTACAACAAACGTATTTTTAACGTACTTTTGTATTAGCTCTAAAGTTAAAACAGTAATATGTGCAAGCGTCAAACTTGGCATGATTATAGTACACACTTTGACGTATCACAAAAAATAATAAATAACGGCCAACTGCGAGTCGGTGACAAATTTCTGTTCATTACCAAGTTATAATTGTGATATACTCGAGTCCCTGCAGCAAACTGCGTAGCAATTACTCCGACAATTTTGGAAGGCGTTATAATAACTGGTAATTTGGTTACTTGGACAACCTTATTGTATTTTGAGGTGGTACTGAGTCGCACTAGGCCGGTTTATTTGTTAAGAAGTGGAATAACTGGTTTTATCGTGATTCGATTAGATTTTTGAGGATTCGCTTCAAAACTTCGTAACATATAACAAGCCATAAGCAGAAGTTTTATAACAAGTTTTTTCGTTAAGCGGTAACGTGAAAAAATGTAGGTGAAACATGGACAATAATTGTATTGATATTTCCTATAATATTTTCCTTACAAAGATTACTATGTTCTCTATAATCCCATCAGTAGGGATAATAGAGAACAGAAAAATACCCATCGGCCAGCGAAATATTCGTTGAAGCAGCGGGGATAGTTAGCGTAATAAGATTGTATTATTCCCAGTCCTCCAAGAAGGTCTAATCAGTGGGGTTTATGATAGAAACAAAAATTATAATTCCCATAATCCCGTCTTTGTCAAACTGCGCGTCACTTCAGGGCCCCGATTCTACTAAAGAAATTGTAATTGTTTCATATTTTTTTTTAATAATTGCCTCAAAATTGAGTTCAAATATTTTTTTATACTGTTATAATATTAGGTAGGTATTTTTCTAGTAAAAAAAAATTTTTACTCAATTTTGAGGCAATCATTTAAAAAATAAAATAACATAAACAATTACAATTTAAAAACTATTTCTATAACTATTTCTTTAGTAGAATCGGGGGCCAGGTGTTTTGAAGGCAAGGACTTTGTGTAATCCTAAAGGGGTTATACCACAGAAAAGAGAAGTAAACGAAAAAATATCGATCTCTTCTGTGGGTTATACGAAGTCGTGGATGCAGGCCGCTTCCAACCGGCCCAATTTTGCAAACCAATGGGGAGGCCTATGTCCAGCAGTGGACGTCCTACGGCTGAAATGGTGGTGACGATGACTTAAATATAATAAACTAGAGTACTGGCAAGTATTGTAAGGAACTGTCGTATTTCCAAATAAGCCGTGTTCCCCCGTACTTTTAATTACGTTGGCTTGGCACAGACGATGTCGGGCTAGAACATCGTTACCTGGACACCTACAGCCCGGAGCGGACATGTCCTTAATTAGCCCCGGACTGCGAGCTTACCCTTAACTTGGGTATAGGTATACTTTATGGACCTCACAATCACAGCAGAAACTCTACAGTTTCGGCAATAATGTGATAATATCATGTTTCCTCAATAATACTATTTTTCTTCACTTGTAAACTTTCAAGTGTTCATGAGTGTTGACTGGTGGATTGATGTTAAGTTGTCATTATTAACTAAACTATATACAAACGAACTAATACTATATATATATAAATAGTATAAATAGATAATGTACAGTATAAAGTATTTTAATAATTTAATCGACTTATAAAATAACTTATAAAACAGAAAATTGACGAAAACTTAAATTAATAATTACAAACTAAAACTAAAATCTAAACAAACTAACTACTAATTAAAAATTAAAAAAAAAAAAAAAAAAAAAAAAATACGCCCCTATCTGTACCTTCCGTACTACCGTAAGTTGCCCATAACACTAGCAGCATTGCCGCGCTGAATGGCTATGGCCAACCTTTGCACAAGGTACGAGCCGGAGCGAGGATCATTATTTTTCTCCCTCAACCTGCGCCCCAACTCGCCAATGAAGCTTCTGGCTTCAGTGGCCCAACTGCCCATGGTCTTCACGGCAATCGGTACAAAAATGTACTGTAGCACTGTTTAAATAGAAGATTTAGAAAAAAAACTCTATAAACGTTTATATTTATTACACTCTCGATTATGTTTATTGGTCGAGACGACCGACCGGTTTTGGAGCCATTAGAGCAAGCTTGGGCAGATAGTATAAGCAAATTTCAAAAGAAGCTTACATCACCATTGATAGAGAAAAGTTAGCTGAATGTAGCTACAACAGCAGGCGACAAGCATAATAAAATAAAATAAAATAAATATTCGGGACATTTTTGCACACACGGTCATCTGACCCCAAACTAAGCAAAGCTTGTAATATGGCTGCCAGAAACTGATATACGTACATATATATTTTTTAAATACATACATAAATAGATATTAACACCCAGACATAGAACAAACACAAATGTTCATCACACAAATGTTTGTCCTAGATGGGAATCGAACCCACGCCCCCAAGCACAGAAGATAGGTTCACTACCAACTGAGCCACCGGGGCAGTTAAATAGTATTCTCAGAAAACTCCATAAAGAAATATGACGACGAAAGCTGAAACGATGCTGCAAAGAGAGATAAGAAATACGAGCTGAGATAGCCATTTCTTCTTATTCTCGCCATTTTAATGCATTTTGCAAGTTTATTTAGTAGCTGAACTTTGTCGAGATTTCTTATATTGTATTTTATCTTCGCCCATAGATGTATTTTAGTCCCACTTGTAAAGACTTGTAACTTAAAAATGTTGTATGATATTTAACGTTAATGTTGAATTAGAACTTTAGAAACGTTTTATTACAAAAAGATCTTGTAAGTAATATATCATAAAGGTTTTTTTAGAGCTCCGTAGCAAAACGAAAAATAATAGCCATTATGCTTTGGAGTCTCTGTATTTATAAAACTACTAAATATTAATAAGGGGCTTGTATATGGCTAACGTTTGGAAGCAGGAAATTCAGAATGAAAGCAAAGTTCACGATAAAAACAAAGTTTCAGAGTAATATCCGATATTAAAAATATATATTATTAAAAAAAAATATGAAAATTGAAAAATTGTGTTGTTAATTGTGTTCAAATCGCGAAAGGTTAAAAATTACTATATATTATTATATTTTATGCAAACTGGCTAGCAATGATTTATTTAGTACCTAAAATGCAGTTTCGATGGCAACGGTCAAAGTGGTGAAGGAAAACACAGTGAGGAAACCGGTGTGCCCAAGAACTTTAAAATTTCAAAGACATATATAATAAAACTTACTAATATGCACTGGGCAAGCTTGATGGATTAAGGCCCATCATTTCTCTCTCTCTCTCTCTCTCTCTTAATCCCAGCAGTAGGAACATGACAAGCTAATGGTGTGTGGGTCACTGTGGGTGTGAAAGCAATATATAAGCAGAGGCGGCTATATTTCGGGTATAAATACTCTCAGGGCCGGATTTAGGGGAGGGCAACCGGGGCGAAAGCCCCGGGGCCTCCACAAACGGGGGGCCCCCACAATATTTTTTTTTTTTACTTTATTTGGAAAATAATTTGGGGCGAGGGGGCCTCCGCTCCTTTTTTGCCCCGAGGCCTCTGGACCTCTAAATCCGGCCCTGAATACTCTGCTTTTAATCTTGATTTTTTTAATTTGACACTGTTAAAATATACTTATGTTATGGATCCGAAAATATAATACGAGCCTTACAAAAAATTATGAAAAGGTAGTGTGTCTAATAACTTACTATTTGCTTTGTGTTCATTGTTATTAATTTAACTTACTTTTTAAATAGGCTTTGAAAAGTGGCACTTTTAATTGAGGTTTTGGCAGTGTTAAGAACCATTTTCCAAACATGAGATATGAAAAATATTTTGTTAACAAAATGTATGCAACTTCATTCAGATGAATCCCAATGAAAACCCAACGAAACCTTTGATCACAATTATTTCAAAGCTTTGACAGTCAATTGCTCTACCTAGAGCAATCGAGTGTCAAAGCTTTGGCAAACACTCACTCTCCGGCCGAATGTAAAGTGTAAGGAAAGTAATCAAAAGTTGCCGATACTCGCCTCGGCTACGACATTTGCATTCACTATTGAAAGGGATCTCGTTTGATGTTCCAATTTAGGATTGATTTTTAAATTGGATTCAAATTCATAGGATCAGTCCGAGACAGTTGGAATCAATGATCTAGTAGTAATCAGCTGAATTGAATTCAGAATTTTGTAATCAACGAGTCTTTTTAGTTATCTAATTTTTTGCTCTGGTTATTCAATTATTTTTTTTGGCTGATGTTATTTTAGCCAAATATAAAAAAAAAACAGTTGACATGTTCATAGACCATTGAAGGTCTAGAGAGAATAGAGAACCGCAGTTGGCAGCATACCCAATACGCTGGCGGTATTACCATGTTGAATGGCAATGGCTCACATGGCTGATACAACCAATGTTTAGCAGTAAACTTCAGTAACAGTTACTACTTTTAAGGACGCTATTAACATCATCATCGGCCAGAAGATATCCACTGCTGAACATAAGGCCTCCCCCTTAGAACTCTGAACAACAGCCTGCCATCTGCATCCACTGGATGCTCGTGACTAGGTGATATCCTGTATGATGCTCCTATAGGCCAGGTTTCTGTGACCAATTTAGTCCAAAGGCGGTCCAATATGTCCTGCTTCCACTGAACTCTTTAATTACCAATCACCAACATACCTAAAAGGCACCTCCCGATTACTTAACCCTCGTCTTTCCCATAGCTATTATATTTGATATATGCGTCGAAAATTGGCCCTTAAGTAAACATGTCAAATTCGGCCCAATGGGCCATAAATCAGGCCAATATAAGGCCACTATTGAGGAGTGTTAAAACGGTTGTTCAAAATCCTCGTGAAATGCGCAGCTTAAAGGTAAATGGCACCTTTTCGGACCCTTTTCGGTAGGTGGGCGTAGGTGAAATAAAAGAGATGGGACATGGAATGATTAGGCCGAATTCGGGCAATTTTTTGTATAACCGTTAGATTTTGCAATTTTTAATACACAGTTTGCTTGTAACCTTTATGTATTCGTTTGAATTCGTTTGACGTTGACTCTAAATTCTAGATTTTATGTTGTAACAGTATTTTATACATTGATTCCCTCATATCTAGTGGGTCATACAAAACTGAGGTTCTAAGCCAAAAGAAGGTAGTAAGAAAAAATATTATGGCACAACTTTGCATAGAAATAAAATCACATTATGCTCACACTCAACAAAAAATTCACATTATGTTACAGGCTGGCTAATGAAATTAGAGTCAGAAAAAGCGCGCCAACTTTAAAAAAAAATCGCATTGCAACCCTGATAATATGAAATGCAAACTTTACTGTGTTCGGACTGTGTTATAATAAAAAATTATAAAGTAATTTTTTTTTTTTTTTTTTTTTTTTTTTTTTATCTGGGACATTGTCTCAAGTGAGATTAATCCAGGTATTTCATAAAAAAAATTGGGGTTCCAATGCTGATATTTTTAAATTTGCCACGTTTTTTTAGTCTCTTCTTTCATTAGCCATTCTAACAGTTGAATTTTATATTCATGATATTAGGAGTGGTCTAAAAGTAACACATTTTTCATAAAATATGAGTAAAACAACTATTTTAGGCTTAGTACCTCGTTTTTATGACAGTATAATGCCACAAACGTTTTGTTATGATTTAGATCTAATCTCTTCACTAAATTGAAACCGAATTCTTTTCAGCTTAAATGTCTCATGTTAACCTTTGTTCACACCAACGGCTACAAAACTAAAATGACGCTTTAAAACCAACGATAGGTTTTATGAGTCCACACGGCTCCGTGTTTATGTCGCCGAGAGATTTGTACGGATCCAGGGCCCGCGAGGCTCAGGGGCCCATCGATTGGGACCCAAGGATGGGGCCCGGGACGGAGGGTCGGGTTTATGTGCGAATGATAGGTGAATAAATCTTGGACAGAAAAGTGAGTGGTAATCAATTTTTGTGTTTTGTTTGTTTGAATGTACTTAGCTACTGGTATAAGTTGAGTTGTATGTTTGCTTACTTCAATCCATCTTCTCAACCCAATCTTACGTGCGATGATGCGATCAACGATGGAGCATGCTTGTTTATAAGTAACTGATTCACTTGCGAATATGCATGATGACAAATATTTATTTATTCCAAATAATCGGATTATCGGATTGACTGATAAATCTCTGAGATATGAGTGTTTAAAGTTTTAGGTGGGGATAGAGAGGGGATGCTCTATCCCTTTCTCACAAAGCGTGAGTTAGTATAGCATTTGTATGGCGCTCCTGAGCCGTGACGTCACGGCTCAGTATAGTGCGCTCTTTGTCTAGCATGAAATTAAAATGCTTATATCTTATTTATTTTTGAACAAATTTTAATTTTGTTTTCGTTGATGTGCTCTATTTATGATCAGCTTTTTTATGAGGCAATAAAAAAATATTAGTCATCATGCTTATTGAAGACATTCAGATTGTAACTATCAGATAACATATTCAGCTGCGCATTCCACTATTACAAAATTTAGCGATTTATTCTCTTCCCTTCCCTTCCCTTCCCTTCTCTTCTCTTCTTGCCAGTGTAGTTAGATAATTTTCCACGATAGGTTTACCATCCCGGCTTTGCACGTAAATTACACCCGTGCGAATCCGGAGCGGGTCGCTAGTCTTCAATAAAGTTTAAAATGTGCGAAAGTGAAACCTAGCTTTGGCGGGAACCAGATTACTTATATCGCACAACAGAAGTAACAAGACGCTTGATCGATGAGCTCGTCAAAAACTCATCTCTCTGTAAAATTTCATATAGCACATAATATAATATACTGATAAGTGAGTGAGTCACTACTTTCAATCATTTAGAGATGACTTACTCGGCGTCTTACTTTCACACAAGTTTGACACGACAGAACTTTATAAAACATTTTAGCTAAAAAACGGGATGACCCATTAACCCCTAATGTACCAAAACATATTTATAAACATCCAAATTTAAGATGACGAGGTATCACATTATCTGAGGTCCATTTAAGTATTATTTAAACGATTATGGACAAAATAACTAAAAGTCAATTGTATTAAATTCAAAATCCCTGGTCTACCGTTTAAAAAGAATATAGTATAGCAATTTCAGAGTCATTCAAGTTTTCAGAGTCGTAAAAAACGGTTTTTTTCTTTCTGTCTGTCTTCTCTGTTCCTTCGGGGAGACAAACAGGAAAAATAAGTTCGGTTTCTCCCCTTATTTTTGGCAAGGGGACAGATCGAACTAATTATTTCCGATCTGTCCCCTGCTGTTTTCTTAGGGAGACAGAAAGGTTATCTTGATCAGCATATTTTATATTAGTATTCTCCTACTTTTTACCCATATTAAAATGTATAATCGGAACAAAAACAACATCGAAAAATGTTAGCATAGAAAACGCATCAAATATAAACTAACAGAAATGAATAGAATTGGTCTATACAAAAAGGCATTTAAAATAACGTCTATTGGCGAACGACAGCACATATCGTAAATCGAAAGAGTACAATAACAGGTGAATCGTTCTAACATCGAGTGGGAAGCATTTCGGACGTTAATTCTGGACGTGCGCTGACTGGCTGGGACTCTGTGGAAAACAGTACCGAAACACGAAATAAAGAAGGCTTTTGTTGTAATGGGGGCATGCAATGGCGAACGCGAATTCATCTACTTTGCATATACTTTCTTATCTTAAATTTGACAGAATACCTTGCTTTTTGTCTGCCAATTGAGCCTTGTTCTCTATTTACAAGGTTGAAGTTTGGTGTCATAGAAATATCCAATACTCAAGCTGGTCAGTTATCAAAATAGATACATTCCAGAAAGTAGGAGTCAGAGCGTCCTTTTGGCAGAAACAGATATTACTGGGTCATAACGAAAATGAAATTGATCAGGCTGGCATCGCCCCAATTGGAGACTGCTGTAAGGTACAAGTTTATGCGCTCGACCATGGCCTTTCCAGACCACAATCTAGTCTCTCAAGACTGGATTTATGGTCCATTGGTTCGTGCATTGGATGTAAAGCTCTCTACTACTGTACTGTCGTATGTGTGCCCAAAAGTACCGGGCTTTAACAGATCGTTGATGTGCAGTAGGAAGAGCGTTGCAGAGAGCACCGACCCCTGTGGGACACCGGCACTAATTGCCCTTCGATCGAACGAAAAGCTATCAATGACTACTCGAATAGATCTATCCCTCAGGAAGTCTGACATCCACGCAACGAGACCGGCAGACAAGCCAAATGAGAAAAGCTTGCTAACAAGACCGATGCCTAACTCTATCAAAAGCCTTCGAGATGTCAAGGAAAGTGGCGAGCACTTCCCAGTATTTCTTGATGGCTTCACTCCAAAGAAAAAGATCATTCACACTCAATCAAATTATATATAGGAAAGTTTTATTTTTATAAACTAAGATACTGTTTATATTAATACCATACATCTATGCCGATTTAATTGGAACAGATAACAAGTTTTCGAGTGTTCAGGTACGTGGGCTACGGTCGTAGTAACTTGCGCGTAGTCTGTGACCGGGAACTTTGCCTGGATTGTGCGAGTTGCGAGTTTAATTAAAGGCAAAGGTGCCCAGTTAATATTTTTGGTACGTTAAATTTGATTATTAGTGGTTTGTTTTCGATTAAATTTGCAAGGTATTTCTAACTCAACCGTGTTTGTTTTAACATCGTAATCTATTCCTAGATATCACAACAAAATACTCAACCTATAAACAAATTGCTTAACCGGCTTAATCTTACGTGAGTAATTCCCGTGTAATATAAATAAAATGTGTGAAAACCGAGTCAGTTTCAAAGCACTTAAATGTACGTTAATTATTAATACGGACAAAATATTCCTAGTTTAAAATAATTTAATACTTAGTAAATTTAAAATTTTCGCGATTTGAATACATGTTTTAAATATTTATGTATATTTTTGCCTAAATAAAATAATACGCGACAACTCCCGCTAAATATTTAAAACACAATACACGTAATTCGTGGCAACATCATGACATGATGGATCATTAAAAAGGTAAACTGGTAGCATTTTTATAAGAAAAATGGAAAACAATGAAATGGTTTGGCTGATAGAAAACGAACCGTTGCCAATGGACAACACTAGTGGTAATTTATATTTTTCATGAATAGAAAGTACTATATGAGCAGAAATATAGGAGGTAAGTAAAATAAGGGTTATGAAAATTTGGTAAAATAATATAAAATTGTAAGGGCCCAAATACGTCATTTTTAAAGTTGTGGTGCATGAATCGCAAAGTGAAGTCTATCACTAGTGTAAACATGTAGATACGAAACTAAAAAGCTCAGTAGTTTGATTTACTGTAACACTGAACTACGGAACCAAAAAAGTAGTGTATATAAATATGTAATAATATGGTAATGTAACGTCCCAAAGCAATGTTCAAATACGCCCATGGTGATCCAGGAAAAGACCTTCGGGAGAAAGGCATTCCACAACTTGCATGAGCACGGCAATTATTCGCCAACCCAAAACAATGTATAAAAATAAACTCTCGACTCGGCAATTCTCGCTGCTACAAGTATTCCCCACGTTCCCTCCACATGTAATCTTCATTCCAGGCCCAATTACAGCTATCCGGCCAACTGCAGATGTGACCCGGGTCCGGCAGATCGATTGAGAGCTGTTGAACGCGTAGGAAAAAGGAAACAAAGTAATTGAAATGTCAAAAAAATGCTTTGAATTTTTTATTTCATGTTTTCATAATTTGAGGAACCCTTATTTACCGAAATTTTAATTTAAGGACTGTTTTGTCTTCTCTAAAAAAAATCTTTTTAAAAAATCGGTTTGCGGTCTCGCAACTTTTTTCATCACCTAAACTGTATTGGTTAAAACAGCTGGGTGTAAGGCCATGGAGACCGTTGCTACAGACGTTGGACTCCTCCCTTTCCAGTTGGTTTTAATTAATATAATGAGAATAATATTGATATAAGGTAAAAATTGGGACATCAATATCAATAATCATAAGTAGTGTTTTATTTTACTTCATATGTAATTGAATTTATGTTTCTGGGACAATCACTCACTACAAATTCTAGAACGTATCTATCACTTGTACGTTGTCGCCTCTCGCAAATAGTCAATTGAAGCGGTGAAAGTTATTTTTCATTTTTATTGGCTCGCTTTTTTTCAATCATGAGTAAATTTTTAATCATACTGCAAATCATAACTGGTTATGACTTTGGATATTACAGCAAGAAAACTTTTAAGTTCAAATGTGTTATCAAGTTTTTTTACATTCTTCGATTCATTATAATGTCTTCTGTGATGTTTATTGCTCACACAAAATCAAGTGTAGTTGTTTTGTCTTTTGTTTTATTAAAAGTTGGGCAGAATTTTCTTAACGTTTTTGCTTTTTTATTCATCCGGTCTGATTCTACTCTATACAATATTGAATGCGAAATGAAAGAAATTGATAAAACTATGAATTGTGAGAAAGCATCTCTTTTTGTGGAAAAGAGAAAGGCATTGAGCCTGATTTTCTGCTACTTGCTTCGAATCTTATCTTTCATATATTATTTCACGTTACGTTTTCACAACTTTCATAAAAATGATACTTTAGACAACATTTCAAAAATATTGTACCTTGTCTATGTCGTAAGCTTTGATGCAATATTAATATCGGTCGCGTTTGTATATTATTCGATATACCATCGTCTAGGATTATTTGCAGCAAATTTAAAAGCAGATTCACCCGACAGTTTCATTTTTTGTCATCATTCACGCGTCTACAAATTGCTTGTGGAAGTCACAGAAAAATTTAAAACCAATTATGACCACATAGTAAGTATATAATTATGTCGTCGTCTTATTAATTCGTGTGCACTCGTACGATCTTATAAATATACTAGCTGCGCCCCGTGGTTATATTCGGAATAAAATTTGCCTAATTAACTCAATATCAGCCAGTGAAAAGTGAAAACAATGCAACCTCCTTGGTAGCGACAGCAACCTCCTTAGAATTAGATAACAATTTTTTTTTTTAATCTCTTTTATGATAATTTATGTCAATGTATATATTTTATTTATATTACACGGGAATTACTCACGTAAGATTAAGCTGGTCGCTCCGACTATAGTTTCAACCGCATTAGGCAGTCTTTTTCAATGCACGCGCGTGGCTACGTCTCGCTTGGCACTGAAAATAAAAAATGTAATGTAATTCCCGTGTAATATAAATAAAATTTGTGAACACCACGTCAGTTTCTATATGAATAACACAACGATTAAGATTTATTTTTGATTTTCTATTATAATTTCATAACATAAGGTTGCTATGAATTTTTTTAATAGCTTGATTATAAGTCGTGAGACCTTCTTGGTAATTTCTCGTTGGTAACTAAGCAATGAGATAAATCATTGTAATTAAGTTATGTAAAAAGAAATTGTTTTTTTTTTTTGCCGTACGTCGCAGTTTTGCTGTAACACTGCCGCACAGCCAAAAGAGCTCGTTCATCTTCGTGAACGATCAAGTTTCCTAAATTAAAAAAAAAAAAAAACTACGAAAATATTGCCATAGCTCAGTTTTATGTATACCATTTCTATAATATTTCAGTTCCTGTTAGCGATACTATTCAACGTGCCTGTCACAATGAATTCTATCTACGGCACCGTGTGGAATTGTAGATTTAGACACAATGAGGTATGTAAGCCATCATTCAATTTCAAGGTTCCGTAGGATAAAAAAAACATAAAATCGTTCTACCAGCCCTCTTCTCCCAGGTTCCTAAAATGGTAACTTACAAAACCGTTAAATAAAAGTTTATAAAAAGACAATGTGCATTTCAGACACAGCACATTTTGATGTTAATGATATCGATATAGTACAGTTATATTTTTTTTTTTGATTTTGTTATACTTATAATACAATATATTTATTATGCCTGGTTTCGCAGTCTTCCAGAACATAAACCTATTAATTGCTATTTTTTTTTTTTTTTTTTTTCAGTATACATGGGTAATGCTTATTATGGACAATACTATACCGTTTATGGACCTGCTTATGACTCTAGCTCCTGCTTTATCAGCCGGCAGAATTCATTCACAAACTGAAAAAATCAAAACTTTGCTCCACGAAAAGGCTTTGTTTGAGAGAGGTAAGATCTTTATAAGTGGCAAGTGCTTTTATTAACTAAACAAATACAAGCTAACACTAACACCATAAAAGCAACTGCACGTAGACCGTTGAAGGTGTTAAGACAATCTGAATGCTCTATACCACTAACAGTTGGCAGCTTACCCAGCATGATGGAGGCATTACCACGCTGATTACCAATGGTTATGTGTTGGGCCAGAAACACTCTAATATTTTTGTTACGCGTCGCATTAACCAGGCGCTCTGAAAGATTTTTGAAAATGAGGTGAACTCCGGGTGCCCATCAGTAGTCCAAGTTGGAATTTATGTCCTTTTGCAAGTTATAAGCTGGCCACAGACAGCTGCGCATGGCTACGTGTGTTTTTAGGTTTAATAATCGGGCTGCCGTACCATGTATGGAAGCTATGCTCAGCTGCGTGGAAAAATGACGTCAGAAAAACCGCATGATTGCGAAGCGAAGCGAATTTCGCGACTATACAAGCCACGTTTCCTCAATCGCACGCCTGCTCCTGCCTGCTTTCTCTCCCGTTGGCGTAGCGTGGATTAGCTAGCTGTGTATGGCCGCAAAACTACATCAAGCTACGTGGCTTTCTTATCAAACGTGAGCGTGTACTGTCTTGCGCAGCAGTCTGTGGCTGGCTTTACATGCATTGTTTTTCTTTGATGTGATTTTGTATCTTTGTTGAATCTAATATCGTTTCTCCAGATGAGCGTAAATACCATGAAATGAAGAAGTTGATCCGCTATATGGGAGCTCATCCGCTCAAGTTCTCGGTGTACGGAGTTATCCCGCTCGACGCAAACCTGCTCAAAATGGTGCTTCACTTCTGTGTCACATACCTTATTGTTATTGTTCAGTTTACACACCTTTATTGAATGAACAAATTGTGCAACTCACTTTCAATCAACTTTCTTTCTTCAACCAACTCATTATTCCTTCCTTTGTGCAACCAACTCACTTTGATTTAGAATCAGAATCTTTTTGAAGGGTTAAGTATAAATACAATCAAATTATTGTTAAACGGGATGAATAGAAACAAATGAAGGTGAATAATTAATATTAGTATTAAGTATAGTATTATATTAGTAGTACTTAGATCAGTATTATTCAAGCTTAGCTGCAAATTGAGTGCTTAATGTTACTTAAAAATCGTTTGATCGTTTGGTGTGCGATTTAGATATAATAATTATTTTGTTTTTATGGTTCCGTATCCAAAAGATAAAAAGGGGACCATATTACTAAGCCTACGTTGTCTATACACGGCTATTTACGACTTTAGTATTTGGATTGTCTCTTGATTTTCTACGGTCTTTAAGCAATACAACTGTTGTTTTTACTATAGTAGTCTAAGTAGTTTAGATATTTGTTTTTAAGCTAATACTGTGTTTTTTTTTTCAATCTAGATCCGTTCTACTCTGTTTTGATGGAGCGTGAATTTACGCTATAAATGTATTAATTAATAAACGTTGTATTTGAAAGTTTTGATGTTTTATTTTCTATCAATTCTTTCACTTTCTTTTTTAACAACAATCTTTATAAATTCAAAAAGGATATCTTGGCCATCCTCTCTTCTGAGAGGATGCTAAATCATGCATATAGAAAAGCATGATTTGGCATCATCTCGGATCTTAATATATCTTAATACATTTCAATTCACGCTGCAGTATTTTAGCTGCAGCGTCTGTTTTAGCTTCAACTAATCTAACTTTAACTTTTTATCTTGCCAGTAATTGCCAATCATGCTGTGTACGCATATATTGGGATACTCTCCAGTTCGAAACTGTAATATTTGCAATAAGTTTAGCTTAAGTTGAGATTGTCCTGTTTTGTGTACCTTCTAAATAAAATAAAATAAAATTAATACGAGAGAGAACTGTTTAGAATGTATTTATTATCTTCGACTAAAATAAAATTAATGGACGGGAATAACCACAGAAATTGCTCAGTAAAAAAGAGTCAAAACCGTCGGACATATACTTCAACACCTAATTATAAAAATGTACAGTATATTTGTAAAAAAAAATTGATCCCGGTATTATTTGTGTATGTAACACTTCGGGAAAGCATATGAATGCATAATTTTGTCAGATGTTTCGTTATCACGTAACAATAGACACGTGTTGCACTTCCTACGGCTAGAGACCGATTAAAACGAAATGAGAGCCGGCGCTCATTTTATTATCTTCAAAAATGCGCTTCTACTGGGCCTGTCCATTCATTTTATTTTGGTCGAAGCTTATTATGAAGCTACAAGTTTTTACTAAAGTTTTTACACAAATTCGTATCATATATCATATGAAGTAGTTATAAGAATTTTCAAGCAAAACCAGCTTCATATTAGAAGGGGTTGGAGTGCATTGAGCGTTGACTGATCCTGAAGCTTTTACTAAAATTGCACTTTAAGATTTTTTATTACTTCTGTATAATTATCTTGTACGCGCGTACAATATTTCTACGCGCAAAGAGGTTTGAATATTTTTTTCTACCAAAACGAGGCGAATGCACTGAAATTTCCCTGTAAATCGAGAGTGAATCGGTTTCTTCTAGGCAAGCGTGCTCCATTGTGGACCGCATCATCACTTACCATAGGGAGAGTTTGCGGCCAAGCGCAAGCCTATTTTTAAGTTAGGATTGTAGACATTTATTCTCATATAAGATGTTACATCACTTCCATGAGGACACTGCTAACAATAAATTTACAGTTAATACAGTTATTTATTTACAGTTAGTTTTTTTTTAATAATAATAAAAAATACAAATATTTACATACAAACAATTTGTATATGTCGAATTTCTAGTGTAATTCCGCTTCTACGTCGTTTCGTCGGTTATAATTGTTTATTTCAATTAAATAATATTTATAGTGATATAATATTTTCAGAATTTATTGTTTATTTCATATCAATTAAATCATATTTATATTAATTTCATAATAATTTAAAAAGTTACATATATTTTTTTTTTAAATTAATTATTACAAATTGTTATAACGAATTTTTTGTTACAGATAAATTACTTTTTGTTTCAGGTTAGGTTAGTTTTGATCTTTTATATAATTAATATTTAAATTCAGGTTAGGTTCAAATTAGAATCATAATTATCTATAGAGAAAATAGTTTAACCAAAATCCTTATTGTACTCGAAACGACGTAGAAGCGGAATTACACTAGAAATTCGACATATACAAATTAAAAATGGACTTCTGCAAAGTAACGCCTGATTCAATCAACATACAAACAATATTTGTAGTTTTCCGATAATGTCGTGTAATTGGTCCACATTACAAGCCATCAGCTCAAAATTTTGTTTTTTACTAAGTTTGGTTACTAGGCAACGTTTCAGTGAAATACGAAAATCACCCCAAAATATTTATGAATAATTTTACGTATTTAACCTACTTATCCTATCCATGCAATGTCTGAGAAAAGTATTGTACAACCCTTAGCCGCAACTGACCATTTACGAACCCACGTATGCTGGCCTCGGTTACGCCACAGCTTACATTTTACGTTCATCTATATAGGCTTCTGTTGCCGGCCGCTACAGTGATGTACCTACTATTATTTGATTGGTAGTGTTGAAATAAAGTTTATTTAACTTCATTATCAGTAAGTGTGTAAGGTATGTAAGATATTTTAGGACCTTTTTAATTTCCATTACGGAAATTAAAATAATGTTCATAGTTTTTGTTTTTGTTTTGTTTCATTACGTGAGTAACTTCCGAGTAGTAATAAAAACAAAACTACTTTAAATTTTTTCATTTCTAAAGACTGGTGTTATTTCTCGTGGCTATTTTCGTAGACAAAGGCATTTTAAAACTACCCTCAAAAGTAGAAACTTAATGAACCGGAACTGGGATAGCTCGTGGAAACTTTTTTAATTTCCCGCCAAGTAAACGGTTTCAAATCCCTTCTTGCTTGACCCGAGGTCTGTTTTAAGGAAAAGTTTTGCAGAGAGAAAATCACAGAGATGAGAAATACTTCAATGCTTCCGGCTATACCTGCCCTGCCGGCCTTACAGTTACCTTTTCTAAACGATTCTGTTTAGATGATGCGAAAAGTAGCGTGACTGTAAATTGTATCTTGGCGTGATATAAGGTTCACGTTCGCGTGATTTTCCACTCTAAGATTTTATCATCATCATCTTCACCATTTCAGCCATAGGACGTCCACTGCTGGACATATGCCAGCCCTATCGATCTCCAAAAGGGCCGGTTGGTAGCGGCCTGCATCCAGCGTTTCCCTGCGGTCTCTTTTAGGTCATCTGTCCATCTTGTGGTTGGACGTCCTACGCTGTGCTTACAGGTCCGTGGTCTCCATTCCAGAGAAGATTTTGTTTTGTATTGAGTACAAAATGTTTACGCATTAGGATACAAAAATTAGAACTAGTAAAGAAAAGCAGTTTTAGTCCACTTTCAGATCCGATCTTTAGGAAGTAAAAAGTAAGTTTTCCTTTAGGTAGCATTCAAATTGCGATTGCGACACTGTTCGGTCTTAATTGCAATCATCATCATCAGCCAGAAGACGTCCACTGATGAACATAGGCCTCCCCCTTTAACCTCCACACTGAACGACAGCCTGCCTTTTGCATCCACTGGATGCCCGCGACTCTCACAATGTCGTCGGTCCATCTAGTGGGAGGCCTCCCTACGCTGCGTCTTCCGGTTCGTGGTCTCCACTCCAGAACCTTTCTTCCCCATCGGTTATCGGTTCTTCGAGCGATGTGGCCTGCCCATTGCCACTTCAACTTGCAAATTTTAATCGCAATGCTGATTGCAAAACGTAGTGTTGTTCGTATAAGACGAAGTGGCACAATAATATAATTTTAACGCAACGCAATAAAACATTCAGTCTGTTGCGATGCAGCAGTGCAAGTATCGATCGTTCTTTATCGATCGTCAAATTTTACAGTTGAGATCGTCAAATTGGGTAAAATTCCATTTGATCAGTACTCGCAATGCATGAGTCGATGTCGTTTTATCGAATTTGACAATCGATAAAGAATGGTACTTGCACTGCAGACACGGCAAAATCACTCAGTTTGCCGCGAGTGCGGCATAACCAAACCCAATCCCATTTCTAGCTAGTAAGAAATTTAAAGAGTTCATTTTCTCTAATGGTACGGTAGGCCTCGAAAAGCGTTTTGACGAAGTTGAAAATTGCAAACTAATTAATTAGAACCGTGTTGTAAATTATAATCACTTTTGATGGCTCCTCGATTATTTACTTTTGATTATTATATTGGTTGGTAATTTTTGAAGCGTAAACTTTAGGGCACTTTTCGGGGCGGAGAAAAAATAGGGATGTGGAAAAAAAACCAGACAAGTACGAGTAGGACTCGTGCTCTGAGGGTTCCGTTGGACAGAACCCTCAGAGCGCGAGTCCAAAAAAAAACCTAAAGTTGAAATATTGAAAGACAAACTTAACTTTGTAGTTGACTATAAGGTTCGTCTATACATTCCAACTACAAAATGTTAGTTTGTAATAGCAAAATAATTATTTTTAAATTATATAACTTCAAATTTGTAACTTTAAGATTTATTCCTATATACATGCTATGAGACCTTGCTTTTTGCCAAATTTCATGATTCTAGGTCAACGGAAAGTACCCTATAGGTTTTGATTTCCCTGTGAAATCGCAAAATATGCGAAATAAACGTTCATATCTTTTGATTGCGTTGACTTACAACTTTTATTTTTTTTACAGCCGAAAGAAACCGTAGACCCATGTATTTAGTATACATTTCAACTTGATACCTTTACGCGTGCTTGAGAAAAAGGGTCTTAACAGACGGACAGACGGACAGACAAACGGAGAACGAAGTGATCCTATAAGGGTTCCGTTTTTTTCTTTTGAGGTACGGAACCCTAAAAAACGAACTTGCATGACCGTCACGCTTAGATGCTCGTTCGAGAAAAGTCGGCTCGAGTTGACTAACGGAGCGAAAGAGATAATAGTCAACCTTGAAGTTTTCACTTCTGTCGGTCTTACGCACACACTTTTTTATGAGGAAAATTAAATTCCTAGAAATATTTACTCTCACTAGAATTAGTTCCACAAATCAATTGGTTTTGAATAGATTTTTTAAACCAAAAGTTTTACACAATAAATTATATAAAAACTTTACAAAAAAAAAAAAAAAAACATATTTATTACAGTAATTAAATTTTCTATAGATTTCTTTCTTTTTGATAGAATCATAACGCCAAAAAAACAGTTTTCATTGTTTTTTTAGTCAAAGCATTACAGAGGGCTCTTAACTGAAAAAGCTTAGAGACTGATTTAAAGTTACACAACTAAAATAAATAGTTAGCTAGTTCGTTTAGTTAAGTTACATTTGATTACGTTTTAGTCACAGTTATATTCAACTAGTAGGCCGCCCCTGCTTCGCACGGGCGAAGCCGGGAGATATAGCCTATGTCAACCGCGGATAGTGCAGCATCCCAACAGTGAAAGAATTTTTCAAATCGGTTCAGTAGTTTCGGAGCCTATTCAATGCAAACAAACAAACAAACAATCAAATCTTTCCTCTTTATAATATTATTTTATTTGTATAGAAGTATAGATTACTAGGAACTTTAATCATTATCAACTGATCTATAAACTTCGTAAGGTTTTATTAAAAATAATATCTATATTACCTATTACCTATGAAACAGCTGTTTAATTTCTGAAACATAGTTACATCAAACAAAGTTACTCATACGTCAAAGTTAATCGCTTATTTTTTTTTTTTTAATAAACAATAGGCTTGCGTTTGGCTACCATCACGCCTGATGTTAGGCGATGATGCGGTCTACGTTGGAGCATGTTTACTTAGAAGGAACCAATTCACTCGTGATTTGAAGACACCCAGATTGTAACCATCGGGGAACACCCATTCAGGCAGCGAATTCCACAGACTAGCATTTCGCATAATAAATGTGGAATCAATAGTACTTTTCTCTAGTTTCTCCTAAAAGATACAAAAATTTCTAAACAATTGGGTTATGTGGACGCACCACACAGGTTAGAGAAGTGATCACAGTTTTTTTTTCTTTCGAGATAGTATAATAATAGCATTTTGCATTCGGTAGATTTCTTTAATGCCATAGTTGGCAAACAAGCTGACGGGCTGCCTGATGGTAAGCAATCACCGTCGTATTGTATCGAGCGCATTTTCCTTCACATCAGCAGCCAATAAACGTCCACTGCTAAACAAAGGCCTTCCTCTTTTTTTTTTTTTTGTTAAAATTTTCATGACTGTGGGTTCAATTCATTTAGTCGTAATATTAACCGTAGTATAGTAATATTGTTTACATAGTATTAAAAGCGTCAAACAAGTCAGAGTCAAGGCCTTCCTCTTAGAGAGGGATGTTGCCATAATCCTCACGCTTGGCAGGCGGCTTGGCTTTTTCCTTACACCCGTTAAATCCACGAATTAAATAGCTGTCATATAAAAGTTGGGATAACAATGGTACACCAACGGCGAGTGTTATTTCATGCAAGTGTTAATATTTCTGAAATGAGCCACCTTCGGTTTCTTCTTCAATCTGGGCTGCTTTAAACGAATGGTGTACAGTGTACACTATACAGCCCTCATAGGTCCACGCATTGACAATGCTCCAGGTAAACTAAACTAGTACCTACCACAATGTACCTATTCGGTGATCGGTCTATTTCTGCATAAAACCTGCTTATTTTCCTTACACCTGCAAGAATTAAATAGCATCCATAATCGTCACCCATTACCTGCCTTTGTAACCAAGTGAGAAAATATACAAAGACATCTTTCAAAAGCTGCCATCCTAAACAAAGTCAGCAGACTGGCATGACATCCTTACACCAACACAAGTTGCTCTGTAATCACAGAGCTGCCACATATAAAAGTTAGGATAACAATGGGACGCCGGCACAACGGCGAGTGTTTGTACGCCTGAGGCCTCGGGAAAAGGGCTTGGTAAGACTTTGAGCGAGGAGCAAAAACTATAGAAAATTTACATAAAAGTTTATTTTATTTTATTTAGGTAATAGTCTTGCGTTGGCCTCCACCTCACTCGATGTTAAGCGCTGATGTGGTCTATGATAGAGCACGCTTGCCTAGAAGAAACCGATTCACTCGCGATTTGAAGACACCCAGATTGTAACTATCGGGAATCACCCATTATAATCCACATGCAAAAAAGAGCACCAAGATCTACAGGGTGATTTTGACCAAAGGCATCAGGCCCGATTTAGGCTTGATTTGTTCGCACATGCCACCTTTGGTTTCTTCTTCGGAGTACAATCTGGATTGCTTCAAGCGAAGGGTATACAGTCCTCATAAGTAGAAAACGCATTGACAATGCCCCAGGTAAACTAAACTAATAACATAAATCACAATGTACCTATTCGGTGATCGGTCTTTTCTGCATAAACATACTGCGCAGTTTGGCAGAGTTGTGTAACATTGATAGGTTTTTTTTACTAGGAAAAAAATGCATGAGTACTTCTAAAGTTTTAGCCAGTCAAATATCGTTGGAAAATTAGGCGTTGATGGAGGTGCGCTATTGTGTGTCTGTAATTTAACGAAATCCACTCTCAAACTTTCCCTACGAGAGTTTTACGAAAAGCTACTTTTGTGAATTGGAGGTAACAAGTTTGTATGTAATATTTTATTTATATTTGAAGTCATTAATTTCAATACAAATACAGATCTAATATATTGCAGATTTTAAATTTTCTATATATATTATTCTACTAGCGACCCGCCCACCCGGCTTTGCACGGGTGTAATTTACGTGCGAAGCCGGGGCGGGTCGCTAGTTATATATATAAACCTTCCTTGAAAATGTATCTAAATGATGGTGAAAACCGCATCAAAATCCATTGCGTGGTTTAGGAGGAGTTAGCGGCCATACAGACAGACAGACGCGGAATGCGACTTAAATTTATACTATGTAGAGATTTGATAAAATCAGATCTCCAATAATCTAATTTTCGTTGTTTTTTCATCAAAAAAACATTTGCTACCCGCTCTATGTCGCACCAACCTTAACAATAATTATTATGATGGACAAAGGCCAAGATAAATGCACGCAACTTTGGCTCAGTCATTCGGGTACATTTGCCAAAACCTCGTTTTCTGTACAATTTTATCCGAGAATGTCCATTAGAGTGAGATAACATGTGTATAATGTGTTTTTCAAGCTATTATTTTGAGACATAGTTAACCTCGACTTCATGGGACGTAGCGCGGAGTTAATGGTAGTTCTGTGCCATGGAAGTGGAAAACCATGTCACCACAATAAAACTTGTGCTTATAAGAGTACCCATATTTTCATTGTGTTTTTATCGACAGTAGAGTTATAAAACTTCACGTTAGTAACTAATCTATGAATGACTAAGGATGGGCAGCAGCGTCCTATTAGTACACGGTGAACGTACTGCGATCCCCAAGCCGCCTGCCAAGCGTGGGGATTATGGCAACACCCCTCTCTAAGAGCTGCCTTTGTTCAACAGTGGACTTTTACAGGCTGAAGTGTGTGTGTGTGAATGACTAACCTATGAATTAATATTATAGGGTCTTTAGAATGTACTGGATCATCATTAATTGAACATTATCAGCCTATTATGTGCCCACTGATGGGAGACAGGCCTTCTCTGAGAGAGAGAGAGAAATAGAGAGAGAGAGAGAGAGAATGGGCCCCAATTCACCATGTTGGCTTAGTGCATGTTGGTGAACATTCTAGTGACTTTAAACTTTGCCAATACCGAAACACCTTCCGTTTCTTTGAAAATTACTGATCTCTCAATTTCCTTATAACTATCCAGTATGTTGAAAATTACTGATCTCTCAATTTCCTTATAACTATCCAGTATGTGAGTACTGGATAGTTATAAGGAAATTGAAGATCAGTAATTTTCAAAGAAACGGAAGGTGTTTCGGTAATTAGCAGTCAAGTTTGTAAATTTTATTTGACATTATAAATGCTCATAACATAATTCAATACTGGGCCTACTATAAAATTCACGAAAAAAGTGTTGAGTTTAACTTAAATCCGTCGAATGTGGGCGAAGGAGTTTTGTTATGGCTAAAATAAGGAATTTCACCTACACTTCAGAATAAAAAAAATAAAGTTTAAAATACGTGCATAATATTATTGTTACGAATAGCAGTTTATATGGTATCTCCACAAGTATGTTTTCACTGATTTACTACACAGCACTTATCCTTCAGCCTTTCGGCTTCCAATCCACAGATCGACTGTCCTGACGGCCACTGAACGACCCAATATATACTTCCCTCTCTACTTATATTAGCCTCTCCTACTGCAATTGTCAACAACCAATGACAAGTGACACTGATTTAGACTTTGACAGTTTTGACACCTATAAATATTCATGGACGTCAGCACGTCCATGTAAATATTGATACATATTTACAACTATTGACAAGAATCACCACATTATATACCATTGGTATTGTGTATAAATCTTCTTACACACAATACGCACGTCGGAGCACTTTTCGCTTACGCCAACATGCGGTGCGTAACACATTCGACGGGTTAAGGGTGACGCGGAAAGGGCGCACTAAGCCGACAGGGTTATATTATAGTACCCATCGTTATAAACAACTTTGAATTCTGTGTGCTTCTATGTTACATGTCGGTGCAGGCTGTGTCACGTCAGACCATCGTCAAAGTCCTGCTACAAGTCACACTTGTCAATATTTTTATAATCTATACAGGGTTACGCGGAAAAGTGTACTAAGCCGAAAAGAATGCGTTATACTCAACATTATAAACAACTGTTACTAAGGGACCAACCCACGAGGGACATTAGATAGCCCGTTGGTCCAGTTGGTATTAAATATGTCTTCTGCGCTTGGGGGTTTGGGTTCGATTCCCACCTAGGGCAAACATTTATGTGATCAACATTTGTGTTTGTTTTATATCTAGATGTTAATACTTATCTATTTAAGTATGTATTTAATAAAAAATATATATGTATTTATATCAGTCTCTGGCATCCATATCACAAGCTTTGCTTAGTTTAGGGTCAGATGACCGTGTGAGCAAGTATGTCCCGAATATTTTATTTATAACCCTGAAATCGCGAAAAAATATCAGTTGTTCAACATTTTGTCGAGTGTCAATGATCGTTTTCTATGAAACAGCGATATTTTTTTTCGCGATTTCTGAGTTGGTCTCATAATAACCGTTGTTCTTAATGAAGGATACTTTGGACCTCTTTCGACTTAGTACACCCTTTCTGCTTATCTCTGTATATTTAATAAAAAAATTGGAAAGTATGTTCACACTATCAAACGCTTTAGAGAAAACAATAACCGCTTCTTCTTAAAATACATGTTTTATTCTAGATACATAATAACATGCCTTGAAGAAATCTAAAATCTCTCCTTTGTCCCAAATTCAAGTAAAAACCTCAGTGGAATCGGTCACGTTTACCGGAAAGCCGTTGAATTACGCTAAGGAATCTTATTTATTTGACAGATGAAACGTGAGCGACCACAGAACATCACAAGTCGATAGAATGGCTTTTCAATTAGGTTATAATCGATATTTGCGTAGCAAAACTTACGACTCACTCAGGAGATAATAACCATGCAAAACTCAAGTACGCAAATTTTTCCGTTTAGGCTGGCCAAGTACGATTTGTGCTCACGCACTGAGGGTTCCATACCACCACAAAATACAAAAAGTTGTGCAGAAAGACAACATCATGCCCAGGTGGTCACCCATATAAGTATCAACCGCACCCTATGTTGCTTAACTTGGTAATGAACAGCACACTTTGCAATTATTTATTATTAGTTGTTTTACTTTAGAGAGTTTAAAGTTTGACGCTTGTACTAATATTACAGTGTCTATATTAGAGCAAATAAAAAAATACGTTTAAAAAATAGTGCGTGGAGTCCCTCCGCGCGGAAGAAGTTATACTTCAACAAGGAACCCTAACAATATAACTAGGGCAAAAATATCAACAATTTAATAACATGCTTTTCTCGAGATTCAAACCTAGCTCCTTAGGCTTCTCAATCCATTAGCGACACCATTACACTACCGGAACTGCTAGTCGCAGCGCGAAAAAAGGATATGCATTTCGCAACCATACGAGAGAGAAAAATTCCCCCTCCATGGTAGCGTTAAACGTTTAACGCAACCTTGTTGCAAGTCACATAAGAAGTATAACTTCAAAAACGTTTGTTATATGGAGATTTTACCCTCTATTTTTGAGTTTAATTTTATTTAATTTCTTAATTAATCTTCCGTAACATAAAACATACATTGAAAATTTCAACTGGCTATCAATTACGATTCACACTAAATTCGATATGGCCACCGCTCCAAGACGGCAAATTTCATTTTTTATGCTAAGGATAAGAGCTTGTTTAAAAAAAATTACGATTAACTTGTTTACCTAATTTTTTCTTCGTGCCAATCTAAATACTTCTGATATTCTATGTACGAGGCCTCAGATATCCACCTCGTGGGACATTCTTTGTACGACATTTCCGTAGTTTGTCCTTCTCAAACTGAAATGTCAATAGTTTCGTATAAACGATTGTAAACAACTCCTTCTGAGGAAAAAATATTACTATCTAATATATTTATGATGCTTACTCAAATTTTTGATTAGATATATTATTTACTTATACACTGCAGGAATCTGTGTTCTCCGAAAAGTATAATCATCATCATCATCATCCACACCCTTCCTTATCCCACTGCTGGGTATATGCCTCTCTCTTGCTATGCCATCTGCCTCGGTCCTGTGCTAATCGAGTACAGATTCGACCCACGATAGTATAATATGCGTCTTCAAATCAAGAGTAAGTTTTGTTTAGAGTAAGACCAATCACTTTTAAGAAAGCATTCTTATTCCTAGTCCACCTGTTTTTTAACCATAGGCATGACAAACGTAAGCGTGGTCTTAAAAAAGTTCGAGAAAAAAGGATACTAGCGGTATGTATCTGAAGAAAAAAAACCGATAGACTAGCAACTTTACGCCGATGCTCAAGATCAAGAAGCAGTTTAGTGTACATGAAAATATCAGTGCACAAAAAGATTTTCGCCGGACCTAATTCAACAAACTTTGGCCGAGAAAAACTTTCAAAGTATTCAGTTGTTGTATTATTTTTCCATCCGATCATTTTAACATACTCAATCCAAACATAAGTTCAAACAGAACTAACGCAAAAAGAAATTTTGCAACCTTTTTTAAAAAAAAAACATTCATAATGCTTTTTAATTAATTCGTAATCCTACCACAATTTCAACCGGGAAGCCGTGGAATTCCATAGTAAGCAAGTGTACAAACTGCAATGTATGTACAAAAAGGTACTAGGATATTTACCGATACAGTCAGTGTTGTGTGTCGTAGTGAAAACCCTGTGATTTTTCAAGATCAAGTGAGGGTAGAATGGCCCGTTTTACGTTTCAGTCAGCTTGTTAGTCAGCATCGATTCTGATGCACTCTAAATTTTTTATTTAATTAATTAATTAATACGGCATTAAGCCAATTA
Source organism: Agriopis marginaria (assembly GCA_932305915.1). NCBI lineage: Eukaryota > Metazoa > Arthropoda > Insecta > Lepidoptera > Geometridae > Agriopis > Agriopis marginaria. Next base: position 2,291,958 of record OW029923.1, read on the forward strand.
CATCAATTAATTACAGTTAAAAATATCAAGATAAAAAAAATTATTACATGTCACAAATTCTTAAATATCTAAAAACATGTCAAATTATCCTCCTCCCTAGTCCTTAAAATCTAAATTTAAACATAAAATAAACAAGTTTATCATGTGTTCTTCTCACAATACGTCAAGCATACCGACATAACTAAACTAAACTAAATTTGATACCGACTACCGATTAATACCGATATAACTAAACTAAATTTGACAGCTCTAAAATTGTTGCCATCCTTCTCTCACATAATAAAATTAAAAGAGAGGCAGCTAATTTTAGTCCTATCAGATTGGTTTAGTTTAGTGACTCACTCATGTGTATGACAGAATATGCCTCATTGCTACATGGTCAAAACGTCAAGCGTCAGGTATTATTTTTCATCTACTATATAAAAATAAGTCGGGTTTTCCTTCCTGACGCTATAACTCCAGAACGCACGAACCGATTTCCACGGTTTTGCATTCGTTGGAAAGGTCTCGGGCTCCGTGAGGTTTATAGAAGTCATCTGGTGGCGAAACGGAGTTCGCCGGGTTTGCTAGTTTATTCCTAAAAAAAATGCGCGATACATTCCGATACAATTTTAAAAAATTAAAAAGTAACTTTTCAATTAAAAAGCTAAATTTATATACATATTAGGCATTGCGTGCAATTCAATAAAACTTGTTCGTTTTTAATGAGCAATGCAAAGGATCAGCTGACTGGTTGGCCAATTAAAACGTTAATTAGTACTGAGTGAGTGAATGCCTCTAGGTATAATTACTGGACCGTTTGGGATTCGGACATTTGTGACATCGCCACTTCGTTACTATTTCAGAATATTTTTATTTAAAAGTGATTTATTATCACATACGGAATTTAAAAAAATTGCAAAGAGTTAAAATTTTCAGTAGATTGTATAAGTTTCATATAAAGCGTTAAAACGCCAAGTGTTAGTTACGTTTTCAAATGTATTGCATACTCTCATTTCAAGTTATTTTTTACTAGCTGCGCCCCGCGGTTTCACCCGCCTAGTGATGAAAAATGGTGATGATGATGAATGTCACTCTCTGGCTCTTGAACTATACCCATGCAAAAAATTAGGTCGATCCATTGTTCCGTTGCAGCGTGAAAGAGGAACAAACATCCATACATCCATATGGATACATATACATCCAAACTTTCACGTTTATAATATTGGTAGGATTCGCTCGATTAATAATAACCCATATTGTAAATGCGGAAGTATGTTAGTTTACCAGTTTGTTCGTTTGTTTATTCACTTTTAAAAACAACAAGTTAAAACGACAGTTCGATTGTGACTGAAGTTGATTAGGCCTGTGAGCCTAATTTGTGCGGTCCACGTCAAGAAGTTCGTCCCGTATCTTCCCCCTATTTACCTACATCAATGCTACATACCAAGAAGCTTTCACCCCACCGCAACATAACGGAAAAGTCAAACTGTATGGGGAAATAAGAAACACGTTATAAAACAACATTCGTTGGGTACAATGTATGTCTCAAGACGGCAAACCTTCAAACAGTTTCGAAACAATGTTAGCCAATTCCGACACAAAAATAGGAATTTTCAACGTAACGCGATATTGAAGGCCATGGAAAACAGTGACTGACTTAAATTTTTGTATATTTTATAAGCACAAACCAACTCGTAGTCAGGCCCAGATGTTCACTTAGGCCATAAACATTTGGGCATAGACCCGGTCGCTGAAGGTAGCCAAAGTTCTACTTATTATTTTTTACCGGAAATTAATGCTAGTGTCCCGCAACGCCACGGCAGTCTAGGGCATAATAATCCTGAAACTTTTCCTTATCATATTTCGTAATTGCGATATTGAAGTGCTTTATATCGGAACTGTAATATTATGGGAAATTTTGCTTTTAGATTCCAGAATTATGGTCTTTCAATACAATATACGATAATCTGCAAAATGTGGAATGAGCTACCTAACGTGGTGTTTCCGGGAACTACAACATGGGGTTCTTCAAAGGGCGAGTTAATAGAGTCCTTAAGGGTCGACAACGTATTTGTAATGCCTCTGGTGTTACAAGTATCCATAGGCGACGGTGACTGCTTACCATCAGGCGGCCCGTCTGCTTGTTTGCCACATATGGCATAAAAATAAAAAATATAAAAAAAATAAAACCTGAGGTCTTACTACTAATTTTGGTATGTGTCAAATGTGACAGGTTTAGGTACTGCCTGGTGCGTATACGTTTATATTGCCGAGATCAAGGGAATTGCTTAGTAATGGCAGAGCAATATTCGTCTGTAACGCTGCGGCTGCGTCCTACCATAGATTATATTGTAGTTTCTTCGAGAATAGAGGCTCGTTCGCATTTGTGCATTTTCACTTTACTTAGGTTATTTTTTAGATTATAATAATTGTATTTCATTCATTATTTGTACTGGGCCAGCATAGTGGGCCATCTTCTCTCTCTGAGAGAATGCTTGTGTCCCAGTAGTGGCTGCTGAGCTGAAAGCTGATAATGATGATGATAATGAATAGTATTCCGTGCCACAATTTTTTTAATTCGAAGGACGTAGCATTGCAAAATCTTTGTTATTAAGAAACAATTATAATTGTAGATCATCATCATCATAATTTCAGCCATAGGACGTCCACTGTTGGACATAGGCCTCCCCCATCGATCTCCAAAAGGGTCGGTTGGAAGTGGCCTGCTTCCAGCGTTTCCATGTGGTCTCTTTTAGATCGTCTGTCCATCTTGTGGGGGGACGTCCTACGCTGCGCTTACCAGTCCGTGGTCCATTCCAGAACCTTTCGGCCCCATCGGCCATCTGTTATGCGTGATATGTGCCCTGCCCACTGCCACTTCAACTTGCTAATCTGGTTGCTGATAATTGTAGATACATAGAACAAATTTACCACCAAGACCAAGTATAGTTTATTCCTTACGTTAAAATAAAAATTATTTGAAAAGTTATCTTCGTAGTACTTCTTTCATCGTAATTACTAAGAATGTTTATCTGAAAAAGTCAGAAAATAATATATTTTATAAATTGGTTTAAAACACTCTCAAATTGATGCAATCAAATATTAAAAACATTTTGTAAGCACTCAACTACAGTAGTCTCGCGTACGTTTTGAAAGCTACTAAATTCTCGTTTGCAGAGGTTTCGGCCATTTTTCAAGCTCTTTTTAAAAGGGATTATGATATTGTAGAGTTGTGATACTTTATTGTATTTATACAAGCGACACGATTAGTATACAATACCATTATATAAATGCAATTTCGCATGCAATCACTAAGTAAATCAGCGCTTTCTGGCGATGTCGTGCTTCTGGCTTGTTTTTGGAGTCTTTTTGGCTTGACAATGTTGAATCACCAGAAAAACCAGAGTTACCAACATAGCTAATCAAATTTGCAAGTTGAAGTAACTGCGGGCAGGCCATATCGCTCAAAGAAGTGATAACCGATGGAGAAGAAAGGTTCTTTTATTATTATTTTTATGCCAAAAGTGGCAAATAAGCTTAACGTTCGTCTGACCGATCACCATGGAGACGTGGAGTGGAGACCACCAGTCAGAAGATGCAGCGTAGTTAGGCCTTCCACTAGATGAACCGACGACATCGTGACAGTCACTGGCATCCAGTGGATGCAGATAGCAGACTGTCGTTCAGTATGGAGTTCTACGGGGGAGGCCTATGTTCAGCAGTGGACGTCTTCAGGCTGATGATGAAGATGATTGACTTGAAAATTCGATTCATGGAAGCTCATTTCAGTTAAATATGACAGCTACCTTTATATTTAACTAGCTTCCGCCCGCGGCTTTGCCCGCGTTGTTCTAAGGAAAACTTATGAAGTTCTCAGCAAAAAGCTTTATTTTAGGACGCTACTAAATACGTTTTATGTATTTCATCCTGGATATTGATGGTCGGTAGGTACACGATGCTTTATGAGCAGGAGATCTAAAGTTAAATTCCTGGCCTGGCTAGACCGCTTGCGGCCCAGCGAACCACGCGACCTAGAAAGTTTTTTTCTTCTTTTTTGTACGTCACTTGTGCTTGACACTCGCCCTCGCGGGCCGCTTGCGGCCCAGCGAACCACGCAACCTAGAAAGTTTTTTTTTCTTTTTTGTTTTTTCTCTTTGGTAAGTCACTTATGCTTGACACTCGCCCTCGCGGGCCGCATGCGGCCCAGCAAACCACGCAACCTAGAAAATTTTTTTTTTTTTTTTTGTTCGTCACTTTTGCTTGACACTCGCCCTCGCGGGCCGCTTGGGACCCGGCGAACCGAGCAACCTAGAAATTTTTTTCTTTCTTTTTTTACTTCACTTGAGCTTGACACTCGCCCTCGCGGGCCGCTTGCGGCCCAGCGAACCACGCAACCTAGAAAGTTTTTTTTTTCTATTTTGTACGTCACTTGTGCTTGACACTCGCCCTCGCGGGCCGCTTGCGGCCCAGCGAACCACGCAACCTAGAAAGTTTTTTTTTTCTTTTTTGTTTTTTCTCTTTGGTAAGTCACTTATGCTTGACACTCGCCCTCGCGGGCCGCTTGCGGCCCAGCGAACCACGCAATCTAGAAAAAAATTTTTTTTTTTTTTTTTGTTCGTCACTTGTGCTTGACACTCGCCCTCGCGGGCCGCTTGGGACCCGGTGAACCGAGCAACCTAGAAATTTTTTTCTCTCTTTTTTTACGTCACTTGAGCTTGACACTCGCCCTCGCGGGCCGCTTGCGGCCCAGCGAACCACGCAACCTAGAAAGTTTTTTTTTTCTTTTTTGTACGTCACTTGTGCTTGACACTCGCCCTCGCGGGCCACTTGCAGCCCAGCAAACCGCGCGACCTAAAAAAGTTTTTTTTCTTCTTTTTGGTAAGTCACTTGTGCTTGACACTCGCCCTCGCGGGCTGCTTGCGGCCCAGTGAACCACGCAACCTAGAAAGTTTTTTTTTGCTTTTTTTGTACGTCACTTGTGCTTGACACTCGCCCTCGCGGGCCGCTTGCGGCCCAGCGAACCACGCAACCTAGAAAGTTTTTTTTTTTTTTCTTTTTTGTACGTCACTTGTGCTTGACACTCGCCCTCGCGGGCCGCTTGCGGCCCAGCGAACCGCGCGACCTAAAAAAGTTTTTTTTTTCTTTTTGGTAAGTCACTTGTGCTTGACACTCGCCCTCGCGGGCCGCTTGCGGCCCAGCGAACCACGCAACCTAGAAAAATTTTTTTTGCTTTGTTTGTACGTCACTTGTGCTTGGCACTCACCCTCGCGGGCCGCTTGCGGCCCAGCGAACCACGCAACCTAGAAAGTTTTTTTTTTCTTTTTTGTACGTCACTTGTGCTTGACACTCGCCCTCGCGGGCCGCTTGCGGCCCAGCGAACCACGCAACCAAGAAAGTTTTTTATTTTTATTTTTTTGTACGTTACTTGTGCTTGACACTCGCCCTCGCGGGCCGCTTGCGGCCCAGCGAACCACGCAACCTAAAAAAGATTTTTTTTTCTTTTTGGTAAGTCATTTGTGCTTGACACTCGCCCTCGCGGGCCGCTTGCGGCCCAGCGAACCACGCAACCTAAAAAAGATTTTTTTTTTTCTTTTTGGTAAGTCACTTGTGCTTGACACTCGCCCTCGCGGGCCGCTTGCGGCCCAGCGAACCACGCGACCTAGAAAGTTTTTTTTTTCTTTTTGGTTAGTCACTTGTGCTTGAAACTTGCCCTCGCGGGCCGCTTGGGACCCGGCGAACCGAGCAACCTAGAATTTTTTTTCTCTCTTTTTTTACGTCACTTGAGCTTGACACTCGCCCTCGCGGGCCGCTTGCGGCCCAGCGAACCACGCAACCTAGAAAGTTTTTTTTTTCTTTTTTGTACGTCACTTGTGCTTGACACTCGCCCTCGCGGGCCACTTGCAGCCCAGCAAACCGCGCGACCTAAAAAAGTTTTTTTTTTCTTTTTGGTAAGTCATTTGTGCTTGACACTCGCCCTCGCGGGCCGCTTGCGGCCCAGCGAACCACGCAACCTAAAAAAGATTTTTTTTTTTCTTTTTGGTAAGTCACTTGTGCTTGACACTCGCCCTCGCGGGCCGCTTGCGGCCCAGCGAACCACGCGACCTAGAAAGTTTTTTTTTTCTTTTTGGTTAGTCACTTGTGCTTGAAACTTGCCCTCGCGGGCCGCTTGGGACCCGGCGAACCGAGCAACCTAGAATTTTTTTTCTCTCTTTTTTTACGTCACTTGAGCTTGACACTCGCCCTCGCGGGCCGCTTGCGGCCCAGCGAACCACGCAACCTAGAAAGTTTTTTTTTTCTTTTTTGTACGTCACTTGTGCTTGACACTCGCCCTCGCGGGCCACTTGCAGCCCAGCAAACCGCGCGACCTAAAAAAGTTTTTTTTCTTCTTTTTGGTAAGTCACTTGTGCTTGACACTCGCCCTCGCGGGCCGCTTGCGGCCCAGTGAACCACGCAACCTAGAAAGTTTTTTTTTGCTTTTTTTGTACGTCACTTGTGCTTGACACTCGCCCTCGCGGGCCGCTTGCGGCCCAGCGAACCACGCGACCTAGAAAGTTTTTTTTTCTTTTTGGTAAGTCACTTGTGCTTGACACTCGCCCTCGCGGGCCGCTTGCGGCCCAGCGAACCACGCAACCTAGAAAGTTTTTTTTTGCTTTGTTTGTACGTCACTTGTGCTTGGCACTCACCCTCGCGGGCCGCTTGCGGCCCAGCGAACCACGCAACCTAGAAAGTTTTTTTTTTCTTTTTTGTACGTCACTTGTGCTTGACACTCGACCTCGCGGGCCGCTTGCGGCCCAGCGAACCACGCAACCTAGAAAGTTTTTTATTTTTATTTTTTTGTACGTTACTTGTGCTTGACACTCGCCCTCGCGGGCCGCTTGCGGCCCAGCGAACCACGCAACCTAAAAAAGTTTTTTTTTTCTTTTTGGTAAGTCACTTGTGCTTGACACTCGCCCTCGCGGGCTGCTTGCGGCCCAGCGAACCACGCAACCTAAAAAAGAATTTTTTTTTTCTTTTTGTTAAGTCACTTGTGCTTGACACTCGCCCTCGCGGGCCGCTTGCGGCCCAGCGAACCACGCAACCTAGAAAGTTTTTTTTTGCTTTTTTTGTACGTCACTTGTGCTTGGCACTCACCCTCGCGGGCCGCTTGCGGCCTAGCGAACCACGCAACCTAGAAAGTTTTTTTTTCTTTTTTGTACGTCACTTGTGCTTGACACTCGCCCTCGCGGGCCGCTCGCGGCCCAGCGAACCACGCAACCTAGAAAGTTTTTTTTTTTCTTTTTTTGTACGTTACTTGTGCTTGACACTCGCCCTCACGGGCCGCTTGCGGCCCAGCGAACAACGCAACCTAAAAAATTTTTTTTTTCTTTTTTGTAAGTCACTTGTGCTTGACAGTCGCCCTCGCGGGCCGCTTGTGGCCCAGCGAACCACGCAACCTAGAAAGTTTTTTTTTTTCTTTTTTTGTACGCTACTTGTGCTTGACACTCGCCCTCGCGGGCCGCTTGCGGCCCAGCGAACCACGCAACCTAGAAAGTTTTTTTTTCTTTTTTGTACGTCACTTGTGCTTGACACTCGCCTTCGCGGGCTGCTTGCGGCCCAGTGAACCACGCAACCTAGAAAGTTTTTTTTTGCTTTTTTTGTACGTCACTTGTGCTTGGCACTCACCCTCGCGGGCCGCTTGCGGCCTAGCGAACCACGCAACCTAGAAAGTTTTTTTTTCTTTTTTGTACGTCACTTGTGCTTGACACTCGCCCTCGCGGGCCGCTCGCGGCCCAGCGAACCACGCAACCTAGAAAGTTTTTTTTTTCTTTTTTGTACGTCACTTGTGCTTGACACTCGACCTCGCGGGCCGCTTGCGGCCCAGCGAACCACGCAACCTAGAAAGTTTTTTATTTTTATTTTTTTGTACGTTACTTGTGCTTGACACTCGCCCTCGCGGGCCGCTTGCGGCCCAGCGAACCACGCAACCTAGAAAGTTTTTTTTTGCTTTTTTTGTACGTCACTTGTGCTTGGCACTCACCCTCGCGGGCCGCTTGCGGCCTAGCGAACCACGCAACATAGAAAGTTTTTTTTTCTTTTTTGTACGTCACTTGTGCTTGACACTCGCCCTCGCGGGCCGCTTGCGGCCCAGCGAACCACGCAACCTAGAAAGTTTTTTTTTGCTTTTTTTGTACGTCACTTGTGCTTGGCACTCACCCTCGCGGGCCGCTTGCGGCCTAGCGAACCACGCAACCTAGAAAGTTTTTTTTTCTTTTTTGTACGTCACTTGTGCTTGACACTCGCCCTCGCGGGCCGCTCGCGGCCCAGCGAACCACGCAACCTAGAAAGTTTTTTTTTTTCTTTTTTTGTACGTTACTTGTGCTTGACACTCGCCCTCACGGGCCGCTTGCGGCCCAGCGAACCACGCAACCTAAAAAATTTTTTTTTTCTTTTTTGTAAGTCACTTGTGCTTGACAGTCGCCCTCGCGGGCCGCTTGTGGCCCAGCGAACCACGCAACCTAGAAAGTTTTTTTTTTTCTTTTTTTGTACGCTACTTGTGCTTGACACTCGCCCTCGCGGGCCGCTTGCGGCCCAGCGAACCACGCAACCTAGAAAGTTTTTTTTTCTTTTTTGTACGTCACTTGTGCTTGACACTCGCCTTCGCGGGCTGCTTGCGGCCCAGTGAACCACGCAACCTAGAAAGTTTTTTTCTTTTTCTTTTATGTACGTCACTTGTGCTTAACTAACACTCGCGGGCCGCTTGAGGCTTGCTAAATCTCTTAAACAGTCATTTATTTATTTATTTATTGAGGAAAAAACGATGTGAACAATTACATAGAGTCATAGAGTTGAGTGATTGAAAATATCCTACAGGAACTTACATATTGTCGGTATAAAATAGCCTTAGTTTTAATCTAGGGAATATGCTACCTCCATACCAAATTTCATCGAAATCCGTTAAACAGATATTGATGTTATACTACAGGAACCATAGATTTTTTTCCGGGTAAAAAGTAACTCATGTGATAGTCCAAGGAATATTGTACCTTCATACCAAATTTCATCAAAATCCGTTAATTTAGGGAATATGCTACCTCCATACCAAATTTCATCGAAATCCGGAGTTAAGTGATCAAAGTTATCCTACAGGAACCACTCATTTTCCCAGGATCAGAATTAGGTTATGTTATAATATTATTCAGTGTATAATCTACCTCCATACCAATTTCATCAAAATTTGTTTAACAGTTATATAGTTGTGTGATTGAAGTTATCCTATAGGAACTGTAAAAATTTCCGGGATACAAAGTAATGTGTGTTTTAATGTGGCTCCTTGTCTATTTCTTTACCAAATTTCATATTTATTTGTTGAGCCGTTGTGAAAAAGAATGATTGTACCATCCCATGGGAACTGTCAAATTTTCCGGGACAAAAAAAGGCTTGTGTTGCAATGTGGCTGCTTGCCTGTTTCTATACCAAATTTCATACTTATTTGTTGAGCTGTTGTGGAGATTTGTGTAATTGAAATTATCCTACAGGAACCGTGCATTTTTTCGGAATAAAAAGTAGCCTATGTGTTAATCCAGGGTATAAGCTATATACATTCTAAATTTCATCCAAATCGGACCAGTAGTTTCGGCGGTGACTTCAGCCAAACATACACACTTACACACTTACACACAAACTTTCGCATTTATAATATTAGTAAGATGATCTAATTCCTTCCTGCCCATTTTTTTATCGGACTGCCAGAGCGGGCACAAAAAATCGACACCGCTTTATGGTTGGTATTCCGAAAACCCGAACGAAGCGCTTTGATTCCACTTTTATTGTGTGAACTGCTAGTCTGTGGAATGCGCTGCCTGAATGGGTGTTCCCCGATAGATACAATCTGGGTGTCTTCAAATCACGAGTGAATCGGTTTCTTCTGGGCAAGCGTGCTCCACCGTAGACCGCATCATCGCTTAACATCAGGCGAGTTGGCGGTCAAGCGCAAGCCTATTATTTACAAAAAAAAAACTGACAGTTTTAATTAATTTTATACTAGAAAAATACCACCACCTAATATTATGACTAAGTATAAAAAAAAAAAAATTTTTGAGGCAATTATTCAAATTGAAACAATTACAATTTAAAAGCAATTTCTTTAGTAGAATCGGGCCCAGTTCTTTTGTTCGAATGGGACCAACCCTGAAACGACATCTGATCGGCATGTGTAAACGACTTTTCATAACTCCACAATGTATGAAACTAGTTAAGAGAGCCCTGTCTCTGGGGTGCACTAAGTTTGTAGCATGAAGACGTTAAGAGAAAGAAGCTTTTACGAGTCTACATTTTTCAACTGTCTTCCAAAAGGAGGTTCTCAATTTTATTTGATTTTTCTTTATTTAAGACCAACAGCGAAAGAAGAATTGGTTAGTTGTTTAAAAGAACAGCCATTGTCAAGTCTATATTAGTGGTAACAATATCGTAGAAAATCACTCACTATACAGGGTATAAGGGGAATACTTTCGAAACCAAAAGAAGGTAATTGTACTCATCATTATGAACCGCTTTTAGTATGGGACCAACCCTGAAATCGCGAACAAAAAATAATCAGCTGTTCCATACATTTTGTCGAGTGTCAATGACCGTTTTATATAGAACAGCTGATAATTTTTCGCGATTTCAGGGTTGGTCCCATAGTAAAAGTTGTTCATAATGATAAGTATAATTACCTTCTTTTGGTTTCGAGAGTGTTCCCCTTACACCCCGTATACATATATTACAAACTAAGTGGTATATACTAAAGTGAATTTATTGATGAAAAAATGCCAAAAAAAATTATAACTAATAAAATTAAATACAGTATTGCACTGTAGTGTACAAATAAAATACAATAGGTAGTACAAATAGACGATTATTATAATTAATCACTTAATTTATTTTAATTCTTAATTTTTAAGTTTTTTTACATCAAATAAATAATAATAAATTTGTTACCGCAAAAGCTAGTGGACTGTAAAATCGTGAAGAAGCCTATGCACACGCAAGATCAATAAAATTAGTTGAAAACAATATTGTACTCACCGAGATTAACCGCCGATCGCTGCCACCAAATAGTACCGAACCGAACTCGTGCAACCTAACTGAAGCACTTGCAGGATGATGATGATCTGACAGCTGACTTTGACAGATTAGCTGCGTCTCTGATTGGTCGTCGGCTCTCGACGTGTGGTTGGTCGAGGGTATGGAGGACACAGACGCGCGAAATTTGAGAACAATAATGATTACAGCAAACTTCATCAATCTAGCGTAAACAAAAATATATAAAAAACTTAAAAACTAGGGTGCCGCCGGCAGCGGGGCAGGGCCCAAGCTACCGGTGGTAAGGGCTGCAGAGTGAGGAACCTCCTGACAATGCGCGCCGTCTCCAGAATAACCGCCTTCTGCATCTGACCCTTGACCCAACCATCCAGCGAGACCCTCTTAAGGTGTTGGTCGAGGCTCTTCGCTATAAGGCCGTTCACTGATATAACTATCGGGACAATGATCGTCGAGTCAACATCCCACATGGCGGTTACCTCGTGAGCCAAGTCAAGGTACTTGCTGAGTTTGTCCTTCTCGGCCTTCACGAGGTTCTCGTCATGTGGGATGGTGATGTCGACGAGCACTGCCCGGCACTGGGACCGGTCGACCACCATGATATCAGGCTTATTGGCGACAATAGTCCTGTCCGCGATGATAGAGCGATCCCAATACAGCAAAGCACGACCATTTTCAAGAACTGGCGCGTACTTTAATAATTATGATTATTAATTCAACTGTATCTTTTGTGTACTTGATATCTTCGTTGATCGTGATCCAATTTTAATGATATTTTTACTGAATATCTTCATAGCGAAGTCTTCGAAAGTTTTTATATTATACAAGCTGCGCCCCGCGGTTTCACCCGCGTAGTGATGAAAAATGGTGATAATGATGTTAAGTAGCCTATGTCACACTCCGGCCCTTGAAGTATACCCGCGCAAAAAAAGAGGTCGATCCGTTTCACTGTTGCTACGTGAAAGAGGAACAAACAAACCAACAAACTTTTCACATTTATAATATTAAAAGTTATATGATTATTTACGGGATATTTACCGTGGTAAGGTTGTGGAATGAGCTCCTGATAGCTTCAGTCTTCCCGTGATTATAGTGCATGTAACTGCGCCGAAATATCGGGAGCTCATTCCACAACCTTACCACGGTAAATATCCCGTAAATAATCATATAACTTTAGTGAACAACCGTGACAGTTTAAAACAGTGTTTAATAATATTAGTATGATTATCGAAAAATAAGGCAATTGTTGCACTTTTTTGTGTAAAAAAGTTACTTAGGTATCTAACGGAAAAAAAACAACAAGTATGATTGCTCACTTTTATTTTGCGATAGATACTTAAACAATTAGAGTTTGAAAAAACTTTATAAGTTGGAGAGCAAACTTGTTGAGAATAATATTGTTGAACTTGGCTCTTGCGGTTTGTAAAATGTACTTTGCCAATGTTCAAGTCAATAGTGCTTCCAACTCCAAAAACAAACTTCTGAACCCTCTTCAACTTCTTAAAGATCCTACTCTATATAATTATGAATTTAGTTTTATAATTATTATGACCTTTTAGATTCAATTGAATTATATTTCTTTTTTGTTTTATATTAAAAAAATAGATTATGACAAAACATGTATATGGGGTGTAAGGGGAACACTCTTGAAGCCAAAAGAAGGTAATTGTACTCATCATTATTAACCACTTTTAGTATGGGACCAACCCTGAAATCGCGAAAAAAAAATCAGCTGTTCCATACATAAGGGTGCAGAAAAATAAAATTAGGGTTATAATGTTATTTTTCTTTCCAAAAGGAACAATATATTATAATATTGGAGCAATTGTGGCCGACCAGTAGCATGTGCACTTCACAATCCGGTGGCACCCGGGTTGATCCTTACCCCTGCACCACTTACTAATTTAGTACTTGCTAAAATTATCTGCAGTTTCGACGCCATTAGAACATAGCCAACATAGAAGTTACCGGTATCTCCAAGAATCTCAAAAGTTTAAAGACAACGCCATTCACGAACATACACTGGGCCAGAATGGTGGATCAGGGCTCATTCCCTCCCTCTGAGAGAAGGCCCGAGTCCTAGCAGTGGGTACATGATAGGCTGATAATGATGATGATGATTATAATAAAAGCGAAATATTTACTCATTTACTCGCTCACTAATTCATCAAATTCAAATTCAATTTTTTTTTTGACTAATTCATCACATAATCTCAAAGACAACTTGACCTACCAACATCGATCGTAGCCTTTTCTATAATTATTTGAATAAGCAGTTGATTCTCAAATAAAAGTGTTTTTATAGCATTTAGCTAAATAGACGTAAACAGTATTTTGATCGTCAATTTATCAAATTGTTTTTTTATCATTCATCAATTTATCAAATTAAGTTTTCATCACTAATCAAGAAGAAAGTCGTTTCATGACCACTCGTAGTTGAATTTCCCTAAATAACACACATACTCTGTCAAATTGATAAAAACATGAATTTTGAGAAAGCAAAACGTGTAAACGTAAACTCGGTATTATATTTAGAAAACATATTCTGCTTGTACAGAAACTATTGGTCTTTAAAAAAACTAGTACGAATCCTTGTAATTTTCCATGTTTTATTAGAACTTTTGCTAATTTTACTGCATGCATTGAAGATTCGTTATATTCATAGCACAACTGATGCCATATTCTTTTTGGTAATCATGTCTTACACAATTATTGCTATATTCTCGACATTATATGACTCCAAAAAGTTCAAAACATTTGTTAAGTATGAATATTTGTTTATTTCATATCTTGACAACAAGGAAGAATATATCCGACTTCTAAATTCCAGAAAAAGGTTTTTAATGATTATTGTAACAATTTTTTTTATCGTTAATTTTGCCGCATTATCTTGTTACCATGCAACCGTAGCCAAAAGCAATGATTTCGCAGATTTTGGTGTTTTTTTTTTAAATATTTGCGTTATAGTGCACCAAAGTTTATGTTATTTTCGGTTGGTCATACAAATCTATATCATTAGCTGGGGTTTTGTGAGATTGGCTGACCAGATAAATTTTATTATCAAATCTATTGATTTTGATATTGGAAGAAAAACCCAAGAACAAAACATCTGTATTACAAATGCTAAGTTTGACAAGTGGTCCGCGTCATACGCTGTCGTTAATAAAATTTCAAAATTATTAAATGTAATGTATGGTACACAGGTAAGCAACAAATTTTACCGCACTAAATGAAATGGACTGACGACATCAGAAATAATGTCGAGAACGAGTGGATGCGAATAGCGAGCGACCGGGGAGAGTGGGATAAACAAAGGGAGGCCTATACCCATCAGTGGGTCACTCAGGGCTGATGATGTTGATGATGATGAAATGAAATGACTTAGATTAATGCACAGGTAACAGTTATATATTCAAACTTTTATTTCAACAAAAAAGTTATTATGTTCAAAGAACAAAATATAAATTTATAATTTTTAAAACTCTCGATATAAGAATTGATAATCTCCAAACAGCTGAATAGATTTTTTTAAGAACACACTTGATCAAGTCTTCCATCAAACCAAAAAAAATATCTAAATCGGCTCTGCCGTGTGTGAGCTACGATGCTATAGACAGACAGACACGATGTTAGACGTTCTTTGTGGAGTTCATCGTGTTTTAATGAAAAAATATAGCTCATCATAACATTTTAAAACTTGACAAATGTGACACATTATTTTTTCAGATTGGTGTAATATTTAGTGCAATAATTGTCATCTATATTGTTTTATTTTATGATATCACAGTAATCAGTTTACAGGTAAGCACTGGGGTTACGATACAATACATGGAGAAGCTAAATTGTACTCAGTGTCAGTTTATTTGGTTCTGTAAGCTGCAATAGTGTAAAAATCAATTACATTTTCTTTTAATATTTCACTTTAGCGCTGTTACCAATTACAATCTTACGTTTAAAAATCTAGTAGAATGTATGACTTTTGATCGGGTGCGTCCAATTTGATCGAAATTCGTTTTACATATTTTTATTTAAATACCGTTCACTGAGTATAATTGTCTTTTGTCATAATATATAACAGTTGATCGAGTTTTATTTGATATTCGTTTTAGTTGGTATATTATCACTATCACTACATAGTGTAAAACAAAGTCGCTGTCGCTGTCTGTCCGTCCCTATGTATGCTTAAATCTTTAAAACTACGCATCGGATTTTGAAGCGGTTTTTTTTAATAGATAGATTGATTCAAGAAGAAGGTTTATATGTATAACTAGCGACCTGCCCCGGCTTTGCACGTAAATTACACCCGTGCGAAGCCGGGCGTGCGGGTCGCTAGTTTACAATATACCAGCATTTGATATATCGATCTACTGAAATACTATGGTTTTGTATACTACTAATTTTATTATACTGTTCAAGTTACACAATTTTCTTTTATGTATTGATGATCTGATATATTGTAGTTTTGGTATAATTCCGTTTTTTTTTTGTTTTTTTTTATTATAGTAATATTTCATTAGGTAGTTTTTTTTCTTGGCTACGGCCAAACTAATTGATGGGGCAATTTTGCCATTAACAGTGAATGAAGTGAAATTTCTAAAAACGAGGTAATCCTGGTTCATGACACTACTAACAGAAAATAAGTTAGCAAAGTCTTATATAGGTGCAACGACGAGCGAAGCGAGGAGTGTTAGGTTACTGGTGCACCATAATGCGCGAGCCAAGCGAACGAAATCGAGCGTGCCGCGGCAACGGCTGGCAATGAATATTAAGGCAATTTTTCTGTCATCATAAATAACTAGTCTATGGCTAAGACATATAAAGGTACGACGATAAGCGAAGCGAGGAGTGTTAGGTTACTGGTGAACCACAATGCGCGAGCGTGCTGCTGCAGCGGCCGTCGACGCGCCAGACCACAGAAAAGAGAAGTAAATAGAACGGAAATGAGAAGGAAAATCTGTCGCCAGGTATTATGACAGAGTTTTGCTTGAACATGCTCATGTATGTCAACGCATCGAACTCCGCATCCAAAGAACTTGGACCGTACCTTTTTGGGTTACGTCTCAAAGTTCTTTGTCCGCATCACAGCTACTAACTGATTTCAAATAACTGACGTTTCGTTAATATGGGTGCAAGTGGCTACAAAAAAAAATCTTACAAAAATGCCTTGACAGCCGTTCTAATTTAAACAATTATTTTTTTCTTTTCTGTGCGCCAGGCGAAGATTCTTTTGTCGTCATAAATGACTAGTCTAAGACTAAGTCATATCTCTAATATAGTATATTTCTCTATGGTCATATATAGGTACGACGACGAGCAAAGCGAGATCTCAGAAGAAGTTTTCAATGTTTAATTTCGTATATTTTTTAAAGTTCGATAACAAAATAGGTATGAGTAGTATGTCAAAAATTATTATTTCATATGCGGAGTATGTCACATCTTTGTTATAGCTTTTAAATTGCTTTATTTTATAATTTTGTTTTTTAAATTTCAATCAAACGTTTAGTAGGTACCTATGTATAATGTATTATATAGAAAATGAATGTTATATCAAAAGTTTGTTTTTCATTTTTAATTATATATTTATTTAATCGATCATGTATTACTTACCCATTCTGAAAAGTATTTTCAAGTTCAGACGAACTAAAAAAAAATACTTACTTGGTTAAACTGACAATCTTTTGCTAGTTGAACCTGCGCTATTGCGATTTGCATTTCATTGTATCTGTCAGTCTGTATAACCATATATTAATACACACCATTAAACACTCAATTTGCTCGTATCTCTACACAAATCTCCAGTCACTCCGTTCACCTGGATATCCACATATACATTCCTTGCCTGGAAGAGATCGCTCTTAGCAATAAGGCCGCTGATTGTTGCACTTATTTTTAAGCTGTATTATCGTGTGTATGAAATTTATGGTGTGACCAATGAAGAGTTTATCTATCTATCTATATTCACTTACTCTATTCACCCGTAAATCCACGCACATCTTCAGTAACTTTATTCACTTATATATCCACAAATTTCTTTAGTCACTCCGTTTACTCGTATATCTACACTCATCATCCGTCACTCTATTCACCCGTATATCCACGATCAATTTTAATCACTCCATTTTTTTTTCTCAGGTCAGAAACATGATTATTACACCTTATCAGCAGTTTATGTTCATATTTACAGTGTTACAGTTCTTTGTAGCTCTGTTTGTGATGATGTTATCGGCACAGTCAGTTATAAATCAAGCACGTTTATTGGACCAAAGAATTTGTACGCTGCTCAATTGTTTTGTTGATTGTAAGTATCAACTTTTTTTCTTCAAATCTTATCAACAACAAAATAATGTCTAACTTTGACATGCAGATGATGAGCGCTCAGAAAATCTTATTCTACTTTTAGTTTACCTGACTCGTCCATTTACCGTCCGGTTAGTTAGTGTGTCTTAGTTTATGGCTTTTGTGAAGATGCCTCACAACCCCGCCAATATTTTCAAACACAGTTTAGATTTTTGTCGTCTCTTTTTTTCTATTGTTTTTGTCTGAAAATGCAATTTAGCCTCGACTTCCGTCTTGTGTAAAATTTACTAGAAGTTCCTATAGAATTGTGTTTTGATATCAATATAAAAATATACGGATTACCTCTTTATACACTTTTATCACACTCGGACGTCATTCACTAACACATAATTAATACTTAAATAATCATCATCGTCATCATTATCAGCCTTTTAACAGTCCACTGCTGGATTTTTAGCCTAACCCGAAAGGGTGATTGGGCCATTTCCACCACGCTGACCCAGTGCGGATTGGTGGATTCACATACGCCATTGAATTCCGTCTCGCCATTACGCCATTGAATTGTATATGCAGGCTTCCTCACGATATTTTCCTTCACCGAAAAGCCAGTGATATGAAAATCCGTATATAAGCTCCAAAGAGCTCATTGGTACGGGCCCGGGGTTTAAACCCGGGACCTCACGCTTTCAAGTATAGCGGTCTCCCAAAAGGGGTACCACGGCTACCACTTAAATAATAATTCACCATTATTACACGTAAATACACAAAATTATTTTTTTTAAAACAATGAGGCGACATGTTTTGCTACGTGTGCGCCAAAACTCTTGTCATCTCGATATTCATACCACTGCAGATCTGTCACCTCACAATAAATAAACCGGCCAAGTATGAGTGGAGCCTGCGCACTGAGGGTTCCGTACCACTACAAAATACGATAAGGTCGCCAAAGTAACCAAATTACCAGTTATAATATTATAACGCCTTCCAAAATAGTCGAAACAATTGCTACTCAGCCACCGTTAATAATTTTTCTACAGTGACACTCTAGTTTTTTTGCCATAGTTGGCAAACGAGCAAACGAACGGCCTGGTGGTAAGCAGTCATCGTCGCCTAAGGATACTTGTAACACCAGAGGCATCACAAATACGTTGCCGACCCTTTAGGACTCTATTAACTCGCCTTTTGAAGAATCCCTCGTCAGAAACACCACGTTAGGTAGCTCATTCCACATTTTGCAGGTGTGGGGCAAGAAAGATCGTGTGAATCACACAGTGTGAAATTTCCACTGATCTATGATGTGTGGATAAACTTTCAGGCGGTAGCGGCTAGTACGATAATAAAACCCTTATATAGATAAAACGATTATAACACAATAATTATAACTTGGTAATGAACATACATTTGTCAACAGGCGAAAGAGAGTATAAAGCTACCAGTGACTTTCTCCGTCAAGTGCGCGTGCAGCCGATTGAAATGAAAACTCTGGGTGGTGTCGACGTGGGTATATCGCTTCTGCCTACGTGCGTCGTTTTCTGCACTTCATATACCGTTATTTTCCTGCAGTTTGATAAAATCGTTTAAAAATAATTTAAGTCATTTGTTTATAATTGATATACCTAACTGAGTACTTTTAATCACTTTTTTGGTGTTTGAATTTAGAACACACCAATATATCCAACTTCTATTGTTCCGATTTTAATGTGCGCTTTAAATAATTTAAACTGTGTTATCTTCATTAATATGTCTATTTTCGCTTAAACCTTTCTTTTTTTCGTAGTCATGGTAATCAAGGGCCATGAATCACTCGCGCCGCTCAAGATTCTAACACTTGAATCACTCCGTACGGTCGTGATTCAGTCGTTAGAATCCTTCACTTGCTCGGGACCAGCACCAGCCGTTCTTGTGTTATAAATGGTGTTACTAACCTGACTTTGTTTTTTATAGATTTTTTATAGGTTCACAAATGTAAATAAAATAATATCACAGTAAAAAAAACTACTATCCACCAACCCCCACTGGGCAAGCGTGGTGAATATGGCCCAATCACCCTTTCGGGGGTAGGCTAAAAGTCCAGCAGTGGAAAAAAACTAAAAAACACGCTTATGTAATTTGTACGCGAAATTACTTATTTCGCTATAATACAATAAATCACATAAGCTCGCGCATATGGGCAGTGAGGAGAGATGGAAAAGGGTCGATAATGACTAATCTGATTACTTTGAAGTTATTTAACTTTTTTATTTTTAAAGAGCGATGGTGGCTGATGAAAAAAAAAACGCACAATCATGTAACCGCATGTGCGTTTTTTTCATCTGACTGCCCCTGATTTTTTTCTGGGCCGTGCTTCAATGGTTTATTTGGTACCTAAAATAAATTATTTAGCAGTTCCGATGCCATCTCTTGTAAAAAACCCATCCTTTTATTTTGTTTTATCTTTTTATTTTTATTTTATTTAATCTTACTTTTAACTTTTATTATTTTAATTGTTTTATTTGGTTGCCTAATCCAGTATATTTTATTTGCCTAAATATAACCTGCGTATATTAAACCTATATTGGAGTATGACTATTATGTTATTCGTATCTTTAAAGTATTACAGTATAACTGCTACTCCCGATCGAGAAATCTAGTATCGTAAAAGTCCTACTATCACAGAATAAGTCACTTTACCTAGTGTATGCCTACCTACTCGTGTTTTTAATATTTACCTACATGTTTCGTTTTGGCCAGGTGATCGTCTAATGGAAGAACCCTACATTGTGATCATAGAACCCAAGTATACGAATAGGTATGAGCTGTGTGACGAGGTCCTAATCTAATATTATGATTAAAATGTTATTAGGTTTGCAATATCCGTACTACTGAATAAATTAATGAAGATGTAAGAATGTTGTAGAAAATGACCTAAAACGAGGGTAAGTAGATAATATTAGAAATAGAAGTAAAATAGATTATGTGTATATTAAATGCGGATACTAAGCATATCACTAAGATATTTGTTAAGTGAACTTTTGGTTAATATTTTATGTAACGTATATATTAATTGAAACAAACTCGTATGGGGCTAAGGATCGGCGCCCCTCCTCCGCGTCGACCGATTGATTTCGTCATCCTTACTGGTCATCATCTCCCCCATACGAGTATAAATACTCGTTTAAATAAAGAACTCTAATAGTCAAAATTCGGAGTCAGTCTGTGTGTCTAACAAAAGGTGGGACAAGAGGGCATAATCTTTTAGCAACCCCAGCGAACCCCAGCAAAAGGGTCAAATAATGAGTTCCCAAGATTAGGAAATCAAGGTACTCTTTAGGCACACGCCCAACCCTACCTAAACCTGAAACAGAAGATCATCCTGAATAATGTTATCTTATTCTTATGTGACTGCATAACTTTATCATAATTTGATAATGCAGACTTCGGAATAATTTACCGAATACTGATGAACTAGACAATCAAGTCATACACATTCTTAGTGTAATGAAGTTAATAACTTTTCCCGTTATCTCTTCAAATTGGCCATCTCAAACAGGACCTTCCTTCAAGTGAGATTATATTAATTAGGCCAGTATCACTAAATTCAGTGACATTAGTAAAAGGCGCCCTTTGTTGTCTTTTATAACTAAAGGGGTAACCCAGAGACAATCGCTCCATGTATATTTCAGCTATACTTAGCCTAAGGTTCCTTCTATGGAAGCCATAATAAAGTGTGATGTTGAAGTAAGCCCATTATATTGACTTTCAACTCGAAGAGACAAATCAACTTCTTTCGTCATCGTCTCGGTTCTGAGAACTATATTTTCTCTTGATAGAACCTGTATGACCTGGCAGCCCAGCACAATCAGCTCAAAGCAGTTAAATGACTTTAATAATTAGTTACGGAACCTCTTTGTCCATTCGAACCTTTATTTATAAAACAAGTTGACCTTTGCAACTGAATTTACTTTATGTTAATATAAGAAAATAGCAATGACTATCGTCTGTAATTCGATTAGGAACATTTATCCATTCGAACTATAACCTCCTCTTTTTTAGAAGTCGGTTAACAATTACTTTATGTAAGTAAATAATATCAAATAATAAAATGGCTACATTGTCTGCAATTCGATTAGGAACATTTATCCATTCGAACCATAACCTCCTCTTTTTTAGAAGTCGGTTAACAATTACTTTATGCAAGTAAATAATATCAAATAATAAAATGGCTACATTGTCTGCAATTCGATTAGGAACATTTATCCATTCGAACCATAACCTCCTCTTTTTTAGAAGTCGGTTAACAATTACTTTATGCAAGTAAATAATATCAAATAATAAAATGGCTACATTGTCTGCAATTCGATTAGGAACATTTATCCATTCGAACTATAACCTCCTCTTTTTTTAGAAGTCGGTTAACAATTACTTTATGTAAGTAAATAATATCAAATATCAAAATAATTATAAAGCTTACAATTGGTCCTCGCGCCGGCTTCCACAGACATCGCCCCACTCCGCCCGGGACAACTGAAGCAACTCTGAATCCAGATACGATGGTGACACAATGCATGATGTACCTTCCCGCAGCTCCAGGAAGATCGTCCCATCGCCATAGGAAAAAGAGTATACCCCCGAGGGTGACGAAGGCCAAAAACCCACAACGGAGTGAGCACATCGACCCCGGTGGCGTCACAATCCACCGACATATTTAAAACCCACGGGAAAAACGCAACACCACTCGGAGAGTGACTTTACGCCGGAATTTGGTTGCTTTGGGAACCTCCATTCCTTAAACTGCAGATGTTGTGTTCTCTAAGCCCTCCCTTCGCGATAAAAGTATCGTTTCAAATCCATTCCCCCGCAAAAGCCGGGACGGTGGTACTAGTCTACCACTAGGGGTATGACCACCATCCTCAATGGGTGTAAACGACCAAGCGCAAACCCAAACTTTTAACGAAAGAAGGATCCGAACCAACACTATAATCCAAAACGAGTTAAATGACTCTATAATCAAATACGGTTCCGTTCCCAGACATGCAACATGAGAAGGGAACCGAGGCTCACATAAATTCACACTAAATCACTATTTACCCACAAAAGGATCCTAAAACGTATTTAATTCGTTGTGTTCTCTAAGCCCTCCCTTCGCGATAAAAGTATCGTTTCAAACCCATTCCCCCGCAAAAGCCGGGACGGTGGTACTAGTCTACCACTAGGGGTATGACCACCATCCTCAATGGGTGTAAACGACCAAGCGCAAACCCAAACTTTTAACGAAAGAAGGATCCGAACCAACACTATAATCCAAAACGAGTTAAATGACACTATAATCAAATACGGTTCCGTTCCCAGACATGCAACATGAGAAAGGAATCGAAACTCATATAAATTCACGCTAAATCACTATTTCCCCACAAAGATCCTAAAATGTTAAATTATTTCAGAGTTATTTGGTAGTACAAATTGACTGTCGAATAACTCCTTATAAAATTAAAACACGCGTGAATTTAAATCGCGAACATACAAAGGTACTCGAACGACACCGAAATTCGTAGACGCGTAACCATCTACAAATCTAGGCTAGTCCAGGCACTAAAATTTTATAAAATAAAATCAATTTTAATTTTAAAACGATTGAGCAAAAATATGAACACAAGTCACTGAATTTACCTATCCAAAGTACTCGTCCGCTCTCGACCGATCCCCGAGAACGAATGCCCCTCCGCTTCTCTACGCCGCCCGTTTTACACGCGCACAGAGCCTTCCCTTCCAACATGAATTTTTCCGAGAAATTGTCGTATGATCTCTTTTTAATTTTCTACCTACCTCCAACTTATTATTATTCGTGAGCGTATTTGTTTTAGATAACCAATAAAATTACCGGTTGATGTAGGTACTTATTTGCAGTCTAACAAACTAAATCTAGAAAACCCCAGCCAAGCAATTAAGTGTTGAACCATTTGTCTTTAGTGATTTTGTTTATGAGATGAATTTCGCTGATATTTCCGATTAGTTCGATACAAAAGATTACTTTAGAACTATTACCTTAGATGTAGAAAATTCCGGGTTTTATTATTATTATAATATTTAGAACTAATTTATAGTAGTTAAGTTGTTTTAAAGCATTCTTTCTTAACGCCTGACTCAATGCAAACATCGGACAATGTGCATAACTTGCTGTACTGAAGGTTAACTAAAAGAATCCCTGTTCTCCATTTAGCTAGGCATGATGGAGTAAGGATACTATTAATCCTATTTTATTATCATGTAGTTACCAAAATCCTTTATAATATGAGACAGCATTTGATACTCAATCTTTATTTTAATTCCTGACCCTCTTTTCATTGCAAAACTTTGTTTTTATTTTTCCTTGGTTTTTTAGATTCGCGTGATTTAGGTATTTGCCATGCACCATGTACAAATTAATAATGTGTTAGAATTTTAAACGAAACATCTATTTATTTAATTATTTATTTATGAACGATGAACTTGGTTCTGTTACACTCTCAACAACGGTGAAGGTAAACATCATGAGGAAACTGGTATTTCCAAGAACCTCAAATGACATTCATCAACATGCACTGGTTCAGTATGGAGGCCCAATCTTCGCTCTCTCTAATAAGAAGCCTAAGTCCCAGCAGTGGGAACATCACATCACATCACATCATCAGCTATTAAATGTCCACTGCTGAACAAGGCCTCCCTCTGAGGAGTGTTGCCATAATCCCCACGCTTGGCAGGCGGCTTGGGGATCGCAGTACGTTCACCGTGTACTAACAGGACGCTGCTGCCCATCCTCCGGTGGTTCTCAGTGGGAACATACATACATACATTATCAGCCATTAAATGTCCACTGTTGAACAAGGCCTCCCTCTTAGAGAGGGGTGTTGCCATAATCCCCACGCTTGGCAGGCGGCTTGGAGATCGCAGTACGTTCACCGTGTACTAACAGGACGCTGCTGCCCATCCTCCGGTAGTTCTCAGTGGGAACATACATACATACATACATACATACATACATTATCAGCCATTAAATGTCCACTGTTGAACAAGGCCTCTCTCTTAGAGAGGGGTGTTGCCATAATCCCCACGCTTGGCAGGCGGCTTGGAGATCGCAGTACGTTCACCGTGTACTAACAGGACGCTGCTGCCCAACCTCCGGTGGTTCTGGTCGCAGTTTTAGGACATACCCGGGTCAGTGGGAACATGGTTAGGCTGAAATGAACCTTTTGATGGGAACTATCACTTGATGTAGTCATGGCGACCAAATTTCACAAAACAATACATCATGATATCACAGCAAACATCAGCGCAGAAAAACATTTCGCAACCAAAAAATTCTGCAGACGCTGTTCCGTCCCTACTCCTATTACACAAGACAATTACACACTTCCATGCAGTTGTGTAAATTATGAAAGCACAGAGACAAACTTAGAGTTAGCTTCAAATGAAACCAGAAACAAAAATCCAATTTTCTATTCTATATCATTTAAAATTTAAATGTTATCTTAATCTTAATGAGATGTAAATTGTTTAAATTTCTAATTGACAAATGTTATTATAAAGTTAATGATTTTTTAAAAGACAGGCTGAATCAAATTGTAAAATTTAGAGTTTAATTTAGTTCATTTAATTTAGAGACCATGACTGACAACAAAAAATTTGTACACCTTAATAAGGTAGAATATTTGTAACACACATTATATATACCATCATATATGACAATATTCTCACAAATAAATTGATTTTGATTAAGTTCAAATCTATACTAATATTATAAAAAGAAAAGATTTATATGTAAGCAAATTTGTAAAGAATTGGCTCAAAAAGTAATGGACCGATTTTAAAAATTCTTTCAACATTTGAATACTACATTATCACTGATTAATATAGGTTGTTTTAATAGGCTATATAACTATACCCGTGCGGAGCCGGGGTGGACTGCTAGTGTTATTTGAAATTTTAATGTTATCTTAAGTTCAAATGTTATTTAAAGTTTAGTCTTCCCGTGAACATGGTACATGTAACTGCGCCGAAATATCGAGAGCTCATTCCACAACCTTACCACGGTAAATATCCTGTTAGTAATCATATAACTTTAGTGAACAACCGCGATAGTTTAAAACAGTTTTTTAAAGTTTCAATGTTGTAGATAATTAAAAAAATATGACTACCTGCAGTACTATATTCTCAATACACTAAGCTACCGGCGCCTTATCGATTCCAAATTAAATTGATAGTTTGAATGGTATATAACTTACGTAATACATTATTAAGAGCGTTACAACAAAAAAATGCCTAGTTGCAACGTTTTCGTCGTCAAAATATGATGCATCGTCTTAACTTCCATGCATAACCATCACATGAAAAATACTCTCCATTTCATCTTTTTCAATATCGTCAGAACAAATTTAAGGTAATTTACTTATTTATTTAGTAATAATCATTATCCTGGTGTTCGATTTTGCAAAAACACACAGAGACCTGATTTGAGAAGTCTAATTTACCAACTCTGTTTAATGTAAGCCTCCAAACAAAATTTTTTTCAACTAAAAAGATTCTGTACTTTCATACGGTCAGAACAGATTTTTGATGTTTACCTTTCAAGCAATGAAATAAAATATTATTCAATTTCATTTTCTATCAAAAAGGCTTCAACATAAGTCTGAATATCTCCGGAGTTTTACATTACATCGACAAAATATTGATATCAAAATAAAATTCATAATTTTTCTAATCTACTAATAATTATTTCATAATTTTAAAACGATGCTTTTATATTTATATCAATCAATCAAACTTGTATATATTTTGTCACACCGACGCTGTGAGCTCAGTACCGCGATCGATCCCTAATTAAATTTTTTTCTTATTACGACGTCAAAGTGGAAATAACGCGAAGGATCTTCAAAGGAACAGTTTTTAAATGTAGATAGTTAATGGTAAGTAGGATTTGTATAGAATGGCTTTACATAACCGTAATCGTGATAGTTTTCACGCTAAGAACTGCCGGTTGGACCGTAATACTTTCTGTACGAATATTTTTAAGCATTGGCCCAATATTGTATTTTATATTGATGTTATTAGAGTTTTAAATGTGTTTTCGGGAATAAAGTTTTCTCTTTATTCCTTTGTAATATTCTGTGCAGGTAGATATAGAGCACTGCATTCATCGCGTCTTTCGGCGCGTCCATTTCCCGCATTCTTTGCAACTTGGTCCACCGAGTGTAAAACTGCTTTTAAGTGGTGACCTCTTTGCATTAATCCAGTGTCTCGACTGAGATGATAACTGGCAATAAATTATGCAAGACTGGCAATTTTTTACTCAAACTAGATCTGCAGGTTAGCATAGGCTGTGGATAAATTGTCTATTCACCGTTTTTATCCACGCCTAGACAAAGCTAGAATATGGATACGTTTGTCTTTGTCTCGCGGGATAAAAACGGTGGAAAGACAATTTGTCCACGGCCCGTGCTAGGCCTGCAGGGGTAAAAAGAGATTTCACGCCAAACAAACCAACCCAACGAATCAAAACCAACGTGAAAAAAACATATCGACTCGTTGTATTATTTTCCTAAACTCGGGTATTTTCGAGCGTTAATGTAAAATAATGGTGGATTATTATTTATTAAGTATTCGTGAACATGCTCGAGTGTGGGTGATGTTGTAACACTAAGAGCATCACCTCAAGTCAGAGAAACAAGGGAAATGTGTTCAAATAGCTGATAGCCCGTTGGTCCAGTTGGTAGTGAACCTGCCTTCTGAGCTTGGGGGCGAGGGTTCGATTCCCATCTAGGACAAACATTTATGCGATGAACATTTGTGTTTGTTCTATATCTGGATGTTAATATCTATTTAAGTATGTATTTAAAACTATATGTGTATGTATATCAGTCTCAGGCAGCCATATCACAAGCTTTGCTTAGTTTGGGGTCAGATGACCGTGTGTAAAAAAAAATCTCCATTTTTGATAATTTTTTAAGGTTCCCTACCTCAAAAGGAAAAAAATGGAACCATTATAGGATCACTTTTTTGTCCCTCTGTCAAGACCCTTTTTCTCAAGAACGGGTAAAGGTATCAAGTTGAAATTTATAACAAATACTTGAGTATACGGTTTCTTTTAGCAGTAAAAATATCTAACTTATAAGTCAACGCAATCAAAAGATATGATGATTTCCGCATATTTGTGATTTCACAAGGGAATCAAAACCTATCATTTTCCGAAGGAAACTTGTAAGCATTAAATTTTGAGACCGTTTTGAAAATGTTAGAAAATTTTGCCGATCGGTTTGACACAGCAGAAATAGCCTCCCACGCAGTTGCTACAATTTTGACCGTACCCTACTATATACCTAGTCGTGTTCAGAATCATATACGGTGTGTAAGGGGAACACTCTCAAAGCCAAAAGAAGGTAATTGTACTCATCATTATGAACAACTTTTACTATGGGACCAGCCCTGAAATTGCGAAAAAAATATCAGCTGTTCTATAGAAAACGGTCATTGACACTCGGCAAAATGTATGGAACAGCAGATTTTTTTTGCGATTTCAGGGTTGATCCCATACTAAAAGTGGTTCATAATGATGAGTACAATTACCTTCTTTTGGCTTCGAGAGTGTTCCCCTTACATCTTGTATATAATCTAATGATTTTATACAGTTGTGGCCACATTACTATGATACAGTCTTAGTTTTGGTCGTGATCTCTTTTACATTCAAGCTGATTGATCAAACTAAACGCGTAATGTTAAACTTCAAAGCGCAACTAGAGATGCACGCCATCTTTGCAGAATGACGTTACCTGCACTTCCGTGCCGCTGTGGAATTTGGAGAATTCTCATTTGCGTTCTTTGTGTAACGGACTTGTGATGGCAGAGGCACGTCTTGTAAACTAAAAAGTTTTATTATGAGCCGTTTTTCCGCTTCAACTACCTTGCTTGAATATTTCCTGTCGATAATAACACCAAGTAGGGGAAAAAAATGCGTGGAGTCCCTCCGCGCGGAAGAAGTGAAACTTTCGCTCTGTCCCTTTCTATTCCCCCTCCATGGTAGCGTTAAGCGTTTAACACAACATTGTTTCAAGTCGCATAAGAAGGTTCTCTTCAAAAAAAATTAGGCATTGTCTTTAAAATTGTCTGCGATCTGCAATTATTTAAAGCAATTTTCATGTTTACAACGCGCGAGTGGCAACAGCATTCTGAAAACAGTCACTGATAGGTTTAATTATCCCATCCTGCACCATCACATCGGGTTACTATTGAAATTAATTAACATAATTTCATTTTTATCCCCTTCAATGTCCCCGCCAATTTCGCGAAATATCGTAAAGTGTCCCGCCCCTCCGCGGCATTTTTTGCGCGCATAGGCGCCGTACCTATATAGTTTTTTTTTTTTTTTTTTTTTTATAGAATAAGTGGCAAACAAGCTACGGGCCACCTGATGGTAAGTGGTCACCGCTGCCTATAGACACC
Organism: Agriopis marginaria; assembly: GCA_932305915.1. Lineage (NCBI taxonomy): Eukaryota > Metazoa > Arthropoda > Insecta > Lepidoptera > Geometridae > Agriopis > Agriopis marginaria. The sequence goes on from OW029923.1 coordinate 2,320,746, forward strand.
TACAATACCCGGGGCATTGTCAGTGCGTTGCCTACCTTTGAGGACTCTATTCACCCTTCGTTTGAAGCAGTCCAAATTATACTTCGGAGGAAAAACCGAAGGTGGTAAGCCATTCCACAACTTACAGGTGCGTGACAGAAACAATCGATCAAATCGAACAGTGCGAGACTTCCACGCATCTATAATGTGCGGATGGCATTTCTGGCGATGGCGACCGGTTCGGTGATAAAACCGGGATGGAGGGATAAGGTCAAAAAGTTCATCAGAGCATTCCCCGTTATAATATCTGTAGAACAAGCTGAGCGAACCAACGTCTCTGCGCAAGCTAAGCGGCTCCAACTTGCCAGATAGGTTCGGATCATCGACAAGTCTAACGGCTCTTCTCTGCAAGGAGTCAAGAGGATCAAGCTGGTACTTCGGTGCACCACTCCAGAGATGTGAGCAATACTCCATATGCGGCCGTACCTGCGCTTTATACAATAAAAAGCGCTGGTCCGGTGTGAAGTATCGCTTGGCTCTATTGAGTACACCGAGTTTTCTGGACGTTACCCCAGCTTTGCTCTTCAAGTGACTCCTAAACTGAACCTCGCTAGAAATGTCGACGCCCAAAATGCTGATGCTTGTCGACAAGGTGAGAGGAATGCCCTGAAAACAGGGTGAAACTGTGGATGGGCTTTTCTTAGTAGTGAAAGCGATAGCTTGCGTCTTAGTGGGATTGAACTGCACCAAATTTTGCATGCCCCAGTCAGTTACTTGCTCAAGAGAGCACTCAACTGAAGACACAAGCTCTGCTCTCCTTACCATAACCTCATCCTTACGGGCGTCTGCATTGCCTGAATATTGAGCATCACCCGTGCTATCATCCGCATAACAATGTATATTGCAAATTTGCAACAAATCATTGATATACAGGATGAACAGCGTGGGCGATAGCACAGACCCTTGTGGAACACCGGAATTAATCGTCATGGTCGCAGAACAAGAGCCGTCAACGACCGCTCTTATGCAGCGACCATGCAAGAAATTACCAATCCACTTGCAAAGCCCTTCAGGTAAGCCGTATGATGGTAATTTTGCAAGAAGTGCCTTATGCCAAACCCGATCAAACGCCTTAGCGATATCTAAACTAACGGCCAGAGCTTCGCCTCTACTCTCTATAGCTTCTCCCCAACGGTGAGTGAGATACACTAAAAGATCACCAGTAGATCGACCGTGTCGAAAACCGTATTGACGGTCACTTATCAGTCCGTGATCTTCAAGATATCCCAGAAGCTGAGAGTTGATCACTCGCTCCATCACCTTACAGAGTAAGGAAGTGATTGCTATTGGCCTGTAATTTGATGGGTTGGTACGGTCACCCTTCTTAGGTACAGGGTGGACATGGGCCACCTTCCAGCAAGACGGCACGATACCGGAATTGTAAGACAAGGCGAACAGACGCGTAAGAACAGGAGTTAACTCCGGAGCACATCCCCTCAATACGATCGCCGGAATGCCATCCGGCCCGCTCGCTTTTCGCACATCAAGGGCCAACAGTTCCCTCCGCACTGCCTTCTGCGAAATGCGCACCTCGGGCATTGAGCTTGCACAATTTGGCAGTGTGGGTGGAACAGCCCCCCCATCGTCGAAAGTCGAGTTAGAGGCAAATAGAGCACCAAGGATATCGGCTTTCTCTTTTGCGCTGTGGGCCAAAGTGTCATCAGGCTTTCGTAAGAAAAAAAGTACAAAAGAAAAGAAATTAAAAAAATGCATTTATTGGATATTGCTTCAAAAAACGTATATCTAAAGGATATAAACAGTGACAACCCAAAAGTACAAACAGTAGAACAATCAGACTATGTACTTTTTAAGCCATAGTTGACAAACAAGCAGACGGGCTGCCTGATGGTAAGCAGTCACCGTCGCCTATAGATACTTGTAACCAGAGGCATCACAAATACGTTGCCGATCCTTTAGAACTCGATTAACTCGCCTTTTGAAGAACCCCATGTACATGTGTACCCCATGTGTAGACGTGTAGGCTTGAAAAATTAAAAAAAGTTTTTTTTATCTCCTCCGCCGTCCTGGATACTTGAATTCCATTCCCACTCAGTGATTTTTTATCGCCAAAATGTTTAAAATGTGCCCAAGAAACAACAGGCCGAGGAGCGGCCTCTTAAAAAGAAAATGTAAGAAATTGTATGTTCGACTTTTCCGTTATCCATCACAACGATTTTTCCGCGCTAATAGTACGTGCACATCACGGGCGTGGGCGAAGCTTTGAGAAAGGAAGGGGCGAAGCGTAGGTGGGACGGATCGTGACATTGAGAGTTGTAATTGTAATGAATTAGATAAATGTGGGGGGTAGTCTTTATTGACATTATTTTCAACTACCCTCCTGACAGGAGGGTAGGGAGTGATTATGTATTTTTTATGTATATTTTTATGAGTATCTCTATCTCTACATAGTATAAATTAAAGTCGCTTTCCGCGTCTGTCTGTCTGTCTGTCTGTCTGTATGGCCGCTAACTCCTCCTTAACCACGCAACGGATTTTGATGCGGTTATCACCATCAGTTAGATACATTTTCACGGAAGGTTTATATATATAACTAGCGACCCGCCCCGGCTTCGCACGAAAATTACACCCGTGTGAAGCCGGGCGGGCGGGTCGCTAGTAATAAGTAAATCTCTTATCAAATCGTATAATTATGATAGAGAAAAGAAATGGAAACTAAAGATGGAGCTAGTTTGCTGGAAATTGGAACTCTTCAATGGCCACTAGTGACCCTCTCTAATGGGTTCATTTGGGTTGTTTTAACGAGCCTCATACAATAAGCGTGGAATTTAGTTTTGTAAACTATAATAATTTTCATAGTATTTTAATATGCTCAATGAATTTTTGTAGATTATAGGCCTCAAATAAAGATTTTATTTTGTAATCACAAAACGTTATTATTTAGCCCAAATACATGCATCACCATGCATCATAGACCGGGTATGTCCTAAAACTGCGACCAGAACCACCGGAGGATGGGCAGCAGCGTCCTGTTAGTACACGGTGAACGTACTGCGATCTCCAAGCCGCCTGCCAAGCGTGGGGATTATGGCAACACCCCTCTCTAAGAGGGAGGCCTTGTTCAGCAGTGGACATTTAATGGCTGATGATGTGACATGCATCACAAAGGCTTTATTTTTTGTATTGGTAATGGTCCATCCATCGGCCGCCATTTTGATATTTATTTCAAAATTGCCGGTGCACGATAAAGTTAATATTTTTGGATACAGGACTCATTTACGAAAAAACAATATATCAAAAACATAATGTCCTAAAATTCGTCATCATCATCATCAGCCAGAAGACGTCCGCTGCTGAACATAGGCCTTCCCTTTAACCTCCACACTGAACGACAGCCTGCCTTTTGCATCAACTGGATGGCAGCGACTCCTAAAACTCCCACTATCCAAATACACAACTTTTATTGTGCACGATATTTAAAATAAAAACAGCAAAAAAATGGCGGCAATAGTTAGGTACGAAATCTTCAAATTCTTTTCTCACAAATATTTCATCTCCTGTATTGCATGCATACTGAACTCTGTACGTCCAGATGCAGTTTTAGATATTGACAGGGTCCTGATTAAACTCATCAGTAATTCCTGACATTTCTAGCGCTTAATTTCCCTAGACATTCCTGTGTTTAGTGCCAACGTTAAATTAGTTTTATATTTTAGCATTCCTTCCAAAGTTTATGTTTAAAGTTTAATAAGTTCTGCTGAAATTTGCATGATTAAATTACTTCTTTTGATAAAACGGTCGTAATAGATATATACAGATAGCATTAATTCAATCTGTTTATTTCTAAAAACTACAGAGCAGTCAATCAAAATATTTGACTGACCGTCCCAAATCCCAATCAAATCCAACAATATATAATTTTTGAAGTTATACTTCTTATGCGACTTGCAAACAAGGTTGCAGTAAACGTTTAACGCTACCATGGAGGGGGAATTTTTCTCTCTCGTATGGTTGCGAAATGCGTATCCTTTTTTCGCGCTGTGACTAGCAGACTCGGTAGTCTAATGGTGTCGCTAATGGATTGAGAAGCCTAAGGAACTAGGTTCGAGTCTCGAGAAAAGCATGTTTTTAAATTGTTGATATTTTTGTCCTAGTTATAATTTTAGGGTTCCTTGTTGAAGTGAAACTTCTGCCGCGCGGAGGGACTGCATGCACTATTTTTATTGTATAATTTTTTTTCAGAACCAACCGAGTATTTAGACGAACAGAATTTAAAAAAAAACAGTCTAGACATTTCAGAGTTTTTGCAAGACTAACGTACTGCAATTGCAATTGAATAAGCATATAGATAGAAAAAGATAGATAAAAGATCTGCTCAACAAGTTTTTGATCGTGATACTAAATTTGTTTATATTAAAAAAAACGTGTCTGTTTTTGAATTTTATTATAATACTAGCGACCCGCCCGCCTGGCTTCGCACGGGTGTAATTTACGTGCGAAGCTGGGACCGATCGCTAGTTATATACATAAACCTTCCGTGAGAATGTACCTAACTGATGGTGAAAACCGCATCAAAATCCGTTGCGTGGTTTAGGAGGAGTTAGCGGCCATACAGACAGACAGACGCGGAAAGCGACTTTAATTTATACTATGTAGAGAAGAGACGTGGTCCTTAACTGTTGGCCTTTTGGAAAAACTCAGAGTCACTCAGCGGGCAATGGAGAGAGCTATGCTCGGAGTTTCTTTGCGTGATAAAATCCGAAACGTGGATATTCGCCAAAGAACCAGAGTCACCGACATAGCTGTTAAAATTTGCAAGTTGAAGTGGCAATGGGCAGGCCACATCGCTCGAAGAACCGATAACCGATGGGGAAGAAAGATTCTGGAATGGAGACCACGAACCGGAAGACGCAGCGTAGGGAGGCCTCCCACTAGATGGACCGACGACATTGTGAGAGTCGCGGGCATCCAGTGGATGCAAAAGGCAGGCTGTCGTTCAGTGTGGAGGTTAAAGAGGGAGGCCTATGTTCAGTAGTGGACGTCTTCTGGCCGATGATGATGATGATGATGAAACCAAGCTTAGTTTAGCTATTTCCATTAAAGCAATCACAAAATCTTTGAACAATAGCGATCCCGTACTCTATTGTGAGGTCAAGGAATCGACAGGGCACCGACCCGCAGCGTAGTCTAAACATAAATACTTTGTGATTTACAACTAAGATGTCGATATACCGTAAGGCCAGCAATATTTCTCCACCCTCTACTGTCCCCACCAAGCTTAGGGGAAACAGTATGGACTTTATGGATAACTAGCTGCGCAGTTACTAGTTGCGCCCCGCAGTTTCACCCACGTAGTGATGAAAAATGGTGATGATCATGATGAAAAGTAGCCTATGACACTCTCTGGTTCTTGAACTATACCCATGCAAAAAATCAGATCGATCCGTTGTTTCGTTGCAGCGTGAAAGAGGAACAAACATCCATACATCCATACATACAAACTTTCGCGTTTATAATATTACTAGCTGCGCCCCGCGGTTTTACCCGCGTAGTGATGAAAAATCGGGATGATGATGATGATGAAAAGTAGCCTATGTCACTCTCTGGCTCTTGAAATATACCCATGCAAAAAACCAGGTCGATCTGTTGTTCCGTTGCAGCGTGAAAGAGGAACAAACATCCATACATCTATACATACAAACTTTCGTGTTTATAATATTATATAGTAGGATAAGATATACCTACGCGGATTTACGCTTGATTTCCTCATACATTGACTTCGGTCGATGACGTTAGTCACCAACGTCGTTCATTGTCGTCAGTCATAGATGTCGGTCACGCAAAGGGTAACCATGGCCATAATCCGCAGGAAGTATAAGCGCCGGGTAGCAGAGGCACATACACCGACCACGCCGGTGGGGTCGAAGACTCTCCAGATCTGTAAAAGATTGTTTAGATGCTCTCTAAATAGTCAACCTACTAGAACCACAGGGTACACGACTTCTCCTATTCCCAAGCCTAGTTAGACTGGTTGTCTGTAAAACTTAATACCATCTGCGTTTTCCGATGAAACTATATAGGCCACGTGCAGCTAAAAGCATTTTGGTTAATCATAAAAAATTTAAAACCAGAAAATTGATTAGTGAGAGATACTTTCTGTCTAATAAAAGTCCGCTGTATGATTTACTCTTACTGATTATATTGTGCAGGCATGCTTGCCCATAAACTTGGTTATCTCGTTCACTCCTCGATAAATTTTATTACATGTTTTTGTCAAAGTTTCCAGATTGTAGCCGATTTATAAAATCTGCTAGTGATTACTAGCAGATTTTATAACTCAAGGTAAAAGGTAAAATTGTTGACGTGATAATGACCTTTGCCATATTTTTTTTGCCATAGTAGTGGTAGTGGGTTCATTGTCAAATTTACCAGCATAAAGTTGATAATGTTAGGTATGCTATAAATAATTAAGGTATTTATCTTTTCCTTAAATGTTATTTTTTTACTTGCAAAGAACGTTTTGTTTAAATGAGCAACACGAGGAGAAAGTTCATATAACGGTAAACATTACTCTTTTGTACGAATTTATATTTAAGTTTTTTAACATAGCAATAATGTTGGTAATTATTATAATTATAATTTTTAGAAAAAAAAAAGAACCGACTTCATGACTATACATACCTATATTTACAAACTGAATATTACGACTGAAATACTTTGTATCCATGGTCGTGAAAAATTTAACGAAAAACAACAGGGCCCGGTCGCCATGGAGACACTTTGTTTTTTGAAGTTCTGTTGTAGGAACAGTTCCTCTATGTTTGCTGTACAGTTGACAGCGTCGCTAGTGGAGAACAAAGTATGAAATTCACCAATAAATAACTGTAGTTTCAATTTTGCCCACTTTAACAGCTAAGTTGGTGGCACTGTGCAATGTACATTGAATTCGTTGCTTATCGTCATTTTTTTGTAGTTTTTGTAGATTTTTCAAAAAGCGCTGAATCAATGTTGATAAAAAAATTATGGGACCACCTATGAGATAAGACCTACCAACCAAAAAATGAATCATCAAAAACAATTCTAAATTGGCGGAGTAATCGCGTAACAAACATACATTTAAAAAAAACATACAGTCGAATTGATAACCTCCTCTTTTTGGAAGTCAGTTAAAAATAAAAAGATGTAAAAATTTAGATGAGTAGAATTGTATAATTTAGAATGATGTGTCTGTATATAAGTGAGTCTGCTCGTATGTTGGTATGTATGTGTGATAGTGTGCAGATGTGTGTGTTATGGTGTGAGCAGATTTGATGTGTGTAGATGACTGTACTTATAAGCATTTGATTTATTGGCGCTCGTACTTTCCGGGTTTATTTTGAATAGTAATCAGTAAAAATAGGTTTATTAGTACTATTGCAGTACAATGTAACGTGAAGTAACAAATTTGTAATTTTCTTACCTCCCGGGGAATTCTGGGGATTTTTTCTATGCCAATCGGGTATCAAGCAGGTTGTCGTTTTCAGTTTCCACGAGATTGAAGATTACCTTTGATCTTGTCTCATAGTAGCAAGCAGGCAAATGTTTACATCTTTCTCAACGTTGTCCCACACTGTGCATCGGTGAATCCCTCCATTTCTACAGTAAGCCGATAAAGAAACGCATTGATGGCTTCTATGTTAGGGTTGCCATCTCCAAATTTGGAAACAGGATTTAAAAGCTGCTTGAGTATTTGCTTGAGGACTAGATTAGCACAGGACCGAGGCAGATGGCATAGCAAGAGAGAGGCCTATACCCAGCAGTGGGATAAGGAAGGCTGTGGATGATGATGATGATGAGTATTTTGGTTTAGAAACAGGACAAAGTATTAGAGCAGTTGTAAATGAGAAGCCACAGGTAAAACTTATCTCAGATGGCGCCACCTTCGATGGTGCTGTAATTTCTAGTTTATTTGAGGTTATAAACATTGCTCTTAAATGAAACAATAAAAATGAACTTTGCTTTTAAACAGTATAATGTTTCTGTAATGACAGTGGTGAATCTCAAAAAAGAGTTAAATGCTTCCTTAGCTGGTAAAAAAGAGAATATTTTGGCAAGGTATGCAATAAAATTATCAATTTTTTTTTTCTCATCGGAAAGAAAACGGTGTTTACCTCTATTTTTACACTGAAATACACTACACAGAGGCATGTTTAATACCAGACGATATTTTATTATGTAATTACTAAAATTAGCTATTGATTTTTGACACTTTTGACAGTGAAACAACACCAGCGATAATGCGCCACCTGGCGTGATAAATAAGCAGTGTGTCTCCCTATTGATACGTATTTAAAACAGGGCCAATGAAATACAACAAATATCATCATCATCAACATCAACCATTCTCCACCCACTGCTGGGTATAGGTCTCCTCTTCAGCGCGCCATCTTGTCCGGTCCTGTGCCATTGTCTACTGCTTTCCTGCTGCCTTAGCGATGTCGTCCAACCAGAGAGCTGGTGGTAAGCTAAGTGGTCCCTTTCCGTTCCGCAGCCACCATTCTGTTACATTCAATAAATCCTACTAATATCATAATCGCGAATGTTTGTATGTATGGATGTTTGTTCCTCTTTCACGCTGCCACAGAACAACGGATCGACCTGATTTTTTGCATGGGTATAGGTCAAGAGCCAGAGAGTGACAGGCTGCTTTTCATCATCATCATCACCATTTTTCATCACTACGCGGGTGAAACCGCGGGGCGCAGTTAGTATATTATATTTTATTTAAAGCAGCATTACTTCAAAAGCTCTCCTTGTAACTTCAGTACATATTTTGAAACAATACTTTTATTATTACGTTAGTTATTAGGTGTTAAAACTTTACCAAGGCATTATTTTTTTATTTCTGCGATTTTAGATTAGGCTTAATAAAAATAAAAAATTAAAAAAAACAAGTTAGTTACTCGTAGCGGTAAATTTTTATAATTCTGTAAGTAATCTGTGATTAGTGCTGTGGGCTGTATTATTATTAAGTTTATTAATTTATCCACCTAATTGTACATTATGATAATTAGGTTGTTCACTGTTCATTCAAAAAAAAAAAAAAAAAACTTTTTTGAAAAATAGGCTTGCGTTTGACAGCCACCTTGTCAGATGTTAAGCGATGATGCGTTCCATAATAGAACACGGTTGCCGAGAAGAAACCAATGCGTTCGCGACTTGGGGACACCCAAATTTCCACGATTAGGGAATACCCATTCAGGTAGAGCATTTCACTGTCTAGCAGTTACAAAAAATGAGATAAACGCTATCATAGCGATTAGTAAACAGGTTTTCGGAATATCAATCAGAAATGGTGTTGCCTTTTCGTGTCCGTCCTGGCTGTGCGATAAAAAATGGACAGGAGGGAATTAGATGAAGCAAATCCGATGCATGCACTCTCCGAAATGCATGTCGATAAAAGTCAAAGGACTAAGAATTTTGCGCCGATGTCCAAGGCCAATTTATTTTAGGTCTCTAGACATTTATTCTCATATAAGATGTTACATCACTTCCATGAGAATACTGGTAACAATAAATTTATTCAGTTCGTCGTCGCAAAAATAACTAAATTAATTAACATCACAAACAGGTAGAATAAAATATTTTTTAGAAAAAAAAATAACCGACTTCATGACTACTTATACTACTACATTTAAAAACTGAAACTAAAAAGTAGAAAATATTGTTAAATATTATGACTGAAATACTTTGTATCGTGGATACATGAAAAATTTAACGAAAAACAACAAGGCCTGGTCGCCATGGAGACACTTCTTTGTTTTTTTTTTTAAGTTTAGTTCTAGGAACAGTTCCTCTATGTTTGCTGTTCAGTTGACAGCGTCGCTAGTGGAGAACAAAGTATGAAATTCACCTACAAATAACTGTAATTCCAATTTTTCCCACCTCAACAGCTAAGTTGGTGGCACTGTACAATGTACATTGAATTCATTGGTTATCGTCATGTTTTTGTAGACTTTGCAAAAAGCGCTAAATCAATGTCGATAAAAAAAATATGGGACCACCTATGAGATATGACCTACCAACCAAAAAAATAATCATGAAAAACAATTCTAAATTGGCGGAGTAAACGCGTAACAAACATACAAAAAAAAAATACATACACTCGAATTGATAACCTCCTCCTTTTGGAAGACGGTTAATAATATAACATACATACATCCATCGAATTACCGTCCAACACATTTGCTTTCATTTTATCTTGTGATAACATGCTCAGCAATTCGTTTTTTTAAATGTGTTTAACGAATTATTAGTATTTTTAATTTACGAGGGTAGTTTGTTATAAAGGTGTGCTCTTTCAAAAGTAATCAATAGCATTGATTCTGATGTACTTACTCGAAATTTAACTGAACTAAATTTGAAAGTCTAATATTGTTACCATCCTTCTATCACATATTAAAACGAAAATAGGTAATTTTAGTATGTAGGCAGATAATTTTAGTCCTGTCAAATTGGTTTAATTTAGTGATTGATATGACAGAATCAAAGCCACTTGTCTTGCCGTAGTTAGTTCGGATCTTGGGTATGACAATAAAGGTACGGCGGAGAGTGCATTTTCCATTAAATTATATAATTAAAATTTGGCTGACGCTACCTGAAACTATCCAGCACACCAGAGAGGAAATTTTCTGGGAAAACCTGACTGTTGGCAACCCTCATCTTTGTCACACACGATGCGATGCAATCCGCGTAGATTGAATGCAAAGCCGATTCCAATACTACTGGGTGTCAGTTTTAGTAGGCACTACTATCTGTTCTAAAGAGTTATCCTGATAGATTATGCTAAGCTAAAATAGCTCATTGTACTCAGTATACGCAGTATAATATAACACCCTTCCTTTTGCGGCGGAGGTTAAAAAGAGGAACACAATAAATAATAAATCGAAATAAATGAATTTGAATTTTGAATTGAATAAAAATAAATAACGCGTGTAGCATGTAGGAATGCGTTTCGTATCCATTGGAGAAGTTGAAAAAGACCGGATCGCAACTTTACACATCTAAAGTAGTCGTCTTGTAAAATGTTTGGGCCCTGACGTATCTATAGATGAAGCGTACGTAGCATACGTCGCACCAGCCTAATGTAGTTGTGCAAATAACGAGTGCTTACATTCCCGTCTGAAGAATAACCCTGTACGTCTGTATCTTTAGGAAATAACTTGTGTCGCCGCCAGTACTGTCATCATAATCGCGTTTCACGCAGATTCGGCGCGGAACGAGGGAGCGGTTGTAAATAAATAAACATTTTGCTGCTCAATTTGTACACCGTTTTATACGATTCACACAAATATTTTGATTTGGTTATTCTACATTCCTGTTTAATACACAAATTGATTGTTAGAATACTTTTAAATCGACAAAATGTTACCTTAAAGTGTAATTTTTTTACTCTTCATGCACAAACGCTCGATAAGCTAATCTTTGATATGAAATGACTTGACTTTTCGTAACGGAGTCGAGTGGACTTTTGTATCGGAGTCGAGCGGACTTTTGTATCGGAGTCGAGCGGACTTTTGTATCGGAGTCGAGCGGACTTTTGTAACGGAGTCGAGCGGACTTTTGTATCGGAGTCGAGCGGACTTTTGTAACGGAGTCGAGCGGACTTTTGTAGCGGAGACGAGTGAATTTTTATAACGAAGCGGACTGTTGAAGCAAGGTTGAGTGGACCGGAGTCGAGAAGACTTTTATAGCAAAGTCGAGCGGACTTTTGTAGTTGAGTTGAGTGGACTTTGAAGTCGAGCTGATTTTTGTAGCGGAGTTGAGCGGACCGGAGTCGAGAGGACTTTTATAGCGAAGTCGAGCGGACTTTTGTAGTGGAGTTGAGCGAACTTCGAAATTACTAGTTCGCTAGGTCTATACATGACATGGGGTACGTATCTAGCCAGAATAATGTTGACTGAAAACATTAACCACGATATCTGCGTAAAAAAAACTGTGAATTTGCGATCAAGCGAGTACCTAGAACAATATAAGCTACGCAGACTGTGTACCCCAATCTCATAAATTAACTCCACGTGTACACACCTGCCCAAAAACAAAAGCAGGCTTTCCAGTTCACCAATTTTTGTATGTGCCTGAACAAAGTTTTTTGTTGCGCTGGTTTCTGAAAGAGTTAAGCTAGGAGCTGTCGGGCTTTTTACTAACAAGTAAATTTATAGTGACTCCTACTTGTATGAACATTTAAAAATAATTCATATAATTGCCCAATCTACAGCATCTACGATAGTTTGTATTTGTATGTTTGTCTACACTTAACTACGTAACAGCAAAACTAATTTTTTTAGAAATTAGAATTTCTAAAAATTGCCCAGAGAATTTCTTTAGCAATTCAACGCGGGAATGCAGCCAGCGTTCTTGGCACTTTACCACACGGGCAACATCTTGTTTTTGATTTTTGATTATATTAGTGTTAATTAGTAATAGTTAAGGCTTTTTTTTATTTTCTTTGTTTGTTATACTTACCTATGTACATAAATAATAATAAATTAAACTAATTGAAACAAGATTTTTACGGTTGTTGCTTCTACCCTGGAATAACACAGGCTGCTTTTTATCCTAGACAATAAATGAATCCTGTAGAATAGCGGTTAAAAACGCGAGTGCTGCTAGTTTTTAATAATTTATTGCGATTTTTAACAAATAAAAATATCAGATATATTAATTCTTACGATGGTGAAAACTGTACCTATCTTAGGTTTTATTTTAGCATTTTTACACAAATTGCCAAACCCTAATTGAGTCATTATATTAATATAAGTTTCACTTGTTTAGCATAATGCGCAATAAATTATTTTAATTTGACTTTGATATCTTTGAACTATGTTATTTTTAACCTATTTTTCACTTGGCATACATAAATCATGTATATATTCGATTAATGTTTAGTTATTCAACCATTTCAGTGCGGAGACTCACACTTGTTTTTTTTTTTAAATTAATTACATACACAACAAAGAGGAACAAAATCAACCCCAGCCTCTCCTACTATAGGATGAGATAACCATGGTACCTGCGGCGAAGTAAATAAAAGTTGCCAAATTAGTTGCGGAAACTGTGCGGCCGACATCGCCGCCAAATTACACTGGCCCGTTTTGCCCGTTACGTTTTTATTTTTTGACGGAATTAACTCATCGAGCTTTGGGACTTGGGGACGCGGCTGGGACCAAACGTTTTGTCAAAACTTTTGGGTGGGAACAAACCGCAAAGGATTTTGACAATTGGAAATTGTAAGAGTTGTTCTGTAAAGACAATAGCGATGAGCAGATACAACAGTTTTTTTTTGTTTAAATTAGAACGGCTGTCATGCCATTTTTGTAATAAATTTGTTGTAATATAAACGAAACTTCAGTCATTCGAAATCAGTTAGCAACTGTGATGCGGACAAAGAACTTGAGACCTAACCCAAAACGGTAAGGTCCACGTTCTTTGGATGCGGAGTTCGATGCGTTGACATAAATAAGAATGTTCAATCCAGTTTCTGTCATAATGCCTGGCGATATTTTCTTCTCATTTCCGTTCTATTTACTTCTCTTTTATGTGGCAGGTACAGTAAAAATAAAAAGGGACACTTGTCTCAAGTCTTTGTCGAACAAACGACAGCATTGATCATTTTCTGTACGTACTTATTGAAAATTCAGTTTATTGTTTTTGCTGTGAAAACTTCTATAGGGATATGGGCACTTTTTGGGATGGGGAAAAGCACTGAACTCGAGTGATCGTTACGCTCAGATACTCGTACGTACTCGGTAAAGTAGGCTTGAGTCAAGGGACAGAGAGTCAATCTTGATTAAGTTTTCACTTCTATCGTGTGGTTAACTAAATAAATTACAAGTTAACACTAACACTACGCAGTCTGACTGATTTGAAGACCGTTGAAGGTGTTATGGCAACACCCCTCTCTACGAGGGAGGCCTTGTTCAGCAGTGGACATTTAATGGCTGATGGTGGTGGTGGTGTGTGAAGGTCTTGAAGGTCTAATGACAACAGATGGTATTACCACGCTGAATAGCAATGCGTTAAGCCAGAAACACGCCAGCATTTTGATCACGCGAGGCGCTCTGAAAGATTTTTTTACTGGTGATTTTAAAATGGGATTGGGCGGGACATGTGGCGCGCATGCATCCCGACCGATGGGCCAGGATCGTCACACAGTGGGTGCCAGATGGACGGCGCAGTCAAGGAAGGCCCAAGAAACGCTGGCGTGACGATCTTGACTCATTCCGGAGAGGTTGGCAAGAGGTGGCGGAGGACCGAGATTTATGGAAGGAGATGGGGGAGACCTTTGCCCAGCAGTGGTAAAGTGTAGGTTAAAAAAAAAAAAAAAGGTTTTATGCTTTAAGCGATAAGGCCATTGTTAAAAGTCTATATAGATAATAGTTTCATTGTAATGTACCTATCTGTTTTCCTTCGTGATGTGGTCTTTAAATAAAAAGTTATCTTACTTTATCTTAAACACTTTAGTCCATCTATAAGGTGGGGCCAGAGTATGGACATTTTCAAACTTTTCATAAAAACGCACTAGTCAAACGATTTTAATGAAACTTGGTAAGTTTAATCAAAATAAGAAAAAAATATGACTTATTTTTCAAAAATTTGGAAAGTAATTGAACTTTTTTGTACTGGACTTTTTCTAAAAATGTATCCATATAAAAACTCATACTCTCAATTTAAATACAGTTAAAAAGTTTCATTAAAATACGTTTGTTTGAAAAGTATGGAATTACCCGAGCTCTGATAAAAGCCCATTTACATAAAACTAGCGTACTAAGTATTACACAATGGTATTTCACAACAGTACAAATTGAAAGAAGTTGAGTACTCCATCGTGCATTTAAAATATGCCACTAGAAAATAAAGGCATTTTTGTAAAACTGGCCGCCATCCATTACTAAACATATTTTATTGAAAAATGCTGCTCCTAAAATATTTGCGATTAAGTGAAGATTTATCTTTTAAATTTGTAGACGTGGGTCAACCTTGCTCCTATCTATATATTATGAGAGTCTGAATAGTGGAGGTGAAATATAATAGTACTAGTTGCGCCCCGCGGTTTCACCCGCGTAGTGATGAATGTGGGAGGCCTACCTACGCTGTGTCTTCTGGTTCATGGTTTTAGGTCAAGAACCTTTCTTCACCATCGGTTATCGGTTCTTCGAGCGATGTGGCATGCTCATTGCTACTTCAACTTTTTTTGTTATTAGTCACCTGGAATTAAAATATACTTTTATAAGTGAATTTTCTTAATTTGATGAATTTTATAATGATTAGATGAATTTTTATAAGTGAATAAGTGAAATTTTATAAGTGACTAAGTGAAATTTGCAAGTTGAAGTGGCAATGGGCAGGCCACATCGCTCGAAGAACCGATAACCAATGGGTAAGAAAGGTTCTTGAGTGGAGACCACGAACCGGAAGACGCAGCGTAAGTAGGCCTCCCACTAGATGGACCGACGACATAGTGAGAGTCGCTGGCATCCAGTGGATGCAAAAGGCAGGCTGTCGTTCAGTGTGGAGGTTAAAGGGGGAGGCCTATGTTCAGCAGTGGACGTCTTCTGGCTGATGATGATGAAGTGAATTTTCACAGATGCTAAATTACGCGTCTAGAAATAGTTTAGGGACAAATGAAAGAGCAATAACCTGTAGTTATGACCTTAAGAAATTGAGGTGCGCCCTTGAGACTGTGGTTTATTGTATGCAATTAATAAGTTTCTATTAACAAAAGCTCATTAGGCTGTCATTGCTATCATGAGGATTCATTTCATACAAGCAACGCCCCGCAGTTTCACCCACGCTTCAGTTCAGTTATGTAGGTTTTAATTGATGCAGAAAATCAAGTTTTGTTTTGTTTTTTGTTGTTGTTTTAACTGATCGTTTTTTTGTTGTTGTTTAGATTGATTTGTTTTTGATTGTTTTTTTTTGTTATTGTTTATGTAATTTTTTTTTTTTTTTTTTGTTATGTTTTGATTGATTGATTGTTTGTTTTTTTTTTTGTTTTGGTTTTGTTGATTGTTGTGGATAAGAATGATGGCAAAATTTGCCTGGCTCCAAAAAAAAGAAATGACGCCATTCATGTTGCTTATTATAATACTAGCTGTGCCCCGCGGTTTCACCCGCGTAGTGATGAAAAATGGTGATGATTCTAATGAAAAGTGTCCGTCTCCTGGTTCTAAGCTACATTCTCACCAATTTTCAGCCAAATCGGTTTAGCCGTTCTTGAGTTATAAATAGTGTACACGACTTTCTTTTATATAGCTATAGATAGATAGATAGAAGTAGAAATGCATGTTATATTTCTGTGGTTTTTCAAAAAATATTCATCATCATCATTATCAGTCAGAAAACGTCCACTTCTGAACATAGGCCACCCCTTTAACCTCCACACTGAACGAAAGCTTGCCATCTGCATCCATTGGACGCCCGCAACTCTCACAATGTCGTCAATCCATCTAGTGGGAGGCCTACCTACTGCTACGTCTTCCTGCCTACGGCTGCGTCTTCCGGTTCCTATACCTTACCTACTTCTTAGGGGGTCTTAAAATATTCAGCATAATTTATAAAGCCAGGAATTAAAACTAACTTTGATGCGTTAAATTATTGTAGATATTACTTGTGTATTATCCGAGCACACTTAGGTTCTGATCAAGTTCTGATTATATTGTTTTCGTTCGGATACACGTTGCATCTTAATTCTATCTGTCTAGTATCTGTCAATGTCATCGTAATCCGTTATTAATTCCTTTTTTGTATATTGACTTATACTGGCCACCAAGATACAGGCTTTGCCTAGTTTGGGGCCCATTGGTACCGCACAGAATATTTGATTTAGAAATGTATTTTATTAACCTTCTTTTTTATTTATCTTTTTAATACTGTGTAACTCTCTACTTCTGTTTGTATTCTGTGTTAATGTCCATGTAACTTATGCTTAGAAATAAACATTATCTTATCTTATCTTATCACTGTTGGCCTTTTGGCCTCTCCGGCTTGACCGGACTATAGCCACCGCGTTACCAACTAAGTCGTCATACCATAAGACGTCATACCATAAGACCTGTAAGTGCGAGCGAGATAGACAGATATAACATGTGGGTGCGAGCGAGATGAGATGAGCAATGATTTATGACCTGACTACTCAGATGGTAATGCGTTTAGTATAGTTAGCGAGCGCAGAGTAATTTCGGCATAACATGGTGAGCGTTATTGATTCAATTTAATTTCGTTATTTATATTGTGAGTCAATGTGAGGTGAGTAAGTAAGTTACGTGAATATTTTTCAGCGATTATTACTCGATACTTACTGATTACTGCGATAAATACTCCTATAAATTGGGCCCTTTTCCATTGTTTTAAGCGCTTACTATCCTGTTATAGTCCTGATGAAATGGTGGTTCCAGGATAATTACAGCACCACTTTCTGCTTGGGATCATTGCCAGATTTATATCTATACTAATATTATAAAGAGGAAAGATTTGTTTGTATGTTTGTTTGTTTGCATTGAATAGGCTCCGAAACTACTGAACTGATTTGAAAAATTCTTTCACTGTTGGGATGCTGCACTATCCCCGGTTTACATAGGCTATATATCCCGGCTTCGCCCGTGCGAAACTGGGGCGGACCGCTAGTCTTTTATAAAATAAATTTGTTTGATATTATCAGCATATTTAAACCTAATGGAAATTAATTATGAAAAGCCCGCTAAAACATGATATATTATTTTAAGATAACAGCGTACATTTCCGTTTCTTTTAAGGTGTCCGCCAATTTAAGGTAGCGACCAAAAACGTCGGACTTATCTTAGAAAGAACATCTTAATTAAAAGCTGCCGTATCTTGAAACTTAATTATCGCTCCAAAAATACTTTTCACGTTAATGTTAATTTGTAATTAATTCTGGAACATTTCTTAATTATATTAATTATTTCCAGATGTATTTAAGAGTGAATTGGACAGTGAAACTGAAATAATATTCACGAGAATTATTATGATCGCTAAAATAAATAGAGCTTTAAAATAATTATGGAATTCTTTTTTTTCCTAATGTTATACCAATGATGTTTTATACTTTAATTAGGATATAAAACGTCCAGAAAAGTTTATTTTTTGTTTGAAATCGAAAAAAGGCATTTTTGTAAGAAAGTTGTATCCAGTTGCACCCATATAAACGAAACGACAGTCATTCGAAATCAGTTAGCAACTGTGATGCGGACAAAGAACTTTGGACCTAACCCAAAAAGGTAAAATCCAAGTTCTTTGGATGTGGAGTTCGACGCATTGACATAAATAATAATGTTCAATGATTATCTGTTAATTAATTAGATTAAAATCATGATATTTTGATTAATGAAACTGAAAATTTTAATTTATTTCTAAAAAAAACTACTGACCCGCCCCGGCTTCGCACGTAAACTACACCCGCACGAAGCCGGGGCGAGTCGTTAGTATAATGGTAATAACGGTATAACCGCTAACTCCTCCTAAACCACACAACGGATATTTTACACAACGCACGTTAGTGAAAAAATACCTAACTTTTAGTAAAAACCGCATCAAAATCCGTTGCTTGGTTAAGGAGGAGTTAGCGGTTATACAGACATACAAACAGACGCGGAAAGCAACTTTAATTTTATACTATGTAGATATTAATATATATTTATTTTTACCATCATATTTACGGTATTTTATCTCCATAGATTTGTACGCATACTAGATAAAACATGATTATCATCATCATCATTTCAGCCATAGTACACAATGCCCATGCATGCACGCACTCGTTTTAAATTGCGCAAACTACTTGCACAGTGTTCATACACAACTATTATTGAGTTAAAACCGGACATGGACTCGGAAAAAACGACATAAATACATTAATGTAAGTAAATAGAGGGAACATACGGGACGAACTTCTTGACGTGGACCGCACAAATTATTAGGCTCCGGGGCACAATCCACTTCAGTCACAATCGAACTGGCGTTTTGTTAGCACGTGAATTACTTATCAAAATTGTGTGAAAATAAAGCAGCAAAAATTACTTTCTGCGTTTTAACAAGGTGCACCAACAGTTCGAAGACAAAAAACAAGTTTCACGGCATTACTTTTCACTCGTAAATACTTTACAACAATTAACTAAATTTTCTTTAAATGTCACTTCTATGGTCTAGTGTAGTGTCTAATGGAGCGGTGAAGTTGACGTTTACAGTGTAAACGTTAACGTCGCTGCTGACTCGAGTCGAAACAGAGCCATATTTATTGGGTACATGTTTGGATGTCACGCATCTTCCCCCTTTTTAAAACAGTCATTGCATAAATAGCAAAAAAAATCGGGAATCCAGTAAAATATTCCAATTCAGACCATGCCCAAACTTTTGCCTTATAGTTGTTCAAGACCCCTCTTTTAAAGTAAATTCAAGACGAGAACTTTAACAACTGCGTCTCGGGCTCTCGGGATACAAAATGTTTTGAAAGATATTGCAGTTGGAAGATCCGGTTGAAACAAAGCGCAAATTCTTACCTGGTACAAAAACTGGCCAAGAGCGTGTCGAGACACGCATATGGTAGGGTTCCGTTTCCGTAGCCAAACTCTTATAATTGTGGTCATAATCATAGTTCAGAAATTGGGGGTTACAGAGAAAGACTAAAGATCGAAGCTGGAGTTATCGAAATGTCAGAGGTGCATTATACCAACATAATATATACTTTTTATGTTTTAGTCAAAAAAAAAACTACTTGAAAAACATTATTTGTCCAGACAATTATACAAAAAGGTCAATGGCCTTTAAGCTGTAACGTCTTGAATTTATTACAGTTTTATCGCTATAACTCAAAAAGTTAAAATCCGAAAATATTCAAAATAATTTTGAATGAAGGGTTTTAATATGACCTATTGGCATGGTAAGTTACAAGTATCTATGTCTAATAGTTTAGAAATGCAGGGGGGACCAACTTTTTGCCACTTTGGCGGGCCATAATTCACAAAATATGCACTTGATAAAAATGGGATGTATGAAACCTTATCTTCATATTAAAAGACTTATTCAAAAATATTCCACACAAGGGGATATAGCGAAAAAAATATTTTCATCCCTTTTTAACATGTACCAGAGTCATCCCAAAAACGCTTTTTATTTTATTATTTTAAAATTGAGATCTATATTAAAACTATAATTGTGCATAGTTTCACGGACTTTATTATACAAATGTAGAAGTTAGAAGGTTCTAAAGAAATTCGGAAAGTCGGACAGACGGACAGACAGACAGACGGATGGACAGAATGAATTTATAAGGTTTTCTTGTAGGACTACGGAACCCTAAAAACACTAAAATATCAAAAATATTAAAACAGCTAAAAACAAAAAACAAATTATCAAAAATGAGAAGTCAGCTCACTTCGGCCAAGACTGAATTAATAGCAATTTGGCATCAATTCGTTGTTTCAATTAAATAGAGTAATGCGAAGATGCCTTTTTAATTTCCATTAGGGACAGCTCCCATTTTTAGAGTTCCATCGTTAAACTGCGCAAAAAATATTATATTTTTTACTACAGAATATAAACTTGAAAGCTTTAATAGAAATGCGGCAATAGGCTATCCGTGTATAGGCCGTGATGAGGTCGCAGGTTCAAACCCCAGGCCCGTACCAATGAGCTATTTGGAGCTTATGTACGGATTTTCATACCACTGGCTTTTCGGTGAAGAAAACATCGTGAGGAAACCTGCATACGTACGGAGAAGGAATTCAATGGCGCATCTGAATCCACCAACCCGCCCTGGGCCAGCGTGGTGGATATGGTCCAATCACCCTTTCGGGGGTAGGCTAAAAGTCCAGCAGTGAACTGTTAAAAGGCTGATTATGATGAATAGGCTATCAGATAGGTATTTGATGTGTTAAAAATATAATTAAATATAATAGGCATACTGAAGAAACTATATTAATCGACTTAAAAGTTCTGAAATATAAGTACCTGTTTAAAGTTTTGATCGGATTAGGAAGATATAATTATTATGTTCCTTTTCCGCAATAAGGGAGTCAGAAGCCTCTATGGCGTACTTCCACATGACGTCATTTGTAAGTATAATGCGCTCTCTGTTTAACATGTTGGCAACACCTAGAAGAACTGCAGTTTATGGTACACCGAGCGGTTTACGAAAAAAGTATGTGTCTATGGAATCCAAGAAAAAGAAGAAGCACATACGACGGAGGGGACTTTTTGGGCCGAAGGGCAAGGCTGTGGTGTTTAAAAGGGTGGTTGTTAGCTTGTCCGTGTTTTTATGTTTGGATTGTGGTTATTGGCTTGGTTTTGGTTACTCAAAATACCACGAGTTAATTAAATGCGAACGGAACCCATAACCATTAAGTACGGAACCCATAGCATGTATTTATCACACCCTTGGATTTGTTTTCCAATGTAAAGGTGACGAGAAAAGCTAGGCATTCAAGGGGAATGCCTTTGAAATGGATATTCGTAGTAATTTAAAACTTGAATTTTAGTAAAATTCAATAAAGTTAAACAGAAAAGATAAAGACTATCAAAATGATAGCGTAGCTCTGAAGCCATTATAGTAATAATAAGGTGCGATTCCAAGAAAAAATATCACTGTCCACACAGCCAACGATATTTAAAACTATAGATTCGACAATAGCAATATTAAAACCGCTGGACTAAAATAGCTATGCTCGGAGTTTCTTTGCGCGATAGAATCCGAAACGTGGACATTCGCCAAAGAACCAGAGTCACCGACATAGCTGTTAAAATTTGCAAGTTGAAGTGGCAATGGGCAGGCCACGTCGCTCGAAGAACCGATAACCGATGGGGAAGAAAGGTTCTTGAGTGGAGACCACGAACCGGAAGACGCAGCGTAGGTAGGCCTCCCACTAGATGGACCAACGACATAGTGAGAGTCGCTGGCATCCAGTGGATGCAAAAGGCAAGCTGTCGTTCAGTGTGGAGGTTAAAGGAGGAGGCATATGTTCAGCAGTAGACGTCTTCTGGCTGATGATGAATAATAAAACCGACCTGGTTAATGTGATGCGTGATTAATATGCTGAAGTGTTTCTGGCTGCTTCCCATTGCCATTCAGCGTTATAATGCCGCCAGAATGCTGGGTATACTGCCAACTGGTAGTGGGCTTGGCATTTGGATTGTTTTTAGACACTATGGACATTCTGTTTTTGTAGGATTAGCTTGTAATTTGTTTAGGTATTAAAGGTACCGATTAAACGGAAAGGAGACGTCAGTGCTGGTAGATCCTTTAATTTCTTGCAGCTTGATTTTAACTTTATACAATTACTAGCTGCCGCGTTTCACCCGCGTAGTGATGAAAAATGGTGATGATGATGATGAAAAGTAGCCTACCTTTGAAGTACCTGCCTCCGGCCCTTGAACTGAAGCTGATTTTTTACCCATGTGAAAAATCAGCTTTATCCGATGCTCTGTTGCTGCGTGAAAGGAACAAACAAACTAACAAACGAACAAACTTTTCGCATTTATAATATTAGTATGACACTTAATTATATTTATTGCGTTCAGAATATAAATTCTTTAAACCTAAACCCTATCTTTACATAATTAGAATTTTAATCTTATTTTACAAACAGTTTTAGGTTGAAATCCATCTTGATAAAAACTAAAGAACGCGTCGAATTGTAAGTTTATTTATGCTAACCCTTCTCAAATCGAGAGCGTGTATCAGATCTTTTAGTTGATGAACTTTAGAGCTTATTTACTTGTTTAATTTTATTCAAGCTGATAAGAAATCCATTCAATGCCTAAGAATAACGCAAAATAGTATAATATTTACCCCAACGATCTTTTACTTATACTACGTATAATTTACCCGTATAAGGCAAATTTAATAAATAAAGAATCATTTACAAGAATCTTAGAAAAATATGCCGTAAAGATTGTGTTATCAAAGACATATCTACACTTAACAATTTTATGATTCAGTCGTCAGTATTCTAATTAGATAGTCCGTTGATCCAGTTGGTAGTGAACCTGCTTTCTGCGCTTGGGGGTGTGGGTTCCAACTTTGCAGGCTGGAGCTGCCGCGACTAAGGCTGAAAACCTTGGCTGAGCGGCACAAATATCGATTTTTAGACAGGTTCTAGATGTTTGTGCCGCTTGATGCCGAGACCTTAGAAACGTGGGGTCCGGCCGCTGTATTAAAAAAAATGGAAAAAAAAGTAGTAAGAGTTTTCAATTCAGATTTAATCCAATAGTTTAGCGAAATAAAAAGCAATTAAATATTCTTTTTTTTATTTTTTTTATAAAAAAAAATTGGCTTGGGCTTGGCCGCCATCTCGCCTGATGTTAAGCGATGATGCGGCCTACGATGGAGCACGCTTGCCTAGAAGAAACCTATTCATTCTCGACTTGAAGACACCCAGATTGAAACTATCGGGGAACACCCACTCAGGCAGCGAATTCCACAGACTAGCAGCTCGCATAATAAATGTGGAATCAAAGCGCTTCGTACGGGTTATCGGAATATCAACCTTAAAGCGGTGTCGATTCTTCGTACCCACTCTGGCAGTTCGATAGAAAAATGGGCAGGAGGGAATCAAGTCATGCAGATCTGTAGCACACTCTCTGAAATGTATCCGATAAAAACTGATAGACTAACAACCTTGTGCCGATGCTCAAGACTAAGAAGCTTAGTCTGAACCAGGGATTTGTTGCTGATGAGCCTCTTGGCACGTTTCTCAATAGACTCCAACGCCCCAAGCTGGTACTTAGGTGATCCATCCCAAAGGTGAGAGCAGTACTCCATACACGACCGAACTTGTGCTTGGTAGAGTGAAACCAACTGCTCCGACGTGAAGCACCGTCGCACCTTCGATAGGATACTCAGCTTCTTAGCAGCCAATTGAGCCTTGTTTTCAATATAGGAGCCAAAGTTGAGGTTACGAGACAGAGCAACGCCCAAAAGCTCAAGCTGGTCAGTTATCGGAATGGATACATCCCTGAAAGTAGAAGCCATTTGGAACGGCGCCCTTTTATTCATTGTAGGCTATTAAAAGCTTTGACAAATATTTAGCTATTTTCATTTCATGATGTGAAGAAAGAAACAAAATTACAGCTATAATAAATGGAAACATTCCAAAATTTATCTAATACACATTAACTAAGGGTTCAAACTCGAATGTCAAAGTTTTAACACTGCCTTGTTGCACTGACCGCACTCCTCTTTTTACGAAAAGGTTTTACGAGAAAACTTTGAATCAAGTCCATTAAGTGAATTAAAATTGGAACAGTCATTAACATGCAAGAAAGATTAATGAAATAGCTATGAATAGCACTTTAGAAAAGGGTTGTTAGCAAAAAGTGTCTGATTTGGCATTAATTTGATATGTTAGTGGTTGAAGTGGACAAAATTCCAGAACATAATTATAGTCTTCATCATTTTAGCTGTAGGTCATCCACTGCTAGACATAGGCCTCCCCCATCGATCTCCAAAAGGGCCGCTTGGAAGCGGCCTGCATCCAGCGTTTCCCTGCGGTCTGTCCACCTCGTGGGTGGACGTCCTACGCTGCGCTTACCGGTCCGTTGTCTCCATTCGAGAACCTTTCAGCCCAATCGACCATCTGTTCTGCGTGCTATGTGCCCTGCCCACTGCCACTTTAATTTGCTAATCCGGTGGGCTATGTCGGTAACCTTCGTTCGTCTACGGATCTCCTCATTTCTGATTCGATCTCGTGGAGAAACCCCTTTCTGAAAACCCGTACGAAGCACATTTATTGTGCGAAATGCTAGTCTGTGGAATTCGCTGCCTGAGTGGGTGTTACCCGATAGCTACAATCTGGGTGTTTTCAAGTTGAGAGTGAATCGTTTTCTTCTAGGCAAGCGTGCTACATCGTAGACTGCATCATCGCTAGTTGGCGGCCAAGCGCAAGCTTATTTATAATTTAAAAAAATAATGAAAAAAATACATTTTTTATCCAAAGCCCTCGGTTTAACCCCCCAAATGCGTTACGCACCGCATGTTGGCGTAAGCGAAAAGTGCGACGCGCGTATTCTGTGTAAGAAGATTTATTATACACAATAACAATGTTATATAATATTATGCACGTATTTTATACTTTTTTTACTTGTTTTTTATTATCTGAAAGGTAAGTGAAATTCCCCATTTTAACCATTAAAAAAACTCCTTCGCTCGCATTCGACGGGTTAAAGTAACTCGCACATGACCGGTGTTTACCTATTTAATTTTCTTTCCAAAAATAATCAGTTCAGATCAGTTGTGTCATATATGAGAAGAGAAAATCCATGATAATTACAATTAGGACGCATGAAACAGGCGCATTATGCAACAATGGCAGAACAAAGCTGCTTTGTTGTACAGCGGCCATTGTGTTGCAGGCACTACTTCTCGTAAAGTTACCTAGTTGTTCAGAAAATTTCTGATAAAAAAAACTATTATTACAGTAACAATATTGTTTGACAAGGTTTTATACGATAGGTTTTTTTTATTTATTTATAATAGGCTTGCGTTTGACCGCCAACACGCCTGATGTTAAGCGATTTTGCGGTCTACAATATAGCCTGTTGCCTAGAAGAAACCGATTCACTCGTGATTTGAAGACAACCAGATTGTAACTGTCAGGGAATACCCATTCAGGCAGTGCATTCCACAGCAGTTCGCACAATAAATGTGGAATCAAAGCGCTTTGTACGGGTTTTCGGAATATCAACGATAAAACGATGTAAATTTTTCGTGCCCGCCTTGCAGTGCGATAGAAAAAAGGGCAGGAGGGAATTAAATCATGCAGATCTGAAGTGAGACGTAGTCCTTAACTGTTGGCCTTTTGGAAAAACTCAGAGTCACACAGTGGGTAATGGAGAGAGCTATGCTCGGAGTTTCTTTGCGCGATAGAATCCGCAACGTGGATATTCGCCAAAGAACCAGAGTCACCGACATAGCTGTTAAAATTTGCAAGTTGAAGTGGCAATGGGCAGGCCACATCGCTCGAAGAACCGATAACCGATGGGGAAGAAAGGTTCTGGAATGGAGACCACGAACCGGAAGACGCAGCGTAGGAAGGCCTCCCACTGGATGGACCGAAGACATTGTGAGAGTCGCGGGCATCCAGTGGATGCAAAAGGAAGGTTGTCGTTCAGTGTGGAGGTTAAAGGGGGAGGCCTATGTTCAGCAGTGGACATCTTTTGGTTGATGATGTTGACAAATACAATAACTTCATTCCTAGAGCCACCGTTCCATGTAATATTGATTTCATAACAGACCAGCATACTCTAAACTGCGTAAATATTCAATACTCGTAAAATATAAGTTCGCGGTCCGAAAACCAGCTTTTTTGCCCTCCAGCTGTTGCGGAATATTTTCGCAGAACCTTCATTACTTATTCCAATATTGAAACTTTATATGAACTGGACTAAACTAAAATTTATTCTAAATCAAAAGGTCATTGAAGTAGACGTGCAAAATTCATTTGTGATAATGACGTAGATTTGAACAAGAATATTTTTACAGCACTCAAATAAAACTTAAACGAAAACAAAGTAACTTTTTTAGAAAAAAAAACCGGCTTTATGACTATACCTCAAGGACATTTTACCTCTTTAGAATTTATACAAGATCCTTGCTATACCTACATATATTGTACAAACTTATAAACTAAAAAGTATAAAAATTATAGATAAAACAGAGATAGAAAGTCCTTATCAAAACTTTTGCTGAAAGTAACTACAAACCAAAACATTATTATGTGTATTTTATTATATATTTAATTGATTTATTAAAACCTTTTTTGGAGTCTACCTACCAAATAAAAAAATATCATCAAAATCAATTCATAATTGGCGGAGTAATCGTCTAACAAACGTACAAAACAACGGGGAGTTAAACAGTTCTTCAGAACTGTTTTATCTGACGCCGGCGTCACGGTTTTATCATCGTACTAGCCGCCACCGCCTGAAAGTTTATCCACACATAATTTGCCATTCACACGATTTTTCTGGCCTCATACCTGCATCATGTGGAATGAGCTACCTTCTACGGTGTTTCCGAGAAGCTACAGCATGGGGTTCTACTAGAATCGCTACCCGGTTGCATGAGGCAGCATTGCCTTCTTCATCCGCGTTGCCACAACAGCTAGACTGCTTTTCATCATCATTATTTACACTACCATCTACGCCACTGGAGCAACTGTGCCAGCGCCCCAGAGCCTCACTCCGATATTTCAAGGAGTTGGGTTGGCTCGGGTAGGTGCTGGTAGGGGGAAATGCACAATACACCCCAAGCGGGACGTCAGTGCAGGACTTATCACCCCCATCGCTGTTTCTCCTTATGTTTCTTATAGTACATGCTCATTGTTTTTTGGCAATAAATATATCTTATTCTTATTCATCTCGAATAAAAAGAATAAGAATAAGCATGGGGTTCTACAAAAGGCAAATTAATAGAGCCCTTAAGGGTCGGCAAAGTTTTTGTGATGACTCTGGTATTACAAGTATTGATGGGTGACGGTTACTGCATACCACCAAGCGGACCGTCTGCTTTGCCACCTATGGCATTAAAAAAACATGCAGTCGAATTGAGAATCTCCTTCTCTTTTGAGGTTGGTTAAAAATTAGAGATACCTGCAAGATTTCTGAAAACGAAACTTAATAATATAGGAGCCTTTAGATATGCCAGTTATCCGACAGGGGCGTCCCTAATAGTAATGAAACTCCGAACGAGGTGTGTTTATCTGAAATCAGTTGGTTGCGTAACTAGGGCCATTCGTATCCATTCCACCGTTTAGTTTGTTTTAGTGCTACGATATCGAGTGAATAAATAACGAAACTTTCACACTATATTCCGTACAGCCTGTAGGACCAGTAAATAAGATTTGGGTTATGGTCACAAGCATGAAAATAAAACTGGCCAAGTGCGAGTCAGACTCGCGCACTGAGGGTTCCGTACCGCCACAAAATACAATAATTATCAATTTAAAAACCGACTTCAAAATTAGTAAAATATGGCATTACAATTCGGTGAAAGAAAATGCGTTCATCCAAATAACCCAATTACCAGTTATAACTTGGTAATGAAAAGAAATTCATCACCGACTCGAACTTGGTCATTATTTATAATTTTTTGTTATACTTTAGAGTGTACTATGGTCATGCCAAGTTTGACGCTAGTACATAATATTACTGTTTTTACACTAGAGCTAATAAAAATACGTTTGTTGTATGAGACCCTTTCGTTTTTACTTTTGGACTTTTTTATAATTTTTTAGTCAATCCGCCGTAACGTTACATATTCTGTGAAAATTTCAACAGGCTATCTCATCATCATCATAGTCAGCCTTTTAACAGTCCACTGCTGGACTTTTAGCCTATCCCCGAAAGGGTGATTGGGCCATATCCACCACGCTGGCCCAGTGCGGATTGGTGCATTCACATACGCCATTGATTTCCTTCTCCGTACGTATGCAGGTTTCCTCACGATGTTTTCCTTCACCGAAAAGCCAGTGGTATGAAAATCCGTACATAAGCTCTAAAGAGCTCATTGGTACGGGCCCGGGGTTTGAACCCACGACCTCACGCTTTCTAGTCTAGCGATCTCCCAAATGGGCTACCACGGCTACACAACAGGCTATCTATTACGGTTCAAAGGATGTACCCATTTAAAGGTAGGACAGACGGACAGACAGATACCGTAGGCTTAGTAATAGGGTCCCGTTTTTACCCTTTTAGATACGGAACCCTAAAAACATTTCGTCTCGTATTATCTAGCTGATATTTTTTTCGCAAGTTCGGGGTTGGTCCCATTGTAAAAGTTGTTCGTAATGATCAGTACAAGACCTCCTTTCTGCTTAGTACAATCTATCATATATGCGTAACCCTGTACGAATTCACACAACTGATAGATATATGTTATTTACAACGTAATTATTACATATATAAACACGTATGATAACTGTACGACGTTATTCTATTAATTTATATATACTTAATTACTATCATGATTGTTTCAGGAGAATTTATTTTTATGGATGTGGCAATACTGATTATTTTTGGCAGAGGGTAGACAACTGGAGAGAAAATGTGAGCGTACTGGACACAAAAATAAGAAATCGACAAGAAAAAGCAATATTTCATGAAGTAATATAGAAAACTAGTGGATTCGGAGCTTTATTAAATGTAATTATTAGATGTGATTTTGCGTCACCTTGCGGAATTTCTGGAGTGAAAGACAAGCTTTCACAAAGCAAGTAAATACATCGGTAAATTTAGACACTATGTATAAGAATCTCTTAAACCTTTTAAATAAATTCACCGATTCTGAGAAGCTCTCTGTTATTTTTACCGCCACGCCACCTGGCGGGCTGAGTTTGCTCTCTTAATTATATGTAAAGCGCATGTAAATCCGTCAACCCTCTCGACGTTTAGGTGCCAGGAATATAGGCAACCGTCAAATTGAATATGAAAAGCGCTTTAAGGAAATGCCGAGGTTGTAATTTGAATTTTAAAATTTGCCACTTTTTAAGAGCTTGCGCGGCTTGTGATTCTATCTGAAGAGGGGATTTGCTAATTTAATTTTGGAATATTAAAACTGGAAGTTCTTTAAACAGTAGGCGTCTAAAATATTCTTTGGCTTTGATTGCTCGCGAAATTATAAATACACTTACCTATCACTTATTTGTAAAAACAAAAAAAAAAAAAACGGGACATTTTTGCACACACGGTCATCTGACCCCAAACTAAGCAAAGAACTTGTGATATGGCTACCAGAGACTGATATACATACATATATAGGTTTAAATACATACTTAAATAGATATTAACACCCAGATATAGAACAAACACAAATGTTCATCACACAAATGTTTCACAAAATTTGTAAAGGTGAAGATAATATATTTTTTCTGAACTCGCGTGACTGTCACGCTCAGAATAATACTAATTCGAGTAAAGTCGGCTCGAGTCGATTAAAGGAGCGAGTGAGATATCATAGTCAACCTTGATGAAGGTTTAACTTCTGTCGTGTGGTCTTATATAAGCAAACACTTTTTCATCCCATCTATTCGAAAAGTACGACTTGGTTCGCCTTTAAGTGCACCCAAAGGTGGTGTTTTCTATAAAAAACTTTTAACGGGCAGTAATGAGTTTTTAATCTTCTTTATAAGTGCGCTGCAATTAACTTTGCGGCGCACTTATTGAATTAAAATTTGGAACATCTTAGTGTACAGCGCCAAAGAAATCAAACGCAAATATTGTTTGAATATTAGAGCTAATACAAAAATACGTAAAAAAAATACGTTTTTACTTTTTGACTTTTTTATTATTTATCAGTAAATTCGCCGTAACTTTACATATTCTGAGAAAATTTCAACTAGCTATCTATTACGGTTTGAAAGATACAGCCGTTTAAAGGTAGGACAGACAACACACACATCGACAGACATCGTAGGCTTATTAATAGGGCCTCGTTTTCAAAAATATCGACATTTCTAATATGTACATCAATCTAAATATGTATTGATGAAGCTGCTTAGTAAAGATTAGAATTCAATAGATTTCAAAAGAGAGGCATCCATCCAAAAAAGTGATTTCTAAGAAAGGAGTTTTCAAGAAATATTTTTCATAACTCACTGAGCTTAGGGTTACCATATCTCAGGATTTGTCCTGAGGTCTCAGGATTTTTTGGCTTTTTTCAGGATTTCGGGCGGATTTTGTAAATCTCAGGAAATCTTAGGATTTTTAGAATCTTCAATAAAATAGAGTAGATTTTTCAGATCTTTTACATTTACAAAGTTACAAAAACAAAAAATAATCTTCTATTATTTTAATATAAAGTACCTATCAAATAAGCAAAAAACCAATAATAATTTGAAAATTTCAACAAACTTGTAAATTACGATTGTGAGAAAGTTTTCAAATTGCGACAAAAACTCAGGATTTTTCAATGGAAAACGGGCTTTTTCTCCGGACTTTTAAATTTTCCATCTGGTAACCCTAACTGAGCTCATGTGAGAGTAGGTCAGCGATTCACATTACCTAAACAGAAAACGGGTCAGCTTTCCATATTTCTTTTACATATTCTACTAAACTAAACTTCTCCCTAACTTCGTACCCTTTGAGAGAGTATAAATTGTTTACCTCCAAAGCTTGCATGTGATATTCACAAAAAGGGTTCCGTGTCAGGGTACATCTGGGGTACCGTTTATAGGACTGGATGGACCGTGAAATTGCGGTACCGTAACGTGAATGCAATTCTGTGGACCTTACAGCTTCGAATAACTGCTTTTGATCACGCTACCGCTCTTTGTTTAAGGCCCTCTCTTCCCACTTTTAGCAATATTGGTAATTCTAGTTTTTGTCTACTTTCATGAGTAGCTTAAATTTTTTATGATAACCAGAAAAATAAAACAGTTTTCCCATTTAATCTGGACATTATAAAAAAATATAGAACAATTTTATTTAACTATTGAAACTGACGTGGTTTTCACACATTTTATTTATATTACACGGGAATTACTCACGTAAGATTAAGCCGGTTACTCCGACTATAGTTTCAACCGCATTAGACGGCCTTTTTTAAGGTGAATGCGCGCTCGGCTGCGTCTCGCTTTGCACCGGCTTAATCTTACGTGAGTAATTCCCGTGTAATATAAATTAAACAATTTTATTTTTATTTTTTAAATAGAATAATTGGCAATCGACCTATGGGCCACCTGATGGTAAGTGGGCATCGCTGCCTATAGATACCTACAATACCCGAGGCATTGTCAGTAATGTCAGTGCGTTGCCTACTTTTGAGGACTCTATTTTATTTATTTATTTTTTATTTATTTTATGTTTATTTAAGACCTTAGAAGGTAGTTCATTCCACATGATGAATTGATTCTATTCACCCTTCGAGGTGACACTATTTGAGGTCAAAGTATTTAAAAAACCCGAAGCACATTTTTCAAAAGTAGACTAACGTAATTTTATAATATATCTTTAAAAAAACCAACAAATGTTCGAGCGGGATCGCTGCACTCAGTATTCTGGCGCAAGTGCCTTTTTAACTAAACAAAACAAGCAAACATTAACACTACAAAAACAGTTGACTGACCATAGAACGTTGAAGGTCCAAAAACAATCCAAATGCTCAAGCCAATATCAGTTGGTAGTGTACCTGAATGCTTGCGGCATTACCACCCTGAATGGCAATGCTTATGCGATAAGCCAGCATCAAGCCTGCATTTTGGTCACGCGTCGCATTTCTGCCTCTAAGAATAGGACGACAAAACAAAAAGTTATTTCCTGCAGCATCGCAAAAAGCAAGTTGTATCAGTTTTGCCGGCGTGACGTCGCAGTCGGCGACACGGGCGCTTGATGAGCTGGCTACGCATTACGCAATGATCCATGTGATTGCCCAAAGACTTTTACCGATATAGACACATCTACCACGTATAGTTGTATGAACGCCAGCCTGTTGCCTGTTTGCTTTAGTTAAGATTAGTTTAAATTTAAATGTCTTTTTACCATTACTATTGTATTTTTTTGCCACAAATTAATGATGTCTATGTCTATGTTGAAATTGTTAAACCTACCAATTAAGATGTAGGGAAAGCAATTTGGTGGTAGTTTAACTGCTTTCATTTGGCCAACTGCTTTCAAATAATTTTTACAGTTAAAAGACGCACTTAGGCAAGACGATGGAGATTGAAAATCTCCCTTACTCTCTCTCTCTATCTCTCTCTCACTCTATGCAAGTGCAGGATTATTCAATATAATATAATAATAATCAAAATGCAAGAACAACTATTATTATAAAAAAAATATTTAAAAATAACATGTAGACAAATCACAGTAAAATAAATTGAAGTTGTCTACAGTTTCCTTTTCAGCATCTTTTTACACCTCCCCCCCCCCTCCCTCTTTTTTTCGTCCATATATGATGACATTTTGATCATCTCGATCATCTTCAATGTTTGTGTGCCGCTCAATATTGAAGTGTGCGTTTGTAGAACTAGTAGAAATATGTCAGTGTATGCAATATGTGTTTATCTTGCGCTCTTCAGTTTTTGGCAGGGTTTTTTGGTACTAACTTGAGTATAAGGAAAATCCAAACTATATTTTTAATCAAACAGTGTAGTCATTTTGAGTTTTTTGTACAATGTCACTTCAATTAGTCAATAATACTGTTTTAAACTATCACGGTTGTTCACTACAGTTATATGATTATTAACGGGATGTTTACCGTGGTAAGGTTGTGGAATGAGCTTCCAATATTCCCGATGAGTCTTCCCGTGAACATGGTGCATGTAACTGCGCCGAAATATCGGGAGCTCATTCCACAACCTTACCATGGTAAATATCCCGTTAATAATCATAAAACTTTAGTCAATAATAGTATTCCAATTTATTTATTTGTCTTTTGTCACCATTATGTGGCGTGCTAGTCGATCATTGGTCCAACTTAAGATAGGCCACAGGCATGCAAGGTATGTGAATTCGCGGGGTCTATTCAGATAAAGATCTGTGACCCACATCGTTTACCCAATGGAGGGACTGTCAGTCATAACTGACGGCGTACAGCGAATTTTATTGCATGTCATGATCGTGATTAGGTAATGACTTATTATTTATATATTTTATTAATTTCATTACAACGTGACTTTGTGAAACAAGTTTTTTACTATTACCACTCGAAAAGGGCATTTATTCATCGATAACCGTGAATTAAACTCTTTTTTAGCCACTGATTGAATAAAAACGTTTTAAAATTTGAAACTACTACGAATTTACGAAATCCAATATTTAATATAATAATAAATATTCGGGACATTTTTGCACACACGGTCATCTGACCCCAAACTAAGTAAAGCTTGTGATATGTCTGCCAGAGACTGATATACATACATACATAGGTTTAAATACATACTTAAATAGATATTAACACCCAGATATAGAACAAACACAAATGTTCATCACACAAAATGTTTGTCCTAGGTGGGAATCGAACCCACGCCCCTAAGTTCAGAGGGCAGGTTCACTACCAACTGGACCAACGGGCTATCTTAATATGGTCGACTGCCAAAGATGACCGATCATTTATTATATTTTATGCACACCACAGATTTTATATAGGTCTGTGATGCACACCCATGACATGTGTATAAAAATATGAGAAAAAAAAAATTGATAAATGGTTTGTTGAGAAGAATACAAAAAAAATAATGACAAAATTATAGTAAATTCAATATGACAGACGACTAAAAACTTTTTTACTTATTAACTTTTTTCTTTAACTGAATAAGTACCTACCGATTAATACAAACTTATGAAAGCTGTCGAATAGCTCGAGTTCCTGTCTTCAAGAACTGATCATACGTTACTGAGTACAAATAGGCCTCCAAACACAACCGATCTTCTGCTCAAATGATTGGGACATTAGCATTCAAAGTACCCAATACCTTCCACCTGTGACAACATCCGTTTCGTAGTTGCAGTTTTTGTTGAAAATTATTCCATATCTGGCATAAATCTGGCTTGTGTCGACGTTTGAGCTGGTGACTAGAATATGGCGCGCCGCTATCTCACTCGAGCGTTTGATACTAATAATTAAAAAAAAATTGGACAGCAATATAATATTTAAAAAAAAAAAAAAAAAAAACTACATACTTTTGAAAAATGCACTTAAGACATTTTTCCAAGTAAATATTTCAAAGAATATAGTCAAAGTCATAAGTATAGCTTATTTTTTTGTTTCGTTTCATCTAAAAATTCTACTATTGAAAAATGTGCTTTGGTCATTTTGAAAAGTTAATATTTCAAAGAATATAGAACAAATTTAACGTTTGTTTCGTTTTATGTTCAAAGCCCTAGCAAAAGTCATTACGTAGCCTATGGCTGATATCTGATAAAATACAGAATAAGATTTTTATTACAAACGGAAATCTTTTCCCGCCTCTTCTCCAAGTTGAAACAGAATTGAACCTGACTCACCGAACCAGTCGGCTTTGCTACGTGATCCAACGTTAATCGATCTAATGTCGGTTGACTTCGTCTGTCTCTACCTCAGATCAGACAAACAAGGAAGATATGCCTCAATACTATTATCGGCCGTGCCCAAATGTCTCAATTTTCCTTTAAAAAAATTACCATACCGTTAAACGGCTATAAAGTAACGGCTCAATTAATATTTTTGCGCACACTAAAAAAACATGTAGCAACACCGATGAACTCATAAAAAGGTGGCAAAGTCGTTTGCAGGCTGAGTGCGACTATAAGCATCAAGCCTGATTCTGGCCAGATGTGTTCGGACCCACCTCGCCACCTTACCATACCTCTTTTGTTTGTTTGATCTGAGGTCTCTACCTCACTGACCTTACGTTTGTTCACAGAATAAATTAATAGTACCGGTATAGTTTAAGCTGCAATTTATAGGCACACGCGGCTTTGAATTGTTACATGGCAATGCAAAGCCACAAGGCTTCTTTTTATCTTACCTAATAATATAAGTATATATCTATCTCTACATCTATATTCGATAGGAGTTAGATGTGTTAAAATTACCAAAAAATATAGTAACATGTACCTACTACAAAACAAAAACGCCGTCGAGATCACCACCGTGCGGCAGGGTTCCCAGAACACTGGCAGAGTTGCCCCGCTGTATAGCAATACTTAGCTTTTGAGAAAAGTACATCTACATCTTCTCTACATCTTCTCTTCACTATCTTCTCTATCTCTACATAGTATAAATTAAAGTCGCTTTCCGCGTCTCTCTGTCTGTATGTCTGTATGGCCGCTAACTCCTCCTAAACCACGCAACGGATTTTGATGCGGTTTTCACCATTAGTTAGATAAATTTTCACGGAAGGTTTATATATATTTATAACTAGCAACCGCCCCGGCTTTGCACGTATATTACACCCGTGCGAAGCCGGGCGGGGGGTCGCTAGTTGTACACAAAAGAAATAAATTTATTCATTAAAAACAAAAAAAACTTATGAATAACAAGCTTTTAAGCAAAAAAAAAAACAAAAGCGAAAAAATTATTATGAAAAAATGTCGCTATAGTTTAAAAATTAATAATCTTTTAGGATTTAGCCGTATCAAATTTTGTGTGAAGTAATTTTTTCGTATCTTCTCAGCAAACCCTTTTATTTGATACACACAGATAGACAGCCCGTTTATTTACAGCATCATCCATAATCTCGTCGAAACAAATAAACCCAATTTTTCCCCAAATCTCATTGGCCCCTGTCAAAAGGCACCCCAGAAGTGACCCCTATTCATTTTAATATTAGATCAATGCCAACAGCAATTTGGCCTCTAACGGATAACTTGATTTGGGCCCAATCTCACTCGATATTTGGAGACACTCCTTTGTCTTCCAATCTTGCCATCCTAATTTAGGGGTCTCCTGAACATTGTAAAGTATATATTTTTTTACCTGTAATTTTGTTAAGTTACACCGTTGTAAAATGGGTAATTCAGCAGATCTTGTGTAGTATGCTGAGTGAGGGATAATCATCATCATAATCAGCCTTTTAACAGTCCATTGCTGAACTTTTAGCTACCTACAAAAGGGTGATAGGGCCATATCCAGTGCGGATTGGTAGATTCACATAGACGCCATTGAATTCCTTCTCCGTACGTATGCAGGTTTCCTCATGATGTTTTCCTTCACCGAAAAGCCAGTGGTATGAAAATCCGTACATAAGCTCCAAAGAGCTCATTGGTACGGGCCCGGGTTTTGAACCCGCGACTTCACGCTTTCAAGTCTAGCGCTCTCCCAAATGGGATATCACGGCTTATTTATTTATTATTTACTTTTTCTTATTAGTCTCATATTACGACAGACTAATATTATAAATGCGAATATTTATCTGTTTGGATGTAAATGGGTAAAAATTGGTCCACATTAGCTTATACCCTGGATTAACACATTGGGTACCACGGTTTATCATAACGAATAATTAATTAAAATAATTGTATATATTTTTATGCTGTTGGCCTTAAATAAAGATTAAATAAATAATAAAATAAATCACGGTTCCAAAAAGATAGCGGTTGAATTAATTTTTAAATTCGGGACCCTAAAAAACTAAACCCACCAAATTGCGAACCTAACAAAGGCCTAAATAATGGAAAAGCTCCAGACAGCTTTACAAGCACTTAACTACACTTTGAATAACAATAAATTCTTCTGAGGTTATTAATAGAGTAAAAAATACAAACGCAAAAACTGTTGACACGATTTCTTTTTTGCAACGAATTCAGTAAAAGAAAACGTAGTAAAAGAAAATAATTATTTTAATTTAATATTCATCATCATAATCATTGTCAGCCTATTATATTCCCACTGCTGGGACATAGGCCTTCTGTCAAAGAGAGAGAGAGAGAGAGAGAGGGAGAGAGAGAGAGATATCATGGGCCATAATCACAGAAAAGTTTTTTTTTTTTAAATTAGTACTTTTGTTTAGGCGTTTTTGTAAGAAATTTGTTGTAGCCAGTTGCACCCATATAAACGAAACGTCAGTCATTCGAAATCAGTTAGCAACTGTGATGCGGAGTTCAACGCGTTGATCTAAATAAGAATGTTCAATCAAGGTTCACTCATAATGTCTGGTAACAGAACAGATTTTCCTTCTCACTTCCGTTCTATTTACTTCTCTTTTCTAGGCCACATTCAGGGCATGTTGGTGAATGCATAATTATGTTACTTGGAATAATGTAATTTGAAATGAGTGTTTTATTATTATTATTAGTTTTAAGATCTTAAAATAATAGTTTGAAAAGCCTTTTCTGTAGTACATAAGTCTTTTATCTTTTACCATTTATTCATAATACTTAGGTACTTATATTATGTACTAGCGGTCCGCCCCAGCTTCGCACGGGTATAGATTATAGCCTATGTCACCCGGGGATAGTGTAGCTTCCCGTCAGTGAAATAATTTTTCAAATCGGTTCAGTAGTTTCGGAGCCTATTCAATGCAAACAAACAAACAAACAATCAGATCTTTCCTCTTTATAATATTAGTATAGAAGTATA
Organism: Agriopis marginaria; assembly: GCA_932305915.1. Lineage (NCBI taxonomy): Eukaryota > Metazoa > Arthropoda > Insecta > Lepidoptera > Geometridae > Agriopis > Agriopis marginaria. Next base: position 2,358,787 of record OW029923.1, read on the forward strand.
GATATAGATTAATTGTAACATGTCTTCAATTTCGCACACGATCCGGTTGGAACATGGCGAACGTAACCACATTACCTTAACTGTCACAATTATTAAATCTGTCCCCATGTTCCGTGAAATAAATAATTTGATTTTGAATTTGTTTTTGAACTTTTGAGGTTCTCGGGCGTACCGGTTTGTTTCCTCGCGATGTTTTCTTTCTTTTCTTTCTGTTTTTGAACGATGGCATCGAAACTGCATATAATTTATTTTAAATACTAAATAATTGATAGGAGCAGGGCCGAGGATCGAACCGGGTGCAGTCAGATTTTAATGCGCACATGATCGGCGACCATCGCTTAATAATTATTTAATTTTGCGTCGTCTTTTTAGGGCAACATTTAAAACAGTACCTCGATCATGATGCATAAAAACAAGGTCTTGCATTCCGGGAGTTGACACATATCTACGTCACTGTCCAATTGCCACTTTATTGCAACAAACACAGAATATAGAAAACAACAAGCATTTCAATTTTCATTTTGTTCGTCCACTCAAAGCACGAATTTAACGGCCTCTTATACCAAATTTGACGGTATTAAATCAATTTTATTCAGTTACTTTACAATATTTGAGCTGGAAAAAATATATGTCACATATACATCTGTGTTTGAGTTTATGATTTGGTTCAAAACACGAGAGAATAAACTTTACTTGATCAAAAAAAAAAAACTGAAACAAAGTCGATTCAGTTTATTATTTTCGTTTTATGCTCTAATGAAAGCTTGTAACAACTTGGAAATTGCATGTAATGAAAGGCAATCCTATTCAAAAAAAAAATATTTGGATAGAATTTTGATAGTGAATAGTTTCGTTTTTTAGTGAAATAAAAAGCGTAAAAAGGTCACGAGAATTTGCGCGTGCCAGTGTCAGTACCACACCAGGCGTCATCGAGGTCGGACCAATGTTCGTTTTTGTCGTTGCACTCCCCCCGTGGACCTCCTGACTCATGCGTGGCAAAATACATCGTCGCTATAACTTGGCGGGGGCTGAGGGAGCGTTTTGTTGCCTACGCGACTCGGATAACAGGCCGTTAATATATTAAACATATTATTTAAATCAAAACCACATAGTTTTATCTGATTCCCACAGGTAAGACACGGAGATTGCGGAGTTATGATTTCAAGCAATTAATATAAATTAATGATCTAGGAAAAACAAAAATAAAGAAAATATTGGATGCCTCCACTTTAAAAAAAAATATTTGAGTACATCGTCACTTGGCCGCCACAATACGGGCCATGAGCCTAGTGTGGGCAAAAAAAAAAGTTAAAGTCGACATCTTAAATATTTTTAATTTTTTTTGGAAATTTCTTATTTTTTAATATTAAGTCTTAGTAGTTTGTATTAAAATTAATTTAAGATTACACAGCTTTTTAGAAATAAAGATTTACTTACTTACTTTACTTACTTAAAAAAAAAAAAACCCTCTGGCACAGACGAAAATTTCGTCTATGCTACTGGTAACACAGCGTCGTGACGTAGGTGGGTGTCACCCACGTGTGTCTCGGAATGCCATACCTGGCGAAGTATAATTATTATACCATGACCTCGGATCTAACGGAGCATAAAAATATTATGCATACTTCGAACATATACGAATATCGTTTGAGTCTACAGACGTCGGTCATTAATGCTTGAACACGTCTTAGAAGGTTCAGGATGTGTGCCCAATGTCAGCGAGAAAATTCACATAATATATAAAATAAAATAAAAAATAGTGCGTGGAGCCCCTCCGCGCGAAAGAAGTTATACTTCAACAAGGAAATCTAAAATTGTAACTAGGGCAAAAATATCAACAATTTAAAAACATGCTTTTCTCAAGATTCGAACCTAGCTCCTTAGGCTTCTCAATCCATTAGCGACACCATTATACTACCGGGTCTGCTAATCGCAGGGCGAATACAGGATAAGCATTTCGCAACCATACGAGAGAGAAAAATTCCCCCTCCATGGTAGCGTTAAACGTTTAACGCAACCTTGTTGCAAGTTGCATAAGAAGTATAACTTCAATAAAATACCATTTAATGATATCTTAGGTTTTCGCAAATTTTCACATTTAAAATACTTGCAGAGAAAGAACAGGGCGGCGCCCACATTAAAAAATACTAAAAGATACAAAAAAGTCATAGTTAAAAGTTAAAGTAAATAAAAATTTGACTCCAATAGTCGTTTGGAAATGTAAAGAAGTATTTTTGGAGTACTATTTCGTCATAACGTATTGAAAGAATATACTAAAAGATAAGTAAATAAAAATTTGACTCCGATAGTCGTTCGGGAATGTAAAGAAGTATTTTTGGAGTACTATTTCGTCACAACGTATTGCAAAAATATACTAAAAGATAAGTAAATAAAAATTTGACTCCGATAGTCGTTTGGGAATGTAAAGAAGTATTTTTGGAGTACTATTTCGTCACAACGTATTGCAAAAATATACTAAAAGATAAGTAAATAAAAATTTGACTCCGATAGTCGTTTGGGAATGTAAAGAAGTATTTTGGAGTACTATTTCGTCTTAACGTATTGAAATAATATACTAAAAGATAAGTAAATAACAATTTGACTCGGATAGTTGTTCGGGAATGTAAAGAAGTATTTTTTGAGTACTATTTCTTATAACATAACGTATTGCAGATAGGTAAAACGCAGATATACTAAATATTGTTCTTTTTGGCGGCAATGAGCTTACATTTGTCAATAATATCTATAGACATCATCGTCATCTAGTCTACATATGACTATAGACACTGAAAGTGTTCTAAAGTTTAGGAATTCAAATAGTGTGAAATACACGCGAGAAAATACGTTAAGATTATATTGTTTAATAATGGCGATTGAGACGAGCACAGAAAAGAGAAGTAAATAGAACAGAAATGAGAAGGAAAATCTGTCACCAGGCATTATGATAGAACCTTGATTGAACATTCTTATTTATGTCAACGCGTCAAACTCCGCATCCAAAGAACTTGGACCTTACCTTTTTCTGTTAGGTCTCAAAGTTCTTTGTCCGCATCACAGTTGCTAACTGGTTTCGAATGACTGACGTTTTGTTTATATGGGTGCAACTGGCTATAACAATTTCCTTACAAAAATGCTTTAACAGTTGTTCTAATTTAAAAAAAAAAAATCTGTGGTGACGAGCTATGTAGAGAACTATGTTAGAGGTTTTTCTGCGAGATCGAATCGTAAGCCCACCGGATTAGAAAGTTGAAGTGGCAGTGGGCAGCGCACATATCACGCAGAACAGATAGCCAATGGAGCCGAAATATTCTCGAAAGGAGACCACAGACCAGTAAGCGAAGCGCTGGACGTTCGTAGGAGGACCCACACGATACACAGACGTCCTAAAAGAGACCGCAGGGAATCGCTGGATTCAGACAGCTTCCAACCGGTGCTTTTGGAGATCGATGGGTCCAGCAGTAAACGTCCTATAGCTGAAATGATGAAGATAAATAATTGCGAAAAACAAAGAAAGCGTCATACCACATTTGTAATTTATCGAAATTAAGCCATCGCGTCGTTACGAAAAATATGAATAGGATTTTGAAATCGCTTAAAGTGTGGCCAAGCCTCTCTTCGTCTTAAACATATACCCATATACATAAATATAAGAGCATGTTCCAATATTGAATCAATTCATGTTATCGGGAATTGTTTGATCCGGTTCAGCATTGAGCTCCACTGAACATTGTTATTTGAACTGCTCAGGATTAATTTAATAATAACTAGTACTAAATTTAGCTACACAAAGTGCGGGGCGAATAGAAACGACAGGGTTAAGAGACGAAACTAAGAAAGATTTTTCATTTTTTATTGTACCATTTCCAGATATACGGTTTGTAAAATGTACCAAAATCTTATTTTATGTAATACGAGTTTGGTATATTTTGTAGGTAAAGAAAGAAAGAGGGTTAGAAAGAAAATCCATTTATTGGAGACTACGACAAAAAATATTTCAAAATATTGATAGGAAGATGAAAACAGATTAGCGGTATGTCAAAGAAAAATGGAAAGATGTTAGGGATAAAACTATCAGATCAAAACAATAAGGCAAAAAACTAAAGTAAGAGACATAATAGAAACTATTAGAAAATTGAAATAGAATTGGGCGGAACATGCATGTAGAATGGAAAACGATGGATGGAGTAAAAAAGTTTTAGAATGGGTGCCAAGAGGACTAAAACGAAGAAGAGGGAGGCCAAATAGACGCTGGCAAGATATTTTTACTCAAAGACTTGGAAGGGAATGCATGAGAATAGCAAGAGACAGGAAACTATGGACAAAACTGGGGGAGGCCTACGCCAATGAGGCGACATCTACACAGGACTAAAATATCAAATTAATACTGCATGACAAACAATAATATTTAAAATTAATTGACCAAAGAATAATATCTGACATACTAGAAAAAAATATGTGACTATGACAATTATGTGATTTATGATAATGATGGAGAAGTATAAATATGTAATTAAACATTAAAAAAAATATAAAAAAAAGAAAAAATAAACATTTGTAAATTAATGACATATATATGTATTTGGACCCGGGTATGTCCTAAAACTGCGACCTGAACCACCGGAGGATGGGCAGCAGCGTCCTGTTAGTACACGGTGAACGTACTGCGATCCCCAAGCCGCCTGCCAAGCGTGGGAATTATGGAAACACCCCTCCAAGAGGGAGGCCTTGTTCAGCAGTGGACATTTAATGGCCGATGATGTGTATGTGTGATGTGTATGTATTTGAAAATAAAGGCTTTTTTACTTTTACTTTACCACAAAAATTACTTACCTATATGCCTGGGGGATACAATCAGTGTCGAATGTGTCCGTCTCGGCATTAATGCTGTTAATCAAGAACAAACAGAATCAGTTTTCAGACAAACCTTAAAACAAGGTATGGCAGTTTTACAATAAAAAACGTTCAAGTTTCATATCCAGGGCTGCTATTTACCCCGTTCTATGGTAGGTAATTTAAAAATACTGAGCAAAAGCCTCTTGTTATTTCTTTGTTTTTCTTTTCACAGTTATATTGCTTTTTGAATTGATTTTCAAAACGTATATAAATCTCTAATTGTAATAAAAAATATTGTTAACACTTGTATAGGGTTAATTAGTAGGTTTATTTAACTATCAATATCTCGCATGCAGCTTCCCTACTACCAGCTAACAACTTTAGCGTTTTATTTTATTTTATTAGATGTTAATGTATTGTAATAGTATTTTTTTTTGCAAGTGCCTTTATTAACTAAACAAAATACAAGCTAAAACTAACACTACGAATACAGTTAGACTGCCCATAGACCGTTGAAGGTCTAAAAACAATGCAAATGCTCAAGCCCACTACCAGATGGCAGCGTACCCAGCATGCTGGCGGCATTATCACGTTGAATGGCAATGCTTATGCGTTATAGTGAGCTTATAACTTTAACTGTAGGTTAGACTGTATTTTTTCTCTAGTACAAAAATAAACAAGAATTGCATGAAATTTATTCACAAAAATACCACACTTTACAGCAGTGTTATTATCTAAAAATATAACACATACATATTTAGTTTAGTGTTTTTTTACTCAAACCCATAAAATATCAGGAAGATTTTAATATTGTTATCCGACCCCATCAACGAAACATTTTCACAAAGAAATATTATTTCAACAGAAAGATATTAATCTTTGAAATTTATTAATCTTCTAATATGAGGCTTCGGGATTTTAATATCAACTCAGCCTTTGACTAAAATACCGTATAGAATGCTTTCATTGCAAAACTTATTTTGTTTCGCATTTCTTACAAATTGAAACATATTGGGTTCACAAAAGAGATGTGAAAAAGCCCGATAACTTCGCTTAAACACGAAAAGGTATTTTGGTTACAATGGCTCGGATATTCCCAGTAATATGTAAAGTGTAATATATTTCTTCAGTTGAGACGTTGTGTTATAAAATGCGAGTTCATACATTATTCGATTTAAAGTTATATGATTATTTACGTGATATTTACCGTGGTAAGGTTTTTTTTTTATTCAGTTTTTTTTGGACTTATATAGTATTCTACATGTCAGTCCCATTGTATATTCTAAACTAGAGGACGCATACTTAATACATAAAACACAGACAACAAACAAACACAGGGTCGATGGTCACTTGAGGTGACTCACACATTCGAACAGCTCCCTGGCTGCGTCCGAATTGGGTTCAGCCAGTATTCCGTTAAACTGACCCACATCTAGTCTGTTCAGACGGTAAGTCACCTCAAATCTCCCGTGGTAAGGTTGTGGAATGAGCTCCCGATATTTCGGCGCAGTTACATGCACCATGTTCACAGGAAGACTGAAGAATGCGGGTGGTTGGTCGAACAGTTAAAAAGTTAGGTGTAGACACAACGATCTACCCTCTTTCTTAGTCTTTGCTACGGTTATCACTGGAATTCGAACCTAAGACCCGACAAAACACACTCACTGTATCACTGCGTATAGTATTTTGAATACATTTTGAACGCGGATATGGATATGGTTTTTAAACATGGTGCATGTAACTGCGCCGAAATATTGGGAGCTCATTCCACAACACGATCCACAATTTTTTGTTGATCCAAGGTTATTTGAATGCATAATTTTATTATCTTGAACATGAAAAATTTTAATACAAAAAACAATCCTCTTTACTAATGAGGTATGAACAGCATCTTGATATTTCGGAAATAATATATATTTACTCACTCAGCGTTGGAGCTAAAAACTGTGGCGTTACATCGAAAAAGTTGTGTTAGTTTTTTTTTTTTAATTATCTTTAATTAATCTATATTTATATATATGTCGCACTTAATATATCTCACTGTCGCACTATAACTACTTAACATTAATAACAAATATTATTTCACATGAGCATCTGCTGCCTATTGCTTCAAATTCATATTGTTTATTTCAAGTAACCATGGACTCAGACTTAGCAATATATATTCGGACAAAGAATTAGGTAGATAAATAATCAGTAGTAGCTTCTCACATGAATTTACATGATATATACCAGAGGCTACGCTGAGCACGTAGGCTCGATGTTGGCTTATGTGACCAGGTACTACGTGATTCAAAGCCGCACAAATGCATTTAATGTTGAGGCTTGAGACTTGTGTGGCAAGCTAAGCGTCTGGAATCTTGTTGGATCAACATGTACGTCATTTGTTGCTTGGATGGACATCGCAGCTTCGAGAATATAGAATTAACAATAACTCGCAACAAATAAGCAGCTGTGGTAACCTATTTGCGAGGCCGCTGGACTTGAAAGCCAACTGTCTGGTCGTGGATTCAAAAACCAGACCAATCAATGAGCTCTTTGGAGTTTATTTTCCTACAGATTTTCATACCACTGGCTTTTCGGTGAAGGAAAATATCGTTAGGAAACCTGCATACGTACGGAGAAGGAATTCAATGGCAAGATTCAAAAAAACTTGCAAATAGGCCAGCGTTATCGATATGGCCCAATCCATCGGCCAAAATAAAATTAATGGACGGGCCATAACCATTGAACTTGCTCAGTAAAAACGAGTCAAAACCGTCGGACATATACTTCAACACCTAATTATAACCATGTACAGTAAATTTGTTACGAAAAATAGATAGCGGTTTTTGTTGTGTTATTACACTTTGGGAAAGCACACGGATGTTTCGTTATCATGTAACAAAAGTCATAATATGTCGTACTTCCTACGGCTAGAGACCGACTAAAACGTAGTGAGCGACGGCGCTCATTTTGTAATCTTCAAAAATGCGCTTCATCTGGGCCCGTCCATTCATTTTATTTTGGTCAAAGGCCCAATCGCCCTTTCAGGAGTAGGCTAAAAGTCCAGCAGTGGACTGACTAATGAGTGCTTTTTATTTTAATACTCAATATTTTATTGCTAGCATGCGTAGATATTATGAAGATTTTAAAATGCAAATTTCAATAACAGTCAGCCGTCAGCAGCAGTCCGCCAGTTGTTACACTAATTTTTAAAGGTTTTTTTTCTCTATGTATGAACTTTTATAGAGTGAACAATAACGAGTTAATGAACACAGTAATACAAATAATATGACCCTATTTTGGTATAGCAATAGTCGGTATGAAACGGTCTACTTATATTTTGCCAAAATTATCATTGAGAAAAGATCTTCTAGGATGTTTTAACATTTGGATTCCAAGATACCTTTAAAATTAGCTACCTATTTGTGAAAATAACTTCTTTTTGTTTATCTTTAAATTCTTTTGGCAACTCACTAAGTATTTTAACAGACACTGTTTGTGAAATTAACTTCTTTTTGCGAAATTAACTTTATAACATTAAATTCTTTTGGCAAATCACGGAGTATTTTAACAGACACTGAATTAGGACCAGGGGCCGTACGGACAACTGCATTGCGGCACCTAATCCGCTCAGTTGGAAAATCACGCAAACGTGAACCTTATCGCGCCTAGATACGGTTTGCGGTCGCGTGATTTTCCAACTAAGCGGATTAGGTGCCGCAATAGCAGTTGTCCGTAAGGCCCCAGAACTGTGTATTGCATTTTTATTACTTTAGCGATGTGGTAACGTAAAAAAGTTATAATTTGTTTGAAGGGAAACATACACGTTATTTTCAGGCAAATATCAAGCAACCGACTAGTTAAAAACATAAAAACCATAACAGATGGTTTCTTTCGCAGGTAATACCCAAAAGGCAGCGAATTTGCTCCACATTATACAGGGTTGGACCTACAATACCTGCCTCATAATGTATACCGTAGAGTAAGATGAACAAAGAAGGATCAGAAGAGGCTTAGGCTAGTAATAGGCTAGTAATAAACATCTAATTAAGGTATAAAATACAACCAAACCAAAATATGATTCTAACAATATTCTAACTTAGACATAATTTCGTTATTTTTTTTACTCTAACAAAAACTAATAATAATATATATAAAAAACTAACATTTGTACGCTGTAACAGGCAAGGACATGAGATACGTCTCCATTATTACGACCATGTATGCTACTTTATATGTATGTGTACCTATCATGTTCTGACAAATAAATATTTTGAATTTGAATTTGAATTTGAGGCTTGTTTCATCATCATCATTTCAGCCATAGGACGTCCATTGCTGGACATAGGCCTCCCCCGTCGATCTCCAAAAGGGCCAGTTGGAAGCGGCCTGCATCCAGCGTTTCCCTGCGGTCTCTTTTAGGTCGTCTGTCCATCTTGTGGGTGGACGTCCTACGCTGCGCTTACCGGTCCGTGGTCTCCATTCCAGAACCTTTCGGCCCCATCTGCCATCTGTTCTGCGTGAAGAGGCTTATTTATTTATTTCATTTTATTTATTTAATTTTTTATTGCACACTTACAAATTATGTTGACATGTACAAATGGAGGACTTAATGTTAAACATTTTCTGCCAGTCATCCACCAGGTTGGAACAAATGGTACGTAGGCGTGCATCAATAACACCTTATTAATGACAAAAAGAAAATAAACAAAAAGGTTCTAGGTTAGGGATCTAGGTTATATAACATATCTTGTAAAAATAAAATATATATTACATAAATCTATATATATAAAAGCGAAATTCATCTAATCATCTACTTATTCACTCACTCACTCACTCATTAAACACGAAATCTCGAAAACCACTTGACCTACGAAGCTGAAATTTGGCAGGTAGATTCCTTACGGGGTGTAGAGGTCCGCTTAGAGTGTGTACTATAATCATGCCAAGTTTGACGCTTATAACTATTATGTTCATTACCAATAATTTACAACTGTTAATTACGTTATTGAATTTAGTGTTGGTAAGGAACCCTCAGTGCGCGAGCCCGAGTCGCACTTGGCCGGTTTATTATTATCATTACTTTTTTCGATGTGCTGAACTAACCAAAACAGGAATAATAACTAATAATAATAACTTCTCCTTGGGGACCGGGAGCTCACCTCATTTTCAAAAATCTTTCAGAGCGCCTGGTTAATGCGACGCGTGACCAAAATGCTGGCGTGTTTCTGGCTCAACGCATAAGCATTGCCATTCAACGTGGTAATGCCGCCAGCATGCTGGGTACGCTGCCAACTGGTAGTGGGCTTAAGCATTCGGATTGTCTTTAGACCTTCAACGGCCTATGGGCAGTCTAACTGTTTTTGTAGTTTTAGTTTTAGCTTGTATTTTGTTTAGTTAATAAAGGCACTTGCCTGATAAAAAACCAAAAATATAAAAGAAAATGACTTAATAAGATTTTATTTATGTTACACGGGAATTACTCACGTAAGATTAAGCCGGTTACTCCGACTATAGTTTCAACCGCATTAGACGGCCTTTTTCAAGGTGAATGCGCGCGCGCGGCTGCGTCTCGCTTTGCACTACGGGCCGCCGCGCGGCGCGCACGTGATGACACCGGCTGCTTGTCGTTGCTAACATAAATAAAATGTGTGAAAACCACGTCAGTTTCAATAATAAAATTGACTTAATAAGGTTTCTTAGTAAAAAAAATACTTACTTATCTTCGACTATTCTATGGTTATTGAACTTCTATTATGCCTACGATATAATGTAATACAGTATGTTGCTATTCGCCCCGCGGGCCCATTTGTACGAATCGATGCGAGCCCATGAATGTTTCATATTACGACTTCGACGGTTACCGTGTATATGCTTAGGAACATATTACCTACTGTTCACGGTACTGTGGCTTATCTTTATCTTGAATTATATTAGCTTTAAGTGACGCGATAAAGACAATTATTATCAGTCTACATCAGAGATACGAAATGAGTATTCTAAGTCTGGTGTCATTAAATTATATAGTTCTTGGGTATACCGGTTTCCTTACGATGTTTTCCTTCGCCGCTTTTGAGCAATGACACCGGAAAAATAATTATTACCTGCACATTTTTTATGTTAATATACCCAAGCATAATTTTAAGGTAATATTTGTTTTATGTGCTACATAAGTATAATTGTGCTTAATTTTGTTTGTTAATTACCTTTTTTATAAACTTATGAAGCTTAGCTTTTTAGCGCTTGTTTGCAATACATATATGATTTTTAGTAGTGATTTTCCATGACAATGTTACTTAAAAACTATGTATATATTTTTGTGCTGTTGGTCTTAAATAAACATAAAATAAATAAAAATAAAAATAAATTTTATGAAGCTTCACTAGTGGCTGTTTTAAACTATCACGGTTGTTCACTAAAGTTAAATGATTTATAACGGCACCATTACATACCAAGGCTAGTAAAGGAAACTATTGAGATCTCGAAATGCCAGAATGTCAATCGAGGTGAAGGTTTTCAACTCGCCAGTGTCTGGAATCCAGTATTAGGATGTTTTAAAAATAATAGTCCGCGTTCAAAATGTGTTCAAAATACTATACGCAGTGATACAGTGAGTGTGTTTTGTCGGGATTTAGGATCGAGTTCCAGTGATAACTGTAGCAAAAGACTAAGAAAGAGGGTAGATCGTTATGTCTGCACCTAACTTTTTAACTGTTCGACCAACCACCCGCATTCTTCAGTCTTCCCGTGAACATGGTGCATGTAACTGCGCCGAAATATCGGGAGCCCATTCCACAACCTTACCACGGTAAATATCCCGTAAATAATCATAATAACTTCACTAGTGGCGTTGTTAACTTACTCAGTTTATTATTTTTACGGTTCTGTACCCAAAGACTTTTCAAACGTGGTTTTTCATACCACTTGTTTTTCGGTGAAGGAAAATATCGTGAGGAAACCTGCATACGTATGGAAAAGGAATTCAATGGCGTATGTGAACCCGTACTGGGCTAGCGTGGTGGATATGGCCCAATCACCCTTTCGGGGGTAGGCTAAAAGTCCAGCAGTGGACTGTTAAAAGGCTGATTATGATGATGAGGATGACCCAAAGGCTGTAAACGGGACCCTATTACTAGGCCTCTCTGCCCTACCTTTTAAAAGGTCTGTGTATCTTTCGAACCGTAATAGAAAGCCAGTTGAAATTTTCACAGAATATGTAATGATACGGCGGATTAACTAAGAAATAATAATAAAGTTAAAAAGTGAAATCCGAATCCTGCATCAAGCGTTTCCTTGCGGTCTCTTTTAGATCGTCCGTCCGTTTTAGGTGGACGTCCTACGCTGCGCTTACCGGTACGTGGTTTCCATTCGAGAATCTTTCGGCCCATCGGCTCCTTGTTCTACGTTATATGTGCCCTGCCCACTGCCACTTCAACTTGCTAATCTGGTGGGCTATGTCGGTAATTTCTGATTCGATGCAGGCTAATATAATAATGTTTAATTTCGATAGCCCGTTGGTCCAGTTGGTAGTGAACCTGCCTTCTGAGCTTAGGGGCGTGGGTTCGATTCCCACCTAGGATAAACATTTAAGTGATGAACATATGTGTTTGTTCTATATCTGGTTGTTAATAGGTATCTATTTAAGTATGTATTTAAAACTATATATGAATGTATATCAGTCTGGGAGCCATATCACAAGCTTTGCTTAGTTTGGGGTCAGATGACCGTGTGGGCAAAAATGACCCGAATATTTATTTATTTTAATTTTAATTACATTGCACTTTTATAATAATGATTGAAGTCACGGGTAAATTAGAAAATCATGTTTTGAAAAAGCATAAAGACATTTAACTTAGTTAAAAAAAAAACTGAAATCTTTAATTTAAAAAACAACAGTGCTTCGAACGTATTGTGGAATAATCAACCGCCATCGGCAAAGCTTTCGAAAACTCAATTGCACTGTAAATAAAAGCGGGCAAAATCCGTTAAATTGAAACTCCAGTTGAAAACAACCTGAATTGTGTATAAAAACTCGGCAAGGGCCTGCGAACGGCGCGAGCCACTCGTGGGAAATTGCATGAAGCAATTGCTTTGGACCAGTGACTGGAAGCGATACTGGATCAGGTTGGAAAAAAACCCCGACAGCAAAAAAAAGGGTTGTATGTAAAGTCGGTTTACAGACGATAATTTTACGTGATAACGCTTAGGCCGATCGTGGCTCTCTATCGCTTGTTCCACGCTCTCGCTTGCACGCGTGGCTCAGGCGAAACGTGATAATTTTTCGTGCGTGCAGCCGGAGTTCTTCTATTTATAAGACGTTATCACGTCAAAAACGAAAAATAGGTAAACAATCTTAAAAATTAGTTTTTTTCTTCAGTGTACTTCTGTTTTAACACAAATCTGTCGTTAAAAGAATCGGCCCTAACGCGAACAAGCAAAAAAATTATATAGTATGTTGTGTATTAAAAAAAAACGAAAGAAAAAGTAATTGTATTTATTTATTTAAACCTAACACAGTGATCAGCGTGGAACACCACGCCATGCATAATAGAACTAAAATTTCAACAAGGAGAAGCATCCAGTGAAAAAAAGTTGTCCGTCACGAAACGCCCGGCATGTGAAACATGACGGCATAAGAGAGCATAATGACGTCACGTTCGTCACGGCAAACCAGTATGTTTTACTGCCAAGGTGCGCCAACAGATTTTTCAAACGAAAAAGTAAACCATAGCATAATTATGTAGCAGTGACCTACTCTATAATTATAATCCGAGCTAACGAGCCGAAACCTGACGTAATCTAACCTTACTTAATGGTGTCTCGGAGCCTCATTTAAAAGCCCGTTCCAATTAAGGTCTTGGAATATTTTTATATGTTTTTGAGATATTTTAATATTTAAAGGTTTCAGTGCTTAATTTACACAAAACTATGAAGACCTATATCTCATAAATAAATAAATAGTATTAAATTTGATAACTAAACCAGTTCAAACAGCCAAACTTCGAGTAGACGAAGCTCACCCGCGTAATCCTCGGCGATTCGAGCTGGAGGTCGATGCAGTCGCGCGATGCATTATGCACGAGGCATTTCGACGCCCGTTTGCCGCGCCTTTCTTCCCTGTTTGCTTTGGTAATGTCTTTAGTTTAGCCTTAGCCTTTTATTGCCTTCGTTTTCGTACATTTGAAAAATGTGCTTGTAATGAAGTTTTGGAGAGAGTACGTTTTTTGTTTTATTATAAACTTATCGAAATTATGATAATGATAATGATAATTTTATTCATAATAATAATTAAATGTCAAACATTTCAAAAATAAACCTTATACTAATCATATTAATATTAATACAATGTCAGTAAATTTAATAATCATAATTAGGCATTCTTTATTTATTCTAGTTTTGGGATGAATTCCTCTACGCTATACGGCGCCATATCGGTCAGAAAAACCTTAAGTTTCTTCTTGAATAAATAAAGCGACTTGGCGTCCCTTATGGATTTCGGTAAGGCGTTAAATACTTTTATGCCAACTATTCGGGTACATTTGTGGGACTTGGTTAGCCTTTGTAAGGGCGTAATCAAGGTATCCTTATTCCTAGTTAATTTTTCGTTAACATCACCGAGCCTCACAAAGGACGCCAAGTTTTTATAAACATATATACCAGTATGGTATAAGTATAATGCCGGTAGAGTCATGAAATTGAGGTCTTTAAAAATTTGCTGGAGGTTTTGCTGGAGCCCATAATATGTTTCAAATGTAAGCATTAAATAAAAGGGAATTAATTTAATACTTACTATGCTTTGCTCCGTCGGCTTGCTATTTTCGACAGACTTCAAAACAGGAGGGAATTTTCAATTAGATTATTTTATTTTATTTTTTTGTTTGTTACTCCGTCAACTATATACCGATTTGGAAAATTATTTTTATTTGAAACTACTTTACTATACACTACTATAATTCTGCCGTCATAGAGTTGCAAACTACAGGCTACGGCCTAAAAACCTTAAAGATAAATAAATATTATTTTTAAGGAGAAATCTTCAGGCCTTATAGTTGAAGGCCGCAGACTACTTTCCTTAAATAAAACAAAATAATTATACTGTGATATTAAGTAGTATTCAAGGTCGTAAATGAATAATTATGAAGTACAAACAGCGACTGAAATTAATAGCAAGGTTCAACAACCCTAGGAACAACACGATCACAAATTCTAACTAACTACCAATCTAGAGAAGCGGCGCAAATAAGAAATTACGTCTGTACCTACGCAAGAGAAAACTGTAAAGACTGTAGTCTTGGACGAATGAACAACGGGACATGACACTGAACAGTTTTTCCTTGTACCATAACACGCCACTACAAGAACTGAGAACTGTGCGGTTTTGGCACGTTTGCCACATGTTAGGTATATGAGTTTTATTAATACTGAATATTACGTCACTCAAGAACTTACGTCGTCAAGAAAACGGGAAACGGGTGAATAAAACCTGTTTGATGGTTAGCGTGGCAATTGTTGTTGTGCCAAAAAAAAGTTTTTTTATGACGTACTATAATGAAATAAATTATTTGAATTTGTAATTATAATCTTCGATCATTCTTCTTCTTCTTTATTCATTCATTTCATTTTTGATTCTTTGATCATTAATGGTTTTAGAACGCAAGCCCGTACTTTCAACGTCGGCTGGCTGTTAATTTTTACTTTTGTTTTATTTATTATATATTTTCATTTTTCATTTTCATTTACTAAAAGAAGTAAAACGCACCACAGCTGATGAACTTTGCTTTTTGAAGTTTTTTTCTGATTTGTTTATAATGGAGTCTTAGCCCTCGTAGTTTTTAATACAGAAAATACAAAAATGTTTATTTTGCGATAATGAAATTAAAGGCTAAACAAAATGTTTTTTTTTTATGCAATAGGTGGCAAACAAGCAGACGGGCTGCCTGATGGAAAGCAGTCACCGTCGCCTATGGATACTTGTAACACCCGAGGCATCACAAATACGTTGCCGACCCTTTAGAACTCGATTAACTCGCCTTTTGAAGAACCCCATGTTGTAGCTTCTCGGAAACACCGTAGAAGGTAGCTCATTCCACATAATCCAAATATACAGAAAACCCTAGTTCACAAACTGGATTAATATGTGATCGTTTAGTTTGTTAAAGCGTTTCGCGTCCCACGCTTTATTTGTCAAAATGTAGAATATATAAGGCTGTAGTATTTTACAGGGTAATGGGGGCAGAGGGGCCAAGACGTTAATGAAGTGGACCCGGGCAATGCGGGCCCTAATGAGCGATAACAGTGGACAGAATGCCCACTTTTACAAGACAAAATTACTAAAACGACCGCCCGAATTGACTATAAATCGTTTAGGGATTTCATTTTGTATCCGGTTTCCTTTCTGGGCTAAATGAATTTTTAAAAGTATCTGAAACTTGAATTTATTTATTGACTTGTATTAGGATAGAATATAGGCTGTTCGGAGAGCAATGAAACGTAGTATACAATGATGCGATAAACTGCACCGACTGTGGGGTAGTCGATGATGTGTGGCATGTTGTGACGGAGAGTGCCTGTACAGAGGCTGAAATAGGTTCGATTTCCACCAGTATACCAACCTTAAGGCCCTCTTTTCCGACTCTTACCAATTTTGGTCAATCTTGTTTAAGTGTGTTTACTTTCATGGTTAGCTAAAAATTATAAAAACGGTGTCATATCAAAATTGAATGTTTTATCTAGGAACCCTAAAGACCAAAACACCATTAAGGATATTTCGCTTGTTAGAAAAAGAATAAAAAAGTTACACTCATTTGCGCTGTTCTTCCTGTCAGTTGTTTGGATTCATTCAAATACCTCATTATTAAATCATGTCTGCGATATTTTAGTATACAGATTTCATAATTATGAAGGAAACCGCAAAGGTACATTAAATTACACTAGCTGACCTGACAGACGTTGTCCTATCTTAGAACTGTCAAACACGCAAAGTTAAAATAGTAAATCTACTTGTTTTACACCTTGGCTTACATTATTGGAGTTTTAGTAAGGATCCCCTAGTTTTTGAAAATATAATATACCCTATGTTACCCGGAGCTAGTGTAGCTTCCCATCAGTAAAAGAATTTTTCAAATCGGTTCAGTAGTTTCGGAGCCTATTAAATGCAAACAAACAAACAAATATTTCCTCTTTATAATATTAGTAAGTATAGATTACGTCTTACTATACAACTTGTTAAAAAATCTCAAATAAATCTTGTTATTTTGTCGTTGTGTTATTTTGTATGCTATGTGCAAACGTTGTGCCTTTTAACAAGAGGGTCTACCTTTTTTCGTCCCATTTCAGGTCATTTTAATACCATCCCGTAACAAAACGCATAGAAAACTCCGTCCCGTCCGAGTTCATTACTCCCCTTTGCCCTCCCATTTAATCTAATCCTTAGAATCTGTCGGATCACAACCAATTTCAGACTGACTCCAGTTTTAAACAATTCATTTAAGGGTCCTGTATACCCTCTGCAGCTTTCTCTCTCGCACATTTTCACATTATTGAAGATATAAAATCAATGAGTGTGAATTTCCAAAAAGTAACAAAATCATGTCATGTTGTCTATCGTAACATTACAAACAAAGATATTGTCAATTTGATATATTTTAATTTGACACAGTATAATGGTAACAAGTGATTTTTATTTTTCGTGTTATTTTATTCCGTCAAATTACAAGATATCGAAGCAAACATTTCTTTGTTTGTAATGTTACGATAGACACCATGACATGATTTTGTTACTTTTTGGAAATTCACATTCATTGATTTTATATCTTCAATAATGTGAAAATGTGCGAGTGAGAGAGCTGCAGAGGGTATACAGGACCCTTAAGCACCGTTAAAAATATTATCTTCTTACAAAATTCAATCATAATTGAATTAATTTTCAGCAACAATTTTGTTTAATTTGTCTATTTAAAGATCATAGTGCCGCAGACAACATTTCTACTATTATTGGATCAAATCAGATAAGTTCTCACGTATAGGTCTGCGTTTTGCGATCTTAGAAATGCTTACTATCATCATTATCGTCAGCCGCAGTCAACTCGGCACAAGTTGGATATACTTAGCCTCAATATGAGCCGTTTCAACTGCATTCGGCAGTCTTTTTCAACGTGAACGCACGCATGGGATTACAACGGCTACTGATCAAGTGCGAGGGTGAGGATAGCGCGTAGATACATAAAAGTTATGTTGCGCAGCGCACACTAGAGCTTTTCCCCACTAGAATCTTTTAGTGTGTCGAGGAATTACTTGAGTAATTCCCGTATCATATATCATATAAATAAAATCCATGTAGTATTCTACAAGAAAAACTTCATACTGCAACGCCTACTAATCAGCATCGTAATGACATCGCCTAGCCTTATAAATCGCTTATGATCCGTGGTCAACTGGCTAGTATCGCGGTTACGTAGGATTTTCGCCAAGGTTTCGACCACAGAAAAGAAAAAAAACTGTAGTGGCGTGATACAAAATGGCGTCTGTCCTCTAACAATATGTACTCTTATATATAACTAGCGACCCGCCCGCCCGGTTTCGCACGGGTGTAATTTACGTGCAAAGCCGGGGCGGGTCGCTAGTTATATATATATATATAAACCTTCCTTGAAAATGTATCTAACTGATGGTGTAAACCGCATCAAAATCCGTTGCGTGGTTTAGGAGGAGTTAGCGGCCATACAGACATACAGACAGACAGACAGACGCAGAAAGCGACTTCAATTTATACTATGTAGAGATAGAGATTATATATATAACTAGCGACCCGCCCCGGCTTTGCGCGTAAATTACACCCGTGTGAAGCCGGGGCGGGACAATAGTTGCGTTTATAAATGGGGGTTAAACTTACTTTCGTCACGTGTCAGTTATCCATCACACACAGTGATAGCCTCCAAATGGTCCATTTCCCGCATTTTACCATTTCTACGCTCTATGCCGAAAATATAAAAATTCGGTTATATCAGTGAATGGAAATAGCTCTACGTTTCTTGAATATCTTTATGAAAGGTACATTTTGTTAGAAAACTCGTATTACCTACGGATTTTATATCTAGAAAATACTTACTTATATTATGAGGAGTGAGGTCAGGTCTTAGGATCGCGCATTTATTTTATAAAATTTTCCTAAAAGAGGAGAGTTTTCATATACATAATTATAATATGTAGTAAAATTATGTACGTATATATATAATTTTGTATTGATATATAATTTTTTCCGATGGGCCAGGATCGTCACACAGTGGGTGCCAGATGGACGGCGCAGTCAAGGAAGGCCCAAGAAACGCTGCCGTGACGATCTTGACTCATTCCGGGGAGGTTGGCAAGAGGTGGCGGAGGACCGAGATTTATGGAAGGAGATGGGGGAGACCTTTGCCCAGCCACTGCAGGGTTAGATTCATATTTATTGTAATTTGTTGTTATGTATCATCATCATCATCAGCCAGAAGACGTCCACTGCTGAACATAGGCCTCCCCCTTTAACCTCTACACTGAACGACAGCCTGCCTTTTGCATCCACTGGATGCCAGCGACTCTCACTATGTCGTCGGTCCATCTAGTGGGAGGCCTACCTACGCTGCGTCTTCCGGCTACGCTGCGTTGTTATGTATATATCTTGTAAAACTTTGGTCTTTTTGTTTATTTCTTTTTGTCTTTTATAAGGTGTTTTTGATGCACGCCTACGTACTATTTATTCCAACCTGGTGGGTGACTGGTAGAAAATGTTTAGCATTAAGTCCTCCAATTGTACATGTTTACTTAATTTGTAAGTGTGCAATAAAGTATTAAATAAATAAATAAGACATTCGTCGCATTTTTTTTTATTATCATCATCATCAACACCAAGAAGACGTACACTGCTGAACATAGGCCTCCCCATCTACTGGATGCCCGCGACTCACACGCGTCGTCGGTTGGATTTTTCTGTCCTTCAAGTTTTTAGTTAATATTTTGAAGAATTTATTGCCAATTTAAGTTTTGAAATGTTTAATGCGTAGCTAAATTGTTTCTGATTACCATTTTGATAATAAAAGTCTCATATATTACACTATAGTATGATTTTCAAATCCTCGAATAATGTGACCGATTTGCCTCGGTCTACCCACTATTATGATACTTTTTGTTTTTTAAATATATATTTGTTATTATAATTCTTTCTTTCTGGTAACTAATTCATTATCTCTTATGTAAAGACTTCGAATGTTCGAGTTGAATGACATTCGAATGACTTCGAATGTTTGTTTTCCAATTACTATTTATCTATCCAGGCCCTAGTTGGTGTTGTAACGGGGCATTTACACTATTTCTAGTTTGTATTAGTGAAAACATGTTTTTGGCTTTTGTGTAACTGTTTATCTCATATCTACTGTATTAATTAGCAGCTGTAAGTTTTCCTTGTAAATATAAATAAAATAATATTATAGTATAGTCTTGTACTTGGCCACAAACTTGCCTGATGTTAAGCGATGATGGAACACGCTTGCCTAGAAGAAACTGATTCATTCACGACTTGAAATACCCACACCATTTCTTTACCTAAAAGACAAACATTGCTATATACCAAAGATTTATAGGACGATATAATATATATATATATATATATAATACAAACAAATATTACCTTCTTGACCCTAATGAGTATTTAAGGCTATTTCAATATAATTTCGATTTCAAATGAAGATCCTAATCAACGTAAGCTAATATTTGAGACATTAGTAGTAGTAGTAGACCGTACGACAAAGCATAATACAACACTAACTTACTCACATCTTGTTTTAGAGCACAACTAAAACGGACGTGCCAACAAAGCACTCCTTGGATTTAAAAAAAAACACTGCTGGTAGGTACCTAAACTACCTAAATTATCTTTTATCTTCTCTACATAGTATTTCCGCGTCTGTATGGCCGCTAACTCCTTCTAAACCACGCCACGGATTTTGATGCGGTTTTCAACATCAGTTAGATACATTTTCAGGGAAGGTTTATATATATATAAAACTAGTGACCCGCCCGGGCTTCGCACGTAAATTACACCCGTGCGAAGCCGGGCGGGTGGGTCGCTAGTTTATTTATAATTTACATACCTTGAATCGGCATTACAGTTTCCCAATTCAAGGTTGACTAAATCTAAAAATAAAAACTATAGCACAAACTAAAACACAGACCTTAATTAAAACATTGAACAAAATCCTAAATAAATACTAACAATAATAAATCTACTATAACTTTTAAATAATAATTATACTTTATATCTATACTTATTATCTATTTTCAACCAACTTCAAACGAGTTTTCAATTCGATTCTTTTTGTGTCGCTGAATATGTAATATTAAGGTGGCAGAACTATAAAAAATAGTGCGTGGAGTCCCTCCGCGCGGAAGAAGTGAAACTCTCGCTCTGTCTCTTTCTATTCCCCCTCCAAGGTAGCGTTAAACGTTTAACGCACACTTGTTGGAAGTCGCATGTTCTGCCATCTATGCAAATATTAGTGAACTAATAAACTATGAGAAGGATGTACAAGTTTCAAAATTTCCTCATAGATGGCATCTAAAACTCTCGCTCTGTCTCTTTCTATTCCCCCTCCATGGTAGCGTTAAACGTTTAACGCAACCGTGTTGCAAGTCGCATAAGAAGTTTCACTTCAAAAATAATAACAAATTCCCATACAACAAACGTTTTTTAAACGTATTTTTGTATTTGCTCTATTGTAAGAACGTGCAAGCGTCAAAATTGGCATGATTGTACACACTTTAAAGTAAAACAACAAATAATAATACTGGCCAAGTTAATAAAATGGTTAATAAGTGCGAGTCAATGAATATTTTCTGTTCATCAAAGTTAAGCAACGTCGAGTGCAGTCGATACTTGGATGGGTGACCGTCTGGACGTGATTTTGTCTTTTTGCACTACTTTTTATATTCTGTGGTGATATGGTACGGAGTCCTCAGTGCGCGAGCCCAACTCGCTCTTGGCTGGTTTATTTTTACAGATGATTTACGGAAATAATAATTTGAATGGACTCGCCTATTGCCACTTTGGTAATTATATTTTTGGGTGATCAGAGGACAAGAAAGTGTCGCCTATGATCACCCAGGTGATCAAAGTGGAATAGACCATGATAACAATTTTGTTTATTGAAATTTTAGAGCCAACCAAACCTAACCATGGAACATCAACCGAATTGCTTCGTGTCAGGACCTTTAGCAACAGTTCTGCGTTTATCGAGATTGGCGGGAATCGCTCCCCTTCGATTCGTGGAAAAAGGGAATGGTTGGCGTATCAACACGTCTCCAAGAATGTCCATATTTGGTCAATTGTTTATTACTCTATATAGTGAGTATAGTAATCATCATCATCATCAGCCAGAAGACGTCCACTGCTGAACATAGGCCTCCCCCTTTAACCTTCACACTGAACGACAGCCTGCCTTTTGCATCCACTAGATGCCCGCGACTCTCACAATGTCGTCGGTCCATCTAGTGGGAGGCCTCCCTACGCTGCGTCTTCCGGTTCGTGGTCTCCACTCAAGAACCTTTCTTCCCCATCGGTTATCGGTTCTTCGAGCGATGTGGCCTGCCCATTGCCACTTCAACTTGCAAATTTTAATAGCTATGTCGGTAACTCTGGTTCTTTGGCGAATATCCACGTTTCGGATATTATCGCGCAAAGAAACTCCGAGCATAGCTCTCTCCATTGCCCGCTGTGTGACTCTGAGTTTTTCCAAAAGGCCAACAGTTAAGGACCACGACTCAGTACCATATGTCTTCACTGGCAACACACACATATACACACATAGTAATCTTACTTTGTACAAAATACTATGGAAATGCACACGCACGTTTCATAATCAGCCTTTTAACAGTCCACTGCTAGACTTTTAGCCTACCTCCGAAGACAGTTCCTTCCGAGTTGACTTAGGTCAGAACTTTCTACATTTTTAATTGTTTTTAGACGATTGGTTTTTACCAGTGTGTGTTGCCAGTGATGACATATGGTACTGAGACGTGGTCCTTAACTGTTGGCCTTTTGGAAAAACTCAGAGTCACTCAGCGGGCAATGGAGAGAGCTATGCTCGGAGTTTCTTTGCGCGATAAAATCCGAAACGTGGATATTCGCCAAAGAACCGGAGTCACCGACATAGCTGTTAAAATTTGCAAGTTGAAGTGGCAATGGGCAGGCCACATCGCTCGAAGAACCGATAACCGATGGGGAAGAAAGGTTCTACCAACACATCATCATCATCATTCATCGTTCATTGGTTCTAGGTAGGTTGGAGACCACGAACCGGAAGACGCAGCGTAGGTAGGCCTCCCACTAGATGGACCGACGACATAGTGAGAGTCGCTGGCATCCAGTGGATGCAAAAGGCAGGCTGTTGTTCAGTGTGGAGGTTAAAGGGGGAGGCCTATGTTCAGCAGTGGACGTCTTCTGGCTGATGATGATGATGATGAATTGTTTTTAGCGCAAATTTAACAAAATAAATAGTGATTATCGTAAGCCTAGGGATCTAGGGGTCGTTGCCCCCCTAAATTCAGCCCTTTCACAAAATCCTTTCATAGCGGATCTTTACACTACATACGGAATCGACTTGACAAATTTAAGTTTCGTATGTCAAGTGGTTATTGAGATTTCGTGGTGAGTCAGTGAGTGAGTGAATTTCGCTTTTATATACTAAATGCGCCGCGGTTTCACCCGCGTAGTGATGAAAAATGGTGAAGATGATGATGATGGAAAGTAGCCTATGTCACTCTCCGGCTCTTGAACTATACTCATGCAAAAAATCAAGTCAATCCGTTGTTCCGTTGCAGCGTGAAAGAGGAACAAACAAACACACTTTCGCATTTATAATATTAGTATGATGATATATCTATGGATTTATACTTGTCTTGTGTTTAGTTTAGTCAATAAAGTTCTTTCTAGATGCGATGGTAATTGGAACGCTTATTTACTTTGAAACATGGTCCAATAACAAGCTCCGCGCAACAAACTTTATGCGGGTGATGGCGTTTAATGGAAGAGTCTTGGTGGTGTCGGTTCTAGCAGCCATGATGTTCTACGGCGCGCCAAGCTACATGCGACGCCTGATTTCCTGCTTGAATCAAGTGCAGAAAGTAAGGAAATAGTTAAGGCGATGTTTTCCCACTTTTAAGCAACGCCAATTACTAGAGGTGACCATAATCCTTAGTTTATAAGAGCCTCTTATACCAAATTTGACGGTTTTAAATCAATTTTATTAAGTAAAATTACAATATTTGAGCTGGAAAAAAATACATGTCACAGATACAACTGTGTTAGAGTTTATGATTTGGTTCAAAACACGATAGAATAAACTTTCCTAGATCAAAAAAAAATCTGAAACAAGTCGACTTAGTTTATTTTTTTCATTTTATGCTCTAATGAAAGCTCGTAACAACCTGGAAATTACATGTACTGAAAGGCAATTTTATTCAACATTCTTTTATTTGCATAGATTTTTTGATAGTGAATAGTGTCGTTTTTTAGTGAAATTAAAAGCGTAAAAAGGACGCGAGAATTTTGGCGCGCCGCGTTCAGTGCCGCGCCAGGCGTCATCGAGGTCGGGCCTATGCTCGTTTTTGTCGTTGCACTCCCCCCGCGGGCCTCGTGACTCTTGCGCGGCAAAGTACATCGTCGGTCTTACTTGGCGGGGGCTGAATTCAAATTCAAATTCATTTATTTCGATCGCCAATTTGATCATACAATTATTAAAATAAAAACATAAAATTAGGTACATCTTTAAAATTAATAAAATAGAGCTAAACTAACACACACCTTTCATTTGCTTGTTAGTCAGTACATGTACCATTGAGCATTGGTTCATGTACTGACAGTTAAACCTATTCGCAAATACGTTCAGGATGGTGTTGGGGCTGGCCCGGACCCTGCGCGCCAGGGATGTGCACCGTTTTCGCATGGTCGTGTAGAAACAACTAACTGAGGGGAGCGTTATGTTGCCTACTCGACTCGGATAAAAGGCCGTTAAGTTAATATAATAAATGTAATTACTTAGTGTGAGTTTGTGACATATTTCTGTTCATTACTAAGTTAAGCAACGTATTCCGTTACTTGGACGGCCTTATTATTTCTTTCAACAAATCGAAATTGCATATTTTAAGTTCTTATTTTGACGCCGGTTTCTTAATAGATAATTATTGTATTTAGTAGTGGTATGGAACCCTCATTGCGCGAGCCCGACTTGCAATTGGCCTTTTGTTTTGTTTTTAAGGGTCCTGTATACCCTCTGCAACTCTCTCGCTCGCACATTTTCACATTATTGAAGATATAAAATCAGTGAGTGTGAATTTCCAAAAAGTAACAATATCATGTCATGGTGTCTATCGTAACATTACAAACAAAGAAATGTTTGCTTCGATATCTTGTAATTTGACGGAATAAAATGGCACGAGAAATAAAAATCACATGTTACCATTTTACTGTGTCAAATTAATATATATCAAATTGACAATTTCTTTGTTTGTAATGTTACGATAGACACCATGACAAGATTTTGTTACTTTTTGGAAATTCACACTCATTGATTTTATATCTTCAATAATGTGAAAATGTGCGAGAGAGAAAGCTGCAGAGGGTATACAGGCCCCTTAATGTTGTTTTTACATTCGCAGATAAACTGCACGCTAGATGTCTATCATTGGCCATCGCAGTGGACGAGAAAGCTGATTGCATTGTTCATTCTTTGGGGGACAGCAACTTTGCTAATCAGCATCTTTGACGTAGTGATCTCAATTACCAAGTTTTATGAAATGACACACGGGTCAAAAGGTACCTTACTTATCTTTTAACATACCTTCTCTGACTCGAAAGTGTTTAGTCAAGAAGTGATTTTCAACACGTTTTTCTGTTGTCGTTGCTCGTTGTTGTATAATGATTTTTGTCGAGTTAATTCACAAATTCGGAATACATAAAAAATATACATATATCCTTGGCTAAAAACTTTCGGAACAGCCAAAATAAATTTGAATTTACAATTCTATGCATGTGACCCCAGTTTTAAAGGTTTAGCTACAGGATTGCTAAGTGTGTCTCGATAGGCTCTTGGCTAGTTATTATTATATTTCTAAATCTTGCATTTAGTTACCAATAAAATAAAATAAATACAGGAATTTTGATGCCAACGTGAAAAAAACGTCACTTCATTTTATTATTTTCCTAAACTTGTGTATTTTCAAGTATTTATTAAGTGTTATTAGATGTACTACTCGAGTCTGGCAATCTGATATTTTGCGATAAAATATGTATTTTCGTGATGTTTCGAAAACTCTATAGAAGCTTCTACTACTTTACTCGGTCATGACTTTGGCTTTACCGTAACTTATTTTCCTTGGCTCTGACTGCGACTAGGCTTTGTTTGAGGATATTGAATAAAATTTTAATACTTACTTGTCACTTGCAATTAATGTACAAAAGAGCAAAGTCAAAACCCTCACACAGGAATTAATAATAAAAAAACGTTTATACGTGAGGACGTCAAAATTAGCAGTTTTTTTTCGTGACCATAAAATTTTCATTCAGTTGGAATAATAATAAGGTTTACAAAGTATTAAATAACATCAGACAAGTCATAGTCACAGTCAGAGTCAAACAAAGTGAGTCTCGGTCAAGTCCAAGTAATGCCTTGTTAAAATTCATAGTGGGTTCCCAAGACTGTAAAAAAATCATCTGTAAATGTTTTACCCAATAAAAATGTTGCTTAAGTTGGTTCTTGTCCTTGTAGCTACGCTGAGTAATTATTGTAAACGATCATGATGTTTGCGCGAATTGATTAATATTCTTTATAAAATCATATACAGCTATTTATCTCTAATGCACATTATTACTTAAATTTGTCAATAAACTAGTTATTGCTGTTTAAAACGGTTTATTGACAAATGTAAGTAATATGGTGCGTTACTGTTAAATAGCTATACATGGTAATGTAAAGAACAAACAATGATTTGCGCAAACACTGTGTCATTTTAAAATAATTACCCAGCCTAGCTACAAAGACAAAAAAAACTGTGAAATTTGAATTTCCCGCCATAGGTGAAACGTAGGTACCGCTTTAACGAATCTTTAATGCGAAGAATAAAAAATAACGAACCTGTTTATAATAATATTAATAGTGTGAAGTGTGATCATAATTGAACTTTGTCCACAGTGTGGATGAATGAGCTGGTGAAGTTGGTTTTATTACACGTCTGCTACTGTGTCATACAGTTGCGCCTGATGCAGTACGTCTTAATAGTGATGCATATCCGCACCACCTTCAGGGCTGTTAACGATTGCTTAAGGAAACTATTACGGGGTAGGTTTCTTACTGGATCTTCGCACTGTTACTCAGTGAAATTAAATTGCACCAGACGCACTGTAACTGAGTGAAATTAGACTGCACGAGACGCACTGTCACTGAGTGAAATTAGACTGCACGAGACGCACTGTCTCTGAGTCAAATTAGAATGCTCGAGACGCACAGTCACTGAGTGAAATTAGAGTTCACGAGACGCACTGTCACTGAGTGAAATTAGAGTGGACGAGACACACTGTCACTGAGTGAAAATAGAGTGCACGAGACGCACTGTCACTGAGTGAAATTAGAGTGCACGAGACGCACTGTCACTGAGTGAAATTAGAGTGCACGAGACGCACTGTCACTGAGTGAAATTAGATTGCACGAGACGCACTGTCACTGAGTGAAATTAGATTGCACGAGACGCACTGTCACTGAGTGAAATTAGAGCGCACGAGACGCACTGTCACTGAGTGAAATAAGAATGCACGAGATGCACTGTCACTTAGTGAAATTAGAGTGCACGAGAATCTACAACAAGACCACAGAAGACATAATAGACACTTGATCGTGCATGCAGTCAAAATTCCCTTTTGCAAAATGATGCCACGTTAGTCGCGGGGGGCAGCTTGTGATTGGTGACTCAACATTTATTCATGAATTTCACGTCTAGGATTGGCCCCGTTTTAAATAGTTTAGGTTGACATACATTACCTTTGGCTTATGCGAGGTAAATCTGCCAACAGATCTAGCTGTGCACCGGCTCGACCGGCAAATATTAAGGTCCTAATTTTTACATGTTTTGGTTTTATCTAGTGAACTAAATACCATTCAGTATCACAGTGTGTCATCCTGATTATCTTCACTGAAACATTAGCGTATCAAAAATTAAGATTGCAAAAACTCCCATCCTTGCTACCTTATGGTAGTCAATAGCCATTGTATTAGTAGCCCTAATATTTTTGCAAAACGACAGGCTGTGATATGACCTTAGTTTTAAGGGTCCTGTGATTTGTTTTGTCTTACAGATATAAAACATAAACAACTACTTCTGGAAAGCATGAGTTCACCTGTAGTTGACAATCCACACAAGAGAGTCAATAACTATGTTAATTCAATAAATTCCAGGATTGATTCAGGTAAGGTACCAAGCACATATTAGATTCCCTAAGCTTAAGCCGCACTGGCAAGATGCCTTTACTTTTCATCTAGATTATCTCAACGTTCAGTCAGTGTCCGTGTGAAATGATTTAGCTAGCCTACTTGCTAGGCTTTCGGCGCTAAGCATGAAGCAAGTCACTACCGTACTCTGTCCCTCTCTCGCAAAGCGTGTGCTATTATAGCATTTGTATGGCACGTGCATGGCTTGACGTCATAATGTTCTATAGTCTTCTTTGTCTAGCATGAAATTAAAATACTTGTAACATTTTTATTAACAAATATTAATATTTTTTTCGTTTATTGGCTTTATTCATGATCAGCTTTTTTATGAGGTCATCATCATCATCATCGTCATCATCAACCAGAAGACGTCCACTGCTGAACATAGACCTCCCCTTTATCCTCCACACTGAACGATAGCCTGCCTTTTGCATCCACTGGATGCCAGTGACTCTCATAACGTCGTCGGTCCATCTAGTGGGACGCCTACCTACGCTGCGTCTTCCGGTTCGTTTTTTTTAATCTATCAATAGGCTTTCGTTTGACCGCAAACTCACCTGATGTAAAGCGACGATGCGGTTTACGATGGAGCACGCTTGCCTAGAGGAAACCGATTCACTCGTGATTTGAAGACACCCAGATTATAACTATGGGGGAACACCCATTCAGGCAGCGCATTCCACAGACTAGCAGTACGTATAATAAAAGTGAAATCAAAGCGCACCGTATGGGTTTTCGGAATATCAACCAAAAAGCGGTGTCTGTTTTTAGTGCCCGCTCTGGCATCCCGATAGAAAAATGGGCAGGAGTGAATTAGATCATGGAGATCCGATGCACACTCTCCGAAATGTATTCGATAAAAAACCGATAGACTAGCAACTTTACGCCGATGCTCAAGACTAAGGAGCTCAGTCTGAACCAGGGAATCGTTGCCGATGAGCCTCTTGGCACGCTCAATAGACTCTAACACATCACACACACATCACATCATCAGCCATTAAATGTCCACTGCTGAACAAGGCCTCCCTCTTAGAGAGGGGTGTTGCCATAATCCCCACGCTTGGCAGGCGGCTTGGGGATCGCAGTACGTTCACCGTGTACTAATAGGATGCTGCTGCCCATCCTCCGGTGGTTCTTGTCGCAGTTTTAGGACATACCCGGGTCCTAACTCTACTCTACTACTACTAGACTCTAACGCCCCAAGCTAATACTTAGCTGATCCATCCCAAAGGTGAGAGCAGTACTCCATGCACGACCAAACTTGTACTTAATACAGTGAAAGCAACTGCTCCGACGTGAAGTACCTACGCACCTTCGATAGGATACCCAGCTTTTCGGCAGTCACTTAAGCCTTGCCTTCAATATAGGATCCAAAGCTGAGGTTAGAAGACAGAGTAACGCCCAAAAGCTCAAGCCTGTCAGTTATCGGAATGGATACATCACGGAAAGTAGGAGCCAGTTGGAACGGCGTCTTTTTGGCGGAAAACAGACACGCCTGATTCTCCACTCAAGAACCTTTGTTCCCCATCGGTTATCGGATCTTCGAGCGTTTTTACGACCATTTTTTCTTTCAGATGACATCAAGCAGTCAGAGTCTCATCACGACACCGTCCGTCGTGTAGCTGATGCGTACGCGTCCACTTGTGAGGTGGTGAAGGATATGAACCACTCTCAGGGACTGCTAGTACTAATGTTCCTGGGCTTTTTGTTCCTGTACCTTGTTGCCACATCATATGACTTCATTGAAACTTTCAGTACGTCATGTACATACAACTCGTTTTTTACCGAAAATTAGGGTGTGTACAGGTTCACAGAGTAGTACAAAGTATGGCATGAACATGGACTCGTTAAAGTACGAATCATGCCATCCGACCCACAATGGGTCTGTGGTATTGCTCATTAGTAAATGTCCTTGGCAATCATCTATCCAAAAGTTTCGGTGACCTACTGTGACTTTTTAATCATTTGTCAACTAACAAATAATGAAAAAGACAAAAAGTAAAAACGAAATGGGGGTAGATACAACAAACGGATTTTTGTATTAGCTCTAATGTAAAAACTGTATTATTTACAAGCGTTAAACTTAACATGATTATAGAACACATTCTAAAGTATAACAACAAATAATAAAAAATGCCAAAGTGCGAGTTGGTCACAAATTTCTGTTCATTACCAAGTTATAATAGTGTTATACTCGAGCGCCTGTAGCAAACTGCGTAGCAATTACTCCGACGAATTTAGAAAGCTTTATAATGGCGTCGATTCTTGCATATCACTTACTAAACTAAACCAATCTGACAGAACTATAATTATCTGCCTTTCTTTTCATTTTAATATGTGAGAAAAGGATGGCAACAATTTTAGAGCTGTCGAATTTAGTTTAGTTTAGATTACATTAGAATCGATGCCAATAACTGGTAATTCGGTTACTTGGACAACCGTATTGTATTTTGTGGTGGTACGGAATCCTCAGTCCACGAGCCCGACTCCCACTTGGCCGGTTTATTCTATTTTAGTCTTATACCGTAAATTATGGGCTGTTACAAATTTTGCAGTAACCTTATTTTTTTTTTGGTATTTTGCATACGTTTGCGCATTTTTTCTTTTATAGCTTCTGATCGTATTGCCTCATCGGATAAGACAGCATCTCTATTGTGCGGATCGATGCTGTTGTTCTGGTGCTTTTACCACACATTCAATCTACTGATGATCATTGAACCCTGTCATCTGACTCATATGGAGGTACGTTACTAAACTTTTCTTTAGTTGAAAGGGGGAACGATCATCGTAGTTTCTTTCCAAAACTGATAGTCCCTGTAAACAATTTTAGTTCCCCCATTTTTGCTAGGCGTGCTTACCGTCTTTGACTAAATCGTCACTTAACATCATGTGAGTTGTAGTCAAACGCTTAGCCTGTCCAGCATAAAAATGTACAGATAATTGATAATTGATTGAATCAGGCGTTACTTTGCGGAAGTCCATTTTTAATTTGTACATGTCGAATTTCTAGTGTAATTCCGCTTCTACGTCGTTTAGAGTAGGTACAATAAGGATTTTGGGATTTGGGCTTTTTTTTGTACTCTAAACGACGTAGAAGCGGAATTACACTAGAAATTCGACATATACAAATTACAGATAATTGGTTGGGGTGTAGAATTATCTACCCAACTAAAATTATGCGCAAGATTCTGGGTATAGTCAAAAGAGAAGATGAGAATTGGGAACTAATTAAAATGTGGATTTTGAGGAGTTTACCGTCAAATGTCATAGGAGAGAGCAAAGGCCAGAGACTTCACTAGACAGGCACCTGGTGCGAATGGGGGATGATTGCAATGCAAGGGTGTATCTTGGAGTTTCCAATGGTCGAGGACCCGTTGGCCAGCTTAGATATCAAAGAAAGATGCCGTAGAGTCAGCCAACTGGCGAGACCAGGACTGATGCCATTATCTTGTGTCGGAGACTAAGAATCACTTAAGGTTGCTGCGACAGTATAGTGAGTAAGTATAAAGTAAGTAAGTATTTACCCGATGGACCCGATGGCATGGCTAATGGACGATTATGATTTAGGCAGTGGACACATGGCCAGACGTAATGATGGCAGGTGATGTACAGCAGTAACTGCGTGGTGGCCGAGACTAGGTTGGCGGAACCCAGGCCGACCGAGGATGAGGTGGACCGACGACATCAGAAATACTGTCGGGAACGAGTGGATGCGAATAGCGAGAGACCGGGGAGAGTGACATAAACAAAGGGAAGCCTATACCCAGCAGTGGGTCACTCAGGGCTGATGATGATGATGATTTATTTTTAGCAGTTCTATGTATGTTCATCATAATTATGTTCCTTCTTAGTAGTCCTAAACTATAAATTACGCCCGTGTGAAGCCGGGCGGGCGGGTCGCTAGTAGTTAATAATTATCTTCATCATCATCATAATCAGCCTTTTAACAGTCCACTGCTGGACTTTTAGCCTGAAAGGGTGATTGGGCCATATCCACCACGCTGGCCCAGTGCGGGTTAGTGGATTAATAATTCTCTTAACAGATGGAAACCACCCATGTGCTGATGAGTCGCCTGATGCTCTGCATGGAATCTGTCTACGACCCGCTGGCGGTGGAATTGGAGAAATTCTATGAACAGCTCATCTTCAACGAGGTGTCTTTCAAAGCCTTTGAGGTCATTAAGATATCAAGAGGCTTATTACTTGATGTAAGTCGAAAAGTAACAATCACGTTTGCTCTACACGTAATTATCCCACCTTTTACTGCAGAACAAGTAGAAGAACTGCATATTACTACCCGTTCCTTGTAGAGATTATTTAAAAAAAACGTACCTACACAACAATTTAGTTCGATATTTATGATGCGCGCTGCCTACACCGGGTACAAGTATTTGTTTTACTCTGACAGCGGCAATTACATTGTAAAAAAACCTGAATAAAAACTTTTTTCAATAATATTTCAAAAAAGTATATCGAATACCTGCGGCCTCATTATTGATGTTTGATTGTGATCGAGATTGCATGCCGTCCCGTTCGCATCTATACGTACTCGCACTACGTGCGTAAGTGAGATGACACGCGATCACGATCGCAATCCGAATCACGATAAGACATCTTTAATAAGGCTTCTGCTTAATTTTTCGTGCAAAAACCTAGCGAAAATGATTAGAATTTGTGCTTGGACCGAGTGAGAATGGAATTTGTTGCTGGTCTTGTTTGCTTTGCAGTCTGAGAACTGCAATCTAGGCATTCAAGGCAAAAAATAAGGGTAGAGAAAAAAAGGGTAAAGGAGAAGGTTAAATAGATCTCTTCTAGATAAACGTGCTCCATCCTCGGCCGCAATGTCACTTACCATCAGGTAAGTTGGTGGTCAAACGTAAACCAATTATAACTTAACTAACTATCCCTATCCTAACTATCTCCAATTAAAGAAGTTAATCAATTCAATTAGTATAAAAAATGTGGGTAGATACATATTATAACTTAAATAAAGTTGGCCGGCGCCAGTGCTAGGACACGTCATGCCCTAATATTTTTTTACTGACAAATTATTTTCTTTCAGATTTTTAGCGGGATAACTACGTACTTAGTTATTATGATTAATATCAAATAAAAACTCTACTACAACGCAATGTAATCGTAGGAGAGAAGCCTGATTAGTGTGTTGCGTTGCGACGTCGCAACGGATCAACGCATTATTTATGTCAACACCTGCGTTGCAACGAGCGCATCACC
The DNA here is from genome assembly GCA_932305915.1 of Agriopis marginaria. Classification (NCBI taxonomy): domain Eukaryota; kingdom Metazoa; phylum Arthropoda; class Insecta; order Lepidoptera; family Geometridae; genus Agriopis; species Agriopis marginaria. The sequence goes on from OW029923.1 coordinate 2,392,347, forward strand.
CCGCTTCGTCTCTCATCTGTTGAACCGATGCAACGAGCGCATCACCCCGCTTCGTCTCTCGTCTGTTGAACCGATGCAACGAGCGCATCACCCCGCTTCGTCTCTTGTCTGTTGAGCCGTTGCAACGAGCGCATCACCCCGCTTCGTTTCTCGTCTGTTGAGCCGTTGCAACGAGCGCATCACCTCGCTTCGTCTCTCGTCTGTTGAGCCGTTGCAATGAGCGCATCACCCCGCTTCATCTCTCGTCTGTTGAACCGATGCAACGAGCGCATCACCCCGCTTCGTCTCTTGTCTGTTGAGCCGTTGCAACGAGCGCATCACCCCGCTTCGTTTCTCGTCTGTTGAGCCGTTGCAACGAGCGCATCACCTCGCTTCGTCTCTCGTCTATTGAGCCGTTGCAATGAGCGCATCACCCCGCTTCATCTCTCGTCTGTTGAACCGATGCAACGAGCGCATCACCCCGCTTCGTTTCTCGTCTGTTGAGCCGTTGCAATGAGCGCATCACCTCGCTTCGTCTCTCGTCTGTTGAGCCGTTACAACGAGCGCATCACCTCGCTTCGTCTCTCGTCTGTTGAGCCGTTGCAACGAGCGCATCACCCCGCTTCATCTCTCGTCTGTTGAGCCGTTGCAACGAGCGCATCACCCCGCTTCGTCTCTCGTTTGTTGAGCCGTTGCAACGAGCGCATCACCCCGCTTCGTCTCTTGTCTGTTGAGCCGTTGCAACGAGCGCATCACCCCGCTTCGTTTCTCGTCTGTTGTGCCGTTGCAACGAGCGCATCACCCCGCTTCGTTTCTCGTCTGTTGAGCCGTTGCAACGAGCGCATCACCCCGCTTCGTTTCTCGTCTGTTGAACCGTTGCAACGAGCGCATCACCCCGCTTCGTCTCTCGTCTGTTAAGCCGTTGCAACGAGCGCATCACCCCGCTTCGTCTCTCGTCTGTTGAGCCGTTGCAACGAGCGCATCAACCCGCTTCGTTTCTCGTCTGTTGAGCCGTTGCAACGAGCGCATCACCCCGCTTCGTCTCTCGTCTGTTGAGTCGTTGCAATGAGCGCATCACCCCGCTTCATCTCTCGTCTGTTGAGCCGTTGAAACGACAGGCCTCTCACTTATGCTGGGGCTACATTAGCGGGTGGCAGGTGAACATTCGTATTGACGAAATGAGTGTGGCTGGGTTGATCGTTGCAACTCGTAGTATTCGGACGAAGACGATTTATTATCGGGGCACTGTCGGTAAACTGGCGCGCATCAAAGGGAGGCAACGCGACCCGAATCTTCGCCCGCTAATGTAGCCCCAGCATTACGGCATCATCAGCGGTGCCCCGCTTGCCCTGCGGACCGCTCGCTCAATCACGCGCTACCACCGCGGCATTCACAACTCAACTTCGACGTTTCGGAGATGTTGAGCCGATTATGTGCTTGCTCAACGGCGAGGTGATATACGAAGCGATGACGATCCATTTCAGAGTTGATATGTGTGCTACAACCTTTACGCTCACCTTCTAGAGATAAAAGCGCCTTTTGTGCCTCTATTAATGTTGCTGATGTTACAAAATATAACTAAGTATATTTATTTCTTTCTATTTCTTGTATTCTTTTAGGAATGTTCTTTCTGTGGTATCAATAAAGTTTTGTTGTAAAAATTGTTCTTCTGACGGATCTCTAGTGTATTTCCTTACTTTAGCGTTAAGTATAATAAGGAATTAGGGATCAATTATTTAAGTTTACAGAATTTTGTCAAAGATGCAAATTTAACCTGAAACAAAAAATAATGTAATACCTAACCTAACCTAACTAATTTGTAAATAATAATAATAATAAACGAAAAAAAGTTACCGACATAGCCCACCGGATTAGCAAGTTGAAGTGGCAGTGGACAGAGCACGGACCGGTAAGCGCAGCGTAGAACGTCCACCCACATGATGGACAGACGACCTAAAAGAGACCGTAGGAAACGCTGGATGCAGGCTGTTTCCAACCGGCCCTTTTGAAGATTGATAGGGAGGCCTATGTCCAGCAATGGAGATCCTATGGCTGAAATGATGATGATGACGATGAATGAAAGTATAATATAAAATCTAAAACAATAAATTAGTTAAATATGTTATCAATGGTTAATGACAATAAAAATAAATCATACATTACTTAAATTAAATACAAAGAACCTTTATAATTACATCACTTTGATGACACGTGTTTCGCCTCTGCACGCGGAATATAAGAAAGCATAAGTTGCATATTATGATAACAAAATAAATAAATTTATTATTATCAGTTGACCTGAGGACATAATATATCGACTTCACAATCAAGCGACCCTCGAAAGGCCATCGTGATTACCCTCACAGACCTTCGTCACGAGCCGTATCAAACAACCAAACCTTGCTGCAAAACTACCTTATAGAATTACACATGACAAATAATTGTTGCTGGAACGCCAACTCAATAACGTTAATAATGTATATATTATTAAATAATTTGTAATGTTAAGTTAAAATTAGAAAAAGTGAAAGTAAGTAAATTAATTGTTTTTTATTAAATTTGTTACACTGACCGTGCGCTTGTGATGCTAGAGTAGGAATAGGTGAACTAAAACACAAAACAACGTACTTTTTTCATTTTGGCTTATCGTCGAAACATACAACAACGTGTTCTGCGCAAAATTAAATGCTAAAGCAGCGTGCTAATTCCATTTTAGCTCATTGTCGTAGCATGCTATAACGCATTCTACGCGAGAATCAATGCTAAAAACAACGTGTTATTCCATTCTAGCTCATAGTCTTAGCATGTTACGTTGCATTCTGCGCGAAAATGAATGCTAAAAACAGCGTGTTATTCCATTCTAGCTCATTGCCGTAGCATGCTATAACGCATTCTACGCGAGAATTAATGCTAAAAACAACGTGTTATTCCATTCTAACTCATAGTGTTAGCATGCTACGTTGCATTCTGCGCGAAAATTAATGCTAAAAACAGCGTGTTATTCGATTCTAGCTCATTGCCGTAGCATGTTATAACGCATTCTACGAGAGAATTAATGCTAAAAACAACATGTTATTCCATTTTAGCGCATAGTCTTAGCATGCTACGTTGCATTCTACGCGAGAATTAATGCTAAATCAACGTGATTATTCTATTCTGGCTCATCGTCGTAGCATGCTATAACGCATTCTACGCGAGAATTAATGCTAAAAACAACGTGTTATTCCATTCTAGCGCATAGTCTTAGCATGCTACGTTGCATTCTGGGCGAAAATGAATGCTAAAAACAAAGTGTTATTCCATTCTAGCTCATTGTCGTAGCATGCTATAACGCATTCTACGCGAGAATTAATGCTAAAAACAACGTGTTATTCCATTCTAGCTCATAGTCTTAGCATGCTACGAACATTCTGCGCGAAAATGAATGCTCAAAACGTGTTATTCCATTCTAGCTCATAGTCTTAGCATGTTACGTTGTATTCTGCGCGAAAATGAATGCTAAAAACAACGTGTTATTCCATTCTAGCTCATTGTCGTAGCATGCTATAACGCATTCTACGCGAGAATTAATGCTAAAAACAACGTATTATTCCATTCTAGCTCATAGTCTTAGCAAGTTACGTTGTATTCTGCGCGAAAATGAATGCTAAAAACAACGTGTTATTCCATTCTAACTCATTGTTGTAGCATGCTATAACGCATTCTACGCGAGAATTAATGCTAAAAACAACGTGTTATTCTATTATAGCTCATAGTCTTAGCATGCTACGTTGCATTCTGCGCAAAAATGAATGCTAAAAACAACGTGTTATTCCATTCTAGCTCATTGTCGTAGCATGATATAACGCATTCTACGCGAGAATTAATGCTAAAAACAACGTGTTATTCCATTCTAGCTCATAGTCTTAGCATGCTACGAACATTCTGCGCGAAAATGAATGCTCAAAACGTGTTATTCCATTCTAGCTCATTGTCGTAGCATGCTATAACGCATTCTACGCGGGAATTAATGCTAAAAACAACGTGTTATTCCATTCTAGCGCATAGTCTAGCATGCTATGTTGCATTCTGCGCGAAAATGAATGCTAAAAACGTTTCATTCCATTCTAGCTTATAGTTTTAGCATGCTACGTTGCATTCTACGCGAGAATTAATGCTAAATCAACGTGATTATTCTATTCTGGCTCATCACCGTAGCATGCTACGAAACGTTCTACGCGAGAATGAATGGTAAAGCAACGTACTTATTCCGTTCTGGCTTATAGTCGTATAGCAAGCTACGACGCGTTCTACGTGAGAAATAATGGTTAAGCAACGTGTCCATAGACTCACCATAGTAACTATTATTGTAGCTGTGCCTCCTCATAATATATTTTCAATTTGTCTTTCTTCACTTTCAAGATTGGCTGATCGCATCAGATTCGTCCGCTCCCATCGCCTCCCAAACGTGACGGGAATGAAAAGTGAATATTTTGCGAGATTGGGAGCGTTCGTGTCGTCATCGAATTATCTTATTCTTACGTACTGCATAAATAGTTCAATCCAAGAAAACCTACAACCAAGATAGCTACTCTTTACCTGACTTCCATGAAAAGAGATTTGCAAAGAAGGGTTAAGTTTATGTTTTTGGTTTACAAGCTAGGTAATTAAGGTGGTTCGTTTCACAAATGGCGAAAATTCATATTTCAAACAGTTTTCTTGTCCTTGTAGCTAGGCCGGGTAATTATTGTAAACGATCATGATGTTTGCGCTTATTGATTAATATTCTTTACAATATCATGTAATGCATCTATAATGCACATTATTACTTACCTTTGTGAATAAACTAATTTTTTGCTGTTTCAAACGGTTATTGACAAATGTAAGTAATATGCTGCGTTACTGTTAAGTAGTTATACATTATAATGTAAAGAACAGTCAAAATTTTGCGCAAACACTGTGTTATTTAAAAATGGCCTGGCTACTAGGACCAAAAAACTGCTTAAAATTTGAATTTCCTGCCAGTGAATCGTACCACCTTAATTACAATAATTACACACATAAATTTCTATGACTATTAACGGGATATTTACCTTGGTAAAGTTGTGGAATGAGCTCCAGTTATTTCGGCGCAGTTACATGCACCATGTTCACGGGAAGACATGACTTCAGAAGTCATGTCTTTCCGTGAACATGGTGCATGTCACTGCGCTGAAATATCGGGAGCTCATTCCACAACCTTACCACGGTAAATATCCCGTTAATAATCATATAACTTTAGTGAACAACCGTGATAGTTTAAAACAATGAATTACACACCTTACGTCATGTAAAGGTGTGCTCTAATACATTTAACTTAGAATTGGAACTTAACTAAAATGAAATTACTTTTTTTAAACGACCCTCCAGTTGTGTAAAGATAAGTAAACAAACGTCCTCCATAATATATCTCCACAGAACAAGATTGTTTCTTCTATTAATCAAAGTGAAAATTGAGTTTATTCTGCTAATTATCATTTCAGGCAAGGCAAGACCGAATTTACCTTACTTAATTGAATTCGCCATGAAACAAATTAATTTATGCTTAGACAGAAAGTTCTGGAACCGGAGCAAATGTTGATCCCGGACGGACGATCGAATAACAATATTAAAATTTTATGCTTCCTTCAGATTTTCATGCAAACCGAAAGCAAAATCCTAAGTCAAGATCGGTTGGAAATAAATTCGATTACGTCTTTGCAGTTTGGGGAGAAAATGGGCACTGTTGACTTACCCCTTTAATACCAGTGTATAAATAAAGTATACGTTGACCTTTTTTCAATAAATCACCACAAACTTTAAAAAATACCCTTCTCAAAGGCAATTTTAAGTTTAGACATAAACAAAAGAAATTCTTTAAAAAATTGTTGCAACGGTAAATGAATAATTATAAGGTACTCTTTACATGGTCTTTTAAAACATAAGAACATTAGATACAGTATAATTTGACATGAAAGTATGTTTTTATTGGTTAATAGGCTTGCGCTTGACCGCCCTTTGCCTGATGTTAAGCGATGATGCGGTTTACGACGGAGCACGCTTGCCTAGAAGAAAGCAATTTACTCGTGACTTAAAGACACCCAGATTGTAACTATCGGGTTTTCGGAATTCCAACTAAAAAAGGGTTTCGCTTTTAATAGTTTTGTATATTGCAAAGCTTCTCTCTGTAGTACACGATAGAAAAGGTCTCACAACAGAAAAGTGATGTGCCGCAGGTTGATACATCAAAATAACGTTTTAACAAGGATGTTTTATTCCCTTTAGGGCAGTTGGAGACAAAAGTCATTCAATTCGCGCCTAGGATTGGCCCGCTTGAAAAAGAAGTACGCTGAAAATTTATACATTTGGCTTACGGTGGGGTAAAAGATGAGCAGTCAAGTGGTTATGTCATCATTGCCTGGCGCACTCCTCACTTTAGGTATGAAGCTACAAGTAGCCGACATGTCAGACCTGCCTCGCCCGCTTCCACGCTATAGACAGAGTTAACGCAACAAGAGTTACGTTACTTATGTTATGGACAGAGAGGCAACTTCTAGGTTAAGATAGCAGTAGGCAATGATCTTATATCAATCTCATTGGCTGTGGGTAGTTAGCGCTCGCGCGTCCTGAATCGCACTTTATTGTGTAGAAGCAAGAGACGCTACGATTTTGCGCAGTTAATCTTCTGTACTTATAAAGTACTAAAATATTTGTTTTGTGCCTAAACGCAAAGTTATATCCCGCAGAAGACTGGACTGTAGGTGAGCGTCGTGTTCGCATATTTATTACTATTTCTTATCCAAAAGTTACATCACAAAACATGTTTATACTAATATTACCTGAAGGTAAAGTAAATAATTCGGACCCTAATCAGGCTTGACGTTTACACGCTTCGGGAAATCAAGATAATAATGTTCACCAAATAATATTAGATAAAGTCAAAATAGGACGTGAGCAGGGCGCTTTATATACTTGCCTAATAAACGGAACAATGTGTTCTTCAATTTTTTACTGGGCAAGTGCTTTTATCAACAGCTGAACAAAATACAAATACAGTTAGACTGCCCATAGACCCTTGAAGGTCTACAGACAATCCAAATGCTCAAGTACACTATCAGTTGGCAACGTATCCAGCATACTGGTGGCATTACCACGCTGAATGGCAATGCTTATGCGTTGAGCTACACACATCAGCATTTTGGTACGCGTTGGTACGCGCATACTTACTCCGCTGGTGCATAGACCCAAAGTGGGTCTTGGCCTCTAGCACAAGAGAATGCCATCGGTCCCGGTCTCGCGCTGTCTCTTGCTAGTTGGCGATTCGGAGCTCGCGGGATTCTGACTCTACGGCATCTTTCTAGCGATAACTAGGGCGGTCAATAGGTTGGCGGCCATTGGGAACTCCAAGGTACGCCTTTCTTGACATTGAGATCCTATTCGCTGCAGGTGGCCTGTCCAGCGGAGTCTCTGGACTTTGGTCTCTTCAAAGAAATTTCTTCATACTACGAAATGCACTTCACTCATTCACTGCCTGAGTCATCACGAATTCTCAAGAACTACTTAACCATTGAAGCTGAAATTTTTCAGTTACACTTCTTATGTGGCTTATTTAATGATAAATGAAAATGAATGAATAAATGAATATCTGGGACATTTTTGCACACACGGTCATCTGACCCCAAACTAAGCAAAGCTTGTAATATGGCTGCCAGAAACTGATATACGTACATATATATTTTTAAATACATACTTAAATAGATATTAACACCCAGACATAGAACAAACACAAATGTTCATCACACAAATGTTTGTCCTAGATGGGAATCGAACCCACGCCCCCAAGCACAGAAGATAGGTTCACTACCAACTGAATGATAGGCACTTTCGAGCAAAATAAAATGAATGGACGGGTCCAGTAGAAGCGCATTTTTGAAGATCACAAAATGAGCGCCCACTTCGTTTCAATCAGTCTCTAGACGTAGGAAGTGCAACACGAGTCTATTGTTACGTGATAACGAAACATCTGACAAAATTATGCATTCATATGCTTTCCCGAAGTGTAAATACACAAATATAACCGGTATCTATTTTTTGTATCAAATATGTACAGTATATTTGTTACACTGTTTTTTTTGTGTTTACATTTGTGTTTTACATAAGGTGTTGAAGTATATTATGTCCTACAGTTTTGACTCGTTTTTACTGAGCAAGTTCAATGGTTAGGGGCCGTCCATTAATTTTATTTTGGTCGAAGATAGGAACAAGTTAAACGATTCAAAATAGGGTTGAAAGTTTATAAGAAAGTCTACGCGTATAAAGTCGCGGGCAATAGCTAATTATTTCTATAGAAATTGGCCAAAATATTATCAATACGTTAACAAAATCCAATAATGTATCAAAGTTACAGGAAAGATAACACCCGCCGGGTGTTTCAGATTTGCTACAATATAAATGTTTGAGAAGAAAAAAATTAGCAAACAAATTGAAACAAAACAACGGATGTAATAAATGTAGGAAATTATATTCTTCTATATTGGGGAAATTGTTTGAGCAACCTATAACCTAAACAAAAAAAAAAAAAAAAAAAAAGTTAAAAAGTAAGTAAGTAGTAGTTAAGTATGTATTTAAAAATATACATGTACGTATATCAGTTTCTGGCAGCCATATTACAAGCTTTGCTTAGTTTGGGGTCAGATGACCGTGTGTGCAAAAATGTCCCAGAATTTTTTTTTAATTTTTTTTTTAAACTGAGTATGATTTTTCTGGCGAGGGATTTTGTTTTGTTACAGAACAATAACTGCACCCCGCAGTTTCACCCACTGCCCTACAGGAATTGTAAATGTTTCGGGATTAAAAGTATTAACCCTTAACTACTCGCATGAAGAAAATTCACATTAATGCTCGGACGGGGTCTCCCGGGACCCCAATTTGTTTCGTAGATTTTTGATAAACTAACAAACGAATTAAATATTAAATTTAATCTATACTAATATTATAAGGAGGAAAGATTTGATTGTTTGTTTGCACTGAATAGGCTCCGAAACAACTGAACCGATTTGATAAATTATTTCACTGTTGGGAAGCTACATTATCCTCGGGTGACATAGGCTATATATCTATACCCGTGCGAAGCCGGACCGCTAGTAAACGATAAATACAGTAAACGACAAAGAAAATAGCAAGTAAAAGGAACTCACAAAAAACAGAATTCTAAATTCTGTCTAAGAATTTACCTTTTGAAGCACATCGAGATAAACTTTGAGATATTTTTAATTATTATGAACAAATCGGACTCGTTTTCGTCACTGGTTAGATAATAGTTATCATTTCATGCGAATTTTATGCGGACACCAAATTTCATGCATTACTTTTATTACGATTTTTTTTACGTAATTACTCACACACTCAAAGTGCAGCAATAAGTGCGAAAGCTCTAACGTCTTGTCAGTCCCTAAAGTGTATCTTTGGGGCAAACTGGGAAGCTGCTATTAGCGGAAGTGATGTCTGACCGACCAAAGTATAATTTTTTACTCGTAAAAGTGCGTTGATTCCATTTGAGCAGTTACGGGTTAACGGCCTCTTATGCCAAATTTGACGGTATTAAATCAATTTTATTCAGTTAAATTACAATATTTGAGCTGGAAAAAAATACATGTCACAGATACATCTGTGTTTGAGTTTATGATTTGGTTCAAAACGCGATAGAATAAGCTTTCCTCGATAAAACAAAAAATCTGAAACAAAGTCGATTTAGTTTATTTTTTTCGTTTTATGCTCTAATGAACGCTCGTAACAACCTGGAAATTGCATGTACTGAAAGACAATATTTTTTTTAATTTGATAGTTTTTGATTGTGAATAGTTTCGTTTTTTAGTGAAATTAAAAGCGTAAAAAAAATCGCGAGATTTTGCGCGCACCGCGTTCAGTACCGCGGCAGGCGTCATCGAGGTCAGACTTATGTTAGTTTTTGTCGTTGCACTCACCCCGCGGGCGTCCTGACTCTTGGTTGGCAAAGCACATCGTTGCTATAACTTGGCGGGGGCTGAGGGAGCGTTTTGTTGCCTACGCGACTCAGATAATAGGCCGTTAAAGGCGAGATCAAAGCGCGCGGTTTCCTCGTGCACGCGATTCAACATTTTTCAAATAACTGAGTGAAAGAATTAAAATAAACGAAACACTATTCTGTTCACATGGACATTATTTTGAACAAAGTTTAATATCATTAGTAAAAAAAGTGTTTTTTTCTGAACTGCGTCGCCAAAACAAACTATATAAACATAAAATCTGGGTGTCTTCAAATCACGAGTGAATCGGTTTCTTCTAGGCAAGCGTGCTCCAACGTAGACCGCATCATCGCTTAACATCAGACGAGATGATGGTCAAACACAAGTCTATTAATTATATTTAAAAAAAGTGTTTATAATATTTGTAATGAACTAAATATTCTTTCGGTTATATTAATTCGGAATAATTTATTCATTATCTTTCTAATATATTAATGGACAAATCCGTTACAAAAAAATTAAATCCACGAGCAAGATAACTGCCTGCTATTATCTTCCCCTTAAGTGGTTTTAAGCTATTTCAGAAATTTATTTTTACTTTATTTAGTTTTTTTATTGGTTTAATAGTCAAATTTGTTTTTAATGCTGAGTAAACGAAAATAACCTATTCTAAACCTAACCTAACTACTACTTTTATTTATTTATTTTATTTATTTATTAAAACGGCATTAAGCCAGTTACATTAATTAATTACAGTCAAAACAATATTACATCAATTAATTACAGTACAAATATCAAGATAAAAATAATAATTAATTACATGTCACAAATTCTTAAATATCTAAAAGCATGTCAATTTATCTAGTCCTTAAAATTTAAATTTAAACATAAAATAAACACGTTTATCATGACGTGTTCTTCTCACAATACGTCAAGCATACTTTGTCTTAGTAACAACACTAACAACCACTGGCCTGTATAGCCCTGTGGAGCTTAAAATATTAACATCAGGCGAGATGGCGGCCAAGCGCAAGCCTATCTATAATTAAAAAAATCTATTCGCCACATCTATTTCCATACATATAAAATTCGATGTATGAACTCCAACACGTCGGGACCGATTTTGACGGGACTTTCAGTGGCAGATAGCAGATGATATAAGGAGTAATTCACGCCGGTAACATCAAGGAGCTGTACATAGCTAGCATAGCTGTTAAAATTTGCAAGTTGAAGTGGCAATGGGCAGGCCACATCGCTCGAAGAACCGATAACCGATGGGGAAGAAAGGTTCTGGAGTGGAGACCACGAACCGGAAGACGCAGCGTAGGGAGGCCTCCCACTAGATGGACCGACGACATTGTGAGAGTCGCGGGCATCCAGTGGATGCAAAAGGCAGGCTGTCGTTCAGTGTGGAGGTTAAAGGGGGAGGCCTATGTTCAGCAGTGGACGTCTTCTGGCTGATGATGATGATGATGAACACCAAGGAGAGCAGCGCATATTCTATAGTAGTGAAAGGCATTTTATAAGATATCTTGAACTTGAATTTATCAATAAGAATAAAAAATATATTTTGTTAATCAAAATAATACAAGTACTACATCTTTTATTAAGGTTCCCTCTCTGTAGTGACCTTAATGACCACTTTGAAATGTTGTTCGTTCTGAAACAGCTTAATGAGTTTTTTATATCCACCCCGGCAACACTTAAAAGGTGGCGTTAATAAGCCTCCTCCTTCTTAAAATACTGCCTAATTAAGTGGGTAAAATAATTAATTTCTGTTTTACCATTTACTTAAACAAACGATGCTATATTATCTTCGTATTTTGAGCCCAATTCTGCCACGCGGCTTTTCTGGCATCTATATGGTTTTTTTTTAATTTATCGTCAATGTATTGTAATGATTTATTTTATCTTAGGCACAAATAAAATGTGTGGTCTTATTTGAGTTTAGTATGGTCAAAGTGGTCCAACTACAGCCAATGTGCGGACGTGAAAATGCCTCAGTAATGCTTTAAAATCTGCGATAATAACCACCGTAATAGCAAGGCAACTTTTCAGAAGAAGTGTCTTACTTTCAGTAAGTAAATATCAGTTTTTGTTTTACGGTACTTTTTTATTATTATTATAACTTGCCTGATGTTAAGCGATGATGTGGCACGCGATGGAGCACGCTTGGCTAGAAGAAACCTATTCACTCTCGACTTGAAGACACCCAGATTGTAACTATCGAGGAACACCCACTCAGGCAGTGAATTCCACAGACTAGCAGTTCGCACAATAAATGTGGAATCAAAGCGTTTCGTACGGGTTCTCGGAATATCAACCATAAAGTGTCGATTCTTCGTGCCCACTCTGGCAGTCCGATAGAAAAATGGGCAGGAGGGAATCAAATCATGCAGATCTGTAGCACACTCTCCGAAAGGTATCCGATAAAAAACTGATAGACTACCTAGACCTTGCGCCGATGAACTTAAAATCATTATTAAACAAATATTTCGTCGTTTGGCCAATATCAAGTCACTGGCCGTTTTTAGGGCGGTTACCGTTAATCTAGTACATCCTTGATCGAATACCCAAACCGTGGTCCGTTCTACTACAGATATCACCAGCCCATTGTCACTTCAGTTGATCTTTTGAGCTAGGTTGCTACACTAAAGAAGACAATTTCTTCTAGGCCCACCGAATTTACCGTATATTGATGGGTATAACACTATAAAATTCATCGTTTTTTTTGTACCATTCGGACGAAAGATAAGGTAAAAATGAAACCGGAATAATAATATAAAGATTAATATGTGTTGTTTTGATTTTTGCCACAATTCATTCATTTCCCTTATAAAGTCACTTGACCGGAACGTTTTTAATACGAAAAAGGGTGCATGGTTAGGAATTTTTATACAAAATTAAATTAAATAGACCATATTTTACAACAGTGGCCATAGTAATCGGCTATTGTCAATATTCCGGTTTGATATATAATATTAGCTATATCCATAGCTAATATTACCACTAAATCTAGAGATTATGAGGAACAAATCGACATGAGTTTCATTACTATACGGTATTAGTTTGTGGTGGGCCTATTTTTCAAACAAAAGAAATTGTCTCATTTGTCAAAATTCGATATCTCAAAAAAATTGTATAGACACAAATTGTTATAGGCTGTGCGTTGTCCGTTAGCTGTTTCATTTTATATGTTAAGATTTTGATCTTTTTTATTTTCTTCTTCATCCTCGGATATGAAGGATACCATTTTTAATTATGACGCTTGTTCTTAGAATAAAAAAGGTCTGTTGATTCAGCCTAAAATAATACCATAGAACATTTTTGTAATTCTATTGCTAGCTTGAAATATTTTAAACGTCTGGAATATTGAAAATTTAATAGACAAAAAATACACACTTTTTAAAACCGACGGCTCGAAGGCAAAATAATCTCCGGTCATCGAGATATAATACCTATAGAGTTACAATCTGTAACTGAAAACAGTTAAAATTCCTCATCATCATCATCATCATCATCATCAGCCAGAAGACGTCCACTGCTGAACATAGGCCTCCCCCTTTAACCTCCACACTGAACGACAGCCTGCCTTTTGCATCCACTGGATGCCCCCGACTCCCACAATGTCGTAGATCCATCTAGTGGGAGGCCTCCTTACGCTGCGTCTTCCGGTTCGTGGTCTCCACTCCAGAACCTTTCTTCCCCATCGGTTATCGGTTCTTCGAGCGATGTGGCCTGCCCATTGCCACTTCAACTTGCAAATTTTAACAGCTATGTCGGTGACTCTGGTTCTTTGGCGAATATCCACGTTTCGGATTTTATCGCGCAAAGAAACTCCGAGCATAGCTCTCTCCATTGCCCGCTGTGAAAAATTCCTCAGAGCATCGTTATTCATACATAGACTTCAATAATATTCTTGTCAATGCTACATTTACTCCAATTTAGACGGTATGTTGCTTGCATAGTGTTCAACGTAACTTGTCCGCTATGTCATCGTAGTATTGGCATCGCGCGGCGTTGTAGCAAATCGTGGTTGGATTACAACTAACCAAAAAGCTAAAGCTGACAGATTGTTTTATTCTTGTACGAATGAAAAATAGACATTCCGACTTATGTAGCCGACTTTCTGTACGTATTTGTTTTGTGGACCAACCCAAAAGTCACTAAAAAATATTACTACCTGTTCCATATATTTCGTTGGGTATGAATGTAATTTTTCTATGAAACAATTGTTTTTTTTCTGGCGACTAAGGTAGTTACTATAGTGTACAATGGCCTATAAAAACAGACATCGTTTTCACAGGAAATCTATGCCGCAGACTTTAACAGCGCTGTTTTTTAATGCGATTTCATGGTAAGGCCCGTAGTAAAAGTTGGTCACAATGACATCAGTAGTACTATAACCTCCTTTCGAATTAGTACCACCGATCTATGTAAACCTGTATTCGAAAAGCACATGACATCTATCTATCTATATCTAAATCTAAATGAATCCCTATTTAGCTTGGTCACGCCATAATTTACCGACTTTACCGATTTCATTCACCTTTTTTTCTATTTCAAGTTTTCTAATACTTTGTAGAAGATTCTTACGGAAAAAAATAGCGCAAATTTTTTTAACATTTCAGCAACTACGCGCGTTTGGCAGTTCTAAGGCAGGACAACGTCTGTCAGGTCAGCTAGTTAATAATAATAAAATTGATCTCTACAATACACAATACAATCTCATATTATCCCAATTACAGCGTATCTAAACGTTCCATATTCCTAAGCCCCTTACGGTTATCTTCGCATTAAATAAAAAGGCAGTTAATGCGATTACTCGCTCGTAATCAGGCCAAGTGGACTGAAGATGGGACGGATAACCGGGATACCGGGATAACCGGGATATCGGGACAGCCGGGACACGTGAATGGGACGAGCGGGACGGCTGGCCCGTGCAGATACCGGGTTTAAGCCTAATTTGCAAATTGAAATTAGATTTGCCTAATTATTAATGCGGTGATTTTGAGCGTTCGATGCGATGTTTCTGTAGGAAATGTATGACGTGTAACGGGAATATAGAAACTGTGATATTAATCTTTATAAAGTAGCTTTTCACGAAAAAGCATCGGTCTATAATAAGTGGGGGTGATCATAAAATCATAATATGAAACATCTTGATTTTTTAAAAATCCTCAATGAGTGAAAACCTGTTTATATGGGAAAACCTATCTATATACAGGGTGTAAGGGGAACACTCTCGAAGCCAAAAGAAGGTAATTGTACTTATCATTATGAATCACTTTTAGTATGGGACCAACCCTGAAATCGCGAAAAAAATATCAGCTGTTCAACGCATTAAAACACTTACCATCAGGCAGACGATATACTTCTTTACCGCATTATTTAAAACAAAAAACATAATTTTATTGTGACACAATTTTCATAAGAAACAGATGCTGATTTGTTATTCCAAATATTATGTATATCAAAATTATTAGACATACATTCTAGTATTTCTGTTTTATTATTTGTATTTTATTTTATTAATATATATTTTATTCTAATGTGATTCATTTTAAGTATATATTTTACAGGGTTGAAAGAAAGAGTATGCTAAGCCGAAAGGGGTTAATGAAACTCATCATTATGAACAACTTTTAGTATGGGACCAACCCTGAAATCGCGAGAAAAAAAATATCAGCTGTTCCATACATTTTGTCGAGTGTCAATGACCGTTTTCTATAGAACAGCTGATATTTTTTTCGCGATTTCAGGGCTGGTCCCGTAGTAAAAGTTGTTCATAATGATGAGTACAATTACCTTCTTTTGGCTTCGAGAGATGGGTTTTTATCTACTTCAATTATAATATTTCATAACATTTGTGTTGTAAATTAAAACTACCAAAATAATATTTAATCATTTTTGGGGTTTCGCACCCAAATAGTGTCAACGGAACCCTATTAACTACTGAACTACTGCGGAACTACTGCTACCTATGCCTACGCTTTCTGTCTATATTATCTTTTGAACTGTTATAGATATTCAGTTGAAATTGTCACAGAATATGGATTTAATGTTACAGAATAACTAATAAATAATAATAGAATCAATAAGTAAAACATAAAAGAGAACCCTATTATACAACGAACCTATTTTTGTCCTTGCTTTAGTGTAAAAACGGCAATACGTGCAAGCGTCAAATTTACAATGATTATATGAAAAATTCTATAGTAAAATAACAAATAATAAACACCGGCCAAACACGAGTCAGCAAAAGAACCCAAACTGAATGAAAGATAATGCATTTTTTAGGTAAGCGCACAAATCCGTCTTGCACTTGACTGGTGTTTTTCTTTAAATAATAATAGTCTTGCGTTTAACCCCCAACTCGCCTGATGTTAAGTGGTCTACGATGGAGCACGCTTGCCTAGAAAAAATCAATTTTTAGTATTCACAGCTGCAATAACTTTGTTTCTAACTCAGAACTTTTTAAATGGAAACTTTTATTTTAACATTTTGCTTTAGTACATTGGCTTGTATTGAGGGCCAGCTACAATCTCACAACTGGCAAAAATTATCAGAATTTACAGTTTTTAATCTCCTTTTTACATCTACTCCAGGTATCAGAACTTTTTGGATCGATTACTACAGTTTAAACATATTCATGTAAAATAATTTCCAACAACATCTCTATCACTACATAGTATAAATTGAAGTCGCTTTCCGCGTCTGTCTGTCTGTATGGCCGCTAACTCCTCCTAAACCACGCAACGGATTTTGATGCGGTTTTCACCATCAGTTAGATACATTTTCAAGGAATGTTTATATATATAACTAGCGACCCGCCCCGGCTGCGCACGTAAATTACACCCGTGCGATGCCGGGCGGGCGGGTCGCTAGTTGAATTTAAAATAAGTACCTACGTATTAATCTCAGCCGTAGGACGTCCGCTGGTGGACATAGGCTTCCATCTATCTCCAAAAAGGTCGCCTGCATCCAGCGTTTCCTTGCGGTCTCTTTTAGGTCGTCTGTCCATCTTGTGGGTGGACGTCCTACGCTGCGATTACCAGTCCGTGATCTCCATTCGAGAACCTTTCCGCCCATCGGCCATCTGCTCTGCGTGCTATGTGCCCTGCCCACTGCCACTTCAACGTGCTAATCTAGAGGGCTAAAACTAACAAAGTTTTTTTTTTTTTTACTTATACTGTCCCACTGCTGGGTAAAGGTCTCCCCCATCTCTTTCCATAAATCTCGGTCCTCTGCCACCTCTTGCCAACCTCTCCGGAAAGAGTCAAGATCGTCACGCCAGCGTTTCTTGGGCCTTCCTTGACTGCGCCGTCCATCTGGCACCCATTGTTTGACGATCCTGGCCCAGTACGTATTAAAATATGAAAATTAAAACAACCCCAACCACATCCCTTCGAATTTTAACACCCAGTAATTTGTTACAGAGGAAAGGGCTATAAACAAACGTCACTTCATTAATCGCAACATTGTTTAGCTTAAAACATTGTTTTTTAGCCTAAAATGTGGTTTGCGTACGTTAAAATATTGTTTGGTTGCGTAAAATATCGTTCTGTTCGCTGCTCTTAGAGATGCTCGAGCAGTTGTTTGACCGGTAAAATCCGGTTAATTCGGCCTGCATACGTGTGACTTTTTTATCATCATCATCATCATTTCAGCCATAGGACGTCCACTGCTGGACATAGGCCTCCCCCATCGATCTCCAAAAGGGCCGGTTGGAAGCGGCCTGCATCCAGCGTTTCCCTGCGGTCTCCTTTAGGTCGTCTGTCCATCTTGTGGGTGGACGTCCTACGCTGCGCCTACCAGTCCGTGGTCTCCATTCCAGAACCTTTCGGCCCCATCGGCCATCAGTTCTGCGTGATATGTGATATCTCCATAGCTCGTGCTACTTTGAGCTTGCTTATGAGGCCCATAGTGAGAGACCACGTTTCAGTGCCGTATGTCATCACTGGTAACACACACTGGTCGAAGACTTTCGTCTTAAGGCACTGAGGTGTGCTAAGAATCCCCGGCAGACTTTTTTATAAACTTTCAATATTATATTATATACGGGGTGTATGGGGAACACTCTCGAAGCCAAAAGAAGGTAACTGTACTCATCATTATGAACAATTTTTACTATGGGACCAGCCCTGAAATAGCGAAAAAAATATCAGCTGTTCTATAGAAAACGGTCATTGACACTTGACAAAATGTATGGAACAGCAAAAAAATTTTTCGCGGTTTCAGGGTTGGTCCCATACTAAAAGTGGTTCAGAATGATGAGTACAATTACCTTCTTTTGGCTTCGAGAGTGTTCCTCTTACACCCTGTATTATCCAAAATGTCAACAAAATCAATTGGGAGGAATTTCTAATTAAGCTTGCAATATTTGACAACATAATATAATATAATATTATTATAATATATTATATTGTCAAATATTATTATAATATATTATGTTATATATGTTATGTTGTGTTGTGTTGTTATGTTTGTTTTGAAAGTTTAAAAATTACTATATATTATGTTGTCAAATATTGCAAGCTTAATTAGAAATTCCTCCCAATTGATTTTGTTGACATTTTGGATACATTTTTATTTTTGTTTTATATTTATAAATAGTAATACCCTCCGTTTATCTTTATCATTGTTTTATATGCACTGATTGTTATATATATATAATATATTTTTATTTGTTTTCAATTTGTATATCATAAAATTTTTTTGTAACATTATTATGTCGACAGAGGAACTTTAAATTTAAAATGTTTTTTAAACGGGATTCCTCGATACAGGCTTTGCCTAGTGAGGAAACTATTAGTAATGACCTTCTAAATTTACAAAACCTTCTCTGCAAGTATGTACTATTCAAACTTTAGTTAACTGTGTTTTTATTTTCTTTCTAATATGTATGGTATGTATATTTGTAGTAAATAAAAAAAATTTCATTTCATTTTCATTTTTTCATTTCACACCTTTAATTCTAGTGAAAATACATTTTCAACCAGCATGACTTCCTTGTACGGCGTATATTTGCCTATAGACACATATTATTGTACCAGTTATAGTGTTAAATAGTAGATTATGCACTAAGGGAATAAAGCAGTGTTTTACGTCGCGGGCAGCGTATTGAACCCTAAGCGTAGCGAGGGAGTTATATAGAGTCCTGAGTAAACCGAGGGGTTCAAGCTGCCCAAGACGAAGACAAGCGGCCTTATTATAGAAGTTTGATCGTGATCCAGATTGCATGCCGTCCCGTTCGCATCTATTTACTCGCACCACGTGCGTAAGTGAGATGGCACGCGATCGCAATCACGATCCGAATCATCCATAATAAGGCATCAGCTTTATTCCAGAGGAGCATACTAAACTTTTCACACATTCTACGAAACAATAAAAAGTCTGGTTTCACTGAAAATCACAGCACCAAACACCGTCTTTTGTTTTACATTCTTTGTAAACGCACCTTTTTTTGAGTTTTGCTTATTTCAGTTACCCTCTTTACAATGCCATATGGTCATTTTTTAATTAGAGTTTTCCACAAGTTTCCACACGAATTTGACGTTCCAAATTCAAATCACATTATTCCCTAGGGAGTTTCATTTTTTTTTATTTTTTTATTCGGTTCACTAATTGAATGTGACACCTTTGACACTACAAAATATATTATGTAAGGAACATTCAGTGTCCATTCTAAAAGCTGTGAACACAGCATGCAAAAATGAATAAGACTGTTAAACTTATAGTTAGGTACATTTACGAAGTGAAACAGTATACAAGTACATACTAATTAAAAATAAATGAAATAATATATATATATATAATTATATATATATACACATAGAAAACATGAAACAATTAACAGTGATCGATTTGTCAATTTATGAGTTTTTTAAGTTTGAGCTTTGTTGAGGCTAAAGAACCATCGAAGATGTCCCAGGATGAACGAATTGCATTACATTCATACAACTTTATATCCCTAAAGAGATAATGCTTTACTTTACGTTAGGTTGCATGATATGTATTTGGATATTGTCGAGCAGATGGTGTAAAAGTGTAATTATGTATAATTAAACCGATGAATGATGACCGACCCACTAGATGGACCGACGACATAGTGAGAGTCGCTGGCATCCAGTGGATGAAAAAGGCAGGCTGTCGTTCAGTGTGGAGGTTAAAGGGGGAGGCCTATGTTCAGCAGTGGACATCTTCTGGCTGATGATGATAATGAGACAGATTTAAATTATGGTGCTATAATTGGTCGAATATGTTTTCTCAGCTCTACAGACAACCCTCTGAAATAGGATGCGGCTGAAGTTTTTTGCAAAGATATTATAGGCAGTTGCCAATTAATCCTAGTTAATTTGTTTTATAATAGCCATTGTTTTAATAAATTTATAAAAATCGCAATTACGCCTATGTAATATTTACTGGGATAGTGTGGAAAGAGTTCAAAATTATTAAAGAAAATATCATAATACATACATACATACATTATCAGCCATTAAATGTCCACTGCTGAACAAGGCCTCCCTCTTAGAGAGGGGTGTTGCCATAATCCCCACGCTTGGCAGGCGGCTTGGAGATCGCAGTAAACAGAAATACAGAAATACAGAAATGTTTATTTTGCGATAATGAAATTTAGACATAAACAAAATGATCCAAATACAAGTAGGTACATTATCACAAAAACCGGCCCCAACTCAGCATGTTGCTGGTTGTACACAACCAGCGCTGGTATTCTGTTGGACCCGGCAAGTGGCAAGTCAGTACGTTCACCGTGTACTAACAGGATGCTGCTGCCCATCCTCCGGTGGTTCTGGTCGCAGTTTTAGGACATACCCGGGTTAATATCATAATATCAAACATAACAGACTTACGAGTTGTAACTTACTTGAGTCTTTATAAGGAAGATAGAAAATAATACCACCAAGAATAAACAACTTATTACACTCTTTAGGGTTTCGAAGTACAACGAGAAACCCATTTCATCTATACTTCTATACTATAATAATCTATACTAATATTATAAAGAGGAAAGATTTGATTGTTTGTTTGTTTGTTTGCATTGAATAGGCTCCGAAACTACTGAACCGATTTGAAAAATTCTTTCACTGTTGGGATGCTTCACTATCCCCGGGTGACATAGACTATATATCCCGGCTTCGCCCGTGCGAAGCAGGGGCGGCCTACTAGTAATATAATAAAGAGGAAAGATTTGATTGTTTGTTTGTTTGCATTGAATAGGCTCCGAAACTACTGAACCGATTTGAAAAATTATTTCACTGACGGGAAGCTACACTATCCCCGGGTGACATAGGCTATAATCTATACCCGTCGAAGCCGGCGCCTTCCGCTAGTATTCTTATAAAAAGTATGTATTATATTATTATGACTAACTAGCAAACCCGGCGAACTCCGTTTCGCCACCAGATGACTTCTATAAACCTCACGGAGCCCGAGACCTTTCCAACGAATGCAAAACCGTGGAAATCGGTTCGTGCGTTCTGGAGTTATAGCGTCAGGAAGGAAAACCCGACTTATTTTTATATAGTAGACTTGGGAATTAGCCCTTCCGTTTATAAATGAACTAGCAAACCCGGCGAACTCCGTTTCGCCACCAGATGATTTCTATAAACCTCACGGAGCCCGAGACCTTTTCAACGAATGCAAAACCGTGGACATCGGTTCGTGCGTTCTGGAGTTATAGCGTCAGGAAGGAAAACCCGACTTATTTTTATTATGACTAATAATAAAATGAAATGAATGTTGCATAATGTTCCAGGATTTCAATTTTATATGACAGCTGAACCCTACCTATATTCCTCTCTGACGCACTTTTTGACTTTAGTCCTCTATTTTTATCTTAGTAATCAGCAATATCATTAATGAGCCAATAATTGATATTGTTTTGGTATAGTTTTCGTCATGTGTTACGTCACTACCAGTGGAATCGTCACATTAGGCAGCTTAGCCGCGCGGCATTAGCACTGTCACGACTGGACAGTACTATAACGATAGAATACCAGACATTTGTGTTTGATTTGCTACAAATAACAGGCTTAGACAATATTCAACATGAGTAGTTTTGATACTCTCCGTGATATTTTTAAGAAATACAAATTCCTGACGCTCACTTGTTTATATATATATGAAATTTGTCTGTTCGTTAAGCATAATCGTAGTAATTTCTTTAATTCTTCAAACTGAATTGATATTTTAAGGTCTAAATACAAAAATAACATTTTCATTCCTCAAACAAATAACGCCCTATATCACAAAAACTCATACTTTACTGCAATTAATTTTTTTAACAATTTACCTCATGATATAAAACTTTTAGAAGGTCCTATTTTTAACAGAAAATTAAAGAAATGGCTATTGTCGAAGGGTTTCTATGACCTAAAGGAATATTTTAATGATAGTAATAAAGATTATTTATCATTTTATTAATTTATTATTATGCTTATGTAAACTTTTGCTTATATAATTATTCTTTAGTTTCATTGATCTCGTTTAGTTTTATCTATGTACCTAATTTTAAGTTTGTATAAATGTACCTATAGGATGTTTTTCTTTTTTTAGCTTGTGTATTAGATTATGTATGTCATTACCTAATTGTTAATTCAATATTATTATTGTGCTTATCGAGATGTATATAATACACTCAATTATTGCACGTCCGAGAGGATAAACTGTTGAGACTACCTTAACTTACTCCACCATTGTACACAGTGTTATGCAATAAAATTTTACTTTACTTTACTTTAGACGTCGAGAAAAAATACTTATAGATAGACATCATCATCATTATCATTATCATCATCATCAGACAGAAGACGTCCACTGCTGAACATAGGCCTGGACCTTTTACGTCCACACTGAACGAAAGCCTGCCATCTGCATCCACTGGATGCCCGCGACTCTCACAATGTCGTCGGTCCATCTAGTGGGAGGCCTCCCTACGCTGCGTCTTCCGGTTCGTGGTCTCCACTCAAGAACCTTTCTTCTCCAAAAATAACTGATTATAAATTGTAAATATATGTATAAGTAAGTAGGTTATATATGCATTAATAATTTCGTTGATTGTCCTTTAATGATCATTGCTTTGAAGTTATTTATGGTCATGAACGGTTCTTTTTTATTCTAAATTTTTTATTTATGTGATACACATACATACGCCTCTTAACGTAAGGGAACCCTTTCTTTGATTAGTACAAAACACACCGAGCATGCCCCTGGTGTTGCAGATGTCTCCAGGCACCACCACCACTTACCATCACACTTGATGGTAAGTGGTAACCCACCTGCTTAAAACTCGATTTATTTAAAAAGCTAGTCGTGAAATTTATGTTTGTGAAATATTAAGTTACTTTACACAACAATATTCAACTTCCAGTACCTATCTCATATAATATTGTACGTATTTTACTCTACAAGCGTCTTATTATTGTTTCATTAAATTCCATAAATACATTTAGAATTTGAATTTACTGGCAACTATTCTCCATCTACGGAGGCAAGTTTTCAGGCAATTAGAGGCCCTGAATAACTTATGAAGGCTGTTCCATCAACTGATCTTTGTGACTTAAACTGTCACGGGATAATGGAATCTTCGTAATAATTAACTGGCCCAACCTAGGTAACTTCCTTTGTGTCAAAAATCTGTTGACTAAAGTACCTGACAGTGAAGTTATATAATTATTTACGGAATATTTACCATGGTAAGGTTGGTGAATGAGCTCCCGATATTTCAGCGCAGTTACATGCACCAAGACTAAGAAAGAGGGTAGATCGTTATGTCTGCACCTAACTTTTTAACCACCCGCATTCTTCAGTCTTCCCGTGAACATGGTGCATGTAACTGCGCTGAGATATCGGGAGCTCATTCCACAACCTTACCACGATAAATATCCCGTAAACAATCATATAACTTTAGTGAACAACCGTGATAGTAGTGTTTTACCTGACAGTGTATTTCTTTACCATTCTATACGAAGATGGTGCATGTAACTGCACCAAATAATAGCGACATTATAACATTGTAGACATTGTACCTAATTAACTTGACATAACTACTATACTATTTACTACTATTATTGTGACATTTTACTATACTATTACTATGACATTTTCTTTGTACACTAACAATACGAATAACTTATAATTAGAAAATGCCAGTGCCAATATTGCATGTCCATTTAGGGACAAGTTTGTTTTCGGAGCTCTTAACAACAGAATATATTCTGTATTACATCTAAGTTTACCAACAAACTGCAATAAATATATATATTTTTATTTTTTTTTTATTTAAAAATATCGGAAGCTCATTCCACAACCTTACCACGGTAAATATCCCGTAAATAACCATATAACTTTATTATTATTTACTATAATTATAAAGATTTGCTAAATTTTAGACAAAAAAGCAACTGTTTCAAGCAAATATCTTCTCTAAAATAGACAATAATATTAAACGCATTCAGAGCAAACCCTTCTTCGCTTTTAATGTGCTATAAAAATGCAAGAAAGTATCCAAGTGGTGATTAACTTGTTATTGTGCCTTTGTCTCTTAAAAAAGACATAAATGCTATATAATTTGTTGCGTTTAATTTATAACAGACATAATTGCCAACGTCCAGTGCAGAGTATTGTACTAGGAAAAATAAAATATACCTACCTACCAGTTGTAAGGAAAACGTTCCCGAAGTCAAATCGCATAATATAGGTACTCGACTCTAAAAACAATCGAATGCAAATAAACATAATTATACCTCATACTACCTTAGCACGCAGAACAGATGGCCAATGGGGCCAAATGATTCTCAAATGGAGACCACGGACCGGTAAGCGCAGCGTAGGACGTCCACCCACAAGATGGACAGACGACCTAAATGAGACAGTAGGGAATAGCTGGATGCAGGCCGCTTCCAACCGGCTCTTTTGGAGATCGATGGGGGAGGCCTATGTCCAGCAGTGGACGTCCTACGGCTGAAATAATGATGATGATGATACCTCATATTGTTGTTTTAGTGGTTTAGAATGCTGCAAACCAGCAATGTATAAAACGTACAAGCATGCTTGTACGTTTCACGTTACGTTTACGTTTACGGTCGTTAGTTGACCTCTAGCGTCAGCGTGATATTTTATTTGCATAACATTACAAACATTATAATAAACCAGCCAAGTGCGAGTCGGGCTCGCACACAGAGTTCCGTACCACCACAAAATACAATAAGGTCGTCCAAGTAACCGAATTACCAGTTATTATAACGCCTTCCAAAATAGTCGAAGCAATGCTACGCAGTCACAGTTAATTGTTTTGCTACAGACGCTCGAGTATAATACAATTATCATCATCATCATCATCATCAGCCAGAAGACGTCCACTGCTGAACATAGGCTTCCCCCTTTAACCTCCACACTGAACGACAGCCTGCCTTTTGCATCCACTGGATGCCAGCGACTCTCACTATGTCGTCGGTCCATCTAGTGGAAGGCCTCCCTACGCTGCGTCTTCCGGTTCGTGGTCTCCACTCAAATACAATTATTATAGCTTGTCATATTATTGAAAAAAAATGTAGGAAATAATAATTATTTAGTAAAACAACTACTAATACAAGTAGTATTACAAATCAGAGCGCACCATGAGGATTTGTTAACTGGCTATAGGGAGCCGAAGCAAGGGCGGATCCGGGAGGGATACCCCGGACTGGTTCCAGGACCTAGGTGGACCACTAATTGATATAAAAATAATTATAAACATTAAATTATAACTCCTTGTGACTTTACCACGACTATGTGACCAACGCACCAAAGCTGGGCGTCAAGTCTGCTTATTTATTTAAAATCCATTTAGATTGCCACTCCTACGACACTCCGCTGAGATTCCATTATGAAAGTGACAAAAAGGGTATTCTGCTAAACTCCTGTGGCTTTTCAATGGAGTGTCGGTAGAGTATCGTGGGAGTAGGGTTACCATATCTCAGGATTTGTCCTGAGGTCTCAGGATTTTTTGGCTTTTTTCAGGATTGCGGGCGAATTTTGTAAATCTCAGGAAATCTTAGGATTTTTAGAATCTTCAATAAAATAGAGTAGATTTTTCAGATCTTTTACAATCAAAGTTGCAAAAACAAAAAATAATCTTCTATTATTTTAATATACATATAAGCAAAAAACCAATAACAAACTTGTAAATTACGATTGTGAGAAAGTTTTCAAATTGCGACAAAAACTCAGGATTTTTCAATGGAAAACGGGCTTTTTCTCCGGACTTTTAAATTTTCCATCTGGTAACCCTACGTGGGAGTGTCAACCCAACTGCGATCGATGTTGCCTGTCAAAACCTACCACAAGTTGAATTATTTTATTAAAACTATTATTGCTTTTTTGTTAGTTAAATTGTTATATTATAGTTTGCATTGATTGTATAACGAGCAGAATACCAAATGTTCAACTATTGGGATTACATTGAAGAACAGAATACCAAATATTTCAATGGCAGTTCGATGGAAAGTCATTGGAAAGCCACTGGTCTTAAATAACTAGCACAATACCAAATGTGTAAAACTATTCTAACGACACTCTATCGAGACTCCAATGAAACATTAATAAATTAGCAAACTTGACACCCTGGATCCGACTAAGTAACTATAAAAATAATTTCCAATACCTAGTACTATTTTTTCTTTCCAGTAAAATTAACCGGTTTTTTAACAAGTTTCGCCTACGCTGAGTATTTCTGCGAATTATGTCTTCGTGGAAGCACCCACCTACGCTGCGTCTTCCGGTTCGTGGTCTCCACTCAAGAACCTTTCTTCCCCATCGGTTATCGGTTCTTCGAGCGATGTGGCCTGCCCATTGCCACTTCAACTTGCAAATTTTAACAGCTATGTCGGTGACTCTGGTTCTTTGGCGAATATCCACGTTTCGGATTTTATCGCGCAAAGAAACTCCGAGAATAGCTCTCTCCATTGCCCGCTGAGTGACTCTGAGTTTTTCCAAAAGGCCAACAGTTAAGGACCACGTCTCAGTACCATATGTCATCACTGGCAACACACACTGGTCAAAAACCCTGCGTAGGTAGGCCTCCCACCAGATGGACCGACGACATAGTGAGAGTCGCTGGCATCCAGTGGATGCAAAAGGCAGGCTGTCGTTCAGTGTGGAGGTTAAAGGGGGAGGCCTATGTTCAGCAGTGGACGTCTTCTGGCTGATGATGATGATGGAAGCACCCACTATACACCAAAATACCTTCAAAATGTCGTCCTATTCAAAGATCTACGCGTATCAAACTAGATCTAACTTCGAAACTTTCTGTAGCTTCATTCAAGACGTGTTCGCTTTATCTCCTAACTTCACAACTCGATGCAAGCCCAACCTAGAAAGTTTACACCGGAAATAGACAGTAAATTGGAACGGCCAGTGTCTTTGTTTAAGAGTGTCTCTAAAAGTATGAGCACTGTTTACTTGTATGGACAAAACTGGTTGTACTTGTTTTGTGGCAACGCGGGTAGATATAAGTACTATCTGATCAATTGCTTTCTCTTCAGAAATTAAAACTCTATAACATAACTCTATATTATTTAACTGTAGTTGTAACTTACTAACTTACTTATGTCCCACTATTGATAATGTTATTTTTGTTGACGTTTAAGTGAACTAGCTTGACGTATTTCTGAAATTCGTACACAATTACCCTGGTCGACCCTTATAAGAAATGAAAATGCCTATACTTTAACCAAAGTAATTGCAACGCACGCGCATACTGTTTAAACTACTTTGTTAACTATAATTACTTAAATCAGATCTCTATGCTATTTATGTGTAAAAGTTACCAAACGCTGATTAAAGCAGCTAAGTGAAAGACTAGTTCATTAAAATATACGTATTAAAGTCATTGAAAATAGTAATTAGTGGTGAACCGTTTCTGCAAAAGCGAAACGCTAATAATTCTCGGTACCACTTTCTTTACAACGTATTTATCAATTAAATTCGAGTGACAAGATCTTGTATTTGCTCTGCCTCTGATTCTGAACACCCGTGAAATTGTTAAAATACGTATATGTTCCCAGAATGTAGTTGAAAGCCACCGAGCTATTTCTAATATAGGTGCAAGCGACGTTACATTGTGGTAAATATTAATTGAAAAGGCAATGAGGCCTATTCTGTCATACCACTCACTAAACTAAACCAATCTGACAGGACTAAAATTATCTGCGTCTCTTTACATTTTAATATGTGAGAGAAGGATGGCAATAATTTTAGAGCTGTCAAATTTAGTTAAGTTTAGTTTAGAGTGCATCAGAATCAGTTTAAAAAAAAGTTTAAAAAAAAAAAAAAAACTATATTGTAAGTAAAGGAATGCTCTTTCTATCCACTTGTGTTGTTCCATGCAGCTTTCTGTAACTTGGATATCGTTTACATGATATGAGTTTTTGAGCACGCTTTCCGGTGTGAGAGTTGGCGGAACTTCAGTATAATCACAAAATAAATACGTACAGAACGTTCAGTGAGACAAATTTATGTTATGGCGACAGCACTACGGTTTCACCGGACTGCACTTACTACGCAAGTTGGTGCCTCTGGCGAGAGGTCGAGACACCAACGAGCACCTCACTGGCCTGTAATAAGAACAAAAATTCTGATTGGGCAAAGAAGCTACAGTTTTCGTGGGAGCTTCATATATTCGAAATTAAATAAAAAATTGGACATAATACAAAATACTAAATTTATCTGCAAAAGTAAAATCAAAACATATTTAAATAGTCAAAACATAAATGAAACGGAGGAGTTGTTGCGGATTGTCTACTGATGGTCCCTTTAGGGTATATATAAAATCCTTGACTGATCCGTACATACTCGTATCCAATAATCTAATTAACTTATTAACATAAAATAAATGCAATGAAATTCAATCAATCAATTCAAATTCAATATTTTTATTCCATTTTAATTCAATTTCTTTTATTATTATCTAAATTTAATTAAACTTAAATAATATATTATATTATCTTTAATTAACACCATTGAAGAGCACTAGTTATCGCGACACAGGGAATCCTATAGCGATAACTAGCGACTGTAATTCGTTTTATTATGCATGTTAATTTTAATTATAATTCATAATTTTATTGTTCACTAAATTTTAATTAATCTTAATTAATCTAGAAGGCCGGCTTGGACTGACCTTGATTTAAATAACCGTAGCACTACGGCTGGCAATGCAACTATAATGTTCTGTGAAAAGTTTAGATTTGGGAGTATCAAAAACAATTTATCAGGTATATAAATTACTTTGAAATATATTAATTCTAATATAAAAGGGTACTCATACCTTACAGTGAGAAATAATTTAAATACTGATCGAATTGAAAACCTCCCGACGACGGTCGACTATAAAATATTGTTTTTTCAAACCCCCGATAAAAGAGCTGATAATCTCCAAACTGCTAAACAGATTTTCTTAAATCATAAAAATAGAATACAACACTCGATGAAGTCACATTTCAAACACAACATGGAGTTTCAACATGGGGTTTTTCAAAAGGCGAGCTAAAACAGTCCTTAAGGGTAGGCAACGTATTTGTGATGCCTCTGGTGTTACAAGTATCCATAGGCGACGGTGACTGCTTACCATCAGGGGACCTGTCTGCTAGTTTGCAACTTATGGCATAAAAAAAACTAAATGCCATTTGGGGGCTACATTTGTCATAAAGAGACTGTGTGTAGTGCTGCTCTGAGGTTCCAGAGAATTCCCTTAAAAATCTCAAAGAACTTAGAGGTCTTTGGCGTTAACATTTCTAGTGAGGTCCAGTTTCAGGGTTACTTAGAGGCCAAATCTAAACATGTTTTTTTTTTTTTTTTAATTATGAATAGGCTTGCGGCTGGCCGCCAACTCGCTTGATGTTAAGCGATGATGCGGCCTGCGATGGAGCACGCTTGCCTAGAAGAAACCTTTTCACTCTCGACTTGACGACACCCAGATTGTAACTATCGGGTAACACCCACTCAGACAGCGAATTCCACAGACTAGCAGTTCACATAATAAATGTGGAATTAAAGCGCTTCGTACGGGTTCTCGGAATATCAACCATAAAGCGGTGTCGATTCTTCGTACCTACTCTGGCAGTCCGATAGAAATTGCTTCCAAGAAGCTTGGAAGCGATACTTGGATATGGATATGTGGCAGCGGCTTCTTCTTTGTAAAACACAGGTGCAGCCCTACATGGAGTATTTCTCCCACCTCTGGAATGGACACTGAATTGCTACAGCCTCTTGACTGGATACCAAGGAGAGCCACTAGAATTGTTGACAATCTCAAGGTCGGTAACAAGCTGCGTTTTCTTAGCCTCCGAAGAAATGTGGGTTCCCATCATTTTTCTGCATTTTTATCGCTTGTTTTTGGGAGAATGTTCTGATGAGCATTTTTATTTTATTTCTGCGTCAGATTTCTACTACCGTACAGCCCGAATCGTAATACTCACCCCTACATCTTGATAAGCTGAAAAGTGAGGAATGTCCGTCTCCCAAAGGTCTTCCCTTCTAACTTCAATATCTACCTTATAACTACCTCTCCGGTCTGGCACCATACCCACAACATCGCTGGTGTCAATAAACGGCGGTTTCTGCTTACCAAAGTTGGACCGCATGCTTGGTTGCAGCACTTTAACCCCCCAAATGCGTTACGCACCGCATGTCGGCGTAAGCAAAAAGTACTCCGACGCGCGTATTTATAAGGAATACCAATGGCATATATAATATTTATGCACGTTTTTTTTTTAAACTGTTTTTTTACTTATCTTAAAGGTAGGTTAAATTCCCCATATTAGCCATAAAAAAAACTCCTTCGCTCGCATTCAACCGGTTATAAAACCAGTTAAACTTAAAACTTTTTGCGTCGGGGATTGTATCGTCTTCTTGTATGAAAACTAAAAGGCAGATAATAAACGCGAACAAGGTAGTATTTCCTAACCTTTGGTAACAATAAACAGTGAAGTTGAAATGGTTCAGTGGGGTGTGGGTTCAACATCCGGACAGAGCAGTTTCATTTAACTGCAATGCTACTGTTTGTACTGAAACTTTGAGAGCACCGGTAATGTGTACACTTCCTAATTTAGTTTCATACAAATTTGCTCTATTGTAGGAAGAGAAATAAAACCAGTAATTATAAATTATTATAACACCGGCTTGCACTCACGATTATGTTTTATCGGTCGAGACGATCGACCGGTTTCGGAGCCATTAGAGCCCCTTCCTCACGCGAGTTTTCATGAAGTGAAACCAGTAAATAATGCCCTCATTACCACTTTAAATTTGAAACCTTTAAACTTTTAATTTGGACCCGGGTATGTCCTAAAACTGCGACCAGAACCACCGGAGGATGGGCAGCAGCGTCCTGTTAGTACACGGTGAACGTACTGCGATCTCCAAGCCGCCTGCCAAGCGTGGGGATTATGGCAACACCCCTCTCTAAGAGGGAGGCCTTGTTCAGCAGTGGACATTTAATGGCTGATGATGTATGTATGTATGTACCACTTTAAATATTTAATCAGCTAAGTATCAGCTTGGGGCATTAAAGTCTATCGAAAAGCGTGCCAAGAGGCTCATCGACAATGAATCCCTGGTTCAGACTAAGCTCCTTAGTCTTGAGCATCGCCGTAAAGTTGCTAGTCTATCGGTCTTTTATCGAATACATTTCGGAGAGTGTGCATCTGATCTTCATAATCTGATTCCTTCCTGCCCATTTTTCTATCGGACAGCCAGAGCGGGCACAAAAAACCGACACCGCTTTATGGTTGGTATTCCGAAAACCCGAACGAAGCGCTTTGATTCCACTTTTATTGTGTGAACTGCTAGTCTGTGGAATGCGCTGCCTGAATAGGTGTTCCCCGATAGATACAATCTGGGTGTCTTCAATTCACGAGTGAATCGGTTTCTTCTAGGCAAGCGTGCTCCACCGTAGACCGCATCATCGCTTAACATCAGGCGAGTTGGCAGTCAAGCGCTAGCCTATTATTTATTTAAAAAAATACACATTAGAGAACAGAAGATAGTTGCATCAAGCGCAAAGTGAGTTATTAATGCAAATTTATATCTAAACTAGCGATCCGCCTGCCTGGATTCGCACGGGTGTAATTTACGTGTGAAGCCGGGGCGGGTCGCTAGTTATATACATAAATCTGCCTTGTAAATGTATCTAACTTATGGTGAAAACCGCATCAAAATCCGTTGCGTGGTTTAGGAGGAGTTATCGGCCATACAGACATACAGGCGCGGAAAGCGACTTCAATTTATACTATGTAGATATAGACATATAGATAGAAGACAGACAGACGCGGAAAGCGACTTCAATCTATACTATATACAAATAAAAAAAAATTGTGCATTAATGAAAAACTGTGCAATAATGAGAATTCATATAACATTTCTGCACTGTTTTGGTTCTAAGCGAAAAATACGTTCTTTACGATTGGTTTTGTAGTGATTATCTTACTAATATTATAAATGCGAAAGTTTGTGTGTAAGTGTGTAAGTGTGTAAGTGTGTATGTTTGGCTGAAGTCACCGCCGAAACTACTGGTCCGATTTGGATGAAATTTAGAATGTATATAGCTTATACCCTGGATTAACACATAGGCTACTTTTTGTCCCGAAAAAATGCACGGTTCCTGTAGGATAATTTCAATTACACAAATCTCCACAACAGCTCAACAAATAAGTATGAAATTTGGTATAGAAACAGGCAAGCAGCCACATTGCAACACAAGCCACTTTTTGTCCCGGAAAATTTGACAGTTCCCATGGGATGGTACAATCATTCTTTTTCACAACGGCTCAACAAATAAATATGAAATTTGGTAAAGAAATAGACAAGGAGCCATATTAAAACACACATTACTTTGTATCCCGGAAAATTTTACAGTTCCTATAGGATAACTTCAATCACACAACTATATAACTGTTAAACAAATTTTGATGAAATTGGTATGGAGGTAGATTAAACACTGAATAATATTATAACATAACCTAATTCTGATCCTGGGAAAATGAGTGGTTCCTGTAGGATAACTTTGATCAATTAACTCCGGATTTCGATGAAATTTGGTATGGAGGTAGCATATTCCTAAATTA
Source organism: Agriopis marginaria (assembly GCA_932305915.1). NCBI lineage: Eukaryota > Metazoa > Arthropoda > Insecta > Lepidoptera > Geometridae > Agriopis > Agriopis marginaria. Next base: position 2,425,453 of record OW029923.1, read on the forward strand.
ACGGATTTTGATGAAATTTGGTATGAAGGTACAATATTCCTTGGACTATCACATGAGTTACTTTTTACCCGGAAAAAAATCTATGGTTCCTGTAGTATAACATCAATATCTGTTTAACGGATTTCGATGAAATTTGGTATGGAGGTAGCATATTCCCTAGATTAAAACTAAGGCTATTTTATACCGACAATATGTAAGTTCCTGTGGGATATTTTCAATCACTCAACTCTATGACTCTATGTAATTGTTCACATCGTTTTTTCCTCAATAAATAAATAAATAAATGACTGTTTAAGAGATTTAGCAAGCCGCAAGCGGCCCGCGAGTGTTAGTTAAGCACAAGTGACGTACATAAAAGAAAAAGAAAAAAACTTTCTAGGTTGCGTGGTTCACTGGGCCGCAAGCAGCCCGCGAAGGCGAGTGTCAAGCACAAGTGACGTACAAAAAAGAAAAAAAAACTTTCTAGGTTGCGTGGTTCGCTGGGCCGCAAGCGGCCCGCGAGGGCGAGTGTCAAGCACAAGTAGCGTACAAAAAAAGAAAAAAAAAAAATTTCTAGGTTGCGTGGTTCGCTGGGCCGCAAGCGGCCCGCGAGGGCGAGTGTCAAGCACAAGTGACTTACAAAAAAGAAAAAAAAAACTTTTTTAGGTTGCGTGGTTCGCTGGGCCGCAAGCGGCCCGTGAGGGCGAGTGTCAAGCACAAGTAACGTACAAAAAAAGAAAAAAAAAACTTTCTAGGTTGCGTGGTTCGCTGGGCCGCAAGCGACCCGCGAGGGCGAGTGTCAACCACAAGTGACGTACAAAAAAGAAAAAAAAACTTTCTAGGTTGCGTGGTTCGCTAGGCCGCAAGCGGCCCGCGAGGGTGAGTGCCAAGCACAAGTGACGTACAAAAAAAGCAAAAAAAAACTTTCTAGGTTGCGTGGTTCGCTGGGCCGCAAGCGGCCCACGATGGCGAGTGTCAAGCACAAGTGACTTACCAAAAAGAAAAAAAAATACTTTTTTAGGTCGCGCGGTTCGCTGGGCCGCAAGCGGCCCGCGAGGGCAAGTGTCAAGCACAAGTAGCGTACAAAAAAAGAAAAAAAAAACTTTTTTAGGTTGCGTGGTTCGCTGGGCCGCAAGCGGCCCGTGAGGGCGAGTGTCAAGCACAAGTAACGTACAAAAAAAGAAAAAAAAAAACTTTCTAGGTTACGTGGTTCGCTGGGCCGCAAACGGCCCGCGAGGGCGAGTGTTAAGCACAAGTGACATACAAAAAAGAAAAAAAAACTTTCTAGGTTGCGTGGTTCGCTAGGCCGCAAGCGGCCCGCGAGGGTGAGTGCCAAGCACAAGTGACGTACAAAAAAAGCAAAAAAAAACTTTCTAGGTTGCGTGGTTCGCTGGGCCGCAAGCGGCCCACGATGGCGAGTGTCAAGCACAAGTGACTTACCAAAAAGAAAAAAAAAAACTTTTTTAGGTCGCGCGGTTCGCTGGGCCGCAAGCGGCCCGCGAGGGCGAGTGTCAAGCACAAGTGACGAACAAAAAAAGAAAAAAAAAACTTTATAGGTTGCGTGGTTCGCTGGGCCGCAAGCGGCCCGCGAGGGCGAGTGTCAAGCATAAGTGACTTACCAAAAAGAAAAAAAAAAAACTTTTTTAGGTTGCGTGGTTCGCTGGGCCGCAAGCGGCCCGCGAGGGCGAGTGTCAGTCACAAGTGACTTACCAAAAAGAAAAAAAAAAACTTTTTTAGGTTGCGTGGTTCGCTGGGCCGCAAGCGGCCCGCGAGGGCGAGTGTCAAGCACAAGTGACGTACAAAAAAGAAAAGAAAAACTTTCTAGGTTGCGTGGTTCGCTGGGCCGCAAGCGGCCCGCGAGGGTGAGTGCCAAGCACAAGTGACGTAAAAACAAAGCAAAAAAAAACTTTCTAGGTTGCGTGGTTCGCTGGGCCGCAAGCGGCCCGCGAGGGCGAGTGTCAAGCACAAGTGACTTACCAAAAAGAAAAAAAAAACTTTTTAGGTCGCGCGGTTCGCTGGGCCGCAAGCGGCCCGCGAGGGCGAGTGTCAAGCACAAGTGACGTACAAAAAAAGCAAAAAAAAACTTTCTAGGTTGCGTGGTTCGCTGGGCCGCAAGCGGCCCGCGAGGGCGAGTGTCAAGCACAAGTGACTTACCAAATATTAAAAAAAAAAATCTGGGTCACGCGGTTCACTGGGCCGCAAGCGGCCCGCGAGGGCGAGTGTCAAGCTCAAGTGACGTAAAAAAAGAGAGAAAAAAATTTCTAGGTTGCTCGGTTCGCCGGGTCCCAAGCGGCCCGCGAGGGCAAGTTTCAAGCACAAGTGACTAACCAAAAAGAAAAAAAAAACGTTCTAGGTCGCGCAGTTCGCTGGGCCGCAAGCGGCCCGTGAGGGCGAGTGTCAAGCACAAGTGACGTACAAAAAAGAAAAAAAAATACTTTCTAGGTTGCGTGGTTCGCTGGGCCGCAAGCGGCCCGCGAGGGCGAGTGTCAAGCATAAGTGACTTACCAAAGAGAAAAAACAAAAAGTTTTTTAGGTCGCGCGGTTAGCTGGGCCGTAAGCGGCCCGCGAGGGCGAGTGTCAAGCTCAAGTGACGTAAAAAAAGAGAAAAAAAATAATTCTAGGTTGCTCGGTTCGCTGGGCCGCAAGCGGCCCGCGAGGGCAAGTGTCAAGCACAAGTAACTTACCAAAAAGAAAAAAAATACTTTTTTAGGTCGCGCGGTTGGCTGGGCTGCAAGCGGCCCGCGAGGGCGAGTGCAAGCACAACTGTCGTACAAAAAAGAAAAAAAAACTTTCTAGGTTGCGTGGTTCGCTGGGCCGCAAGCGGCCCGCGAGGGCGAGTGTCAAGCACAAGTGACGTACAAAAAAGAAAAAAAAACTTTCTAGGTCGCGTGGTTCGCTGGGCCGCAAGCGGTCTAGCCAGGCCAGGAATTTAACTTTAGATCTCCTGCTCATAAAGCATCGTGTACCTACCGACCATCAATATCCAGGATGAAATACATAAAACGTATTTAGTAGCGTCCTAAAATAAAGCTTTTTGCTGAGAACTTCATAAGTTTTCCTTAGAACAACGCGGGCAAAGCCGCGGGCGGAAGCTAGTATAATAATATTACTACGTAGTTGATAGAAAATATATTTAAAACCAAATCTGTAGTGAGGGACGTGTTTTGAGTGTATTTATTCATCTTGAAATGACGTATTAAAATTTATATTTAAAACTAATTTAAATTTTGATTTTAAATTTTCTATCGGAAAGTTGCCCTTTCAATCGAAGTTTTGACGATTAATTAATAACTTTCTGAACATGAGAAATTATTGAAAAAGTTGTTATTAGAGTATGTTATCAGGCGAGATGGCGGCCAAGCGCAAGAATACCTACAATTAAAAAAAAACCGTAATGTCTTATAGCTGTTCAGTGCCTCTTTCACTAATAGTAATTAAATTATCAATGTTTTTAGGGTTCCTTACCCAAAGGATAAAAACGGGACTCTATTACTAAGCCAACGAAGTCTGTCCGTCCGTCTGTCCTACCTATTAACGGGTATATCTTTCGAACCACAATAGAGAGTTGAAATTTTCACAGAATATGTAACGTTACAGCGGATTAACTAAGAAATAATAAAAAAGTCAAGAAGTAAAAACGAAAGGAAATCCTACATACATCATACACCATACATCAAACGTATTTTAACGTAACGTAACGTTATTTTTGTATTAGCTCTAATGTAAAAACTATAATACGTACAAGCGTCAAACTTAGCACTATTGTAATACACACCTTAAAGTATAATACAAATAATGGCCAAGTGCGAGGCGGTGAAAAATGTATGTTCATTACCAAGTTATTATACTCGAGCGCTTGTGGGAAACTGCGTAGCAAATTACTCCGATAATTTTGGAAGGCATTATAATATCTGTTAATTCGCTTACTTGGACAACCTTTTTGTATTTTGTGGTGGTACGGAACCCTCAGTGCGCGAGCCCTACTCGCACTTGGCTGCTACGGAGTTATTTGACGCTGCAGATGAGATGTAATATTGCAGATCAATACACTTTCTTATTTTCCTCTCTGTAGCACTTTCACGGCGCGTCGCTACAATTTTTTTATATATCTCTCCACAAAGGGTAGAGAGTCCAATTTCATTCAATTAAAACTAAATAAAGTGGGGTACAAGAGCACTCCTCGGATGATGAGGGTACATAAAAAATATTTAATTTGATAAAAAAATCGTTGCGAAAATTTGATTTGGAGCACTTCGCTCTTGGCAATTGCGATAGAAGATTTAAAGCTAAGGTTTGCAAAAAAATCACGGAAATCGACATCAAATACTCAAGGATAATTAGATGGATAAAGCAAAGATTTGAGTAACATATAAGATCATTGAGATAAGTAAGTAACTTTTTATAGACTGGTCAATCTTCATGTCAAAGTTTTTTTAAGCCTCTGCCATGGCTAAAAGGTTTGAGGCGTTTGGGAGAGACATTGGGCCCTTGGTTTTTAGTAAAGGTGTAGAATAAAATTTATTTTCTTTCTTTCTTTCTTTTGGGGGCCGGGAGCTCACCTCTTTTTTTAATCTTTCAGAGCGCACTACATGCGTATAATGTACATACGTAGTAGGTACAATTTTTGCAATACATACATACATTATCAGCCATTAAATGTCCACTGCTGAACAAGGCCTCCCTCTTAGAGAGGGGTGTTGCCATAATCCCCACGCTTGGCAGGCGGCTTGGAGATCGCAGTACGTTCACCGTGTACTAACAGGACGCTGCTGCCCATCCTCCGGTGGTTCTGGTCGCAGTTTTAGGACATACCCGGGTCATTTTTGCAATGCCAACCCCGAAATCGACTGCATTGAGAATCAAACTCTGATAACCTTAGTACTGCGGAAATATATTGCTTTGCCTTTGGGTATACTAGAAAGTTAAATCAAGCGTAGAGGTATGGCTTAAAACCTTGTCTTACAAAGAAACCGAAAAATTATTAGATATTGTTAGTTAACAGTTACTCTTCCCCTTACACTACTCACACTCTTTCTTACTCACTCATATTTCACTCACAATCACACATACTTGCTGTCTCTTGGAACCCTGACTCTAATGAGGCCTGGAGTCTCCTTGAGACACACACGCACACGCACACACACACACACACACACACACACACACTCATACACACATCTTATTCACCTCGACATTAAGTTACTATACTGCATGCTTATTTTATTTTATAATATTTAGTAGGAAATTTAAAAAATTATACCTGAAATAATTTATAATCATTGATTATTTACATACTTAAATTTGTTAAAACTCTTAATTATAAAAAAAAAAAAAAATGTATTCGGAAAAATAAAATGTTAAGTGACCTAATTATGTAATATATGTCATTTTTTTATGTTTAATTGTAACTAAAGCCAATTAGTGTTCAAACGGAGGACGCTGGTACCTGTAGCACAGTTTAATTACTAGTACGGGTGCCAGCCAGTTCCACACACAAACAACATTGTAAATTTAAATTTAAATGTTATTATTATGTCCAGTTCGATTGCTTGTAAACAATATTGTTGTCTTTAAATTTTTTGATCAATAAACTATTACTATTATTACTATTATACTAAATTCTTCATCGCAAACAATTGCTTACTAAACAGTCTTATATACCTATATATCTATCAGTAATTAGATGATCAGACAATCTTAATTCCTAAACGAGGATACACATTATCAGGTAATACACTGCAGGTGTCCTAATTGCGCAGCTTAATGGCGATGAAACAATAGGTACAATATTGGTTTGGTCATTAGATCAAAATAAATGGCAAACAATCATAAATTGAAAATGTATGATAATCCCCGATAAAAGAACTGGTTATCTTCAAACGGCTAAACATTAATTTCAACTATTAAAGCAAAGAAGACTCGGGATCAAGTCAAATTTCAAACAAAAATAAACCGTCTAATTGGATTGGCGCACTAAGGGTTCCGTACCACCACAAAATGACAATATCTCATCCAGGTGGTCACCCATCCAAGTACTGACCGCACCCTACTTTACTTAAGGTAGTTCGTTGCACAAATGGCGGCAAATTCAAATTTCAAACAGTTTTCTTGTCCTTGTAGCTAGGCCGGGTAATTATTGTAAACAACCATGATGTTTGCGCAGATTGATTATTATTCTTTGCAAAATCATGTAAAGCTATTTATCTCTAATGCCCATTATTACTTACATTTGTAAACAAATTTTTGCTGTTTCAAACGGTTTATTCACAAATGTAAGTAATATGGTGCGTTACTGTTGAATAATTGTACATTATAATGTAAAGAACAGCCAACATTTTGCGCAAACACTCTGTTATTTAAAACTACTCGCGCTCGCGAGTACTCGCGCTTTGAGGGCTCCGTCACACGGAAACCTCAGAGCACGAGTCCTACTCGTACTTGTCCGGTTTTTTTAATTGATAATTATTGAATTTTGTGGTCGTACCGGACACTGAGGGTCAACAAGAGTAAACAAACTGGCCAAGTGCGAGTCGTCACACTTGGCCAGTTTATATTCTTAGGTACCAACAAATCTCTCCTTACGGCCCTTTTGACGTCGGGTAAGCAGTGCATCAAAGGCCAGATAAGAAACGGATACGTATGAAACGAGTTCATCTAGTACTTCTGCACTGATGACATGCGTGCACTATTCCCAATTTGTTTAGTGATATCAATATTATAGTCTGTATTGTGTAACGTTCCATGATCGTTACCTACTCACAAATTCATGGCAAATGGCACATACGCTAGAAGCCAAACTTAATGAATAAAAAAGGTCACTACTATGACATAAACATTGTTGACAGAATTTGTTGACACTGCTAGGTAGAACTTCACCAAGCTTCACTTGGTGAACGTTTCAATTGCTATATTTATTTACGTTGCCGCAAGAGGAACAAGGACATCTTGTCCAAGATAATGAACATATACTTGTCACCGACTTGCACTTGGCTATTTTTTATAATTTGTTGTTATACTTTAGAGTGTGTACTAATATCATGTTAAGTTTGACTCTTGTATGTGTTACCGTTTTTACATTAGAGCTAATAAAAAAATACGTAACAAAATGCGTTTGTTATATACGGACCCTTTTTTGTTTTTACTTTTTGACTTTTTTATTAATTGTTAGTTAATCCGCCATAACATTACATATTTTGTGAAAATTTCAACTGGCTATCTATTACGGTTCGAAAGATACAGCCGTTAATAGGGAGGATAGACAGACAGACAGACAGACGGACGGACGAACAGACAAACAGACATCGTAGGCTTAGTACCTAATAGGGTCCCGTTTTTACCCATTGGGTAGGTACGGAATCCTAAAAAAACTATTAAAAAAACATACGGGCCGAATTGAGAACCTTCCTCCTTTTTGAAGTCGGTTAAAAATGATACATCAAAATCGGTGCCTAACCGGCCTATTTTTTTTTTTACCAGGTTCCTTACGGGTACCTTTTTAAGCGATTTGGGAGCACGGCAGTGCCCCCGCCAAGTCGACCGCGAAGCAAACACTGCCGTAACATCCTTTACTGGAACCATTTCACCGCATTTTCAGGCCCCTATTTGAGAACCTCTGGATAAGACCAGAACGCAGAAATTTTCGTCATCCAGTAAGCTATAAAATCACACTTAAAAAAAAAAAAAAAAAAAACAAGTCTGTAGGTCATTTAGTTCCGAAGTTAAGCGAAAGCAAAGTTTCGCATTTATGACACTCACTCACTCATGATCATCAGAATAGAACTAGTACTTCCCATAAACTCAGAGAGCTGAAATTTAGTACAGAGTTACGGTTTAATGGCCACATAAAGGGAAAACTATAAAAACTAGGATAATCGAAGATCTGGAGTACCTGGTGACCCTCATTTGAAAACACAAGAGCCCAACCAAACTATTAAAGATCGAACATACCGCCTTTACAAAAAATATTCAACTTTGATTGCCGCTTCATTTGATGTCAAAAATCGAAGGTCTGAAGTATCTGATGAAGAACCCTCAGCTTGTCTCAGCTGTATGAGATATGGTAATGCCCCCTTCTACTATTGGTACATTAAAAAATCGACTGTCATTGCAAAAATCCAGCGTAGTGGGACACATTTTCTAATTTAATCTATCCTATTGCTTCCCACAGCTGGGCGAATGCCTCCCCTTCTGCTTTTAATACGCATATAAATAAAATTAAAGGAATCACCGAATACAACCGGCTTAGGCGTAAATACCGCGCCGATCTTTCAGAAATTAAACCATCTAAAAGAATAAATAATGAACGCGAATAGGCAATACGAAAAACTGTTGCTACTGTACAAGAATCAGAACCGGAAAAAAAGAAAAGAAAGATTTGTTTTAGTAAAAAACTACTCCTAAAAAGAAAAAAAATGTGTCAAATAAGAATATCTAATAAAATAAATCAATATGCCCACGTTGCTACAAAAACAGAGCTACAGAAATCCCACCAAAAACATTCTGTAAAAAACTAGCCAAGTCTCGATGGAGCTGCTTGTTTATCTCTAAAAAGTAATGAAATCTAGACAAAGTCGTGCCAAGTCTAAGATTACTTACTGTGATTTCTTTATTATTGGCCGTTGAACATTCTTTATACGTTAGTGGGTACAAGTCAATTTTGTTTACACGTAATGTTATATCTGTTGTAACTACCTATGTTTGTTAAGAGAGATAATAGCCTATACTGGTATTGGTAATTGGACGCTAGTGTCTCATTTTAGGATGCGTTAAGAATTATCCGTAAGGCCTTTGATCTTACAAGTTGTGAGTGAATCGTTTCTTCTAGGCAAGCGTGTTTCATCGTAGACCGTCGCTAACATCAAGCGAGATCGCGGTCAAGCGCAAGCGGTCAAGAAAATGGCATCTAATAGCTATGGAATTATTTAAGTTTATTTTTTCTTTATTTCTGTGAACATTTTAATTATCTGATAAATGAAATTATATTAATCTGTATATGAATAACCGAATGTTGTTATCACGAGATTTGCAAATTTATACATAATCGCGATAGTTTCTAATCATTTTCATATCATAATTAGTGCAAAAGGGACGTGCCAGATAAATGTTGTACCAGTGAAATAAATAAGGTACGGAACAAATATTGTACTATTTAATTATTATAATTTAGGAAACATAAATACACACATTGAGAACATTAAAACGCATTAAAACACTTACCATCAGGCAGACGATATACTTCTTTACCGCATTATTTAAAACAAAAAACATAATTTTATTGTGACACAATTTTCATAAGAAACAGATGCTGATTTTTTATTCCAAATATTATTTATATCAAACTAGAATTTATCGACATAAATTCTAGTATTTCTGTTTTATTATTTGTATTTTATTTTATTAATATATATTTTATTCTAATGCGATTCATTTTAAGTATATATTTATACAGGGTTGAAAGAAAGGGTGTGCTAAGCCGAAAGGGGTTCGTGAAACTCATCATTATTAACAACTTTTACTATGGAACCAAACCTGAAATCGCGGAAAAAAAATCATCTCAAGCTCTTCCATACTTTTTTCGAGTGTCAATGTCGATTTTCTATATGGAACAGCAGATTTTTTTCCGCGATACCAGGGTTGGTCCCGTAGTAAAAGTTATTATGAGTACAATGACCTCTTTTCGGTTTAGCGTATCTTTTCCTTATAACCCTGTACAGAGAATGTAATACGCAACCATATTATTCGTAGAGAATTCTCTTTATATGCTACCGTACGTTGAAAATATCTGACTTACACAGATGAATAATGCGTCTTGCACACGGCTCATCTAACCTGTGCTACTAAAAAATTACACATGTGTCTTCACATGCATGCACCCTCTCTTGCGAGTGCACCTTTGTTCTAAGTTGCGCAAGTTACTTGCACCGTATGCACGCATAATTGTAAAAATAAAACAAATTGTGTCCGTTACGTAAGTCTCCATTAGGTCATCATCATCATCATCATCATCATCATCAGCCAGAAGACGTCCACTGCTGAACATAGGCCTCCCCCTTTAACCTCCACACTGAACGACAGCCTGCCTTTTGCATCCACTGGATGCCAGCGACTCTCACTATGTCGTCGGTCCATCTAGTGGTAGGCCTACCTACGTTGCGTCTTCCGGTTCGTGGTCCATTAGGTATACATTTAATATAGGTTAAAAAAAAACGACTTCACGGGAAGTTTGATAGAAACGGGATTTGTCCCCTTATATTCTATTATATTTTATATAAAAAAATATTTGAAGATAGATAGAAACTATTTGTTTTGTAAACCTGAAATAAAAAATCACAAGCAGAGTCAAAACACTTAAGAGCTAGTGCCACAAGTTGCCGCCTTATCGCTAAAAGCAAATTTCTTCTATTGGATGAGTCGGTTTATAATTGAAGAAGATATCGCGTTACATACACACACAAAAATGTTTTTTTTATACTTTTAGACTTACCTATTCACCCTCAAACGATCCAGATTATATCTCTCGGGAAACAAGAAAGCCGGCAGGTTGTTCCAATCCTTAGCTGTACGGATTAGAAACGTAGAATGATTTGCATTATGTTTTTATTTTTTATAATCTTCATTGGATTCGTTTTTTAAATACCTCATCAACATCATCATCATCAGCCAGAAGACGTCCACTGCTGAACATAGGCCTTCCCCTTTAAACTCCACACTGAACGACAGCCTGCCTTTTGCATCCACTGGATGCCACGGACTCTCAATATGTCGTTGGTTCATCTAGTGGGAGGCCTACCTACGCTGCGTCTTCCGGTTCGTGGTCTCCACTCAAGAACCTTTCTTCCCCATCGGTTATCGGTTCTTCGAGCGATGTGGCCTGCCCATTGCCACTTCAACTTGCAAATTTTAACAGCTATGTCGGTGACTCTGGTCAAATACCTACATTATTATAAATATGACAATCTACGACCTCCTAGAAGTGAACTCTGCATGCACGTGAATGAATACCATAGTAATAATTAATACACCACTTAAAATACAATGTTTTTTGATACTCCCGAAGTAGTAATTAAAAAAAAAAAAAAAAAAAAAAAAAAGTAAGGTAAGGTTTGTAAAGGTGTCGAATAAATATTTTTTTTCTTTCTTTCTTTTCTTAATAAAAATATCCAGTTACAAATGTTATTGTATAGGAAGATATTTGATACATTGTGCATGACAACAAATCAACGATTTATTAGGTAAACTAAGGAAATAATGGCGTCAAATCTGATGTACTCTAAACTAAACTAAATTTGACAGCTCTAAAATTCTTGTCATCCTTCTCTGACATATTAAAATGAAAAGAGATGCAGATAATTTTAGTGCTGCCAGATTGGTTTAGTTTAGGGAGTGGTATGACAATCGACGCCAATGATCATGTTTACGTAATTATCGCAGAATGGCGGAATCAGAGGTAAGGCAGCGTACAAAAGACTCAACCAAAGAAAGTGCTGCTCCAGAGGTGGAATCAAAGCCAAAATACTGGGACCCATTGACAGATGGTGTGAAATGGATCGAAAAATACGCTGAAACTTTGGAGAAGTTCTTCGAGAGGTTGCCTGAATTCATCAGCACTATAATCGCAACTTTTGCTGTCTTCACTTTTGGAGCTACGTTGAGAGGTAAAAAAGACTTGAATTACAATACACTTATTATATATATTTTTATTTTATTTTTTTGGACCCGGGTATGTCCTAAAACTGCGACCAGAACCACCGGAGGATGGGCAGCAGCATCCTATTAGTACACGGTGAACGTACTGCGATCCCCAAGCCGCCTGCCAAGCGTGGGGATTATGGCAACACCCCTCTCTAAGAGGGAGGCCTTGTTCAGCAGTGGACATTTAATGGCTGATGATGTGTGATGTGTATTATCATTTTATTTATATTACACAGGAATTACTTAAGATTAGGCCGGTCACTCCGACAATAATATACAATATAGTTTCAAGCGCATTAGGCGATCTTTTTCAAGGTGAATTCACGCGCGCGGCTGCGTCTTTGCACATAAATAAAATGTGTGAAAACCACGTCAGTTTCTATAATGCAATTAATATCAATTAAAAAAAACCTATTCACAAAATTAGTAAAATCGCACTTTCGTTTTTTTTTTATAATAGGCTTGCGTTTGACCACCATCACGCCTGATGTTAAGCGATGATGCGGTCTACGTTGGAACACGATTGCCTAGAAGAAACCGATCCGCTCGTGATTACTTTGATGACATAATTATTATCATCCAAGTAACTAAATTTTCCATTTATTTTGATTTAAAAACCAAACTACTGAACTGTTTTTGATGTGATTTATTCGTACGAATTACCTTTTAACATTATTTTCAAATCAAAATCAAATCAAAATTATTTATTCAAGTAATGTACATTATAAATTGTTACTGGCTCTAACTGCCAAACTGGGTGTTGGAAACCCGTATCTTGGTAGTTAGTTCCTTCCATAGACATATGCTGAGGTCGTGTACATTCATTGATTGTTACTTGTGTAAAATAACAACTTAAACTAAGCATCATATTCTTTTATATTTATATTAATTTAATTTAATTGCCCTCAAGTTAATTGACATTCTAATATATATATATATATACATACATCCCTTCCCCTTCCCTGCCTGCTAAATGTATGTAATATTAATTCAAATTTTAAACATTTTGTATCATGGAATTATGAATTCTGTAATAATTTGATAGAATTGAGTTAACCAAGTCATAAATGGGCACCTACATGATTTATTATCTATAACAAATTTCAAAGTAGGATTCTAATAAAAAGTAGTTTACAATATGCTATTGCTAACATAACTTATGTCATAATAGAATTACCTAACGCAGATCACACAATACGTACAAAATAAAGTTATCATAATAATGTCTATTACACATATACAATTCGAATACAACAAAACAGTTTTATAAAAGGTGACTGATTATTCCAAGATTTTAAATAGGTTTTCGGTTTCATCGTAATTTAGGTTTTTGAGCCAAATGGTTAAAGTTTTTTTGCAGTCTATCAAGTGAAGAGGATATATACATATAGATTCGCTAATAACATTATACAGACGTGCGCTGACAGATTCAAAGTGACGGCAAGCCAGAGCAGTTCTTTTCCTGTCAATAACACACACTCGATCTTGTCTTCTTTTGTTTTTATGTGAATTAAAATCGATAGCCAGTGTTTTGTGTTTGCGTAAAACAACTTGCAGAACAAAAAGTTGCCGTACTGTTAGTACAGAACATTCTCTGTACAGCTCAAAGGTAGGGTACCTAAACGGCTTGCCAAACATGATCTTTAGAACAGCCCTTTGTGCTACTTCTAAGTGTTTCATGTTGGTGGTATAAGTACCACCCCACACTGAAATGCAGTATGAGATAACAGATTGCCCCAAAGCACAATACACCTGTCTCAGCACTTCAGTGGAGGCAACTGATCTCAATCTCTTGAATACAAATAACAGCTTCCTTACGCGAGGTATTAGTGCCTTTATGTGTCCATTCCAGTTAAGTGTTCTGTCAATCATAACCCCTAGGTACTTAAGTTCTGAACTACGAGTTATCTGGAGACACGAGCAGGTTGATGTCAAACTGGGATCGCAAGTGTGAGCCTTGATATTAAAGGAGTCTGGTGGCTGCGATCCAGTGTTTCCGGAAAAAGCAATATACCTTGTCTTGTCGACATTTAGGGTTAGGATATTTTTGGTCAGCCATGTTGTCACAGTCCTAAGAGCATTTTCAGCATGGTAGCGAGTGTTGCTCCAGCTACTGCCATGCACTAAAAGGGCTGTGTCGTCGGCATAGGTAAAAACTTTGCAATTTGGTAGAGAGAGTTTGCATAATTCATTTATGTACCCTGTGAACAAGGGAGGACCCAATACACTACCCTGCGGTACCCCATATGAAATGTTCTTATCTGAACTAACGTTATTTCCTATTTTGACACATTGCTTCCTGTCAGTGAGATAACTTCTAAATAGGTCCAGAGCCACGCCGCGAATACCCATGCACTCCATCTTTTGTAGCAAGAGGGGAATTGAAACAGTGTCAAAAGCTTTAGAAAGATCGAGGAAAATGCACATAGCCTTGTTTTTCAGTTCAATGTGACGTACTACGGTATTTGTGAAGTCAAGGACTGCATCCTCCGTGGATTTCCCTTTTCTAAAGCCATATTGGTTGTTGGCAAGGACTTTATTACTCTCGAGAAAGCTAGTTAGTCTCACGTTCATAACTTTCTCCAGGAGTTTAGATAATGTGGTAAGAACTGAAATAGGTCTATAGTTATTGACACTGTTTTTGCTTCCGCTCTTAAAGATGGGGTGTACTAGAGCTTTTTTAAAGGCATTAGGAAACACACCTGTGGACAGACACAAATTAAAGACATACGTTATGGGAGGAATTAGGCTATGGCGCGCAAATTTTATTACTTTGGTTGGGATATTGTCCCATCCAGTAGCACAATCATTACGTAGACCAATAATAAGCGTTTCTACTTCTTTAAAATCAGTCGGTATTAAAGCCATACCGTCTTATTACAAAACACGGTTTAACTTTAGTACTGAGATTAGTACCAGGTTTAAACCATGGACTAAAATAAACGTTATTATAAAACGAAGTTTTTCTCTAAACCACGGATTGTCTATGGTACTAAAGTTAGACCGCCGAGACCCCTAGTTTAACTATGGACTAACTTCGGTACTAATAGAATTTGGTTATAATTATTTTATTTAGTGTTTGTATTATTTACATATCGTTTAAAATGGATTTAAACACGATTGACATGATGAATTCAGAAGATTTGGACATGCTGGTGGCATCGCGGCGATCTGATAGACCTCGTCATCGTGTGAATCCTTTCGAATTGAGTGACGAAGAATTAAGATATAAATATAGGTTCACAAAACGCTTTGGCCCAAAAATAGTGCATGTTTTACGTGAGGATCTGGTCCACGATCCTAGAGGAAGCCCATTAAGCCCTGAAGTTCAAGTGGCTTGCGCTTTATGCAACTGGGCTCGCCATGAATTAAGTGCTTGTTTATAACCTTGGTAGATTACAATATAGCTATAGGTAGGTACTTACGCAAAAAGTAAAAAATATACACTGATGCATTAAATTATTGTTTTCTTTGTATATTCAAGATATTACAGCCGATTTGCATAGTGTATCTCAACCAGTCAGTAAAACTTGCAAAAATGTAGCGGGTATTATGGCAGGATGTTCCATTTCATAGATAATTATAAAATTGCGAGCTACATTAAATGAACAGGAGGAAGCTATGAGAAAATTTAAGAACATTGCTAATTTTCCCACCGTAATTACAAAGATTTCATTGAACTACTTAATGTCTTTGGATAATTACAAATATTTATCTGAACGCCTCGAATTACGCGGGACAGGCGCATAGCTTTTTTCTACGCTAAGATTTTGGCGTCGCACGTGATCGTATTATGCCATGAATTTGAAAAGTGCTCAAAATAATAAGTTATGCTTGTTTAATAGATTGAAACCTAAACAAACAGCAATTTAAGATAGCTAAATATCTTAAATTGCATTAATAAATAATTATTTAAGCTTTTGAAGTGTGTTTTAAACCTGCAGGAACGATAGAATGATTTCAATTTTTGTTTCTTATCTGTGGCTAATATTGAAACCATGGACTATCTTTGGTATCAGCTGGTCCTCGATTAGTCGAAGATTTGTAATAAGGTCAAGTTTTAATCCCTTAGTACCGTAACAAACTCGGACTTTTTAGTCCTGGTTTAAACCTGGACTGATGGACTTTTTTGTAATAAGGCGGTTCGAGTTTGAGAGACATTGCGAACTGTGCCCAGTTCGCAATGTGTCTGAAGAAATTGGTAGAGAATTTGTAATTTTTTCAGCTAAATTCCTACCCACATCGACGAAAAAATCATTTACTTGATCTACAGACGACACTGGATCATCAGCCAAACTTAGCAGCTCAACAGGGCCCGAAGCATTCGTATCCAGACCGGCTATATTTTTAATAGCTTTCCAAATTGCTTTTGGATTACCCTTGGCCCTGTCTAGCTGTTCCCTATCAAAGTGTCGTCTGAGTTTCCTAATGAGGTTTGTGCAGTAATTTCGATACCGAGTGTATGTAACAAGCAGAACTAAATTGTCAGGATTCTGCTTCACTTTTTTATGCATTTTATCCCGTAGTCTTAAGCACCGCAGTACACCAGGTGTGATCCAGGGCTTTAATGTTCTATTTTTACGTGAAATTTTGACGACCCTGGTATGGTTTTGGATGGAGATAGAAATAATTTTCATGAGTGTATCAGCAGCATTGTTGGCATCATTACATGCAAAAACAGATTCAAAATTAGTTTTGGACAGATCTTGGGTTACGGCTTGAAAGTCTATGCGTGATTTTTCTTTTTGACGACTTTGTGTATTAATTGACGAATTTTCTAAGCAGAGGATAAGAGGCGAGTGATCGGTAACTAAGGAGTCAAGGATCAAAGCTGTCGCATTATTAGAGTTATTAGTGGTTTTAAGAAAAATATGGTCAATACAGCTTTTATCTCTGGTCGGATGCACGTGAGTGGAGAAAAGCCCGTGAGACGCTGTTGTGAATAAATATTCCTCAGCTGCATTTTCATCACCTGTTTCTGGATTTATATTTATATTTACGTCTCCCACTACAACTATGGTCCTATAAGAGGCCAAAGACACAAATATATCGTTCAGGTAGTTTACAAAGTTCTTGGTGTTTTTAAAAGCTGGAGGTCTGTAGACAGCTATGATAGCCATATCCGTGCCAAACGTTAAAATCACACAGCTACAGTCCACTGCTTTACTCTCTACAATAGTGTGCTTAATGCTCGACTTTATGTAAACTACAACACCGTCGTTTTGGTTACAAAATGTAGACTTATAGCTCGTGTAGTTATTTATTTTAGGTAGATTAATAACTTTACTCAACCATGATTCGGTATTTATATGGGACTCTGAAAGTTTATCCTTTCAAGTATAAAAAATATTTTCCAAATCGGGTTATAAATTAGTTCTGAGGTAATAAATATAACAAGTTACAAGGGTGATATTAAATTAAAACCGTGCATAAAAATAAAACACAAAAAAGATATTTTTTTTAAACTTCCGAATTTAGAACCTCTTTTTTTTGAAGTCGGTTCATCATCATCATGATAAGTTACAAGGGTGAAATTAAATTAAAACCGTGCATAAAAATAAAATTAAAAAAAGGTTTTTTTTTAAACTTCCGAATTTAGAATCTCTTTTTTTTGAAGTCGGTTAAAGTGGAGAAAATGTGCGAAAGAGATAGGTTGTGGCAGATGAACGTGCCTAAGTATTGATAAGGTTATCGGCTGACCTGTAATAGATAGGTATACAGGGTCACTTCGTATCTCAATGCATCCTAGTTGTGTTGTTGACCTACTAATTATGTCATAATTAATGTTTATTTTGCTGGTTACGATAAGAATCATGTTAGTTGTAAGCCATGTGATGAATTGTGATGTAGAACTAGGAAAGTCTCCATGCAACAATAGTATATTGTTGCATCGAGCGCAAAGTGAGTTATTACTGCACGAGTGTTATGTTAGTGCGCGAGCGCCAAATTAACACACAAGTGCATTAATTACTTACTTGAGCAAGGTGCGTAATCTACTTTTCTTTCAACGTCCAATCTACCTACCGTGATAAAATATACCTACTCAAAATAAAAACTCAAGTTAATGAAAACAAAGTTTAATTCATCTTCTCCTCAAACATTTAAAACTTGCAATTATTTTCACCAAGTCGGTTTTATTCCGCCGGGTTTTATTTTCAGCCAGTGTCTTTTTGATCTAATGCATACATTTTAAATCAAACTTAATGGGAGACATCAAACCTCTGTTGTAAATTTATATCTAAACTAGCGGTCCGCCCCTGCTTCGCACGGGTATAGATTATAGCCTATGTCACCCGGGGATAGTGTAGCTTCCCAACAGTGAAAGAATTTTTCAAATCGGTTCAGTAGTTTCGGACCTTATTCAATGCAAACAAACAAAGAAACAAACAATCAAATCTTTCCTCTTTATAATATTAGTATAGATAATAAATATAATACAGTGCATAAAATAAAAACTGTGCAACAATGAGATTTAATATAACATATCAACACTGTTTTAGTTCTAAGCAAAAAATACGTCCTTTGTGATCAGTTTTGTAGTGATTAATGATAACATTACTACGTAGTTGGAAGAAAACGAATTTTATACCAATTTTTGTATTTGCTCTGATGTACGGTAATACGTACAAGCGTCAAATTTGGCATGATAATAGTACAAATTCTGAAGTAAAACATCAAATAATAAATACTGACCAAGTGTAAATCGGTGACAAATTTCTGTTCACCAAAGCAACGTCGGGCGAGGTAAGTACTTGGACGGGGCCTGGGCATGATGTTGTTTTTCGCACTACTTTTTTGTACTTTAGTAGTTACCAATTTATGTTAGGTATATATATAGGTAGGTATAGGTGGTGCAGAACCCTCAGAACGCAAGCTCGTCTTGCACCTAACCGGTTTATTAATGAGAAACAAAATAACCACCTTTATACAGGGTTATTTTTGAAATATCTTGGTTGTTCACTACAGTTATAATATAATGATTAATCTTCCCGTTAACATGATGCATGTAACTGCGCTGAAATATCGGGAGCTCCATCCACTACCTTATCATGATAAAAATCCCAATTATAATATACAATTTTAGGACAAGTGCCTTTATTAACTAAACAAAATACAAGCTAACACTACAAATACCCCGTTTATTTAGATAGCCCGTTGGTCCAGTAGATAGCCCGTTGGTCCAGTTGGTAGTGAACCTGCCTTCTGTGCTTGGGGGCGTGGGTTCGATTCCCACATAGGACAAATATATTTATGTGATGAACATTTGTGTTTGTTCTATATCTGGTTGTTAATATCTATTTAAGTATGTATTCAAAACTATATATGTATGTATATCAGTCTCTGGCAGCCATATCACAAGCTTTGCTTAGTTTGGGGTCAGATGACCGTGTGTGTAAAAATGTCCCGAATATTTATATTTATTTATATTTATACAGTTAGACTGCCCATAGACCGTTGAAGATCTAAAGACAATCCAAATGATCAAGCCCACTATCAGTTGTCAGCGAATTTACTTATTATGTAGGGTATTTTTTTTACAATTGCTGCGCCCCACGGTTGCACATGCGTGACTCGGCCGAGTCTTAGTTTTTTTTTCAGGATAAATTATATTTTATGTGAATAACAATCACGTCGATCCGTTTCGATGTATCCGTTACAATACAGACACAGTTTTGAATTAATTTTTTTAAACATGCGTTATCTCTATGATGTAGAAATTATCTATCTAATATTTTTGGTATATTAAAAATAGCCTTGTATAACCGCTTTGTTTACAACACAAAAATACTACATAGTACTAATAGATTAGACCAGATATATGAAAAAAATACATGTATAGGGTTAGGCGGAAAAGGTGTACTCAGGCAAAAGAGTATACTCATTATTATAAACAACTTTTACTATGGGACCAGCCCTGAAAACGCGAAAAAAAAACAGCTGATCCATAATTTTTTTCGAGTGACAATGATTGTTTTCTATGATTATTTTGCTGATATTTTTTTTTATATTTGAGAGTTGTATTTGTTTAATAGTAAAAGTTGTTCATTAAGATAGATACTGTGTACTTTTTTCGGTTTAGAACGCCCTTTCTGCGTAACTCAGTATGAATAGATTAGATTAGATTTTTATTGC
The DNA here is from genome assembly GCA_932305915.1 of Agriopis marginaria. Lineage (NCBI taxonomy): Eukaryota > Metazoa > Arthropoda > Insecta > Lepidoptera > Geometridae > Agriopis > Agriopis marginaria. The sequence goes on from OW029923.1 coordinate 2,445,256, forward strand.
TGTCAAAAAGTACACGGTGATTAAAAACATGAAAATTAACTAAGTACAGAGTTTCGTATGGACCCTGTCGGGCACAGCACAGTAGCAGTGAGGAGGATGGTTATATTTATTACAATTATTTATCAGGTCTTATTTACATTTTTCTCTAGTTGTTATGAACAAATTTATTCAATAAAAATTACAAGTAAAATAAAAACTATCTTAAATTTAAATTTATAACTAAAACTAATCTAAAACTAAAATTAATCTAAAACTAAAACTAATCTAACAATCCGCTACCGGTGGGCAGCGTGCCCAAAATGCTGGCAGCATTGCCACGTTGTATGGCAATGCTTATTCTTTGGGCAAAATAAAGGCCAGCATTTTGGTCACGAGTAGCTTCGACCAGTCGCCCTGATAGGTCTTGAAATATTCGATGGGCTCCTGGTCCCCACGGTCTAGTTGTTTATATTTAATTATAATTTCAATATCAACTTATCAATTTATTATATGTCAATTTATTATTAGTCAATTTATTATTTATTTATCAAGTCATAGTTAAATTGGATTATTATTTAAGTATTAGTAACTTGTTAGCTATTTTCGCTCAAATATTCAGCAGTGGAATAATTCTTATGTAAGTGAGCGAGTATTTTATGGTTCCTATTTTTGTCATGTATTGTATTGCTATCTTCGATATCAATTTGATATCGTCAAGTGCGTGCAAACTGCGTGCATTTTGATTTTACTTGTACGATGAAGTAACAAATAACTTCTCGTAGGTAGATAATGACCTTGCTTATCAGTCCTATTAGTCACTTCAAATTTCAAAGAACAGTGTTATAATTTTTGAGATTACTCACTATTACCTCAAAGATAGATTAGATTAACAGGAAGATATTATTATCTGTTTCAAGTCACGTCAAGTAGGCAAATCTACAGTAAGCTTATGGACTATTATAATGACAAATATAAATTGAATTTTTATTTAAACTCCTCATAAAACTCTGTACGCCGGGATTCGTTTCTAAAACGAATTTATTTTATTTCTTGTATCCACCGATACCGGTATCAGCGGGTAATATGAAAGTTTATTTTTTTGAAAAAAACGGATCCCGGTATCGGTGGATACAACTCGCCGGTATCCGTGGCTAATTCAAACCGATACCGGGATCCGTGGATACAAACCCATAAAAGATCTAATAATCTTCAAGCTTCTGAACAGATTTTCTTGAATCATAGTTATGAATACACTCGAGTCACCTTTCAAACAAATAAAAAACAAAATCAAAATCGCTTCAGCCGTTTGAGAGCTACGATGCCACATACAGACACACAGATATACACGTCAATAGTACATAATAAGATTAACTAATATTGGCTAACTTAGGGCACCATTATCCGAATAAAAGCTAATTCCATCCCATGCTCTGAATACAAGATTCCATTGTTTTTAGTACGTATTTTTTATAATATCAGTATCGTTATTTGAACATAATATTTCACGATATTTTTTAAAAGGCGATGTGCGGCGCGAAAACTTCTCAGGTGAAGTTATTTTGACATTGGGTTCCAAAAAGGGGGGAAAAATTGGTCTTTTTGTTTCTAATGAAATTAAAATTTAGCGCACCACGAACATAGAGAACTTTATAATAACAACTCAATATTGCGGTAGACCGGTCCCAGTTGGATCTGTAACCCCAATGACAATGTCATTGCACAATATTCTCTGAGATCTTCCCTTATCCCGCGCGGTGTTTCTAAGATGCCAGTGATTCTTTATGGCCATCTTGTCCGTGCAATTTGCTACTTGGTTGAAGGTGACCAGCATTCTTATCCTTGAAGCTACTACATATAGCTTCATTACTGCAATGATGAATTAAACTGTATTCATGTACCGTATCATCGCTTACTTTAGGCTAGCAGGAGGTCAAACGCAAGCATATTGTAAATAATGTAAATAAATAAAATATTTTAGAAGAAAAAAACTGGAATTAAATTATAATCAAAGCAATGGTCTTGACAACAAATTAACATTTTAATCATGTAGCTAATACTAAAATACCGCGATAACTTGGAGTTGATCGATCGATAGATAATATTAAATTTATGCTACTTATCATCCTTTTCATATTGTAGAGTTATAATCTTTGTTTTAGTCAGAGATAGGACAACTACATTACTACCATTACTATCATTCTAAACACATTTACACCAACTGCCTGAGCTAAGCGAGGGCTGTAAACTTATCAGGACAAATTATCATTTTTGTTTGTGTGTGTTTATTGGACGATAATTTATTACAAATAGTTGAAATCATCATAAAATCTTGCAATAGGTATGTGTTTTAATGGTAAAAAACATATTAATATTCATAAAAGAAATTTTGTTTAGGAAAATGCCTGTAAGAGATTTGTAGTGCTAGTAAAATAAAGGACCTAAGCGAAATTCACTACCAATGTAGGTAGCGAAAAATACCGCGCGCTTTTCCGCCGATTTGTAGGAACTGCTAGCGGAATACTTCGCGGTATTTTTCGCTGGCCATAGCGTAAGCGAATAACGAATAACCCTGTATATATGTTTTAAAAGAAACCGATTGAGGGCTTAAATAATATTTTAATCAACAATAGATTAAACATATATAATGTGTATTGATTAAACAGGTAGGTATAGTAATAAAAAGGTTATTACATTGTAACTGCACCTGCAATGATCACTTGCAATATTATAGAAAGGTAAATCAATGCCTAGACTGTTATCAAAATACATTGTAGTTGAATTCAAGATAATTATCATAATCATTATTAAACCCGCAGACGAAATCCTGCTTGTAAATCCTCATGCATATGATTGTATGAACAATCATAATTTTACTAGTATGCCCATTTTCTGCGAAATTTTAGTGTCCTCAGAATGTTATTTTTATTCATTGTCGTTCATCGGGTTTTTGTTTTGAGGCTACAGCCGTGTACAGACCTAATGAACGCAAATTCATGGCTTCTCGTTTCATTTCAATCAAAAAGAAACGAGAGGCAATGCTTATGCGCGCGTTCGTGTTTGCTAGTTCTATACACGGCATATTAATTGTTCTTCTAGGGACTTGTAGCTATTGGCTAATTTATGTGAGAACTTACGTGACATAAATTAGCCATGTTCTCTATTTGACATAAACTAAGGCTAATGAACAAAAAAATTAAGCCCTAATGAAAATTTTTGTATATTTTAATGGCGTCCGTATTAACTTCTCTATCTTTCATGCTTTGGAATTGTCTCATTACAGGAGAATGGGTGGTGATTCTAGTGACAGCTCTAAAACAAATTACCGGGCAGACCACCAGCAACCAGAATGTCACCGCTAAGGAAATCTTCGACCTCTTTACCTCTCAGAACCTCAAGATGGAGAACTTTGGCTTCATCTTCATTGGCGCTCATACTGTCTCTTTTAGTATGTACTTCCTGATTGGAGGATTCTTACATGTAAGTGATTTAAATTTTATGATGATTTTGACGTCAAATATTTTGTAAATTTGCAGTGTTAAGCATTAAAATATTTTCAAGTTTAGTTAAATACTACGTGCGCCCTGCAGTTTCACCTGCGTGTATTACTCCTTATATTGTCAGCTATCTGCCAGTCAAAGTCCCGTCCAAATCGGTCCACCCGTTTTGGAGCCCTTTAGGAACATGCGTACATAGACCTACACATAATTGTGTACAGGGTTACTGATAATCAGAGACCATCCTCTTAAAGACGGCTTCAATACGTCAAAACAATAATTTTTTGTTGGACGACTTATCAAAGTTCGGGTTTTGGATTCCATAGAGAGAACACACATACAAACACACATCGCCTTTTGAAGAGGGTTTCTGGTAATCAGTTAGCATCCTCTTAAGCTCAATACCTCAAAAAGTCAAAACCAATGAGTTTACATATACAAAACCAACAAATTTTGCTCTAAGACTTATCAAAATTCACGAAAAACAAGCAGTTTCATACATTCACAATTGCATTCACAAGGCGCTAGCTGGAAATATCAATTGTTTTTTGTCTATTTTTTGTCTAACAAAACCGCTTTGCATTCGCCTCTTTTTGGTAAAAAAAACGTAATCAAACCTCTTTGCATATTGAAATGTTGTTTCCAAAACTCCATTAGAGCCTCTTGTAAAGTCTTCACCACTTTACAGGGGCATGAGTTTGACTTGACCGTGACTTACTTAGCTTGACTTTGACTGTGACTATGACTTGTTAGGCGCTATTAAGACAATAAAAATATGGTGTAAAAAAATTAAGATAAAGAGACTGATGAATAGGCGGTATGGCCTTGAAGGCTTTAGCCTGCCCAATGGGCAAATAAAAATAATAATATTGAAATGTACGCAAGTAGGTAAACAACCTTTATTGAATCCCAATTTAACTTGAGACATTACACATATTTGGAATAGAAACAAAAATAAAACCTAAAACTACTAACAAAATTAAAAACTAATACTAAATTAAATTAAATACGCTAAATAAAAATATATTATATTAAACTAAACTAATCTAATAAACCGCTGCCCGTTGGCATCGTTCCCAAAATGCTGGCCGCATTGCCGCGTTGTATTGCAATACACGTTGCGCAAGATAGCGACCAGCATTTTGGTCGCGAGATGCTTCGACCAGACGTTTAGATAAATCTTTGAAAATTTAGGTAAACATCATTTTAAAGGAGACAAATATGGGCCGCCAATAATATTTTAAAATCCAGACCTTACCGCTAAAATTTCAGCAAAGAGTGTTGTTCTGATTATTGACACATTTAGTACCTACCACATTTCATAAAATACTTTTTAAGTTCTAGCAGCCAAAGATGCGTTAAGATTTAAATAATATTTTTTTATGGAGAGAGCTATGCTCGGAGTTTCTTTGCGCGATAAAATCCGAAACGTGGACATTCGCCAAAGAACCAGAGTCACCGACCTATGTCGGTGACTCTGGTTCTGGTAGCTGTCGGTAACAGCTATCTGTTAAAATTTGCAAGTTGAAGTGGCAATGGGCAGGCCACATCGCTCGAAGAACCGATAATCAATGGGGCGAAAGGTTCTTGAGTGGAGACCACGAACCGGAAGACGCAGCGTAGGGAGGCCTCCCACTAGATGGACCGACGACATAGTGAGAGTCGCTGGCATCCAGTGCATGCAAAAGGCAGGCTGTCGTTCAGTGTGGAGGTTAAAGGGGGAGGCCTATGTTCAGCAGTGGACGTCTTCTGGCTGATGATGATGATGGTTTTAATACATAGATTCACTACTTGTCCTTGTCTGATTTAGCGATACAACAATGTAAGAAACGATTGTTCAAATCACAATTACGTCATTAATTTTAATCAAATCCTTAGATTACCTATTATCATAATATTAACACACGTGTTCGAGTAGATACCTACCTGAGTTTGGTCACATATGTAATTAATTCCCCTTTTTACCACTTTTAGCAATATTAGGTCACTAGCTGTTGCCCGCGACTTCGTACGCGTAGACTTTCATCTAATGTTTCAACCCCCTTTTGCCCCCCTTGATTCACCGGACAACCGAATCTACTTGCTAAATTTCAGCTTCGTAATTACAAAACTTTCAACAAAAAATTGAAATCCCCATATCGCCTGCTTAATCCATAAAAAAATATACAGTATTTATTTATTTTAAGCCATTAACCTGAATGCTAAATATTTTTTTTTTTTTTTTTTTTTATTTATTTAAAAACACATTGTACGTTACATTTCGAGTTAGTAAGTTGTCTTAAAACCTATGTTAGATTTATCCAGACAACTGGTTCTCGGTATAGTATATATATATTTTTTTTAAATCTAATTAAATCTAATTACCTACATTGTACAAAAAAATGAAACGCGCGAACCCACCAAACTGCTGTTGTAGGCACAAGTTTATCGCGTGTCCCTAACATCAAAAACAAAGGACTTTCATACAAACTTTCAACCTCCATTTGCCCCTTCACTAAAGTTTCGTGATTATTTACGGGATATTTACCGTGGCATGAGCTACCGATATTTCAGGGCAGTTACATGCACCATGTTCACGCTTTTTGGTCTCGAATAAGAAATAATACCAGAGCCTAAGCAAAAATTGAGAGTAAGGTGTATAAAAAATACAAGGTGAAAAAAACCCACTAAATTTAAATATTTTGGTGGAACTTAATTTTTTTTTTTAAGTCGTGTGACATTTTTTTTTTTTTTTTTTTTTTATTGTTTAATCAACACATTGTTCACATATGATTTACAAAAATGTAGCACCAAAAAACCACGGAAGGTTTATTGGTTGTAGAGAAGCTAACAACTGCGAGTGGTTTTAGCTAAATTAAAAATAACCGTGTCGATGTGCCCAGCACGGATATAAATATGCTATCAGTTCAGTGTAACATAGATCTGTGGAAATCGCACACTGTGCGTTTTACGCAATCTTTTTTGCCTAACACCTGCAATTTGTGGAATGAGCACTCCTGTGGTATTTCCGAGTAACTAGATGGAGTTCTTCAAAAGAGCGGTTATCAATGGAGTCTTTAAGGGTCAGCAACGTATCTGTGATGCCCCTGGTGTTACAGGTATTCATATACAGGTGAAGGTGATCGCTTGCCATCAGGCGGCCCGTTAGCTTGTTATCCTCCTATAGTTATAAATGAAAAACCGGCCAAGTGCGAGTCGGTCTCGCGCCCGAGGGTTCCGTTCAACCACAAAATTCAATAACGAAACTACCAGCTATAACTTGGTATTGAAGAGAAACTTGTCACCGACTCGCACTTGGCTTTTATTTATTATTTGATGTTATACTTTCAAGTAAATAGTGTACTATAAGAAAACCAAATTTGTCGTACAAACGCATTACCGTTTTTACATTAGAGCTAATACAAAAATACATTTGTAGTATAGGTTGGTTTTAAAATATTTTTTTTCTTAGGTAATTCTCCGTAACATTACATATTCTGTGAAAATTTAAATAGGCTATTTATTTCGGTTTGAAAGATACAGCAGTTAATAGGTAGGACAGACGGACAGACGGACAGATGGACAGACGGACCGACAGACATCGTAGGCTTAGTGATAGGGTCCCATTTTACCCATTGGGTACGGAACTCTAAAAATTAAAAATAGTCCTTTTATTTTCTTCTCAACTGCAGAACTTTCGTTTGTAGCTTCTATAATGTAATGGACAATACTGTATCTCTTTCCAGTGGTACTTTTACATGAACCGCCGTCACCAAGCGCAAGAGTGGAAGATCCAGCCAACCAAGTGGCTGTCTCCCGAGCTAGAGCGGCATGAGATCCTGACTGGATGCCTAGCGCTGTTAGTCACGGGAACCTTCTCCGCTTTCCTGGCTTGCTACATCTGCAACGGGAACCCGTCCACAGTTTACTACCAGTTCGATGAGTATGGCTGGCTGTGGTTTATTCTACAGTTTCCTGTACTCTTCGTCTACATGGTGAGTTTTGTGGCAATTTTTACTGCCTGCCTAGCGTTTGAGACTTTCAATGACGTCAGTGAGCTGAAAATTCTTGAAAAAATGTGGAGCCAGTGGAAAATGTCGGTTGTTTCCCTATAGTTAAAAGTCCATACTCGAAAGTTTTGGGGTCGAGACATTGACATGACTGTGTCGAGACATTGAAAAATTGATAGTTTTAGCCTAACGTGACCATAAAAATCGTTTAATGATCTGTGCTCGCGACGTATTGCTTTTACAAATTGTCAAAGCAAGTAAATTTTGCAAATTGACAGTTTTTGAGGGTTTATTCACAAGGCAAAGTACAGTACGGTCAGAGCAAGAGAAGAAAGTCCACCATAATCAAGGGCGTCGCCAAGGGGGGGCAGGGAGAAGCGGCTGCGGTTATTGGAGATAAAAAAAATGTAGCCAACTGCAAAGAAACCAAAGTCCTAAGGCCGTGCAATTGTCTAATGCGCGTATGTAAGTGCGATACATCCCGCACGTCAAAACTCGAATAAATTCACTATCACTAGGTGTTAGTAGGTATAGTATAAGACAACTTCCAAGTACAACCAGTTCCTCTATAATATTAACTTGCCCCCCCCTTGGCCTTGGGCTGGCGACTCCCTTGATCATAATTGTATGTGGTGGCTCTAACTTCTCACGTTATTAATGTAAATTTTCCATGAACAGGACTACACGACCTACATCATGCACCGGCTGTACCACACCCCATGGCTGTACAAGCATTTCCACAAGCTCCACCACAAGTACAAGCAGCCAACGGCGTTTTCTGTGACTGCCATCCACCCCGTCGAGATCATGCACATTCAGCTTACTTTGTGCCTACCGCTCTTCACCGTGCCAGTCCATTGGAGTAAGTAGCTTGTTATGGACCTTCAGGGGCGGATCCAGGATTTTATTTTGGGACGGCCATTCTGACAAGGTTCGAAGCAATCAAATCGAAAAATTGAGTCGAATGTATGGAATTGCTAGGTGTTTTTTTGGAGGGGGGGGCATGGCTCTCATGGCCCTCCCCCTGGATCCGCCAATGAGGACCTTGCTGTAGGCTGTACATACTTACTCCTGATAAAATAATAAACTGGGATCCACTGGTAGAATTCTGATTAATTAGTTGGAATATTTTTTCACAAAGTGACAAAGTAAAACTTGTTCGAATAAATTGTTTTGTTTACAATAATTAAATACTCAATACTCAATCATTTATTGCATAATTATTATGAAGTTCACATACAGATGTTAGGTAGCATGTTTAAATTAGGTAATACATAACAATAACCCTGATTGGGTATGGCAATATAGTGCGGAGCGGATCGATTTATTCCATAATTGATTTGTCTTCTAAATACTCGTTTAAGCTATAGTAACATTTTGCTAGCAGTATGTTTTTTAGGGTTTTGTCAAATTTATTTTCATTTTCTATATCCTTTATCTGTACTGGTAGTTTATTATATATTTTGACGGCCATTGGATTTGGGCCGGAGCTATGCATTGCTAATTTAGATGTCGGTAAGATTAATTTATGTTTGTAGTTAGACCTTATTCGATAGTTTCGGTTTTCAACTAATTTTCAAAAAAATTGTGGGTACTTTCTAACAAATTTACAGTTTTCAAATATATATAGAGAGGCGACAGTTAAAATTTTAAAATTTTAAAACTTAACAGAACGCTGCATTGAGCATCCCAGGCAGATTATTTGCTTGTGTTCCAAGAACGATTCATCATCATCATCATTTCAGCCATAGGACGTCCACTGCTGGACATAGGCCTCCCCCATCGATCTCCAAAAGGGCCGGTTGGAAGCGGCCTGCATCCAGCGTTTCCCTGCGGTCAAGAACGATTATTTCAATTGTAATATTCTCTCGGTTTTGTTACACTTGCGTTACAACTGCATTATTATCTAATCCATCATCTGTAACATCTATGTTCTCGGATTGTTTTATTTAAACCACGAAAAAAAATATCTCATAGACCCTGCCATCTTAGCACATACATGGGCTGGTTATTATACGGTCATTCTATCGCACCAAATGGCATGCTAAGCAGCCAGTGAGTGTAAAATTTCAGTTAAAATTTTGGCTTGATGATAACTCACGGATTTTGATACCCACCACAAAGTAAAATGTTAGTCTTCACTGATATACTTGTCAATCATAATCCACAGTATAAGGCCATGGAAAGGCCAAGGAAATGTGAGAAGTCACATCCATTTGCGTTAATGCCACTGGCGGCAAGTTTTGGCTTCACTCCATTCTGAATGAAGTCGTGTTTGCGCGTGTGAGGATGAACTTGACGCCATAAATTTATTTTTTGCGTGTAAGTCCATTCATTCAACTTTTTTTTAATAGTAAATAGGCTTGCGCTTGGCCGCCATATTGCCTGATGTAAAGTGACTTTAGCTGACTTCTATTATATTTGTAAGTCTCGAAGTCACAAAGAAACTTTTTTTCGTATTTTTTCTTTTTCTTCTGATAGTCAGCTGATGCAACGTCATCTTTATGGTTTTAGTGGCGTTCTACTCCATCGCTGTCTACAATTACTACCATGGCATCATCGACCATTCCGGCATTAACTTCAAAGCGCAGTGGTGGCAACCGTGGCAACCTGACGCGGATTTCCATGACAAGCATCATGAGTTCTTCCACTGCAACTTCGGATTCAACATGAGCTTGTGGGATAAGGTGAGAGAACTCTTCATCATCATCATTTCAGCCACTGCTGGAGATAGGCCTCCCCTCATCGATCTCCAAAAGGGCCGGTTGAAAGGAGCTTGCATCCAGCGTTTCCCTGCGGTCTCTTTTAGGTCGTCTGTTCATCTTGTGGGTGGACGTCCTACGCTGCGCTTACCGGTCCGTGGTCTCCATTCCAGAACTCTTGGATCTTAATATTTGTGGACTAGATTTGAGATTATAGCATGAACAATCTTCAAGACTCGGTGCCAGCAGTCTATTACGAAAACTTTTGGTTTAGCATATTCTTAGAAAAAAATAGAGAGTTCTTAAGTTATGGCGAGTAAAGTCCAGAGTTGAATAACGCAAGCCTTTGGTGTTTCCTAACCTTGGATTTATAAAGTCCTTGATAAAATTAAATTTCTCACGCAATTTTTATTCAAATTTATAACAAAATCGCGTAGGTTGTTACAGATAAAATGGTAACAGAAAAGAAAAAAAAACTCTTTTCTGTGTGTTATGACATTTTATTATCAAAGACATCAAAAAAGGAGGTTCTCAACACTGAAGTTTATTAAATGTATTTACCACGTTCACTTCAATATTTTTGAACCAATTTAAGAGTTTCTTTATTGTATTGTATAGAGCAGGCTCTCAAAGTGTTATCAAGAAAATTCCATCAACTACAGCTTATTAGTTTTACTGAATAGCTTCAATTATTATGAACAATTTTGTTCGAGCACCTCCCGGTTAATGATCTCGGTTTTTAAATATCCACTGACAACTCGATCCACGCATTTGTTTGTTCTGACAGCTGCAATGACATTGTAAAAAAGATAAATGAAAATATTTTCTTTTAATATTTCAACAAATATATTATTTATCAGGTACCTGCTACAGTTTACGTTCAAACCCTAGCAAAAGTGACCGAATTCGTAGCTTTCAATCAGCTTTTTAAAATGTTTATTTTTTATTTAATAATAGGTTTGCGCTTGACCACCAACTCGCTTGATGTAAAGCGACGATGCGGTCTACCATGGAGCACGCTTGCCTAGAATGAACCGATTCATTCGTGATTTGAAGACACCCAGATTGTAACTACTGGGGAACACCCATTCAGACAGCGCATTCCACAGACTAGCAGTATCTCTTCTCTACATAGTATAAATTGAAGTCGCTTTCCGCGTCTGTCTATCTGTCTGTATGTCTGTATGGCTGCTAACTCCTCCTAAACCACGCAACGGATTTTGATGCGGTTTTCACCATCAGTTAGATATATTTTCAAGGAAGGTTTATATATGTAACTTACGACCCGCCCCGCCTTTGCACGTAATCTTTACATAGTATAAATTGAAGTCGCTTTCCGCGTCTGTCTGTCTGTATGTCTGTATGGCCGTTAACTCCTCCTAAACCACGCAACGGATTTTGATGCGGTTTTCACCTTCAGTTAGATATATTTTCAAGGAAGGTATGTAACTAACGACCCGCCCCGGCTTCGCACGTAAATTGCACCCGTGCCAAGCCGGGCGGGCGGGTCGCTAGTGCATAATAAAAGTGGAATCAACAACTTGCAACTGTCATAACAAATAAATGCTTGGATCGTGTTTAGAAACGTGCTATGAAATGACAAAAAAAGTGTTATTTATAAAACTAAACAACTATCATGTACCGAAGCTTCTGAAGGTTTGGTCTGGATTCAGCTAGGTATTACTATAGCCATCCGTCCCCGTCGGGGATAAATATTTCAATTTCACATTGCAGCTGCATCTCTGGCACGGAGCCATGCTATTATGACCTTCTTTATCTTAGAAAATTCCTTTTATAAAGTTATATAATATTTTCTTTGGTAGTGTGCTCTCAAGTGAGGTTATAAGTATAACTGAGGAATAAGTTAGCTTTCAATTATACCAATGCATTAAATTGGTCCATCCGTTTGGGAGCTACAAAACATCAGTCTTAGCTATCAGACATCATCATCATCAGCCAGAAGACGTCCACTGTTTAACATAGTCCTGTAACCACTGAACGACAGCCTGCTTTTTACATCCACTAGATGCTAGCGACTCTCACTATGTCGTTGGTCCATCTAGTGGGAGGCTTAACTACGCTGCGTCTTCCAGTTCGTGGTCTCTACACAAGAACCTTTCTTTCCCATCGGTTTTCGTTTCTTCGAGCGATGAGGCCTGCCCATTGCCACTTCAACTTGCAAATCAATATCAGACATCAGATATCAGAATTCATTAAACGTCCACTGCTGAACAAAGGCCTCTCTCTCTCTCTCTCAGAGAGGGGTGTTGTCATAATCCCCACGCTTGGCAGGCGGCTTAGGGATTGCAGTATGTTCACCGTGTACTAATAAGACGCTGCTGCCAATCCGCCGGTGGTTCTGGTCGTAGTTTTAGGACATACCCGGGGTTTTTTTAGCTGTTTAAAGATTAAAATCTCAAACTTGTTTTTAAATAGTATATTTCAAATGTTTCAGTTCCATGGTACGATGAGAAAACCCAACTTGGTGTACACTGAAGACACATACCACGGGGAAGCCCCAGCTCTCGACACAGCTGAAGGAAAGAACCTTCTAGATCAGGATCCTGAACTGAAGGAAAGCATGAAGACTGAACTTAACGCTTTATCTAAATAATTGCTAAGTTTTAATTTTAAGACTGAAATTTATTGCAAATTATTTTGCAATTGTGAAAAATTTAACTTCTTTTTCGATAACACTTTGTCACCACTGAATTGTTTTTTACTTGGCTAGTTCACTTGAATTGTGTTGCCTTTGCAGCATTTTGTTTATCGATACAATAATAATATCATAATTTCTAAATTGAATACCTAATTAGTATTTTTTATCAAAAAAATATTGTTTTCCTAACTATTATCAAAATCGTCAGATTCAAGCCTCTTCTTTAATAATTGTGTTATTTCATATAAAAAAGTTTAAGTATTATCGAAATCTGTCTTTATTATTTTGGACCCAATATCTTCTTTTTAGGGTTCCGTACCCAAAGGGTAATAACGGTACCCTATTACTAAGCCTACGATGTTTGTCTGTCATTCTGTCCATCTGTCTGTTCTACCTTTAACCGGCTGTATCTTTCGAACCGTAATGGATAGCCAGTTGTTTTTTTTTACAGAATATGAAATGTTACGGCGGCTTAACTAACAAATAATAAAAATATCAATAAGTAAAAAGTAAAAAAAAAACATAAAAAAATATGCTTATTTTTGTATTAGCTCTAATGTAAAAACGAAAATACGTACAAGCGTCAAACATGGCATGATTATAGTACATACTCCAAAGTATAACAACAAATAATAAATAATGGCCAAGTGCGAGTCGGTGTCAAATTTCTGTTCACCACCGATTCTCGTACGATCACTGAAGATAATCTTTTCGGACGCGGTCGGTACGGATGGGCGACCGCCTGGGCGTTGATGGGATTTTTGTATTTTTTTGTACTTTAGTAGCTAACAAGCTATTTGGTGGAACGGAACCCTAAGTGTGCGAGCTCGACTCGTACTTACCGGTTTTTATTTGGAGTCGGTTAAAAATAATCAGAACCTTTATGGTATGTACCACGGTTTACTAAAACGAATTGTGCAGATTTTTTATCGACTTGATCATTACGACCTTTTTGCTTAAACCCTTTCATGCTCACATAAAATACGAACAAAAACTGGAGTGTACCAACTTACAACATTTATAAAGTGTAACAAAAGCCCAGATTGAAACAATGCTGCCAACATAATAAGATCGGCCCTTTCAAGGGTACGTCAGTTTTTTACTGACGAACTTCACTTCATTTTGGGGTCTTATTCTAGAATAACACTCTGCTTTTTATTACTATTTTGATTGTACCTATAAAAAAACGTTAAGAGGTTAGTATATAAATTAAAAACATTTTCATTGATAGATAGAAAACAATGACTACAAATAAAATTTTGTTATTTTCAATAACCTGATACTTATACTGACATACTCATACTCATACTCATTTATTCATACGATCAGTATATGTCAGATGTAAAAATTATAAATAAAATGTCAATACAAAGTAGGTACTTAATAGTAGGTTAAACTAATAATAATTAAATATATTTAGGAGCTTACTTTTAGTGCCATAAATTCCTTATCAATGTCGTAAAACGCTTGACTGACAAGCCAGCGTGCTAACCTTGCTTTGAAAATAGACAAGTTAGACGCCTCAACTACATCCTCGGGAAGCCTGTTGTAGATCATTGTGCCCATGACATGAGTCAACTTCGTGGACTTAGCGAGTGACCGTTTTACGGGTAGGAGCCTGTGCTTATGGCGAGTAGTGCGCTGCTGGGCGCTGCATATTATAACCGAGAGTGGTACCTACTTACCGTATATAGTAGCTTTACCTGTTTACTTACCATTGATAAAGTTGCAGTTGTCAATAATGGACGGTGGCACAGAATACTTTTATTTATCTACTAGTAAGGCAATGGTGACTATTTAGCATCAAGTAGGCACACCAGCTGGCTTGCTTATAAAAAAAAATCTATATTTTTATTTACAAGAAAAAATATTTAAAACACTATATTAGGTACCTCTTTTTTATGTCATAGGTGGCAGACAAGCAGACGGGCCGCTAGATGGAAAGTTACCGTCGTCTATGGATACTTGTAACACCAGAGGCATCACAAATACGTTGCCGATCCACCTTTTGAAGTACCCCATCTTGTAGCTTTTCGGAAACACCGCGGAATGTAGCTCAATTCACATTTTGCAGATGTGAGGCAAGAAAGATTGTGTGAATCGCACAGTGCGCGATTTTCACTGATCTATGATGTGTGGGTGAACTTTCAGACGGTGGCGGCTTGTACGATGATAAAACCGTGACGCCGGCGTCAGATTGAACAGTTTATCAGAACACTCCCCTATCCTTATACCCTAAAAAATGTATCTATCCCTTGCCAGCTGGCAATGCTATCATTTTATGATTCCGGTCACCTGTCGCCTCCATCAAGCGTTTAGCCCAGTCCCTGTATATAGGTATGAAATGACTAGGTATAAAAATGTCAATCCACTAATTCATTATTAAAATTCCAGCATAGGTAGGTGACACTGGCTGAATAGACAAGGTCTGCGGAACGAAATTAAAAACAACATCAGGGGATGGTAGGGTGCTTTTCATGTTTGAAGTCCCACAGCAAACAGCGGAACTAAATTTCCATGTTGTACGCTTTTAGCCAGCCAATGGGCAAAACAATTGCTAAAACATTTTTCGAATAATCTGAAATATTGTACCTACGTATAAAATGTCGATGAAAACATAGCCGTTCAAAGCAAACCACCAATCAATCGGCACTAACGTACAATAACGAGTGAATTTGATAATAACTCACCGCTAGAATTCCGCCGCTTCACGTCCACCATTTATCACCCTCGCGAGAGAGAAAAAAATTGCTGAGGCCTTGAGGGAGAGTGAAAATAATGTGAGAACTAGGGCAGGCTGGTTTGATTTATACGGGCACTGTCTTCGCTTTAATTAAACATCGATGCCCCTTGTGGCTGGGCCACGCCGCCGGTCTTTTCATTGTTTTGTCGTTTTATTTTTCGTATTTTTGTTCTCGAGTTGGGTCAGAAAATGTCCTGTCCATACGTAGTATAGTATGAAATCTTTGGTCATGCCAATCAAAGATTGAAAAACAATATGAATTATGTATTTTGGGCGAAGATTTATAAAATAAAATTATCTAACATCGAATCTCTCGAAAAAGAACCAGAGTCACCGACATAGCTGTTAAAATTTGCAAGTCGAAGTGGCAATGGGCAGGCCACATCGCTCGAAGAACCGATCACCGATGGGGAAGAAAGGTTCTGGAGTGGAGACCACGAACCGGAAGACGCAGCGTAGGGAGGCCTCCTGCACTAGATGAACCGACGACATTGTGAGAGTCGCGGAAGGGGGAGGCCTATGTTCAGCAGTGGACGTCTTCTGGCTGATGATGATGACCTTCTCGAATGGAGATTTTTCCTAAGAACACGCTAAACCAAAAGTTGCCCTAATAGACTGCTGGCACCGATTGAAGATTGTTCATGCTATAATCTCAAATCTAGTCCACAAATATTAGGATCTAAGAGTTCTGGAATGGAGACCACGGACCGGTAAGCGCAGCGTAGGACGTCCACCCACAAGATGGACAGACGACCTAAAAGAGGCCGCAGGGAAACGCTGGATGCAGGCCGCTTCCAACCGGCCCTTTTGGAGATCGATGGGGGAGGCCTATAATGCCTATATGTCCAGCAGTGGACGTCCTACGACTGAAATGACAATGATAATGACACTTCAATATTGAGCGGCACATAACTGCAAACACACATCACACATCATCAGCCATTAAATGTCCACTGCTGAACAAGGCCTCCCTCTTAGAGAGGGGTGTTGCCACAATCCCCACGCTTGGCAGGCGGCTTGGAGATCGCAGTATAACTGCAAACAAGTTGATCAAAATGTCATCACATGGACGACCTAGGGGGGTGTAATTTCTAAGGGAGAAACTGTAAGTATAAAACTTCTTTTTTTTTCTGACATTGAGATAGACACGTTCTAGAATCATCATCATCATCATCAGCCAGAAGACGTCCACTGCTGAACATAGGCCTCCCCCTTTAACCTCCACACTGAACGACAGCCTACCTTTTGCATCCACTGGATGCCAGCGACTCTCACTATGTCGTCGGTCCAGCTAGTGGGAGGCCTAGATGGGACGTTCTAGAATGGAGATCACGAATCAGCAAACGTATCTTAGGACGCCCTAAGACTCATTGTAGTGACATAAGGCGACTGGCGCAGTTGATGGAAGAGAAAAGCTGAAGATCGAGCTGAGCTTCATTCCTTACGAGAGGCCTATGTCCAGCAGTGGACTAGTATATAGCCTGGTAAATAATGCTGATATTTATTTCAAGTATGTCAAACATTCTTTTTAGTGAAAAAAGTAACAGTGAAAAAGATTGAATGCGAAATCAACGGAACCGAATCATGTTTCGAATTTACGGTCTTTCTGGATATAAAAGTGAAATTATCACAAAAGCTCGTTGTAGCTGAATTGACAGCTGAAAAGCGGAACCCTTTTGTTGAAAAGTACTTGTTTACGCATACAAAGTGTTTGGGAAAATCGTTGAGTACGATTATCTCAATGGTAAAATACGATTTTAATTTTATTGTATTTTGATTTTGATAATCCGTAATGCTAAGCATAGTCCTGTATGCAAAGAACGAATATTCGCTACGTCAAATACCTACGTATCGAATTTCAGAGAAATTTAGATTTTCGAAACTGAGTTATATTTAGATTTTAGAATTAGATAGATTTTGATACCTATTTTACGTAACGAATAAACAGACTTCACCCTATGTAGAATTAAGTAACAAAAATAAATTATACATTTTCTTTGGGACCAAACTAAAAGTAAAAAAAGAATTTTCCATATCGGTTCTTAGATGACGAAGTTATGAGGTAAAGAACATTTAAAAAAAAATTGAGAGCCCCTGAGTCCTTTTTTGAAATCGGTTAAAATTGGGTAGGTACCTACTCATAGGTATGCCTTAATATTGCTGAAGTGTTATGAGTATCCTCTCTATGTTTGAGAAAGGGAAAGTAATGAAAGTAATGAGGTCGGATGGACACACAGAAAAGAAAAAAAATTGTGGATGGACTCGTTTTATGGTGTCATATTAATTTTAATTTTCACGACACCTGCTGGCAGTTTTCAATACTTCGTTGGGTGTGGTAACTTGCAGCGTTTGTTAAATACTTAAATACTATCGCATTTCGCTAGATGGCAGTGTACCACATGCTAGTAGAGCCATCTACATTATGGCACAAGAACAACTAAGTCCGCTGCCACGTGTTTCAGTGAACTATGAACCCGGAGTATAAATAATTATACCATGCACTGAGCGTTTCGTGTGCCCACAGTATTTGCTTGGGTAGCGCTACAAAAACTTCTAATAAAACGACAGAGATGGCGCCTTTTCGAATGTTCTCTATACTTTGCAATAATATTAAAATTGTTAATAATAAAATGATTAAATATTATTAAAAATCTTGATACCTACCTAGGTACCATTTGTAGGTAACATGTCGTTGGTGGGCGGTAGCATGTGCGCTTTACAATCTACGGCACCCGGTTCGATTCTCGGCCCTGCACATATGACTTATTTAGTAGATATACCTACCTAAATAAATTAAGTGCATAGCTTAGATGCTGTGGTTCAAAAACGGTAAAGGAAAACATCGTGAGGAAATAACTTTGATATTTACAAAAAAATATACGATTTGCTTGATTTAAATTATTTCAAAACCGATTTTCGATATTCTGTGGTTACGTTGTTCATTTAGCACTTTACTAAGTGGGCGGTACCCATCAATGAAGTACCTACGACAATATTTTGTGGTACATTTTACCGCATAAATACGAAACTTATTGGGCGTGAGCTGCCAAAATCATCACCTATATTTGACGCAGACATAAAAACCTATATATATGACCTTTAATTAATTATGATCAAAATAATAAACGCACTTGCTCGATAAAATAAGTAAACGCTAACTCATTTGAATACCATTTATCAGAAGCAGTGGGACCCAAAATATAAATTAAAAATGAGGAAAAAAATCTCTATTCATCTGGCGGGTGATCAGTGAAACGCTACGTCATTACCACTAATACCCATTTTTATATATTTAAATGCAGTATCCTGGGCAATGAGTAACAATTCCCGCGGGGCCATCACGGGGGTTCTAGTATTACGCTCTTAGATAAATAGTCGTGTAGAAGGTAAGTAATACCAAGGATGATAACACTAAAGTACCTAAGTATAACGTGGTCCTTAAGGCGCGGTCTGATCACGATTTCAAATTCGTTTTTCACCCGCTCACGCCATGATCTATTTGCTATCTAAAACGGCTTTGTTTAAAGTCGTAAATCGTATATCATCATATTTGATGATGATGATGACTTTGTGCTTGTGTTTATATTATTTTGAGGGTTTTTATTTAATTTATCAAACTATATAAATGAATTTCAACAATTAACTGGTTAAAGTTTTAAAAGACTAGTCTGGCTATACAATTCGTACAAAAAAATATGTTGTTGTCGCTGAAAATTCAGAGTTCTTCAATTCAGAAGCTATTTTTATTGTGCAATTTGTAATATGTTTTTTTAAGAGTCTAGACAATTTTTAAAAAATTTATTCGGTTAAGATTATTACCAAGAGGTTTTTTCTACTTGTAGTATTTTTTTTATCTGATCAGCTAATTTTGTCACGTCACACAAAGCGTTTAAAAACACTTCTTTTGGTAAGTTTTGCGATTGTACCGCGTCTTAACTGTTGGCCTTTTGGAAAAACTCAGTCACTCAGCGGGCAAAGAGAGCTATGCTCGGAGTTTCTTTGCGCGATAAAATCCGAAACGCCGAAAACTCACCGACATAGCTGTTAAAATTTGCAAGTTGAAGTGGCAATGGGCAGGCCACATCGCTCGAAGAACCGATAACCGATGGAGAAGAAAGGTTCTTGAGACCACGAACCGGAAGACGCAGCGTAGGGAGGCCTCCCGCTAGATGGACCGACGACATTGTGAGAGTCGCGGGCATCCAGTGGATGCAAAAGGCAGGCTGTCGTTCAGTGTGGAGGTTAATGGGGGAGGCCTATGTTCAGCAGTGGACGTCTTCTGAATGTCGTCGGTCTAGACTAGATACTCGCAGCCAGTTCAAACTCTCAAAACTTCGATCAGTCATGACCAATTCTTACCACTGTGTCATAAAAATTCACCTCTGTACTATTAGGCAGAACATAATCTTTAATCAAAACTTACCTTGAGGGTATCTGGTAATACCAACCCTCGAACCCCGACGGGGAGTCCAAAATAATCCAGCAGCGTTCTGAAATTGATACAAAATTTGGTTTCGTCAATAGACTCATTCAATTTTGGTCTTATTGTTACATGGAGATTGAATAGATGCAATGAATTATGATGAAGGGCTGTTACACTGAAAAAAATATTCGTCTTTAGTAAAAAAAACAGGTGGTTAGGTGTTCCATTCCAAAAGAATTCATAAAATAAATACACCACCATCATACATTTAAAAATTCGTGGATATTGGACCTACAGTCATCATAAGCCAGAAGACGACCACTGTTTAACATAGGCTTCCCCCTTTGACCTCCACACTGAACGACAGCCTGCCATCTGCACCTACTAGATACCTACGACCTTCACGATGTCGTCGGTCCATCTAGTGGGGGCCTTCGTACGCTGCATCTTCCGGTTCTCCACTCAAAAATATTTCTTTCCCATCGGTTATCGGATCGGAACAATAGTGCGGCCGCTAATAGAATGCGTCTCACATTTGACATAATAGTATAAAGAACTGAATTTGTAAAAAAAGACGAAAACTAAAAATTCTGATTAATTTGACTAGCTTTTTGAACGTACGATTGTTGCTGGTGGTGGTACCTATACCCAGATTGTTATGACGCCATAATTATTTAAATTAGAACGTTGAGACACTTTTTTTCGTGAGTTTGTACAGTCCAGCCTCTGAGAGAATGCATCTGACAACTGCAATTACATTGCTAAAATCTGAATGAAAACATTTTCTACTCTAGTATGCCACCACCACCATCAATACACATACACCATACCACACCATTCAAAGCACTGAAGAAACTAAAACGAATGCATGAACTGGATATAAGGAAAAAAATCTGGATATAAGTACGTACTACGTACCAACAAGCTTGAAGACAATAAACCAGCCTACCATTTACAGCAGACATTAGGGAAAAGAAAGGCAAGTTTTATAGGGCAATAAAGTACAATCCAGGCGCCCTATCGCTGCGCTATCGCAACAAATTGCACGTGATGTATCGCACATTGTTCTGCTGTGGATATGATGCGGGGGAAGTTGGGATAGTCCGAAAAGAAAAAGATCCTATGATATTTTTTTGGTAATGACATTTGAATTTTCTCTAAGAAGGATTTGTTGCGATAGCACAATGATATTTATATCATTGTGCTATCGCAACAAATTGCACGTGATGTATCGCACATTGTTCTGCTTTGGATATGATACGGGGGAAGTTGGAATAGTCCAGAAAGAAAACGATCCTTTGATATTTTTTTGGTAATGACGTTTGAATTTTCAGTAAGAAATATAATTATAATAATCATTGTGCTATCGCAACAAATTGCTAGCTATGTATCGCACATTGTTCTGCTGTGGATATGATACGGGGGAAGTTGGGATAGTCTGATAAGAAAAAGATCCTTTGATATTTGTTTGGTAATGACGTTTGAATGTTCTCTAAGAAGTATAAAAAGAATGGTAAGAAGTATGGAAATAATGCTCGTAGACAGGTGTAAACTCAATGAAATAATGCGATACTTACTTTGAAATTTTTTAGAGAATGACGTTTGAATGCTTAGTATGCTATAGGTTAGTTCATAGTTTCATCCACACCAGGTAGTATTTTAACACCCGAGGTAAACAGAGGGGTGTTATCTGTGTATCTATCTGAAGCATCATTGTAGAGTTCCCAAACAGCTGAAGCGATTTTGACTAAGTTTTTTTAAAGGTGCTGATCGAGAGTATTCTTTGCTATGATTTAAGAAAACCTATTCAGCCGTTAGAAGATTATTAGCTCCTTTATTAGGAATTAAAAAAAAACTATACTTGAGTCTTGAGACTAACTCTGTAATATCGTAGCCATCAGATAGCTTATTTTCAATACAAGTAAATTTTGAGCTGTTTGTTTTATTAATGTTTCTGATAATGAATTATTTAGCCGATCCTAAACATATTTACGTAGCTGCAATTGAAAACGTAGAAATAGGTGCAATAGTGATGTAAGAAAAACGAGTCATACGTCTTAAAATAGAAGGAGTTGCGAGTTATTTTTAAAAACTCTAGTCCTAGTCGATCTCCAGTCATTTTGAATTTTGAGTCATAATAGGAAGTCTTATCAAATAAGTCCAGACTAAGTCTTATATACATATATAATCTAATTTAATCTAATCAAATGCATGTATTATTATTTAACTACTTGACTTATTTTATAATTGTATTTAATTTCTTAAAATGTTAAGTTATAAACTATTGTATTAAGTTTATCCTGTAAAAATAGTTGTAATGAATAAAAATAAAATAAATAAATTTAATTTATTTATCAAAACAACTCGGAACTGAACTCTCAGAGTTCTCAGCTGAGTTATCAAGTGAATGAAGGAGAAAATAAAAGAGTAAGTAGAAGTTTGTACATAATTAAATATTTATTTATTTAAGATGTTGTAAATTGTAGATTAATTAAACTGAAGACCCAGTTTAGGTATAATAACTCATGTGACTCAAACGACTCAAATAACCCAGAGGGCTCAAACGATTTAAGTGACTCGAAAGGACTCTGGGTACATCAAGGAATTAAGGGACTTAAAAGACTCGTGACTCACGATACAAATAGTTTCGAGTCTTGCAAAACTAAAATTAAAATACTTGAGTCTTTAACAACACTAGCTTAGTTGTGTGCCTTGGAATCAGTCATCATCATCATCATCATATCAGACATAGGACGTCCACTGCTGGACATAGGCCTCCCCCATCGATCTCCAAGAGGGCTGGTTTGAAGCGGCCTGCATCCAGCGTTTCCCTGCGGTCTCTTTTAGGTCGTCTGTCCATCTTGTGGGTGGACGTCCTACGCTGCGCTTACCGGTCCGTGGTCTCCATTCCAGAACCTTTCGGCCCCATCGGCCATTTGTTCTGCGTGATATGTGCCCTGCCCACTGTCACTTGAACTTGCTAATCCGGTGGGCTATGTCGGTGACTTTCGTTCGTCTACGGATCTCCTCATTTCGAATTCGATCTCGTAGAGAAACCCCGAGCATAGCCCTCTCCATAGAATCAGTAGGACTGACCAATACTAAAGCATTTTCTAAAATTCAAGCCAACCTAAAATACGACTACTAAAAACGTTCCTAAAGTCTTCTTTACAACCCGAAAAATTATCCCAGTCGAGACGCCATTTCTTAAACGGCATACCAAGGAGTTAAGAGTCCGAGTCCGGCAGAACGGATGCCCACCTCAGGCCGGCGCTCGTCCGGCCGCCAGCTAGATTTTATCGCTCCTCCGAACCATTAAACCGGCCATAATGAAGTTTCCCGACGGATAATGCACTAGAGCATTACGCAATGATTTACAAGGCCGGCAATAAAAAGAATTTAAGGGATGACCCGCGTAAAAATGGCGAGTTTCAGGGGCTTCGGGGGGTGAAATAGGTATCATAAAGAAGAAGAATGTGCCCGCAGCCGGATTCTACGGCCGCGGTACGCCTGGAATGGTTTATGTGTGCCGTTTTATTATTTCATATTTCTGTGTTTTGACTTTTTGATGGGCTTTATGGGTGTTAGATTTGGCGTTGTGCGGCTATAGCGGGAGTGATTGTAGTGTTTGATTGAAATGGACTCGAACATTATTTAAAACTTTACTTAAGTTACTTTTTAGGTTTCCATACCCAAAGGGTAAAAACCGGGGCCTTACGGACAACAGCTATTTGCGGAACCTAATCCGCTCAGTTGGAAAATCACGCGACCGCAATCCGTATCTGGGCGCGTTATGGTTCACGTTCGCGTGATTTTACAACTGAGCGGATTAGGTGCCGCAAATAGCTGTTGTCCGTAAGGCCCCTGGACCCTATTACTAAGCCTACAATGTCTGCCTGTCTGACTTTCTGTCCGTCCGTCCGTCTGTCTGTCCTACCGATTAACGGCTATATCTTTCGAACCGTAATAGATAGACAGTTGAAATTTTATAAAATATGAAACGTTACAACGGATTAACTAATAAATAATAAAAAAGTCAAAAAGTAGGAGTGAAAGGGGGGTATAAACTTTGTATTAGCTCTAATGTAACAACGATAATACGTACAAGCGTCAAACTAGGCACGATTGTAGTACACACTCTAAAGTATAACAACAAATAATAAATAATGGCCAAGTGCGAGTCAGTGACAAATTTCAGTTCATTAACAAGTTACTACTGTAACGTTTCATAATTTAGAAATATATAAAAGTAGTCCTGAATACCGATGTGTTAAAATCTATAATAAATTACCAGACACCATAAAAAACATTTCTAAAGATTGCTCATTTAAAAATACAGTCAAGTCAAAACTCATTGAAAAGGCCTACTACAGTATACAAGATTATATGGACGATAAGTGGTAGAAAAATAGTAATTTAGCAATAGAAATTAAATATTAAGCTCATAGTTTTATTTTGTTTTTATTAATAGAAAGCTTTTGTTTGCAGTTATTATTATAATTTAAGATAATATTATGTGTCAAATTGTTATTAAGTAAAATTGCAGCGCCCTAACAGGGTCTTTGTACCAACTTGTTCTTTTAAGGACCTCATGTAATTTGTGTACACTGGCAAATAAACGAAATAAACGAAATAAACTATACTCGAGCGCCTGTAGAAAACTGAGTAGCAAATGACTTCGTCAAATTTTGGAAGGTGTTATAATAACTGCATGGTAATTCGGTTACTTGGACAACCTTATTGTATTTTGTGGTGGTACGGAACTCTCAGTGCGCAAGCCCGACTCGCACTTGGCTGTTTTTTTTTTACTGGAGCTAGTAAAATTTTTGGGCTTAATATTTTGGGGCTGGTAAAAACTCAAGCCAGTTGGCAGCGTACCCAGCATGCTGGCGGCATTACCACGCTGAATGGCAATGCTTTAGCGTTGAGCCAGAAACACGCCAGCATTTTGGCCAGGCGCTCTGAGAGATACGAGATGGATCTTAATTATTTAACTTTTAAACATGCCCTGTCACTAAAGTATATTTTTAACTGACTTCAAAAGATGAGGTTCTCAATCATCATCATAATCAGCCAGAAGACGTCCACTGCTGAACATAGGCCTCCCCCTTTAATCTCCACACTGAACGACAGCCTGCCTTTTGCATCCACTGGATGCCAGCGACTCTCACTATGTCGTCGGTCCATCTAGTGGGAGGCCTCCCTACGCTGCGCCTTCCGGTTCGTGGTCTCCACTCCAGAACCTTTCTTCCCCATCGGTTATCGGTTCTTCGAGCGATGTGGCCTGCCCATTGCCACTTCAACTTGCAAATTTTAACAGCTATGTCGGTTCTCAAAAAGGTTGTGTTTTTATGTTTGTTATCTCAGAACTCCTTCATTTATGAGCCAATTATAGGAAGATCATTTGAATTGAAAGGATATACTTACTTACAGATTGGTCCATTAGAAGTTTCTTCAAAATCGGTTGGGTAGTTTGACTTTATAACCATATTTTGATGACTGGAAAATTCGGTTACCCATTCAGGCAGTGAATTCCACAGACTAGCAGTTTGCACAATAAATGTGGAGTCGAAAGCCATACGATACAATACAATACAAATTACAATACAGTGACTCTTTATTAAAATACCACAAAACAAGAATAACATAAACAAACAGACAATAAAAAAAACTGACAATAAAAAACCGGACAAGTACGAGTAGGACTCGTGCTCTGAGGGTTCCGTTGGACAGAACCCTCAGAGTACGAGTCCAAAAAAAAACCTAAAGTTGAAATATTGAAAGACAAACTTAACTTTGTAGTTAACTATGAGGTTCTTCTATACATTCCAACTACAAAATGTAAGTTTGTAATAGCAAAATAATTATTTTTAAATGATATAACTTCAAATTTATCGCTATATACGTGCTATGAGACCTTGCTTTTTGCCAAATTTCATGATTCTAGGTCAACGGGAAGTACCATATAGGTTTTGACTTCCCCGTGAAATCGCAAAATATGCGACATAAACGTTCATATCTTTTGATTGCGTTAACTTACAACTTTTATTTTTTTACAGCCGAAAGAAACCGTAGACCCAAGTATTTAGTATAAATTTCAACTTGATACCTTTAAGCGTTCTTGAGAAAAATGGTCTTGACAGACGGACAGACAGATGGACAACGAAGTGATCCTATAAGGGTTCCGTTTTTTTCCTTTTGAGGTACGGAACACTAAAAAATACTGACAATATGTAAAATAAGCTGATGCATTTTTAAGGTAGGTACTCTGTATAATAGTGACAATTTAAACACATGATGGGTATAATTTTCATCAACGAAATGATTATCTCAATTTCAAAGGACCTTAATCATGGCCATTGGGTATAAATGCAAATTTCGTGAATTATGATCTCACCGTCTATGAATCAACCGCTTATTCTCGTATAAACCAACAATCAAAAAACAATATATGCTAACCTCGGCAGTGGTTACATATTTGAGGCGTTTGGGGTCGAGACATTGGGCCATTGAGGACCGGGACCTCACCTCATTTTCAAAAATCTTTCAGAGCGACGCGTGTCCAAAATGCTGGCGTGTTTCTGGCTCAACGCATAATGACTGCCGTTTAGAGTCGTAATGCCACCAGCATGCTGGGTACATTGCCAACTGGTAGTGGGATAGAGTATTTGGATTGTCTTTAGATCTTCAACGGTCTATGGGCAGTCTAACTGTATTTGTAGTTTTAGCTTGTATTTTGTTTAGTTAATAAAGGCTTACAGGTGTTTTAACATTAATTAATACATTATTGATGAGTTTTTAGTATAATAATATCCATTTTATTATAAACAATCTTGTTTATTATGTAGCTAACTAAAAACTGACAAACCTTATAAAACAAAAGAACATTTTCTTTTAAATAATATAAAAACTCTTTGGTGGCATGTGGCTAGTATACCACATTCCTCCCCAACTAATATAAACACTAACATTTATAATTAACATCAAAATTTCTAGTTGACCTCACAGGATACCGGCGTACAAGTTGTCGCTCTGGAGATTGTTGATCCGAATCAGAACTAGATACCATTCCTGAAGCAGACGCATCTAAAAATTCCTCATCAGAATTTGCATCTCTTTCCTCCTCACCCACTACAGTCACACCACGATCAGATGTAATCAAAGAACTATCGGTAGCCACCACGTTCGAAGGCATCATAGGACTCGAGGAAAAAGCTGATACATTTGTATCTAAAACTGGAGTTGGCTCTAAGATCGAATAATCTCCAAAACAACTGACATCGTCTTGATCGTCTCTGTCTGCCGATAAACGTCCTTTGTACGCCAGTAACTGATCTACATGCTTCTTAACAGTAGTATTTAAAACTGGTATGTAAACAGTAAACATCCTAGAGCCGATACAAGTTTTGACAACTCCGCGTTTCCAGGTGTGTTTGTTGCCGTTATTAAAATAATATTTAACTAAAACATTGTCTCCGACAGAAAAATTGACCTTCCTTTGTCCGAACTGCTTACTCTGCGCTACCTGTTTATTAAACACATTATTAGAAGCCGCTGTGTACGATGACGAAGGTGAATCTTGAGAGATTTGCAACAAATCGAGCCGACACCGCAGAGGTCGTCCTAACATCAAGCGGGCCGGTGAAAATCCGGTAGTTAAATGAGCGGAATTTCTGTAATCGAACAAAAATTTGTTCAATTTCGCCAAAATAACCTTTTGACTATCTGTGCTAATTAAAATAGCTTTCAATCCATTTTTTACAGTTTTAACACTATTCTCTGCCTGACCATTTGACGCCGCATGGTATGGAGCAATAGTTAAATGCTTTATTCCATTTAAATCGCAAAAAGATTCAAATTCATTTGAACAAAAGTTTGATGCATTGTCAGTAACCAAGGTACGCACTAACCCGAATCTACTAAACATTTCACTTAATTTGCTTATAACCGTTTCGCTGTCAGTCTTTTGCATTGGAAAACATTCAACCCACTTAGAATAAGCATCTATTGCAATCAAATATTGTTTCCCAGATAACATAAACATATCTAAATGCACGCGCTCCCATGGGCGCTCTGGATACGACCATGGTGCGAGTGGTGCACGTGGGGGATTAGAACGCAACGCGTTACAAACACTACAAGAACCAATTTTTTCTTCAATGTGTTTATCAATGTTTGGCCACCACATACGAGATCTGGCCTCGGATTTAGTTCTTACCACCCCAAAATGAGAGCGGTGCAGTTCGTCTAAAAGCCTTTCCCTAAACTGTGAAGGAATCACTATTTTATGTCCGCGCATAATACAACCGTTTTCTACAGACAACTCGTGACGACACAAGAAATACAACTTCATGACTGGATCGTCAACTTTTGAAGGCCAACCTTCGGTGGCAAATTTACAAACTTGCTTCAATATTTCGTCACGTTTTGTCTCCTCTTTGACGTCATCTAACGTAATTGGAAGTAAAACCGTATCCCCAATAAAATTAACATATAATGTTTTGTCCTCACATTCTTGCTCTTCGTTCACAATTAGAGAACTTACCGAGCGTGATAAGAAATCTGCTACATTATCTTCGCTTTTGATGTATTCGATTTCAAAATTATACGCCAACAAAAACAACGCATACCTCTGCAACCTATTAGCTGCCAAAACAGGCACACCTTTCTTACTGCCAAATATGGCCAAAAGAGGCTTGTGATCAGTACGCAACACAAAAGGCACTGATCGTCCATACAGATAGTGATGAAATTTCTTCACGGCAAACACGATCGATGTAGCCTCCTTCTGTATCTGTGCATAGTTAATCTCAGCTTTAGAAAGAGAACGAGACGCATATGCGACTACGCTTTCACTACCGTCTGGTTGCCGCTGTGCCAACACTGCTGCCAGTCCCCTTGGACCAGCGTCGCATGTTACAATGGTGGGATATGCAGGATTGTAATGCGCTAAAACGCGCTCCGACGCCAACTCCTCTTTGATTCTACAAAAAGCTTCGTGCTGCTCCTTATTCCACACCCACTTGACACCTTTCTTCAACAAACTATGCAACGGGCTCAAAACTGAAGAAGTTTGAGGTACAAAGCATCTGTAATAGTTTACCATTCCCAAAAATGACTTTAATTCAGTAGTATTTTTCGGTGGGCTACATTTTAAAATAGCTTCAACTTTTTTCATCGATTTATGGAGCCCATTTTTGTCTATTACGAATCCTAGATATTCTACTGAACTCTTAAACAACTCACATTTGTCCTTCTTGAGCCGCAAACCAGCCTCCTGCAACCTACTCAACACTAGCTCCAATCGTTGCAAATGAGTACCATTATCAGGAGCAGAAATCAATATGTCATCTAAGAAGATGCACACGCCCTCAATATCCCCTAGTAACTGTTCCATTGTACGCTGAAAAATGAAAGGGGCGTTAGACAAACCAAACACGAGCCTGGTATATCGATATAGACCTTTGTGTGTGTTAATACACGTAAATTTTCTCGATTCATCTAATTCAAGTTGATTATAGGCTCTCGATAAGTCAAGTTTTGAAAAGGTTACCCCTCCATGAAGCTTAGCGAACAAATCTTCTATTCGAGGAAGTGCGTAATTATCTAGATACAGCCCTTTGTTTAGAGTCACGAAAAATCCCCACAAATTCTGACGTTTCCATCAGGTTTTAGCACAGGTACAATAGGTGTCGCCACATCCGAATGATCTACTTTTTCCAAAATGCCTAACTTTAACATTTTGTCAATTTCCTTTTCAACTAAAGGTTTCACTTCCAAAGCAACTGGTCGCGGTTTACAAAACTTTAGCTGCGCGTCTGGTTTCATTTTAAGGCTCACTTTGTATTTATTAAACCTGCCTAGTTCGTCACTGAAAAGATCCGAATACTTTTCCAATATATTTTCGGATTCATGTTTGTCAACGCTCAAATTATTACAATCCAAACTACAAATATGTAAATTGAACAATTTCATAAAATCGCGCCCAAGCAACGGCGATCGTTTCATGTCCGTTGATAAAACAAAAAACTTTACGGGCATAGTGCGTCGCTCATATGTTACTGACAAAGTCAAACAACCTCTAGGTAAAATCTTCACTCCCGTGTAGAAATTAAACACTTCGCTGCAAGGCTGTAACCGGTGATGGCTGCCTTTGAACAATTGCTCATAAACAGCTGCTGGTAAAATAGAAACAGCGCTACCACAATCAATTTCGCATGAAACTTCTTTATCACCTAACGAGACACTCCGCAATATCGGCCCATCTTTGTTGGAATTTTCGATGTTAAACAAAGCATAATTACCTTCTACATTGTCATCATCAGCATCGACGAAATTACAATTTTGGATCTTAACCTTACACATCCTTTTCAAATGCCCTTTTTGTTTACATCTCTGGCACGAATAATCAATAAACCGACACGTGTCCTTCTCGTGATTTTTATAACCGCACACTACACATTGTTTAAACACCCGTATTTTACTCGTAGCAATGGTTTTATGCCCCGATGCGGCCTGTATCGCAAACACGGGCTGCGCCGAGCCCGCCGCCGCCGTCACGCCGCCCGCCGCTGCCACTCCGCCAGCTCTTGCCGACTGCAACGCCTCCCGCGCGCATCGCAAGCTTTGTGCTAGCTCCAATGCTCTGACGAACGTTAACGTTTCAATGTTTTCAGCAAACAGTTTTTCCTTTTCCTTAGCATTCTCAAGCCCCAAAACAAAACGATCTCGGAGGGCTGTTTCCAACTCAGATTTAAAACTACAAAACTGAGCTAAATTGCGTACTCGCGCTGCCCATTCGGCTAAGTCTTCACCAGGTCGCTGCTCAGCTCTATAAAATTTGAATCTTTCTGCAAAAGTGCTCCTTTTCGGTGAAAAATGTTTATTGAATTTTTCAATCAATGCCGAAAACTCTATGCCGTCTAGTTGTTCCGGAAACACCAAATCTCTTGCGACACGATATGTCTCTTCCACTAACGCAGTTAGTAAAAGCGCTCGTCGTTTCAATCCAGCTTTATCAGTATCACTAGTTACGTCGTTTGCAGTACAAAATTGAACAAACCTACTGAAAAAAATGTTCCACTCTTGAGTACGGTGGTCGAACGTGAGGTTGCCCCCGAACATCGCCGAACTAGCCATTACGAGTTCACAGCAACACTATTTCACTATTTATCGTCGCCAATTGATGAGTTTTTAGTATAATAATATCCATTTTATTATAAACAATCTTGTTTATTATGTAGCTAACTAAAAACTGACAAACCTTATAAAACAAAAGAACATTTTCTTTTAAATAATATAAAAACTCTTTGGTGGCATGTGGCTAGTATACCACAATTATATATCTATACTTTTTTTAAATTTTATTTATACTGTTTTATATTTGTTTTATTGCATTTGTTATTTCAACATTCACAGACTGTTTATTTTCCGTAAATAAATAAATGATTGAACAGCATTTATTTGCTCTGACAGCTGCAGCTGCATTAACTTTGTAAAAAGCTGAATATACATTATTTTCTTTCAACATCTCTTTGAAATATATCGGGTAGTCAGGGTACCTTTCTACAGTCTTACGTTCAAAAACCTAGCAAAAGGAACCAGAATTAGTTGTATTTTTTTTTCTTTTTTACAATGTTATTGCAGCTGTTAGTACCCTTAGTCCCAGATTTGATAGTTTACGAAAACTTTTTTCGTTTTCGTATTGTTCCATACATTGCTGGGCTAAAAGGTATTCGAAAACTTTTTTCGTATTAGCGTGAAGCAATCTATACCACCGCTTACTACCGATTTTAGTTCCTTCACGTTTCCGATAGAGGCTCTTTAATAAAATGTATGGAACAACACGTAAACAAAAAAAGTTTTCGTAAACTATCAAATCTGGGACTAAGCGTACAGAGCATATAAATGCTTAGACCAATATTAACGGTAATACCCTATACATAATCAAACGATTTTAATCCATCGATAGGTGCATTAAGGGTACATAATGGCAAATTGAAATGGTTCGTTTGTGTGATGATGGGCTGCAATTATGGTGGATGCGATAAATTGCGGGTGTCTGATACGGGACATGGAAGGGGCGTTCGGTCCGACAGCGATGGGTAGCGGCGGTGGTATACTGGGAGAAATAGCGCAAGTTCAAATTGTTGTATATAATTTTAAGATAAGCAATGTCTTGTTGAAAATACATATCATCAGCCAGAAGACGTCCACTTTTGATGTAAAACCTGGAGGCTTCCCTTAGAATTCCACACTGAACGACAGCCTGAATCGACTGTATAGTGGAAGGCCTACCTACGCTACGTTCACGGTCTCCACTCAAGAAATTTGCTTCTCCATTGGTTATCGGTTCTTCGAGCGATGAGGCCTGCCCATTGCCACTTCAAGTTGTAAATTTTAATAGCTATGTCGTTGGCTCTGGTTCTTCGGCGAATATCATCATTATGGATTGCATCGCGCAAATAAATTCCAAGTATAGGCTCTCGCCATTACCCGCTGTGCGACTTTGGGATACATTATATTAATGTAGGTAATTATTGTATGTAATTGTAGGTAATAGGATCTTATGAGGGTAACCAGATTGGCATTGGTGACAGGATAGCAGAATACGGCATTAATATCTTCTGTCTGTAGTTAAAGTCTAATAGAAATGGACCTCTGGATTCAGGCTTGGTCAAAAGTGGGCCTCTATTCATTCACCCAAACGGACCCAGGGAGGAAGGCATTGCTAGTTAGGAGACCTCGTTCAGCTGTCGGCATGAAGCTGAAGCCCACTGCTAAAGCACTTCAGGTC
This sequence comes from Agriopis marginaria, assembly GCA_932305915.1. Lineage (NCBI taxonomy): Eukaryota > Metazoa > Arthropoda > Insecta > Lepidoptera > Geometridae > Agriopis > Agriopis marginaria. Next base: position 2,478,041 of record OW029923.1, read on the forward strand.
TTATACATAGGGCTCTATGGAGAGCTCGTGGTGTGTTAGGTACTCTGACGATTCTAAAGCCCTCCTTCAAGCAAAATGGTAACCTCAATTAGGCTTTGATTAAAATTGGGTACTAAAATCTCTTCGGGCACTCTGATTATGTTTAAGGTTTTAGGTTCATGTTCACTAAAACTTTTAATTATGATTATTTATTTAACATTTTAATTACGGAAGAATTGTCAAATACAGTCAGTTAAACATTTTGATCTTCTTGCTAAGTTTCGGTGAACTTTGCCCTTAGGCCAAGAGTCATGACCTTTTGACACCTGATACAGGGAAGTGCTAGCAAAGTTTGCACGGAATCGACTAAATATAGAATTGTTACTGATACTGTGGATAAGAATTCAAACAATAACAAAGAATAGTAGAAGTTTCTTTGCTGACAAAACCCTTCCCTCAGTGTGCCAATAAGCAAAAAAATTATACAAATGCATTATGTCCGCACATGCAAACGCCTGCATGATGCCAGCCGCGCCCCCTTAAGTGCCGCCTGACGTGCTAAAGAATATATTAGCAGAGATAACATATTAAATAAATAGCAGAGTAAAGTATAATGATGTTAAAGAGCAATGGAGAAGGAATAGTTGAAAAGTATATGGATGTTCTGAGATATAACTAGAAAGGTAGGGCTACAGGGAACGGTGACTAAACCGAAAGGAGGTAATTTTATTCAGCATTGTTAGCAAATTTTACGAAGACACCAATCTTGAAATCGCGAACACATGAACTGTTCCATACTTTTATTGAGTAGGAATATAATTTTTCTATGGAACAGTTGATGAGTTGTTGCTGAAGTAAAATTTGTTCACAGTGATGAGTATAATGACCAAATTTTGGCTTGATATTTCGTGCAACTAAGATGCTGCAAGGCAAAGTTAAAAAAAGCTTCAATTAGGTACCTAAATGCTTTGAACAATGACAATGTTAACACGAACACAATGCCACCGCTATATATCGACGCAAGAAAACGGAAAGGTAGTAACTAACAAAAATGAAATTGTTCACCAGAGCCAAAAAACTTATCTGATTTTCAAAAAAAAAAACATTATCTCGGGATTTATAGGTCCTAGAAAAGTGATATTTGGACAGTAAATCGAAAGTAAATGAAAGAATCTATGAATGTGCATCGATTCTATCCAAAGTTGTTTTATAAGACACTTTATGTCAGTTACATCATTTGATGTATTTTTTAGAGGCAGTAAGAATGTTTTAACTACGGGTCAAAATGTATGACGAGTTCTAACCTATCTTTTCTCAAGAATGTAAAAACGTTGTAACTGATTTCACTTTTTTAAAAACAACAAAAAAACACCGGTTTTTTTGTTAGTTACAGCGCTTTGTAGTCACAAAATATGTCACTCAACGTTACTTGTGAAAATCCTAAAATCGTTAATATTCATCGTAGAGCTATGGGAGTTACACTTTTCGACGCAGAATAATTTGCTGATTTCAAAAGTGTAAAAAAGCATTTTGGCAAAATGTGTCAGTTACGACCTTTTTGGTTTCTTGCGTCGATTATGCTATTTATGTTGCTCCGATAGACATCGCAGCTTGCGTGAAAAAATATGACATGCCAAGGGTGGGTCATCATCATCATCATCCACAGCCTTCCTTATCCCACTGCTGGGTATAGGCCTCTCTCTTGCTATGCCATCTGCCTCGGTCCTGTGCTAATCTAGTCCAGGTTCGACCCGCGATAGTAGTAATATCGTCGACAAGGGTGGGTAATAAAACAAATTATTCCGATGACTTATTTGAATTGTCGTTTGTACCGATGACATTCAGATCCCCAAGATAACAAAACAATCCTCGAAAATAAACCGAAAAACTCACCATTTCCAGATTCCATTTGAAACATGAACTAACGATAAATATGGAGGACAAAAAGGAAACAGAGACATAAATAATAGTTCGATATCGGTGACCTAGGCCGTAAATATGGAGTCGTGAGGGACCGCGGTAGCCCGATAGTTGAATTGTAGAGTATTGTCTCAGAGCAAATAAAAATATAGAGGGACTACCGCGAACACGAAAAGTGAAGCCACTTTTTGAAACATGTGTGCGTAGTCGAAGTTCGTGTTGTACAATTCATCAAAATAAGTGATAATATAAATACTTAATTGTGGAAATATTCCATCCTTCTTCTTATTTATTTTTGTGTTGTTTTTACAGTTCTTAACAGTCATTGTTTCTTTTTTAAAACGGATGTTTTTAGTACGACGTTCTGACAAGAAATTCACGTAGTTTTAAATGCGTATGTGTGCGTGAGTCGTGTATTTGTAGGGAATACACGTAGTTTTGGAAGCGGTTTTGGCGTCACTTTAGCAGTGCGCCGTAGGGACTCTGTATTTTTATTTGCTCTGAGAGTATTGTGGGGGATATTGCGGTTTGATAAGCTTGTTGGAAGCTGTCTCTGGCGGCGGATGCAAATGACTAATGCTTCAGGTTGATCAAGAATTAAAGGTAGGTCTTAAAAAATCTTACATGTAAAAATGTTAGGGGTGTGTAGTTTAGTAATTTTGTAAAAATATAGCAAGGAGCGATGGTGGCCGAGCGGTAGCACGTGCGCTTTACAATCTGAAGGCTCCAAGTTTGATCCTCCATCCTGCACTAATGACTTATTTGTAGGTACCTTTTTTTTTTTTTTTTTTTTTTATTTACACAATTTAAGGATATAATGATTATATACATAATATTATTTATTATATATATATATTTATTTATTTGAATACTATACATACATTTTTAGTTCAATATATACGTTATAATTCATACTGTACACAATATTTTTATAATAATATTTTTATAATTATGTATCTACCTACTTCTATAAAAATAATATTTGATTATAAATTTACCTAAATAAATAATTATACAGTTTCGATGCCATCACTCAAAAACGGTGAAGAAAAACATCGTGTGGAAACCGGTATGTCCAAGAAATTTAAAAAACAAGCGAAACGTCGAGCGAAAGTTACCTATTTTTATCTTAAAACTAGTAGGCCGCCCCTGCTTCTCACGGGCGAAGCCGGGATATATAGCCTATGTCAACCGGGGATAGTGCTGCATCCCAACAGTGAAAGAATTTTTCAAATCGGTTCAGTAGTTTCGGAGCCTATTCAATGCAAACAAACAAACAAACAATCAAATCTTTCCTCTTTATAACATTAGTATAGAGTATAGATAATACGTGATAAGTCCCAATAAACATGTAAAACGAGTTTCAATCGCGAAAGTTTAAAAATTACATAAATTTTAAAGTTCAATGATTTAATGACATTCACTAACATGCACTGGGCCATCATGGTGTATTACGGCCCATTCTCTCTCTGAGAGAAGGCCTGCAGTGGAAACATGACAGGCTGAAATGATGTCGATGATGATATAAAGGAATGGAAAAAATATGACAAAAAGATAAATATACTAAAACTACAAATACAGGTGCACTAACTAAAAAAAAAATATCTGAAAGCAACTTGGTAGAAGGAGAAGTGGCCAGCATGCTGACTTCATTGCTAAGTTGAATGGCAATGCTAACTTTTTGGCCAAAATTAATTAGAATAACAAAAAGCTTTTATTAAGTCTACTAACGAAGTATCTATAACATATTGGTTACTTAAGAGGTTAACATTTGCCAAATCGGTATTTTTAACCAATGATATAGGACAAACTACATATCCTAGCGACTTGAAAAAAATATCGCTCATGAGGGAAATTCAACTTGATTAATTATGTTAGCACAGAAGGTTTTTTTACTTGCTACATTTTGTATAAAAAATATTATTCTAAAGTCTATTTCATCACCATAGCCCGAGTTATCGCGATAACCACAAATGCGTTCCAGTTGATTCTTTCACCTGAACATAGGAAATTCGAAAACATGAATATTTAATTTTTAAATTATTTTTTTAGGCCCCTGGTACGTATGTTTAGTAATATTAAAAATAGACGCGCAGGAGATACCTAACCCACGTGACCAAAAAACACCCGCGGCCGCACGAGACGGGGGTTCGCCAGTCTGTTTCTGCGCTTTGCGACGTGCAGACCACGCGCGCCGTTACAAAAAATATTTTTTGAAATTTTTTATTCTTTTTCTAGTGTTTTGAATGAAACTGTTTGTATTTAGTTATTAGCTTATATTTAAGCTGAAATTTGAAAGGAAGCTGGACCTCTTCAGTGAAATAAGTGTAATTTATGTGTTAGTGTTTTTGTGTTTATCATCATAGACTGTCTCTGTGTAGAAAATACTTTTGAAATGGTGAAACAACAAAAACGGCAAACTCAGAAAAAATTGAAACTCAACTGGCGGCGTGGTGAGTACATACCTATCATAATATTATATTAAAACACAATACATAATAATTAAATAACCGTACTTACTTACTCGTTTTTAGGGTTCCGTAACCAAAGTGTGTAAACGGGACCCGGACTTATTCTACGCTGTCTGTCTGTCTGTATGTATGTCTGTCTGTCTGTCCTACCTTTTAGCTTTCGAATCGTGATAGGTAGATAGCCAGTTGAAATTTCCAAAGAATAATGTACCTACCTACCTAAATAATGGTACTAAGAAATATAATCTATACTATCTATACTTTTATTTAGTTATTTTAAGTTTTAGTTTATATTTTAAGTTTTAATTAATTTTCTGTTTTTTTTAAGTAATAAAAAATTTAATATTAAAAAAAATCTTTACTATCTATATCTATACTAATATTATAAAGAGGAAAGATTTGATTGTTTGTTTGTTTGTTTGCATTGAATAGGCTCCGAAACTACTGAACCGATTTGAAAAATTCTTTCACTGACGGGAAGCTACACTATCCCCGGGTGACATAGGCTATAGTCTATACCCGTGCGAAGCTGGGGCGGACCGATAGTTAGGTATAAAGTCAAAAAATAAAAATCGGACATGTTTGAGTAGGACTCGCACTAGGCACTTGTATGGCAGGCACAACTGGGAATTTACCTACGTAATACTAATATCAACTAGGTAAGTAGGTATATACCTTACTACGTACGTAGTACCTACTGTAAGTCATATGTACCTACTGTGTACGGTATGGTACGGTAGGTATTTTGTTACTTTCTTTACCAAATTTTATCCAAATAGCGAATTCGAGTAAACAACAACACACATAATTACATACAAACATTCGTACAACGTTGTACGTACCTAAAGTGTGAATAGACTAAAATTATTATAGAATACCAGAGCTGTCCAATCCACGGCCCGCGTCTTACATTATACGACCCACCAAGTTCTTTTGAATTCTATATGTCAAATTATGCTTTTTAGGGTTCCGTAACCACATGGTAAAACCGGGGCCCTATTACTAAGCCTACGATGTCTGTCTGTCTGTCCTACCTATTAACGGTTGTATCTTTCGAACCGTAATAGATAGCCTGTTGAAATTTTCAAAGAATATGTAATGTTACGGCGGATTTACTTACAAATAATAAAAAAGTCAAAAAGTAAAAATGAAATGGGGGTCCCCACCCCATACAACAAACGTATTTTTGTATTAGCTCTAATGTAAAAACGGTAATACGTACAAGCTTCAAACTTGACATAATTATAGTACTCACTCTAAAGTATACCAAAAATAATGTCCAAGTGCGGGTCGGTGCCAAATTTCTGTTCACCACCAGTTTTCGTACTTTCACCAAAGTGAAGCAATGTCGGGCGCGGCCGGTATTTGGATGGGTGACCGCCTGGGCGTTGATGGGATGTTGTCTTTTTGCACTATTTTTTTTTTTTACTTTAGTAGCTAACAAGTTATGTGGTGGTACGGAACTCTCAGTGCCCAACTCACACTTGGCCGGTTTTATTTCCTAATAGGACGTATTAAAGAGGTGAAGCGATAAAAATCCTGTATTTTTAAGTTACACACATTGGTTTTAAATAATTCATTTGTAATTCAAAATTTTGCGTATATTATATACTAGCGAGCTAGCGACCCGCCCGCCTGGCTTCGCACGGGTGTAATTTACGTGCGCAGTCGGGGCGGGTCGCTAGTTATATATATAAACCTTCCGTGAAAATGTATCTAACTGATGGTGAAAACCGCATCAAAATCCGTTGCGTGGTTTAGGAGGAGTTAGCAGCCATACTGACATACAGACAGACAGACAGACGCGGAAAGCCACTTAATTTACACTATGTAGAGAAGAAGATAACGCATTGAGAAGGAGAAATGCGAGTTAGAATTGTAATGCATCATAATTTCTTATATGGAAAACTTATTTATTTCTATATTTTTTTCTACAGATACCTAGACTCCCTGGACGAACATCTGGAAACAACAGAAATAGAAACAATGTTGCCTTCGAATGAACAGGTGATCATTAACAATTTTTCAGTACCTTTTTTGTTTCAGAATATAATTATTATTTCAAATAAGATGTTATGTAACTAAGTGCACAATTATATTTTATTTTTATATGCCTAAATGTATTTATGGGTAATATGTTAGTAAAGTAATTATTTGTTATTTCGTTCTAGGAGCAGCGACGTCTATTAAATATGCCGGATTTTACAGTTGAAGTACAAAAAGAACCAGAAGAACTGGAACGGAAGGTTATTGGCAGAAGCATAGTGGATATTTGTTACTTCTTTGAAAAAAATAAAGAAATATCAAGACACAGCGGATTTGGATGCGATATACATACAATGTTTAAATTTATTCGGAGAAAAACAAATAGGGTTTTCTTCAAAATTTACATACTTATGTGCAATACAAAGTTTTTTGTAAATTGTGATGGTGAGCATGAGCATTATTTTGACGTCACCAAAAAGGTCTACCAAATCTTAAGCTTCCAGCCGGTACTTAGCAGCTTTGTCGAATAGGTGGCAGCAGTATTTAACGGACTAGACTAACAAGATCGGACTTGTTCTTGATACACGTGAGCAACTGCCTCTGTGTGAAGTACCGCCTGCCAAGTTTTTTACTAGCCAGTTTAGCCAAACAAATTATTATTCTACCTTGATTTTAGTAAACTCACCAAACTATTTCTACCAAGTACCAACACAATACATTTACTTTTCACCAACATCTAACATTAGGATGCAATATACATTCCTATAATATTGTCTTTCCTATAATAATGTCCAAACTTTACGGTCTAAACTAAATACTTATTTCGTTTTAGTAATAAGTTTTGTATTTTTACATGATAGACATTAAACTATTTTGTATAATTATATTGTATCATGTTGTTGTTATAACAATGGCTGAAGCTCAGCAGTTTATTTCATAAAGTGTTTAGTCTATTTCTATTTTCTGGTAGAAGTATCGAGTAGCTCCCTAGTTATTTTATTTTGTAATCTGTTTTGTGTTTTTACTTTATAGACATTAAACTGTTTCAATACTTACGAACTGTTTCTTGCTTTTTATCTATACCTTGTATCGTAATCACTGAATTAACTATCCTCTTTTTCTGGCTTGACGATAGACCAAAGCATTCAGATTAAAACCTGTAGCGCTTTTTTGCTTAGTTTTTTTTGTATAACGCCATTCCATGTACTCGCATTTTTATTAATAAATAAATATTAGGGACGTTTTGCACACACGGTCATCTGACCCTAAATTAAGCAAGGCTTGTAATATTATGCCATATGAATATAATATATATATGAATGATATGAATTATCACCGCATTCCGGACAAAAGCTTAAATTCCCGGACAAGCCCGAAAAATTCCGGACGTATGGCAACCCTAGTTTTAATTGGTACCTCAAATACGTTTCGCCGTCTAGCAGGCCGTGGCTTGACCAGCCCTGCTTCTATCACACTATCAACACACTAATATTATAAATGCGAAATTTTGTGTGTATGTTTGTTCCACGTTACTTAACTTCGTAGCAGCTGAATGGATTTGATGAAACTTTGTATGGAAATAGCTGTTACTCTGGAAGTCTGGTTTAAAACAACTTACTTTTTGTCCCGAAAATACAGGTTCCTGGGGCCTTACGGACAACAGCTAATTGCGGCACCTAATCCGCTCACTTTGTAAATCACGCGAACGTGAACCTTATCGCGCCCAGATACGGTTTGCGGTCGCGTGATTTTCCAACTGAGCGGATTAGCTGCCGCTATTAGCAGTTGTACGTAAGGCCCCTGATATCGGATGAAATCATGAGACGCAGCTAGCATATAATATATTGCTTGTTTTCCAAAAAGAACTTGTATCTATGTTTAACAGGGGAAAAAGGGAATATGAATGATTGTTGTACGGCTAATACAGTGGCCGGCAAACAACTTGAGCCAAAGTTGACGTAGTGGGGGTAAGTTCACGCATGTCGTTCACGCATCGGCCAATCGCGTGGACGCGTGCCGTCGGAATGCCCCCGCGCACCTCTCTTTCCACCAACGATACCTTAAAATCGTCTATTGCGCACTCGAGGTCATGGCTCAAGTTGTGTGCCGGTTACTGTAATAATGCTTTTGATAAGGAATGATTTACACCGATGGCCCCAACGCGCGCCGTTAGGTGTGAATCGTCCCTATATAAGATGGGGATATGGGTGAGTATGAATTCCTACGGAATGTACCTAGACGTCCTGAAGGCGACTTCTTTTAACTATTGATAATTAGCTAAAGCGACCCCGCTTTACTATATTAATTGTACTTAATTCATCCGAGACAAAGCCACGTAAAAATATGTGTTAATCTATCTTTCTACCAAAAATCTTGCACATAGGATCAGTTATCATAAAGTTACGAGGAGCAACCACTTTTACTCAAGGAGGGAGCAACATAGTAGGTAAAGTTATTATCTTCGTCAGAATTCTGTTCTGTATAAATAGTCTATACTTAAGTTAGCTTTGCACGCAAGAAGTACGGACGTTGGACGCTAGATGGCGCTTATAATAAGTGTGCATCGTTTGGTCAAGGTCATTGGCGCATGTTAAATCCTTAAGAATGAATCTGTGAATATAATAACACACACACACACACACACACTCACACACACACACACACACAAACACAAACCTAAGTGCTCTAATCTATACTAATATTATAAAGAGGAAAGATTTGATTGTTTGTTTGTTTGCATTGAATAGGCTCCGAAACTACTGAACCGATTTGAAAAATTCTCTCACTGTTGGGATGCTGCACTATCCCCAGTTGTCATAGGCTATATATCCCGGCTTCGCCACTGCGAAACAGGGGCGGCCTACTAGTATTTAATAATGAAAATAGTAATTATAGTGTAACGTTTAACGACAGATATTATTAGTTGATTTTGTAATAACCGCTGTTACCTAATGCTCACCTACCATCATTTTTCTGAGCAGGGGTATGCCGAAAACCAGCCCTGCGTGACCCTTCGGGACCTCGCAGTACAGCGCTGAGTGTACTCCTATTGCCAAACACTGTTTCTCCTTATGTTTCTTATAGTACATGTTCATTGTTTTTGTTTTTTGGCAATAAATATATCTTATTCTTATTCTTAATAATAGCAATAAAAAATCTACTCAAATCTCAAATTTGAGGTTCCCAGAGAATAACCAAGAGAATACATTGAAAATATCTCCAATCTGAGAGCCTAAAGACCTCAGAGATTGGAGTCTTTTGTTCATCATGATGAGATGACATACATTCCTCATTTGAAAATGGCAAGACTGAAAATGGTTACCACTGAAGTACAAAGGCCTAGCAGTATGGTGTTTCACCCTTTTTAGGGTTCCGTACCTCAAAAGGAAGAACGGAACCCTTATAGGATCACTTTGTTGTCCGTCTGAAAGTCATACATTTCAAATCAAAAAAAAACAAAATTCATTTATTTCAGGCTTAACCCATATAAGAACATCAAAATCAAAATTATAATTATTCATTATTAAAAAATTAAAACAACATAAACACAATAAAATTAAAGCAAAGCATTTGAAGTTATATCATTATTTTGTAGTTGGAATGTATGGAAGAACCTTATTGCACCTACAATACAAAGTTAAGTTTGTCTATCAATATTTCAACTTGTGTGTTGTTTATTTTGTTTGGACTCGTGCTCTGAGGGTTTCATCCAACGGAACCTTCAGAGTGTGAGACCGACTCGTGCTTGCCGCGTTTTTATTCTTGAATTCACCAAACTTGTATTCTAAAAGTTGTTCACCTCGTATACCTCCTCTTTTTTAGGGTTCCGTAGTCCTACAAGTAACCCTTATAAGTTCGTTCTATCTGTCCGTCTGTCTGTCTGACTGACTGTCCGTCCGTCCATTTGTATAGAACTTTCTAAATGATATAGTTATTAATAAAAGTGCACGAAAGTTTGTATAATGACAGTTTTGGTATAGATCTCAATTTAAAAAAATTTAGGAGTGGCTCTGGTAGGTAGGTACACTTTACATGGGTATGTAAAGTATTTTTTTCACTGCACCCCCTCTTGTGGGGTATCGTTGAATAGGTATTTTAAAATAGAGGTAAGGTTTCATAAATGACATTTTTAAAGTGTATTCTTTGCGAAATATGGATCGCCAAAGTGGCAAAAGATTGTTTGTTGGTTGGTTGGAAATTTTCTGTTTTTTTTAAATGTGATTTTTATTATATGGCTTTGGTTATAGAAGTAATGGAATCCCCCGCATATGCGTGTGTTGACACGCTCTTGGCCAGTTCTTTTTTGTCAATTTATTAAAGTAACTCAAAAATAGTGTAACAATTGGCAATCTTATATTTTTTTTATAATAGGCTTGCGTTTGGCCGCCAACTCACCTGATGTTAAGCGATGATGCGGTCTACGGTGGAGCACGTTTGCTTAGAAGAAACCGATTCACTCGTGATTTGAAGCCCGATTCACCCCGATTTTAACTATCGGGGAACACCCAGTCAGGCAGCGCATTCCACAGACTAGCAGTTGGAATAATAAAAGTGGAATCAATATTCCAATCAATATAATCGCTATAATCGATCATCATCATCATCATAATCAGCCAGAAGACGTCCACTGCTGAGCATAGGCCTCCCCCTTCAACCTCCACACTGAACGACAGCCTGCCTTTTGCATCCACTGGATGCCAGCGACTCTCACAATATCGTCGGTCCATCTAGTGGGAGGCCTTCCTACGCTGCGTCTTCTGGTTCGTCTATAATCGATCACTTTAATAATCAATCGATTGATTAATAATAATTAATCGATCATGCAATTGGCATATACTGATGCAGGTGTATCTTGGTGCACCCTTTCTTCTAGCACAACATTACCTACTGCCGATGCCGCCGGCCACAGTACCAGGGCCGGGTGCGCATGCGGCGGCAGATTATCTGCCGTACGGTAAATCACTTGTGCCGTGCCCTCTGTTATCGGGCATCGGTGCTGCCGGCAGGGTTGTCGGCTTTCGAGGGTAGCAGACGCTGATCACTGAGCTTAGTTTTTCTATGGGAGGCTAACTAATTCTAATTCTAATCTATCTAAAGAAATTTAAAGTAAATAAGCACATAATGGCGTTGATTCTGGCATACTCACTAAACCAAACCAATCAGACAGGACTGAAATTATCTGCCTCTCTTTTCATTTTGTTTTTCATTTGTTTTTCATTTTTCTTGGCAACAATTTTAGAGCTGTCAAATTTAGTTTAGTTTAGAGTTCAACAGAATCGATGCCAATGGCATCATTTCTGTTGTACCATTATCTAAACTAAACTAATCTGACAGGACTAAAATTATCACCGTCTCTTTTCATTTCAATACGTCAGAAAAAGATGGCAACCATTTTAAAGCTGTCAAATTTAGTTTAGTTTAGATAATGGTACAACAGAATTGACACCATTATCTCTTAGAGATCAAAACTAAAACAACTTAAAAGTAATATTAAAAGACATAAAGTTATATGATTATTTACGGGATATTTACCGTAGTAAGGTTGTGGAATGAGCTCCCGATATAAGCAACCATACTACGGTATATATACCGTATATAATCTATACTTACTAATATTATAAAGAGGAAAGATTTGATTACTTGTTTGTCTGTTTGTTTGTTTGTTTGCACTGAATAGGCTCCGAAACTACTGAACCGATTTGAAAAATTCTTTCACTGTTGGGATGCTGCACTATCCCCGGTTGACATAGGCTATATATCCCGGCTTCGCCCGTGCGAAGCAGGGGCGGCCTACTAGTCTTAAATAAATTTAGTGACCAACCGTGATAGTGTTTTAAAAGACACACGTATTTGTGGATCTAGCAAAAGTAAAGTTGGTCGTTAACCCCCGATGCAAAAAAGAGTGCTGTTCTAAGTCAAACGTGTATCTGTAGTATCGTAGCTCCATTTGGCTGAACCAATGTTGGTTCAGTTTTTTGTTAAAAAATAAAAAAAAAAATCTGGGACATTTTTGCACACACGGTCATCTGACCCCAAACTAAGCAAAGCTTGTAATATGGCTGCCAGAAACTGATATACGTACATATATATTTTTAAATACATACTTAAATAGATACTAACACCCAGACATAGAACAAACACAAATGTTCATCACACAAATGTTTGTCCTAGATGGGAATCGAACCCACGCCCCCAAGCACAGAAGATAGGTTCACTACCAACTGAGCCACCGGGGCAGTGTTTGTTTGAAAGCTGACTTGATCGACAGTGTTTTTAGTCATGATTCATAAAAATATATTCAAATTATCATCTTACTTATCGGAGTCTTAAAAAACAAACGTAATAACATGAATAAATTGTTTCAACCATTGTCTTGACTAACTTTCCTCTCCCAGTATTGAGTACAGCTTAAGTAGGGAAAATCGTTAAAGTTTTTGCTTATTAAATTAAAAAAAAAACGGACAAGTACGAGTAGGACTTGTCCGGTTACTAAACAAAAACAACAACAAAAAAAAGTTTTAATATTGAAAAACAAACTTAACTTTGTAGTCGACATTAAGGTTATTCGATACATATCAACTACAAAATGTAAGTTTGTAATTGCTAAAAAAAATTTTTTTAATATGATTTAACTTTAAATTATCAACTTTCGGATTTTTTCCTCTATAGCTGCTGTGATACCTCGCCTCTTGACAAATTTTATGATTCTACCTCTAAGGGAATTATCCTATAGGTTTAGATTCCCATGTGAAATCGCAAAATATGCGAAATTATGCGACATAAATGGTCATAATCTTTTGATTTTTTCACAGCTGAAAGAAAACATAGACCCAAATATTTGATATATGTACATTTCAAGTTGATAGCATTACGCGTTCTTGAGAAAAAGGGTCTTGACAGGCGGACAGCAAAATGATCCTATGAGGGTTCCATTTTTTCCTTTTTAGGTACGGATCCCTAAAAATTGCATATAGACTTTCGAGGTCAATGTCATAAAATGATAGTACCTACGTAGGTATGTTCTTATTGAGCCTAAAACATAATAAATACAATACCTATTACATCTACACGTAGATAGATAGAGGTACCATACTTGGACGGATAGTTCGTCCAAGTAGTCCAAGTATTAATAATTTAATTTTAATATGAATTTTTTGCAGAACAAAAACACCGACGATGTTGAAGTATGTTTATTAAAATAATAATATAAATGAAGATTTTTTAAAGACTCCGATAAATAAGATAATCTTCAAATGGTTGAACATAATACAATGTACAATACGAGTAGGTATAACTACATAAATTACAATGTAGCTACTACTTTACCTACCATATCCATATAGCATAATATTATACAACTATGTACTACGCTCAACGACAACAACCGATCTACATCTAGATTATTCTGGATTGTTAATTTTATTTTTATATCGGTACAACTTTACAAAAGTGTATCCGATGTCAAAAACTCCGCAAGTAAGATTGCGGTCAAACGCAACGACTCAGACCATTCCACAGCCTGTATACAAAATTGCCGCGACAAACGTTTGCGCGTTTTAAGGCGGTACAACGCCATCTAGTGCTATTCTAGTAAAACATAAAACATAGAGTAAAATTTGAAGCGGTCCTGCGGGGCAGAAGCAAAACATAAGTTAGCTGTTGTTTATTGCATTGTTTGATATATAAAATTTCAAATTAAATAGGCAATATTATGTTAGTTATTATAATATTGCCTATTTAGGTAATCTTAGTTAGTATTCTTTATTCAATTTTGAAGAATAAATTTGATCCATGCTATTAGTAAATTTTATCGTTTAGAAAAGTACATACAGATAGATTCGCCTTTTTAAAACAATCGATTTAATATAACATAAAAATTGTCGGTGAAATATATACGTAGTAAATACTACTATATACCTACTACTATATGGATAGCCCGTTGGTCAAGCTGGTAGTGAACCTGCCTTCTAAGCCTGGGGGCGTGGGTTCGGTTCCCACCTGGACAAACATTTATATGATGAACATTTGTGTTTGTTCTATATCTGGTTGTTAATATCTATTTAAGTATGTATTTAAACCTATATAATGTATGTATATCAGTCTCTGGCAGCCATATCACAAGCTTTGCCTAGTTTGGGGTCAGTACACCGTGTGTGCAAAGATGTCCCAAATATTTATATTTATTTATTTACTATAGGCTGATAATGATTACCTCGAAATTGAACCTTATGATGACGTAGATGAGTATAATAAGGTTTGATTGTTTGTTGTGTAATTTGTTACATTTATATAATAATTATGTATTATGTAAATAGGTACATTTAATAGGCTTTTCTTTTTGCATATTATTACTTTTTTTAGCCACAAAATTAAAAGGTATTATAACAAGCAGGGGCCTTACGGACAACTGCTATTGCGGCACCTAATCCGCTCAGTTGGAAAATCACGCAACCGCAAACCGTATCTGGGCGCGATAAGGTTCACGTTCGCGTGATTTTCCAACTGAGCGGATTAGGTGCTGCAATAGCTGTTGTCCGTAAGGTCTTATTATTAAAATACATTAATTGTATAATACTTTAATTGTATTAATTTGGGAGAAGAAAAGTTCTGGAGTGGAGACCACCAACCGGAAGACGCAGCGTAGGTAGGCCTCCCACTAGATAGACCGACGACAATGTGAGAGTCCCGGGCATCCAGTGGATGCAAAAGTCAGGCTGTCGTTCAGTGTGGAGGTTAAAGGGGGAGGCCTATGTTCAGCAGTGGACGTCTTCTGGCTGATGATGATGATGATGATGAATGTAGGATTCAGTTTGTATTTTTTTTTTAAACTCATATAAAATATTTATTTTATTTCAAGGTTTGACAAGACTGGGAGATAATGAGAAAGAGGTAGAAACAGGTGATAAATAATACATTGAATTGGTAGTTTTTAATTAGTATAAAATGCAACATGTACATCAGATATTATTAGAAGCCACTTAGGATAAATCACGAGGGAACAGACAAACATACATTCAAAAACTACCTTACTGTGGCAGTGGTAAAAAATAACAAGACAGTCTGGCAACCCTGTCCTCAGCAGGTTTACGTTATTCAATATAACATGCCGCTCATATCTGCATCTGTATTGTTCCAAACGCAGTATTTTATTAAATCGCGTCTGCACTGGCAATACTGGCTATTTGTTTGATTTAGTACGACCGAAGCCGCACGGTTGTTCAATGATGCGGGTATTTTGTTATCAAGATTAGATTTTGATATTAACAAAATACTGTTTTAAACTATCAAATTTGCTAACCAAAGTATGAAAACATGAAATTATGATGAAGTGTGTTGGACATAAACTCAAAATTTATGTGAAAAGTTCAAAATATAACCAATTTTTTATGGTTTCAAAAATGATCGACCCTCAGTGCAAGTACCGTTCTTTATCGATTGTCAAATTCGATAAAATGCCATAGAATCGATCATAGCTAATATAAATATAATACTCATGATATTATTGTAATTCTAATAATTTAACTGCAAAAGTTTTCATAAATTCATAAGAAGTTTTAATTGTATAACTGCATTATTATATTATTCTTTAAAATGAGCACTTCACGCGGAGGGCACTGGCACCTGTAGCACAGTTTAATCACTAGTATGGGTGCCAGCCAGTTCCACAGTTAATAATAACAATCATTTCTTTGTATGTTCTATACCTAGCTATACAATTATTGTTAATGTATAATTTTAAAACTTTTCGTAATTTTTTTTTTATAGCGAGTACTGATCAAATGGCATTTGATCGAATTTGACGATCACAACTGTCAAATTTGACGATCGAAAGAACGGTACTTGCACTGCCGATGCCTTATTATAGATGATTCAGATCGTGATCGCGATCGCGTGCCATCTCACTCACGCACGTGGTGCGAGTAAGTAGATGCGAACGGGACGGCATGCAATCTCGATCACGATCAAACTTCTATAATAAGGCCGCCGGTCTATATTCTGAATAATCTGAAAAATTCTGGAACACCAGCATACTGATTGAGATTAGCAATTTGACACCAGTGGGTAGTCAGAAAATTCACGTGCGTAATGCGTATCAAATTCTATCATCATCAGCCCCGAATGACCCACTGCTGGGCTGGCCTCCAATTGTTTATGCCACTCTCCCCGGTCTCTCGCTAGTCGCATGCACTCATTCCCGACAGTACTTTTATTTCATCAAATTCTATCATCATCATCATCATTCATAGCCTTCCTTATCCCACTGCTGGGTATAGGCCTCTATCTTGTTATGCCATCTGCCTTGGTCCTGTGCTAATCGAATCCAGGGGCCTAACGGAGAACTGCTATTGCGGCACCTAATCTGCTTAGTTGGCAAATCACGCGAACGTGAACCTTATCGCGCCCAAAGACGGTTTGCGGTCGCGTGATTTTCCAACTGAGCGGATTAGGTGCTAGAATAGTAGTTGTCCGTAAGGCCCCAGGTTCGACTCGCGATAGTAATAATATCGTCAACCTTGCAGCTGGACGACCACCTTGCTTTGGCCACCAGTCTGTTAAGACCTTACTCCAACTGTCATCACTGCACCTTGCAGCGTGTCCTGCCCAGCTCCACTTTAATTCCATTACCGCGATTCCGACGTCGAAATTCTATACAATGTTCAATTTTGAAATTCAAAATTTGTATGGAATTCTATAGTTGTAGGTACTCACGTATTCTTACATATCAAATTATTATGAGTAGGCTACATCAACATCTGTACAAAAATAATTGTAAATGCCTCCTTAATGTCCAATTATCTTTGCCATTCTTCAAACGTTATTCGAAGGCAGAATTAAGAAGGCTCAGACAAATCTAAGACAATTAAGGCATAAAAGCTCCGTCATTTTCTTTTATTAAATCTAGTACGTGATTAAGGGCCAGAGGGCGGTTCTGACTGCTGACAAATAGACAATGAAATTATCACGAGTGTCACGAGGAGTGTCACGTCGAGTGTCTGACACTCGGTGTCTCCGCCCATTTGACACTTCAATAACGTGTTTTAATAGCCAGGGGGATCGAGAGACACTTTTATGTGAGGCGCTGGCAAAATTATTTTAAAGTATGATTTACTTTATTTTATTTTTGGACAGCAAACATTAATAAATAATATAATATCCATATTAATATTATAGAAATAGAATAATCATAATAATATTAAGTCATGTTCTCTAATCTTTTTAATATAGCTCGCTTTTAAGATAGTTACAATATGGGTGCCTTCAAACGAACGAGTGAATCGGTTTGTTTTAGGTAAACGTGCTCCACCGTAGACCGCATCATCGCTTAACAGCAAGCGAGTTGGCGGTCAATCGCAAGCCTATTAATTACCCAATAAAATAAAACGTTTTTAATGAAAACAAGACCTTCATTAGACCTCGTAAGGACTCCAAATATATTTTGTACTTTGGTGTTTTATGAATTAGTGTTAGGTCATTAGGTCTTTTTGTATTCACGAAACCAAAGACAACAATATCTATTTTGATATTTAAACATTGTTTTGGACTGAATTACTTGCCTACAAAATTTTATGAAGATGAAATTAGCAATATACAAGTTTAGTGTATATACAAGAACCGTAGCTTAGTGGATAGAGTGCTCTGGCGTATACCCGATGGCACAGGTTCAAATTCTACCGGTTGTAAATTTTTTGGTTTGATTAACATTTAAAGAATACATCTTCAATTGTGAAATAAACATCAAATATACAAAATTACTTTTAAATATGTGAGATATCTTCGAAAAAAAAATATACAAATAAGTGCAGATATAAATTCTCTAGACTCTAAGCTTGATAAAAAAAATGCGACATGATTTTTTAAAGTCTACTACCTCAACACAAAACATAACGATAAAAGAGAAACACTAAACAATAAAAAGAAGCCAAGCTAAAGCAAACAAAAAGTCAAAAGAAGTTGGGACATAAAGGGGAAAATTATTACGCTTTCAGCAGCGCATTTAAGCAAAACATATTTCAAAAGTTTCAGCGTATTAAGCAACATTTATTTTGGCAGTGACTCCGCCATTACGCGGAACGGTCTGGAGCAGAAGTTATGAAAAACATCGCCTTTACTATGGGTTCTTCAGAATATTTCGTTACAAATCACTTCCAAATTATGTTGCGTCAAAGAAATCTGGAAGATTTTTTTACAGGAAAAGTTAGTTTTTTTTTTATCACTTTAAGATCTTCCATTGAAGCACCTAATCAAGAATCACCTCAATTCGTAGCAATAGACGTGAAAGACGTAATACCTTGAAACGCATTCCACTTTTCATATTTATACTCGTCGAAATAATCTCATCTCAGTAACGGTTGATTTTTTTTGACAGTTCTTTTTCACTCAAGACAGATATTTTAATATCCTACAGTTAAACTGAATTATATGGTAAAAATTTAGTTTAAGTAATAATCAGGAAAATTATACCATCAACATGTAGTTATGTAGCTAGAGAAATGAAGAAATTAAACGGTGAAGACATACAACGGTTTTATAGATAAAAACTATAAATTTAGTTATTTATATTTCTCTGCTGAATAGAAATTTATTCCATACATTTTAACTATTACATATTATATTGGCAGCCAATGCTGGCATTGCTGCCGCAGCGAAACAAAATATGTTATTCTGTAATACCCAATGACGCCACCTTTTCTATCTTGCGCAAGTTCAAGCCAAGCATGAACGTCCAGCTTCTGCAAACGTCTTCATATCGTCTTATTCTTGATAAAATTTAGACACCTACTCATCAAAAACTTAAAATAATTGCTTCTCAGCACAAAGATCCACAAAAAAATACGATTTACTTGCGATTTGAACACACCCAGTTTACAAAACAAGAATAAACTCCAATTATAAATATTATGATTAAATCTAACGGAATATTTGTCAAGATTAGGTTGTGGATAAAGCTTTAGATATTTCCGTTAATAATCATAATAATATAAGAACGCAGAACAGATGGCCAATGGGGCCGAATGTTCTCGAATGGAGACCACGGATCGGTAAGAGCAGCGTAGGATGGCTTGGTACAAGATGGACAGGAGACCGCAGGAAAACGTTGAATGCAGGCCGCTTCCAACTGGCCATTTTGGAGATCGATGGGGGAGGCCTATGGTCAGCAGGACGTCCTATGGTTGAAATAATGATGATGTATCATATAGTTGAACAACCGTGATAGTTTAAACAATAAACTCTGTCGACAAAATGAACTGTTCGACAACATGTAGTAAGGTATGAAAGACTAGCAGTTATTTGAAGAACTATAGCAACCTTGCTACATTCGAGACTCCTAGGCCAGAGCCAGCTCCTTATTATTTACACGCAGCCACTTTATTCAAGTGGGGACATTTTTCGAAAATTATGCCCTCTTCATCTTACGCGACAGCGCAGTTATGGAGACTTGGCAGCTTTTTACTATCCTCTTATGGGATATAAAATATTCTTAAATGACGAAGTCATCTGAAATTGGACCATATTTCCAGTTTTGTGTTGTGTTTTATTTGAAAAAGTGCCGGAATATGGGATTGTCTTCACTTGTGATAATTTGGTACAATTATGAGCTATGTTACTTTTGGCTGGGCAGAACACAAGGCTAGTCGAAGTGCTCAAAGGTGGAACGAGACAATGACAGCATATCTAAAATTTGATTGATAAGGGTAATAAATTTGAGATCTAATGTAAAACAAAAAAAAATATTGGCGAGAAATCATCAGCATCTTGATGATTTCAAAAATAAAAAATAATTATAACAAAATGCGATACTGAATAATTACTGGACTGATTTTGACGGAACTTTCACTGGCAGATAACTAACGATATTAGGAGTAATCTTAGTTCAAAGTCGTTCGTTGTGGTGCTAGTGTTGTATAGGGCTATGTTCAGCATTCTAACTGATGATGATGATATAGACTAAACGCACAGATTACCTAAATAGTTAATTTGGTTTGGTCTACTTTTAGTTTGGACATTTTAGATGTCCATAATTTTAAATACATCAACCTTTTCACAAACTCAAAAAACAACGCCCACTGCGTCGCCCCATTAGCAAATTTAAAGTACAAGGGTCGTTGAATAAAGGACCTCCTCACTCAACTGATGGCCTTGTTAGTGATGGGCGGGACCCGCCTGGAGTGCTGCTGAAACTCAAATCATAGAAGCTTTGATAGAATGTAAACTGAGATTTGTATTGTTAAATTCTGGTCATTTCATCACCATTTGCTTATACCAGGTGTATCTCTAGATGAAGGACTTATTCAAGGATATCAGTGTACCTACACATCATTATTAAACAATTTTTACTTTGGGACCAAACCTGATGTCAAAATCCGTTGTCCAAATTCAAATTCAAAATTCAAATTAATTTATTTCAGGCAACAAAACAACCTATACAATTCATAGATCAAAATATATAAAAATAAACTAAGGAAATAAATCAAATTAACAGTGACACAATACAATTGTTCCAAAAACCAACCAATTGTTTCTTCAATTTGTTCCATAGAAGAAGAAAAAAATACTCGACGAAGTATATGGAACCGTTGATTTTTCCCGCAATATCAGGGTCTCAAATAAAAGTATTTTGTTAACGCAAGTCACTATATTAACTAAACAAAGTACAAGATAAAACTAACACTACAAAACAGTTAAACTGTGACCTTCAGTTACCTGACCTGTGGACTTTCAACGGTCATTGGACATCAAGTAAATTTTGTTTATAATGATGAGTAAAATTATATCCTTGAATATGTAAATCGTCTAAAGATAGACCCTTCTTAGTATATAAATGCAAAAGATTATTTATATAGTTTCCCAAATACATCTTCTGTAATGGCTATTATGAGCATATTTGGACAACAGATGTGGCCACACTTTCTTCTCCTTGGTCGTCTACATCACCTAAAAAGTGAATTAGATAATGCAGATATGCCCAGATCCTGCACCACTATCTCAATCTAACCGGCAAGATCTGCAGAAGTGACGAATCACTACGTATACGGCTGCAAGACTTGGCTCGTGTCCTACAGGGCTTACGGGGTGTACCTTTTCGGCTTTGTTTCCAACTCAGATCAGACAAACATGACGCCTAAGTTTTCCTTCTCTAGCTGGCTGTTTGTTTACTTATATTGTAATTATTAACTCACTTTTAAGTTTTAAAGTTAGAGTCACACAGAGTTATACAGCGGGCATTGAAGTGAGATAAGGTCGGAGTTTCTTTGTGCGATAGAATCTGGAACGTGGATATTCGCCAAAGAACCAGAGTCACCGAAATTTGCAAGCTGAAGTGGCAATTCTTCGAACGATGTGGCCTACCACATCACCGAAGAACCGATAACCGATGGGAAAGAAAGGTTCTTGAGTAGAGACCACAAACCGGAAGACGCAGCGTAGGTAGGCCTCCCACTAGATAGACCGACGACATTATGAGAGTCACAGGCATCAAATGGATGCAGGCTTTCGTTCAGTGTGGAAGTAAAAAGGGGAGGCCAATGTTTATCAGTGGACGTCTTCTGGTTGATGATGATGATGAAGTTTCAAAACGATCCACCAGCATAATTTCATCAAAACCGCGTGAATTCTTTATAATGAGACCTCATGCAGAGTTTTGAGGGCGTGCCGTCCCACCCATCCGGTCCTAAACAGTTATTACACACCACAACCGCCCATATCAACATTCTATTATTTATTTCTGTCAGCTTTCTATGGATTACGTCGCTTTTCAAAGCTTTTTATTGTAGGTTGTCATCATGTAATACGAAATTCTCCTTCTGATGTTTTTGTTGGATTTACATGTTTTTGTTGAACGGCTTTGTGTACTTATTGTTTGGTAGTTGTTTTTTTTGTTGTTGTTGTTTTGGTGTTGCTTTTATTACCTTTACAAGTAACAAAGTGAGATAAAGTGACGAATGGCCATCAAAATTGGCTGATACATTTCTAAGATATAACCGTTTAAAATTTTTGGTCGTATTAGGCAGGGATGCTTTTGTCCTTTTGTAAAATAAGTGTTATTATGCAGTTTGTATGCCGTACCTACATATGACGTCATTCGTAAGTATAGTGCGATTTCTGTCTAGCATGGCATTAAATGCTTATATTTTCGTTAATTTTGTACACATTGCAATTCTGTATTCAGTGATCGGCTCTATTTGGGGCAACTTTTATATACGATGATAATAATTATAGTCCGGTATCATCTTCTGTTAAATTTTTATTGGCCATGTCTACAAGTCAATCAAAAGACAATTTGATAAGGGTGCGTGTATGTATATAAACCTTGTATAAAGTTTGTTCGTCAGTTAGTGTCTTAATTTTTCATCTAAATTTTCATCCTTTTTTCCTCAAACATCAAAATAATCATTCGGCAATCCAAAAAGTTGCCTCTACAATAAAAATTCATTCCACATTCAAAGTAAAATATTAACGCCTTCGCACGGAGGCGATTCAAGTAAGGATAGAGCCATTCTGATACGATATCTCCACGAGCTCTCTTAAGGGGCCGTTACAGATAGAGAATGCCGTGTACACTGCATGTGCACTCGTGATGGGACATTTCCATACCTATTGGGAATCAAATGGGATTTGATAAGGAATGTAGTGTTGGGCTGGGGTTATTTTCAGTCCAGGTAAATAGGTTCCCGTTATCTTGATTTTTAGTCTCCTAAAGTAAGGTATTTTCATCTTTAGATAATTACTTACTTGTTGCGATGCTAAATTTTTTTCCTGGGCAAGTACCTTTATTAACTAAACAACCCATAGACCGTTGAAGGTCTAAAGACAATCCAAATGCTCAAGCCCACTACCAGTTGGCAGCGTACCCAGCATGCTGGCGGCATTACCACGTTGAATGGCAATGCTTATGCGTTGAGCAAGGAACACGCCAGCATTTTGGTCACACCGAGCGCTCTGAAAGATTTTTGAAAATGAGATGAGCTCCCGGTCCCCAAGGCCCAATGTCTCGACCCCAAACGCCTCAATGCTACATCAGTTTGTTGGTCTAGGCCTCTTTTTGAAATATTCCACTCAATCTTTGTCTGCGTTTATCCAAGATTTATCCACAAGATGGAGAGACGACCTAAAAGAAACTGCATGGAAAAGCTGGATGCAGGCCACTTCCAGCTATGTCCAGCAGTGGACCTCTTACGTCTAAAATTATGATCCAAGATTTATATCTTTTTCAGATCTTCCTCCTTACATTTTAATTGGCGTTTTTTCAGTCTACCTCAGGGTCGCTTCTGTTGTGGATTTGTTACTTAAGTGGCGGAATAGTATAAGTTGGTTAACGCACTTAGCATAGATTGGGAACTAGTTCTCAAATGAGGTTGCCAGAAAACGCTGTTCTGTTCTGTATGCTGTGCTGTGTAGCGACAGACTTTCAACTCAAAAGTGGTAGACAGCTCGAAAATGCCATAACACTATTCTATGATTGCCCCACGACGTTGTACTTCACCGACTAACTCATTGTTAGGACTTGAAGCCACACCTGCGGCGTGGAAGTCAAACGTGCCAACTACTAAGCTATCATCGCTCCAAAAGCCTCGACAACAAATTGAAGCGGTAGCATACAAAAATTATAATCTCAATGAATAGTATAGTTCTTTCTATCTCTCAGCCATTTCACTATCCCATCACTAGATATTACCTCGTCTTGAGGCCGTTTTCCAATATCAGACACAATACTAAAGATAGACCTCGAGCACAAGCTGTAATAATATTTTAGGATCACACACCTACTCAACACAATGCGATGAGGTAGGTTTCTTAAGGTATCTACTTACGTATCTCGAAAGAGAGAATGACGTAGGTTTTAAGTTGCTAAGATTTGATAATAACATGATTATGTCGTCAACTTTTTATATAAGTAACTAGCGACCCGCCCGCCCGGCTTCGCACGGGTGTAATTTACGTGCGAAGCCGGGGCGGGTCGCTAGTTATATAATTATTTAAACTATCCTATCTCTCAAGTTGGATCGAACTGCACATGGTGTGCGAATTTTATTATAATCGGTTAAGTGGTTTAGGAGTCCATTGAGGACAAACATTGTGACACGAGATTTATATATATTAAGATAAGCTTGCTTTTGTCATCATCACGCCTGATGTTAAGCGATGATGCGGTTTACGTTGGAGCAACGTAAACAGCAACGTTGCCTAGAAGAAACCGATTCACTCGTGATTTGAAAACACCCAGATTGTAACCATAACTATTACACAGGCACTCAAATGCGCACGTTCAATTTGCATTGCTCTTTTGACGTTGGGGGTTAGATATAGGCAATAGACAATATTTAATTTGTAACAAAAATCCATACACACTTAGAGCTACACACAAATGTACAGTTAAAAACGTTGGATTTTTGCCACAAACTGGCCCCAGCTCAGCATAATTATGCTTTAGTACTGTCCGTTAAGTTTATAAAATATAACCATAACAACTTACAACAGAATTGACGCGATTGTGTATAGAGAGGTAAGGGCGTGTCGAGACAGTTCCCGCTGCATCGCATAAACAACGAGCTATCATTAAGTATGGTAATCGGTTGCCTCATCTGAATGCCTTTGTTTGCGGTTATACATTTACAACGTCGATTGCAGTCAATTGCTATTCACATTGAACAACAGTGTACTTTCTATCCTAAAACTGCGACCAGAATCACCGGAGGGTGGGCAGCAGCGTCCTATTAGTACACGGTGAACGTACTGCGATCTCCAAGCCGCCTGCCAAACGAGGGGATTATGGCAACACCCCTCTCTAAGAGGGAGGCCTTGTTCAGCAGTGGACATTTAATAGCTGATGATGTGTGTACTTTCTATAGCTGAAACATTTTAGGCAGTTCACTGGTAAAAATATGCCGTAGCACCAAATGACGTGATTTACAACCATGATTGTGTAATTGCATAGAAAAATACTGCAATTTCGGTCAATGAAATATGGGTCAAATCTTGCAACTGAATTGTAAAACAGTTATCCCCTACCGATTGGGCTGAAATTGTATTTACTCGTTTAGATTGGATGACAATGTATGGTAAGCTTAGTGGCGTCATTCTAAATCTAATATGGCGGACTTCCAAAGATGGCGGACAGTTATTTTTTAGGCACTCTTATGATATGGGTATGAAATGAAAAGGTATGCTAAGAAGAATATGAAGAAAAAATGACGTCACATAAAATTAAATATGGTGCTGAACACCTAAAAGCTAGTTTTTTGAAAGTATTTTTTATATTAATAATTTAATTTTTTATAAGAGAAAGATTGGCTTATTGGCTAGCAACTTGTATGATGGCAAACAAGGGGGTAACCCAGGGTGGAGCACGTCAATCTAACAGAAATATATTCACTCTAGGTAACCTTGAAGATACCTAGAAACAAATGAATATGAAAGGAATTTGTTACGTACGAATTTGTTAACCATCATCAGCCAGAAGACGTCCACTGATGAACATAAGCCTCTCCCTTTGACCTTCACACTGAACGATAGCTTGCCATCTGCATCAACTGGATGCCCACGACTCTCACAATGTTGTCGGTCCATCTAGCGGGAGGCACACATACGCTGCGTCTTGCGGTTCGTGGTCTCCACTCATGAACCTTATTTCTCGGTTTTTCGAGCTATGTGGCCTGACCATTCTCCTGCGATGTGGCCTCATTAACTACAGCTCACTTTTAATATCTATATCGGTGGTGACAATGGACAGACGGCAATGCTTGGGCATAGCTCTCTCCATTGCCCGTTGTGTGACTCTGAGTTTTTTCAAAAGGCCAACAGTTAAGAAGCACGTCACAGTACCATAAGTCGTCAAGGATTTCAACACTGGTTTAAAAGCTTTGTCAAGTTTGTTGGCTTCACCGAATTCACTATTGTCTTAATTTACTTCCACAAAGTTCCTGACATATAGCCCAATTTGATTTGACTATGACATTATCGTCGTTAATAGCACGATTCGCGCGAGACAGTCCGAGCGCGGTATCTGATTTATTGCTAAAGGAAGGTGTAAATCAGGGCGCCGGCGCACGCCCTCGTAAATCCAGTAATATTATCCTGGTGCCCGTGCGAGGACGGCGATTATTTCGGCCAAGTTCCTGTCCCGGAATGATTCCGGTGAGATCGGGTGTTTAACGGCCGGAGCGGTTTTGGTTTGGGTGTCGGTGAGTTAGCGTCATTAGTCTGCGGGTGTAGAGGTGACAGGGGTTGGATTAAAGGCTTCCATAGACCAGCAGCAGCATATCTTGAACGTGGGCCCACGCGTTTTGCGCTGACGCAAAAAGATTTTTTTATCAGTTTAACGTGTGTATCTGAGCGTCTGTCTGTGGCATTGTAGCTCAAAGCGACTTAAATTTGATATTCATGAATCATATCATCAGTTATCAGCATTTTTATCGTGGGGTTCCTGGTGTTTCAGGTATCCATAGGCGATGGTGATCGCTTACCAGCAAGTGGCCCGTCAGCTTGTTTGCCACCTCTGGTATAAAAAAACTACATATTTATACTTGTTTCATAAATAGTTCCTTGTATTACAAACCTTTTATTATAAATTTACCTGACTGCTCAAGAGGCAGGGACATAATATATTTGATCCTACAGTAAAAGTAGTTCATAATGATGAGTTCATAATACTTTCTTTCAGCTGAGTTCCATGAGAATAAATTTTTATGCCCTAATTTATATCGTTGCATATGGAATTATGAATACCAAATTTACCAATTGATACTTTTAGCACCTGGGCAACACAGGTACGTTGCCGATCTCTAAATTCTCCATTAACAGACCTTTTGTAGAACCACGTGGTTACGTTACTCGTAAATACCGGTATCTCTAAGAATCTCAAAAGTTCAAAGATATGCACTGCCACCAACATGCATTCACCAACATGCACTGGGCCAGCATGGTGGATTAGGGCCCACCTTTTCTCTATGAGAAAAGGCCGGAGTCTCAGCAGTGGTAACATGGTATGTAGATTAAAATGATAATGATGATGATGAAAACGCAGTGTGCGACATCCACAGATCTTTTAAAAATGCCTAGTTGCCCGAAAGATATCGATATTATTAGACCTTATTTCTAGGCCAGTATTAGTGACATTAGCTCGTAATTTCCCTTTATGTATGATGTTTTTATTTCTGGCATTGACAATAATCTGTTGATTTCTATCTACCAATCAATCTGAACTTGCGATAAAAAATATCTCGGAAAATATATTTTTTGACCTAAAACTATTTTGGCGTAAATTTACGAAAGGTATGCATTGGTAATTCACTTTACTCATAGAATTATCTCAATTTTTATAAGACTTATCCAAATCTACAGTAAATTATACCTTCACAAAAAACCTTTCACCATCTTTAGTGAGGAAGTGAACCCTCCGAGTGCAAAGGCCGTCCAATCCATCACCGTACCGTGCCCGCCCATGGGTGATACCATCGCAATGTCTATTTAAGTATTCACCGACGGCATTAATCTCTGCAACCCGACCTGTTTGCACGTCTCAATCCACGTCGGTTTTCAACACGCATCTTAGTATCACTTGTAAGTCTTGTATTGCAACTAGCTGACTAACTATGAAAACAAATCTTGGAAAGTTATTATGATTATTTATGGATATTTACCGTGGTAAGGTTGTGGAATGAGCTCCCGATATTTTAGCGCAGTTATATGCACCGTGTTTACGGGAAGACGGAACATTTTTAGCCAATGAACTTCGCCGAAATATCGAAAGCTCATTCCATATAACTTTAGCATTCAACCGTGATAGTTTAAAACAGCGTTTTATAATCTTGGAAGTCGATTTTAACATAATTAATTTTAATTCTTGTATCATTTAAAACATTGCAATTTTAATAATTATATCATCATGAAATCATTTTACACGCACTGAGCCAGTAGTGGATTAGGGCCTATCCTCTCTCTCTTATATCTCTCTCTCTTTCTCTGAGAAGGCTCGTGTCCCAGAAGTGGGAATATGATAGGCAGAAATGATGATGATATATTATCCGGATGTCATTACAATAATTTTGGTACCATTGGACTGATCTGATGATGGAAACTGATCTGGTGATGTAGATAGCAGAACTCTTTTACCTAGGTTACTAGTCAATTAGTACTGTACCTACCATGAGTGGTTAATCACGTGCTTTGTGGCGAAGAAATAAAACTCGGAAAAAAAACATTGTTCACCAAATTAGAAAATATTACCATGAAGGAATGTTTGAAACATTTGCAATGTTAATAAAATGGATAATAATAACTGATGATATTTTTAAATTTTTACTCTTTGTGACTTTTTATCTCCAAAAATGTTGAAAATGTACGAAAAAGTAGCTCTGGCAAGGAGCTCCTGTAGAAATTTATTTATTAGTAGTAATTAAATGGCATAAAAGTGGCCAAAGTTATCTGTTAGATAGAATTTTGATAGTATTTTTTTATTTTCTCCGCCAAACTATTAAATATCAACACGAAAATTGCTCTTAAGGTACTATATGCAATGTTATTCTAGAGTACCTATTTTTTTTAATTCTTACTCAGAACGTTTTAATGCCCTTATGATATGCCACCAGTCAGCCCAGCTGTCATTTAATAGTTAGATGTACCAAATTGTTGAAGTAAGTACATAATATTCATTACTCGAATCAAAAATGTTGTCATTACATAATCAGTCTCTAACACCCTTCCATCAATACGAACAACCGATAACGAAATAAGACAAGACGCCTATTCCCCACTCTACTTTGATTTCAACACAATTACTATGATTGATATCACGTTCATGATTATTTATGGGTATTTATTTATGATTTATTTGAAGTAATAGTGGTATTTATTCCGACAGGCGCAATTAATAAATTGATTTGCAGATTAACGTGTTTGTTATTGACATCGTTGTTAACTGTAAAGGCGTTTATTATATGGCTGCTGTGTTAGAAAATTGCAAAGTTGTATGTTAGTGTAATAAATTGCTGGAAGGTAGTACCTACTTAATCTTGTAGGTACTGAAATACTTAATATACAGAATTACTCAAATTACCAGAATTAAGTATTTCATCGTCATTTTCCCAAATTTTTGATGGTACATATATTTTGTCAGCTGTTCCATATTATTTCGTCAGTTGTTTCATATATTTAGTCAGCTGCTTCATATATTTTGTTACATGTTCCGTATTATTTCGTCAGATTTTGCAGATATATCTTCAGCTGTTCCATAAGCTTCGTTAGCTGTTCCATATATTTCGTCAGTTGTTCCATATTATTCCATCAGCTGTTCTACATATATTTCATTAGTTGTCCCATATATTTCATCAGTTGTTCCATTTTATTTCTTCTAATGTGACATATATTTTATCAGCTGTTCCATATATTTGGTCAGGTGTTCCATATTTATTTCGTTGAGTGTGCACAGCAATTTTTTTATGATTTTAGAGTTTGTCCTATATTGAAATTTGTACATACCTATTGAACCTACCTAATAAGATTATTTTTCGCTTAGTATGTATCTATGTGGCAAGTGCCTTTGTTAACTAAACAAAGTAATAGCTAAATACTTAAACAATTTAGTCTTTTTTACACAAAACCGTTGCCATAAGGCCATAGACCGTTGAAGGTCTAGAGATAATCCAAATTATATAATCATTGGCTGAAGCCCACTACCAGCTAGCACCGTACTCAGCTTATGGCAGCATTACCACGCTGAATGGCTAATGATTAGTATGTTTCTAATATGCTTAACTTTTAAATGAAAAAGTACTGCATTGCGTTTCTACTAATAAAATGTTAATATTCGCACTTGCACCTTAAAGCGCACTTGCGATTAAAGCCACATTTTAATGAACATCATAAAATTTCACCATAAGTAATAGGTATACAAATAAAATTGATCGCACGTCATTAAAAATGGCCGTCCAATAAATTAAAACTTAACCATAACTTACCACAAGCTCATTACTTGAAGCCTCGTATTAAACCATAAAAAAACCCATTCAATTTGCGCTACAAGAGTTAAGTCGGAACTTAAACGCCGGCCAATTGACCGGTTATAGTTTTGACCGTACGGTCAATTTAGCCGGCGATATATTGACCATAATTGCAGGTTACGGTACGGTCGGCAATGAAAATGTTAATACTTATACGCGATAAGTTATTTTGTATTGGCCATTGAAATCAATTATGGCAATAAAGTGTACTTTTGGGATGATAACGATGTTACTGTTTCTTTTAAACTTATTTTCATAATGGTTCATTATTTCCACCTACACTGTACTCGGCACTGCTTCTCTTTTCTTCTCTATCTCTACACAGTATCAAATAAAGTAGCTTTCCGGGTCTGTCTTTATATCCGCTAGCTCTTCCTAAATCACGCAACGGATTTTAATGCAGTTTTCACCATCAGTTATGTTATTTTTCACGGAAGGTTTATATATATTAAAACTTGGTCGCCACTAAACTATTAACTGACTTTACGAGCTTTTATTTCTAAGTTAATTTGCCGTAACATCATGTAGGTATTCTGTGAACATTTAATTATGCTATCTATTACGATTTAAAATATACGCCATTATAAGGTAAGGCAGATAAACAGACTGCGTAGGCTTAGTAAAAAAGATTCAATTTTAATAATGGCATTTCCTGAATTTTGCAAAACTTAGTAGAATAACAAAATAAAAAGGTAGGTTTCCCATATCTATACTTTTCAAATCAAGATGGTTCAATGTTAATTGACGAGGTGCTGAGTTAAAGTATATTTGACAGCTAAATGATAAATATGTAATTACATTTATTTCATAACTAGAAAAATACAACCCTCAATCAGATTTAAAATTTATTGCATGTGGTTGTAAAATTTTTAATATACTAGAGACTTCTAAAAGACTCCAAAGGCTACGTATCTACTATTTGACAGAAGGCCTTTTATGGTTTGTAATCACGTGACATATTCCTTGCTCTTTGTAGTGCTAAAATAACTTAAACCATGTATATCATGTAGATTTAATATTGTATGACGTACTTGGAACGCCCGAACGTGAGGGACTTCAGTTTGTAACATCACAATGTTTACATTTTTTTTTTTTTCATATAATTTTCAAGGACGCATCAAATTTTGCAGGACATTAATTAGAGTCTAGGGTACGCTGCCAACTGGTAGTAGACTTGAGCATTTGGATTGTCTTTAGACCTTCAACGGTCTATGGGCAGTCTAACTGTATTTGTAGCTTTAGTTTTAGCTTGTATTTTGTTTAGTTAATAAAGGCGAGGAAAAAAATTTGAGTCTTAACAACTGTCATTAAAATAAAACGACTTGAAAAATTAATTCTCAGGAAAATAACAGGACAAGTACAACTCTACAACCATACCTAACAAAAGTTAATATATTTAACCGCACGCCCGCTATTAGCAGTTAGGTCAGTAAAGCTAATAAATCACACAAAGCTGGCAATTTTCAGCCGTTTCACGTCGGACGGTCAGCAACAATAACCGCACGTCGATTGCAAATGCAGGTAGTGTTGCCATAGAGTAGCTTTTTTCCAAGATGGCGGGTATATTTGATAGAAACAGCATTATGTCACAAAAAACATACAACACAAATCAAATTATTTATTTATTAGAACATGGATTGGTAGGTACATACATATAAAGTAGCATACATGGTCGTAATAAAGGAAACATATATCATGCCCTTGCCAGGTACGGCGTACAAATGTTAGTTTTTTTTATAAATACATATTTATATTTAATTTGTATATGTCGAATTTCTAGTGTAATTCAGTTTCTACGTCGTTTCGAGTACAATAAGGATTTTGGTTAAACTATTTTCTCTATAGATAATTGTGATTCTAATTTGAACCTAACCTGAATTTAAATATTAATTACATAAAAGAACAAAATTAACCTAACCTGAAACAAAAAGTAATTAAATCTGTAACTAAAAATTCGTTATAACAATTTGTACTAATGAAACACTAGAAATTCGACATATACAAATAAAAAAATTGACTTCCGCAAAGTAACGCCTGATTCAATTAAATATTTATATTTTGTATTAGTTAGTTTTATGCATAGTAATTAAGCAATAGATTGTAATGTCAAGAATGTAAGAAAATAAATGAAGAGGAAATAGTAAGTTATCGACGTAATGATAGATGCATTTTCATTTTACCACAGAGTATAAAGTAAACTATGCCCTAAGCTTTAGAAGAAAGGAGCAGTTGTTTTTTGTTTTATTAACCTTCGCTTATAAATATATTTTGTAAACAAATCTTGGAAGTTAACTGAGAAAGCTCATTCATAATTGACTTGTGGAAATTGCACACTGTGCGATTCACACGATCTTTCTTGCCTCACAACTGCAAAGTATGGAACGAGCTACCTTCCGCGGTGTTTCCGAGAAGTTACAACATGGAGACTACGGACCTGGAATGGAGACCACGGACTGGTAAGCGCAGCGTAGGACGTCGACCCACAAGATGGACAGACGACCTAAAAGAGACCGCAGGGAAACGCTGGATGCAAGCCGCTTCCAACCGGCCCTTTTGGAGATCGATGGGAGAGGCCTATGTCCAGCAGTGGACGTTCTATGGCTGAAATGATGATGATGATGATGAATGCAACATGGAGGTCTTCAAAAGGCGAGTTGATCGAGTCCTATAAGGTCAGCAACGTATTTGTTATACCTCTGGTGACCTATCCATAGGCGATGATGACTACTTACCACCAGACAGTATAATTGAATGTAATCGTAGTATTAAATTGAAATTTTACAAATTTACAAATTTATACACAAATTTGTTACAATCGCACTGATTTGATAGAGACAAGCGGTGGCTAATGGAACTCTAAAATGGGTATTAGAAAACTCCTCAAGTTTGCATTCAAAGGTATTAGTAGGGCAGATACCAATACCAACACCATACCAAGAAATCCTGTTGAAAATAAAATACAAATTATTGAATGTGTTTAAAAGTGAATTTAAAGCTAATGTTCAGTATGGGATTGAAAATTTCTGGACCTTTGTGGAGACTGGTCCTTGTATATTAACGACTAGCTGCACACGCGGTTTCACCCGCGTAGTGATGAAAAATGGCAATGATGATGATGATGATGATGATAAAAATAGCCTATGTCACTCTCCGACCCTAGAACTATAACCATGCAAAAAATCAGGTCGATCCGTTGCTCTGTTCCTGCGTGAAAGAGGAACAAACAAACCAACAAACGAACACACTTTCGCATTTATAATATTAATATGATGATCATGGGTAAAGGCATTTACCCATGATTAATGTTACTTGTTTTTCTACTATACTATCCTAAAAAGTTTCATCAGATTAAATTAATGCAAGGTAAAATACAAGTTATGTTAAATACAGTTTCTGTGCGTAGAATGTGCGCTAAACTTGCATCTACATCTGGCAACCCCAACCGCAGTGAAAGTACAGTCGTAAAATAAATCAAAGCCAGCACAATGAGCAGTTAGTGCGAGATTACCGCTTCATTTGAATTATTGAGCACCGTCGGCAGGACAAGATGTTTGTTGTACCACAGGGGCCGTAATAACTTCCTGGGTATAGAAATTTCAAACGCCAATATCTCTGTTAGATCTACTTACTTAGTGAAACCATGATAGCTCAGAGGCTGGCGCGTTCGACTTCTACGCTGCAGGCGTGGGTTCATTTCGCAATAAAGGGCTTGAGCTGACGGTGAAGGAAAATTTCGTGAAGAATCCATAACGTATCATATACTGGTGCTCAGATATGCTAAATACTTCCTTCTAGTTTAAAATCCTATCGCCAAGCACAGGTTTGTTCGGGCAGCATCACATATCATTGAGAGTCATAGTTCCTATTCTAGGCTAGGTGGGTTTACCATCCATTCCACAGCGCTTGGGACACAGGCGTTTTCTAAGAATTTTCTAAGAGAGGATGGGCCCCAATCTACCATCCTGGACACAGTGCATGTTGGTAAATGTCGAATCTCCATGAACTCTTGAGCTTCTCTTGACATTCAGGTTTCCTTACGATATTTTCGTTCACTGGTGCATGGTCAAAGATCGACCATGAGAACCATGTGCTGTCTGATTTTAGAGCGAATATACTTCCACTCGGCCATCATAGCCACATAACTTCAGATGAGTTATGGTCGAAGGCATTGCAATCATAAAAAAGCAAATCAGAAAACTCGGAGACGAAGTTTTTTGTTTCGAAAAATAAAACGATTATCCGGTCATTTTTGAAATGAAAATTTTAGCCGCGTCTGCTAAATATATGACCGCGGCAGTGACGTGTTCATTTGAAATATTCGTTTTCACCTCTGTCAGCAGTCCTCATGACTGCCTATTTTTTATCACATTCATTTTGTATCTTAGATAATCATAGGTTAGCCTCCAGGGGTGTCCAACAAAATTTTGTGGCGGGCCGGATTTATTAACTTTGTAACTATGGTGGGCCAAGATGTTTTGTAACTGAGCAAATCAAGACATAAGTAAAATAGTAGAAAGGGTATAGTTATAACCTTTTGGCAGAATTCACAGCAGGTTTCACTTGTAACTGCATGCACAGGCACACTGATATAGGTGATATAGATATGAATCTCCGTTTTTTACAAAATTACGTCAAAAAAAGATAAAAGTTACCCAACTTTTGACTCATTCGCGGGCTGGATTAGGAACCGTGGCGGGCCGCATTGTGGCCCGCGGGCCGTATGTTGGACACTCCTGGGCTAGCCTTTCAGTAGTAGAATGATATACCTAGTAGTTGTGATGCGCCCAAATACAGGAGTCATAGGTATTATGGATGGATTTAACAGAGTGGAAAATTTCAAAGTCTGGTCCAGCTGTTTATTCATCCGAGATTTTCAGGGGTGTAAATTCCAAAAAAGTCTCAGATACGATCACAGAAAAGAGAAGTAATAAGAACGGAAATGAGAAGGAAATTTTGTTACCAAGCACTATAAACATTGATTTAACATCCTTATTTAGATCAGCGCGTCGAACTCCGCATCACAGTTGCTAACTGATTTCGAATGACTAATGTTTCGTTTATGTGTGCAAATGCCTTGACAGCCGTTCTAATTTATACAAAAAAAAAAAAAAACGTTTCTGTGGGTACGATCTATTTTTATGCAATCTATTTTAACCTTCACATCACACATCATCAGCCATTAAATGTCCACTGCTGAACAAGGCCTCCCTCTTAGAGAGGGGTGTTGCCATAATCCCCACGCTTGGCAGGCGGCTTGGAGATCGCAGTACGTTCACCGTGTACTAACAGGACGCTGCTGCCCATCCTCCGGTGGTTCTGGTCGCAGTTTTAGGACATACCCGGGTCGGTTTAACCTTCGTCGGTTTATTTTAACCTTATAATCGAGTAATTTAAATGCACCTGTTATCGGCATGTAGTCTGTCCGACAATTAAATTATTGACAGACCTTGTCATCAAATTGAATTATCGGCACATTGCCGGCCGGCGTGACAGACCTTATTTACATAATAAAACAGTAATGAATGATCGTAATAAGAACTCTGAACGCTGCCATCGTTAATATACCTTGTGCAGAACAAAGAAACTATTGGAGAGTATTACACGTTTAATTATTTCAACCCCATTCAATTACAATGGCATCGATTCTGATGTACTCTAAACTAAACTAAATTTGACAGCTCTAAAATTGTTGCCACCCTTCTCTCACATATTAAAATGAAAAGAGGCAGATAATTTTAGTCCTGTCAGATTGGTTTAGTTTAGTGAGTGTGTAGATAGTGGTATAACAGAATCGACGCCATTATGGATTACATTTGCATAATGTTTGAACCCCTTTATTTATCCTTGTCATAAATTTATATTATGTCAGCAACATTCGCAAACATAACATATTGTTATTTTTACTAGGTAAGCGTCCTCCATCGTAAACCACATCATCGTTTAAAATCAAGCGAGTTGGCCATGAAACGCAAGCATATTATTAAATAAAGAAATAAAAAACAGGAAATTACTTGCTAAATTTCAGCTTCATGGATTAAGTAGTTTTTGAGATTTGGTTATTAGTTAATCAGTCAGTAAGTCTGTAAGTAGCTTTCGTCAAATTTAACTCCCACGTCACACTCGCGGCAATCTTAGCTGTAGAATAAGGGTATAAAAATATATGTTCCAGTTGGCAACCCCGATACTGTTAGGGAGATCTAGTAGATAAGGATTTTCGCGATACCCAACCCGTGTTGCAGGAGATCGCACAGCACAGAAAGTAGAGGCGTCTCTTAGTGTAGAATACCAGGTTTCACTTTAGGTCAATGCATCACCTTTCTAAATAAGTATACCTAATTGAATAATCCAAAACTCATCATGTCGTTTTGATGACACCGCTGACACTTTTAGTCAATGTTTTGTTCTCGTCTGTGAAGTTATCGTTGCTAAGAATAAATAGAAAAAAAAACTCTTTGTAGATCAAAAACTCTCTACAGGATATTTTGTTCCGCCCGCGCACGGCAGCAAACAGTGATTTATCACTAATATTCATTTCAACAGGGCCGATGTCGGATCGCGCGATTACGCCGCAATTTATGTCATCAGTGTGTGGGATGCCTTATGTTGGGTACAGACTGGCAAGAAAAATGTATTTTAAAGTACTACTTAAAGTGAGAGTCAAGTCAAATTCAATTAACATTTAGGTACATTGAAGTAATTTGTATGAGTAAGGAAGATAGTTATAGATCCTTGGTATTGCACACACTGACATTATTCTTAGTTGTTCACGCTGGATTGATGAAATTTGCTGTAATCATTATTGTTCTCAAATCTCGCGCATCTATGTCCCCCATACCCTGGACCAACCACACGTCGAAAGCCAACAACCACTCAGTGACGCAGCTGATCTGTCAAAGTCAGCTGTCAGAAAATCATCATCCTGGGAGTGCTTCAGTTAGGTTGCATGAGTTCGGTTCGGTACTATTTGGCGGCAGTGCCAGTGTTTAATCTCGGTGAGTACAATATTTTATTCAACTAATTTTATTGATCTTGCGTGTGCATAGGCTTCTTCATGATTTTACAGTGCACTAGCTTTTGCGGTAACATTACTAGTTCTACAAACGGACACGTCTTCAGTATTAAACGGCACACAACTACAAACGATATTCTCAAAAGTTATCTATCTAATAGCACAGACTTTTTTGCATTAAACGTCTGTGTCTAATAGACGACCAAGGAGGCGGGGGAAAGTGGGGGGAGTGCTAAAGAGGAAACTATAAGTATAGCGCTTACATTAATTTATTTTTTCTGAGTATCGTTCATTACGAGACAGTAGTCTGGGGCTGTTGTCATACAATTTCTACTAAACTCACAGATATACACAACTCTGTGACTAAACTACAATTTTTGACAGGGACCAATGACGTGAAAGTACCCGTCAGTGTAATGCCGGTGGCGTATCCATGTGTGTACTTCATCATAATCAGCCTTTTAACAATCCACTGCTGGACTTTTAGCCTACCCCCGAATGGGTGATTGGGCCATATACACCACGCTGGCCCCGTATAGATTGGTGGATTCACATCCGCCATTGAATTCCTTCTCCGTACGTATGCAGGTTTCTTCACGATGTTTTCCTTCACCGAAAAGCCAGTGGTATGAAAATCCGTACGTACGTATAAGCTCCAAAGAGCTCTTTCGTACGGGCCCGGGGATTGAACCCGCGACTTCACGCTTTCAAGTCTAGCGGTCTCCCAAATGGGCTACCACGGGTATATAAGGGGGTAAAGCAAAGTATATTTGAGAAAATCCTGTAATTTATGACACTTAGGACGCGTTATTGTTTCTGGGATTTCACATCAAATCAATGATATTTAGGTTATATACCAATAAATACACTGATCTAGAGCAATAAGATAGAGGCGTAACAGAACGTAACCGATAACTGATCGGGAAGAAAGGTTCTGGAGGGGAGACCACGAACCGGAAGACGCAGCGTAGGGAGGCCTCTCACTAGATGGACCGACGACATTGTGAGAGTCACGTGCATCCAGTGGATGCAAAAGGCAGGCTGTCGTTCAGTGTGGAGGTTAAAGGGGGAGGCCTATATTCAGCAGTGGACGTCTTCTGGCTGGTGATGATGATGATGATGATGACCAATAAATACACCGATCTAGAGCAATAATGTATTTAAAACAGCCATGTTATTTTATATCAGTCTCTGGGTCTCTGGCGGCCATATCACAAGCTTTGCTTAGTTTGGAGTCAGATGACCGTGTGTGCAAAAATGTCCCGAAATAAGAAAGAGGCGTAACAGAACGTAAATATACCACACTCAATATGCTCTAACACACTGAAGCGTATCGCCTTCGACTAGTCGACAAATAATTTATGTCTGTGGCTAGAGACAGCGATTATTCATAAATTTATGCGCCGCTAGTGTGGCCACGCCTGATATATTGAGCGGAGGAAATTACTTTGCGCGCCTGAGGTGGTTTAGGAAGGCGTGGTGAGAGTAAAAGCGATTACCGGTTCTAATAACTGTATCATACTCCCATCGATCTGACACGAATCTTTAGATTATACGTTTGACGATTATTTTGCTCCTAAGGCGTGGTTTAGCAAGTTGAAGTGATTTCAGCCATAGGACGTCCACTGCTGGACATAAGCCTCCCCCATTGATCTCCAAAAGGGCCGGTTGGAAGCGGTCTGCATCCAGCGTTTCTCTACGGTCTCTTTTAGTTCGTCTGTCCATCTTGTGGGTGGACGTCCTACGCTACGCTTACCTGTCCGTGGTCTCCAGTCGAGAACCTTTCGGCCCCATCTGTTCTGCGTGGTATGTGCTCTGCCCATTGCCACTTCAACTTGCTAATCCAGTGGGCTATGTCAGTAACTTTCGTTCGTCTACGGACCTCATCATTTCTGATTCGATCTCGTAAAGAAGCCCCGAGCGTAGCCCTCTCCATAGCTCGTTGTGCGATTTAATATCTGCCAGCAGGGAATTAGTCCTAAAATGATTTACTCAGAATACAAACAAAATACGCTACCAACTACTTAGTTAAGCCAGGCCTGCCGTAAAACAAAGGCAAAGGCATGGCGTTGCAAAGATGTTAAATAAAAGGTTGATGTGAAAAAAAATATCATTTAATGTGTCGATTCTGCTGTTCAGTACCCAAAATTAATCTGACATGATCAAAATGATCTGTCTTTTTTCATATAAGAGTGTGTTAATAGGCTGGCAGCAAAGAAGAGCTGTCAGATTTAGTTAGGTTAGCATAGTACAACAAAGTCGATGACATTGCGACTGAATCCCGCGGTCCTACACGTGATTTTCCAATTTTCCCGCATTTTCTGGGAAAATAAGTACCCTATGTCCGTCCATACGATGTACACTAACATCCTGCCAAAATTCGTTAAGGCGCGGTCTGATCACGATTTCAAATTCGTTTTTCACCCACTCACGCCATGATCTATTTGCTATCTAAAACGGCTTTGTTTAAAGTCGTAAATCGTATATCATCATATTTGATGATGATGATGACTTTGTGCTTGTGTTTATATTATTTTGAGGGTTTTTATTTAATTTATCAAACTATATAAATGAATTTCAACAGTTAACTGGTCAAAGTTTTAAAAGACTAGTCTGGCTATACAATTCGTACAAAAAATATGTTGTTGTCGCTGAAAATTCAGAGTTCTTCAATTCAGAAGCTATTTTTACTGTGCAATTTGTAATATGTTTTTTTAAGAGTCTAGACAATTTAAAAAAAAAATATTCGGTGTAGATTATTACCAAGGGGTTTTTTCTACTTGTAGTATTTTTATTATCTGATCAGCTAATTTTGTCACGTCACACAAAGCGTTTAAAAACACTTCTTTTGGTAAGTTTTGCGATTGTACCGCGTCTTAAGATCGGCTTAGCGGTTTAGTCGTGAAAAGCGAACAAACATCCAGACAGAGAGACAGAGTTACTTTCGCTTTTATAATATAAGTAAGGATAAGGATGGAAGCTTTTTTGTAATAGCGCTCAATTTCATAAAAACTACTTTTAATTAATGAAATAAAGATGGTTAGTTTGATTGATTTTGTTTTAACTGCTTTAATCAATTAAATAATTATTATTGTTTGTAAAGTCGCTTGTAAAGAAGCCACTCCCTATCGCCCTGGGGCGACAAAACGAATTGTTTTGTTACGCTGGTTGGTACTTAACAGAAAACTTTATTTTAATCTTCAACTCAGTTAAATGCACTTCCATTTTAACTATGTAACTATTTTAGAAATCATACCTCAAAATTGCTTCGAAAGCTAGGTCTTGATTAGCTTAGCTTGTTTCTAAGTTTAATTAAGTGATCACACCCACTGCAAATATCAAAACAAGTATGTAAATATCTACCTGTCCTATATAAAGGGCCAATGAATATTGCAGTTGTCAGAGCATTACAAACTTGGACCAAGTGTAGTTATTAAAAACCTATTGGTCACAAAGAATGGCAGAACTGAAGTGAGTGAACATAAATCGGTCATTCATATTGCATCTTGTCACGCACATACGCTACCGAGCACTACATTTTAGTAAGGTCTTGTACGTATACCTATCGTTAGCCGTGGTCCATACAGAAGCGGCGAGCGGTGGTGGCCTGGCGCGGACGGCGGACGTGGCGCGCGGACTGTGAGCAGTGAAACCAAGTGAAACACTGCATTTGCGTATCCGTCGGGACGCCTGCATCACGCCACTGCAAGTCGCTTGTCTCTTCGTGTTTCATACAGAGGACAATCAAGGGAGCTGTTCCCATCTGCAGCTCTCTCGATCGTAATTTTTTTCATTATTGAAGATAAAAAAAATCCAAAAAGTGACTAAAGCATGTCTTGCTAACATTACAAACAAATTAATTTTCAGATTGATTTATTTTAATTTGACGGAGTAAAACTTTAATAATATCTCATTTATTAGGTACGTACTAAATAAAACATTGGAGTAACCGGTTTAATCATGATGAAAGGTTTTTTAAATAGGTAATTTAAATAACTTACATTAACTCGTAACGGAGTACGGAGTAAAAATGTATTTATTTGTAATTGTCAGCAAAACTAAGTTTGTAATTTTTTGCAATTTCACACTAAGTAATTTACGTTAGTTTTTTTACATATTTAAGTACAGCACACTTTAATTACTCATTTTTCACGCACATTGTGAAACTTATAGCAACACCAAGGAACAAACGAATAGTTCCCAACAAATAAAAATTGCGGCAAGGTCGACCGCAAGGTGAGTACCTACGACTAAAGGCATAAAGTCTGGTTTAGGCCTGATTCATTCGCATCTGCCACAACACCATACAATATCTCCCTTGTTTGTCGGATCTGAGAGTGTGACAGAGCAGTGTAAAGGTTAGTTGACTTCAGCAGAAACGTGGCGCAGACGTGGTTAATACGTGCGACCTGCGAATGGAAGTGTGCGTCCCCGGGACGCGGTCGTTTTACGTCTCAATAAATGTATGAGGGTCACATCGCGTTGCGTCTCCACCGCTCGCCTCTTCTGTATAAACCACGCTCTAATGTACTAAACCATCCGTCACAGTAATGGATGAACGTTCTCCGAGAGATTAATGTCTTGTCTACAGCCGTCATGTGCGGTCGAAACAATACCAACACCTACAGCGCGGTAATCACTCTAATTTTATCATGGAATGCGAAGTTATAAGAGTGCTAAGTGCGAGTTTTTCCCTACAATTTATATGAAGTAACAGCAGCGTTAGCGCTTTAGATTTAGAAGCTTTAGCTTTAGCGCTATTTAGCGCCATCTCAATGGCACGTCTGCTCTAATACCTATGCATTTTTTTTAATAAATAATAGTCTTGCGCTTGACCGCCAACTCGCCTGATGTTAAGTGATGATGCGGTCTACGGTGGAGCACGCTTGAGCAAGAAACCGATTCACTCGTGATTTGAAGACACCCAGATTGTATCTATCGGGGAACACCCATTCAGGCAACGCATTCACACATTTTTATTTTTATTTATTTTTTTAATGCCATAGGTAGCAAACAAGCAGACGGGCTGCCTGATGGTAAGCAGACACAGTCGCCTATGGATACTTTATAAATTGAGAGCAGTACTATTTGATACCCTTTCCTTCTTTGATAATAATAACATATTTTATTTATATTATACGGGAATTACTCACGTAAGATTAAGCCGGTTACTCCGACTATAGTTTCAACCGCATCCAATTCAAATGGCCGTCTAATGCGGTTGAAACTATAGTCGGAGTAACCGGCTTAATCTTACGTGAGTAATTCCCGTGTAATATAAATAAAATGTTTGAAAACCACGTCAGTTTCAATAGTAAAATAATAACATAGTTTGGATTTGCCTTAAACTTGACATAGTACCGAAAAAAGTCTGCCAAAAACTGAAGGAGCGAGGTAAACACCTATTGCACACACTGATATATTCTCAATAGTTCTAGAAACGTGAAACGCACACTTCAATTTTGAGCGGCACACAATTGCAAACGATGAGCTCAAAATGTAAACGAATGAACTACAGA
Source organism: Agriopis marginaria (assembly GCA_932305915.1). NCBI lineage: Eukaryota > Metazoa > Arthropoda > Insecta > Lepidoptera > Geometridae > Agriopis > Agriopis marginaria. Next base: position 2,520,921 of record OW029923.1, read on the forward strand.
AAAGAGAAGTAAATAGAACGGAAATGAGAAGGAAAATCTGTTACCAGGCATTATGAGTGAACCTTGACTGAACATTCTTATTTAGATCAACGCGTCGAACTCCGCATCACAGTTGCTAACTCATTTCGAATGGCTGACGTTTCGTTTATATGGGTGCAACTGGCTTCAACAAATTTCTTACAAAAATGCCTTGACACCCTGCCGTTCTAATTTAAAGAAAAAAAATATTTTCTGTGAACTGGAGGACCGATTTGTGTAAGTGCTAAAGAGGAAGCTGTAGGTATGTATATACTTCCATTTATTATTATTTTCTGACCTTTCCTTACAGCCCGTATATTATTTTAATTGTTTATTTTTTATATTATTTTTACCGGTAATTAACAACACGTCTCGCTGTCCTTAAGGCGCTGCGCAAACGAAGGCACTTTTTGTTGCAGACACGGCACACCCAGTACCAATCAAATGGAAGCAACTGGACACAAAGTCTGCACAGAGAGTGGTTGATTTCATACTGGTTATATAGAAATCAAATATTCATTGGTAGCTTGTATCCGACACAAGACACAAAAGTATCCCCAATGAAATGGAAGCAACTGGACACAAAGTCTGCGGAGAGAGTGGCTGATTACATACTGTTTATATATAAATCAAATATTCTTTTTTTACAATTTTTTTATTTAAAACACATGTTACGTTACATTTCGAGTTAGTAAAATTTCGAGTGTCTTAAAACCTATGTTAGATTTATCCAGACAACTATAGTTGTCTTAAAACCTAGCTTTGGTAGCTTGTATCCGACACAAGACACAAAAGTGTCCACGTTTGCGTTCTGCCTAAAGGCGTAATTTGAAACAGACCTAACACATAATCATACAGCAATGTCAGCCTCAGAATTATAATGTCATTACTCTGTCATTAAGAAAGCGACTTTGTAAACTGACTTTACAAAATATAAAACTACTCGGTAACTTTGTCACATTAAGCTTTCAAAGCTACTTTGTAAGGAAATGATGGATGTGGTAGGTTATAGCACAGAGACAAGGTAGTAAAAAGATGTAAAATTAAATGGACAGAATACAATTTAACGCAGTCACGGCTCCAGTTCTGACAAATAAGTGGTTTTAAGATATTTGTCCGCAATGACTACCGACGCGCTATAGTGAAGAGTGTTTTTGTGAGCTTTCGTTCCATATTAATCAATGCAACTGTACATCAGAAAAACAATAACCAAATTAATAAATAAAAATACCCTGAAGTTATATTATTATTTACGGGATATTTACCGTGGTAAGGATGTGGAATGAGCTCCCGATATTTCGGTGATGTTCACGGGAAGACATGCGCTGAAATATAGGGAGCTCCTTCTACAACCTTACCACGGTAAATATCCCGTAAATAATCATATAACTTTAGTGTTTTTTTTATTTGGTTATTGTTTTTCTGATGTACAGTTGCATTGATTTATATGAAACTAAAGCTCACAAAAGCGCTTTTCTCTAAACAGCACGTCGGTAGTGAACAACCGTGATAGTTTGAAACAAAAACTAACCTATTAATTATTTACCTAATACATTTTTATACTGGAAAGTGTCTTTATTAACAAAATACAAGCCAACACTAGAAAAACAGACAGAATTCCCATAGAATAAACCATTTAAGGTTTAATACTGTAATTATCTGAACTAATAATTACATTGATATTTTATTAAGTTTGTTGACGCGCATGCGCGCGAGTACCTACTCCTGCGCCACCCTCCCGCCGCCCGCCCGCTACACGCCGCAGGAGGTTATATAAAGGCTCCTGCGCGCCGGAGCGGGCCTCTCTTAACACTCCCGGCGACGGCCCAAGCCGAGGTTCGTACCTTCGAGGTGCCCTTGTGCTAGTCGCCCAAAAACTTAAACCATCAAGTTATGCCGAACGCACTCTGCGTTCGCTAACTAGTCCGGTCCATCTGTAGAGGCCAAAAGGCCAACATTACAAGTCAATATCAAAAAAAAAAACGGAGCGGGCTTCTTTCTTCCTTATGTGCCACAGCTTGTGCACGTCATACGCCGTATATTAGCTACTTGTCTTAGTTATAATTAAATGTCATAAAAGTACTATAAACTAAACTGTTAACTAAGCTGGATTTCATTTCCACCACCACGCACCTGCCTTCAGCATTAGGAGTAGTAGACATTTTTACAAAGTTCAAAGTAGATTAAAATAGTGACCAATGGTGGCCGAGCGATAGCATGTGCGCTTCACATTCTGACGGCAGCCGGATTGATCCTCGACCCTGCACCAATGACTTATTTAGTATCTAAATAAATTTTCTGTTCATTTTCAATGCCATATTTCAATAACGGTGAATGTCCAAGGACCTCCATAAGTTCAAAAGACATGACATTTGCCAACATGCACTGGGCCAGCATGGTGGATTACGGCCCTTCCTTTTTCTCTGAGAGTAGGCCTTTAATTTCTTATGTGAAAGTCTGAAAATAAAATCACGGGCATTTATATTGATAGGGTCTTATTTCAGACAGGGTATTCTGATGTTGTTACCCAAAGGGTAAAAACGGGACCCTATTACTAAGCCTACGATATCTGTCTGTCTGTCCGTTTGTCTCTCTGTCTACCTATTAACGGTTATATCTTACAAACCGTAATAGATATAGACAGCTGATATTTTCAAAGAATATGTAACGTTACGGCTGATTAACTAACAAATAATAAAAAAAATTAAAAAGTAAAAACGACCACGTAGAACAAGCGTATTTTTTTAAGTATTTTTGTATTAGCTCTAATGTAAAAACGATGAAATTTACAATTTTAAATAGCTGACATAGTTTAGATCTACCTAGTTTTTATAGTTAACTAAATTTCGAAGCATAATTAGTTACCTACTATACTGTAAAGAAAAGGCTCCCGAAGCCGTAACGCTAAATAATATACTATCTAAAAATTATCTAATACCAATAATCATTTGCCATAAACTTGTTGTTTATGTGGTTTAGATTTTTGCAAACCAGCAATGTAAAGCGTATAAACGTGCGCGCCGCGAGTCGTTTGTTGACCTCTAGTGTCAACTGCTTTTTTCACAGAAAAGAAAAGTACATAGAGCGGAAATGAGAAGGAAAATCTGTCGCCAGGTATTATGACAGAACCTTGATTGAACTTTCTTATTTATGTCAATGCGTCGAACTCCGCATCTAAAGGACTTGGAGCTTACCTGTTTGGGTTAGGTCTCAAAGTTCTTTGTCCGCATCACAGTTGCTAACTGATTTCGAATGACTGACGTTACGTTTATATGGGTGCAACTGGCTACAACGAATTTCTTACAAAAATGCCTTGACAGCCGTTCTAATTTAAACAAAAAAAAAAACTTTTCCTTGGATATTTTATTTGCATTACATTGCGGACATTAAAAAACTGCATTTTTTGTGGTGTCGTGTTAGCAATCACCAGCACTATTATGAGTCTTTGCTTTACAAAATTCTCAAGTAAGCAATATTGTTTTTTTTAATTGAAAGACCACAAAACTGGAAATACATTATGAACTATCATTAAATTTACAAACAGTACTTAATATCTAACTAAATGTATTTCCTTCTAGATGTGGACCTAGCACTCATGTTACATCTAGGTATGAAATTAATAAATTGAAAATTTATTAATTACTGCTGTCACTAGCTACAAAACATTGTTATTATTGTAAGTCCACATTTAGCTGTCGTGTCGATGGTTTTTCCGACCAGCGTGCAATTTACCTCCACCGTTGGTACGTTGCGTACTTTAGTAGCTCATTTTCTCGTAAGGTGGTAATTGTACATTGTCGACTGGAATATAGGTTTGCTTTTTAAGTAAGCAACAATGTAGGCAAATAATTACACACTTATTATGTTAACTGCACTTTAAGTAGTGAAGTGCTTATCTTTGAAAACTGTAATTTTTCTACAGTTATATGATTACGAAAGGGATATTTACCGCCGGGGGTTTGTTTTTTGCCGTGTCCATCCGCATCCTTATCACGGTAAATATATAATTGTAGTGAGCAACAGTGATAGTTTAAAACATTGTTTTTTACTCGAAAAACAGCATCTGTTTCATCGATATCAGTGAATAAAACACTGTTTTAATCGCTCAGTGAATAAAACATTTTAAATGTTGAACAACCACGATACACAAATTAGAGAGAAAAAATAATTAACACCTACCTACTAAACGTACTGGCTGGCTCAATGGAGCTGTTCCATTGAGCTACCCAATTTAAATTAAGAAAAAAAAAACACCGACAATTATAGTTAATTTCTTTTTTATGTTCTGGTAGGTATTGTGGTTGTTTAAGGTCGTTGGAAAGTTTATTAACATTATAAATAGTAACCCTACATAAGAAAAAAAATTGTGCGTGGAGTCCCTCCGCGCGGAAGAAGTTATACTTCAACAAGGAACCCTAAAATTATAACTAGGGCAAAAATATCAACAATTTAAAAACATGCTTTTCTCGAGATTCGAACCTAGCTCCTTAGGTTTCTCAATCCATTAGCGACACCATTACACTACCAGGTCTGCTAGTCGCAACGCAAAAAAAGGATTCGCATTTCGCAACCATACGAGAGAGAAAAATTCCCCCTCCATGGTAGCGTTAAACGTTTAACGCAACCTTGTTGCTAGTCGCATAAGAAGTAAAACTTCAATAGTAAGACACTGACTATGGAGTCATTTAGTTATAAAGCAGCAATAAAATTATCGTAAATAATTTTTTGCCGCCAAAATCTAATAGAAGAGTATCAAACCTAAATAAGAAAATGCTTATGTTACGAATAGCAGTTTATATGGTATCTCCACAAGTATATTTTCACTGATTTACTACACAGCACTTATCCTTCAGCCTTTCGGCTTCCAATCCACAGCTCGACTGTCCTGACGGCCACTGAACGGCCCAATATATACTTCCCTCTCTACTTAAATTGGCCCCTCCTACTGCAATTGTCAACAACCAATGACAAGTGACACTGATTTAGACTTTGACACCTATAAATATTCATGGACGTCAGCACGTCCATGTAAATATTGATACATAATTACAACTATTAACAAGAATCACCACATTTAATACTGAATTTTGAAAAAAGTTCTAATTTCACTTTTTAAATGTTTATATTTAATCCTTTGTTCTCTTATTCCTTGCCGATTACAAAAAAAATTGAACCGGCCAAGTGCAATCTGGGCTCGCGCACTGAGGGTTCCGTACCACCACAAAATATAACAATAACACTGAGAAAAAAAAACATCATGCAACTAATATCAATAGCTAAAACCACCACCGGTTGATCAGACTATTAGTCAGAAAACTGTCATTGTACCGTCTCTATTATTCCCTGTCAAACACAGCCTTACCTTCCTTTATTATAGGCGTTGATTACAAAGGAAAAGTGTCAGTGGGCCCCAGTATAATGGCTCCAAATTACAGAGCTCACGAACCTAAGTATAGAGCACTCGTTCTGTTATAAACGTTAATGATAGACTCTAGGTAGGTTGGTAGTTTGCGACAGCCTGATGGAATTATAGTCTTATGAGTTTGACGACTTGTGACGTCTGTTGCACAGTTGTCTTTGTAAGGAATTCGTTGTCATCGAAGTAGGTACCGGTAAAAACGGAGTGAATAGATGTGACATCTTATATTATAATGAAAAATTAAATGATTTTTTTACGGTCCAGATTTGCATCCATAACTTATTACACAAATACGTTAATTGATTGTTGATTAGAAAATATAAAATACAAAAAATACACAAAGAAAGTTTTTAATTGAAAATTAGTATGATAAGGCAGGTGCCGTTTCTCGTCCAATAGATCTGTTCAACTACCCACAAACTGTTCACCTCAATAGCCAAGGGTTTTTTTGTCCTATATACTGTACAATAGTTTTATATTCCATTTTATACATAACTAGCGACCCGCCCGCCCGGCTTCGCACGGGTGTAATTTACATGCGAAGCCGGGGCGGGTAGCTAGCTATATATATAAACCTTCCTTGAAAATGTATCTGATGGTGAAAACCGCATCAAAATCCGTTGCGTGGTTTAGGAGGAGTTACCGGCCATACAGACAGACGCGGAAAGCGACTTCAATTTATACTATGTAGAGAAGAGAAGAGATAGAGATTGTAAATTTTGTACTCAACAGGGCCTCTTAGTGTTGGCTTGGGCCCCTCCAATGCCTATCAAAGGTCCGGGCTAGACCCGTGTTTATATTGAAATGAAATAATACCAAGATTAATATAAACGTTCGTTTTTTAATAGCATGTAGTCTGCACCTATAATTGTGGTGGCGTTTAGTTTACGTTTTGTGCCTTGTCTCCGTCATGTAAAGCAAGGGCGTACATCATGTTCTTGTTCATTAATAATTAATAAAATATTATAAAGAGGAAAGATTTGATTGTTTGTTTGTTTGTTTGTTTGTTTGCATAGAATAGGCTCCGAAACTACTGAACCGATTTGAAAAATTCTTTCACTGACGGGAAGCTACTCTATCCCCGGGTGACATAGGCTATAGTCTATACCCGTGCAAAGCTGGGGCGGACTGCTAGTTCATTAATAAAATTAAAGTAAAATAAAATAAATTATAAAGTTCACAATTCAAACGTACATTTTCTAGATTTACGAAACACAATACGTACCTACCAACTTTTTTATTTTTGGTAGCAGTGGGTGGTTAGGTTTAGTGGGTACTTGTTGCATTTTGTGTGTCAGGAAATTATTTAAAGTAATAGACGGCTAGCACTCACCGGTATTGATGTCGAAAAACTCGACATAGTCGTCTATTAGTTTAAATAATGAATTACGCTCACGTTAATTTCTATAGTAACATGTCAGGACCGATAACCGATGGGGAAGAAAGGTTCTTGAGGGGAGACCACGAACCAGAAGACGCAGCGTAGGTAGGCCTCCCACTAGATGGACCGACGACATAGTGAGAGTCGCTGGCATCCAGTGGATGCAAAAGGCAGGCTGTCGTTCAGTGTGGAGGTTAAAGGGGGAGGCCTATGTTCAGCAGTGTACGTCTTCTGGCTGATGATGATGATGTCAGGAAATTGTAAAATCTGATTAAAAAAAATTAAATTCTGAAGCCCAATTTAATGGCTTAAAATTACAAAGATCAGGAGCATGCATTTAGAGATCTTGTTTTTGTGTAAGCTTTAATAATAGACTCTAGCAAGTGTCAGAGGCTAGAAGATTGCGATAGCTTGGTGGAATTATTTATTTATTTATTTATTTATTATCAAAAACACTTATAACACCATTACAGATAAACTAAAGCGATGCTATAACAACTTAAATAAATTTTAACTATTTTAATTTTAAGGTACAAAAATGTATTGTATATATATATAATTTTTTTTTTATTCGTCTCGTTATACTATCAGTGACATCTATTGCGTCAACAACAGATGTCCCTGAAAGTATGTTTTTCACATATTTTGTGAGCCGTTTCTGTGAACTCTGCCAGGCCACAAGTAAAAATATCGGAACCTTCTGAGACCAGATTGAGCAACATCAAACCAAATTATAAAGGTTAGAGTTTGTAAACTTGTGACATTTATTGCACGGTTAACTTTAAATTTTTGGAATTGGAATATTTTGTCTAAATGAACACCGCGAGGTGAAAATAAACTTTGGGTTGTACACAATTTTTTTTTTGTTATCCTTTATACAATTTAAAAGCGAACAAATTGTAAAATGTTCTATATTCTTACTATTATGTTAGGAAATATTAGTAATATGGTGCGTTAATGTTAAATAATTGTACATTATAATGTAAAGAACAGCCAATATTTTGCGCAAACACTGTGTTATTTAAAAATTATTACCTGGCCTGGCTACTAGGACCAAAAAACTGTTTAAAATTTGAATTTCCTGCCATAGGTAAATCGAACCACCTTAAGACGCGGTACAATCGCAAAACTTACCAAAAGAAGTGTTTTTAAACGCTTTATGTGACGTGACAAAATTAGCTGATCAGATAAAAAAAATACTACAAGTAGAAAAAACCCCTTGGTAATAATCTTAACCGAATAAATTTTTTAAAAATTGTCTAGACTCTTAAAAAAACATATTACAAATTGCACAATAAAAATAGCTTCTGAATTGAAGAACTCTGAATTTTCAGCGACAACAACATATTTTTTTTGTACGAATTGTATAGCCAGACTAGTCTTTAAAAACTTTAACCAGTTAATTGTTGAAATTCATTTATATAGTTTGATAAGTTAAATAAAAACCCTCAAAATAATATAAACACAAGCACAAAGTCATCATCATCATCAAATATGATGATATACGATTTACGACTTTAAACAAAGCCGTTTTAGATAGCAAATAGATCATGGCGTGAGCGGGTGAAAAACGAATTTGAAATCGTGATCAGACCGCGCCTTAAGGCATAAAATACGTCACTTACGTCTCTATTCACTCCATCATTTCTATTCATCACGTTATGTATAATTTGATTTTCAATGAGCTTACCGTATTGTTATTATTGCAATTTTATTAATTTTATAATAAATTGTAGTTTAATGGATCAAATAGATGGGGGAAAGGTGTTATAAGAATTGTATACCTAAATATTTTTAACAACAAGACTTGAATCAAATGCCATTGATATATCGCTGGCTCACTATTACAAGGTTCTCTGTTATTTTCTTACACGTTATGTAATTTCAATTTTATCACCTATCGATCCCCAAATTTTTGTGTACGATACGTAAAAAACGTATAACGTATAATCGGATACGTATAACGATCGATACGTGAAAAATGTATGGGACCTTAATTGTAGATCGTGAAAAGAGCAACAAAAAAGTATTCCATAAAAAAATTCGTATCTCAACGGGGAACCGAGTTATGACGAAAAAACTGAATTTAAGGGTTTTTTCAAGATGGCGGAAATTGCACAAGGTTATTTTGGTCGACAATTTGAACTTAAGCTTTTCTAGCCACCCCTCACGTAATATCCAAAATTTGGCTTTCTCGGTTCATTTTCATTTTCAAATGTATATAATGACTGGACTATATATAATTAATACACCACTAAACAATCACATAAACTTACCGATAACCTATCTAAATCATATTTATATAAATTCCTACTCTATGATTATCACTACGAAAACCCCATAAATATTGTAGCTAATATTGAACTTTCACTTGGGGGCGTCGCAAGGATGATAAATGGCTGCACCGTTTGCTATAAATCAAATTATCCCCGATTCGCACAGAAACAATATTTCGGAGAGGTTTAGAAAGTCACAGGTTTAGATTTTTGGAAATAGGTAAGTATTGGTAGTGAAAGTATTTATTTATTTATTGATTTAACGTACATTTTAGGTGGGCAGCTACAGGGACCCCAATTCGCCCACCCATGGATCTAAATACATCATTCTATAAATTAATTAAATCTATAACATACTTAAATAGCATACAAATTAAATTAAACCTAAAAATCATACAAAACAATTACATAACAACAAATTAAAAAGCATATAGAAAAAAAATATATACACGCACACATACATATACAAGAATAGTATAGGTACAAGAAGTCTAAAATAAATAAATGAAAACTTAAATCTTTATACTATTAATCTGATTGGTCCTAGGTTTATTTTAGCTCGCAGATAGCTGTAAAAAACTCAATGAAATGTGTATTTTCTAAAAATAAATGTTAGGTTTTTTGCAGCTGGCAGAACTCTAAATAATATTTATAATCTTTTCATTATGTTAATCTCTATTTTACAGCTTGAAAGTTGACGTAACCTTGTAATGAGGTAATGCTAGATCAAACGTGTTTTTTGTATGGGATATAATTTTCTAGACGCTTTATAAAGTTATGTCGTTAACTATGTATGAGCTGTCAAAAATCGATTTACATAATAGATAGAGTAAATTTTGGGCCACTTTGACGAGACATATTTCGCAATAACGAACGAACTACTTGATAAAAAAGTGATGTATAAAACATTATTTTCATCTACTATTCAATGAAATTATCTAAACTATTCAACGAAATACCACAAGAGGAGTGCAGCGAAAAAATGCATCCCCATTTCACATGTATCAGAGCCACTCCTAATATGCAATTTTTTTATTTTTTTTTATATACTTGTATTTAAGATCTAATACTACAACTATAACTGTGTAAAGTTTCGTGCACTTATATTAATAACTAGATGACCCGACAGACGTTGTCCTACAACTGCCAAACATGCGAAGTTAAAATCGTCGTTAAGTTTTCTGAAATTTTCCAATTTTCTGCGCAATTTCCTTAGTTTTTCTTTCCGTAACCTTCTGCAAAGTATTAGAAAACTTATAAATGAAATTGGCAAAGTCGTTCTCAAGTTATGGCGTGACCAAGGCAAATAGGGATTCATTTTTATGTAGATAGATTATAGAAGTTAGTAAGTTCTAAAAAATTGGACGGATGGACAGATGAACAGACGGACAGCCAGAATAATTGACATAACGAACTAATAAGGGTTTCTTGTAGGACTACGGAACCTTAACAATCCTGTAGATGGTTTGATGCGCAATTTTATCTTAGAAGATCTGTTCTCGTATAACTGAGTGTGATATTTAGTATCTGTAATCTTATTTAAATCTCGTCAGTCTACCACCTGGCCTCACAGGACGATTTATCGCCTACTGACTCCATACATCAAGTCAGCCATTCCAGTAGAGCGGGTAATAAGGCACCCCGCTGCGCGACGAGCACCGTGAAATGTGCTAGTGGGTTTATGGTTAGGTAATGGTAGATTTATAGGGTCTGGCAGGGCATTCATTTGCGATATCGTTGTTTTTAGCACGATGTCCCAATATCTTTTGCTTATTACCATGTTACTCCGTAAAATTAAAAGATATAGAAAAAAAAAATTGCATGTAAATTAATTAAGATTATTAAATATTTATATAATTAATATTATTTACTTTTATTAACATATTAAAATATTTATTATATACCATATTATTTTTAAATAATATTAATTTAATTTTGAAATTTTTTTATATGTAAAATTATTATACAAAATATGGTCTAAGTAATTTTTATTACGATATATTATTTTATATTTATATATATATATATATTTTTATTTATTAGTTTTATTTTGTCTTTAATAATTTGAATGTTAATTCCTTATTATTTTAATTTGATTATATTTAATTTAGGTTTTTTTTTAATAATAGCAGAACTTAGTTTTGTCACTTTTTGCAATTTTTTTTTGATTCAGAAAAGAGAAGTAAATAGAACGGAAAATCTGTTACCAGGCATTATGAGTGAACCTTGATTGAAC